>JAGMUU010000007.1:0-2485166 GCA_020744375.1 Dactylonectria estremocensis | reverse complement strand
AATCTATTTTATTGTAGTTTACTGCCTTATATTAAGATTATATTAGCAAATATTAAGTTATAGGAGGATTTAAAATATAAATATTATTCTTTAAATTAATACTAGATTACTAAATCTATTAGTTTTAATCTTTTTAATTTCATTTAAATTAGAAATTTAAGTTATATTTTATAACTTAAGAATAAGATTTCAACTTTTTATAATTATATTAATAACATTATGATATATATGAATAATATATTATATATTTAATTGCTATTAAAACTGCTCTTTAAACTATTATCCTAGCATTTCTAAATTTCTATATTATATATTTACTTTATCTAAATTAGTAAATAAATTAATCTTATTAAATTAATTATTTTACAACTAACTTATGCCTTTCTAATATGTTATTCCTTTATTAAACCTTCAATTATTTATAAAGCCTTGCCCTTCAGTTACTTAACTAACTTAGTATACCGTAATAGTTTTATAGCTAATATTAGAGATAGTTAATGTATGTAGCTTAAGAGTTAACTAATTTCTTTCTTTACTAAATCTAAGTAGGTAAATTCCTTTAGCATTTAATATATTAATCCCTCGCCTATTAATTAATAAGTATTATACTAGTTTAACAATATAATTTATAGTATTTAATTTATACTATTAATACATTATTAAATTATAAAAGTTATTTCCTTTTATATTTTTTAATTTAAAGCCTTTAAGTAGATTTACTTTATCATAATTTATTAAAATATTATAATAATAAATGAAACTATTCTACTTTATAATACAATATATATAACTAAAGACTATTAACTTAATGAAGGTTTTATTATTAAGTAAATTAATCTTAATAATAGATATATCTCTAAAGGTAGATTCTTTACTTATAATTTATAGCTTAGAAATGAAGGTATTCTTAACTTTAAGAAAGGTCTATAAATTATATAGTAAATTATTAATATATATTAAGTTTAATAAGCCATTAGTATATTATAAGTTAATATATAAGATCTTTATATAGGCTATATTATTTAATTAATTTAGAGGTTATTAATTACATATTTACTAATTATAAAGCTACTACATAAGTTTTAAATTAGAATGTGGAAAGCTTGAAATATATAGAGATCACCTACGCTAGCTTTTATTTCATAGGTATTTTGCCTTCATTAATATCTAGCTTTTTTTACAATTTTACCTTTCTAGCTAATTATCGTATTCTAAGGGGTTATAGTAAAGGCAGTAAAGCTTATAGCTTAATATAGTAAAAACCTTAATATCTTAAGTTTTATAGGCTTAGGTACTAGGTCCATTATGCTATTATATCTGCTGTTAAATTTCTTGTTTTTATTTAACCTCTAGTCCCACTGCTATATATATATATACCTAAGGTAAATAAAATTTAGTTTATATAATAATCTATATAATAGTCTTAGAGGTCTACTTAATTTAGATGTAAATAAAATAAATACTTTTTTAAGCTTCTAAGGAACTAGATTTAGCTATATATTAAATTTTGTTTAAGATATTCTTTTAAAACATTTAATTCCCTTAGTAATAGAAGTCTTAAAAAAGCTTAATCTTTTATTTTCATTATTTAATACCTTTTTTATTTATGTTTAAACTTAAGAATAATAAAAAAGAAAAGGTTATATAAAAGCTAATAAATATAACAGGACTTTTCGTTTATCGAATTATAGTTTAAAAAAATATTTCTTTTACTCAATGGAAGTCATAGACTTTTACTCTTTTTGTCATTTATATTACGCCCTTTTTAATCAATGAATATTATAATATAATATAATTTCCTTTTCTATTCTCTTAATAATAAAAGACTACTTTCCTTTTTTAAAGTTAATAGAAGATTAAAAATAATATTACTTTTCAATAAAGAAATAATAAAACTGTTTTTAAATATCTCCTTTTTCTTTTAATTTGTATAGATTTAAACTTTAAGAGACTTTTATCAATTAAAAGAAGATTCTCTTTAATAATTTAGTGAATAGATTAATATATCTATAGATATAATACATATTCTATTTTCTTATCCAACTTAGAACTTTAAATAAGTTTATCCGATTCTTTAGAAACTTCTTGAATAAAGGAGTTATTATATTTCTTAACGTTATCTACATATTATAGGTAACTTAAGATGTGTTCAATGTTTGTCATTTATAAAAAGGTTTAAGATATTTAAAATAGATTTTAAATAAAAATATATAGCTAGAAAATATAAAGGTATATTATATTGGAAATATAGGCTGAAGCTTACTTCCTTCTTTAAGAGGGAGCTAAGCTTCTTCATTTAATATATTATTATATTAAGCCAAATAATATTTAAACTATGTTATTATATAACTTTAATTAGTCTTTTTAATTTAAATATTTTTAAAGGAAAGAGTATTCTTGAGAAGAATATAAATATATAACATATCAATATATTAAAGAATTTAAAATTCAATACTAATGAGAAAATGAAGTAAATAAGTTTAAATAAGTTAATTCCTATATATATTAAAAGATTATTACTTTATTTATTGCTTCCAGTATTATTTATAATAAAACTGCTATATACTTTAAATTACTTAAAGAATAAACTTTAATACTTGATGTTAATGAAGTTTAAATATACTTTAAATTACTTAAAGAATAAACTTTAATACTTGATGTTAATGAAGTTTAAATATACTTTAAATTACTTAAAGAATAAACTTTAATACTTGATGTTAATGAAGTTTAAATATACTTTAAGAGTAATACTTTTATTAATATCTTTTATAAACAGATTATTTACTATAAATAGAAATGAATAATTTTATATAAAACGTAATATAAATACATGAAATAATTCGATAGTTTTAAACCATCTTTTATAGCTTTATAAGTTTATAATATAAATAAGGTTATGAAATTAATATAGCTTATAAATTTTAATAATACCTCTAAGGACTTTAATATATGTTTGACTTCTGTTAAATTATATTATATCTATTATTTTAAATCCATCTAGAGATAGATATCTTCAAGGCTTATATATTATAAGTTTCTTAAAAGCAAAAGATTATTAAAAACAGAGCTATATTTAGAGAACTTCTTTTAAAGCTCTTTTAAAATCTATAAAGTTAAAAGTATATGTTACAAGCTATATATAACTTAGCATATCCTTAAATAGTTAAAACTAATATTGATATAATATCTCTAAATTTATATAATTAATTAGAAATTGTAACTCTATGAATTATTATAATTCTAAATTATATGCTTTAGAATTAATATAATTTATAAATTATATAATCTATATAAATCTATATAGTCTACGTAGAATATAAAGATTTAAAGATTAAATATAGAGCATTAAATAAAGCCTTAAAGATTATTTAATTATAATATTAAAAAGGATTAATAGAAAATACAATATAGACCTCTTTACTCAAGGATATATAATATAGAAGCATTATAAAGCTTAATAAAATAAAGTACATTATATAAATACCTATATTTAAGTTTAACTAATAAAGCTTAGTAAAGATATTATATATATAATGGAAATATTGAAAGATAAACAACTCAAAAATATATTCTTTATTTATTAGTTTAAACGAAAATATTTATTAAAGAATTCAAAATAGAATTTTTGAAATATAATAACTGAAATCATAAAATATAGCTTAAACTAGAACTTTATTCAAGTTCTTTAAATTTCATAAGTTATTTGATTTAAAATGTTAAAAGAATTTATTAAAGAAATACTATGAAGACATTAAGATACTAAAAAGCTTTATGAATTGTTAAAGGACATATTTTCAAGAAAAATAAAAAGCATTAATTTAATATAACGTATTAATCATTAAATAATATTATTGCAAATGATTAAATATTATTATTTTTAAGTTATAAATTAAAGGATTACTGTTATAAAAAGGAATAGTTTATAATATTTAATTTAAGAGATATATATAATGAATTTTATCATTAACAATGCTATTTAAACTATTATATTTATATTTCTACATTATATGTTTACTTTATCTAAGTACAGCAGATAAATTAAGCTTATTAAATTAATTATATATTACTAATTTATGCCTTTTCTAATACCTCAAAATCCCTCTACTAAAATTCTTAACATAACCTTATAGCGATATTAAAATATATTAGGATTGCTTTAGTCCTCAATTGCAGTTATCAGTCCCTTAGCTGCTAGTTAATAAGCTCTGCACTTATAACTCGTTATAAAACCTATGCCTTCTAATCTATCAGTTCCTTAATAAATTTACAGTCTATATGAGTTATTTTATTTCTTTATTTTCTTTAAGCTAAATCCTTTTAGTAAACCTATTCCACTAAATTTCCTACTTTATATTAAGATTGTAGTAATATCTATTAAGTTATAAAAGTATTTACCTGTTAGCAGTGGGGCTTGCGCGCATGCCAACCTCTCCGAAGTTGGTTACAAAAACCTGGTCCACCCTTTTACACTACAAATAGCCAATATTAGCTGTTTTTAATCTCTTATTCTCGCTTCAGCTTAAAAGAATAAAGTCTTCTAAAAGTATATCTAGATAGACCTATTTTAAGGCTTTAGGATGGACATATGTTTTATTTATTTAATAGTTATATATAAATTTAACATTTATTTAGTTTTACACTGCTAACTCTAACCCTGAAAATATAACATTTATGAAATTTAATAAAAGCAGGCTCATTTTAAAGCTTTGGAATAGGCATATCTAGATATGCTTTGAGCTGAAGCTAGGATAATAGGTTAAAAATAGCTAACATTGGCTGTTTTTAGTGTAAAAGGGTGACTGGACCAGGTTTTTGTGACGAACTTCGGAGAGGTTGGCATGCGCGCAAGCCCCACTGCTAACAGGGAGTAGCTAAAGACTACTAACTGAATTAATATTATATTACTAAACCTATTAATTTCAATCATCTGGATATAAGTTATATTAAAAGTTTTATTTATATTTTCTAATTTAAAAATAAAACCTAAAGTTATAATAACCTTTTTATAAAGATTATATTAAAATGAATAATATATTATTTATTTTATTTATTATTATTATAATATTAAATAATTTAAATTATATTCATTTAAATAAATTTATTACATGTATTATTTAATTAGTTAAGTTATTATAAAGTTGTTGTATTATTTAGAAGGTGGGCTAGAATATAAAGAGATAATACAATTTATTAGCTTTTATTTTATAGGTACTTTATATTTATTAACATTTAGCTTTTTTAGGTAATTAAAGTATTTTAAAGAGTAATAGTCAAGGTAATAAGGCTTGTAGCTTAATACAGTAGAAACCTTAGTTTCTTAAGTTTTATAGACTTAAGTACTAGGTCTATTATACTATTTTACTTTATTATTAAATTTCCGGTTCTATTCAACCTTTAGCCTCTTTACTAAATGCATATACTTAAGGTATATAAGCTTTATATATAGTTTAATTAATATTATATAATAAAAAAAAACTATATATAAAAATAAAGAAGCCCAGTTTCTATTATATTAAGTTATAAGCCTCAATACATTAACTACAACCCTTTAGGATACTTAATTAGTTAAACAGGCCAAATATTAATAAAAGTAAAATATTTACAAATAAGATATGTTTTAAACTACCTTTTAAATAATATAATAACTTTATAATAACTTAATCTACTAAATGATAGAACTAATAACTTTATTTAAATTAATATAACTTGTTTTCTGTTATATTATTATCATAAGAACTAAATATATAATGTAAGGTTTATTTACTGTAGGTATGTATATCTAGCAGAGCGATTAGGGGTTAAATAGAAATTCCTTTTTTTAATAATAGAAATGATAATATAATGGATCTAACATCTAAGTCTATAAAACTTGAGATATGAAGATTCCTACTACATTAAGCTATAAGCTTTACTACCTTAATTATAACCTCTTAAAATACCTCAATTAGCTAGATTATAAAAAAGCTAGATATTAATAAAGGCAAAATACCTATGAAATAAAAGCTAGCGTAGGTGATCTCTATATATTTCAAGCTTTTCACATTCTAATTTAAAACTTATGTAGTAGCTTTATAATTAGTAAATACGTAATTAATAACCTCTAAATTAATTAAATAATATAGCCTATATAAAGATCTTATATATTAACTTATAATATACTAATGGCTTATTAAACTTAATATATATTAATAATTTACTATATAATTTACATATTTATAGTAAAGTAAATTACAAGTTTGTTTTTAACTTATAAATTATAATGAAAGAATTTAACTTTAAAGATATATATAACTATTATTAAAATTGATTGAGTTAATAATCTTCAGCTAATTATATTTTATTATAAAATAGAATACTTTTGTATGATATTATAACATGTTAATAAATTCTAATAGAATAGTTTTATTTCAAGGGTTTAATTAAATAAATTTAAAAAAGAGGATAAGGTTTAGAAGTTAATAACTTATTGATAATATATATTAAATAAAATAGGTTATACAGCTAATAATTAATATAATGCTTATTAATTAATAGCTAAGGGATTAATATATTAAAGGCTAAAGGAATTTGACTAGTCAAGCTTAATTTAATAAAGGAATTAACTGACCTTTAGGCTATTATAGACTAACTACTTTTAATTTTAGCCATAAAGCTGCCAAAATATATTAAATTAGTCAAATAACTGAGGGCCAAGGCTTTATAAATAATGTAGTGTTTAAGAACGGGACTAGATATTAGAAAGGCGTGAGTTAGCAGTAAGATAACTAACTTAATAGGATTAATTCATCTGCTGCATTTAGATAAAGCAAGTATATAACTGCTATAGAAACGTAGGGATGCTAAAATGATAGTTTAAATAACGGTTTTAATAGTAAAGGAAGCTTGAATAAACTTTATTACAGTCTACTTCCTTTTATCGATAGATAGAAAGAACTAAGTATAATTTTATAAATATATTATATATTCCTTCTTCTTTTTATAACTATAATAATTAATGTATTTAAATTTATAAAATTAATATATGAATTTTACATTTTAAACTTTAAATAATAAAAGATGAATTTGTATTAATAATCTTTAATTAGAACTTTATTATAAAAGTAATATTAAAAAGAGGTTATTAATAGCATTTTACTTTTAAATTAATAGTTAAGTAAAAAGAGTAAATTTAATTTTAAAATATTCTATTTATTATTCTATTAAATATTCAAATAATAAATACTATTAAAACTGCCATTTAAATTATTATTTTAGCATTTCTATATTTCTATAGTAGTTATATATTTAGTTTATTTAAATATAGTGGATAAATTAATCTTGTTAAGTTAATTATCTTACTACTAACTTACGTCTTTTTAATATCTAATTCATTTACTAAACCCTCCGTTATATATAAAACCTCGCCCTTTAGTTTCTTAACTAACCTAGCATACTCAGCACAGGGTTGCGAAATTAGTTAGTATTTTAAATACTAACTAAATACTAAAAAAATTAGTTAGTATAATATTAACTAAATACTAAAAGAATTAGTATTAGTATGGCTCAGTACTAACTAATTTTATTTTAGTATTTAGTTAGTATATACTAATTTTTTAGTATTATTATTAGTATAGGCAGTACTAACTAAATACTAATTAGTTAGTATTTTAGTATTAAATTAGTAGTAGAATAAATAATTAACTAATCTATTATATTTATTATATTAAGATATAATATTATTTATTTAACGTCTTTATAAGATAAATTACTAATTTTATTATATTAAAATATAATATTAATATTAGAAGCTTCTAGAAGGGAAATTACTAATTTACTATTTTAAGATATAATGTTAATAATTAGAATTCTAGAAGGTAGATTATAATTCTGTTACTATAAGATATAATATTAGTAATTAGAATCTTCTAGAACCTATATCTCTAGTAATTAATTTAATTATAAATAAATCTCTTTAATTTCTCTTTTTATTTTTTTATTCTCTAACTCTTTATATTATTCTATTTTTTATTAAGCTTATAGCTATAAGCTATTATTATTTAAAATGATTCAAATGACGATTTTAACCCTTATTCTAAGTCTGAAGCTGATACTAATATTCTTTAGAAGAAGCTAGTTTTTAGCTCCTTCTAAAGAAGATAGTATTGCTCAATCAAGCTTAGACTTTGAAATAGAGTCTTCATCCTCCCAAGCTATTACAGAGGATATAAATTTAAAATTTATATCTTTAAATATAGCTTATTTAAAAAGACTATTTTACCTTTAAAAGAAGGTAAAGAGGAAGAAATGGAAATTAGCTCACTATGTAAGTTTTTTATTTTCTTATTTTCTTATTCTATATTTATATATAATATATACTAATATTTAATAGGTGTAATTATAAGAAAATTGAAAAAGTTAGAGGATTTCAATCTTCTAATTTTCAAAATACTATAAAGCTAAGCATCCTGAAAGCTTATTGTCAGATACGTCAGAGGTACACGTCACATCTATCAATTGATGAGACTATGGCCCGAGGTTAACTGCTGAGACTGCGGCCCGGTCTCAAAGGCCCGATCTCTAGCAAACCGGTCTCGAAGGCCCGGACTCCTCAGATCCGGTTTTAAGAAACCTTATTGCTGCTTCTATGATGATATAGGCATCTCTGTATATAAAGGCCGCTGCAAGCCCTCTGTTAAACGAGGGGAACAAGAGAATACATCACAGTTCACTCTCATATTTGACACTTATAATAAGCAATCTAAATCTACTAAAAAAGAAGTAAGTTATTTTAAATATATTTAAATAAGTTAACCTTAATATTGATTTTAATCTAGAAATAGCTTTTATAAAGCCTAATAGTCCTTTTGACTTAAATATTAGGAATAAAAGGTCTAAGCAAGATCTATTTAATTTACCTAATAGCTTTAAAGAAGAAGAAGCTTTAAAGAAGATTCTTTATTTTCTTATAGAAAATAATCTATCTTTTAATATCTTAAATTCTACTAGCTTTTAAGATCTTCTAACTTATTATAATAAGTAAGTGTTTTAGCTATTTATATATTAATATATATTATATATATTAATAATACTTTAGGGCTAGTCCTATTATTAATAGAGATAAAATTAAAGGTATCTTATTAGATACCTTTAATAATAGCTTATTATAATTAAATAGTAACTAGAAGAGAATATATTAACTTTTAGGACCTTTTCCCTTATATTTGATATATAGACTTCAAATACATAAATAGCCTATTTAGGTATTATCCTTATTTTTATAGATAAGGATTTCAACCTTATTTATAAGCTTATAGGTAAGTAAATATTATTTTAAATTTATTAATATATTAATAAATCTATATTTAAAATTCAGCTAATTAAATTATTTTAACTTACTTTTAAATAGGCTTTAATCAGCTTATTGAAAGCCATACTGGGCTTTATATATATAAGGAACTTAAAAATAGCTTAATTCCTTATTCTTTAATTTAAGATAATACCATTTTAAGTAAGCTATTTATTTATATAAATAAGCTAATTAATTTACTAATAATCTATAATAGTATTACTAGAGATAATGTAGTAAATAATAATATATTTATTTCTCTATTTAAAGATAATATATCTTTAAATAAGGAAATAAATGATATTTACTATATAGCTTATGTAATTAATTATATAGCATAAGATATCCTTAAAGAATTCCTTTTAAATAAGGAATCTGAAGTTATATTATCTAATTTAGATAGTATAGCTTTTAATAACTTTAGTAAGCTTACTAGTAAGTAATAAACTTATTTCTATTTATAATATATAAAGTTAAGCTTCTTTTAGCTATTATAACTTGAATTTAAAGAATAGCTATTTAATTAAATATATAATAAAGTTAAATAGCTATTAGAAGAAGGAATAGCTAAATTAAAAGGGAAATAAGCTTTTTATTAATAAGAAGCTAATTCCTTTAGGTAAATTATTATTTTATTTAGCTAATATTATTATTAAGCTTAATAAATACAATTTAAAGCTAATTAAAATAATAGATAATTCTACTAGATGAATTTAATATTTAAAATGCTTAATCTAATATTAAATTAAAAGACCCTTTATATTATATTTATAAAATACTATAATAAGAAATATAAAGAGGTCAGCTTATTTACTATTTTATTATCTATATTATAACTAATAGCTATATTTAAATCCTTTTATTTAATCTTAATGGGCTTTTTTAATTAAAATTAAAGGCTTATTTAAGGTTTTTCTTAAGTCTTAATAAGATTATAAGGTTAATTTTATATTACTATATCTAAAGGCTTATTATATATTTATCAAATTTATAATAAGCTAAATATAATATATAAGGCTTTTATTATTAATAGTAATAAAAAATATTAACTAGTAAATATTAAATACTATTTATTAAATTATATTATTAATTTATTATTTAGGTTTCCTTTTATTTATATCTTTTGAAAGTTATAGTAGCTAGTATAGATAAACTAGAAAAATACTTCCTTAAAAAGTTAACTAATAGAAATATTACTAGCTTTAAGCCTTATCTTTATAATATTATTTTAGACCCTAGGTTTAAATTAATACATTTTAAAAATAAAGGCTTATTAGCTTTTTATCCTTCTATTAGTTAAGATATTATAGATCTATTTAAATCAGACTATCAAAAGTAAGATAAAAAATATCTTTTTATATTATATATTATTTACTAATTATTTAATAGAATTAAAATTAAAAGAGGGGATTTTCAGCACCTAATTAGACCTAATATATCCTTTAATGAATTAGATTAAGATAACCAATTAGAAGCTGAATCTTCTAATGCAGGGTTAGATAATGAATTTTATATAAGTAATATTCCTAAAGAAGAGGAATATCTTATTTATATAAATGAAGCAGTCTTACCTAAAAAGGTTAGTATATTTAATTATTTACTTTATATTTAATTTAATTACTAACTTTAATTTAATAGACTAATATTCTTAAATATTGGAGAAATAATTCTATAAGATTTCCCAATTTAGGTATATTAACTAGACGTTATTTAGCTATTCTAGTAATATCAGCTAGTATAGAAAGTACTTTTTCTATTAGTAATAATATTATTACTAAATTAAGAAATAGGCTTTTACCTAATATAGTAAAACCGCTGATTTTATTAAAAAGCTAGTATAGAAGCTTTAAGGAATTAAAAAAGGAAGAAAAGTTTAAAGATGAAATTAAAGAGGAAATTAAAGAGGAAATTGAATTATAATAGTTTTATTTTTAGATTTAAATTAAATTATTTTTATCTTATTATTAAACATATTTATAAATTAAATTATTTACTCTATATATCATTATATAGCTATTTAGTAATTATTATAGTTATTTATTCATTTAATAATTATTTAAGTAATATATAGTAATATATAGTTATATTATAATTATTTAGCTATTTATTAATTATATATTTATTTAGATAGATATAATTAGTATATAAAAATAATAAATGAATATAATAAAATATAAATAATTATATTATTCTACTAATTTTATTTTAGTACTTTAGAATACTAAATATTAAAATATTAATTAGTATAAATACTAACTAAATACTAAAGAAAATTAGTATATACTAACTAATTTCGCAACCCTGGGCTTGAGCATGCTGCCCCAACCCTTACAGTTATATTATTTAATTAGTTAAGAGGTTATTAATTAAGTAGTTATAAATTATAAAGTTATTATATAAGTTATAAATTAAAATATAAAAAGCTTAAAATATATAGAGGTTATAGCTTATATTAGCTTTTATTTTATTAGTATTTTGCTTTTATTAATATTTAGCTTTTTTATAGTTTAGCTTTTTTAGCTAATTAAAGTACTTTAAGAGGTTATAATTAAAGTAGTAAAGCTTATAGCTTAAGGTAGTAAAAACCTTAATATCTTAAGTTTTATAAGCTTAGTTATTAGGTCTATTATATTATTATATTTATTATTAAAAAAATTATATTTAACTTTTAGTTCCTTTACTAGATGTATATACCTAAGGTAAATACACTTTATATATAGTTAAATACTTTTTTAATTATTTTAAAATCTTTAAATTATTTACTTTAAAAGTAGTTATATTATTATTAGCTATTCTATACTTTATTAAAATATATTAAATACCTTCTTTAATAACTTGCCTTTAATATTTATCAAGGCTGCCTATTTAAAGTAAATATAGTTATCTTTACTTTTTTTAATTATTTAGCTTTTTTAATTAATTAATGCATTTTAAAGAGTTATAATTAAAATAATTACTATTAAAACCGCTATTTAAACTATTATTTTAGCATTTCTATATTTCTATCTTATATATTTACTCTATCTAAATATAGTAGATAAATTGATTTTATTAAGTTAATTATCTTACTATTAACTTATGTCTTTTTAAATCCCTTTACTATACTCTCTATTATTTCAGCTAAATTCCTTTAGCTTTTAATATATCAATCCCTTAGCTATTAATTAATAAGCATTATATTAATTATTAATATAAGGGTTGAGGCGGCATGCCTAAGCTATATAAATATCCATTGCCCGTTAAGGCAAAAGATCAAGTGATTCCAAGTAGCTAGCGTTACTCAATCGTGCCGCACATCTAACGATAAGGCTAGTCCCAGCCGAGGGCTCTCCTCGCCGCTAACTCTTATAATTAACTATATAACTTATACTATTTAATTTATATTATTAATAAATCATTAATTTATAAAGGTTATCTTCTTCCTTTATACTTTTTAAACTAAGGCCTTTTAGTAAATTCATTTTATTATAATTTATTAAAATATTAAAATATTAAGTAGAACTATTCCATTTTATAATAAAATGCAGTAACTAAAGACTATAAATTTAATAAGGGTTTTATTATTAAATTTATTAATTTTAATAATAAATATATTTCTAAAGCTAGATTCTTTAGTTATAATTTATAGCTTAAGGATAAAGCTATAATTTACTTTAATAAAAGTATATAGATTATATAATAAATTATTAATATATATTTACTTTAATAAGCTATTATTATATTATAAGCTAATATATAAAATCTTTATATAGGCTATATTATTTAATTAGTTAAGGGGTTATTAATTAAGTAGTTATTAATTATAAAGTTATTATATAAGTTATAAATTGAAATGTGGAGAGGTAATAGCTTATATTAGCTTTTATTCTATAGGCATTTTACCTTTATTAATATTTAGCTTTTTTAGTTACTTAAGGTATCTTAAGGGGTTATAGTTAAGGTAGTAAAGCTTATAGCTTGATATAGTAGAAACCTTAGTATTTTAAGTTTTATAGGCTTATGTACTAGGTCTATTATGTCATTATGCCTATTATTGAATTTTTCATTTTTTATTTAACCTCTAGTCCCTCCGCTAAGTATATATACCTAAAGTATATAAACTTTATAAAATTAAAATAATAAACCTTATAACTTAATATAATAAAAACCTTAGTTTTTTAAGTTTTATAAGCTTAAGTATTAAATCTATTATATTATTATATTTTATTATTAATTTTCTTTATTAAATATATTTATTTAAATTAAATATATTTTATAATAGAATTTATATATTATAAAATGTAAATAAATATATATTTTATTATTATATTTAGTATTTTATTTACTTCTCTTTTAAACCTTAGTAAAGAAATTAGTAATTAGCTTAGTCTTAAATCTCTCCTCCTTTTCAATAGTGGGTTTTTTTAATCTCGCTTCTTTCGTTTTACTCCCACTCATTGACGTCGAAAGCTTGATCCTTTTATTAACCAGCGGGCTCTTAGCTAATTTCTCAGCTAGTTCACCGGAGGAACTAACTGATGACTCGGTCAAGACCTTAGTGGTTTCCTCATCACCACTGTCTCTAGCATGTTTGTAAGTGCTTTCAGTCTTTTTCGAGACGTTAGCAAACACGTTTGCAATATTGGACTTGTTCTCCTTGCTGTCCAGTGGAATTATCAGAGATGGTGAGTTATTGCCAACTTTACCAACGTCTTTGCTGACGGAAAAGACCTTGAGCTGCCCATCAAATGGCCTTAGTAAAGATTGAAGCTCTCGAGACCATTCATGGCGCGAGGGATCCAACCACATCTTCAGATCTTCAGATCCAGGCTCCAAGATCACTGGCATTCGGTTATGCAGAAACTTCAACTGCGCATTAGAATCAGTGGTGATGATGGTGTATGAGTACTTCTTGCTTTCTGAATCTGGCGGGCGTCAGGGTCAGTTTTCCCTTGATGAGTAGAACTCCCCTACCTTCGTACTGGGCGCAATCCCATAGTCCCGCAAAGAACATGAGATGCCCATCCTCCCTCTTGATGAAGTGCGGCATCTTTTCCTTCGAGTTGATTCTAAGCCACTCATAAAAGCCTTGGGCGATGATGACGCATCGCTTCCGAGCTTTCATGGATCCCCACATGCCTCCCGGCTTGCTCAGGGAGTCATCCCTGCAATTGATCGTCTTCAGGATTTTGCTGTATTCTGGATTTTGTTTCGTCCAGAAAGGGATCAAGCCCCATTTCATTGACTGAAGCCTGTACTTGACAACATTCAAGCTAGTAGCGCTCGATGCCGTGTGTTCTGCACTACTCGTGGCTCGAGGATGATGAGGTCCACATCCCCAGTCCGGTGTATCCGCGCGATAGACAATGCCATGATACCCAGGCGCAAAGTTGTAGCTTTGTCGTGGTGCTTCGTCGCCTTCATCGTCTGGGGCATTTTCGACCAACATGCCGTCATCCTCCAACATCTGACGAACTTGAGACGGTCGCTGCGGGCGATGATGAATAACCGGGTGGTTTGGTAAGGCTATGCTCACTTACTAGAGCCAAGGCGTACCGGCCGCACATGATGTTAAGCTACCGCAGCTTGTCGGCAAGAATAGTGTTGAGAGTTTGATGTTCGCAAGTTTGAACCCAACTCTACCTACCTTAGGCAGGCAGTCCGCTAATCTGACTGCCACCAGTCACGTGTGGCGAGGTGTGCTCACTCAAGGCGAGCAATGACTTCATCACGCAACTCCACTCACACTTCCGCTCTTCGTTCCGTCTACGTTCTTGTCATATTAAAAAAAGACATGAGGAACACTATGACATACACAGTAACTAGCTCTTAGTCTCTCAAAACATAGGTGGGAAAGTGAAGCGTCCGCTAATATTGATAGTAACATGGTCACCTGGGGAGCGGCTACAAGCCTTACTCACGCCCTCAAGAGAACAAACACAATGTGCCATAGACTTCTGGATGGAGAAGGACGTGGGATAACTTGACATGGTATCTTTGAATAACTATGGATGACCGCCCTTTGCGGCCGTCACAACATCCGACGGGCCTTTCGTTTCAACGTTGACTCAGCGGCCCACGCATCCTCAAATGCCGTCGGTCGCTGCTTCAGATCTCTTTGATGGATGCCAAGTCGGCGGACAACCTGGAAGGCACCCGTCCCCACCGTCATTGTTTGACCCATAATGATGCACTCACTGACGCCTTCGATTTGGTCCGTCTTCATGCCAGCAGCGGCTTCGAAGAGGTGATCTGGGGTCTTCTCAAACGAAGCCAGCTGGAGGACACTGTCCCTCATCTTGGACAAGCCGAAGCGTGTGATCCCGAGGACTTCTCCCTTGTAGGTCATCACGTCCGCCAGGAGTTGCATATGTCGCGGATCGATGCCCATGTCACCCATTACCTCGCCAATCTCGTCAGCGATGGTGGTTCGCGCCGCTTCGATACCTAGAACATCCCGACATTCCATTACACTGTTTGTCCGGGCCTTTGTGCCAATGACGCCCTCTGTAGTCATACATTCTCGGAGTCCGTAGCCTTCGACAAGGACCATGTGGGTGCCTTGTTCAGACGTCTGGATAATTGCTCGGGTTGCCTCTGGGTAACCCGATATAGGGACAGAGGGAAGAGCTCGTCGAAGAAAGTTTGCCCTCAACAACATATCGCCACTCTCTTCCGCGGCGGACTTGCTTCTCGTGGTAGCCCTTTTGGCTGTTGTATCGCTGATGTCCCTTACGCGGACCACGATTCTCTCCCCGTCGATAGACAAATCTTCCCGTTGAATCTTTAGCTTCCGTTGCTTGCAGATAGCTTCGGCGATATCATACGGACCAATGCCCAAATGCATGTCTGAAAGAGCGTCTGAATCAATTTGGAGAACAACATTGCCCTCGGTTGTACGCCATTCATCCTCGACGAAGCGCAAGACATCGGACACAAACGTCTTCTCGATCCGCCCCTTAACTACCCGTGCGGCCTCGATTTGCTGGTCGTTGAGGAGCGGGCATTTGATGACGGGTGTGCTGATGGCTTTGGAAGCATTGATGATTTCCTTAATTCGAGGGACACCTTGTGTGATACTCATACCCGCAACACCGGCGAAATGGAAAGTCTTGAGAGTCATCTGAGTGCCTGGCTCACCAATGGAATGAGCGCCAACAGCACCCACGGCGTGCCCGGGCTCAACGTGAGCCTTCTTGTACTTCTCGAGACAAAGCTTGATGAACAGGCCGAGAGTAGACACGGAAACCTTGGCCGTGCGGTCGGCATGGTCTTGGGCGGTAGGTCTGATCATTACATCTCCTTGAAAACCAGCGAGCTTTCGCACACGCTCGAGTTTTGACGCCAGGTCTTCTACATGACTCTCAATGGTTTCGAGGAACTTCCTTGCACTCTCATGCTCATCGATGCCATAATCACTGGCGTCTTCGTAATCCAGGAGCTCATTATGCAGGAGTCCACGTCTCACAAATCGGCGACGTTCAGTTTCAAGGACGGAGTTACAGAACGACCTGATTTCATCCGGTGTCATTGACGCTTCGTTGTTGTCCCACGTCAGGCTCTCGGCGTGTGTCCAGGTCCGTTGGAAGTGGACCGGCTTAGCAGAGCCTTCCATGTCGACTGGGTCTAGCTTGTCTGCACCGAACTGAAATTGGACAATTCCACCTCCGGAAGTGCGCACCGTGTCATCGTATTGAGTCGAGAGATCTTCTAGAGATTTCATCAACCGCCGAGACATATAGCCCGTTTCTGCAGTCTTGACTGCCGTATCGACCAGACCCTCACGACCAGACATGGCGTGGAATATGAATTCTGTGGGGAAAAGACCAGAGTAAAAACTGTTCTTGACGAAACCCTTTGAAGGGGGTTGCCTGGCGTTTTTGTGAAAATGCGGCAAGCTGCGGTCTTGGAAACCGTCGGGCACACGCGATCCGCCAATGATTTGCTGCCCGACCAAAGCAACCATCTGGGCGACGTTGATGTCCGAGCCCTTGGAACCGGATTGCGCCATGATGAGAGGGGCGTTGTTTCGACTTAATGTATCGATACAGTAAGAACCGGCTTGCTGTCGAACCTTGCTGAGAATTCCTGAGATTGAGTTCTCTAAGGTTTGTTCCATGTTGCAACCAGGAGCCTTTTCCAGTTTGCCTTGCTTGAACGTCTCGATCAGGTCATCGGATTGCTTATATGCCACAGAAACCAGATTCTCCTTTTCTTCCTTGAGCTCCTCAGTTGGAAAAACATCACCGACACCGATTGAAAACCCCCGATTGGTGAGCTGCCTGGCGCACAGTTTCGCAAGCCTGTTCATGGCGATGACAGCTTGATCCGGGCCAAAATCGCGGAGAATAACATAAAAGATCGAGTCCTTCTTGCCCGATCCCACTGTAGACTTATCCATACGGCCACAAAGGACTTCCGAGTTGCGGACAACAAGCCATCCGTCGTTGGGATCCATATCGGGAAATTGTCCGGGTCGAGCCTTGTACGCTCGACATTTGGCATCTAAATTGACCTTGACAGGCGATTCCTTGTTCGGTCTCATTAGCATGCTGAACAGCTGTTTCCCAGTCCACAATGCCTCTGGCACGATGATGGCTGGGGGGGGCATGTCCAGATGCGTTTTACCATCCATCATGTGCATGCACATGTAGGTAAACGTCTTGCGGTCGAAGAATCTATCCTTGCTGCTGAGCAAAAAAGCTGCAGTTATGAAGTCCTGCGTTGCTGCGATGATAGGTTCACCATTCTTAGGCGTCGCTAGATTGTGCTTGATGCCCATCAAATTGATAGCCTCGGCACGAGCCTCCTCCGTTTGAGGAACGTGGAGATTCATTTCGTCTCCATCGAAGTCTGCGTTGTAGGGTCCGCAAACACATTCATTGAGCCTGAAAGTTCTCCAAGGTCGTACCTTTACAAGATGGCTCATAATACTGAGTTTGTGGAGAGACGGCTGACGGTTGAAGAGCACAACATCGTTATCCTCTAGGTGGCGCTCAACAATATCGCCCGGAGTGAGGTCACGGGCGACGAAATCTCTGTTTCCGAATTTCAGAGATATTTTGTAGCCTCCTTCATCCCTTTTGATGACTTGCTGAGCCCCAGGCCAGACATCGGGCCCATTCTTTACGCATTGGCGCAATTTCTCAATGTTGTGGCGCTGAACTCTTTCAGGGTATGTAAGATTCTTGGCAACTAATTGAGGAATGGCGACTTGATCGATACCAAGGTTGGGATCCGGGGAGATGACAGTTCGACCAGAGAAGTCGACACGCTTACCAGAGAGGTTGCCACGAAAGCGTCCCTGCTTTCCCTTGAGTCGTTGACAGAAGCCTCTCGTTGCCTTACCGAATCCGGGCTGCTGGAGACCAGGGACATCACTGTTGACGTACATAGCAATCTGGGTTTGCAAATATTCCCACTGCTCCATAATAGTTTGAACCGGAGAACCCTTCTGCAAAGCAGATCGGATCATGCCACTAACCCACACGATGTCAGCAAGCTTGGTGGTGATATCGTCTTCGTTACTAGCATTGTCCTGGGCAACTGAGGGTCGGATGCAGACAGGGGGGGCAGGCAAAAATTGCCATATGAACATTTCCGGGCGCCCTTCGGTGGGATCAAGGCCAAGTAATTCGCAATCAGTCGGGCTGATCATCTTGAAGAGATTAAGAACCCTCAGAGGATTGAGGTCCTCCATAGCTTTGCGAAGATGTTTCTCCAGCTCGGGATTTTCGCGCCTGGCCTCAGAGAAGGAGTTGTCGAATTTAACCTTGCTCTCAGGAGGGACCTTTTTGGCAGAAGTTGACTTGTTGAAGAATGAAAACTTGTCGTGTGCGAGTTTGAGGACGCCTATTTTACGAATTTGGCCGTTGACTGAGCCGCAGTAAGGGCATGTCTTGATCTTCCGACATTGCTCGTTGATTTTCTTGCAAATTTGGGTTCGACGAAGATTGTCCAAGAAGGGTCGTCTGAGTTCCTTCAGGAACTGGCGTCGCTCAGGTTCTTCAAGTAATACCCGGCCGCAATCCTACACCTGTTTCAGCAGACCGTAATTGTCATAACCCCTCTTTCACAGCAAGTACCTTGCAAATTTCCTGGAGGATGGACATTATAAAGCGAAGATAGCCGATGTGGAAGGCGGGCAAGGGGAGTCGGACGTGACCGAAGTGACCATTGCAGTTCTGAAGGGATTCTTGGCAAGTAGAGCATTTGCCGATCTTGCTTGATGTGCCCTAGAAGCACAGCGGATGAATTAGAATCTTGAGCAGACGGCGAAGCATAGAACACTCACCAGTCGTGAATCGAGGGGGCCATGACGATATGGAGCGCGGTTGTTCTCAATGTCGTAGAGAAGGCGATCGGAGACTTCGAGCACGGCTTGGTTTGCAATATCTTGGTTCGACCTGACAGCGAGAGCCGGCGTTTAGAGAAGCACGGTAACGGAGAGGACTTTTTGGTGGCAGAATGAAGACGGGGTTCTTACTGAATGCCAAACTTGATGCCCTTGAAGCGTTTTGGTAGTTTGTCCACAAGTTGCTGCTTGACTGGACTGTCTACTGACGCAGCTACTGCCATCGTCGAATGAGTCTCCTGTGACCGAGGTGGCGAACGAGGCGGAAAGAGCTTGGCTAGTTCCAATAGGACTGAGGTGGGATAGTTGGGTCAAACAGAGAGGACCAGCGCGAGTGTACGAGCTGGCGAGCGGGGGCCGTGATCACAAAACGCGTAGGGGGAAACGTGCTTGGATTGACAATTGGGATACGGGGGCGATTGACATGGCCAGAGGCTCAGGCGACGAATGCGACGGGTAACGGACGGATGCGAGGGAGGATTTTCGAATCGCGATCTGGGAGAGAGTCGCAAAATTTCCACGTTCTCAGCGGCGCGAGTCACATTTGGGGTGGTTGATCGAAGAGGTGGGGGTGGTGGGCCACCTTGCTTTTATGAGTCGGACCTCGTGCCCCACCATTGTGCTGCCTGTGTCGAGTAACGTTAAACTCGGATGAGCAGCTTTCGAGGGTTCCTCACATAGGTAGGGGACGAATGGGCTATCGACTGCATATAGTATCTTAGTAGTTTATGTCCCTACCTAGACTAATGTGGTAGCTACGTGGTATTTGTTGCCATATTTTCTGCGGTGCTACCAGAATTGCCAGCTGCACATAGCAGCCAGCCATGAACTCTTGAAACCTGGCATATAACGGGAGCAAAGGGGGGTACTAAGTACGCGTATTATTAACGGAATAGTAGTTAGCCTGATATCCCTTTTTCAGTCATGCTTACTATGTTCAATGTTGAAATAGGTTTTGGCACGATTTTGTCATTTGGACTTTGACCAGCTATTAGGTACCACTTACGGCACTTAAACTCCGTTTGTAACTATGGATTGGCGGTTAGCACTTGTTATAACTTAAACCCATCTTAAGAAAAATATCAAGGCTGATAAGGGGAGGTTAGGTGTTATTTTATAAATGGAAAGAGAAATGGGGGACTTAGTATAGAGAGTGTTTATAAACTTAGATAAATGCAATATTGTTTATACCTAGATATTTTAGATAAGGTGTTTAAAGAGATTGTATTTACTTTATTAAACTTACTTAATAATATTTTATATCTTAATTAAACTGTTAATATATTGAAATTAGCTAGCTTATTAAGTAAGTAGTTGTTAGATATGTCAGAGGCGAAAGTGGCCACCTATTGCCACCTATTGCTACCTATTGCCACGAGGCTTAGCAATCAGCTTCTAGCTGATTCTATATAGAAGAGAAAGGGTATATAAAGCTTGCTCTGAAACCTTAAGAAAAAGGGGGGGGGGGGAGAATATATAATTTTTCACTTCAATATCTGATAATTAAGAGTCTCACTGCCTCTATAATAGCTATATTAAACTGCGGTACTAGGAGGTAAAAGATTAGTTAATGATCGCTTTAGTAGCAATTATCTAAGCACATTACTGCACTATAAGGCCTTAATCGCTGTTTAATAAACCAAGCTGTAATAGCTTTAACCCATTTTAATATCTTTAAGAATCCCTCTATTTTATATATAATGCTATATAGAAAATCCTAGAAGGAAGGTCTTATAGCTACTTTTATAAAACCTGGGGACTTCCTGGACTAGGAGTATGAATTCCTTCTTTAGGTTGACCTTCTAGGTCTATAATAGCACTTCAAAAGGAAGATTTTCTTTAAAGAGGAACTAGCCTTCTTAAATATTAGAAGATATAAATATATTAAGATAATAGTAATATAATGGACTATTTAATTAGAAATACCTAAAACTAAAGGAATTAATTTAGATAATATATAGAAGATAACTAATGGAATATAGTCTCTATCTAACTTAATTAAATAAGGTTAGAAGAGCTTTTAATAAGACCTCTCTTTCTATTAGCTTTAAGAAAAGTTATTAGAAAGATAGAGGAAGTCTTTAAAAACCCTTTAAGACTGGATTATCTAAACTGTCTCTCTTAGTTATATTTAGACCTGCTATTAGCTATATAAGTCGATCTATAAATAGCATTATAATCTCCATGCTTAGTGTAGAAGGTTAGAAGTAGATGAAATATGAGATGCTTAAAATATATACTTAACCTTTATAAAAATACCTTTAAAAACTATAACTTAAGTACTTAAATAGTTAGAAGAGTGGGAGGAAGCCTTAGCTAAAGGATAGTAATAAAAGGTCCTTAAGACCCTCTTTTATAGCTTCTGGGTATATGACTTTTTTAATGTCTTTTTATACCTTCTCCCTGCTTAGATAGTAGCTTATGAAATTAGCTAATAAAACCTAATTTAAGAAGAATCCTTTATCTATTAAAATTTAATAAATGCCTTCTAAAATAAGCTTAAAAATGTAGAAGTCTTATAGAGCTTAAATTATATAGAAAAAATCTCCTAAGGTATATTCTCTATAAGCTTTATTAAGGAAGACCCTTAGGATAATAAACTAGAGGACGCTTATATTATTAAAGGCTAGTACCATTTTATAAAGAAAGATAGAAAAAAGATGAAGTATCAGAGGTCTCCTAATAATTAGAAGAAATGCCTAATATATAGTCTACCCCATTCTCTTAAGAAATGCTTCTATATTTTTCTAAATATAGCTTAAAAAGAATTTAGGCCTTAAGAAAATTTTTAAATAAAAGTAAAAGAAGCCTTTAAAGAAGACCTAGACCTTTAAATATAAGTAAAAGCTCTTATTTAGAAGAAGTTTAAGAATCTACTAAAACTAGCTATTGAGGAAACTTCTAATTAATAATTATATAGTTAGTTTATTACTAAAGTTAATGCTATATTTACTACCTAAAGTAATAACTATTCCTTATAAAAATCTTAAATTTTAAACTCTAGAATAATAATTTTAATTATAAATAACCTCAATTAACTAGCTGATCTCTAGCTAGCCTTTCTAAGTGACTTTATTTAATGTAAGAGTTAGCGGCGAGGAGAGACCTCGGCTGGGACTAGCCTTATCATTAGATGTGCAGCACGATTGAGTAACGCTAGCTACTTGGAATCGCTTGATCTTTTGCCTCAACTGGCAATGGGTCTTTGTGGGGCTTGGGCATGCTGCCTCAACCCTTACATTTAGTTAGGTAACTGAAAGTTACTAATTTTAAGATATAGAATAATAATAGTTAAGTTAATAAGAACTCAGGCCCTATTGCTTAAAGATATAGCTTACTATCTCTAACTCTTTATAACTTTAGTCTCCTTATATTAGCTATAGAAGAAAGGACTTTATTAAGATAATAGATATAATCTAATGACCCTCTGTCATTTTAATTAGATAATTACCTACTTAATTAAAGACTTATATAGTTAATATATCATTAAATATTAATTAGTAGAGATGACTCTAGCAGTTTAGGCAGCCTATAAGTTTACCTCTTATATTAAGAGGGCTCCTTTAGTAGAAGAAGCTATTTGCTAGTATAACTGCTTAAAGCATCTGGGATCGTAAGCTCTTAAATACCTTATTTCAGTATCTTAGAAGGTATGAATTTAAGAACTAATAATAGTTAAATGTAATATCTATAGTTTATTAAAGATTAAGAGATAAGTTAGATAGGCTTTAAGGCAGTCTAGCTAGATAGCTAGTAAATATATTGCTATTAATTTCTATAATTATAAAGAAGGGATAGGTAGTTATATCTTATAGATATTACTTATCTACTGATTAACTAGTTATATTTAAAATTACTACTTTATATTTTAAATAATAGAGGCTATTATTATGGTTTTTAAATCCTTCCTTAAATACCTAGAAATTTAAAATAATATTAAGGTTAAAGTTATTAAATGTAATAATGAAATTACAGAGGTTAAATTATAAGTTAGAAATTTTTTATAGAATAGAGCTATTATTATTAAGCCTTTAGCATTATATAGCTAAGCTTAAAATAGCAGCACTAAATGCTTAAGAGGTGTAATTAAAGATAAAAAAAGAGCTATATAAATAGGCGCCAAGCTCCCTTATTAGCTATAGCTAGAAATTAGTAGAATAGTAGTTTATTTATATAATTAAATGCTAAACTATAAATCAGGCTAAAAAATACTATATAATTAATTATATACTGTAATAGCTAGAGCTAGAGGAATTCTACAATTAATAAAATAGCTTAACTAAATATATCTAAGAGCATTTAGCTATAAGGCCTATACTATAACCCCTAAGGTATAATAAAAGTTTAACTATAAGATATAGCTTAAGCTAAAAAGATAGATTAGCTTCTTAATTAGATATAGATCCTTAAATATCTATAAAATCTAGGTTTCTATAATTAATTAAATAGTAAGCACTTAAGATATCATTTTTAATGAAGATAAAGGCTATAATGGAGACTGGGAAAACTTTAAGGATAACCTCTTAAAAGTAGACCTAGAAGAAATTATATAAATTACATCTCTTTAATAAAATAAACTAATTAATTAGTTAGAGACTAAAGACTATATTAAGGTGGATTTTCCTAAAGAGGAAGACTTAAATAAACTTATAGGGAATCGTCTTATAGTAGTAATTAATAAAATCTTATAAGTAAAAAGGGCAGAATATAAAGACTTCCTTATGCCTCTAGATATACTGCTATCTGCCTTACTTATATAATTACTTTAAAATATATTAAAATAAAGAAATAAAATGATTATATAGTAGGCAGCTTTTCTAGCTAGTATTAAATCTCCTCTATAAATCTTAATAAAATGGAAGATCTATTAAGGGGTAAAAGTATATAGAAATGCACTACTTTTAGTACTAATAAAGCATTAAGATCTTATAGAATATCTATTAAAAACCCTCTTTTAGAAGGCTAAAGAAATTCATTTTTAAAGTTATAAGGAAATGAAGTTATAAACTAAGATTTAAGCTAAGGACCCTTAAGTATCTAATTAATAGGTCCTAGGCTATATATAGATATATATCTATAAAATAGATAAATATAGTTACTTCTAAAAATGCAAGGCCTAATTAATAGTATAAGGAGATTAATAAGTAAAAAGATAGCTATAAGATATATATATAGTAACTCTAGCTAGAAGGTCCTTCTAGACCTTAATAGCTATTATAGTAAAATTTAATTTAGAAATGATTTAATATAATATAGTTAATATATTTATATATATTTTAATTAATTAAGATATCTTTATATAGATGCCTTTAAGCTATAAAAAGGCAGGAACTATTTTAAAGCTTAATAAAGCTTTATATAAACTGAAAGTCTCCTTCTTACTATAGTAAAAGGAGCTTTCTAAAACCCTCTTAGAGCTAGGCTATAAGCTAGTTTTATATAAGCTTTACTACTTTAAAAAAGAAGAAATCCTCTTCTTTATATATATCAATAATATCATTCTAGCCTATAGGAAAATAAGAAAATAAAGTTAAATACCTAATTAAATAACTCTAATTAAAATATAAACTAATAAGTAGCAACTCTATATAATAATTCCTTAAAATAGAAGTTATATAAAACTAATCTATAAAGAAGATCTAGCTATCTTAAGCAGCCTATATTAAGAAAATTATAAACCTAATTAATAAAGAAATAGCTATAGTATTAATAATTCAGTTAGAGCTACAGCCTATAATAGGGCTAGTAACCCTAATAGAAATTTAATAATATTAATATAAGATTGGATTAATCCTCTATATTGCAGTTAATATCTAACTTAATATAGCCTTTACTATCTCTAAATTAGCTATATTCTTTATTAATTTAAGTTAAATATATTAAAAAGCAGCTAATTATATTATCTACTACCTTATATATATAAAGAACCTAGCCCTATCCTTTAGAGGGCCCGGCAGTTTTAATATTACTAGCGATGCCTCTTTTATTAATAATATAACTAATTAAAAGAGTTTGTAGGTATATATTATTAAGCTATTTAATGGACTGATTAGATGGAGAGCTAGTAAATAAGATATAGTTATAATATCAATAATAGAAGTAGAGCTCCTAGCTCTAGTATAGGCAGCTAAGGAATCTCTCTTTATAAGCTAACTGCTTAAGGAGCTGATAGTTTAATTAGATGACTTAACTATCTAGATTGACTGCGATAACACTTAGACTATTAATTTTATAATAGCTGAGATAGCTACTTTGAGAACTAAGTTGCAGTATATTAATATCTATAATTACTAGCTTAAATAGGAGGTTTAAAGAGGGAAAATTCAAGTTAAGTACATTAAATCAATAGATATAGTTGCAGATAGCTTAATAAAAGCACTTCTAGCTAGAAAATGGAACTGCTTTTTATATTAACTTAAATTAGAAGATATTAGGAAGAGGCTCTAGAAGGATGAAGAAGGGCTTCAGACTTAATAAAAAGTCATTAAATCTAAGGGGGTGTGTTAGATATATTAGAGGCGAAAGTGGCCACCTATTGCTACCTATTGCTATGAGGCTTAGCAATCAGCTTCTAGCTAATTCTATATAGAAGAGAAAGGGTATATAAAGCTTGCTTTAAAACCTTAAGAAAAAGGGGGAGGGGGGAGAATATATAATTTTTCACTTTAATATCTAACAGTAGTGCTCTACTACTTAATATTTCTATATTATATATAAAATAGCATATTATAAAGCTTTATAACTATAAGGAATTAAAACTTTTTATTATTTATATTATATATATTTATTAATTTATTTATATTAATTTATAATTATTAAATTTAAATAGAATTATATATTAAAAAAAAATTATTATTTATAAAATATATATTTTTAAAAAAATAATCTTTTACTTAAATAACTAGCTAATTTCTTTATAATAATAAAAAACCTTTTTAAAAAACTAATATATAATACTATATATTAATATATATAATAAGTAAGTAAAATAAATAAGTAAATATAATAAAAATTCTAACCTTTAAAATTCAAATTTTAATAAAACTATAATAATATAATTAATTAATTAAAACTAATTGCTATACTTTTTTTTAAAGGTTTTAATTATAATTTAATAGATTATTATATTATAACTAGCCTTTTTATAATTTCTATAGCACCTTTCCCTCAATATTACTAACCTCCCTTAACTACCACTTCTAGACAATTTAGCTACTACCTATATATTAATATCTCTTTAATTTATTTCATCCCTCCCTTTATTTAAAGTTATCTTTCCTTCTTTATATAAGTAGATTCTTTTTACTTTATGCTATTTATTAAAAGTTTTATTTATTTGTTAAAGGATTTAGTTTTTAGACTTTAATAATGCTATTTAATATATTATTATTATTATTTCCTTAGAAAATAACTTAAGAGCTTTAAAGATAGATATAAAAAAGCTACTTTAATACTTTTTAATGTATCTTTTTAAATATTTAATTTAAAAGCTAGCTTTAAATATTATTTTTAAAGTCTTTAAAACTTAAGGATTAAAAAAGCTAATTTCTTCTTTAATTAATATTAAAATCTATAGCTATATATTAAGCTTTAATATAATACTTTTTAAATTTAATAAAATAAATTTAATTCTTTTAAAGCCTCCTTTAATATTATTTTTTATTATAATAGCTTTATAAGTAATATAAAAAGTTAAAAAGAACTTAGTTTTTAAAATATAAATTATAAAGTATTTAATTAATTAATTAATTACTTAACTATAAGTTATTTTAAGTAATTTAAAATATTTAATATTAAGTAATTAAAGTAAATAAAATAAATAAAGTAATATATAAAGTATAATAATATTATTCTCTTTATAATATTTCTTAAAGTTAATAAAGTAATAACTTTTATATTTATTAAAAATTAAAAAATAATAGTAATTAATTAATTAATCTTTTATATATTAATTAAAATACTTAAGCTATTTAAAATCTATTTTATTATTAATTTAACTATTTTAAGTTATTATAATAACTTAATTATTTAAGAAGTTACTTTTTTAATATTAATTAATAAAGTAATATTAATTTATAACTATAATAAATAGCTAAATTACTTAGCCTTCTATATTAATTACTTAAATAACTATAACTTATTTTTAATTTTTAAATTATATTAATTTAAATTTCTATATCTATTTATATTTATAATAACTATTTTATTTATAATTATATCTATTATAAAGTTAATTTTATTAAAATTATAAATATTAATAAAGTTAATATTATATTTTATAATTATATTTTTTATAAATTTAAATTAAATATAAATAATAGCTAGATCTTTATATTTAGCCTTTTAATAATTATATTTATAAAATAAAATATTTTAAGCTTTTAATATTACTTAATAAAGTTAAAAGCCTAGTGCTTATTGATAGGTAGTATATTGCAGTTAGTAAGTAGTTAGTTAGCTATTTCTTTAATATTATATAGTTATAGAGGAAATCCTTATAAATTTAAGTTAAAATGAACTAAATAATAATCTATTCCTCTAGATTAGATAGTTAGTATAATTTTAAAATGGTATTATATATAGAAAGAATGCCTTTTTACTAATGCTATAGCATTATATAACTAACTTTATAGATCTCTATAGCGCATTGGAGCTTTAATTTTAAGTTATTTTAAAGGGCCTGAAGGGTAAGAAGGATTTTAGCTATAATATTTAAATCTGATATAGTGCGTAGTTGAGAATTAATTAATTAAATTGAAATGATATAAGTTAAGAGATTTTTATTACGCTTGCTTATTTATTTTACTTACTTATTATATATATTATATATAAAGTTTATTTACTTTAAGTATATATACTTAATAAAGAAATTAAATAAAAGAATTTTTTATATTAATTTAATAGCTAATTTTCTTAATTAAATATAACTATTTTTATACTTTAACTTTAGATTTTCCTTTTTAATTTAATAATTAATAAATTAGTTATTATAAGGTTTTTAAATTAACTTTAAAATATAATTTATATATAGCTTACTTAATAATTTAAATACATATTAATACTATAATTAATAATATCATTATATATCCTTTTACATTTTTAAAGGAAATATAATAAATGTAATAAATGTAATAAATGTAATAAATGTAATAAATGTAATAAATGTAATAAATGTAATAAATGTAATAAATGTAATAAATGTAATAAATGTAATAAATGTAATAAATGTAATAAATGTAATAAATGTAATAAATGTAATAAATGTAATAAATGTAATAAATGTAATAAATGTAATAAATGTAATAAATGTAATAAATGTAATAAATGTAATAAATGTAATAAATGTAATAAATGTAATAAATGTAATAAATGTAATAAATGTAATAAATGTAATAAATGTAATAAATGTAATAAATGTAATAAATGTAATAAATGTAATAAATGTAATAAATGTAATAAATGTAATAAATGTAATAAATGTAATAAATGTAATAAATGTAATAAATGTAATAAATATAATATATATAAGAAATATTAATTTTTTTTTAAAAATAAATAAAAAGATACATTTATTTTACTATTTTTTATTAATATTACTATATATAGCTATAGTCTTTATAATATAAAAAGAAGTTATTTATTAATTTATTATATATATTTAAAGTTATTAATAATATACTTAATAAGTAAGTAGGCTAAATAAGTAAGTGAGCTAAAAATCCCTCAATCTTTTATCTTTTAATTAATTAATTAATTCTTAACTACTAAAGATATCTTAATTAAATAAAGAGAGAAATATCCTTCTTACTCTTTAAGCCCTTTAAAATAACTTAAAATTAAATATCTAAAGCGCTATAGAGATCTATAATATACATTATAATACCTTATATCACCAGTAGAAAGGCATACTATCTTAATATAATACTATCCCTAAATTATATAGGCTATTTAATCTAAAGAAATAGATTATTATTTAATTTATTCTTAACCTAGATTTATAAAAGTTTCCTCTATAACTATATAATATAAAAGAAATAGCTAACTAACTACTTACTAACTATAATATATTACCTATTAATAAGCATTAAGCTTTTAACTTCATTAAGTAATAACTAGAGCTTAAAATATTATTTTTTTATAAATATAACTATTAAAAAACTTAATATAAAGATCTAATTATTATTTATAATTAGTTCTAGCTTATAGAAAATATAATTATAAAATATAATATTAACTTAATTAATATTTATAACTTTAATAAAATTAGCTTTATAATAGATATAATTATAAATAAAATAGTTATTATAGATATAAATAGATATAGAAATCTAAAATTAATTTAACTTAAAAATTAAAAATAGGTTATAGTTATTTAAGTAATTAATATAGAAAGCTAAGTAATTTAGCTATTTATTATAGTTATAAGCTAATATTACTTTATTAATTAATATTAAAAAAGTAACTTCTTAAATAATTAAGCTATTATAATAACTTAAAATAGCTAAATTAATAATAAAATAGATTTTAAATAATTTAAATACTTTTATTAATATATAAAAGATTAATTAATTAATTATTATTATCTTTTAATTCTTAATAAATATAAAAGTTATTACTTTATTAACTTTAAAAAATATTATAAAGAAAATAATATTATTATACTTTATATATTACTTTATTTATTTTATTTACTTTAACTTCTTAATATTAAATATTTTAAGCTATTTAAAACTATATATAGTTAAATAATTAAGTAATTAATTAAATACTTTATAATCTATATTATAAAGACTAAGTTCTTCTTAGCTTTCTATATTACCTATATAGCTATTATAATAAAAAGTAATATTAAAGGAGGTTTTTAAAGGTCTAGATTTATTTCTTTAAATCTAGAAAATATTATATTAAAGCTTAATATATAGCTATAGACTTTAATACTAGTTGCAGAAGAGGTTAGCCTCTCTAATCCTTAGGTCTTAAAGATCTTAAAGATAGTACTTAAAGCTAATTTATAATTTAAATACCTTAAAAAATAAGTAAGAAGGCATTAAAATAGCTCTTTAATATCTATCCTTAAGGTACTTAAGTTATTTTCTAAAGAAATAAAGGTAATAATATATTAAATAGCATTATTAAAGTCTAAGAACTAGACCTTTTAATAAGTAAATAAAACTCTTAATAAATAGCATAAAGTAAAAAGAACCCACCTATAAAATAGAAGGAAGATAACTATAGAGGAAGGAAGGGAAGTAATTAATTAAATAGATATTAATATATAGATATAGGCTGAATTGTCGAAAAGTAATAGTTAAGGAGGGTTAGTGTAACTAAAGGAAAGGCGCTATAGAACTTATAGAAAGACTGGCTATAATGTAAGGACTTATCAAGCTGTAATTAAGGCCTTTAGAGAAGAGTATAGCGATTAGTTTTAATTAATTAAATGGTTTATTATATTTTTATTGAAGTTTTCATTTTGAAGGTTAGGATTTTTAGCTCACTTACTTATTTAGCTCACTCACTTATTAAGTATGTTATTTTATTTCTATTTAATTAAATATAATTACATTTTCTTATATTTACTTATTTATTTTATTTATATTAATAAAGAAAACTTATAAATAGCTATTATAAAGCTATTTTAAAATTAAAGTAAAGTAAAAGCGCTATATATATTTTAATAAGCTACTATACTCACCTTTAAATGAGGGGTATATTATAATTAGCTAACTTATTAAGTAAATAACGCTCTATTATTTACTATTCCTACGCTACATATAAAACAGCACACCGCGGAGCCTCGTAACTACGAGAAATCAAGGCTCTTTGTTATTTTCATCATGTGCGCTCATTGGTCCGTTTCTATCAGCTCGTGATACGATGAGAGTACTGGGTCCCGTAGCTCTCAGAGCCCCACAGTCTGCAACCCTATGCTGCCATACCTCGGTGTCTCTAGCGACTTCCAGGCAGTCACCACTTCAAGTCTTTTTCTCTACGGCCGGCCGGTAGGATAGCAATTGAGAGAGCATGAAGTGGTTGACATCCTCATCCGCCCAGTACCCCATGTGTGATGCGATCGTGTTGATCGGGTTGAAATCGAGAACGCTTCTGATACCACATTAGATCCATCAGCTTGTCCTTAGCGTAAATGGTGGCCGACTTACTCTTGGATGCTATAGTCCACTCTTCCATTGCGATTCAACGCCCGGACTTTACCCTCTTCCGTGCGTAGTTTTCGAGCCTTGCGGTCTTCCTCCTGCGTGCTCGACATCTCGCTGTCTTTGCTCAGCTCCGCCTGCCTTTGTTGGAATTTAGAGAAGAGTGTCTCCAGGTCGTCATCTATCAGCGTCGGGCTGTGTCCACTAGCCGCAGGGTCTGCACTGAGAGCCGCGGAATTTGCAAGCTGTTGTTTTCGAGCATCTGTCCTCTCCCCCATCTTGGAAACATCGGCTGTCGTGTCACCGGCAGGGTTTGCTGGATCTGGCGCATCACCTTGTGACGCGTTGGCTGTGATTCGAGCGACTTCATCGCTGCTGAGTCCTAGGCTCCGATTCAATATGTTGCTGGCAATGCCAGCACTAAAGCTTGACCACAACCCGCTGACACTCTGTCCAACCTTGGCTCCGATGCCCGTTAAGCCTTGCGGCGCTACATTGCCAAAGATGCCTTTCTTGGTGTAGGGCAGTAATTGCGGTTTCAATGCTGACATAGATGGAGAGATCAGCGGCTCTAGGCGGTAGCTTATAGGGTCTGATGGATAAAAGATGTTGAATAGTTGCTCGACTTTTGGAGAAGATATTGACGTGTGAAGCCCCGTTACTGAGGAAGCTTGGCTATCTATTGCAGCATGAGTAGCTGAACGAAATATGTCGTCAACATCATCTGCGCCCAAGTGCCCCTCAAGTCGGGCTGCTTGAAGGGATTGCCGTGCAGAGATGGTCCTGATCGCTGATGTTAGAACACAACGCGCATTATGAGGATGGTTGAATGTCAAAGAGGGCAAGTGTCGTACCGGCCTTTGAGCATTTGGAACAGCCCTATGGGAGAACCAAGGCAGAAGAAACCTGCGACATCGAAGTCAAGTTGTAGCCCCGTAACATTCGCCGCATCCTTGGTCGATGTTTCGTGTTGTCTATGGGGCGTCCAGAAACGCAATGGTGGCGGTTGTTCTTCCGTGCGGTCCTTTTGCTGGCAAAGCACATCGAAAAGGATAGCAGAGCCCAAGGAGTGACCCAGAAGATGGACCTTGCCCTTGAACTCGGGGTTTCTCTGCCTGAAGAGCTGGAAAATCCTGTTGCACTCCTTGAAAACAATTTGCGAAATTTGCTTACGATAGGAACTTTGGTAGAGTAAGACATCTAGTGCCAGGTCCGATATGAGAGATCGAGCAAATCCCACGCCTTCAATGGTGATATCTTCCAACGAAGGATCTGCTTGAATGTCAATTACATGACAACTTGGTAGTTCTAAACCAAGTTCAGGTCACTTACAGTCGTCCTCATCTCCAACAACCTCCCCCAAGTCGTGCTCTCCCCTTTTCTCTCTTTTCTTGGGAAAATCTAAGAGATGTCTCCAACAAACGGGCAAAACCTGGACTCGGCAATTGCCTGGACTAGTGCCCAGCTCAGAGTTTAAAGCCTTCAGATCCGCTGAGTTTGCATAGACAGATTTGGTTGTTTTACGTAGGACGTTGACATCATGGACGAAGTTCACGCTTTCCATGCTAGATAACATTCAGCTCGTAATTGATATAAAAGTGAACGATTAACGTACCGAAGGCTAAGTAGCTGGCCAATGCCGTGTGTAACTAACACAAGATGTTCTATTTCTCGCCCTTGTGTCTCACCCGCTTGGGCATTGTAGTCGTCTTGTATTTCTTGCTCTTCACGTCTTCGTATTTCTTCGTCCGTCTTGGCTTTGCTCATTCCATCGCTTTCGATGAGGGATGACAGCTGTCGATGAAGCTTGAGCTCTCGGTAATTGTCGTCGCTTGTCCGTGACTGGAGAGTTTGTGAGGGTTCCTCATGAGACGCTCGAGTTGTCGGTGGTGCGGATCTGCGTTTTAACTTCGCATGCTGCCTTTCATCGAGGTGAAGGATGTCCTCAGCCTTAGTCGAGGAACCTTCGATATCGTCGTCCTTCTCCTTTCCCTTTTCTTTGCTCTTGCTCGGCTCAGCATATCCTCGGACTACCTTCAGTCCGCTCATGTAGCCTCCGCCGGCAAATCTCTCATAAACAGAAGATGTCACCCAAGAAAGCATGCTGTCAGATGTTAGCCAGGCTATATTCGAGTCTTGATAAGTGACAACGCTATTCATGTGAGTCCCGAATAGTCGATGAGTTTGGAGCTGCGACGACGACTGAGGTTGAGGTGGTTTGCTTGACGGGGTGATTGGATTGGATGCAGCAGCCGATGCCGAAGTAACTGCTGTCATAAGGTCTTCCCGCGATGCTCTCGGAGTGATGTCCTTCTTCGCGCTGGATAGACTGCGATCTCGTCCTGTATATCCACTTAGTTATGGCTTGCGCAGGCTGAGAGTCTCCTTCATTACCAGGGTACAACCACGGCTTCAACTTGAGATATCCCTACGCAGCTTAGTTAGTGAATTCGAAGAACAGACGGACGGATGCTCACCTCCTCGAGCTGTGCGGCAAGATTCTCTTCACACGAGCGAAGGTTCGATCCATCTTGATAGAACCAGGTTCCACGGCGGACTAGACGGTGTCAATTCCGGGTGTATGTATACAGGCGTAGTAGTACAGACCTTCATAGACCGGTCCAAGCCAGTACACTGGAGCTAATTCCCGGGCCCCAATATCAACGTCAAATAGAAAGTCTTCATTCACCGGCACATGTGTAGTGTTGCCCGAATTGCTCGAAGTAGGGGCGGTGGAAGGTGATCTGGAGCTCGAACTGCATGCATCTGCCTTTCTTTTGCGGGGTGGCAGGCGAGTGTCCCCATCGCTAGCGTCCTGGGGATCTTCTGTTGCTTCCAAAAGCCCCTGATATTCGTTCTCAAGCCTTCTGGAATCGGAGACAGAGAACGGAGAGAATTTTTTTGGCTGAGTTGGGGTTTCAGGGGGTTTAATAGTTGACCGGCTTGCTGAACCGAGTTGAGGTTTCCGTTTAGGAAGCTGTGAGCCAGGTTAGTCGGGTTCAAATCGCGATGAGATGGATTCATACATCAACGGCATGGAACCACTGTACTTTGAGAGGCGGGCAGTCTGGAGGATAGGTCTTGAAACTTTGGCCGTAAAGATGCGTGACACTATGATCGTCCTGTCTTGCTGCAGTCGCAGGCTGACCTTGCTCAGGTTTACTGGTCTGAGTCGGGGTTGTGCTGCGACTATTTGCCCAGGGGTTGATTGAGTTAACAGCAGAGCTCAGGTATGACTGTTCGGCCTTCTTCTCAGGCTGCCCCGGTGCCATGGTTGAGATGGATGCTTGTGGCCATGTAGCACTACAAATGGAGCGGGTGCGCCCAAGTGATAGTCGCAGCGAGAACAATGAGAAAGAGATTGAAGGCGTTCTTGATGGGAATAGAGCCAACTTGATACGTTTCTCCCTACTGGAGAGAGGTCAAGGCGGGGTGTCTTGATCGCGCAATACGTTGACCCTTACCTTTCGGTCTGTAGCGAGACAACGATAGCAACTGGTGGCAGATCGCGACTGGTCGCAAGCTCGAATTGTGGCCAGAACACTGCGATGAAGGAGAGAAGCGCTAAAAACAATGGTGGGTGTTAAAAAGCTAGACGTGTTGTCGTTGGCCTTGCATGGAACTAATGAGGACAGATGCTGGACAGCCTTGCCTCGGAGGTTCAAAGACGGACTTCTCATGCATGACCTGGCACAGCGGTGACGACAGTGGAAGCAGCAGGTTCATTAGGTACGTGCCCACCCTTGCAGCCCGCTAGGCACGAAATGTCACTCAGCGCTAACTTGAAACCAGCCATGACGATTGTGTGGCTGGTGCTTTGATTTGTCTTTCTTCTGGAACACAATGTGGCGTCCCAGCAACATCGTCGCTGCTTGCAATCAGTATTTCCCGATCTCCCTTAACATAACATGTCTACCACGATGGGGTATAGGAACACAGCCCTGATGCCAATAGCAAACTATCATCATCTGAATGGATAAAGCTGCTGCGTCGGTAGGAAATAAGTATCAGTATGAATCTGAATCTCTGTTAATTCTTCAATGAATCCCTCTAGTAGCCTTGTGGAGAGCTATTCCTTTATCCCTCCATCTATCTCCAGTGGGACTTAAGAAAGCATCATTAAATGGTGATATTGCACTGCTGTTCTTGTGCATGCTATCAGACCCATCAAGTATACGCCGGTAGCAACAGTGTTCTGTTTGTACATTGGCAGGTGCCCTGCACGAACTTCGAGAATACACAGCCTCCGGCATTCCTTTACTGACTCTCATAGGCTATATACAGTATTCGTAGTCCCCCGTGCAGGTCATGCGAGGCTAGGAAGTAACTAACTGGGACGATAGTAACAACAGTGACCACACGCAACCCTGGGGTTCCTACAATCTGAACTTATGAGTATTCAGAGGCTTCGTCGAATGGTGACTTTCATGAAGGCTGGCCAGTATCAAGCGCTCCTCATATAGACAACAGCCCGGCCCCAGACATTGCAAGCCACGGCACTTGGAGTCGTTGAGCAAGCGCACCGGCCGTCTGTCCTTGAGCATCCTGAAGGCCACGAATATCACCGTCCACAGTTACGTGCAGACGTCCAATGTCCATTGATTCTGCAGTTTGCCTCACCGAGTCTGGAAATGCTTCATTGGGGAGTGTAGAGGACAGCCAGAGCAGTAACCAGGTAACCTCGTCTTGCGAATGCATTATTGCGTGGTGAAGTCCGCTCTTCAACTCATCGAGAGGGTCTTGGTACCGAATGAGGGATCCCATGTCATCGACTTCGTCGCTTGCGTCGCGTAGCAGTTCAACGATGCCAATAGCATCGCCCGCAGTGCACATGAGGTGGAGGGCCCGTGCTGGGCGAGCCTCCGGGTGAGTCTGAAGATATGCTTCCTCGGTGATGGAGGGTAGAATATCGAGGTTATCCTGTACGCCGCCTTCGTTGACGTACTTCGCAAGGATTACGGTTCCGCTGGAGGCGGGTGTTGATGTGTTTGTGGTCGATGGCCCAGCTTCATTGCCAGGCAGGTAGGCTGCACAATTAGGGCACTTAAGGGACAGGACGAGCTCAGAAGATTGGTCCAACAAACACTGCCTGTCGGAGGTTCAGCAATCGCCACAGGGACCGTCACAAAATGAGAGAGAAAACCAAGCGTACCAGTGAAAATGACAACCACACGGTAGCCCAAGATCGTCAGGGATATCCCCTGACCCGAGTAGATCAGTGTCTTCTGGACCCAAGGGTAGGACAAGAGGCTCCTTGCAGGCTTTGCAGACCAACATGTTAATGTTGAACTCGGAGGTTGATCGGTGCGTCCAGGAGGCCGGGCGAGTTTGGTGAATGTTTGCAGGGTGGTAGAGATTGGACAAGGCAGGACCAAGCAGGTTGATAAATTTCCTTGATCAAAGCTGAGGTAAGAGGGAGTACTGGAGGAATTCCGTAGCGCGAATGCAGGATACAGGGTTCAATGTGAAGACCAAAAAAAAAGTTGCGATGGAGTCTTCCGCAAGTTCATGTGTGGGGCTAGGCTCCAAGTCTGCATCAACCACAAGCAAATGGCAGAGTAGTTAGGTATAGAGTGCCTTGAAGATAACATTATCTAGTCTTACACTGTGCAGCTAGATAGATATATCAAGCAGCCGATTGAAGGCATGGATGGGCTATTTACCTTTGTTTTGGACAGCTGCCCGTTACATGATATAAGAGCCTAAGACGCTGGAAGCATCATTGTTCCGGGTCTGGGTCGCCCTCCGAGCATGGTGCGTATTGCCCTAGGGGGTTGCATCTACCTACCTCGGTACCCACCAAACATCAATGCTTTCAAGTAAGTTATACTTATGCAGTTAGGAATGGTTGGCGTAGTATATTAGTAGTAAAGTGTTCGATTTGGATTACGTTCAGGAGAAGGTGGACAAAACTGAACAAGAAGAGCAGTGTCAGTACCAAACTATCGGTGCACTTCAATGGTTTAAATGCGAGGGGCTTCCCTGTTGAGTCTTGCTCAGAGGTAAGCGTGAGTGAAACGCACGAGGCGGGCAAGCCACGGAGCCAAACCGGATGTTTGATGGGGTGGCGGCATTACATCACCATGACCGGCTGCTGCGGAAGTGTGGCTCGCTGCGCCCCCTATCATACGTACCTAGGTAGGTAGGTACCTAGGTAAGTGCCTACCTTAGGTAGGGAGCTGTGCCCCTCTACCCTGCTACACCCCGCCCCCGCCCCTCCCCACCACTGCTCGCTCTTCAGTGCTCGGTTAGGTATTCTCCTCCCCCAAGGTGGCCAGAGGTAGGCGCCCAATTCTCGCATCATCACCTTCATCGTCGTCACCGTCCCAGGCACCAGCTTGGCGATCCCCCGGGGCCTTCTCGAAGTGCCCACCCTTTTATCTCCATCTGCCTCCGCTTCATTTGCGGCTCCGGCGTCAAACTTTTGCTTTCACACCCCAACTTCTCTCGACCCCCTCGCCGGGCTTCACGCGTGCTCCTACCCAACATGAATGTCTTGAAGCTTCAGAGGTAAGCCACTTGTTCTCGCCTGAGTCGAGCCTGCTAACCCGGGGCGCCTTGTAGGAAATTTCCCCAGTTTCCGCAAAATGAGATCTTCTCCCTGTCCGATGCCTTCCAGCGACTCGACGTCGATGACAAGGGTTACCTTGACGAGGCCACAGCGATCAAAGCTACTCAGCAGAGCGAGAACCAGCCCTACGATGTTGTCCGCCAAGCGCTCAAGGAAGTCGAGCTTGATTCCTCACGGCGCGTCGAGCTCGAGGATTATGTGGGAGTACGCCTTTCCCAATGTTCCCCGTCGTTACCACCACCGACTAACCCAGCCCCAAGCTCATTGCCAAGCTCCGCGATTCTTCTCCTGCTCAGAAACGCATGTCCACGGGGCCAACACCTTCGGCCGGTGGTGGTGTCGTCTCTCAACGCACAGGCGGTCATGCCTCCAAAGGCAGTGTGAGTGGTAAGATTCACGTTCAAGGTTCCAATGCCAATATCACCCACACCATCAACGAGGATGAGCGAACCGAGTTTACTCGCCACATCAATGCCGTCCTGGCCGGCGATCCCGATATTTCTAGTCGCCTGCCTTTTCCTACCGACACTTTTGAGATGTTCGACGAGTGCAAGGATGGTCTGGTATTGGCCAAGCTTATCAACGATAGTGTCCCGGACACGATTGACGAGCGAGTCCTCAACTTGCCAGGCAAGAAAACCAAAAATCTCAACGCCTTCCAGATGAGCGAAAACAACAACATTGTCATCGAATCCGCAAAGGGAATTGGCTGCTCCGTTGTCAACATTGGTGCTGGAGACATCATCGAGGTCCGGGAACACCTCATTTTGGGCCTGATTTGGCAAGTCATCCGTCGCGGACTCTTGGGCAAGATTGATATCAAGCTTCACCCTGAGCTCTATCGTTTACTGGACGAGGATGAAACACTCGAGCAGTTTCTGAGGCTCCCCCGGAGCAAATCCTGCTTCGATGGGTCAATTACCATCTTAAAGCGGCCAATTGGCCCCGAAGGTACGCTCACCCCACCGCAACTGTCACCATGACTGACGCCCTATCACAGAGTAGCCAACTTCTCAACCGATGTCAAAGATGGAGAAAACTATGCTGTGCTCTTGTCGCAGATTGGTCACGAATACGGATGCACCCGCGCCCCGCTGCAAACCCGGGACCTTCTAGAGAGGGCGGAAGGGGTTCTGCAAGAGGCTGAGAAGCTCGATTGCCGCAAGTTCCTCACACCCAAGTCTCTCGTTGCTGGAAACCCCAAGCTCAACCTAGCCTTTGTCGCCAATCTTTTCAACAACCACCCCGCTCTCGACCCCATCACTGAGGAGGAGAAGCTCGAGGTGGAAGACTTTGATGCCGAAGGCGAACGCGAGGCAAGGGTCTTCACGCTTTGGCTTAACAGCCTGGACGTTCAACCAGCGGTCGTATCATTCTTTGATGATCTACGGGATGGCAGCATCCTTCTCCAGGCATATGAGAAGGTTATCCCAGGGTCTGTCAACCTGCGCCATGTCAATAAGCGACCTGCACATGGAGGTGAAATGTCAAGGTTCAAAGCGGTTGAGAATACAAACTACGTCATTGAGCTGGGCAAGCAAATTGGCTTCTCGCTTGTTGGTATCCAGGGCGCTGACATCACAGACGGTCAGAGGACCCTCACTCTTGGGTTGGTCTGGCAGCTTATGCGCAAAGATATCACCGTGACTCTGTCTTCGCTGGCTCAGAAGCTGGGCAAGCGAGAAATCACTGATTCTGAAATGGTGAGATGGGCCAACGACATGTCGAAAAAGGGTGGTAGAAGCTCTGCCATTCGATCATTCAAGGACCCAGCCATTGGCTCAGGTATCTTCTTCCTCGATGTTCTGAACGGCATGAAGAGCAGCTACGTGGACTATGACCTTGTGACATCTGGTCAGACCGATGAGGATGCCTACATGAATGCTAAGCTGAGCATCAGCATCGCCCGAAAGCTCGGTGCAACGATCTGGCTAGTTCCTGAGGATATTTGCCAAGTTCGCAGCCGCCTTGTCACAACCTTCATTGGTAAGCATATTCCTTTGCTTCGGGCATTTTTTCCACCTGTTTTCCTGCAGCACCACTCTAACGCCATTCGCCAGGCTCCCTCATGGCGACCCATGAGAAGATGTAGATTTCAATCGGATTCACTGTGGGTGATTCGTTTACGCGGCCTTGAGGTGCTGTCTACATTAGAAATGAATAAAGAGTCAACTCATAGTATACCATTGCAAATGTTGTCATAAATGTGATCATGACCAGTCGAGTTCAAATCGTGTGCCCGATTGCAACTGCAACAAAAGGCGTCACTAACACCTTCAAAGGATAAGGTACAGACTACAGAGGAGGCTCGGTCCCGTGAATATTCCTAGCCAAAATATGAGATTTCCCAAAGTTTTCCGTCCCCTCAGCCACTTGGTACGGCTGAGTCTCACCAACTTCCGATGCAAGAATTAGCATACGCCTAGAGGATAGTTACTGCAAAGGTGTGTTATGACATACCGGCAATTGGCACATTTGCAGAAAAAGGAGGTAGCCCCTAAGCTTCTTGAACAAACACCACATTACAAGCTCATGAACGCATGCTGAAAGGAAGAACGTGATGAGGGTGGCGGTATGCTTGTTGACTTTCATGGATGAGATAGAACTGTGATAAACGTGCCTAAGCAAAAAAATGTGGACAGGCCGGTTCCAGTCGCGGGCGAATTGGTCCCATGAGACTGTTTTCGAAAATCAGCCTTGAAGATGATATGTTGCAAACGGCGGCCTTACCACTATTCCACCAGGCATCGTAGAAGCTTCGATCAGCAAAGTACGTAAGCTCCGCTAGTATATTGAGAATTGTCTCCCAGATGAGATACCAGACGAGCTAGCCACGGTCAGCTCTTCCCCTCACCTTACAGCAATCTATTGGCACTCACCAAGTATTCCATCATGAACGGAAAGATCAGCTCGCTGAGAAGCCAAGGGAACTGCTGGAAGCGAGCGGCAAGCGTCACCCCAGTCTGTTTCATCTCCAGCGTTTTCATGACAACCGGGTCTATAGCTTGTTGTCAGCCTGTATGCGACAGAGATGAGGTATGGGAGCGAAGCTCACAGATCGAGTACTGCGAGACCTGGATCATAACAAATAGGACTCCAACCATCGCGGTGAGCTTCTCGGCAACATATGGCCAACTGATTGAGGAAGACTGTGGGTATTCTAGCTCATACACGAGCGTGGGGAGAGGAATCCATTGATAGTGCTTCGAAATGGTAAGGTTCTTCGGGTATGCGCGAGAAGGATCGTTAGCGGTGCCCTGCAGTTCATCTTCCAGAGCATCAACCTCCCACTTCATGATTCGCTCAAAAAGAACGATCTGTTGGTCATCTAATGATTGCTCGGAAGCAATAGCGCGACAGATCTTGTCCACGTCACTGTCTTCATCATTAAGAAGTTGAGAAACAGATTTTCTGCGCTGCTCGGCCGATGGCGGAATCTTGAGGTGTTGTGTAGAAAGGTCAGAGACGGGAGGGTCGGTCTGCGAGGGTCCAATCGCTGGGAGAACAAGGTCGAGTTGCTTGAGTTTGGTCAAAAGCGCCGCCCGCTTCTTGAAGACAGTTGAAAGATAACCGTTGTAGAAGGCGTACGAGTGTTGCTTCATTAGCATGACTATCCCGTGGAGGACGAAGAAAACGGTGTGAGTCCACGGCCAGTCTCGCCAGAGGGTGAGGCCTACTACACAAGCGATGAAAAATGTCTGCCACATCTACACAATGTGAGTCAAACTTCTCTTACATGGGTCACATTGGTTGTTTCTTACGTGTTGAATAATCCATCCGCCCCGATCCCAGTCAAGGTACTCGTTGAGGACAAGTGTTTGGATTAGCCAGCTGACCCCGGTGAGACCACACATAATTCCATCAGAAAATAGCAGAACAATCACTAGAACTCAGTTAACGGGATTCCGTCCCCTGACGTGGTCGTGTGCACGCACCGTCACGATGAAACATCGTTTTCATTATGTCGTTTGTACCAAATGGGTTGCCATAGATCCTCCAGTTATTGGCTGAGATCTTAAAGACGAACAGCGTAACCGCAAGCCAGAACAGGGTATAGAATCCGTGAAATGGACTGTTGACAGACGATGTATTTTGGCGGTCGAATGCCGAGAACTGCCTAGTAAAGACAAGGTCGGCAAACTTGTGTGACTGGCGAGGCGAAGAATCTCGCGCTCGTTGTGAGCTGGCTTGTAAGAGCTGCTGTAGGCTCTTGTCTTCATCTAGAACAATGTGAGCACCAGAGTCGCGGCGAACGGTACCAAGCACAGGTTTCGCGATGAAATCATTGGCGACATCTGACGAAGCCTCGGTCGGCGCCAGTCGGTCGGCGGAGCGGCGGCGACGACGCCGTAGAACCTGAGGATCTGCATGATTCGGGCGTACATTCTCATCGTAGTCCTCCTCGCTAGGTGTCTCGGAACCTGCCCTTTGGTCATCAAGACTCATCCCGGCGGCGCGCAGAGCGTCTGCAAGGGACCTAGGTCCCGGATGACGGACCGGCGGCGGGGCAGGCTCGGAGCCAGTTCCATCGGAGCCGGAGAGCGGGGCAAGGCCAGAGCTGCCGGAGGCTGCCATTGATTGACGTGGTTTGCAAGAATGTCCAAATAGTTGTCAGAGAGGTAAATAGGTTCCTTTTAGAAGAGTGCGATTGTCTCGAGGAACTGCAATGGTTTAATAACCAAGGTCGAGCGCAGAGGAGACCGGTTTGATTGTATGGCGGTGCTCAAAGTGAGGTAGGTGCCAGATGGGACAATGAGGTGGTGGGATTTTGATAGATTCAAGCTGTAAGTGGAGGAAGGGAGGACGTTGAAGTATGTGATTCCTTCTCAACACGAGGCTCGATCGGTCCCAGCGGAACGGCAGTTCTCGGACCATGCTGTGTAGCCCCAGATGCCTAAACACTAATATCAATGTATTTATTCAGCAATGATGCTGTCGCCGAGGGTGCCGCATGCCTTAGCTCTTTGACCAACAGCCGGGCGTCACTTGACATAGGGCGCTCAAGGACAGGGCCTTTAGGCGTCTAGTCTCGGTCGGCCCTTGCTCCTAGTTCTCACGAGGACCGGACAGCCCGGAACCTGGAGAAGCAGCCTCAACTTCAAATGCCGTTCTTATCATGTGTCGATTTCGTCATCGTCATCGTCGTCATCTTTGTCATCATTGTCAAGTCAGCTTTTTCACGTTGGCACTCAACCCTCCGCAAAAGACTTGACCTGTTGTCGTTGTTTGTATGCAAAGCGTCCTACACCCCAGAGCACAATATTATAACAATATACGGGGACATATCAAATGAATGACTGACGATATGTGAACAAGACCCTCGATGTACAGGCTTAAGAGACAAATACTAGTAGTGAAAATCGATCCAGTGACCTCATCTATGTACTACGTGGGTGATCACCAGCAATGCCGCACCCCCGTCATGCCGATGTTCCCGGGCTCTCCGGGAAGCCGCAACCAAGGTCCATCACTGTGCCCGAGAGAGCACGCGCGCACCGCAGCCTCAGGGGAAGAGATGGCTCCGGTATCGATAAGAAAGGTGCTTGTGACTATCCAGACACTCAATAGCGCTCACAGGCTCAGCCTCTAATGCATTGGTTCGCCTCGCTTGCAACATCATTCATGGTTGTGGTATCCATCCCAAATCGTCGTCCCAGGGCGTATGGGGCAGTGTAGGAGTTTTAGCACGCAAAGGTTGAAAACGGCCATGCGCGCTCAGTTCCATTAGCTCAACAAATGCGAACAACACATGATGAGCATCACGTATTCTCGCCCCTTGGCTCAGACGAAGAAGATTGCTTAAACTACCAATTTACGATAAGCTGTAATTATTATATTAAAATGGAAGGGTACCTACCTACCTGTATACGTAGTACGTAGTAGAAATAAATTCAGGGAGCAGCAGCGGATTGATTGATCTAATTATTTGCCCATCCTTCTGGGCTCGCGTTTCACCACGGGTATATACGTTAGTTAGCATCGCTGCTCTAACATGAGCGGAGCCTCAAGGTCAGGCATTTTGATACTAAATTTAGGCCATATGAGGCTTACGTTAAAGCGGCCACAGCCGGATTCGGCACAGCGAGTTTCAGTGGCTGGGGCAAGTGGGGTAGGCCTCGAGTCGGCAGCAGCTGGTCGAAGGGCGAAGGAGCATTATGTCAGCAACCCGGGCTTCGGGACAAAACTTTCCCATGCATGCCCGTGACCTCACCACCAACTTGAGACCAACTACCGTCTACCCATCACGACTTCATCACTCTACCATTTCCCTGTCAGGCTTATCGGAACTGCTGCATCGGTTTTTCTCTCTTTCAATCGCTCTGTAACGCTGTACTGAGCACAGACACCATGTCTCGCGGTGGCCAGACCCTCTACGTGACCGGCTTCAGTCACGGCACCCGCGCTCGCGACCTCGCCTACGAGTTCGAACGGTATGTCAACCTCGCCCACGCCCACGTCCACGCCCTCGTCCACGCCCTCGTCCTCGCCGCCCTCGTCCACGTCGCGCCCATGGCGAGAACCCCCCCTGGGATCTCGAGCTCTTGTCTTGACACCTCGCCATCGCCGCCCTCGCCCGTCGTTCTCGTTTTCGCACGCGCCCACGCCCCAGCCTTGCCTCCCCCCCTACCTTCTCCCGTCCGTCGATGAGTCCGATCGTTCGCTTCGCAACCGCTTCTCGTTCGAGTCGACGATCATCTCTCAAGCATCGGCACGAGAGTACGCATGCCATGCCATGTTAAAAAGGGGGCCCCATTGATGATGTGTTGGGTGACACCGCTTCTGCCACATGCTGATACTATCTTTTCTAGCTACGGACGGCTTGTTCGCTGCGACATCCCTGCACCAAGGTCAACCTCTAGTCGACTGTGAGCAATACGCACTATATTCCATCTATCATGATTCCTACTGACCAGGCTTTAATCTCTAGCTTTGCTTTTGTCGAATATGAGGATCGACGCGATGCCGACGATGCCTACCATGAGATGCACAACAAGCGCATCGGCCGTGATGACCTTCTTAAGATTGAGGTTCGATCGCAGTGACGCCTCTCATCAGTCTAAACACTGACATCAGCACCAGTGGGCCCGTACGCCACCTTCTGCCTCCTGGCGATTTGAATCCGGCCGAGATCGGGACCGCCGTGGTGGCCGTTCGCCCCGCCGTGGGCGCTCGCCGTCCCCTCGTCGCAGTACCCGCGAGTATTCACCTCGCAAGGACGACCGCCGGGACCGCGATCGCGACTACGACCGCGAAGGTGGCCGCCGTGATCGGGACCGTTCTCGTAGCCCTGACCATCGGTACCTATTGCCCTACCACCTAATTCCAGCCATGACTCTAACATCTTTATCCAGTGATCGTGAGCGCGATTCCAAGGATGACCGTGATGACCGCGAACGAAGGGAGAACGGAACCAATGGTGAAGAGCGAAAGCGTGCGTATCATATTCCAGGCAAGACACGGCTGGCAGTCGCTAACTTGAACGCAGCCCAGGACAGCCCTCCCCCAGCTCACGATGATCTCGACGTTGCCGAATGATGATGTTCATGATTCTCAAGGCTGGGAAGGCCCCTCGGTGGTAGGCCAACTTTAAGGAAAAGTTTCTGCTTTCTAACTCGGACGTGGCTTTTTTTCCCCTCTCACTTAACATGCGCCATATTTCTAGCATCGACTTGATGGTTTGATCAGATGTTTGGTCACGTAGTATTATCCCTGGAGCCACGAGGTCGACCGTGGTACCTTTTTTTTTTATTTGCAGGATTGATGGTATTTTTGGCGGGACGTGTTTCTAAATGGACGTACACATTTCTCGGGTATTTTAGACAGTTGATCATAAAGGTGTCAACAGGATCATGGGTCCAAGACGCTCTAGTTTCTCATTTCGTGACCATCTTCTCCACGTGACACTTTACCTATCACGCGATGCGAGTGCAGGCTTTGTGGTTCCCCAGCATTAACCTGTACCGCGTGTCCGGGACGTAAATAAAGGATGCGGAGACGGTGAGGTGTGACGGCCCACTCGGGCCTCTGTACCTACCTATGGTAGTCAGCTAACATAACCTCTGACCAGTTCGAATACGTGACTGCGCCGTGATCCGATAGGCCGTTCCTCTGGCCCGGCACTTCTTGCTGTTGGCAACGGGTGGCATTATCACGGGGCCAGTCTGTACTGTAACTAGACAGAAATTCTTTCTTGCCATGACATGTGTCACATCACTGTCCTCATGTCATAGTAATAGTAGCAGTCGATCTGTTCGGCTTGCCCAGCAGGGATTGAATTTGATGGAGCTTCGGCCCTGCAGCATAACCTGTTGCCGTAACCCATTGCGGGAGAGGTCTTGAGCGCTGTGTGCTCCGTGTCTACGAGGTAGTCCCTACGAACTCTGCAGGTAGGGAGTAATACAGCTTTTCTATCTGAAGTACTTTGTATGTAACGTTAAGGTGCGTATATATCACACCTCGAGGGAGGGGAGGGAGTCCAAATGCTAAGGAAGGAATGCTTTATTCGAAGGTGCCAGAGTCAAAGCGCGGCACAGCCACCCGGCCCCAGCTTTTAGCTCACCGAAGGAAGGGTGCCTCCTACCGAGGAACGGGAAAGTGCGAAACCTGCCTCGTCGAAACTTAGGAGAGTCTGAGGCGTCCAGATCGACCCACGCCGCTTTCATGCGTTCGCAATAAAATGAAGGCATGATAGTCCAGTGGCAAATCGAAGTGCCTCCAAACGGGTGCTAATTGCGTGCTTCTGCCTGCCATCGCCTGTTGTTGATGCAATACAATTGTGTTGGTATTTTAGATGTCCTCTGGATGACCACGGTTCGCCGCCACCATCTTCGGACCCCGTCTTGCGACACTATCAGCCCAGCTCGGCCAAGCCACAACCCCACCAAAATCCACCGCCGAGGCGAGGGAATACCGGGACCTCACGCGCCCCGAAGTCATCCGCATCGCCGGTCCACGCGCTCCATCCAGCTTCTTTGCAAACCACACCGCACCGTCTCCATGGGCCGACTACTTCTCCAACACTTCCACGAGCACTCCTAAAGGCGACCGCTGCTGTCGACGTCGCGAATCGGCCAGCCAGCCGCCGCCCGCCCGCGCATCGTCGTCGTCAGCTTCGGCGCAGAAGCATCCCGGTTCTCCCCCGATGGTTGCCGGCTGCCTCCTGTCCCTTCGTCCCGGCATACCATCGCCTCTTCGGGGTCACCACATCCAACCGAGATATCATAGCACGCGAGAATACCAGGAGCAGCGGGGCGCTTCCATTTCGTTGGCCGCCGCTCGACCTTCCAGGCAGCCCTGGCCAGCTCGTTGATGCGACAAGCGAAAGGACAGAGCAGGAATAGGGCCGCCTACTCGGCGCTGAAGCCTTGTTCAAGTCCAATTGGGTCACAAGACACGACGCGACGGTTTTTCTTGTCGCCATGGCTGCTGTATGTTTCGACTCCTTACCCTGCGCTCGCTAATACTCCCGCCCGCCCCTAATCCCCCCCCCCTGGCCTAGACAGCACCGCTGATAGTCAACAGTCGGAGCCAGACATGGCCAATTCGCCAACCACTTTCGAGAAGCGCCTTGAGCAGTTTCAAGACGGCGTCTCCCAGCCCGTCGTTGCCGCATTTTGCGCCGGCGGCGTCGCTGGCGCCGTCTCCCGAACCGTCGTCTCACCTCTAGAACGCCTCAAGATTCTCATGCAAATCCAGAGCGTCGGTCGAGATGCCTACAAACTTTCCGTCGGACAAGCACTAGCAAAGATGTGGAGAGAGGAGGGTTGGAAAGGATTCATGCGTGGCAATGGCACCAACTGCATCCGCATCGTCCCGTATTCAGCCGTTCAGTTCAGCAGTTACAACTTTTATAAGCGGGTGTGTACGCATGTATCCTTCTCTCTCACGACCACTATTGACAACGTTGCAGACTTTCTTCGAAGCCTCACCAGGTGCTGATCTCTCTGCCTTCAAGCGGCTGATTTGTGGCGGCATCGCAGGAATAACCTCCGTCTTCCTCACATATCCCCTCGATATTGTGCGAACTCGACTGTCTATCCAGTCAGCGAGTTTCGCGGAGTTGGGAGACAGACCTGACAGACTCCCTGGCATGTGGACCACCTTGGTGCGCATGTACAAGACCGAAGGTGGCGTGTCTGCGCTGTACAGGGGCATCATCCCTACCGTGGCAGGTGTCGCGCCTTATGTACGTTGTGGACTCCGTCATGACCGCAATCCTCATCGCTAACACGTTAGCCTAGGTCGGCCTCAATTTCATGGTGTATGAGTCAGCTCGAAAGTATTTGACTCGAGAGGGAGAACAGAATCCCAGCGCCACTCGAAAACTACTTGCCGGTGCCATTTCCGGTGCCGTTGCCCAGACCTGTACCTACCCTTTGTGAGCACTACCACGACTGCCATGCAGAGTGATTCTAACGGGAAGTGTAGTGATGTGCTTCGTCGGCGATTCCAGATCAATACCATGTCAGGCATGGGCTACCAGTACAAGTCGGTGGCGGATGCCATCCGTGTGATAGTGGCCCATGAGGGAGTGAAGGGTCTCTACAAAGGCATTGTTCCTAACCTCCTCAAGGTTGCCCCCAGCATGGCATCAAGTTGGCTGAGTTTCGAAATGACGCGCGACTTCTTGGTCAACCTGAGGCCAGACGCTGAGCCTCACTCCCTATAACATGTATGAGTTTGTGAGATGAACTATAGGCGGTTGCGCCGGGCTAGGTATGAGATGATTGACTACTGGGCTAAAAGGACACGGAGAAGATGGCGAAAGCCGGGAGCTTACAACAGTAGAAGGCTACATGATTAGGAAGTTAGATGTACGCTGGCGGACGAAATTCGCAAAAACGACTAGTAAGGCCACGCATTGTTCTAAAGAAAAAAAGACAGTACATCTCTATTCAGGTGCGTCATGGTGGATATATAGGTACACTACAATAGATGAACTCTGATGCCAATATTTCACATCATTCGGGCGTGTTGTGGGCAATTTTGGAAAGCCTATAAGTATCTAGGTAACTTCATGTGCCTTTATCACTAATGCAGTAACAAAAGAACCCGTCAGACGTTTCCTCTCCTCAGCATCACGAGTTCCCCCTCCGAGTTGAACCAACCCCTCAGCTGCAATGGATCAGTCGATGATATTGGGTTGCACAATGGCGAGCCGACGACCTCGGTGTAACCCCATGTGAGCGAAACAGGTGAGGCTCGGTGAAGAGGCGCAGGTGCCTGAAGCCCCATTCGTCGCCGGTCAGCTGAAAAGGGGCCGGGCATTGGGTGCAAAAGTTGACAACGCTAGTCCACTTATGGGTGAGGGCGTGCCGTGCCCTAATTGCCACAGGTGACCGCCTACGAATTGCCCGCTCCAGTGGTGGCAGAGACCCACTCACCCAAAGCCCTTGAATTTTTCGAAAAGGTGAAGGAAGGCCAGCCGCAACACCACCCAGCATCGCCAAATTTCACAGCGACAACCGCCGCCATGGGTACGTGAAGTTTTCCAGCTCAGCCGCTGTATGCGAGTAGAGAGAGGCCCCAGGCCTCCCTCTGCGATCAAGGCACCATCTTGTTTCCGCAAGACAGCGTTGCCGCTCTTGAGCATGCTCGAATAAATGGCTGACGATGGCTTCACCCTACAGGTATCGATCTCGACCGCCACCACGTCAAGGGCACGCACCGCACTGCCCCCAAGAGCGACAATGTTTATCTTAAGCTCTTGGTGAAGCTTTACCGCTTCCTGGCCCGTACGTCCCGATTCACGCGCTGATGCCGAACTCCGACATCCCATTAACATTGTGCGCATTCTAGGCCGAACCGACTCTTCCTTCAACAAGGTCGTTCTTCGACGTCTCTTCACGTCCAAGATCAACCGACCTCCCGTCTCCCTGTCCCGAATTGTGGCCAATATCAACAAGGAGGGCGAGAAGCGGACTGTCGTCGTTGTCGGCACCGTAACGGACGACAACCGTCTCCTCCAGTTCCCCAAGACCACCGTCGCTGCCCTGCGATTCACCGCCACCGCCCGCGCTCGCATTATCGCCGCTGGTGGTGAGGCCATTACCCTGGACCAGCTTGCTCTCCGTGCCCCCACTGGCAGCAACACCCTGATCCTCCGTGGCCCCAAGAACGCCCGCGAGGCCGTCAAGCACTTCGGCTTCGGTCCTCACTCGAACAAGGTACGTGTCTTTCCCGATTTGGTGAGCGTGGCACCGTCTAACACACCCCGCAGAAACCCTACGTCGAGTCCAAGGGCCGCAAGTTCGAGCGAGCCCGTGGCCGAAGACGCTCGCGTGGTTTCAAGGTCTAAGGAGGGTGTTGACGAAAATGATTGGCCTCGGGAGGAGTTCCGGCCGGTATATCAGGCAATTGATACCGGCATTCGGTTTGCAGATGGGTCTTGCATGGAATTGGCGTGGCTAGGTATCACAAAATTCTACAATGAAATTCTTGCGCATTGCTGCCGTAATGATTTGAACGTTATCCACCGGCATCAAGCCAATGCTAGACATGGCTCTAGGGCAATGTTCAAGACATTACTCAATCGGCATTAAGGGTCTGATTGTACAGTGGCGTTTCCTTTCCTCCGTAGTGCAACAAAGAAAGCCTCTTTGCTCTCCTAAATTGTTCCAAAGTGAGTCGTCATGACTGTCGAGTGTGATGAACAGGACACTTACCTTCCTCGATGACTCCGGTTTCTCTCTGTAAACCTTGGCAAACATGGACTTCAACTTCTTCTCGAGAAGCTTGTCCTCCGAACCCTGGTAAAATTTGCATACAAAGTGCCCACCGGCTTTCAGGGTGTCGCTCGCAAAATGGAGAGCGGCGGTGCAGAGGTCCTAACCACAGAATGGTCAAATGTCACCCAAGAGCGCTCGTTGTAGGGAAGCTGATGTTCGCAGTTCACTTACCATGCTGCCGGCATGATCCCGAAAGGTATTGCCGCTCGTGTTCATCAGCCTATGATAGGGATTACTCAAGGTGTTCACGTTGAAACCGGATGTTTGCTCCCAGGGTGCTGACATGTCACTCAAGACGACCTAAGCAAAGCATCAGAAATGGTGTACTGTAAGGTTCCTCACCATCCATAAATTCGACAGGCGGTGACGGAGGGGGCATTGGACAAACATCTACAAGGCGCTTCGAAGAGACATCCGAGGGCGGCGCTAAGGGCTCTGAGGATGGGGCGGCATGGCGCTCCATGTCGATGTAGCTGGGTCTATCAACGTCTTGTACATCAATATCTTCGGTTGAATGGTCGGTGTCCTCGTCATCCGGTGGAGGAGGAGCCGGCTGGCGTTGATGGGAGTCGAGGATGAAGGCCTTGACCATAGCCTGGACGCCAGGGGAGAGGAAGTCTCCTTGGAAGGTGGTAACGCCGCGCGGGGGTTGAGCCGGAATAAGATCGATACCAATGACGCGGCCATGAGGACGTGTTCGCTCGATGGCGACCTAGGGTGGATGAGTATGCAGTGAACCGCAGGAGGAGGTAGAACGAGTTTGTATCCCGCATTGGCACCAAAGCCGAGGGCATACCTGTGACCAACTGCCTGGAGCGTAACCCTACACTTGAATGAGCCCATTGATTCCAGATCCTAGACTACGCAGGCCAAACTCACCAAGTCGATTACTGTCTGGCCGTTGCCCTTGAATATCCTGTACTTTGCATCCATCTCTCGGTTCGTCAGCACAAGCAACGAATACGGCCAACCTTGCCGCCGCCTCCACCACCGTCATCATCGCATACCTCTAGCAGCTTAAATGCCGCCCGACTTTTCAGCCCTTGCACCTTCGCATCCCTAGCAAAAGAATCGCGTCCCTGACGCTGCTTCCAGCGCGACGTGGACGAGGCTGAGCGCACAAGGCATCGGGCTGGCAATGCGAGTGAAAGCTTCGACGCGCCGTGGACGTAAGCCAAGCACAAGAGGCTTGTGATGCCTCTGCTTGGTCGGGAAATCATGGCAAATGAGCAAATCCAAGTGTGGAGGAAGATGAACGATCTCGGATCCAGATGAACATGTTCCGACGACGGGGAATGGAGTGGTAAAAGACGACGAAGTTCACATCACTTTCATGCTTGAGAAAATAGAAGCGGATCAAGTTTCTAAATGGAGAGCTAGGACCCTTTTTTTTTTCTTTGTCTTGTATAGCTACACACAGCCAGTCTGTGAGATAGGCATGAAAATGAAACCCACTCAGGGACAAACCCGGTTTTCACAGCCCTACAGCGTGCGTAGTATTAACAACCAGGACAGCAACCAAATTACTTGTCACATAGAAAGACTCAACCACTTTACGGTATCAATGCCAGATATTTGTTACAATCGTTCAATTTAACTCAAAGGCAGTCCCGCGAGAGAGAAACAACTCCCAATGCCCTAGTTAATCCCAAACGCCACATATGCATCCCCGACCGTGTTGCCGTTTCGCCTTCCGTCGTTCCAGCTCCTCTCCCGTTTGCTCAGTCAATCACCGTCATTTGGGTTAAACCAGGAAGCTCGCATGAACTCCTCGTCTGTCCCTCTTCAGTGGTGAGAACGTCCGTCCTCCAAAGGCATTCGTAACACCGCCCAAAGGCGCCTTAAGCCTCCGACCAGCAGCCAGCGCTGGCTTCACTGGTCTAGGCGCCGTCTCTCCCTCGTCGTCGTCAAAAAGCGTGTTGCTGCCCAAAATTTTGCGCTTCTTCTTCTTCCCATCCGCTTCGGGTACGCTGGTGCTACCAGCGCGTAGCTCGATACTCTTAGTCTTAAGACCCAAACCCTTCTTGCCCCGTTTTGAAGCTCCATTCTCTTGTTCCAGACCTTCCGACTCCTCTTCTTTCTGCTCGGGCTTGCTGTTGGCCTGTAACGTCCGCATTCTCTGTGCCGATGAGCTGGGCATGTTTTTCTTCAGCGTTGGTGCTTCATCGAGCACTTTTCGAGGCCTACCCCGTGCCTTCAATGCCTTGGAACCCGATGCCTTCTTGGTTTGCACCAACGCATTGTGGACCGGCTCATCTAGCACATGGGAGTCGGACTTAGCGTGTGTTTCCTCCTCTTCCTCTTCCTCTTCTTCGGTTCCTCCTTCATTTTCTTCTTCCTCTTCCATCACTACTTCCGGCACACCCGCTGGCTTGCTGGTCGGAGACGGCAGATCCATAGACTCGTCGGAGAGGTTCTTGGTCCGGCTCAAGAAGGGGGTAATAGAGAAAGTTGACTTCTCTCCGACCAATGCGAGCTCAGCAGCACGCTTTTTCAAAGGCCTTTTGAAAGTAGCTTCATCCAGACCAGGCGTCCCAATGCTGATATCCTCCATGCTTGTGTCATTAACCCGGCGTTTGCGGTTAGGTTGCGCCTGAATGGTAACCTTCTTCTCTGACTGGTCACTCCCCTTTCGAGATGCCTTTCGCGTGGCTTCGAGATCGGCACGGCATCTTTCAAGCTCATCTCGCGCATCCTTCAGCTCAGACTGCACATTCTTGAGCTTGGACTTGATCGTAGACACTCGTTCATCCAGGCGTTCAGTTTCACCCTGAGCTTCCCGAAGGTCCCGCTCATGCTCTTTCTTAGCCTTCTCCCATTCCTTCTTCTCAGAGGCGTGCTTTTTCTCCATTGCTCCCAGACGAGTCTTCCAATCCTCGGTGACCTCGGCATCGTTCTTCTGTTGGAGGCGCTGTTTAGATCTCTTTTCGTTATGTAGCTCTACTTCGAGGGAATTTAGTTGTCGATGGAGGTCTTGCTTCTCAGCAACCACGGCCTGGTGATTCACGAGTTGTGATTTCAGGTGTTCAATCTCGGGTCGAAGTCGGTTCAGTTCTCGGTCAAGGGCGAACTTTTCCTGGAGGGCTTTGGAAGAATCTTGCATGGACCCGTTGAGAGATCCAAGCTCCGTCTTAATCCCAGTCAGTCAATGAGTTGTCGTTCGGCATCTTCGCTCTCACCTTGAGGGCCGTTAATTCGTTCGCTTGCTTCTTGAGCCTGGCATCCTGGAGTTTGGCGTTTTCCCTTGCTTCCTCCAGCTCGGCTTGCACCTCGCCCCCTTGTCGAGCAAAGAGGTTAAGACGAGAGTCTCTCTGAGCCACCCTGTCCTTCAACAAGGCATTCTCGTCCCGGAGTGACAGAAGACGTAACTTGAGCCGGCGAGCCTCCTCGTCCTTGTTGATCAGGTCAATGTTGTGAACGTTGTCTTGGTGGCTCATAGACAGGTTGCTAATTCGAGCCATCCGCTATGCGATTGACATTAATACGACATGCCAAACACCGTACTGTTAGAGATTGGATATCCTTACCTCAGCCGACTTCGCGCCCATGTTGTCAAGTGCTGCTTCCCAGAGCAGAGAGGGGTGGATAAAGCAATGTGAGATGCAGCTCTAGAAGGAGCAATATATGATGACGCAAACGCGATCAACAATCGAAAGTGCAAGGGGCGGGGTTCATGAATGCTGGCGGCGCATCGAAGGTTGAAGTGGGACAAACCTCAATGGACCAAGAGTAGGTGTGTTTTGAGTCAAAGTAAACATGGTGCTGGATCGGGCTTAGTGCAGGTCAGGTCTACGCCAGCACGTGACTCGCTACATCCAATGATGACGACGAGTCCTCCCTGTGACAAAGTAGGTACCAAACTACTGAGCTTAGGTAATGCACTCCGGCAGTTTCCAGCTTCAGAGGCCACCTCAGCTTCCCGTCGAAGCTCCACTACTAGCTCCTGGAAACCTCAACGAAGTAACTTGGAGGCCAATTGGCCAACTTCTTTTCCCATTTCACCAACCCGCAGCTAGCTCATGCTCTCTCACGATGCGTCTCTTCTCGTCATTCTTTTCTCTTCTGCTGCTTACTGCAGGCGCTGTCGCCTCCAAGAAGTCGGCCACCGAACGATTCGATGAATTCCACACCAAGGCCCAGAGCAACTCGCCCGTGAAGCTCAACGATGCTTCGTACAAGTCCTTGACCAGCGCCCCACGCGATTACAGCGTAGCTATTCTTTTGACCGCCTTGGATGCAAGATTCGGTTGCCAGCTCTGTCGCGACTTCCAACCGGAGTGGGATCTTGTCAGCAAGAGCTGGTCCAAGGGTGACAAGTCTGGGGAGTCACGAATGATCTTTGGAACGCTGGATTTCACCGATGGCAGAGATGTTTTCTTATCGGTACGTTCGTGAACTTGGGTAGAGACTATCCGATGTCAAAGCAGACAGTACTGACTTCGCACAGCTCGGCCTCCAAACTGCCCCAGTCCTTCTGTTCTTCCAGCCGACAGCTGGGCCCCACGCCGTTCCTGTCCAAGATCCCCTTCGATTTGACTTTACCAGCGGGTGAGTACCAAAGCGACCCTGTTTATAGCCTTCTGTGATTTAACCATTGAATAGCCCGCCCACTGCTGAACAAGTCCATACCTGGATCTCCCGTCACCTCCCCGACCGACCCCATCCACCCGTGAGGCGCCCAATCAACTGGATGCGATGGATCTCCTCAATTACCATTGTCCTCGGCCTCGGAACTGCGCTGGTTACTGCTTCCCCCTATGTTTTGCCCATTGTTCAAAACCGCAACATTTGGGCTTCTATCAGTCTCATTTCTATCCTTCTCTTCACCAGTGGACACATGTTCAATCACATCCGCAAAGTGCCGTATGTCGCTGGTGACGGGCGTGGTGGGGTGAACTATATTGCCCCTGGCTTCCAGAGCCAATTTGGCTTGGAGACTCAAATCGTGGCTGCTCTATGTATAACGCCTCCTCCTTGTCTGTTCTCGCGCGGGTTGACTAACAACGTTTCCAGATGGTGTCCTGTCATTTTGTGCCATTTCACTCGCTGTCAAGGTTCCTCGCATTGCAGATTCGAAGACACAGCAAGTCGCCGTGCTAGCTTGGGGCGGTATCCTATTCCTCGTCTACAGCTTTCTTCTCAGCGTCTTCCGAATCAAGAACGGCGGGTACCCATTCTCTCTGCCGCCGTTCATGTGAAGGCAGGGAAAAGACATAAAGTACTTCTGATCGGAATTTGAAGTAGGTGACATGGGAGGTGACGTTGCAGGTGAGCGCGGCGTATATTGGACCCAGATGCGGACGCGATTTAGCAAAGTAGCAACAGCAGGTGGCTAGGAGATGGCCGAACTACCACAGGACAATGAGGCCACAACTGTACAATATTCACTGTATTGGCTCCTTTTGGGAGTAAAGCAAAGAAGGATAGACTTGACTCAGCAGAGCGAAACTTCTTCGCTCTGACGCCAGCCTCAAACCCTGCATGTATAGACGTGCACATAGGATAGAAGTTCGGTCTTTCCGCAACATCGACCTACATATCAGATGTAGCGTTGTATTGTGAGAATTTGATTTATGGAGGGCTCATATGTCCCCCTCGGAACGAGGCTGAGTGTTACTTACATGCTTCACTTGTATCAATCACCCTTGTCAGCAAGCGACTGCTTTACAAGTGCGATCACAAGTGCCATGTCTTCTACATAAGCCAGCGCGATGACTCGGGCAGTCCGCTTAAAATGAGCAGCCAGCCCGACCGCATGAGATGGAACATGATTCCCAGGTGTGAGTCCGCCTAAAAGCAGCGCTTGGCCCGAGTGGTGAGAGTGCGAAGAAAGGCATCACTCGAACTACGGTTACCTACTATCAAGACCAAACACACATGTAGAGGTGGAAGGGACGCGGACAGTTCACGACAAGAGCAGCCACGGATTTTAAAGCTCGAGTTCTTTATTGGAGAACAAAAGGATGATGCCCGGTGCCTTCAGGGGCTGCCGTAGCCGGCAAATGCGTCATGCCCTCGTCAGATTTCAGTCGCCCCCCTTCCTTTGCATCAATAAAGACCAAACGAGGAAGCCAGCCATTTGACGCCCCACCAATGATCTACCTTCATCCGCTCGCCTTCATCCCCATCACCACTGCCCTTTTTTTTTTTAGGTGGAGAGCGTTTACGCCCTCGACATAACACCCCAGGCACGGATGACGTTGTCGGTGTAACCAGCGAACAGAGTCTGGCCATCAGCGGACCAAGCCAAGCTGACACACTCGGGCTCCCGGCTCTTCTTGCCGACGGAGGTGAACTCGGGCTTGAGCTCGTCAACCTTGCTCTTCTTCTCGAGGTCGAAAATGATAATGCTGCTGGCCGTGGCGGCGCAGAGCCAGTATCGGTTAGGGGAGAAGACGAGAGCATGGATCTCGTCGTTGGCGTTGAGGGAGTAGAGGTGCTTGGACTCATTGAGATCCCAGAGCATGGTGGTACCGTCCTTGCCACCGGAGGCGCAAAGAGAGCCGTCGGGGGAGATGGTGACGGTGTTGATGTAGCCAGTGTGACCAATGTGGTCAGTCTGGAGCTTGCAGGTCGAGAGCTCCCAAACCTATCGTTTTCCAGTTAGACATTTGCCACGGATGAAAGCGCTTGTTGGAAAAATGAATTTGAGATAGGGGTCCGAATCAGGGCAAAGGTGAATAGTGGTCTCATGGCCTGCTTTCGCAGGCTCTGAAGTAGCAAATACTTGGGTTGCAAACATCATACAGGATTACAGAGTGAAGGTTTTGGATTTGATTGTCTGTCTCTGACATACCTTGACGAGCTTGTCCCAGCCGCTGGAGACGATGACGGGGTTCTGGGGGTTGGGGCTGAATCGGACGCAAGAGACCCACTCGGTGTGGCCCTTCTCGCTGATGGTGTACTTGCAGTCACCCAGGGTGTTCCACAGCTTGATTGTTCGGTCGCGGGAGCCGGAAACGATCTGTCGGTTGTCGGCCGAGAAGGAGACGGAGAGAACGTCGTTGGTGTGGCCGACGAATCGTCGAGTGGTAGTGCCAGTAGCGAGCTCCCAGAGGCGCAGGGTCTTGTCCCACGAGGCGGACAGAGCGTAGGCACCATCAGAGGAGATGACCTATATCCAGCAGAAACATATCAGCGCTTGAACACTGCCAAACTCGTCCTATTCCGGGCCTAAAGCGCTGGGAGAAACGTACACAGTCGGAGACGATGTGGGAGTGGCCCTTGAGCGATCGCTTGGGGTAACCGTATTGGGTCTCATCGCGGGTGAGGTTCCAGATGATCAAGGTCTTGTCTCGGCTGGCGGAGAGAAGCATGTTGGGGCTGGAGTGAAGTCAGCCAATGAGTTCATCTCGGAGTCAGTTGCACCCAGGTATGAAGGCTCGACATACTTCTCCATCGAGGTGGCCAGGCTGGTGACCCAGCCATTCTGCAAACAGTCGTCAGCATCCAGTCCACAAGATTAGGGTTCCATCTCGGTGCGCGGGAGGGGGAGCATCAGAATGCCCAGGAGCACGCTGATGCCCGCGCTGACAGCGACGTGACGGAATGAAGGGGTGGACGTACGTGGCCCTCGAGAGTGCCCTTGAGGATCAATTGTTCGGCCATTGCAACGGTGACGAGGTGATGCAGAGGATCAAGGTGCGTGAGGAAAGGAAAAAATCAGAATCAAGGGCTGTTCTGCAAAACCTGGGCCCGGTCGGATCTTGGAAGCTTCGCCAGTGGAAATTGGGATTTTTTGTGTGGGCTAAAAATTAGGGCCGCACGTCCGGGCTCCGCTTTCGTGAGGCCGCAGTACGTACCAGTTGTTCCAGGGGCTCTTCAGCCTCGCAGGTGGCAGCCATACAGAAAATACTGAGTGGGGCCCACCTGTTCTTACATCTCAGCCTCGCAAGATGAGGCAGCGGCAAGTCGCTGTTGAGAAAACGACATCGATCAACAAATGGCAAGGCGAAAGGCCAACAGCTAACGGATGTGACAGTACCCTGTTCATAGTCAGTCAATATCTGCTCATCGAGTATACCACAACGTCACACACCTTGGCTCCCGACCTGTGCAAAAGCACTAGTTTGCTCTATAGCATTCGAATAGATGCTCCTGTCCTGGTCTACCTAAGAACACGCTGAAAAGTAAATGCCCATACTCCATACGCCAACTAATGCTCAATTTGCTGTTGCCATGGGTATCATGAAGGGTGTTTCTGTGTTCCCCTCGATTGCTCGATTAGTGTCAAACAATCCCAACTAAAAAATATCCCTAGTAACAGGTCTAGCTTCCCACGAGTTAGGAAGGCAATTCCTGAGTTTCCTCAGAGCCAAAGAGCCAGCAGCTCCTTATTAGTCGCCCTTTCTACCCCAAATTCCTTTGCCACGATTCGCATTCTCTCTCATAGCGACTTCTTGCCGGCCAGAGCAGCTGATCTCTTGCCCAGACGCGGCACTTCCTTGCGTAGAAAGAGTATGTCGCCGTTGACAATCATGCTGTGGTCCGCGATCTCCACGAGATCAGTGTGCTCCCCCCGACCCTCGACGCCCATGAAGCGCTTCATGGTTGACTCCCAGAGACGGAAGCGTTCCTTACCATGGATATCGCGCTCTACCAACAGCTTGGCTTCCTTCTGCTTCCTCATCTTCGAAGCTCGGACCAACCGTCGTAGAGCATCTTCGCCTTGTTGCGCGGTCCTTGCAGCCTCCTCACGTATCTTCTTAGAATCTCGTGTATTGGAGTCCTCTTGTGGCGTGAACTTGTATGTGTGTTTGCTGGGGAAATCAGGAAAGCATGTCGGAATGAATTCCTTTTCATCCTTGTCGGCTTGTCCACTGAGTTCCTCGCCCAACAGCGGTAACGTCGTGTATGCGTCCTCGTCCCGGGGGTGCGTCTCGGCATACTTTGGTGTAAGGTCTTTTTTTGACACGGGGTGCTTCAGGTGAGGTTTCAAGGATGATGGGCGTATGTTGTGTCGCAGTAGCATGTGTTCGAAATCTGAAGGGATAGGGTGTTCACGGCGAGCAGCGAGAGCCAGAGTTTTAGCCTCTGTGATCATACCCTCGAGATCTTGTAAACGATAATGGTCAGCGACTTCTCAGTTGGCAACGTGTTGAATATGGACGCACATGTTTCCACCATTCCCGTGAAGCTCTCCAGAGCTTCGGGACTTGCTGACCCGAACCCATCATGCTTTAGGACCATGGCGATTGAACGTTGAATGCCGGACCTGGCTTGGAAGTGCAACGTCGGAGAAAGCGACTCGACTGCTCGTGAGTCGTCCTCTGATGGTTCATCTGTAGATGCGGCAACATGGTCAATCCGCGGACGCTTCGGGCTTGGCTGGACATCCTCAACTGGGGAGAGGCTTCGCTTGGGCGTCATAATGATGAGGTGCTGGGCTGACACTAGGATTGGGAATGTTCCGATTTCAGTCGCACTTTAACAGTGGAATTAGGTCCAGGTGTTCTTCTCCTGTGGCGCCCGCTGCGTTGTGATATTAAGATGGCATCGCGGCTTGGATGTTGTTGGTAGGCACTGCGGTGACAAACCACCGCTGCGCGCGTTCGAGTTGCAGAGCTGGGAAAACTTCGGCTAACGTGCAGTGGCCCGTGCTGGAGGCAAGGGACCAACCTTAAGTCCTTGGCCTGTCATAGTTTGATGGGATAGTTACCTACCTAGGAAATAATAGGATTTCGCTGTAACTCGTCATTATCTTGATCTTACTTGGGCATATGTATGTAATGGGCTCCTCTTTTTCCTTTGCCCGTGGTTCGGTTGTGAGCCATGTGCTAGTACGTAAATGGCAGAGTGAAGGCCGTGGATTACGATTCACCGATGCTGGCATGTGTGAAGGTATTCTGAAAGAACCACCCCTTGTTTGGTTAGTTTAGGAATCATGCTTGAGCACCGGCACTGATGCCACATGCAAGCGTAGGATGGCAATATCATGGGTTACCTGCTGTTCACATGATTACGGAGCAGAATGTAAGGTGGAAATCTGGGGTAATCAGTCCATGACAAGGATGTTTGCTAGCGTTCCGTGTAAAAAGAAGCGTCATCTGGAATTCAAAGTTGTAAATACCGAGATACTTCATGTAAAGAACCGATGGATTGAGATATGTTGATACCCCGTCCATGGCTACCGCAGAGAGGCCAAGGCAGTAAAACAGTAGCCAGACTGCGACACAGGCTCACGGCATGCTGTATATTGGGTTGAATCGGGAATGCACATCAGTGGTTTAGGGTAGGGCGGAATGATTCCCGAGCAGATCAGCGAAACCTGGACAGAGTTGAGTGATCTAGACTGAATGATCGACAGTGCTTCACGAAAAGAAAATTGCCGCCCAGTGCCCAATGACTACATGCGCTTTCGTTAATTGTGATATGGCCGGGGGCTGCAACCTCTAACCCAAATCCGACCACGCCCATGGCGGGGTAGGTAGCCTACGACCCCTGACACAACGAAGCGATCTACTTCCATGGATGTGCTAGGTAATCCGAGCTGTTCAGCTCTCGTCCGCGGTTTTCCGGCAGGCAAACATTGGTTGTTACACGCCCGGTCACGATTCCAGTTCTGATGCCCAACTCCCGAAATGAACACGGCCGATCTACAACGTAATATGGCAGCTGAAGTAATTAAGTGGCCGCATTGTTACCACTAATTAAATCAGCACGTAGAAACAGCAGCCGCCCCAGATTGCATTCGGAAGCAAGCTTCGATTGCGGCGTCACCAGGACCAAAAGGGAACCAACGAGACTCTGTTAATGTAGGTAGATATGGTGGCTAGAGTTGGGAGTGGCATCAGGCTTTCACCGGCTCCAACGCCCGCATTCCTCGCTTCCCCAACTGAACCTTGCTCATCTCTGAATATCCGTAGGTTGTACACTACGTAGGTTGGCGCCTTTCCAGGGTTCCCACCAGCCATCCCATGTCGACATCATCTCCTGCATGTTCCCAGTGGAAAATGATGGTCAACGTAATTACCGCCTTGTCAGTAGGTACCTTGCGAGCATCTGGATCGCGTACGGATATAGAAACTCGAGACGCCATCGTCGAAAACATCCGAAGTAACGTCGTCGCATCTTCATCACCATGGCAAGGGAAGGTATGATATATACAACTCGCTATTGGCCGTTCGTCCCCACCCCTACATGCACACAGTCCCAATTCATCAGTTGAGAAACCCTTGATGCCACTTTGAGTACTTTCGGCCTCTCTTTACTTTTCACACTCGGGCACACTCGTTGCTCTGTTTTAGGCCTCTTCCCCCCTTCTCTTGCCTCGTCACCGGGCCCACTACATTTGTGCTCGTTATTAGTCTACCTTCTTCACTAAACCTTCACAACACCTGAAGGGCTTCCACGAGAGCCACACTGGTGACTCCTCAACGATCATCAGTCTTGGGCTGCGATAGCCGCGCCAGTTTCGGCTCGCTTCCGTATCAAATATCCACGGCACCGGTTACGCAGCGCACCTCCCTGTTTACCCTGCACGCACACACGCACATACTGTCACATACACGCACACCGCAGACCCTGATCTGCATCACGATGCATTTTTGCTCAACCGAGCCTCTCGTCTCACTGCAGCTTCCTGTGACCATCTGAACTTGCTGATCACCTCTTTTGCCTCACAATGTTTCCCTTTGACCACGCTGCACTTCCTCAGCTCACCACCCGCAAGGCATTTATTGGGGTTGACTTTCAAAACGACTTCATCTCCCAGGATGGCGCGCTTCCAGTTCTCGAGCCCCAGGGCTTCGTTGACCGAGCCGCCAAGGTGGCAACGGCCTTCAGGGCGGTGGGCGACGTCGTATGGGTTCAGTCACGATTTGACGAGCCCCAGCCTGCCGACAGCGAATTGATTGTCGTCAACGATGAGAGCCCTCCCAAGGCCCGGCCGTCGTCTCGGGGCCGACGGAAGATGCCGGTCGAAACGGTCGAAGCATCTGGTCCCCCAGACCCGGAGGCTTTCCTGAGCCACGAAGAGCCCGCGTGCGTCAAACCCGGGTCTCCGGGTTGCGACATGGCTCTGGTTATAGACAAAGCCTCCCGGAAGACTGATTTGAGACTCAATAAGACGCACTACTCGGCCTTCCAGACAACACAGCTGCTGCGTGTCCTCCGCGCCAAGATGGTCATGGAAGTCTTCATTTGCGGCTCCCTCACCAACATCGGCGTCTACGCAACTGCTTTGGATGCCGCAGGCCATGGCATGGCCATCACTGTTATCCACGATTGCTGTGGGTTTCGCAGCGAAACAAGACAGGCCAAGGCCATCGACTCGCTTATTGAGCTCACAGGGTGCGAGATTGCGTCTTACGAAGAGGTCATGGAGATTATCCAGCCTAAACCCACTGCTGAAACTGAGAAGGACAAACCAGACAAGTCTGTCGGAAAGCCTTCATCGAAGCGCCTGGAACCTCCACAAGCCGCAAACACAGACGATGATGCCCGCCGTAAAAGCCTGACGCCCGAGATTGTCAAGGATATGACTGGCCTCCGACTGGCTTCGGATTCGCCTAGCCCCGCCAACAAGGCGACTCAGCCCGAGCCAAAGGCGCCGGCGATATGCACAGATGAGTCTAACGCTAGGCCACCACCCGAAGCTGAGGGCAGTGAGTCTGCTGTCGACTCACAATCGAAGGCGGAAGAAGATCCTGGTGCCGACTCAGCCAAAGCCACGGATGCAGCACAGTCCGCGAAAGCCAGCAATGTCGCTGTTGTTGAGGATGTCGCTGGTATTAAAGCTGCTGTTACCGTCAGCGTTTCCGAGGACAATGAAGCACAACAATCTCATCATAATTCCAGCGAGGACCGAGTCGCAACCCCAGAGTCTACACCTGTATCAACATCTGTATCAACACCAGACCTAACCCCCGCCAAGGAAAAAGCTATGGACACAACCACAGTTGAACTTCAGGCCGACGACAATTGTTTCTTGCAAAAGGGTCTTTGCGAAGGCGACACCGATATTATCAAGGATGTCTTACCAGGCGCGTTGGCCGACGAGTTCTTCTCTGTCTTGAAGGATGAAGTTCAATGGCGCCACATGCTGCACCAGGGCGGCGAGGTCCCACGCTTGGTCGCTGTCCAGGGCGAGGTCGCAGACGATGGTAGTATGCCAGTCTATCGCCATCCAAGTGACGAGTCTCCCCCGCTGATGCCATTCTCCCCCACTGTCCTCGCAATCAAAGCCGCCACGGAGAAGCATCTGGGCCACGCACTGAACCATGTCCTGATCCAGTTCTACCGCGGTGGCAGCGACTACATATCTGAACATAGCGATAAGACGTTGGATATTGTCCAAGGATCATACATTGCTAATGTCAGTCTCGGTGCCGAGCGCACAATGGTGTTCAGAACCAAGAGGCACGATAGGGACCTCTCGAGGACCAACACTGCGCCAGCCGAGTCGAAGCGACAAAGCCAACGTGCCCAGCTGCCACACAACTCTCTGTGTCGACTGGGACTGAAGAGCAATATGAAGTGGCTACACGCAATTCGTCAGGACAAGCGTTCCTCGAAAGAGAAGTCGGCCGCTGAGTTGGCCTTCGACTCTGGCCGCATCTCTCTGACCTTCCGTCAGATTGGAACCTTTTTGAACCGCGACGAGACCCTTATCTGGGGCCAGGGCGCCGCGGGCAAGACGCGAAAGGAGGCTGGTTCGGTCATCAATGGCCAGACTCCCGAGACGGTCGAGATGCTCAAGGCATTTGGCACGGAGAATCACGCAACCGAGTTTAACTGGGACGCCCAATATGGCAAGGGGTTCGATGTGCTGCATATGAGCAACGCACCTCGTCTCTTCTTTTCCAATGACTCAATTGTCAACAACCGCATCGCCCTCATGTTGGCCGAACTCGGTATCAACTACGCGAAAGGAACCGTCAGCTCCCCAGGATCCTCCATCAAATTTGTCGACAGGGACCTGTCAGTTGTCCAGGGCGACGTAGCGATTGCGCTGTACCTGGACGCACGTTACGGCGCTGGCAGACCTGGCGCCCGCGCGCGGAATGCTACCGAGCTTGCTACACAGCTCACCCGCTTCCAACAAGGCCTTGACCTGGTGGATAAGTGGCGCTCCTACTCTGGCTCTGCTTCTGACAATGGGAGCCCCGGGCAGCCCAGTACTGCCAAACCCGATCTCAAGCCCCTGATGCAAGACCTCATCGTCTGGAACAGCTTCGCTGAGGAAACCAAAGAAGGCTTCATTGCCGGCCCAGAGCTTTCCTTGGTGGACTATGTCGTCTGGCCAGTCCTGCACACCCTGTTTGCGGAGTCGAGCCCAGAGACACTGGATGGCCTTGACAGCCTCAAGCTGTACTGTCAAAGGGTGGCAGAGAGGCCGAGTGGAAGCAAAGTCCTGGGAAGTGAACCGAAGATCCAGTCCGCTGAGAAGACAGAGTAGTTGTCGATTGCGTACCTACCACATTTCCCATGCTTGTTGATTTCGTTCTTCCTTCGGTGCATCTTCTTTTTTTGACGCCTCATACTCAGCTATATGACTATGTATCATGATTCATTCCTACTAATTTGCGCCTTCGCATGGGAATGGGATTGTGGCTTAGATATATAATGTCATTTAACATATCTATACACCAGCGTGGACTACTTGAAAGAATACCTGTGTGGTCAAGCGAGGCCCGTCTGCATTTACCACTGTGTCATCAGGTATAAAAGACAGTGCCAATGAATGGGGCCCTAACGGGGACCTGCGGCTTTCCAGAGCGCCTTATGTCCTATGCTTAATTAATCACAAAACGTCCGTTGAAGAAAATGGATGTCACATTGCGCCTCATCGCGAAGTGTCCCACGGCAAGGGGTATGTGCCGACCCAGTCCTCAACCTCGCTTCTCAGCTGTACGATCTCTGGTTCCGTCTCGCCGTTACCGAGATGCTCCATGAAGAACTTGAGGCGACCGGGGGTCTTCTCCCCTTTCTCCTCTGCCGCCTTCCGTGCGGCCTTGTCGATACGGGCAGTTATGGTTACGGCCCGGTCTACAACGTCAGCGACGCGGACAAAGTCGTCTTCGTTGAAGCCTCTGGTAGTCATGGCCGGGGTACCCATACGAAGACCACCAGGTACAAGAGCCGAGCGGTCACCGGGAACAGTATTCTTGTTTGCAGCGACTCCTACGAGTTCAAGCACGCGCTCAACCCGGCTACCGTCAATACCTTGAGGTTTGAGATCGGCCAAGACCAAGTGGTTGTCAGTGCCACCGCTGACTAGTTGGTATCCTAGGCCACCCTTACCCTTGGGCTCACTCAGCCTTTTGGCAAAGGCCTTTGCGTTGGAAAGGACCTGGGACTGATAGGCGTGAAAATCGGGGGCCTGGACCTGCTTCAAGGCGACGGCAAGGGCAGTGATGGTGTGGTTGTGAGGGCCCCCTTGGTGGCCGGGGAAAACGGAGCTGTTGATGGGCCCTTCAATATCATAGAGCTCATCCTCCTTCGTCTTGGGGTTCTGTCTCCGGACGCCTTTCCGGTAGAAGATCATGGCTCCCCTAGGACCCCGCAAGCTCTTATGGCTTGTGGTGGTGACGATGTCGGCGAAGGCAAAGGGACCTGGAAGGACCTTGGCCGCGACCATACCGGAGATGTGAGCAATATCAGCAAGGAGGTAGGCATTGACCTTGTCGCAGATTTCCCGCATGCGCTGATAGTCGATCAGGCGACTGTACGCGCTGGCACCGGCGACGATAATCTTTGGCCTGTAGAGGGTGGCTAATTCCTCGAGCTTATTGTAATCGATATAACCGGTGGACTCATCGAGGCGGTAGGGTATGGTCTCAAAGTACTTGGAAATTGCCGAAATCTTCTTCGTTGGGGTCTGATATCCGTGTGACAAGTGACCACCGTGAGGCAAATCGAGGCCCATTAACCGGTCATGGGTGTTTAACAAGGCAGAGTAGACGTAGAGGTTCGCGGGGGCGCCGGAGAGAGCTGGCGTAGCAGATTAGCCAGATGGAAGTTTGTGGGAGGAACAGATAGACAAGCAACGTAGGCAACTAACCCTGGACATTAACGCCCCAGGCTTTGGAGTCAAGACTGAAGGCCTCGAGAGCACGCTGCTGGCAGAGGCGCTCGGCTTGATCGATAAACTCGTTTCCGCCGTAGTATCGGGCACCGGGATAGCCTTCTGAGTACTTGTCTAGACAGGGTGGTGGTTAGCTGTTGAGGATCGGATATGCGGTTTTCGACATATCCGCATACTTTGCATGACACTGCCGAGCGCATCTAGAACGGCCTGTGAGGTGAAGTTTTCGGAGGGAATGAGGTTGATGAAGTGCTTTTGGCGATTTTTTTCCTGGATAAAAGGTAAGAATCAGATGCCAATTACTGTGAGGAGGGTCTCCTGACGGACCTTTTCGATGATATCGAAGACGGCGGGGTCAGCTTTGCTGAGGTGGGCTGAGAGCAACTACACAGAGGATGGTGATGTCAGGACTTGAAACCACATGGACAGGGCGACAATGCAATCAATTGAACATCGACGGACCTGTTGCTGACCGTCAAGGCTTAAAGAAGACGAGGCCCGGGAGCATGTGGTGGTGACGGCGACAGGCTTTGCAATACTGCGCAGGACACGCGAGGTGCCTCGCATGCCAGCGAGAGACATGGCGTGGTGTGGAGAGGACAAACCGGATTGGCGGCGGCGAGTAGACGGGCAGACGGGCAGACGACAGACGGCGAGGAGGGAGAGGGAGATGGAGATGGAGACCGGGCGAATGGGAGGGCGAAGGCGACGGCGGGGGATGAGGGGGTATCACAGCGAGGGAACGGACGGGAAGCGAAGCAATGGAGATGCGATGGTTGTGCGAGCAACGAGCAACGAGCAGTAGAACGAGCTCTCACTCAGGACGTCATTGACGGACGAGACGGGCGGGCGGACTAGTGGAGGAGGAGGAGAGGGTTGGTGGTGGTGGTGGAGGCGGAGGTGGGCGGAGGTAGTTCTAGGCCATTTGTGAATTAGCGGTTGCTGAAGCACTTGGGGAGGAGGAGAAGGCTGAGAAACCGCCTGGAACTTGTTCGCTACAGCGGGGTATCAGGCATTGGACGGTGCGCTACAGACTCCGAAACGTGCTATCAAGTAAACACAGGCTACCGATAACGCAATGATGCAGCGCTGGAGCTCTTCAGCGACAAATTCAACCTGCTGTGCCCGCTTCAATAGCACTTGACCCTTGTTCATACCTATGTGCTCAATAGTGGGTAGGAAGGTATTATGGTATCTGAGGTAGGTGGGTAGTGTCAGGCCATGTGCCACAGCCCTCATCTGATTTCATGTGGCGGTGATAACCCCCTGCTCACCCTCCCACTGCATTTATTTCCACTGGTTTTCTGTCGTCGACCACTTCTTCTAGGCACTTGGCACATCATAGTAACTTACAGTAGAGTGCCACAAAATCACTTATTTCAATTGTCAGCATCTCACCTCGCTCATTTCAAGACAATTCTAGTATCTCTATTCCTTGCCTGGATGGTCTAGCTTTGATGCTGGCGGAGTATCCGTCGTGGAGAAACATCCTGGCTGCTGGCTGGCCAGTCGATTTGCTTTACTAACATTCCTTTTTGTGTCATGACGCTATCAGTCGCTCCGCTATGGACAAGTCACTGCAACCCCCAACATCAGAAAGCCGACGGAACCGATTTCGATTAGGATCAAAATCGGCACTAATTTTGAAACGGATCCTCGAAAAAGGGACGAACTTGGTCAGGCAGCCTTACTTATGTCGAAGCGCAGCACGTAGACAGACCATCGATGGACATTATTCTGCCCCTCACACGCACGCACACACGGTAGCTTGCATTTGGGAAAATAACCCAGTATCCGAGCATCATCGATTCCATTTTTGAATACTACATGCCAGAACCCCTGCCGGTACGACTGTAGAAACCAGAAGGGCGTAAAAACAGACCCAACCCGTAGACTCCGAATGCAGCCTCCTCTCAAGACCGAAATGTCATCGTTGTCCACGTGGTCTACTCCTCGGCGAGGAGAGCATTTCGCTTCGCCGTCACTCTCTCCTGCTTGCGCTCGCGGGCGGCCTTGTTCTTGGCACGCTTGGCGTCCATCTCCTCCTGGAGGGCACGCTCGCGCTGCTTCTCGGCCTTGGCTCGGTGAATCTGTGCGTCTCCATGTCAGCAGTCGCCCTTGACCGTCAATGCCATCTGGCTCAGGTGTGCTATCACGTACGTGCTCAACGAGGGCACGCTTGTGCTTGAAGGTGTTACCCTTGCTGCTGTGGTACAGCTCGTGGTAGAGATGCTTATCGATCTTGCCGCTGGCACGGTACTTGACGAGAAGACGGCGGAGGACACGGAGGCGGCGCATCCAGAGAACCTGGCTGGGCATACGAGCATCGGCAGTACCCTTGCGCTTACCGTGGCCACGGTGTCGGCCCTCCCTTCGGGCAAGGTTGAGCTCGCGGGCGCGGGATCGAGAGTGCTGGGTCACGGGCTTTCGGATGATGAGACCATCGGCGATAAGCTTTCGGATTGTCTGGCGCGAGTTGGCGTTGGAGATCTCGCTGGCCTCGTTGGGGTCGAGCCAGATCTTGCGCTCACCACAGCCGATGACGGCTGAGGCGAGACGCTTCTGAGTTCGCAGATTGACCCTGTATAGCAAGAAAGAAAGATTCCGTTAGCCACCAGCTCTCTATCAATCGAGTGCTCCCCGGCCTTCAAATCAACGGCAGAGCCATCAATTCCAGGGCGGTCGGCATGTAGGTTTTGTATCGCTTGATCGTAGGTCGTCTCGGGTGACTTACATCTTGATTGTCGTTTGTGGTGATGGCCGGTCCTCGATGGATGATGGATGAAGTCTGAGAGGGGTTTGCGAGGCTAGAATTTCTCGGTCACGCACATTCGTCTCGGGGTTTGTGGGTTCACGTGCACTAGGACTCTTGGGCTGCCCTAAGCGAGGGCGACAGAGTCACCGGCGAATATTCACGTGACCGTGGTTGAGCCACACAACTGCTAATCCATCGAGCCCCACCACCACTTGGAAACGGATTACGAGCGGGAGGAACTGAGCATCCCCGCCATAGGCCTAGGGGTGGTGGGTTAATGGGGACCGAAATTTGAACGTGTTAAGTAACAGTACCCTGCCCTCTGCCCTTTTACCTTGTGTCCGGCTGGGTATTGGGAAACGTACATGACATCGCGGGTTACTAACGTTACGGGAAGCGCTCATAGTCGAAAACAGTGCTGAGCCGACAACTCGGGATGCTGAGCTGGCTTACACATGTACATCCTTTCAAATGGATTGGGGATCCCTCAAAGTGACTCCTGAATGTCACCTTTGAATCTCAGTACATAGTATGTTTAACTGGTAAAACCCGATAACGTTAGATCACGACTATGTAAGTAAGTAAGAGCCGTCGCTCTCAGCCACCATGCCGTTCAGACAAATACATCGCTCCCAACATCAAGTTTTCCCACGCTCCAAATTTCCCGCTCATCCTCCACCTCATCGTTCGAAAGACCTAGTCCACCTTGGCCTCCTTCTGCCTCACGCCTCTCACGGGCTTGGTTGCCCAACCTCACCGCCACTCGCTTGAAGTAGTCTCCCATGCTCCTCTTAGTATTGGCTGGAAGGTCTGCTCCAGGACCGAGCATGAACTTGTCGAATATGCGACTCTCCTCATCAACTACGCTGAAGAGCTCGACAAATGCCGCCTCGGCTGCCAGCTTGACGGGGATTACTGGGTCTCTCACGCTGGCAAAGACGGGCTGTGCCAGGAGTGGCAGATGGGGCCGAACCATGTCCATGTCGTTTCGGCTCAACGTCCGTATGATGACCAACGCAAGTCGACGTGAGTCTGTGGGGTTACCCGGCTGGATGACTGATGCCAATGCCTCGAAAATGCCCTTGGTGGCTTCGAAGGTCTTGGCCGGAGGAGACAGTAGGTACTTGCCAGTAGCCAGAATGCAATTGTCAGCCACAAATACCTATTAATTTAAGTCAGCACATCGCGGTTGGAGAAACAGTATCTCCAGTCACTTACATTCTTACTTGTGATGCCCTGGTAGAGGACTTCGGGCAGGTCCTCAGCCAATGACCCCTGCAAGAGTGTGTCCCGAGACTCAACAAGCACAGCATTGAGAGCGAGTACCGAAGAGTTGCTGAACTGGGATGTTATCACGCGGTGCTTCAACAAACCATTTGCGGCATCCTCCGGGACATTGCTGATCAATGCACCCAGGAGTTTTGCGTTTGTGATCGTCATGGTCTCGTCTCTTTCGTCGGTTTCCATGTCGATCAGTGAAAGAACAGCTGACCGCGAAGCCTCTCCCATGTTGGCGCCCGCCTTGCTGATGACTTCGTACAGCGCCTTGAGCATAGCCGTCTTGACGCCAGGGTCTGCTGTCTTGGACCCAGCGACTAGCTCGGCAATCAAAGGATCGATACGAGGAGTGTACTTGATTAGGGTACCCAGTGCCTTCGCGGCCCTTGATCTGAGGACCTCGCTTGACGTGTCGGCCAGGGACTTGGCAAAAGTACGCTGAAGCTGGGGCAGGAAAGGTTTGAGGGCGGTCGGCATCTTCTCGAGTAGATTGTTGAGAGTTAGGAGAATGGCCGACTTGACCTCAGTAGCGCGCTCCGAAACCACTCGGATCAGGGGACCCGTGATTTGCGTGACGAATGGTTTCAGGGAGACTTCGCTAGTACGGTCGATGATGTCCGAAATACCCAGGGCCGCCTGTACCCTCTGGTCCGCAGTGCCGTTCATCAAACCCTGCAAAAATATTGGTAGGATGGCATTGATGCCCTTTGGTAGCTCGAAGCCGCGCAAGTTGGCACCAGCGACGCCGACGCGCTGCAGTGTTTGTCTGGTAGAGATGACGAGGGATTCCATCACTTCCTTCTTCAACTTCTTCGTAAACTCGCTGAGCGCTGCCCAAGATGCCTTCACAACATCCATGTCCGGGTCATCGAAAGAATTGAGCAAGGACCTGATAATGTCTTGGTTATACCTTGAGTAATCCACACTGGAGGCGGAGAAGAAGTTGCCCAGATGGCGTGCGGTAGCGGCCCTGCGACGGTGATCCTCATGTTTCAATTGCTGTAGAAGAACATTCATGACAGTGTTCAGACCATCGTACTCGTCGATAGACTGAATAACCGTGTCGAAAGAAACTTCTAACTCCTCGCGTAGGTCATCCTCCTTGCAGTTGATCTCGTTGTCCATGAGCGAGTTGATAATGTTGGGCAGACGCCTATTCATGGCGGGACCAGCCACCTTGGACAAAGAGGCCAAAGCCTTGGCATCGAAAGCGGAGATAGGGGGAGTTGTGAGGGTCGGGATGAGGTTAGGTAGAATAATGTTAGATCGAGTTGTTTCCGTGAGCAGAGTGAGAAGAGCCGACAGGGCGTTGTCTGCTTCGTCCTCAGACCGAAGCAGGTTGAGCAGGAAGGGAAGCACTTGGTCAACGGCTCGCTTGCCGAGAATCTGTTGTAGAGAGTCGAACGCCTCAGCAGCAGCCTCTCTGACATCCTCATCTGAGTCTGTGAGGGCGGTGCGGACAACCGAGATGAGCGTCTTTTCATGGTCCTCCAATGCCTCGGGTGAGGCAGAAGCGATGAGCTCCCGAAGAGCGAGGCAGATGCCTTGCTTGGCATCTGTGTCGGTTGATGTCTGCAGACCTTCTTCAAGCGTGGGAAGAAGGCTCGCAAGTACGCCGTCGCCAGCCTTTCGGATGAGCTCACCTAGAGCATTGCTAGCAATGACCTTGTGCTCCATATTGGAGCTTCCCAGGCGGCGAATGAGAAGTTGTGTGAGTGTTGGCACCAGCTCCTTGAGGGTTCTGGGACTATGGACCAGAACCTTCCACACGGCAATGGCAGCCGTGCGTACGGCTCCAGCCGTGTCGCAGCGGCACACGTACAGAGCAGAGAGGATCTTGTTACGCTTTTCCTCTCCAAGGACCTCTTTGAGAGATGCTCCCGCTTCCTTTATGTTCTCGTCATCGTCGTCAGGATCCGCATTGGCCTTAATACCAGTGAGGTTGAACAGAAGGTCGCCCACAAGCTCGACCGAGCTGAGTCGAATCCGGTAACTGTCATCTGCAAGACCGCGCTCGAGCTCTGGAAGGAGGAGATCGACAGCGCGAACAGCAAAGTTTTTGACCAGTAGACGTCCTGCACGAAGGGCAGTTTCTCGGATAGACTCGATGTCATCAGCAAGGCCAGCAAGAATAGGTGGGACAATCCTGCCAAGATAATTGGCGAAACCGTTTCCGAAGCAGACTGGAAGGAAAATGAAGAGAGACATGAAACCTTCGCGGACAGCAGGCTTCGAGGACTCCACATTTTGCAGAATGGTTGGAAGAGTCTCCTCGAGTCTGGTGGTACCCAGTCCTGCGAGCACCTCGCTGAGCGCCTGGGCAGATCCCAATCGGTCACCTGCTCCGGTATCCGACTTGAGGGTCTGCATGAGACCAGGGATAAGGTCAGGTAAAGTGTCTTCACCCAGTTTCTCAACCAAGGAGCCCAGGGCTCTGGACGCTGTGGCCCTTGTAGTCGGCACGGGATCAACGATGGCGATCTTCAGGCCTGCTACTAGCACCGGCAAGTGCATGATCACATCCTTCTTCTCAGTCAAGTGAGCCAAACTGCCAATGACCTGGGCTGCCTTGCGCTTCGTGTTGGATCGATCACTCAAGCCGCGTTGCAAGATACGGGTGACTAATGCCAAAGAGGGTGCGTCCAGGTAATGAACGAATTGAACCTTGATGAGGGAATCCAAAGCTTCATCAGTGTACTTGGTAGGGTCGCTGAGAGCCTTGAGAATGATGCCCACCAGGTTCTTGATTTCCGGGTTGTTGATGACTTCACCAAACCTCTTCAAGCTTCGGTTGGCAGCACCCCTCACCTCTTTGTGACTGTCGTTCAACACGCCAGTCAGGGGTGGGATGATGTCAGGAAGACTGTTTGCCAACTGTTGGGGATCGAGGTACGCCATGGCGCCGAGAAGATCACACGCACCCTTCTTGCTGCGCCATTGCTGATCCTCCAACCCCCCCAACAGTGTCGGCATGATTTGCTGCACACCGTAAGAACTCAACTTCCCAAAGCATGCCTTTGCAGCGGCCAGACAAGCGTCTCGAACGTCGGCGTTGGCGTCGCCGAAGCTTGTCAATAGTTGGGGAACGATCTGTATGACATAGGGTTCGAATAGGCGCCCTAGCATAGTTGAGAGAAGCTCATATGCAATCAAGGCAGCTTCGCGTTGGTGAGATTCCTTCTTGTTCTCCATTGCGCCTCTGAGAGTTGACGTGATGCGATACTCCCGGAGAGCTGAGATGCCTCTGCCAATGACAAGGCCCGCCAATCCGTAAGCTGCGCCCCGCTGGATGGCATATTTCTTTGACGAGAGTAACTCCTCCATGATCTGTCCGAAGTACTTGGACGACTTATCCCGGCAAGCTTGAATGAGCGGAGGTAGACATTCGGCAATTGCGTATTGCACAGTCTCCGAAGGAGTGCTTAGGGTGGCCAAGAGTCGATCCACAACGATGGGAATCTTGGGGTCACCCGCGTTGAGGTGACGAGCTAAAGCACCGTACATGATGACGACAGCCTCATTGACGCGATCGGCTGCCTCGCTGTTTTTGTCTGGCTGTTCCAATGTTGTCTCGAACTTCTTCATGAGACGATCCAGGATGGCTTTGCCACGAACCTCGATAGCTCGGATAGATGCATCTAGCATTTCACCACGAACCGCGCCGTTCTTATCGCCCAGGGGTCCGGAATCGATCAGGAAGTTGAAGAATGCATCTAGTTGAGCGGTCTTGATGATGGGCGCAAGCCCCTTGAACGCTGTGGCGATTCCCTGCCTAGCTTCCCAAGGATCGGAAAGATCCATCTTTTTGGGCATACCAAATTCGTCAAGTAGTTGAACCCGAGGCTTTGCAAGCTCTAGATAGGCCGAGTTCAGCTCAGCGAGAACGCTGTCCAATGTCTCAGTGAAAGATTTGGCGGCATCGGCCAAAGACCGAGCTGCAGCACGACGAAGTTGGCCATCCTTACTTTCAAGGAAGGGAAGCATCCTCAACGGCACCTGGGCAGTGACCTCGAACCCACTCTCTTCCCAAATTTCTTGGCCCAACTCCGCGTTTTCCTCCTCGTCATCATGAGATGCCACCCAGATTTCGTCAGAGTGACCGAGCTCAGTCATGTCTACATCGGCGCTGATTGAGTGCAAAACAGATGATCTGACTCGGGTTTCGGGTACAAGTGCACCCTTTGCCAAGACAACCATCTCAACGGAGTTCATGTTGGGAGCTATGCAGCGGCACATATCGGCAAAACAGTCCTTTATGAGCTTGTAATGCTGAGCGTAGCTTTGCATAGCACTGATGAGAACTGACAGAATTTCAGCCCGAGGCACAGCCTCATCTTTGCAGACGCCGGTGTGGAAGGAAAGGATTTCAATAGCCAGGACGAGCTGAGTATCTCCATCATCAGCCGTGTTCCCAATGCCACCTTTGCGGAGAACGTCCAGTAGCAGAGGAAGAACGTAAATCAGCGAGACCGAGTCAAATGGCCGCTGTTCGCCAGCGAATCTCAGGCGATATAGCACTCTTGTGACGAGGTCTTCAAGAGGCTCCTGGCTGTAATTATCTGGGAGCGCCGTTCCTCGAAGTCGGAGAGTAGCAACTCCAATGAAAGGTCTCATGGAGCCCAATCGGTCTGACACCTTTTCGGAGCAAGCAATGTAGGCCAATGGTGCCGCCTCGCCAGTAATGAGATTCGCGCCTGCGTCCATGGCATTCAGTAGAAGCGAGACAGCTGTGGCCAGCCATTCAGCAGCATCCGTAGGTGGACCGGTAGCCAGACTTTTAATGATGCCAATACCTCGAAGGAGCCTCGCCTCGAGCTCTCGGACCTTTTGCCTAATTTGACTTTCCTTCTTGAGCTGAGCATTCACCTTGGCATTTTCCTCGGCAGTGAGCTTTCGCTGTTGGCCCTTCTTCTTCTCCAGTTGACTTCTGAGTTCTTCTTCCCATTTCAAGATGTCATAGTCCTTCTTGTTTTTGTCTACCGTTTCTTGGACCTTCTTGGCCAGCACATCGACGAAGCAAGTACCTTCGGGGTTCTGAAGATGGCGGCGTCTACAGGGCCGATGTCTAAGAGCTCGTCGACGTTGAGGTCGCGGCCGATGAAATCCATGAGCGGGGAAATGGCAGTGTCGGGAGCGACAAAGGCCAAATCGGCGGCGGCATTGTATGCAGCATTTTTTACCGCGTTAGACTGAGAGAATATTGTCAGACTTTACATCTTCTTCTTTAATCTGATCAGAAATCGTACCTTTTGCTCAATAGAAGATTTGTGTCCTATCTCCTGGAGAAGATCGTCTCCGTACTTGCGCACCAGCTCACCAGGGTCGACCTCCATTCGAAGGCAGAGTTCGATCCAGCTTGCTCTTGGGACAAGCTCTGGACGAGCCAAGACAAGAAGCGAACATGCTTGGAGTTCTTGATCTTCTTTGGTGACGCTGTAGCCAGCTTTTTCCACATCTTTTGGAGGGAGACAAATAGACCTGATAACCTGGACGAGGCTGAGGCCATCCGCTTTTCGGTCCTTTTCATGAAGTTCAGCTTGCCCCAGGTAATACCAGAGCCCGTTGATGATGAAGCTTGATGTCAAACTGGGGTTCTGCGCGTAGAGTCTGGATAGATCATTTGAGGTTTCTTGCTGGATTCTGGAAGGGACAGCCCGAGAGGTAATCAGATGAATGACTCCTTCAGACCAAGCCAAGGCTGTTGGGGTTTTCGAATCGTGCCCTAGATCCGTAAAGATGGAAGACAAAGCTCGGGCGAACCATTTCAAGTCCTCGTCTCCAGTGACTTTAGAGTAGATGCGATGATTTAAGAGGCACGAGGGCTTGGGATCCACAGAAAGGCAGTGCTTGGGCACGGCTGCTTTGGACAAGGCAGTATCGGCAGCTGAGCCTGGGAACCTGTCATGAATGGTTGGGGAAACAGCAGCCAGAATGTAAGCACCGACGATGAGGCCGTTCTGAGCTGCAGTAGCAGCATTTGCCACGACTTCTGTGAAGGTAGTGATGATTTTAGGAATGGCAGCATCGACGAAGGTAGACATTCCGGGGGACACCGATTCGACATCTTTGAAGCTCTCGAGGATGTATCCCACACGTAGCAACCAAGTCTTGCGAGACGCAGGCTTCTTATCTGCGAGTCCCTTAGAGAAGACGTCTAAAACTGGCTTGGCAACCTCACTGTTGCTATCGAGTAGGAAAGCAACAGCCGTGGCTAGAGTGGAAGTTTCAGCTACCAAAGCGGTCTCGTTACCCTCTTTGCCGGCAACGACGGCCAGAGCATTAGCAATCAGATCAGCGCTCGACTTGGCCAAGGGGACGGCCTCAAGCATTTGGGCATGCAGAACTCGGTGATCAGCTGATGCAAGCTTGCCGGCCTTTAAGGGAGTCGCGATCTCGCTGACAATGTGGTCAACGAAGTCTACATCGTGGCACCGGGTCACTATGGAGCTGAAAGCCGTGATAGCCCCATTGCGAATGGCGGCGTTTGTTGACTTGACGTTCGATAACAGGGGTTTGAGAAGCTTTTGGTCAAGCACTTGAGAAAGGTCGAAGCTGTCGGGTAGAGACTCGACGAGAGGAGCAAGGACACTGCCAAGGATGACCTCGGGAGCTCGCAATAGACCCTTCTCGAGAGCAGGGACCACGTCCTTGAAAACCTCTTCTAGGGTAGCAAATGAGGAAAAGAAGTCCCCGAAGCCAAGGACCAAGTGCTCTGGAATAGCGGAGCGAGAAGCAAGAATCTCCCTCGTAAAGAAGTCATAAAACTTGGGCTTAGATGCTTCGAGGATGGGCTTGAGGGTGGCCTTTCGGGCTGATACACCGGCGACGACACCTAAGAGAACAGAATTTGTGGCTGTGGTCTGGGTACCCTTGGCTGTGAGGATGGTGATGGCTTCAACCAGGCGCTTTTCGCAAGACTCGGCGTGTGAGAATAGCTTCCGCATACCCCTCCTTGTGACAACGAGGGCAGAGTGCGCGACTGACTTTTTCGAGATGGGTTGAAGACACTTCTCTAGGGCGTCAGCATCGGCGAGGAGGATATCCTTGGCCAAGTCATCCCAGAGTGGGCTCTCTGCGAGGTGCTGCATGAGAAGCCCGCACCACTCAACGAGGACGAATGCGCTTGTGGAAGCAATGCCATGTTTCTGAGCCTCCTTGCGCAGGGCGGCAACAAGGGGAGAAATAATTTTGGGATTGGCATCGGCGGATATCAAGGTAACCAAACAGTTCTGGACAGCAAGGCGGGATTCTCGATCGACATAGAAGGCGTGGGTGCCAAATAGGAGCTGGACGACACGAAGGAGGACGGCATTGTCCAGGGCTGAGGAGAAGTATTAGTGGGATGGATGGGATGAGTGAGGCTGGAGGGGGTTCGCTGTAGAGCTGTCGCACATTTTTGGGATATTTTCTCGTCAATCGTGCGCAGGTGAGCTATTCGCAGGGCAGTCGAGGATGAAGCCAGGGCCTCTCGGGTAGCGGCCAGGTCGAGGTTGGCGGAGGCGCCGTTGGCATTGGCATTGGCCTCGACTTCAGACATTTTGGGGATCGGACGCGGGAGCTTATGGTGAAGGAATCATCTGGGGCTACCAGAGCTCGCAAACGCCTGGCGGGGGGCGGATTGTTGGGTTGTACGTAGCTGGCCGAGGGGAATATCGACTCGGCGGCGGGGTGGTTGGTGGTTTGGTTGCGGTTGACGATGGTGTTTTTTTGGGCACCAAAAGTCGTGGATATTTTGTCGAGATGGAGTGAAATGTCAAAGATGGACTGACCCCACGCCCCAGATGCACGAGACTGCCCCCGTTACGGCGGGGCTTCGGCTGTTGTTGGTGTGTTGTTTGGTGGTGCGCCGCTCCAAGACCATGGTGGATTACTGCATTTTGACCCCCGTGTCACCGCTTGCGGCAGTGGCAGCTCCAGGGCTACCTGCGTACCCTTGAGCCTAGAAGCCTAGGTAGGTATCTGAGGTAGAGGGCGGATTGCTGGAAAAAGAGAGACGCAGTTTGAAGAATACAAAAATAATCAACTCCTCTCACCACGGCTCAATTGCCTGCCTACCTAGGTATGTACCTCTAGGTAGGCACCTAAGTTACCCACCTGTGTATTCATCCTTCCCAGCTCGTGCCGAGCATTATCGGGAGGGGGAGGCCGTTCACATCAATGCCACTTCCGATTCCTCCAACCGAGCAAGCGAGACGCACTGGTTCCGTCGCCCGTACGAGTAAGGCATACCTCTCTCCACCTCGCATGCCTCTAATCGTCCTCCCGTCGCGACACTGGAACTCTCTTCCCCGGCTGTTCGGTCTGACTCAAAGCAAACGTCCGCTCCCTTCCATGATCTGAGCGGACCAACACACCCGTTGTTGCGTCACATAGTATCCACTCTCTCAGCAACCTCCACCGCGAATTAATTCTTGGCCCACAGCGCATCTCGCCGCCCACGAGACTAGGTACACACCTAAATTGCTCGCTAATCGTCACCTCGAACAAACAAACATCATCTCTTCCTCCGTTCTCACCTTCCCGCCCCGTCGTCTACTACCCGCCGCCCATGGCTGGCGCAAAGAAAAAGAAGAAGCCCGCTGCGAACCCAGCTCGAGGCTTCGCGACTACGTCAATCGCCTCTAAACCAAGGCCCGAAGTCGTCGAGCCTGAATCGAGTCCCTCGTCCACCACAGCCAAGGGTCAAGGTGCCCCTCCATCGTCCCAGAACGCCCCACCATCGACTGCCGCGCCCGGCGATGCCAACGCCAAACCTACTACCAAGGACAAGGAATTGACTCCGGAGGAGTTTGAGAGGCAGCTCGAGGAGTCTGAACTCCAGCTTCTGGTCGAGAAGCATGCACAGAAGACCAAGCGAGATGCTCAACGCCAACGGTCGAGGCTCGAAACCGATCGTCGCTTGCTTCGCAGTCAGGCCGACTCGGTCAACAGTTACAAATGGCTGCCGCAAGAGCTTATGGATCATGTCCTCAACCTGATTCAGGCTGAAACTCGCTTTGCCGCCTCGAGCCTGGCTTCCTCAGACACTACTAGTGCTGGCAAGATGCCACCTGAGGAGGAGATGATCACTAGGCTGTGGACTTTGCAGCAAACTCTTTCCGCGGCCGAATTCCCCCAGGAGCGCGTCGAAACCGTCATTCGTTATATTTTGGATATCTCTCCTAATATCTCGCCCACCGCTAGAGACTCTATATGGGGTCTCGAGGAGGCCTTGGACTGGTTGGCCCGTGAAAGCCCCCTTGACGAGCTTCCTGCCTACGAGAGCAAGCCCAAGCCGGTATCCAAAAGCACGACTGGTTAGCCTCCTTCTCCCCGTAAACCTCGACTGATCTGACTTGTGCCGTAGAAACCCCCCAAGATTCGCCAGTCCCTACACGTTCAAACACCCCCCGCCATTTCGAATCTCGGAATGGTCGCAAGAACAAGGCAGGCGTCCCCAAGACGCCATCTCCAACCAAAAAGCTGGTGGTTACGTGCGACAGTGATATCGAACCGGACGAGCTTGAGCCGCAATACTTGTCAACGAAGGCGAAGCTTCTAGAACTCGAGCGTGGAGGTACAGGACCGGACAAATTAAAAGTCTTGAGCGTGGATGATGAGCTCGCTGCTGCTAAACTCGAGGCTAAAATCAAAAAGATTGAGAGTGATGTTCTTTTTGATAAATTTGTGGCTGAACAGAAATGGAAGTCTGAAAGGATCATCCTCGAGAAGCAGTTTGCAACAGCTAAGAAGGAGCATCAGAGCAACATCGAGGACTCGCCGGCTCCACCTGTCCCACCAAAGACGACCGGCGACGGCATCAGCGATGAAGCGGAACGTATCGCAGCCGAAATCTTGGCTGAGATCAACGAAGATGAAGACGACATCGGTGAGCTCTTTGCGTCTTTGCCACAACACGAAGTGGATGCAACGACAGGAGAGACTCGGACCGTCATAAACTCAGCCGACGGTACCAAAATAGTCGTCCAGGATTTTGGAAAGTGGACTGGGTTTAGTCCCAGGAGAGCTCTCGAAGAGGCCTGTCGCTCGAGGTAAGATCTTGACACCCTTGATATACACAGTAACCGTCGATGCTCACCAAGGCGTGTAGAGATGCATCTGCGAAGGTGTCATTTATCGTTGTGTCGGAAGCTACCTTCGCTAACCGCCACTCCGTCGACATATTTTGGTCAAAGCCCCAAGATCAACCACAACCCTCCACGCTTGCCGAGGTTGAGATCATCACCGACCCGTACCATTTCACATTTACCATGAATGGCATAGCCACACCTGACCCAAAACAATCGGAGGCATACATTGCCACTGCAGCTTTGTACTACACCTTTAGTGGTAATGTCAAGGAGGAGAAGGTTGGGATCAGACTCCCCCCGGTCTGGCGAGACTTCTGGTCTGAACTGGCGGAGGCAAGAAAGAACCAGGTTGACGCCCAAGACCGAGCCGTGGTGAAAGATTTGAGAGCTTTAGTCCGTGAAAGACACGACCAGGAGCTTGAGGATGGCGTTATCCTCCAGGGGGCATTCAGGGGTAGGGGGGCGGCCAAAAACTTGCATGATGCTGGTGAAGATGGCAGTCAAGACCGTGCTCGGCATAATGCAGGAAATGCGGATTACTACCAAAAGATATGGACAGATAAGTCTAGCTCACGGAAGTATCAAACCATGCTGGTATGTGAACGATGTCCCCCTAGGGAACTGGCTGTCGAGCTGACAAACTGGTAGCAATCGCGAATGCAATTGCCCATGTGGAATTTCAAACGACAAGTTCTTAGCGCCGTCGATGAGAACCAAGTGGTTATTGTTTGTGGCGAAACTGGATGGTATGGTCTCCAATACCCTCTCTCCTTGTTGCAAAGACTCACGATGCCAAAGTGGAAAGAGTACTCAAGTACCGTCCTTTTTGTTGGAGCATCAACTATCCCAAGGTAAACCCTGCAAGGTCTATTGCACTGAACCGCGGCGTATTTCTGCCATTTCACTGGCTCGTCGAGTAAGCGAAGAGCTTGGAGAAAACAGGAATGACCTGGGAACGAACAGGTCGCTCGTGGGTTATTCCATTCGGTTGGAGGCCAACACTTCCCGGGAGACCAGGCTGGTGTATGCAACGACTGGTATTGTGATGAGAATGCTTGAAGGGTCCAACGATCTCCAAGAAGTCACTCACTTAGTTCTCGATGAGGTCCATGAAAGATCCATCGATAGCGACTTCCTTCTAATTGTGCTGAAGAATTTGATGAAGCGACGCCGAGACTTGAAAGTTGTTCTTATGTCTGCCACAGTCGATGCTGAGCGCTTTTCGGCTTATCTTGGGGGCGCCCCAGTCCTTAATGTTCCTGGGAGAACGTTTCCGGTGCAGGTTCGATATCTGGAAGACGCCATTGAGCTTACCGGATACACAGCTGGAAACTCGCAGAACGTTAAGATGATCGATCTGGACGACGATCTGCCTGAGAGTGAAGCGGAAGGCCCCAAGAGTGATATTTCTAAGAGCCTTGCAGGATACTCGACAAAGACTCGGGCGTCACTCGCTCAGTTCGACGAGTACCGCATTGACTTTGATTTGATCGTGCAACTTATCGCCAACGTCGCCACGAACGATGACCTTCACTCATTCAGCAAAGCCATTCTCGTCTTTTTGCCCGGAATCGCCGAAATCCGGACTTTGAATGACGCACTCCTGGGAGACCCCCGATTCTCAAAAGAGTGGCTGGTCTATCCCTTGCACTCAACCATCGCGACGGAGGATCAAGAGTCGGCTTTCCTGGTTCCTCCTCCCGGCATTCGAAAAATCGTCCTGGCCACCAACATCGCCGAGACGGGTATCACTATCCCAGATGTCACCTGCGTCATTGACACTGGAAAACATCGAGAGATGCGATTTGACGAACGACGCCAACTTTCGCGGCTTATTGACACATTCATCTCCCGGGCCAATGCAAAACAGAGACGAGGACGAGCTGGTCGAGTTCAAGAAGGCCTCTGCTTCCACATGTTCACCAAGTATCGACACGATACCCTGATGAGCGATCAACAGACACCTGAAATGCTTCGCCTGTCGCTGCAGGATTTGGCTATTCGAGTCAAGATTTGCAAAATTGGCGGCATCGAGGAGACTCTCGGTAGTGCTCTCGATCCGCCGTCCGCGAAGAACATGCGCCGTGCGATCGACGCCCTGGTAGACGTGCGTGCCTTGACAGCTGCGGAGGAGTTGACACCTCTCGGACACCAGTTAGCCAGACTTCCGTTGGATGTTTTCCTGGGGAAGCTGATTCTACTTGGTGTCGTGTTCAAATGCTTGGACATGGCAATTACCGTTGCCGCAATCTTGTCTTCCAAGTCGCCATTTTCTGCGCCTTTTGGGCAGCGAGCTCAAGCCGACAACGCTCGCATGCTGTTCCGCCGAGGAGACTCGGATTTACTTACCATCTACAACGCCTACCTGGCGTGGAAGCGGGTATGCCAGTCTTCGGGTGGCACTGGAAAGGAGTTTCAGTTTTGCCGCAAAAATTTCCTCAGCCAGCAGACGCTGGCCAACATCGAAGATCTGAAAGGCCAACTTCTCACATCTTTGGCCGATTCAGGGTTCCTACCACTCACCGAGGAAGAACGACGCACACTATCGCGGCTCCGGTTTTCATCTGGTCGTGGCCGGAGACAACAGCAGTTCTTTGAAATGCCTAGTCGAGTTAATCTGAATAGTGAGAACGACATTATATCGGCTTCAGTCATAGCTTGGAGTTTTTACCCCAAGATCCTCGTTCGGGATACTCCAGGAAGCAAGGGGCTGCGAAACATCGGCACCAACCAGTCCATCAGCCTTCACCCATCCTCAGTCAACCGAAACACTCGTGATATCAAGTGGTTATCTTACTACCATATCATGCAGTCAAAAACGTACGTTTGTTTACCCTCGAAACCACCGAGTCCTGCGCTGATGACGAGAAACAAACAGAGTGTATCACGCTCACGAGGCCACGGCAACAGACCCATTCGCCATTGCCCTGCTCTGCGGCGATGTCCGCTGTGATGTAAGTCCCCCCATGCGATTCCATTTAACCAATGCAGACATGTCTGACCCGTCTCCTTCATAGATGTACTCTGGCGTGATTGCACTGGATGGGAACCGGGGTCGATTTTCAGTGCCAGACTGGAAGACAATGCTGGTCATCAAGGTTCTTCGGACACGACTCCGGGAACTACTGACCCGGTCCTTTAAGCAGCCAGGGAAATTACCGACGGCACAACAGGAGAAGTGGCTCGATGTCTGGCAAAAGATATTCAACCAAGATTTTGGAGAGGATAAGCAGACGGCTGGGACAGTGAGTAAAGCATGATAGACAAGATCGGACCACCTCTTTGGGTTATTTGGTGCACGACAACATTGCCACCGGAGCATCTTGGAGGATACAAGGATAGATAGACGGGCTGGCTTGTACCATGGAGGACACGTGGTTTGCACATGGTATACTGAGGGTTAATCATAACACGGCGTGGCTTCCTGCAATCACTTTATTGCGTAGTCCAGGCGCTGATAGGGCATCCACACATGTATGCTGCGCAGCCGACCTGCACAGGGGGTTGTTTCCCGGCTCACCTCAGAGGTCGTAATCAGTGTACTGTTGGTAGAACAGCAGGCTATTTGAAACATCTGATGTCATGTTGACTGCAAGTTTCCGGTTGAGGTTTCACTATGAGCCTTGCGTACGACTTCCCTGATGCGATAGATGTCTTTTGTTTACTGAGGTTTGAAGTCTTGGATGTCGTAAGTGTAAAATGGCTGGGAATTTCCGCATAGTCCCGTATCCCGTCTACATCATATGTTGTGATGATAAACGTATTCCTGGACACCATTGACATCCCTCCCGGCGGTTCTACTGTGGAGAGGCAGGTAGGAGCTCACACCCGTCAATTCATCGATGAAAAGAGGTACTCCCCTTGTCTGGGTACCGTACAATTTGGTAAGGTCTGAAATGAGGTAGGCTAAAAGGGGGAAAATGGAAAGGATCCTCGAGGTTTCTAATAGTACATACACCTGCCCGCCCTCTTCCTGGGTATCCACTCTCGTAATGCGCTCGTTATTTTACACGATATAAATCTGCCAAGCAAACAGAAACCATGGACATTAGTTACTGTCCGCTTTGCCCTTCTCTACGCCCGGTTCTTTGCTTTGTTCCTTATCATCGCCCTTCTCGGTAGGAAGGAATAGGGCCCTAAAATCGGCATTGCTCTTCTTCGCCGGTGCCGCCCCGTTGGTGTCTGTGCCATTTTTCGGGGGTACGGAAGCGACAGGTCGAGCGAACCCTAGCCCACGGCGGGGACGAACTGGGCCCGGACCGGGTCGGCGGATGGTCGTTGGCGGAGGCATTAGATCCTTAGGCACGGCGCTCTTGGAGGTGGTATCCTTGGAGGCAGAGACCTTGGAAGCAGAGCCTTTGGAGCCTGAGCCCTTGGACCCGTAGACAATGCTGTCCAGTTGCCGCTCAGCCTTGGCATGGCGCAACTCATCGACAGAGCCGGTACGCAGTTTGGAGCCTTCGTATTCCATGCCGCTGAGCTGAAGGGCCGCCTTCCCAGCGGTGGCAGCGTCTGCGAATTCAATCTTGGCACCCCCGTGGACTGGCTGCAGGATTAGCTGGACGATGTCACCTATGGGCTCAACTAGTGCTCGGACACGAGCATCGTTGACCGTGTCTGGAAGACCCATGAGTGCGATGGTACGGGCTGAGATATCGGTAGCGGTAGGCTTGTTCTGGTTGTAATTCGGGGCATTAAGAATCATCTCGTCTCCCTCATCATCGCGAGCGGAAGAAGGGGCAGGAGAGGCCGACTCGCGTCCGGCGGTGACAGTCCTGGCCGAGGGTTTGAATTTGGTTTCTTTCGAGATGGCGACCTCAAGAAAATTTCTTCGAAACTTGGTGTTGTGCGTCTCCGCAACTGCTTTCTCCGCCTCATCTTTGGTTGCGAAGTCAACAAAGGCGAAGCCTCGATTTTTGCCCCCCAAAGTCTGTGGCACATTGACCCTGGTAATTTTGCCATACTGGGAGAAGATTTGTCTCAAATCAGATTCAGAGACTGCTCTGTCTAGATTGTTGATGTGGATTTCTCGACCTGCCGCAAGAGCCCCGTCGCGTGATTTCTTATGACTTGGATCCGAGTACTTGGCCAACAACTTATACTGACCGTCAAGGACTGTCCCCTCTTTCTGGACGGCTTTGGCCGAAGCGTCCTGATTACGGAATGAAATGTAGCAGAATCGACGACGTGTATTTGCCTGGAGATTTGGCCAGCGGATACTGAGAATTTCCCCGCAGTCCACGAACAGTTCGCGAATGTACTTTTCGTCCGCGACTGGCGGGTAATTGGCGACGTAGACAGTCAGGTCATGCCCAGACTTCACACTCAGCTGCGATTGATCAAAATACTTGCCATCTCGGAGCAATGCGGATTGTGCCTCTTCAGGCGTGGTGAACTCGATCAGGGCTGTCGACGAGCTACCGTTGTTGTCCCGGACTAGGGCTGTGACGTTCTTGATGTGTCCGTAGTCTTTGAAATATTGACGGACCTTGGTCTGAGCGACCTCGCCAGGGAGATTGGTCACGATGATGGTTGAATTTTCCCGGTCTCTCTTAGGATCTTGAGTGGTAGAGGCCTGGGACGCAGTGTCGTGAACGTCACCTTTCTGTCGCTTGCTGGCACTGCCATCTTCGTCCTGGGTGGGTGGGACGGATTCCCGTTTCCGCTTGGAGCTCTGCTGCGCATCTTCTTCAGCCGAGGCTTGCGCTTCCTGTGCACGATAATACGCTTCGTATTCGGCGGCTTTGTCCTTTTCCTCACGAGCCCGGCGCTTGTTCAGCGCTTCTTGAGTTCTGTGCACCTTATCAGCGGCTTTCCGCACCGAGATTGGCGGCTCATAGTCATTGCAGTGTTGCATGTAAACCTCGAGAACCTTTTCAGGCCAGTCAATGGTTTTCCGTGACACAGCTCGGACAAGGACAGCGGTTGCAAGCGATGGGGTTCGGAGGCTGCTGTTGATAGATGAAGGGGTTGGGCTTCGAGTTTCATGAGCACCCATCGATGAAAAAATCAGCATCTCCCACATGTAGTATCTGAACCAAAAGTCGTTGCTGTCGGCGTGGATCTGAACAGCCGCCAGCTTGTTCCACTGCGCCCTGGCTTCATCGACAGCACCCTTTTTCTCAGTCAAGTACTGAATATATATACGTTCGAGCCGAAACTTGGGATCGCCTTGGAACTCTTTCCCGTAGAGCCTTCGACCAATGACGGTGACATCCTCCAGCGCGGCACTCAGACCAACATCAGCAAGATCGACAGATTCATCCGTGGCAGTGACGTCCATGGCTGTCCGCTTCAAAAAGCCACACCAGGCTTCGTACATTCCGATCATGCCCTCCATTCCGTCTCTGAGAATTTCGCTCTCGTTGGTGGCACTGTGTTTAATGGCTTCGATCTCGGCGAAGGGCAATTTGGTCTCCTCAGCGCATAGGATATACCTGTTCCATAACCGCCCTGACCAAGGACAGCGTTGAACTGCTCTGCGGAGAACATCGAGCAAGTTCCCAGGGGCCTGCAGGTCGGAATTGGAGGAAGAGAGAAAGACAATGTACATGTACCAGGTAGTTTGGTCAGTGGCGAGAACTCCGGTAAGGGCTCGGGCGTAAAGGCCGCGACATAAATCGATGCCAATTTTGGGGTTGTCGTTACTGCGCCTGCTCTGAAGCATCTCCCAGTCCAGATATTCCGTCAAGGCCCTTTGTTGAGCCTCAATGTCATTAGCAGAAACTGCCTTTTTGAGCTTGAGTTCAAAGGGATCACGAGCGGCAATGAGACGCTTGACCTCTTGGGCATTGCTGGTGATATCCTTCATCAAGTCCAACCACGCGTCAGGGTTGTAGTTTGAAAGAAAGTTGGAGTAGTTTTGGGATGTCTCTTCCCATGTGACATGGGGCGTCTGCAAGCGGTCGCAATAGAGATGGGTGATCCGCTTGATGCCTTCCGGAGTGCGTGTCGTGGAGAGCAGTTCCATTTCGAGCGAGACCCATCGATCCCAGAGTAAGTGACTGTCGTTGATGCGATATTGGATAGCCTCATAGCCCTGCTGCCACAGATCCAGAGCGGCGCCAAAGGAGAACAATTCGCGGCCCATCATGCGCTCCTCGTCGGTCCACCCATCGCTGGCGAGGGCCTGGGTCGCCTCCCAGAGCGACCAGAAGTAGTCACAGTAGGAGAGCCAGATGCGCAAGCTGCCAGGCTCGGCAGCAACAGCGCGTTTGTATTGTTCGACGGTATGGACGCGATTCTCGAGATCGGAGGCGTTTCGGATAGTCTCTTCGAGGTAGGCGAGCCAGCCGTCTTCGCCGACGGGCTTGGCCATTTTGGCCATGTTTGCCATAGGCGCACGCGCAAGGCAGGGGTGATATTTGGATGCGGATGGATTATGGCAGACGGAGGGCGGCGGCCCGTGGAGCGTGGGCGGCTGAGCTGGATGAGAGCGTCCTCGCAGACGGCGGTTGCGATGTTGGGGGTATCCCGGATCAAAGAAAGATTATTGTTGCGACGAAGCAGGTCAGAGTCAGAGAGAGAACGGCTCCACTCGATGTGGTTGGCAGGAGGCTCTGTTTGCCTAAGGGATCAACAGCGGAGATAGAGGAAATAGCAAACCAGCGCTGAATGGTTAGCGCCTGATGACGGAACTGGCTGGACGGTGCGATACGTTTCCGCGATAGACCCAAGAACGAACACAGCGTACGTTTATTTGCTGGTGTGGGTGCGTGGGTGAAGTGCGAGAGTGGGAGTTGAAGCCGAAAAAAAAGGAAGGATCGACGATGAACAGGCTGTGGGAGCAGCACCCGCTCCACAATAAGCCAAGCTGGCGGCGTGTCTTATGGCCATGCCCTTGCAGAATGCTCCGTCTCAGACGTCCTGGTTCCTTTGCGATTGCTAGGCAGGTTAACTTGCACCCAGCAAAGAAACGGAAGAAGATCGCGTGGCTCTCAATGACCGATCTTTTCAATCTCTTTCAGGGCCACCGTGCGCTCGAGCCGTATCTCACACCAACGGGCACCTCTGTTGGATGCTTCCTTTGAGACATAGCGTAGTGACCACGGACACAGCCCTACATCACTAGCACTTGCGTACAGGTACCTAGATAGCTCTAGAAATATGGGCAAATACGTAATCCTTTATCTGCTTGCTGCTGCATCCTCTATCCCCATATTTTCCCTTACCTCTGAGCACCTTGATAACTACCTTAACTTCCAGTGTTTAGTGAGCATCGCTGGCAACTTAGATGAGCAAACCGTGAGCTTGCCAGGAGCATGTCACCCAGCATCAGCCGCCCCCGCCATTTCCGTTTCCCGAAGCGCGTCATATGATGTAATGCCGAACGCCAACGGTGGAATCTGTGCAGGTCTAGAACAATCAGCACGGGCTCCGTTTATCCCGCCTGCTGGCCCAGCTTGCCGATGCTGTCTCAAGCAAACAAAGCAGGTGTGCATTTCTCTTCTCAAGTCCAATAAACATGCGTAGATACGCTGGCTGTCCCACAGGCGTTGTGTTCCTCGCTGATGGTGGACTCCTTGTTGCTACGCAGATTGCTCATCTCTCATTGCTCCGCACCCCGTTCGGACTCCGGCTCCCCAGCCCAGTCCGGTATGGGACCTTGGGCTCGGAGGACGGGTGCCACTGACGATCTCTTCCCTAAAGGGATTGGTTGGCGGATGGTCTAGACCTAAGCCAGGCCGCCAACGTTGGAACATTTCATGCTACTGTGACGTGGGTGCAAATTATACCCGTCCTTATTCCCATACGCCGGGGTTCAATTCTGAACGGCGCTCGGGGCTGATGCGTCCATGATTTGGTAACCAGTACGCTTGATATGCACAATTTGGAGTCATCCTGATGTACCACAGCGTCCTGACTGACCTCCACTGAGGCCCGATACTTGTGGCCCCGATATTACGTACACTTGTCGAACTCGGATGGGGAATGGAAGCTGGCAAAGTCATTCTTGGCCGGATAACAGGCGAACAGATTCTACCAAGACTGCCAAGATTGCTTCAACAATAGCTTCTTTTTCAAAGTGCAAATGTCCGAATCTGCATCAATTCAACCTCTAAGTAGTTGGTACATGTATTCGCACGAGAAATGCTGCATTTACCAGTGTGGCTTATTTCCATCAAGTGGCGAGACTTAGATGCAGGTTGCCACTTGAGACTCGTGCCAATATTCTTTACGTACCTAGTAGGCGTCACTTCCTAATTCGCAAATTTCAGCAAGAAGGGGCCTGACTAACAACAATAGCTGCACTGGACCATGGAAAGTCGCCTGAAGAATCCAATGGCGTCAAAGTTGCACACAACGCCAACTTAATAAGGCCTTGGCAAGCCGAAAAAGAGCGCGAGCCTGAGCTCGAAGTATGCTGATAGGTGTCTTGGCGCTATCGGGTTCGCTTGGCTCCGAGAGCTGGAGTCCACAGTGCTTCGTCGTCTTCATAATTAGCCATTGTCTCATCAAGAGCCATTCATGCGAAAACACGGGGTTCTACCAACCGCCGAGGAAGAACTTGTTCCGGCAACGCGGTATGTCGCAAGCAGCCCCCTCTAACGTTAGAGTTTCAATCAAAATTTGTTGTTCATGCACAGTGAAAAAAGATGATGGGCAAATCTGTTCACAACTTTGGTTCTGGTTGAGGAACGAGTTTGATTGTTACCTGTCAGCACGGAGTATTTGGGCGAGTGGTTTTAAGGAAATGGATTTTGTTCTTCTGCTGCAGGTAAGCTTGAACGTCAACTGTAAACCTAGTCTATCGTCTTACTAGGGAAGTTCTAACTTCTACGTAGGGTCCTAATTATAATAAAGAGCACGCGTTTGATCTGCCCGTTATGGGATATTTAAAAAACGACGCTGTGAGATGCAAAACCCCGAGTCCTGATCTAGCTGCTGATACAGACAAAGTCGGACACATGGCTAGGCTTGGCAAGATTGTGGACAACCACTACCAATGCGAGGCTCTTGCGATTTATGATACTCTGTTGTGACCAAAAATGCTTGGTCCCCAAATCCTTCTGCATCCCAAGCAGCTTTGTAGAAGCACATCAGCTGCATTCTTGAAAGCTGTCCCCGTGTGGCTGGGTCAGCCCAGCCCTGAGATGTAACCGCGAGGCCTCCCCGTAGTTGAAACGAACCGAGATACTGCTGAGTGCTGGAGGCTAGAGAGAGAGAGGCAGCTTGTGGAGCACGCACAGTGGGTATCTGTGATCCCAGCGTATCGCTGTAGCGGGGGGAGGGGGGGAGGGGGCTTTTGGCGAGGGCCGCCCTGGTCGTAACCCTGAGGAGCCGGGCTATTGTTTCACGCTAATCTAGCGGCCTGGGCTGCGCGTCTGGGTTGGTTCTGCGCTGGCTCCGCACCAACATCGTCAAGACACCGATGAAACGGAAAATGATGGAGGTTTGTGTGGGAGAATGATCACGCAGCCATCTTGACGAAGATTGGTTTGAATGCTTTGACTTCTAAGCATTGCTCTCTGTATGTTCTCAGGTATGGCTATTTGCACCAACATATCCGATTTTTCATCCAGCTGGACTGGCCATTCCTCGAGTCTAACGAGGGCCGCATTGGTGGCTGCCTTGATTCTTCGAGGGAAGGTTTTTGTTTCCTCGTCTCCCCAGGACGTGCATTGTTCGACAGGTTGATCCCTGGTGACGATCCGGAACGCTCCACATGCAAACCCAGGGCACATGTCAACGGTTGACGAGATCTCATGTTTTAGACTCAAGGGGAAGGAGGGGGTGATCATACAAGGCACTATTCGCAGAGCTCCATGAGCATGACACGTCCTGCATTGCTTGCGCCTTGCCCAAAACCACCTGATAAGACTTGACCGCCACCCTCTCCTCAGACCTGACCTGATACGAGCAACGACATGTTGGAGGGAGGCCGTTGGAGGCTTTGCACCTCAACATGTGCCTAGTAGGTAGGGTGTCTAAAGCAAGCTAACAAAGGGAGGTCTACGCGCTCTCTGTAAGTCCATTCCAGCGCCATCCTGGCCCGGCGACGTCCGCTGGAAAGATGATGAGGCAAAGCATTGACATCCTTCATCATCCTTCACCACACTCCCACCGACGGCTGTGCGATAATTAATACAGTGCGTACACCGCAAGTACGTGCTCAGCTGGCTGCCGCGGAATTATGACCCACCTGCTGGGTAACAGAAGGATTGCGGCTGGAGAATGGACTTGGCTTGCCTGGACTTTTCGTCTGCCCACCCTGTCTGGTTTTGGGGAGGTGCCTGTCGCTGATAGGCTGCGGCCCCGGAACACAGCACGCGCACTGGTGTTATTATTAGCCGGGGTATCTCGTGTCCATCACAAAACTCACAATCGCCTACAGGAATCACGCATGACGGACTGTTTCGCCTCTGCATCTGCCAAACCCGATTATTCGGTGTGGCTTGGGCATTGGGGTAGCACCATCTGACCTGCATGGCCTGGCTTGGAGCAAATTACCGCCCAGGGCCTCTTTCGCGGATGAGGAGGAGGCTGTGCTTGCTGGAGACAGGACCTCTCTTGCCGCCAGGAGAGACGCAAAGAGGAATGCTGCTTGCTACTGGATGGCGATCTGATCTATTTGCCCGCATGCTCCAACCGACATCGTAGGTGCGTACTGCCTATGAGCGCAAACCATTCAAAAGTCCCCACAAGCGCGACCTGGCAAAGCAAAGTAACAAAGCAGCGATGCACCTGGAAGTGTGTGTGTCCGGGCTGAATATCAGCAGTAACAGTCCAAGGGAATGGCCGGAATCACGTCCGTGGATGGTGGCACTGTGCCTAGCTGGCTTTATTAAGAACGCGTTACGTACCTGCCAAGTTGTGGTGTTGTGGGGCGTTCTACACGGGTCCAGGGGCACAAGACCCGCCATCTGCCGGCTGCTTCCCCTATTCCACAGGGTCCAGTCACTACATAGTACGCTCACTGTACTTCGCAGTCACTGTAGTGTGTTCGGGACTTGCGGCACGGGCACTTCAGGCCGTACGTAGTAAGTATTTCATCATCCTAAGTAAGGGAGCGAAATGCGATACATGGTGTATTAAGGATATGCTAGGTGTCTAACGTTATGCACTTTGCATGGTTTCCCATTGAAGAGCCTTCAAGGGTCCTGTAGAATGACGACAGGGGCCTGTAGTCGGGCTAATTCACCAAGCCTCCAACAAACCCAAGGCTCCAGGGCTTCAAGCCTCCAGGGCCCCAGGCCTTCGATTCGGGACTCCTTCACTGTTCTACGGAGTACAGCACACTGCGTTTATATGCCGCGGCCGCCATCCAATCCAAGACCTCCCACCCCGCCGGGTCGCCCTGGACATCTTCTCACGTACCGAAGCCGCACCTGCAGGAGGTATGTACCTGCCTCCCTAGGGTACCTGGGTGATCTAACGCCTAAGCCCGCTAGGAAGGAACTAGCAGACAGCGCCCGGGCACAATATCGACATTGCCTTCAATTCCTCATCCCCCCGGGTCTCGCCCACTCAGCCTGTCTCTTCTTCATTCCTCTTCTCCCCTTATTGCGACGTCCTTCTCTTGGTGAATCTGGTCTCACTTGAGTTCCGATTTTCCACAATCGCCTTGTTCTCGCACTTTCGCCTTCTTTTTTCACCTTCTTTCTCCCTTCTCTTGTTCGGTGATTGCGTCCTTGGGACTTCCGCCACTCTCTACGGCGTCCCAAGTTCCATCCCACACGTCACTGATTCGATTATTTCATTCGCTCATTGTCCCAAAGGCTCGTTCAGCTTACCTCGTCATTCCTTGAGCGCTGTTGGCCGACCTATCCCGGCCCGTATAACAGCCTCCATCTCTTCGTATTCGACCTGGCATCCTGCACGACCTGCACTGTCTGCATCACCTGCTGCTGCAGCAGCACAAATCGTGTGCCACGTTGGACCTTGGCCGCCCTTGTTCCGCTACCGATTTCCATTTTTCGCTTTCTACTTGATCTCCCCAACCCGGGATCCAGCTGGCCGTCTCTAGTCTCCGTCGTTCATCTCAACTTGTTCCGGCTCGCCCTGATTCTGGCTCTGGCCGGCTCGTCCCTCGTTTAGCCCACCAGACGTTCGTTTTGACCGCCGATACCACCGGCGTTCGCACTGCAATATATTCACCTCGATCTATTCGACTACTTCTTCAAGATGCGCTTCTTGCTCTCTACACTAGGTGCGCTGGGCGCCCTGTATGTCTTCGGCGTGTCTGCAGCCACCGACTGTATTGTAAGTTGACTCAAGCTCTGCTCCAAATGATGGTGACCATGCGCTCTCCCCAAGATATTTTTCTTACATCTAATGCTTTCAGGGTGAATGTACCAATGAACTGAGAGACCAATTCTCTACTTTCCAATGCACAAGTGCGGAAGACGGAGCCTGTCTCTGTGTGAACGCTTCCTTCGTGACTGGTATCCGAGAATGCTCCAGCGGCCGCTGTCAAGCTCTGGAAACAGAAACGAATGAGTACCTCAATTCCCAATTTTGCGCCGGTAAGTTGATAGAGTACTCTTTGGTTCTCGACTAGAAAACTTACGTCTCAAGGTGTTGCACTGCCGTCGGCTTCTGCATCTGTCGTGTCCTCCGTAGCCGCTTCATCCTCAGTTGCCGTATCCACTGAGGCGGCGCCAACCACACAAGCAGCGTCAACCACACAAGCAGTGTCGTCTACACAGGCCCCTGCCGCCACTGAAGCCAACTCGTCTGTTGGAGAATCTTCGTCCTCTGGTCTACCCGATACCACCCAGGCTTCTGAAGCCGTCGAGGCTACCACTACCGCTGAGCCATCGTCGACCGCAGTGAAGTCAAGTGTAAGTGCAGCATTGTGGACCAACTCTAGGACACACCACTAATGTCCAACTTAGATTACCGATTCTGCCTCGAAATCAAGTGCTACTGCATCAAGCACTTCTGATGGTACCGATGCCGCCGCTAGTGCCTCCGCTACCTCGGGTGCCGACAAGAATGACGATTCCTCCAACTCTGGACTCTCCTCTTCGGCCAAGATTGGTATTAGCGTTGGTGTTGGCATCGCAGCCGTCGCTATGATCGGTGTCGCCATTTGCTTCCTCCTCAAGTCACGCAGACGCAAGCAGGAGCAGCAAAGGCGTGGGCCTGCCCTTGCCATTTCTCAACCACTTCCCGGAGGTGGAAGGGCTTATGCGGCGGGTGACCATGGATCACTCCGCGAGAAGGATACATATGACATGGAGATGGTTGCCAACCGCTACGAGGACATGGTTCCACGAACAACACCCCGAACCATGGTATGATATGTTCAGCGAGGTGCCAGATTTGAAACACAGAGTATGGAAGCAAAGAAAAATCACATGTTGTCCGACTCTAGCCTAGGGCATTTTAATGTTACACGTTGCCAATCTTATGCGACCGGGCTGGCCATGGTTTTTAAGAGCCAAGAGTCCATTGACATTGAATGGACCAATGGAATCAGCATGGTGTTTTGTTTTACCCGCAATTTGTGTCAGCCCCTCTGTTTCATTTTCTCCCTTTTTCATTTTTTTCGTGATGTTCTCAAGCTCCCTTTATCTTGAACCAGGCCGCGGGGGGATTTGTTGTTGCTCTTGTTTGTGACAGAGACGTTCCGCAGGTGTCATTTGTTGTTAGCGTAAAGGAGCAAATTCGTCCATCTGGAATTGGAAGACAAATTCATGGCACTGGGCCCTTGTTATTTTTGTTCTTTGCTCACTTGTACGGCCCTTCCTTGTACATATCTTACAGGTGTCTAAGAGAGATTAAATGCAGATTTCCACGAATGCATAGGCTCTCCAGTGCTTTTGTCCTGCCAACACAAATATCCGCTGCTGCAACCTCTACCAGGAGTAGTATGGGCGTTGACCGTATACAGGTCGGTTAGGCAGATGTACCCAAGGACCTTTCTTAGCCTTCTTGGCCTCACGATCCTTGTATTCTCGAATGCGTGACTTCTCCTCCTTGAGCAAGATAGTCAAACCTGTGTAGGGCAATTATCAGTACTCGTTAAGTGGGGGTTCTGGGTACAGGATACATACTCGTGCTAGGATGCTTAATGATACCCATTCTGCCACGACCCTTATAGTCGATCTTCTTTCCTCGCCAGGTGCCCCGGCCTACCCATGATTGCGCAATATACATGCGTGTCGGGTCTGAGATCTCGATCCACTTACCCTCCTTGGTTTGGATCTTGAGAGGCTTGGTAAAGGTCTCACCGTTGGCCACGCCGAGACCCATACCACGCTGGGCAATGGCTAGGTCGCGGGCCTCCTCAAGGTAGTACCGCACTTCAGTGGCAAATTTCTTCTTAGACCACGACATCTGCGTGATGGCATCGTCGACGGGCTTGCCGGCGATCTGGCGGGCTAGCATGACGAGCTTCTTTACGCTGGTGGGCATAAACTCGCTCTTGTGCAACAGCTCACGCTCGGACATAATAATGCGCTCCTCCTTGGTTAAACGGCCATTGCGGCGGACCATTTGAATAACTTTTTTGCGCTGCCAGCGGATGCGACTGCGTGGGTCGGGGTCCACGACCATGGCCATGTTCTCCTTCGTCTTCTGCTCGGCCTCGCCCCCACCAGGGGTCATCTCTTTCGACTGGCCTTTCGGGGTGGTCTCAATCTCGTCCTGGAAAATGTTGTCTTCGACACCGCTGTACATGCTGCGCTCGAGGAACTGCTCGCGGTTCTTAGGGTCGTCGAGCTGCCCGGTAACGGGATCGCCTGTGGCCGCTAGGTTGTCCTTGGAACGCCCACTGCTCCATCCTTTGAAAATGTTGACGGACCACTTGTGTCGTCGTTGTACTGAGGGCCCGAAGGCGATGGGCAATGCGGGTGTTTGAGAGTTGGTGAGGCTGCTCGGAGCTCTTGCTGTTCGGCGGAAAGATTGTCAGAAATGAAGGCCGAAGTCTATGCAAGCCAATTGAGCCCTGCCGAAGTAGTAAAGAGCAACATACCTGACAGCGCCAGCCGCCGGGCGGCTATACGAAGACTCATGGCGGCAGGTTTTGTTGTGGGTTGTAAACCACAAGTCTCTTGTCGTCGCTCTTGAGTAGTCTCTAGCAAGCACCAGGTACTCACCTCACCAGTGCCGTCGATATTCTTTTCCACACCGTCCGGGGTTGAGCCGAAGGGAGTCGTGAGTTCCCGGCTTGCACGTGACCTTGAAGCTTAGCGCGATTAACATCAGACCATCCTCGGGATGAACTCGCAACTTCACGACCACATCGAAACTCCCGAACCAGCCTCACAGCTTCCCTCTCCTTCGCCCGAACCGCATCGCAAAAGGAAATCAATAAAAATGGCCGTCCCACCCATCACCGGTGTACGTTTTCTACGACTCAATGGCTCGGGCGCGCACCACCCCGTCCGGACCAGAGGAGTCCTGGGGAGAGCTTTTCGTGGACTGACTGTGTGGTAGATGCTCCGACGAAACCTCGTCCTGGACCTCGGAATCGCTATTGGTATGTTTCCGAAAACCCCCCAATCGACCGAATTGAACACGAATCGGCTCGGTGTATCTTGGAATAGTTCGAGGAGGACGATTCGGAGGCGCTGACAATTCGGGCCATGTGGTTGGTTGGTGGGGACAATGGGCTGACAAGCATCACAGGTTCCGGCTTCGCCATGGCCAACGTATTCTGGTACGTCGATATGTGATGAGGAGCATGCAGCTACAAACAACACCAGGGAACTAACGAGCGTGGCAGGTACGGCTTCCACATGCCCCGAACCAACGCCCGCGACAACTACTACATCAAGTTGGAGGCCGAGCGCGCTGCTGCCAAGCAAGAGTAACGGATGGCCCAATGGCATTCGCAACTGCAACGAGGCGATGAGGATGAGGAGGGCCTAGACTGTCGGAGGGGAAGCTTCTCGATGTTTCGTTTGTCTTGTCGCTGGATAGAAGAACAAAAATACCAAGGCTTCATCTGAGACGGTGCCGGACAATCTGTACAATAGGCAAGGGCAACCAAGTCGACATGTGCTTTGATCAACACGTTCTGTTCCATTGATGCATGAGGAGTGAGTTCATCGGTATCCGGGAGCCCAATGGCGTTGTACAGCAACAGTGTGGTGTCTTCCATCGCCGCACACGGATCCGGTCCTGGCCTGGAGCCCGCCACCCACCCGTGAAGTGGCATCACAGCCCAATTGAAGGTCAACTCCTCCGATCATGTGTAACCAACATTCCAATTAGGGCTATCTAGCTTGAACAACTACACGAACCTATGTGTCGTGCATAAAGTCTTGCCACAGACTTACGGTCATACACACATTGCGGTTCTTGTCGATACCCAGATTGAGTCATCCGGGTTCGCTCAGGAATCAGGGTCCTCCAGAAATAGCATGTTTTCCAGGAGCACGCCGCACCAACATCACAATGCCGTGAAAGCGTCGTACTTCGGTATATTGCGTCGCGTTACACCAAAAAAGTGTAGCCATGGAACCTCATGTCCGTATTTAGTCGACAAGCCGTGGTCGCGTCGGCCAGATTGCTCGTTGCCAAAGCTGAGGGGGACAATGCATGCTTAAATCGCTTCGTGAGAATGACGCTGCTTGCGAAGCGCTCACCTCGCTGTATCGGGCGAGCTCCAGCTCGACGACCAATGGTAGTGTTGAGGAGGCTTCTGTTCGGCGCTGCTGCTGCTTTTGCTGCTGCCACCTGGTTGAGCGGTGCCTGAATAATCCTTCCCCTCCCAGGCCGTGGTCTCAACCATAAACGCGCCCTTTCTGTCCTTGCACCTTGATCGTGCAACATTAGCGAACCAGAACCCACATGATAAATACAGCGACAACGACCATCAACATCAACATTGGCATCAACAGCGATAGCGTGAAGCAGACTCACTTGCGGAACAACCGGTCGACGGCGTAACATTGCACAGCGCTATCCCACTTGACGGGCTCCTTGATTTCGCACTTGTACTGCAGCATCTCGAAGAGCTCGCAGCCGTTCAAGTCGACGCTGCGCTCGCTAGCGTCGAGCTTGCGCTTGCGGCCCTTGAGGTCGGTCTGCACACGGTCGGGCAGCTCCGAGGCGGGGAAGACCTGGCACGGGTAGCCCATTGCGGCAGAGTCGCTTTATCGAGTCCTTTTGGCGAACAATGGCGATGGATGCAGCGACGGGTGCGCGGCTGTTGGGCGAGATTGAGGAGGCGAGTCTGGAGGAGGTGAGTTTCTAGGTTCAATTTGAGCGGGCCTCAGCCTTTTCTCTTTTTTTGGACGACGCAGCACAGCAAAACAGCTACGAGCAACGTCAACCTGAACCACAGCCTCTATCAATCGATCCTCCAAGTATGGTTTCTGGAGTGGTTGGAAATACCTCATTTTATGCTCAAGTGAGCTAGGAGTATTTGGAAGGGACAAGTCGAGTGACTTAAGACACCCACATCACTCATAACACCAAAGCCGTCCCTCACCCGATGATGTAAGAGTGAGGTTGCCCATCAGTATCAGCATGCCTGTGCCAGGCATTCCTGCCGAGTATCGGGGAATGAATCTTCCAATCTGCCAAGTTCGGCGGTAGATGTCCTGATATTGCCCCTTCTCTCATTGCTTTAGTATCGCTTATGGCGGATAGATGCTGAAATACTGTTACAGATGCTCCATGGTGTGCGCTCAGCCCTGACTCTTGATCTGGATTCCACCTTGCCCGATAACAAAGCATCAGCCCAGGTTCCCATACAGGCGGCTAAGCCAACGCACATGCGACCTTTGGACCAGCTGGCAGCCCGCCGTTTCCAAAACACCAAGACCGCGGGTGTGAGCCTATCTGGGCGCCATCTTCCCCTACTCTACAAGATCATCTCAACCCTTGTATCCCCTCCATCCCTGCATGCCTTGCTCGTCATCGACCTGGACGGACGCTTCGATGCCACCCGTCTTACCTGCGACGAGTCCCATTTGCATCACGTCTACGTCCAGCGCCCCGCCCGTAGCAGCCTGGAGCGCCTCCGCGCGGTAGTCTCCGAAGCCGAGGGCTTCATGCTCTACGGCAACGGCGCCCACACGAGTGCCGCTCGCCAGTGGTGGGGGACCGTCGTCGTAGGCGGCATCGGTGCTGGTGATATTGCCGCAGGCTGGAAGGGTTGGCTACGGGTGGACCGCGAGCACATCCGCGGATTCGCCCTTGGCATCAGCGCCGAAGAGGCCATGGAGCAGAGGAGATGGCGCCAGGATGCTGTGGATACTGCGGGATGGGCGGCTACGTCAGATTGGGGCGGCTTCTTCTTCAACGATGTTGATGATAGGGACGACGATAATGAGCATCACGGAGACGAAGGCGAGAGCCAGCTGTGATCCCTTACAACTCGATATTTGTCGGTAGCTTCTCCCGCGGGTGTCCTGGGCGGCTGACGAATGAGTTCAGGCTCATCCTGAATTGTTCTAATTCACTCAAGTGGATGTGCGTCTTGGAAACTCCAGCCGGGTCTTTCGGGGGGCGGCTGGGCAAGGACAAACCCAGGTGGGGTGGGAATGCGAGGATATTCCCTTGTGTCTGCTGTGTTACACAATACATACGAGCCAGGTCTCATTTTGGCCTCGGCTTCCTGGTGAGCAGCAGAATGCTTGGCAACAATACTCAAACAAGAGGCCCCCATGGGGTTCCCAACCAGCATGGACTCGACGTAGAGAACTGGGAAATCCGGCGGAGAGTCTGGGGGACAAAGATGCACGTTTGGTCGTGACTGGGCGTCAGATACGAAAATGGCGTGTAACAATATCGAGAGATGCGGGAATCGACGTACTAAGTGAGCCACATTCGCACAATTCTCGCTTGGGTCGGTAGATTAAGCGGAATCCCGCCGTCCGTGGAGACACCGCAGATCCAAGGGATGAGGGGTCACTGCTGTATCACTCGGCGATGTTCGGGAAAGGAGTAGCTTTAGTACATCGGAAGAAGCAGTGTGTGCTTCCACAATTACCTTAGTCACGATACTAGCTCTAATAACCATCTGGTGATGTAAATCGATTCCTTCCTTATTCCCATCGTTGCTGGAGATGAGTCAGAGACCGAAGAGTAGCAGAAACATACTGTCTCTCCCGGCATACCATTTCCGGCGCATTGCGCTGTTTTAAAGGATATTACATGAGAGAACCGAAGTTTTTCAAAGTAAAAAAGGGCTCTTTATTTTTGTCGTGTTTTTAGTCTAAGATGATATGATGTGATGCTCATCAGGGTATAAAAGGTGTTGTACCGCATCATGACAGCGACGGGTGAGAGTTCCTCATCTTGAAACATGAGACTCTGTCGTGGTCTATGCTCTAAGCAGCGCCAAGGCTGCTGCTGTATGTGGTTCATCATCTGCAAAGAGTCGTGGATGCAGATGGCAAAATCGTTACGCATCCTTCAACAAAAGAAATGCCAGACGCCGAATAGAATGCAACAAAGAGCACTGAATCCGAGCAGTGCGACTCAAGAAGAGAAAAAAGAGATTCCCAAAAGTGGCAGCAAAGAATAGAAGACGCTAAAGAATGGCAAGCAGCGGGTGACTAAATGGTGAGACCATCCATGTCCATAATGGAAGGACCATGGTGGCAGGCGGACTCAGCCAGGACGTCAGCCTTGAGAGTGCCGGTAGCGGCGGCCTTCTTGGCCATCTCTCGCTGAATGCCATGGTTGACAGCGTCTAGGACGTTGACGACGGTAACACGGGGCTTGTAGGCGGGTTCAGTACCCTCCTGGTAGACACCCGTCTCAACAAGGATGCTGTACCAGTCATTGTCAGCCTTCTTGTTGACAGCGTTAGTACCGCGGATGTCGCTCTCGGGGGTGTCGCCGACAAAGTACACCGTCTCAGGGGGTGCGACAAGGCCGTGCTCAGTGTTGCGCCACTGGCCCATGAGGCGCGAGGCAAACTCAAAGGTTGAGACCTGGGGCTTTCCAAAGGCGTGAGTGTGTAGGACACCGGTTCCGTTGGTAAGATCCTTAAAGGTGACCTCAAACATGCGACGGAGGGCACCCATGCCGAGGCGGACGTGCTCATGGGCGGCGGACCAGACAACATCGTTGTGAGAGAAGTAGAAAGGAGGACCCTCAGTGAAGGTCTCACTGCGGGTGCCCAGATGGCCGCCCTTGGACATGGCCAGGTCGAGCATGATCTGAATGTCGCCAGCCCAGTCGCGCGAGTCTGCGAAGACGAAGACGGCGTCAATGGTGACATCGGAAAAGTCACGCTCACGAGAGTTGGCGTGCTCTTCAGGGGTGAGCTTGCGGAAAGGTGTAGTAGCAGAGTTGTGCTTGATGATGTCTCCGGGAGTCACGACGTCCTTAAAGCCGTAACCCTCGGCGACGAGGCGGCAGGTCTCGCCCTCGCCGCCGACAACCAGGACGGTGCCGTACTTTTCCGACATCTCACGCATGGGAGTGTGACCGCAGATGAACTGGCCGGGCTTGATGTCGCAGAGGAGCTGCTTAGAGAGGTCGCCGCAACGCTCCTCTTCGGTCTTGCCACCGCCGTTGGTCAGGAAGATGTGAGGTCTGCCAGCAATGTGTTAGTGGTTGTGTCTTATAGAAAGGTCACGATGTTTTGGATTTGTGGGCCGCCCCATCAAAAAAGAGACCCGGGGTTTGGTGGACCAGGAGCGACGAACGCCTGGGGGGGGAGCGAGTGACTTACACTTTGATACCGTACTCATTCTCGCCGTTGAGAACCTTCATGGCCTCAATGGCTTCGGGAATGGCGCGGCCGCCACGGACGAGCACGCCGTCGATGTCAAAGGCGAAGACGAACTGATCGGCCACGAGGTCCTCAGTGGGAGGCGAGATGGGTGAGGCCAGCGACTGGAGGCTGGAGATGCTAGCGCTGGAGCTGCTGGAGGCGAGCTCAGGAGAGCTGGGGACAGAAGAGTCCATGTCGGAGTCCTGCTGGAAGAAGTCGGACTGTTGTGGATGAGCCATGTTGGGTGGTTGTTGTTGCGTGATGTCGAGAAGATTGGGAGACCGGCTCCAACTGCGCATTCAATGAAGGACACGTGGGTTGATAAGATAAGTGAACTGTCGGGACGACTTGGTCTGTTTGACGGTGGGATGGAGATGGAGATGAAGCTGGGGATAGAGTTGAGAATGGAGCTGATGGGTATGGAGAAGTGGATGTGATGGGGATACTAATACCGTCAAGAACGGTGGGAGATATCTGGGACTTTATAGACTCGGGCGTCTCTGATCATCGACTCCTGCTCCGACTCCTGAGGGTACGTCAAACAGGAGGTAGAGGCGGAGGTCCAGATAATTCGAATAATTGTGGTCCTCGCGCCGTCATGGCTGTCTCTTGTAACCATGCTTCATTCGAATCCACTCTCGAGAATCCATAATCCATAATCCACAATCCCACAAGTTCCACAATCGCAAGAGACAGACAGGCTTGGATGCCTTCCTCCTGCTGCGGCGATGAGAAGAGGAAGCGGGCCTCCAATCCGAGTCAGAGCCTGGAACCGTGGCGAAGACGAGAATTCCCCCCTAGAATCCACCAGGCAGCGACCGGGTTCCACAATTGAAGTTTTCTTTCCTCAGGTGTGTGTTGCAACACTCTCGAGGTATGAGGTAAGGGGATGGATAGTTAGATGGTTGGTGGTTGGATGGAGCGAGGTTGTTTGATAGGGATGACGCTGGGTTTTTTTTTGTGCAGTTGGCCACCGCATGGGCTGGTACCTGGTCTGCGAGCCGAGCTCAGTACTGGATACTTTCCGAATGCCACTAGACTGTCACAAACAAAGGTAGCCTCTACCAGAAACGCCGGCAGTCGTCAGTCAAACATGGCGGCACGGGCGGTCCATTATTTCTCATGGCCCAAGGCCGCCGCACCAACGCTCTGCCCCCTGGTCGTAGACAATACACGCTATAGGTGAAATGTACCTCTGTGACGTACGCGCTCAACACTACCAGCCATGTACACTATGACGGACCCATGGAACACCTTGTCTTCTTGTAACTGACGGACGACGCCCGTTCCTATGTGGATACGTGCGCTCTATGCACATCAATTGCCTTGCCAAGTCAAACTGCCCGGAGCGTCCATGAACCCAGCAAGGAACCGCCGTCATCCAGTCAGCGCGGGGCAGTCTTCATCGACATGGCGGAGGTCCCACGGGCCCCCGGACGGGGACGACAGGGACCATGTCATCGCCTTGCGCATGGTTCAGGTGCAGTTCAATCATGGTTCCTTTGCCCGCACGCAGATGCAGTGCCTGCACGTACAGTACATGAAACTCAGTCGTCGTACTTACACGGTACAGCAAGCCCAGGGAGCAGTCCTCGACAAACTGTCATGTGTAGTTGTGTTGCTACTGCATGAAGGGGGTGGGACCCTGAGGCTCAGCGAAGCAGGCCAAGGCGCCAATCACGGCGTCAGTCAGCGCCATCCTCGGCCGTCCTGACGCCCTGAAGGAACGGCTTCTGGCCGGTGACAGGGGACGGCATGGAAGGGAGGGACGGTGATTACGGGTAGGACCTAAGAGTGCGTAGGGAACGCAACCCCGAACCAACGCACCGTCAAGGATCGTACAGTACGGTATTCCGTTGGACGAGGCCAAGGGTTCTAGCGCTGCACCAGACAATCCAACTAAGACATGCTGCTCCAGGGAGTCGAGGGCGTGATACGGTCGCCCATCCAGTCGGTCTGGAGACGGTGGAAACGGCCAAGCACCTCGTCAAGCCCGTCTCCAACCAGCGCCCTGGAACCAGCAACGCTTAGGCACCGTCCGGCCTCCATCCACTGCACCGTGTCTGCACGCCCCAAGAGGCCGCAGAAGCTCCGCAGAAGAGCCCCACTGGCCGTCAGACAAGGCAGAGGGACTATCCACCCGTGACGTCAGGGCTTTTCTCCACCGCCCATAGAGTGCCCCGCCAACATGGCCCCGCCCGCCCGGTCCGAAAGCCTCACACCTATCAGCCGCGCCGAACGGCCCCACCCGACGGGGTCTTGACTCTCTTGAGGGCCTTTGTGCGTCCGGAAACAATCGGGGGTCATGGCGGTGCTGGCGCTATCAGCGGACAGTTTTTGTATCTCGTACCTACCGCTGATTGTGACGGTGGCCACAGAGTCAGGTACCCGGTCGGTCGTTGGTCCGAGATGGAAAGGCCAGTTGGTGGGCGCACGACCTTTGCGTCAGAACGGTAGGCTATCTACCTCCAGCGGGAACTCGTTACGGTGACGCTGATTACATGAGAAGCGGGCGAAAACATGACTGGGGATGACGTTTGAAAGACGATGAGGTGAGTTTGTTTCGCCCCTACTATCGTCTCTACACAATTGGTCCAGATTCGACCGTAACAGCTGTAAAGAGACTTCTCGAGGTAGAGAGACATCTGTCGAAGGACATCTGTAAGGAAGACAGCCACGTATCTTCTACCAACACTGCAAGCCAAGCAACTGGACAGGGAAGCCGGCATGCAAGCAACCAAACCATGAGCTTTGTTGCCCATCGCGGGGCTCCTATCTCAGCTCTCAAACCCACAATCCAACCCCTCCAAGTCAGCCCAGCTCCGCTCCGCCCTCAAGCCCTCTCTCTGTGACAATTGTGTCGCCAACTGCGCACGACGCACTAATAATACGTTTCGCTCGGTCTCTGCCCGTGACCGCTTACCTCCGGACACGCAATGACTCGTCTCATTGGCCTCGAGGCAATCGTTCTAGTGGCCCCTCTCTGAGGCGGTGGTGTCTTGTTTCAATCTTCGCATGGCTGGAAGACGCCGACGTCAAACACCCCTGCCCCCCTCCACTTACTGCCTGGCTGAGATAGAATGCATCGTATTGTCAAAACATGGGGATGGACGACGCCAATTGGAGGAGGGGCGGTATTAAACCATCAATACGGTGCGGATGCGGGCTCCCATGCCGCGCGACGCCATGCCGTTGAGCTCACCTCGTGGTGTCGTCCAGTTCTAGGCCGTTTGACTCTTGACGCAGGGTTCAACCATCGAGCCTCATGCCTGCACATGCTCCCAACGCGCTTGAGGCGGATGCTCGAAGGATGGAATCTAGGGTTCTAGACCATCTCGGCCTCGTAAGTTGTTTGTCTTATGCGCGTTTGACAATAATAGTGTATACCTTCCTACTATGTAGCTAGCTACCTATCTGAGCGAATATGTGCACATCACCATCATCCTAGCCCCAATCCTAGCCCCAATCCTTCATTAAACAGAGTTACCTCCCAATTCCACTCACACTCATCCAAGGGACCGCCTAGTCATGGTAAAGGAGGGTAAGGGGGTACTGTACGTGCTCATGTACTTTGCCAAGTCTCGGTTGAAGCCTGTCTTCGTCCCGCCCACCTTCGGCATTGGCCCTTGCTCTCATGAATTGGATCCGGTACGCGTTCGGCTCTCTCTCAGGCGGGAGGCTCTTGTTGCGGGAAAAGATTGACGCGGGATAACGAGATGGATGGGCAATTGTCGGCGTGATGGGCAAGAAGATCATCACTGTCTGCCCTGGCAATCTCGGAGCCATCTGCGCTATGCTCCGACTTGGTTCTCGCCAATCCAAGATTTTTTATCCCTGGTCGTCTTTCGCTTGCAAATGCGGCCCCCTGGACACGATGTCATCGCCCACCAAGGAGACGATCGACGCGTTTTCACATGTGGCCAGGAGGAAAGGCTTTCCACCGTTCAACACGGCAGTTGCATGGCAGCCATGTGGCTCCATGGCGGTCAAGCCCAACCTGCCTCTCCTAATCCGTCTCTTTGATGTTCACTGACGTGCTTCTGATGTGACTCTCGATGGCCTTGAATCCCTCGATGGCCTTGAATCCCTCGATGGCCTTGAATCACTCGGTGGCCTTGAATCACTCTCCCATGGGGACCTTGCGACCTTAAATCCCTCTCCACATGGGGACCTCGCGGCTTCACCGGTCTTGGTCCATCCGCCCTTCTCCTTCAGCTTATCACTGCAGGTTGACAAACAGGCCGCCGTCGACCAGCAGCTGCGCGCCTGTCACGTAGCCGCTCAGCTCGTCGGAGGCCAGGAAGACGGCGGGGCCGGCCATGTCGGAGGGCCGGCCGGTGCGACCCAGCGGGATGCGGCCCTCCATGTACTCGCGCTTCTTGTCGTCGGCCAAGTCGGCGTCGTTGAGCTGCGTGCGGATGGTGCCTGGTAGCAGAGCGTTGCAGCGGATGTTGTGCTCGCCCAGCGCAACGGCCGTGCTCTGCATCAGGCTCAGGACGCCCGCCTTGGTCGGCGTATAATGCGTCTGCTGAGCGCCGCCCACGAGGGCCGAGATGGACGACAGGCCGATGATGCTACCGCCCTCGGGCTTCTGGCGGAGGGCCATCTGCTGGGCGGCGGCCTGGACGACGTAGAAGGCACCGTCGAGATTGGTACGCACCGTCGTCTCGAGCAGGGTCGGCGACATGGTCAAAAAGTCGGCAAAGGTGCACACGCCGGCATTGGACACACACACATCTAGGCGCTTGGTGCTCGAGTGCTTAACGGCCACGGCGACAAGGTTGGCCGCCGTGTCGGGATCGCGAACGTCGCCCTGTTGGTGGGCAAGACGGCCAGCAGTCGGCTGTTCCTTGCGCAGGGCAGCGGCCTCGGCAATGAGCGAGTCCAGGTGCTTCTGGTCCCTGTCCAGGCCCAGGTGGTTGACGACAACGTCGGCGCCCTGTCGCAGATACTCGATGCAGATGGCCCGGCCGATGCCGGTGGTGCCGCCGGTGATGATGGCGCTCTTGCCGGCGAGGATACCCTTCAGAGTCATGATGGAGAGAATTGTGAGATTATTGAGTGAGTTGAACTGGTATGGTACTCTCGTCTCTGGCTATTCAACCTACTGCGCCCGGGTTTTTAATAAATCTCGGGCGGCCGCGTCGTGGGAGAGGGTCGTGGGAGAGGGGCTTGGGTGGGGGATCGGTCGTAGTCGAGATGCAGCGAACGGGCACGTTCGGTGGATTACAGGTCCGAAGGTAGGCAGAGCAAAGTCGCGCGTGGACAATTCAGTGGAGCCGATGGTGACTTGACGATGTGATTTGAAAGAGATGATGAGATGTGATAGCAGAAGTTTGGGGTGGGAAGGGAGAGGAAAAGTAGGAGTTTGGAGTTTCTTTTGTTCCCCCTCACCAACAGCTTCAACTCTTCGGTCCGGCATCCCATTGCACAGCAACAAGTCGCCCCAACCCAACCAAAAGCCCAAAAGCCTCGCGAGGAAGAGGGGTTGTAACAGCTTCACTAACACCATCGGTGGCAAGCCCAAAATGCCACGCCCGGAGCAACCGCAGAAGCAAAAGGTGCCGCCGCAGCTGACTTGACGAGAAACTGCCACATGTGGCCGGCCCCGCGCTTCGTAGCGTCACGACATGGCTCAATTAGGTCTCGGCTGAGACCTCGGGAGGGTCTCGGGAGGGGCTCTGACTGCCTGACCAAGGACAATTTCGCCATCTCGGGGTCCTTTACAGCGAGATGCCGGCGCGGGGAAGAGGAGCGAGGCAAAAAGCAAGATGCCACCAAGGAGCGACCACATCCGGATTTCGACTATCGGATTGCTACTATTAATTTTGTAGGCTTACTAGCTGCCTGCGTAATAACCACGCTGACTTGGAATGCTGGTGAAAAGAAAAGTACAGGCATTGTCCCAGATCTCTCATCCCCCAGGCCGTAAATCTCATGACAATTGTCTGTCCCTGCGTTTCTCCCCTGGCTCGGACCAGGTCGGACGAACTGGGGTGTGTACATACTATGCACATACATACATGCATAATGGCTTCGACCTGCTCGCTGCAAGCAGCATCGTGAGGTTGTGTGACGGACAAGGGGATCAAAAACGCTGGGGCAGCATCGCCCCCAACCGTCCACCGTTTTGCAGCCGGCCGTCTAAAAATGTACTCTAGGCAAAGAAAAAACCCCAAGGAAAATCACTTCACGATGTTTCGACCGTCGCGTCAAATTGTCCCACAGACCAGGTGGCAAGGGTGGGAGGGGTGTGCACACACAAAACAACACACATCAGCCACTCACCATCGTGGGTTGTAGGCCCTGGCAATCTATCCGTGTATGCAGTAATCAGCAGCCGGCGAACATGTCATCTAACAGTCCACATGAACGGCACATGTAGCACAAAACTATAGGCAAGGATGTCCCATCTAAGGATATCTACAAAATGCTTTACTTCCAAGCCGTTACACGGTAATTACGCCGTACACCTTCGTTTCAGTCTCACAACGTTGCGTTCGTCTCACATTGGCTTCAGAGCCTCCAGCCGCGTCGTGGGTAGTTGGTTTACTTTGTCTTTAACTTGTATACTTGTCTCTCTGTTGCGCTTCGTCTACATGAGGTCATACATAACGTGAAGGATAAACAAAAAAAAAGCCAATCATCTGGGATACACCCAAGATTTTATCCATGCCAAGCGATGCAACAAGATCCGATCAAGGGAATGCATCTGCCCACCTATCCGTGTAGGAAACCATGGCAATGATCCCGATATCCAAAAGCCCTCCCGTTATGCCTCTATGGTGCGAGACTTCAGAAATGCTCGCGGCTATTTTTTTTCTCCTCGCAAATCTCATAGCGCGGCACGATCCAAGTAGGGGGATCGGCCTATAAATCTAGCAAAGGCGTCATACGCTAGAGCAGCTTAGGCGGTGGTTTCCGTGGTGGTGAGGCTCTCGACCTTGGCCGCCAGTTGCTCGACCACTCCGTTGGACTCGCTAGTAGCCTCAGGAGCCTCCTTGGTGGTCTCCTCGCTCTCGTTGGGAGGGCTGGGAGGAGCCAGGGTCGGCACCGGGGGCATCTTCAGCAGGTAGTCGCTGGGGATGAGCTTGGCGCGGGCAGCCGGGTTGATGGTCAGGCCGAAGCCGGGCTTGTCGAGGTCGGCCGTCGTTAGGTAGCCCTTGGTGGGGATGGGCTCGTCGATGAACAGATCACCAAAGACGGGGAGCACGCTCTTGCCGTCGGGAGAGTTGGCCAAGTACTCCTGGAAGGGAGTGTTGGGCTGCGAGATGACAAAGTGGTAGCTGTAAGGGCCGCTGGCATGGGGCACAACGGGGATATCGTAGGCGGCGGCCATGGCCGACACCTTGAGCAGCTCCGTCAGACCGCCGAGCCACATGACGTCGGGCTGGATGATGTCGAGATTGCGGCCCTCAATGAGCTTGCGGAAGCCGTAACGCGAGTACTCGTGCTCGCCGGTGGTGAACTTGACGGTAGGGTGGGCGCGCTTGATCTGCTCGAAGCCGTCCGTGTCATCGGGGGACAGGCACTCCTCCCACCAGTTGATGTTCAAGTCGAGGGTGGCCTTGACAACCTCGATAGTGTAGGGCACGTTCAAGCTCATGTAGCAGTCGACCATGATGGGGAAGTCGGGGCCGACGGCTTCGCGGTGCTTGCGCAGGAACTCGACGTTCTTCTTGAGGCCCTCGTGGCCATCATCGGGGCAGAATGGCAGCGGCACCTTGCCGCCCCAGAAGCCCATTTCCTTGGCCGCCGCGGGCTCGGGGCCGGTGCAGTAAAAGTTGAGGCGCTCCTTGGTGGCACCACCGATGAGGCGGTAGACGGGCTCGTTGCGGATCTTGCCCAGGAGATCCCAGAGGGCCAGGTCGATGACGGAGATGACGGCCGTGGCCAGACCCTTGCGGCCGTAGAACATGGAGGCCCGGTACATCTGCTCAAAGAGCAGGTTAGTGTTGCGGGGATCGGCCCCCAGAAGGAATCGCTCGAAGTGCTGGTGAACGAGCCAGCATGCGGGAGGACCTGGGTTTCCGGCTGTCAGCGTACAGTTCTCCTACACCCCCACGTGGGTGAATTGAAGCCCCCGAGTGTGAATAGGGGAGCCGTGGCGGCAACATTGTCATGTGTTGGGGAAATTGGTTCTTGGGGATAATGATGGCAGGGGTGGTGCTCACCTCCAAAGCCCGTAGCGAAGCCAACGGTGCCGTCAGAGCCCTCAATCTCTACTAGGAAGGATCCGAGAACATTGATGCCCCAGCTGGTTCGGGACTTCTTGTATTGTTCCCATCTCGAACAGGGTGTTGAGATGTCGCTGTCAATGAGCCTGCGGGGAACCGTGTTAGTCTTGCGACAACCCAGAGTATTGAATCGAGAATCGGTGGATCGCAGACGTACCAGTGGCCACCCTTGACATTGTGATAATCGCCGCCTAGAATTCAGTCAGCCCTCGTGTCCCTCCGGGCGAATTGCTCGGGGAGGTGATGGAATGTACCTGATCCAACGCCGCCAATGACGAAGGACCTCACGGCCTTGATGGTCGGGAAGTCTCTGACAGACATTGTGAGAGAACGACCTTATGGTTGGGGTCTTCTAGTGAATGAGGGGCAATCGAGAAAGAAACCGAGGTTGAGAGGTGGGAGTGGCTGTGAGAGTCGAGTGATGATGGGAGGGTGGTGAGAGGAATTGATTGGGTTTACAAGAGAAACCAGGATCGTGGAAAGAAGGGCAAGATGTACTAAGTATGAATTGACGGCCACGCTGACGGATATAATCTCCTCGTGATCGGAAAAGGACAACTCGTGATCGAGCCCGTGAGAGGCGTTGCAATGGGCGACTGTGGGGGTGACTTTTCGACCGGCTATGCCGTCTAAACAAGATCGGGCGCAGATAGCCCGAGGCCACCGACATTGGATGGAACATCTTGAACCGGTCCGGTCTCCACCTGGATCGGCGAGGGGCGAATGTGACCCGCGCGAGAGGTGCCGGAACCGCTTGAGGCTTAAAGGAGGGTCACAGCCGGGAGGGGCATCGTGGCCATCATGGCCGTATCCGGTGCGGTCTCGGTCTCAAACGGAAGAGAAGGAGGCTAGAAGGAGACGAGGGTTGAATTGGGTGAATCGGAGAGATTGGAGAGTTGGAGAGATTGGAGAGGGTACGGAGGTGATCAGGCTGGAACTAACTACAATCATCACAGCGCGCGCTATCGTGAAGTTCCGATGGATGAGTGGTAACGGCTCGCTGCACGGGTCGTGGGGGCACGTTTCGGTGGTTGTCGACCGAGTCTGGCGGCACGCGATCTGAGGCCGGGCTGGACAACTCTAGGCGAGTGGACAAGAGACTAAAAGAGTGGACGGGTGGACGGGGGTTTTTGAATGGGACGAATAGGACGAATGGGTGGAGATGCGCAGCAAACTTCGACGAGGGTCTGATCTCTCGACTCCTCGAGAGCTGGACGGCGAGATTGCGGGGGACAGAAATTGGGGGGAGACGATGGGGGAGAGAAGACTGGGGGTTTGCTTGTCGCCTATATCGACTGCTGGCGGTATAAGTAGCGAAGCGAGCCTGTTCGTCTTGTCTCGTCGATGAGGAAGCCATCCATACCAACCATACCCACGGGCGGTGTTCATCAGGCACGACACACGGCATTCAAACGTCCACTTCCCTTCCCGGCCTGTCTTGTCCGCCTGGCTGAGCTCTTACCCGCTGCAGAGAGCCGAAAGGCGGTGGAGAAGTCTCCCGAATTTGGTGGATACTTGCCACTGCGACTGTACAAGTGTACCTGCTCCTACTTACTGTTCGAATACGTATCATATGTACAGAGACTGAGGTGGGTGCATGCTAATTGCTCCTGTTTCGAGGTGTGACTCGTTGGGAGTCTTGCGGTGCGGTCCACAAGAAGGGCACAGCAGTGTGCCGTTTCGCCAGCCCATTCCATCTCCATTCCCCCCGACCAGATCGAACGTTGCAGCGACAGACACAGACAGAGACACGAGAATTGAAGAAGCACAGTAAACAAGACATCGACAATCAGACACGGAGACGGAGACGGAGACGGAGAGCCCAAGGCGGAACAGCGAGCATGGAAACAGGGAGCGAACATGCAACGAGTCAAAACGAGGCCGGCTGCTATCGCATCAGCCCACCGAATCAAAGCTGAAAATCGCTGGCTAAGACCACTGGAAGCCCGCTAAGAGCCTGAGACGACATGGCAGGCCACCACGACATGATTGCTCGGGGTGCTCCAATCAAAGGCGCCCCAGCCTTCCCCGCTCTCCGCCCTCTCCGCTCCCGCCCCCCATGTGAAAGTCCATTCTGGGGACAATTTAATAAGAATTTGGCAGGATTTCGCAGACAAAGGTACGAAGTACTCGCAAGACTCGGCATCCCAAGCACGAAAGTTGCATCCCCATGTCACAGGCCAGGGTTGATGGGTGCGAGCGTGACCACTTTGCATTTTTCTCACACCGTCACGGCTCACCACGTTTCCCGACTTGGATGCGGCGACATCTCTCCTTACAGGACTGCTTCCACACAGCCATCAGCGACACTGTCCATGCCAGACAGGTCGGTCAACACTAATGATTACATGCCCAGTTTTACACGGCGAATTTCTGTAACAAGGAACCGGGGACACTCGTGTAATATCCATCTTGGTCCATCCAAAGCCCAACGGGCATCAACCAAAAGAAAAGTCCTCGTGCCCGTCACCTGTTGCCCTTGGTCCGGCGCTGGAACAGTGGGAATCCACCCAGCCTTCCGCCCACCTCGGCCGAAATCCCAGCTCCATGTGGGATTCCGACCAATGGCGCGTTGCGCTTGGTGACCCGTCTGTCCGAGGTACCGGAGAGTGGAACACCCAATGGACTAAATTAGGGGAGCAAAGTGCTCGACATGAGGGAAACCAGCTCCTAGGCAAAGGGGGAAAAAAGGGACATGAAGGAGTGGCCTGTCCAGGTTGCGGGTTACAAGTAACTCTGTTCAAGACGGGAGGGACGAAAGCATCGACAGAACCGCACCTTGGGTTAGGTACCTGCCTACCTCGCCTTACCTTACTGTAGCATAGCACTGTGCCCCCCCCTTCCTCGTCGTGCATCTTGTGCCGCTCATCCTTTCTTTCCCCCCCTCCGGCTCTTGACTCGGCGCCTCCACGTTCCAGCTCCACGTTCCACGCTCCATCCCAGACTCAAAAGCTCGGGCTCGGGGTCGTTTGCTCCTGCTGCCCGCGAGCCATTGTCCCGGATCAGCGAGGTCGTCTCGTCTCCCCCTGGCGTTTCCTTGCATCGCCATCGCCATCGCCGTCGCCTCGCCCATCTCGCACCAGCGAAACTGCCACTCGCTCGTTGGCGTCGCTTCGCTTCCTCTCGGGCTTCCTTTGTCCACCTCCTGTCCACCCGCTCTTGTCAGTCCGAGGCCTCGCTGCTCGCTGCCTCGTCTCGCCGGCTGCTCACACGCCCCTCCCAGGTCTCCCCAAGGAAGGGCCGACCCCAGTCGTCCAAGTCATTCAGTCGTCGCACGTAGTACAGCCCGTCCATCAAGCCCAGGGCTGGAACGAGGGCCTGCAGCGCCCCGTTCCGTCCACCTTCAGGCGCGTTGCCTTCACTCGCCATGATCAACGGGGCCGGGAAGCCTACGGGGCCTCTCTCTATCTCGGGGGAGCGTCTCCCGTCCGGCCCCGAGCTTGACAGTGATGAGGCCAACACTTTTCAGAGCGACGACGACGACCATGGCGACCAAGATACTCTCTGTCACAATGGGAAGCGCAAGCGGCCTGTATCGGTTTCGTGAGTTGCCTTTCTCTCAAACTTGCCCTCAACCTCCCATGTCGGCTGCAGGTCGAATTGCGCCGGGTCATTTTCCCCGTCATTTTCCCCATCATCCTTCCTGTTCTTCTTTCTGCCATTCTCCCCATCATTCTTCCGAGTCACTTTGCTTCAACCTCCTCTCCTCGCCCCGTTGCCCAACCTCTGCTCCCCTTGTCGCATCTTGGCGCGTCATCCTCGCCTGCGCTTCATCGCCGCCGCCCTCGGCGTCATCTGCAACCTCGCCCTCGCAACTCTTGTCTTACCCCACTGTCTCGCTACAACCCTCTGCACCAACCCACCATGCCGCCCTCTGACGCCTCGTCTTATCCCCCATCACCCCCATCACTTTCGGAGGAAATCGACCCCGAGGCGGAACTCGAGACGAGCCTCAAGCCTGAATCACCTCGCCAGCTTTCACTTCCCGTCATACAAAACATATCCGCCGCTCGGTTTCAAACTAACAACATCACTCCCAGGTGCGAGTTGTGCAAGCAAAGAAAGGTGAGCTCCATGTCCCCCACCACCTCACATCCTCCCTCCAACCTCCCTCCATCCTTCAAGCCAACAACTTCACTAACCCATTCTCTCCACACCAGGTCAAATGCGACCGTGGTCAACCGGCATGTGGCTGGTGCACCCGCAATGGTGCCATCTGCGAGTACAAGGAAAGAAAGAAGCCAGGCTTGAGAGCTGGCTACGGTCGCGAGCTAGAACAACGCCTAGACAAGCTCGAGGAGATTCTGCGCTCTCACTCCGAGATCCTCCAGGTCACCCTTGCTGCCAACCCGAACACCAGCCTTGCCCATAGCATTCGCAATAGCGGCCCAAGCCTCCCAAGTGAGCAGGGCAGCACCCCTCGAGACGCCCCGACGAACCTATTCCGCGCCTCTGAACCCATCCGGACCCCCCAAGCGGATACGGCTCTCTTCCTCCACAAGACCTCGGGTTCCAACTTCCCGCCGGGCTCACAGAACCTCGACTTCGGCGTTCCTCACACGCCTAGTATCAATGATGCCTACCACAGCCAAGGGCCGCTGTCCGCAATGTCGGCGCCTCCCCAAATCCCAGCGCTGCATCCCAGCGCTGCCGCTCAGGACTACTACGGCTCCAGTCACTCTCCCACCGCGCCCATGCCGTCAGCTCCGGGAACAACAACCCCTGATCGAGATACGCCGCCCTACGACCTGCTCTACGCCCTTGTGGACCTCTATTTCAAGCACATCAATACCTGGTGCCCCATCCTCCACCGCAAAACCACTCTCGATTCCCTTTTCGGTCCTTCTGCGCTCGATGAGACCGACCGGGTATTGCTGCACGCCATTGTCGCTACCACAATGCGCTATTCCACCGACGCGAGGCTGACTGAGGAGCGGAGAGAGCACTACCACAAAATCTCCAAGGAGCGTGTGCTACTCTATGGCATGGAGAACTCGTCCGTCAAGTCATTGCAGGCTCTCGTCATCCTTGCCCTTGACCTCTGCGGCAGTAGCAATGGTCCTCCAGGCTGGAACATCATGGCCCTCATCACTCGGTCAGTCGTACAGCTGGGGCTGGCCGTGGAGGCTACATCCTCCACCGTTTCACCCCACTACATGTCCATTTATACCCTAAGGGCCATCACCTTGTCTGAACCCAAGGACTTTATCGAAGAAGAGGCTCGCCGACGGCTCTTCTGGATGATTTACCTGCTGGACAGGTACGCGACCCTCGCCACGGCATTCGAATTCGCGCTTGATGACAAGGAGATCGACCGCTCCCTGCCATGCCGAGATGACCTGTGGATCAAGAACCAAAAGGTCGAAACCCGGTGGTTTAGGACGGAAGCCCATCACGATGAATCTCCCGAGCATGAGCCAGACCGACCCGAGAACCTGGGCGCGTTTGCACACTACATTGAGATTCTGGGCATACTGTCCAAGGTTCATAAGTTTCTCAAGCAGCCAGTCGACATCAGTGCATTGAGCGACGTCGAGCAGTGGCAGATGCAGTACAAGGAGCTCGACAATATGCTCACGTCCTGGAAGTTTGGTCTGCCCGGCGAGTTTGGCAACATGGCCAAGCTCTTTCAGCCCGGTAGCAAGAACATCAACTGCGCGTGGGTCATGCTTCATGCGACCTACCACACTGCCGTCATCCGCCTGCACTCGTCCGCGGCGTACCCAACGACACGGTCTCCCATCTTTACGCCGTCTTACAGCGCTTCTCAGAGGTGTCACAGCGCGGTCGAGAACGTAGCTGCGCTAGGCGAGTTTGTGGTCAATAATGGCATGCTGGAGAAGCTTGGCCCGCCCTTTGCCTTCACCCTTTGGGTGTCTGCGCGACTCCTCCTGGTTCACGGCTCTACCGTTGAGCACAAGTTGTCTCCTCAAATCTCCTTCTTCGTCGACACGCTGAGGGATATGGGCCGCTTCTGGCCCGTCGCCGCGAGATACTGCCAGCTGCTGCAGAGAGTGCTCGATGAACACCGCGACAGTGAACGTCAGGGTGACGGTGTGACCCCAAGCTCCGTCAAGATATTATCAGACATGCGACGCACAGCCTTCGACCTCGACTTTCTCATCTCGCGACAGCCCAAACACGGGGGATCCGCACTCAGCAGGTTACCCAGCGTCACACCCGCGAGGACGCCAGCACCAAACGAACTCGAGTACCTCGACGTGTTTGACTTCTTCAACGTCCCTCGCCTGCCAGTGGGCGGCGAGAACATGGCGCAAGCGCAGTCGGGTGGTGACATGGAAATGACCAACGGCAACGGCTCGGAGTTGGCTGTTCCCAATGAGTTCAACATTACCAACTTCATGGTCGACGCCAACAGTGACTGGCTTTTCAAGCAAGAAGGAGGGTCGAAATTCATGGCAGCTAACTAGGACCTTGCTGTGGAAGTTGCAGAAATCCTGTCTTCATTGACGAAGATCCATGACTAGTTGGTTGGTTCGGTGTATTAACGTAATGCTGGTGGAGACGCTTCTCTTAGGATACCCAAAACAGTTGCGCAACTGGTTGTTGGCTTTTTTTTTGGGCGTTGGGATAAAATGCCCGTGATGTTCACGGAATGATATTGTATAATACGTATACGAGAGAAGAAATCTATGCTGACGACGATGACGCACTTTGAGCTCCGGATGAAACACCGGATTGAACACCGCCTTGTTCTTAGTCACAATTTTGAGACGCAGCCAACCACTTGTCTTAGTGATATTGTCTTATAGTTGATCTACAAGATGCTGCATTCGTGGTTCAAGAAGGCCTCGATGAAAGCTAAATTTCCAACCAGTGAAGAGTATTATTATTACTATCGGCCGTGTCTGGAGAGTGAGTGAAAATGTCGTCTCGCTGTCATGTAAACCTCGATGAGGCGTCCCGGAGGTGCACTCAGTAGCTACCGTCCAATACATATACTGCAGGCCGGAGCTATCTCTCATGGTGACGGCTTGAAGCCATCGAGGCTAGACCTAGCCGACCCATCTCGTCCCTATCCTTTTCTAAAAAGACAAAGAAAAGTGCGTCCAACCACACATTTGTAGTTAGACGAGCAACAGCGCGCATACTCTGAAAAAAATGACTTTCCAGGTCATTCAAGGTCCCCATAGGTACTCCGCTCAGGTTGCCGAGACCGACTCATGTTCTAGTCGGACTTGTCGACATCTGTGGTGTATGTTTGTGACTCGTCACAGTACTCAACCCAGCCGTCGAGGATCATTTTCTTGATGACCTTACTGAAGCCCTTTGTGCCGGCGGCGCTGCCGGTGGTGCCGCAGATCTCGGACTTTTTGGAGCTGGAGACCTTGGGGGCCTTGGAGGGGTACTCAATGTTGAAAACGGGCTTGTCGGCGTCGATGAAGGCGGCAAAGGTCTCGCACTCGCTGTACTCGATGCACTGCTCGTTGACAGAGAAGTGGACGTAGTCGAGGACGTCGCTGATGATGCCGCCGGCGTTCTTGAGGCCGGTGGACATGTTGTACTGGGCGGCTTCCTCGGAGAGGAACTTTACGTAGGAGATGGTGTCGGCCTCGGTGAGGTTGAGGCCGTTTTCATTTTGCTAGTGAGGGAGGGGAGTCAGAATGAGAGTGAGATGAGGGATGAGATTTGAGGGAAAACTCACGTAACCGTCAACGTTGTCCGGGTCAATGGCGTGGCAGCCCTTGTCGGCGGCATACTTGATGCGCGTCTTCATGATCTCACGCACGGCAGGGCTAGAGATGTTGAGCCACTTCTCGCCCTCCCAGCCGTCGAGGTCATCTCCCAGGTCAGCCTTGGCGAAGTCGTCGGCGTCGTCACGCCAGTCCTCGTAGGAGCCGGCGCTGAAGTAGCAGATGACGTGCTTGCCGTCTTCGATGAGGGCGGTGAAGACAGTCTCGTCGTTGTCGTACATGTCGAGGTCCCAGATGGAGACGTTGGGGGCGAGGCCGTCGGTGCTGTCGTCGTCGAGGGCGATGGGGTACTTGAGGATGATCTGCCAGCTGGTGCCGACGGCGGGCTGCCAGATGCCGGTGGTGTTGGTCGAGTTGCCGCCGGAGCCAGAGCCGCTGTCGTCGTCGTTGTCGTTGTCGTTGTCATCATCACCGTTGCCGCGGGTCAGGCCGACGCCGAGTCCGACGGCCAGTGCAATGGCGATGATCAAGGCCGTTCCGAAGACGGCCAGCTTCTTCCATAGAGGCCAGCCGGCCTTGGTCGCACCGGCGCTGTTGAGCTTGTTCTCGACCATGACGCCCGTAGTGCTGCCCACTTCTATCGCCGACATGAGAATGTCTTGTTTGTCCCGGAGAGAGAAAATGTCCTAGATAGTTTCCCGGTGAAAGGAGGGAGGGTGGACGGGTAAAAGCGAGCGTGTGATCAGGGATATACAATGGAAACAGAAAATAAAGAACTAAAGGAAAGGGGGAAGTCAAGGCAGATGCGAATGAATGAACGGTATTATGTATATATGTGAAGGTAGAGGGGGAAAAGAGGTCGACTGCCGAGACCAAGAATAGAGGGAATCGGCTGATGGATCATGGGGGACAGGCGACATCGATGCTATAATATTCCCCGACTCCTCCTTAGCCTGACCTTACCTGACGGGGAATAATCCCATCTGCCTCAGCCTCCGGCAGCCCCGGTCAGACTGCTACCTACCTTTGGGTCCAAGGGATCCGTCAGGTCTGGCTAGATGGATCGAGACTACTAAACTCATGATGCCAACCTGGGACTGGGGGGGGGATGCGGCGCAGCAGCCAACAAAAGGCCAGGGCTTTTCTTCGTTGGGACCTCTCTTTTTTTTTTGGGGGGGGGCGGCTTCAACTGAATCAGGTGGAGAGAGCCAAGACCTGCAGCGCACAAACGCCGCGTCGCCATTTGCTCCAGCGCATCCAAAGGGCCTCTGCATTTAACTCCAAACGGGGGGTTCTGCATTTTGACTCCTGAAGGCGGCGCCTATTTCAGGTTCAGGTATGGCGCCAAGATGGCAGATGCGGCAGAGTCTAGACTCTACGTAGTAGAGCATTCAACCATTCAACACTGACCAGGCATGAATCTCTGGAATGCGGGATTGCAGACAGGCCCTTTGGCTGTCGCTGGCACATCGCCTGGAATGCATGACGGGAGTGTCCGGCCGGAGACATAATTAGATCGGGGCCTGCCTGGTCAAACACGCGCGCGATCGCCCCTAAAATGAAGAATCAATGTTGCTGAATTGAATTAGCGAGTGATGGATTAGACTAGACTCTAGAGCCGGCCTGTTCGTGTCGATCGATCCCGTTCGCGCCCCCGAACCTCTTGGTGGCTTGCATTTTTCACGATGGAGGCGTTTCGTCTCAATCGAGGGCGTTCCGGAGATGGCCCCCCCTGGAAGCACGTTTGCTTGCCAAGAGCCTCCTCCATCCACCCAAGGTCTCTCGCTGCGCTGGACTCATTACGACGTACTCCGTACAGTACCAAGCCTTCCATCACGGCTCGGGTTGCGGGTATATCGGCATTGTTTCTACGGCTTGGGGGCTGTAGGCGCCTGGGCAAAGAACTGGCCAGGGGCCCGGACTGGGCGTTTTGGCCCTGTTGGGCTGCCTCTCGAGCCTCTTGCACCGGCCAGGGCGGAGCAAACCCACCATGGCTCACAGGGAAACACGGGTGACGGGATGGCTGCACCGGAAACAATTTCAAACGAATCTGCGGAAACCCCACTCCGGTAGCCATGGCCCATGATGCATACTCCTATGGATGTGCTCGTATTTACTTCTCTGGGCGCCAAGACCAATACAACAGGGAGCCATTCCCGCTCTCGCTCTCCTTCTCCTTGGTGCGTGCCTACCCTACAGGGCACAATGTGATGCTCGCGAACCCGTCTGTCGTTGCGGGCCGTCAATCCGAGTTGCATCAGCCTCAGCCATCGCATCTGACGCATTTGTTCTCTAGCCTAGTAGCTTAGCGGTTAGTATCTACGGCTACTCGAATCTTCGTGGGTAAGTAAGTGGGTAGAGTGTTTCCTCCAGATGGATTCACCAACGAAGTGCTCCGTGCAACACCTCAAGGTCAAAAGAAAAGCCACCAGAGAAAGCCGACGAGTGAGCTCATACACACCCTTGGCCCGTGATGGCCCATGCGAGCAAGATGTGAATCGCCAACTAAGATTAAAAATAAACTCACACCTGAGCTAAAAACGAATGGAACATTGTCTTGGTCCTGGCGAGCCCGGAAGTCAGGGATTGCGCCCCCTAAAATTGATCCACGCTACGCTGCTGCGCAGAATGCTACCATGCACGTAAACAACACATAATCTCCACGATGCTGGCGCCTTCGACTTGCTCAGAACTTCACGCCGCAAAATCCAAATCCGACAGCAATCGCGGAGAAAAACAACACCCGATGATTCCCCCGTCGGTGGTGTCATGATGGCCAGACCTGGCCTCGCCTCAAGACGTGAAACCCAAAACCCATGACTTCTGCCCCCCCCTTCCCCCTCTTGCACCTTAGCCGAACAACCCCTCGCCAGTACTCATGAGTCCCGAACAGGAAATTCGGAGCCTCAACCGTCCGATGAGGACAGCAACGCAATCTCTCCTTCTTGCCAGCCTGGCTTCATATGACGAGGGACTATTTAGAATGGTCCTAGTTGACGTTGAGATTTTTTGTTGTGCTTCCAAACTCCAAGCAATCGACTCGCTCTGAGCTGCAGCTTGATATAGTTAATTTGGCTTGGCCGAAACATCAATTGTCTTCATCATATACAAATACACACCACAACCATGAAGATCAACTCAGCTCCCATATTAGCTGCAGTGCTTGCTGGCACGGCCCAGGGCTTCAACTTCAAGAAGCCGCCGCAGCCCGACAAGGTGGAAGGCTTCGTCTGGAAGAACCCGTTCACCTCCACGGCCATATCGCCCTTTGCGCCAGCCTGTGAGTCCGAGATCACCTTCAAGGCCTTTGAGTACACCCTCCATGATCTCATGGAGGCGCCGCCAAACGGGCTGAAGCCCTGGGGCGAAGGCCTCAAGAAGGTCTTTTCCGGAAGGGAGTATCCGGGCGGATGGTTTGGCATGGACTACCACCTTCACAACCGACACATCCTGTTGATGGACTATGACAAGCTGCCGATCCTGGTCCGCGAGTGGATCGAGGAGGAGGAGCGGACGGACGGCAAGGGAAAGGCGCTGTTTGCCATCTTCGACAAGCCCAAGAAGGAAGAGGACGAGTTGGAATCCGTCGTCGAGTTCCCGCCGGCCGACAAGATTGACCGATCGCAAGATGGGCAACGAGTCGCCATCTTCGCCCCCGGTGCTCTATATGGAATTCTTCCGCTGTGGGCCGCCGAAGCCAGCGCGTGCAAGGGTAAGTCACCGAGGGAAAACAAACCAAAGTGAATCAAAGCTCGTCGCTAATGCTGATTACCCCCCCCCAGACATCTTCTCCGACCTGGGCAAGTACAACGCCGTGCCCGAGGAAGGCGGTGTTGTTGCTTGGGTACAACACACCCGGCCCGACGACAAGAAGATTGAGTTTGATATCCAGGTGCAAGCTCTCAAGGCAAAGGAGGCAGAGGTCAAGGTCGAAGAGGCCAAGGTCGAAGAGGGTGAAGAGGAGAAGACTGCCTCAAGAGACGAGCTGTAGTCTCGAGAGAGCGACGCGAAAGCCTAACTCGCTCTTCAGCACTACTAATGAGTCGCCATATTTTAGGGCACTTCTTTGTTATTTATTCTCCAGTTTACGATTGTACATACACGAGACAAGCATCAAGCATCGTTTGCTGCCACAAAATTGGAAACACAAACTTCCGATAACCGAACGGATGAGTGCATGGTAGCAATTGACAAGCCAAAGACTGTACCCTGTACTGTACATGTACAACACATCGTCTGCAGACTCCAATGCCAAGCGCCTGGCCGGCGACACCGAACGATACAGACATTTGGCACACCGCCTCTGGTTGGTACAGGATCGTAAGACCGCTGCTGCCACGTCTGTGCTCAGGACAAGTCGTGCCATGTAGTGCAAATGGTCGGCTGGATCTCAGATCTGTATTCTCGACCCAGGTGCTCAAGAGATGTCACACCAACCAACGAAATGAGAACGGATGTGCGGGTTGAAGATTCATGTGGGAAGACAAGCTAACTGACGAGTTAAGTAATGCGCGTTGATGATAATTCACACCTCGAAGCCCTTTACAATGCTACTTGGCTTTTCAGAAAGTGTACTATATTCTTTGTTGCACCCGCGTAATACTGTATGAGAACTGACGCACCTTCTCCCTGGTTGCCTCCTCAAACAGATGCATATATCTGACAGCTCTATAAGCCATTGGCAACTGGGAATTACGACGCTCTCTGATTTTACGGTCGGCTTCGTGATTCTTCCACAAGAGCCCGCAATTTGCTTCCGCACAGCTAACCAGACGAACAGATCTTCCTGGTGTTGTCTCTGTGCCCGTATCATGTCGCGAGTGTCGCCTTTGCCGTCAAGATGCATTCGTCTACCATGCTGACTGTTGGCACATGCAATGAATACGGCCTGAAGCTGACTTTTAAAGACCTCTGGGGGGTGGTCATGTGTATCTGATCCTTCTTCACGGGTATGACCAAGTCCTACAGGAAATTGTTACTCGATTTTTGACATACCGGAGATTTATATAGACAGGCACTCGTCATATTAATACTCATCTCCTCAAAAATTGTGCGCAATGATAATACGCAGCCGTGAAAACTCCTGTCAGTATATGCTTGGATGGATTGCCTAATTCTCAAAAGCTTGAAGTCTCTGATGACTGCGACAGCTCAGCACTTGGTAGAAATGGCCGAGGCTCTTGACAAGTAGTAGGAGACTTATTTTTTTTTATGAGAAGGACGTGCTGATTTCAATGAAAGCGAATATGTCGAGTTCCTGACTTCAACTTGGATTGAAGCGACAACTACAGGGCCAGTTCTTATGTGTCGAGTTTCCATAACTCCCCAGCTTTGGGACTGTTTGATCCTCATCAGCATGAGGTTTATCAGCCGAGCGTCGAGACCACTCTCAACTAACTCTTGTACCGTTCCTATATAGTGGTAAAATTTCAGGAGGTCGGCTCCGAGGGGCAAGTTCCCAGATAGCTTCGCTCTCTGGGTCAGTAAGAGGCGGGCGGAGTGAGGTTGTGCATGTCTACCCAGCTCTTGATTCCATATGTTTCCATTGTTGCACGGGATTACGTAGGTTTCGAGGACCCTTTTCTCTCACCAACTCTAACAATATCTCGTTGTCACGTTCTTCCAACTTTCTCTCGCTGCCATGTCCGTCCAAACCTTCTTGTTTCGTGCCTTTTCTTTCCGACTTCCTCTTCTCTCGTTAATCTTACTTGTTCCCCCATCAACTTCCCCCCCTCCATCTCTTCCATCAGCTCACAGAACTGCTATACATCATAAACGATTCAATGCCTCGAACCACGACAGACGTTTCAGAATGCATATAATTGGAACAAACCCCAGGGGGACAAATCCTAGAAGACTAGTATGGCTACATTCTCCAGCTTCTCTATTATTGACGATGCAAATACATCTAGAACCTTTTTGCCCCCCCCGGATTCAAGACTTGAGTTTTTCCACGATACTCTTAAGAAGAAGCGAGGAGGGAAATTCAGGCTTCTGCTACCTAACCTATTTGTGGCATACTGCATTTTGCTCATTTCCATCGCAAGCATAATCGTTTGTATGTGCTTCTTCGGCTAGGCCAAAGATCCATCGCCATGGAACGACGTCTGGTGGTTTGGAGGTGTGACATTTGTAATTTGGCTCTACCGACGCGCGGGTAGACTCATGTATCTCTGGACCATTATTGGTGATGTTGAAAGAGAAATAAGGGACGATCCTGAGCTGCATTGTCATTGCATTTCAGCCAGGGCCGAGGTGTTGATGGCCAGGTACTGCGCAGCCACTGCTTTCTGGGTGTAATGGGAGGGTACAGCTAGCATGCGTCACCTGTGCGCTGTTTACATAGCTCATTTTCAACACATAAATAGACCAGCACGATTCACTTGATTGAAATGCATCAGCGCCATCACCACCGGTGATACGAGGACGACTTGGAAGCTTTAGGAGTCGTAAGTGATCAACATCACATGCACGTATCTGAATCGCTAGCGCAGATGCTCTCTAGGCTACAAAGTGCCACGATGTATAGCGAGGAGCTACGGGCCTAGCTGCCTTAGTTAGGTACCGAGGAAAAGTCTAGCACCGTATCCGTAGGTTGGTGCCTGTTGGCGTTGTCTTGCCTCAGAAATAGGTTTGCTGGTGATGGATTCATGGCATTTGTTTGGCCGCCTCTCAGCATCGGATTTACCGTATGTGGGATGTTTGTCGTTCGCAAAGAGAGTTTTGAACGATAAGGTACCTACCTACAGTAGGGAGCAGAATGACACGGCCTCTGATACACCCTTTTTCAGCCACCAAATCCAACCCACCGCCTCTGGGCTACTGGTTAATGGCGACTGATTACGAAGTACGTGCGACTGGGCGGTGGTGCCCTGGCCAGAGTGTGTTGCTATGGTGGCTGAATGCAAGGGCCTGGACTACTAGAAGCCGGTGGCTCCGGATGCGGTCCAACTCATGCGGGAAGTTCAAGCCACGGCAACAGGCACTTCACACCCACGTAGACAATCACGTACTGTACAGTAACTTCCAGAATGTACGGTTTGACGGTGTGATGTCGTCAGAGAGCCTCTGGATTAGGCTCCCCAGGCAATGCTCCACTCGTAGACTGGTTGGCTGGTCAGGTCACAGGAACTGCAGCAAGCCAGAAAAGCATCAAAAGTGAGGAAACCCCACGGCCCTTGTTCATGGGTGTCCCTAGTCGGGTGGCTTGGGAGGAAGCTGGGTGGTCGGCCACTCTCATCCATCAGTGCTCCATCAGCGCGTGAGAGAGCTCATCAATCATTGCTCAACTTCCATTTGGTTCGGCTCGGCTGCTAGCGTCGACCAACATTTTCCTTTCTGCCCGAGAGACGAAAGTCGCTGATTGCGGGCTGGCTGTTGTGGATGCCGCAATCAGGGCAGCCCGGGTCGATGATTCATGTCAACGGGACGCGAGTGAGCGAGCCAGGAGAGAAGAGACAAGGGAGCTGATACCATGCTGGGGAGCGCGCACGTATCACACACATTCTTTATTACGCACTTCACACAGCTTGTCCGAGTACGGATACACAAGGGAAGCAGGCGCACAGGCAATTGCCATGTACACACTGCACAGTATCATGTGCAATCAAGGTGGGATTCGCGTAATACATGTAGCGTGGAGGTCAAGGAGGTCTGACGTTGGGGAAACCGGGGATCGTCACCGTATCCGTCTTCCGTTGAATGCAGACAGATCCAGGAGCCGTATCGTTGCCTCTGCTCCCAGTCTCCCGCATCATACATACTGTCGCTGTTCTGAATATTTGCTGTGGACATCTCCTACTCGATATTCATGAGTCGTCGCCGCACCAAGTCACTGCAGCAATCACTGCAGCAAATGGCCCATCTGGCAGCTTATCTAGTCTACCTGCTGTACGTACTGCATGATGCAGCAACCTGCCAACCCAACAACACGCATACGCCACTCGTACATAACTTGGTGATCTGTAATCCGTCGTGTACTGCGTACGCATGTGCAGTGCCTAGACCTACTACGTAGATATGTACAGCACACGCACCATTGACGTCGATTGCCCCCACCCACTCACTGGCGCTTGGCAATTCCATCCTCTTATTCCGCAGCTCTCCCTCACCTCATCCTCGCAGGCTCTTTGCCACCTTTGGAGCAGATATTTTTCCTGCCTCAGATTGGGTCTGACCGCCTACGACGATTTCTCATCAGACCGTCGATTCGGTTGTCGGTGGCAGCGGTTGTGGTGGTGTTGTTTTGCTCCGTCTCCATCTCGCCAACGACCGTCTTTTTTTATTTTTAATTTCGGGTTCCCCCCAGCAAGCGGTAGCAGCCAGACCGACCGACCGACCGAACGGGAGACCCAGAGACCCAGACCCCCCCCCGAACCAGGCCTACTGGCCCCCGAACCAGACCAGCCATCTCGCTCCGTTTTCCTCCCAAACAAGCCAGACGTCCCAACCATCTTATCCGTCTCAACCACAAAAACTCGTCCACCTCTTCGCTTTTTTACGAACCTCGAGCTCTCGCACCGCCGTCGCTTCTGCCCACTGCCCAGAACCAACATCCGAACCTAATACATAATTGCAGCCATGGGCAGCTTCACCTTCAAGTGGTACGTTCCAATCCCCAACGCGTCGGCCTCTACGCGCCCGAGCTTCCCAGTCGCACGCCGCTTGCCGCTCGCCGCACACAGCACGATGCACCCCCAAACCCATTGCCAAAAACGGTCCACGCGAGCGCCTGTCTCAAACTCAGGCTTTCCCATCCCACTCCTCTACGATGCTCCGCCATGCGTCGTACCAGACCAGAGACAACTCCACGGCGCTCCGCCTATACAGCACTCCGCATCTGTCTGAGACACGTTCCAAGCTAACCTCGAGCTTCACGTAGGGAGCATCCCGCCGAAGAAGTCTACGTGACCGGCACATTCGATGGCTGGACCAAAAGCGTCAAGCTCCAGAAGGACGGCGACGTCTTTCAGAAGTCGGTCGAACTGAAGGATGCCTCGGAAAAGATCTACTACAAGGTGCGTCATGTTGGATCGTGTCGAGACGCCGTTACCACCCGTCTCATTTTCTCGAGTTGTCCCCCAGTCCCCCGTACCCCAATCACACTCATGATGCCCCTTTCCCTGCACCCTGTCATTTTACTCTGGCTCCGGTGGCCCCCATGGTTCAAGCAAGCTTTGGCCGCTGCGACTTGCGCCGTTGGTCTCGTGCTGTCTCGTCGACCCCCCAAAGGCAACAATCAAAGAGGAGAAAAATGAGGAGAAAAAAAACTGCACATTGATGCATCCGCTGCGCTGGGCGCTTGTGCCGCCGCAACAATCACTCGCATCCGTCGCGTCACCCGTGCCTGGCGATTGATTGACGGACGAAGCTGGCGCCACTTGCGGCATCTGTCCTGCGCCCATCTATCTCGCATCCGCATCCTGCAGGGCTCGTCTTTTAAGCCTAAGCTGGTTCTTGCGCAATGGCGGTGTCCATTTTGCTCGTCCATCCCAGCAAATCCCAGCATGCCCCGCCTACCTCATTTCGAGCAGCTACTGGGATTGCGCACTACCCAGACCCTGTCGATGCTGCCATGGCCCAGTTGTGCCCTGTCCGTCATGTCATGACCCGCCACGATTTTTCTGCGGACGGCGCGCAACCCGTCCCACACAGGCACTTCCAGGGTCGGTATGACGCAAAGGGGCCGCTCCCAAAGCGGCGTTGGAAGGCGCACCAAGTGGGTGAAGCGGTGTGAAGCTGTTGGCTGCGCTCAGCCCTGGGCCCCTCAGCCCATGACCAAGGTTTTTGTCCAGGTCAGGCCAGGCCAAACTGATGCGCATCCTTTGGCGGCGCATAGCCATCAGGTCGAGGCGCTTGCGCTAGTGTGCATCCGTACCTTTACCATCACGCGCTCGCCCGCCGGCCCCTCCAGTTCCCAGTTCCCAGCCCCCATAAACGACGTTTCCCCTCCCCCTCAACCCAATTGCTGCTCTTTCGTCTCTTGTTCTCACAGCTGTAGCTCACATCTATACAATAGTTCGTCGTCGACAACAACTGGGTCATCAACGAGTCTGCCCCCAAGGAGCCTGATCTAGAAGGCAACGTCAACAACTTCCTCACCCCCGAGCAAATCACCCCAGCAGCCCCCGCCGCTGCCGTTATCAACTCCGTCACTCCCGCTTCTTCCACCGCTGCGATGGCTGCCGAGCAACCGCTTGAGAACAAGGCCCTTGAGGCCGAGACCAAGGCCATTGACGAGAAGGCCGTCGAGACTCCTATCGCGCCTCCCGCTGAGACCAAGCCTGTAGAAGAGGAGGTCATCAACGAGAAGTCTGCCTTAGTGCCTGACGACGAGCCAAAGGCGACTCCTACGGACATCCCTGGTGGCTTCCCTGCCACCCCCGCTACCGAGCTTGACAAGCCCATTGGCATCAACCCTCTGCCTGCTTCTGAAGGCGGTGTTAACCCCATCACCCTCCAGCCCGGCGAGAAGATTCCCGAGACCATCGCTGCCCAGAGCACTGATAAGTACGTCAAGCTCGACAAGGAATCCTACGAGAAGAGCGACGCTCTACCCGGCATTGAGACCGAACTCCCCCCAGTTACGAGCAACACCATTCCCGAGTCCAGCCTTCCTGTCGCTGATGTCAATGATGTAACCATCTCCTCCGTCGCCCCGACCTCTACCACGGCCGCGTTGGCTGGCGAGGTTCCACTAGAGACCAAGGTCCCCGAAGTCCCAGAGATTGTCAAGGAGAGCCAAGAGAAAGCCAATGTCGCCCCTGAGGCTAGCGCCGAGCCGGAGGAGGTCAAAGAGAAGGCCGAGGTTGAGGCCGAGCTCAAGGAGAAGGTGCCTGCGGCTGCTGTCACCTCCGATGGTAGTGAGAAGAAGGAGATCGAGCCCGATTCCGATCTTGCTGCCATCGCCGCCACCGCTGGTGGTGCTGTCATTGCTGGCTCCCTCGTTGCTTCGGAGGTTGTGGAAAGCAAGACTCCTGTTGTCGACGAGACTCCCTCCGTCGCCAAGGACATTCCTGAGCCGGTGAAGGAGAGCGTACCCGTGGAAGAGGCCTTGGTTTCTGAGACAAAGCCCGAGGTGTCCCCCGCGGTCCCAGTTGAGGTGAAGGAATCCATCATCGAGGCCGAGAAGAGCCCTGAGGCAGCCGCCAACACTGAGGCTGTCGAGGATAAGAAGGCTGTCGAGGCCGAGCTCCTGCAGGAGGTTAAGCCTGTCCCCGCCGAGGCAGAGGTAAAGCCTGAGGTCTCCCCTGTGGTCCCGGTCGAGGTGAAGGAGTCTATCATCGAAGCCGAGAAGAGCCCCGAGGCAGCTGCCAACACCGAGGCTGTTGAGGACAAGAAGACTGTTGAGGCTGAGCTCCTCAAGGAGGTCAAGCTTGTTCCCGCTGAAGCAGAGACAAAGCCTGAGGCCCCTAAGACCGAGGAGGTCAAGACTGAGGAGGTGAAGCCTGCGGAAGTCAAGCCCGAGGAGGTCAAGATTGAGGCAGTCAAGACTGAGACCCCCGTCGCAGCACCGAGAACGGCACCACTGCCACCGAGAATGGCTCCAAGGCAGCTGAGAATGGTTCCAAGGCAGCTGAGAATGGTTCCAAAGCCGAGGAGTCTTCCGTCAATGGCTCGACCTCCAAGGCCGAGACCAAGAAGAAGCACCGACTGAGCAGCATGTTCCAAAAGCTCAAGCAAAAGTTCGCCTGATTGGAGAAGTTGCAGGACCGAGCGAGAATGAGCTAATGTCGTGACGCTTTCGTTTCAGCAACGCTTTGCTTTTTTGGGGTTGGTGTCTTCTTTTGTCAGTGATTCCCCTGGATCCGATTGAGATGAGAGAGGAGAGTGGATGAGATCGCCGAGGGCCTGGATCACCGTCATATACCTAATTCGTCGTCATTTATGTGCGCGTACGTTGATTGATATCGGAATCTCTGTATCATAATATCTCTCATCTTAAAAAAAAATCTTACATGTTCGACTCGAGAATTTTCTTCCTGAAGTTAAGCCGCTTACAGCGTGAATGCTTTGATGTAATGTTGTATGCCACACCCAAATCGAGTATCATGGGCTGTATCACGTGGGACTGTCTTGGATGACTAAGGTATAACGCCATTTGCAGGTCCCGTCCATCCCCCAACCTGACTACATCGCGATTTGCCCCGCTGGTGACTCGCTCGATCCGCCTCCACCCATCCTCGGGGTCCGTCCCATTTGGACCCTCTGAGCCTCTCATCCTCAACAACCTCCTCAAATCAACTTATATCCTCTTTCCTACCTATCTCACCTATAAGAATCGCCTGCCACTTTACGCCTTGTCTGTTCGAACACGTCCCGGCTGAACTGGAAGCACCAGAGTCGGCTTTCGCTCGACCTCCTTTGGCGTGATCCGAGTCTATCGGGAGATTGGACAAGCCCTTGGTTTCATCGCGGGAGGGATTAAGACATCTACTCCTGCTAATTCTTATTATGAATCCATCGAGTTCCAGTGCGGGCAAGTCCCTTCCAGTTCCATCAAACCCTCCCACCGCCCAAGCCGGACCGACGACCTCAAGCTTCGAATCTTCTCGCCGACCAGGCCAATCCGGCTCTTCACTCCCTCAGTCCATACCTCGAAAGACCCAAGGTTCCCGGAAGCAACACAAAAACCAACGTCGACCTGGCCTCGGGGAACGCGCAAACACCACACTTGACCAATACGATGCGATGGCGGAGCTCAGGGCGATGAGAAACCCTTCGAGCAGGCGGGGCCAGACTTCGATTACACATCTTCTCGACTATTCGACACCTCGGCCGATTCAGGACCACAGTTTTCATGCCAGATCATATCGTCGGAATCCGACATGGGGACCTGGATCTGGATACCATGCTGCCGACAAGGCTCGGTATGTCCACGCCAACTATCGCTTCATTGTTTCACCGGAAGGCGCGTACACGAAGAATGCATCAGACCCTGACATGCTGCTGGACTGGTCTTTGGTGATGCAGATTTTGGCGTCGAGCGAGTCACAGAGTTCATCATGCCCAATTTGCCTCTCGGAACCTGTTGCGCCTCGAATGGCGAAATGCGGCCATATCTTCTGCTTGCCTTGTTTGATCAGATTCATGAACTCCAGCTCAAGTGAAGATGAGGCCAAGTCAGGGAAGGTAGTCCGGTGGAAGAAATGCCCCATTTGCGAGGACAGCATTTACTTGCAGGATACACGGCCGGTGCGGTTTTACGCTGGTCAGGAGAGCCCACTACCCCGGGTTGGCGATGATGTAGTGCTACGCCTAATGGCCAGGAACGCCAACTCTACACTAGCTCTACCAAGGGAAGGCGGTGCGGAGGTGCTGAACTCTGGGGAGGATATCCCGTGGCATTTTGCCGCGAATGTTTTGGACTATGCACGCATCCTAAAGGGTACCGTGGAGTATATGGGTGGTCAATTCGATGAGGAGATTTCGGCTCTGGAGCAACAGGCCAAGGAGGACGAGACACTGTTTGGACAAGATGGGGAGTGGACTCAAAAGGCGATTCGAGCAATTGCAGCCGCGAAGGAGAAGTTGGCAGACCTCACCATCGCTGAAATGTCAGCCGTCGTCCAGCAGTCAAATCCGGCAAGGCAGTCAACGGACTCAGATTTTTATTTCTACAGCTCCCCGCCACATCTCTACCTTTCCCCACTGGATATTCGGATCTTGAAGACCAAGTACGGTTCGTTTTCATCTTTTCCGTCTACTCTACTGCCGCGCGTCGAGCACATATCCACTGGTCATGTGGTTGATGATGCTATGCGCAAACGGGCCAAGTATCTTGGCCATCTACCGCGTGGGTGTGTTGTCAGCTTCTTGGAATGCGACTGGACCGATATTGTGCCCACAGAAACGCTGAGCACATTCTCAGGCGACATTGAACGTCGACGGAAACGGAATCGCGACAAAGAAACTCAAGAGGAAAGGGAACGCCTACAAGCAGAGCGACTTGAGGCGGCTGCCATGCGCAATTCAGCAGGCGTCCAGAGAACCGCTGAGCCCCATGGAGGGGATAATGTTCCCTCTATGGACCTATCCGAGTTCCAACCCCTCGCCGGCCACTCAAACGCGACACCCCCGGATCCCCGTCCTGGATTCGAGACACTTGCCTCCATGTCAACAAGCCCATCGACACAACGAACAATTTGGGGCACACGGGTTATAAACGGGTCACCAGAGCTGGGGCCGGTCCGTGATCCAAATGCCAATGATGGCTGGCTAAAGGACGAAGACTTATTTGGGACTGAGGAGCTAGCTATGCAGATTCAGGCCATGGAAGCGGCCGAACAGAGCAACAAAGGCCATATTAGCAGTAGTGGAAACGCTGGAGTTGGAGGAGGAGCTGGTGGTGGAGGTAAGAAGAAGAAGAAGAAACAGAAGATCACATTGATGACGACTGGCGGGCAAAGAGGAAACTGAGACTGACGGGCGTGGCGCTGAAGTCGGTTTTCTGGATGAGAGTCTAGATTGCGAATGGCTGGGAGTTGGATTAAGACTTGCGCTTCAATGGGTTTCGGAGTATACTCAGTCGTTCAAGCGTACATTCAATAGAAATCTATCAGAGGAGCATATTTAATAGCCCGATCTAGGATTTTCTTTTTCAACCATCCTGAGACTGAAGGACTTTGCATTTGGCCTGCGAGATGTCTCATGCAATGGTGCTGAATGTTCTCTAGTTATCGGAACCAGTTCCCTTATCCGATCCAGCTCCCTTATCGCAGGTCGCCCAGGATTTGATTGACCAATCGTGGGGCAGCTCTACGACGCTCACTGCGGGGACGAGATGCCGGTTCCCAAAATTTTTCCCTATCGCACGCATCGCGCAGCGCCGTTCGACTTTCTCGGCCTCCAGCTGCTCTTCTTCAAGCTGCAAAATTCAGCAACGACACCACGCGGCTCGCCCGACAGTAGAGCAGAGCATGGCCATCGAGACATCGCCCTCTCTTACTTCCACGTCACACACGCTGACTGCCACGCCCATCATGGCGCCCCCCGGCTCTCTGGCTAATAGCCATGTCCTGGCCCTGCTCGACAGCCTCCGTGAGGGCAACCGCCATGCCTTCCTCCAGCCCACGGCCGCGATCCCCACCGACTCCCTCAATCTGGTCAAGAACATGCTGGAAGGGTTTGCGTCCCAGGTTGGAGACGAGCAACAGGAGAGGCTCAAGGAGAACCGGAAGAGGAAGAGAGCCACCAATGCGGATGATGTCTTGAAGATGCGCAAGGTTTACGTCGATGGGTTCGAAACAGGCCAGGTGTGGCAACAAGCCAAAAGAATCATCGGCGGCGTCCTGAAGTACTCCGAGGAGGCATTGTCCGAACTGGAGGAGCGAGACGAGGTTGTGATGAATGGCGTCGACGAACCCTCCTCCAAACTGCTCGAGTTCGGAGATGATGGCTTCGAGGTTGGATCTGACGATGAGGATGAAGAAAGTGGGTCAAACGAGTCTGACGAGTCTGACGGGGAAGGTGATGACCAAATATCAGGCGATGGCCTGGAAGAAGGTCAGGATGACGAATGGGAAGACGACGAGGAAGTTGAGGGCCAGGTACAGGAAGATGACGAAGACGAGGACGATGTTGATGAGCCTGCCGGCGAGTATAGCGAAGACCCCGATGGCCTCAACGACGGTTTTTTCTCCATCGACGACTTCAACAAGCAAACACAATGGTTCGAAGATCAGGACGCAAGGGGAGATCCCAACACCGACCAAGCTAGCGAGGATGAAGACATCAACTGGGATGCTGATCCGTTAGCCCCCACAAATGAAACCTCCAAGGCCTCCAAAAAGGCCGCGGATGCCGAGCCAGCATCAGACGTAGAGGATGACGATGACGATGAGGCTGGACCTACATTCGGAGACATGGCTCTCGACGCCCCGGAAGGCGACAGCGAGGATGAGGACATGGACGAAGGCATGGATGACGAGGGCAACGACATGAATGCCAATGGCGTTTACTACAAGGACTTCTTTGCACCACCCTCCAAGAAGTACAAGGGGGACAAGCCTAAAAAGGCCGTCCGCTTTGAGCCCAAAAAGCCAGACGAGACCGATATTCAGAGGGCCATTGATGACGTCCGCAGGGATCTCTTTGATGATGAATCAGAACAAGAAGATTCCGACGACGCTCTATCCGATGTATCTGCGGGAGACCCCAAGTCGCGCCGCTCCGCCCACGAACGTCGACAGGCTAAGCTTGCGGAAGAGATTCGCAAGCTCGAGGCCGCGTCTGTCGCCAAGAGGGAGTGGGCCATGTCTGGTGAGGCGGCTGCGGCTGATCGACCGATGAACTCACTCCTAGAAGAGGACCTGGACTTTGAGCATATCGGCAAGCCCGTCCCTGTCATCACCCCCGAAGTCACCGAGGGCATCGAGGAGCTCATCAAGCGACGCATCCTCGCTCAAGAGTTTGACGAGGTCATCCGCCGCCGGCCCGATACCGAGGGCCTTCCCGCTGGCACCCGTCGCGGACTCGTCGAACTCGACGACAGCAAGGCCACCAAGGGCCTGGCCGAGCTCTACGAGGAAGAGCACGTCAAGAACACCGACCCTGACAGCTACGTCAGCCAGTCGGATGAGAAGCTTCAGCGCGAGGAGAAGGAGGTCGAGGCCATGTGGAGGGACGTCAGCGCGCGCCTCGACTCGCTTAGCAGCTGGCACTACAAGCCCAAGCCGGTGGCGCCCACGCTCTCCGTCGTCGCCGACGTCGCGACAGTGGCCATGGAGGACGCCCAGCCCACGACGGCCCAGGGCGTGGCGGGCGAGAGCAGTCGCATGGCGCCCCAGGAGGTGTACAAGGCCGGCGCCGACACGGCCGCCAAGGGCGAGGTCGTCTCCAAGAGCGGCCTCCCCGTGGCGCGCCAGGAGATGTCCCGCGAGGACAAGACGGCTCGCCGCCGTCGCGAAAAGGAGCGCGTGCGCAAGGCCGGCGGCGTCGACAGCAAAAAGGTCGTCAGCCGCCGCGCCCAGATGAAGCGCGACACCATCGCCGAGCTCAAGAAGGGCGGCGTCAAGGTCATCAACCGCAAGGGCGAGATCACCGACGTCGACGGCAAGAAGGCCAAGGCGCCCAAGGCCGTGTCGAGTGGCAACTTCAAGCTGTAGATGGACCCGAAGGGTGGCGTTTCGGAGCGATTGGTAATAGAAAGAGTCTTTTTGTTCGCCTTTCGATGTGCATACATGTCTTTTCACACAATCTATGTTGGCTTCATCCCCTTGCACATTATGGACCATGCGTTTGCCAAATCTGTTATGTTTGTGAGGCAATTCGACCTCAATTGGCACCTAGACTGCCGAGCGCAATATGGAAATCATAATCGTACACTACTCAAAACATGCCGTGACTCGCAGTAAAAAAATCATTTTTCCCTCGACCTCGCAGTGTCGCTAGCGCATGTTGCCTCGTTACGGCTTTCCCATCCCTTTCCATCCGATTCCAAGTCATCTCATCCGTTTCGTCTTTTTCAAAGGCTCCCCAACTCCGCTATTCCAACCAAAGATTTCATCTCACCATCCGCCATCTGCGCGAGCAATTACACTGGGGCTTTTGTGACCTCTCGCCTCATTGCTGCTCTCATGCTTCAACCTTGGACTTCTTGGCAGCCGAGTTCTCGGCGGGATCCTCAGCAGGATCCTCGGCTTTGCGCTTGCCGTTGGTTTCCGACTCCGGGGCAGCAGCGGGGGCCGGAGCAGGGGCGGTATCCTTGTTCTTCTTGCGGACCAGGCCTGTAAGGTCGATAGCGGTTTTCTTGGCTTCTTCGACACGGGCCTTGGTCTCTGAAGCAGTCTGGCCGGTACCCGCGCCAAAGATGCCTCCGAGGGGGTTGGCTTCGTCGCCCAATAGACCCTTGGTGTCGATGGGGTCGTTGCGTAAGTCGACGAGCTAGGGAAGTCATTAGCAAGACGAGCACGAGGGTTTGCTGGGTTGTGGAGAGGCTTACACGTTGCTCCATGTCAGTGATGACTTCCTTCATCTCAGCAATAGACTTGCGAGCAAGCTCATTGTCCTCAGGCGATGCCATAGTGGCGAGTTCAACTTCCTGGTTTTGCAGCTTAAGGTTGGAGCTCTTGATGGCAAGCTCCATTTCTTTGACAGCCTCGTCACGAAGACTCTGATCCATGTCCTCGCGCTTCGCATTAGTGCCATCATCGCCTGCTGTAGTGACGGAGGCAAACTCGAGAGCTAAGGAGAGCTTGTAGTGTGCCTCGGCGATAATCTCGGACTCTTCCGGGTAGAGCTCTAGCTTGTATTTGAGGGAAACGCGGCCATCCTCGATAGCGTTGGGGTATCTATTGAGAACGGAGCGTTAGAAAAGCCGGGTCGAGTGGGGAGAACGCGCATACCGCTCGTTCTCAAGTGAGATCTCGGAAAGCGCATCGTGGGTGTCTGCAAGACGCTCCTTGATATGCCTCGCAGCGGGAGAATCGCCTTCAGAAGCCTCCTTGCCCTTGTCCGTCTGCTCGTCCTGGTCCAGCTGCTCGAGGAGCTTCACATAGCATACCCGAGCAAGATCGAGGATCTCAAAGGCAGTAGCCAGATCATCGTCCTCTTCCTCTTCTTCTTCGGCATCAGCACCCTGTATACCATGTTAGCATCTCCAGAGCAGGAGCAGAAGTTGGCGTTATCATACCTCCTCCTCCTCAGACTCGTCAAAGTTCTCATCGCCGGTAAACTGGAAAAGCGGCTTCTTGGCATCGGTTTCGCTCTTGGGGGCCTCTTCATTCCTCTCCGCAGCATCATCCTGCTTCACCTTGGCTCCCTCGGGCTTCTTGGGCTTGGCATCTCCATTGGCCTTCTTCTTCTTTTCGGGGGCAGCGGTACCACCGAGCACGTCGCTCTTGCTCTGACCGACTCTAAACAGGCTGCGGCCATAATGGAAGAGGATCTCAGCATTTTCTGGGGCTGTCTCGCCATTGATCTCGGCCTGTAGGACGCTAGCGCGGGAGAAGATCTCAGCAGCCTCCTCGTAGTTTCTGTGGGCATAGAGGGCGGTTCCCTTGGCGCAGAGGTCGGCGAGCGTGACTTTTCTCGATTTGACATCGTCATCAGCGGCATCTGTGTCGATAGCGTTTGCGACCGCATCAGGCACAGCCGGCGCAGCCTCGGACTTCTCATCGGCGGGCTTGGTGGCATCGTCACCGGCAGGCTTGGTGACCTCTTCAACGTCGGGCTTGGTGGCCTCATCAGCATCGACTTTGATGGCCTCATCAGCGTCGGGCATGGCTGTCTCCTCGACACCGGGCTTTGCAACCTCGTCGACGACGGGTGCGGTTTGCTCCGTGGGATCAGCCATGATGAAAGGTCTGTGGGAAAATCGAGGAAAAGAAACAATTAGGGATGGAGATGGATTGTGGGATTCCCTCGATAATTGCGGGTATGAAGGATGGGTGTTGGGAAGGAGGGTGCGAAAATGCAATGGCACGGAAGTCAGTTTGCGACACGCTCAGAGCAATCGGCAGGTGGTATGACGCGCCTCAGGATGCGAACTCTTGGCGTAATGCCTGCGCGATTGGCCAGGAAACGCTGAGTGGGGCATAGCTTGGCCTACTTCAATCTTAGCTCAAGAGCTTGTCAATCCCCAGAGAACCTGGAAAAAAGTGACCAAATCGCCTACCCTACAGGATGGACATCGTCCAATTGTGCAGTTGTCGCCAGCCATGGGATTTCCGTCCACCACAAGTTCTCTTAGCAGTTGAATCTAGTCATTGATTTTCAAATTTTTCTATGGTTGGAATAGGCTTGGTCTTATTAGTCTAGGCCTAGGCTATGAAGTATCGAGTCAACTGTTGATTGCAATACGCGGCTCAAGTATCACCAACCTTGATGCACAGCATCGAGCTCCCAAAACTATAGCACAGCGCACCTGGTGTATGTTGTCTCAAATCGAGGGCGGTATCTAGACCACAATGAGTCGAGACATAGCTAAGAAAGAGAATGAAAGGGCCGTGAAAATACGACACATACAATGCCATACATTGCAGCATCCACAACTGCCTGCACACCCCTTCTCAGTCAGGATGTGGCTTAGGCTGTGGAATTGTCACCGGCCTGCCATCCTCCACACCACGATCACTAGCTGAACTCGGCTTCACCCATCAGGTTGCATCCCTGTTCATGCATCGGCCTTACTGCAACTGCCGTTACCAACGACCAGGCAGAGCCTCATACCCAATACTTAGCCGCCGTCCCCATGTTTAACTCTGCACCCGCCGTGGCTTAGACGAATTGGACAGGCACCCCTCGACTGTATGCCCCCCCCGCGTCGCTTTGCCTCAGCTGAGCTGCGAGACATAGATCAACCATTTCAGTTGGCTAACTCTTTGTTGGCTCTTCCCCATTGGCACAACCCAAGGCCTTGGGTCTGGGTTGGCTGAACATGATGCACTTTCGGGCCGAACAATAAGAGTGACGATGTGAGCCTTCGGTTCTGTTCATTTGCACCGACGATCTTTCAATTCAAACTGACTGCTATTACTTCATCCAAATTTGTCAGCTCGGCCACTGCTCAGCATGTCTTGTAAATTCTTCTTCTTGTCCGCGGCTCTTATCCTCTCTCTCTCCTTCTCAGCCACTGTGTTATGGTTCTCGGCCCAAAGGTGGCCCGACCCAAACACGGTGAATTGGATTGCATCCCACCGAACATATGTTCAAATAATCGTTCAGATCATATCAACCATCATTGAGGCTTCTCAAGTCTTTACCATCAACAGCATCATCACCTTTTCCACTAGTATTCGATTGCGGTCCAAGCCTATCACGCTCGACACCCTACAACTGAGGCATGCAGCTACGGTTGGGATGCTGGGACCGGTTTACTTGTCAATTCTGTGGAGCAAGCCTCCTCCCACGACGCATCGATTCCTCAGTATCAGAAACTCGACAACGCCGGATTTACGTACCACAGCAGATCATATGGCGTTGCTTCCACAGTTGGCCTCGTAGAGCCTGAGCGATCAGAAGCAAACGCAAAATCCACCATCCCCAACTACACATACCTCGAAAATGGATATGCGGCAGATGTATCGTGCTCCTACAACAAATCTAGTCGTCTTGCCTTCTACACATCGGATAGGGTCACCACACCTGGTGGAATCTATGCGCCACAGGGATACTCGGCGCAAGGCTCACTTCCCAATGGCGTATGTGCAGGCTTTCCGACCCGAGGGGTCTTATATAGCGATTTCGTAACTGCCCTGGCGGCTGTCAGGAGTCCATCCAGGTATATGTATGGATTCGTGGCTGGGAAGAGTTACAGCGCCCTGAACCAGACCCAATGCGAGTTAACCTTTACTCCAGCGAGTTTCAAAGTCGCAGTTGGCATGAAGACCAAGAACATCTCGGTTACAAGATCCTACGCGAGTGAACAGAGCCTCTCGCAGCCGTCCGGTTTGGTAACCCAAAGATAGCATACACGGCCTTTGGTATGACCCTTGTGGTACTCATTGCGACTGTCGCTGAGGCAACCAGGACACGGATGTAGAGAGATCTACCGATTGTCGATTTCCTGGACCCAAAGTCTGTAATCGTGAGTGTTGCAAAGGACCCTGGTCCGGCACCGCAAGCTGTAAAGGATTGGAGTGGCGATGCGGGCGATCGGAGCATTGGCGAGCTCGAAATGTTGATGAATGAAGAGACGATGTCGCTAGGGTTTCAGTAGGACAAAGTCTGGGCGACGAGAAGGCATTGAACTGGTAGATTAGTCCATGCATCTCAGCGAGACAGTATGATCCTAGAGAACGGGTGGGATATGTGGCATCTTGGCGTTCTCGCTTATTGCATCGGCTCCCTCGCAGGTGATGCCAAGTCACTCACAGCTTGGAGTGATTACCATGCGTGAGCGTATTCACCTAGAGCGAGTTCATCATTTCACGCACATTGATTGCCTCACGGATTTCTTGTGGTAGCTGTAAACTTGTCACGCGCTAAGGGCTTAATGGGCGCAAAGTTGGTGTCAGTCGGTGAGACTCAACCCCGCGCACTATTGTCGCCGGCCTCTCACCATCACCAATTACCGCCACAGGCGCGAATTGGCGTCGCATCTGTCACCGCTGGACCATCACCGTCCGCGTCTCAGACACGAAGTCATGTGATAGTGCGCCTCCCTTATTGCTCGTTGCTTCTGCGGCCAACATCATTGGCCTGAGGGGAAAGCCATTATCAGGCAGCAACGCCTCTGACGGGGTTGTTGAGCGGTGGGCTGGGTGGACAAAGGGGAGGATGGGATAGCTGAACCGTGGTTGAACCTTGCTTGATGAGTTAGTGTAAATGTGAGTGAGAAGACGCGTGTATAAAATGGCGGGGCTGAGGCATTGTCTCGATACCATTTCGCGAGGTGTTTGCTTTGACGCAAAAGAGTCAAAAGTCCCCTCACGATCGGTAACTTGACCGAAGTGCTCTGAAAAATCTAGAGTTGATCCGATTCTTTCCTCAGTCGCTGACCATGTCTGCCATGGATGAGTCCCTTGTTCAGGTGCAGTCTTACCCCCTCTCAGTCTCAAGAGTCCCAGACCAAGGGGATTGTGTCTCACCTGCTACCACAGGAAGCCTTGGGCCAGATCTGCTGGCTAGAAGTGCCCGTCCTCGACGTTGACCGTGCAAAGCACTTTTACAGCGAGCTCTTTGGATGGGAATTCAACACAGAGCCTCGCCCAGCTGTTGGTGATTGCATCAAGAGCATGCACTTCTTCACTAAGGGCAAGACCCTCCATGGAGCGTTGCTACACGTGGACGGGAAGAACCAGATCATCAACCACATGCCTGGCAACCCGGTGCCATGTCCGCTTCTGCCGACCTTGTGCGTTGTCGACTGCGCCGAGACGCTCGAGAAGGCCGCCTCGCTGGGAGGCAAGACTGCCATGTGAGTGACACCGGATACTGAAATATGTTGGCCATGTTGACAGAGAGGACTGACTGCCACTGTCAAAAAAAGCCCCAAGACGGAGATCGGAGGCGACATGGGTTTTTTTTCCAGACTCATCGACTCGGAGGGTAACATGATCGGGACGTGGTCTCAGAAATAAGCGCGAATCTAAGCTTCCCGTGCAGAGTCGTATTCGGGGCAACATTGCGTTTGGAGGGTTGGGTCGTCTTGGCTGTTTGTCTGATGGATGTGATCTTGTCCTTTTGTGTCGAATTAGGCGGGCGCTTTTCAACGTCAACCAATGTCATGCTTTGTCACCGGAACCTTGTGTCATGACCGTTGAGATCCTGGTCCAGCGTTGGGCTCGTTGCGTTATCTTTTGGTTCTGGTTGCTGTCCAAGTACTTCGTACTTACCAGACAAAGGCATACGTATGCAGGTTCCCAGGGGCTTGCGACCCGTTCATGTTCTCTCGCCTACGTGCTGCATTGCATCAGGAGGACGTGATTGTCGACTCACCAGAAACCGATACCAGACTGTCGATGATACGCCGAGAATATCAGCCGCCTCTCATTGTTCCGTGAATCCGTCCCCACCGTCCCCACCGTCCCCAGAGACTCGGTGCCGGAATCTAGGGGCCCAAAGACGGACGGCATTTCATTCGTGGGAAATAGTTTGCTCTTGGAACATGTGGGCCAGGCCCGGAGAGATTCGTGACCGGCGGGCCTTCCTTGGGTTGGCGGAGCATGGGCCCGAGACACCGGAGGGTTTGCCGGGCATCACACCGGACGACGGTACGACGGGTATACGGAGTCCGTCCTAGAGGGAATCGCCTCCAGCTCCAGCTGTTCCATTGCAGGCTTCGATTGGGGCGCAGAAGATGGAGATTAATTAAACCTCGACCGAGCCGAGTATTTACTACGTAGGTACGGAGTAGGTAGTGCTGCACACTACCTTCGTACCTACCTACTTTGTACCTACAGGCGAAGTGCGGCGACATGCGAAATGCAATGCGCCGACTGCGCTTCCAAGCGAACCAGGGATATTTGAGCCACCGGTGCGCTATACTATGTTCAACAAAGTACGAATAAACGGAGGAGGGCTAGAGGACCTGAAGGATGAGGATGGTAAAAGCCTAGTGGATGAATGGGTGGAAGCGTGCTCTCTCAGCTGAAGCTGGTCCGTACTTCTTACATGCTTGGCGCTGCGTATAAACGAGAAATCGCTTTGATGCACTGGCCAATTGACAGGCACGGCCCCGCGTTCTCTCTTCTGAAAATCGAGCCATGAGGGAGCCTGGCGTGTTCGAAGCGGGACGCAGTGCGGAATTCGCATTACGATACAATCATACAATTGCTTCTCGTGGTGGGCGAGCCAGACAAGGATGCAGGTGTCCCTAGCCGATTGCTGAGCAATCCGGAGTTCGGAAAGGCCGTGTTGATGGGACACACCGCAACCTGCATGCATTCCCGTCGAGTCTTTTCTGTGGAGTTCTTCCCGTGCGGCTGGGACTCCTCAGGGGACTTGAGAGTGGCTCATCGTTATTAGAGGCTTGGCTGGCCGCATCAAGTGCCTCGTTGGTGCCTCGTTGGTGCCTCGTTGGTGCCTCGTTGGTGCCTCGTGTGTCGTTGGTGCCCATATCATGATGTTTTGTGATTAGGATTGGCGATTGCTACGTAGTATCCACTAGCGATGGATGAGATGACGCCGCCAGGGAATAGCAGTTGGTCAGGCACACGGCCGTCTATTGCCGCAGCTGAAGAGGAGCTTGGGGAAGGCATGGAGCTTAGTCGCTTCGAACCTGGAAATATTGAAACCTTTGAAGAGGGGAAGGGAGGGGGATGCTTGGGCCTCCTCCGGGCTGCTACTCTGGGCTACTACGTGTGATGGACGCTGGATATCACGGGATGGATTTGCCATAGTGTTTCGTACTACGTACGTAGCAGTGATATATCCCACCAGACAGAACTTACTATGTAGATCCCGGGATGAACCCTTGAGGAAACCTGTGAGCGGATGAATTGCCAGAAAAGGGCCAACGACAACAATGGAAAAACAACATCGTATGGCCCGTATGGTCCGTATGGTCCGTCTGGTCCGTCTGGTCCACCTGAATGGATCTTTGCTATATTGTCCACGAAGGAACGACGAAAGGAGGTTGTTTAGGTGAGCGAGCCCGTCGTTTCTTTGGGCTGTGCAGTCGCAGTTAGACGACCCGAAACAAAGACGGACGAACGAGAGGAGACGCCGAGGCGACGAGGTTCGAGACCGATAGACGGCACTATGTAACAATCGCGCCATTTTGACCTTGACAATCTAATTTCTCCCAATTTTGGCCCCTTCAGAGTGAGTCCGTCCTTTCCCTGCCCCGGTAGACGATGGGACAAGGTCGACGTCGACATCGCCATGGCGGAATTTTTCATCGTTCCCTTCTATTTTCTTGCCGTTGGTAGCGTGGGCCGCATGGCCATGAAACAAAAAGGCCGGGGGAAAAGCAGGAGCCCCGTCGAAACAGACCCCCAAGACAGCCCAAGACTGCCCAAGACAGCCGACGGGCTTCCAAGGGTTTGAAGTGAAGCATCAACAGCATTTGCGGGGACGGAGGCTGCGGATTGGTGGAGAATCGAGGGCCCCCAAAGTCCAGCTATCACGACGCCTGGAGAATTGACGCTCCAGAGCCATCTTGGTGCCCTCCTTCCCCCATCGCCCCTGCCTCCCCCGGTCACCTCTCGTCCCCACCCCCAAGTGGCGCCCCTCTCCACTAATAGTCCCACTATCCTCTTGCCATCCCATCCTCTGGCATCCCTCTAGCCTGCCTGCATCCTGTTACCTCTAAGTTATCCTGTACCTAGTACCACACGCTTTGCCATCTATCCCGTTGTGTCCGTTTCGAGGCACCAATTCAAGGCAAACCAAGTCACTTGCAGCATAGAACACACCCGCCGTCTGTGCCTCTCTCAATTCCCCTGCTTACCTACCCACGCACTACGCTAGTACTTCGTAGTTACCTAACGTAGGTGCTTCCAACGGCTTCGGTTCCGGCGGCTTGTTGCTCGGGGTGAGGATCGGCCGCTGGTTGTTCCATGTCTCAGAGCTAGATGACTAGATCACTTACATGGTCCCGATGTGGACAGTGCAAAAGGTTCTGGGGCACATGTCATCTGCACCTCCATTGCCTTCCTTGCCGCCATGACCACCAAGAGCCCTCTGTCCTAAGTCGAAGAACATGGTGCAAGGGCAGAGTCAATGGTGTTAATGGGGGCTATTACCAAGGTACAGTTTCCCCTGCTCCTCCTCTTCAGCCGTCGGCCGTTTATTTAGCTGTTCACAGCCTATCCAGGGACCATCAGGGCCTTCCCCGTACCCATCCCATCCAACTCGTTCCAACCCATCCCCGTTTTCTCCGTGCCATGTCCCATTTGTCTTTTCACTCACCCCGTCCTGTCCCCAATTGCTCCTCCTTTTGCCCCCACGTCCCCTGTACATTGTCGACGCGTACGGAGTTGTACCACGTTGTAGTATACCACTTTAGGTACATCCTTCGTGTCTCATCAAGTACCCGTTAAACTTCGGCCCGTGATTCAAGACTTTGGAAGGTACCAACTTGGGATGGAGTAGTTATCACTAGTTCCTTTCTGGTCACTCAACCATCGCCAGTCCTCCCTTCCGTCCAACCCTCACGCCTGGCTACCTTGACCTAGCCCGTCTAGCCCGTCCAAGACCTCCGATACACTCAACCCTTCTTCTCCTGCCATCGTGCTCCCAACATCCTTACCTTGTCCGAGCCAAAAGTCCGCCATGTATGCAAGCATGTCGTTGCCCCTCTGAGCTTCTTTCGAGTTGCATGATGTTCAATATCCTTCTCGTCTGATTCCTACCTTTCCATGTAGCGGCAGAGGCGCGCTTCTCTCTTGCAATACTTCCACGCAACCTCACCTGGACACCCCCATCAACAACCAACAGCACCCCCCACTCTCGACAGACAGGACAAAAAGGCCTGGCCAAGCTCCCAAACCTTTATCCTCCAGGTTGCTGCCTCCAGGTCCGGCCTCAATTACTCGTCTTTCCTCTTCGTGTCGTCTGCATCGCTCAAGTCAATGAAGAGCGTCTGTGGTGGAACAATTCGACACCCACGCCGCTCGCCTGTCCGACTCCCTTCCACCAACGACAGCCCTTCAGTTTCGCCTCGCCATGGTCCCCCCCCTGGCCGCTTGCTCTGATCCTCTACAGTCTACCCCCGGCCCAGGGATACTCTCCCTTGTTTCGCCCCGACCACGCCCTATCTGGCCGGCTCAAACGCCCCATAGCCCCATCGACCAAATATTCCTCGCTTGGCGCCTTAGCGACTTCATCTCGCCGCATACGATATCTTCGTTCTCTCCACGTTGTACGCCGTTGACCCTCGACCCTCACTCTGGCCCCTCCCATCTTTCCCTCTCATAAGTAGTCCCAAGGTACGGCCACCCTTCGGGGCCTATTGGCTACGTGCCTCACGTTCTGCCATTTCCAGACCACCTCGCTGCTTGTTTTCTCTCACCTTTCCCACAACAGGCTCTACTTGCTCTGCTCACAACCACCACTGACGTACCCCATAGTCTGTTCCCGTCTCCACAGGGGTCCGCATTCAAGCTCGCGCCCACACAAAGCCGCGTCGACACTTCACTTGCGATAAACCTTTTGGTCTCAACACCCTCCAACAGGCTTCTCAATTCCGTTACGTCCTGGCTGCTGCCATCGCCCCCGTCACCGCCGCGCCCTCTCTCATCTCATCCGTTGCCCCCGGGTGCAATCATCGGTTTGAATCAGACCCGAACCCGAACCCGAACGACGCCCGCGTTTTGACTGTCAAGCTGGTCGCAACGTCGCAGCGCGACTGCAGCGGGTCGCATACGATCGTTCCGATACCTATTCTTCGAGTCCTCAGCCTCAATCCCCAGCGCATGGGGAATATCGACTACCTATCTGAATGCGACTCGTCCCTTCAGGGCAGATTGGGGACATTTAAAACTCTCGCCACCAGAACAGCCGTGGCAGGAGGCTGAAGGAGGGGATCAGGCCCATCAGTTCAGCTAATACCAAATGGCTGCTGTCGAACGAATGATGGCCGAGCCACCTCATGGCCCGGCCCCCGACACTACATTGAATGGTTCCTCGTCAAGTCCCATCAGCGCCGACGTGAACCGGCACAGCCAAAGCCCGGCGATCGATGAAAGTTCTTTTGGCAGTGCACCAGCGACTGGGGATACCAGAATCGTCGTCATAATCTTTGGGCATGCACAGGATCGGATCGTGTCCGTGTTTGCTGAGGTGTTAGGTGCTCCTTTTAGGATAAGAGGTGGTTTTGGCCAAGTAATGGCTGAAGATCGTGGCTTCGTTGTCGGCATTCCTGCCTCTCAAGCAAAAGATGATGTTGCTGCGCGTGACCAGGGGCTCATGGTTGCCATCAATGCTCATTGTGCGAACCTAGGAATGCCTCCGGACCTTCACCTCTCAGCTCAATGCGATTACGAATTTCTCTACACCGAATCCCCCTTCTTCCGTCGCGACCTAGCAAGGTTCACCTCCTTTACCTTGGGCCAGATCAGTCACCATGAAGCGTTGATGGCGAAGCCAAGGACATACTTCATTTCGACCACATTTCCCGACGTTCACGCCGCACTGCCAAACATTGATATTCTGACCGTTGGCGCCGATGCGGTCGAAATTCGCGTTGATCTGCTACAAGAGCCGCTCGGGGACGGATCGTTCTCGGAAATCCCCAGTTTAAGCTACGTCGGCGAGCAGGTTATGCTTCTCCGTCAGCGCACAGAGCTTCCCATCATCTTCACCACTCGATGTACCCGCGAAAATGGAAGATTCCCCATGGACAACCCGGACATATACTATGAATACCTGTACCGTGCAATCCAGTGGGGCGTGGAGTATATTGATGTGGAACTCTGGCTCCCAGAAGCCATGAGGCGGAAACTGTACGAGCAAAGAGGAAGTTCCCGTATCATGTCGGCCTTCCATGACTTTTCAGGAACTTTTCGATGGCCATCCAAGTATGCCCAGGAGGTATTCCAGCAATCTAAACGGTACGCGGATATAATAAAGATGATTGCCATCATCAACGAACACAACGAAAACTTTGAGCTGGAATACTTCCGCTCAAAAATGCGATCTGAATACCCCGACGCTCCGCCTTTCTCTGCCGTCAACATGGGTGAAACTGGCCAATTCTCGAGAACACTAAACCCCGTCTTTACTCCGATCACACACCCACTCCTTCCAATAATCGCGGCCCCCGGCCAAATGAGCGCGGCTGAGATCAATGCCGCCTTGTCCCTGTTGGGCCAACTCCCAAGGAGGTCTATCTATGGCATTAGCAGCACGGCATCTCGCAGCGCTACGCCACAGGCCCCTTTCTATGAGAAGTGCTTTAATGAACTTGGGTTACCTCACCACTTCGCAGTTGTTGACCGACATCCCAGTAATCCAGGAAGTATGGAGGCATGGTGTAATCAAAAGCATTTTGGAGGCGCATATCTCAACCCAGGACTATCACATCAAACCATAACCAAGAACAGTTCATTCTTCACCAGTCTAAATGGAGGCACCGGTCCCATACTGACAGAAGCCGCTCGTGTTATCGGAATAGTGGACACAATCGTCGTCAGACGTGGCTCTTCGTCAACATCATCATCACCCCATTCCATCCCGTCTAGTCCCCGCCACCGCCAGAGCGACTCCCTCGAGCCTATCATCCTGTCAGGCTTACCGCTAAATTCCACACTTGTCTTTGACAATGCGGGTTGGAAAGGTATATTGAGCACGCTCACCCGCGACTTCGCCCCATCCGCATACTTTGGACGCTCAGCCGTGGTCATGGCATCTTCTTCCGACGAGGCTGCACCTACCATCTTCGCCATGAGAGCCCTCAAGATTGCCAAAATCTATACCGTCGGATTCCGGACGCCAACCTCCCTCGCACGAAACGCACCCCCGATCGAACCGTTCATCAGCCTCGAGAGCCTACAACGTGCCCGGTCAGTGGATGACGACAGTGCTCCATTCGTTATCGTGTCCGCGCTTCGCCCGGAGAAGAGTAATCTTGTTGGAATGTTGGTTCGGGCATTTGGAGGCGCTGGCTTGCGAGGTTCGTCGGTATCGAAGAAAGTCTTCCTCGACTTGGCGGATGGGGGCTCCCGGAGGAGCTCTGATACGAGCTTGATTGCAGAGAAGAGTGGGTTTGCCGCATACGGAGCGGTTGATGTCGCGGCCTTCACCGCCGTGGAAAGCTTGCGGTTGCTTGTTGGGCAAAACGTGCCTTACAGCTTCGTCCGGCTGGCAAGTGGAAGCAACCTTTACTGAGCCAAACCGAAGAAGACTCGACACACATTACTCCCTTGATCGGACAAAGCGATCAACTTTCTGAATAAGCTCTGCGGGAGCCGAGATTGAGCTCGGCGCTTTGTGTGGATAACCGACCGAGAACGGATTCGGATAGAGATACCGAACAACTCACCTAGTCTCAGGGGGCAAATGAGATAGATCCGAAGACGAAGCGCCGAGGAGATGGGTGCGGGCAAGGGAATATGCTTGCGTCTCGCAAGCGCACCAACGGTAGCCCCATGCCAAGCGCTGTCCCTCACCGTCAGCGGCAGGCCTCGACATCGAAGAGACCCCTGGACTTCGACGCCAGGCTTTCAACATTTCAGGCCCAAGGCGGGGCTTCCCCCGGTGTGGCGTAAGGTAGCCGACGAACTTGCAGTTCAAGGTGGAAGCGAATGGTTCTTGCCCACGGGACCTGAGCCTCGATCCATCCCACGTAAAGTTGGGGCTCAAGGATGGTGTGGCTGCAGCTTTGCTGCGTGTGGCACTTGGATGGCTCAAAACGGGCTCAGCTTCAACGATGAAAGGTTGGCTTGTAGTATAACGCATACGATGAGATATTGAGCACACTGTGATGTGATTCTACCGAACAAGATGAAGGTAAGAGATACTTAGTTGATACCAGAGTTAGAACTGGCAAAGCCAAATGAATACAAATGCCTGAGAGTACTCCAGTTTTCTTCAAACCATGGCACTTTGCTACGCAGATACTTGGCTTGAGATCCTTGACTCTGGATGCTCGACTTCATCGATCAGGTCATATGTCAGATATCCTCTTGGTCCAATGCAGCAGCACAATGGACGTGACCGAGTGGACTCAGCAGGCCCGACATGCAACACGTCATGGCTAACCCTTGCTCATTCCCACTTGTTAGATTTCGCCATGGCTATGAAGAGGGGCCAATGGCCTGTGTGAGATTCAGGGTGCCTGCTGGGAGCCACCCCTCGCAGAGTCAGGGCCCGTAACCCACCTTCACACATACGGTGCGAAACAGCGAAGCAATAGACAGAGGGGGGCTGCAGACGGTCTCAAACAAGATGCGGCCAATCTCGCCTGATATCGAATGAGGACGAAACATGATGAGAGTTGACTGACAGACAAGTTTGATGCAAACCAGGCCGGCCAAGTGAACAAGTGCTGCAGCTACGCCGCCAAGCCAAGGGTGTGTCGTGGAGTCGCCGGCAGGGCCCACAGCATAAAATGTACGCGGCAGAGGAAATTCCCCAGAAGGGATAAGCAATATATTTATCATACCGGGCTTTGGAGCAGTATGCTGGCGCCGCCAGAGCTTTACGAGTTAGGAACAGGGTGCAGAATGTGGTGCCTCCTCGAGCAAGGCAGGGCGTAAAAGCCAAGCCACCGGTTGAGCGAGTGCCGGTGGCAAATGGGGAAGGTCTGAACGCGTCTTGTCAGAGGGACCTCGTGACGGGATCGCTGGAGAGCTTGATCTGTCTCTCGCCACATCTGGATCGCCTGGCACGATGCAACACGAGGGCGTGGAGATAGGGGAGAGGATGAGTAACGGGAGCAGCCAAGGTTGAGAGTGGCGGTATGCGGAGGAGATGAAAAGGGCGGATACCGCAAACAAACCATGCATCACTCCGAGCTAGCAGAAGAGTTCGGATGAAGAGGATACTTGATCACCGGGACAGGGGGGCCGGTCCAGCCGTGGCTCTACTACATACGCACATAGCATAGTACGTAGTATGCTTTGACGGGAGGCATACCCGCCGTCAGCTGCCAGGACTCCATTCTCACTGCCGGAGAAAAGGATCGAATGAATTGTCAGTTGGTAGACGAGATGGAGACAAGATGGATCCATGATGGAGACGTGATGGAGACAACTCGGAGACGAGTCGGCGACCCCTTGACGCCTGAGTGAGGTACTTGGTAGGCAGATGCTTGTGCCTCGATGCGTGACATCCATAAGCTGCAGGACCTGTGTGAAGGCGTCCACGCAGGTTTCCATCTCACATCTTGACTCACCACTAGCCCACACACGAGGTAAATAACGAAGGGGAGAAGTGGCATCCACTATGAGACTGGGCGAAACGCAGAGCAAAGAAACATGAGTGCCTCAAACACTGAACATTTGAGCGGTGACGTGTTTAACGGCCCCGAAGATGAAAAGATGCTGTCCTTGGAAGAGCCGGAACTGAACGTGTATCAGATAACAGGTACGGAGCCACCCTGCGTCGGAGTCTCGGGATCTACTCTCACTGGGAGAGAACGAGTGCCTGCATTGGGCGTATCTAGCCCACCGAGAAGTCGAATACGGAATGTGCCAGGGGGCCTGTGGGGATAAGATGTGATAGGAAATACGCTGTTCAAGGGGACGGGGGCCAGAGGAGCAAAAGCGAAGTGACAAGGCAGAGGAAAGCAGGCAGATCAAGCACCTAACGTACCTAGCCGCCGAGCATGTCAAGAATATCGACAGGGAGATTATCCGGGGTTTCTAGAGGACCTTGATCGTGCCGTAATCCACTTCGAGAGTCTCCCTCAACATGTAAGACACGCCAAAGGTAGATGGCCTCTCTCGATGAACCTAGCCAGCGGAAAGTCTGAGCAAGTCCAATCCTCTTTTTCGGTGCCACTAGAGACTGGACGCAACTAGCCGGATTTAAAAGATGTTGTGATTGAGGTCGATGACTTCCAATACATTGACTGCAGCATATCTTGCTCTGGTGTGTTGATGAGCAAAATGACTTCGGTAGCCCGTAGATCTACGTAGTAGCGCCTGTAGATTTCACCATGGTTTGTAACCAGGGGAGCCATGCACTAGGGAATGTTGGGTGGACAGTTCTTCTCTAGATCTGAGTATGCAACGGCTGCTAGCTTGTGTTCGCGTCCCATGCACAACAGAAGGGCACAAAGGACGAGGACTAGGGTGTACAGCTAGGCAGCCGGACAACATCAACCGCGCCCCAGAACAGGCGAGACGAAGTTAATATTCTTGAGACGATCAATAAATTGGGCCAGTCCCATGGGGCGGTCCCTTGACCGTTTGCACCCGGCACAGTTCTGGTACGGAGAAACCGGCTGGGCCTCACTTACAACGCCTCGTGGTCCACGTGCATCAATGGACCAGACGGTAAACTTTGTGAGAGCCAGAAGCGGTTTGAAAACATCTCTCCGCCGGTGTTGTGGAGTCCGAAACTACCGCAGATGCCGATGCATGATGGTGCGACTAGACCACGGCTCGGCTGCTGTTGTTTATCGGAAAAGCTGGGTACCTGGGCCAGCCTTCTTGCCGACGAGGTCGGGATTTTGTGTAATTGTGGCAGACCACCATCAAGTCCAGGCTGTTTAGGATGTCAGGGAAAGGCCAATCAATGTGCAAAGGGCTGAAGCTGACACGAGCGACGGGACGGAAAACAAATAGCCAACGGAAAACCAGGCACATTGAGCGACACCTGACCGATTTCCAGGAGCTTGGCACCTAACGGCACTGCAGGACCGAATACTAGGTCGGATAGCCAAGTGTCCGAACAAACGATACAGAGTTTTGTTTAAATTAAAATAGGCCACCTGCGAATCAAAATCAGATTCAACTCTCAGAATGGTGTCATCCTATGAGAGGTAGGCTTGAAAACGATCAACACGAGTTTCCGTAAGGCCATTTAGACTTTTCCGATGAGGATACGAAACAATGTGTGAGTCGAGGAGCACGCATTTCCACGCCTGTTAAGATACTGTGCCCTACTTTGCACTCCAGTGTTGAGGAACACATGTTGCCAACGTCAAAGTTCCTATGGAGCTGTGCCGAACGTTCCAACAAGGGGCGGCCCTTCAGAGTGTGAATGGTGATGACGAAGCTGTCTCACGAGCCTGACAGCGCAGAGTTGAGGGCGCGCAGGCCATGCCACTGGCATCGTTGGTAATCACGCGGCTCAAGGTGGCCCGGCATGGGGGGCCATGCAAGCCTTGCCGTGGCTTGAGAGATGTTGTACGTACGTACGTTGTAGAGAAAGCGGAGGAAACTTATGGTACGAATAGAATACGCGTGCTCTGAGACTTCCTCGATCTTGGGTCGAATCCCATCGACGCGGCGAGTTTCAGTTTTAGGCAAGAGGCTGACAAGTGGCGGCTCAGCGAAGAAAGGTCATGGATGCTCGGGGCCGGCGTGACAATGGTTCGACGGGCGAGGTGCCTAAGCCTATCCGAGATGGGCACGGATTGGGCACCTGGGGTAAGGCGGAGGAGGCGTGCGGTGTACCTGCTGAGCAGGGACTTTTAAAGGGCAGGGAGGCCGGTATTACAGGCATGCAGTGATCTGCTTCCAGAAGGCCCGTGTTTGATACACAACACCAGCTTCCTGTAAGCTGTCTGTGAGAATTCTCCTTCGACTTCCCGCCGACAAACGCATCGACTCCAGGCTAACCCGAGCTTCCGACGAGCATTTCCCAGCTGGTGCATTTGTTGCAGTTCTTGCATTGTCCGCTGGTTTCGGTGTGTCAGTGACGACACGGCCTTCATGCAAAAGTGCAGCGCTATTCTGCCATCACGGCCCTCACCTTTTGTTGGTTGGGGGCAAGATTGAGTTCAGAACTCTGAGGCGAGCGCTAGGTACGTACCACGTAGTAGGTACACTGTCCAACGCGATGGTCTAGGCAGGGATGCTCGGCAGCCAGTGGGTAACTCGCGGCCTGACGAGGGTCCCGGCCGGAACCAAGGTCCAAATCGGGGGAGCAGGCCGACTTTGAGAGGCAGAGGAGCACACGCCACTGAGTGACGCTAGCTTGGGTTGACAAGGTATACTCTTTGGCCAGTGACGGAGTGGACCGAGACCGTGGGTAACCAACCCACTGAGGAGCTTCGTTGGAGAGTTTGGAGCATTGGAGTGTTGGAGAGTCGGATCGCTGCAAATCATGGATGCGGGATGGCCACGGGATGGTCACTGTGACCTTGAGGCAAATACCCCCCGTTGTCGGTCCCTTTTGATGTACAGTACTTCGTATGCCCTATGGGGCTAGAGGAGGTTAGATGGGTACCTTAACCCACGCTCTACCTACCTTACGGACATATGCAGGTTCGCGGCGGTTCATCTGGACTGGTCGTTTTGAGCCATGATGCAACAGATATGCAAGGTGTCCCCCCCCTTGCTAGCTGGAGAGAGGCAAGCATATTCCAGAAAGGGGGTTGATTGATTGGAACAGGATGACGATTTGATTTTGTTGAGAGGTCGTGAGTGGTTGGACCCCTCCATCATCACCTGAGAGTGCTCCAGCCTAGGTAGGGTCGGATATACGTGGATATTATCGAGGCATCCTTCATCTTGATCCCCTGTTGGAGATGTCTGAAAATGCAGATGGCGAGCCAATGGCGGGCTGGCTCTTGAGGAGCCAATCCTCTAGAGAAGCGGTCTTTAGTGAGGCCGATCTGAAAGAGGCGATTCATTGGGACGCGGCCCTGAGCCGAGCCGTTGATCTAGGCCACGTTGTACCAGTGATGATTTCCACGCGCCGTGCGGATTCAACCACGGCAGCCGGGGCCGAGCAAGGCGCTTACTACGCACCGTTGAAGACGCAGCCCGATGACGCTCCCCACTCGGCCGGATGCTGATCGAACTCGGTGATAGACCTCAGACACCGACCCAGCGGAACTATGGCTCCATAGCAAGCCCGCGACACGAGCGGGAGGGATCAGGGTAGTAGATGTAGGAGGAGGAGGGAGAGAAGAGGCATTTTAGAGAGTTCCCCTGGCCCTGTCAATTGGTCCACATACCGAGCAGGGAGGATGAGATCTCATCCCCATCTGCGGGAGCTGGGATGGACGAAGGACGACAAGATTGACCTGGGCCCTATGTGTGATCGAGCATGTAGCGGCGAGCCGGTAGAAAGAGTCTGGAATGTCGCAGGCCAAGGGTCAGGTAGATAGAGTGGCCTGGAAAGTGGACGCCAGTCCGTGGGTCCAGGGGGCTAGTGAAGGTCGACTCGAGCATCAGACAGACGCCATGTAATTTACGTGCAAGCGTGAGCGAGTGCCGGTATGGATCTCGAGGTGATGGGGTGAGCCGGTGTGATCAGACGGCTGCCAAGAGGTCATCTCTGCTGGGGATGTTTGGATGTTCGAGGTTTGAGGCTAAAATGCCCCAAGCTGATGCGAGATGCTGGAGTGCCAAGAGCCCAAGTCGTCCATGTTCCAACCTGGAAGTGACGATGCGTTTTCTGGGTCCTGCCCACTGGGTTTCAGGCCGTCGGAAGTCTATGGGCAGCCTATCGCATCACTTGTCTCAGGGCCCAAACAGCGCCTGCCCCGCCTTCCCCTAAGCGAGGTGCCACAAACCCCGGCGAGCTTGGCAGGGTCCATGGCAGCGGGTGGGCAGGCGCGAAGGATTGAAGGGCTCAAATGGATGCACCTGCCATCTGACTGGGAGACGACGCATCCTTTTAAAGTGCCTTAAGGTTTAGGTGGACAGGCACTATGCAGATTTGGTTACCTAGGTACCTATACGGAGTAGGCAGGCAGGTGTGTAACTACAAGTCTTGCAAAAAGGCATCTTTAGGAGAAAAATAATAAGAAGAAGCAGGAGAAGAATGAAAATAGGCCATCCAGGGTATCTTTATAGCAAGGCCGTGACGTGTGGTGCAATGTGAGGTGCGACAACGTACGCGTGGACGGGCTTCTTGTTCCTTCATTTTCAGAGGTCAGGTTGGTAAGCTCCGGCACCACCGCATTCATTTTCCATGTGATGACATCCTATCCGTAGAAAGGAAACCACCACGCAGCACGAACGGTGTAGAGCGATTGTTCGGACACGCCCTGTTCAACAAGTGCGCTTGCCCTCGCATCCGCCACCCTGGGACCGGCACTGACCAGGACCTGGGCGTTTACGCTTGCCTCACTTCCATGCCAGCATCTACCTTACATCCCACCCGGGCTTGGCCCTACAACGTAGGTACGTACGGCGTGCTACTTCTGCCAGATCCAGTTCGTCTTACCTATTCCAGGCCGTGCCTGGTGCAAAGTAAGGGGATGGGGACGCACGTATCAGGACGACGGAGACGTGCCCTTGCAGTCACCACACAGGCCAACAACGGCGCAACGGCTTCTGACAAACCATCTATCAGACGAATTCTCCACTGATACCGACGCCGATTGACCTTGCCCCTGCTAGAGCCCGGCTTTCTGGGCTTGGTCCTTGGGCCTCGCGTGGCCTGGCGTCCCTTACCGCTTCGATATGCACACTATGTCTGTAGCACGAGTCTCATCATCAGTCTCCATCGACATCTCCATCGCCATCCCCATGGTCCCAGCCCGTGCGGGCGTGGCCCTTGTTCCAGGTATGAGCTTTCGGCATGTTACGTCGATGACGGGACAGTACGTACTTGGTAAGGTACCTGGACAGCAACCTTGAGGCACCCAAACACCAGGTAAGGCCCATTGCCTGGGTGCCGAAGTACTTACCGGGTTAGTCTTGGACTATCTCGTCTCCTCCTACCCTCCTAGGCAGGCTGCTGCTATGCATAGTTCCTAGTTGGCTCCAACCTCCAAGCTCCATCATCCCCAGTTTATCTGGGGCGACGCAAAGCATGGCTCCGGCTCGGGGCAGGGAACCCGCCGGCCACGGTGCTTGGGTGCCTTGTTCGTCCCCTCCATTTCGCTCGCCACTGGACCGAAACCGAGGGCGACATTGTAAATGCCCATGTCAACGCTTTCGAATTCCAGAAGTGTTAATAGGTGCGGTCGGCGGATACTATGGCCGGCGCCAGGGCTCCCGTTCCCCGGATTGGTGCTTTGGGGGTGTTTGGGTGTATGCTGGTGTTGGGGGCGGAGGTTCTGGTTTGGGGGCAGCCTCGAGGCCTTCTCCTCTTCATAAGTACAGTTTATCCTGGGGTGCGGTCCAATCGCCAGGCAGGCCGAGGCGCCAACTCGGTGTAGTGTGTACTATGTACGTCTGGTCGGTATGGTACTGGACGATCACGGTCGACCACGGTCGACCACGGTCCGTCTGCAACGCCCTAGTACGACGGCCTACTTCTCATACTAACGGCCCTGGTAGGGTTAAGGGAGTCGACAAGGTGTCATTGGATACCTGTGCGGACTTCGTACAGTACCTGACTCCGTACATACTCCATTCTGTTCCATCCCATCCTGCCCCATCCTGTTGTGCTCCATGCTGCAGAGAGCCAGAAGCAACCAAGCAAGCCCCCAGAACAAGCCCCAGCGCCAGAACAAGCCCCAGTACAACAACAAGCCCCAGCACGAGCGCCGGGGACCGGCCACCCTAGGCCAGTCCGACAAGAACTCGGCGTCTCCACTCTCCATCGACACCACCCTCATCGTCCCCTACCCCCTGTCGCTGTCACTAGCCACCTCCACACCAGCAACTTCGAAAATGAGACCGTCTACTAGGGTACGGGTCAGTCGTACAATTTTGGCCTCCGGGGCTGGTCAACCGGTCGACCCTGTTTTACCATCCATTCTTTGAGCACTGGGCACGTACTGGACACTGGGCACTGGGCACTGGGCTTCTAGTCTGGGCTAAGGGATCTGGCCGCGGAGCACGACTCATCACTCATCGCTCTCCCTACTTCAGTACTTTTGGACATCAACCCCATCTTGCCCATCCCGTTTCCCGTCTCCCGTCTCCCGTTCTCCGTCTCCCGTGCCAGCTCCTCTTCAAAGTCCCACTGCCGAGGCGTCTGTCCGCATCTGGAATCCTGGACATCTAGACTCTTGTCTTGCCATCTTGCTTCCTTTATTTGGTTGCCACCCCTCTTGGATATAGGTAGTCGATATTCCTCCATCACTACTTGCCAATCCCACTCCCGGCCCTCAGCGCTCGCCTTGCAACCCAGCCACAGGTCTCTCCGCTCACCACCACCCATCATCCATCATCCATCATCCATCGCCCGACATCACCAAAGCATCCCCGAAAACCCGGAAATTCACATCTCCTGGAATGCCCCAAGGTGCTTAACAAGACATCCATTCCCCGGCCATTGCCGTCTTGTCTGCCTTTGCCCCCCCGCGACATCTACTTGGCCCCGCCTCCGCCTCTGTTCCCGTCACCTATATCCATCAAATTATATGCCAAGTCGTTGCCATCGCCGCCACCCATCTTTCACCCCAAACCAGAACAAGAAATGACCGTATCTGCGTACGACCCAATGAATATTCCTCACATTTCTGGAGTCCATCCTGTGGCCATTCCTCGGCCTCAGGTTGGCATTGAGCGCCTTCCTACCCGGAGAATGAGCAACGAACCCCGGGAGTCCATGAACTGCAAATCATGCCGAAAGCGAAAGGTGAGCAAAACCCCACTCCCGTCTACTAACTCGACGGTTTTCTTACTCTGCACCCCCAGATCAAATGCAACCGACTTCGACCCTCTTGCGAAGCTTGTCAGGTCTTCCAATGCCCGTGCATCTATGGTAAGTTCTTTCTACGTGAAGCGTAACGTGACATGAGAAGTCTCTCGATCCCAAGTATCAACCTGAAATCGATATGCTGACCAGAGCCGCGCATGAATAGACGCTGTGCCAAAGAAACGTGGGCCAAAGACGGATGTACTCGAAGCTCTTCTCAAAAGGGTAGACGGGCTAGAAGCCAAGCTTCGAGAAAAGAATGAAGATGATGCCTCGCCGACGGTTGCAAATGCCCCCATGCCTGGGAAGACAGATGCCTCGGTATCTGGCTCTCAAGCTGGAGAAGGGGGAGAGCCGGCCCCCAAGCGAATTGCACTCGAAGCGCGGGCGTCTCCTTCCGATACAGATTTGACAATGCTTTCCCCGCAAACACCCATTCACAGGTTCGATTGCAGGCAGTCTTTTGATTATTGGAAACCCGGATCTAACCAACTGAACAGCGAACTATCCCCGAATGGAGCTCAAACAGATACTCTCCTTGACACCTACTTCACGCGATTCCACGGCAAGCCCTACTACATTCTCGATGAATCCTCCATCAGGCAACGACTTCAATTGAACCAGCTTCCTAAGTATCTCTCTTACGCCATCTCAGCTGTTGCCGCGAGGTATGTGCCATCTAGAGCATCCTGGATCGATCTCTGACTCCTTGGTTTAGATACACTCCTCACCCAAGCGGATATCAGGCAGCTATCAAGCTTAGCGAAGACTTTGCAACTCGGGCAAGGGGAGAGATTAGTACTGATGACCCATCAATCGACGCTCTCCAAGCGCTCTTGCTCCTCGTGAGCGCATTTACAGCATCTGGGAAGGGAAAGAAGGCATACATGCTAATGAGTAACAACACCCTCCCCATTCGAACCCCCAGTTTGCCTTACTGACAAAGTGTAGCGAGCGCGACCGGGATAGCCATGGCACTAGAAATCCACCGAGAAATGGACTCCCAGGCTCGAATGACACCTGTGGAGAGAGAGATGCGCAGACGACTGTTCTGGACCTGCTACTTACTCGATCGATTCCAAACCACGGGCTCGAAAAGGCCATGTCTCATTAGCGACAACACTATCCTCCTTCGTCTTCCATGCTGGTCGCCGAACTCATCGTCATTGCCCGTGGAAGGGGAGTTCTTCCAAGCAGGCTCCAACCTTCAGTACTTCCAGGGCAGCGGTAAAAAGCCACAAGGCAGCACGGGAATGCTCATCGATATCACGCGAATTCTCGGAATCACCAACCGATATCTGGCTGCAGGTGGTGTGAAGGGAGATTCTCACTTCCCCTGGCATTCGCTTTCCAGCCTGTCCAAGATTCGACACGACCTGGATATCTGGGCTTCGGGCACTGAAGATGTTTTCTCTAGTCTCAACACGCTTTTCGGCCAGGCGGACTCGACTGTTCTGGTTCTCAGCAAGCTCATCTACCACCTCATCCACTGCCTCATCTACCGGCCATTCCTACCCATCGACTTGGCCGAGCTTGCTGAGATTGGCCAGCATCAGTCGTGGCAAATCGAGGCGACTAACATGTGTTTTCTCCATGCCAACGCCATTGCTGAGCTGATTGAATTTGGGAAGCAAACAGGAACTATCGAATGGCCTGCATTTGTTGGTTACTGCATCTGTACTGCAGGGACTGTTCACATCCACGGCGCACACTACAGCAAGCAGGGCGGCCAGGGCGAGGTAAATGTCTTCACCTCGTCGGCAGATTTCCTGTCCCGGGAGATGCAACAACTGAGCGAGCTTCGGTATGCTTGGGCCTGCGTTCAGCACCAACGGGAGACATTACAGGGCATCTACAACGCGCATGGGGAATTGGTTAAGACATTGGCGCGGAACTCGATGCGATACACGCCGGGCTTCCACAGTGAGGATTTCTTCGATCGATACACGAATATGGGTGGCCCTGGTGGCCAATCGTTCAGTTTCGACGCAGCCAACTTAAGTCTTTCGGATGTCGTTGTCGACTTCACTGCCGATTCATACACTGGCCATGAGCTTTACACGACGCGAGTTCCTGATGGGCCCGACCGACCTAGTCTCAAGCGCAAGAGCACAGCCCAGATGACACGAAAACGACCTGAAGTGAAGGTGATTGCTAGTCTGACAACCTCGGCCTCTGGGCTCCCTACCCCGGCAAACCCTCGACGATCCTTCTCGTACACGACCGGCATGGTCCCCCAGTCATCGCCTGGACTGCTCGCGACCCCAACCTCGATACCACATCACATGGAAACGCACGACAACGAGACACACATCAACGGGCTGCAGGATCATCTCGATGAAACATCTGCGAACAGTGCTGCGGTTGCAGCAGCAGCGGCGGCAGGTTTTGGCATGTCGCCCACAACACATCACGCCCCTGGCCAGGGTATGGGTGCAATTGGAGGCGCGCCTTTCAGCCCACCGTACAGTTACGCATCGGCTTCGAGTGTAAACCACAATGGGGCTACGGTGATCAACGAGGCCAATGGGGGTTACGATGCTATGTTTGGAACCCTCCCGACGAATGCCTTCAGCAGCCCTGCAGCTTGGCACACCGAGGAGCACCAACATCAACATCACGCGAAACTCCACCACACCCCCATCATGGCGGCTGCGCCCAGCCCCGGAAACAGGAGCAACAATGGGAGTATTGGAACAGGCCAGGGGGAAGAAAAGGACCCATTCCTGACCCTCCTCGAGCAGCTGGCGGAAAACGAACAACGGTCACAAAACGGACATGGTAGTGACCTGGACTTCTTCCTGGGTGGGCCGGTCGCGAACTCCTGATGGGGCTGGATAAAACAAAACTTCACTTCTCTTACATTCTTGTTTCAAAACAGACTTTTTTTTATTTATTATCCTTTAGGAAGCGACGAATGTTTCGCAACAAAACATGAGGGGGCGGGGAACCACGGCAGCATACGGAGACGGAGGGAGGTTCATTTGTAACTAACGAAGCACGAAAAGGCAATCAGGACACATGCTTTGGCAGAGAATGTTGCGTTCCATTTGTAGGCGCAAAACTTGTATAGCATTTACAGGAGAAAGTGGGGATTTTTGTTGGACTTGTCTGGAGGAGTTTGGATTCGCATGGTGATTACAACCGGGGAGGGTTTTCTGTCATTCTAAGGGCAGAGACGGTGTTCTCAAACCCATGTACAAACAACAAACGGGAAAGTTATGGTTATTACATAGTATATAAGATAGGGATAATGTTTGAACTTTAATAAGCTTGTCGTTGTCTTTGATCGAACATGAATCGATAATGCATGATCTGGTGCAAATGGCGGGTTGTAGGTGCTCAACAACCCCGTTGGGCGATAAAAGGGAATAGCGACATGCGTTTGTTGGCTTAGTTGCTGCGCACTGTCCACGCAAATCGACTACCGAGACCGAGCCCCCGGTCTGATACATGACAGATCAACGGCTGCCCCAGGGTATGGGGTTCCAGGATGTTTGGGTCCGGGGCCTGAGCCAATGCTGCAGCCTTGGATGCGCGGCAACTTGCAAGGCGCTCTTAGCGGGAGGGGTGGAAGAGGGGAAGAGGGGAAGAGGGCGAGAGGGGATAGAAGGGGGTTCGAACTTGCGTACGTGGTACTGCGCAGCATGTAGTATGTACCAATACAGTGCTGCACAATCGCGATGGACGATCATTGAGGCTGTCATGGATATTCGGGATTGCGGGCCGCAACTTGCCATGATGACCACATATGATACCCGTGCTGCCCATGATGCCTTGAGGAGGGTGGGGTGAGCCGAGTGAGATTGGCACGGAGCACAGGGCGGGGACAGGCTTGAGGCAATTGGGAATGCACGTCGTTGCCGTCGTGCGGTATGGATCTCGCCGAGTTTGAGGTTTGATGTCGAGGAGTGTGATGACGATGCAGCGGCGTGTGATTGTCTACGAAGTAGGCGTGTGATGGATGATGCTCTGGGGGTGGTGTTGCAGGCCCTAGAAGTGCATACCTAAGAGACTAGAGACCTAGGTAGGTCTCTAGTCTCTAGTCTCACAACAATGAAGGAATTGGGACACGCCCGATCCCGATCATGAACATGCCGAAGGCCCTGTCATACGTTTTTCTTTCTTTTTCCTGCAGCCGTGCCCGTTTATACAAAACACTCGTTTATGGTTTGTGTGCCTCACGCAAAGGCGTTGTAGTGTATTAACTGCTTCTGACTCGCGTGGATGCCATGCTAATAGTGGACGTGTCGCGAAACCGGAGGGTTTTGGTGAGGCAGGGGTAAATTGGGCCTGGAGGGTTTTTATGGAAGCAAAATCGAAGCAATTGCGTACTATAGTCTATACGTCAAAGCATTCGCGCGTATTCTGAATGGTAACTCGGGGAATCCTGCGCGCTGTGCTGATCGGCTTTGAGACGCAACGGCTCCAAGCCGGGACCAGCCTCGGGGCGGAGCGCTGTGAAGCCTCGTTCGGCGTGGCCATCAACACCGATTCTCCGTCGACATAAATAGAATCGCAGAACACGAACCGCTCTGAAACAACTTGATGGATAGTTTTGTTTCCACGCTTCCAGTTCTCGAACCTGTCAGAGCGTGATGGTATCGTGAGACACACGACGGGCTTGGCCTCGAAGGATCTTTCATCTCTAGACCCAGACAACTCGGGGCTAGGCCTCAGCTAAGCCTCGCCCACGCCCTCGGTCTCGGTAACGATGGCTCTGGCCTCATTTTGATCGACCTCGTCGTACCCCTCCTCCTCTGGAGGCGCAGTCCATCCCGTCGCCGCCTGAATCGCAATCATGGCGATGCCCAGAGCTGCGGCCGCTAGCCAGAGGCCCCTTGAAGCACTGGCGTACCCGTCTACTGCGACAAGGCGGTCTGCGTCATCTAGGCCGCCGCCAAAGACCAGCCCCGGTGTTCCGAGGAGTTTGGATATCAGCCGTCTCCGCTCTTCGCTGAGCTGTTGTCCGCCGTCGAGCTCGAGGAAGCCGGACACCAGCTCACTACGCAAGAGTCGGTAGAAGACACCGCCGCCAATGGCCGTGCCAAAGCTGCCTCCGAAGCCTCGAAACGTTCCCAGCAAACTTGTCGTAATGTACCGCGTGTCCTCGTGGCTGAGGTGAAGGAGGTGTGCGAGGGTGTAGTTGAGCCCAGCACCGGTTGCCAGTCCGTTGGCCAGAACAATGACGATAAAGAGCTCCACTGGCACACTGGGAGTAGCAACCAAGGAGAGGGCATACAAGCTGACACTGAAGAGGACCATAGACACGATCGACGGGAGCCAGAAGGCACCGCTGCGACGCACATGCAACCAGCCAACGACAATACCGCCGATACCAAAGCCCAAGTTGGTGGGAACGAGGATGGATCCAGCGACGGCGGGCGCTGCGCCTCGGACCGCGAGCATGAAGATGGGGCCGTAGAAGAGGACGGTCCAGCGGGCGGACATGAGGGCCAGCTGGGCTAGACACGAGAGGAGAATGCCGCGAGAGGAGAGTACCTTGATGGGGATGATGGGCTCGGCGGCGAGGCGATATTCGACGCCGAGGAAGAGGAAGAGGCTGGCGGTTGAGAGAAGTATTGGCAGGGGCCGAATATCGCCAACGAGGCCATACAAGAAGAGAACAATGGTGAGAGCCTGGACGATTCGGTGAGTTAGGACATGCGCACTTGCACTCTCGGCGATTGAAGGACGTAGATAGGCTTACAAGAAGGACAGCTCCAAGGTAGTCGATGCGGGCAAACTTTCGCTGCCAGGAGTCCCTGTTGGCGGCTTCCAGTTCCACGGTCCTGGGAAGGCTTGTGTAGACGCCAAGGCCTGCAAGCAAGGCAAGGGGAGCCTGTATCCAAAACAGTGGACGCTTTGATTGATCAGCCATTGTCGAGTGCTGCTTTTGGCCAGTATGATGTCAAAAACTTACCCATCCCATGACTGGCATCAGTCCTCCATACACAATCGCTCCGATTGAGACACCCGTCGTAAAACCGGCATTGATGCAACCCATAACAACACCACGAGTCCGCTCGCTCGTCAGTTCAAGTCCGAGAATGACAGCCAGGGTGAGTACGCCGGCGCCACCGACTCCGGTAACAACACGGCCGGCGACGAAGACGGCAAAGGAGCCGGCAGACGCGCAGAGTCCGTTGCCGGTGCAGAGCAGCGCCGCCACCGGGAGGATGAGGTTGCGCGGCGGGAAGATGGTGGCGAGGCGGCCGGCCACGGGAGCCAGAGACGACATGGGGATGAGATAGGCGCTGCTGAACCACATGGCAGTGGCGTCGTAGGTTTTCAGCTCGGCGGCGATGGCGCCCTGGATCAATGTCATGCCCGACATGCTAGAAGCTATTTCGGTGGAGAGAGCGTCAGCATACGTGCGAGGTGCAAGAACCCCCCGAGAGTATCCTGTTGGGACTCGGGTATGCGCGTGGTTGAGGTACCTTGCAGGAATATAAGCAGCCAAAGACTCAAGGCGATGCAAAAGGTTCTTGACGGGCCGACCTGGGGAGTGGAGGCGGCATCCTTGGAGCCGTTGCGATGAAGGAGATTGGTGTCGGTGACCTCTGAGAGGGTCGAGTCATCACCAAGTGTTCCCGAGCTGAAGCTGGAGCCGGACAGTAACAGAGGCGTCTCTTCCGTAGCCGTCACGTCGTCACGGAACGCACCGTTAGCTGCGGGCGTGAAGACGGTGGTGGGGACGGCATCGGGGCCGGTGGCCGGAGGTTCCCGGCCGGAGCCCATGGTGACAGTAGATCCCTATCAGGAGGCAAATCTAGGAGGATCGTACGACGGTGATCGAGAACAAGCTTGGCGGTGACGGATAACTTCAAACTACAAAGTGCTTCATTGCGGAAATGGAGATGCGAGATGGGTGTTTGAGATGATCTAACGGTGATGGTTGTGGTGGGTTATCGCAATGTGATTGGTAATCCAGATCCGGAGTGGACGGAGACCGAAGGCCGAAACGTCCGGGCTTCACGGCTGATTTGGCCGGCTCCGGGCCCGGAGTTCGGCCAGCTCCTCTATTTGAGCGGCCGTCCTTTGTGGGTTTCAGCGTGTGGTTTAGAGCGGTCTGATGAGAAGCTTTCTTGGCCACGAGACCTAGTGTCTTGGCCAGGGTTGCAGTGTGAACTAGCAACGACTACGGGAGCGAGGCCGTTGTGGCTTGGAGCCATGCTGTCAACGGAAAGCCTGATCTCTTGGCACCAGCACGCCAGCTGGGAAGTGAAGAGGCACTCGAAGTGACGGGTCAGACAATGTTTTACTTGATCGAGTGTCTGTGTGGAAGACTGGTCGCGCGACAACTAGATGTGGTGGTAGATGTGAGGTAGCATGGGTAGTCACAAGCAGGTACCGCTCATTCATCGGTAGCGGGACGCACGATCAGAGACAATGGCTTGCTTAGGCCGATGGCGAGCGGTGGCGGCGGGAAGCGAGTGGCCCGGGCGGAATTGCAGCAGTCGAGGAGCAACGAGGGCTGACCGTGGGCAATACGTACGTATCTCGCTCTCTTTCTCGGGGGAGAAACAAGCGAGCGCGGCTACACAGGGGCCGCTGGCAGCCAACACGAACACGATCTACCTGGTTTTTGCTGTGGCCGCAGGTGGTTGGATGATTCTTTCCCGCGTAGTTGCGGTGTGAGGGGGGGAGGAGTGAACTGGGGCAAGTTTTGACTTCCCCGCCAAAGGCGCCGGTGTGCACTCGGTTAAGAGACGTTGAGCGTGATGGAGGGATGGGGGGATGAATGTATGGGCGGGATTGTTGCCACTATCTCAAGTGCAAAGGGGGGGTTATGATTCGCCCGCCAAGTGCCAGCCCACCAGATATTCGAAGTGTTGGTGTTGAGTGGTGATACATGCCTATCGTGGCGGTTTGAGGCGTCGCGGGAGGCAAAAGAGATAAGCGGGGGATTCAAAACCACACGGCCATGGTCTCAACTTAAAATGTGCTTGTCCCGCTGGAGCGGACAAGGATGGCTATGACGTCGAGCCGTGTGGCATCCCGCGCAAGTGACAGACCAACCGAAGCGAGGGCACGAAATGGTTCATTGATTGACACTTTTGGTGGCTTTGCTGGATAGCAATGAGGTAGGTTAGGTAGGCACCTAGGTTGCATTGAACCACCCTCGGCGGGGTAAGCCGAGAAAAGTGCCGCTGAGGATGGCAATTCTTTCAGTTAGACCATGGCCGTTCAAGCCATTCTGATGACGGCAAGACGGGTCCTGGTGGTTGGGATTAGTTTCCCGACTCAAGGTCGGATGATCAGTTCTTGGCCAGAAACAGGCACCGAGGTTTCTCTTGTGCGATGATTTATTTCAATCCCCATGTCACAGGATCAATGGTCACACCGGCACGCCGCCGCGGGGGCTGTCAATCAAGCATGCTCCCCAGAAGAAGCGTTGAATCAAGGCGCAGCCAGCCAACGACACCCCATTCTGCAGGCGGCTGCTCTCAGGCTACCGGCTTGAGTTATCCAGCCTACCACGTACCGTACGGAAGGAGTGCGGACTGGTTTGTGTTACGAGCCAATGCCGGTGGGGGCTGGTTCCCCAGGGAGGCGGAGGAAGCACGATAGGGTTGGATGGTGATTTTGTGCAACTGCGGCATGTCATTTTGCGGGGTGTCTGTCGATGCTGGATTGGAGGTGAAAGCCCTCGGGCAGTGCTCGCCAAGCAGCATGGCGACGAGGCATATTTCCTCCTTTGTTTGCGCGTCTGCGCGTCTGCGCGTGCTTTGCATGTATTGATGAAATGAAAATTTAATTCGCTCTCGCTATGACGGTTGGTTCTGACTTCCTAGCACGGCAAATGTAACGTCGTCACACCTCTGCCAAGGAATAACCCGCCCCGTCGGGTCCATCTCATGCTGGCGTTGGCGTGTGTGTTACTCTACAGCACAATTCCAGCGTGCGGTACAACCATTGTCATAGAGTATGAGCGACCAAAGGGTAACATACAATGTACGTAACTGCAACGGCGCATCCCATGTCCGTCTTGGCAATCCATGGAGCCGGATTCCACAGTCGAGGACGGCTCTCGCCCAATCCCAGACTCAAGGGCTTGGAAAATTCTACCTCGATGCTCTTGCTCGACTCCCGAACTTTTCGCTCGTTCTCCAGTTGAGGGTCAAAAGGACCGACGATTGTAGCGGCCGGTCCTTGTAGCGCCGGGACGCAATGGATCGGAAACCCTTCGCTGCATGGCATTACATAAGTATACACCTCTCATGGTAGTCTCGAACACCGTGTAATGGATCAGCTAATAATCCTGTTGCGGGTTTTGGGCTGCCATTCATCCCCCACCCCGTTGGGACTTGTTGGAATCGTCTCCGTCGGCCACGTTTGCCGCCGCACCGAAGCGAGAACGAGAGCGTGTCAAAGCCGCAGCATAATTGGCGAGCATAATCATGCGCCAGTACACGGCTCGCCGAAAACGATTTGGGAACCCTGGACTCGCGATTTGCTGGCAAAGGCGGTCTTGGCCTTGGGATATGGACATGTTCTGCCACAACCGCTCAACCTTGTTGTCATTCGCAAAGCTCCTTCCTCCACCTCTTTTTGCCCTCTCCACTTTGACCTCCACCAAATCCCGCGCCTCGTTCCTCGTTTCTCCCACCCCGTTTTCTGGGTGCCCGTTTTCCGCTAGTTCTGCCGCTCGGTCTCCCAATTCTCTCGTCTCTCTCCTCTTGTCTCTCTCTCTCTCTCTCTTTCGTTGGTCCGCTGCTAGCAACTTGCATTACTGACGCCATGCCGACGTGCGTCTCCACCTCTAGCTGAGCCGTGGCCATACCGGTCATCCATTCGCCATTACTAGGCCATCAACCATTAGCCATCAGCCATCAACCTAGCCTCTTTCTTCGCTGCATGTCGGTGGTGGTTTGCCGCTTGCCATCCACTTTTCCGCGTCCCACCTTTTCGGGGTCTTTGTCGAGGTCTTGTCGAGGTCTTTTCAACGTCTCATCAGAGTCCTCCTGCTCGTTATTGCTTCTGCCGTCCCGGCACCAAGTCGAGATTCCGCCACTTCTTTTCGTCTCTCCATCTCTACAGACAGGGCGGCTCTATCGACAAATTTGCTTTCTAATCCTTGAGCCCCGGGCTCTTGGCTTTTGCTTTTGCTTTTGCTTTTCCCCGCAGACCTTTCTTGCCGACCCGAAACAGAGTCTTTGTCTTGATCCCGCCCTCATCCTCATCCGCCCTTTTTGTCCTCGAACGCCATCCACCATCCGCCAGTTTTGGTGCCAACTTCAGTATCCGTCAATCTCGAGCCCCACGATCTCCTAGAGGAAATGGCACGCGCACCCACCCGCCAGTTCGGCTCCCCCAGCTCCCCCAGCTTCCCCAGCTTCTCCGGCCTCTTGCTGCCTCCCAACTTCTAACAAGTCCATGTCTCGCATCTCAACATGTCCGACTCGGCTTCGTCCTTACAGGACGATGGCGGCTTCCCTGACCGCGGGCCCGCTGTCTTCGCCGTCACCGCCGCTACTCTGGTCCTCGCTACTGTCTTCGTCGCTGGACGTATCTTCTGCCGCACCTTCATCGTCCGCAATGTCACATGGGACGACCGCGTCATGATGCTCGCATGGCTCTTCGCATTCTTCCTCTCCTTCACCATCTGCTTCGGCGTCCGCAATGGTCTCGGTCGACACGATGACAACATCTCCGAAGACCATCGACCCGCCCTCCGCCGCTGCGAATATGTCTTCTCTATCCTCTACGTACGTCCTCTTTTCCCAATGCGCCATCATTCTCCGTCCGCGCTTGCTGACACAACCTGCCCATGCAGAATCCCGCCCTCATGGCCACCAAAACCTCCATCCTCATCTTCTACTTGCGCCTCGCCAAAAACACCCAGCGCGTCCTCCGCTTTGCCTCATGGCTCACCCTTGCCATTGTTAATGCTGCAGGCATCATCCTAACCTTTATGAACGTCTTCCAATGCCACCCCACTCGAGCCGCCTGGGACGCCACATACGACGACACCGCCAAATGTATTCCGCTCCTGACTGAGTTTATTTGCTCCTCACCTGTCAATATCGTCACCGACTTGGCCATCCTTGCTCTACCAATTCCTGTTCTCACAGGCATGCGCCTACCTCCACGACAAAAGACCATCCTCGTTCTCACCTTCACCGTCGGCATCTTCGTCGCCGTTGTCGATGTTGTTCGCATTTACTACCTTCAGCAGGCTATCACCGATACGCCCACTGGTTCCGTCAGCGGTTCTCAATCCAGGTTTGGTGGCCAGGCCGACTTTGCCTGGAATGCCTCCTTGTCCCTCATGTGGAGCGCTGTTGAAGTCAATGTTGGTATGACTTGCGCTTGTGTTCCCACCCTCAAACCCCTCGTCTTGAAGCTTCTCCCCTCGATGCTGTATGATCCCAATGGGACGAGGAGCAGCTCATCTAAAGGACCCAATGATTCGGATACGCCGTCCACTGGCAACCGCGCCAGCATACAACCCCCACCAGCAGTCGCATTCCCCGGTGTGCAATCGCCTCTTGGCGACTCCAGCGCCCCGATCAGTGCCATGGAGTTCTTGACGACCCCCTTCATGGAACACCCCGGTGCGACTTCCCGGCCCAGAGGCCCTCCCGTCAACACTGATACTACCCTGACGTCCTCTACTGGGTCTGAGGGGGAGGGCATCTATTTTGGATTCGTCAACATGCACCGGCCCAAAAGCATGCTCAAGTGCAATTCGAGGGAGTCCTTCAAGTACTGTACGATTGTCTCAATCCTCTTTGTCCTGTGGGGTGTTTCATACGGCCTTTTGAACACTCTCAATAACGTCATTGCCTCTGTGAACAACATGACTAAAGCAGAAACGCTGGGCATGACAAGCGTGTATTTTGGTGGCGGGTATTTCTTTGGCCCTTTGTTGGTGGGCGAATGGATCCTCCGACGAGACGAACATAACCGATCAAGGCGCCATAAGCGAGGCGGCAACGACAGTGTGGGTGGGTTCAAGGTCACCTTCATCGTAGGGCTCTGCTTCTACGGCGTTGGAACCGTTATCTTCTGGCCCTCGGCCGTCATGAAGTCGTACGGAGGTTTCATGCTCAGCAACTTCGTCGTCGGCTTCGGCCTCTCTATCCTGGAGGTCGGCGCCAATGCCTTCTTGGTCCTATGCGGTCCTGCGGAGTACGGCGAAACACGACTGCTCCTGGCTCAGGGCTTGCAAGGGGTGGGTAGCGTGCTCAGCGGTCTCATGGCACAGAAGGTGTTCTTCAAGGGTATCACCAACGTGGAAACCACCACGAGCATGACACTCATCAACGTTCAATGGACGTATCTCGGCATCACCCTGCTCTGTGTTATCCTGGCTCTCTTCTTCTATTACATGCCTCTGCCAGAGGTAAACGATAGCGAGCTTGAGGAATCAGCTAAGCGGTTGCCCATCAACCCCGAGAAGAAGTCCAATGGCCTGCAACTACGCACCTGGAGCCTGATCCTGGCAATCATGGCCCAATACACATACGTCGCGGCTCAGGAGAGCTGCAGTATTAATTTCCGCAGTTTGATGATTTCCATCCTCCCATCCCAGGCGAGTACGGGCGAGGATGCGGCCAGTGGCACAAGCGAGTCGGCCGACCCGGATAAGCCGCCGGGCATCGCCCTCTCAATCACCGACTATTTGCTTATTGCACACACGGCTTTTGCCATCTCTCGATTTCTCGCTGCTGGATTCACCTATTTCTCCGTCGGCCGCCGCCGTTTGCCAACGCCTCGCAAGGTCCTCACCGTCTGCATCATCATGTGCTTCATCTTGGCTCTTCTCCCGGTTGTGCTCACACCACCCAATCCCAACCTCCTCGTCGTGCCCATCGTTTTGTTCTTCTTCTTTGAAGGACCCATTTGGCCGTTAATTTTTGCGATTGGTCTCCGAGGTCAAGGTCGACGAACGAAACGAGCAGCTGCTTTCATCACAATGGGCGCGTCTGGCCCGGCGTTCTTCCCATTTGTCATGTACGGCATAATCATCAACGGTGGCACGGTTAAAATTGCCTTTGTCGTCGTCATCGCCCTCCATGTCCTGACGCTAGGATATCCCATCTTCTTAGAGTTTGTCACGGATGCTAAGACGTTGGTGGATCCATCCCCGGTCCTGAGAGATGCCCCAGCAAACGATGAGCTATCCCCAATGGAGGCAATTATCGCGCAGCGAAGACGTCACCAAAGTGCCACCAAAGAAAAGAACGAAGGATTCTTTGGTAAAGTGACGAAAGGGGTCGGCGCAAAGCTCATGGGCTCGCGCCGTCGGTCATCGCAGCCCTCAATCCAACATAATGAGAATAATCCTGGCGGCTCACCGCGGATATAACGTTGATGACTTAGATGTATTTTTTGGGTTTAATTTCATTCTCTTGGATGTATACAGAGAAGTGGCGTCACCTGGTTAAGGGAGGAAGATATTTATTTCAGGGCGATATACCCAACATGTCCACATGGGATGGACATCGGTACATAAGATTTCACAGGACATATATAACCCTACATAGGTAGCTAATATCACATAAGAAGCCAACAAGGCAAAACGGTTTTCAAAACACCCTGATTTGAATTGTGACACATCGCAGAGTCATATGAAGTTGAGATCGACTAGATGGCCTGCAAGATGTCAAAGACGTGCGCACAAGCACCATCGCGTGCATCACTTCGAAAGCCATGATATTCTACCATCCAAACTGCTCACAATGAAGCTCTACGCCCGCCGAGTCTGGTCGAACAAACTCCGCCGTTGCATTCCGCACCGTCGTCATCAACGTCTGCGGTCCACAACCCATGACCAGCACTCGCTTGTCTGACGGAACTCCCTCTATCCCAGCCCGTATGAGAGCTGCAACATTGGGCCGTCGGTAAATGATGGAAAAGTCGCTGCCCGGGCCAGCCGCATCGAGAGGCGAAATCGGGGAAGTCGGGGACTCGACGGGGGATGCGACGCCTGACTTCTCCATGTCTGTTGTCGCCGTTGGCAGTGGGATAGAGAGTCTCGAGACGTAAGGCTTCTCAGGATCCGGTGTCGGGGATGTGCTCTGAGAAGATGATCCCGAGGATGATTCTGAGGATGACGGGGGCTTCTCGCCGGGGCCTTCGCTCATTGAGGATCGCGTGACATATACGTGAACGGATACGCGTGGGTCACCCTTCAGGATCTTCAGATGCTCAGAGAACCAAGTGAGATATGCTGTGGATTTGTTTAGCATCACTTCAAGCAGCTTCCAGTATTACACCCCGACTTACCATGATGCTTAATCATCCAGATAAATACAATGGACTTCTCGTCGCCCCCATTCTGCTCAAGAATGCTCCGCGCGACGCCAACAGTGAAGCTCGCTCCGCTGCCGCCGGCGACGAGAATGACTTTGTCGTGCTCCCTAGGATTGGGAAAGGTGCCGTACGGCCCCTCGACGGACGCCCTCAGCGAGGCTCCCGGGTTTCGCACTGCGTAATTGTGCAGGGCGCGGGTGAAGCCGTCGTGAGCCGCAATCACGAATTCAAAGGGACCTATAGCGACAATCGTAAATGGGTGCGTCTGCAAAGCGCTGATCGAGGGTATCCAAAGGAAGCTGTGACGCCCTGAAAACGATGTGCAGGGCTGTTTCGAGAAGACAAGGCGAGTGCCTCCATGAGGGAGGGGCGTGAGCGTCACTGTGTTGTTGACGCCATTGATGGCGAGGCGGAGGAGACGGATGCAACGATCGAGCACCCAAATCCCAGCCGTAGTGATGGTGATGTATACAATCGGCCTGCTGGATTCTGGCTGGTGCAAGCCAACCATGACCATACCAAGCATCCAGAACGTGACATGGAGATAATAGAACAACTCGTACAGCCAATTTCGAACAACAGCACCTGCAAATCCGACACAGAGGAACGAAAACCCCGCAATGAGGCCAAATATTTCCTTGATCTCTGTGAGGCGGCTCAGACGGCCTTGCAGGCCAAAGACGGCTGCATACGAGCACCCGTGGACAATGACAAAAGCGACCGTCGTAAAGCCAGCCACGCGGTGGAGTATGTTCAGGCGCTCGTGAGACCAGGCTGTGAAGACTGCAAATGGCGTGTTCTTAAGCGAAAACACGACGACAATAAGGGTGTTTGCGATGGCCATCCTGTAGTTCAATTAGCACGTAGGTGATCGTCGTGTGCTGGGAATCGCCTTACCAGCCAGTTCGCGAGGCAACGTTGCTCAGCAGAGGCATGTTGCTATTGTCAAACTTGATAAAAGCGGCAATGATGTTGATGCCCAGATATGCGACTATGACGAATACATGGCCTACCGTTGGGAGGCCAGGGCACTTGTGGAGCAGAAGGCTCCTGATTCTTCTGAGCAATGTCGTTAGATTCGCGATGAAGCCCCAAGCACAGGGGCGACGTACCGTGAGACGACGGCGCAAGCGTGAATTCTCCCGCAAAGTGTTCGCTTGGTAGCCCCAAGCTGGCGTAAGACATGAAAGCCAAGGATCAAGCCCGCCAGGATCGACATCATGGCTGCAAAGATGGTCATGGCCTCCTTGTTGAGCTGCGACCGCCTCGCGATCTTCGCAAAGAAGGCCGGGTCCATGTGGGGAGCGCCTGTCATAATTGCCACAAGATATTCAAAGGGTTCGTATCGAGGACTAGAAATAATGGTGGGAATGCGGAGAAGAGATGGGGAGAGATGGAAGAATCAACAACAGGGTTTTTGAGCGTGGAACTGCGAGTCGTACGCAAAGAGCACAGAAATACAAGAGTGTGAAAGTGTTATCCAAACATGACCATGTATTCGAAATATGAAGGTAGTACAGCAACCAGTGTTTGTGATGCGAGGAGACTCTCAAGTCCAGAGAGCAGCATGGAAACTACTTATCTCACTTGATCATCCAACGCGAGGAGTCATCAGGGGGGGCATGATCCGGAGGGCATACCATCAGCCCGTGGAGAGAGGGGTAAAAGGCAGCCAAGTTGGGAAAATATGTGAGTGCCATCGGGAAGTTTGAAACGAGAGGCGTGGCGTTGTCGTTTGCCCGGAGGTGATGCTCGGATGCAGGTAGGCTTCTAGCTGCGGGGAGCATGCAAACATGTTCTGCGGTAGCCGGCGTTCAGAGCTGCAGGCTGGTCGAAAAACGGATAATCAAGTTGAAACAATTGAACAAACGTGGTTGCGAGGCAGGAAGTCTCCAGGAGCCGACGTCTGAAGCTGTTTGTTCCGAAGCGACGACACCATGGATCAGATGTGATGCACCACATGGTAATCCAGCAGTTGGATTAGACGAAGCGTGATTGACACATGCATGGTCTCACTGTATGGTCAACTCAGTGTATATTGGCAGCTCGGATGTTGCTCAAAGTTAAGACATATTCGTCAATTCGAGTCGTGGCCAAGTGATGTGTGCGAGTACAAGACACACGATGTGGGGGCGTGGTTTTGTGTGTAGTAATCGGGCAGTTGGTTCTCTTGGGTGGTTGAACGAGTACTAGGTCGAGGAGCGTTTTGATCACCGACTGTTAGCGAAGCATTCGTGATATGTATATATAATGCTTAGAGCAGTCTGCTGTAAACTGAAAACGATGATTGCATGAGCCCATTTGTCAAAGCTCTACTTCTGGTCATCCTGATCGTGAGTTGCGGCGGTCTGTCTCGATGCAAGCCCTCGTCTAGGGCGAAGAGGGCTGTCCTCGAGTTGTCCACGCTCTTCCTGGTCTGGTGACAAGGTAATTTGTGTTGGCCAGAAATTGTTTCAGAATGTGAATAACACCTGCAGTGCTGCCTTGTCATCAGCACTCTTGGCAAGAGAAGTGTAAAAAGTTCTATGTTGTGCAGGGTGTCTCCTGTCAGATACTGCTGTCACTGGCCAGGCATGCCAACCCTCGAGAGTATCGCGGGCCAGTGCCAAGAAGTTAGCGAGGCTTATTGGAGTGCGCGGTCGAGAACGGGGACAGATTCAGCCACTGTTTCAACGTTGGGCATATTCACCCGAGAGTAAAGAGTCAGCTCTGTCCAGCTTTGTCAAGCCTATCCTGCTTTGTCAAGCTGACGAAGCCGCCAACCTGCAGGATTTCGTCTAACGACACCACTTCCGAGAGTCGTAGCCGGGGCAGCCATCGCGGAGATAATGCCTAGTTTTGACAGTTTCGGGAGTCGGCAGGGGATATTCGCGTGCGGATCCGGCTTGGAGGACCTGTGAGAGCTTCTGACATCGCTCCGCGGCAGCAGAGACCTGTAATCTGAGATTGGGTCTGCCATTGCGTCCGATCTGTCTTGTTTGTGTCGATTGTTACACAGCATCTCTAGGTGGGACAGGTGAGATGGGTAAGATGGGTGAAACGGCCTTCCCCGCCACCATGGAGAGACGGAGGGCCTCGGCCTCGGCGGGCACTCGGCGGGGTAAATCAGAGGTTCTCGTACTAGGGAGTCATTTTTGGTCGAGGTATTTGTTGTCCAAGGATCGGGATTGATTCAGTGTTGGGGAGAAGACGTGGCGAAATGCATGAGTTGTTTCGGACGATTTGCGAAGGGAAACGGGACGACTATGGCGGAGGCACAAAAGAATTTGAGGCGCTGTGGTCTCGTCTTTCGTGAAACTTGAGAGAAAACTACCCTTGAGCCATTCTGCTGAGTTTTGATCAATCCTTTCATGGTGAATTTCGGTTTCTCCACGCACCAAGCCGTCTCAACCGACACAATGCCCCGAGTCCTTTCGGGTCTGACTGCCATCCGAACTAACACAGCCCGTGGCTTCTCGTTCTTGGCCGATGGAAAGTCTCTATCTATGCAATTGACATCTTCATGCCGCCATTGGCACAGATGACGCTGCCCGTGGTCCACCCGCTCTCTTCGGAGCACAGCATATCAATGGTCCCCGCAATCTCGCTCGTAAAACCTGGCCGTCGGCCGCCCATCGATTCACGGACGATCTTGTCGAAGCGCTCCGCGTCAGACCCGGCTCTGGCCAAGGCCTCGGGCTCGCCATCGTACTCGGCCAGCGGTGCAGCGTCGACGTAGGGTTGGTTGATGTCCCAGAAGGTCTTGCCAACCGCGGCATACATATCGCCCCATGCCGGTCCCGGATTGACTGCATTGACGGTCGCCCGACCGGCCAGCTCGCGGCTCCAGGTACGTGTCATGGCTTCGACGGCAGCCTTGCTACCGGCATATATAGACTGGCCCTGGTAGCCAATGGATGAAGACACGCTGGATACGCTGACAATGCGGCCAGACCGGTCAGTAGGGAGGAACGGCGCGACGGCCTGAGTGACTAGCAGGGGAGCGAGGACGTTGACGGCGTAGACGCGGCTGAATTCGGTCTCCAGAATAGGCCCGTTTTTTGGGTCGTTCAGGTGCTGGTTCGAGGCGACGCCGGCATTGTTGATGAGGATGTCGACTTGGAACTTGCCCGTTGGGTTGTAGCTTGCGAAGAAGCTGCGGGCGGCATCGACAATCTTGGCTGCAGCCTCAGTAGGGCTACCCAGGTCGGCTTGCACATAGAAGCATTGGACACCATGCGTAGAGGAGAGCTCCTTGCAGAGTTTCTGGGTTAGCTCGGTCGAAGAGTCCGAGGTGTAGACAAGCAACAGGTGGCAGCCTTTGGCGGCCAGTCGGGCAGCAACGGCAGCACCGATTCCTTGATGGTGAGATGTTAGCATTGGCACTGGGACTCCGCAATGACAGACAGGCAGACAGCCCCAAGAGCTAAACGCACCTCTCGAGCCGCCGGTCACGATACCGAGCTTCGATTCGTAGGGCCGCGGGGTGCGTGCTGCCATGATAGACTCGAACTGGTGTGTCGTTCCAGCTGACTTGGACTTTGGTGTTGCGGTCTGCGGCAACGGCAATGGTGTGCTACAACGGTACGGGATTGTCTGACGAGAGTACAGGGGTTGAACACGTTTCTTTGCAAAGTATACCAGGTTAATCACACACCGCCGCGGGGAGGATCGAAAGTTGTCGTTGGTGGTGTTTGGTGTTTGGTTGTCACGAGTGAGTTACAAGTGCCCCTCCTCAGGCCATCATCGCCATCGCCATGACCATGTTCTAGGTTAGGTAGCACAGCTACAGTGGGGGCGCCCGCTAATCACCGCTAACAGGTGCAGCTGCCTTAGTAGGCACCCAGGCACCCCTCCGGGGGGGGGGGGGGGATACCACAACCCAACTTAGCTCTTTAACCAACCCAAACCCATCCGCTCCTCAAGTCAGTAATACTAAACTATAGAGTAAAGCTTACCTAAATGAGGTAGAGATTTTACTGAAGTAGGTATAAATATTCATGATGCATATTCTATTATAGCATCAAGATGAAGTGTAAGTTAATGGTATGTACATAGTGTGTGGTGTGTGGTGATTTCTTCCCCTGTAGGTACACACGCACTGTATCTATTCGCTGCAACTAACCGCAGCCTGCCCTACGACAAGTGACGTCGTCTGCCTCAATCATAGGGCAGCCCCTCTGAACCCTGATGGCCTCGGCATATCGACCGGCCCCTGAATCCCGAGAGCAACGGAATCCACGGTTGGGTTGATGATGGTGCCTGGGAAAGGCGAGCGATTGGTGAATTGATTCCCTTATCACAGTATTGGAACCCATTGGAACCGCATGTCAGAATGAAACGGCAGTGTCTCGTGGACAGGGATGGTGCTTCGGAACAGACGCCTTTCGCTTCCAACATCTGATGGCCATGACCCATGGCAACTCATGACAGCCCATGACAACTCGCAGCTATCCATGAACCCCCATGGCTCCAGTTTCCCATCACATCATGCAACGGTGTAACCGCTCTGCTTCCGCGGCCGGCTAGTCGCCCCAATGGCACTCGAAGGCCCGGATGCATGCCAACTAAGCTCCTTCGCTGACCTGCTAGTTGGAGTTGTCAGAAGCCGGATCCCCGGGGTAAGAACACGGGGTAATATCAAAGAGAACTGTCCAACTCGGCCAGGCGGAAGGCAACGTGATGTTGTGGCAAGACAAGGATGATGAACGAGGGGCGTCGGTGTAGGTCGGTCAAGGAGCGGTCGAGAAAACACTGAATGAGACGGCTAGACAAATGACAAGACGCGCATAAAAGGATCAACTTGGCCAATTGTGTTCTTCTAGTTCTTCCTCGGCCAGATTGCTTCTCGTCTCTTTTTTGCTTCTCATTCCACACCCGATATACCTGCTGAAGCGTTACCATGTCAGATCTCAGCCCCCTCAACGGAAGCAACTTTGTCCACAACAATAGCGAGCGCTGGGTCGAAGGCGGCTCCATCATGAAGCGCTTCTCCCTCGTCGGCAAGACGGCCATTATCACCGGCGCCGGTGCCGGCATTGGTTACGCTGTTGCCGCTGCCTACGCCGAGATGGGTGCCAACATCGGCCTCTTCTACTTTAGCAACACCAAGTCTCCTGAGCGTGCCGAGGCTCTGGCCAAGCAGTACAATATTCAGTGTAAGCTCGAACTCGCCTACGCTTCCTTCTCTTTCTAGTAGTCTGACCCAATCCCTAGGCAAGGCCTACCAAGTTGATGTGCGAGATGCTGAGGCTGTCGAGAAGACGGTTGACCAGGCCATCGAGGACCTCAATGGCCGTCTCGACATCTTCGTGGCCAACGCCGGCATCCCCTGGACCAAGGGCGCCATGGTCGACGGCCCCCTCGACCACTATCGTGATGTTGTCCAGACCGACCTTGACGGCACATTCTACTGTGCCAAGGTCGCAGCTAAGCATTGGCGGCGCCAGAAGAACGAGGGCACAAGTCTCTCCGGCGAGCCCTTGACCGGCTACACCTCCGGGAGCTTCATTGCCACCGCCTCGATGAGCGGCGGCATCGTCAATATTCCCCAGCTCCAAGCGTCAGTGCTTCTCTTATCAATTCATCCGTGAGATTCGACATTGGGAATTTTGCTGACATTGAGTCGCGTACAGCGCTTACAATGCCGCCAAGGCGGGTGTCATCCACCTCGTGAAGAGCCTGGCAATTGAATGGGCCCAATTCGCCCGTGCCAACGCCATTTCTCCTGGTTATATCCTGACTGAGATCTCCAGCTTTGTCCCACCGGAGACCAAGGAGATTTGGCACGACAAGATTCCTCTAGGGTAGCAACGCCTGCTTTTTTTGAGTCACTGTTGTAGATGAAGTGCTAACACATAGCGTAGTCGCGAGGGCGAGCCTCACGAGCTTCAGGGCATCTACCTATACCTGGCCTCCGATTCTTCCACCTACGCCACCGGAGCCAACTTTGTTGTTGACGGCGGCTACTCCGCTCCGTAAATGTTAGACAGTGAAAGATTCTTCGATTAAAGGTGCTCGCGTCTTACTCTAAACAGAGAGCATATATCATGTAGATGGACAGCATCATGACATATTTGTTTGGGTTGGGTTCAAAGAATAATGAAAAGGGGACAGTTCAGAATTACAACACGAAGTAATTACTATACAATGAGAGGATATGGGCACGAAATAGCAAATACAAATACACATCGGCATCCAAATCACCATTGATCAATCCTCATATAGTAGATAACCTGCGCGTCCCTAGTACATGATTAAAGCTGCATTGCAAAATAGTCGACCGTGTGATAAGATCAACAACTACTCAAATACGTTCTTCCTCCCCAAGATCCTTGCCGGCTGGAGAGGCAACGCAGTAGGAACACATAGATGCGCCAGAAAGAAAAATGACTGCTGGTCTTGCGGGTTTCGAGGCCCAGCTCGTGTCTAGCTTCGCAAGCCCAACCCATAATCTAGCTAGAACTACCAGAACCCTTCATCGTTAGGCCCTGTATACGGTATTTTTGCGAGGAGATTGGTGTGCTGCCACTGCCACTGGCTAGAGCTTTCATCACCATCCGCGTCTGATCCCAGTTCTCCAATCTTGGCCGGCAGCTGCCCTTGACCAGAACCATTCTCCATGCCATCGTTCTCGGAGATCTGGGGTTCTGAATGTTCTGACGGGGTCCACTCCATTCCCGGGGGCGTTTGGTTCTTGCACATATGGCAACGCGAGAATCTGTAGTCTGCAATCCCTGCGGCTTCTTCAAGCGCATCCTTGTTCATCGCGATAATGTCCATCCTGCCGAGTCTCATAGCATATTCCTGCTCTTGTTGGATGATGTCGTGCTGAAGCTGCACTGCCTGTTCCAGTTCTATATATAGTCAGCATTAATAGCACGACCAATGTGCCAGTATGAGGAAGTAACGTACCGTGTTGTAGCGACAACTGTGCCTTGTCCAGAGCGGCCTTTGTCAACATGTCTCGGTTGAGTTGTCCCTGTCGCACCGAGGCCTGAGCGCCGGGCCACATCATCAGGAACTTTCGCTCCAAGTCTGCCAAATCCTCGTACATCTTCTTGATGAGGAGTCGGGTGTCCTTGGACAGCGCGTGTTCTGTATCCGACGCCTCCGCGATGGCTTTGATGAAGAGAGACCAGCTGGATCGCGTCGTTTTGAGCTCTGTATACAACGCCTGATGGGCCGTCTTGAGGATGTCCCTCTCTTCTCGGATGAGGCCGAGCTTCGCGTAAACCGATTCAAGTTCATCCTTCAGCATGTCGAACGTCTCAAGTGTTTGATCTTCTCCAACAATATCCTTCAGTGAAAGCCATTCAAGAACGCAAGGTGGGTTCTCACCATCAGAGCAGTTGATCAAAGCCTCTGGAAGTCTCGGTTCCTGGACTGACCCAGAAGCGCATGGTACTCTGTCGGCCAATTTGGCCAGCACACCATGGATCCCTCGGGTCAATCTCTTTACCTCGTCATCCAACGCCTTCATCTCTTTCCTCATGATTTTCTTGTCTTGCCTCTCCTTCTGCAAGCGACACTCAGCCTCCTCATACTTTGTTTGCCACTTGCTTTGCCAAACTTCGAGGTGCTTGACCTTGTCTTTGAGCTCGTCCATCTCAAGCTCTTTGTTTTGGATCTTGGAACCGATGAAGACGTTCATCTCCCTCAAGCTCTCATTCTTCACTTGGAGTTTTCTGTTTTCGCTCGCAAGCTCGGAGTGGGACTTTTTGACCTCGGCCTCAGAACTACCCTCCTCTTCCTCGGTCTTCATGTCCAATGCCTCTCTCAAGCTTTGCACTTCTGCGAGAAGCCCGGTATTTCCTTTGCTGCTCTTTTTTTCGGGGGCATCAAAGATGTCCTTGAAGGAAGTCTTCTCCTCTTTCGCCTCGGTGAACTGATTATCCATATCCATCATCAACCAATCCATGCGGCGCCGGAGTTCATCGACATACTCCACGGGTACTTGTTTTCCGACCCGAAGCAGCTCCGAAATCGCTGCGTCGATCACTGCCGGGTGATGCTGAGAACCATCCTTACGAGGGATGAGGATGCAGTTGGGCGCCATATTTGGCTAGGACGAGGTAATGTGATTGAAGTGGAAGTTGATATTTGCCTGTAAGACTACTTTTGTTGAGGATGCGACACTTTGAGACGACCCAAGAATCAAGTCCTGGATCTGTGGTGATCTTATAGGTTCGCGGGTCCGATCACCAACTTCCTGTTTTGTTGTTCCTCTGGATGTCCGTGTCAATAACAACCACCTGCATCCTTTGAACAAAGGACCCATGCTCGAGACTGACAATGGGTGCAGGTGAACTTACCACAACTGTTCACTGTACTAGCTAGCACAGAGAGTACAGAGCATGTTCCCTTTTGTTTTGGTTGCTAAGGCTAACAGGTTCAATGCAGCGTTTCTCTTTATTCAACTAACCTAGACCTGACATGCTGGATCACGCAATGTGATCCAGAGTTCTACATTTGTTATGGATAAATTGAAGAGAGCATCCCGTTGCCTCACCCAAGCGGGCCAATTCCTACCGCACAGCGGTATTACGCGTGTTGTTTTGGAAGCAGTCGGTGGATGTGAACATGCTAAATCCTCGGCCTGATCGTAATCGGGAGATCGCTATCGCCATAGATCCCACATCTGGAAATCACCATGGCAATGGCGCTTTTGAAAGCTCAGCACATGATCTGGTGTTTTTACTTGCCTTTACCCAGCGGTGTGGCGGCAGAAGGGTGCCTCGACTCGGGTTCTTTGTTCAAGATGGCCGGGTATGAGGCGGTGCTGCATCCGGGAATAGCTGGTGTGGCAGTGATGGCTGGTCCGGGCTTGGTTTCCGAGCCAATCCAGCTAGACAAAGCTGTGAAAGAGTTCCTTCGGCATACCTATATAGGTATGATGAATTGCGTTGCGGCATTGTTCTTTGTGTGAGTAGGTAGACAAAAAAGATAGTTATCACGATTTGAACAGCAAGTAAACAAACAATCCATGACGCAACGAAGAGTCCTCAAAATGGGCATTATCATGGTCTGCTCTATTCTAGGTTGCTCGCTGATTCGAAGGTTCCCAGTACAAGGGTGATTAGTCTATGTCTTACATCTCAACACACCTATTTTGACTTCCATTAGGAGAACATTAAGCCCAGGACATTCAGCATCGTAAACGACGAGGGACTGCTTACTCCTGGTACTTGTAGCACAGGAGGCCGCCTTGGATGTCCATGACCTCCCTGACCTTGATGTACTGGCGGTCTGGGATTAGCTCGTTGAAGTTCATGACGTAGTCGAGGGTGATGTTCTTGTATGCGGGGTCGGCACCGAAAAAATCAAAGGGATAGGCAAACTGGGTGTCAGGGCCGCTGATATCGCTCTTGCGAGTGTCCCAGTCCAGGTGCTGCCACTTGTTCCAGAGACGATCCATGTTGGCGTGGTGCATGTAGAAAAGAGGGTCGCCAGGGGAAGTGTAGACATCGCCAACCTCGCCCAGGTCACCGCCAATGCCCAAGTGGCCGCCGCCGTGGTAACCGTGGGTAGGGACCGTGATGCCACCCTCAACGCGGATGTCAAACTCGTAGTAGTCTTTAGCCTCAAGAGTCCAATCAACCTTGGCTTGGTTCAGCTTAGAGACGGCAAAGGACGGGGCAATGTCGCGACGCATGCAGCGCGGGTTGTAAGCCGTATTCTTCTCTGGACCCATATTGCACTTGAACTTGCTCTCGACAAAGGGGCCGTCAACAACACAACCTATGTATTCAAAGTCAGTATATTCGATAAACGTGTAAGGATTTCAACACACCTCCACCTAGCTTGTCGGGGATCTGTCGGGTGATGTTGGTCCAGCCGGTGCTGTCAACGAAGGGGCCATTGCCCCCGAAGCCAGTCTCGGGGTCGAAGAGAGGCGAGTTGAGAAAGTCCTCGGCCGAGTCCGAGTCTAGGGACCAGTCTAGATGCTGGTTAGTATTGTAGAGTGCGTAAAGTGCCAGGCCGACATACTCCAGTAAGGCTGTGCGCCAGAGTAGCCGCACAGGCCGCGAAGGTCCGACTCGTACTGGTTGACAAACACACGGTGCCAGCTATTGAGACATGGTTAGATACAAGGAAGTTTGGACGATTATCGCACCAAGAACTCACGCTTGGAAGAATCCCTATACTGATCAGCTTGATATCAATAAGATTGGCAGTCGAGGATAAAGACTTACGACGAAATGGACATCGTCAGTGTTGACAATGTGAGTGGCTACGAAGTCATCATAACGAGACTTGGCGCCCTCGTAGATGCCTCCGGTCTGGGAAGGCTTGCTAGCCAGGCACTTGACAGCAGTGATATACTCCTTCTTCTGGGCTGTACTCAAGGTTCTCCTAGATGAAGATTGAGGTCAGTATACACATTCTTCCGTGCCATTGAGTACCAATATAAAGGTACACGAGGGTTGAGGAACAAGATAAAGGGTGCCACCAACCATTCCTTACGAACAAGAGGCTTGGTGCAGCCACAGGTGGAGGAGGAGGAAGCGGCAACAGTAGCTTCGGTGGCAAGGGCAGCCACGGCAAAGAGGCTAGACAGACGCATTTTGACGGGATGATTTACAACGAATGAAGAGAATAAGAGATTTCGAAGTGAGCGACAATAGCAAAGCCAGACGGGTCGGAGATATAAACGAGGGACAGACTGTCAGCGAGGCGTGAAGAGGAAGAAGAAGCTACAAGTTGAGGACGGGCTCATGGTATAGATATTTGTCCCGATCGTCGTTTTTGCATATGTCCGGTTCTCTTCGCATGTGTCCGGTACTCGTTGGTCCGGTCCGATTCTCTCTGGGTTTGCATAGCAGGAACAATCAAACGATGACAGGGTTTTAAGTGTGTTCCGTTAACCCCCACACGGAATGGTTTAGACTGCATCACCAACGCAGCACCACCCCCAGCTGCCCCGACCATGGCATGGATATGTCAAGAAATGGACTTTCAGGGGAGGAAACATTGTCCATGAGCGGCAACCAGGCAATGCTGATGGTCCAAGCCTCCATGGAGGCTTTGGGGCGACGCTAGAAATTACTGAAGCATGGGGCTACCCTGGCGACGGCGCGGGATTGTGGGCGGCCATGAAGCGTTGCTGAGGCGGATGCAACGAACCGACGCCCATCCCAGCCCGTTGCAACCAGTAGGAATGAATGTAAGCCAGCCACATCCAAAAGAAATACTCGGATTCCTTTCCGTTGACCAGATACGTAAGCCGAATGAGCCGATGGTGCTTGGCGCCAGACGAAAGAGGATGTGATTTGGGTGTGCATCCCGGATCGTGTGCGTTGTTGGTGATGTTGGTGGCTTGAGGCATAATATCCACCTCTAACACAGGGTCCCATCCCTTGTTCCTGGAACTGCGGTCATCTTGTTCGGAATTTTGTCTTTGGCGTCTTTTATTTGGGGCCTACTTGCCCTAGCCCGTTTCTTCGGACCCTTTGGTGGGCGCCCACGTAGTCTACGTAGCCCTGGGAAACTGTAGCCATCGTCATGGAAGATCGTTGCTTCTTCCGGGTTCGCTCAGGGTTCACCCACGCCACAGCGGCTCTGTCTTGGCCACTACTGCAACGTAGGTACGTACTGTTTTTCTTGAATCATTTATCAAAGACAGAGTCTGACAGGCAGCGACAACGCTCCGACCTGCCGAAGGCCAGCGTCGGTGGCTGGGGCGGAGCTCTGGAGCCATGTCCCTGTTGCATGATTACCATCTCAATTTTCGTTTGGGTCCCTGATAGTATGAGTCGAAGCGGGCGGATACCAGAGCAGAATTGATCCGCTCACAGTCACATTGGGATTTTTGCTTGATTTTTCCTCAAACCGTTGCAATCTTGTGGTTTCTCCGGAGCCGCTCTCGTCCATACTTGGCACACGGCCGGAACGGAACCGAGATTGCTAGCCCTACCACGAACCAACATGCATCATGATAACCAGGGCGGCCTCAGGGCTGAAGAACTGCAGGATGAGACGCGCCGGTGCAGTGTAACAGTGTATAGGTACCATATTTAGTGCCATGTCGGGAGTACGTACTGGTCACTATCTGCCCGTCAGCACCAAGAACACCACGAGAGAACGAACCCACCAGGTAAGCCAGTGTGTGAGGTCTGTCGTTGTCAACTAGCCTTGGGGCAAAACATAGCGTGAGCACTGGTGTTAGGGGTCGTCTGCTGTGAGTCTGTATCCGCACCGAGTCCGTTCTAGGAACGTAGGATCGCTGCCCCGGCAGGGCGTCGGTCGTCAAGCGCCGCTTGACAAGCGGCAAGGTCGAGATGATCCGCAGCGCGACATGCGGAGGATTTTGTTCTATGAGTTGGCGTTGTGTGTGAGCCCAGGCGGCTGAGAAACTAGACTAGTCAGGGGTCGAAGAGAGCCGCTAACACCAGCGTGCTTGGCGATTTCTGCAAGTCTTCCTAGTGGGCTTTTAGTGCTTTTCCATGTCTCATTGTCGCACTTGAGTCCGCCTGTCTCGAAGAAACCCCCGAGCACCGAGAGAACATCTTGTCGTTAGCGGAATGTCATCATGGAAATCTCCAGAAGGAACCCACCACGCTCGTGGCGTCAAGCCTTCCAACCCATACACATTCGTCCGAACTTGGAGCACTGACCAGCTTAACTTAGATAGTTGACGGAGAACTGTGTGCTGCTCCTCTCTCGCAAAGTGGGGGAAGGATATCCTCCCACACTGCCGCTGCCCCAAACGGGTTGTGGGTGACGCCGGCACTTAGGCTAGAATGGCCTGATGTCTGCCATATCTTTGTTGGAAGAAAACAAGCATCCCCATGTAACTGCACGCACGTCCATACTTCGCAGTGCTGTAGCACACTCCAACCAGGCCCCTTGACAAGGAACCCCCTTCAACCCTCTGGACCCTGACGGCAGCGGCCCCTTAGCAATTGGAGAGCCGGAGGCGATCTGGAACACATTAATAACTGTGACGGGACATAGCCTTAGCCAGGGTGTGCGTGGACCGCGACGCCCTAAAAAGCCCCCCTGGGCCATCTTCACGATTTCGACAAGGCAGCGCTCAGGTCTCTCCTTGGCCTGCGCATCGCAGCGTAGTATCTGAATCAAGCGGCGATTGCCACTGTCAGGCTGCTAAGAAAGGACCCTTGTCCGTTTACACGAGGCGCGGTCGCTTTTGGCGCAACTCGTAATTTTTTTCCCCGACCGTTTTGACCAATTCTCACCTTGATCAGCAGTCGATCCAACTCGTCGGGGTTTGGCTCGCTGTCGATCCGGCGAAGCAGCACATGGTGTGCCTGAATGCTCCCGCTCCCGTTCGGCGCCACAAGCCGGATCTGAACTCTCATCCAACTGATTTTGACTGCTGAGATTTGCAGGGAGGGCATGCAGAAGCGAATCTGCGCTCGGCTGAATTTCCGCGAGTGTGTGTGTGTGTGTGTGTGTGTGTGTTGTTCTTCATTCCCGTCGATCAATTGCACTCTCAAGGGTCCGAGGAGAGGTGCAAAACCGGAAAATCACATGTGTTGGTGGTTGGTTCGGACCTGATGCTAGATTTGTCCGAGGTGATGATGAGGTCGGATTGCCAAACCTGTTTCTCTGGGCACCTCATTCCCGCCTTCCCTTGACATCCTACACCTCTCTTTCCCCGATTGATTCATCCCAAACTTCTTCATCCTAGACAAGTTCACCCTGGACTCATTCATCCTGGACTGCTCCATCCCCGTTGGCCTCATCCCCCGTCAAACGTAAGCAGCATGAACCCCCTTGGACGATTTATGAAGGACTCGCATCCAACAGCCACCCACCTTGGTCTGGTGCGCAGCCCCTGCGTGGGTGCATTTTTGTGGTGTCAAGAACAGTACTTCAGGCGCACCAAGCCCGGTTTCTGCACCGCGGAATGCGGGAGGCATCGCGGTAGCTATCTTCAGCCTGCCCTGGTGAGAACCGATCTTGGTGTCCTTGCCATGAACAACGGACCCCCCCCCCCCCCCCCCCCCCCTCCTAGTCAAACTCGTTCAGTAGCCAGTCAGTTGCTAACTCTTGGCCACGATGCATGTCGCCATCGTCGGTCTCGTGCTTCCAAGCATCAAGATCCCAGGCAATGCTGACTTAGTACGTGCAGTTCTCGAGGCAGTTCCTCAATATTCTCCACATGGTGTGCTTGGCCGAGCAATCCGTTGTTGACCAAGACAGGTCCTTTCCGGACCAACTCAGACTTACCAAGCACCTGCCAAGCGCTACCAAGCACCAATATGTACGTAGTACGAGGTCGGCACCTGGGGTCAGCTAGGTACCAAGTTAGATCTTACAACACCTCGTCCAGCATCCAGGGTGGAATGCGGTATGTGGGAGCCACATGGGCCCACTCCCCCGCCAAACGACGCTCGCTAACAACCCTATCTGCACGCCAACTCTGCTATCAGCCTACCAGGTCCAGGGGAGCCACCAGACAGGAGAGACGCTACTCAGGTTGGCATAGTCAGCCCACCTCCTGGTTTTGCTCTGACAAGAGGTCAACTAGGGATTTAACTCATCTTACCGTCAGTTACAAGTTGCCCCTGCCGCGATGAGCCGAACCTAGATTGGGGTCGGTGGCTATGGCGGTGGCCGCTAGTCATCATTCTGGCTCCGTGACAGAATTCGTATTTTCACTCACGTTGCGTATGTGGCTTCGTTGGCTCCAGGTGGCTCCAGGTGGCTGTCACCGGTCTTTGCTCGCCTCAACTTGCTCCAACCGGCTTCACGCGGTACGCTCAGACACCCGCTAGATTCCCCAGCTCCCGGTACGCAGCCGAAGCGAGAGATGAGCGCCCGCATTGCCCCTTGATGGTGTCCGTGTGGTTGCTGGTTGAACTAGAGCAGCCCAAATAGGCTGAATGGCAATGGAACAACATGAAAACGGGAGAACAAGTTGCTGCGTAGGACGGACCGCGGAACTGATTTCCCACCTCACTTGATCGTACGACGACAGGGCGCAAGTCCCCGCGACAGTTAAACCCCCGGGAATCTCTTGCAGCGCCAATCAAGATCATCAACTCCACCACATCGAGATTTCAATGCACCTTCGACGGCATCCCAACGTTCTGCATATGCAACAGGTGCATGGCCAACTGTTGTGTACTGAGTACCTTTGCTAGAAACCGTGTCCTGGATCATATTCCTCTCGAACCAAGACTCCTGCGCTGATTTTTTGCCCTCACCCCTGTAAGTCACCATGTGTCTAGCTGCCGCCCTCATTTTGCGAGTCAGGATTGTGCATCACGCACTTGGCAACAATGCCCGAGACAGCATGGAAACCAATCATGTAAGGCCCCTGAACGACGGCCATGTTACGGGCGACTGACTGTACTAGAATGTACCCGGGTTCCCATAGCCAATATGTTGAACCGCATCGGTTATGTCCTGAATACGGCCGGTGACAGCTCTACTTCTACGCCAAAGGACGGCCCACCGCGAGAGGAAGCCATCGCTCCAGACGAAGGAACTAACTCCCAGGACCAAGATTTGGCCAATGCCGTCTTCAAAACCATGACCGTGACCAAGACGCTATCCGTATCGACTAATCCTCGACTGAATATCCCTCCTTAGCAGGATCCAATAGCTCGGCCACCGCCCACAAACCCTGACCACCAGTGATCTGCGGCACCTTCGCGCCCCGCTTGGAGGAGATGTCAGAGCTGCTGCGGAATGACTTGAGTATCATCCAAGGTCGTAGTGGTCTGGGACTTTGCGGCTTGCCTCTCCGTAGGCGGGTAGGCTGGCTAGTCCCAATCCGCCTCCCTGGATTGTACGATAAAACCAATGTCACCAGTGTCATCAATATCAGCATATAGTCAACAAGAGCATGTCCCCACCGATCAGTGCCACCCACATGCCAGCCGGTCCTCTTGGAACCCGCGCCGTTCTGGGAAGACTCAACCCCAAGCCCTGGCGTATGCGCCACTAGGGGTGCTCGTCTTAAAACAGTTGTGGTCATCTTCGGATGCTGGAGCTGCAGTGGCCCGCATGGCTTGACCCATCCGAGGCCACTCTCCATATTAACCTTCCATCCCTCCCCCCGGGCGCGCTTGTGTGAGGACAGGGCGTCTTTCGATCTTCTTGTGGAAAACTTGTCTGTTCTGTACATAGCTTTCCCATTTCTTCGACTCGGTTTATTCACGCAGAGGCGGAAGATAATGTTTGCACTTGCTGTTGTGTAAATGGTAGAGACCTGACATCATCAACCTCTCCGAGTCCCAGGCGCCCACTCCCACTTCCGGACCACTTGCCGACAGCGACTTCGAGAACAACAACATCAGCCAAAAATGGATCCCGATTCGGATGAAGCGACGCGTTCATATAGCGGCATGCTTCGCAGCCTCAACATTGCCCTCATGGTCATCACTTCCATCATTCTCGTCGGCCGCATAAAAGTCCGGGCCTTCATGACCAAGGCTCTCGGCATCGATGATCTGCTAGCCGTCGTCGCTTATGTGAGTGTGCTGGTCGCGAATTCGATTGTCTCGGACATCCACAGCTAACCAACCCGCCCCTATTTTCAGCTCCTATGTATGGCATTATCGGCCATGGAGATTGTGCTTGTGGCTTATGGGTCAGGAGCGCCCATGGATGACCTTTCCGATGAGCAGGTCGTCAAGTTCTTCTCGGTACTACGCCCCGTCCGGAAACTCGATGTTTGAACACTTACTAACCGAGACACGCTTCAGACACTGCCCATCAACCAGCTCCTGTTCTTCCTGGCTTGCGGCATGGTGCGCCTCTCTATCCTGGCCTTCCTCCCCCGTCTAAGCAAAGATCGTATGTTTTAGCCTCCCGGAGTGGAATCAAGAAGCCGCCTGGCTAACAACTCATCTCAGGTCTCTTCACGTACTACGTATGGGCAACCGGCGTCGTGATCGTCATTATCACCCTTGCTTCGTTCTTCTTCTTCCTGACAGAATGCAAACCCATCGGGTACGTTAGGCGTCTCACTTGTCACATTGTGTCTCCCGGAGGATTAATCTAACTTGAGAACAGCGATCTCTTCGACGCGAGCAAGTCAGACCGCAAATGTATCAGCAAGGACGTTGAAGCCCACATGATGTGGGCGCACTCCATCGTCAGCATCGTCGCCGATATTGCTCTCTTCGGCCTCCCCATCTGGGTCATCCACCGCAAGATGACATTCGGGTCCAAGGCCGTCAAAGTCATCCTGGTTTTCTGCGTTGGTCTCTTTGCCATTATCATGGGCTGCGTTCGGTTCGGCTTTATCATCACCACCGACTTCAGCACCAACACGTTTGTTTTCTCCAATCCTCGTCTTCAAATACCTCAGGCTGACTAACACTTTTCTGCAGCACATACAAAATGGCTCGCGTCAGCCCCTGGACTGTTCTCGAAGTTCACCTGGGTCTCTGGTGCGGGTGCTTCCCCGCTCTGCAACCTTTCCTCCGTCTCGTCTCATACAAGCTCGGCCTCCGCAGCCGCCTCGACAGTACCAACAAGAAGTCTTCCCGAACGGGGACTACAGCCCACTCCCGAGCCCGCGATTGGCCTGGCGCGAGTGGTTATATCAAGCAAGGCAGCCGCGTCGACAAGGAGAGTGACGGCGCGAGTGCCAGGGTCATTGTCACGGCCGGTGACTCAACGACGGAGATCATGGAAATGGACGATATGGACAAAGGCATCAGGATGCGCACCGATGTCCATGTGAGGGTGGAAGAAGGTGTACACGTCAAAGACGTCAAGACGACGTGGAATGCGGTATAATGCAGTGTCCAAGGCGCGAACAGTATTTTGCGATGCTTTTTACTCCGTATCATTAGACTGCGGGGAACGGCACACCCTATGATCTCAAGATGTACCATGCCATTTACAGAATTAATGATAGACTACCTGTTCAATAGTTACTTACGATACCCAGCACCGTAATACATATCCTAAGATCTCTTCCAACGTCAAATATTCGGCATGACATAGCTGAGTGTTGAACGATCCGTCAAGGTATCAATCAACCAATGGAAACCCCTCGGGAAGTGGAAGCGAAATGATAAAAAGCAATGAAATCCAACCCCGCAAGCAAGGTGTGTCCGCGATGATAGATCCAGAGATCCAGAGATCCAGCAGCTGTTGAAGGCATCCATTTCTGGAGTCTCCCATCCCGATTCAGGCCGCCTGCCTGCTCAGACAATTCTCATACTCCAGGTTGTCTCACCACAGCTCCTCTCTATTCACCAAGTCCTCTTGGATCTTGCTCCTGCGCTCCAAGCGTGTACTGTTTCGTTTCCCTGCAGCCTCGGAACCGTCCAATTGTTGTTGTGGACTTTGCGGGCCAGGTAGTTTCGACCAGGGTCTTGGGTTCGCTGGGAGACCTGGGGAGCCTGCGGGAAGCTCGGGAGGGCCGACAGAGTTCCTCGATCCCTTCTCGGACATTGGTGAAAATTGCTTGCGAATGTTTGGGTCGTATCGGTGGTGCGTGGCGTGGATCGCAGGAGGGTATCGAATGGGGGGCGGGCTACGCTTCTTGACTCGACCAGGCGACGTTGCGGCCCAGGCGCCGCCAAAGGCAGTTCCAGGGTGAAAGACTGTGAGGATTATACAAGCAAGTAACGGGATAGCACCGCCGACGACCATGAAGGCTGTTTGGTTTTGGTAGAGTGTTCCGGACACACCACCAGCAAATTCGACGATGCGGTAGATGGAGTAGACAATAAGAAGAGCGCTCGCAACCTCCATTCCTAACATGGTGTCAACTTGGACCAGCTTCTCACACGATACGAACGCCTTACCCATTAGAAACCTCTTGAATCGAGAGGAAGTGTACACTTGCGAGTGACTGGCATCGAGATTCTCAACCTGGGTGCTCACCCCCAGAGTAAACCAGAAATGCAATCCACTGCAAGCCAACAGCAAGACTGCCTGAATGCCTAGCCCAGCGGCCGTAATCTTAGCTCCTGACCGTTGCTTATTGCTTTGTTAGCCAACTAAGGTTTCCCTTGCCTGGTTCTCGGTTGGACCTACGCTGATATTGGAAAACTCATACGCGACAAAGATGATGCCGACGAGTTCAACAACCAGGGCAACAAAGATAAGGCTGCAGAAGACCAACCCGGCCAACACAGGCCGGAAAGGGCTGATGGTTTCTCCATAAATGCCGAGTATATGCGGTAGGACGATGAAGATGGCGGCGCTGATAAAGGTTGGCCCCAGCACGGTGCCAAACAGGAAGAGGAAGAAATAAGCCCGGCTGTCCCTCGTTGAATGAAGGAGGACCCTGCCGACAAAGCCCAAGACTTCAGCCAGAAGGCCCATGGTCAGAGTTGCGGAGAACAAGGGAGTCCATGATCGAAAGCCGAGGTACGGTACCACGAGAGAAAGGAGGGCAAACGCTGCTAGTAAGACGGCATTTCCGCCAAGGTTCGGGTCGTATGAGTAGAAGCCATCTGCAACTGGGCAGCTTAAACCACATTCAACGGTCATATTAGGTTCTCGACGAGTTAGAACACGCACGTTGTCATGGCAGGCAAGGCACTCGAGCCAAGAAGACAGGTCAACCTAGAGAAGGCCGGCACGGCCCCTACATATACCGGTACATCAAACTACGGAGCACAGCGCTGATGGCGCAAACAGGCATCCTGGCGTGTTTCTGCACACAGACCTGCATGTGAGGCTCTGCAGCTACGGGGCGCATGGAAGAAATGGACTGAGTGGGAGGGGTCATCGATGTAGTGCCACACCATCTACCACTTCCCATGCAGGATGGGGACTTGTTCGACGAATCCCGCTGATGGATGTCAGTGAAACATAGGGCTGAGGGTGCAAAATTGCAACCACTTAGAATGCGTAAGGGCCTCAGAGATGCCATGCCGAACCTCATTTGTGAACCGTCGACATGATTCGCACACAAACAGAACAGGCTGAAGCGGTGGTGGATGCTGGGTGAGAATACAACGAGCGGGAGTGGCAACCACTCTAGACCTGAAGAGGAGGTGCCTGAGGGAGCTTCCTGGTTCAGCCGAAGACGTGGATGTTAGGCTACTGTTGGTGACTGGTGACGGGTTGAATAGGCGGCACAGGCCCATTGACAGGGGACTTTCGGCACAAGGTTGGCCAGGGTCAGAACCAAAGAACGGCGAGAGAGACAATCTCTGATCAGCAAGACAGACGTGGCGGAGTTGGGGGCCAAGCCTGCCAATCATGAAGGCGTCTGTCGGATGCCAGCTACGGTGGCGGCAGTGTGCCGCGTAGGCAGAGGTGCGGCCGCCAAGTAGCCCGTGATGGAGAGATCTGGTTGGTCGACGAGCGCGAGGAGAAAGCGGTTGAAGGGGGTTCGATCCTTGAGTCGGCAGAGGCACGCATGCCCCCTCTTCAGAACAGTGCTGTGACTGGTTAACCGAGAAGAGTCATATCCATACTTGATAGAACATGGCATGATCCCGCGCCTCTTGCTGGCGCGAGTGCGCCAAGGGCGTCTGGAGCTTAGACTCGATAGAGACGGGAGCGTGTCGGGGGACTCGGAAGCAAGGCCCAGGTTGGAACTTTTTGGATCCAGCAGTGGCTCTGAGGCATAGATATGCAGTTGGTTCACCGTCGGCACACCAGGTGGGAGCCAAAACGGGCCGGGGGCGGGCCGGGGAGCGTCGATCTCGGACTATGCTGCCCTGACAGTGGCTTAATGCCGATCCGGTCTGGTCCGCCCGAGGCACGCAGCCAGTGCCAACCCCGGATTAGGAGATGTTGGTTGACTGTCTCTCGGCCGGGGAGGAGCGGAGAAGGAAACCCTCCAATCCTTCCTCAAGCGTGATCACGCAGGTCCAAAGTAAGTTCACGGTTCGACTTGTCATCACCAACACCTCGTCTCGGAACATGCAAAAGAACCCGCGGCGAGCACAATGGCATGGTGCTCGGTGCTCGGCAGCCGACGTACAGTTGGATGATGATCATGGATGCACCGGTATGTCTGAGAGTTACTGAGACTCGCAGGCTGTTTACCAGCCAACACCAGCCATTCAGGCAGTGATTGACTGCAGTGTGGGCCTTTCGAACGGTGAGGGGGTGCGAGCCGCCCACCTGACGCCATCACACCAAGTCCGGGGTTGTAATCACAACCAACCGCGGAACATTCCGTGTCGGCCGGGGAAGAACAGACATATTACCCAAGAAGTGTACAAAATGTGCTCACAAGTGGTGGTGGACAATGAATTGAGAATGGATGAATCATGAATGGTTGACCAGGAAGGATTGACGAGAAACGGATGAGCATGGGCAGACCATTTGATGCAAGCGCTGAACGGAACTTCCCACCCATTCACAGCCTCACAGTTGCCTCCTCCTTCCCTTTAACTCGGCGGCCAAGTTCCTCCGGTTTGCCGACGGAGCACAGCCACCACTAGCCACACCCACTTAAGCTCATTAGGCTCGATTAAGGTACAACATGCCCCGTTCTGCTAGTCAGCCACTTGAGGCACCACGCCAGCTGTCATGACATCAGCTCGACGCCTCACCCCACGCCTTCTTTAACCTGCCACACCAGGGCTTGGATCGAGGCTGAGCGGCAAGGTGACGCAACTTCTGCTACCGGCCATCCGACTCTCCAAACAGCATCGCGAGAACGCGTTGCCATACGGGCGGAGCGAACTTCACTGTATTTTGAGCTCCCCGCCAGAATATATCGGCCTGGCAAACCCAGCCAAGTAATAGAAGGACCTGGCGCTTGGAACCAACGCCCAACGCCAGCCCAGCCCACCGGTTATTGCCGCACACCACAGACTCTCAGACCGTCTCCATCGTTTACATCTCCATCACATCGACCTAGACTGCTGTGACCTCACCCACAGTTGCTCGCCAACCATGTCCCTCCGCATAGCACTGGACAACCAGCCCGAGTTCTACACCAATCTCGACCTCATCCAGGGCCGCGTCGTCCTAGGCCTCAACCGCACCGAGCAGATTGGTAGCATCGTCGTCAAGCTCGAGGGTGAGTCGATCACTGCTCTTCAGGTCCCCAACGTTTTCGAGTCCGAAATTGGAGTCAAACCCGGCTCGGCCCAGCGTGCCCCCGGCTCCATAGCCAGTGAGAACCACAAAATCCTGTACAAGCTGCAGCAGGTCTTCCCCGACGACTACTATGCCAGCTCATCCAATCCCTATGGCGCATATCCCCTTCCTGCCGGCGAGCATTCGTTTCCCTTCAAGTTCAAGCTGCCCATAAACAATGCCTGCAGTGACCCCATGGCTATGTCCCAGATCGGTGGCGTCGCCAACGCTGGGGGTTTCGGTGGTGGAGGACTCTTTGGCTTCGGAGGAGTAAGGGTCATGGACGGGAGCAAGCAGCTCTATCTCCGCCACGTTACAAAAACGCTGCCCCCTTCAATCACGGGGTATCCCATGGAAGCCGAGATCCGTTACTACATCAAGGTCACTATTCAACGTCCAGGCCTCCTCAAGGAGAACTGGCGCTACCAGATCGGCCTGAAGTTCTTGCCCATCGAGCCACCACGACCCAAGAAGACAGCTCAGGAGTCCTTTGCCCGTCGGCCCTTTACTTTCCAGCTCCGCTCCCCACAGCCTGAAAAGAAACGGAGTTCGTTCTTTGGCATGAGGAGTGATGAAACCAACCCTGGTTCCACTCCGGACTCGGCCGCAGACTTCGACCCGGCCCCGTCAGTGGAGATGTCGGCCCGGCTACCACACCCCACCATCCTTACTTGCAATCAACCCGTTCCACTCCGGCTGATATCAAAGAAGATGGCAAATAGCCCTGAAGATGTCTATCTGGTATCGTTCCAGATGGATCTGATAGGCTACACCGAGGTCAGAGCTCAGACTCTTCACAACCAGAAGCTAAACCGCTGGGTTGTAGTCTCAAACCCCAACATCAACATACCTCTGACATCTTCGCCAACGGATGAAGTGGGCAAAGAATTTGTCGTCCCCGACGACGTGTGGAAGAATAAGCCCCTCCCCAACACCGTGGCGCCATCGTTTAATACTTGCAACCTCGGCCGAAGATATGAACTAGAGATCAAGTTGGGTGTCGCGTGGGGAAAGCCCAAGAAGGGTAGACAGGCCCAGGTGATCTACCTGCCGCTCCATTTCTCGCAGATAAACGTCTACTCTGGCATCACCCCTCCCGCTGAACTTCTCCAGGCTGCGGCGTCGACCCAACCTGGGCGTGCAACCTTTAACAATGTGCCACCCCGACTACCCCCAAGGCAAAATACATCGGGTCCTTCGTCAAGACCCCCTCAGTCGGCACAACAAGCCCCGGCACAGCAACATGCAGTTCCTCCTCAACCACCCCACGACCCGCTCTACCCGCCCCAGCTTGCCCCAGGTCAATCTGCTCCTCCTTACGACGATGCACCGCCCAGCTACGATGAGGCCATGGCAGATGCTGTGACCATTCCTGTGGATGGGATGCGCCCACGACCAGCGTACAGTGGCGTTACGAATGAGAACGCGCCGAGCCTCATGCCGGAGAAGAGTTAATGGACTTGCTTCGGCTCCTTGGCTTATTTTTCGTTCTTTCTTCTTCTTTTTCTTCTGCACACATGCATGACGACGATACGGTTGTTGGGGCGCACGAAAGGGTCATAATTTCGCAAGATTTCAGATATGGTATAGCCAAATAATGGGACAGCCCAATCTGCCCAAACTTACTCGGGGCTACAATGACTTGATGAAAACCGGGGGGTTCAGAGGAGTTTTTGTGAAGGCAAGTCTTGAGGGTTATCCTGGGAGATGGACCGTTATCTGGACTGGATTTGCTAGGACATCTTCGACCCTGACGCGTGGCACAAACGCTGGAGTGGTAGAGTGGAGGGTTTAATAAACGCTTACAGAAATGGGATGTAGAAACTAATGCAACCCACCACACGTTAAATCATAAATTCTACAATTAATTCCACACAATCCACTGTTTCTCTTGCACAGAAACTGGTCCAGGGAGAGAGAGGTGCGGCTATCTGCAGGCATGGCGATCAACTAACCACGCCAGGCCTTCGCGCCGGGGGAAAATCGCATTGGTGACGTCACACAACTGCTCCCCGAGTGTCGAGAGGCCTACATGGCAAATCTTCCAATTGACCGCCCTCCCGCTATTCGAGTCTCTGCAACATTGAAGCGATGAGTAGGCGGCTCATCCGAGGTAGTATACCCACGATTGCGGCAGCCCGGCCGGCCGCGCGCCTCTCCGTGACCCGCGCGCAACGGTTCCAGAACGGCTGGCCAGCCCGGTCATTCTCGACAGGCCGTCCGTGGCGGCAAGAAGGAGATCCGCGGATCCGGCCTCTGGGCAAGCAGATTTCCGACGACTACGCGACCATCCGGGATAGTTACGGCATGTGTGCGCCTTGATTTCCCGGATCCTCAAGGGCCCGCTGCCTGCGCCGTTGGCTGACACTTTGTTCCAAAGAAACACCCAAATACCCCATTGTCCTCGCCCACGGCCTCCTCGGGTTCGCCGAGTTCCAGCTCGCCTCGTACCTCCCGGCAGTGCGGTACTGGCACGGTATCAAAGAAGCCCTCACCGCGCAGGGCGCAACCGTCATCACGCCGAGCGTGCCCCCCTCGAGCTCCATCGCCGACCGCGCCGCGGCCCTACACGCAGCCCTCGCCGCCTGCGACCCGAAGCCGGAAGCGGTCAACATCATCGCCCATAGCATGGGCGGCCTCGACGCCCGCTACATGCTCGCGCACATGTCCCCCGCGCCCGTCCGCGTCGCCTCCCTCGTCACCGTCGCGACGCCTCACCGCGGCAGCGCCTTCGCCGACTACCTTCTAGAGGAGGGCGGTGAGGCACCCATCCACCTGCCCCGGCTGTACGGTGCCATCGAGCGCGCGGGCTTCGGCACGGCGGCGTTTGCGCAGCTGACGCGGCGGTACATGCAGGACGAGTTCAACCCGGCGACGCGCGACAGCCCGGACGTGCGGTATTTTTCATACGGGGCGGCCTTTGTCGAGACGCCGCCGCTGCTGAGCCCGTTCCGCTACCCGCACGGCGTCTTAACCGCGGCCGAGGGCCCCAACGACGGGCTCGTGAGCGTGGAGAGCAGCCGGTGGGGGACGTACAAGGGGACGCTGTTGGGAGTGAGTCACTTGGATCTGATCAATTGGTCGAACCGGGTGAAATGGACGATGCGTGAGTGGATGGGGATGAAAAGAAATTTCAATGCGATCGCGTTTTACCTCGATATGGCCGATATGTTGGCCAAGGAAGATTTGTAGATAGACGAACAGGGCATGGCCAAAAAGGTCCATCTGCGTGAGATTGTATGTAAATCACCATAGAATCAGCTGCGAAATCTTGATGTTAGATAAACTGGATATCATTTCCTACCTCCAACTGCTAAGTGAGAAATATGCTAGTCAGTGTACATGTTGACAACAGTTCACCTGCATGTCTCACTATAAGCTCGATGTGATGTACAAGAACGGGGTTACGGGGAGGTTGACTCTGAGCCAGTCAAATGTACATCAAGCACACTTAGATGATGGAGAGAGGTAAACTTCAAAGGCGCGATAAGGCAAAAGTCTGGAAAACGATAGCTTGCTTCAAACAGGTAGGTATCAGTAGTATTAGAATATAGAATACAGCCACCTGGCCACGAACACGTCGACGAGAGCCCGACCTCCAGCACATTGCCCATAAGATCCAGGTATGTACAGCGCGGTACTTGACACACTCCCTCGCTGTGAGTTGACGGGGAAGGCAAGCATTGAATTGGCAAGGGGGATAAAAGTCGATATGACTGGAAATTCGGGATCACAGTCGGTCACCCGGCGTGTCGTAGAAGGCACCGTGTTGTCGTAACACCACTTCGCCCGAGGCCCACCAGTCCATCTCATGGATGAACTGTGCCCTGGGTTATCCTCCTCTCCTTCGACCGCTGGCAGTCAGACCTCATCGTCTAGATCTGCGAAGGCTTGGCAGCCTGGCGCTTAACGTTCCACTTGTGAACCGAAAGGCCAATCAGGAAGATGGCAACTACGATCATTGTTAGATAAGTTCAGTTGACCTATTGGGGCCAATTGGTGGTCGCTTAAGGGGATTTGGAGAGGTGAGGGATGGAGGATGAATATTTGAGCGACTTACCGACTGCGACAATGCAGAAGACGACCATGACACCAACGTTCTTGGCGGGCCAGTTGCTGCGCGTGGATAGCTGGTGAACAGCGTCGCGAGCGATGAGGGACTTGATGGCGGCCATTGTGAGGAGAGTGGAGATTGCTATATACGGCAAAGAGTCAGTCGAATGCAACTTCAAATGATGGATGTGATGGCAAAATATAATTGCGACGGTGGAATTGATGGACCATGTCGATGAGGGTCCATTGGGTGGCTCAAGACAACGCAATTGATCCCCGTGTAACAAGACAGTAGTTGACTGGAATGAAGCAATGACACGCTACAGCGGTTTGCGGAAGCCATGGAAAACAATGCCTCCGGATACCGCTATGGAGATGCTGCGACTTGGCGGCGGGCGTCGAGTAGCAGACATCTCCAGACGCTGAAAGCCGAGCACAGAGCGGGCGATTGCCGCGAGAAGCAAGCAAGTTTCCGGCAGTTCGTCGAGGAGTCGCAGTTACGATTGACGTCGACAACGGGGTGGCCACGGATTGAGTCCATTGAGGGCTTGGGCAAGGGGCGGCGAGGGCAAAGGGGGGCGCTCTGGCAGGATCTTACCTTTGGAAGCTTGGAGGGTGATGGAGAAGCAGAAAGTCTCTGGTCGCGAAGGCGGGCTCGGCTGTGGTTTTGTTGATCAGCTCGCCGGCACCAGAAGGCACCAAAAGTCGCAAAAAGTGGACCGAGCCAGCGTCACGCTCCGAAAAAGCTTGGGGCCATTTTGGAGGATACCGGGGGCTAGACCAGGGCCAGCAGCGACCGCCACCAGCAAGCAAGCAATCGCCTACCAACCGCTACTGCAATGTTTTGTCACTGTACGAATCGCAAAGTCGCTGCAGCGGCCAGGGTCTACGCTGGTCGAGGGGAGGGGTGCGACGATTACAGCAGGGTGGCGGCATAAAATTGGACAGTCCTCGAGATGGGTGCTGGAAGTACATGTTAGTCGCTGCGGGAACAGAGACACATTGGATGAGTGGGTTTGTTGTTGATGCTCAGTCATGTTGATACGCCGGAAGCGCACATTAGCACTTGCCAGTGGGCAAGGAGGGTGGACACGAAGTCAATTGAAGCCTCACGATATCGATACGTATGGTGATGAATGCACACACAAATATCAGCAAGCCCGGGCGAGCAAGAGCAGAAACAAGCTTTCCAGTTACAGCCATGGTTCTGTTCGACCGGGAAGTGTGTCTCTTCGCGAGGGAATTCTTGTCACGGCCGAGGCGACCACCAAGACGACGGGATGGCAAAGCAGATGCGACACCCCAGGGACCGAAACACGCACCCCCATAACGGGCAAGACACTGCAGGCAAAGGTCAAACCTAGCAGGGTCCAATGGCGGACAGAGAGGGAATAATAAAGCTTGTATCCAGCAGGCATACGTAGTAATCTCTCCCTCATTCGCAATCGCAAGAAACACTGACATCCATAGCTGATTACTCCATACCTGTGACCACTCAACCACTCCCTCCCACGCAGTCAAAGCTCCCTCGGCGGCTCTGCCAAGTACAGCGTATAGAGATCGACAGGTCTCGACTTGAGCCTGCTCTGGCTGAGCCACAAGCTGCCAAGCTGCCAAGCTGCCAAGATGCCCATGGCCTACCTCTCTGAGAGAATTGAGAAAAATGACAAACTTGGGGCAGTCGGGGGTCGAAATCGCTCGCTGTCGCCGATTCCCAGCTCCAGTACCTACCCGCTGGAGTAGGGATACTTTCAACGACAATTGAAACTCGGAAGACGGCAGTGGACGCGGTGTGGTGAGATGACCCATGTGGGGAAGCCTTGCCGATTGAGCATCCATCGAGAGCCCATCCCAGACGCATCCAACCAGCCCAGCCTATCCAACGACCCTGTCCCATGCGATGCCTCCCCTCCCACAATCATCGGGTCCCACAGAGTCCCACGGTCCATGGGGGGGACATTCCCATGTGCGCAGAAGCGCAGCCTGCACACTGTGCTACAGCTACGTACCATACGGCTATGAGAGTGAGTGTGTGAGTGCAGACAACAGAGCAGCAGGTTGGTCTGGATTGGACTGGGTTCGGGTCTGCTACAGCCTCCCGGTTTGGCTCGGTCTCATGGCGGCGAGCCCAGCCGTTGCGCGAATTTTGGGCCCCGTCGGCCGCAATAAGTACGCGAGTAATAATAATAAAAAGCGTCGCGAATGGACCGCCGAGCCAAGATTACGGTAGGGGTCGCCGGGAGAGACTGCCGTGCTGCTTGTCGTGTCGACCGGTAAGAGCGTCGGCTTCACTACACTCCATCCATCACTTTGCTCATTTGTTTCAATCACCACTTTCGCTACGTTATCTCTGATTTTCTCTGGATAATCGACTACGTAGTAGAAATATCACCCTGTTGAAGATTGCAACTACAAACTTGAACAGCTGTCAGGGCATTACGTGTGCCGATTGAGACTCAATGAGCAGCATGCGCAATCATCACAATGAGCAATCCAACCGGGAATGACTGAAACCAACAACTTTTTTTTCTATCGCTTCCTCTCCGCCTCCCTTCGCTATCAACGAGTTCGGCCAGCCGACTCCATCCAGCCAGCCTCCACTCCTCCTCCGAAATCGTCACAGTTCGACCTGACACTGTGCATCCTACGCAATAACGTGTGACGTCCGAGACCAACAACAAGACACACCCTCTCGCATCCCGTCGCACACACACCCGGGCCTGGGCGAAACCAGTGCCGGGAAGAAGCGCGCTTCATCTGTTTCCGGTCTTGCCCATCCCCGGGCCCGCCGAGGCACCAGGATGAGGACGAGCGCGCGAGACGAGCCCTCACCCGTCTGGCTTGCCGTCGTCATGAACAACAAAGGCCTCATTGCCAAAAGCTCAAGCCACATAGCGACCCTGACTACTAGGACCTACTGCAGGCCTGCAACCTGCCTGCAACCTGCCTGCATCCCATGTGGCTCCGAGACCCAGCGGGACCTGGGGGAAGCGTCGACTCGGAGCTGACCACTGACATTGCCTGCATAGGCCCAATTCAAGCCTCCTCCACCACTCTACAGTATCATCCCATCCTCTATCCCAGGGCCTTCCCGGGCGAGGCCCTGAAGCCGCCGCTGGCCCTTGAACCCCAGGAACATCCAGAGCTCGAAGAGCTTGATTTTACGATTACATGGTCATTTTGGGCAAAGCTCCTTCCCTCTAATGCCGAATTGTCCCCGTGAGGCGCTCACCTTTTGCCAATCGCACCCGCACTCCCTGGTCCAACCCCGGCTTGACCAGCCTCCGCAACAGCCGCTTCCAATGACCTCATAGGGTCCTACCGAAGGAAGGGGGAAAAAACACTCCTCCACGGTCCAGCTGCTGGCCTGTCCGGCTCTTCCCTTACAGCTCCCGATCCGCGGGCCCTTTTTTACTTCTGGTTTCATCCTCGCCGACGGATGGCGACCTAACGGCCGTGTCCTAGCTGGTCCTGGGCTGGTCCAACAGTCATAGCTCTTGAGAGGCGACCGCAACTGACTCTTGTGCGCTGGACCCGTTGATCTAGCCATCCCTTCGCCTAGGGCGATTAATATTGCCGCTGTAGACTCTTCATGTGGCTGGGATTGAGGGACAAATATTGCGCGCGCTTTCCATGCACCCGCCCCGTTGATTCTGCGATGCCAATGGCTTGTACGGGTGCCGTCCCATCCGTCTCCGTAGTGGGCTTCCAGAACAAGCCCGCAGTCGGCCGATAAAGCCAAGCCAAGGACTGGCAGTGGTAGAGTATGGGGTACTTGGCTAGTGAGGCAGAGAGTCACCAATCGTGCTCTCCGTGAGGCATTCAATGACCCTCCTCCCCAAAGCCAAGTTGAATCCACCAACGCACTCTGTTTTGTGCTGCACGTCCCTCAGCTTGCCTGAAGATGCGGCATGTTCACCGGCTCTGCCCGGTTGCCCAGCACTGGCAAACGGGGGAGTGGAGTGCAATTCTTCCCAGCTGAGGCTTTCCCAGGGCGAATCTCACGACGCCCCACGCCTCCTCGGCTGTCATGTTCACCGTTTCTGGTTCGCTTATCCAAAGCAACAGCAGCAACAGGTTTGATACTGTCCCTTCGAGCCTATCTATGTCCGTCGCTGCCGTGTTGTTCAAATTACCTTGTCCGTAGCCTATAATGTGCCTGTTGCCTCGTTCTTAATACGATCCCGCTGCTACCTCGGCTCTGCCACTCCTGCATAACTCACACTTGAGCTCTCTGGGCTCTAATGTCTCTCCTCTGATGGCTCACGCGGCCCCACGAGCACGCGGCGCAGAGGTTCACGAGACGTTCTGTCGGTGAGCCAAAAGCAGGTTACTCTAGCCGGCCGATTGGCTGCTTACTCCTGGGGAACCGGAGATGCACAGGACGTTAATCAGTAAATCCCTTTCTCCGTATAGTTGACCTGCATCATCCAGTCCTGCACATACGTCGTGTTTGCTTTGCGATACCCATGTGAGGTATCCATGCTGGTCCCGTGCATGCGGCTTTTTCTGGTTGAAAACCGCTGGCTGGACCTCGAGATGCTCGTTCCACTATCAAATGACTGTGTAACGCACACAGACAATCACTGAAGGCGCTGACGTAGGCATCACCACCCAACTACAGCTGAGTCGTCCGATTCGGGACATTCATCTTTAAAAGTCTCCTAGCCAACATTTCCTACAAGCCTGCTTTCGCTGCCCTTGGCTCTCCTGACTCGACTTATCTGCTGGAGCGCTAGTATCCCTATCAACACCCAGGATTCTTTAAGCAAGTAGGATCGAGCCGTCGCTGCCGCCTCCGTCAGACACTTTGAGCTGTGGTTTTAGGTTGTGGCTAGCCAGTCTTAAGCGATCCACCACTCCTCACCCAACGTTGTCGCGATACTACAGCAGCGCTTCTCTGGAGCAACGAACGTCACAGTATCGCGGCCATGGCGCGCTCGTGGCTAGATCACCTAAAGCGTCTCAACCGCAATAACATCGAGACGTTCCGATCCGCACCATGGGCCGAAATTTCGGGATCCCTTGGTGATTTGGGCACTCTACTACCCCTCATGATCGCCCTTGCAGCCCAAGGCTCTATCAATCTAGGCACCACGCTCGTCTTCTCGGGAATATTCAATATCCTCACTGGTATGGTCTATGGCATCCCGCTGCCCGTCCAGCCCATGAAGGTTAGTATAGCAAAGTCTCCAACTTCAAAGCCTTTGAATGAGGAGCCGCATAACCGTTGTCGTGAAACCCTACTTACAACCACACAGGCCATCGCTGCAGCGGCCATCTCAGGGCGCGGTGACTCGGCCATGAACGTTGTCACCGCAGCTGGCCAGTGGGTTGGTGCTGCCGTGCTGGTCATGAGTATCACCGGCATCTTGCGATGGGTCGTAGCCATCGTTCCTATCCCCGTCGTCAAAGGCATCCAGCTTGGAGCAGGTCTCTCGTTGATTCTGGGCGCAGGCACATCATTACTGCAACCCTTGCATTGGATTCATCCGGCATTAGACAATCGCATATGGGCCATTGCCGCCTTTCTGGTTCTCATTGGCACCCAGAAGCTGCCTCGCTTCCCATATGCCTTGCTATTTTTCTTGCTCGCCTTGTTACTGGCCTTTATCCAGGTCGTCGTCTCTCACCACAGCCTGCCGTGGTTCCATGTCTGGCGCCCCCATTTTGTCATGCCCAGCTGGGTCGGGCATGGTGATTCGCCTGCTCTATGGATGGCTATCGGTCAGCTACCTCTCACCACGCTCAATTCCATCATCGCAGTGAGCGCTCTCTCTGCCGATCTTCTCCCCAACCTACCCACCCCTTCGGTTACTTCAATAGGGGTCAGCGTAGCCGCGATGAACCTAACGAGCACCTGGTTTGGGGGTATGCCAGTGTGTCACGGCGCTGGGGGGCTGGCAGCTCAATACCGATTTGGTGCACGAAGTGGTGCCAGCGTCATTGTCCTGGGTATGTTCAAACTTCTACTCGGTCTCGTCTTTGGCGAAACTATCGTGGATCTTTTGGGCAACTATCCCAAAAGCCTCCTGGGAATCATGGTCCTGGCGGCTGGCTTGGAACTCGCCAAGGTTGGACAGAGCCTCAATCAGGGAGCACCTGATCTATGGCAGACAGCAGCTCAGCAAGACGACGTGCCTGGGGTGTTCCGTCGACATCGTGACATCTCTGATGACGAGCGCATGGAGAGGTGGACAGTGATGTTGACCACGACAGCGGGCCTCCTCGCGTTCCGAAACGATGCCGTGGGGTTCCTGGCTGGCATGTTGTGCTCTGGAGCGTACCGGCTGTCAGAGCGGTTTTCAGACTGGAAGACGCGCCGCGGTGGAATCCCAACTGAACGCAGCTCGCTCTTGCGATGATTTTGACGAGCCAGTTGCTTGACAAATAAGGGTCCTATGCTGCAGCATAGTTTTCTAAATCTCCATGGCATTGTTCCAGTAGTGGAGGTTAAAGACGACCCTGGGGTTGATTCTCGGATACACTTGAGCTGGTATCCTTCCGCGTTTCTGTTATCCCAAAGATCTTTCTGGGAGGTGGCCTATACCTAGAAGTACTCAAATGGCCTGCATTGAATGTTTCTGTTTCCTGATGTGGCTTGAGCGTTTGGTTGTTGCATTTTGCATTTCCATCATTGGCAATGCGACGGCACAATTCACGGATCAGATGAATCAAAGTTTGCCAGGATTATTGGGCACCTATGCATAATCGTAAGACTGCGCGTCGAGTCCTGTAGTTCATTGGAGCGGACAGTTTAGCATTGCTGAAACTCGAAACAATGTCACTGAGCCAGTGTGAATGGCGTGAATCAGAGTGGACTTTAATAGAGGGCATGCAGTGTTGGGTGTTGACTTGTAAGCGGGCTATTATCCCAAGGCCTATTTGTTTGATCCAATGGAGTTTGAAGGCAAAAATTCTGTCGGGGATGACTACCTATCGGGCGAGGTATTGAGGTAGGACCAGCCGGAGCCTCTGAGTCTCCAAGAGAAGGGAAGGCAGAACCCACCCGCGACAGGCCAATCACAGCGCGCAGCAGGCCCCTCCCGACCCCATCTCAGACATCGCGGCTCAAAGGGCCAAGGCTAAGACGAAGGAGCGAAAGCCTCGCCGCTCTCTCTGCCTTTTATTTTCCGCCCCATCCCTCTGGACAGCCTCAGCAACGGCCACCCGGCGCCTGTCCCGTCGACTCCTCGCCAATCCCTCTCTCTCCCCCTCCCAAGCCCCGGATCTCCAACCCCGAGGGCGAGCGACGAAGGAGCTGTCAGCAGGACCAGCGATGACTTCGTCCACTGCCACTGCCGCTGCCGCCACTGGCCGCAATGGCTTTGGCCTGCATCACCTGCAGCCTGCGCATCCGCCCACGCCTGCGCCCGCGCCCAACGAGACAACTCCCACAGCGCTCTCCGAAGCCTCATCTACTTCTCACCCTCACATCACAGCTGCCTCGCCGCCTGGACTCCAGCACTCGTCGGCGCCGCCAGCTTCGTCTTCTGCGCCCTCGACTGCCCCGACCACGTCGGCCGCGGCCCCGGCCGCAGCTTCTGAATCACAAACCGCGACCCCGACCGCTCCCGCATCCACATCCACATCCCCATCCGCGTCGGCGCCAGCAACGGCATCAACATCAACGCCGTCAATACCAGTCAACCCTCTTCCGCCTTCCACGCCGCCGCCCCCGTCTCGCTCTGCCGTCGCCGCCATGGCGACCGACTTCCAAGCGGGGGCTGCTGATGCCCAGCCAGCATCAACTGCCGATGGCGCCCCCTCAGCCGACCACGCCGACCATGCAATGCCGGATGCTCCTGCCCTCGAAGGCCTCGACGCGACACCACGGGCTTCCGAACCTCAACCTCAGGCAACACCAACACAACAGAACCCGAACATGCACCACGATACCGCTATGTCTGCGCCCGATCACTTCGCTCCCTCAGCGCCCTTCACTCCGGGGGCGATGCCAAGCCTGAACCAGCACGCATACATGATGATGGCCTTGGCCTCCATGTCCGCCGCTCCCAGCGCCATGTCGCCGCCTCCCACTGTCACTCCCTCCCAGGTCACCCTCCCCAACCCCATGGACCAGGCTTTCCACGGCCTCGCCCCCGCAAATACAATCCGACAGGCCGGTGCGGACAAGGCTCTTGAATCTTTTGCGCGCATTGAGTTTGCCGACAGTGTTTTCCAGGTGACCACCTACGCTGTCATCATCGGCCGGGATCAGCGCGCTCTTGAGCAGGCCCGCCGTGATGAGAAGCGTGCTGATGAGCACAGGCGTCGCGTTGAAGACAATGCAAACCGGGGCCTTCCACCACCATCGCCCATCGCGTACGAGCGGGGGAAATTTAGCAAATCCTACGTCAGTGAGGAAGGTGGAATGCTAGGTCCCGAGTCAGACAATGGAGAGAACGGCCGACCAGCGAAGCGACGCAAGACTAGTACTCAAGGCTCATCGCAACATGAAAACGACGAAGCGCAACAGGCGCAGGACAACATGATTTCGAATCGACAATATGTATCTCACACTCCCGGCGCCGCCGCTGTAGACTTGACCTCATTGAGGCCTTCCCCCTGGCACGTTCCCTTCATCGGTATACACTCTCCAGGCCCCAATATTGCCACCAAGACCAAGGCCATCTCGCGAGAACATCTCAAGATTGCGTACAACCAAGAGGAGGGCGTATTCGAGGCCATACCCCTACACAAGAATGGCTTCTTCTGCGAGGACGTGCACTATAAGAGCGACAAGGTAGTGCTGAAGTGCGGTGACCGGCTGCAGATCAAGGACATCGATTTCCGGTTTCTAATCAATGGCGTCGAGCGAGGCTGCACTGGAGCCGAAGAGGACGTGGAGGAGGTTGCGCCAGCGACCAAAAAACGCACTCATGGCGGGAAGGAGATGAGCTTTGACTTTGAATCCTCATACGGCAATGGCGAAGTACACGATACGAGTGATGAGCTCTCCGAAGTAGCCAGCCCACCGGAACTCTCCGACTTTGGGGATGGGGATGGGGATGCCGAGGGTGAGGCAGACGTTGACGCGGAGGGCGATGCAGAGGGCGATGCAGAGGGCGACGCAGAAGGCGACGCAGAAGGCGATGCGGAAGACGATGCGGAAGGCGACATAGATGGAGACGGGGAGGAAGATGACATCGAGGAGACTGACATCGTCGAGACGGTAGAGGCAGAGGCAGATATGCAGAGGCCCAGTCTCGAGGCAGAGAACAGGGTGAACCATGAGCTCATGACCGAAGCACATCCTTTAATGCCCCAGATACCCAAAAAGCGAGGGCCAGGTCGGCCGCCGAAGAACGGAATCATGTCGAAACGAGAACAACGTCTACTCAAGAAGCAGCAGCAGGAGATGGCCAAGAAGACGCTGCCTCAAGCACCACCAGTCGAACCCCCCATCAAGCGCAAGGTCGGGCGACCTAGGAAACACCCGCTACCGGAGAACTCAAGCGAACGACCAGAAAAGCGCAAGTATAAGCCCCGGAAACCAAAGAACGAAGACGGTGCCGAAGGGTCAGACGCGGAGCGGCGTGCCAGAGAGAAGAAGGAGAAGAAGGCTCGCCCCAAGTCACCGCCGCTGGAACTCAAGATCGAGGACTACACGGAAGAGCAACTTCAGAAGCCCAACAAAAACTACGGTGTTCTCATTGACGAGACTCTGACCGCGGCAGGTCCAGACGGCCTTACTCTCAAACAGATCTACAAACGGATTTGCCAACGTTATCCGTGGTTCTACTTCCATACCGAGACGAAGGGCTGGGAGAGTAGTGTCCGACACAATCTCATTGGGAACGAGGCTTTCAAAAAGGACGAGACAACTAATCTCTGGTCACGTGTACCAGGTGTTGAGCTGGACGCGGGGAAGAAGCGCAAGGCTTCTTCTCCAGACCGAGGGCTCGCAGCCGCTCAAACTTATGGCCAATATCCATACTCATACAACGCCGCGCAACACCTCCCTCCAGGCGCCCCGGGTTATCACCCCCAAAATCAAGCACCTCCTGTGTACCAGATGCCTGGATACAATGCACAACAAGGCCAACCGGGACGGTCAGTACAACCATACGGAGCATCCGCATCGCCTCCTGGTCAGCCGGCTCCGGTCGTGGCATCTCAGCCACCTGCACCAGCACAGTTGCCAGGCTATGGACCTCCACCTGCTCCCGCTCGGCCACAGCTCGGAGGACCTCAACCAGGTGCTTATAGCTCTCCTTACGCAAGGCCACCTCCGGCGGCGGCGACTCCAGTCAAGACTGAGAATGGACATGCCCCTGCGGCAACGCCACCAACTCAACAGCCTCCGGTCGCGCCAACGGCAGCAAATATTATCCCTGGACCGCCGCCTGTATCACACCATGTTACTAACGTCCCTCCGGCTGCTCCTGTTGCTGCTGCTGCCGGTCCTAGCCGTCCCTCATCGACCCCTACACCCACGACCCCGGCCCGACCTGTCATTGAACCCCGTCTACTCACAGCAGTTGTTGGTCTAAAGAATGGCCTCGTCGAAAACCTCAAGAAGGCCCGCACCCCCAGGCCCGAAGCCATCGTCATGTCGGCTCTCAACCGCTGCATCGGACTCAAAAAGGAAGCCTCAGAAAATGACAAGATGGAGGCCATATGTATGAAGGGCATCCAGGCGGTCATGAGACACGATTTCAAGAATTCCAACAACTCGGCGCCGACGGCTGGATCGTCACCTTCAGAGCCGCCGCCTATCTTCGAAGCCAGGGTTCTCGCTTCCCTCACCGGCTTCAAGGACGTCTCCATCAAGGCGCTGAAGGCTAGACTCGGCGAATCCAAGGCCGAGGCTGTCACTCTCTCGGCCATCGATCGTGTGCTAGGGTTCGCTAGCGCTAGCATCGTTCCCCCACCTGCAGAAGGCGAGCCTACGGTTGGCAACTTTGAGGGGGTCGAACAGCACCTCATGAAATCGATCCGCCAACTTCTCACAGGGATGAACCAAAGGCTCCAGGGCGTCAGTGCCTAGAACCAATGCAGCCTAATCACCCTCAAGCGAACTCCGAATGAGCGAATGATCTGGAACGGAACGGAAATGGGACAAGTTGACGATATTGTGTATTTTGGGGTGAGGCGTTTTTATGGTATAATGAGCATGACTGGAGCTGGATAAGTAGCTATAATGGCCTGTCATGTCAGAACAGGACCTGAGCAATGGGCTTTGTTTTCCGTGCGGCAGCTACAGCTCGATAGAGGTGGGCGAACCTCCTGGGGGAATTCATTCTACTTGATTTTCGGCTTCTATGATATACCTCTAGAGCAAGCGAACATCTAGCCAATTACGTATGATACTTCAAACGAACAATACTTCGTACATGGCGCCTCCTTTCTTTGCCGTGTCTATCTTCCATGTCTTCAAGTCCACCTTTCATTGCACTTTCCTCTCCAGAGTTTAGGATTCGGCAGGCTAGTCGATTATGTCCATGATGCACTCTTTTGTCTCATCAACAGAAAACTTCCATCAGATTAAAGTCCAAAAATTGTAGACGCTAATATGTATCACCCACCAAACACCCGTCCATCCATCATGCCATTCAACACCCCAAGCTCGAAAGGGCCGACAGCTCCCAGTCTTCCTTCCGTCATCGTCTTGTCATCATTGTTTCGTTTTTAACTGCATCCGAACGTTTTCTCGGGCGTTTCTCTCCAGACCCGCGCCAGGCCAGGTCTTCCTTTGCCCCTTTCCTCCTAGAGAGCCAATCGGGTGTAGGTATCGTATATGACAAGTTGGAAAGCGGAAAAAGATGAAAAGTAAAAGAGTAGCACCAAACAAGGCAACAAATCCTAAGCGCCAGTTCAGAGAAACCGCAGTTCCTCCCCAGCGCCATCGCCCCTGAACGACTCAAGCAATCATCGCTCGTCATCAGGTCCCTCGCAAAGAAAAAAAGCATTAAAGTGATGAAAGCACTATTCCTTCTCCCCAGACTCGCCTCCGGCCTTGATATCCTCGGTCCTGAGTTTGTCAACTCCAGAAACGCCGCTATCTGCCTCGTCGTAGGATATGCCGAGACCATTCGTATCCTTCTTTTCCAAGCCAGACCCATCATCGGCACCGTCCTCGGCGTTCATCAGCGCAGGGGGACGATGACGCATCAGCTTTGCTTTTGCAAGGGAGATGGTCTTCTGTTGGTAGGTAGTCGTGATGGGTTTGGTGTCGTCTCGGTCGATCGTGGCCTTCATCAGTGCGGCCATCCACAACCGGCCCTGCTTCAAGTTGGGCACAGCAAAATAGTGAACGGTGGGTTTGGTGAAGTTGACGGCGCGTGACAGACCGGCTCGTGGTGGCACGAGCTTGAAAATGAAAACAGCATCGTCTCCCTTGGCCAGGTCCTCAGAATCGGCCTGGGTAGTGGGCATGCTCTGGCTTCCAACGCCGGTGATGGTGGCATGGAGACCTGTCAGCTTCTCGTTGTCGGCAGGCAGCACCCTGTGGAAGGAGATATCAATCAGGCCTTTCTCGTGGTCATCCTCTTCAGAGTAGTAATAGGCCAACCGCCGGCCCTTGAGGACAAACAGCCGTGGCTTCCATGTCGTCATGAGGTTGGAGCTCTTCTTCTTCATCCACCCACTGTAGTCCGCATCCTTCATCGCATCCTTGGGTAGAATCTTTAAAAGGCCACGAGTATATGCACTGGTCTCCTTTTTCCCCTTCTTGCGGCTGTTCTTGCTGACCTGGGTCATTGAAGTGCTAGGGCTCTTTGCCGTGTCAGGAGACTCGAGGTCGAAGCTGGGGCCCGCAGAGGGCGTGGTCGATCCAGTGCGCGCAGGCGACTCGACAATCATCTCCTTGCTGGGCGAATCGATGGGTGTTTCTGCCTTAGAGCCGGTCTGGTTATCCGAAATGGCACGCTTGCCCATGCTACCAGCGAAGGCCATGGGCTTGTTTACCACAGCTGAGAGCCAGTCAGAGTTGAATCCTGCAATTTTTGACGTGGATGCCGAGGTCGACGAGCGGCTCGGCACAACAGAGGTGTCGAGTTTCGTCACGGTGGGCGACGGAGTCTCGCCAGCTGCTGGCATGTTTCTGATTGATTCGGTGGTGGTGCTCGAAGCGGTTCTCCTGTGTGGCCCAGACTGGAGGCCATAGTACTTGTGAGCGGCGGAAGACACGCCGCCCTCGGTCAACGAGCTCATACTTCCAAACCTCGACTGCCTCGTGATGGCCGTGGCGCTGCGAACCCTCTGTTCCTCGGCATAGCTCGACTTTCTAGATTCGGCGCCACTGTCACGCTTCCGCAGGAGGTTCCGCTTTCTCCCATCCACTTCTGTACCCGAAAAATACCCTCGGTCTAACTCGACAGCAGAATCTTGTAGATCCGCGCCGTTCGGGGGGCTCAACAGATCTTGAAGGCCAGTCGAGGACAAGGGTCTTGGTGTCGCGCCGCCTAGAGTCCAATTGCGGTCAAATGACGGCTGCTTCTTATGCGACCCATCGGTGCTGGGGAACGTACCGAGATTTGCGATCTTAGGAATAGGGGATACTCCAGTCGATATCGCTGTCCCGGGAAGGTGGAACTCGGTAGAGGAATGGCGTCGCGACTGGTGCAACTCCCGGATAGACGCTGCGGACGGTCTCTTAATATGGCTCGAACGCGACTGGCCATCCTGAGCCATCGATGTGAGCGTCGTCGGGGAAGCTTTGGGAGTGTGAGATAGTGAAAGTCGTCTCGTCTGGATGGAAGTGGGCCGGTTCGTCAAGGTATTTGCTCGACTCCTAGTCCGACGACCTTCCTCGGTTCCAGTCTCACTTCCATACGTTTGCGTTGATCGCCGGGTTTCAAGTCCCGAGCCAGTGACTTCGTCCTGGAGGGCTTTGATTTTGTGCCACGTCTTGAGTCGTCGCCCGACCGAGCCTAAATCGAACGCCTTGATGAACAGTGAGCTTTGATCCATGCCCAGGAGTACCTCTCCTGAAATTTCTTGGTCCCGGAAGACCTCGCAGTGGTGCTTCTCTACGCCCGAGGTGAAAAGATACTCAGCAACGGCGTCAGCGGACCACGCTTCGACTTCAGCGCGGGACATGTGACCACCATCTTCCTCCTCGTCGGTTTCCTCTCCGTGGATATAAGACGTTCGATGGTCGAGCTGGTTGCTGCTGTACTCGCTTCCGGAGTCGTTCCCATTACCCGTTCGAAGCCCGCCATTACTTTGGGGAGACCGGAGGTCAGTAATATGCTCGTCGATAACGGTCAAAGTTTCGTGTAGCACGGGGCTATCCTGGCTCGGGTTTGCGAGTTGGTTGAGGAGAGAAATTGAAGGCGGTTCCGTCGGCGCGAGCACACTCTCGGACTTGACAGAGTTTAACGGTAGGGTAACCGGAGGGTCGATTGGTTGCGACATCTTTGCGGGTTGGGGTTTGGGAACATGGTTGTCTTTGGGAGCCGCATCGGCTGTGCCTATCACTCTTGTTTCTTGTGTTGTCGGGGGACTGCTGGGTTTTGAAGCAAAGGAGCTGGTGGGAATATTCTTGGGGGCGGGCCGAGTGTAGACTGGAGAAAGTTAGTGTTTTCAGCATACATGGAATACCGCGGATGGTTAGTCCTTGATCACAAATATCACAAACCTTCTGGAAAGAGACCGGTATTGCTGTTGACGAGGTGGCGACCAAGAAACCAACCATCGCCGAACTCGTCATCTCGTTCAATAAGCTCGACTCTATCGCCTTTGGACAAGCTCAATTCGTCGGAACTCCGGGCTTGGAAGTCATCTGCATGGGAGGAAGCCGCGGGTCAGAAAGGGTAGTGCACTGGGATGGGCGAATAATGGAGGGGAAAGCGAGGGCATGGAGAGAGCATGGAGAGGCTCGGTAATCGGGACTCACGTATCACGAGTAAAAGGTCGCCGGCCATGGGACGAACCTGCCCGTCGCTGGGGCCTCTTGCGGCCATGGTTGAGTAATGCCAGGCGCCGCTGGTGGTTGAGGGTAGATGGGGGTATTAAATGTTGAAAGTTGGAGATTGAGACAGGGGATAGGCGAGAAGCGGAAACGCAAACGGCAGGCCAAGGGCGGCGGCAGTGGTTGAAGGGTTGGTTAAGGGTTGGTTGAGGGTTGGCTGGGGGGCGACGCAGGTCCAGGTTGGCGGGACGTGCAATGGGTGACGACAGGCAGTGGGCGACGACCGGAGCAACGGGTGATGGACGACAGAGACGGGCGAGGCCAAAGGCGATAGCTACTAGTCTGCTAGAGCGAAGGATGGTGAAGTCGGGAGACAATCGTAAGGACAGCCATCTGCCAGGCCCTGGTGGCAAGGCTCCGCTTGTATTGTTTGGGACAGGTTGTCGAGGATGGGATGGTTGGATGGTTTGAATGGTTGAAGGGTCGGAGGGTTGGAGGGAGATGGACCGAGTCGCGCAAGTACTGAGGTGCCAGGTGCGGCAAAGGTGGAGCTGGATGGTGGGTGGTGGATCGTACCTAGTAGGTAGGTAGATACCTACCTAGGTAGGTAGGTACCTAGGTGGTGGTACCTTGAGCCTCTGAGCCTGCCCGAGCTTCGACCACTTGAAGGTGGGTGTGGGTGTGGGCGTAGGGGCCGGAGCAACATGGGCGGTAGAAAAAATTGGTCTTGACTTGAACGCAGTAATGCAAAGGATGCAATCATGACAACAATGGTCTCGGTGCCTTGATGCTTTCGAAAAAAGAAAAAAAAATGTTATTACTAGACACCACCCGTGTGTCACTCAACAACTTTGGCTGGTGCTGGTGCTAGGGACTGACTGATGCCAATTCTGCACTGCTGATGCTGCTGGGCCCGCTACAGCTGCTAAAGTAGACCTCCAGGCTGGTGATGGGCGCTGGCTCGCGGTGCGCCATGCGACATGTTGTGGTGCGTTGTATGAAGTCGGCACGTTCATTGTTAGCCTACCGGGAGGTACCTGCCGACCTCCACTGCGACCGCAAGCACCTTACTACTACGTACGTCCAGGCTTGCAGCGCTGAATCAAAGTGGCATTGTGACCGGACAGGTGCCCTGGAAGAGAGGGGTGGTCCCTGACGACAGCGAATGAGGGCCTGGCGTGGACGGCTACGATTGGTGCACCGCCGCTCCCTGGCACTAGGACAGGTCGATGACCGCTGAGATATGAGGCGTCGTCTGGGAATGAATGGGCCTCCGCACCGAGAAGAAATACTTTTACGCGGCGTCTGTTGTCGGCCAAGGCGAGGCCGGTCGACCGTCTTTCGCCCCTCCAGAGGGCGGCCGTGTTTTCCAGAAACAAACGGCTTCTCCGAGGACCTCTTTGCTGACCTGAAGCTGCATAGGTACCTACCTGCCTACCTGTACAGTACGTAGTACATCGCACGTGGTACACGGTGTCATCCATGTGCACGGATACTACGTACATCGCATCACTCTCCTCTCCGGGGTGGGTGTTGGGTACTGGGTGCTGGGTGCTGGGTGCTGGGTGCTGGGGTTGGATGGCACGGCCAACCTCGACATGCTATTTTCGGATGCGGTGCCAGCTCAGATGCCCAGGGTTTGAAGAGGGAGGGCCAATATGAGGATGATGAGGTGAAGATGACACTCCACCAAGGCGCCCTTGAACTTCAGCATCAATACCGGTAGTTGGTGTAAGACACCCGGATTGGTGTCGAAAGCCAGGCGGGTCATCAACTGGGGGCCATAGACTTGGGTAGATTGCAAGAGGTTGTCAACATGGTCGAGGAATAGCTGAAGAAAAAGGGAGAACCTCCAAGGGTGCAAGTGAACAAGTGTCACAAGGGAATACCGCTGCTACCCCGTTGTCGCACAACAAGTTTCCACACATGGCAATCCTGAAGAACTACGGAGTAGCGAAGGCGAGTATCATGAAATGGTTGGTTTCAACATAGCTGCGCCGAGAAGCAACGGCCGTGCCCAAAAGCAACCCAGAATCGGCACCGAGAAAATCATGGAGATCATGGAGATCACGGGACAGGGGGAACGCTGGGGCTGGCAGGAGCAAGTATAAATTTGCAACCGATTTGGAATGAACGACATGTGCTTCGAACCTGGGCCTGCATCGTCACACTTGTTTGTCCGTTGCCCGTCTCACCTGTCCATCCTTCCTGTGATACCTTCCATCATATTGGTGATGGTACCGGCCAAAGATAGAGGTACCTAGGTAGGCAAGTTCAAGGTCGAAGAAAATTGCATGTGCCAGGAGAAGAGGTCGACTAGGTCACTGGCACCACTCAATTTCTCCCGACCCTTCAAAGGCCATATCGCGATTGAGAGGTTCCCGCATGGTCCCGACCATTGCCCGAGGCTCGCACTACGCCAGCCTCATCTACGATCGGGGGCGCCGTCGGCCGTGGGGAATGATGGCGGCGCTCGTCCCAATTGCCCATGATGCCGTTGAAATCCTCCTGAGCCATCGATGCGGTGCATGAGGAGAAATCAAAAGCACAGGGCAACACGCTAGATAGTGGGGCAATGATCTTTTGGAAAACTACCTACTCAACAGCGCGACGTCAGCCAACAAAAATTCCCTTTGAACTCCAACATTGCTCATGCCATGAGGAAAGCGATCGTACACCCCTTTTGGGAACGGCTATTAGGCGCGAGTGTCTACCTTGGGTATCCAGTCTTGCCGTTGTCGACATTGTCTCGAGTCGATTAGAAGCTGACCCACCATGTCTCGTCAGGGAGGTGTTGCCCGCATCCATTTAGCCGTTCGCCTTAATGTCCCGCCTACTGCCTTGGTCCGGCGACACCATTCATCCCGTCTATGTCAGTAACATACAAGCAAACATGTTATCAATAAGAGGCATAGACCATGCAAGTACCCGTTCTGGGTTGACACCTTGAACCTAAGTACCAATTTACCATGGAACCTAAAGTAGTCCCTGAGTACCTGCAAATAGTCCAGGGACATTTCCCTCACCTTGCGCATTCCTACCTGTCAGCCAAACATGAAGAAATTGTTGTCGTCTTGATTGCTCCCATGCCCGTACTAGCCCCGCTGCGAGATCAACGTGCATACCTACGGCAATTGCTTCGTACGCAAGGGATAGGAGACGATGCCAAGGCAATGCGTCATGGTGTAAGCTGCAGAAGCTAAAAGTAGGGGAAATACTACGTACATGTTACTGTTCCTTAGCTGACAAGTCATTTTTCAAGTTGTTGGAGGCCTGAGTAGCTGCGTTGTGTATTTCCAGTAGTTGGTGGATAATTTGAGCTTAACCATTCGCAACTGTGCCACACATTGATTGATACCCCAACGTTGTTGGTAACTAGGACTGTCCGTGGGTTCTATTATATGATATACCTTCCTAGATCTCTACGTCCTTGATAGATGCGAGTTTATTTTCCATGCACTCGCATGTTTGATCTGACAGGCGAACAGGCGACAGGAATGATCAAGGCCATTTCCATCCTCAGTTATCCCATGCCAACTACCCTAGACACGTATCAGTCCCTACCTGGCGAGCGAATTTTGGGTTGTGCTAGCGATCTCCATCTGCTGGCGCCAGGTACCTACCAAGGTACTTGGCCCCCCGAGCCCCCCTAGGAGCCTAGGAGTCTAGGTACGTAGTAGGGCCCCTACGCTTTCCCCAGGGATCCACCAGGCCCATCCCACCCAACAGTGTTCGACCAATCACATCGTCGGACTCAGCAGGCTGAACCTGCAACAACGGGCGGCTGCAAAGAGCCTCTTTCGTCAGATCTCAAGCCGGGAGAGCCAGCCCGTGTTGGACCGGCCGTGTCCTTTGCCCCCGATCCGATAGAACCCCTCCTGCGTCCATCACCATCCTCGTTGCCATCGTCTTTGTCGCTGTTGCCATTACTGCTGTCGTGAATAATCTCGCTGCCACCGTCGTCGTCGCTCCGTCACTGCCACCACCACCGCCATTTGCCTCCGTCATCATCATCGCATCGCCGTCTCGCAAAACCCTTTCCAGACCATCGCCGTATACCTCAGCTCGTCGCCATTCGTCCCGGGCTCTCGCTTACACTCCGTTGCTCTATTCTAGCATCTCCGTTTGCGGCCGCCAACTCCCATCGCCCTCCCGCGTCCCGCATCCTGCACCTAAACAAACCACGGCTCTCGAATGCTACAGACGCGCCGCCCGTCACTCCGCCTCTCGCAACGAGCCGTCAAATCATGATCAGCCAGTTTGCACTCGGCTTCAGAAAGAAGAGACGCTGAGAATGACCACTGGATCCTAAATAGTAACCTCACAACCCCCTGCGTGCGCTCTTCGAGCGCCCGAGAGTGTTTGCATGCCTGACCTTGCTGCATCATTAGAACCCCCTCCACGTTCTCGACCCGTGAAATGCCACAGTCGCTCGAAGAGCCCCAGTCACGGGCCAATGCTTCGCAAGAAGCCGCACAAGTCGCTACCTCCAACCAGACTGTAAACGCCTTCATCGGTGGCCGTCCCCATTCATGGATGACAGAAGGCCCCTTCACGAATTCCAACTTTGTGAAGATTTCCGAAATCGCACCTCGCAAGCGCATTCGCCCCAACAAGGCACCTCTGAGTGCCCCGTCCTTGAATGATGGCAACTCCAGTGCCTCCATAGTCCCGAGAACGGAACAGCCTACAGTGCCAGAAGCCTTCAGGTATTGTTCTACCAACCCTTGCCTTTGTTCATATGTGTTTGCGATCCCCAAATCGCTACTGCTCATCGGCGCAGGCCGGAGATGGTAGTCCATGTTAAAACCCACACGGATGATACAAACTTTGCTCTAGTCGCTCTACTCGTCAACTCCGCTAACAAATGATGGCAGGAATCAAGCCGTTTTGCCCTCTCCAGCTCCAACTGATGAACCAAGCCCAGTCATCTCGAACCAGACCGATAGCCCAAACCAAGGCCCAGCTAGCTACGCTGATACCACAGCCAACGCGCCACGCTCTGCCCTGGAACACAACCCTCGAGCCCCCATAGTTCCCGCTCTAAATACAAACCTCAACGCCCAAGCCGTGGGAAGCCCGCTGGGTGCTTCGGATGAGTTTTCCACCTCCTACCCTCCTGGAACACTCGCTCCACTATTGGTATTGCGGGCGATGGCTTCGGCATCTGGTATCAATCCCTCCTCACAACAGGCGGCAGCCCCCTGGCCTTCAACACCCACCGGGGGAACGACAACTTTCCCCCAAGTCGGACAGAGGGCAGCTCCAGGCCCCAGTGCCACAGAAAGTCGACATAAACGCATGCGGCTCGAGCACGAGAATCCGGTCGCGTATGCATCGAGAGACTGGATGCAAACGTTGACCAAACACATGGAAAAATACAACGGTACAAGGTCGCTTAACGATTCCGTCGAGATCCCGCGCTACAAGATTCTTCGAGATGCCTGTTCGATTGATGACGCGTTTTACGTTGTTCTCCATCAATTTTTCTGCGGGTGGTCTTGGGACAGGCCCTTTGTCCATAATCTCCTTGCCCCTCATGTGTCATGCGAGGCTGTTGACCACGCGTTTGCTTATTTGCAGGTCATTCTCAGGAACAACCAGGTCATCTCGCCCATTCACCTCGAGTGGTTTGCAAACTTCCCTGGACCCTTGAGGGAGTTCTCTCTCACCTCCCCACAGCGTTCGTTTATGAGTGTTGTTGGACGATTCCTTCATCAACTTTCTACCTTGTGGGGGCAAATGATGACCTCGATTGAGGTTAGGCAATTCCCCTTGCTTGTATATGAGATGCAACAAAACTTGAGCTGCACCTCTCCTCAGATGCAGTCTTTGCTCTTCACCACAAGCCGCAGGAGTCTGCGTATCGAGGACGGCCCGCTTGCAACATCACTGAATGACATCTTCTCCAAAGACAAGGCTAGTGAATTCCAAATAGCCACTGGCCAGCGAACAATGCAAGAGGTTAGCCAGATCCGAAGCGGCTTCGCGCAAAGATATGTCGGTATAATACAAGCCTTCAGGCAGCAACAGCTATCCAACCAAAGTGAGACTAACCGCACTGTTTCACGGAACCTGATTTGCTGACTCTTTGATTGCTAGACAATGCCCCTTCTCCCACTATGCACGGTTTCGCGCCCGGGGCATATCGGAATTCCATCTATCTCCCTGCTCAACAATCCCCGACTCTACCTCGCCCTCACGCTACCCTCTCGAGTAATTCTGCGGTACCGTCTCCCGTACTCGTACAATCTGAGGCACAGATAGCTAGTCGCAGAGCCTCAGGTCCGGCAGTCCTAGGTGGTTCTGCTCCTCGGGGGAACATGCATGTCCAGAGCCCTCACACGTCAACCTGGCCGCACATCGCGTCCGAGCCGCAAACAACTCAAGTTTCGCAGAATTTCGTCGCTTCTCCGGCACAGATTCATCAGCCTTTGACTCCAGGATCCACTGGAGCATTGTTACCGTTTCCTGCGTCAGGATACATGTCACAGGGTTTGTCGTCGTCTCGAGGAGTGAACTCGAATAGCCCAGCACAGGGTACTCAGAGACGAGCAAGCTCATTCCAGCCACCACCACCACCACCACCACAGTCAACACTGACCGCGCCAGCTGTTCAAGGTGCTCCAGCGTACAATTCGCAAGGCCCAGGTCTACAGTTCCCCCAACACATTATGCAGCCCCCGAATGTTCGATCTATGACCCAGTCGCCACTTGATTCTGGTCGGTCGATTCAATCGTGGTCTTCTCAGCACCCAAACCCGGGCCATTCTTGGCCCCAAACCGCACCAAGTGCCCTTGGCTACCATGCCCAACCCATGGCTTCGCAACACCACGCGCAAAGAGTACCTCCGCCCATCCAGCTAGCCAGCAGTCATGCGCCTGCGAATCATCCTGCTCCGGGATACATTGTGCCTCAAAGTCCCGGTTTGGTGAGGCCGCTGAGTGAGATGGAGCTACACCCGAACGAATATGCAGTCAGTCCATACGGTCAACCGTCACTTGAGATGGGACTTCACCAAACGGGGCTGCGCAGCCCCCGGCGAATCTCTTCGCAGCTGGTCCAGGCTCGATACTATCAATATGTCAAACAGCTTGAGACCTCCCCCATCCAAATCAAGCCACAAATCGCATTGCACACACTACGCTTCAACGTGCCGGACGAAACCCTTCAGAAATTGACCCCAAAAAAAGTTACGACAGGGCTTCCGTTCTGTCCCTACTTCGAGGGCTCTTGCCGGTACCGCCTGCGGGTATGCATGCGGTCTGATCAAAGGACAGAGTTCGACCCAGGTGACTGGGCGGTCTCTGCCTGCCATTGGCCAATGCACATGTTTATCGATGCCAATGGCTGTGTGATGGGATTGAGTCGAAAGCAGCATTTCCACAAGGATATGCCGCTTGAGCTGACTGACGCGTTGGTTGCGGGCTACAATACCATCAGGATCAGCTTGCCACTGGTCGATGAGAACAAGGCGAAAGCAGGGTTCAAGTACTTCGTTGCCGTCGAGCTCGTGGAGACGCGCAGTCATGCCTCCCTCAGAGCCATGATTAACAGCTTCAAACACACTCCCGCGGAGGAGACGAGGGAAAAAATGATCCGACGTTTACGCCCATCAGACTCGGATGATCTTATTGTCGAAGACGAGACCCTTCTCATCTCATTGGCGGATCCATTTAGTGCCACCATGGTTGAAACCCCAGTTCGAGGCTCGAAGTGTCTACACCTCGAGTGTTTCGACTTGGAGACTTGGCTGCAAACACGGCCTAGCAAGCCGGCTCAGAAGGGAGTAGGCGCATCCGAAACGGGACCAGAACCATCCATGGTGGACGCCTGGAAGTGTCCCATTTGTGACCTCGATGCTCGCCCAACTAGTCTCCGGATTGACGAATACTTTGTTCAAGTCCGCAAGGAGTTAGTGGGTCGGGGTGAGACGAACGTCAAAGCTATCACCATCACTGCCACCGGCGAATGGACTGCTGTTCAAGAGCCCGATGATTCGGACGACGAAACACCCGGACCAGGCCAAGCTAAGTTAACGAACGGTGATGGTGGAAAGCAAAGGTCAGTCCCAGTAGCGGATGTCATCGAAATACTGGACGATTAGAAGGACCACAGAACCTTGGCGACGAGAAGCCATGATGAGTCTGTTCAATAGGGCCCAGTGCATGGCGTTGAGAGGTGTGAAGGCCCTAAAACAAGGACTCGGGATATCATGATTTAGGCGACAGATACCACTACAGTTTGCGTTGCTTTGCGTTGCTTTGCGTTGCTTATTTCACCTTGGCTGGCGTTGGAGGATGTTGACATAGGGGCATTCGGTTCGAGCACGTATTGGCCATCGCTCTACGTCAATTATATGATAGAATTGGTGCAAACAGAGGATAGGTTTTGCGGTTAAGCCAAAGGAATTGGTAGGCCGAGACGATAACGAGGGCGGAGGATTGGGTCTTACGAAGGAAAAATAGGGGGTGTCAATTTCTCTGGAGCCTGGGTTGCACTTGAGCATTGCGGATGTAGTTTGCGATTGCGAAACCAAGTCGTGTTACCGGCCATTACCAGCCAAGTGAAGCTGGGCTCGTTATCTACTTTAGTGTTGAGGCTGCTTGCTGTATACTACCTTAGCTGATAATTGAGAACTGGACTATGGCGAGGTTCAGACTCGACCACAACATACTCAAGACTTAGCTTGACCCATCGACGTCGATTTGCCGCGCAGTTTACATAGCGGTGAGACCATGCGATGAGGTTGTACCTTGTTGAGGTTTATCTTCATTCCCGTGGGGTATCTAAACAAATCTAAAAACACATAACTACCTGAGTAGAAGGGATGTAATGAAAGAAAGGAGACCAAACCGAGCCCATTAAACGCTATGTTAGTAGTACAGAATATCATCGTTAAAATGGTTCGTCAACTCATTCACATCATCCCATCCTTACTCGTTGTCGTCATCATCAGAACTAGACGAGTCATACTCATATTCACTGGATGAGTCAGAGGTGTCATTCCCATAGAGCTGAGGCTCGATATCTTCATCACAGTCAGACTCATCCTCACCAGCAGCTTCATCTCCATTATCATCATGCTTGCCATTCACAAAGTCCTCCCAGCAGTTGGAGTCACTCAAGTCTACGCGCTCCACCCGCGCGCTCCACTTCTTCTTCAGGATTCCGAACTCATCATATGGCTCCTGCCTGACCCAGGAAGTCCAGAGGCCGATGATTCCGCAGGCCTTTGAGTAGCTCACGTCGAACCACTCGCAATGCTTCACACCGCACCGTGGGCAACCGCCTGCCTCACGCATGCGCTCGTTGTGCAGACCGGCGTGTACAAGCCTTTCGACTTTGACGTATAGATCGGAGGTGAAGCTGCCGAAAACCTCGGGCTTGTACCCGCACTGGCTCTTCCATGAGGCCATTCGACTGTCGAGAGCACCGGCGTTACCGATCTTGAGGTATGGAGCGGCATCATGGTAGTTGTCGGGGAAGGTGTATATGTAGATGCACCCTTTCGAAGATTTCTCCCTGGGGAGTAATTGGCGCTGAACAAGCTTTCTAATGGCTTGGTTGAGTGCCATTGTAGACCAAGGCTGACCGAAGGGCTCGAACTTGTGGGTTTGGGTGACCGGCTTCTCAAGGCCAGGCTTCGAGGATTTCGATCTGGCAGATTCGGTAGGGGAAGAATCGCTGACAGGGGACTTGCGATGCTGCAAGACTGGATTTTTTGGCGTGCCTTGCTCGATCTTGACTGGAGGCCTGGGTGATGACTGGGACGCTCGTGGGGAGTTGGGACTTTGGAACGGTAGCCCTGATATGGACTCGTTTTCCTCGTCTTCTTCCTTGATCTCAGGGGTTTTGAGGGGGTTGAGCTGCTTTTCCCAAGAATCGAGGCACCTGGGGCTTGCGTCCTTGTGATATCGACACAAAACCACCCCTAGGACTTGAGAGAGAAGGGATTTGGCGGCGCTCAAACTACCACTTTTGGCGATCTGATCGAGGAGGCCCGACACAAGTGCAGAGTTGCTTTTGCTGGCATGGAATTTACATCGCTGATTTTTCTTGGTTTGACCTAGACAGGAATATGTACCAGAATTGAAGCCGAGGAGTTCACCAAGCGTGGAGGAGGTGGAGGGCCAGACTGGAAGGGTAGCAGGGAGTGCGGCGGAGAACGACATTCTGAGAAGATCGAGCTAGGTACCCTGTAGAAGACGGCGTATGCGAGAAGCTCTTGATGGTTTCTATGCCAACAATTCCGGAGTGAGCGAAGCCACTGGGACATATTTAACATGTTGCTGGGGATGGCGAAGCACCCGGATGAAGCAACCTCCTCTTCCATGGACCTGCCTGGAGGCCCCTCAACACAGCCTGGCTGGCAGCAGGAGGCCCCGACGGCTCCGTTTCTATTCTTGGATGCATTTTCTCGACACACCTTTTTGGCTGTGGGTGGTCAGGTGGGTGGAACCCCTCACGCCCTCACGATGGATGCATGTTGGTCTCGCAAGCTAACTGCATGACAACAACTGCGCGAAAACGAGCAAGGCACGCCCTGTGGAAACAGCACGGAACACTTGCGACCTGAGCTACAGACCAATTTATTTTATGTTGAACACGGTATTTATTACGACATCGTCAGGCTTAGTGATGGCCGTCGCAGTTGCAGCTCCATATAGCCGCCGTGGTCGTCTTAGCCTGGCCTGTTGGTTTCAGTGTTGGTCCGCAGTGTTGGCTCGTCCGCAATGTTGGCTGAGGACAGCTTAGCTCCGACCGGGCCGCACGCGTGCAGAAATAGGCGGGTTTCAAGGCTTTCAGAAGTCTCGCTAGGCTTTCTTGAAGAGTGTCTGCACACGGGCACTTGCGCCATGTTGACCTGACGGAGGGGGTGCAACAGACTGAGAGAGTTGGTTGGCAACGGCCCCGATTCTTCACAATTGGGGCTGGTAATTCGATATAAAAAAAATTGTCAGATACTTAATTTGGAGTTTTATTGTAGTCTTGGAGCTGGTTGTGGGATTGTCAGGTGGGTTTACCTTCATTTTATGTAGAGTGTTGAATGTATTGCAATGACTACTGACAGTAGCAGCATAATCCCGCGTAATCCACCAGGTATTCTTTCATCAAAAGACAGTTGATTATTCTGTGGAATTCTTTTATGATGTTTGAGGCATTCGCTTGGAAGAAGGACGTAGTGATCAGATATGGTCAGGGTATATCCGCCTGCGTGGTGGATCACCCTCTTCGGGCAACACACTAAGTTCTCAAAGTGTGTGACTTCAGGAGTAAATGAAGGGCGTGACGCTTTGCAGGTATGATCTTCGGCAAGTTCATTGATTAAAACGAGTCGTAGAACATGGAGATCAGCTACCTTACCTGCGTCTATTACTGCTATTAGGAGTAAACTTAGTTGGAAACCTTGCTGGAGTTGAATGAGTTGCTATCCATCGCGAAGCGGTGTTTATGCTGGCAAAAACGAGCCACAATTGAATAACCTGCCATCTGTGAGTCTGATGAAGGAAGTTAAAAATGCCATAGCCATCTGATTAACCACGAGTTGCGACTGGACAATGCCACAAGACTTGTATCGTCATAAGCTTGTAGGAGATGAAAGCAAGATGTGATACATGACGAAGCGGATGCTCTATGGGATCTCTATGGAGCTAAAAGAAATTCCAATTCCAAACAATGTGATAGACATACCCAATGCCTACAATTCTTATATCTTTGCTTTCACACCTTGATAGTTGGGCTTTTCGGGGACCCGAGGGTGGTTTCCAGCAAGCCTCAGTCCCGTTGCCTTTTCCAGCTCATCCACCGCCTCAAACGCCCTCCCTAGATTCACCTTTATCGTCCCAAAGCCTTGTTTTCGGGCTTCCTTTAGATTCTCACCAATGTCATCGAGGAACAGAATGTCCTGCGACCGAATGCCTTGACTCCAATCCAATTGTTGGCCCCGTGGACTGCTCGCATTATCTGCAGCATACTTGTTGATTTGGGCAAGCGCAAAATGATACATCTTCGGATCGGGTTTTCTGATGCCAACGTGGGCAGAAGAAATAAAGATGTCAAACAGCCGCCGCACCGGATCGTCGCCAAAATTTTCGACATGAAGCTTGTGACCAGGAGGGAAGATAACGGTGTTACTCAGAGCCGCCAGAATGAAGTCTCCATTTTCCTTGAGTTTCTTCAATGCTGGGAACATCCAAGGGTCAGGGTGATTGGAAGCCGTCATCATCTCCTCGAAGAGCCACTTTGCATCTACCGATGGGGGCGGTGGAATTTTCTGGGGTAAATCAAGATTCTTAACCCGCTCCTGCTTGTAGAATGCCTCCCAGCGAGTGGAGTTGTGAAGATCTTTGCTGAACCCATCAAAAAATGATTGATCCATTGAGATTTCGCCTCTTTCAATTTGATGCCAGAACCCATTGGGGGAGGTTTTAGAAATTGAGTAGTTGACCCATCCTGGCGGAATTCCGAGGCCGATTTCGTAGTCTAGGATAGCTTGGAAGGGGGATTTGATCTGGAAGCAATTAGGCTACGTGTAGGGACATGAAAAACTCGCAATCGTGAAAACGAAACCGCGATGTTCTCATACAGAAGCATGGGTGTTGAATCTTGGTGCACATAGGCTTGGAACCGGGTGTACTTACACAGACGCCTCCGATATCAAAGAGGAGAACTTTGGGCTTTGATTTATCTGACATTTCAGGTTCGAAGAAACTTAGAGGTTAGACAGAATGAGAGTCGTGATGGTATATTATCTTCATGAAGATCTGTAGTTGACGAAGAGAGATAGGTCAAAGTCACCGACGTGAGAAGGAACCCGGACTGCCCCCCACCGGATTCTGGGGGCGGGACCCGAGGGACCTCGGCAGTCATCCCCACAGCCGCCAGCGAACAAAGTGGGATGAGATAAGATATGATGCCAATCGATAACATTGACAGGCACGTGACTCGTAACCAACCCAGGTGCAAGTCCACCAACGCTAAGCGATTTTGATGATGGGGCATGTTAGGGCTTTGTAAATATCCCCCACCAGAAATCGCTGCACAATCCTCCATCACCAACTTTCAAACACCAACAATCAGCCGTTGGCCAATACCGTCAAAATGGTAAGTTGAGGCCTATCGCAAGGGAACTCCTTCGGGGGCTTCCTTGACAATCTTATTCTTGACAGAAATGTCAATTGCTCGTTAGAGTCACTGCAAGATGCTTCGGAGAAGAGCAAATCTGAAGCGCAAATTGCTGACTCGGGGACGTGTAACAGGTTTTCCACAAGTTGGTGAAGAACAGCGCGTACTACAGGTAAGTTAAATCTGCATCACACACCGCAGTGATCTGCTTTACTCGAGGATGCTGACGAGAATCATAGCCGCTACCAGACCAAGTACAAGCGTAGACGCGAGGGCAAGACCGACTACTACGCCCGCAAGCGCCTCATCACCCAGGCCAAGAACAAGTACAATGCGCCCAAGTACCGCCTGGTCGTCCGCTTCACCAACCGCGACATCATTTGCCAGATCGTGACCTCTGAGATCTCTGGCGACAAGGTCTTCGTCTCCGCATACGCTCACGAGCTCAAGGCCTACGGCATCGAGCACGGTCTTACCAACTGGGCCGCTGCTTACGCCACTGGTCTCCTTATCGCCCGCCGTGCCCTCAAGAAGCTCGGCCTCGACGAGGACTTCGCCGGTGTTGAGGAGGCTGACGGCGAGTTCACCCTCACCGAGGCCGCTGAGACCGACGATGGCGAGCGCCGCCCCTTCAAGGCCTTCCTTGATGTTGGTCTTGCCCGCACCTCCACCGGTGCCCGTGTCTTCGGTGCCATGAAGGGTGCCTCCGACGGTGGTATCCTGGTTCCCCACTCCGAGAAGCGATTCCCCGGTTTCGACATGGAGACCAAGGAGCTCGACGCCGATGTCCTCCGCAACTACATCTACGGTGGCCACGTTGCTGAGTACATGGAGACCCTCGCCGATGACGATGAGGAGCGCTTCCGCAGCCAGTTCCAGAAGTACGTCGACGACGATGTTGAGGCTGATGGTCTTGAGGACCTTTACACTGAGGCCCACAAGGCAATCCGTGAGGACCCCTTCAAGAAGCACGAGACCGATGCTCCTAAGAAGACCAAGGAGGAGTGGAAGGCTATTTCCAAGACCTTCCGTACCCCCAAGCTGACCAAGGCCGAGAAGGAGGCCCGCGTCCAAGAGCGCATCCAGGCCATCCTGGACAACGAGTAAAAAATTGGTCTTCTTGTGGACTTGGGCATGTGAGGATTGTTACCTTGGCATTGGGTTTGGAGTTTCGAGGAATGGAAAGGTCCGTACTCAGGGTCATGCGAATGAAAAGAAAAATATACCTTCTAGCCAAATTCCATAGCCGTGGTGAACGGCTGTCTCATTGTACTCCAAAATCGGTCTGACGGTGACTCGACTTGTAGTCAGGTCTCCCCTGAGTGGACCTGAAATGTGTCTGCATGCATAGGTTTTGGAACATATAAGTTGTAGAATCAACGGAATAAAAACATACCACCCAAGTCAAGACGCCATAAAGTGTCTTGACACGGGCCGAGGTAGCCTTGGAGTTGTGGTTCGAGGTTTCTAGGATATTATCCCTGGACAATGCACTGGGGGCTTTCATTGGAATCGAAAGACGACAGCGAATTCAACACAAGGACAATTTGTGTTGTGCGACTCGGGCGGGAATAGCGGGTAAGGGCATGTACGGGAATTAGATGGAAATGTATTTCCTTGAATCGTGGTCGATGCACTGGCTAACGATGCGAACCCTGGTATGGTGTAATCGAAAAGAGCATAGATAGGGACGCAACTAGGAGTCGGATATGCCGATTAGAAATGCGGAATTGGCCCTCGGTATTTGATCATGGGGTGTTGAACTGAGGTGGACTGAGGTTATCGAGCGTGACAGAGGGTGGGTGAGTTTGAAGATGGACGACTATTAATTAGAGAGCACCTCTTTAATTGTGGTACTTTGTTATACGAAACTAGGTCAACGAGCATTGGATAGCGGAGGCGACTTTCATTTGACTGCTGTTTTATCCCCTTCTTGACATCGGAGCAAGCGGAATCATGGTCAGTGTCAATCTTATGCTTCGGGTGGTGGGTGATTGGTAGCGGTTGGGCAGTTCGGGACAGCACAGTTCGGCCCACGCAACGGGACGGGATGCGGATCAGACAATGCCTGGGGACAGTGACGATATTCTCGAGGTGGCGTGTGCAGGGGGATCCTTGGGGGACGGAAATCCACCAGACCATGGATGTGGGAGGAGGTCGGAGGTTGATGGGGACGCTACTGCGCTCATGGCTGGCGTAGGACGTGTAGTTCTTGGGTTGGGCGTTGTTGTGGTCCTGTGGGTGGGTGGTCAGTGGCGGATGAGCCTGGAGAACAGTTCGTCGAAACTTAGAGAACGGTCTGGACCATCTCACGGTCATTGACGACGCGGGAGAGAGCCGAGACTTGGAGAAGCGGGCATAGATAGGTCAGCAATGGGGCGGGAGAGTGTGTCCTAGGCCGCTATGGGGAATCGATACACACGCTCGATGCACAGGGCAAAGTAATAAATAGAGTTACGGATACTTCGTACTCGATTATTCGTACAATCAGGAAGCATGATGATGTACTAGTAGGGCTGTGGTTGTGAACTGGCGATTTGCCAAGTGGATTTACGGCAGGGTAGGGGGGACACAAAAAAGGGGACACTGGGGCTCACCAGCGCTGCTGTGCAACCCGGGCAACCCGGGTAGGCCTGCTGATGATGAAATCGTCGCCCTGTTTAGACACGTGCATTTGGAGCTGGGCCTAGCCGGTACTGCGGTTCCTGTTTTGGTCGCTGGCGATAGCTGGGGGGTTCTGGGAGTGACGTTTATCGCTCTGTCTTGTGGGGGGCGGGTGGCGGTGGGTTGGTTCTGCGTCGAATCCAGAGGTGCATCACCCAAACATGACAGCCGTGCTCGATGGCACAACTGTGGGATAGCCGTGTTACATGACGTTGTGACGCTGTGACGTTGAGGAGATGGAGAATCATTGCGGACCCCCCCTGCGTCTTCAGATTTCGCTCATCCTACCTAGGGCAAAGGGAGCGGGTAGTGAACACGGGAGATGTGGTGATTTTGGGTTGAATGGCGGCGATGACAAAGCCTCACTTCTGTACAGTAGTGACAGTACCTACCTTGACAAACGTACCAGGATCCCACCGCCGTCCATCCCAGTTCAGCCGACAGCACAGCATCGATGACCTACAAAGTACTACGTACCGAGAAATACCAGGTCTGTATCAAGCGCCCCGTGGTTTACGGCCGCACGAAAGCCTCCTTTACCCGGGACAACATCGCCAGCACTTACGTCGTATCAACCTAGGTCCTAGGTACGTACGTCGTAGTCGGCATCGTAGCATGTCCTCCGGGTGTCGCCTTTCCGTCAATTCCGAATTATTGCCATCCCATCCATGTCATGCCGTCCCGCCGCAGCCTGCCACAAATCCCATCGCCAGCTTCATCATCAATCTTTTCCTTGGTCAGCACCACAAACGCTCGGCCGTAATCCTTCAACCGCCACTCAAAACCCGAAAGCCTTTCTCTCTCTCCACACACACGCACATTCGCGCGCGCGCACCGCCCTCAAGAATCGACCCTTGACTTCACCATCCCGGCTCAAGTTTAAACTACCCCGCTGCTAAAATGAACCTACCACCATCGTCCTCCACCTTGGCCCGGGCTGAGACCAGCTGTTGAGCGTACCCAGTGGCCAGGACGGACTGCCCGCTTGTCTACTCGCCCACTCGCCCACTTGCTTGAACCACCCACTCTATTACTACGTACTCGCCTCGCCTACAAAGCACTCGCCAGCAAGCCTACGTACACTACGACGACGGCCTGGTCGGACGCCTTATGCCCATATCGATACCGTGCGAGCCTAGTACCGGAGGAGTACCAAGTCACAACGCGCCCCCGTTCCCGGATCAAGCTTGTCCCTAACTATCCTATCCTAAACCCAACGCAACCATCCCACGGCTTTGTCGGCCACCACCCAGTAACAGCCAGTGACCACCATCCATTGAACACCCACCGCAACCTCCATCTATTGCTCCCTTGTCTTATTCCATCTCTCCACCTTGATACCCTTAGACGACATATCATCATCCTCATCCTCATCCCCCTCAATCATCGCCTTACCATTGTCGCTCTCCCTGTCGCAGGCTCGCAGCATGGAGCACGTCCATGGCGTCGACGTCAGTTGGATGACACATGGTGCACCCAAAGGTATGTCCTGTGCAAATCGCCACCTGCCCGCCGCATCGCGATGTGGAAATTGCGGCAACCTCATTATCCTCTCAGCCGACATCTAACTGACTGTAATATAGAAAAATCACTAAAGAAATCCCCTCCGACGAAGACACCCGTGCCCGCTCTCCCCAGACAGATCCCTGGCGCATCGGCCAGGGCGCCGGCGTCGGTACCAATAGATCACCCCGCGAATGGCCAGTCCACGCCCCCCAACGGCTCGAATGCACAAAGACGACCTTCACGATCCGGTTCCATAGACAACAAGAGCCCATCAAGCACCCCGAGCACCCAGCGCCGCAACTCATGGTTCTCCAACATCTCTGCCAAGTTCTCCTCCAGCTCGCCCCCCGCCAATTCTCCTCTGCCGGCTCCGCCGTCGCAGTCACCCACGGCTCAAGACGATCCCCTTCCCCCGAAGATCACGCCCACCAAGAATGCGGTCCTGCAACACGCCGCGAAGCCCGAGGGAAACGGACCGTATACCCCGGCACCACCCAGGAGCACCCAAGCCGGCTTCCTGGGTGTTTTTCGCCGATTATCTTCATCGTCAGGAGCTCTTGGACCTGCTGGTAAGTTAGGGCATGGCTTGGTGGACCGCGTGGTGTTGAATGTGGACCAAAACCGGGAGAGATGTCCTATTTCCGAGCTCCACGAGGCCAAGTTGAAGAGGGTCGCCTTTTGCGTCGATGTCGAGATTGCGCCAATGCCAAAGTACGGTGACGTTGACGCCGCGCACACCCCGAAGCCCGCCGACCTGACTCAGAAGAAGAAAATCACGGAAAAGGGTGAAGGAGATGCGCTCAAAAACCCTAGACCCGCAGAGGACCAGAAGCAGTCGAATGATGCTATACAGAGCAACGGCGATGCTCTACCAAAGAAATCCGAGAAAAACGAGCTCGACATTGTCCCCCCGAACAAGGACGAAAATACCAACGGGACCGCAGCTCCAACTGCGGCTCCAACCGCGGCTTCAACTGTAGCTCCAGCTGTAGCTCCGGCTGTAGTCTCAATCGCAGCCACAACCGCAATTCCGGAGAAGGACAAGGACAATACAAAGAAAAAAGAGAAGAAGAAAAAGAGCGAGGAGGAACGCAAAGCTAGGAAAGAAAAGAAGCGTAAACTCGCCGAGGCTAACGGATCTATCCCTATGGAGATCCATTATGACAGCAGCGACTCCTCATGCCAAACGCCACCAGGCGCTTCGACTCCGAAGACAACAACATATCCGACGACGAATCCAGTGCGTATATACCGAAGGTGTTGCCAATTGCGCGAGACGCCTATCCTTAAGAAGGTCACTGAGCAGCTCACTGATACGGCCAATTATTCTTCGTCGACTGGTATGGTGAACAAGCTGGATTTAACCGATTACTGGCTGCAGCTGCCTGATCTCATTACACTGGGAGACTACTTGGCTGTTGTGCCCGTGCGAGCAGTTCTTCTGGAAAACATTGGACTTACCGATGAGGGGTTGAGGGTGATATTAGCCGGGCTCTTGGCAGCAAAACGGCCATTGTCGAAGAAACGAAAACCCAAACAAGAGAAGGAAGAACACGCCTGCGTCGTAGAGCGATTGGTGCTCAAGAACAACAAACTTGGCCCCGATGGATGGAAGCACTTATCACTATTCATTTACTTGTGCCGATCGCTCAAGTTTCTCGACGTCTCTCAGATTCAGTTCCCCCGTCAATCTCAGGTCAAGCAGAACGGCGCGCTTCCCAATGGGGCTCACATACCGCTCGGCATTTCTGACATATTTTCCAAGGCCCTCGGGGAACGCCTCGGAGGCTCGACGCTTGAATTGGTCAATCTTGGCGAGACAGGACCGAGCATGGAGCAACTGGGTGTCATTATCGATGGACTAATAAAGTGCGGCGTGGGGAGGCTGGGCCTTGCTCACAACCACATCGACGATGAAGGTGTGCAGCATGTAGTAAAATACATCGCGGCCGACAAGTGCGAGGGCCTCGACCTGAATGGAAATGATCTTGGGGCCCACATGGAAGCGTTGGCCTCGGCAATCAATGAGGCTTCAAACTTGTGGGCGATGGGCTTGGCTGGCTGCAACCTGACGCCATCGTCGCTCTGCAAAATCCTACCGACGCTGGTCAAGCTCAAGAGCTTCCGGTTCATTGATCTGTCACAGAACGAAGCATTGTTTCAGTCAACCCCGAGCGCGGTTGGTCTGCTCAGGAGGTACGTTTATAACACCCCATGACCGAAATAAATCCATACCTCATACTGACAAATTCCAGGTATCTGCCAAAGATGACCAGTTTGAAGCGGATACATCTCGAAGCTGTCCAGATGACATCAGAGCAGGCCATCGCACTGGTCGAGGTCCTGCCCGAGGTCCATCACCTCGCCCATATCAACCTCCTTGGAAATGAGGAGCTGATGAAGCTGGCAGACGCGAGGACGGAGGAAGCCCAGGAGGAAGCTTGTGCGTTGTATGCATCTCTTCTTGCTGCCGCACGGGTGTCCAAAAGCCTCATCTGTGTGGATATTGAGGTTCCCAACGACCGGTCTGGTGAGATTGTCAAAGCAATGGCCAAGCAGGTGGTGGCGTACTGTTTGAGGAACATGGAGCGTATCCAAGATGCCGACGTGAGTGCTGCTGTCGCCGCAGCTCTGGCAGAGAACTACACCGACGCACCCGAGCCCAAATCACCTCCGTACCCCGACGTCCTCGCCCACCTGGTCGGTTACGACGTCCTGGATGACGACGAGCTGCCCGATGATACCAGCTCGGCTCCAGACGAGGATTATGTGATTGGTGGCACGGGAGTTGTCAAGGCTTTGACGTGTTGCCTGAAGAACCGCGGCGACGAGTCTCGCAGACAGTCGGGTGAGTTTATCCGGGATGTTGAGAATGGCGTGGCAAGCCCCGGGGTCGCGTTGGCGAGTGGAGGAAAGGCGAAGGACATGTCGAAGCATCTTTTGGCAGGCGCCCGCAAGATCCGCCAGCGGCTGCAGCCGGCCCTGAACAAGGCCAGGGCCAATCCCGAGGATGAGCAGAATCTACGCAAACTTATGTTCCTTGACGACACGCTTCAAGGCATAATCAAGCGCTTCGAAGATGAGTACCCGGACACGCGAGAGCCAATTCATGCAACACCCATGCCCGCAGTTGTTCAACGGGCCGAGGAGCTTCCTGCGGTGGTTCCTCCAGTTGAAGATCCGAGCATGACACTGTCGGACAACGAGGACGAGTCGGAACTCAACGTAGCCAAGCCACTGTCGAGGTCAAACTCGATGATGCTGTCCAAGACGTTGGGCGAGGAAGAAGGACGGATTCTGCGTGCGGGTCATCGATTCCGCGTGGGCTTCTTCAAACAAGAGCAAATCGAAATGCTCAAGGGGATCGACGACATTGGGTCGGATCCAAAGCACGTTCATATGCTCACGGAGCTGGCCGAGGATATTGGTGGAGAACTTCTGGAGAAAGTGAAAGAGAAGGGCCCTGTGCGAGCATTCAAGGAGCATCGCGACATTGCGCTGAGAAACATGGAGGAGAGCGACCCGGAGCACTGGGATCGATTTGTGGAAGCACAGCACAAGGCCCGGGCCAATATTACTGTGCCGTCTGGTATCAAGAGTGCGGAGTCGCCGCCGGCCGACGATAGCGCGATCGCCGACTGAAAGAGGAGCTTTCAACTCGACGTAGAAGAGTGGGATGGCGAGATTACATGCTCGTGGGGCGAAACAGAGATTAGCAGTGTATCATCATGGCGTTGTCAAAAGAGGTGACTGGCTGGATAACTTAAGTGTAGCAGAACACCCACACTCGCATAGCCACGGCGCTCGTTACTTTTTAGCAGGGAATCTAGTTTTGATGGAAAGGCGTGCAGGGTCCGGCGGTAGGAGTTCATGAGTGCTAGGTAACATGGGAACACATGATGGTGATTCCTGCGAGGATTGACTCATCAGAGAGGATTGGAAGCCTCTCGGAGCCAGATTTAGCAACTTTAATTAGAGCGTTTTAGTGCGCCGATTCCCACGGCCCGTGAGGTACGGAAGCTAATTAAGGCGCCAAGACGAAGAATGCGGTTATTCTATTTTTACGGTAAGGGGAAAATTTGGACTGCTGCAAGCAATCAATGTGTGTGTGGGATAGATGGTTATGCCTATGCACTCCACAAGTCCTCCTAGCTTCCCATGTGCGTTCTCTCACACCATCCTGGGCGCCTTGGGCAGCGATTAGTCGAGTTTCCGTCCCTTGTCGAGTGGGATGGATCTTCATTGCAGGCTCGCTTCGCTGACTCTTGGCGGAGCGACCGTGACAGCTGCCGCGTACTAGGGGTTTGGACTTGTTTCCACGACCGGGCCTTTGAGGACTATGTTGGGATCGGAGTTTTGACCTTGTGGGTGGGCATTCAAACAAAAAGGCCCGAGGGGCAACGAAGCCCTCTTTAGCATGGCCCTTTCGTATCGAGAATGGGACTCAAGCAAGCGGCCGGGGCAGAGATTGCTGACTTGAGATGATCAGATTTGGGATTGATGGCCTAGTGAGCTGTGGCGTTTGGTCACTTTGGTGGTGCCGCCTTGACAGTTGACGTCGTCCTTAATATCAAGAGCCCCAGTTGCCCCAGTCTCAATCACACTCACCTGGAACACGCGCTATGCCAGTTTGGGGCCTCCACATCCAGGGTAGTAGCCTGTTCAGGACTAGGCTCCAGAGCGGGGAGCCTGGGCGCTGTCGCAGGTCTTTATCCCATCTGGAAGGTTTCTCGAACACCTCGAGCTTCATTCAGTTGTCGACGAAATCCTACACCATTTCCACCCCTTCGTCTGGCTGCCTCGCACGTTATGTACTACGTACAGCGCTCGTCCACTAACCCTTGATCCCTGATGGCTCGACTTGGACTTGCCCTTGACTGATTCTCTTTCTTCTTCGTTCCTTTTCTCGCGCTGACGGACAGGGCTGCTGTGTGGCGGGCAGCAGGACCCTGGTCCAATCCGACCAGCTGAATAGGGCAAGCTGAATAGGGCCATCCCAAGGTGAAACGCGCTGAATGGGGAATGATTTCTTCTGCCCACTCCATTTGTCTGCTCTGCACCGCCTCCCTACTTTCTGGAGTGACTGGCCACAGAGGAATATGACGAGATGTAAACGGAGATGGGGATGGGGATGGAGATGCAAGATGGACGAAGGGCTTAGCGCCCCGTCGATTGAGCCCAGACTCGCCATCTGATTCATTCACGCGTGGGTGAGGTCCCATCTATCCGCTCAGGCGTCCTTTGGCCTCTTCCACGCCTCGGCCACGCGCAGCCATCACCAATCCGTCGTGAGGCCGTCCACCGCTTCGAGGCATTCTCTTCCAGCCCGAACAATCGGGCCATGTGTGATGTGTGCTGGCGATGGTGGGATTGATGAGCTGGCACTACGTTTAGCTTCACCCCGCCTCGCTCCGACAATGATTCTTTCGCCTGTCACCTTCGTCCAGCGTTGAATATCACGGCGTATTAAGACAAGGGTGTCAGCGCTAGACTGCCCGAGACATCCTTCGCTGAAAGGCAAGCGGCTTTTCTGGAGTCGGGACAGTTCAAGACGTGCGGTTTGTGACTGATTATGAGAGTGCGGTGCAAGATCAACGCACCTTGTTCATCCGTTCACGATTCGACATGACGGCCGCTATGAGATGGACTACACGAGAAGAACCTCTTGAGGGCTTTGTCTTCTTTCATCACTCTCGTCATATTAATCCCAGTCTCCCAGATGCCTGCGCTGATCCCGAAACAAGGGGCGTGCCCACTTGCGCGGCATACCCGTTGCTTGTCCGCTCCATGATTGGCCCTATCAGGCCCTGTGTGCTTGGATCAACTTCATGCGGAGGCTTGCTCAGACAACCAACCCATGACCAGGGTCCCTCACCTTGTCGCATTGGGCCACGACGAGCATTATCATGGGCTCGTCTCCCCTCGCTCTCCAATCCTTTCTGGTTCCTGCTGACGCTCGATGCTTCGTTCTTTCTCTTCCCTCCCAGTCTCGCTCATTTTTTTCTCTTTCCAGTCGTTTCCCTTTGCTTCCCTTCTCCCCTTGTCCGAGGCTGGCCGTGCGTGCTTCTAGTCTAAGCCCTCTCCCTCTTACCTTTCGAGTCTCTCCTTCATGACTTCTCATTCGTAGTGACAACTGTTCACCCCCCCTACCTATTGGTGAGGCAGTGTTGCCGCTTTGCTTCCCGGCCCTCCGGCTTGTATCATTCTTTTCTACTTGGCTTTCATCCCATCCACTCTTTGAACGAATCACACCCACCGCCTTTGACCCTTTACCTACTCGAGTCTTCAAACACTCGACAACTCGAGCAGGATCACCACAATGGAAGGCACCTTTCCCCCATCCCGGCCTCCTCCTCCATCCCAGAGCTCATCGTATCGAAATGTCTGGGAGAAGCAGGGCATGGGACGTGATAGAACTATCGGAAGGTAAGACAATGCATCAAAAGATAACACACGAGACAACGTATGTCGCATCTCATAGGTTCGACTTTGCTTACACAGGCCTACCAATAGCATCTCCGAAGAGCCAGGTCAATCAGGACCGGGCACTGGATCGGTATCGGGCTCTGGGCCTGGGTCTGGATCACGACCTAGAACCCGTGGTTTCACAAACTCATCGGGTCGACCCACGGTTCGATGGCCCTTCCACAGCTTCAACAACTCCCGATCTTCCGTCCGCTACACATCGTCTCTCAGACACACCCGCAGCGGCTCTCTCCCACACCGCGCCGCTAGCAGCATCAGCCGTTCTGTCTCCAGCGTTCTTGGCAGCGACATCATCCCCGATTATGTCGTCAACTTCCTCCGTGGCGAGACTCCCGAATCTCTCGCCCGTAAGCACCGAATCCCCGAGAGCCCGGACACGAGCAACTTTCCTAACCACAACTATTGCGAGACCCCCGGACATGGAAACTTTCTCATGTCCGAATCCAGGGCGGGCACGCCGCGGGCTGAGATGGAGAAGATGCTCAGAAACCAAACGCCGCCGAGCACTGTGAGGAAACTAACGACAGGTTGGAGGGGAGGTGTCACGCTCAACGCCCTGCTAGCATTACTGGTATTCGTAGCTGCCATCGTGTGCCTTGCACTCGCAGCAGCCAACGGAAAGATATCGGGTGGAGGCTCCTCCGTCGTCGATGGCGATGTTGGCAAGGTGCGAAGTGCGAACTGGGGAATCCACGCCGTGGTAAATGTCTTTGCCATTGTCCTCATCGCCGGAGCCAACTACGTCGTCCAGATTCTCACCAGTCCCACTCGCTGTGAGGTGGATATTGCACACGAGAAGTTCAACTGGGTCGATATTGGAATTCCGTCTCTTCGCAATCTTGGTCTCATTTCATCCACCCGGGCTGCCCTCTCGGCGACACTTCTTGTGCTCGCCGTCGGCTCTCAAATAATGTGAGTGACTATCCCAAGCTTGTAAGCTCGACATCTTGACTGACCAGTCTCTAGCTATAATGCCCTAATATTTAGCAGCCACTCGGCCGCTGCTACTAATATGGCCCTCGTCTCGACATCGTTTATTGAATCTGGATCCATCAGCAGCAAAGTCGATTTCAATGGCATGTCTCGATCCGAACTGGTGAAGCTGCAGACGCAAGCGAAGGACGACAATCTTATCCGACTGACGCCCAAGGAGTGCATCTCTACGTTCAACGATCTGTTCCAGACCGAATATGACGCTGTCTTGATCATCTCCAAGTCTGGCACCAATCTCGACGTCGAGACGGCCGAGGCTGGAACTATGCTGACCAAGTTCTTCAAAGGACTTGACAAGAAGACCGACTCCATCAATTACTGCCTTGCCGAATCCGCCGACGATTCGACCTCTTCGCTGAACTTGAGTGGCCCCCTTCTCGCCCTCATCGCCTTCTTCAACATGTTCTTCCTTCTCGCCCTCGCCGTTGCACTCCTACTTGCGCTTACCCGCAGCGACTTTAAGCCCCTGGTTACCCTAGGCGATGCCCTTTCGTCTTTCCTCGAGGACCCCGACCCGACCACCCAAGAGGCGTGTATGATGACCAAGTCTGACATCAAGAAGGGCTCTTGGGGCCAGCGCGAGGCCAAGTTTTGGACCCCGAACTCGTACCACTGGATGTCCACGCCGTCAGTCCAGCGGTGGGCTGTGTGGCTGCTGACCTACCTGGTTCCTCTGGGCCTCACGGCTGCCGCCCTCGCAGTGTCGATCAAGGCAGCCCCCAAGAACCCGTTTTCCTCGTTTGGTGAGGCGACTGCCGTGTATCAGCTCCGCAGTGGGTCGCGAGTCGGTCTGGCCATCGTCACTGCGTTGCCGCAAGTTCTCATCGGCGTCCTGTATCTCTCGAGCAACGCCCTGCTTACCTTGTTCTTCCTATCACACGAGATGTCGATGTTCGTTGCCCCTGGTCGGCTCATTCCTCTGCGGGTGTCTTCAGGCCAGCCCATTGGCGCGCAGACCACTTCCCTTTACCTCACCCTTCCCCGGCCATTATCGTGGATCCTCTTTTTCACCAGTGCGGCAATGGCTTTCCTGCTTAGCCAAGGTGTCGTTCTCGTTGCCGTCGATAGAGATGATGGAACCTCGCATTCTGGTATTGGCTTCAGTCCGCTGCCGCTACTTATCCTGCTTGCCCTGTTGGCAACTTTGGGTTTCATAGTCCTGGGATTCTCTCTTCGCAAGGCGGATCCACGGGGCGCCATCGACAGCGGCGACCCGGCTGGGAACCCAATGACGCTTCCGGGCGGATCATGCTCAGCGGTGCTCAGCTCGCGCTGTCACCGAGTACCGCAGGAGGATGGCGTGGAGGCACTGGCAGTGCGATGGGGAGTCGTCCGTGAGGGCATCGGCATGTATGCCGGCCACGCGACCTTCTCAGCCCGGCCGGTAGGAGATATCTTGGTTGGGAGATCCTACGCCTAATCCGCTGAGAGGATGGGTGAATCACGGGTTTTAGTTGTCGTCTTGTATAAATGTCTGGTTGCGCTTCCCTGTAAATGGGCACGGCTTGTCTCTAAGCATGATGGAGCGAGAAAAAGATTGAGAGGTTAGACGGTGTTTCGGGTTCTGGAATAATGGATTCCCCTTACGAGTGCTGGAACAGGCACACGGGGATTGGACTGGTGTTTGCACCTGGATGGATGGATTTTGCATAGCCTTTTGATATACCCTGACTCTCAGAGAGAGCATCATTTACGGTAAAAGTTGAAAATTATAATGAAAGAGAGAGTTAAAAAACAAAAACAAAATGATCATAGCCTTGATTGGATCTGGCTTGTGGCATTCCGATAATGAGAGCTCAAGTTGAAACTGATGTTGTCCTCTTCATTTTGAACCTTGATGTATTGCACCACTGGGAATGGGTGAATGGAATATAACTTGTCTTAGACGACCCTTTGGTCTGGCTCGACTCTCCACTTGGAGCCGCAGCTTTGTTATACTGTTGTACACTAGGTTGGTAGTCTATGTAGCCACTCATCCTGCCATCCGGGTGCTCTTAGTTTGGTGATGTGTGGAATCCGGGCTTATATGTGGCTCTGCCACCTTGAGGGACAGCTCTAGTCTAAAGTTGAATCAGTAGAATGGAGGTGGATACTACTGGCTATACTGCTGATTTAGTATAGAGTAGAAACGGTGAGGTTTTATTTTGTCTTGGTTGCCTGTACTGAAGTGTAGTTGGCATGATGCTGTTTGAAGGGATGAAAGAGAGAAGAAGAGACGAGGAATGCAGTGTTTATTTTGGGACTCATCCACTCGTGGCTCTGCGTGAAAACAGCAGCGACCTAATTGCTCCAGCTACCCAGATAAGTGCCAATCTGGGGCAGGTGCCTTTAACCATCAAAAACTTGCTCTTGCCATGTTGTCCGTATTCGTAAAGGAGACAACGAAAAGGCAGGAGGCCATCACGTGTTGTACCTAGATGCCTGAGACCACCAACCTCTCAACCAGGAACCCCAAAGTTGGATATACCTTACCTACCTTACCAGGCAAGGACGCACACACAAGACGCAAGAATGGCTAGCGGCATGGGATATCGAGCGATGATGGATCCAGATCAAACGACTAGATCGCGGCGATGGCGTCACCGACAGACGACTGATGGAAGACTCCCCACGCGCTGCCGACTTGCCAAGGCCCCGCTGTTTGCATCAATGCAGTATCTGAGCATCTGAGCATCTCTGCCAACGCGAAAAGTCATCATGCCAACTCAGTCCAGGGGACCAGTACCGGTATCGCACCTAACCGGACATGAGATGCTGAGGCACGCGGCCAACAAAGCCAATATGTCGTACAGGTCGCTCGCTCCCCACGGAGAATGCCCCAGCTTGGCGAACTGTTGTCAATCCAGCGATGCCAGGGGCCGTGGAGCCAAGCCGCTCCGCTCCGTGACAGTGCGATGCAGAGTCCTGCTCACTCCTACAGTTACGTACAGTACATGGATGCACATTAACCAATACAGTCGTCTCTTCTGTGGCTCCGGTCGCGACCGTCACGGCGAACTATCTCAAGCCTCTGAGACAACCCTCCCACTCAGTCGCCCGAACCGAACCGACCCACCGGAGGCAGTGCCGACCCAGAGTTCCGGCCTGGATTGAGACACCACGCACGCGTAGGAATTACGACACGGGCTAATTACGCAGTCGATCAATCTCTGGCCGTCTCCATCTTGCTCGGGGTGCGCCACAAGCCCTTGGGCACACAGATACTGTTTGACATCCCAAGTCATACGATTCCGCACCGCCACACCTGCTGACGGTCGGGCGGTTCTTACAATCAACCTCAGAGGATTGGTTCTTTTCGACGACACCAATGGGCCCTGGGAAGTTGCTGGCAAGCCTCCCCTCCCACTTTGCCACCCTGGCAGGTCCCCTCGGGTTCCCCTGCCTAGGGGGAGGCTTGAGTGGCTTGGGAGGGTAAGCTCTAGAAACGCTGGGAGCTCTGGAACCGCTGTGAGCTCTGGAACCCCCTGAGACCCTGGGACGTTGGGGCACCGATCAGTGATGAGGTGTGATGCCGGCTGGTGAGTGGGCGGGCCGTGACATACGACTCTGGGCTGTTGTCGGAGTGGGAGGTACCGGCGGGCTCTGACTTGCTGACGAAAGGTGTGCGGAGTCGAGATGTGGGACGCTGCTGGGACGCTGGAACAGCGTGGGAGGAGCTCCATGACTGGACCAGGCGTGACAGCGGAGCCCCGTGACGACTACCTGACTAGCACTGTCTAGCTGGCACTTGCCCTAGGTCTCAGACTCTCAGGTACCACGTACAGCATCCACTGTGTTCCAGGCAGTGTAGGCGTCTCTCCTCGGTACCTCGTTCTACCCTCTCCCCCTCTGATGCCTGACTGAGTGGCTCACAGAGCAAATACCCAGGCGTTGGGGCTGGCTGGTTCAACACAAGCCGTACCGAAGCGTTTCCTCATCGAGTAACCCACTTACGTTTGGGTCAGGCACCTCTCAGCTTTTAGCTTTGCCTTGCTGTGCCGGCTGGCCAGGCCTGGTCTGCCGCGCCGTCGTCAGAGTGCCTCGTACGAAGGAAGATGGCCAAAAGGTTGCGGCTGGAATAAATACCAACTGGTGCCCTCCCCCCGTCAGCTGCTTTCCACTTCCCAAACTGACCTACACACCTTGCATCTGTCACATACATAGCTTGTTCTCTGCAACTGAGTTTATTGTTCACGTCACTGGATGCCTGTTCATACCCATCTATTGCTACAATCCCAACCCTCTACCATCGTCGCCCATTGCACAGCCGTCTGCTGAGCCCTACTCAACTTACAACGTTTACATCGCCGACCTCTTCTATACATCCCGACCGCCAACATGACCTACACCATGTCCGCCCACCTGTGCAAGCAGATCTACGCCTCTTGGCGCCAGACCCGACAGCCGTCTCCCGAGCCTGCCCTGTCCACCTCGCCGCCCTCGCCCTCGTTCATGCGACCCTTCCCTCGCTCCCCGTCTCCTCCAGCCCAGCGCTCCGAGCGACGATCTTCCACTGCGTCGGATGACTGGAATGCAAGCAACCGTCGCTAGCTGAGGACATGGAGCATCAGGATTGTGAAAACTCACTTCAATTGCTGCATCATTGATTGCTATCATCACTTTTCCCCCCAAATCAACTCAACGCCAGAGACAAAGGAATAATCGACTCCTTTGGTCAGAACCAGGACAAGGAAACGGGCAACACTGGGATGGAAACGGCCTCGGCGCATACATGACTTGCTGGACACATCATCATTTGGGTTGGAGTCTCATTGTTTCTTGTCACTTTTTGTCTCCATTTTATGAAAGATGCAGTTCGCCAGGGCTGCTTTCCCTGGACGAACCAACATGATCCCAAATCGGGGGTTCATGTCCCTCGTGGCTTCACCTAAGCCATGCCTGCAAGAAACTCTTTCTCTCAAGAACAACAAACCCTCGATCTCAACGCCACTTCTACGCCTTAAGGAACCAACAAAGATACGCACATACCACTTACACCCCAAATTGACAGGGCCAGCCGAGCAAGACAAAACAATGTCGAAATCACACCACACACACACACACACACACACACACACACACGAATCGCCACGTCAACAAACCCCGTCTGAGACCCGAGACACGACATGATAAGGGACCAGACAACTATGTGGGCGCATGTGAGACTCGAGCCCCATCACGGCATCACGGTGTGAAGTGGCACAAGGTCGGCGACCCACCTCGCCACTATAAGCCCTGGTCTAATCGTCGGTCTGGAGACGGTGACTATGGCGACGACGACAAGCTCGGCGCGGTTAGAATCTTTTTAAAGAACTCTTTTTTTGTCAACGTTGTTGGTGGGACTATTCAGAGACAGAGTTTGGTTCGAGGACTTTGGTGGCTTGCTTGGTAGGATCTGGAAAGAGTAGTGCCTTGTTCTTGTTTTTAGCATCGTCGTTATTCATTGCTCGTTTGGAAACACCTAGATACCCGAAATTTCAAAGCCATCTTTCAAAGCACGATCTGTGCTCGGTGATCTGTGATACAAGACCGGCATCTGTGGCCGGCACCTGTTTTTTTCCAGCGGATGAATCTGGGTATCATCTGTGATGGCTCAGCGAAGCAGGCAGGGATACAAGGACCTGTTAGAATTCGCAATTCCCCACCCCACGCGTTGCCAACTCCAATGTGGCGTGACCATCTGCCCATTCTCCATTCTGTCCCCCGGGCTGGGCCGGACCCCGCCGAGACGTGGCTCGAAGAGGAATGAGCGGAGGCAGGGGTGGCGGAGAGTTTTCATTTGCTGTAGTCGTCTTGTTGTGGCTGGTGTAGAAGCTCTCCTGCCAGGCCAGGGATTTTGCAGTCACCGATAATGCACTGGATGAATTCCCAGTTTCGGTACCATCCTTTGGACTTTCAGGTTTGGATGATGGATCAGGAACAACGTTAAGCAAGCCGAAAAGCAATCCTTGACTTTGGTGGGCCCGGATGACAAAGCTTTCAGATTCCTCAGGCCTTTATGCTTTTGGAATCCCCCCAGGTTGCTGTTCTAAGCTCTCGGGCTTCAAGGCTCCAAGGCCTCAATCGTGATCTGTCGGTACTCGGACCGCTACACCACCACCTCATGGCCATCACACACAACAACGCCTGTCACCTGCCATCCCGTCGGATCGTGTTGGAAGGCGGGGAGCGAGCCGCACGGTCAAACAGGTGTGGACTGTTTGGTTCCCCAGCACCGGGCTACTCCCGCCGACGCTTGCTGCATTCGGCAACGTCTTTCCAGCTCCCGGTATCATTCCACGGGAAGCTTCCCCAGTGTCACTCCGACTTCCCGTTGCCGGGGCCGACGTAGGAGCTCATGACATGTCGGGTCGGCATTGATATTGTTGTTGGTATTGGTGTGGGGGGTCATGATGCTGATGACTTGTTGCAAGATATCCCCACGACTCAAAGGTTGGGTTCTGTAATTCCCACCTCTTCGTTCTTCTTGTCGACATCTTGACTCTCTCTCCTGGTGGCCCTCTTCTACATGCCTTTTGCCGTACCCTCGCGGCTAACAACCCCTGCACGCCAAGACGCGACCTCTGTCGTGCCCGCTGTGCCATGCTACGCACGTTAAGATCGACGACAAACTAAGACACTCACTCTGCATAATAGCCTAATAATGTACCGTAGCACACTGAAGGGCGCGACAAGCAAAGAAATCAAGGCTTCGTCGCTTCTCGTATTGTTCCTCTTTCACCTGTCCTTCCCCACCAACACTGTTGAAATGCTAAACTACCTACATGCCTCTGTTACATGGGACATTTGTATCATAAGTCTGTTGCTCGTCGACCGCTGCCTATTACTCCCCCCCCCCCCCCCCCCCCCCCCCCCCTTTTTTTTTTTTTTTTTTTTTTTGTAAGTTGACTCTTTTTTCGTTTGATTGCTGTTCGTTCTTGCTGTCATCGTTGTTGTCATCCATCGGTCAAACAGTATCCTGTTCGGCATCCAAGCAAGTAGGTCAGTGAAGCCCCCGTCAAGAGTTTTCCTTCGCCCATCCAAAAGAGTGGTCGTCGCCGTCTATCCGCCATCATCTATCGTCGGCAATGTTGAATATCCCCTTCGTCGGCCCAGTCCCCACCTCCGCTTCTGCCGTGACAAACATCTCCAATCCCGTCGGCGTCTTCTCTACATCGCCGACGCGGCCATGGTGTTGACGGTAGGCTGACTCGTGGGCCTGGGTTTTGGCCGGTCATCGCCACTGCCATCTGGCGAGTCTTGCAGGGCCACATTGCCCTGGATTCGTCGCTTCGCATCCCGCTTCTCCGCATCTGTGATCTCCTGTCCGCTGTTGAGCGTATCAGGTAGCCACTGCTGTTCCTCGGGCGAGTGTCCGATCGACATGCCCACACGAACCTGCGTCCAGAGTTAGCCATCTCCTCATCCACCGATTGGTTCATACATCACAATAGGTATGACTTACCAAAGTCTCGAGAGCATCGCTGCCATTGTCCACGAGGTCGTCGTCAAACACCATCCGTCCAGGCTCAAACAACAGCAGGATCGTGCTGCCGCCAAACTTGAAGTAGCCCAGCTCCTCTGCACGTCGGACCGGGTCGCCCTCGTTGCGTGTGATGACAGTGCTGCCTACCATCATGGCTCCCACACAAATCACCATGACGCGTCCATGCTGCTCGCTGTCGATGGGCACTAGAACCCTCACGTTCTCACCGTACACGTCGAGGGCTGACCGAATCGCCATGGGGTTGACTGTGTAGTACTCGCCCTCGATCAGCTTGGGCTTGCCCATGACACCGTCAACGGGAATATGGAATCGATGATAGTCCTGCGGCGCCAGCCGGAAGATGCCGAGAGCTCCACCTTCGAATCGCGATACATCCTCTGGGTACGCATCGCCGAGGAGTCGCTTCATGTTGAACTCACGGCCTTTGACCCAAATCTTGGTCGCCTGCGTGATAGAGTTGAAGACGACGCTTCGACAGTCCGCCGGCGACACAATGATACGCGGGTTGTCGGGAGCCGAGCATGGGCGGGCATCGGGCTTAAGCGCCCGGTAGAAGAACTCGTTGAAGTTCTTAAACTCGTCCAGCGGCAATAGCACCTCGGACATGTCAAGACCGTGGAACTCGATAAACTTCTCAATCTCTTCCTTGGACGCGGGATCGTCGAATTTCTTGCCTTGCTTGATGCTCAGGCTCTTGAGCAGCTTTCGGACTGGTCCTCTGTTAGCTAATTTGCAACACTGGGCGGCATGTATCCGACTTACTTCGCTTGTTCTCCATGTCTCGCGACTTGAGGCCCTTGTAGAGCAGGCGGATGCCCAGCCGCACATAGACACTCATCTTCTCCTCGTTGATCTGGCCCGTGATTCGATCCTGGATGAGGATGTTGGCGGAGTTGGCTCCCAGCTTGTAGCCGCCGTACGAGATCTTGGTGATGACCTTGGAGTACCACTTGCGCTGGGCCTGACTGGCCGTCACGAAGCCACCCACCAGAACATTGTTGACCTGCCGCCAATCCTGGCTTGCGCACGTGGCAATGTGCGTGATGATATCGGTATCCTTGCGCTTGTTTAGGCGCGGCTGGTGGCAGATGGGACATTCTCGGATTTCCACAACATGTTCATCACTTCGATCCTCATCATCTTCCTTGTCGAGAGGGTCGCTTTCCTCGCCCACGGGCGTGTTTAGCTCGGGGACGTTGATCGCCGAGGTTGAGGTTTGGGCACCAGAAGCCGTCTCTGCGTCCGGGGCACTAGAGCTGGTCGAGCTATTCGGGTCCGTGTCAGCATCCTTGCTTGGGACGCCAAGGAGGTTCTTCATTTCAGGGACAATAGTCTTGAGCTTGTCAGCAACGGTTGGAGGTGAGCGGCCCTTGGACTCTAGCTGATCCTCCAGACAAGTGACAGTCTCATCCATGGTGAGTTCCCATGTCTCGTCATTGTCAATGCCCTGGTGAGGGAAACGGCTGAAGAAACTATCGATGGTGGTCTCGCTGAGCGTAGAACCTAGTGATTCGAGCATGGTTGTCAATTCGATTCGGTTAATCTTGCCGCTCTCATCGGCATCGTATTGGCGCAGCATGGCCCGCCAGAACTGCTGTCTGAGGGCAGGGTAGGGCATGTACTTGGCGCGGAGATAGAGAGTGGGATTGTGCTTGCTCTCCCACTTTTCCAGATTCTTCATCTTCAAGGGCACAACGTACTCCTTGAAATCGGGATCTTCAGTCTCCATTGATTCAGCGTTTTCAACGCCGCTGGTGACGGCGCCGTCGCCGGGCGGCAGCAAACTGCGACTAGCAGCAGTGACCTGGGATGGATCAACGGTCACTGTACTCAGAGAAGAAGGTGTCTTGCTCATAGGAGGCCGGATGATCTTGCTGAGGCTTGATGAAGACGACGAGCGGGACATGCCGAGCTTCTTGAAGCGCCCGCGGGACGTTGGGGCGGACGGGTTTGGGACTCGGACATCGTATAGACCGGTCTCGGGGTTCGCCTTGGGCGATTTCTCGATCATCTCCTGAACGGGAAGGTTGCACGAGGCGATGAAATCGTTGCCGGAGTACTTGTCATGATCAATGACGGTAAAGGCAAACGAATACTGCTGCTCATGGCCTTGGACGTGGAACAACATCTTTTCGTTGAAGACGGGGTTCAAGTTATGACGGACACGCTGCGTGCGATACGTCTTCTTGCCCAGGGAGGCCACGACGAAAGGATCCATATCGAAGCTAGTGCGTGTGATGTTGGACTCGGGAGGCAAGTCTTTGATCTTGACAATCTCGAGGAAGATGATGCCGACGACATCCGAGCCGTTGCCCATGAAGGCATACGGGTTGCGGCGGCGTCTTCTCTTGAGTCCCTTGATTCGCAAGCGGCGCTTGCGTTTCTCGGCAGTCTCGGGTTTGGTGGGATCTTCATCCTCGTCGTCCTCGTCGTCCTCGTCATCATCGTCGTCTTCGTCGGCTGTCGGTTCCTGGGAGGTGGGAACGGTTGGGGCCAGGCTAGGGGTCATGGAGGGAGTGACATTCCTCGAAGAGCCAACAGTGACAGCGCCAGCGAGGGTGTTGAATTTGGTCCATATCTGTTCCGGGGTAGCAGCCGGGTTGGTGTTGTCTTTGAGGGAGAATTGCAGCTGGACCTCGCCAGAAACGACGCTCGTCTTCTTGCCCGGACGCTTGCTCTTGAGCGGGAACCATTTGGGCTCCTGCTCGACCCTTTCGTTCTGGAAGATCTCCTCGAGGGCGAGCTCGAACTCACCAAGGTAGTCCTTTCCAAAGCGGTCCTTGTCCCAGCATATGACGTCAAGGACCAGGTTTTGAACCGAGGTGATGGCAATCTCTTCGGTGACGTTCCATTCGGGGTTGAGTGTCTTGGGTTCGGTGTGGGTGGTGATGCGGGCGTCGCCGAGGGAGAGCACAAGGTACTAGAAGGGGGAGGTGATCAGGAGGAGCTCATTGCAATGAAGAGGCTGCGGTAGGGAATTTGTGCCTGCGGATGGGGCGTGTGTACTCACTGGATCGGAAGTGCCATTGCGATCTTTGGCAGCGAGGTTTCGGGCCTGTTGGACAAGAAGAAGGCATGTCAGTCATGATCTCTCTCAATTTCAAGTTCGCGAAGTTGGGCAGCTCGATGAGGGGCTCCATTGGCGTCCGGGGCGAGCGAGCCAACAACGGGCGGTGTTGAAACCACTGAGACTGCGCATGGTGATGACGCGCTGACAGATGGAAGAGGCATGAGGGGCAGATGGAACAGATGGAACAGATGAAGAGTGATAGGGCAAAAGGACGGGCCAAGATACCTTGATAATGGAGACCTTCAAAGCGAGGCCATTGCCAGCGTCCCTCGAAGGGCTGGTATCGGACTTGGAGGAACGCATGGGGCTGTTTGCTCTGCTGTTGGCGATGGTGGAGGAGGAGGAAGTCGACGACGACGACTTGAGGCGGGTGGGAATGATGCGCACCATGACGGGCTAAGACGACTCAGCTCACCCGCTGAGTGGAGGAGGGGCGAGAGAGCTGGGCATCGATCGACGGAACGATTTGGGGGGGGTGGGCTAGCCTCTCGGGGGTCAATTTGGGGAGTTGGTGGGTGGGGCGTGTCACTAAATCCCCTGGAAGCAAAGGCCGAGTGCCCTGGAGGTGTGAAAGCCAGAGAGGCCTTGGAGGGGCTTGGACGTTGCGGGTATTTTCCTTTCCTTGTTTGCACGCCAAAAGGCGGGGGCACTGTCAGCAGCTGTGTTCAGCTCGACGGCACCGGCGAGGCTCTCCAGGCTTTCCCAGGCTCTGCGGGCCTACTAAGGAGCTGCTAAGCCCGCGGAAAGGTGCTGGCAGGTCTTGGCTCTCTCCCGTTCCGTTCGATTCGGGTACGGTACTTGGCCGCCTCCGCAATGCCCGGCACGAGTGCTATGTACCGCTCTAGGCAATGAGACGGTGCCGTAGTTGGTACCTTGGAGAGCGGGCGGGATCGTGCCGTGGGATTGGAGCTTTGTAGCACGGGGATCCAAAAGCGGGTTTAAGTGACGTAGCGGCCGCCCTGCAACCGCCTCCAAAGTCAGTATCGGTAGGTAGCTTGCAGCTGCGGCACCAGGGCAAAAGAAGACCAAGCGGGCTCACCTCGAGAACACCGGTTGGGAACTGCTGGTCGTTGTATATATATGCCCCGTCGTCGTATGTTCGTGTCGTTGCCAATGCGTAGGCGCGGGTGTCCGTGTACGTCCGCAAGTGTCGCATTCGCCAACCAACCAGGGGCAGCAAACAGCAAGCAGCAAGAAAAGCACGAGGTGGTCGGTCGGTCTCCTTTTCGTTCACCTTCAGCTGCGGGTTCCAGGCCCAGGTCCACGTCCAGATCTAGCTTCAGCTACCGCCTCTTGCACGCCCGTCTTACTCCAACGCAGCCCAACCCGAACAGAAGGGGAAAATTCCGAGCAACTTTTCCACGCGTAAAAGGTTCAAACCACACACCTGTCGGCAGTCAATGCTCTTCGCTCTTCGCTGTCCTCTGATCCTCTGCGCCTCGCAGTTCTTCGGTCTTATTGGGTCGCGCGTAACACGAGCAACAGGGACTCGTAAGGCCAAGCCACGGCCAAGCTCCAAGCCTTTCCGGATGACAGCGTCAGTTCTTCGCGTGGGACGAGATCCGTGAGTTAGCCGTCGATCGTCTTGAGTGCTGGGCGACGATATCCGAGTCGATTGAGAAACAGAAATTGTTGAGAGTAAGATTAGAGAGGAAGGGTTGAGGAATGTCGAGCTAGAAATAAGAGAGGCGGCGAGGGCCAGGGGGGGCGGGTGGAAAGGAGAAGCAAGCAACCAAGTACAATGTATTCGGGCGTCCGTCATAGGCGAGAGGACCTTATTAGGGGGGCAGAGAAAGAGAAAGAGAGAGAGAGAGAGAGAGAGAGAGAGAGAGAGAGAGAGAGAGAGAGAGAGAGAGAGAGAGAGGCGAGGAATGAATCGGCGAGGGTTATTCTTAGGGCTGGTTGGCATGGTTCTGGACACGCCAACGACACCTAACGAGCAAAGGACAAACGACAGACGACAGCTGGAAAGAACGACAGCTCGACAGCTTGACTTGCGGTCGGCTCTCTTGGCCGTCGGTCCTGTCCTTGTCCGGCCTGGCGAATCTCGCCAAATGTCTCGCAATCCGTCTCGGCACCGCTCACTTCCTGTCCCCTCTCTCTGGCGTCCTTTTTTTTTCCCTTCCCTTTTGTCTCGGACGGACCCAGCCCAGGGTGCCGATTTAGCCTGGCCGACACGTGTAGGTCACCTCACCAGTGTGCCGACTTTTTGTGGTGGTTTACTTGTTCGTGTCTCTAATTATGCCTCTGTCACTGTTTATGTGCCTGACACCCAATGTTTCCTAATTGTCCATCAGCCACCAAGGCATGGATCGTTCATCAGATGGAGGAACTTTGGATGGCTGGACTTTGAATGGCTGGACTCTGTCTGGATGGCTGGACGCCCTGATGGAAGATGATGGATGGCTGGATGGATGGGATTACGCTATTACCCTGGGATTGTGCAGCCAAAGGCCACTCATTGGAGCCACTCAACCACTAAAGCCAGTGAAACGGAACCACTAAAGCCACTGGAGCCACTGGAAAGGTCGCTGGCTGCCAACGCAGGCCACTGGCGTCAGTGCTGGTGCTAATGCTCGCCCGGTCCGTTTGCTACACGCCGCCGACGCTCTAGGCTGACGCACGCACGGTCCACTTCAATCCTCCGACCCCCCCCGCACCCGCCAGCATCTTCACATGGGAAAAGAATAATCCTTGGCTTCATCACAGCAGCAGCAGCAACAGCAGCAACAACAACAGCAGCAGCAACAAGACACGAATGCGATGGAAGGCGAAAAGGAGATGCTCCGATTCCTTTTGCTTTTGCTTGACAAAACAGCCCGAGCCCCATGTCCGCCTCAGCGGGGACAACTATCAAATACGGAGCTCACGGGCCTATCCGTTACGGGACACCCCTGTTGAGGCATAATCCTCCCCCGCCCCCAGGTCCTGTTTCTCACGTTCTGTGTTTGCTGGATTGTAGGTCCAGAAACAGCAACTGCTCGTGGGGATTCTGCCCCGGGTCCTCGGATGCTTACCGTCCAGGCTTGTCCAGGCCGTCCAAAAAGGTGTCCGCTTCTAGATCCCTTCGGGCCTTGGATTGGGATTCCATGTAAATCCCCTCGCCCAACACGCATCCTATTGTGCCGCTTCTCCGGAACCACCTCCCGCTTGTGGCCTCTCTTGCTTCTATCCTTTTTCGTCTCGTCTTTTGAAGGGGCGGGCGGGGGCCGACCCGAATCCCTCCACTCGGTGCAATACACTCCCCTCCCTCATCAGCTCGGCACAGTTTACAACCCTTCCTCCACCTCGGGTCCTGCAGATCAACGTCAGCAAGCAAAAAGGAAGAGGAAAAGAAGAAGGAACAAAAAAAGGACTTTTGGTGGCGGAAATCACGAGTTGGCCGCAGACCAGTCCCAACATGGATCCTTTGTAGCTTTGCATAACCGTCACGTACGTAGTATTCGGCCTCATTATTTCGTCACCGCTCTTCCTTGTCCTTCCCTCTCCAGCAAGCCTCTCCCCACCAGCGTAAATGCCAAGCCGCAAGTACATGGCATCTACCCATCATCAACCAACGGCCTACACAAAACACAGCAAAGGAAAAGAGAAGAAGGCAGCCATGTTCCTTCTGCGGCTGAAACACAGCTGACTATTGTTTGTTGGCCGTCCCAACCCTCATTTACTCTTCCAATGATAAACCGCTCATGTGAAACATCGTCGACGCATGCATGACCACCAACCAGCTCCCACCTCCCTTGTGGCCGCACAATCTGATCCTGATGTCGCCTCATGTTCACCACGACCTCCCAAGAAAGGAGCACAATGTCATGTTCAAGGCCCAATTTGGGTCTCACTGTTCACTCTATGCAACCAAACAGATATGCCAAGCGTTTCAAATTGGCCTGACAGTGCCCTTGAAGGGCCGGACACTCCCTGTTTTGCTTACCCGCCCCAAACAACGCCACATGCCACCCAAGCCATCCATCCAAACCTCACCCTCGACTCAACACAAACAGTGACGCCAAGCCGTCTCATCGAGAACCAAAAGCACATTTTCTTCCACAGTATACTGTAGACTACATAATCAAGTCATCACTCATCTGTCAGCTAAGCACCAAGTAACGTATACCAACTAACACTGCTACAGGTAGCAAACTATAGACAGCCTTCATGCATCCTCCTGGTTGTTGCTCTCATGTCCCATTTCAAACCCTTTCCTTATCTACTTTGTCAACCCCCTGTCCAATCACCTAATTTGGGGTTTGTCTCACAGTGCCATGATCGATGTCTTTAACACAACGCTTGGTCTTATGCTCGATACGAGTCTATGTCATGCCGCCCCAAAAAGGGCTGTCTATAAATCCAATGACAGGAGATTGATCCACCTCAACTGATAAACTCATCCATGTTGTTGCGCCGCTTCGTTCTCATCATCCGGTACCAATTCTAAACTCCAAACACACCATGCTATGCCACAAATCAATCCCAATAACACCTGTCTACTACGTACCACCAAGTCAACATGTCTGTATCGCCAAACAAAAAAAAGGGCAGAGGGAGAAGAAAAGCAAAAAGGAATGCTCCTCCTCTATATGAAAAACCAAATCCTAGAACCATTTCCAATTGTCTCCATGCTCCAACTTTTCGAGCACACCCGCTGCGTCAGCAAACAAGATGTTTCGTCCTCCAAGGCAGTCCGCTGCCAACTCTGCTCGTGCCAGGCTCACCACCTCATATGATCCATGCCTGTCGGTCAAGTCTTGGACTTCGGCAGGTTCCATGTCGGAAACCATCATAATCCAGTGCATCGCTGCTTCTCGAGCTGCTGCCCCAGTGACATGACTCCTCTTCCCAATGTCACCGAAGGCCCAGCAGATCAGAGCACAGACATACACTCCCCAATAGTCCGAGATGTCTTTCCAGAATGCACTCTGCCTCCTAACAGGTTGGCTTGCCTTTTTGTCTGACCCTTTCAGCGTCAAGTCTAGGCCGAGGAAAACCTTGAGGGCCCGAGCAGCAAAAACAGTAGCAATGGCCGCGCTACCGGAATGTCGCCATTGGTTCAATTGTTCTCGGTGTTCAGTAAAGGAACGAACACTAGTGACTTTCTCATTGAACACCCAACTATCCCCAGATACTGACAAGAGATAGCGGAGAGGGGTAAAGTGTAGTGCCAGGTAGGTATTGGCAACTGCCGAATTGGGGAAGAGATTGGCAAGCGCCTTGGTATCCATTGGAACGAGAGAAGCATCTTCAACAAGCTCGGGTTGCATGTGACTGCCGCGACCAGGTAGATAAAGAACAAATGCAGCGAGTAAAATAGCACCATCAAAGGGCGGTTCGGAGGCAATATCCAAGGGTGTCAATCCATCAAAATTGACGTCCTTGAGCGTGATTGGATTGCTCGCAGTGTGGAGCATGCTCCAGTCCTGGTAAGTGGTTGCCTCCCATAATTGTGCCGTACTGGACGACATTGGTATCGGAAGTTGTTGGGGGACCGAGTAGTCCAGCCCAGTGACACGTACATGTCGTTGTTCGTGATAGCGTGCGCCGTGAGTATCCAGGAGGAAGCAGGCGGCCAGAAGCCGGCGCCGTGTTTCCATGTCGACCCACGCAGACCATTGTTGCATGGCATTATGCTCCAGACTTATCGGGACGAAGGCATTTTGGTTGTTGAAAACCTGTAATGATGTTGAGCAGTGGAACCCCGGGTGGCACGCTTGAATATTTACGAGAGAAATTAAATAAGAAAAGTAAGGAAAGAGAGGAGAGAAGAAAAAGAAGAAGAGAGAAAAGGGGGAGCAAAGAGAAATATCGTAGTCGAGAAGAGGGTAGAGAGACAATGGAACGAACGTTGAGATGATAAAAAGAGAGATCAACACCCACTAACCCTTTGGTAAAGTGAACTAAATCGAGATGATGGTCGATAGGATTCCTTTCTCCTTCCGCGGAATCGAGCATAATACTCGCACAGGAGAACAGTTTGTTTGACGGGCAAGGGCCACTCGTCCGATTGAGTAAACTAGAAAAACCAATTCAGTACTAAACTCAACAATGGCGCAGTCAAACTTACCACCTTGGACTTGTTCCACGCGTAGGCATGGAGCTCTGCCCCTTTCATGCGGTGCTCTTTGTCGGGAAAGAATTGAGTGGCTATCGCAGCCATGGCACAACGCAGCACATCCACATGCCCTGCTGCAGCTTCGGACAGGTTCTCGAACGACGGCCTGTGGACGACTGGATACAAAGGGTGAACTTTTTCCCAATAGACTTCGATGTAGGCGGGTATCATGTCTCGGATCGCGCGGGTTAATGATACCGGCATCATGTCTCTGGCGTTTAGAATGCCAAGCCCCTCTGCAGGTTGACGACCACACATGGAACCGTTGAAGAAGTGGTCTGATGTTGCGACAGATGGAATGGTGACTAAAGTCTCAGATGATTGAGCCACGGCCATTTGGGGGGACAGGCTACGAACAGTGGTGACCGGTATTTGATCAGGGCCATAGATCAAGGCATTGTCTTCAGCATACCCTGGCAAGGGAAGGGCCATGCTGTCCCCGTACATTTGCTGGAACATCGGAGGAGAGGTAGAGTATGTAAAGGGGATGTGGTATCCGCCGTTATCAAGGCCAGTGCTCCGAGACTCGTTGGTGGCCTGGTATGGTGCGTGGGTATTCCAGTCACCACTAGAGGTACGGACGGGGAATCGGTGGCGGCGCGAGTTATCCGAAGGTGTCGAGTAGGTGCTCTCGGAGGCGGACGATGGCATCGTCTGGTTGTCTTGCCAGGATGGGGCAACCGAGTCGCCGTCGGGGATGTATAGCAATAATTCCGGCATGTCTCTAGGTTCCGAATAGGCTGCTGGCATGAAACCTTCCATCGTCGTTGGCAGGTTGTGCATTTGTGGGCCAAGCACATAGTCCTTTGAGCTATTCCCCATTGGATCGTTCATCATCTGAGGAGAAGAGGTGTGGTTTTGGCTCGCATTGGGGACATTCGAAATTGTTTGCCAGGGACTAGGGGCCATGCCAGGTGTCCCGGGTAGGTCGTTTCCGGTGTTCGTTTGGTGACTTGTGTAGCCTTCTGGCAATCTGAGTGGTGATTCCGATGGGGCGTTTCCAAATGAGTGAGTCGAGCTTTTGGAGCTGCGGCGTCTCGATGATGGTTTCACATCCTTGGCCATGTCCTCTTGCTCACTGTGTCACGTTAGCTTTGGGGTTGTCCAGGCCTGAAAGTATTCGTCTACATCTAGACCAACATACTGTCTCTGCAAGTGACGGTCAAGCAAGTCTTTGCGGAAGAATGTCTTGCCACAGCTGGGGAAGTGACAACGAAGGTCGGGGGCTGCATGGCTCAGTTGATGCCGACTATATCGAGTTGGTCAGGTAGTCCATGATACTTCGAGGTGGAAGAAACAAACCGTAAGTGCTCTGCTCGAGTAAAGGTCTGTGGTCGAGGTTGTTAGGAGGTTGGTTGTGACGACGACCAAGAGGGTAGTCATACCTTGGGACACTGGTCGCAGTTATGTACAGGCACTCCCTTCTTCGCCTTGCTAATCTTCCCAGTGATGGGGGTCAGCTTGACCCGTGGCTCGGAGCTGCCCATGTTGTTGGTGAAAGGCCTCATTGGAGAGTTGGATGGTGGAATTGAGTAGGCAGGACCATATGGTGATTCCGTCGAGTCGATGCTTGCGTTGCTGCGGCGTCGGGCAGAGGCTGTTCCAACCGAGGAAGACGAAGACGAGGTTTCGGTAATATAGTATCTGGATGGGATTTTCGTCGGGTCAAGCATGCCGTTGTGTGAAGCGGTAGATGTAGGACGGTCTCTTGCGGTGGGATATGCCGGAGCTGAGGCGGATAAGTCGGAGCGCAAAGATTGCCTTGAGCCCGAGTCGTGGGGTGTTGGACCAGAAGTAGTGTCGACGTGGTCGTCTTCAGTGTTCATGATATTCTTGAGGCTAGCCATGGCCGAGGTTTTGAGGCGGACGTGGAGTAGTTAAAGAGGCAGCTTGGATGGATGATAGAGTGAGGAAGACGACCGACAACCAAACTTAGTAATACACAGCCCCCATCAGAGGCTGAACGATCCTCGGCAGATGGTGACAAGTTTAGATCATGTAGATGAAGGTAGGCGATGAGAGGATAGAGAGGGAATGGAAGAACAAGTGGGGGGAGTCAGCGTAGAAAGGGAACCCCGGAAAGCGAGGAGGAGTGTGTGGGCATGAGGGCGGGCATGTGCGGGAGACGGGAGGCGGGAGGCGGGAGGTGGGTGACGGGTGATGGATCTGAAGGGACCTAGTCTAGTGAGGAACCCGGTCCAGAGAGGAACATAGTCTGAAGTGAGAAGCTTAGACGATCTCAGCCTCCTCGGACGAAACGTGGGTGGGAGGGATGCAAAGTGGGACGGGGCAACGGCAACGAGGCTAGGCTAGGCTAGGGAGAGGGACGCTTGGGTCACAAAGATAGGAACCGAGTGAGGCATTGCTAGAGAGAGAGAGGGAGAGATGGAGATGGAGATGGAGAGAGAGGAGGAGGGAGAGAGGGTGGAGGAGGACGGAAGGAGAGGCGGCCGAAACCAAGGACGAGGCAACGGCAAGACTGGCGAGAGCGCGTGAGAGTGTGTGAGCGTGCGTGAGAACCTGTAGAAGGCGAGAGATAGAGACAGAGACAGAGACAGAGAGATGCAGTTCCATGTCCAACCCACCAAACCCATCAAGCAAAGCTACCTGGCTGGGTTGGTCAACCCAAGTCAACGGCAACCCTGCCAGCTGAGCCTGGGGCGCAGGTACTGAGCCAGGGAGGGTCAAGGGAGGGCCCAGGGGAGGGCGTCGAGGGCTACCAGGGCCATTCGGTCGTGGGCCAGGACTAGGCCAGGCTGGTGATTGTTGCATGGATGATGGTGTGGGCGTGGGCGTGGGCGTGGGCCGTGCCAGATGCAAGGTACTTTTTGGGCGTGGTCGTTTGATCCCATGCCATCGTCAGCGACGCTACGGGAGCAAATGTGTAATTCGTTCGCTGGCCCGTGATTCTGTTTGGTGTGTCTACAAGTGCTGGGCTGATGAGATTGATGGGCTGCTGGGTTGTGAGGTTGACGGTTGACGGCTGACGGTTGATGGTTGGGTGACTTGATGTGGTTTGCGCGCGCACCCCCCATCATTCCCCGTCATCCCCTGTCGGAAGCTGCGACATCCGCCCACACCTCGCAGGAATAGAGGCGGGAACCACCACGCCGCAGCCGTCCAAGCCCCCAAGGAACGGTACCTAATTAGCCCCGACGGCGCCTGGGCGGCAAACAATGAGGTACTGCTTCGCCTGTGGCCAACAGGCGCCATCAGATCCATTCCGTCACTGGCGGCCCTTGAACGCGTCTTCCCTCCCCGGTGCCATCGTCGGCTAGGGTATCGCGATTCTAATGGAATCCACGATCGCTCGAGGTCAATACCTCTCCCAGGTGCTGTCTATGCCGCCAGAAGTTGAGCTGGCTTGTCAGCGCAAGAATGGCACAAAACCCGCATCATCCCATCATTCCATCTCCATAATTAGAACGCCCGTCGCGGCATTGTGCAACAACAAAGGGCCCGCTAATTAACGCTTTATTGTTTCGCCGCAAGCGCCAGAGAAGCTCCGACTCGACGCTTCCGCAGATGTTGGTGGGAGGGATCGCAACCTCAGTGGGTGGTGAGTCGTGGTGGAAGTGGTGGAAGTGGTGGTAACTAGCGGTGGTTTCTACAAAGTACAGGCGGGGGAGGTGGGGAATCCTGTGGTCGGAGCGACGATGCGAGTGAGAATGAGAATGAGCGACGCCTACAAAGCAACGGCGCTGATGATGGTGATCAGGCGGCGGGTATGGCGTCAGCGCGTCTGTTGGTGGCTGTTCTGAAGCCGATCTTGGCGGCCATGGTGCATTGGCGATGTCCATGAGGGATGCATTCGTGCCGACTTGTGGAGTGGTGCTATCGGCAACCGGTCCCAAAGAGGCGTGCAGCGGGTGGCGGAGCCGTAGACAAGACGGGAATGAAGACTCCCGGCCGAGGGAGCTACGGAGCTAAGGCGCATTCTCTGAATCGGAGCTGCAAGCCTGCAACTCCGTTCTGAACTCCATGTGCTGTGCCTTGAGCTAAGGTGCTTCTTTACTTAGTCCATCAATGTGCCGGTTAGACTGGTGAAAGAGCCCCGCAGCTGACTGTTTTTGCATTGCTACAGCTGTCCTTGTTCCTGTGTTGTGCGCTGTCAGGACACCATTCCTGTCCAGGTAGTGGACAAACAGCCAACAATCCATTGACGAAGCACGGCTTCAGAGCACACTTGGCGCCTGTGCTTGCAAGTCAGCTCCCAGATGTGTGTGCTCGTTTGCCGCGATCCTTCAAGGATTGCCCCTGTCGAATCCGTCTTTATTAGACACCTTTGACACCCATGAGCTGTGACCCATTTCCACCCCACTCTCCACTTGCGAGTGCCCTGTAAGGCGAGCCTGGGTGCTGGTCCTGGGTACTGGCCCTGGATACTAGTCCCCGCGGCATCTTCCAATAAAACGGGTCGCACTGACCGAAAATGCGCGCAAGACGGGGAGGTAGGAGGTAGGAGACAAGTAGTAAAGAGGAGACAAGAAACGGGGGAGACGAGAGTATCAGACTGGATGAAAAGGCTAGATGCATGCACTTCAGAGAGATTCCCAACTGCATCTCTCAGAGCCGCCCAGCAACGCCAATGCGCCAATCAAAGGCTCTGAGGGTTGTCTGGATCGCAAAGTGGGAGAACTGCTAGCGTCGACGACCAGGGTCTCCAGCGCAGTGGCGCCTTGTTAGGCTTGTTTTAGCCGCTAGGGCTTGGAGGCTAAGACAGAGTGAGACAGTCGGGGAGATTGGGGCTGAGTCTCCTGAGGCGCCTCCACGCCCTCCATTGGCTGTGCTGACGGTGCCGTCCTATTTTTATTCGCTAGTCCTTGGCCTGGCAACTGGCCTGGCAACTGGCCTGGCTGCGAACCTAGCACTTGGGAGGAAGAGAGGGGAGAGAAGGATCAAGTGGGCTCGGTCATCAACCCGTCATCGATTGACTGCAGGCTCGGCAAACGGTTCTCGCGGATTCTAGTCTTTTGCAGAACCAACAGCGAGCTCCGGGATCCAGAAAACGCGGTGAAGGATCTGACAAAAAAGGTCGACCCCGAGACCCCGGGAGCTCCATGTCCATGAAGATGGCTTCCCGAACCCCGTCCCGCCTATGCGGTCCCATCTCTGCAGCGGGTTCCTGGGGCGGGCTTGGGGGCCAACGAGACGAAATCTGGGAAATCGACCAACGGAACCCGGGAATGATGCTGTGACCGCAGACTCGGGAGCGCTTGAGGGCGCATTGTCCAGAGTCCTCAGTTCTGAGTGGGTAGCCCAAATGCACCAGACAGCGGACCGTTCCATAGTTTAGGTCTGGCCTAGTATGTGCCCCCGCTTTGGTGAAGGTAGTGGTAGTGAGGTACGTAGTACGTAGACCCAACGGCCAGCCCCCCGCTTCATGCCCCAAAGAGGAAATTCGCATTTTGTCGACCTAGACCCGGAGGGAGAGCGAGTGAGCGAGTGAGAAGCAGGGAAAGGTGTGGGTATAGGCCCAGGAAACTCGGCAAACAAAAAAACGCACACACACACTCATGTTCCAGGATAGATGCCACAAAGACTTGCACGCATACTGCTACCGGTAATGCATGGCAACGGTTGTGGGTTCACGCTCCATCTTAACGCAGCCTCGTGCGGCTGGAGCAGTTCAACCACAAGTAGGGACAATACGGTAACTGATACTGTGTGTACATCGACTTTACAAACACGCCCAGTACGGGCGGTGATGCGTTGATGTGTCGATGCCGAGCTTCAGCACCAAATACACCTATCTGGTATTTCATACAGTACATCCGTCAAGTACTGTGCATCCAGCTTCGGTAAGCTTGGCAAGCAACTCTCATGTATCGATGTTGAGCATGCCCACTAGTGAACCCGAACAACCTGTCAATCCCTCCCATCCCTCCCATCCCTGCACATGCGCCTTTCACACCCTCCCCCTTCACACACATCCTCCTCGCTGATCAAAGGCGTCACCTCAGCTGCCAGGTGCAAACGTATCGCACGCCCGGCTCCTGTGCCCGTTTGTCTCATACGACGCCCCAAGGTTCAACTGCAACGTGGGGAGACTTCCTAACTGCGATAGCTTCCCCCCCTCCCCCTCCTCTTGCCCGCTAAAACTTCTCGTCCGTACTCTCTGGCGCCACTGTTGGTGGAAGGAAAAGGCGTTGCAACTGATTGCATCTCCCCAAGCAAGGATATCACGAGTGGGACGGTCCCATCCCCATGGCGTGGCGCATCACGCTAACAAACAGTTCCAGCGACATCAGCGCTTAACGCTGGGTTATTTTTGGCGCCATCCTCCACCACAACCTCCCATCTCCACCTCTACATACCTCTTCGAGATCAAACGACACACCAACGGTCAACTATAGTATGGAACCTTAACAACCACCTCACTGCGGCCGTGAGGCCTTCTAACCTAGGTCGCCTATACCATCCGAGCCCGTGACTGCTTTCATGCGGGCAGCGGCCATATGACAAGACCTGGCTGAGTAGCACACCCCATCCCCGATCCTCCCAAGCTCCCGGAGTGCCCCGTCACCAGCTGTTTTGGGCCTCTCATACGGATTGCCTCTGCTCACGGTAGCAGCCTGCAAATGTACGCCTCCGGCATGGGAGGTTCCATTCCGGCGATCCGCTCGACTGGTCGAGGTCGAGGTCGAAGTCGATACTCCGCATACCATCACGTACAGCGTGTTGTACAGCAGATTCTGTCGACTGCTACCCCAAGCAGGATCAGCGCCAGAAATAGGTCATCTCCCATTCCTCTTCCCGTCCCGCAGGCCCACGCGGACGCGACCTGGCCTGAAATTGCCATGTTTGTATCAATAGACCGTCTCTACCGGGAAGGGATCGGCGCTCTGGAGGATGGTTCTGTCCAAAATAGTAGGTTCCCACACACTCTCGCCCTCCAGCTCCCGCCAAAGCAGTGCAGTCTCGAGTGCAGCTGAGACCCGAGGCTGAAGACTCAGAGCTGGGAGTTGCATCCAACGCCTCCATGGATCATCTTTCTTCTAACAAACACGCGACTTTCTGCATGTCTCTACCCAGCTTCGGTAACTGTCTCGGGTACCCTCTCCATCCATCCTTCCCCCACCTCGCTACCCAGCTGGAGCTGCGATACTCGAGTCTGCTAAGTCACATTCGCAGCCTGCAGATCCAGCTGACACAGACGGCGGCCACCCAAGCGGCCCTGGGTGGCACACAGTAGCATGTCCCTCTACGCTTACGAGAGCATCTAATCGGTTCTGGGGTTTCTCGGAATGCCTGATGGCCGCCCCATGCTAGCAGCAGCTGTTGGTTCTTTTGCACTCCGTGGGTCCGGCTATTGTGTAGCTGTTTGTTGAAACACGAGACCTTAGAGTTCTGATCAAAGAGCACAATGATCATTTACGCCTACGGGAAATCGTGATGCGAAAAAGAACCGATGTATATCTGATACGGAGTGACTTCCTCATCGAACAATGAGCCTTCAGACCAAAGCAAGTACACAGAACAGCTCGCAAACGTTATTAATAGAACACCAAATGGTGAATTCCACGAGATTTTCATCCCTAATTAGCATCGTAGGGAACTTTTGTGGCCAACTCGTGGCTGAGGAGGTGGCCGACGAGATTTTTATTCAGCCATCTGTCCCTCTTCAGACCCGCGAGACCAAAACATGAGAGAGCGAAAGTAGCACAGGACAATCTTCCCGCCCGTGGTACAGTCAATGCCGCCACATGTGCCCACACGCAGTCATACCCGGAAATTTAATCATCATTCCCTACCCCTCGCCCTCCTGCGGCATCCCGACATAGCCGCCTAACCGCCCAGGGGCGCGTCAACCAGCCCTCTCCCAAGAGCCTCAGCCAGCACGGAACTCCGTAAAGCCGCGGTGGCATGTCAGCTGTGCCACGCGTTGCTGCGTCAGAAGGAGGGTACCGAGGCATTCTTTTTTCTTCTCTTCCCTTGTGCTGTCATTCCTTTTTGCCTCTTCCCTTTCTAGACGGTTTCTAGTCCCAGGGCGTCGGCGATGGCATCGTCTAAGCCCCCGCCTCCCGGGACATGCAACATCCGATGCCGCCAGCCAGCGCGCGGGAATGTGTGAGAAATCAGCCTTGTCTGCTTAATGTGGGGTGTGGCGAGCCCTCTTTTTGAAACAAGAGTTGAGCGCAAGGCACATTCTCCCAGACCTGGGTACCATGGTCACGTCAGCTCACCAAAGCTACCACGCCCGCCCCCGTCGATCATTTCACGACCCAAACGCGGTACAGGTAATGGGATGGCTATGATGCTGAAGATGGAAAATTTTAGGGTTGATACATGGTCACTGGCGCGGTCGTAATAAGCCCCGGATGTAACTTGCACGTAATTACACAATCCCGTACATGACGCTTTCGTATGTCAAGCTTCCACACTCCGTTTCTCCGCCTCTCCGCCTTTGCGCACGGCATCGGGATGGCGTAGACCTGTGTGAACGCACTTGGCGCAGTAAATGTGGCTTCTAATTCACCTGGAAAATGGTTGATCAGTGAGAAAGAGGTGACAAAAAAGGGATACAAGCTTGCAGCCGAGAGATGTGAGAATCTAGGTGGTTGACTCCAAAGCTGCAAGTAGCTTATCGACTCATTCTGTCAATTCACTGTACGAAGGAGAATGCAACACAGCCCTGATAAAGCCGTTACGCCCTGTGGCCGACCATGTATTAAGGAGCACAGTTGATACCTAACAATGTAATCCAAATCCGTTGCGAGTCGAAGTCAAACTCCCTTCTTTTTGGGAGTCTCCTCCAGTTTCCCCCTTGTCCCCATCTTTTATTCACCCGGCCTATTCTAACTATGCCTTGGTGGGAGTCGGTGCGGCCGGTGTGGCCACTGATGACTTCCCATTGCCATCGCTCTCCTCCGACTCGTCATCATCGTCGCTGGGTGGGCTGCTGTCTTGAGCGGTTCTCCGGCTCTTGGTCATCTAAAACTCCACGTTAACAAAGAGTCGCAAGTCACGAAAGAGATTGGGACAAGTATACCCATGATCGTACGCCACCAACAAGGCCCATGGCATAACCGGCGATGAATTCCTTGGAATTGGTGTTGGAGGCGCCCGGCGTGGTGGGGGACCGCAACAGGTCGGCGCTCCCGGCGCTGTTAAACCGGGCGGGGCTGGCGGGTCGGCTGGGAGGCCGACTGGCGGGCCAAAACTGACGAAGCTCACGGCTAAGCTCCTGGCCAGTAGAGGACCAGTTTGTGGTGATGTTCTCGCGAAGGTCTTGGACATGGCGTCTGAGGTCCATCTCATTCTTCTTGAGCCAGCTGACGTTGAGTTCCTGGCGTGATGTGCCTCGCTTGAACTGTCGGGCAATGTACTTCTCGTAGTCACGAACGATTCTAAAGGCTAGGTTAGAGGCCATTCCAATTACGGTTCTCCGTTGCTCAAAGCTTTGCTCACCTGGTGATAAGACCCGTTGTGCTGACGCCTTCTGTCCGCTGGGTGACGAGGAACTTGCCCTCGCGCTTGATGGGTTGGTAAATGTCGTCGCCCTCGTCAGCGCCGTAGGGAAGGTCGTCGTGGGCGACATAGTCGAGCTTGTGCTTCTCGAGGAATTCGGGAGTGACAATCCATGGGCAGTCCTCGATGACCTCGTCAACCCACTTGCAATGGCGGAGAGTCTCAGCACGCTCCGCACCAGACATGACGGTCAGACCCTTTCGCTTGTGAGTCTCCGAATCGCCCGTGACGCCGACGACGAGCGTGGTGTCGGGAAATGCCTTCTTGGCCTGCTCGAGCTGTCGCATGTGACTGTGCAACTCGTTAGCGACGGATCCCTTGGTGGCGGGCGCTGTGACACGGGCTCCGGGCTCACGGGCCCGGAAGACGGAGCGGACTTACCCAAGATGGAAGAGATCAAAGACTCCATCGGCATAGACACGGACGGCACGGCCAACGGGAGGCGTATTGGTCTTGAAGCCGACGGGGTGCGTCAGCTTGCCAATGGGCGGTGGCGGCATGGCCTCAGTGGTATCATCCTCCTCCTCATCCGGCTCCTTGATGGAGAGCTTGCGGCCTTTCCGGCCAACACGCTCGGCGATGTCGATGCTGGCCTCTGTGGTGTCGCTGGGCTCACTGGGATCGATGGTGCGCTCGGAGTTGGCTCGCTGACGCTTAGGGGTCGGGCCGCCGCCGTTCGAGTTGCGATGGTGAGGGCGACTGGACTCGGCGGCGGTGGTGTCGCCATCTTCTGCCGAAGCATCCCGCGACGAGGGCTGCAGGCCATTGTCGAGCAGGTCGCCTGCGGAATTGGCTTGGCTAAGAGAGCTTCTCTTACGCTTCCCAGCTTGGGAGGATACTGATGGCGACGACATGGCGACTGTAGCTGGTGTGTGAAGTTGCTTCGGTGAGATGGTCCAGCGAGAGACGTGTCGAGAGGGCCGTTCAAGTCCAGAACAAGTCGGCGACTGAGACACGCCCGGGAGCAGCACAGTAGCAATTAATTTAGAGGACGGTTGAGCGTGGCCAGTGACGCGAAAAAAACGGGTCTGGCGGATGCTGGGCTCCGGCTCGAGGTCAGATCCCTGCCAAATCTGGGGTTGTTGCTTGGACGGGGGGACGATGAGCAAAGGAGGCCTCAAGATAGTGGCGAAGAGAACGAGGCTTGAAGGAGAGAGAGTGAGAAAAACAAGGAAGCTGGTCTTGGTGGAAGATCGTGTATTGTGCTACGTGACATGGGATGAAGTGGCTTTGACTTGTATGATTGCCTCTCTCCCTCCGAAGAAATGGCAATTTAAAAGTGGTCCAGCTCCATACGAAAAGGAGCAATCGCTCGATGGATGCAGCTCACGACCAGCGGGAATGCAAGACGGTAGCAGGGATAGCAGGGATGGCAATCGCTCTCGTGTTCGTTCTCCGGCTCTCTGCAACGTTTAACGGCCTTCTCGTGAGGTTTACCGGTGCTTTGGGCTCTCAGCCTCTCGGTACATGGTTCTTGCTGTCGGCTTGAGGCACGTCTTCAAGGTTGTCCCAACGAATCTTGATCGAGTTGCAGCATGGCGTCACCACTACAACCCACCCGGAAAGGAGGCAGAGTTTTTGTCACGTGACTCTCACGTGCGTATTTTCTCATCACCTTGTACGGAGTAGGTAAACTTGGATGTCAACACATGACCTCACCAGGATGTGGCCGTCTCAAAATGACAGGATGCCTGTTATACCGCAGCCACGCTGGTGGATCGTAGCCAGCACCCGTTTCGTACTTTCCTGGAATTCCAATGGTTGAAAAAGCTCATTATTTGCCAATCCCTTTAAGCAGCCATGATTTCCAGAGGCATTTCACTAAATTGCAGCAAGAAGCCCACTAATCAAGCCATAACCAGGAGCAAAATCACTAGTGTGCCTCGTATTTGGTGGAATTAGTGAGCCATCTCAACACGAGCCCCATCTCAAGCCTCTCAAAGCCTCGAACCCTCGGAAAGAAACAAGTTTCCAATTTTGATCAGCCCTCTCAAGTTACTGCAAAACGACACCACAAGGCGCTCGACGGAGTTAAGAATCGACAACGAGATTTTCCACGGCAACATTAACAGACTATGGGCGATGAGGGTTGTTGTGCAAGTGAGGTCGAAGAAGCTACGGCGTTTCAAAAGGCTCCAGTCTACCTAGCAACTTCTTTGAAGAACCATTCACCATTTAGCGAGTGATAGAGGCGAAGCGCATTCTATCTACGATAGACAAGAGATTCCCGGGTGCGGCTGATCGAGGTGAGAAAGATTACTGCCGAGATATGTGCACGGCGAGCGATCCTTTTCCAGATACACTGTCAGTCTCGAATTGTGGTTTAATGACAGTCTGTCTTGACGTTACACTCTCAACCCCGGGAGTAGTGCACCCAAGCCCAGAAGTCGGCTCTTGCTCAGGCAAGGGGTGGAAGAAAACCACCACACACCATAGAACACGAGCTCACCTCTATGCTTCTAAGTAAATTAAGATGTAGATTGGAGTTAATTTAGACTGCTTCAATGGAATATTCTCCTCTTGTATTCAATTTTATTCTATCATTGAGTTATCACTGATGTAGTAGTAGAAGGGGTAAATTGGTGTGCGGTGTTTTTCCTTCCCCTCGCTCGGAGGTCAGGCAAACCTGTAGGGCTCCAGAACACTTGACGAAACGAACATCCCGGTTAAGCCTAGGAAATACTTTGAATGTCGTACTCCGTATCCGTATAATGTTTTCATTCCATACCATTCCTGTCCCCTTGATGACGCCCCTTGTCACAATCCCCCATGTCAAGCCAATTCCGCCACGGGTCGAGTTCCCTTTCGGATCTTCGCGTCTCGCTTTCCCGGGGCTCATTGTCTTCTCCGGTTAACACTGTCGATTTAGCACTCTTCGGTTAACACTACTCGGCTGAGGTCCCCTGTTTGCCCGACCGTAACTCGCAACGTCTCAGGTCAACCCGCATGCCGCCTCCTGCTTTGTCGAAACAATGGGTACAATGGCATGTTCTCTACGATTGATTGGAGGGAGGGGAAATGCCTGGTTTGTTCTGTCTCAATCCACTTCAGCTCTCAGGTGAAGGGATCCCAGGAACCTGGGGAACGATCTGCGGGCGTTTGACCAGTGGTGATCATTTGAGTGCTGTTAGTGCCACCGGCCAAGCAAAAACATGAACGAAACGATTGCCAGTTCTCGGGCTGAAGATACTCCGTACACTACCTCGTTCTTCTGCTCTAACTTCGAAACTCGCGACAGTTTCTCGTACGAGCTACAGCTAAGATACTTAGCCAGAAGAGATCCGGTGAAGAGTAGACGTCGAGCTTGACTACCAAGTCCAAAGCTGTGCCAGGCTCGTCTTTTTTCTGATAACGTTTCATCCCCAAGCAGCAACCCTTGACTATATCTGTTCAAGGCGCCTGGGGTTGCAAAATCCCGCCACTCACAGCGTATAACTAACCAGTGGCAAGGATTTCAAAAGGAGCTTCTGTCGGGCTGGTATGGCATCTATGGAATATTAAAGCTCGATTCATCATCGGATGATCGAACTCCCTTGAGTGAAGTCGCCAAGACGTTCCCATTGGGTACCATCTCAGCCTTCCCTTTAGCTAAAACGTCTACCCTGGCAACGGTCACTGTTCCCAGGATGCTCGTCAACTGAATGGTCTCCCTGCCCGAGTCTTGCTAGTCCGTACTACGTGAGGTCTTTGAGATATAAAACCCACCTTTCCCTACGACAGAACCCAATGTGTTTGCTCTACAACTTTCTCTACAACCTTCTTTAATTCTTTGTATACACGGGCAGGCCCGCAGTTCTTTCGTTCATACTCTGCATATTGCCGCCTTTCTCTCTTTCAATGCCCGTCAATACCTACTCGTCAACATGAGAACCGCACACCTTTTTGCTCTTGCCAACGCCGGCAGCGTTGCCCTCGCGTCTGTCGACCTCTTCTCCCAATGTGGTGGCAGCCTTTACAGCGGTGACACCGAGTGTCCTTCTGGTTCGACCTGCACCGTCATCAATGATTGGTACAGCCAATGTGTCCCCAGCGCCGACGGCAGTGTTAGCTCTCCTGCCTTTGGCAACGGTGGCCAGGCCACTGCTACTCCTAGCCTTTCGGTGGGAGACGAAGATGAGGGCGAGGACGAGACCGATGACTCTAATAACAACGACGCTACGGAGACCGACTCCTCCAGTGATGATGATCAGACGGTCGTCACCTCTGCCGCTGCGTCTTCCACCCCTAGCACTGGTGGCGGAAGCTCCGACCACGGTGCCCTTCCCACTGGAATCACTCGTACTCTCCCTGCGTCTAGCGGCGCCGTTGCTTCATCCACGGCCATCTCCGTGAGCGGTACCTTTGACGGCGAGATGTACAACTACGACCGATCCCGTAGGGCATCCCTTTACTCTGCCTCTGCCTCTAGCAGTTCCCATCAGCTAACATGAGTTTTACAGCATCTGTCTGCCAGGATCAGACCGAGACGGGCGAGGACGACGCCATGTTCATCCTCGAGGACGGAGCAACGCTCAAGAACGTCATCATCGGCCCCGGCCAGGCCGAAGGCGTCCACTGCAAGGGCACCTGCACGCTGATCAACGTGTGGTGGGAGGACGTCTGCGAAGACGCCATCACACTCAAGCAAGAATCGGGCACGTCGCAGATCATCGGCGGCGGTGCCTTCCACGCATCGGACAAAATCGTGCAGTTCAACGGCCGCGGCACCGTCGAGATCTCCAACTTCCACGCCGAAGACTACGGCAAGCTCGGCCGCAGCTGCGGGAACTGCGATGGCAACGGCGGCCCGCGCAACTTCGTCATCGACAACGTCGCCGCTGTTGACGGAGGCGTGCTCTGCGGCATCAACACCAACTACGGAGACACTTGCACCATCACTAACTCGTGCCAAGACAGCGGCAAGAGCTGCACTCTGTTCACCGGCAACGACACCGGCGACGAGCCCACCAAGCTCAGCGAGGGCCCCGACGGCCAGTACTGCCTTGCCGACAGCTTCTCGGAGACTTGCTAAGCGGTTGAAACGCTAAAGGATTAAACCCTACCATCACAACCCTACAAAGACGCGCGGTGGACACGGGATGCCCCGATGCGGGAGGTTATCATTTCTCTATTGCATGTATATAGTTGAAAGTAAAAAAGGCCACAATGTGTATAAGTAGCAATATGGTTTGGAGTCGACGTGTCAAGAAACGGAAGAGACACAAAGGAATATCAAACCATTGAATAATGTTTCTCCACTGCCACGCAAGCGCCCTTCTATACCGTGTAAATGTGACAAGCACATGCTAAATACTGCAAGTAATATTTATGCTTTGAATCGGATTGGTCAAATTATTTCACTTCCCAAACCCCATCTCCTTCATCTTCCCATCCGCGCCCCTTTTTCGCTGCCCTTCTTCCCCTTTCTCCCTGTATATGCCTGCCCAAGTCGGCCGTAGTAAGATAGACCCGAAGGAAGCCCTAGGCCTAGCGAAACAAAGAACCAAAGGTGCCAAATAGAGAAAGTGCCGATTGCAGTAATTAGTAGTACAGAAGTGACCTGTTTCCCTTCACCACCCGTCCTCCGCCATCTGTCCTCCATCTTCCGCGCTCACTCCTGATGTGCGAAGGCCAGCTGCCCTCCTCAAGGATCGAGGAGGCGTCACTATGACAGCCAGCGCCTCCAGCACGCGCGCGAAGTCAGCGGCGTTGTCGTCTCCATCACCGGCACTACCGAGAGTAAGGGTGGAACCCACGGCTACCTCCTCTACCGCCGCCACGATAGTTAGCGCCTGGCTTGCCCGCGTTCTTGGGTCCAGTAGGCGCGTTGGCTGGAGGCGCGTGCTGGGGATCGGGAGAGCCTTGGGCGCTACCTCGAAAGCTCCCAGGGTTCTGGTTGGGGTTGGGCTGGGGGACGTCGTCATACATGCCCTCCCACGAAGTCGGAGCGCCGCCTCCTCCGGCACCGCCTCCGTTACCTCCGCCCATGCCATATCCACCCTGGCCACCGTAGCTTCCGCCTCGGCCGCCTCGTCGGCCCTGGGGCTGCTGCTGTTGATACTGGTCGTAGTTGTTGAACCCCCGACCACCGCCACCGCCACCTCCTCCACCGCCTCCTCCGGCAGCGTTGCCTTGGTCGCCCTGCTGGCCCTGCTGTTGCATCATCTGCTGTTGCATCTGTTGCATTTGTTGCATCTGCTGCATCATCTGAGGTGTCATGTTCTGGCCGTTAGCACCGCCGCCTCCCCGTCCCATCATCTGCTGCATTTGCTGCATTTGCATCATGTTCTGCCACATGGCTGGGTTCACGGGCATGCCCCGGCTCATGGCCATCTGGGACTGCATCATGGCAAAGTACTGTTGCATCCGCTGGAAGTATTGGGCCATAACTTGGGGTGTCATGCCGTTGTTGCCCATCTGCTGGCCCATGGAGCTCTGGGAGGACTGCTCATCACCCTTTCTGAACTTGCTGCGCCTTGAGGCCTCTTCCTCCTCTCGGAGATTGCCTCGGGGTTGTGCCTTCTTCACTTCGATAGGCTTGCCGTGAATCTCAAGGGGCACGTTGATGCAGGCGTCAACGCCGGCTTCACTCTCGAATGTAACGAAGCCAAATCCTCGTGGTCGGCCTGTGTCCTTATCCATCATCAACGTAGCGTCGACGACCCGGCCAAATTGAGCAAAGTAATCCTTAAACTCTTGGTCTGTGGTCTCCTGGCTGACACCACCGACAAAGATCTTGCTGGTTTTCTCCTGCTCATCTCGAGGAATGGCTCGCTTGGGGTCGATCTAGTGGACAGTCAGCGTCGTCACCAATCATGACCGGAACAGGGCTGGACTCACAATCTTGCCATCAAGAAAGTGCTCCTTGACCATGACAATGTTGACAGTCTTCGCGTCTTTGAATGTCAGGAAGCCGAAGCCTCGTGACCTTCCAGTGCTGTTGTCTCGCATGACAGTGCACTCGATAACCTCGCCGAATTGGGAGAAGTAGTCGCGTAGAGATTCTGCCATGGTTAGGACACAATTTAGCTAGACTGGACATTGGAAACCTACGGTCGGTTGTTTCCCAATTAAGACCACCAATGAACATTTTTCTATGTCAATGTGTTAGCATTTATAACATCCAGTCGTGAATAATCAGCGATTTGGCAGACTGGGCAGCATGGCATGACAGCAACTTGGATGTGCTGGTATTCGCAGGTTGTGGCAGAGCGCTGGGATCCCTGGAGTGAGCGGCATGGTCGGTGACTGGCTGCAGGCAAGGTCGCCATCAGGCTGAGGGCAATGCCAGTGTTTGTCCGAAAGCTGATTGCTTCAAACTCGGGTAACACGTATCTCAGATCGCAAGGAGGATGCGTGACCTGACGTGGTGATAATAGTTGCTTCTCCTCCACTCCGATACGTGAGACTGCAGAGACTGGTAGACTACCAAGGGCAAGTCCTCGCGCCAGATTCATACGGCGATAGGTATAGACAATCCACGCGTGTGTTTTTTTAGCCCTCCACATAATGAACTCTTGTCGTGGGTGATGGACGTGGTGTTGATTGTTCCAGAGGCTTGTTGCAAGGGCGGGAGAAGTCGATGATGCACCGTGATGTGTGACATGGCGAAGACAGTGCAGGAGAGATGCCCAGATCAGCTTGGTCGAAAATATCTTCGTCTTGTGCTATCGTCTTGACTGTTCTCTCTGTCTCTCTTGCTAGGTACTGGCCTCGCGCTATTCGCTGCAAATCTTGCCATAGCCACCGGAGAAATGTCACCATTCTCGTCGTGCCTTTTTAAGATCTCTGCGACTCTGGGCTATGGAAGCCGGGAGTTGTGTCTCCCGTCTTGACTAGGTCGGCTGATTCTTTATCGGAGTATCCACAGGTTGAGAGTTCTCAGTTCAGATATTGGCTTCTTCCTCCTCTTGGTTTGATGCTCTCTCGGACTGATCATCGAAACATTGTCTCATCTGATCTCTGCTCTTGCTCTTGGTCCTCATATCCAATGTCTTGTGGTCGATCACGGCTCCTCCGTCCGAGTTTTGTCGGCGCGCGGATGGCATGCATGCCACATCTTACTCCTCATAACCTGACCGCGAACCTTTCCAGCCAAGCCAGTGCTCCAAGAATTCGGTCATGCCACACCTTTACCAGCTCATCATTGGCCACGTGTTGACTGCCATCACGACCCAGCGCCTCCAGCAGGCAATGCATACGCATGATCAATGGGGATGGGGAATAGCATTCAAGGGATACAAATCACATCAAAGAGGGATGGCAAAAACTTACCCGTCTTCTTTGGCACTTGCCTTGTGGACAGTTCCGTAGGGTGGGGGGGTCGGGACGTCGTCTAGAGAGGCAGCATGGTTCATGTTGTTGCCCATACCTCCTCCGCCACCACCTCCTCCTCCTCCAAGGTTGAAGTCGACATCATCGTCATCATCATCTTGGTCCTGGTTCATGGCTTCGTCGCCTCCTGCATCATGGTCGTACGATATTCCGGGCTGATCGTTAATACTGGGGTGAATGGGTTGGGTTTCCGGAACGACGGGGGCCGGAGCCTTTGGGGGAGGCGCGCTCTTGGAAGCGTCGTTGTCCTCGTAGCTGTAGGTGCCAGGCATCAGTAAATGATTGACGCTTGCGATATAGGCAACGACCTGTTTTTCTGGGGTATCTTACAGATCGGCGAAGAGATCCTCCTCGAAGTTCTCCGGTTCCGTCATGGTGAGGTAGGGAGGGTCCTAGAAGTTGTCCTCGTGGTCCTGATTGTCCTGGTTCCAAGGGGTCGCGACCCGGGTGCTGCGGCTCACGCTGCACAGATATCGGGCAAAGTCAATGGAGCCTCGAAGAAAAGAAACGGCGCGTTGTAATGGCGGGAGTGTTGAAAAGGATGAAATGGATGGCGCAGAATGGAGATGGTGCAATGGCAAGTTAAGCAAGGACTGCGCAAGCAGAGAAAGAGACAAGTCTTGGAGGGATGTTTTCACACCTTTCCTCGCTGAAGTTAGAGTCATGACTAAGCTCCCGTGGGCCAATGAGAAGGCCGCGCAAGTCCAACACGCGCACCCCTCAAGGGAGCTGTCCCCGTGGCGCGTTCTGGTGCCTCCTGAGTCACTGAGCTACCGTGCGCCTGCACTGATGTTTGCGCTTAGCAACACTGGGCCATAGCGGCCTTCCCGCTAGAACCCCGCTGTGAAAGCGCTGGAGTCGGGACGTCCATAGTGGTCAGGTCGCCTGACGACCCGTGGACAGCGGCCGAACCCAAGGCTATGGTCAACAGTAGCAGGAGATCGCCGCCTGATTAGCCCAAACATCGCTTCCCAGCTGCCGTTGAAAGCCGTCCGAGGGTGTCTCTCGAAACCTGCCCCCCAAGCACCCGAAACCTGCACCATACAACGTCGCCCGCAGTATGTGAAGACGGCCTCTCTGCAAACACAATGTGGCCGTCCTCGGGAAGCGGCAAGAAGCCCGCGCAGTCGGTAAGTCCTCGAGTCCCAGTGGTCTTGCTCACGGGACGGGAACCTGTCTCGACCCGACGTCCCTTGACCCTCGTCTTGCTAACAACCCCACCGCCGCAGGAGATGGTCCAAGTCGGTACGTGGGATATCCCGTCCTGGAGGAAAGGAAGAGCGTTGGCTCTTGAATAGCGTGTATGAGGAGGCCAAATTATACTAACAGAAGCTCAATTGTCATTTGCCAGATCGCTCAGAGTATGTTACTTCCGTTGTCGCCCCCTTGGTGAAGCCCCCGCGCTGAAGCATCTCGTCTAGCTCCGCATCGCCCTTCTGGAGACCGCCTCCACGCGAAAGTACGACGCCTCAAAGGAATGTCACCGCACCTGGTGGCCACGGGTCCAACCTGGTGGTTGGCGCATCATACTCCCACGCCGATATCCTCAAGTTTGATACTTTGTCCGTCTCGAATGCGCAGCTCGACCCCTCCGCTAGCTCGTCGACTGACCTCATTGTGCCTCCAGGAACATCAACTCAAGCTCCTCACGCCCTAAGACACCCCCCTCATCCTCCTCAACCAGAATCAGAATCCACGATGCCTCCCCTCCAGCACGAACGACTCCGGGTGGCAAGTCCTCCCCCCCCTTCAAAACCTATATCAACTTCCTCTCCAACACCAACGACGATTGGAAGGCCGACGAAGACGAGATGATGGGATATGAGGACGATGACGGCGATGACTTTGGTCTCCCCAGCCTATCGAACATGAAGAGGAGGTCTAAACGGATGGCATCGCAGAGCAAGGTTGAGCCTGATCCCAGCACGCTGTCACCCTTAGGGGAGGGCAACTTCAACGCCCTCCAATCCAGACGGTACTCGAACAGCGCCGACATCGCTGTTGAGCGTCCCGCGCCTACATATCCCATGCCCAAGAAGAGCGAGGGCAAAATACTCCGACCCCAGTACAAGGAGATCCTCAGAGGTTCGTCCCCCAGTATCCCCCTTCCAGCTCCCCATACCTAACATCTCCTCCAAGACCCCGCCAACGCCCTCCATCTCATCAACTATCCCTCGGTACCTGCCAACGCCACTCCCAAGGAAGCCGATGCCATCAACTCCCGGATTACCCGCATAAACAAGTTTAAAAAGCTCCTCCAGGCTTCATCTATCTCTCTCCCAGACCTGAGAGCACTGGCATGGTCTGGTGTGCCTGGAGAGGTTCGTGCCATTACCTGGCAGCTCCTCCTCAGTTACCTCCCCACCAACAGCGAACGTCGTGTCACCACTCTCGAGCGTAAACGGAAAGAGTACCTCGATGGCGTCCGCCAGGCTTTCGAGAGGAGCGGCACCAACACTGCGAACATGACAACAACCAGTAGGGCCCGGGGCCTAGACGAAGCCGTCTGGCACCAAATCAGCATCGACATCCCACGGACCAACCCACACATTGAGCTCTACAGCTACGAAGCCACTCAACGCTCGCTGGAACGCATTCTCTATGTATGGGCTGTCCGACACCCTGCTAGTGGTTACGTTCAAGGCATCAACGACCTAGTAACCCCCTTCTGGCAGGTCTTTCTAAGCATTTATATCGGCGACCCCAACATCGAGTCGGGCATGGACCCAGGACAGCTGCCAAAATCGGTCCTCGATGCCGTTGAAGCCGACTCCTTTTGGTGTCTGACCAAGCTCCTCGATGGTATCCAGGACCACTATATTGTCGCGCAGCCGGGCATTCAACGTCAAGTGGCTGCCCTGCGTGACCTCACCGCCCGTATCGATGCCACACTATCTAAGCATTTGGAAAAAGAGGGCGTCGAATTCATCCAGTTCAGTTTTCGATGGATGAACTGCCTGTTGATGCGAGAAATCAGCGTCAAGAATACCATTCGGATGTGGGACACATATTTGGTACGTGGCCCTTTCCTTACCTACAGGTGTGTCTAGCTAACTCCCCTTTCTTAGGCTGAAGAACAAGGCTTCTCCGAGTTCCACCTTTACGTCTGTGCCGCCTTCCTCGTCAAGTGGTCCGATAAACTCGTGAACATGGACTTCCAGGAGGTCATGATGTTCCTACAGTGCCTACCAACTAAAGACTGGACCGAGAAGGACATCGAGCTGCTCCTTAGCGAGGCTTTCATCTGGCAGAGCCTCTTCAAGGGCTCCGCGGCACACCTTAAGGGCCAGCCCACCCGCGGGCCTGTCACCAACCTGCAGCTGTAGAACTGCTCGGGCCCATACGCCCCCAATAATAGCGGTTTGATCCGTACTTTGTATCAATCGCAATGGGCGTTTGGTTGTTGAAGAATCATCGGGATGGGTCCCCAAAGAAACGAAAAGAAATGTTGAGTGACAAACACCACAGGGAGGATAGATGCGTGCATGGATTATCAGCACGAGAACGAGATCGGGGAATACCTTTTTGAACAGCTCTCGCTTGCATATCACGGAGTCGAGTATTTTGAGTCACAGCATACAGGAGGCTGGGAAGTGATGACAGTTGATGAGGGGGTTTGGGAGTATTGCCTTGGGCAAAGCAGAAAGCAAGTCGAGGTGGATTTGACTCCATCTCCTCCCACATAAGAAGCCTGTTCATACACCCGGGCCTCAATACATCTAGTAGTAATTCTATTGTTATAAGGTGTAATGTAGCATCGTAAAACTTCATTTCAGTTCCGAAGCCATATTACATTCCTCTATTTTCATTGACCTAGGCTTGGGTATTGAGTCTACATACTGTTGTTCTTACTTGCCTACTGATGTTTTTTATTTGTTACGTATTACTTTGGTCCCCCTTCCAGGTGCGTGCTATGAAGTCCCTACACTTTTTTCAACGCCCTTCTTTTTTTTCTCTTCAATGTGGGTGGAAGACATTCTACAACATCTCTTGAAAAACATATAATGCATATGTGAATAACCGTGTGCAGCACACTCGTCACTTCGAGTTGGCTTATCATGATGAAGTACGTATGTTACATATTAATAGCAAGGACCATTCCCTTCTCTATTCATCTGCCGCCTTATCTCATGTCTTTCCTCCTCTTTTTCGCCTCATCAGAGAGGGTGTGTGTGTGTGTGTGTGTGTGGTACATATGCTACATATGGCAGTGTGGAATGATGCAATCTCATGGACAAAACTGACACCAGTAAAGCTATTTGATGTGACTCCCGTCCAAACAAAACAAGCCCCTCAAAACAGAAGTCTTCCCCCGTAATGCCGATAGGAAGATCCAACTCCCAAACTCCGGGTCGTGAGAATTAATGTATAGGTCGAAGCCAGACGTCCTTTGCAGACGTGGGCCTCCCTGCGTAGGCAGGATGCGGTGTGGTACAACAGCTTTTATGCAACAATATTATGGCCTCCCAAACACCGTTTCGCTCGTACAAATGCTGGTTGATATACGGGTTGTCTTTCCCTGCGCGTCATAGTTGAGGGTCGATCAAATCTTTGATGAACCCTAGGGTATGCCGGTTCTCGTCACAAACACGGGCCCACTCAAGCAGCAACCTCCAGACGTAGAGCCTCATATCCTCACGACGGAGGACCTGTTCAGACCATTCCTTGCCACGCTCGGCAATGTAGCGAGCCGCGGTGTCGCCGGCAAGGTCCTTGTCAGTGAAATAGTTGAGGACAGAGTAGAGGTCCTGGAAGGTGTTGTCAATAGGAACAAAATGAACCCACGGAGTAAGTCGATCGTCGTGCCACTCGGCATATATGGTGGCCTTGAGCGGCGTACTGCTGGACCGCATGAAGCCGCGAAAGCGGGCGCTGAAAGAGTTGCCATCCACATCAGGAAGGAACTTGTATTTGTATTGGTCCTTCATCGGCATAGCATCCACCTCTTTGTAATAAGGGTCAAGATACTCGCATGGGTCGACTTGACATTGTCGACTGATGAAGCCGGCATTGGCGAATTTTTTTAGCCATCTACCGACACCGTTCTCGCTACGGTGCGGAATCTGGTAGAGCTCAGCATCTGAAAAGTCGAAGGTCTGAGGCTTGGTTCCATCGTGCTCCTTGGCATCAACAGTGGTACCATTGAGCATCTGTACGAGGCGGTGGCGGTGGAAACGTTGCCAGTTGTAGCTCTTCACTTTGCCGCCAGACGCTACACCGCGCCAGACGATGCCATTCTTCTTCTTGTGCCATGCCGGGCCACGTTGGTTCTCACCTCCGGAATAGAACTCATCGACGGTGAGATACATGGCGCCGGGGATGAGAATCTCGTTGTTCATAGGGAGCTTGGAGCCGCCAAACATGGGGATCAACTCCTCAGTAGTAGACAGACTCATGGGGCTGACGAAACTGCCGTGCATCTGTCGTATATGTGGTTGCTCGCACGGATCCATGGCAGCGGTCCAATTCCTGATGTACCCCTTGTAGGCATATTCAGGAGTCCAGCGAGAAGGATATTCGACAGGCAAACTAAAGTCGGTAATTTGTTTGACGTTGCGCGAAGGGGCTTTAGGGTCACACGTCACACGAGTGAGGTCCCAGTAGTTGTCGGAGCGATTATACCAATGCGGTTCATATAGTTGAGGGCTCATGGCGTCAATCTGCTTCAGGCCCTTGTAGCGGGTGGTGACCTCGTGGACTGGAGGCATGCGCCGGTTACTGCGCTCGTTTTCGACGAGCTTTGCGACTTCGTCAAAGGGAACGAGGATTCGAGGCTCATCCATGTAGTTGATGGGCATGTCAACATCGGGTAGGTGCTGGGAGAACTCGGTGACGAGTTCGGTCCATAGCTGAAGCCAGGGGACTCGGTTCGTAGTATTGCCCTGGCCGGTTGCCTGGCCGTCGCGGACACGGACGACCCAGTGCCAGGAGGCGGCGCGCTGGGCGAGAGTTTGAGGATTGAGGGCCCAATAGGGGGTCAAGTCTTTGTAGATGCGGTCGAAGAAGTCCTCGACGATGATGGCGTTGGAGGCGAGGGCGGCCTCGGTCCACTTCTCGAACCCCGGGGGCGGGTGACGGTGTCGACGGGCACGGTATCGGGCGGCGGCATCGTTGAGGTCGTAACTGCGCTTCGCAAGGAGGGCTTCGTGGCGGGCGCGGGCATCGACCATGAGCTTCTTAATGGGGTGCTTGGGGCCAAATGTGACGGGGCCGTTGGGTTCAGCAACGTCCCAGCCCTGGCTGCTGGTCCATAGTATGTAGTTCGTGAGGAGGAAGCCGAACAGGAAGAGGGCGGTAATGTAGCGGATAACGAGGCGCGAGGGCCAGTGCCAGAACCAAAGCTTGGCCCTCGGCCACATGATACGTGAGCCTAACGTTGCGGCTGCGACTTGCGACGGCAGCCGGCGGGCGGGAGTTTTGGACGACTCGTCGAGGAGGTTTATGCGGTTATGCGGTTATACGCGCCACGGGGGGGTGGGCAGCAGTCGCATCGAAGAGGACGAGGGGGAGGAAGGCTCAGCAAATGCGGCAGCAGAGCATTGTTGGATGAGGAGTTGGAGGAGAGGAAGAGGAGGAGGATCCGTGTGTGTGACCTGAAGAGGGTGAGTCGAGGCGAGGTCGGATGGGTTCAAGCCAGAGCCAGGAGTGGTGAGATCAGGCGGAACAGGAAGGATGTGGATTGTGGATTGCGGATTGCGGATTGCGGATTGTGGATTCCCCTTCAGTGTTCACACATAACTAGCTCAGATCCCCAATAACCTATCCGTGGAGAGTGAGTGGTGCAGATACTGTGGAAAGAAGTGGCAGTGATTAGGGGACAAGTCCTGCAGGTACTGACTTTCATGCTATCATCAGTTACCCATTGTTAGCCATGGTCCATAGATGGACTGTTACAGGCCACGGACTACAGACTACGGGCTACGGGCTACGGGCCACAGGTGCACTCCGTACTAGAACAGCGCCAGCGAAAACGGAAGTGGAGTGTGGAGAAGCCACTACGGAGGCTTGAAGAGGATAATTACAGTTGGTCGGTAAGGATAACACAGGTAAACTCTGCTGCAGCCAGCCCACCCAGCTCGACCCGACCAACCAAGCAGCCACCCAACAGCCAAGCTGGGGCCGGGCGTTGACACAAATCGAGAACGACAGCGCGGCTGCGACGCATGCATCAGCGCACATGTGCACTACCAATGCGCTACGCCGCGCTAACTGCAGCACTGACTGGGGGCAGTCTGGCACTGAGCCCACCAAAGCGGACGTCGCGCGCGTGCCTCTTTTCTTTACTGGAGCCCCCGGGGCAAGTCGAGCTGAGCCCTGTATCTTCTGTGGCTTGTGGCCTATGGCCTGTGGCAAGGTTTGTTCCTCTGGCCCCCCAACACAGCGTTATGTCCGCTCACTGGCCACTGCTCCGGAGGGATTGGTGATGCCAACCTTGCGTAGTAGGCGAAATCCCACAAGCCTCTCTCTCCGTCCCCCCAAGACCCCAGCGGAATATCACCGTAGAATACCGGGGTGAGTGTGCGTGTCTTTCTCTCTCTCTCTCTCTCTGCATGTGTGGTCATGGTCACTCACTGTCCTGTTGGGTTGTCTGTCTACTGTGCCGCAGCCTGCCACTCCAACCATGCCTTGCTGGGACAGAATCCGCTGGTGTAGCAGTCATCGATTGTCCTGGACTTGGCCATATATACACGAGGTCCAGAGTAGTAACTGCGACGTCCTCTGCATTGGGAGATACCTGTAGTATGCATTCCGTCCTCCATGCATAATGTACCAATGCCAAGAATAGGAGATGCAGGACCACAAGATCGCCTTGCAAACGGCCGGTATGACCTGAATACCTACGTGCGGTGGGCTTGGCCTCTTTCCGTCGTCGACTCCCCGTAGCCTCCCCGTCACCGCAGGCCGGCTGGTCGGAGGTCATCCGGAATACCATGTCTCTCTGCCCGGGGACAGCCCCGGGTCTTCTAGTTTTTTTTCTTTCAGCATGACTTGATAATACCTAGTCACTCCACCGAGCTCGCCAGTGTCCTGGATATCCCCAGGATTCAATATCCCAAGAAAGCAAGGAGGGTCGGCTTGTTTTAAAAGCGAGTCCTTGGCTCCGAACCCATCCCGATCTGCCACTTATTAGCCTCCGGTTGGCTTCCTGTCAAGACATGCTGCTGGAGGGATCGGCCAGTTCCAACGCCACATGCATCCGCGCGTGTCTCTCGGTAATGCATAACCATGCTGAATGCTGAAGCCCCCCCAGCAGCCAGCGCATCCCGTTTGTGACCTAGCACTATGTACTACCAACGTCAGCGTTTTTTTTCTTCACCATCCCATTGTTGCGTTGGGTCGGCATTTCTAATGGTAGCCGCACTTTTTGGCGGTTGGTAGCGGCGAGGGGCAACGAAATTCAACCACCGAACCCATCCCCAGTTTTTCTTTCCTTTCCCACGTCCCAAATCGGACACGGCGGGCCGGGAGCCTAGAATGTCCACCCATCATGGCCACCAACACGCTCATGGATCCCCAGACTTGCCTGGGATTTTAGGTGATGATGGCCAATCTCTATCTGGCTCTAAACATTGGCAAGGAAGAGTTGTCCCACCGTCCTCTGCCCACCTGCAGATCATGGAATCCAGTGAGCCCACTGTCCAGGAACCTAACCGGCTATGATCCCCAGCAAAGAAGAAGCCAAGCATAAAAGCCAAGCAGAAAGCCAATTCTTCAGACAAATAAATGTCTGTCCCCCAGACCCAGCGGGATCCCGGAAGCGCTAGTTCCAGGTGGGTAGGTCCCTAGGATGCCCCCCAGAACCACCCAGTCGGCGGCACACCAAAGCTTCCAAGCCCCTGGGAAGCCAATCGTCAGATCCTTCAAAATTCAAATGCTTCCTGCAAAGCCCGCTACAGCCGAGGCCGTCCAGACTCCAAACCATCTCGATGACCTTCCCCTCCCCCCAGTTGGTGTGTGCAAGTGTGGCCTCTCATCAATCACACAGGTCCAGTTTTACCCATTTTTAAGCGGTAGTTACGTGATTTTCCACATCGCCACAGGGGGGGAAGAGTAGGCTATCGGCGTTGGCGTATTTGCGTCGTCACGCATGCACGATACTGGGGGCCCTGACTCAAATCTCAACGCCCCAAGAGCCGCCACACACGCGTCAACCAGGCTAGGAAATGAATGTCCATGGAATGGATGCGCGAGCATAGGGGCATGAGGGTCGAAGAAGGGGGGGGACGGTACGGAGTAAACCTACCTACACTATTCACGCCATGTAGGATCCCCTATCAGCCCTTTGTTGGCTCGCCTCTCTCATCCCTGTTCAGCATCCCCTTCCAAGCATTCTTGTTCTAAATAAAACTCAAGAGCCCCGTTCAGATGAATCAACATCCAGCAATCTGGGGCTGTAATTATCTTGCCTCCATCTCGCGCCTCATTAGTCAAACAGCTCTCTGGCGAGGAACCAACGGTTCGTCTTAGCCAACCACAACCCAAACCCGAAGCCAATTTGTCTCCAGGAACTTCGATCAAAACAAGCCACGCCGCTCAAAACGCCTCTTGCAGGCGATATCCCTTCTTAATCCCCCAAGCGAAGTGCGCTGAACTAGTTGCGGTATGGCATTCATCCCTCCTTTGCAGAGGGTGATTGAGGGGATATCCTGGTCAATCTAAGTTTATGCATGACTGTTGTCCCTACTACGGAAAGTGCCGCATCCAGTACCAATGTTCCTCTGATCTGCTTCTCAACAGTCCATCGTCGCCTCACAGCCAACACCTCCATGTCAGTGGGACATTGTCGAGGGCATTCGCTGTAAACTCCCCGTGTCGAGTGAAATTCTGAACGCCAAGTCCCAAGTGCCGTGACTTCCTAGACGCGTACCTCCTTATCCGGAAACCTGCATCAATGTGACCTTGGGGGGTTCTGCATCCTGGTCGAATGTACCGGTTCCAAGGCAGTACTTGGCACGCAATCCAGTCCTGGGAGATAGTGAGTTGGAACCATTTCTTGGTTTCTTCGTATCATGATATCATTTTATCTTTCTCATTCGCCCGCACATGCTGTACCTGCAGTGTCGTATTGTTGCCGGGTTCGCTGCGGCGTTGACTACCTCGGAGGAGAGTAATCAGGCGTCGCCTTGACACATAATGTTCACATGTCACCATATTCTCCTTCACTCGACACTCAACGTACTTCTTTCAGGTGGGAGCGATGATAGTCATGATGTCACAAGTCTTTATCGGCGTCTGTGGTTGTTTTCAACGTGTGTCCTCGATTCTGTAATTAGGGTCATGAAGCATTGATACGACGAAAACATCAGCTGAGCAAAGTTGTAAACAAGCCAGAGATCGGCCTAGTAAAGTCACATCATGTAGGGGTATCGAAATTCCACAGACTGCATATTTCTATGTGAAGTGAGAAAATGCGTATAACTTTCAGCGTGTCGGTTCCCGACGTTGTCGTTGAGTCGTACTTACCCTATACCAAACTGTCAAGTTGAGAACGATGTGGTTTTTCTCACACTTTACACACTTGCAGCTCCGCCACGATCACGGCCGTAGGTTGATACCCTCATTATAATCAAGTTTCGATTTAGTCGAGTGCCCACAATAGCCATGGAAATCTCAGTAACGCCCCCCCCCCCCCCAAAGGAAAATGCACATGGGTGACCATGGATCGACGTCCTCTGTCACTAGATCGGATACTTATGGGTGCAAGAGTCTGAATTGACTTCGACTGACTGTGAAAGAGCATGATGTCTACGTTGCTCTTCGCCACAACACATAAACCCGGTAACTGTTTCCAGATTCTACAGTTATACACCTCCGATTCCACTGATCTTAGATCGGTCAAGCATTGGATAAATGTACGGCCCGTAGACTTACAATGTATGTTGCGGCAGCACACTCGTGTGCCGCTTCTTCACCAAGTGGCAATGACCATTAGTGTCATCGTCATGGCATAGTGAACGGGTTCACACCAGCTTCAAACACTGTACACAGTGTCGAGAAACTTTCGAGACTTGATCTCCATCAACCAGTTGTCAAGCTTGCGCTTGAGGTCCTTGTTGGCCGTTCCCTCCTCGCGACTAGGCTCGGGGGCTTCCGGCCTCGGCTTGATTGAAACACCAGCTGCCTTTAAGATGTCATCCCACCCAGACGGGGTGCACAGCCCGGGAGGCACATATGTAGCCCAGGTGTTGGACAACGGAAGGTAATGAGTGACACGGTCGGGACAAGGGCTGTAGTCGTAGCCGTTCCGTTGCGTCGACAAACCACCCCTGCCCGGCTTCACCAAGTTTCGCGTCCGCGCGCTTGAGTTCCTCCTTGTCGATTCTCAACTCAGATATCGGTATCACTATGGCTCCCGCGAGAGGGTGGTTGTCAGGAAGTTTCTTTGGTTGCGACATCATTGTCTCAGGGCCGGAGATGGAGTTTCTGATTGAGAGCTGGCCAGGTGTATGACTGAGTTTTGAACTGATCGAGCTTTGAACCAAGATACATATCAATTAAGTCTAGGGTGGAGGAAGGGTTTTATTTATGGTAGAATACTTCGTTTGTCCCCGTGTATTGAGCTTGCTTGTTGCTTATATGTTTGCCTCGGCTTGGTTGTCAAATCAAATCACTTGACAAGCTGCCCTCGCAAATTCCACAAGAGTGGAAGAACGTAGTAGTGGGGAGAGACCGAACGACTATCTGTTGTTATCGAGGTTTGGAAATGTTTGTCTGTACCTTGATTTTTAGAACGAGCAGCACTTTTCCCAGTGATGGTGGGAAGTGGTGAGGTGAAGTGGTTGCATATATCTACAGGTCACGAGTCTACGGGTCACCACTCCCGCCCGGCACTCCGCAACCCGGGTAATCGCCGGGCGCAGCTGTGAGCGACGAACCAATCACAATCGCGGCAATTGCCAGTGGCCGCCGGTTAGCAAACCAACGAGGCATTCTCCAATCCTCGCCCAAGCCGTCAACTCCAGCTCGCTCAAACAAGCCTCCGTCTCTCTCACGACCCTCTCCTCTCTCCCCTCCCTCCCCGCGTTCGAGCTTTGCCCGCTTGTCAATTCGACACCTCGAGATGCTCCCCGCTTCGCGATCCGCGGCCGCAATGGCCCTTCGAGGTACGTCGTCCCAGCTCTGCTCCGGATAGGCGGGTTTTTTTGATGTTGCTCGCACTGTTGTCGGCCGTGTCGCCTTACCACGGGAATGTTGTAGCTGACGTCCAAACCCACCCAATTTAGTCCGACCCTCGAACACCATCGTCCCTTTCCGAGCCGCAGCTGCCTTCTCGACTGGCTCCCGACGTGATGCGAGTGCGTTGACGCCCCATTCGGGCGCCGCCGGCCTGGCCAAGGCCCGCAAGGAGGTGCCTCTCGGCAGTGAAGAGGGCACCAAGGGCGTTATTCAATATGCTCTGTACGTCCCGTACCGCTCTTATTCTCATCGTCACCCTCATCTATGCTATATCACTCAATCGCTTGCCAGCAATGCTCTCTGAACGAATACATGCTAACCAGTGCCCTTCTTCCCGACGACAGCACCTCCCTCGATGTGATAGCCAACTGGGCCCGCCAGTCCTCCCTCTGGCCCATGACTTTCGGTCTCGCCTGCTGTGCCGTCGAGATGATGCACCTCTCCGCCCCCCGATACGACCAGGATCGCCTCGGTATCATTTTCCGTGCCTCCCCCCGTCAGTCCGACGTCATGATTGTCGCCGGCACCCTCACCAACAAGATGGCCCCCGCCCTGCGCCAGGTCTACGATCAGATGCCCGAGCCTCGCTGGGTCGTCTCCATGGGTAGCTGCGCCAACGGCGGCGGCTACTACCACTACAGCTACAGTGTTGTCCGCGGCTGCGATCGCATCGTCCCCGTCGACATCTACGTTCCCGGCTGCCCCCCCACCTCCGAGGCCCTCATGTACGGCATCTTCCAGCTCCAGCGCAAGATGCGCAACACCAAGATCACTCGCATGTGGTACCGACGATGAAGAGATGAACGGGGGAGCCGGACGAGGAGGAGACCAATGGATGCCGCGGGAGGCTCGCGGCAATGGATGGATATTCGACAAATCACTCAGCAAGGAATGGATGGGGCCGGATGGGATGGCAATCGACGTGGCCGTGAGAATGATGAGTACGATGTGGATTTCGCTCAAAAACAACGTCTTTCTTTTGTGTTATCACAAGGTGTACATACTGGGGATCCCACCGGTAGAATGGTAGAAGCAATGCAATTCTGTACAACACCACAACTGCTTGTATCATGACTCCGGTATCTACGCCGCATTACTTTGCTAAACTTACGACGAGGCATATCACAGACTCGGTTCATTTGTTAATCATAAACAAATGCAGCATGGGTTGTCATCGATACACAGTTGTGACCAGACCCAAGCTTTCACGCAATTCACGCACCAATCAGCTTGGCTGCGATAAGACTTAACGAGGGCATGGTCTGTGAACAACCACGTTTTGTGGCTCGAATTATAATCCAAGCCAACATCAGCCACTAAAGGGAACGAAGGACAAAGCGAACTTTGCGTGTGTATATATATATGTGATGGAATGCAAACCTTGTAGGAATCCTGTCTTATCTCCCCGAGTCCGCTTGAACGATAGGCCTTGCCACACCAGCTCGGTATGAAACGCAACTCATCTTTTTGGTTGAAGGAGGATCGATACGGCCCTAATAGCTCCCAGCATGTGTCCATAGCACTAGGCTAATAATATCACCAAATCGCCAAAGAATCCAACAAACAGTTCTAATGGTGCAAAGTCGGTTTTCTGTCTTTCTGGGGGGTGCTGCAGATACGTCGTTTGCGGGGGGAGGGAGACGAGATTAGGATTCCGTGTCTTGTTTTTCATCCGCGAGGGTGTCCGACGGAAAGACAAACAAACAAACAGTTGCATCGCATTTCGAATGACAATCAATCCACCAGCGCCAAACGACCCGGGTCTGTTCCACTCTTTCAACAAAAGCAATTACCCAAAACAGTTTCGTGCGGTGTGAGCGAGAGGAGGGTGGGGAGAGAGGTCGCGCTCTCGGAAGAATACACAGCTGTCAGGTACGAGCTGGACCACGTCATCTCCGCTAGAGTGGTGCGCCGTTGTCGTTTACTCCTGTCCGAAACCCATAGTCTCTTCCACAGCAATCGTAAGCTTTCCCTGGAGCATCTCCATGTTCTTATAAGGGGGCAAGTCAAGTCGGTTGAAGCTATTGAGAACGTCTGTTAGTACCGATGTGTTGCTGCGTGATAAAATTGAGGCGGACTTACCAAGTGTGCGCCTTGGGCAGGTTGTTAATCTCGCCTGCTTTCTCGATAGTAAATCGTCGAGGTCCGTCACTTCCCTGCAGATCCTTGAATCCGTTGACGGGGATTCGAGACGTTCCCGTCGTGAATTGCAGCAGTCGCGACTTCTGCTCGCCATCCCATGATCGAACAGTCGTCCAGAAGTTCTGCACAACCTCATCGGACTCGGTGTATCCACGGTAGTCGGTGTGCTTCTTCCAGTCGTCGACATCGATCTCAGCAATACCGCCAATTAGCAACTCGAGCTCACGCTCGTCGAACACGTTAATCAGCTCATGAGGGATGAGCTCCTGGAAACCCTCTTTGAAAGCTTGAAACTGCTCGGCAATGCGCTTCTCAATGCGCCACTTAACCATGAGATCAACATACTCCTTCTTGTTCTCGTTGGTCACATCAATGTTTCGACCGTTGGGGATGAGGTCCTCAGTAGTCAAAACCCCGAAACGCTCATCCTCGGTCGAGAATGTTTGTTCCAAAATTCCGCCTGAAATATCATTGTCCAACATCCATTGCAGAGATCGGTGGAAGTCGGAATCCACACCCTCCATGTCCGCCAAAGCGACCGCCTTTCCGAGCATCATCTTGTATAGCGCTCCAATGAAGAAGGCATCCAAGAATCTTCGGTGGAAGATGGCCAGACCAACAACGCGTCCAATAAACTTGAAGTAGTTGAGATGCTCGGGGTTGATTCCGGAGTGGGGGTTGATTTGGAGGGTGTAGTTGTCGTGGGCGGAGTACTCAAAGAGACAGTAGAAGGGGTTGAACATTTCGTGAGAGAGAAGAAAGAAGAATTCTCGGGAAAGACCACCGTAATCGAGACCGTCCTCGCCGTCGAACTTGATCATCAATCGTTTCTTCAAATCCGTAGCCGACTGACGAGTAATCTCTGCAAAGGAATCCTCGAAAATGTGTGACCGCCGAACCTTAATATGGCATTGTCCACTGAGGATACGCATAGCGGGCTGAGATCGGAAGTAAATAAGCTTGCGACGGAAATCTCGCTTATACTGGGGGACGTTTTGATCCAGTGATGATGGGAGTCGGGGGTCGTCCCAAGTGGTGGTCTTGGTATTGTGGTCGACGAAGTAAACACGGGCCGTGTTGGTAAGTCGCATCTCCCAGCCGCTGGGAAGAGGGCCGAGTTGGGAAACAGGCTGCTGCTGGATTTGACCATTGGTGTTGTTCTGGCCGCCATACATGCGAATATACTGCTGTCGGCGAGGGTCGACCCAGGTCGTCGTTCGAGTGTTGTGGTCTACGAAGTAAGGACGGCCTTCGGGTGTCCACCGCTGCTCCCAGCCAGGAGGAAGCTCGCCCGTGCCTGGACTGGTAGCACCAGTGTGCATCATGGCGTTGTTAGCAGGTGGAGATGCGGATGGTGGCTGGGGCTGCTGTTGATGCATTGTCGGCGAGCTAGATCCGGTCCTGTCTTCGGGTAGCGTTCGGTTCTGGTGTCGCTGTCGCTCAACTTGAGTTGCGGCCTCCCTATCGTTTCTTGATTCAGCCGCGCCTCCTGCAGTAGGGCGATTCCAGTTGGTAGTTCGAGTATTATGGTCTACATAGTATGTGCGACCCAAGTTGTCCTCCCGTCTTTCCCATCCAGCTGGCAAGCGCCCTTGGGCATCCTCGAACGGGCTCAACTGGGTTGACTGGCGGTTTTGCGAGGAGCCATTAACACCAGGGGGGTTTGCAGCGCCGCCAGCCGAGTTGATGCTGGAGGGGCGGTGCGGTAGGGTGACTTGCGAACCGCCAGCGCCGTTGGGACCGGACATGGAAGAACCGGGGCGATCTCCTGCGGGTGCTGAAAGTGTCGACATGTTCGAGGGTCCGGTACCTAACGAGGGTCGACCTGAGGATGATGCTTGTTGGCCGCCTCTAACGGGAGCAGAAAGATTGCAGGATAGGTTGATGATGAGTTTTCCGTGTACGACAAGGTTGTCAGTGGACTTTTTAAGGTCCCTTGTGAGCATCTGATCTAAAATGTTGTAAAGGTTGATTAGTAGGGTCCCATGACCTTGAGAGTGCGGCGTGGGTGAACCGACCATCAGCGTCCGCCCCAATCTCGGGCATGACGTCTCCGACACGGATGTTAATGACGCCTAGGAATCCTTGATCCTTCTTCTTGAATTTCTTCTGGTCAAACACCTGCACCGCCAGGATGCCATCTTCGTTTGTGCGGCTGCCATGTGTCAGTTACAAACGTTTTGCGACCGTGATGGTGGAGTGCTCACAAGTCAAAACTCTCATTCCAGTATGGGTTCAGCGTCCTCTTGCTGACCGTGGTTGTCTTGGTCTGCTCGCCGTTGATGGTCGCAACAGCGAAAGGGTCAGGGAAACCTATGTGGATGTTAATGATATAGTCTTGGTTTGTCAGGCGGCGTCGTCGAACGTACGGAAAACATCTCGCTTATAGAGGCCATCGGCGGCAATGACTGGGATGATGTCAACATTCAAATTCGGGCGGAGGGGGATCGGGGAACGGCGACGTACTGGTAACCCGCAGGTTGGGCTTGCTGCTGTGGTGATGGTCAGCGGTCACAATTTCGATGGGGAGGCGATCGCGCGGGAGGAGGGATGGATCAGATGGGATGGGCTTACTTGGGCTGCCCAGCGTCGGTGCGATTGCTCATGATGTCTCGCCTCTTGCGCAGCGCAGCGAGTAACTAAAACACCACAACGCAGAAGGATATCTGGTGGGACAGACCGCGCGCAGTCGGAACCGAGGGCGTAAACAGGAGTACCAAGGGAGGTTGGAACTTTAAAGGAGGAGCTCGAAGGATGTTCAAAAGGCGAGGTTGACGACGACCCCAGCGACGCTGAAGGAGGTTGAGGCTGTGCACGGGCGGCGGCCCAAAAGACCAGACACGGGCTCCCCGCTTCCCGCTTCCAAAGCGAGGAGAGGGTGGCGGCCGGAACGGGAATACGCAAGTCGCAACGACGCACGCAACGACGGGGCGCCGGGGAAGGAACGGCAAGCTACGTTAGCAGATGAGGGCGAGGAGAAGCAAGCAGGTGGTCCGGAAATCGACGACCAGCGGAGGTTGAAGGATGTGATGATGTGGAATGGATGATGGGAGGATGCGAGCGAGCGGGCGAGGGTAATGGGGATGGGATGGGATGGGGCTTGGACTGGGCTGGAGGCGTGCGTGCGCAGGCCCAGGCAGGCTACCTCTGTCGACTTGGACCTACCTAGGTAGGTGGGTGCGGGCAGCAGCTTGGGGCAGCAACTTGGGGGCAGCGGCTGGGAGAGACAGCCCAGCGGACCGCCGTAGCGGGTACCCTCAGCGAAACAAGGCACCAACGTCGGCGCTGGAGGCGGGCCACTGTGGCATATCGGCGGACATGTCCCTCTGAAAACGCTGCCCAGGTTCTCAGTGAGCTGAGGCGATTTTCCAGGTACCGAACGGCGAACTGGGCGAAGTGGGGAGAGCAAGCAAGACCGAGAAGCGGGAGGGGAAGGAAGTCGGCACGCCAGGTACCTCCTTGTACATGGATGTTTTCAAGATCGGGAAGCCAGGCTCGCAATATCTCTGGCTATTCCCCTCATCATCAAGCATCCCAAACCCGTTTATCCCCCTTCGCTTCGGCACGCCCATGGATGACAGTCAGGTGGGTGGGCAATGGTTTGTCGTCGGGTGTCTCGTGCCCCCCAGTTGATTCATGGCCAAATGCAAAGGTACCTGGGCCCTGGAGCCACAGCCCACCAACAGAACCAAGGAGCCCGTCTTCCATCTTGCCATCCAATCCTCCCAAGAGTTTGGCAGCCTAAGCTGGAGACCGGGTGGCCGGCACAGGGGGGCCAACCTCGCCCCAGGCCAAATCCAGCAGCAATCGAGCGCTTGGCCTGTCTTGGGTGTCGCGGGCGCTTCCATGAAATCCTCTCAACGTTTGCTCGGCTTGTTTGCTACTTTGCCTACATGTTGCTTGCTTACCAAGGGGAACGATACCGGTACTCCAGCTCCCAGCTTAGCTGACCAAAGGTCCAAAAGTCAGAAAGCACCTGCAGAGAGAATGTAGTGGTGCTTTCCACTGCTCTGCCCCCAGATACCTCTGAGCCTCTCTGTAATCACTACTAGCTTCAGTGTAAGCTCCCGTTATGGAGCCGAGACCAAAGGTAGCACATGGAGACCGCTGCTTACTACGTAACTACTTGGTTCTGGGTGCAGCTGCATCAGCGCTGCAACGGGAAACACACCAACAAGCAACCCGACTCGATCGGCTCACTGCAACCAAGGCCCCCCTAACTGGCCTAGATGGGCATAGGCTTGGCTTGTTATGAAACCATGTCGATACACGCAGGATTTGCTGCAGCGAACGAACGCGAAAGGAACGAGAACCAACGTCTCTGAGCTTGCTTTGCTTGGTGGCTGTTCATGACTTGGATGCTATTACAGAACACACGCCGTGAAGCCATTCTCAGCTGGTAATTACTAACAAACCACCAAACTGAGGGGGGCGACTTCTACACTACCACTTGGTTCGTACAGGGAAGACATGCCAAGGGTGTTGGCGCTGCTGAGCCACTTGAGCGGACGTCAACACCTCACTCCGATCGAATGCCCCTCTGCTCCGCATAATAGTACGCCACAGTTGGCGAACCATCCACAAGGTACACGCCAAGTACCGGGGTGCACCGCAACTCCACCAACAGCAAGTCTTGTAACCTATCTGTCACGCCTGAGAAAATCCGACCGTTTTCAACATAAGCATCCCACTTCCAACGCCGTGGTTGTCTACTCTCCAAATATTTCACCAGCCTCATGTTTAGTAAGCTTGCATCAACGTATCATGAACCCAGGTCTCGCAGCAACTGTCAACCTCATAGCCTAATTGGCGTACGTAGGTACTAGCACACTAGCCCGAATCTCCAAAGCTCCATCAGCCGTCCAGGATGTGAACCGCAGCTTGAACAGTGGCTCATTCGGCTGACGAACCTGTATGATGGCAGTTGCCTGCGGATATTACTGATATTTTCGATCCTGGTATTTGATTCTGCCTGTGAACTGACCCAAGAGACCACGCCAACTACATGGATATAGACTTTATGAATGTGCGTGCACCAGAACTGGGCATGGCTTCTTGATAGGTACCTTCTGAGTCGACGAACAAGAAGTGTGTAAACCTGCATGCCGCTCTCACACCACTTTCTCTCTGCTCGCAACCCCCAAACCACCTGCTTCTCATGCTGATTGGCTACACCTTGCAGATCCAACTGCATTGTGCAGGGTGAATAGAGACAGGCTTCTCGATGGCATAAGTGGCTCGACGCAACGGTACAGGCTAGGGGTGGGCACGTCTGCACCACGAAATCCAGACGCGATATGCTATCGCGTCTAGGCTGACGCCATACACCGATCAGAACCAGACCTTGAAGATTTTGACATCCTTCGCCATGCCGTCTCGGAAAACGCTGCCAGACCTCCCTTGCTTTTGGTCAGTATGCCCCGTGCGATTTCTCCGAGCCACCGGAACGGACGGATGTGGGGGGCGAAACGGGCGGCCTCACACTGATTGCGTGGCGAAGGTGTCACCATCCCATCCGCAGACAGCATTGGTTCACGCCAGGCCAACCAGCATGAAGCTCACCCCCGGTCAAGCGCGGCTCGGAGGTTACCGTTCTTGAAAGTGCATGTTATTGAAGATATGAACATTGCCATTCGGGTCCCTAGCAAATGCTAGAATAAAAACAAACTAACAAATCAGTCCAAAACTCCATGTCCGGTCCTCGAAGCACCAAGTGCTGTTTTGTCCCTCCCCCGATCCGATATAATACATCCACATCTGCTGACCAGACTTCTTTCCCCCTTGTTGCGATCGGATTCCCCAAAGTACGCGAAATTAGCTTGGTGGGCTTTGCAACCTCTACTCGATGGAGCTCCCGTATAAACCGAAGTGATCATCGACTTCGATCTTGAATAAATCGGGTTGTGGCCCAGGGGCGCGAAAGGCTTGATAGCCAATACTAGGAGAGGAAGTCCCTTGCTCCTAGTAGGGAGTGAATCCCCGACCACGACCTCGATAACCACCCCGATATCCTCCCCGCGGGGGGAAGGAACCTCGTCCGAAACCGCCTCGGCCGCGGCCACGGCCACGACCACGGCTCATTCCTGGGACGTTGGTGCGCTTCGGAGTCACCTTGATGTTGCGGCCCTTGAAAACGCTCTCGTTAAGGACCAAAGCCTGGGCCACCAAGCTGGGCTCTGTAAACTCAACGTAGGCATAACTGTGAACACCAGTTAGCGCAATTCGCACTCGCAATCGCAATGTTTCTGGGGGGAGGTCGAAGACATACCCCTTGGGCTGGCCGGTAAACTTGTCCAAGAGAATCGTGACGCGGTTGATGGAGCCGCAGCTCTGGAAGTGGGCTTGGATCTCCTCGGGAGAGGCTGAATAGTCGACATTGCCCACGAAGATGCTGCGCGAATCAACCGATTCCTTGTCATCCGCGAGGTCCGCAGACTGCTGTTCAAGGGTCGCCTGCATCTCACGAAGCTTCTTAGCCTCCTCTTCCATCTCTGCCACACGGCGCTTCATGGCAGTGATTTCTTCCTAATGGCGCCTTGTCAGCTCCGTGTTTAGACCACCTCTTTTCGCGCCTCACGCACCTCCTCAGTCGCCGACATTTCGTTTTCTGCCTCGTGCTCGGCCACCGGTGTCTCGTCTGGCTTGCCCGAGTCCGACATTTCGAGTAAAGTACTGTCGCAAAAGTATATGTCTGAGGGGTAGAATCTGCGAACAGGGCGTTAGTGGTTGCTACAAAGCGGCCAAGAAAGGGGACTGAAATATCCAAGCCTCCAACCAGGATCTGGAGCTCGCGTCGCATAAACGCGGGTAGGGGACAGGCAGAAAGCGGAATGGCAGGGATTCCAGGAAAGGAGAAGCCGACTCACAGCAGGGCGCGCCTTGTTGCAGAATAGACAGTATATGGGAAGCCCGAACGCACCGAAACAAAGGAGACTGCGAACCAGCCCGTGTTGTAAAATTGACGGATGTGAGTAGCAAGGCTGAAAGTTTGGGAGCTCACTCGGTAGCTTTCAAGAAAGGACCCTTGCGTAGCGACCCTTTGCGGAGAGCCGAGGTTGACCCGAGGGATATGTGACCGCGAGCTTCGATGGAAATGTGGTATCTAACTTAGAGACTGACGAGGGATTGTTGGAAACTAGTGGGAATGTGTTCGTTCGTCTCAAACGCAATCGATTGGGGATCATGCAGTGCATTAATAAGAACTCAAATTCTCTCTTAGGCTGCAGTTTGATTCATAATGTCCTGGATGCCCAAGACGCCTATGAGAATAGTCACGGTGGGGATGGGATCTAGTTTGCGGACGATGGAATGTCACCGAAGTAGCAAATGGCGCAGATTCACAAGAAATACACGTTCATTGAAAAAAAAACCTCAGCATGTCGCTGTCCCAGCAGAGTGTGTCGCTATCCCAGGTAATGTCGACCAGAAGTATTAGCCAGACACCCCACAAAATGTAGTCGTTACGTCCTCCAAACGCCGCCCATGCTATATGCTAGTCCATGCGTCCGTCCGTAATCATGCCTCATCCTACCCAGTCTATTGAAACCCGCTATACCGTGATAATCGTTGTCGAATGAAATGGATCATGCCTAATGCCAACCCATCAAGCGTGTCGGTTCCGCTTGCTTCCGTTGCCAAATGGATCCTTTGCCCCAAGACTCCCAAGGTCAAATATCTCGTCAAAATTCAGTTTTCGCTTGGATCCGGTTCTTTGTGTTAGGTGTGGTCCTGGTCTTGGTACTGGTCGGTTCGTGCTGGCATTCATGCGGGCCTTTGACGCTCTGGCGGTCGCCATCGATGGACCGTCATGAGGCCTCGAGTCCGAGAGATCAAGAGTAGCTATGTTAGGATACGCATGGGTTGACTGAAAAGTGAAGGTATCTGCGGTCGGTACAACGATGGGGGCCCGTTCTTCGACGATGGGGGCGATGCTAGGAGGAGCTGAGTCTGGCCGGACTTGTGTCGAGAGTTGCGATGTGCTGTTCGGTCGAGTGGTTTCTGGGGTCGGGGAAGTGTCCGCCTTTTCAGCCTCGTCTTCACTCTCGAGACTCTGAGAGCCGCTGTCACGCCCGTCGAGTCTTTCTGTGGCCCATCGTCGAATCCTCCATCCTTCTCCATCGCCGAGGCCCATCCTCCCCTTGTCTAAAAAAGACAGTAGGTCATCAAGGCAGTCTTGATACCCGTCAGCCCGTGCCTTCGACTGTGCTGCAGCTGAGGTTTTGTACAGCTTGGTGACAGAAAGCGCGGCCGCTTTGAACACATCGAGCAACTGTTCAGGCGACTCGGTCTGGGCGGGCTGCTTTCCAGCGCCGGCGGACAGACCTCTCATAGAATCCATGGTGGCCAGGGAAAACGGAGGGGGTTGTGTCTGGAAGTTAAGAGGGTTAGCTAACATTGCCATGCCGCGCGATATCGATGCTTGGGTGTAGCTTGGGATATGCGTGAGCTGGTCAAAGGGGTCGGTCGGTACCTTGAGAGTAGACCTTGGGCCGTAAATGAAAGACAAATAATAAAGCGCAGAGACAAAAACCAACCGAGGCCAACCTCTGTTGGAGAAGCTATCCTCTCAAACCACCGGTCGCTGGCGCTGGGTCAAGCCTGTTCAACGATGGATGGTTGTTTGACCAGTCATCCAACTTGCTTGCTTGCTTGCTGCAAAGAGCCTGTTGGGCGCGGCACTAACCGAGGGGTTGGCACGTGGGGCGGGGCCTCCATTTAGTCACGTGCCACGGTGTCAGCATCGGGCTGGAGCATCTACAGCACTGAAGCTTCTGGGAGCCGTCGGAACGCTGCGCGCGTAATGAACATAACTGGGTCGCAGTGCTAAACATCTCACCGTCTCATGCCACTTTAATCCTCGACATCCTGTCGCTCTGTAGATGACGAAGTCAGCTTTACGAGTGACGTCGTTGAAGTCAGGCCGGAATATTACTTATTCCTTCTAGAAACGTGGGGCTATTTTATATCGACCGGAAGGCAAACAGGGGACCGACCGCACCGCGGCACTAGCCCCAAATTGGCCCCTTCAACCTGCCCGTCAAGATTCCGCTTGCCGATACCCTCGAAAAAACATCTACACTTCTTGCATTGTGAGAACAGCGCAATAATCCTCGACTTTCAGTCTCGAGCTCACCTTCATATCCACGAACTTCCTCAAATAGTTACGGATCCTTCAGAATACTCTGCGACACGGTCTCGCCCGTCTTGGAACGCGTCCCAAGGACGCCAGTCGCGTAAAGAGGTTCATCTTACACTTCATTCTCAATGGCGCCTCGACCTCGAGCCAGTGCCGTGGACACCGACGCGTCTATGTCCGACGCGCCGGAGCATCGTCAGGGAGAGGAGATGGTAAGTGCATACCCCTCGCCTTGTTTTGCGTCCTGCGCTCGAAGGGAAGACGTCTTACTGATGACCACGTTCTAGGAAGTTGATGAAACCCCAGACTACACTGACTCCGATACAAATCCCAACACCACCGCTAGCAGTGTTGCTGGAGAGCCTCTTGGAGATGGGCGCAAGCGTCGTACCGAGGTGAACCAATTGCGTCGCAGCATTTTCGACAGAAAGCATGATCGCCTCGGCGAATCCAAGGTTCGTCAAGCTAGGAGGAATATGGCTATGAATGTCAAAATGCTAACTGTACACACATTAGGAGGATGACACTATCCGAAGATTCCGCTATCTCCTCGGTCTTACCGACCTTTTTCGACACTTCATCGAGACAAACCCCGACCCTAAGATCCGTGACATTATGACCGAAATCGATCGTCAGAATGAAGAAGCCACAAAAGGCAGGAAGGGTGCCGGTAGGCAAGGCGGTGCTACGAGCGAGCGTCGTCGGCGAACCGAAGCTGAGGAAGATGCTGAACTACTCAAGGATGAGAAGCATGGCACTTCCGCGGAGACTGTCTTCCGAGATTCGCCCACATTCATTCAGGGCACCATGCGTGACTACCAGGTGGCTGGTCTCAATTGGTTGATTTCACTCCACGAGAATGGTATCTCAGGCATCCTGGCTGATGAGATGGGTCTTGGAAAGACACTCCAAACAATTGCTTTCCTAGGCTACTTGCGACACATTGTTGATATCACCGGCCCACACTTGGTCATCGTACCAAAATCTACCCTCGACAATTGGAAGCGTGAGTTTGCCAGGTGGACACCGGAAGTCAACGTCTTGGTGCTTCAAGGCGCCAAAGAAGAGCGTCACAATCTCATCAATGACAGACTCGTGGATGAGAAGTTTGATGTGTGTATCACTAGTTACGAGATGATCCTGCGAGAGAAGGCGCATCTGAAGAAGTTTGCTTGGGAATACATCATTATTGATGAGGTATGGACTTTTGAAGACTGATTGGATATCGCTGACCTTGATCCAGGCCCACCGAATCAAGAACGAAGAGTCCTCGTTGTCACAAGTCATCCGACTCTTCTCTTCTCGAAACCGACTCCTGATTACCGGCACGCCATTACAAAACAACTTGCACGAGCTATGGGCTCTCCTTAATTTCCTCCTCCCTGACGTCTTTGGCGATGCAGAGGCGTTTGACCAGTGGTTCTCGGGCCAGGATCGCGACCAAGACACTGTTGTGCAACAGCTCCATAGAGTTCTACGGCCGTTCTTGCTTCGTCGTGTCAAGAGCGACGTGGAGAAGAGTTTGCTGCCCAAGAAAGAGGTCAACGTTTATTTGGGCATGTCTGATATGCAGATCAAATGGTATCAGAAAATCCTCGAAAAGGATATTGACGCCGTCAACGGAGCGGGGGGCAAGCGAGAGTCTAAGACCCGACTCCTTAACATTGTCATGCAGCTTCGAAAGTGCTGTAACCACCCATATCTGTTTGAGGGAGCCGAACCAGGTCCACCGTACACGACCGATGAGCATCTTGTGTACAATGCGGGGAAGATGGCTGTGCTTGACAAGCTCCTGGGCAGACTGCAGAAGCAGGGCAGCAGAGTCCTCATCTTCTCTCAAATGAGTCGTCTTCTTGATATTCTCGAGGATTATTGTGTCTTCCGGGAGTATAAGTATTGCCGTATTGATGGTGGAACCGCTCACGAGGATCGCATTGCGGCTATTGATGAATACAACAAGCCCAACTCCGAGAAGTTTGTCTTCTTGCTAACGACCAGAGCCGGCGGCTTGGGAATCAACCTTACTACCGCGGACATTGTCATTCTCTACGATAGTGATTGGAATCCTCAGGCGGATCTTCAAGCGATGGACCGAGCTCATCGCATTGGCCAGACGAAGCAAGTCGTGGTTTACCGATTTGTTACCGACAATGCCATTGAAGAAAAGGTCCTGGAGCGAGCTGCTCAGAAGCTCCGACTTGATCAGCTCGTTATCCAGCAGGGTCGTGCTCAGACCGCCGCCAAGGCCGCCGCGAATAAGGGGGAACTTTTGTCTATGATTCAGCATGGCGCCGAGAAGGTCTTCCAGTCCAAGCGGCCCACTGGTGAGGCCTTGAAGGGTGCTGATATCGACGAATTCGACATTGACGCAATCCTGTCTCGTGGCGAGGACCGAACTAAGGAGCTGAATGCCAAGTACGAAAAGCTGGGCATTGACGACTTGCAAAAGTTTACTTCCGAGTCTGCCTACGAATGGAACGGGGAGAACTTCGCAAAAGAGAAAAAGAACATCAGCATGACCTGGATCAATCCTGCCAAGCGAGAACGCAAAGAGCAATCGTATTCCATGGACAAGTATTTCAGACAGACGATGTACCCCAACCCAAAAGCCGACGCCAAACCCAAAGCTCCTCGAGCTCCCAAGCAGGTTCCGGTCCATGATTACCAATTCTATCCTTCACGACTACGCGATCTCCAGGATAGGGAGACAGCGTTTTATCGGAAGGAGATCGGCTACAAAGTTCCTCTGGCAGACGGCGATGAAGACACTCTGTCTGAACGAGAGGCTGAGAGAGCCCTCGACCAGCAAGAGATCGATGACGCAACTCCTCTGAACGAGGAAGAGCGGGAGGAGAAGGAGAAGCTCTCTAACCAAGGCTTTGGTGACTGGAACAAGCGAGACTTCCAGCAGTTTGTCAATGGTTCTGGAAAGTATGGTCGTTCAGATTTCGAGGGAATTTCCAATGAGATTGACAGCAAGGCCCCCGCCGAGATCAAAGCCTATTCGAAGGTCTTCTGGCAGCGTTACACGGAAATCGCGGACTACTCCAAATACATCAAGACTATTGAGGATGGTGAGGAGCGGACCCGTCGCATCGAACACCAGCGAAAACTCCTCAGGAAGAAGATGCAGCAGTATCGCGTTCCCCTACAGCAACTCAAAATCAACTACTCAGTATCTACGACCAACAAGAAGGTCTATACCGAAGAGGAAGACCGATTCTTGTTGGTCATGCTGGATAAATATGGCATCGATTCTGAGAATCTCTATGAGTTGATGCGTGACCAAATTCGCGAGTCACCTCTATTCCGCTTCGACTGGTTCTTCCTGAGCCGCACCCCTATCGAGCTGTCTCGCCGCTGTAATACTCTGATCACAACCATTGTGAAAGAGTTTGAAGATGTTCCGGGTCGTGGCGCAAATGGGGTGAATGGCAAGGCTAAGAGAGAGCCTGATGACGAGAACGATGAGGATAGCATCTTGGGCATGGCTCCTGCTAAGAAGAAGGCCAAGAACGGCGTCAAGGTACGTAGACTTGGAAAAAACCCCACCCAAAAATCAACAGTGATCACCTGCTAACAAAATTATAGAATAAGGCACTGGACAACGTTAAGTCGGTTAAGTCGAGTAAGGCCAGTTCAGCCACCCCGTCACGAGCATCAAGTGTTGTGTCAACCAACTCCAATGCTGGCGGCTCTGCAAGAGGCAAGAAGGGAAGGAAGAAGTAGAGCCATAAAAGTACACGGGGCTACGAGGGCTTTGGTCGGTCATGGTTGAAGGGGATAGATTCGGCGTTTAGCTTTGCTTCAGGTTCTCGGTAGGTTGGCAATGTTCTCTTGCGGGTATGTTTAGTATGGCACAATAATCTGTGGACCGTGAGAGGACGTCGGTGTATCTGGGCGACCTCGACGGCGTCGGGCACTGGCTGGTATGGTGTAAACAGATATTTGAGCATGAGAACGACTTGAGATCTAAATGCCGGTCAAAATTCCCCTTGCTGTGTGGACCCATATCGTGATTGCATAAAATGAAGCATGTCTGTCTGAAATGGCTGGTATTCAACCCGAGCTGATACGTTTTCATATCGTCCAACTTCGACCTTTCCCTAAGCCCCGGAGAGATGGTATGTATTACAAGTCCGTCCCTCTCCCTCCATCCCCCTTTTGCCCTTGAACAAAGATTTGTTGTCCCCCAACGCCGAACTATGCAAGCCCACAGGAAAAGAACGTCTACTGCATTCGGTTCAACCGTTCCCTCTCGACCTCGTACAGGAAATCAAAGTATCCCTTGTCGAAGTGGTGAACTCGCACGTAACCGTCCTCTCCGCCGCTTGCGTAGCTCTTTCCGGTAGGATCGGCAGCGACAGTGTTGAGGGGACCGAAATGTCCACGGACACGGCCGATCTCGTCCTCGAAGATCTTGTGGTAGAAACGGGCCTCGAACTTACCCTGACGGGCAGAGGTACGGGTGACATCCATGGCAGCCTGACCACCACCGAGGATAACGAAATCCTTCTTGGGGGTGATGGTAGCACTGTTGAGAGGGGTGTCGCTGGTGTAGGTCTTGAAGACTTCAAGGTCGGCGGCTGAGATGAGCTGAAGAGGACAGGGTCAGCACGATGGGAGAGGGACGGATGAGATTTACGGCAACATACCTTGGCGGTCTTGTCCTTGCAGGCGGTGATGAAGTAGGTGCGGTCGGTTGACCACTGGAGGTCGACGATGGGCTGATTGAGTTCGTGGATGGGGAAGTTGTCGAACAGGTCACCAGTCTTGGCATCGAACTGACTGACACTGCCGTCCTCGTGGCCGGCAATGATGTACTTGCTAAGGTTGCTCCAGCCGGCAACGGTGGCCTTGCTCTCATCGCAGACGATAGTGAGAACCTTCTCGTCGCTCTGCTCGGCGTCGACGTCGGGGTTGATGTCCATGACGACGATGTTGCTCAGGAAACCCATACGCTTCTCGGTGACGCCCAGCAGCTTGGTGCCGTCCTCGTTGAACTCGACACGCTTCACGGCCGTGGGGAACTCCCAGACCTTGAGGCAGCGGCCGGTCTTGATCTCCCAGAGACGGATGGTGTTGTCGGCTGAGCCGGAGGCGATCATGGTCGAAGTGGGGTCGACATCGACGGTCCAGATGGCACCGACATGGCCGTGGTACGTGCCGAGACGCTCGCCGTTGTGGGAGAACCAGACGCAAATCTGCTGATCCTTGGCCACGGAGAAGATCAAGTCGCCATCGAGGTTGTATCTGCGGACGGCGGGGTTAGCCGGGAGCTCCAAGGGCGGGGGGCTGGGCGATTCGAGGGACAGCTGGGAGGCTGCTTGTTAGATGGACGGAGCGATTGTGCGAATGGCGTTATCTGTAGGCACCGCGTCCATAGAAGAGCAGTTGAAGTCGACATACCGGATCTGGGTGAGAGCACGCTCGTGCCCGGCAAGAAGAATGGGCCGCATGGTGTCGTTTTGGGTGTGGGTGGAGGGGTCGATGGAGGAGGCAGGTTCGGGAAAGGCTGGCTATATGGCGAGGGCTTTCGCGATGGAATTTTTGGCGGTTGTGCGTTTTGGTGGGGCACAGAATCCCCCGCGAAGGGAGGGGGAGACTCAAATGGCCCAAAGGGGCTAGATGTGGTGTGAATACTTTGATACTGTGTGACACGTGTGAATATGCTCTTAGCTATCCTGTCACACGTGAGGAGGCTTCTACCTTAAGGGGATCACCGTATCACAGGCTTTGCTCAGACATGACATGAAAAGGATCGTGTAGTTCTACGTTTGAGTCATCCTGAAAGATTCAAAGTCACGAGCGGTAGGATGCGTACTCTGTAGAGAGGGAGTCATTCCAAAATCGCCTGAGCGTCCGTGGCTCATCATGACATTCGATAGTGTGCAAAGATCCTGAGGCATCAATGCCCGCTCCTGGGTTTTTACCCACACAACTTTGCTCTTGGCTTTTGGTGTAGATGCGAGCATTGAAGCTATTCTGGCCCCAACACCACCTTACTAGTCAGCTTCAGCCTTCTGTGCTGTCTATGACTCTGTGAACGGAGCCCCGCCATTCATTGACTCATCTGATTTCCTTCAGCCCTGGCCGACACTGTGTCAACGCAAATATTCTACGTCGCAAGAAAGTTAGTCTCAACCAAAGCAGGAATACCTCGATCTGGCTGAATTGATTCGATTTCTGGGAAAATGGAGCAGCACCCAGCAATCTCAGGCTCTCTCGACTAAACGAATCCTTTATCCCCTGGATTAGCGATGCCGATGCTGTGCAATTTTGGTTCATCCACTACTTCCATCCTTTTGCGATAGATGCTGCCTTGAGACACGTCCTTTTTGTCTTGGTGTCCTGCTTAGACTTTGTTTGCTCCACGGAAAGCTGCTGCTGGATAGAAGATTGGAAACGAGTATCGATTTACATAGGCCAGTCCTCGGAGCTCGAGCATCCGGTGACCGATCCTTCAGACCGGTGTCACAAGGTCAACAACGTTGGAACTTGGAAGCGCCGAGGCGGAAGCGGGCGCACACGAAGTAATACACGCTGAGCAGGTACTCGCAGAGATACCGAACCCCCGAAAGGGAGATCCGAAGGGAGGACAACGGGCCATGGCTAGCTGCGTCTATGGCGTCTCAGGGCCAGACTTGCTCTTGCAGATGCGCTTCCATATTCGAGCAGGTCGTCGGCAGTTTTCGCCGTCCACCGTCGGCATCGCGCTCCGTCATGACGCTCGCGGACCGAAAGGTACAGTCACCAGGATCCAGCCGCCACACCACTCACAATCTGCCGCGCCTACGCCCTCACTGGACACACTCACTGGACACATTCACGCACACACTCACACTCACACTCACACTCACACTCACACTCAGGCTTGGGCTCACGCTCACGCGCACACGCACTGCGTTAGGCAATTGAACTGCGTTAGGCAATTACACACGACTAGGCCATTGCATTTTGCGACATCGGCCGGCTTCCGTTTGTGCGAATCGACTCCTCCGTCGGTCGTGTCTACCGTCTCCGCCGTGTCTGCCGTGTCTGGTTGGACCACCCCTCCTCCCACCTTGGCCCACCTTACCTTCAACGAGTATTTCGACGCATCCCCGGCTTCATCTTATCTTCATTGCTCATCTTCGTCGCTTGCTGTCGCTGGTTTTTCACCGCCCCTACGTCCTGCTCATCGAGTCTGCTTGTTGCTCTCATCAACCCTCACACAGAGACGGCACTTCTCCTCGACGACTGCAGCTATGGGCGCAATTAAGCTTGACGGCACTGCCATTGCCAAGGCCATCCGCGAGCGTCTGGGTGCTGAGATTGCCGAGAAGCAGAAGGTCAACCCTCGATACAAGCCCTGCCTCAAGATCATCCAAGGTGCGCCATGCTCTTGCTATCTTACAACCATGCATGTGTATCCATAACTAACTCAGTCTGCTCACAGTGGGTGATCGCTCTGACTCTTGTTGGTAACACCCTGCCCCGCCATCCCGCGAGGCTTCCCCCCACCATGACATCCCACTAACTTACCCTCAGCCACCTATGTTCGCATGAAGACCAAGGCTGCCCAAGAGGTGAGTGTCCTCTCTCCGTTGCTATTGTAGTCCTGGCCATTAACTCACTGTCTTGCAGGCTGGCATTGCTAGCGAGTTGATTCACTTCCCTGAGTCTATCAGTGAGCCTGAGCTCCTTGACCAGATTGAGCGCCTGAACAGTGACCCCTCAGTCAACGGCCTCCTTGTTCAGCTGCCGCTTCCTAGCCACATCTCTGAGTACGCCATCACCTCTGCTGTGGTGGATGAGAAGGATGTCGATGGATTCGGCACCAAGAACATTGGAGAGCTTGCCAAGCGGGGAGGGGATCCATTCTTCATTCCCTGCACCCCCAAGGGCGTCATGTTCCTGCTCAAAGAGTCCGGAATTGATCTGAGGGGAAAGAATGCTGTTGTCGTTGGACGAAGCGATATTGTCGGAAGCCCAGTAAGCTACTTGCTGCGCAACGCCGACGCTACCGTTACCGTCTGCCATTCCAAAACCGTCGGCCTTCAGGACTTTGTCAAGGCCGCTGACGTTGTCGTCGCTGCCATTGGCGTGCCCAAATTTATCAAGGGCGACTGGCTAAAGCCGGGTGCCGTCGTCATTGATGTTGGAACCAACTTCATTCCCGACGCGAGCAAGAAGTCAGGATCTCGGCTTGTCGGTGACGTTGACTTCGACTCAGCCGTCGAGGTTGCCTCTGCCATCACCCCTGTTCCCGGCGGTGTTGGTCCTATGACTGTGGCCATGTTGATGCAAAATGTCGTCGATGCCACAAACCTTTACTTTGATGCCCAGAAGCTTAGGAAGACGATCCCCCTCCCCTTGAAGCTTCTGGACCCCGTGCCCTCAGACATTGCTGTGTCTCGAGGTCAGACCCCCAAGCAGATTACCCGCATTGCTGCTGAGGTGGGTATCGCTCCCCATGAGTTGGAGCCCTATGGTGCATACAAGGCCAAGGTCGATCTGAGCCTGCTCCAGAGACTTGAGCACCGACGCGATGGTCGCTATGTCGTCGTAACTGGCATCACCCCGACTCCCCTGGGTGAAGGCAAGTCTACCACAACTATGGGCCTGGCTCAAGCTTTGGGTGCTCATCTTGGGCGATTGACCTTTGCCAACGTCCGACAGCCCAGCCAGGGTCCTACCTTTGGAATCAAAGGCGGTGCTGCTGGCGGAGGCTACAGCCAGGTAATTCCCATGGACGAGTTTAATCTGCACCTAACTGGTGATATCCACGCCATTACCGCTGCCAACAACCTTCTTGCGGCCGCCATTGAGACCCGAATCTTCCACGAGAACACCCAGAAGGATGGACCCTTGTACAGACGATTGGTGCCTGCCAAGAATGGCAAGAGGCAATTTGCCGCTGTCATGTTCCGCCGATTGAAGAAGCTTGGTATCGAGAAGACAAACCCTGATGACCTGACCGAGGACGAGATCCACCGATTTGCTCGTCTTGATATCGACCCCGAGACTATCACTTGGAGACGTGTGCTAGATGTCAACGACCGTCACCTTCGAGGCATCACTGTCGGTACTGCACCAACCGAGAAGGGGCAGACACGAGAGACTGGCTTTGACATTTCTGTTGCCAGTGAATGCATGGCAATCCTTGCCCTCAGCACCAGCCTGAACGATATGCGGGAACGACTCGGCCGCATGGTTGTTGCTACTTCTCGCGGCGGTGACCCCGTCACCTGTGACGATATTGGTGCCGGTGGCGCTTTGACGGCTCTCATGAAGGATGCCATCAAGCCCAACCTTATGCAGACACTAGAGGGTACCCCCGTGTTCGTCCACGCAGGACCCTTTGCCAACATCAGCATTGGACAGAGCTCTATTCTGGCTGACAAGCTTGCTCTTAAGCTTGCTGGCACTGAGCCTGACGAGGACCACAAGGAGAAGGCTGGTTTCGTCGTCACTGAGGCGGGCTTTGACTTCACCATGGGTGGAGAGCGTTTCTTCAACATCAAGTGCCGTACCTCTGGCCTGGTGCCTGACGTTGTCGTTGTCGTCGCCACTGTCCGAGCCCTCAAGGTCCACGGCGGCGGTCCACCGATTGCCCCCGGTGCTGCACTCAACGCAGTCTACAGGGAGGAGAACGTCGAAATCCTCCGCGCGGGTTGCGTCAACCTCAAGAAGCACATTGCCAACGCCAGGTCGTTCGGTATCCCTGTAGTTGTTGCCATCAACAAGTTCTCGACCGATACCGACGCTGAGATCGCCGTTGTCCGTGAGGAAGCCATCGCTGCTGGTGCTGAGGATGCTATCCTGGCCAACCACTGGGCCGAGGGTGGTAAGGGTGCTGTCGACCTGGCCCATGGCGTCATCACTGCCAGCGACAAACCCAAGAACCTGTCCCTTACATATGATCTTGAAGGCACCGTGCAGAGCCGCCTTGAGGCAATCGGCCAGAAGATGTATGGCGCCGCGGCAGTCGAGTTCAGCGAGCTGGCGCAGAAGAAGGTTGACACTTACACCCGCCAAGGGTACGGAAACCTGCCCATCTGCGTGGCCAAGACACAGTACTCACTGTCTCACAACCCGGATCTAAAGGGTGCCCCGACTGGTTTCACCATCCCTATCCGCGATGTCCGGATGGCGGCCGGCGCTGGATATCTGTAAGTTCTCTTCTGCACAACTCCAACTGGACATGCTAACAACTTTAGGTACGCCCTGGCTGCGGACATCCAGACCATACCTGGTCTGCCCACTGCTCCTGGTTACCTCAACGTTGATGTTGACGTCGAGACCGGCGAGATTGACGGTCTCTTCTAAATTAAATGCGATGCTTTTACTCTACTAGCTCAAATTCAGCCTAGATAGATGTGTACCCTCAACTCAACGTGGGATTGTGGACTTGGGAGGCGAAAATCGGACGTGGCATTTCAACAGATGGTGCGGGAAGCGGGTAGGGGTTCCGGTTGGCGAATTTTACACTCTTTTGTGTCAATCCATTGTGTCATTAGCAGTTACAATTCAATGCGACACAGTTCATTCACGGCTTTGGAGGTGTGCGGGTGAGGGCACGCATAGCTGCCAACTTGTGGGCTAAGCATTAGTGAAATTCGGGGCTAATCGTGAGTATGTGTGTTGTGAGCAACAACTGACTTGCAAAGGTTGGTACGATATATATGCGATTATTTGAATAAAAGGCTGGTTTACCTATTTAGTCCGGTGGCGAGAAGCTTGCTTGGAGACGCCGCGGAAACGAGTTGGTTTAGATGAGGGGACATTTGTTGGAAACTAAAGTGTGAGACCCGAACCCAGTTGACTATTGCTCTGACGGGACCTGAGAGAAAGCGACTGTCCATATAGTATGCAGGAGAAAGGTTGATCGGGCGACCCGAAGCCCAAAAGATTATGGGATCTAGGGCATTCTAGATAGGAAAGAGAAAAATATCACGAGGTTGGGATGCATTGAGATGGCAACCCTGCCTCTATCCTTTCACGCTCATAGTTCAACGGAATTGGATGTGTCAATGTTTCGAAGTACAAGCACAACTCGATTGTTGAGGAAGCTCACTGGGGGGAGAAGCGATTTGCGACACATTTATTCTTCGAGGCAGTCCGAATATCCGCCTGAAGTGACAATGGCTCCTTCAGTACTAGTGTTCGGAAACTAGATCGTCGAGCCTACTCCGCCATCTCCTGTGAGTTGTATAGAACGCGTAAGAGTCTCCTATTATTGCCAACCTAATTACTGACAAGGGTATGCATGAAATCAAATTATCCCACAAAAGACGGACCGGTAGCCCAAGCCGACAGCGCATCTACGGTGTGGAAATGTTGAGATACTCCCAATGCGGCCCACGAGCTCGGCTAGGCGCTGGTAAGTGCTGGAAATGGCCGACCCGCATGAAAGAAGATGGTAAACAGAGCCAATACAAACATGAGAATGCGATCAGCCAGGACCGCAGCAAAATCTGGTATATCAGCCTTGTTGGAACTGGCGATCGAGGCAATAACGTCGACTATCATCAGCCTGAAAGACAGGCGCTTCAAGCACGGAATGGCTGGACAGAACGAGGACCCCCACGATATCCAATGTTAACAAGAAGCCTAAAAGGACGAAGCTGGTCATGTTTCCAGGAAAAGCGACAGATGTCATGTCAATCAAAATGTCCACGAGTGACTCCATATATGATTTGAGCTTTGAAACACGCGGGGAATTTGCTACTTGGCTGAGGAGAAAGGGATAGTCAATCTGTGGTCCTGGAGGCAGTGGTGGCTGGTTGAACTGCTCGATAGTAACAAGATTCCCTCATGTAGAGATTGGCGCTTACCAGCACCTTAGAGCCATTTGGCCTCCACTCGCTTTGTCCGAGACCAAGGAGACCAATGGCCACTGTGTCTCTTTGCTGTCAGAAAACACGTCGTTTTATAGCCAGGTAAAATTGGGTACTTTTTCCATCGCTCAAGATTGGGAGGGTTATAAGGGCAGGCGTGTGTCAGGGAGCATGGATGTTGACTTTGGTGGATAGGAACGTTGCGGTTGTAGGCAGCTCTAATCGTCTCGCAACTGCTCCTTCTTATCAGCTTGAATCCATGTTTCCGCTGTCCGTTAGGCCAATAGATAGTCTCTCCATGGTAGCAGCCTTACCATAGACAACTCTTTTAGGTGCGAGTCATTGCCAACCACAGTCATCCCATGCCTCTGAGGTACGAAAGAACCAGTTGTTGATCGACTATAACTACGGTTCTCGTAAGGCCGAATGGAATTCGGAAGGGTAGAGAGTGGAAATGGAAGGAAAAGGGGGCTGACTAACAAATGAGAGATAGTCACGGCCGGCGAGACTGGGAGAAAAGGGGGATGGAGGAGGAGAAACAAGTGATGCCGCTCCCGTATGACACCCTGAGCTGCGGCTATTCAATGGTATGAACTTGAAGAACAGACGATTTGGGAAGAACGGATAGAAGAGCCAGGGGGAGTAGGAGTTGGAGCAAGATATGTCTTGTGGGTAGTTTGGTTGTGTTGGTGGATTCAAGGGGATGATTGAGAGATCAGAAAATTGAAGTCTCTGGCTAGCCCAGGGCGTTTTACAGAGAGCAGCATTACAAGATTTCGAATGGATAGGAGGTAGAAGTGAGTTCGGCAGTCACAGCCTGTCTACGAATTGGACGGGCCCCCGTTTGACCCTGAATTATCACAACCCCTCTCTCAGACACATTAAGCAAGTCAGCGGTGGCACTCGTAATAGCACCCGTCTCCTCTCAAAGGTTCTTTGAGATAACGAGCCCTGAGCAGGGGGCTGTCTTCTGTCAAACCGGTGACTCCGCCATGGATGACCATGGTCTCGGGGGCTGAATATGGTCCGCCAAGCTTGCCCTCTCCGGAGCGGATGCGGATTTTACCTACATCAGCGGGGTGGCGATCGACAGCCGAAGTCAGTCCCGTCAAGTATAGGGTGCCGATAGAAGATCAGGCTACTCTGAAACTTACTAACATGCATGTACGTAGTAGACGGATGAAAAGAGCGGCGTAGGAAGATTTAGGAGCGTGGAGTTGATGATGACGCCGCCGGATCCGAGAGAAGGCCGTCTGTCCGGATACGAACACGACATGCAGCCGGTGCTGTGCGAGACAACCAGTGCTGAAGTCCTAGAGGCTAGCAGCGCAGCTGTGGTATAGTAGCTGGTCGAGGGAGTGGTTTGAAGTCGAGGCTTAGCGCGCTGCACGATTCGTATAGCCAGCGGGTAGAGGGCTCAGCCCGGGGAAGGACATGGGGTCCACGATGTTGATGCCGTTGTTGATCTTGAGCTTCTGATGTCAATGCTGGTGAACTGTTGATGTGACGTTGGATTTGCCGGTAGAGCCCGGGCTTAGCGTCCTGCACGATTCGTATAGAAATGGGGAACAGAGGTGTTGAAGAGGGTATGGGGGGGTATGTGTAGGGGAGGCTGAGAGGCATGGGAAGAGTGAGGGGCATCGTAAGTGACTTGGTGGGTGGCAGCTCACGATGGAATCTTGAAGTGTACCTGAAGCAGTGAAAGATGCTTCGAGTCCAGGACTAGCGTGCTGCATGATTCGTATAGCATTGAGGCTCAAGACGTCAAACGGGTGACGAGGTTGATCCATCATCCTTCTCTTCGATCCCGTCTTCATGGTTCACGATGGAGGTTCGAGCCAGGGTTGAGGATGCTGCACGATTCGTATAGCAAGTGGGCCGCAGGGGTGGTATGCGCACCATTCTCTGTGAGTTAGCCGCGGGAGCAAAGAGACATTGTTGTGAGGCTCAAAGGCATTGCGCAGGGCCTTGCCGCAACACCAGGTGTGTGGTGCCAAGGCAGGCTTGTCTCCTTGCAAAGCGTTGGGCTGCGAATCTGAATGACATGTGTGGTGGAGGTGATTCGCTGTGGCCCAGGGCTTGTGGACCCTATTCCCAAGGCAGAGAGGTTGTGGCCCGAGTGGTCCCAGATCGCTATACGAATCTTGCAGATGCGCCAAGGCGGCCAATCAGCAAGGGCCTTGAGGTGGGTGTTTCTGTGGGTCTTGCTGCTGTTTCCCCTGGCTTTAGTGGTCTTGCATCCAGACCCTTCTGAAAAAGTTTGCGTTAGGGGACAGACGAGGTACCGACTGCGGTGTGTTTACAGTGCTTCCAGCCCAACCTTACTGCATCCACCAAAGTACCCGAGGCACCTCATTTACCATCACCTGCAACCCCTGTAACGCAGGCCCTGGAATTGTCATTCCCGGGCTGTCGCGCGTCGTGATAGGCTGCTGGAACCCCTAACATGGCACTGGCCGTCCGGTAAAAACCCTCCGTCCCGAAACGAACGGGAAGTCAACAATGCGCTGGAGCAACCCACCTGGACGAGCCCACTGGACCAATAGCACAACACCCTTGTTTTTTTTCTTGCGCTTGTTATGGCCCATCATCATCACATCTTCTTCCACTAACCCACATAATCCACCGGCCTGGGGCAATCTCCAAGACGCAGCCAACCCGGCTTCACGCCCCCCGCGACGCCCCCTGGCTGGCCTGGTGGGTTTTCGCTTTCTTCTCTCCCTGTTGACTTCTGTCTTTCTCTTGTCTGCGTCTCTTGATGATTCTCATTGTCGTACAGGGTCGTCGTTGCCACACGCTCCTTTGACGCTACAGTCTTGACGCCTCGGTCCGCGCCATCGTCGCACCCGCAACCGGCTTTCCTCTCGAGACGTGTCACACGCTCGCCGTCACCGCTTCTCTCCTTCTCAACTTCCTCCAGCAGCCCACGCCCTCTTCAGCTGTCTCGGCCGTATTCGCGCCTGCATCTGTGGCTGCCGATCGTGCTGCCAATCGAATCGTGCTCCTGTTGCTGGTACTGCACCCCCCGCTCTCCTTGCCCCTGGGCTGCATCTCTGCCTCGTCCACTCGTTTTCCCAACAATCCCACCAAGCCCTAGCTGCTCAATTCCGACCCTCATTTCTTCCATTGCCTTACGAGCTGGACGGTCCCCATTTTATATAAGGCTCGCCCCGAGCCCAACTCTTGCCATAATGTCATCGAGATATTCACTGCGCCAGACACCCAGGTAAGCCTCAATCCTGCCCAATTGGCAACCCGATTGCTTCCTACCCCCCTCCCCAAAGCTTGCTCAATGGCGCCTGCCTCTATGATCATCAATGCCCCTTAAACCCTTCTCATGGACTTGCAAATTGACAACGTGTCTCTGAACCAGGAAGAAAGAACTCTTCGAGGGTATGGTAGAAACCCCTGCAACCCGCCGTTCAACCCGTCGCCAATCGTCTTTCCCTCCCGAGCATTCAGACCCCGAGAACGACTCCAGCGCCGCCGAAAGTACTGCTCGCGCTCCCCCTGTTCGCCGTCGCACCGGCAAGTTCATTGAAGATCTCGACGAGGACGACATCGACAGCATGGCGGTCACGAGCCGACAAGCCAACGGGCACACCAATGGCCACACCAACGGGCACACCAATGGCTACACCAACGATACCACGAATGGCTCTTCCACCCCCGCCAAAGCCAACGGCAACGGAACCTCTCCCCTCAAGCCCCAGGAGGCTTCCAACGATGACCACGTTGTTGATGGATGGAGGCCCGGCCAGGATCCCAAGGTCGACTACTCGGGAGAGTTCGAGTTTGGTGGTTCTCTCGGCACACTCGCCATGATGACCTTGTTCCCCGTCCTGATGTGGTACATGTGGATTGGAGCAACTTACTACGACGGCAAAATCCCGTCACGGGCTCCTGGTCAGTCTTGGTCCGACTTTGCTGCTCATCTCGTCAACCTCGTCTACACTGGTGCGTTCCCTCATGCCCGCGCCTGGGCCTGGTACTGGGTCTATCTCGTCTACGCCGGCGCCTGCTACTGCCTCCTCCCTGGCGTCTGGGGCAAGGGCAAGCCTCTGCCTCACATGGATAACAAGCAGCTGCCCTACTTCTGCAATGCCTATGTCAGTCTGTACGTCACTCTCATCGTCCTCGCTGGCCTGCACTTTTCTGGTGCCTGGCCACTCTACACTGTCCTCGACGAGTTTGGCCCTCTGCTTTCCGTCGCCATCCTGAGTGGCTTCATTGTCAGCTTCGTCGCCTACTTCTCCGCTATCTGGCGAGGAAAGCAGCACCGCATGACCGGCTACCCCATCTATGACTTCTTTATGGGTGCCGAGCTGAACCCCCGCCTGTTTGGCATCCTGGACTTCAAGATGTTCTTCGAGGTTCGCATGCCTTGGTACATTCTTCTCATTCTGAGCCTTGCCACTGCTGCCCGCCAGTACGAGACCTATGGATACGTCTCTGGTGAAGTTTGGTTTCTTGTTATGGCTCACTTCCTGTACGCCAACGCCTGCGCCAAGGGCGAGGAGCTCATCATCACTACCTGGTAAGTTGCTTTTGCCACGTCTTTCTGTATTCTCTCAAACAATCGCCTGCTAACATCGCACAGGGATATGTACTACGAGAAGTGGGGCTTCATGCTCATCTTCTGGAACTTGGCTGGTGTTCCTCTGTCTTACTGCCACTGTACAATCTACCTGGCCAACCATGCCCCTGACGAGTACCGAATGAACCGCTGGGCTCTCGGAGCCATGTATGTCTGCTATCTTTTCTGGTACTGGGTCTGGGATTCTTGCAACAGCCAGAAGAACCGTTTCCGTGCCATGGAGAAGGGCAACCTCATTTGGCGCAAGACCTTCCCCCAGCTCCCTTGGCAGACAATCCACAACCCCAAGACCATCGTTACCCCTCAGGGAGTAATCCTTGTCGACGGTTGGTACGGTCTCGCTCGCAAGATTCACTACACCGCCGACGTTTGGTTCGCCGTTTCTTGGGGCCTGATCACCGGGTTTGAGTAAGTGATTTTCTGGGTTTGGGGTCCAAACAAGGCTAATTATGACAACAGGAGCCCCTTCCCCTGGTTCTACCCCTTTTTCTTCTGCTGCATGATTGCCCACCGTGCGGCCCGAGACATCAGCCGTTGCCGCAAGAAGTACGGCGAGGGCTGGATGGAGTATGAACGACGCGTTCCCTACCTCTTCATCCCCGTAAGTTACTCTCCGCTGTTCTGCGTTGGTTAAGGGATCGGAGTCTCTAACATGAACACAGTACGTCATCTAAGGCAGTATGCCGCAGCCTGGAGGACTTTGTCTCAATAATAATTTTCTACGACAAGTCCTCACTTCCTTGTACATCGTGGCCGTTACGCTGCAGAAACGAAAGGCGGGGAACTCTGGGTGTCTGGTTCGGGGCTTAACCAAAACTGGGCGTGTAAATGAGGTCGGGAGTCCCAGGAAAAGAAGCAGGAATAATACATGGTTCTGGAGAAAAAGACACGGGAACTTCATGATTGGGAAGTCTATTAAAACACTTTGTAATATCATGTCACATCACCCATGTCTTGTAATGCCCATTTAATCCATCGTCCAACAGCGGCTTATCATTCGGAAGACCAGACAGACGCAACATGCGGGTGGTTCACTTGACAAATCTGTGACGAGATTAATGGCTTAAGACATGTTCTGGGGATTGAATGAGTCTCAACATGTTCATACTTAAGAGGCTACCTCTAATTGCGTTCCAGTAAAGCGCAGCTGTATCTCAATCACCATCAAGTTGGCCAGCAGTCATGCCAGTCAGAATGCGGAAAAAATGATTAGCAACAGCGTACACTAGATGCTCGGTTCCCCCTCACCGTCTATGCTGAGAAGCCACCCAAAGGAAAACACGCATGTTGGCACTATTTTACATGAAACCGTTCGTCCGTTCCTCCACCTGTCAATCGAATACCCGGCCGGCACATAGGGGCAATAACAATGCCAAACCCCACTGCCCACGTCCTAAATCTCTCGCTCCGTCCCGCATTGAGCTGCGATAGCAGTGCTGCTGTCATGCCTCAAGATTCTGCAATGCTGGAGAAACCAGCCCATGCGGGGAGGTCCAAAGTTGTCAAGCTGTCTCCGAACACGTCGCGTCGAAGCGCACAGGTTTAATCGCAGGTGGCGTTGAGGGTGGCCTTGGAGTTCATGAGCAGGGCAACAATCAGACCGTAAAGACCTTTGCGATGTAGTCAGTAATAAGGCCTAGGTGCATCGCGTTGAGTGAGTGCTAGCTTACCCAAGACTTCGGCGAAAATGAGAATCAGAATCATTCCAACGAACAGACGGGGCTGTTGAGCAGTTCCTCGCACACCAGCATCACCAACAATACCGATAGCAAAACCCGCAGCGAGACCAGCGAGACCGACTGAGAGACCAGCACCGAACTGAATGAAACCGGTGTAGAGAGGGAGGTCCTGCTTCAGGCCATCGGAAATAAGAACAGAGACGACGAGACCGTAAATGCCAATGATACCAGCCATAATGACGGGCACAATGTCTAGGAGAGTCAGCGCTTGATAGATTTCGATTCGCGTAGTTAGGATAGCCTACTCTTCACGATAAGGTCAGGGCGGAGGACACCCATGGCTGCAATGCCGACACCAGACTTGGCAGTACCGTAGGAGGCACCCAAGCAGGTGAAAACGATGGCGCAGGTGCAGCCCATGGCACCAAAGAAGGGCTACGAGATGGTTAGCTTCGTACGGTCGATGGCAAGAGGTTGTTTGGGACGGGGTCAAGGGCGACTCGAGGTCATCCCTGTGACGTCGCCAACGGATGACGTGGAGGACTAACCGCGTAGACGGGGCTGCGGAAACGCGTATGTTAGCTTCAATCATATAGAGGGAGGTTGTAATAGCAAATAGCAATTGCTTCCGGCGATGATGGGCGAAGCTGGGCGATGCTAGGAGCTCCAGCGGATGCCAGGGGAGCTTGGTGGTGACGGGGCAAGGAGGCGCGCAATACGTACCAGTATTCGGAAACCATGGTGGCGGTATTGACGAGTTGAGACTGGAGAGATGAAGCTGCTGGAGAGATCGAAGCTGGAGACGCGACGAAGAGCTGGCGACAGAGGGCTGGTTGACAAGAGTCGTCGGGTGATAAGCCGTCGATGGTAGAGTTCGGGTACTTGTGAGGTGTGCTTGTTAAGGTCTCGTTCCAGGCTGGCGTCTGGTTGGCGGCAAGGTTTTGCTGCACTGGCCTGGAGAGGGAGCTGACATTACCTAAGCCAACACGGGGGTTCGGATAAACGGTCATGCCGACACCCGGCTTTAGGGACGACGGGGCCGCCGGTGGGGCTTGGCGATGAACCGCAGGCAGGCGGGCCCATGTGAAATTTTTGGATTGGGATTTTTTTGGAGCTTTTTTCGTTCTGACTGTCTAGCAATTCACCAGCAACAACCCATCAACATCACTATTTCATAGTCCTCAGGGCGAGCCAACGCAAGGAACCCTGAAATATTCCTCCTCATTAGTGCGTCTGCCTCCTCATTCTTCCTCAGTCGCTGCGGTTCGGCCTGCGACTTTCCCATCTCTTGTCACCGCCGTTGCTAACCTCGCTGGTAGTCTTTCAATTCGTTCGACGAATCCCTCAGTATCTCGACAATGTCTGCCGATTCTAGCGCCGGTACGCACACCACCCTTGTGCAAGATTGGTCCACGATATTAACGCCTTTATAGCCTGGCCCCTGGCCGACCAGAAGCTCGAGCAGGAGCTCCTCGATCTTGTTCAGTCCTCCCAGCGTACGTCCTATGCCCCGAACCATTGGTATGCCATACGGGTACAAACTGACAGCTTCTTGCAACAGACGCCCGTCAGCTGAAGAAGGGTGCCAATGAGGCCACCAAGACTCTGAACCGAGGTGTCTCTGAGATTGTCATCCTCGCCGCCGACACCCAGCCTCTGGCTATCCTCCTCCATCTTCCACTTCTTTGCGAGGACAAGAACGGTAAGTGCAATCGCGCCAATCCTGTCGCACAGAGCTTAGCATACTAACTTGGTTTCCACAGTCCCCTACGTCTATGTCAGCAGCAAGATGCACCTTGGCCGTGCCTGCGGTGTTAGCCGTGCCGTCATTGCGGCCAGCATCACCAGCAACGACGCCAGCGAGCTGGCTGGCCAGATCCGGGCCATGCGCGACAAGGTCGAGCGCCTCGCCATCTAAGATACCCAGCGCAATTGAGGAATAGGATGCAATGTATGGATGGTGCTCCGAGCTGTCATTGGATCTGTTTTAGGTTTGACGGCGTCCACGAATGGGGCGATGTGGTGTTTTTGTAGTCCGAAGCCGTCCAGATAAAATACAGCAAAAATATATCACAATGAACTATGACGATATAGACCCCGACGGCATCTCGAGAGTTGCATCTATCTTGTGTAATAAATGCAGCCTATGCGACGTCGGACTTGGCGAGCGTACCTACTACGTATTAGACGGCGTGGCCTGCGTCCCCACGCCTGATAGGTCTGCATCGATGACGTCTGCTCCACCAATTTGGTCACTGGTCAGTCGGTCATTATTACCTAGGCGCCGCAGTCGCATTTGGCATTTTCTGGAGCTGGCGATGGAGCTGACCACTTGCTGCTTCCTTCATTCTTGCATGAGAATTTGCTCCCTGGGCTCCCTATACCTGGATATCTGGAGGAATTGACAGTTGTTGGCCTTCGTTTCCGCTTCATGCGCAGTTGACGGTTCCTGAGCGCACAATGCCAGGCGTCGCTCGGAAGATTATCGTATGCGCAGCGATCGACGGGCTCATCATCCAGCCGCTGTCGTCCAAGGGTCAGCGGCCATTCCAGCCCGTGAGGATCAAGTATGGCGATGCGACCCTGTCTTCGATCCCCCGAGAGCATGTCCCAGACTCCTCTAAGCCTGATTCCTCCTTCGAGGCCTTTGGTATCATCGGTATGAATCCCAGTCTCTGACCGTTGAACCTCCGACCTCCGAACCTCCGAGCCCCCTCCCCACCTCCGCGCGTCTTCACCTTGACCGTCTTTGCCATATCGTCCACTTGGCCGTCGTGCCCCTATTGTCTGGTGGTGCTTGAACGTCTTTACCACATCATCTAGTGCTCGAGCGCTTCTTAGAGATCTAACACGCCACATTCAGGCCTCATCACCGTGTCGAGACGCAATTATCTCATCACCATCACCCGCCGCCAACAGGTTGCACAGATCTCTGGGTACCCGATCTATGTTGTGACTGAGGTCGCCGTCACTCCATGTGCCTCTAAGTCTGGTGCCGATGAGTCTATTCGTAGAACGTCTCTTCACCTATCCCGGCAGGTCCGCGACGTGAGCGAAGACAGCGAGAGCAGCGATGGAGAAGTTGAGCTTCCTTCCAGAGCTTCCGACGAGGTCGATGATGCTGTGATCGAAGACGGGGATGCACAACCGGACTCTGCTAGAAGTAGCGTCGCCGAGGATGTTATTCGTCGAAGGGGCAGCTATGGGAGATTTGCCCAGAGGTGGTTCAGCCGCAGTGGATGGACCATGGACCAGAAGAGAAACATGGGCCTAAGCAACTCGCCATCTGTTCCAGAAGAACCAGCACAACCTACCTCCGAGGTCTCTGCAAAGAAGGTGCCGATCGAGGAAGACTTGAACAATGGTCTGAACGAACCAGAGCTCTTGCCGAAGTTGCTTCGCACCGTTCAAGTTCTCTTTGGCTCGTCAAAAAGTTTCTATTTCTCGTACGACTTTGATATCACCAGGTCCCTCTCCAGGAGGGAGTCACCCATTAACACCGAGGCGCCTCTACACTCTCAGGTAGACCCCGTCTTCTTCTGGAACCGCCACCTACTGCAGCCCTTCGTGACGACAGGGCATGACTCTCTTGCGTTGCCCTTGATGCAAGGGTTCATTGGGCAGAAATCGTTTGTCGTAGACAGCCAGCCTCCTCAGATGGACGAGGCTTCGCAAGACTCTGTCGAGCTGTCCAACTTCTCGCCCCCAACGTCACCACCGGGGTCTCCGCCAGTCGATAGTGTGCGGGCGTCTGTCGATCTTCGACCCTCAGAGAGGAATTATCTCATTACCCTAATATCTCGAAGGTCCACCAAGCGAGCCGGTTTGAGGTATCTCCGCCGAGGTATTAATCAAGACGGGTTCGTCGCGAACATGGTTGAGACTGAGCAACTCTTGTCGTCTTCAACCTGGGATCCGACATCGAAAGTCTACTCATTTCTGCAAATCAGAGGTAGCATTCCTTTATTCTTTACGCAGACGCCCTACTCCTTCAAACCTATCCCGACCTTGCAGCACTCTGAAGAAGCCAACTTTACCGCCTGTCGGAAGCATTTTGAGATGCTTTTGAGAAACTACGGATCACTCCAGATTGTGAACCTCGTGGAAAAGCACGGAATTGAACAACCCATTGGTGCCGCATACGAAACAAACGTTGAGCGACTCAACAATGAGCTCGATAAAGACAAAATCATTCCTTTCGAATGGTTCGACTTTCACGCTGCCTGTCGAGGTATGAAATTTGAAAATGTGAGCTACTTGCTGGAACGCATGAGGGGAAAGCTGGAAGAACTTGGAAGCACCGTACAAGCGGACGGCAAGCAGGTCGTCCAACAAAAAGGCGTTTTGCGAACCAACTGCATGGACTGCCTGGACCGCACCAATGTTTGCCAAAGCTCGTTTGGAAAACACATGCTTGAGGTACAGCTGAAAGAAGAGGGAATCGACATGAGCGCCCAGCTGGATCAGGAGACATCCTGGTTCAACACACTTTGGGCAGACAATGGGGACGCAGTGTCCAAGCAATACACATCTACGGCAGCTATGAAGGGCGACTACACGAGAACGCGGAAGAGAGATTATCGTGGTGCTTTAAATGACTTGGGACTGTCTGTGGCACGATTTTACAGCGGGTATGTCACCCACAACTAACGTCGTCACTATTTTACCAGTATGCTAACAGTGAGGCAGAATGGTGAATGACTACTTCAGTCAGGCAGCGATAGATTTCCTCCTCGGCAACGTATCTGCGAAAGTCTTTGAAGAATTCGAGAGCGATATGATGACCAAGGATCCGGCCATGTCTGCTGTTAAGATGAGGCAGTTGGCCATTGAGCTCTGCCAGAAACGAGTCGTCGCTGATGAAAAGGAAGAGTTCCACGGAGGATGGGTGCTATTAAGCCCCAACACGCCAGACACAGTCAAGTCTTTCCCGCTCGAGGAGGTTGTCCTTCTCCTCACAGATGCGGCCCTCTACCTATGTCGGTTCGACTGGAAGTCGGACAAGGTCTCGTCCTTTGAGCGGATCCAACTCGGAAACGTCACAGGTATCAAGTTTGGAACCTATATCACCTCTACCATTTCTGCGTCACACATCGATGAGACCAGGAATGTCGGGTTCATCGTCTCGTACCAACCCGGGAAAAGCGACATTATGCGCACCAACACACGTACTTTCTCAAGCCGAGGTGAGATTGCGGGCAAGCCCAATAGCCCTGGAGATGAACATGACGCCAGTATCCCCGCCAGCCTGGCTGCCCTTTTATCTGGCAAGCCACCACAGTCGCCGGGCCTGCGCCGACTTGTCTTTAAGGCGCCGAACACAGACTCATCCATGGTCGTCACGGGAACAGACGGGCCACAGCAGACAGAGCTACAACAAGTAGTAACTATATGTGCCGAGATCGAAAGGCTATCGCTCGAGAGTCAGCTGACGAAGCCGGGCGAGGAGCAGAAAGGTATTCTAGAAAACGGGGACATCATTTCGCTAGATGAGGCGCGGCGGAACACTGGGCTGCTTGAGCAGCTTGGTCACTCGATCAAAAAGCTGGTTTGGGCGTGAGCCGTTGCATAACAGCCAGCAAACCTGCTAACATAGAAATGCGGATACCAGTAGATACCATTGTTACTCGAACGCAGTATGCCTTAATCAATATCATTTTTCTAAGCGGTACAGGTGTAATTGGTAACGCATGTTCTCGAGCTGTATCGGATAGTGAAGGTCCTCTGGGAGCCTGAACCAGGAGGACTCTTGAGACTCGACCTTGTCCCATTTGTAACCAGGCGACGCCGTTTCTAGAAGCGTGTGGTCAAGCAGCCACTGCATGGGATACTTCTTCTTCTCTTTGCCCACGGCCGCCTCTGAGTAGCTACCGGGGCTGTCCACGACCAGCAACAAGCTGCCGCCTGCGAGGACCTGCCCGACGGTCTTGAGCAGTACCGTCGTCTTCGCGATGCCGCCTCTCGTGTACAGCTCGTTGAGCGTGAACATGAGGGTCAAGACGACGGGTTTATCGCCAAGCAAGGCAGCCAGTGCCGGGTCTTCGAGGGCGAGAATGTCATCTTGGGCAAAGCTGAGGATGACCTGGTCGGCCCGGAGCAGGGCCGTTTGATTAGAGGCTTTGGCAGCAGCAGACGCGTACTTGGATAGGGGCGGCGGCGAGGTAATCTTGGCCTCGAGGAGGTCGCTGACCGAGGACCAGGGACCCGAGTCGACGAGGGTGAGACGACCCGCGAGGTCTTGAGATTGGATGTAAGAACTGAAGGCAACGTGCTCCGCGGCGCAACCGCCTATGCAGACCATGCGCAGCCTGCCGCCTTTCCCCGCGGCGACCAGCGGAGATGCCGTCTCCTTGATCTCCTTGACCTCCTCTCCACTCGTCGAGGCCGCTGCATCAACGGCTTCCGAGGCTTGACCCCCATCTTCAAATTCAACTATCTCATTCAGATGCCTCCGGATGCTCAGAAAGACAGCCGCGTAGCCCAGCGCACGCGTGGGGCTCCATCGCGCGGCATACGCCTCGAGGTAATCCTCCCGGCCAAAGGCAGCGGCAAAGTCACGGTTGAAGAGCGCCTGCTTCAGCTCCTGCAGCAGCGCGGGGAAGCGATCCGACGACAGGACGTCTCCGAAGGCATCGGCAAAGATGTTCAGCAGGCGCTGCTGTTCCACAGGGGTTTGGAGGCTGGTGGAGGGCGAGGGCGAGGGCACCTCAGGCTGGGCGGGCGTCTTGAGCGCCGCCTTCTTAGCTGCAGCCTTTCTGGACAATGACGGTTTCTTGACCATCGCTCTAACTGAGTAGGAAATCTAAACAAGGGCCCTGCTTCTGCTTAGAGACTGGAACGGGGACCTCGTTTGGGGGGCTGCTGGGATTTTGATAAAGAATCTCGTGAAAATGTGAGGTGGTGGACTGGTGGTTCATTGCTTGGTGGAGGGCTGGCAAATCGGAAAATTCTATTGCAACGGTCCATTGAAAACTCGCACACGCCCCAATCGCGTTGGGGGCAGCCAACAGGTCAACACCACCTCACGGACCGACTCATCGGCCAAGGTGAAGGGATTCATCATTCCAGGCTCACCGACAGATCAGACATGCAAGAAATATGATGTTGTCTCTAATCCGCAACTGGCAGCCCCCCGGACATGGCGTCGCAGAGCACACCACGGTGGGCTGCTTACAGGGTGGGTACGTGATGATGGGTGAGCAACAACGAAGCTTTACAAATCCCTTGATAACAGCTGACGGCCCGGGGGACGAGGTTTTAGTACTAGGTCTACCAACTAATAATTCCCCTAGTAGTTGTGATACTTTGGCTCGACATTGGGTGGTTGGCTTGGGTAAAGAAGCGCCGCCGAATCTGCCGAGCGCAGACAGGCAGATACACAGAGACAGACTCGACGGGACAGTCTGGCGGTTTGCCGCTTCATTAGCTCCGACTACGGCTGGAGGACCTGGAGCTTGGGCTCCGACTATCGCATTTCTAGCCTTCAAGTCTTCTTCAACCCCCAAGAGTCCAAGATGGAGCGCTACTGATGTTCTGATGGCCGTGGACAGCCAATGACCTGTTTTTGGCCTGGATTGGTGCGGATGGCCGCTGCTGGGTACCTCGCCTCTTCGACAGCTCCCGCAGGCGAGCCAACCAGCAAGCCTCGTCGCCGTGGCTCTGCGTGGCCGAGAGGCCGTGAAACTGCGTCAACCCACACTGGTGACTGATCCAAGTTGGACCTGCGACGGCCCCAAACACGGCGAACGACGGAGTGCTGTCCGACTTGCTGTCTGATTCGGCCACGCGCTCTTCGCTCGCGGAGCACAGTAGTCCGCGTCCCGCGGGGGTGACCAGGAGTCTCGCTGTTGCCCCTCCCGCTGGCTCTAAGTTCTGCCCCCCTCCGACCTCCGGTTAATTTGTTTGGTGAAGCAGCGGCATGCCTCGTCGAGTTATCCGCATGATTGAGCGAAATATCTCCAGACGCCATTCCCAGCGCGGAGATACCGTACACCACTCAGCCCTAGTGGAACGCGAGTAGGCTGGCTGGACGGAGAGGCCCCGGGGGAAAAAGCCGCAGGGTCCACGAACGCCGCACACCGAGATGGCAACTTATCCGTGACATGGAGAGAAACTCGGTTGAGACAACAACGGGATCAACGGAATGACCAACAACCGACGTCAGAGGATGGCGAGGAAGCCCACTGAACTGAGCAACGGTGCCATGTAGCTGCCATGTAGCTGCCATGTAGCGACCCCACCGCCAGAAGCAGCAAAGATGGAGGTGGATTGCGTCAAGGACAGGCATGCGCAGGGTTTTTGTTCTGGCGAGTGCTCATCTCGGCCATCATGACTGGTGTAGCGGTCTCTAGTACTCCGTACATGCCACGGCCCAATTCTATGGTGGCGGCGCTTGGCAACGATGGTCAGGATAGTCCGGATAGTCAGGATGAGGTGTAACAAAACTGCGGCGAGCGACAGCGAAGGAGGGGCCCCCTTGCCCCCCCTGGCGTCACTGGCCCAGTCCTCTACAAGCCCCCCACAGAGACTCCACTCGGCGTGCCTCGCCGGGGTACCTTGCCCCATTGCCCCCCAAACTGGTTGCCCCCCCGCGGTCGTTGCGGCGAGCGGCAACGTGTTTCAGTGGGTTGAATGCCTGGAAACCCTCCCAAGTCCCAACATAAACGGGCCGCTGCTAAGGACGTCGCTCAAGCTCCAACGAAGAGCCGGAATTCCACCATGATCCCACCACAATTGCCTCCCATCTCTTGGTCTACCACCGACACGGGTACACGTAGACTCTAGGTACCTGCCTCCAGGTCCCCCGTACACGTACAGCGCGCGGTACAGCGTTCGGTACAGTTGTCCACCGGCCCAAGTGGCAGCCAGATTTTAAACTGGGGACCTGCTAAATACATGACACGACCCCTCCAACGACAACAGACTTCTACTCTTTCCCTCTTCTTTTCCTTCTCCCCCATTCCTCCTCCTTTCCTCCTTCATCCCTCCTCATAGAACCAGTTCCAGATACATCCGTCAAGATGGGTTACAGCGAGCTTGACACGAAGGCCGTCAACACCATCCGCGTGCTCGCGGTAAGTCGCCCCTCCATCACCACTCTATCTTCCCCTCCAGCTCGACCTTACCCCGCCACCACCCAAAAAACTGCCCCGCCATTCAACGCGAAAGCCTGCCATGCAGGGGCGCATTTTTGATGGGCGAGCTGTGGTAGCTGTGAAGAGACGGACAAAAAAGCGACCAGCGTCGTGATCCATTCTGCCTAGCAGTGGACGTCGCTGTTGTTCTCATGCGCAACGCCGAAAGAAATGAGATGAGAGAGAGATCAAGGAATGAATACTGATGAACCCGGTGCTACAGGCTGATGCCACCTTCAACAGCAACTCAGGACACCCCGGTGCTCCCATGTGAGTTCTCCCCGTTGCCAGCGAAGCCAACAGAAACCGCAGATGATAAAAGAGCCAACACGCTGACAACTCTTTTCTCCAACAGGGGAATGGCCCCGGTTTCCCACGTCCTCTTCAACAAGTTTATGACGTTCAACCCCAAGAATCCCAAGTGGTTGAACCGTGACCGCTTCGTTCTCTCGTGAGTCCTCACTTCACCCGTGCGCGGCGCCAAGCTGCAGACGCAACAGGACGTCCCAGGCCCAAGCTGACCCGCCAAACTCGCAGCAACGGCCACGGCTGCATGCTCCAGTATGCTCTCCTTCACCTCTTTGGCTACGATCTGAGCATCGATGACCTCAAGGGCTTCCGAGTGAGTTCTACGCCCCCCCCCCCCCCGCGGGGTAATTTCGCCACTATCTTCGAATTGAGCTGACGGCCCGATTTCCGCTCCTTGTAGACTGTCGGCAGCAAGACCCCCGGTCATCCCGAGGCTCATGACACCCCCGGCATTGAGGTCACCACTGGTCCCCTTGGCCAGGGTATCTGCAACGCTGTCGGTCTCGCCATTGCCCAGGCTCACACCGCTGCCACCTTCAACAAGCCTGGCTTCGACCTCGTCAACAACCACACATACTGCTTCCTTGGCGATGGCTGCCTCATGGAGGGTGTCTCAGGCGAGGCCAGCTCTCTTGCTGGTCACCTCCAGCTCGGTAACCTGATTGCTGTCTGGGATGACAACCAAATTTCCATTGACGGAAGCACCAGCGTCGCCTTCACCGAGGACGTTGCTAAGCGATACGAGGCATACGGCTGGCACGTCGTCACCGTCGAGGACGGTGACAATGACCTCGCCGCCATCGAGGCCGCCATCGAGGAGGCCAAGTCTGTCACTGACAAGCCCTCCCTCATCAAGCTCAAGACCACCATCGGTTACGGCTCCCTCAACCAGGGCACCCACGGTGTCCACGGCTCTCCCCTCAAGGCCGATGACATCAAGCAGCTCAAGAAGAAGTTCGGGTTCAACCCTGACGAGAGCTTCGCTGTCCCCCAGGAGGTCTACGACCTTTACGGCAAGCACTCTTCTGATGGTGCCGCCGCCGAGGAGGAGTGGAACCAGCTCCTAGCCAAGTACGGCGAGAGTCACCCTGCCGAGCACGCCGATCTTGTCCGACGACAGACTGGCGACCTCCCCGAGGGCTGGGAGAAGGCGCTCCCCGTCTACACCACCTCTGACCCCGCCATCGCTTCGCGAAAGCTGTCCGAGACCGTCCTCAGCAAGGTCGAGGCCGTCATCCCCGAGCTTGTTGGTGGTTCCGCCGATTTGACTGGCTCCAATCTCACCCGATGGAAGGAGGCCGTCGACTTCCAGCCCGAGTCCACTGGCCTCGGCAACTACGCCGGTCGATACATCCGATACGGTGTCCGTGAGCACGCCATGGGTGCCATCATGAACGGTCTGTCTGCCTACGGCACCATCCTGCCCTACAGCGGTACTTTCCTCAACTTCGTCTCCTACGCCGCCGGTGCCGTCCGTCTCTCGGCCCTGTCTCAGGTCCGCAACATCTGGGTTGCCACTCACGACTCCATTGGTCTGGGTGAGGATGGTCCTACCCATCAGCCCATCGAGACCCTCGCCCACTTCCGCGCCCTCCCCAACTGCATGGTCTGGCGCCCTGCCGACGGTAACGAGACCAGCGGTGCTTACTACATTGCCCTGACCTCCAAGCACACCCCCAGCATTATCGCCCTCTCTCGCCAGAACCTTCCCCAGCTCCAGGGCTCAACCATTGAAAAGGCTGCCAAGGGTGGTTATGTCCTACAGGAGGTCGAGGGTGCTAACATTACTCTCGTCGCCACTGGATCCGAGGTTGGCATCGCCGTGGACGCTGCCAAGCAGCTCGAGGAGCAGGGTGTCAAAGCCCGTATCGTCTCCATGCCTTGTTGCGAAGTCTTCGACCAGCAGTCCAAGGAGTACCGTCTCTCGGTCCTCCCCGACGGCATTCCCTCGCTGTCCATTGAGGTCATGACCACCTTGGGCTGGGAGCGATACACCCACGAGCAGTTCGGTCTCAACCGCTTCGGTGCCTCTGGTCCTTACAAGGATGTCTACCAAGTAAGTGAATCCCCTAGCTAAGCCAAGCCTAAACCCCAAGCTTCCCCGCACATGCCCTTGCTAACCCCATCGCAGAAGTTCGAGTTCACCCCCGAGGGCATTGCCAAGCGCGCCGTTGCCACCATTGACTTCTGGAAGGACGTCCCCGTCCGCTCCGCCCTCAACCGCGCCTTCGCGCAGCTCGAGTAAAGGAAAGGGAAAAAAACAAGACAAAGTACAAGGGATGGATGCGATGGAGATGGCAGGAATGTTTATACCGCGATGATGGGTTATGGAGCAAGGTAATGATTAAATAGACGTCTCGAAATGAATTCAAAGGCCCTTTTAGAACAGTCCCTACCTGCTATGGCTGCTCTTGGTGGTCAAGGGCGACTCGCAACGCTTAAACAAAGTGCCGTCCAACCTCCTAATCCCAAACTCCGTATCCCTCGATCCAGTTACCAGTCAATGACATAAACCTTGCCCAATCCAGCAACCATATTAGACCGAGATGCCTTGACGCCTCGCTCCCCGCGTAGAAGAAGCCAAGTTGGTGTAGTCTGAACAATGTCTTCTAGAGGACGTGGCGGTGGTTCCTTTTGAAACCAATGCCTGCCCTGGCGCAACTCGGGCTCTTCGCATCATATCATAATCGTAATGTCATGGCACACGGTGACATGACCACGTCCGCGAGCCAACGCCCATGCTCTCTCTCATTCTGGTGTGTCATCATGTCCTTGACTTTCGGCTACCCATTCCCTCTGGAACTCTCTGCCGACATGCTCCAGCCTGGCAGCTGCGCGCCGAGCCTCCTTAGCCTCCTCGGCGGACCCTGCGACAACGATGCCGATCAGCATGGGCGCTGCGTCCTCGGAACGCGGGTCGTCCTTGGGGTTCGGGGGATCGGAGTGCGCGGCGCTGGGAGCGGCCCCGGGGGAGGCAGCGACGGAGCCGGTGTGTACAGCGCTACCGGATCCCGAAGCGGCGGCGTCCGGGAGGGCGGCGTCGTGCGGGTCGAGATAGGAATGGAGGACGACGGACCCGCGATCCGGGTACTCCACCATGAGGCGGGTTGGGCGGCCGAGGCCGAGGCGCAAGGCTGCTGTTTGGGAGGCCAGGGCGCTGGAGGTGAGGGAAGTGAGGGACTCGAGGTGGGATTGAGAGGCGGCCGAGGTGATGAGCGGGGTGAGGGTGATGTCGGAGAGGTGGAGGGAGAGCGACGGGTGCTGGGAGGGGAGGCTGGCCATGATGATGTCCGTCTTCGCGGCGCGCGGAGCCTCGTATCCTGGGTCACTCTCGTCTCTTTTCGTCGCTGATAGTTATCGTCCTCTCGGCACTCTTCGGGTCGTCAAGGTTTGAATTGGTCGCGCAAGATTCAATATTGAGTGCAAGAAAAGAAAACAATGAAGAGGAAGGGAGGTAGCAGACTGGAAAGCGAAGCGGGATTGACGTGAGAGGCAGCTTGAATGATCACATGGAGTGGGATTGGAGACGAGGCTTATTAGCTTGGAGTTGGCGCTGGGGTTATTTGGTGCATTTGCCAACCCCCCCGCTGCAAACCGCCCGCTATTTTGCCTGCGCAAAAACTCCACCACGGCTGACACCACGACGTACAGCCGGAGGAGCAAGGCCACACACACTATGGTAGGGGGGGGATCAATTGACGAGGTGGGCTTCACGGTTACGTACAAGGAGAGAAACAGGTGCTTTCCCCGTCTTTTTTTCCATTGTTCGAATCGAAAGGTTCTCGCGAGGCGTGACTCTGAAATGGCGTGTTTAAACAAAGGCCTTGTGGGAAGAGACACGAGATAGGGCATGCCATGTAATAATAGCACGCCAAAGCAAACATGCACCGGCACTGCTTCGAACCAGAACTCGGCTTCATTAAAAACCCCGCTCGCACCGAAGTCAACTTGTTGTCGGCAATGCACCCCCGAGCAAGGGCAAGCATGCCGGGGGAGCTATCCTAGAGCTATCGTTATGCCGTAGCATGCGTCGCCTACCTATGCACCTTACTACGTAGTTGGCAAGCTAGAGAGGCCACTAACATGGCCGTCTGTTTCGTGTCTTTTTGAGTCATAGAAAGGCAACTGAGCGTCCATCCTACTTCCCCGCCTGGGTTGACAGAGAAGAGGACCTTGCAGTCACTGCTGGAGACGGTCCAATACCTCAGGGTGCCCGGTAATCTCGCCGCTGCCATCTTGGTTCATGTCTCTGGTCGGTAACTATTTGACTCCGTGTTTCGATCAACAAATCGTCTTACCGTTGCCTCTACGGCCGAACACCTCGGGAGGAGAACCGGAGTCCAGAACGCAATGGAGACGCACTAGCAAAGCGTGCCTCCGCACTACGTCACCCTGCTGGAAAGGCAAATGTCACATCATGTCGGCAGAGCAGGCAAGAATACAGGAGGCCAACAACCTGCAACCTCCTCAGGATTGTGTGCTGAGCGCCCAGGTACAGCAGGACACGCCGTCATTGGCGTAGAAAAGAGCTCGTCGCGATGGTGAAGAGAGCGTCGTTCGTCTGTCGTGGCTCTCATGGTGGTGATGCCCGCTCTGATTATGATGATGCGGTACTGCAGCGCGAACTGTCTTGCTCATCATGCGTCCCCCCGCATCGGGCAATAGGAGCCATGAGGAAGCCGAGAACGTGTTCTATGAGGGATCGTCGAATTTATAGGTCTGCGTGCTATTTTGAGGGTGCAGTGAATGGCAAGCCAAAGAGTCATGAACTAGGTTGGCAGGCATTTCGGCTTCGACCGATGCTTACACCCTTTTACACAAGACACACAGCATGCACACACAGACACTTTTGTGAACATCCGATGTCACTGATTGGCGACCACGCGCCGGGAAATCATACACACACGCACAGCGAGTCCCCGCGCAGCTTGACATGTGCGCCCGTGTGTCGGACGTCCAACCAAAGAGCGCCGACGGGCCAGGCTTAAGACACGCTTTTCAGAGCCTCTTTTCTTGGCTTGGTGTCTAGACTACCACACTGTAATGTTCTGTGCTGCTCTGGCTTTTGCGTGAGATTGTCATGTCTAGCGCATAATTAGGTGTGGCGAGGCGGAGCGCGATGGCAGCTGTTAATAGTGTTGATAGAGATGAGATACCCATGTGTTCATGTTAACGCTTGAAGTGGTAGCAGACGCTAAGCCAACTTCGTCCAGCCCAAGGCGATTCGAGGAATCTGTCACTCCTTGGATATAGGAATGGAGACAGTGAGCGAAGCAGGAAGCAGCAGGATCATTGTTGCATCCTGTAGTCGACATGGAGCTCCCTCTCCCTGATGTTGTGCATGGCGAAGACACGGCTAGTCCGCCCTGGTGTTCACCTTAATCCCACCAAGAGACACCATCCCTTTTGCCTTTGTTGACTTTTCACCGGCCTAGATGGACGGGTTCTGTGGACCGCGCTGGACCAGCCCCGGAATAGACGATGCGGGGGTTGGCTCGGCTGTCGTGGATCTTTGCTGGGTGAGCCAGCGCAGAGATACATACCGCGTACATGCCAACTTTGCACATTCGCACATTCGCACACTTCGCACATCCGGATAGATATGTCCATATCCACCGTGGGTGCCCACTGTCCGCAACAAGCCGCAGTAAACGAGGTGGGCGCCGACCTTGTTTCCTGTGAGCCATGCAGACTCGGACTTAGGTGGAAACGTGGCCTTTGGGAGCCTGTGGCTCCTGGCTGTCGGCCCTTTCAGCCCACCCCATCTCCCCAACTCATTATGAGGGCATTCATTCGGTTCTCCGATTCAAGGGCCGGTGCAAATACCGGACATGTGGTAGTCCGTCAACGCACCGTAACAAAGTTGGAGAGGTGTGTGTATGCCGAGTACGAGGAGGACAAGTATAAGTGGAGTTTTGTCAGCTACTACCTACCACTCAGGCTTACCATTCCCCAACCCAAGAGTGTGGGCGTGAGGACGCGACTTGTTGGGGGTTGATCCCAAGTTAGGTACTTGTTACCCAGACAGAAATTCACTGCAGTCTAGGTGGCAGTGGCAGAAGAGAGGCGAGTATTGCTGGCATCCATGACATGACATGTGGGGGAAGAGGCGTCGCCACCACGAGCGAGTGAAGCCCAGCCCAGCAACCCCAAGGGGAATACAGAGCGCCATGGGGTCGCGATATCGCTGCAGCAAGGCAGAGTAGGCAGATGCTGAGGTAGCAAGGCAGGCGATGGAGAGATCGGTCGCCTGTCAATGGGTTGTCATCAAGTGATGGTGTGGATCACGAACCCGTCACGAAAAGCATTCACGCGAGCCTGCGCTGCATGCTGCTTTCGCAGATTGGGTCAACCTGTAGGCAGTAGTCGTAGTTAGGTAGTGGGCAGCAGTGGCAGGAATAATAACAACAACAACCACCATCAGCGCCACTAGGTAGTATGTACAGGTTCTTTGATGAGTTACTAGGCGAGGTATGTATGCATTTCGAGGCCGGGCGCTGCAGACGCGCGTGAGTCGTGGTGTGCCGTGCAGCGCCGTGCAGCGCCGTGCCGCAAAGTGATGCCATCTGGGTATGGATCCATGCGTGCGCTTCTGCCGTGTGCCCTTTTTGAAGTCTTAGTGGTGGTGATTGTGATGCGTTTCCGCCGCTGCGCTGCATCGCGTTTTGGGCGCCGAAGCTCGAAGGAAGGGCGTGGAAGGGCCGCGATCCCGTCATAGGTAGCAAGGTGGAGGTAGATAGGTGGGTTGGTAATTATCATCGGCATTCGCACGTACATACTGCGTAGCAGCATGGAGTGAGTGGTGGAGCTTTGGATGTGGATGAATGGGTGGATGGATGGATGGATGGAAGCACATGTCCCCATATTTAGCACTAGGGATGATGATGATGAATCAAATCAAATCAGTCAATCAACAGCCAGACGTCTAGATGACCGCCTACCACACTTCTTGCCTTCTTTAGCGGGTTCCAGGTGCTTTGTTCCTTGGGTTCCTTGGGTTTGGCGGGCTGCCCAGCAGCCTTGGGGCGGTTTCGCCTGCTAGCCGGCCGTCGCGGCGCCGCACTCGACGCCCACCGCGCCTTGTCACTCTGCACCCGGCCGTTGCGGGCGGGGTACCTGTGCTCCTGGAGGACCACACACGTCCAGTAACATGGGGCTAGCGGACTACCTAAAGCCCAAAGGCCGGGGGGCCAGACACTTTTTGGCGATCCGATTGACCTTGCCAAATCTTCTCTCCGAACCACCATCACCACATCTCGCTCTCCCACTCTCGAGTCTCTCGCCCTCCGCCATCGCCTGCTCTGCAACGCACTTCCCTCGGATCCAGGCAAGAGAGCGTCTTCGAGTCTCTAATTCCCCCGTCCCCCGTGCCTGTCTCGTCTTGCTTTTGCTCTTGGGTTGCTTGTCCAGCGGTTGCTCCTGCGTCTTGGGAATCTATATCAGGCATCGGGTTGTTGTTGGGTTTATTTTCTTCTTCTTTCTTTCTTGCTTCTGCGCCACCACCGCCGGGCGGTTCCTGTACCTCGCTGTTTCATCTCGCCGTTCCGCCTCTCGTCTTCGACTCCTCCTCTCCCTGTCGATCCGTTGTCTCTGGCCGTCGCCGTATGACCCGCCAGGTCCGTCGCATCCTCACCCTCCCGTCGTCTCCGAAGCCCCCTCCGTCGACTCTTCCATCGCCTCCATCGCCGCGCAATCATGGCTGCCGCTCCCCGACGCAGAAAGCTCATCGGCCATCGCCGCCGCGTTGAAGACGAGGGTGACGACGAGGGCGGCCCGGAGGCCCTCGACCTCGACGACGATTCCATCACCGATGGCTCCCTTGTCACCGACGACAACGACTTGGCCAACGACAGTGATACAAGCAACATCGATGAGGCCTCTCCGACGTCCCCGAATGCTCGGAAAACGGCCAATGGCGCTCCCAAGCACCCTAGCCATGCCGCCAAGGTCGGGCCCGATCCCAAGATTGATGGAACGTCCATTTCAGATACCGCCATGATGCTCCATGGCTTATCCATCACCGACCCTCCGCCACCTGTCCAGGAGATGCATTTCGATGAAGTTGCCGCCGCTTCTCCGCCCAAATCCTCTGACGCCCCCATTGTCGTCAGCTCCGCCTCGGCCATGAGAGGGCCTCAGGGTGCTGCTGCAAACCGACGACGTCAGGAACACGAGGATTACAAGAAGAAGAGGGATGAAGACCCAGCCTTCGTACCCAACCGGGGTGCCTTTTTCATGCATGACCACCGTCATGCTGGTCCTGCGGCGAATGGGTTTCGACCTTTCGGACGAGGCCGTGGTGGTCGAGGCGGCCGTGGTGGCATCGGAGGGCCTTTTGCTCCAGTTCAGTATGTATTCAACATCCCGGAACGCCGTTGTCCTGTTACTGACCAAGACAGCCAAATGCACCACCCAGCTGACCCAACAACCAATTCACCGTGGACCCATGACATGCACGAAGCAGTTACAGGGCCGCATCATCCTCCGGTACGGCCTCGACAAATGGAGGAGGAAGGCCCGGCAAACGGCAACGGCTTCATCCCGACGTGTGATCCCAACCCGACCCCGATCAACCGCACTCTCTCCACGGAGAAACACATCGGCAATGCTCAGGTTCGGGTTTCCCTTCCCGACATGAAAGCTCCGGTAGTCTTCCCTGGCGTCCCCGTCAAGCAATACACCAAGCTGCCCGACCACCGTCCACCTCTGCGCCGAGACAAACCGGTCAGGATCTCCCTCCCCGACAACCCGCCTCGCTATATCTTCCCTGCTGCCGACAGGTCCTTCATCTTTATTCCCCGTGCTATGCGGCCCAATCAGCAAAGGATGCGCGGTAAACCTCGATCCACCTTTGGGTCGGTGGGCGGCTTCTCGAGGAGAACCAGCGTCTACGGGGGCAGCTTCTATGGCAGTGTGTACTCGCCCAGCATCGGTGGACTCAGTCGGCGGTCCTCCATCGTTGAAAGAGATTACATGTTCTCGCCAACGGGCTCCGTCATCTCTCGGCCGCCTATCCCGGTGGAGAACGCCAGGCCGATTGTTCGACTTCCTCCCGTTCCTCGACCCGATATTCCCGTGGCAGCGGCTCATATCGATATGACCGGCCATTTTGAGAGACCAGTGGTGTTGGAGACGTCTATCAACGACCTCCCTCAGCCACAGACTTATCCTTTGCCACAGAAGCCGGCGTTCCAGGAGAACCGGCCCACGTCGGCGCTACCTATGCATCAGCCGCGTCCTCAGAAGAACATTTCAGTTGCTGATATTGAGTCTCCCACTCTCACGCAAGGACCTCAAGCCTTTCAACAAGCCTTCCACCAGCAGGTCCCTCTCCAGATGTCAAACGGCCTCTCGCACGAATCCCACACCCGCCAGGCTTCATACCCTTCGCAGCACTCGACTGGGACTCCTTTGTCCCAAATCCCCGAGAGAGCGATTCACGCGGCACCGTTCCAACCCAACACCTTTGGCCAGCAGCAGCAGCAACAGCCTTTCTACAATCAGCAGCAGCCTTACTCAGTGCAGCAACAGCAGCAACAGCAGCAAGGCGGCTACTACTATCCACCCAACTTTAACAACTCCAACATGGGTTCGTCTGTGGCGGCTCCTTCGTTTATTCCTGGACAACAGGGCGTTCCTGGTAGTTTCACTCCACAGGCCCAACACGAGCAACTCGTCCAAACCAACGGCCAAACTCCTGCGCCGAACCCGAATCTCGTTGCGCAGGAGGTCAACGGCATGGTCTATTACTACGATGCCTCTCAACTACCTCCGGTCAACAACTACCCAACCTTCTCTGCTCCTCCTGCCTATCCGCCCAACGTCATGAGTATGGGTGGCATGGTAACGCCCAGCCCGGATGGGTTCTACTACACCCAACAGGCACCTGGGATGGTCTACTACCCACAGTAGAGCTGTGAGGCGCCGAAGGACACATATTTCACCTATCCACCTGCTTATTACCCGTACTCGATTTAATTACTACAACTACGACATCAGACCTAAAAAACAACAAAAGCACACGCGACACTTATTGATGGGAGACTTTTTTTGGGTGGTGTATGGATGGGCATTAGGGGCTTCGGAGGCTTCGGCGAAGCGACATACTTTCTCGGTTGTTGGCATCCTAGTACTTAAGAGTGCCTCATTATGTTGGATGAAGGGGAGGACCTTGGTGGACTTGCTCCGAGAGTGCCATCCTGCCTTGGAAGATGGCTCAGATGCATTGCTGTTACGGATGGCAACTGGCCGCTGTGTTGGTGACGAGATCATTCTCCTGATTCTGTCGAACGACTTGACACACTACTTTGGGATGGGCGAACTGTTGGGATTGTGTTCCGAGTGGGAAGGGTCATGGCTAAGGGCCCTGCTTGTCATTGTTGGCGGACGGACGTTTCCTTTTTTGTTTTGCCACAAAAAACTGATTTGTGGGAGACGGGGAGCTGGACCGGTGAGGTTTGCCGCGATTTTCTATTGCTTGCTATGCCTATCCAGCTCTTGTCGCCCGAGGGGATGTGTTTGTTGCGAGCCCATGAGTGGTGTTGTGCTTTCATGGCAATGGCGTTGGGTGTCTGGTGCAATATATATATACCTGAATTCAAGTGTCAAGGTGGACATTGGTGAACTCAATTTCCCATGAGGCGGCGTGCAGTCTATGTTCTCTATCGTAGATGAAGCTGTGAATGCCAAATTCGCGAAACCGGAACTTTTCGGTAAACATTGACCCTTCATACCTCCGTTGGTCGGTCAATGACTCGATTGATGCCGAGTCCGTTGATCATGACATGTGCAACAAAGCCAAGACGCACCAAAGACCGTCTACGCCTTAGCTCCACATGGACCTCGACATGATATCGGAGCTCCATACTTGCGGAGATCTAAAAAGTCAAGGCGGACCCATCTTGTGAGCCATGTGAGATGCTATTGTTGGCATTGGCCAACCGGAAGACAAGTGTAGACCCAGGATAGTCGACCATCTGACGTGCGGGACCATGTAGGGCATCAAACTCGTCAACGTCTGTGCCCTGATCCCCTGGATAGGTTCAAGCACATGGCCAGGAAGGAAGGGGGAAAAATACTTCAAACCAGCTGCTCCAGTGATGCATGGGGCAGTCCGGGTTGACGACAGTCAGATGACCAACGAGTCTTTGCTTGATGGACAAGTTTTTACGTACGAGGTATTCTCACCCCAGGGGATTTGTCTGTGAGAGCAGCCGAGAGCCAGGGATAGAGAGGCACAGGGTGGAGTCGAGAAGCAGTGAAAGAGGGAATACGGACAGTGGGTGGTACAAGGTTGGTTGCAGCTGAGGACTCTGTAAGATGTCGTGCTGTTGACGTTGAGCGACCGGATTGGGAGCTACCCTAGCTCTTGGGCGTCTGGGGAGTGTCAGCTCAAGTGAGGAGAAGCAAGCTGCCAAGCCAGCTAGATCAAGGCAAGCTTCATAGTCGAATGCTCGGCAAGATACGGTGTCCCCATGTAAAACCCAGCTTGAATTTTCTGCTTTGGCCTCAAGGATGACTCGAAACGTCAGGTTGAATTGGGTGTGGTTGCACAATGCATACAAGGTTGAAGTAAACGTGCGTGCTCCGTCTAGGACTCTAGAGTGAGGCTTCAGATTTTGGTAAAGACCATTCAATACAATGTCCAAGCTCAAAATGCATATGGTACACGCAGGCAATTCGCATACAGTACGTGTTATGATGCGTTAGCGAGCCGATTGCAAACGGCCTCCCGAGGTTCGACTTGAGCTCGACAGCCCCCGATTGGAAAGGCGAGGAGACGGAGCAGGGGGTAGGGGGGTGTAAAGGTGTGAGGGTGTGGTGGCACAAGTTGAGACGTGCGTCACGCGAGACAGATGCATTTTATTGTTTGAGTCAATTGAGTTGGATGGATTGAAAGGCACCAACGAATAGGGACAGAAAACAAGAGTATCTAGCAAGGGAAGTGTAAATAGAAACCCTACCTGGAAGGGAATGACCGATGATACCAACCTTATGTACGGGGTGTAGCTGGCCAGGGGCCAGGGTTGACTTGGTACAGATGATACTTTTGAGCAAGTCTCGGTGCTGGATGTGCATGGACTCATGGAGCTCAAACCCGTCGTGTGTGACTCGAAGTACTTACACCGTATTATATTACTGTGTACCTATTACCACCCTGTGCAGTACCGCCGTAGAAGGGAGAGGGGCATAACTGACCGGCGATAGCATGGGAGCCATCTCCCATTTTCACCTCGTACTGCCTGACGTACCGTCAACAAACACGGTTCAACTCGCGTTGGCGCCCGGATAGCTGCTGGCGAGGCCGAAGGGGATCGAACTTCCACTGAAACAGCCCGGCTGCGGGAGTGGGTGTACGGACGATTTGATTGAGCGGACAATCGCATGTCTCGCATCATCCCCTAACTAGGCTGGGAGGCAAACTACGAAAGGATGCGCGTTCTGGCCTGGAGCCTAGGATGATGATGGAGGACGGCTTGCCAGAGTTTGCGGATAGGGAACTTACGTGGACGGTGGGACAGGAAACGAAGTGCCTACCTGCTGCCGACATGACACCTTACGTAGGAGACGGTGTGTATGAGGTACCTTTGCCAATGGACCTCGCCAATGGACCTCTCCCAGCCTGGGATGCGTCGAGGTGGTGGTGCTGTGTTGATTCCTAAGCAACGGCCATGGCCAAAGGAAGACACAGTCTTCTTGGCGGTTTCAGTGGCCAATGTCACTGAACTGACCAGGCTTCGCAGTCCCCCCTCGCATGCCATGCTATTCGTTTACTTTCCACCCTGTCTCAGCTTTGTCCGCCGGCTGGTCTTCCATGTCCCGGCGGTTCGGTTCCCTCCATGGCTGTCTGATAACCAGGCACCTGCTAGGCAACTTAGAGGTAAGTCGGTACACGCCTGACGCGGCTCAATGAGGCGTCGCAAGACAATCATAGGTCGTGGTGGCTCGTCGTTTGTTCGCTGACCGACTCCTGGTTCCCGTCCCGCTCAAAAGAGCACCAGTGCTGGTATACGGGGCATCCTAGACATAATGTCTCTGGGAAGGGAAAGAGCAATGTAGGACGAAATCCAATGTTGGGACCACAGTCAATGCTCAACAGTCTCACGCACCAGACCGAGAAGAGCACTCGAATGGAAACCTGGAACACACAGCAACAGCAGCAACAGCAGCAACGGCATCAACAACAACAAACACGCACACACCCCTCCGTATGTACAAAGTACATACAACACTGTGCAATCGTCCTTCGTAGACGAAAGATAGAAGCGGGGAAATCAGGGGCCCTGGACGGGGATCGTGACCAGTGACTCCGTGACCTGTGACCAGCATGGATGGCGGCATCGGTGAGGCGGCGGCTGCGTGGGGCCAGGGCCGGGAGGCATGTCACGGGCACGTCACGGGCACTTCGCGGACACGCCTCAGGCCTTCAAGCACCATCCGGCAGTAGTACTCGGTACCTTCCCGCTGATAGCGTTCAGGGTAGCGGTGGCCGCCAGCAGCCTATCCCCTATCGCGCTGAACGTAGGTACCTACAACCCTACAACCCTACAACCATACATGCACCAGTTTCTGTTCCATTCAATCCATTCTGATTCTCTCCCCACCCCGCTCAACACTCGCTCCAACCACTCATTGCTTCTAGCTTCTCTCCCAAGTCTCCATCTCGGTGGCTGCTTGCTCTTGTTCTTGCCCCAGCATCAGCGTCGTCTCCACTCCCCTCTCGTCTTCCCCGCCCCAGCCCGGAGCCCACAAGCCTAAAGGTACCTAGGTACCTAGGTAGGTAGGCACTCTAGCCTCTAGCACCGTATCGGTGCTGTCGCCACTGTGCTGTCGGGTACTGGGGCAAAAGGCAGAACGCCTTCGCAGCGACAAAAGGTACTAATGAAAACCGACATGTGGGAAGCTGCTGGAGAATGGCGGTCGGTCAGGCAGTAGGCAGTGGGGGGAGACTGACGACAGCGGGCCCGTATGTGGTGTTTGCCTGCTCGAGGCTGCGACGCCAATGGCGACAGCGTCCGCGTCTCCTCCTCGCTGCCTGTTGAGCAGCCTGTTTGTGATACCTACCTGACGATGGCAAACTTGTCAGCTACAAAGTATCAATGGCAAAGAACAAGACAAGTCGCCTGCAAATGCGTGTGAAAGCGACTGCCTGGAGAGTGTGCTGAACTGATTATCGATTACCAGTATCTGAGTCTCCGCAAACGACACGCCCCCTGACCCCCCCCCCCCCCCCCCTTCTCCCTTGCGTTAGTATCCATGACCTATCCATGAGTCGCACTGAACCAAACGCGCACCAGCTTGCACGCTTGGTTGCGTTTATCGCCTCCTCGGACACTTCCTTGGCGTGGCCGCTTTTACTTGCAGCCCCGAATACCGTCAACTTCCCGAAGCCGCACTCCCGAGGCACACGCGAGCTCTTGCACAAGCCTGTCTTGGACTATTCCGTATGCATTAATCTTCACCGTCTTACACGGTAGCTGCCTTTGGTCTACGTATCCCAGCTCTCTGTACTTGGTGGCTTCGTCTTGTCCTGTTCCACGCGCACACCAACCAGCCAGGCACTTTTCTCTCCCAGCTCCTGTTTTGGCCGGCACCAGGTCTTAACTACTCCGGCTGGAAATTTCCTGCAGAATGCCCCGCGCGTTGGCAAAGCTGAATTCGTCAAGTGTTTCCTCCCAAAGCTGATCCGCAACAACCTTGGCTTTTGGTTCGTATGTATAGGTGGCAAGCCTGTATGTGAACTGTTAACCCAGCGCCAGAGTTACGACGTAAGATTTTTTTCCTTTTCGGAGCAGCAATACTTACGGATGAATCTCGCAATTGACCACGAACCCGCCGTGGGATTCACTCCCTTGGACCGCTGCAGCGTCAACATACGTTATGGCGCCTTCCTCCGCCGTCTTGGCCGTGAGCGACTTGATCAAGTCGAAGATGGCCCCTGCCACACCACGAAGCTTGCGGAACAACCCCGTCTTGGTCAGTCCCGGCTCAACCATGTTCACAACGGCGTCCTCGGGATCGACGCCGTCGGCCAATCGGCTGAGAAATAATTGCCCGAGTAACTTGGACACGTTGTAGCGCTCTGCAGGGTCCCATGCTGTGATTTCCATGTCGTCAAATGATGGCAGCAGTGGCTTTTTGTCCCGATTGGGAAATTTGGCGAAAGTGGACATGATCGAGTTCACGACCGTAACTCGTGGCGTCACCCCGGTAGGCGACTTAGCCATGAGGATTGGGAGGAGAAGTATCACGAGCAGCATTGTGCTGAGGTAGTTGACCTGCATCACCTTCTCGTGTCCCGTAGAAGCCAACCCGAATTCTACTTCAGCCAGGCCTGCGTTCAAAATTGCAATGTCAATCCTTGACAGCTCCGTTTCGCACCGCTGAACCAAAGCACGAATGGACTGGTAGGACTCCATCTCCAATAGCCAGACATCGATTTTAGCACTGGGATTAGCAATCTGCAAACTGGAGACGACTGCCTGGCCACGCTCGAGGGAACGGGCAGTAATGACGAGGCGTGACAGGCCAAGAGCGAGCATATGTCTGGCACTTTCGAGGCCGAGACCACTGTTGCCACCGGTAACGATGGCTACCTTGCCGCCCAGATCGAGGTCCTTTGGGATTGTTGGAGACTTGGACAAAAATTGGGCTTTGATGAACATGGAGAGGTAGCCCGACGTTACGGGAGCCATGTCCTTGGATGAAACCATCTTGGTTGTGTGTTGCTGCCGTTGCTGTGGGCCGAAACTGGAAAAGGAGAATGAAGAAGTTGATTGGGAAGAGGAATCAGCTATGGCTCTTTGAAGTTGCTCTTGAGATTGTCTTTCTCTTTGCTCGTATTTATGTCCCTCTCTTACCTTGTATTGGCTCAAGGTGTATCCTTTATAGGGCTGTCGTGTGAAGAGTGCGGACACGGACATGGCACAATTCCGGTGCCAAGCCAAGCTCACAAACCATTCTAGGAATAGACTGTAATTGACTAGCTAACAATGTGACATGGAACGGGAGACTCGGCGATATTCCATGTCATTAACTACGTACCGATGAAGCGCGTCACAGACAGTCGTAATTCCAGGTGCTGTCACTCGCATTCAAATCTGGTGGAGGAAATGTGAGGTGATCCAATAAGCCCGCGAACAGTATAAAACAGCTATTCCCAAAGTGGAAAATGATGAAAGCTTGGCACACTGCACTATGCATCATGATTGGATCAGAATGATGAGCTAGTTGGGCCTTTAGCTTCCTCCAGCCAGGTACCCAGCCATGCCCTCAAGCATTGTCGATCTGGAGAAGTTGTGGTTTAAGCGGTTTGGTCTACCCAGGGCCCTGTGGCAGGTTGTGGTGCTCTCTGCTTGGCAATGTGGCAGCAACACGAGACTTGGTGACTGCAATTTCTACTAAGTTTGTAAGCTTGGTTTGTTTTCGATGCTGTCGATATTGAGGGCACATGCTGAAATCGCTGTTCTGGTTCTAGAGTGGGCAGAATGGCATGCACTAGGCGCACGGCAGCGTCCTACCGGCATTACAGTGTAACTTAACAAGCTGAACAATTCGTGGCATGTCGTAATTACTCCAAAGCTCATGCAAACCCGACAAGTGAGTAGCTTCTGAGGTCCTAAGGAACCCACCCCTCTTATCGCCCGTTGATCTTTCTCCACAGTCCACACCTCTCCTCTCGCTCTGATCCACTTGCCACTTTGTGCAATCAACCACAACAACTTCATGGCTGTGGCTGTGAATAGCTGTTGTCTCAAATTCTTCATCTCCGCTGTCTATTGTCCCAATCCTTCAGAGCTCCTCTTCATTAATAACATTGATCAAGGGGTCAACGTGTAACAGCACGATCACGCCTGGCAGTCCGCACACAGTACACCACGACAGCCCTCCGTTCCGCCGCCTCCAAATCTGTCCCCCTTGGCCTAGGACGGGGATGCTGACCACGAATCATGCAGGCTCCAAGCCTGAAGGGTTCAAGTTCATCGTCAGCACGCCGTTACAAAGACGCAGCCAAGATCATCAACGTCTTGTGAGAAGCCATGTCACCCGCGGGAGAGGCCGGCGCAAGGGTCACCGTCCACTCCCATCCTGGATGAACCATGGCGCAGACGAGCAACCCCAGCCCAACCCACATGAGGCTCCCGGCGGCTGTCTACTTCCCAACCCAAGCCGCGTGGGCTCTGAGTTGGCCTGGATCCAGTTTCCTGAAGTCATGAAGCCATACATGTTTCAGGCCATTTTGAGATGTTCGCCTGCCCCTCCCGCGCTGTTTGTATGCACCGTCAACCAAGAATCCGAGTACTAATCGTGTGCTGCCATTTTTAGTTTTAACAGTTGTCCAGGACAGGATGTACCCAACGGGGTTATGTCTTGAAGTGGAGGCAGAGGACAGTGCCTGGGTTGGATCCCTCATGGCCGATCCCGTCTACCTCCATTCCATGCTGTTTTCCAGCGAAGCCTGGCTGGACGAGAACCTTGGTCGCGATCGCAGTCTCTCAGCGCAAATGCACCTTCTTAAGACTTTGAGATTACTCCAAGAGAGAATATCCGTTCCCAACGATCCCCTTGCCATATCTGACCAAACTATCATGACCGTTGTTACCCTGGCGTTGGCGGCACAAGTCTTTGGCGATCGAGCAGGTGTGGAGAACCACATGCAAGGTCTCCAAAGAATGGTGGATCTACGAGGTGGCTTTGGATCGCTCAAGACATCGACCCATGAACTGCCAGGCAAAATATGCAGGTACTTACTCCCGAGTCTCAATAATTTATGGGCGGTCAAGTCTAACTGTGATGTTTGTAGGGTTGATCTTGGCATCGCTTTAACATCCGGACGCCGCCCAGCATTCTTTCGCGATGCCATCTCTTGGGGTTGCTACGTTGATGACAACCAAAGAAAACGACCTGCTAGCCTTGCTTTCGAGGATCCAATTATTTCAATCACTGAGTTTCTCAACTGGAGGCTCCTCAATGTTTGGAAAGACTTGCAACAATTTTCCAATCTATGTAACCTTGCCGGCCAAACGGGGCATAAGCTAACCCAGACAACGTTCAGCGAAATCATGGTATCGGTCATGTACCGGCTTCTTCACATGTCTTTCGAGGACTGTCCCTTGAACGATGCTCTCCGGGTCGGCATGATAACTTTTACCACAGCCATGTTCCTGCAATGGCAGTGTTTGAAGTCAGGCGAACGGCACATAGAGGAATCACTCAGCAGTGCGTTGCTGAAACTACATGAATCTTCTGTCCATGTTCCGCCTCCGGTGTTATTTTGGCTCCTCACAGTAATGCATACGTCATTCTCTGGTGATGCCGGAGGGCGCCATGCGAGCTGGTTCAGCGAAGTTGTTAGGCTAGTCCCTTTGCTGTCATGGGAAGAAGCACGGAAGGCGTTGAAATCAATGATTTGGGTGGACTCTGTGAATGATGACAAAGGCAGAGAAGCGTTTGAGAAGGCAAGGTTGAATGTTCCTTAGCCAGGTAGAGAAAAGCGCCGGGGGCCAAGGCTTCAATGGCAATGCGTTACGAGCGGCAAAGTCTTTATTATCCTGTGCCACCTCATTCTCAAGAACAGAGAAACAACTCCAGTAAATCTGGAGGTCCATGGAATTTGAGTGCGAGAGGTCCGAAGAAGGCCGGCTACTCGTAACGTGGCTTGGTGTTTGTCATGTCCTACGGCGTCTCCGTTGGGACAGACCAGGCGTCTCCGGAACGGCGACTCCCAGAAACGGTATTCCGTCCGCATGACTCCGTCTTCCCTGCTTCTGCACTTTGGATATTTGCACATGTTGGCATAAACCTCAGTCAGTCATCTGACAGCGCGTTCCCAGCTTGCCCAGGCAGAGAGGCTAGAGGGGGGTGAGGCGAGCGGACCAAAAAGCACGTTACAGCGGCGGCGGGGCCAAGCCTAATTCGCTTGACGCCACACAGGCATCGGCCAAGCCTATCATGACCTGTGATTGCCATGCTCGGTGCGGGGCCATGAGGGGACCCATTCTGGGACCAGCAGGATCAGTACCCAAAATGATACGGCCCTGGGCCGTGCAGAGACGCCCTTGTGCTACAGCGCGTGTCGCATCTTACAGTGCGGACGGAGAGGTACCTGGATCGCCGCTGCCGTCCTCACGCCCGCTGCCGCCCAGTGGGCCCTTCAGAGTCAGTTGGTTCTAATGCTGTACTGTACTGTACTGTACTGTACTTGTGCTGGGTGGTCTCTCGCCCGGTCCCCAGCCAGTAGCCGTTAGCAAGCCAGCGCCCAGCCAGTAACCCAGTGAGCAGTGCCGAAGGCAGCCAGGTTCTCCGTCAGCTGGTACCCGGACACCCTACCTGGCACCCTACCTGGTACCCGCAAGCCCGCCTGAGATACCGCTCTGGCTCCTAGCAGCCAAAACCTAACTAACGCCCAGGGCACCTACCTTTTGGCCTTCTCGCCGCAGCAGCTGGCAGCCGAACGTGAGCTGCCGACGTCTACTTCTACTCCTCCCACCACCAAACTCTCACCCTCCTTCCTCTCACCTCCATCATCATTCGACCTCCCTTTAACTCCATCATCTTCCACTTCCCACCTCACTTTTAATTCACCATCTCTTACGCCCGGAATTTCCTCCTGGCCTCCATCATTACAACGGGCGACGGCCGTCCTGCACCGCCGACTTCTTATCTTTGCCCCGATAGCAGCACTTCGTCACCGCCCCAAGTAGGCAGGTAAGGCTCCACCATCATCGTCGTCATTCCTCGCTCCTCGCTCCTCATTCTCATCATCTTCGCCATCGCGAGATTGAGCCTCAGTCATCAGTTTCAAAACTATTCGAATTGCCCACTAACCGACCCCGCCTTCAGCGCCACCATGGCTTCCGGAACGCCCTCCACCAGCCTTGACAACATGATTACCGTCAAGGTCCAGTTCGACGGCGTCACACGCCGCACCAAGATGCCGCTTCGGGATATGGTCCCCAAGACCCTCGAAGGCAATGTACGTGAATCAGTCCTCGCAGCCGTCAAGACCTCTGGCCCCTCTCTTCGGGTCTTTCGGGGGCCTTGTCGTTCCTCCCACCTCCCCCAGCTCCCTGCTTGCGTAACCAATTCGCGAAACCTTGTCCCTCGGCCGTGTTATTGACTTTTAGTAGATTCGAACCTTCCTCCACCTCCCCGCTGAAGCCGATGTCAGCTTCGAGCGGTACTCTGACTCCGCTGGTGCCTTCGTTCACCTGGCGCCCGAAAACGTTCCCATTTACAAGCAGCTCTACCGCGCCGCCAAAGCCAAGTCGAAGCTCAAGATCCGCGTCACCGTCCAAGGACAACTCCCGAAGACGTCCCCCAAAGCCGTCACTATCGAGGACGAGCCTGAAGCTGCCTTTTCTGCCCCAACCTCTGAGAGCCCCAAGGATATCCCCCAGGACACCACCCAGGAGATGCCCGAGGAGACTCCCGAGGAGACCCCCCAGGACATTCCCCAGCAGAGCCCTCTGGACAGCCAGGTCAACATCAGCCCTGCCCCGACGCCCACTGCTGATGCTGCCGCTCCCAGCCCATCGGCCACCGCCTCGCTCTCGGAGGCTACCCTTTCAGAAACCACCTTGCCTTTCCGCACCAACCCTCTCTCAAGGACTTACAACTTGAATCTGCTAAGCGACGCTGCTAGACTCATTGGAGATCGCCCAGACGCTCGTCGCGATTTCGAGAGCCGACTTGCCAGCTTGATGGAGCAGCAGTCTGGTCTCGCCAGCCGTTTAGCTACCACACAGGCCGAGGAGCGAGCGCGCCGTGCGCAGATCATTGCCTCCGGCTGCCACAGGCCTACTGATCATCAGCACAACATTTGGGCCGGATCATCCAATGCCCCCAGCGCCGCCTCTTGCGCTCTCAGCTGCGCTGCCCGTGAAGGTGTCGCTGACGCCGCCGTCCGGGCCGCCTTTGCCATTTGCTGCAACAGCTGCGAGAAGACTATCCCCGACGTCCACTACCACTGCTCCACTTGTGATGATGGCGACTTTGACCTATGCCAGAGTTGCGTTGAGCGGGGCATCACCTGCCACGGCCACGACCACTGGTTGATTAAGCGCACCACGGTCGAGGGCCGACTGATCCAGAGTACCACTGAGACCATTGCCCCCAAGCTCAAGAAGGAGCTCAAGCCAATCGTCAAGGTCGAGACCAAGATCGAAACCAAGAGCGAACCCAAGGTCGAGTGCAAGATCGAGACCATGGACGAGATTCCGTCGATTCCCAAGCCCACATTCGAGCCTCTGATCGCTCGATGGGCCTCCCTGGGTGTCATGCGCACTTGCAACTGCTGTGTTCAGGGTATGTTGCTAACAGCTGCCTCGTTGGCCATAATCCCAATGCTAATGAATGTCCAGAACTGCCCGAGTATGAGTTTCTCCACTGCAACACCTGCGAGGACTATGACCTGTGCCAGCCTTGTTTCAACAAGAACGCTCATGGCCACCATCCCCAGCATGGCTTCGCCCCTGCTGTCAAGGGCACCGAGATGCCTCAGCACATCAAGGTCAAGATGGCACCTGGCCGCAACCAGATGCACCATGCCATCTGCGATGGCTGCGATAAGGTACCTATCCATTCCCCACATTGTCTAACACGTCTAATCTCTCTAGTACATCGCTGGTGTTCGCCACAAGTGCCTCGACTGCCCTGATTGGGACTACTGTGCCAACTGCATCAAGACTAGCAAGCTGTCTCACCCGAGCCATCGGTTTATCCCCATCTACGACCAGCTCGTAGACATCCGCGCCCGATCTGCTACCCCCGTTCACGTTGGCATTTGCTGCGATGGACCCCTCTGCAACAACGAGGCGTACCCAGCATACATCCGCGGCATCCGTTACAAGTGCGCTGTGTGCAATGATACGGACTTCTGCGCCAACTGCGAGGCCAACCCTCGCAATACCCACAACAAGACTCACCCCATGATTATGTTCAAGACTCCCGTTCGCCACGTCAGCGTGACCACCACGGGCGAGCATCAGGACGGCCAAAGAATGCCCTCTATGGGAGACCGAAAGGCCACTAACTCCAAGGCGACCGAGACTGTCGCCCCTGTGAGCGGCAACACGATCAACCCGGTTCAGACTATTGTGGATATGAAGCCCTCTGAGCCTGCTTCCGTAAAGCTTGGACCTAAGAAGGAGAAGGTGACTCCCACGCCCCTGAGCGCCGTTTTTGTCAGCGACACCATTGTTGATGGCACCATCCTCGCTCCCAACCACGTCTTTGAGCAGACTTGGATCCTCCGTAACGAAGGCACGACAGCTTGGCCCGCTGGCTGCTCAGTCAAGTTTGTTGGTGGTGACTACATGGGCCATGTTGATTCCAACCATCCTGCTCGCATCTCTGAGCTCGTCTCCGCCTCCGAATCGACGGTTTGCTACAACTCGCTAGCCCCCGGTCAGGAGTTCCCCTTCACTGTGCTTCTCCGCACCCCCGGCCGCGCTGGCAAGCTTGTGTCGTACTGGCGTCTCACTTCCCCCTCCGGCGACAAGTTTGGCCACCGGCTCTGGTGTGACGTCAGTGTTCGAACTGTCAAGTCTGAGCCCAAGGTTGAACCTGAGACTACCACCGAGGAGCTGAAGCCCGAAGCTCCCGAAGAGGATGTCAAGAAGACCGAGGTTGATGATAGCCAAGCCTCGAGCCAGATGATCTTCCCCAAACTTGAGAAGGAGTCTCCTATGGCTAGCATCCACGAGGCTGCCCAGCCCGTGCCCAGCCTCGATGCTGAGCTGGGTGAGGCGAAGGAGTCAGCTGATGAGGACTGGGATCTCTCCGAGGACGGCTTCATGACGGACGAGGAGTACGACATCCTAGATGCTTCTGACGAGGAGTACCTGGAGGCGCAAAAGAAGAAGGTCGCTGCCAAGTAAGGATGGCGCGCTCTATCACGGTTTGGATGGGGATATGGGGTTCCGGAAATTGATGTCTTTGTCTGCTGCTCCCCCTCTTGTTATCTCTGTATTATCTCCTCTGTCTTTCTCCCCGCTTGGCCTAGCGATTCATTCTCCACGGACAATTGCAGTCGACCAAACTGAAGAAAAGGCTATGTGCCCTGGCTTGGATCATCGTTTCTTTCTTTGGGGGGGGGGGCCCACGCTCATTTTTCTTGGAACTGGTCGACAGGGACGGAAGCAAATTGAAATATTTGATCAGTAGTAGGCTCTCAATAAATGTACTAGCAAATCTCTGGGTTCCTCGGATCGTCTTGTGTAGGAGAGAATACCTGAGCTCACGGCCGATGACTTTGCTACGATGACACCATGGAAGTGCTCGACTGCATAGCAAGGTTCATGCCACGTCGCCGTCAGCTGAGATGCTAATATGATTGGCCTGGCGTAATGGCTTACAGACACTGTGAGTGCATTTGGCGATTGATCCCCGTACAGAACCTGTGCGTCTGAATGGTGGTAGGTCAGGACTGGGCAGACCATGGCGCGACCCATGTCACGGGATCTGCGCCTTTGTCCAGAACAGAGGGGGCGAGCAGGCGCCGCGGCGCCGAAGAGGCCTAGTCAGGCTAGCCTTCCTCATCAGTCAAGTGGGAGCTTGGTGCCTGAGGACCTAAAGGCCTCTCAGCTGCAGAAAAAGCGGGCCCGCCTTTTTTTTTTTTGAAAGGGTCATCAGCCGCCCATCAGCCAGTGCACCCGCTCCCACACCAAAACATCCTACTCGCATTTTCGTGTCGTTTCCTAGGGCGACCGGGCCTTGATGCGACTGCGCTGCCATCTCCGCCGCATCGCCCAACATCGTCCGACGTTCTAAATACTTCGATTCGATCTCTCAGCTCTGTTACTTGCAGCTGTCTAATCTTCTTACCCCCTTTTCCGCTTGCGAATCACACCCACAAGGCGTTAGCACCTTTGACGCGCCCTCGACCTTGGGTCTTCACCCTCATCTCCTTCCAACGATATCTCTCTCCGTTTCATACATACCATCAACAACTGTTCAATATGGTTACCTTTTCCATCCCCGGCGACAGTGAGCTCGCCGAGTCGGCCAGGGGCACGCCCCGTCCGCGTCCTCCTCTTCCCTTCGCGAAGCGCGCCTACGTCTCGTCTCCTTTCACAAACAAGCGCCTAGGCACTCCTCAGAGTGCCCCATCAAGAAGGCTTTTGACGACTCGCGACGAGGTTCCATCGAGCAGCCTTACCAAGAGCTCGCTCGCCACTGCTCGCAACATCTTCAGGGCGTCCACAATCAGCGACAGTCCTCACAGCGCTTCCTTCTCCCCGAGCCTACCTCAGAGCACCATGAAAAAGTCTTTCGCCCCCGGAGCCACCCCAGAGCCGAACCGCACGTTCCGAGAGTCTACCGCCCAGCCTACCCCTCGGGGAATGGCAACGAAGGTCACATCTAAGGAATTGTTCTCGTTGCGAATTGAGGACCCTGATCCTGAGCTGTCTGGTGAAGCCCTGGCCAGGAAGGTCCCTAAGGATTGGAATGCCAAAGGTTCAATCTACGCCGACCAGTACCTCGCGCACCTTTGCCCCCATGGCTTCGACGACGAGCAGCGAAGACAGTTCTTCTGCATCCTCGATCTCCGACGGCTCAAATATGCAGCCAACGAGATATTCCTCGAGAAGGATTGGAAGCTGAACATCATCAACTTCGCAAAGGAGTTTGAGAAGAGTCGCAGTCTTATTCTTTTGCGATACGGCCTATACGAATTCCATAACGTCAAACCATCCAAGGACGTTCTCAAGAGGTGGCGACGAGAGCACGGCCTGCCTGACCCCGAGGAGGAGGAGGATGCCGCGCCAACTCCAACAAAGGCTACTTCATCAAAGAAACGCAAGGCTGATGACGAACTATCAAAGGATGAAAGCCTAGCGGCCACCCAAAACAAGCGACGAGCTGCGGAAATGGATGAGGAGGAGCAATCGCGCCCCACTCCTACACCCGCGCTTAACAGCAAGAACAAGAGGAAGGCATCAGTCAGCGAGGACGTTGAAAGCCAGCCTTCCAAGATGCAAAAATCTACTCCTTCGGCGGCGAAGTCTCTCTTTGAAAAGATTGCAAACAAGTCATCTACTCCTGCCGATTCCCCGGTGAAGGCTACACCCAAGACGGCGGACAACACCCCAACCACTAAGCCAAACCCGTTCGCGGTGAACAAGACCAACGGCGGCGGCAGTGGCCTGGCCCGTTCCGTCTTCCAGAATCTAAAGCCCGGGAATGCCCAGGGTGGCGGCAATATCTTTGGATACCTCTCCGATGCCAGCTCAGCCAAGAACAGTGGTGTGGATGCTGATGCAGAGAGTGAAACCGACTCCGACGCCGAGCAGAGCCAGGAGACTGGACAGAGTGATGAGCCAAGCGCGGCCGCCAGTGGCGCCGACGCGGCTTCTCAAATCGGGTCGGCCCTCTTTGGCAACAAGGCTGCTCCCACCAGCGCTCCTGTTGCTGGCGGTTCCAGTGCCCCTGGAACCAGGGAGAGCACCCCTGGTCGAAGTCTCTTTGATCGTGTGACCAAGAACAGTGAAGGTCAGCCATTGCGGTTAGACGATAAGCCTGAGTCTGAAGCAGCCCCCTCTGAACAGGCAACCTCAAAACCCGTCGACCAGACTTGGAACCCAAGCACCACCCCAATCAAGTTCGCTCCCACGGCTTCCACCACTCAGGCCGCCTCTTTGTTTGGCAATGGCACACCCGCGTCATCCACCCCCGTGTTTGGTTCTAAGCCTTCTGTTACCTCCAGCATCTTTGGGGCCCCTAAAGCTGCTGAGAAGGCGTCCTTGGAGGCTATCGCCGATAAAGACAAGTCTGGGGGCGAATCTGATAAGGAAAATGACGAAGCCCCGAAGAAGTCCCTGTTCGAGGCCAAGGCTCCAGCCACACAATCGAATGTCGGTGCCTCACTCTTCCAGCAGAAGCCGGCTGCGGATGGCCCCAAGGCGGCAGATACTGCGAAGCCTGTGTCTACCTTGTTTGGAGCTCCCAAGTCGGATGACAAGCCGGCGACCCCCTCCCCCAACTTGTTTGGCTCAATCAGCAAGCCAGCAGGGACCGCATCTACCCCTGCTGCAGCTCCTGCGCTGCAAGCTTCTTCGCTCTTCGGAGCGAAGCCTGCAGAGGCCACGAAGCCTGTTGGTGCTCCCAGTGCTAGCTCTATGTTCGGCGCGGCCAGCGCTACCTCGAACAGCACTGATGCCAGTGCGACGGGCTCTCTATTCGGGGCCAAGCCAACGAGCACCGCTTCCACTACCACGGGTTCTCTGTTTGGGGCCAAGCCGACCAGCACCGCGACCCCAGCCACGAGCAACATATTTGGAGGTGCCTCATCAACCCCGGCGACTAAACCCTTGTTTGGCGCCGTTATCTCTAGCGATGCCTCTACTCCCAAAGCTGATTCCGCTACTGCTCCAATTTTCAGTTTCGGGGGTGCTTCAGCTGCTACCAGTAAGCCGAACGGAGCCTCGGAGCCTGCATCCAAGCCTCTCTTTGGCGTGCCCATGTCGCCCTCATCGTCCGCTCCTGCGTTCGAAGGAAGCCCAATGAAGCAGGACGGCCCTTCTCCTGTCAAGAGGGCTTTCAACGGCGGAGGCGCCAGTGCGGCTTCAGCAGCCCCCATATTCAGCTTTGGCGCCGCATCAAGCACCCCTGCTGCTCCCGTCTTTGGCGGCCCCTCATCAACGCCAGCCAACGGTGCGACCTCATCTTCAAACGTGGGATTCGCCTTCGGTGCGTCGACAACTGGATTCAACAACCCCTTCGCCTCTGGAAACAGTGGAAGTGCGCCTGCATTTGGTTCGGCGTCGACCTCGGCCCCAGGAGGCATGTTTAGCTTTGGCGGCAGCACGGCTCCAGCCGCCAGTAGTTCTACATCAAGCCCATTCCAGTTTGGAGGTCCCAGCACCAGCGCGCCGGCACCTACCTTCGGAGGGAACCAAACCAGCAACACACCGGCCTTGTTTGGCGGTGCTTCTGCTGGGGGAGCTCCGAGCTTCAACTTCACCGGGGCCTCTTCTCAGCCTTCAACTTCCGGGCCTACATTTACTGGATCCAATCAGCCAGCACCGGCCTTTGGCAACCTCCAACCACCAGCTGGTGGGGCCTCTACCGCCGGGACAAGTAAGTCTCCTTTCCCGCGCCGGAAAATCCTCCCGCTAAAGCGACGGCCCTAGACACACCGTTCAGTCTTGGAGGAGGCTCCAGCCTGGCCACGACACCTGCTGGAGGGACCCCGGAACCATCCACACCAGCCCAGGGAGCTACCGGCGGCAACGAGGAGGAAGGGGAGAAGCACGAGCAAATCAGCTTGACGGACGGGCTCGAGGCAGACGAGCAGATCCTGCACGATGTGCGAGCCAAGGTGTTGAAATTTATTCCGGCTACGGAGAAGTCGGATGACAAGCCCAAGTCGAAGAGCCCGTGGTCGACTCGGGGCGTTGGGCCGCTCAGGTTGTTGAAGCACAAGGAGACGAATGCGGTGCGGCTTCTTCTACGGGCGGAGCCTCGTGGCAACGTAGCGTTGAACAGGATGGTTCTGCCGAACGTGTCGTACAAGGCGGAAGAAAAGTATGTCAAGATGACGACGTCGAACGAGACGGGAGATGGTCTGGAGACGTGGATGATCCAGGTCAAGACGAAGGACCTGGCCAAGGAGTTGGCAGAGGCGCTTGAGAAGCACAAGGCACTCAATGACAAGTAATGCGGAGGACAAATCAAGGAGATGTGTTAGATGCATCCGCTGGGTGCTGATATAGACAGGTAAGGAAGGAACTGGTAGCATTGCGGGCGTTGCAGAGCATTGAGCTTTTAGGCTTGTTTTTGTTTTATTTCTGGGGGGGCTTTGAGCAAGTTTATCGAGTGGACTTGGGCCAGCCGAGATTGTCTATCCTGAGGAATGAGCAGTATTAGGTAGCTGTCGGAGCGAAAAGAAAAGACGAGCTCGACTTGGTTTTGTACAACCAAGAGAGAAACGAGAGTACAACAAGTATGTGTATGTGGCCTGTTCATTGTTAGGTAATAGTGTACGATGATGGGGAGAAGAAGAATCCGAGTCCCAGAGGTTCCAAAGTGTCAGAGCTTCAATGTCCCAGAGTCCCCAAACTATGTGATTCAGTGACGAGGTGAATCCAGAACAGTAATGCATAGATGGAAGTGGTAATAAATGCTTCAACGATACCAAGTGTGTGTAGTTGTGCCAGAAAGTTAAAGTGGAACGCGGGGAGCAGCGCGTCGCGTCAAGCACAGAGCACACCGAGCACAAAGCACAGTGCAAAGGCCTGAGGTACCGATTGCACTGCACCACACTGGTGGATTGAAACATCCCGCATCTCTTACTTCAAGCAGCACCCACACGCCGCCGAGCCGATCAAGATGCCCAGGTACCTTCTCCTGCTCTGACTGGCTCTGACAATGTCTTCCTTCTCTTCTCGTAGCATTCGCTAACTACCCTTTGCTTTCTCTCAGGGAAATTATCACGATCCAAGCCGGGCAGTGCGGCAACAGCAGTTGGTCTCCCCTCCCCCACCTCGGGCCTCACATCTCGCACCACAAAATTGACCGTTCAACTCTCACACAACACATGCGCGCGCACACACAAGTTTAGACCGCTAACTCGCCCTACCATTTCTTAGTCGGGAGCCAGTTCTGGCAGCAGCTCTGCCAGGAACATGGCATCAGCCAGGATGGCAACCTCGAAGACTTTGCGACAGAGGGCGGTGACCGCAAGGACGTCTTCTACTACCAGAGCGACGACACCCGATACATCCCCCGCGCGATCCTGATTGATTTAGAGCCTCGGGTACGTATACCCACAGCCAAGCCGAAGATGGGACCACAGAGCCATTGTGCGAGGGGCAACAAGTACTGAAACAGCGCGTCTTCAGGTCCTCAACGGCATCCAGACTGGGCCCTACAAGAACATATACAACCCCGAGAACTTCTACGTTGGCAAGAATGGCATGGGCGCCGCCAACAACTGGGGAGACGGATACCAGAGCGGCGAGGCCGTGTGCGAAGACATCATGGAGATGATTGACCGGGAAGCCGACGGAAGCGATTCCCTCGAGGTAGGCCTTCTCCAGACAGATACGACTCGCAGATGCAGCTTGAGCTTGCGCAACCTAACTTCCTCTTGGCCAGGGCTTCATGATGCTACACTCCATCGCCGGCGGTACCGGCTCCGGCCTGGGCTCCTTTCTCCTCGAGAGACTCAACGACCGCTTCCCCAAGAAGATTATCCAGACATACTCGGTCTTCCCAGACACCACCAGCGCCGGCGACGTCGTTGTCCATCCTTACAACAGCGTTCTCTCCATGCGCCGACTAACCCAGAACGCAGACTCTGTCGTCGTGCTAGACAACGGCGCCCTCTCCCACATTGCTGCTGACCGTCTCCACGTCCAGGAGCCTTCGTTCCAGCAGACAAACCAGCTGGTCAGTTGAGAGCATTCAACTCCTCATTACAGAAGTGAGCGGACCGATGCTAATGTCTCTCAAATACATAGGTCGCGACCGTCATGTCTGCTAGCACCACTACTCTACGATACCCCGGCTACATGCACAACGATCTCGTTAGCATCTTGGCCTCTTTGATCCCAACCCCAAGGTGTCACTTCCTCATGACGGCGTACACTCCCTTTACCGGCGACCAGGTTGAGCAGGCCAAGACGGTGCGCAAAACGACAGTACTAGACGTCATGCGGCGGCTGCTGCAACCCAAAAACCGCATGGTCTCGACGGTTCCTGGAAAGAAGAGCTGCTACATCTCCATCCTCAACGTCATCCAGGGCGAGGTCGATCCTACTGACGTTCACAAGAGTCTGCTCCGTATCCGTGAGCGTCGCCTCGCCACCTTCATCCCATGGGGTCCTGCCAGTATCCAGGTTGCCCTGACGAAGCGTAGTCCGTATATCCCCATGAGCCATCGCGTGAGCGGTTTGATGCTGGCCAACCACACCAGCATTGCAACGGTATGTCCCCGTGTTCTTTGATATGGTTCTGCAGATGGCTGATTGCGATGTCTCCCCTCGCCTAGCTCTTCAAGAGAATTCTAAGACAATACGACGGCATGCGCAAGCGCAACGCCTTCATGGAGAGCTACAAGAAGACGGCACCGTTCTCGGAGAACCTCGACGAGTTCGACGAAGCGCGGCAGGTCGTTGCGGATCTGATTGGTGAATACGAGGCCGCCGAGGGCGCAGACTACCTAAACCCAGACGCAGGGGAGAAGGCCACGTCGGCAGAGACGGATGGCCGAATGGCTTGAGAGGTCGATTGGATGAATGAGTTTGTGGACAAGTGTGAGAGCGTGTGCGAGTGTGCGAGTGTGCGAGTGTGCGAGTGTGTTTGATGCTTCAGTATTTGCAGAAGCAAGGGTATTGACATGGGGCATGGTTCTCAATGGCGTTTGGGCGACAAACTCCTTCAAGATTTGATAGAAAACTGAGGCTGCTGCCCAGGGTAGGTAGATGGCCGAGTGACAAAGGCGTGCAGATATGTTGAGAAACATCATTTACATTGACACATGGTATCCGGTTACAATTTGCTGTTGAAAACGAGCCAGTCAACTCTTCATTTACGTAGCCTTTCTTATTCAATATTCATATGTGTTGACTCGTCCGTTCTCAGTCAATGCTTCTAGGGCTGTTCACGGCAAAGCCAATGCTCGACGTCGCCGTCACTATGTTGCCACGGTATGCCCAAAGACAAATATGTTCCCATATCTTCTCTTGAACTGCTTACAAACGAGTCGTTCACCTGCTCGGCTTATTGTGATCTCCTTTCGGCCAGTCCCATCGTCTCAATCGGCGCCAGGGTAACATAAAAATGCAAAAAATATCCAGCAAGTTTCTTTCGGAAGAAGTCAGATTCAACTCCAGCAGCAACTCTCTATTATTATACTGTTACCGCGAGCTTCGTAGTGAACCATGGTCTATATGACTACTTCATGCAAAGACTTTATGCCTCAGGTTTGGTGACACTTCTTATGTCGGTAGAATGACTGGTGATTCACCGTTTCGTAAGGGTTACTTGAGATGAGGGCGTCAAATTGGGGGAACTGACCATACTCTAACTCTTAGTACCGAGGTCGAATTCCCAACGCATCAACAATATTTGAATTGTCATTCACACCCGTGAAGCAGATCATGTATAAATATCCATTGCCGGGCATGTTCTAGTGTCCCCGACACAGATTATAGAAATGATTGTTCCATGTTGAGATGCCATCTTGTCCTTTCGAAACCACCTACCCTGCACCCTTGAGAGTGGGTTGGTATCTAACAGCAAGTATCACCATCACCAACACAAACATGACCAACAACAACAACAACAACTCCAAGCCCAACATCAACATGCAAGCGCTAGCAGCCAACTGCCGGTAGAACCTAGTCAACTCATCGGGCAATCGTCGCATTCCTGAGGTTATTCCAACATCGGCTTTCCCCGCTAATCACCAACGCCAGCGTTTGGAAGCGATAGCCGCACAACCTAGACCAACCTGCACCGCTAACCTCAGCAAGTATCCGTGACAATCTCCGTGACAATTTCGCATACCCAAGTCAGTTTACGTAGTACTACGTACCTGCCACCATCGACGCCTCCTCCGAAGCGAACGCGTAAGCGTACGCGTTCTAGCAAATGCTGCGTACAGAACACAGTAGACTACGGCTTCACTCGTCGGCACCCCTTCATCTTCTGGCAAGCCTGCCATCGAGGTGAATTCCAGACGAACCCGTTGTTGAACTAAACAATAGCCTGACAGCTGCTGGAATCGTTGTTGTGGGGGGCCGCCATGGGAATGACGTGCGATTCGGATACCTAGCATCAGCATCGTATCCGCTTCGACTCTACTGATATCGTGTTGGACCTCTTTGTGGGGATGTATCCTGGATCTGGCCTACCTGACAGGTCCTGTGCTCCCGAATCATCTCTCTCTTATCGCCGATGGTTCATGGTTCATGGTTCATGGTCCAAGGTCCGCGGTGCTTTGTCTCGGATCATGCTTCATGCTTGACTCAAGGCTGCCCTTGATCTACCCTACTCTCGCTTCAATGGGCAATCCCAATAGACGCACCGCCATCTGGTGGCTTGCCTTGATTTCTGGCGCTTAAGCAGGACCCTCCAAATCCAAAGTCCACCGATGGCATCTTGCTTCGAATGGGAACTCTGACCGCCTCGGTCTCGCTTTGCACTGCGCTACTCAAGCAGCTAAAAGAGCGTGGTGCGGCGTCAGAACAAGAAAGGTCTCAGGTTAGTATGCGTTCTGCTTGAGTGGAATTAGAGGTCAGGAGTCCTAGAGGCCGAGACCGGGTGATCGACAAGCACCAAAATGATGCCCAAAAAACAATTACAGGGTCTCGGACCTGATTGTCAGCGGCGAATTACGGATTCACTATCCAGTGCCCAGCGCGATGAAGTGCTAGACTACTAGAAATGGTGGATTGGGGTCTCAAAGGGGGTTAGAAGGCAGTTCGCCGCGGGCCGCGCCAGTACCAAGACCAAGCAAGTCGAAGACTAAGACGAGGAGTCCAAGACCAAGATCAGAACCGGCGAATACCAACAACTAATCTCTCTCGGCAGTCGAGACGTCCTAGATCTTGATGCATCTGAGTTCGGCTGGTCTCATCACCGGAGACTTCTCCGCGGAGCGTGATTGGCCGTCTCGAATAACCCTCCGCCCGGGTCAGGTCTCAAAAGAAAATAGAAGAGACATCCCATCATCGTGATGGCATTTCCCATTTCCCCATGGTTGGATGGAGTGCGATAGTTCATCTTTCGGCCTCGATTTTTGCTTGCTTATTACACAGCCCCGTACCCTCGCCCCCTCTTCCCAGCAAACGTCAGAGACAAAAGCAACAATTGCCTTGGCTCGCAGACCACAATGCATAATGAGGACCCTGCGTACGTCTCTGGGTGAGAAAAGGGATCGCTTTGTATGTTAACCACCTCAGAGTGGTGTATCGCTGGGGCCCCCAGTCGTGTACTCGCGCATGCTACTGGACGAAGCGGTAACTTGCAGCACTCCGTGTACATGCATACCCAATAGCGTGCATGTTGAGCGAATTAACCACACACCAGTCCAGCCGTTTCCCCCGTCCCTAGTTCTCCACCGATGACGAGGGGGCGGCGCCCGTCTTCGTACTCCGTAGCCGAGATCGAGGGAGCCGGGGGCTATTTTCGACTTGTCCTGATTTGTTCAGCCTGGCTTACCTGATCCGAGTCGTCCTAGAAAGCCAAATGAAAAGGAAATGGGGCCTGCGGAAGGAGTTTGCGGCGGCAGCGGAAAGAAAAAGCAATTCTAGTCTGCACTAGGGCGACCCCGGTGGGACGATTTGGACGCGAAACGTACGTGAAAAAGAAAGGCGGATTGGGCGAGTGAGCACCAAGGAATGCAAGCAAGTGGACTGAAACGAAACTAGAAACAAACCTGGCAACCGATTGCACAGTAGTCTGACTTGGTCGACTAGTTGAGTCCGGACTGCATGGACTTGGGGATCTGCATCAGGGGGTGGCCGGCCATTTGCCTGGTCCAAAGGTCGGTTGAAGGTACGAGTCGCGCGCCAATACCTCACCAAGCTTGAGCTCGCCAATGTGTCTAATTTCATACCCGCCATTTCCCGGCCAGCTCCGCCGACGCTGAACGACGAGGCTGGCCCAGTAGCTATACGAGAGCGGAAGCAAAAAAGCAAGGCGAGTTGTAGTGATTACGTACCGTCTCAGTTAGATTAACTCTACCAGGAGCTTCTGGAAGCCTTCGCCGACAAGTGCCCGTCGTCGACCAAGTGCCGAGGAGCCCAAACGATAAATGCCTGACTCGTCGCCATGACCTAGTAAACTTTAGACCCTCGCAGCCACGTTTGTGCATCTCTCTTGGCCCAGAAGGATGTGCCACTTTACGTACTGTGTGCGTGACAACCTTATGCATCCATCTGCATCTCCGCCGGCCGGGTCAGCATCTCCACGGGACAAAATGCCCGAGTAGACGCACGATCGGGGTATGGCAGGGGCGCTTGAGATTTGGGGACATGGATTCGCGGCTTGATCTGGATATGCCTCGGTTAATTCTCTGAACTTCTCAGTCCCCTCAACTCCTTTCCATCAGTAAATGAGAGGACGAAGGCGAAGGTCGCTTGTGGCCATTTGAGTCAGGGGGTTGGTCTAGCGGACGCACGAGCCGCCGGAAATGGGTCCCCGCCACGATGCTGGCTAGATGAGATGCGATACGATGAGATGAGATGCGATGGCTGACGGGCACATACCGGGAAATGGCTTCAATGCTGAACATGAGCACTGCCCGTCAACTGCCAGGACAATGCCCGCACCTCGCCGTCATGCTCCGTTATGCTCGCTGGTTGCAAACAACAAATGCGGGGGTGTCGGTTTTCCCTCTCCTCCCTCAATCTCCTTTGCTCCGTTCCCACGCTTGCCTCATGCTTGCCCGTGCAAAGATCGGTTGCGATCCGGCTGGCATCTCCATGGCTGTGAGAGGGGGGCATGAAACCGGCCAAAACAGGAAGGATGGTTTGCCAGAGTTTTTGAACATCGTATGATGCATCAGGCCAGCGCGGCGGGGGTGATTGGACGTCCTCCGCCTCAGGGGCCGTCGCAGAGGAAGCAAGTGGACAACCAAGGAAGGTCCCGGGCTACCTGGGGCTAGCAGGGCATTACATGTCACTCGCAAATAGCGGTGCTGTTTGGGTGGTAAGGCTGAGACAACGGGTCGAAACTGGGGGCGTGATGAAAGAGCACAGGATCCGCAGGCGTGGTCGCCAAACTACCTACGGACCCGTAGCAGATCGATGGTCTCCTCCGCTAATGACTTTAGTATTTTGATAGCGTCCAATCCGTGTCAGGAACTTCGATGTCATTTACTCTGCGTGCTGCGGTTTGGTAAATTTGAAGGGAGCTCGTCTCCCCAGGATCTCGATGTGCTAACATGACTCCGCTCACCCTCCTCAATGCGACGCTAGATGCTCCTTGGGCGTCGACAGTGTCTCGGTGTCGTGGCGTTCAACTTTGTAGTGACACTCCAGAGTCTTTGGACGGAGCTTGCGCCTCCCCGCTGCCGTTGAGTGCATTAGACGAACCCAACAGCTGGGATCGAGGGTCGCTGTCGCGTGCGTATCCTCTGCTACCCTCCCCTTGAACAGCTCTGCCACTGGTCCTTCCATCTGCTCGAGCAGGTATCGGTGAGTGTCAGCGTCCTCAAGCGCTCGAGAGGTTGCAATGGTTGGTATTTTCCAATGTTGATTCGCTCTCAGCCTCGCACAAAAACATATATGGCACCCCGAGGCTGAACGAAGGCAATACCGATGTAGGTAAATGACTCGGTCGGGCATGTGAGGAGCAGGATGCCGCGGTGCACACCCCTGGCCATGACATTCCGCAACATCAGGCCACTTGAGGACGCCAAGAAATGGGCCTAAGCCGCTGAATCGCTGCGTGGCTTGCGCTTGCATCCCGCATCGTTGACCGACAATTCCCCGTTTGAGAATTGCATCTTGCAAGGGTGCCTGCTCTGTGACTACCGACGACTCTCTTGTGCTGTGGGGCGGGCGGCCTGTGTTGATGTTTGGCGGAGAATAGATTCATAGGATGACTCCAACAGTCGACCACTTGGGTGGGGTGGGATGGCCTGTGGGAGGTTTGCCGGTGGTTGAGCGACGAGCCATCGGTAAACGCAACAGAGTTTGTCCTCCTTGCCCTCAAGCCGCGACTTTGAGGGCCGTGCTGTTGCATTCAATCGCCGCCTTCTACAAGGCGCAACAATAATGCCCGTGTTGGTACTAAATGTACGCAGTAGCATCCGTCAAGGCGCCGTAGACGGCTAACTAAGACAGGAAGCTGTGAGGTCGGTCCGAGGGAGGATCCTCCCTGTTGCATGAGTTGGACAGTGACAGGCAGCTACATCATCGCGATCGATTCATCTGCAAGCCCGAGATCGAGACCACTCCGACCACTCCGGAAGATGGCCTCGATGTCATCCAATACCAACTTTCCACCAAGCCTAACGTCAGCGAATCCGGGACAGATGAGGGAGGGTGGCGCCTGTGTTCAGGAGGGTTGGCCTGCCCTCCTTGGGCCGTCGCTTGGGAAACATCCAGATGAGCGCTATTGGAAATGGAGGCATCTAGAACGAGGTATCCAGGTTGCTCCCGCCCAGCACAGAGTACTGTGCACTTGTGAGCTACTCTAGTGGCCACCGATTCGTATGCGTACCTTTGTACCCAGACCCATTCCTAGGCAGTTGGCTAATGTCCAGCGCCAATGTCACTTGGGGGAGTGAGATGTGCTACTGGTGGTGTGGAGGGGCGTGAAACAAGAGAAATGTGGTGTGCGGGTACCCTGTTTGGTGGTGGTGTGTTCGCGGGACGGGCAGGATCTTGCTAGTGGGCGCCGTCCTGGGATCAGACGATCGTCCTGTCGAGGCCGCCCCACCGCAGCCAGATCCCAGGGTTCTGCCCTTTCCCGACCCTGGTCCCTCAAGCCCTTGAGAGCGCCCGGTGCCTACTACGTAGCAAGCCAACGGCTGGTGCTGGTGGTTGAGCGCCAGCTTCAGGCTGAATACACCAGTTGCGTCGATGAAGCCTTGAGGCGACCAATTTTGCCCACGACTCGTCGGCGCCAGCCCGATCGGATGTCGGAAAAAGCGCCGATAGCTGCTGGACCCCGCGGAGCCCAAGGATGGCGTCAAAAGGAGCTAATGAGTAAGTCCCGTCCGGGGATCCTCACCGATCGCCTCGGGCGTAACCCTCCTCGTCGGTGGACGGGATAAGACCTAGGCAGGATTCGTCAGCATCAGAGCCATCTGCATCTGCATCTCGGCGAGCGCCTCGGTATTGTTATGAGTTCAAGGACCTGATTCTGCATGTGGTGCAGGTGACCCCAGGGGTTGGGCAGGATCTGGCGGTCTTGGGGGCTTAACCGGCTCAAGCTCAAGGAAGGGCGACCACGTCATAGCATGTATGTATCGTGACCCGATCGGCTGGCTATTGATTTGGGGGCCATGCCGGCCGGACGTTGCTTCCACACGAATCTCGGCTGCAGTCCTCTGCGATCTAGGACAAGGATAGCCCCTTCAACAACTTCGCTGCTAGTGCTGGCAGCCTATGGTGTTGACTGGACGTGCCAGGGGATGGATGTGCTGAATCCACTCTAGGAAGCTTTATCACCTGATGACAGGACTTGAATGCAACCAACTTGACCAAACGGTTTAGGCGCATGACCGAAGAAGACAGATAGCTTGTTGATCGAGTTGGAAAAGGAGATGGGCGCGCAAGGGCCTCGCGCGCTCAACAGATGGGGCAATTGAATGACGGCAGTTGCACGATCAGAGCGATCAGAGCGATCAGAACGATCAGAACGATCATCGGTGAAGCTGACGAGTTTTCAACCTAGCTGGTGGCGGCTCCCAGTATCCTGGCCAGGTTGAGCATGTAGCTGCTTTCGGGATGGGTGGGAGTGAGGGGGTTGTTTCTCATGTTTCAGCTGGGGGTGAGAACCAAAGAGGTGCGTGGCCAGGCTACAAGTAGCTCATAGGTTGGTAGATGTTGTAAGGAGCCGCTCGACAATCTACGGGCAGAGGTTGAGTGGTGCCTGCAAGAGTTAGGTGCTGAGCACAGTTTTGGGAGAAGGTTCTGTCGAGCGGCCCTTCCACCGTCCGTTAGCCGATTTGTTTAGGGGGGGCCTCTGGGCAGGTAGCATGTAGTAGTGGGCTTAGATGATGAACGCTTGCCCATCAGTCATTTGACGAGAACTAACGGAAGGGACAAGACCAACCAACATCATCGTTCAAGTGAGAACAACCTTTTATTTTATGGCTGGCTGGCTGCATGTCGGGGCCGTTGAGAGTTGACAGACTGCAGGGGAGATCTGATACATTAGGGTGTGCAGCTGGGATGCGGAAATAGTAAGGATGTGCAATTCAACATTTGCTCTGTCAGATCTCGCAGCGGGACCCCAGAACCGGCAGAAATTAGGAAATCTCGCTTCAAAATCCCTCTAGATGTGACTTGGGTAAATGTGAGCAAGATTGGGGACTAATGCAGTGACCGGAATGGACTAGAATTTCGCCGTTGGGCCAGATGCGTCATCTATCACATGGTGGTGGAACATTCAAATGCGAACTGGTTTCCCAAACAGGTTTGCGAAAGAGCATTCCATCATCAACCCTTTGCAATTGTACCTATGGGTCACGAGAAGGGTGTGATGTTGCTCTTGTGCCAACACAGCCAGAGAGGCGTCTCCATTTGGCCGTGCTTAGGAGGCTGAGGAGAGGTTAAGAGGGGGTGGGTCGAGTTGCCAAGGTGCCAACTAGAACGGCGAAGTTGGGCGGCAGGGTTTTGGTCAGAGCATCTTGGGTGAGGGCCGGAGAGATGGAAAGCCCTCTCAAATTGGTATAAATATTTATCGACGCAATAGATTTGCGAAAATTGACCGAGGTAGTATGTACTATGTATCAGAAGACCGGGGTTCCTTGGGTGATGGGAAATGCAACTGATGAGTCGAGGACTATGGAGGACTACATGAAATCGGTCGGCATGGAGTACAGAAACGACTTTTCAGAAATGGCCGCCGATGTCCCTACCCATCGACTTCCGATCCTGGGAGCGTCCGCTGACAGTGGTTCCAGTCCAGAGCCAACCAGAGCCGGATATCGCGCAAATCTCTTGAGACTCTTCACCCTTGCGGGGTCTGGGATGGTGTCGGCCGTGGGCGAGGTGAGCTACAGGGGGAAGAAAAACACCACACCACACACCACACACTACGAAGTACATCCCATGAACTTACCCTCTATCTTTATGTAATAACAGGATATAAATTATGAAGCCTGTGGCCTACCTTAATAAAAACCTTTACCTCATTTAGGTGAGCTCTATTCTATAATTTAGTCATTATTTACTTGAGGAGCGGGTGAGTTAGGTTTAGTTAAAGAGGTAAGTTGGTGTGTGGTGTTTTTCTTCTCCCGGAGGGTGAGGTAGCCGGCGCGTGGTGTGTGTGGTAGAGGTGTGGATTGCGTTGTACAGGATAGAGAGTTCGCGATGGAACGGTAGCGGGGCCCCGGATTCAGACATAGGAAGTATTTGCCAAAGAGGGTGTGTCCATGTCGTCTTTTCCAGTGGGAAGTCTCGTTATACGGGCGCCCAACAGGCTGGAGAATGACGGTGACTGGGGTCATCAAGCCGGTACCGTGCTATGTACCCAAAGGGCCGCAATCGCAATCGTGGATGGATCGATGCCGAGCTTGGAGCGAAGAGGCGCAGTCATTACTTCGATGCGTGGGACCTGGAGACGTGTGAGTGAGGCGGTCAGGGATGGATTTGATTTGCATGGTACTCTGCTAGAATGGTAAAGGGCCATCGTATCCGCACCCGCACCTGCAACCTAGCCGTGACCGCTACCGTGGCCGAGGAACGTAGTACGTAGTCGAGCAGCCAAGCATGGGTCGAGAAAGAAGGAGGATGGACCGTTGAAGCCATGATGCCGAATACAAGGTCCATCGTGGATAGACACCCAGCCGCCTGGCTTCCCTCGGCCTTGCACGGCTTTGCATGTCCTGTCGCTTTTGACGAGTCTTGTCCTTGTCTTGCCCTTCAACCCTTGTCTTGGGCCCCGGGCTCATTGTCGACGATGTCCTGGCCAAGTTGGTGCGAAACTGGGCGTCGACACTGGTTCGGTTTGGGTCTGGCGTGACGAACGGGGACGTCGAAACGAATTAAGGCCCCGCCCTTCCATCCGAAAACGGCTCACGGGTCTTTGGTGGGACTCACCAGTGGCCCGTTCCCCATTCTGACAGCTCAATCCTGGTGTTGGTTCAGAGCATCATCCCCGCCGATTGGAGTTGGCTTCACTTTGCCCATCCCCAGACATGGCTTTGTGGAGGATGCTGACGACTTCCCAGGCCGGAAATGACGGTCGTCCAGTGTCGAATAACTGTAACATTTGAGGCTCGCGTAGAGCGCACGTCCAATACCGGTAGTGGTATGCATACACAAGAGAGAGGCACCAGGCAAGGGCCAGGGCATGAGACAGGCTACAATGCTCCGTCAAACATGGCAGGATGGGACGTGATCAGATGGGATAGCAGATAATTGGGTCGATCCCTATCAACGCAGACAAGGGGTCCTGTCAATCCATTACCCATGTGTCTCCCAGCATGACGGGAGCAGGTTAATGCCCATTCTAGGCCATCTTAGGGCGGCCAGACGGTCAAGTCATTTTCGTGGCCTCCCGGGGCCTTCCCTGAGGTCTTACTGCGCCTTGCCAGCTTGCGAGATTCCCATGCCGTTTTCCACGCTGTTTTCCACACTTCCGGGGCCGGGTGCCCCAGAACCCCGCGAGGCCGACGGGCTGGCCGTCCGAAACGGGTATGGGAATCGGGGGTTGGTGGGATTGGAGATGCAGTTCGTCCGCCGCCCTGCATCCTGAGCCCACCACGTGTGGTCCCGGTGGAGGGCCCGACTTTGCTTTAGGGGGCCGGCACCGTCAGCGTTTTAGTTTCATGGAGAATCTCGATGAGGGTGCCCGCGGCCCTGGATCAGTGGATTTACCACTGCGGCACCACTTCAGCAGCATCTCGACCAAAAATACCTCGACCCAAGCCCAAGGGAAGGGGTGCCCAAAGAGATAGGGGAGTATTCGAAGGAGGGTCTAGGAGAAAAAGAAGAAACCTTGACCCAGCCGTCGGCAAAGCCTAAAGAGGAAACGTCAGCAAGCAGCAAACACCAGCACGGTGACGTACCGCCATTTCTCGATTCGGGGCGAGGGAGAATTCTCCAGTAAAACCGTTCGATTAAGTTTCTTTTGATGGTCTGAGGCTCTCCGCCGGCTCGGGTGGTTGCGGACGACGATGCAGAGTTGCAGGTTGCAGGTTGCTTGTGCTCCGTGCGCTGTGCGCCATCCATTGTCTACTGCGAATAGCCGGGAAGCCGTCAGTTTTGCTTTGGCCACCGACCTAGTACGATGGAGGAAATGTGCCGGCACCAACTCACATGCGTGCGTACAAACTACAGGATGTGCATACACCAGACACCTTTGCGGAGAAGGTAGGCGAGATACCCCAGATGACAACCCACACGACGTTGGCCTCCATATCCCGTGGTGCATACTAAGAGGTTTTTTTTTAATGCTGTGGTGCCGGTAGTGGTGCAACAGCGTCTGCCACTGCTAGATAGAATACATGAGGACGAACAAAGCGTGTGCGTGTCGATAAAATTAGTAGCAGATCTATGTGTCATTCGGGCGAGGGAGACGGACGTGTATTCTCTCCCGTGTCTCCTGTCTCTCAACCTCTTGGTGACCAAAATGCATTGGGCGACCAGCCAGCCAAGTGTGGTTTGGTGACACCACCGAATCTACAAACGGAGCTGGCAAAGATTGGAGCCACAAGGTCAAACATGTTGTCGACTAGGGTTGTCGGGAGAGTACTTACATACCAAGACGCCGTGGCTGCTTGATGTGATGCTGAGTCGGCGGTGTCACCACCGCTGCGGACAAAGCCGTTCAGCCAATTCTCCCATTGAGGCTCCTGGCATATCCCATCACACACACTTGACGCACACACACACACACCTACACCAGCGCGTTTGTGTGTGTGTGTGCGTACATCGGACGCCCCTCCCATCACGGACCTCCGCATCCTGGGTCTATTCCTGCGGGTTTGTGGCCCGTAAGCCTCCGGCATCGTCCCGGCGCTTTCCCCGCCCTGCCTTGGCTGCTACTGTACTTCTGGTACTTCGTACATAATTGCTGGTTGGAGGAGGCCAACGACACCCTGGATATTACAGCTCACATTGGGGTATTGAGCAGGTAAGCGGCTCTTTACCGATTCACTCCTGGCGTGTCGTTGCAACAATGCTCGATGGGTGAGTTGGTCTGACCCAACTCAGCACTCCATCTCTGGTGATAGTGGTTGCGGCGAGGGTGGTGGTGATGGTTGCGCCTGGTGTTACTGTGGCCCTCAGCCAGAAGCAAGCCGGGCGTTGCCGGACCAGGTGACACGCGCATCCTCACTTGCTTCTGCAACGCTGCAAATGCAGCAAAATCTAGGTCCCAAGAGCAATCGAGGCGTTGAGCCAGACCAACTCCCCACCCTGCCTCTGTGTATACCTACGGCAGCCTGCCCAGCTAGTTGCACGAGGCGATCGACATCAGACCACCTCGCAAGCCCCCGTTGCAAGGATGCATGGTCTAGTCTCCAGCGCCTGCATGTTCTAGGACTGCATCTGTGGGAGGACCTAGGTTGCCAGGTTGCTAGGCTTGCTAGGCAATCCAAATCGGCTGCCCCACTACCGCCGCCACCACCATCATCAGACTGCTCACCATGGGATAGCCGCCATTGTCATCGAAGATGTACCGTACATCAGCAAGCACTCTCACTCCCTGTCTCGTTGAAAGGTCTGGGTGTATCCCGTAAAATCAAGTCGTACGCGCAGCGCAACGCACAAAAGCGCGCTCTGTAGCCAATAGGGAAGCGCCCTCAAGTGGCCCATGTTCGGGGGGTATTGGATCCAACCGTGCACCGGTGCCGCATCGTGGCGATCTCATCATCTCGTCCGCCTCAACGCTCGGCCTGCTCTGAAGACCCCTTGGATGCTCTGCGCGTGATGAGATGGGGACGTGGATAAACTTGTGCGTTTTCGGTGCAATCGAAGATGGACCATGTGCTGACGCCATGTCGTGGTGGCGGATCTCATCAACCATGAAATGCGTACATGCTTCGTACAACAACTCTACGGTACGTCGTATACGGATGGGGTTCTTCCTTGGATGACCAACAACTGGCTGTTTGTTCGTTGTTTGTCTCAATCCCCGCTCTGACGACGGTCTCCCTGTCGACGTCGGACACTGTGCATGACACTGCCCGAGTGCGGTAGGTAGAGGTACCATGTAGCAGCCCGTCGACAACGTCTTGGCGTTGAGCTGCTGCTGCAAGCCATCAGACTTAAACGCAAAGGGAGCATTCGCGGCAATGCACGCCTTAATGGACGACAAGTTGTCACACAGGCGCAATCTAAAGGTACATGGAGTGTTGCTGACACGCAGCACACAGCATCCAGCATGAGCCCAACAAAGTAGACATGTCACATTCAGCAGTCTGCCTGAATCTTGGATGACCTCCTGACTCGTCCATTGACCTGCCTGTTGAAGATTTTCGGCCACTAATTAGGGATCCATCCTTCGATGATCTGAGAGCGAGAAAACGAGGGCGGAAGATAGGGAGAGCTAGGCAAGTGTCATCGAAATCCACTGTTCCAGAGGCCAGACATGGGGGACCCGCTCGCGACCCAGCGCTCGGGGAGCCTACCGTCATCGAAGTTTTCATTCCCCATTATCGACTCGACTTACCGCAAAAAGACATCATTTGCGCATAGCCATGGGCGAGAGAGTCTGGCGCTCGACCCCAATACCCTGCTCGCCCCTGCTTATTCCCGAGAGCCACATCCCTGACCCGATTTCGTCCAGGGGCCCTCAAGAAGCAATGTCAATGGCGTGGTTGCTGCTGCCGTCGGTTAAATGCGACATGACTGCCGAGGCATACCTATGGAGTGAGGATGTAATCTGTTTTTCTGCATCTGGTACATCTGTCTGGGGAACAGGTCGGATAATCTGGGCACAACAACTTTAAGAAGTAAGTTTGGTGGCCACGCAGAATCAAGCTTAGACGAGAGAGTTAAGATGTGATCAAAGGATGTGTCGGGATGGGACTTAGGAGAACAAGAAGGGGGGGCGCGGGCCGAGAGGAAAAGCCGTTAATGACAGCTACCACGTAGGAACCGCATCACACAACATGGCGCGTTGCGGGTCCCGCGTACGACATAGCATTGCACAGCAGAGCACAACAGACAGCACATGGAAGGACAATGCAGCCCGAAGCACAACTCAGAGCATGGCACATACCAGAGAGACTGGCGCAGGGCCATACATGGTCCATCATCCGGTGGTTCGGCCGGGTGCGTGTGACACCCAGCCGAGTATTTCTCGTATTAGCTGAGGTTAGATCAAAGTCGTGCGGCCGCGTGAAAGTCCAAAACCCGGCCGGCATCTGTTTCACGCCTGCCGCGCAATTCTGGGGCTTCCTCACCTGCAGCGATGGAGACTTTGCTTCTCTTTCCTCGTGGTCGCCCTCCGCAGCGCGCGAGTTGATCAGGGTCCGGAGCGGTAGAGCAAGCATCATTTACAGTCACATCGCGGCTATTGGCACCGGATCGCGAGTGGGCCCGCCGCTGGAGGCTCACTCGGGGATGGCCCGGATGGATGTAGACAAAAAAAAACGTATGACCTGGGCTTTCGATGAGTGCACACATGACTGACAGATGGCCGCATCGGAAGGGGACCCATGGGGCTGCGTCCATTGCCGGGTTTTTAGACGCGGACCGGAGAAGAAAAAAGCAACGACATATCCGGGTTTGCATAGTTTATGGCCCGTTAAACAGGCATTCCTGGGGGAGAGCCTCCCCACTGGCGGAGCATCAACTAACCACCAGCTCAAGGCGGAGACGAAAAGGGTTAAAAACAGTTGCGGGCAACCGGCGGTTGAGCAGTGTGGAACACAAAAGAGCCCAAGAACGGGCGGAAGAGAGTCCTTGTCAGAGGCGAAAATGTCATCGGTTTGGCCGCAACAACAAGTCTATTGTATCGGGGGGGTTCGGGTGGGAACGCGATGCTCTGTTGCACAAGCACAAGATATTTGAGCTGGCAGAATTCTCCGAGCCGTGTCATGGAATCGTGAGCAACGTGATTGTAACCGTGAGAGGCCTCAGGCACGCAGATAGAATCACCTAACTGAAGCGTGATAGAATCCTGACTTACCAACTTTGTTATAGCTATCCTCAATATGAGAGTAGTTGTCATAGTTGGTGAGGCCTGGGGCAACACTCGAAAAGCTCGAAACGGCAAATGATCAGATATGGAGACGGAGAGCCATGGCCGTAAGATCTGGAAAGATTTTAGCGGCCCCTCAAGGAACAGCCGACAACCAACCATTGTCCTGTCGTTCAACAGTCCCACGACCGTCGAGAAACTTGCCTAGCCGTCTAGCCGTCTAGCAATTGTCGACTGGCCCTGCAGGGAGGTGGCCGTGTGCTGAGTGGCAGATCGAGACTAATTAGCTGTGGAGGCGCCCAGGTCCCTCGCAAACTCACACTCCCACGGACCCGTCCTGTGCAGTGCGCAACTATAAACAGTCAGTGCTGATTCAAGACTACGAGGTACACTGAGACTTGTGCCGCTTTCGCAGAAAATGATATCTTGCCTCTTGTGCGGGGATGGCGGGTTTGAAACAGAACTTCTATCAGATTTGAGGACGGCCCTCACAGCCGCCCACCCTCCCAGAGCTAGCGAGCTGGAGTGCCGCTGCAGCTGCACTGGTAAGAAGGCAGACTGAGGTCGCATGGCGTTGTTGCACTGAGCGATGGACCGACTAGGGCAGAGGGTCCTGGCCCTTCGACCCCAACAAAGCGCATCCGGCTCCCAGGCGATTGGAAACTGGTCGTGAATGACGCGGAAGGACGGCAGCGGAGTCGCTAGCAGGGAACCCCTTGCCTCTGAGCAGCATCGTCTCCCATCCCCGTGGCGCATGGCTTGTTCCCAAACGACAGGACCCCAGGCATTGTAAAACCCTCTCGACTGGGCGAACATTGTGGACGAGTCTCGGTCCGATCCAGCTACGTAATCTCGCCGGCTGCTCTGGAGATGCGAAGACAAGGTGGAAGCTAGCGCCTGTGACCATGCTCGTTGTAGATACTCGTAAAAAGAGATGGACGAAGTACTGTGATACGTATGAGGTACTGGATAGTCACTGACTGTCACCAGCGGGGAGATGCTAACCCTTTGTTTGGAAACACAGATTCAATGGTTCGGCTAGTGGACAGGCTAGCACCGGGGCGCACATGCGAATTGGTTCCCTGATGGCACACATTGCCTACCTGCGGAAGGCAAAAAGTCTGCTTGCTGGTTAGAGGCTACTAGCGGGGCTCAATGTGGTCTTACGGGAAGATGCCGTCAAGGGTTTCTTGTGGGCTCTTACATTCTGGAAGCCGCCCAGTGGGATGGTTTTGGCGGCGGAGATTGGTACGGGCAATGGCGGCCAGGGTTATCCTTGGAGCAGGCCGCTGGTTCTTGGAGCAACGATGTGATGCATCACATTTTCTTCTTCCCCCCCTCCACTTGCGAACCTCCCCCTGCAGTTGAGTCCCGCGGGTTGACTGCTTTCTGCCTCCTATTCCGCTCCATGGCGGATGGAGTATTTATCACTCTGCGACGACAATGTGGGAGTGGAGCAGTGCGTTTATCCCGCTGGCCGGGTACGTGACTGTGTGAGTGACAGAATACAGACAGACAAGGTGGGTGTACAGTTTCGAGGAAGCCGGGAGGGTGGGATGCGGGAAATGGTGCATGGGCATCAGGTGCTTGTCGGAATGTTGTGTGTCCAGACGGGAAGGTCGGTGGAAGCCATCATCAGATCGTTGTGCACCACCACATCCCAGGCCGCCTCGCTACCAAATAATTGTCCGCCATCGACGACAAGGTAGAAATTCACCGGCCTTTTGGCAAGGTGTTGCATCTCATCTCGTCAGCCCCATCTTCGATCGAGAGCGCTGGAAAGAGGCGGCAGCGTTGGGCGGCGATTGCGATTATGACGGTTCATGATGCTGGCATGCTTTGCGCCGGCGCTCGTCCACATAAGACGGCCGCGGTGACGTGCACAAAAGCCGGCCTTGAACGGCGACAATGGTACATGTGCTCCATGCAGTACGGCACGTACGTCGTTGGGCAGATGGCGGAGCATTCCGTGACCAACGCGCCACAGGAGCAACGCCCTTGTGTGGGAGCGCTTATTAGTCTTCTGAGGCCCTTTTCGGGGGCTCGTCGATGGAAGATGGAAGGGGCACGGGGCAGCGCACTAATCGGCGGCGTGTCTGATCTGGGCGAGATTAGGTCGACGGGCCATCTTGGCAATGGGCACCCGCCAGGTCGGCGCCGTCGACTACTTCGCGTGGTGGCGGATGCGCCGTCTGCGCTGTCCCTGTCCTTCCGGGGTGGTGTGTGTGGGAACGACACCATCCAAATGGGCACCCATGGGCATGGTGGGACCGCCAGGAGGCCCCTTGAGAAGTTGAGACTTGCAAGCTCGAACCCTCCCAGGGCAACTGCGTGCTCTCAAGCAGACCCTCAAGCAGTCAGGGCCTGTCAGGTACATGCCGGGAACCTCGACTCGGGCGGTGATCCCAGCTCACTGACGTATCTGGCTGCGGTACTGTCCATCCGTTTGGGTGCCCTCTCCCCCCCAAATCTAGAGCACATCTCGCTCATCGACCATCGCCCATCGCTTTGCTAATTCGACACCCAGCGCGCGATCATGCCTGCCTCATGGCTGGTATCCGTCTAGCTTCCCTGCCCTGGCCCTGTTCTAACTGTCCACCCCTTCTGTCCCTTGTTCCATACTCGATAGAGCGACGGACCATTGTTCGTTCCCCGATGTCATGTTCCTTCTGGCAACCCATCTCTCGCATCCTCCTCCTGAGTGACAACCCTTGGTGTTCCTTGGCCCTCACTGCCACACCCCGGCGGATTGGGTGGACCGGACGGGGTAGGGAAGGGTAGGGCAAGGGTGTGGGCGCCGCCGTCGTGCTGGATCGAGGTGTGATGTGTCGACAGGAGGACCACCACCCGTCCCAGGACCCCCGCGGCAGACTGCCGACGGAATGGTGCCCTGGCTGGCCACGAGAGAGGTTTAACAAAGGCGCCAAAAGCAACAACTGTGCATGCGGTCGGCCAAGCGCTGCAGCCATCACCTGTCGATTTGACTTTCCTGGCCGTCCATCCCGCCCATCACATCTTCATCTGCCACCATGTCCATGGACTGGTCCTGACGGCCTTCCCCAAGTCGACAAGCTCCAAGCCTCGCTCGTCCAAATAAATCCAAAAATTATCAGCCCCAAGCAGCGCCTCCATGGCCTCTGCCACCCTGGCAAGTGAAAGGAAGACCAATACGCTGTCGTTTACCAGTTGAGTGGCATCGGGGGTGGCTCGGGGGATGCTGGTGGTTCGCTGTGGTCCTCTTAGCCAGACCGCGCGCCCCTAGAGAACAAGGTCCCCTGTCTAGTCGTACCATTTTCCGGTGCTTGAGATTGGAGATCTCCAAGCCCACGCGCTACTGCAAGAAGCTATCGTCATGGCCCTGTCTGTCGGTGCAGAACTGTCACAACTGTGTCGAACATGTTGATGAGGCCCCCTCCAGATGTCTCGCTTTTTGGCTTTATTGCCATCAGCTGGGCGGCCACGCCTGAAGTACCTTTTCCACCATGTCTTTGAGTTAGATGGAAGGGACGGGGGGGAAGGAGATTGGTACACAAGTAGGTAGGTACCTACCTATATACCAGAGAGAACAAGCTGACGGAATAGAAGCCTTGGAAACGACACCGTAACTGGGCCTTCGCAGGACTATGCGAAAAACCGCTTCTCTTAGCATGGGCAATTGTTCTTGACCTTCTATGGCCCACGATTGCCCGTCTGCCCCGGTCCGCTCATCCTTGTTCCGTTCCTTGGCTCCCCGAATCCTGCCCTCACACTCCCTTCTTCTCCCCTCCACCGTGCCAAATTGTAACCATCTCTGCACCCCGGCATCCCTACCAGATTCCTCCGGAAGCGAAGTTCGCGCCCCCTGTCCCCTCGGTGGGGTACCGAGCACTGCCAGCCGCTTCCATCGAGGCCACCCTCCTACGAAAACCAGTGCTACGTTCAGTGCAGTTCAGTGCAGTACAGCGCTGCATGCCGGTCTCTCTGTTGTTGCAGCAGCACGCCCTCTCTCTCAGCGCCTTCACTAACTGCGCTGGTGAAGTAGCAGAAGCCGTAAGGCCATGTCCCACCCCTTCTGTCACAGCTGCATCCATCCATCCGTTTCCTCTTCATGAGGAGGGCGAGTATCATACCGACCTTGTGGCTGGAAGGAGGTACTATGTACACGGCGATACCCATACTTTGGAACCGGCGGATCCATGCTCAAGCCTCCGAACTGGACTGACAATCGTCGGCATCGTAAACCCCGGCCGGGGCTGCCTGGGGCTTGTCTGGGCTACAGAGCTGCTGGCTGACTCTCTCCATGGTACAGTACATACCATAGTTAGTAAAGCACAAGGCATGGATGCGAGTCTGATGTCCGTTGTGACTCTCCCAGGGCTGGCTTGCTTGTTCACCGTAGGCTCAGGTCATCCCGTAACTGCTGTCCATCCCCATTCCCATGAATGGATGGCTGCCGATCTCATATTTGGCCTCGTACCGCCCTGCACCACATCTCGCTGATTTTTCCTCCGTTGCTCCCATACTATTTCTTCCGATCCCGCTTCTGCTCTTTCCCCTTCGGTTTTCTGTTTTCCGCTTCCCGCCTTCTTCCTTCCCTTTTCCTTCCCCTCCGCTTCCCTACTCCTTCCTTGCCGCCTTGAACCGGACATCGCCATCTCCACAGCAAACATCGTTCTTGAACAGTATCCTGCCTCTCTCACTCTCTTACTCTCTCCTACCAAACCAACCCCTTTCTCTCACCGCTGGTCCTTGACTGTTCCGTTCCTCGCCTCGAGTCATCCATCACGCCGAATTAGACACTACTTCGACGCCGGTGTTGCATCCGCAGTAGCAAGCAATCGCCTCTCTTGCCCGCCATCCCTAGTGGCGCTGTGCTGCTCCAACACCCGTGTCAGTGTCAAGTTCGTTGCCAAACGCCGGGGTCGCAACCTAAACCAAGGCTTCAGCAACTCAAGCACCACGACTCCTCCGTTGAGGCCAGGCTCAATCCTGACAACTGGTGCATTCCAACACGAGGCTTCCACTCCGGCCCACGCCGCCCGACGCCGTTGCCCACGTTGTAGTGGACGATCCGCCCTTCGTCGCTAGGAGCCAAAAGCCCAAAAGCGTCGCTAGCCTCGACCGTCTTGTCAGCCCCAGCCAGAGACAAGTGCAATCCAGTGCCGTGGTTTCTGGCTCCACTTGCCCATCTCGCTGTCTTGGACATACCTGAAAGCTACGTCCCCAGACCCTGGCCATTGGGCCAGCTCCGCGACAGGCGGCCGCTGTGTTGAGTTTGCGCCACGCTGCCCAACCCTTCTAGTTCCAGGGCGCTCCAGCACAACTCCAGGACACTCCCGCGGCGCATTCCCAGGACACACTCCCTCCCCCATCCAGTACTCCAGTCCAGGCTAGGGACGCCCATCTCTCCCGCGGGCACTCGAGGCCCTAGCAGTGCGCCGTCCCAGACCCCAAGGCCCCAAGACTTTGACCCTAGTCCCAAGACCCAGGCGTCCCTGCCATCGTCCCGCCCCAGCGCCACCACGAGGGTCCTTTCGCCATCGCGCGTCAGATCTACCCACTCCTCGTGGCTTGCCCAGTATTTTTTGTTTCCTTCCTCCGCCTCTTATTTCGTCTCCTTGGCCCCTCCCACACCCCCCTCGATCCCGATCCTCACCTGAGAGTCCGTTGTCACATCTGGTCCTGGCCCCGTGTCTCGACCCCATTCCTGGCTCCTCCACCACCGAGCCACCGAACATCTTCCTTCTCCATCTCTCACACCCCTTCCCATCGTCTCTGCCACCAGACCCCCCAGCCGGATCTAGCCAGACCAGATGTATCGACGGCCTTAAATTGCGCCAAATCATTGGTAATTGCTAGACCCGCTATGGAAGCGGCTGACCCTAGAGCCAGACAAAGGTGCGTCTGAAATCCTTAAACCAAGAGTGCTGCCACACTTGCATCCTCTTGCTTCTATCTGCCCCTCCCATATTAACCTCATCTCGCTCTTACAGCCGTCACTCTGCTGCCAACGTTGACCGTCCCCTCCACCACCTGCACCAACCACACGAACCATATCAACACCACCGCCAACACTCTTCCTTCTCGCGGAATCCCCTCGAAGCGTCGTACCGGGAACCACCCGCCATGGCCACGGCAACTCTCATCACCCCGAGCGCCCATTATCAACATCAACCTTCTTTCCCCACATCATACCCCCATTCTTCGGTTGCCAGCATTTCCAACATGATTTCTTCCGCCGAGCCTCGGAAGTCGGTCGACGACAACGAACCTTCAAACCGCCAGTCACTGCCTTCGATATCTGAGGTCATCCAAGGAGCTAAGCCGGGGCCCTATCCTCCAGCTCCCTCCAGCATCCAGCCCGGATCTGGTCTGCCCTCGCCCTTCTCATCGGGCCCTCGATCGTTCTCCGATGCTGAGAAGCACTCACCTCCGCAGCCTTTGCACCCTACATCATTCCCTCCCCGGCAAGATGGCCTGTCTGCCTTTTCCGATTCACCTCGCCCCCCCTTCAACAGCCGACCATCACTCCCTCCAGTGTCTGATCGCCGCCCGAGCCCCACGTCGAAGCCTGACATGTTGGCTCAACACCACCATCACGAACACAAGCCCTCAGAGCCTCACCACCCTCTCAACGGAGTATACTCACACCCGCCGGCCCCGCCCCCTCCAACGTACCAACCAGGCCAACTCCCCCCCGGCCAGATGCCACTACCTGCGTATCCTATTTCTCCTAGACACGGCGCACCGCCTCATCTCCCAGGACCTTACGACCCCCGGGGCCCTCTGCATGCGGACGAGTCCGAGTACTCTGCCCGGGCCAGATACGACACCACAGTAAATAGGCACTTTGAGAGTTGGAGTTACCAAGACTCGTTGGCCCGAGTGAGTAGAACAATTACTTCCAGCGGCGCACATGTTACTGACAACTTACTAGATTGGATCTTCATCTCGAACAATTTTCAACTTTGCCGAAGCCTACACCCGAATCGCGCAGGAGCAGCATGGAGCACACCCGATTCCTGAGCGGCTCCCGACAGAGCGCGAAGTCAACGACATGCTTGGCAACATGGAGCTTATCAAGCGCTCACTGGAGCAAGTGAGAGATTTGGTTCAGACATCGATTCAAAACGAGCGAGCTCGCGAGGGGGCCAAGATGAAGAGCCCGTACGAAGAGGATCACGACGTGTCGATGTACGGAGATGGAATGAAGCCTCAGTATGGAATTACAGAGGTCAAGAAGCGACGAGGTGTAAGTGACCATGGAAGCGAGAGACGACAAAAAGCTAACATTGCCTTCAGCGCGCGGCACCACCTGGCAGATGCCATAGCTGCAATAGAATTGACACCCCTGAGTGGAGACGCGGCCCAGATGGTGCTAGAACTCTTTGCAATGCCTGCGGCCTTCATTACGCTAAGTTGGAGCGAAAACGACAACTTGAAGCGAGATCGATTCGACCGAAACCAGACGAGGGACTTCGACAATAGAGGCCGTCATCTTCTGGCTTACGCCGATACATTTAGTCACCAATCATGAGCCCCACACGGGTCCTCTCGGCCCATCTCTAGATGGAACTCAGTTTCACCCGGTCACTGCTCGACTCCGGAAAGCCGACGCATGGCCACGGTTGATGCATGGTGGAGCGGCACAACCTTCAACGTTCAATAATACCCGATTTTCTGAGCGATCAAAATAGTTGTTCTTTGTACATATGGTTTTTTTTTACACCAAGGATACCTCGGTCTAGGTGGATAGGTCCACAGCATTGCAGGCGTTTATATTTTTCTTCACGGGTCGTTGGGGTATAGTTAACTGAGTCAAGGCGTGGATAGTAGGATGTTTTGGATTCCTAGACAAAAAGAGAGCCACCATGGACGGCGGAACAATTGAAAGCAATCATGACAGTTGATTCACAAGGTTTCGGCCTAGGTTCTCTTTGGACGTGTTCATTCACATGTGGTGTTGTGGGGCACCTGGGAGAAAATTGCACGGGTCTGAGCAAGGTGTGGACGTGGGGATGCCCGATGGGGATCGAAACCTGGACGGTCAATGTCTCATTTATACTCCCTAGGATATGAGGTTGGTGCGGTACGTGGACGGCGTCTGTGGAAGGCCGATTCGGGACCTTCGCGACACAGGCAGGACGAATGTTTGGTGGAGGGGAGATGGATCGTGGCAGGTGCCCGGCCACAAGGACGGACTGCAGCGGGCGTCACACGAAGTATTTGGGTATTGACTCTCTTGTTTTCATGGCTTGGGCGAGGGTGCCTGTTGCAGATGCTGCGAAATGTGTCAAGGCTCCCGGGCTGGGAATTTGAGCCCGGGAGGCGAGCCCTAGGTACATCAATTCGAGACGGAATTGTAACAAAACAAAGAGTATCATCATAGTCATGGTAGCGTGGTCTAGAGTCATTTTTTTTCCTTGTTCGGTCTCCGTCCAAGTTCTGTCCTTCTCTCCCTCTCTCTCTCTTCCTTTCTCTGTTATGTGATTCTCAGTCGGTATCCGCTTGTCTCAAGGCAAAACTCCTATGTGGGTTGGCAAGATAGAGAGACGAGCGAGTCAGGGGAAAGGTTTCCGGAGGGACAGTGGAGGGCAGACGCGACTTAGACACCAGGGAGGCACGAGAGAGACTTGGAGTGTCCAACACCAACTCGCCAGCGGCTACGTCGAGTGGATCTGGCTTGTTGGAACATTGGGAGGGCTTGGAAACCCCTAGACCCCTCTCCCCGTGCGGCAGACAGCAGACGGTAGACGGCGGACGGCAGTCCTCAAACTTCATAATTGAGTAGATTGGCGAGGGCTGGTGGGTAGAACAACGAACGCCACATCAGGCCATCGACTCGGCCGATGAAGCAGAGTTGTCTGGGAGTGACCCTGGGTCTTACAACCGCAGGAAGCCGCTAATCTACGATGTCGGAGTGAAGCCGGGTGCGAGCATTGGGAGCTGGCATGGAAGCTGCTGCGTTATTTCTCGTTGTCTAGTCTAACTTCTCATGCTGAGTGTTCCATCAGGATCAGGCGATTTTCGACTTGCTGGGTGGTAGTCTGGACCGGTGAGGAGGAGCAAGAAATGACTTGTCGATATTTGTCACATTGGAGGCGCTGGCGAGAGGGGCACTTACGGAGAGCAACCGATGAGGCGCACCGAGAAAAGGAAAACGTTGCCAATGGAGGCAGCAACCCCACGCCCCCCCGTGTGGCCGTGTGGGTGCGGATGAGGCCATGAACTGGGATGCTTGGATTCCGAGAATTTCTTCTTGTCGGAATTGTCGGTGCTGAGGAGCTGCAAGCTGCAAGCTGTAAGCCGTCTGATTACCTGCCCACCCTGGCTTTTTGATTCATCATCCGGCTGTCCTGTTTTCTTCTCCTTCTCTGGCTTTCTTCTGTGGATTTCCGGTGACACGGACGGGGTGAGACTTCAGAAAGAGAAAAAGTAGAGAAAGAGAGAAGAGAGAAGAGAGAGTTAGTTAGAGTGAGTTAGAGTGAGTGAGAGAGAGAGAGAGAGAACGGGACTGGGATCGAGGAGAGTTGACTGGAGAGAGAGGCCGGAGCACGAACAAGGCTTTGAGCGGCGGAGTACAAGTACAAACAAGCATTTGGTGCACGAGCCCGCGGACTGGGGAGAGATCTGACGAACGGGTAGCATGCTTCAGCTCATCGGACACGGGAACGTGCGTTGCGCAGGAGGGTGTGTCATGACTTAGGCGTCCTTTGTCGTGTGCAGCATCCGCTGCTCCACTGCTGCAGCTGCACCCGATGCTGCTATGCTGCAATGACCGCAATGACCGCAATGGCTGCAATGGCTGCAACTTTGCGCTTTTGCTGTGTTACCGTGCCTAGAACAAGACAGTGGTGTGAGAATGTTGCAGGTGAGATGCATTTGGCTGGGAGGAGTGTGACGGCGGGGGGTGGGCAATCGATTAGCATTGGGCTGGCTTGCACTGTATGTACTCGATCTACCCCTACCGACGGGACCTATAGGCATGGAGCTTTTGTCATTTGTATCCTCGATGTTCTTCTTTGGAGCGCGCGGTTCTTGCTTTTGGCTGGGCGGCGGGGAGCTGATCCGAGACGCCTTCGCATCGTGGCGCAGCGAAAAAGGTGTTTGGGATGGATGTCATATCGGATTTGTTGCTATTGAGAGTCAGTTTAGAGGCTTGATTCGATTCGTCATAGACGACGACAGAGATGTGAGCACGGCAGATGGGCAGCAAAGCCTTGCAGCCTGTCTTGATGCCTGAACTACCCAAGCTGCAGACGTACTTACACCAGTGGCGTCTAATAGAAAAGCGTCCAAACCTAGTAGGCGTCCTGCCCTGGCGGACAACTCGTGTGTTCCTCCGTCGTGCTTGCCCGCGCATTGGGGTGACTTTGGTTTCGATAGTGATAGGACGCTCGAGGTTGGTAGCCACGGGCAGGTGCGAACTTCCACAGCTCCGTGCTCCTGAGGCACCTAGATGGCTGCCTACCCATATCCTCGTCCACCCACATGTATGATATTCACAAACAGACACTCACTCTCACAACATACTCACTCGCACACAAGTACGCATACCTTCGCACACAACTTTGTACACACACAACTCCAAGCACCCACCAGTCGGCCGTCCTTCCTTCTCTTCCAACCATCCACAAAAACAGTCGACACAAACCACTGCCACCTCGGACGGAGGACGACTCCTCGTATGCGTCGTGTCTCCATGGCGCCCATGGACCTATGGACCCATGGCCGGGCGTGCCACTCCATCAGAGACGGTCGCTGCAAGCACGCGAATCTCCACCTGTTTCGAGATCGCCCTTGCCCGGGGAGGGCCAGTTCGCATCACCGTGATGTGATACAGAGAGGGCGGCTGCGGTGCTTGGCCGCTGGTGCCGCGTGTCTGTAAGTGCTTGGTCGACACGTTCCTACCCTTGTCGACTTGTGGCTGAACCGCCCATCGGGTGGTTTTCTCGCATGCGGTGCATTCGAGGAACCCATCATGCGTGACTCTGATGCATTGGCGTTGAATAGTTGGTTCCTCGGATCTCTCTGACAACCGACGGCACGCCCACAGGAGGGAGAAAGTCAAGTTTCCCGGTGAACTACTCGCTCAGCTTGGACAGCCCTCAGCTTGGAGGCTGTTGCTACCGGCTTTGTCTTGTGTCAATGCCATATACGAGCAATCATTCGGCATCAAACCACTCGCAGGTGCTACCAACACGTTCCAAAAGCCAGACCTCGCCAGCCACCAGTATTAAGTTGTTAGGATGAGACATCTAAGCAATCCTAGCAAGTATTCAAAAGAAACGTTGCAGTTTCTAGACATCCTCCGTGTTTGAGTTAGGGCTTACCCTTTCATCCCATATCGGTTTTTCCTTATCCGCATTCCAACATCCATCGTCACCTCCACGTTGTTCTCTGCCCCTGGCCCCGTCGCTGGCGTTGTCCTTCGGCTGAGCTAACCTTCCTCACGCCTCTGCCCCGATGGTCGTCACCCGCAGCGCGTATTATCATACAAGACAGTCCATCTGTGGAAGATCACATGTCCTTTACGGACAAACGTCCGTAGGTCTCAAGCCATCGCTCTCTCCCTCATTCCAGGCGTGAGGAGAAGCCGCTGACCCACACCCCATGCTATGCCCGCCACGTGGCTGAGAGGGCCTTGAGCATTAGTGGAGAAGACGTGCCTCGCGGCTTTCAGGCCGAGCCGCTGGGCCAGTTCCTACCGCGGCCAGCCACTTCGCGCCCAGGCGTCTGGGGTGCGGAAGCTTACGCTGTACAATACGCACGTCCCGAACAGGCGGGATGCGTGATAGGGCAATGAAGGTGTTGTCATCATGTAGGGGGGCAAGATAGCGTCACCATGGGGAGAAACAACGACGCGGGGGCGACCAGGAATGTGACAGCCGTGCTCATGGTCGGAAGCAGGGATGCACCTTGACGTATAGCTCCATTGCAGAAATCACTGCAGTCCCCTTGCGTCGAGATTTGGCGGAACACTGCTTCCGGAAAGGGTTTGAAGGCCCAGAGATGGAGGCTTGCGTTCGCCTCGTGGGTTTGGCGCCTCATCCCTCAACTCTTTCAACTGACGATGCATTGGCTGACCGAGGAGGAGACAGTGAACCAGGCCATGCGAAGCCATGGCGGGCTGAGAAGCCTCGAAGCTTGAGCCCTTTCTCACGGTATCATTCCGTAGATGGACGGGTGAGTTCTTCGCAGGGCGCAAGCCACCAATGCGAGGGCCAACCTAAAAGGACCAAACAAACCTCGAAAACCGCAAGGTTCCCTCGATGGCGTGGCCCTCGAATGGCAGGTCAACCTAGGAGCCAGGACAGCAGCGGGTAGTGTAGTGCACCCAACAGAAAACTCGATCCCTCTAATACCATTGTAGCTGACCTAGGCAAGCAGGTTTCTGTACTGCGGTGGCTGCTTCCATTTGCCGTGCCGAACCGCACTAACAAAATGCGGGCTTGCTCTTGTCTTGGCGCGCTTCTTTGAAAGGCTCACTGTTTGTCGTGCTGGAGGCACTTGCGTACTGCATGCTGTATGTGGTTTGTCTGTGCGTGTGTGTCTGTGTGCTCGTGTGCCTGTGTGCTCGTGTGCCTGTGTGCTCGTGTGCTTATATGTCTGTGAATACGGGTGAAAATGAATGTCACAAACATTTGCCGGCGACCAGGAGTTTTCGAAGGCCCGGTCTGGACCGACTAGTCCCGAGTGATCGGCTCCCGGGATCGGACGTGGGGCCGTCCGGAGCTTGCGAGCCACGAGGTGTCAGTCTGTGCGCGGTTGATGGCCGGTTGTTTTTCTCTACTGGTGTTTGACCCCCCTCCTCCACTTCTCACTTGTGGATGATGGCATTGCTATGTTCGGTTTGAGGTCATGAATGAGAAAAGATAGGCACGGAATGGGTTGCTACGGAGTCCTGTCTCGATCCGCCGTGTCATTCCGGGCTCAAGGTGCCTGTTCAGGGAGGGTGTTTGAGGCGCTCGCCTCTTGGACTTCTCCACCCGACGATCAGAGTGGCGGCCGCTACGTCTAAAACAACCTACACAGCTGCCTAACTTACCACACACGGCCCATCGTCATCTCAGAGAAGCAGGAAAGACACGGACCCTTTCCGGATCTCGTAGAGACAGAAGGGAACTCCTCTGTTGCACGCGGACTCTAGAGGGACTGGCGGAGCAGGGGTCTTAACTACCTGCCTATGTAGGCAAACTACTGAGACAAGAGCTCACTCGCTTTGACAATCCTGGCGCGTTCTAGTGGCCATATTTCCCGCTATGAGTCTTTGCCATGTAAGAGCGAACTTGGCTCGAAATCCTCCGTTTGCGGCCCGACTCGAGAGACTTTCCGTCGGCCATTGCTCTGGGTGATTCGCGAAGGTCTGACGACTATTCTGGGAGACGTCACCGTCCAGTCACTTCCCCACTGACTATGTGGTGCCCAGTGAAGACAGCAAAAATTCCACCGTCTTCGACTAGGTGAGTGAGCCTCGTCCTAGGCTGACTACCCGCGGAGATTCACCCAAAACCGACAACCCACTCGCCGACATGACAAGGCCCAATGATTGGGCCTCACATCAGCATTTGAGTTGACAACTAGGACTGAGGTCCAATTTGAGACTCTCAGTTCCATATACCAACACGACTTTTTATCCGGCTCCCTTTTCGAGGGTTGATGTCTTGTCAATTTCCAGCCGTGGTCTCATCGAGTGACGCAGGGAGCGGAACGCATCGTGGCAGATAGCTTCACCCACTCCCTCCCTCACCCCGTCCTCCTCCCTCCCCTGTCCTTGCCCACATCTCCTATTTCCCATTTTTCCCATGTCAAATGTCGGATTTCCCATGTCAAAGCTCGCATTTCCCATGTCAAATCTCTCATTTAGCATCTTACATCTCGACTAGCCCGCCCCGGTCCGCCGCCCTTGCACATCGCCCGCAGATCCTTTCCTGGTTCAGCGACGGCGACATGTCTTCACGGACAGGCTTGGTTAACTGTTCCATGTCTTTGGTGTTCACTTTTCAGCTCATGAAAACGAGAAATGACAGCTCAAAGAGACTCAACCAACCAACCATCCAGCCAGCATAGCAGCCTGCAGGTTGCTTCGCTTAATGCCTTCGGGTTCGCCGCTCTGGTGTGTCTAGCTCTCTGCCCTTAGGCAGCCTACGATGTTACGGCGTGCATGCAAGTGACATGCTCTGCAGTTTGTGCGTCCATCCACGGCGGGACAAGAGAGACATGCATCCTATAGTCTGCTTTGTCGTCCACTCACATCTCCACCAACCTGCTTCGAGAAAGCTAGGTGCCTAGTTCGGCCGCCCCATCGCCAGATTGCATGCACTATCGGTTACCGCTCTCCATGCTCCCCGGAGCTTCGGCGAAGGGAAAAGCAAATACGGACGCTCCTGGCAGCCCACTTGGGGGTGCAGCCTGCCCGATGAAGAGCGGCGCAGAATGACAGGTTCGATCTGCTGCCCAGGAGAGAGAAGCGTGGAGGATCGGCAGAAACGAGGCGACTGGCTGTCCATCTGTATCTGCGCGCCGGCGCCTCTTGTCTGCTTCACCGGTCGTGCCAAGCTCCCACCGGTGAGTTGGCGTCCACGGCCGGCGGCCCCTCTGGTTCCCCACGCTTTGGCTCTTCCCTTGTCTCGCGAAGCCCTGCTTGCATTGCGGATGACATGTCACATTCATCGTCCATGGCAATGCTTTTCGCCCCCGCCCTAGGAGTGTCAGGAAGCATCAAGTGAGGAATGGGCCAAAACCACGCCCTTGTGCTAAGGAAAACTGACAAGATGCGTAAAACTGAATTATGGGACTGAATGTAACCCAAATAACTCCCTGGGAGTTGTCGTCTGTCTCATCACGGGACTGGAGCCCGCTTTCGCGAAGGGGGGCCTGTGGTATCATTGCCACCTTTCTCCCTGTGGCCTCACCTGCGAGTAGTTGGCTTGAACTAGCGGCTTTTTTCGTGTGTGTCTAAGATGACAGTGTCTCAGACGCGGGGATGAGAGATGTTAAGTCTCAACCCCCCCCCCTCCACCTCAGTTGTCTCGACGCCCCCTCATGTCATTGCAACTTCTCAGACATGCTCCTTGGTCGTGGCAGACGGGGGCGAGGGCTGGCATGCCTCACATGGGATTTCAGCGTCTAGCGACTCCTCAGGGCGTTCTACGGCTTAGACGGGGGCGGGCTGAGATACGAGGGACCGGGACAGCGCCGCGTCAACCACGGGCTCGGGGCTACTACAAAGTACCAGATGATGGGGCGCACGGATTCGAGGATGGGGGCTGGGCCAAGTGTCTCAATCTACGAATGCATCGGCCGCCCGGTCTGAGAGCTAATTGAGTGGTAGTAGGTGCCTCATTGATTCTGGCAGAGAGGAGGCAGGGCTCTATAGGGGGGAGGCGGGCACGGATTGCTCACTGCTGCCGGCGGCATGGCCCCCGTGGATCTTTCTATGCAGTTGTGCACCTATTCATTGAATCGTCTATCCATTCATCTATCCCATTGCTCCCGTCTTTTTTCCATTACTTGCATCTCCATATGTCAAAGCGCTACAGCTTGCCGTAGCCGAAGCCAGGACTAGGCCGCTGTATGTACGAAATGCCCACCCCGTACGCTGATCATGGCAACTTGAATCATCGCTCCCTCGGACTTCACGCCTGCTGTGCCACTTCGGCCGTGTCGATCCAGTCGCTCTTCCGCTTGAGCGCCCCCTTGCCGATGTTGTTGCCATCCGCTTCCGCTTCCGCGCTCCCATCCCCGTCTCCGTTGGCCGTCGTCTCCGTTCCGTTGGTGCCGTTGATCCCGTTGCCGTTGATCTTGCTGTTTCCGTTCCCGCCACATCCGCCCCGGAACCCGTTGAGCAGGCGCTCTAGCCCGTGAATGTTCAACCCCGCGAAGTTCCGTCCGGCGCTCTCGCGTTCACCGATGGCGATGACGGCGCCGATAAGGTCGTGGTTCAGTTCCTCGTCTACGACGCTGTCGTGCTGGTATCGCGGGTGTGTGTCCACGAAGTTGCGGATCCAGCGGGCCGTTGTGTCCAGCTCGCCGCTGGCGCGCTTGCCGATCAGGTCGAGGTAGGTTGCGAGCTGGCAGCGAGTCGAGACGTCGACGTTGACGCTGTCCAGGTAGCTCTCGACAATGGGGATGAGGCCCGGGAAGTCCCCGTCCGGTGACCCATTGATAATGTCGTTTACAGTCAACTCGTCATATTCGTCCTCAACAGGTCCCGAGGGGGTCGCAGGCCGGCTGGGATACGCCGATCCGGGACGGCTCTCGTCGCCCACGACGGTGTTGGCCCGAGATGGGCGACTGGGGAAGGGGTTGCTGCGGAAGTGAAACCTCTCCTTAAGGACGGCGTCCACGGCGTGGGCCCGCTCCATGTTCTCATCCACCTTCTTGATGGGGATGTAAAAGTTAAGGTCAAATGACAGGATGGCGCGGGTGACCAGAACCATGAAGACAGAGAAAGCGGCGTTTTCGAAGTCGGTGATTTGGATCTCCATGGGCCGGAACTCGACCCGCCAGCCGATGCTGTTGTCTGCGGGCGGAGGCTTGAAGCGCATGTGCTGCCAGTTAGTGGACTGGATGTTCTCAAAATGGTCCGTCTTATTCAGGTCCAGTTCTTGGAGGTCCTCTTCAAAGACAACGATTGGATCCCGGATGAAAAGATGCGCAAAGTGGGTTGCGAGGCGGTCGTCCATGCCCCCGTCGAGAAGCTGTTGTTTAATGTCTTCGTCCACAACCAGGTCGGGATCGAGATACTCCTTCCTCAGTCGTGGGTCAGTCGAGATATATGTTGAGTTGGAAGCGTAGCGCGACTTGGGTATCCTCCGAACGCCTTCTGTCAGTGGCTGTGACTACATTAGCATCAATTGCTATTCCAAGTGGACAAAGGAGACGCACCTTTTCGCCGAGTTCCTGTGGGTTTCTGCAGTCTACAGCCCGGCTGATTTGATTCCACCTCACATCTGTGTCGGCGAGGAATCCTTTGTAGATGGGCGTGGCGGCTGTTAGAGCCAGCATGATGGGGCCGAGTGGGCTCAGCTGGTCGTACAGCTGTCTACCCTCGATAATGTTCTTGGCCTGGAAAGTGATTTGCAGGCAGCAGCTCCCCATACCAAAGGCCATGGCATCCATGTGGATGAAGTTGTCGGGCGCGGCTCCGTTTCGCACGTCGTCATCCTCGGGCCAGTTGTGCATGTCATAGTTGACGGTGGGGTCTTTCCAGGGATTGGGCGTGTTCGTGTCGTGGAATACGGGCACGTTGACCTGAACCTTGCGGCCGCGGCGAGAGCGGATGTTGGCCGCCAGCGTCGGAAATCTGATGTGAGGATTGGCGATTTCGTCTGGGACGAACTGAGAGCGCAGCCGGGGGCCTGACGCTGGGTAGTATGGGTCGGTGAACTGTCCAGGTGAACCAATGCGTGGGAATGTCGTCAGGGTGATGGGAAACTCTGTGCCCAGCATGTGCGCCTTGGCTATCTTCCTCCGCAGCTTCATGTCAGGCTCGACGTCGAGCAGCTCCTTGAAACCGATACCCCATGGTTTCCCCGGCGTGGCCTCGAGCATAAAACGGCCAAACTCGGGGTGGAACACGGGTATGGGGCTGGACCTGGTGGTGCATCAGCAATTGGGCATCACTTCATGAGGGGTAAAGTCCCGTACTTGTCAGGAACGCCTTGATCTCCATCGCGAAGATCAGGAACACACCCGCCCTGTTCTTGGAGCTCCTGGTCTGCAGCCAGGGCCTCAAGAATCTCAGCTTGTCTAAGAGAGAGAAGAACCCTGGGGTCATCCTGGGAATAAGTCACGACCAGGTACTCGACCTGCGGGTGGGTTAGTTGGGGATGTCTATGTCGTGCTACCAGGGAAGACTGACCTCATCTCCCCACAACAAGGCATCCCGCTCCTTGCCCTTGGCCTTGTTCCAAATCTCTAGCAGTTGCTTTTTATGACATAACGTCAGCACAATCATGACATGGTTGCGTTGCGTTGCAGCAGTAGCAGCGGCAACAACGAGCTGGATTGGAGGTTGGTTACCTTGATGCCCCATTCCCTGACCTGCGGCGCCCGCTTCTTAACATCGGGCCAGTCGAGGGCAGTTCCCAAAGCTCTATATATCCCACTTGTTTAGCGCGCTGTGCGTCAAGATTTGGGGATATTGCATGTGACATGGCGACTTACAGGAGACCCATAGTGGTAGATGTGTGGTGAGAGGTGAGAGGTGAGTGACGAGTGGTGAGAGTCGACAGTTGAGAGTCGAGACAGTTTGGGGAGTTCGGCAGCGCCTTGAGTATGAGAGGGTTGCGCGACTTGGATGAGAGGTGGCGATGAGAGAGACACTGGATGGACTATGGTCCGAAGCGAACCTTTTGAGAGAGGGGAAGAAGAGAGGAGAGACGGCTTCCAGGTCAATATGATGCGGTGCCTGAATAAGACGATCCCACGGAACGCGGGATGAGCGAGACCCTTGGCCGGTACAATTGGCTAATATCGGCAGGTAGAGCGTGGGCGCGAGATGTCATGCAATGCTCGAAGTCGAGCAAGGCTCCTCTGAGGGGATGGGATATTCTTAGGCGAGAGCCCGCCAGGGAAATGCCGCGCTGAGAGGAAGTACCTAGGCAGGTAGAGTTCCCAGGTAGCGCACGCAGTCGTCGGCTATCCCGTCTGGACTGCGAAGGGCCAATAGAGAAGAAGCAAAGGAAGAAGGCGAAAAGAAAGAGAGAAAATAATCCAAAAAAGAAACAAGGTCTCGGTTCTCAAGATGGCGCTTCGAGTTCCGTCCGGTCGTTTGAACAACCCTGAGGAACTGGCAGTGAACACTCTCGCTTTCTGGCTGCGGAGAAGGTACGAAGCAAGAAGGCGACGACCCGGGCGAGGTTCGGTGGTTGTTCGCCCTTGCCGGTCTGCGCTCTCGGCTTTTCGCGATTCTGCGGGTTAAATTAGGAAGGCACGTCGTAGCGCAGCGCAACGCACGTGAGCCGGGCCGATGGATTTCCTTTGGTTGCGCGATGGAGCCTCAAGATCTGGACCTTTAGAGAATGAGCTTGATGGGGATAGAGGTCAGATACAAAAAGCTTATTAACCCGACGCCGTTCAGAGGACCGAGACTGAGCAAGTTGCGTGGGTCGGACGAAGGGTTGAGGCGGGAGGGTCGAAAGATCATCCATCCTTTGATGGTGGATCCTGGCCTTCTACTCCATCACCTATAAAAAACTACGGAGTACCTCCAATTACTTGCACTGTACAAAGAGCCGCCGACAACAGGTACCTTCGGTTGTTGGTTTGGCAGGGCGCGTCTTTTTTTTTTTTTTCCTGCTTAGAAATCGGCGAGTGAACCCCCTCCGGCATTGCATCATCGGCATCTCATGCCCGATGGGGTAGCCCTGACGACGAGACCTTTCGAGGCCCAGCCTGAGGGTCGCACCCACCCGCGCTAACTCCTAGGGGGGGCTGGGTGCCCGTGGGGGGGAAGAAGCCGTTAAGGTGGCATGGAGAATGGCAATGAATGATAAATACAGGTGTTGAGCATGTTCCTCTGTGGGGGGTTGAGACTTAGGAACTCGTATACGAAAGACGGGCATCTTGGAGGCTCAAGCGACATGAAACCCTGTACAGTCGGTTAGAAAACCGAAAGAAAAACCCATCCTCGCCAACGGCAATAGCGACATGACTTGGGCTTGTTGCACCGGAACCCTCCCGGAACACACCAACGCTATAAGCCGAGATGGCTCCGCAGGTGGAGAGGCCCGCCTAACATTGTGTCCACTGCGCATCCAAACTATTGATCGAGTCCCCAGATCAGCAGCATGTCTTTGTTGCCGATGGTTTTCTGAGCTTTCGCCAAGGGCGCCCATTCGAGTGTCAGCCTGCCAACTCTTCAACTGCGAAAGCGGTGGGACTAGGAGCGGAAGCCTACTCAGTAGACTGCAACCCGTCCGCGGTTACTCCGAAAGAACTCCGAGAGGAGTGATGAAGAGATAGCTTACTGCTTCACTGAACTTCGGACTCGTCTTTAGTTGGTAGGGAGATTACGAATACAAAGACCACGGGCATCGCCCCAACTCGCACTGGTATCTAGGCATCATGAGAAAAGACAGATCAATAACCCTGGAGACTCAACGCAACTCGCCCTGTTACGAGCACTGACACTAGTGCTACAGATTATCCGCTGTCTATTGTCTGTTCCCTGCAAACTTGCCTGTCAATTTGTCAGGAGTGTCAGTTACGTGCTGACAAACTCCAAATGACAAAGCTCAACCATGCGTAGAATACCTCAGACTGAATTATCTCCGCGCAAGGCAACAGGTGCCGAGTGAGATACTGATTGAGATGCGCAACCCGGAGCTTCTCTTTCCGGCTTCAACCGACCAACCGACCACAATCGCGAGCAGGTCGAAAACGACACGGGTGCAAGAGGGGAGAGAGGAAACAACGCTCGATTTCGCACCAAAGCGGAATGAGGGGACAGAGCCCAAGCAACTTGTGAGTGGCCAAGACCGTTGCAACCACCCTTCCACCCTGCACCTTTCACGGGCTCAACGCATAAGGGCACAGTAAGCATGCAGGGGCCATGATGCATACCGGATAGACGGGGCCGAGATGTAATTACTCTCGCTCCTCTGCTTCTTGAAATCGATAGAGGTATGACGATATGCAACATCGTATATCCCCAAGACTTCATGGCATGTAAGTGCAGGACCTCCAGATGCTGGGCAGGATCTCCACCTGGGTTCCTATGATATCTCATCGATCCGATGCGAGACAGGGATGATGCAAAACAATCAATCGGATGGCATCTTTGCCAGTGCGGAGACTGGCCGTCCACAGGAGCTGTCTTATTGGCCTGGGAGAATGGGAAAGAAGCTTGAAAACGACGGGCGGATGGGTGCGAATCTCGGTAAGGGTGCGAACACAACTCACGCGAGTAAGGCAACGAAGAGCTAATCACTCAACCACTCTAGCTTCGCAGCGTGGTGTTTTCACCGGCGAATAGACGGACCGGCGGACTCAGGTTTGGCCATTGGTCAATCTTCAGGGCATTGGATGCATGGCCGCATTGTTACGTGGTAACTGGACTTGGACAAGTCTCGGCGTTCCGGGAACAAGCGACAGCACCGAACTCGAAGGGGTCGAAGTTCATGACGTCTTCTGGAAGGGCAGCTGGACGCTTCTTCCATGGAACTTCGACCGAAAGCAGACTTTGCTGGGGACTGCCCATGGCAATTGAACAATCGATCATGGCATATTGGCTTTGCAACCAGCCAAACCTTGATGGCGCTGATGCTAACATCCGCTTCTGGACATAATACGAAGTTGCCGCCCAGGCAAACACGCAAGCCATCCCTCCCGCCCACAGCTGAAGCACCAACAAACTCATGACGGATGGCACCTCGACGCAGCGTCGACTTACTTGTTTACAGGAATCTTTCCACCAGCCGCCGCGTTAGGGTCGCTGGCGGGCTGCGGGGTGCATGAGCGCGCGGGCGGGCGGCGAACTCTATCGTTTTGAGGGAGTCGGGACGGCAGAAACGAGTGGCCCCCCTCGCCGGCGATCCTCTTCAAAGTCCAGGGCGTGTCATCACGATCCCGTTTCTGTCTTGTTTGAAGTTTGCGAGAATCAACAGGGTTCGTGCGACCTGTGCTGGTCGAGTCTATTATCTTGGGGTAAGAGAGAAGGTGTTTGTACGCAGTGTTTCAAATCAGCGGAATGGGGATGGGTCGAGAGGGAAATCGCAGACGGTCCAGATTGTTGAGTGGTGACGATAGGGCCGACGTCTCTGAATGGCTAGCCAGGATAGGCTATTGGAGGAATGCCACATAACACCAATTAGTAGTTAGAAGCGAATGCCGGTTGGTGATGGCGGTGGTAGGTGATGGTGTTGGGCGGTGCCGCCTCGTTCGTGGTTTGATAGCGCCCGAAGGTTGCCATGTGAGCCAACCCAACCCAGCTTCAACAAAGTACACTAAACTACTGAGCAGCTCGACCACCTCATGCCATTAACGAGGCATCTCCTCGTTACGATCCGCAACCCCCTTCTCGTTATTGCATCTTCATCCAGCCAGTCTTTTTGCTCTACTCCGTCTAAGCGGCTGGGTCTGACGACTTACGTTGGCGTGGCTGGCAGGGCAGGCAGGCGCATGATCGAAACAAAGTAAACATGGATTCATGCCGGTCCAAGCATGCCAAGCAACCGTGGATTTGGCACGGCCCCGGATCCGGCCCAATGACGGCTCTCCGACAGGGTAGACATGTCATTCCCGCCTGGCATTGACTGATTGTGTTCCGCCCGTCATTGTCATGGACCTCTGGACGCGGTAGATGTGCCCAACAAGCAAGGGGAAGCAAAAGCTCTCTTTGCAACTGGGATGCCTAACGTGGGCTCCCGCCGAACGAGACCCGGCGTGAATCCCGGGGATGGCCCAACCGAGGCGAGCCGGAAGCAGGCGTAGCCCGCCCACTGAGAGTCATAGTTGTCGTGTCCGGACGGAGTACTCTCTTGAAGCAACTTGGTAGGGCCTCCAGACGGGCTTGGACGTACCCACCTGGGGGTTTACTTCAGCAGAGGGGAGGGAGTCACCCATCCCATGGCCGTGGGCCGTGATCGAAGTCGGCCCATCAGTGTGCCCTGGGTCGTCTCGGACGAGTGCTGTCGCCATGGCCGTGGGACCGTCTGCCATGTCCCAACCAACCGGGATAGGTATTGGGTTGCAAAAGGGGGAGGGTTGAGGACACCCAACGGAGCATTCTCATGTTCGCTTGGGGATGGATGGGTGCATTCTTCATGCGAAGACGCTTCACATTGATATGAACGCCGAGGTTAGGCGCTCTTCGTTGCTCGGTCGGCGGTGCAGCATCATCCAGGATGGCTTGTATTTGGGAACAATGCACGGTGACGGGAGCACGGATATCAGTTACTAGACTGGTGATATTCACTACAATGCCTGGCCTTCGAGGGATCGACAAGAGCCATGCAATGCACAGTCCAAAAGCAGATAAACACGGAAGCAAATAGGTCAGCAATACACCGTGTTACATATATCACCCATCACTCCGTCACAGCCCCCTCCGTGACTTTGCTCATGCACCAGCGAAACACGAAACGGACACAAGCAGCGTCATATCACGAGCAAGGGCATACGTAACTCCCCATACAAGGTACGTGCCTGATAGACAAACTTGTACCTCCCTCGACACAGTTCGCGGTCGGACGGCCTTGGTCAAAACTCAACATCCAACCAGTACGACAAGCGGGTTGCCCACAACGCCTGATCCCCCCCCATTGTCTTGGTCCCGGGTGACTTTCACAGCTGCCCCGACGCAGCGATCGCGCCCCGCTACATGCAAACGACCTTCTGGCGAAAGACCCCTATAAGCCACTGAAGGCGCCGGTTACATCACTCAACCCACCCTCCAGCAGCCCGGCCCAGCCCAATCAGGCACGGTCCTCCCCACCTGCCACGGCCCCGCTCTCTCCCTGGCTGGCTCTGGGCTCTGCTTGCTGCTGCTCCAAGATCCCCCAGGCTTGAAACAACCTCCCAACCTCATCCCTCAGACGATCAACCTGCGGCCGTACCCACGACCCAATACGAACAGGCTCGACAACGCCTTCAATTCCTGCGAACCATCTCCAGACTCACTCAGCTCGCTTCTCTTCTCCAGCCATGAACCCTCACCAGAAGAACAAGGTCGACGTCAAGGTAAGCATCTCAGCCCAACACTGCACCGCCCAGGCCACTGGCAAAACCGCCCAGCTACCCCTCCCTACGTCCTTCCATCTCGAGCTCGACCGACGGCCACATACTCCCAAGAGACTCGCGAATCCTCTCGCTCGCATGCAACACGAACACATGTTGCTCTCTCCCTAGTCTCCCTGCACGCACCCCGACCTTCTCTCGTCCCCTCGACGCAAATGCTGACGCTCTCTTCCCCCGCTCTCTAGTCGCTCTCCCCCGAGGAGCAGCGCCTCTTCCGCCTCTACGGAAAACTCCCCTCCCGCTCCGACCACTTCGCCAAGCACCTCAAGGACCGCAAGTACTTCGACTCGGGCGACTACGCCATGTCCAAGGCCGGCAAGGGCGACGGCGTCGACGCAGGTGCCGTCGGTTCCCAGCACCCAGTCCCTGAGAACATCCCCCACCTGTCATCGCCCAACGGCTCCAACGCCGGCCCCAAGCACGTGCACCCCTCCATCCCCGGCATCCAAGCTGGCAGCCCCATCAAGGAGAGCAGCTTTCTCAAGAGCGAGACCAGCGCCGACGAAGCCCAGCAGGACGGCTCCCAGGATGCCGACAAGCCCAAGGACCACACTGGCCCCGTCGGCGAGCCCATCCCCATCCGAAGGTAAGGTGTGCCTCGCAGTTGGTGCGGTCAACCAGTGCGAAAGGTGGACACTACGGTTTGTACGAAGCCAGAGGGCAGAGGGAAAGAAAGAAGTCGTCCATGTGTTGCAGGGTTTGCTTTTGATGACTTACGAGGATCGCGCTGTTGGCGTTTAGGAAGGACAAGCAATGTAGTTCGTACGTACGGAGGGACTTGTTTCGATCCGCGATATCGGATGGGCTGTCTTCCAGGGGTTCGACAATTTCCCCTCGAGATTACATTCATGTATTTGGTCGTTTAGTTGCCAGCTTCGGTTCTTGAGGCACCCTTATCGTTCTTTTTTTTCCCCTCCTGGAGAGATTCCCACAACTGCCATGAGCACGGGTCATTTTAGTACCTAAGGCTAGAAGCGACCAATGGGAACAAGGACATATATGTTCTGCCGCCGGTTCGAAAACCCCCCACATAAGTTGCATCTCGCCCGCCCTCATTCTCGCACAACCTGCCAAGCTCCCCTAGACACCACTCCCTCCGTACATGCTCCGCCGCTTCATCACCACCATGGCCGAATCCGCACCCAAGCGCCTCAAGACATCCGGTCCGCTGATCGGCACGCACAGCGGCCACTTCCATGCCGACGAGGCCCTGGCCGTCCACATGCTGCGCCTGCTGCCCGCCTACGCTGAGTCGAACCTCGTGCGAACCCGCGACCCGACGGTGCTGGAGACGTGCCACACCGTCGTCGACGTCGGCGGCGAGTACAATGCCGATCGTCGCCGCTTCGATCACCACCAGCGCGGCTTCACCACCAGCTTCCCCGGCCGCCCGACTAAGCTGTCGAGCGCCGGCCTCGTCTTCCTCCACTACGGCCGCGCCATCGTTGCCCAGCGCCTGGGCCAGCCCGAGGACTCTCCCGACGTCGAGCTCCTGTACCGCCGCCTGTACGAAAACTTTGTCGAGGCCCTCGACGCCCACGACAACGGCATCTCCGTCTACGACCCCAAAGGCGTCGCCGCCGCGGGGCTTGAGAAGAAGTTCAGCGAGGGTGGCTTCGGCCTGGGCGCCATTGTCGGCCGCCTGAACCCCAAGTGGAATGACCCTGTGCCGGCCGACCGCGCCGAGGCCCAGGCCGCCGAGGACGCCCGATTCGTCCAGGCCAGTCGCCGCATCGGCGAGGAGTTCGACGCCGAGCTCGAGAACTACGCCGGCGCCTGGCTCCCGGCCCGCGCCATCGTCCAGGCCGCCTTCGCCAAGCGCTCCCAGCACGACGAGCAGGGTCGCATCCTCGTGCTCGAGGGCCAGTCCGTGCCGTGGAAGGACCACCTGTACGCCCTCGAGGACGGCACGCCCTCCGTCCTCTACGTGCTGTACCCCGAGAAGCCCGAGCCCGGCGCCAAGTGGCGCATCCAGTGCGTGCCCGAGAGTAAGGACTCGTTTGTGAGCCGCAAGCCCCTGCCCGAGGCGTGGAGGGGCTTCCGGGACGAGGAGCTAGACGGCATCAGCTCCATCCCTGGATGCGTCTTCGTCCACGCTGCTGGCTTCATTGGCGGTAACAAGACGTTTGAGGGCGCCAAGGAGATGGCCACCAAGGCCCTGGCCTAGATGTGCGATGGATATATCTACATGAATGTAACGTGCAACAATGTGCAAATATTTGGGATTCTGGTATTGGGAACATTACGGGTTAGGATGGGACAGTGAGGAAGGACCTGTCCTCCAGGAAAGAAAAAAAAAGCACACACCAATTGCGCTCTCTACCTTACAAAATAAGTAGATAGTGAGAGTCTTACCACAACCAAATCCTCAAAAACGGATTTACATGTACAGCATTTCCTTTCCACCTCTTGCCTACATGCCAATGAGGTCTTGCGAATTACACTCAAAGACTCCACTCTTTCACATCAGTTCACTAGTGTTCGTGGTCGACCTCAACCACGGTAATGCATTTGTTCGCTCATGCTGCAAACGGCAATACGTCTAGACATTCAGGGAGGAAGAGTACCAATAGAATCACATGCCATTTTAGTATGTGTGTCTCGATTATTGAGCAAGTGGGAGATGTCTTTGCTAAAAGGTACCTTCGGACTAGAGCCCAGCAAGCACTTACTTTGGTTTTCTCTCCGCCTCCATAGGCAGAGCTAGGAAACATCAGAAGACGCACGTCAAGATAACTTGAGTCCCAGGCCGTCTCTATACCATGGCTCGCGTCTCTGTTGTCAATCTGTGTCATTCTCAGACTCCCTAGAATCCCAAAGACAGCAGCGGGTTTCACTAGCATTCCTCTATCATCAGAATAACTCCCCTGAAATGATGCGTTCATAAGAAATATACAACTGAGGATTCTAGACAAATTACACACTTGCTATCGAAGCCGTCAGAAGACCTTCTTCCAAATGGTAGCATGATAACCCCGTCAGTGTCTCAGACAAAGTGCGTCACCTGAAAACCAAGCCAGCCCCAGCCTGCGCCGCCAACAGCATCAATCTTGACCACCAGGGTGGCTGAAAGATGGAGCCGACTGACACAAAAGTTGCCTCAATAAAGCCATAACTATGCGGGAAGCTCCAGCACCATAGTCTTCCATTTACCACCGCCGGGCAATCCTTGACCAACTGCCACAAAACACCCCTGACTTGTCTCATACTGACCGTATTCAATGCCTTCCATCGGATGCAGCAACAACCCAAACCCACACAGTTTCGATCACCCCCACTCAGATTTTCAGCTCCATTGTCCTAGGGCCCTTCAAGTGGCCCAAGCATCGCCTTTTGATCAGCACGCCACACGATCACTTATGTGGGCTGCATGAACACACAGACGGCGGGTCCATTCGCGGGGATAATACAAGCCACCCGCCCTGACAGCCGAAGAAGACCTTAATGATGTCCAAGCATTGAATCCAAGTACCGTGACAGAATATCGTTTCCAGTTATCGATTCGTCTTTTGTATTTATCGTCATGTTGGAGACGTCTCGTGACAAACAAGTATGCCTCCCCTGCCTAAACGTTGCAGAGCACTGAAAACATATTCAACCAGGTATCATGCAAAAATCCAACAAGCCACTCTACCCTTCCTCTTTCTATCCGCAACTTCCATCCTATCTTCCAGGCCTGAGTCATCTGCCAGTGATCCATGAACCCTTGTCCTTCCCAGCAGAGCTCTCTCTAGCAAAATTCTCATATTGAAACAGACGAGCGCCTCCCATGCGGCACCAGGTAAACTCCAATGCCGTAGCCCTATGGTCGGGGAAGGTTATATAAAGACGTGCAACCATGCTCGGCTGGCCGAAGGTCCAGCTCGCGCTTCGAAATCGTACATGTACATTCAAAAAGTAGGCCGCGGGAGACATCGCTCCATGTCGCCAATGTTTTGTACCACCGGTACCAATTGCCAGTGGGTATTAAAGTCGGCGCCGCCCAGCTCAAACACACGTGTGTAACCTCTCGGTTGCCTTATAGTACGTCGGAGGTACTAAATGAGATGTCGAGCGTTCGTATATTCGTGTTTGGCTGTGAAGCGTCCGCGTATGCAGGGCGTGTGCATACGGAAAAGTGGTAAATGTGAACTCATAGGTCCTTATAGTATTAGTTGCTTCAAGTTCCGCTGAATAATCATATCCTGGACTGAGGCCATGGTAATCTTCAGCAGATTTGTGTCGGTAGCGTTGGTAAAGTGTCCATAGATCTCCTTGTCGGTATTGCGGTTCAACGCACGGAATTTGTCCAAGAAGTATTTGCTAGCAGCCTTGTAGTCGTCCTTGGGACCGTGGTAATCGGTAAATCCGTGGTTGGTGATGGGGCTCTTGGGCAGCTTCTCCTTGAAGAGATCCATCTTGTTCAGGAATAGGATTAGCGCCGACTTGATGAACCAATGCGAGTTGGCAATCGATTCCCACAGCATCAGGGCCTCGTTCATTTGGTTCTGTAGAGCAACGTCAGTTTCGACAGCTCGGTTTGATTGGTAAGCGCAATTGAACTTACGCCGTCCTTGTCTTCAACGAGACATTGGTCATAGCCGCTGATGGCCACAAGGAAGAGCAGGCAGTTGACATTTTCGAAGCAGTGAATCCACTTCTTTCGCTCTGATCGCTGACCACCGACGTCGAACATTCGGTAGGTCAATTGGCCAAGATCAAAGATAGTCTCAGTGATACCCGTGGTTCTTAGTCGAGAGCGAAGCAAGTCCTGGTCGTTTGGTACAAAATCCTCAGCCCAGAGTCTGTCGATGTCGTCGATGAAACTTGATGAAGTTAGCTCGTTGCTGCACGTTTCGGTGCATTGGCGTGTCACTTACTATGAAAGGTTGTCATGCAGGGCATACTCATTGCCCTTAGAGATGGCAGTCCGGACGCCGCTATCAGCCCAAAGTGATTTGACGGGTTCCAGGTAGTCCTCGGGCATGCGTTCTTGGGGGCTGATTTCATGATCCACAAGAATATGTGCCATGTGTTTCTGTACCGCCAATTAGCAAACCGGGGTGTCTCACATGGGTGTTGTCACGTTACAGCTCTACCACAGCTGTGCAGTGGCAGAACAAGGGGATTGCGGGGTGGCCTACCTCGTTATCTGGGTTCTCGAAGGGAATATGAAGTTCCTGCATGGCCTCGAAAATAACCTTGAAGGATTGAACAATGTTGTTAAATACTACGGGCTTCCACTCGAGCTTCTCATTCTTGCTGAAGCCTTGGGAGTAGATGAGCTTCATCTGCTTCAAGACGGTCGACTTGCCAGACTCTCCGGCTCCTGCGAAGCGCATTGCACGTCAGTACGAGCCAGTGGCGGGCGGTTGATTCCCCAACATACCAAGCAAGAGGAGCTTGACCTCCTTGGACATTCGCTTCTCATCCTGGCGAATCTGACGGTCAAGCTCGCGAGAGCGAGCGGTACCGTGATCGCCTTTGTCTCGGCTGCCAAAGCACATTTTGGTAGGTAGGCGGGGTGTCCAACAAAGGAAGCTGCAGAGCCGATGGGGTAGGCGAAGAGCTGCGAGCTCGCGATCGGGGAGTCGCTATCAAGTCAATGTTGAACAACGGCTTGGATATTAATCGAATGAATATTGCGTAGGCAGTATATGCTCTCAGAAGTTCGGAGGCCGAATCCCGGTCCTTCTTCGTGGCTTTGGTTGTTTGTTGGTCGGGGCGCTGATCGGTTGGTCAAGGTAGAGCTCGTAATTCGGATGGATTCAGGGATGGCGGTCGTTGGGGAGGAAGGAAGGTTCGGAGGTTGTTCTGGGACCCACGGTATGAACTTGGAGTGGAAGGCGCGACGGGAGAAAGGACGGCCGGATCAATGCAGCCTGGAAGTCAGGAGCGATGGCGATGGAACAATTGGCAGAGTTGGGCGACGGCGCAAAAAGCATTTCCCTTTTCGCAAAGAGAAATGCCCACCCGTCCGGCAGGGCAAGAAGGTCTTTATTAATATGGGTTTGCCTTTGCTTGCGGCGGCGCAGGCGCCAGCATCGGTTGCAGGTTACAGGGGCGGTTGGCGTTGGCGTGAGAGTGGGGTCGACGGCGGACGGGCGTGGGAGCGCGGTAGCGTGGGAACAGGGGAGCAATGGGAGGAACATGGAGCATAGAGCATGGGACTCTTGAGGGCTCTGGAGGAGGGCCTTGAGACCCAAGAAAGGATGGATCATGGAGCTTGCAAGGGCTTGGAAGACGGCCCTACGCGTAGCCGGCTTCAGTGGGTCAAAAGGCCGCCCGAATATGCGTCTGTGCTTGTATCCTCGGGGTTACTGCTTCGGCCAGGCAGGCCGGATTAGGGACTGGCCAGGGACATGCGACGCCTCTGTCCGCCTCTGTCCAGCTCTGTCAGCTGGAACAAAGCACTGGCAGTACGTGTAATAAGCCGCTAATCGCCTTTCTCCCCAGTGGAGGTATCGTCGCCAGTCACCAGTTCGGTAGTGACTCGTGTCCAGCATCCAGCGTCTGCCAGAGTCGCCCCCCCTGGGTTCATCCAGAGTGGGTGCTGCTGCCCGAGAACTAACCCCATAGCCCAATGGCCCCAATGCCCCTTAAAACACCATCCTATCCCAGGTGGACCATGGTGGATGCTGCTACACCTCGTCCACCCATGTCCACTGCTGCAGTGCTGCAGTGCTGCCGGTCATGAACCAAGAACTAACGGAACCAAGCTACTGTACCATCTTGACCTAACCCGCGGGAGGGCGGCTCCTGTGTTCCATGCTGGGCTCTCTGTAATGGTAAACCACTTAACGTTACGAGCCAGCCCGTCCCAGGCCCTGACACTGCCGCTATTTCCGACGGGCACGTCTAGGGCTTCCAGGCCATGTGGCGACGGCTTGCTGAAAGTCGTCATTGCCACTGTCACTGTCACTGTCACTGCACTGTTAATCAGAGATCGTCCGTGTGCCAGCCAGTACAGTACCTTGAGGTACCCATGATGTGGTCGCCTTCCGAAGTCCCGCGATTCGTGACAGCAGGCCGTATCCATCCTTGCCCAAGTTAGTACCAAACCAACGACTGCAAGATGGCAAACTCATCCTCTCATTAACGAGCCTGTTCGGAATCATTGACCGTCCGTTGCTTGCTTCCCTTGCCCGGCTTGCCCAGGCGTCCCGGGGGCCGCAGATGCCTGCACAAGCCTGCGGATGTTGCAGCGACTCGAGCGGAGGAGTTTGTGCACCCTTGTGCCGTCCCTGGTGGAGTACCATCCATGATCCATCCGCCTGCAGAAGATTCATGGCTAACCTCAATCCGTCACTTTTGATGAAGGAGGTAAACGCGCCATGTGCGCCACTAAGCAGCAGCAACACGACTTACAAGCCAGCGTTGACTTCAAACCTCGAATTCAACATGTCACTTCAGAATGCTAATTCAGGATAGCTGCATTACTCCTGTCTCATAGCGTCTGGCCCTTTCAGGTCGTCGTCATTTTTTATATCCAGCCCTCAGCACCACCGTCAGCCCAGTCTCTAATTAGTTCTTGTATTCACCTAAACTTCCGCCCGCTCACCTGCCTCTGAACATACATTTTAACAACAGCGCTCATGATATGATATGCTTTAGCAAAAGGGCATGGAGTTTGCCTGCCATGTGCTAAAGCATTTTGGAATCCCAGCAACCTGGCCCGATGGAACCTTCGGCTTCCGAAGAAAAGACCCGTGGCCACACACACACACACACAACATACACTCAACCCTCGGCAGTTTTCGGCATGGCATTCAAGGTTTGACGCGGCCAAGCCGAACCTCCATTCATACCTGAGAGTATGTAAGAGGAGACTCAAACCACATGTTGTTATTTTTGCCCAGAAACCCATCCTACTTCTAGACCTGATAGGTAGTATTGTTCATGTCTCTCCCAATTTCGGCAGGTAGGTTGCTTGCGGGTTGGTGTGCAATACGACTCTGAGACACTGGCTGAGAGAGGATTTGTTCTTCATTGTGCCTCAATCCTACATAACCGATAGCAGGGCACCGGAAAATGAGATTGCGCTAAAACATGGAAACTCAGAGATGGTGTCAAGCTACGCATTCCGCGCTCAAAGCTCCACATCTGCGAGTGAGAAAACTACACTACTCCGTGGGACTCGGTGCGGCACCGCGTCCTCTTGAGATCGACATCCCGAAGCCCGACCTCGATGTGCTTGTGTGTACCTTAGTACTCCGTACGGACTACGAACCCCGTCCAGAACCGCTTGGTCACGAAAGAATTTGTAGCGTCCTAGCTCGGCGACTTTGGATAAGCCGGCGGGCGGATCCATGGGCTTGTCAGGGAAAAACCCTGCGATGGGGGCTCTCTCTGGGCCAAGAAGACGTAGTACGCTAGATTGTTGGGTGTCGTTGGAAAAGAGACGACTCATCAACTCAGACGAAGCCATGAAAGCTGAAAACCAGACCTGGCGAGAGGCGCATGCAGGCTCTGACCTGGTGCCTACGTACTCCGTACACATTCATGAATCCTCCTCACAGCGCTATTTCTCCAGCAGAAATTAGGAGAAACCGGGGAAGTGCTTCGCATGGCCGTCGCGACTCACCAGGGTGCTAATGCAGGCAAAAGAAGGCCAGTGGTAGGGGCATCAGTCCACGACTGTCCATGTGGTCAGGGGGGAGAGGGATTGAGAGACTAGGGGAGCAACTCTCCATCTCGCCATCCACCCCAAAATGCAACGGTCGTCGGGGATCGACGCGGGACATGGGTCGCTAATTGGCGAATGCAGGTACCGAACAGAGCAGCCTAGGGGGGAGGTTGAGCAAAAGGCACAACGCATGGCAACAAGGACCGTCGTTGAGACCACAGCGAGATTCATCAACAAGCACAAGCTTCTGCGAGAACCTTGAGTCCTTGACAAGGAGGATCAAGCCAACGGATGACTTTGCCGGGGATACTACGTACGTACACCGTGGGTGGCGATCCCCATACGAAGCACACACGCGCGGTGTTAGCTGCCAGGCCGGAAGCTTGTAGCGGTGTTTCCGAACTCACGGTACCCCTGCATGCTGGGATGAGGAAATCCTGCTGCAACATCGAGTTGTGAGAGACCCGAACTCGGCCAGCGTTGACGGTGCTCCTAGTGCCTGCAGCAGTTTCAAGTTGTCGCCAAGCCAGGTTCCTACGAAGCACTGTACTGGGGGCACCATGGCAATTCCACCTTGCGGGGACACTCTTGGTTTTGGCAGCGGGCGACGAACCAAGTCGGTCTTAAACACGATGGAGAATTCTGAATCCAACGGACAGAGAGCCAACCAACACCCCCTTCCCTTGGCGGAGGAAGGGGAATGACAGTGATCGACCACTGTCTTGCGCGTCGTCTCCTGACTCGAAAGAGAAAAATCAAACCCAGTGACTGAGAGGGTTCAGGCGATTCTCCAGGCGTCCCCTCTCCTAGCCCGAGCAGCTGAAGCTATGTTTTCTTTTTGCACTACCCGCGGTGGCACCAAGGCCCACGCGACGTGCATCTTTGGGTCATCGCCTCATGCCGAAAGCAAGAGAAACAAAGCAAGTTCCTAGGACCGGCCACGTTTCGACTCCGCAACCGAAGCGACAGCGGAACGCAGGTAGGTCAGTTGGGAAAATGGGATGTTGGGGAAAGAAAAAAACCGGGATAGTGGACATGGGTCGTGGAAAAGATAGCGAGACTTTGAAAATCCTAAAGTTTCCCAGACATTTTTCTGCCCACCCATAGGTAGAGTAGAACCAAAGCCATTTCCCTCCCTCCCGTCTGCCTCTCTTTCCTTCTTACACGGATTTACCAACATCAACTAAAATAATCCGTGCTCATTGTAGGACCGGTTCATGTTCGGGAAGGTGCCACTTGGCTTCCGCCCGTTGCCGGCCTTTGGTGCTCCCCCCACTTGACATGACGACGATCATTCGAGCTCCCGAGCCCAAGTTTGCGCGCCAGTGTCAGAACATGGCCCCCCAGGCAGAACGGGAGCGACCCGTTGATTAAGTGAAATCAATGGACTGACCAAAGAACAGCCTCCTGCGTAATTGGACTTTATTCTTAGGCATGGAGCTGCACTACCACACCCAGGAATAATCCTTGCACAAGCATGAAACTGCACTTACACAACTTGGGGAGGACAAGAACGGAAAAGAGTTAAGTTATGTAAGAGGGCCGATGCCCAATTGGATAGGAGTGTTTTCTTTCCACGCTGCCACCGTACCTAGGCACCTACCTATGTGGGACCAGCCATGGCCAAGTGGTGACGGTTGATCAACGGGGAGAAAATTACCAGACCGACAGACCTGAGGATGCACACGAATTCAGTTCTAGAAATTTATAATCATGCAGTAAAAGAGCTTGCTAGAACAAGATGTAAAGTTTATCCGCGTTTGCCTGTAGTTGGTATACACTATCACAGGACACCTAAGTAGGCTTTGTTGATTCTATGACCCGGTGTTGCTCCTTGAACAGGTCTCTTGCTTTTGAGTCTCAGTAAAATAATTAGCCTGACATGGCGCTTAAGGTTCGACAGCCACCAAGGGCAAAGATCCAGGCGAGACCTGAAGCACAATAACAAGATGATAACACGGCTGTGGTAAGCATGACCCTCGCTATCCATTAAGCGGTCTGGCCCTCTTCATTAGCATTGGAAATGCGTGTCCCCAGGTTGTCCTGGAGAAGCGGATGTTTACTCTCATCATCCGTATCCTCTCGTCCCCACCACCCCACGCCGAAAAGCTTTACAGTGACGTGCCTCCTGCCGAGAAGGGGAAAAAAAAGAGAGGCCAAGCTCGAATCTGCAGACCAGACTCCAGAAGAGCATGATGAAGGTGCATGGAAAACCCGCTCTAGGTTCTGGGTTCTGCCCTGTCAGTGGCGCCAGGTCATCAGTAGGCTTTGTAGCGACGCCATTTTATCCACCAAAACTGCTTCTGAATCCTGACCGGTTGAGCAAGGGCCACCACGACCTAGGTACGGGTAAGCAGCCGGAGGGAGCTGCGAGAAATACTTGCTGTATTGCCTACATTGCTGTAACAGCAGCGGGTACATGCATCTGTTTGTATGGTATCTGTGCAACAATTCGGGAATGGGGATTGGTGGTCGCTGCCCGGCCAAGGCCAAAACCATGACAGCCGTGTCGCCCGTTTTGTTGGCGGCTCGGCGGTGGACGTCGAAAATTTTCACCCCACCTCGTAGCATCGCCTACACCTACGAAGCTAATAAGAGGCACCGCTTCCCTCCTCCATCACCGTCGCGCTCCCACTCGACTCTACTGCTCGACTCTTCTCGTCTTCGCTACCGTGTCTTTTCTCCTGCACTCGCCTACTCACGCTCCGTCGTAACTTCCTCCAACATGTCCAACGAGATCACCCACGAGACCATCAAGGGTATGTCGGCCTGCTATCTATTCTGTCTCAGCCAACCCCGCGCATCCACTGCCCTGCCCCTCCTCCATGATAAGCCGTCGTTGTCGCCCCGCCATGCCGCCAGCCTTCAGCCTCCAGCCTCCCGTCCCCAACCCACAGGAAAGCAATTATACCGCCCTCATCATGGGATTGCGCTTTTGCAGTTTCTTTGGAACATGATAACACCGTTGTCCCGGCTGGGTTGTGTTCACAGCACAGTCGGTCGCACGCACACTGTCGCATCTGGAGAATTTTCAGGCCACAATACTTCCTTCATCACCGTCGCGGCATGAGCAATCCAAGGCCTCAGCCTTCTGCTACCAGCTGACTATCGCAATTGCTAACTTTTCCCGCATGTAGATGGCTGGTTCCGAGAGATCTCGGAGATGTGGCCCGGTAAGCTCCTCCACTCTACACCTCCTCCCAAGGCTCGTTCTCATTCCTCTTCACAGGCCAGGCCATGACCCTTCGCGTCGACAAGGTCCTTCACCACGAGAAGAGCAAGTACCAGGATGTCCTCATCTTCAAGTCCACCGACTACGGCAACGTCCTGGTTCTGGACAACGTCGTCCAGGCCACTGAGCGCGACGAGTTCTCCTACCAGGAGATGATTTGCCACTTGGCCATGAACTCCCACCCCAACCCCAAGAAGGTCCTCGTCATTGGTGGCGGTGACGGTGGTGTTCTCCGAGAGATTGTCAAGCACGAGTGCGTCGAGGAGGCAATCCTTTGCGACATTGACGAGGTATGTGTCGAGATGCTAATTATTGCTTGGTGACCGACCGAGTTGCTAACATGTTCGCCCAGGCCGTCATCCGCCTCTCCAAGCAGTTCCTCCCCGAGATGTCTGCTGGCTTCAACCACCCCAAGGTCAAGGTCCACGTTGGAGACGGCTTCAAGTTCCTCGACGACTACAAGAACGAGTTCGACGTCATCATTACCGACTCCTCCGACCCCGAGGGTCCTGCCCAGGCCCTTTTCGAGAAGTCCTACTTTGCTCTTCTCAACGCTGCCCTCCGTGATGGCGGTGTCATTTCTACCCAAGGTTGTAGGTTCCCTTTTTTTTTCAAAAAGGAAAGGCGTGGAGTCCCTAGGAACGGCGGCATCGGGTAATCCGTTCATCATGATCGGCTCGATTGGTACTTAGGTGCCCTTCCCCTCCTAGGGACTGCCAGAAGCAAGTGCTGCTTTCCCAGCTCTGCTTCCGGTAGTCCCGCGTTGCATGCTTTTGGTCATTTCGTGATTACCGTCCGCGTCTGCTGTTCCACTCCTTACCTGCCAGTTATCGTGTGTTTTGGAGAATAGTTATCCACTAACCGATTTGTCTCGACAATAGCTGAGAACCAGTGGCTTCACCTCCCCCTCATCACCCAGCTCAAGAAGGACTGCAAGGAGATCTTCCCCGTCGCCGAGTACGCCTACACCACCATCCCCACCTACCCCTCCGGCCAGATCGGGTTCATGATCTGCTGCAAGGACGCCACTCGTGATGTCAAGAACCCTCTCCGATCCTGGACCCCCGAGGAGGAGATGGAGAAGTGCCGATACTACTCTGCCGACATCCACAAGGCCAGCTTCGTTCTTCCCAACTTCGCCAAGAAGGCTCTGCAATAAGTGCGACACATCGCGCGTGCGAGCGCAGCGTGGACAGGGTGGCAGGTATTGCATTTGGGTTTCAAAACGGAAAACGAACGGAAAGACCATGGTGGTCACATAGAATTGTCAGCGTAGGGAGCGCACGAACGCCAGAGATGAATAAAATGAAGACTATGTCCTTGCTACAAAGTAAGGTATTGTTACGTCGTCTCATCCCAGGGAGATCCTATTCGTCGTCACTTTCCATGTTATGATGACCATGCGCTTTTCTCCACTCCGTAATACCCTGGAGGTCACCCAACAGTCTACGTGGTCGTGTTTCGTCTCTCTCATTCGTAAATATTGTACATGCGTTTACTATTTTGTCATCATGATAGATCTATCAAGGTTCCTCGAACCGAATCTTGCCCTGGCTCACATCCGGATACACGTCAAATCTCCTCTGCGTGTTGAGGGGGATATTTCTTCTTGGCTCGGCAATCTTCTCCCCCTCTAGCTCCCACTCGACAATAGTCTCATCCTCGTCGGCCTCGACTAACACTTTGGCCATAGGGTCGACGACAAGACTGTGACCCCACGCAACGTAATCACTGTTGACGTTACGGGCAGGGCTGCACAGGGCGACGTAGATCTGGTTGTCGACAGCGCGGGCCTGGCCAAGCAGGCGCCAGTGCAGGGCGCCGGTAGTAGTGTTGAAGGCGCCCGGGTAAATGAGGACGAAGGCGCCTTTGCGGGCTGCAATGGTGGCCAGCTCGGGGAAGCGCAGGTCGTAGCAGATGGCGATGGCGATCTTGCCGTACTCGGGCAGGTCGACGAGCGTCACCTTGTTTCCAGGGCTGAGGACGTCAGATTCGCGGAACGTAACCTTTCCGGGGATATCAATGTCGAAGAGGTGGACCTTGCGGTGGCTGGCCAGCAGGGCGCCGTCGGGGCCAAAGATCAGACTGGTGTTGTAATGCTTCTTGGTGTCCGGGTTGAACTCGGGGATGGATCCGCCGACGAGGTAGATGCCGTTGTCCGAGGCCATCTTGGCGAGGGCGTGGAACGAGGGCGCCTGGTCTGCGGGCGGCGGCGAGGGGAGCAGCGTCTCGGCATACTGGGGGAAGTATTTGGTGCCGTAGGGAGAGTTGAAGCACTCGGGCAAGACGACGATCTTGTTGCCGCTGGCGGCGGCCTTCGCAACGTGGTCAGCTGCGCGCTTCAGGTTGGCTTGCTTGTCGGCATCCGAGGCGAGCTGGATGCAGGCCAACTTGACGGGCTTCTTGAGGACGGGGCCGGCGGAGGCGGACATTGTGCGGGAAAAGGCCGGGCTTCGGATGATAGGAACGAGGGCGGCGCGTGGTTGGGCGAAGGATCTAGAGAGTCTGCCAAATGTGCGCAGTGCAGTTCGCATGGTTTGAGGGGTATAGATGGGGGAGACGAGGTTTAAGATCAAGAAAGCTTGATGCCGGAGTGTGTCTCGTCGGGACCTGTGACGGCGGAGGCCGAGGGCGGAGGACGGGAGGCGCTGTTATGGAAGTGGGGGCGGGGCAGCGGCTTTGGAAGGGGCGTCAAGACGACCCATGGCGACAGCGGCACGATAAAGCTGTGCTGAATTGGAATCTCTCGGGCATTGAGTGGGATTCCCATAAGGCAATTGACACCATCAAAGGTGAAAATATGGGGTTGTCTCCGTTTCTAAGCGGGCCCTGGAAGCTTTCGTCACTAAGCCGACGAAGGTGATTCGTGATCGGACTTCCAATCCGAAGCTTGTCGGATATGGAAGCCCGCACAGCTGAGTCCGAAGAGTCGTGGACAACTGGATAGCAGGGAATGTAACTCCGATTGAGTGCGAATCGTATTCACATGGTTATCGAATATGAAAGCAATTCTGTCACTAACCTGATCTTAAATCGCTATTTGACTCTTTGCACTAAATGCCATGAGGTATAGTATAGGGTAAGATCATGGTGGAGGAGAATCCAGTTCTTAGACCGCCATGGCCAGCCACGATTGAGACAGCACGATAAGCGACCGACTGACAATCCGGGGGCTCTGTATCCTTTTCACGCCAATAAATAACATCACGATGCCTCTTCCGGAAGGTTGAGTGCTTTTATGTGCGAGAAGCACCCTACAATCATACCCCAACATGCACTTCTAAACGGCGACAGCGCCAGCTTATCAGCGTCTGTCCCGCATGACCCCATAGATGATGCACATATCGCAGGTGGTGTGAGCGGGATCGACCGTTGCTGGCCGAAGTGCGCAGCAAAAACCAGGTTTTTCTGTTGCAATCCAATATTCGAGCATGGGCTTGAGAGCTGTTTGATTTGCTACAAAGTTATTGTCTAGCAGCGGTTTCCCCATTCAGCTAACTGCCACCTCGCCTCTCGCATGTCAGCCACACTTTTTGGCAGTAGCTCACCTGCCCACCCAACCACAACGGTCAAGGCGCAGCCGTAGGCAGACACATTAAGGCATCGACATCTCGCATCTGTCCCTCCCTCATCCAAACCGCCAAAAATCCCATCTCTCCCGCAAGTCTTTCGCTCGGTCGTGTGTTCCTCATGACACGCGTCTCCGTCTACACAACGGCCCTGGTGGCCTTTGCCGCCTGTACGTGTCCTTCCCTCCCCGAATCCGCCTTTTCCCCTCTCCAGCCACACCCCGTTGTCGCACCGCAATGACGTTGATGATGCTTCGTGGGCGCTTGCGCACGTCCAGCCATGGAGAGGCAGCATCAGCGTAGGAGAAGTCACTGTGATATGCCACCATAACTAACATGTAATAGCGACTATTATGACTGTGGCGTCGATATGGATGCCGAACTGGGTGTCTTATTCCGTGACGACAACCTCAGGCGGTACGGTGGAGAAGCACATTGGGCTACACCGGAGTTGCTCCAACCTCGATGATCCACCCTGTCGAAACTTCCCCTACAAGGAGCTGTGCCAGGATGAGGAGCGTTACTTCTGTTCCATGTGGAGGACCGTCGGCTTCATGGCGTCGTTTTCCACCATACTGTGTCTGGCCGGTCTGGTTTCCTTCGCCGTCATCCTCGGCGGTGGCAAGTACAAGCGCGAGACGGGATGGCCTTTCGTGGGAGCCATGTTGACTCTGGTTTCTGCTGTAGAGTTTGCTACCATATCCATCGTGGTCAGTATCCCTTTGCTCAACACTATGGATGTATCCACCAAGAGTCTCGGTTCATGACGCTAACACTGTTGATAGGCCTATCTCTTTGAGAACGATGACCAGTTCACCATTCCCGGATGGAACCTCGACGTCTCATTCTATCTTGGCACCACAAGCGCGGCCATCTCAATACTCACCGCCGTCGGACTTGTTCTGTCCGCTTACCTGCTGCCTCCCGAAGAGGGTTATGACTTCTTGGAGGATCCTCAATATGCCTAAACCGGAACTATCGAGCTCACTACCGGAAATCGAGTCTTCTTTCTCATTGTTCTGAACCGAGCTACACACAATTGCATCGGACGGGGAGTTATGGATTGCCTTTTTTTTTTTAATCATGGGATGTAGAAATGGAGTATCGCTTATATGCGAGGATGTGAATTGGCCGTCAAAGAGATTAATGCTGGGTATATACTACGACGCCTCAGTAATGAAAGGATTTAGTATTCTGGGAAAGAGTGTGACGTGACACAATGTATGAGGTTGTGTGTTAGACCATGAGTTGTCATGATATGACAATGAGGCGCTTTATTGAATTGGGAAATCAGACATGAGTGGCACTAGGAACGCGGTGATAACCCCGCCTTCTTCGGAAGTCTCGCGAGGTGCTATGTAAAGGAACTGACCACATGAAGAAATTTGGAAAGCTGCACAATGCATATTGTACCATCGACATGCCAGAGCGGTAGCCTCCGGTCTCCGCGCTGACCAAGGAGCCGGTTCAAAGCGAGAACGTCGGCGGGGGGATAATTATGGCAAACCCCCACCTTGTGTCACACTCACTGATCAGCTTGATGTTAACTTCTACGTCAACTCAACATCAACTTCGGCACATAAATACTAACGACTCTGGATTCTAATCGACTCAGTCCCGGGATCTGATTGACAAGTGCCTATCCATTCTGCTGAAACACAACGCGTTCGGCATCTCATCATGGCTGCGGACGTTCCAGGCGGCCTCACAGCTGAGCAGCTCGCCGCTTTCAACCGCGACGGCTACCTCGTCATCCCCAACGCCCTCACGCCGGCGACGGTCTCGGGCCTGCTCGCCGAGACGCACCAGCTACTAGATTCGTTCTCGCTGGACGACCACCCGCTGACGCGCTTCTCGACGGGCCAAAAGTCGGAGCATGTGGGCGACGACTACTTCCTGACTTCAGGCGACAAGGTGCGATTCTTCTTCGAGGAGGACGCCTTCGACGATGCGGGCTCGCTCAACAAGCCCAAGGCGCGGGCCGTCAACAAGATCGGCCACTACCTGCATGCGCTGTCGCCGCCGTTTGCGCGCCTCATTGACGACGCCGCACTCCGGGCCGTCGGCGAGGTGAGCCCCGGCGCCGTAGCCCGGTCCATCGGCTTCGCGGACCCGCGCTGCCTGCAGAGCATGGTCATCTGCAAGCAGCCCGAGATTGGCGGCGCCGTGCCGCCGCACCAGGACTCGACCTTCCTGTACACGAACCCGCCGTCCGCCGTTGGCTTCTGGTACGCCCTCGAGGACGCCACCCTGGAGAACGGCTGCCTGAGCTTCCTGCCCGGTTCGCATCGCTGGGCCCCCGTGGAGCAGCGCCTGGTGCGCAAGCCCGGCGACGCCGGCACCGAGATGGTGGACAATGACGGCCCGCGCTTTCCTGTCGGCCACGGGTACGGCGTCGCGCCGCCCGAGGAGGGAGGAGAGTACGTCGCTGGCGAGGTCAAGGCGGGAGACCTGGTGCTCATTCACGGCAACCTGCTGCACAAGAGCGAGAAGAACACGAGCCAAAAGGGCAGGATCATCTATACTTTTCACATCATCGAGGGGGAGGGCAGGGAGTACGACAAGAGGAACTGGCTGCAGCCGCCCAAGGAGGGGTTCACAAAGCTGCTCGCCTAGGGCACACATGATACAGCAACAATGGCAAGTATGAATAGAGGCGTGTGTGCTCAACTGCGAAACCAAAGTGATGGCCTATCTAAATCCCATTCCAAACATGTCTAGCAAAAACTGTAGCCTCGCTTGAAAGCGGAGTGACAACAGGCTCCGCGGGTATCTAACATGCAGCTGGTATCCGAACAGAGGTGTTACATTGTATCCGTCTTGCAGTCCCAAAAATAAAAAGTCTTCTCATGATTGCGTTGTTCCCACCTGGGCATTACCGTCATCCGAGTCATCCGAGTCCTCGTCACTACTACTGTCCTCTGAGTCCGCATCGTCGGATGACGACGACGAGCTGCTTGAAGTCTCGTCGTCGTCCTGTCGATTATCAGCCTCATCATCATCAGACGACTCGTCTGAGGACGACGAAGAGCTGCCGCTGGAGCTCGTGCCAGAGTCGCTGTTCGAGTCCGACTCGGAATCCGAGCTGCTGTCGCTACTGCTACTGCTGCTATCGCTATCGTCCATGTTCGTTCGGAGCTTGCGTCGGCGCTTGCCGGTACCGTCGTTGAGCTTCATCCTCTTGCCAGCGTTGGGCGTGGCATTGTCACCGGATGCAATGGTCCTGGATGACGTCGACGACGTGGTGCTCATCTCCGTGTCTGCACCGTCGGAGAGCTCCTCGATAACCAGCTCAGCACGCATGCGCTTGACGAGTCGCTGGATTATGATCTCATCATCCGAGTCCGAGTCTGAAAGATATTCCTCCTCGTGAAACAGTTTCCTCTTGGAGCCCACCTGCTGGGATTGCAAGAATTTGGCGAGGATGGTCTCGTATCGTCCCTGAGTCGCATCGAGGTCCACGGTTCCCTCGGGGAACGCAGCCCCGCCTTGCGAGCGATCCTTAGTCCTGACCTCGAGGGCCGACTCCCGCAACCGCATCCTCACCATTCCCTTCAGGTCTTTGATGTATTCGTAAAAGGCGTCAATGTCGGCGGTGGGAATTGCGTCAGCATCGAAGACGTGCTTGATCAGGGTGGATTGGTGGTTCTTGTTGAATTTCCAGCTGGTCCGCGCCGTCTTCCATAGCCGCAGGTACTCCAAGGCAGGCTTGAGGTCGGTCGAGGCGGGGGGCTTCTGCTTCTTGGAGGGTCCCTTGCTCTTTTTCTGGGGTGTAGCCGTTGAATCAGGCTTCGTGTCGTTGGGATTGCCGTTCTTGGAGGGAGCATCTGCAAAAGTGACTGATTTTCGATTCTTCAATTGCCCATTCCGGTCGCCTGTGGTCTCATCCTTACGTGGTCGCTTAGCAACGTGGGAGGAATTCACCTGTGGCGGGGTGTGGGCGTCGAGTTTTCGTTTGCTGGGTGTGCCCTGATGCGTGCTGCTTCGCTGCCCAACGGTTGGGCTACCAGTCGCAGTTGCCGACGCAGATGCAGCCGATTGCTGGTGCTTGGAACCCGATTTCTTCCAGGCCGGCACCTGCTGCGCTGGCGCATTTCCCTTGGACGAGAACATGATGGTTGGGAGAGGTGTCTCTGGGAGAGCCAGGCGAGTCGCAAATTCTCAATCGCTCGCGTGCCCCGTGTTTATTTTTTCTCTTGCCGTCGTCGGGGGCCTGGGCTCTGGGGTTTTCTGCGCTCCCACAGCTGTGACAATGGCTGGCCTATCAGGGCGAATGCCGGACTTGCAGGTCAGGGGAGACGATGGTAATGGTGCAGCTTCTTAGCGGAGCAAGGCAAGGTTGATGCTGCGCGTTGCTGGCAGATGGGGCGGACCGGAATTCTTTGGTGTTGCTGCAACTTTTTTTCCGGGTCTCGACGCTTATCGTTGGAGGAGAGCAGGGATGCCCCTCGATTGATAGGCCGAAAAGAAGAGGAGACATAATTATCGAGGCAGCCAAACTGAGGTTTAACTGTTTTGTCAAGGATTTGATTTGATTAGAAAGTAGGGAAATATGGGATAGAGACTCTGAAATATCAGTTTTTTGTGCGCTGGGGTCGTTTTAATGTCGAAGAACGTGACATTTGACTTACATATCTCTGCAATGGACGTTGACGTGGTGTTCAATTATTGTGACACCCCAAGTGCAGCTAGTTGTTGCCTCAGGCTTCAATCATTGCGGTGAGGCATCAACTCAGCCTTCCCATTGAGCTTCCGTTGCCTCGTGTGCTCTAGGCAAGCTTGAGCTAACGCGTCGACCTCCCCATACAACAGCTACCCTCAACCACGCATCCTCGATTCCTACCACAGAAAGTCTCCAGCTCAGGCACTTCGAGCTGCACTTAGGATACCGCTCCCTCATTTCATCCACACCGCAACGTTCAGAGCCTCCAGTCCTTCAAGATGTCGGGTGCGTCAGCCAACATCCAACCGCCACTTGCTTGCAGCTTGAACTAACCCTCGATATCTACAGCCGGCGCCTACGACCGACACATTACCATCTTTGCCGACAATGGTCGGCTGTACCAAGTTGGTATGCTTCTCCCTCGACCCTTCCCGCCCACGGCCGACGACGATGCGCCATCCTCAATGTCATCAAGCCGATGACGTTCATTGATGACGTTGAACGGTCGTCTTCACTACCACAAAAACTGACCCGCCTGGACAGAGTATGCCTTCAAGGCCATCACCGCAGCCAACATCATGTCCGTTGGTGTGAGGGGCAAGGACTGTGCAGTTGTCCTGTCACAGAAGAAGGTTCCGGTATGTCCTTCTGGTTCTGGAGGAAATAAGGGAGATCCCATCTTGCCAGATGCTGATACTTGCAACGTAGGATAAACTGATCGACCCGGCCTCTGTGACCCACATATTCCAGATTTCCCCCTCGGTCGGCTGTGTCATCACGGGATCGATCGCGGACGCCCGAGCATTCGCTCAACGAGCCCAGGGCGAGGCAGCTGAATTCCGATACAAATTTGGATATGAGATGCCAGCTGACGCTCTGGCGAAACGTCTTGCCAACATTAGCCAGGTTTATACTCAGCGGGTAAGCAGATTTCAGCTGCAAAGGTTAAATGAAATGTCGGAGGCGGGAGCATGCTGACATCATCCCCAGGCTTACATGCGGCCATACGGCGTTGCAACCACACTGATCTCCCTCGATTCGGAATTCGGACCCCAGCTGTTCAAGTGTGACCCCGCGGGATACTACATTGGCTACAAGGGCACTGCGGCAGGCCCGAAGCAACAGGAGGCGCTGAACCACCTCGAGAAGAAGTTGAGGAACAAGGATCATGCTGAGGGGTCATGGGAGGATGTGGTTGAGCTGGCCATCACGACGCTGAGCACGGTTCTGAGCATGGACTTCAAAAAGGGGGAGATCGAGATTGGTATTGTCGGCGGCCCTCGAGCTGATGGTGAGGAGGGAACCGACCCAGGCTTCAGAATCTTAACCGAAGAGGAGATCGATGACCGATTACAAGCCATTGCGGAGAAGGACTGAGTGGGGATATAGAAGTGCAACGACAACGGTGGACTAACGGTCGGTGCGTTTTGTTGCAAGGCTCGAGAGCCTTGATTCGTGGGCCGTAGGAGAACGGTCTGCTCCCAAGAACGTGGGCTATGCAGGGGAGGGGAGGGGGGCAGGAGGTCAAGGCTGATCCTGGAAGCAGTCTTGGGTCCCGTTCAATGTCTCACTAGCAATCCCGACCATGTGCATCGCTGCATTGTGCAATAGAATTCATCAGAGCTTTCGGGAACGAAGTTTTATCGCGCCTGGTGGTCCAATGGTGGTGAAGTATGCCTTGCGCCAGAGCGAGAGAGCCCAAATCCGGGTCCGGGTGGGTCCGTGCCGACGAAGATGGCTTGCGTCGTCTGCAAAGAGATGGCGCGGAGGAGGCCAACGTGTGGTCTAACGTGTGAGTTTGACCTGTGAGAGGCCGTAGACCCGGAAAATGGCTCCCAGAAGATCGGATCGTGCTGCAAGGGCCATGGGGAGGCTGGGAATCCTGGCATGGTGCGTCCCGTGTGTTTGGCTCAGTGCGGGTAAGCGCTGTGTTGAACCTCCGAGCGGCGCCGCCATCATCGTGAACGAAAAAATGGACGATTATTTTGGTTCTTTAGACTATAATCCGGAACGACTACCCTGAAGGGCTCAAGTCTGAGATTATACGCTGGAATGTCGACGCAAAGCATCGTAGTGAGTGGGGGAGTTGAGCCGTCGACAAAGACTAACGGGCAAATTTCCCATGGCGGTGGAATGCCTCCGAGTAGCAGACGGTCCGGTTAGTGACTATTGCCAGACGTTGAGCGGCCTCAAACGCCATGCAGGACACGGTACCACGGTATGACGTACGCGGCACTAGAGACAATCCGAGACACCATCTGCATTTGCGGCACCAGTACCTCACCGCCGCACATGAGCATGAGCCGCAGCCGCAGCCTTGTTGCTTCGGTTTTGGGCTGGCTGGCCTGGGACCTGGCAGAGCTGGAGGCGGGGGACGGATGCGTCACTCCGGTCGGAGGATTGATTGATTGATCGATTAATTTGATCGATGTCTGACGGGGGATGGACATGGTTCAGGCTCGGGAGAAGGATTTTGGCTGTGGCCCGTGGACCGCTGTCAACTGACGAACGGAGCAATGGGTGGGTTGCGACTTGTGGGAGAGGTCACTTGGAGTGGGTGTGATGCAACTCTGGGGGGAGACGGGGAGGTATCCTGACAAGGCTCTGGTGCTAATTCGGAGGCACTAGGAGTTGGCGTCACTTGGGTTTGTTTTTGGCTCGCTCTTGGCCCGCCGAAGCCCTAGAACTGGTTGACTCGAGAGTCGAGACACTTGTGTCGACTTCGGCCGTTTCCCCTTCAAGGACCAGATACGCAAGCCTCGAACGCTGACAAGACTCAGAATTGTGTCTCGTGCCTCGAATCTCGAGTCTCGAGCCTCGTGTGTCTTGAAGCCACCACCGTGTATGAAATGTTCGTCTCGGCGGTATCATTCGTGTCTCTTTTTTCTAGGTAGGCAACTGGGGTCGCTGGTTGTGTGCTGGCGTTGTGTTGCTTTTCAGGTTCAATCTCACTGGCAGCCTTGACCAGATTCAGCGATGTGACGGCCGCCCGCCAATCTGCTTCCAGAAAATGCTTCTCCTCAGCTCGCCCCAAACCGTTGCCGCTAGCCACATCCGCGCGCCTATTGGTCCCGCCGCCCCGACCATCCCGTAGACAGTCTTGACACCTTCCCTTTTCGGGGCCGAACTAGTGACTGCCCATCCCTAGCTGAGCAGGCGCCACAACTCTTCAGGATCCACCGGCTGCATGTCCACCACATGTATTGACTACGCGTGTAGCAACTGTCTGTCTGCGCATGCTGCTTGCAACCCGTGCCCCTGGTCGGGATCTAGCGACTTCGACTTCACCTTCTGGCTTCCATCTTCAGCCACGCCCGCACCGACGAATGGGTTAGACCGCCAGGGTAGGGGCCCCGGATGAGGAGCAAGGGCGGGGGCTTCTCGCAGATGGCCGACCCCACGCGGCTCAGACAAGCAGCAGTGCAGCACCGCGTCTGGGCGCCTCTGTCAGTCTGCATCATCCCCCCCAGGCCATTGAGAGGGAGGCATATGCCGGCAGACCAGGGAAGAAAAGCCCCTTCCAGCAGGCACTGGCGACGCCTCAAGGAGACATCGGGACACCATCAGATCCTTAGGGAGCCTCACGACAGGGGCACTACCAGGGGAAACGCCCCGCGATATCCATGTCATGACGTGCCGGTCTGCAAGAGCGCTGCAGCTGCCAGGGGATAGGGCTGATGGGCAAGGCTCTGGATGTCGGTTCGACGCCGTCCTTTCTTTTCGCCACAGCTGGCCCGGGGTAGTGTCAGTCTGGATCTCCAGCTTGCGAAGGGTCTTGCTGATCGAGTGGAGGCTCCCACGCCCGCTCTCGTTGGTCGCCCAGCCCAACGCTTTGTCGTAGTTTCCCAGAGCCTCGTGGCCTCTCACTGCTATTGCCGGCCTCGTCATTTGGCGGCCGGTTCTGTCGCTGGCGTCACTGGTGTGCGTCTTGGATGGGTGGGTGGGCTGGCCCTAGTAGCCGTTCGCTCCCGCTGGTGGGGATCATGGCTGTTTGGCAAGTTCTGGCACATTGAGACTTGTCCCTTTGATAGGGTTGGCCCGGCGTCATTGGCGTTGGCCGATGGGGATACGAATGGGGATGAGCATTGGGAGGCCTTCGAGGACCATCACGATATACAAAAAGGATCCCCATCCGCGAATAGTTCCATGGTGGCATCAACATACAGAGACAGGTTTCTCCGGTAATTGATACTACAGTCTCGACTAACCCATCCCATCTTCTTTGTACGCTTCTCCTGCTTTTCCCTACCCATCGTCGCTCTTCTCGGTTTGCACTGGCAAGATATATCTATCTACCCGACTCTCTAATTGCCGCCTTTACCCACGAATTACTCGCGCCCCCTTAACGTGATCGACAACCTGACTATCCCAATTCGCCAATCTTCAATCTTCAAATTTTACACAACAATGGACGGTTGTATGTATTGCCCATGCCCTGGCCCCCTCCCCACCCCTTTGCAAGGCTATCGAGAGCCGAACTGGGTCTTCATAATGTCCGGGTCGCCCCGCTGGGAACTCGTCATGACTAACCCGCGTCTGCCCCTCCCCTTTAGACAACGAGTTTCGCACAGGACGGGTTGCTGATGTTCTGGCCGATTTCCGAACACTGCAATACTACATCGCCTCAGCCCCAGTCGACCCCGAGGACACGGCAGAGTACTACACCGAGGGATGGGCCGCCCTTCGCCAATGTTCACTGGATGGACAGCACATTCTAGATTGTGCGGCGGACACGAGCGTGCCAAACGCCCCTGGCGGGGAGGAGGAGCAGACCAAGGCAGAACTCAAGCAGTATGTTTTGCCCTTGCTTGTCGATATCCCCGGTGGAAACTTGATGGGATGTATTGCTAACAGCGACTAAAGGGTCTTGTTGGACGCCTACGCAAGACGACACGAGGGACAGAAGATCTATCTCCGCCAGGCAGCGGCACAACGATGGATCACATACCGAAAGCAAGCCTTGGAGTCTGGTCGATCAGCGTCAAAGATTGAATCCCAACTGCGAGCATGCGATCGCCAGCTCCGAACAGTACGAATGAACCCGCCACTCTCTCATCTCCGAGGGACTCGTCGAAGAGACCGTCCATGCTAACTATTTGCCTTAGGAACTGGCATCAATCACCGACGACGTAATCTACAACGAGCTTCAAGCATCAGACATCAACATGGGCCGCTGGACGGCCGAGGACCCCAGCCTTCGGAGCGTGCTACGCTGGCTACGAGCACGCCTGTGAAGGGGAGGAATAGATGGGCGAGCCCGAAACACTCCCTCTGATGGGATCGAAAATGTCCCCTGAACGAGACGAAACGAGCGAATCCGGCGACAGCGACGATTTTTTCTCTTATTTGAAACGTCTACGAACCGACATGACGCCCCACGGCCGCGAACAATGAATCGGACGGAGTTTGGAAACCACTCCAATGAATGGCAAAACACACGCATGGACTCTTCTTTTTTCCCTATCTTCTCCTTTTGTCTATTTTCTTTTGTACGATTAAGAATCATTATTCCCCAGTTCTTGGACGGTTTGGTATGTGCTCTGGCATGGGCATCACACATAGATGAGGATTTTGCCCCTACGGATTTTGCTCCGAGGGGGGCTAGGATTTGTGAGCATGGAGCTGGATTCCATTTAATACAACCTGCCAGGTGCAGAAGACTTTTTCAAGCAATATTTGCACTTTCTCCTTTGGGCAGTGATGATGGCTATGTGCACTTTGAGGCCCAGCTGACAGGGTTATTAGTTAGTGATCGTTTCTGGGATCTGATACGACAGGTTTCTGATGGATCTAAGGTCAGCCATCAGAAGTGGAGTCACGAGCGTCAGGAGGGCAAGTGCCGGGAGCCAATCCAAGAGAACCCAAGTTAAAATTGATGCATATCATGTATTGACTATTGTTCTACAAAAGGGATTTGACAAGTCACTCTATTAAGCCTTGCTCTGGACGCACAAGGCAATACCAGCCAACATCAATCCCATACCAATCGCAGTGTCTATACGGGGGGCGGTTTAAGTTGCAGAATGGCACATGAGCTGGACGGAGATGCGCTTACCTTTGCTGATAACCTTGCCTTCGACGAACCAGTCGCCGAGAACGGTGAATAGAAACGCCATGGTGTTCACAATAGGCACGGTTAAACTTAGTTCTGACGAGGCGTGGTGGTCATCTGTCAGCAAGAAAAAAAAAGGCTTGGAGTATTCAGCCATTGGGGCGCTTGCGACCTCGTATTGAGGGGTCTAGCAGCAATGCGGCTGGGCGAGAGAGAGAGGTAGGTAGAGTGAGAGAGAAACAAACGGACATACCGGCTTGGCCAATGAGCAGGAAGAACCAGATGCTGCCGGAGAGGTTGAGGACCAGAGGAACGGCGTACCGTGGATTCCTCAGCAGGTCGATGACGGCGAACAGGGCACCGTAGAGCCTGGTCCGGAGCCAACTGGCCTTTACGGCGGGACTGTCGAGCAGCGGGTGGGCCGGCGGGTGGTGAGACCGGGCGGCCCGGCGGATGAAGGGGGTGGTGAAGCCCCACGCGAGGCCGACGAGGACGAAGCTCAGGACGTAGTTGAAGACTGGGGGCTTGTCGGCCATGATTATTGGTTGTGTGTGATGTTTGGTGGTTGGTCTTGTTGTAGTGGTGGTGTAGCAGTTCAGTTGTCAGTTAGGTAAGGTAGTTAGGGGGGTATGAGAAAATGGGGAACCAGCGGCTCGTGCGTGCGTACTGTTAGGCTTGGGCTCCCCCCCCACTCATGAATTCTACAGGGCACCTTCAGGCTTCTGACAGGACAGCCCTGCAAGGTCGGGGAAGTCTGTCTGCGTCTGTGGAATGTGGACCTGGCAATTGACCAGCGAATAGGGGACATTAGTTCCCTGCAGTAGGGAGGAACCGAAGCCGTGGACTTGACCAAGGTCTCAATGCCGTGCTATTATTGGAGGTTGAGGCGCAGATGGTGGCTGCGTGGCGCGGGGGTTTTGTTTGGGTGCGCACAGCCTCAAAATTCTCGATAGCCAAGGGGGCTTGTTCTGCTGGCAGACGGGACAGCGGGCTTTTTTCCAGGGAGTGCCTCAAGCCCCCCCAGAAATAACCAGCAGCAGCACACAGGGGGGTTTTACAGTGGGATCTTACAGTGGTCCTCCCCCCCCACACGCCGCGTGGTTGGGTTGTGCGCCTCGTGCAGCCGCATCCCGCCTGACGACTCCACCACTCTTTTAGTGCCCGCTTTGTCGGGCCCTTTTTTACTCCAACTCAGTTGAGAAAGGAAGAAAGGGACCCTCCATCAGCATTTCTCACCATTACTCGGGGCTTTCTTTTCTTTCAATCGGCTCTCTAACCCCTGTTCAGCTGGACATGGGTCCCCTTTTTAACGTCTTTAGCTCCCTTTCACACGTTTAGCTCTTTTTCTCAACCCCGATCTGCCCAACCACTGACCCTCTCTCACGTTGGACTCCATGAACCACGGCGTTTGAGTCGGGTTTGGAGTCAATAGCCTACCACGTTAGACGCATCGCCAAGAGCCCCCTGCTCGTCTCATTTGCTGATTCGCTGCGCTCCCGCCGAGACGCGCATGACGGCTTTCATGTCGGGTACGGCCGAGGAACTTTCGGGTTTGCGTCATGATAGTGTTCGCGCACCGTCATGGCTAGCCTCTTGCTGCATCGTGTCTCGAGTCGAGCCCTACACTCCCCCCAACACCGTGTGGCCAAACGCCAAGGTGAAGGCTTCGAACAGCCCAGTGGTGCCATACCGTACGGTGGTTGGATCTACGTTTGCTTTTTTGCCCGTTGTTGTGTCACATTTTTACGGCCTCCGGAGACGACCGGCCGCGTTTCGTTTGGATGAAGGTCCATCGCGAGGCTGACTGAGTTACATCTTCTACCACCACAGGTTTCCCCCTCCTCTCCTTTAATTATCCCTTATGATATCCGTCCTGTCAGTTTTTCTCATCTAAAGAGTCAACCTTGGCTGCATCATAGGATGCGCCTCCTCGCATCGATTCCAACATTCTGATGTCATCGACTTACATGATTCGCGATGGGGCATCATCCGCCTTACCGCGACTCCGCGACTCATCACGGTAGGCCCCGTCGTATTTGCTTTGCTTTTGCCCTAGATATCGACACGAGGTTTGGGGTCCTGCACGTCCTCACTGGTTGTGAGATGGCCGTCCATGATGAATCGATTCGGGCCTTGTCCAGACGTGGCTTTTGAAACACCTGGCAAGTCCCAGCCAGTCGATCTCTGGTCATGAGGTCATCGACGACCAAGTATCGCGTCTCTGTCACTCCATCTCAAAAACAAGTGGCATTTCCTAATTCCTCCTTGTAGCTCCCCGCATACGATTCGTTCGCCAAATGCTTCATTCTTCGCGTATACGTGCCTGGTGTTCTCGGCCTGTTCTAGGCATCGGATCCGGGTACTAGATCGTAGATCCAACTAACCTTGATGACGGGGACATGGTGGGGCCTGAGACACTGATCACCCCGTTACTTCTTAATTCACGTAGAGAAGCCATACTTTATATGCCCGTCCGTGCTATTCTTTTGTTGCCTTAATTGAGATAATTGCATATTGTAGTGTTATCGATTGCGTCAACAAATGTGTGCACATTGTCTTCGACGTCATCTGACGACCTTTGGAGAGGAAATGTAGCCGTGAAAACTGATATAAAGTCACCATTGCTGCCGAGATAGTCTTCCTCTCATCACCCACAATCTCATCACTCTACAACTTCATCCAATCCACAACAACTCCGATTTCAACCTTTCCCCAGGCACCAACCATTATCATGTCTGACGCTCAAATTGCCGGAGGTCACAAGGCTAACCTCAAGAACCCCAACACTTCCGAGGAGTCCAAGGAGCACTCTCGAGAGGTGCTTGGGAACAAGACCAGCTCTAGAGGCGGTGATGACTTCGTCGCCGACGACGACAACTCTGGCAAAAACCCCAACAACGTCGCCGGAGGTCTCAAAGCGTAGGCCACTCGCCTGCCACGGTGTATGATGTGCAATGCTAACGACACGCAGGGCTCTGAAGAACCCCAATGTTTCCGACGAGACCAAGGAGTCCGTGAAGGAACGCTTGGAGGGCATGGACGCTTGATTGTCGTCACCACACGACAATGAGCATTGCGCAGCGTTAAATGGGATATTGCTGGAATGGACAATTAGCTATTACAGTTCAATGTTAGCATATGCTAGCACAGTCCATGGTTGATAGACTATACCGCCCAAACATTACACTTCAATTTCAATCCCTATATTAACAATCCAACCAACGCCACGTCACGTCATCTTTATTCCTCCCAACCGAATCCATGTGCCAAGAGCGCGACCATCAACACCTTGCAAAACTATCGTGTCTCAGAATAATCATTGAGCGCCACGCAGACCGCCCCTCTATGGTGCCCGTTGTACTGGCGAATGACCTGTTGGCTGTGGAGCTCCCACAACCGTGCGTAGTGATCTGAGCAGGCGGTGACTAGATACGCCGAGTCGGCGCTGAACGCGCAGTCCCAAACCCAACGCTGGTGACCGTTCAAGGTAGCCTCCAGAGGATAAGGTTGGGGCTCTTGGTCAGGGATGGGCTCCATGTTCTTGACTTCCCAAATTTTGGCCGTATGGTCCGCGCTACAAGTCGCTAGCTTCTTGACGTCTGGTGAGAGGAGGATGCGGGTGATGTATTCCTTATGAGCGTTGAAATGTGTCACAGGGACTAGTTGAGTTCGTTCGAAGCTTTGGACCAAACTCCACACAAAGACATTGCCCTAGTCACGTCCATTAGTTTGGCAGAGTCAGTAAAAAAGTCAAGCCGGGACATACAGCGTTATTGGCGGCGCAGAGCAAGGAGCCATCGCTCGCCACCGTTACACTGGAGACCGAGACATCTTCCTCGGGTATGAGTTCATGTGAGCAATTGTTCTCTGCGAGGTCCCACACCCTAACACTACCCGACCTGTCGCAACTGATGATCTCGCCCTGGTTGGGGTGAATCACGACATCGTTTGCTGGGCAGCCATGGTTGTAGCTTCTTTGAATGGATCCGGAACGCGTCTCCCATATTTTGACAGTGCCGTCCTCGGAGCTGGTGACCATCCATTTACCCTCACAATGGAACGCGACGCCGGTGATGTTACCAGTGTGGCCCTCAAAAGTCAACAAGGGGTTGGGATTTGTCGACTTAATGTCGTAGAGCTTGACGGTGTGATGCCCCGCGGCAGCGAGGTATCGCTTGTCGGGGGAGATGCATAGCCGATTGACCTGAGAATCAGGGTGCTGGATGGTGCGTGAGCAAATCCCAGACAAAGCTTCCCAAAATCTGCCATCGAAATGGTTAGCAGCTAGACCTCATCTCGGTGGGCGTGGGACCTTGAACCTGATGGTATGGTCGTATCCAGCTGCGATGCAGGTCAGTTTGAGGAGTGCGGGGAGAAACGGGGGTGAAAGCAAGCTTACCTGTGCAGAGAATGACAGACATGATGAAGGCGGGGATTTGTTCACTGGAGTCTCAGCTCATGGTAGATTGAAGACGATGTGAAGAGAGGAGATTGTCTCGCGCTCTCAGGGCCCTGTTTGCTATTTCGTAAGGCTGAGGAAGCTTCCGTTCCTAATTTCCAGGTCCAGCCTCTCAAGCCAGTATCGGGGATGCCAATAAGCGAGTTATGCTACAGAGGTGGACTTATCCGAATAGTGGGGCGTTCCCGCCGCCTTCCTTTTCGTCCTGAGGTTTTACTTCAAGAAAGCCAATCGGAAATTGGACTCTTCAAAAATCCAAAAACTACTACTTTCCAATCGCGCATTTGAAAACCTTCAATTCAACACCAAATTCGATTGACTGTTCTGGCGCCTGGCGGTGATGGTGAACATCGTCTTGGTTCTGTGGATACATGACTACATCGCACTAGATGGTGACAGCCTGAGAGAATGGGCAAATCAGCATTGTTGGTACCGTTTTCCCTACCTGACCGCCTCTCCACCTACCCGAATCGATTTGATTTCCAGGTTATGGAAGCCGAAGCCGAGTGGCTGAGTTTGGCTGAATTTCGGGAGGCTCACAACGGCAGCTCGCCACCAGGTCTCCCTTACACGTAGAACAATACACGGCAATGAGCACCCAGGTCCGATATGGCCCAGCACCAGACTCTTCCAGTCGGGAAAGAAAACGAGGTAACCCGATGACTGCAGCTTCTCGCTTATCAAGCCAACTCGGGGTTGTGCCTACATGCGCCTGATCTCAGCCCGTCGACATTGGAGCCCAAAAGACTTGCCACTTGTGTAACCAAGCTAACCAACCCCAGCTACCACTCCTCCGTTGTGTCACAGACTATGGTTTACCACCCGGCATCATCGAGAAAGGATATGCCATCTGCCGTGGGGTTGATTTAGTCCCCTGTACGGACGAGAACAGGAGCCAACCATCAAGGTTCTGGACTTACACCAAGCACTTGGCCTTCGGAAATATCCTAATGGATTGGATAGCGGCTGCCCAAGTGAGAAACTCGCTACATGAGACGGGCGGCCGTGTTGCTTGCGTTAAACCCACGGACTCTTGCATGGCTGCCGGTGAGGTCACAGACAAATGACAACCATCGAAGTGGCCCAGTCTACAACGATGCCAATGAATGCTGCTGAATCGCAATCACAATACTCCCGGCGAAAAAGCCATGGAACGAATAACGCCCACTTGATACCGTCACTGTCTGTCGCACAACACAATATGGGTCAGTGTTCTTCAGACCGGATGCTAAGACCTAGATTAGGCCGTTGGGAGTTAACTCCTGCCGGCCCAAACGATCTCAGGAGAACGAGCCCGCAATGCGGATACACGTTTTGGAATATTTTTTAGAACTGACAGAAGGATGAGTCCATACTTTTACCTTTTTACTGGAATTCAATCTTTGATAAGCGTCGAGTGTTCCGTGGAGCTCACAAGCGAAACGCAACCCGTCGTAATGATCGTTTGAAGTAACTATCTATTTCTTCTGACACAACGAACGGCTATGTGATCATATGTGATCAAACCTCATGGAACGATAGACAGCCTGACAGAACGGGTGGACCTTGCGAACCGCCTCCAGAGCTGTTCTGGAAACGAGATCATGGCACCAACCACAACATCCACGCGATTCATCGAACGAAATCCCGAAATGCGGTCACAAGAAGGAAAAAAAAGGAATTCTGCTAAAAGACGCACACACACGTGCGGCCAAGGATGAATAAACCATCTTGAGAATATACTGAGGCATTTATAGAACCGGCCCCGAGACACCTAGGGTAGCCGGTCAAGAAACGTACTTCCTAGACCTTGTTACCACGCCCATGGCCGTGGCGACGGGTCCTTTTGCTATCGCCATCCTCGGGAGGCATCGACTGTTGACCCGAAGCCCTCGGTGGGCCAATTGCCTGGACGATGTAGGCGTATGACACCCTGCGGAGCTTGGAACCCCCGCAGAGAGCACATAACTGACTAAAGAGTCCCCTTTCAACACTAGGACTAGATGGATGGCAGAGACTGGGGACTTTGAAGAGAACTTACGATCCACGTCGGAAGGAGCCGCTGCACAAATCACAAGTGATCCAGGTCATACCATGCTCGTCAAAGGTATAGTCTTGTATCGAGTTGTTCATGTTTGCAGGGGCGTTGTCTTAAACGGAGTCTGGAGCCCTGAGCGAGGACTGTGCAAGTCTGTGTGAGCGTTGAGGCTTTCGTCGAGTTTGGATCTGCTTCAGTCAAGAACGAGAACGAGCACCGGCACCAGAGGTTGGCTACACTGACTTATATAGTCGGAATCACAATGACATCAACCGGTGTTTAGACAAGTATGACAACCAACAGAGGCTGGTGGGATAGGGTGTCGTCGTTGACTGCCTCTGCAGACCGACGACCAGCAACTTCACCGCCTCGCGCGGCTATTTTTATTTATTTATGAAACGGAGCTTTAGAATGCTCGAATGGTCGACCTAGATACCTTCACGTCATCGTGTACTCCCACGTCTTGTGATGACGATGGCAGTCCAGGGTTTGCGGTTGCCTTCTTTGGGCTCAAACCACAAAGACCGGTTGGCCGTGATACTCATTCCAGCCCAGCCCAGATGTGCCAAGCTGAGCCCTCAGGCTCAGTCATATCATCTTTGTTGCCCAGCTGAAAGTCTAGCACCAGTACACTTTCAAGGCCCATCACCACACTTCGAGCTGCAGGGCCCCAGTAGCTCCTAGCGATGTAGGCGGCATCGACACATGATTGTCTCCTGCGGCCCTCGCGCTCGGCGGTCGTGCGCGAAGGGCATAACCTTGCCAGTATGCAACATCCCGCCATGCCACAGGGGATAGCTTGACGCTCCCATTTGTCCATGACGGTCCGGGATAGATCATAACCCAACCCCCTCACCGCAACCGGTCAGGATGGACGACGCATTCAACCCCTCCAAAGCACCGACGACGTGGTCCACGAGTCGCGCTTGCGCAGACCGAGGAGGGAGGCTGCAAGAGGCTGCAGGAGGCTGCAGTAGGCGCGAGGGACAGCTCTTTTGTCGTCATCTTGTGCTCATCCGCCGGGCATTCTAGGGAGCGAGATGCCACTTTGCGTGCGACCCTTGGGGCCCAAAGGAGATGCCGCAAAGTCGGATCCAGATACTCTGCACGTGGCCGCAGCCTAGCCTTGCGCAAGCGTGTCTGTTCCTGGAGCACTGAAAGTGACTCGTCGTTCTCGGCGGCTCGTTCAGCTTGGCTTAACCGCCTGGCAGGCGCATTGGCGGGACTGTTTTTAGTCGGCTCTGGGATACTGATATATCGTATAAGGCAGTATATAAAAGGGAGACACAGCACGATGAGGCGCAATGTCGACCTCGAATGCTTCTCCTCTTACACACACACACACACATACATCTAGGGGCCACATGTTGCGTCTCGAATAATCCAACAATTCCGCTGCCTTCCGACGCGAGGTCAGCAACTCGCACAAGCAAACCGGTTTTGTTGGTTCAACTCGTCGGGCTTCGCGCCATCGTCTTCCATCTCCATCCCGGTGGGAAAGGCTCATGCTGGAAGGGAGACTAAGCAAGGGATGCCATGGCGACGACCCGTGTCTTCCTGTGCGTCCCGTCCCATTCACCACCATTTCAACACCACCATTTGCATCAACACCACCAACCATTCGCATCACCACCACCACCCACTGCTGCTACCCCCCACCATCAAGCCGCCAACCGCTGTTCCATCACCAACACGTTATGATACCTTGTCGGCCTTTTGGGCATCGCATGGCGTCATAGATAGAACATCGTTCCGGAAATACCCACTGCGCGCTCAGCATATCAAATCACTCAGGGGCCTTGTCTTTTCCAGGTCCTCTTAGGGTCCACGGCGGTCTACCTGTCCACCCATTCCTACTCGACCCTTCGGCGTGTTACACAACCTGCGTCGCCAGTCACGCGCCGTGTCACTTGCGCCCCCCGGCGTCGCCTTCGGCCCTAGCCCGAGAAGGCTTGCCGGTCAGACTCGACACCGGCGACCGCTCAGCAGCCTTCCAACGAGAACGGGCCTGCTCTGTCCGCTGGCCGGGCTCCCCCTACCGTCCCGCCCTCAGCCTCGGAGTTTGCGGGGTTGAGGCTATTCGCGGGCCAAGCGTTTTGACCGGTCTGGGCGGTCTCGTCTAAGCCGTGGGGTAGGAGGGCATGCGTGAAGTGCCCGTCTGCATATCGCAGTCGAAGCAGCCAAGCTTAAGCAACCAGTGAGGCGTGCGACCTAGTCGCGAGCGGTTTCTCAACCGCCGAAATTAGGCGTTGGCCTAGGCCTGGGTAGTACCGCCCATGATTGATAAGCCCGCCAACCAGATATCGCCCGATCCTCCGTCACCCATCATCACATTCCCCCTTGTCCACCTGTCAGAGTCCTCATTGGCGATTCAAACTCAACGGGATGAGAATAGCCCTCACTGCGCCGCCGTCAGATGGCATGATGACACCAGTCAAGGACAAGTTGGTTGTGCCTTGCTACATCCATGATCCAGTCCCGCCTGGTCTAGAACGCAGGCAGCATCCATGCCCTGGGGCACCGTTGCTTCATTGCATATCACGGCTTACCTTTCTCATTACCTGCCAGGAATGAGGCCCTTCGCTCGGTATTCACTCGGGATCAAGCGCAGCAGTCAAGTGGCAGCTGATCACTACTTCTTATCTTAAACCAACACGACTACGTAACATATGGCGAAATGGCCACTTCTGTACTAAACCCAATGAGTCCGAGGGCTTTATCAATTCCTGAACTAAGATTGCTAATTGACAGAGATATCTCGCACTAAGCTAACAAGAAACCGACAATACCAGTGGAAGAGGAGAAGAAAGAAGACCAAGCTAAACTCAGCACCCAGTTACCATGTTCCGCGTGAATGAGTCACCGAACCCCGCCCTTCATATCCCGGGCCTTGGTGGATTTGGCCTCATAAGTAGCCGGTTAGTAGTCGTGGTTCGTGTCGGGGCTTCGTGACTATTGTCATAGTCTATGTGTCGAGTGCAAGCCAGCACACGGCAAATCACCTCCCCATTATGGCTCGTTCCACGGCATCAAATTCCAAATTCCCTTTTAACTCCTTTGCCAAATCACGTCCAGTATAGGGTTACTCAACCGGGAGTGAAAACGAAAAACAAACGTGAATGAAATGCATATATCCCGCAAAGAAACTTGTTTAGTCCTTGACCAATAGCTTCTCTAGTCTTTTCCCTCGGTTGTGGGCAAAGGCTAGGCTTGTACGCTTTGAGGGCATCAGAGCGTGGGAGCGGTGGCGATCAGCGCCGACATGACGGCAACTCCGCCAAGAGCCGCAAAGCCAACCACTTCTGCGACACGGCGTAGTCTCTTCGCTGGCCGCGGAGCAGTGCCTTCTGATGCAGTAGGTGCAGCCATAGCGGCGACAGGAGCGTGTTGAGTCTTCTTCAAAAACCTGCGGAATGGCTTGTGGGCCTTGAAACGGGCAATCCGCTTCGGAGCGACGTGTATAGTATCCCCGATGTTGCATGCGTAGTCTGGTACGAGCGTAGAGATGTCGTCGGCCTTTCTCTTCGAAGGGCAATCAGCAGGAGTTGGTTGGTCGCGAACCCCATCTGAGGATTCAAGGATATCGCTAATTTCCATGTGAGTTCTCTTGCCTGATCGGTTTTGGGCCTGGGTGTCGGCCATCGGAGACATCGGAGCGTCGATCATCTGCACTTCAGTGGTGGAGGTATTGGCAGCCCTCTTGCTGAGTTCAAATTGGTAAGCCGAAGTGTCGTCGAGTACAGCAGTGTCGTCATCTTGGAGCGGCTCTCGCGTCTCAAGGGCATCCTCGATAGGCGAGTTTAGGAATTGAACACCGGATGCGGCCCATTCAGAAGGGGCGAGACGTCTAGATGGATCGGTCTGGGATGGCCTAGTTTCGGCAACGCTCACGGTCGATTGTTCAGGAGTTGTCGAATCTACCACAGAAGTGCGCTGATGGATGGTGTTTGGACTAGCCGTATGCTCCGAAGATACCGTGTGCATGACCGGGACTGACTGGCCACCGGTGGCCATGCCGCAAGGAAGGGCATGCAACTTGTTCTCGGCTCTGGCCGCAAAGAACTCGTACTTTCCGGTCTTAGCCCCTAGCAACTCCGCCCCAGATGTGGGACTTGTGATTTGACTCGAATAAGCAGGCATGGCCTCCGAGATAGAAGGGAGTCTGAGTGGCTGGGTGTAATATGGCTGAACCCATGGCAGAGCCACGTCGGGCTGTTCGATGGGCGGTAGTTGAGTGTCAAGCCCATAGCTCACGCCACCTAGAGGGTTAATGTCATTTTCAGATGTTGAGACTTCCACAGTCGTGGATTGAGTCTCGTCGTGAACGTTGACAATGAGGCTTGGAATGACTTCCTCGATCTCACCAGGCAACTCAGATGGTGTGAACTGTTCCGGGATGTTTTCGCTTTCTTGGACAGCTGGCTGCTCTAGCGATTCAGATTCATCTGCACAGAGTTAGCATATTATCAAAGATGTTCATACTCTGAAAAAGACTTACAATCTCTGACCTCGAATTCATCGTGCTCCTCGAAGTCATCCTCCTCCATTTCCAGAGCATCTTGGGTATCGTAGTCATTGAGAATGTTGCTCGTGTTGGGAGATGGGCTAGGGCTTGGGCTTGGGCTGGGCGAATCTCCTGCCTGAGAGCTGTCTGTGTCCATGTCGGTGGATTCCGAAAGGTTGATATCGGCATCATCTTCTGTGCCCAACATCCATTCGGCCCTTGGAGAAATAGGCGAGAAGCCGTTGTATTCGGGAACATTTTCTGGAGAAGGAGAGGACAGGTCAACGTATGCCACTTCCTGAACAGGCTTTGGAGCGGATGCTACAGGAGGGAGGGCGTTGGTGATATAGTCGTCGTCTCCTCGAACGTTGGAGATTGGGTATTGATCTATGGAAATCACCTCGATGGCTGGGCTGGGCGACGTGGAAAGACGCGCAGCTGGCCGAACATTGGCGTTGCGCACAATATCTGCACTGTTGCGGATGCTTTCATCATCATCGCTGCTCGAGTCTTCGACATCGGAGTCGTCGGGGACTCTGAAGACTTTGGGCCGATCTTCGGGGCTGATAGCGAGGTAAGCCATTAAGAATTGACAAAGGACAAGGGGAGAATCAAAGCCTTACAGGGCGGTGCCAAACTTGAAGCGTGCCTCCATCGTGCAAGGAGGATATCTCTCTGAACCTCTGTCGATGGATATTCCGAATCGGATAATGTCGCCAGTTGCCAGGGAGGAAGGGACTTGTTGGGTAAGACGTTGCTCGTTTTTGAAGGTGCCATGCAGAGAGCCTATATCCTTGATATACACTTTCTAAAGCATAGAGTCAATAAAGTGTGCAAAAGTGAAGAACCAGAGTATGAGAAAGCTTACCTGCTTCTCAACATCCAACTTTAACTGGGCGTGGTCACGAGACATGACGGGCGAGTCGAACCAAGAGTTATTCTTAGCCGCTTCGAAGCTGCTATTACGTTTACTCGTACGTCCGATGTCCATGGTGGGTTTCTCTCGAGAGAGAAAGAATCGGCGGTCGGGAAAGGAAAACGAGGGGGGAGCGTCGAGGCTGGTCAAGGTGATGAGGACTGGGAAAGCGTGAGTGTGTGAGCGTGCGACGGCGACAACTAATACGACAGACATACCTTCATCACGATACTGAGGTACGGCCATGTTGCCTAGAATGTGGAGGCAGTACTGAATAGACGCAAGCGTTCAAAGGGTCGTCGCTCTCAGGGTGTCCGGCGGGGTGAGGGGTTGCGCGGCTGCGAGTGGTCGTCTCACATACACCCTTTGGGATCCGCGGAAACGACGTCAGGGAGCCAGAGCCCACAGGGTGATCCAAGGACTATGCTTGCTTTGCGGTCTTGGATTTGGCACAAAGCGGTCGAATATGTAGGAGGGAAATCAACCAAGACCTAGGATCGAAGAATGAGAAAGCCAAAAAGGCAAGAAAAGGTAATGTAGAGGAGGGAGAGATGGAAGTACGGTTGGTGAGGTGCTGGGTGACCCGGAAGGTGAAGGCGAGGTGGGGCAACCGTGAATGAGGTCGCTGCCGTATCAGGCAGAGAGCAGGCAGCGATAAGCCGCTTATCGGCCGTTGGCGGGGAACGTTTAGCTGCCTCTGGGTGGGAGGCCACTAAGAGTTAGTGGGGGCCAAGAGGAGGGTCTGGGTAACCGTTTGAGGGGAGGCGATTGCTCGATTTAGGATCACTCTCTCGCTCTGTTCTTACAGATGAATTCTCAAAGGTCGGAGATGCAGAGATAACGGATCTGGAGAAAAGTGAAAGAAATAGTAATCGACGCGAGCGATCATTCGTCACGTTGGGCGAAATCCTCGAAGCCCTGAGTTGGGAGGTACATGTGTAGGTACGCTACCTCCGGTAGGTACCTAGGTAGGAGGTAGGTAATTATTGCAGTGCCGCCGATAGTTCACCAAGCACCGAGCTCCGCCTGCGAGAGGTTCCACTCAGCACCGCACTCTCTTCCATTCACAGTTCACCCCTCCATTCGCCCAAGAATAGCCAAGTACCCGGTGAGGGTAGCATAGGAAGCCGTGCGATGAAACACAAAGGAGAGCCCATTTGACAGTGCATTACAGGGGGAAAGCGACAGGCAACACAGGCAGAAGGCCTCACAATCAATACAGGAAGCGTCGTCTCTGACCGACAAAAACAGCGGATGAAAAGGCGGCCAGACTGGATGGACGTACAGGATGGGGACAATGAACAGGCAGAAGAGGGGGAGTCACCATTACTCACAGGCGGGATAGGACAAGCACAGTGCATCAAGTTGCATCATTTATTACGCTCGGCTTGGGACATGATTATCTCGGGCCTGAGGCAGATATCTCGTCTCACATATCTGGCGCCACCTGTACCTCGCTTCTCGTCATTTCATATCACCTGCTCCAATTTGCTCGAGCCTAGCTGAGGGTGCAGTCCACTCCCCACCAAAAATGCAATGGATGGCGCTCTATCTGGGCTTGCTGGGCTTCTCGACCTGGTTCGCAATCGCCCGCCTAAGCTGGCCTCCCACTCCAAGAGGACCATCCCCCGTCCGCCCGAGGCGACAAAGTCCCACGTATCGGATGCCCATTTGCGCAATCTTCTGACAAATGCTGCAATCTTCCCGGATTACGCAGCGTTGGACCCAACCCGGGGCGCGGATTCCGACTGAGACAGGTCAGCCGACCAGGCTTTCGAATGCACATTCAGCGAGCGTGCGAGCTCGCGGACCTCTTGCAGGAGGATAGGCAATCAAAGGCAATCAGCCTGGACGCCCTGGAGGCTTGCCCAAGGTCCCGCCAGACCCCCTTCGGCACGAAGTCACACCTCGTGCACGTGTAAGGTGCTTGGTCCAATGGCGCGTTCTCTTCCGAAGTACTGGTACAGACAGGCCTTGGGTCGTGGATAGTCGTGGTATCTATTGTTTCGAATCGCTGCCAACGTTCATGCCTCGCCAATCTTTCATGCTGCTGCACCCCATGCCCTTGATCTGGCTCGAGTGACTGGTGCCCTTGCTTTGCTGGAATGTTCTTGCCAGAACATAAGCTGGTCTTGGCCTGCGAGAAGTTCGGTCATCTTCGGGTCGGCTTGTCTGCCACCGCATCTCAGAAAGGTATGGGCGATGGGCAGTTGGGAGCAAGTGACTGTCCTGCTGACCTGGTCGAGGCGGAGGATCGAAAGATACAGTGTCGCCTGACGGTGCCTGGTGGGTTTCAAACTGTGCTTGGGTGCCTGGAAGAACTGACTCTGGAAAGGTTCAAGGCCCCCCCTCCCCTTTGCGAAGAGGTCCTCGACCCTTTGAACCTATTCGTGTGCATGGCGAGTGATTCGGCCGAAGTCGCCTTTCAGATGCGCAACGACGCAAATGATGCTCTGGACCCTCGATGTTCAACACATCGTCAGCGATAAGGGATGTCGGGCCACTTTGGGACGCGGCCCAGCGTGTAAAGTGAATCGATGACGCTGACCTGGACAAGGATTCATGGTGGAGTCACCCTTCTAGCGGGCTATCGCCTGTGGGATGGAGACAGCGGGGGACGGGGGGCATCTTGGTTAGCGCCTGATGGGGTCTCTCTAGTACTGTCCGTCATTTGTTCTGGTGCCCGTCCCCTAGTAAAGTTGTGCAGTACTCCATACACACACAGTTGTTCATAGACACTAACAACTGAAGGAGTGCGCTGATTTGTAGTGGTCTAGATTGCCCCGAGACCAGAGTTCAGGTTGGTGCCCAGCGGTGTCCTCCTGAGGCCAAAAGGTCGCTTTCTCGCCACCTGAGGCTTCGTCCCTTGGGCTGATGATCGCCAGCGCCTGACCCTGGCAAGCACCCGTTTGGCTGCTGGAGAGCCCAGAGAGGTAGTTAGGCAGTCAAGGGAGTGTCCTGAGTGCTCGTCAGCCCTGGTAACACGCACACAAAAATGGGTTCGCCCACTGCAGAGCATGATCGAATCTCGAAAGGTCGTCATGGCCAGGCCATCCGTGTCTCTGGTTGGTCCGAGGCCCGAGTCCACATCACGCTTCGTCGGCCACGCCACACCACAACCCAGTCCAGGCCGATTTATTATTCATCCGTCCCTTTCTTTCTCCTGCTTCACCCTTCCTTCTGAACCCTTAACTTCTCTTGCTGTTCCCAACAAGCACCTTTTTGACCACCCTATTGTCCCATTCAACCTTTGCCCGGTATCACCCATGGATTTGATGCTCCGCTACGCCTATAAAACTACAGACAACGCCGCCTGCTCCCATCTCAATCGACCTAAACCAAAAACCATACCAACCTGACCAGCCTTTACAGCAATAAGACGAGGATCGCCTGCCAGCCAGGGCCTCACTGATCTTGCTTGTCTGTGAAGAGTGTTTTTCTCTCCACGATCACGCTTTAAGCAAGTTTTCCTCGTCACAACTCTATCGCATTTCATCGCCGTCTACCATCAGACGACTCTTTAGGCCAAGGTCATCCGTCGCAACACTACACAAAACTTCATCCATTCCCACCCAGCGACCACACCGTTCTTTAGATCGGCATGAATCACGCCCGAGTCAAGGCCCTCAAGGGCAATGGCAAGACCACGTCCAACAAGGCCATCAAGTCTGGCCGTGCTTCGCTCAGTGCTTCGCTTAGCACGACCCCCCGCGCCTCGCCCATGGCCTCGCTACTGACGTCACCGGCTCACTCCGCTGCCCCCAGCCAGGTGGGCTCCGACTTTAGTGACGACGATGACTTCGACATGGCGTCTGTGAGCGACGACTCTTTTGGCTCGTCGGTCGAAATCAACGAAGAGGGTATCGGCAGCTTCGACGCAAGGCAACTCATGTCAGAACTCCAGGACCGCAAGCGCAACAACGTTGAGAGCCGAGAGCGGTTGACGGAATTCTTTGTTAACCTCTTGCGATGCCGCTACACTGCCCAGACCCACGAGTGGCTTGATGAGGCCGCCACCGAGCTTGGGGAGCTCTTCATCCGGAGTGCAAATCGGGGCGCGACGGCTCGGGAGCGCATGCTCAGCCTCTGGGCTTTCATGTTGACCGTGTGCACCTCTGATGACGCGGACGTCTTCGAACACGGCCAGAACACCCTGCGACAGATTATAGTCGAGGATGATGATGAGGAGTGCAAGGTCTACGCCCTTTACGCACTATGTGTCGCTGTTCTGTACGGTGGAGGTTCGGAGGAGGCTGCACAGGAAACCCTCGACTACCTCGTCGACATTGTGCAGACCGACGGAGAAAGTATAGAGGCTCACGACAATGGCCTGATTGTTGCCGCCAGCCTTAAAGCCTGGGCATTCGTTGCCTCCCACGTGGACGATCTTTCGGCTACCGCCGACATTGCCATGGACGCCTTCGTAGACCAACTCGATAGCACCGACATCAAGGTCCAATCCCACGCTGCCGCCTGCATTGCTCTCATTTTCGAAGAGTCGCGAAATCACGAGGAGGAGACTGGCGAGCCCTTCCAACTCCCGTACGACCCACAGAGGTTGACTGGCCGCATGTCTGAGCTGGCCAAGCTAAGCTCAAAGTCTGTCTCGAAGAAGCATCGCAAGGAGCTGCGAGAAGGCCTGACCAATGTCGTCACCTCACTGGAGCGCGGAGTTGGCCCCGGCTACTCTGCTGCTGGCTTCGCGCCCGACAAGCGAAACAGGCTCGCTGCTTCTGATGCTAACGATGACGGTATCGTTGAATTCGGCTACCGCCTGAAGCTTCGCAGCGGAAACAACGTCGCAACTATCGACACCTGGTCTCTCTCTTCGAGGGTAGACATGCTGAAGGTTATCTTTGGTGGTCATCTCCAAAAGCACATTTTCATCAACCCGGTCGTTTCCGAGTGCCTCAACGACGCCGAGTTTCACCAGTTTGAGTCCCTGAAGCCTGCAAAACATCCCGTTAGCAAGGGCGGCAAGAGATGAACATTTCTACGTCGGATGGCATGATTTTATTTTAGTGTTAGTTTCGGGTCTGGCGCATTTGATTTGGGCGAGAAAACGGTGCCGGCCTTCTGCGAGTCCTTCCGCACTCTACATCTTCTGAGCACCCACAATCCTTCTCTCCTGTGGTAGAGTTAAGCAGCGCTAGGGAGACGGATGTGTGCATTCACCACACAGCGTAGATATACGAGTTTTGATTAATTTTGAATACCCATTTGCAATTACTAAAGACTGCGGCACTTGCATGATACTTGAGATGCGTTTGCTTGTCCCGGCCTTGCCACTATCGTGCGTCGTCGGAGCTGGCCGGGCGCCAAGAAGCTCCCTTCCGTCACCGAGCGGTCGGCCGATCCGAGCCCGAACTCCGCCGGAGCACGGCATTACCACACCGCAGGCGGCTGCGAAGTCACTTATCAAGGGTGGGTATTACTGAGAAAATGTTTGGTTCAATGCGTGGACGATTCGGGGCTGTGTGCTCCCGGGCAAGACCCTGGCCCCCGGGATGAAAAACACCACACCAACTTCTCTTTCACCAAACCTAACCCATCCGCGCCTCGGAGAAATAATGACTAGATTAGAGAATAAAGCTCATCTAATTAAGTTGCATATTCTACTAAAGCAGCCCCCAATATTTATAACTTATGTTCTAATGTTAGCTTGGGGTGTTCTGCTGACGCGATCGACTTCCTGCAGGTTGATGCGAGTTGATCTAATAAGCATGAATATGGCTCTGAGAAATGTAGGTACGTATTACTATTTTTAATGCGGTCTATTTACTCTGTCCACGTGGTAGGTTGGCATGGCAGTCACCGACATCATCTCCTCAAACCATCGCCCTCCACTTGGTGGTCAAAAGTATCCTCGCGCAGAGAATGCTGACAGCGCCGAATAGCACAGCTGAGCCCGCGAAGATATGAACTGCCCACCGCCCCAAACTGGTTTCTCTCAACACTCCGCCAATAGGATTGGCTGTGAGTGCACCCGGTGAGCAAAGCGCCATCATGACGCCGATGCGAAGACCAAGATGTCCTATGTCCATGGTTGTTTGAGCAACGCATGCAGGTCCAAGAGGCACAAGACCCCCGGAAACAAGCCCATAGAGGGCCGCGAAAGCGATTGGACCGGCACCGTTTTTCAGTACTAACCCCAAGAGAATATTAGTGCGCCGGTCGCGAACGATAACGCAATGAAGACATTGAATCTCCCAAGTCTGTCTGCTACCCACCCTGTCAAAACTCTGCCAACTGCAGAGCCTGCGTAGCATACAGATATGAGTTTTGCCGCCACGCCGTCCACGCCTTGATCAACGGCGTAGTCCCCGATATAGTTGAAGGGAATATGCATTCCTATGAACACGAAGAACAGCGAGGCGCAGAGAACGAGACATTGGCGTTGGAATATCTCTCTGGATGGGGGTGATCGGAGTTTGTGCACATGTATGTTATGCTCCGTGGCCTTCTTTCGCTCCTGGACAAGATAACAGGCAATGATAAGAATCAGCGATGAGGCAATGGCGAGGATACGATGTGTCCAGGGACCTCGCAGATTGTCTGGAAGCCTTCCCAAAGCGAGGGGCCACAAGATTCCACCAATGGAAGAACCAGAGATGGCGAGGCCAAGCGCCAGGCCACGGCGTTCATCAAACCATTCAGCGATTGCTCCAGTGGTGGGATGGTACCTGTCAATCATTAGTAACACCCAGTGATAACATCGAGCGACGAGAACTTACAGCATTGCATTTCTAATGCCAAATAAGAATCCCTGGGTGAGAAGGAGCTGGTAAAACTTGCAGCGATGTAGGAAAGGATGTACATGGCAGCGCCGGGGAGCATGATACGCTGCGCCCCCCATCTGTCGAATGAGGGACCACAATAGAGACCACCGATGAACATCATGAAGAGCTGTTTTGTCGTCAAAATACCATCCGGTTAACGGATGGTCAAGGTTATTCAAGCGAACACACCTGGGTACCACCAATCCAAGCTATAGTAGGCCCATCTTCTGTCCGCAAAGTGTTTCCTGTATAGTATGGTTGAAAAAAGCCAAAGGAGTTCATGATACCTACATGTGTGAGCACGATCTGATTTCCTCAAGCGAGTTTTGAAGTGGAAGATTGAGAGATTCGGAGAACAAGCTTACCAAATGAAGTAGTGAAGTTCAAAAAGCCGTCAAGAACAACAAGCCAAGCGCGTTGTCCTTCAAGAGGGACGGCAAATTCTTCGACAACCAGCCTTGGAATCACGTCGAGTCTGTCAGGGGCGCTTGAAGTAGATGCTGCAGGGCTCAGCTCTATGCATGACGAAGGTCGGGCATAATCCACGTTAGGAGTTGTATCGTCTCTGTAACTGGTGGCATCTGAAGAAGAGACAGAGAAGCAATGGGGATCGATTGGGCCTTGGAGTTTGAAGGGCATCGCTGTCGCCATATTGGAGGCAGTCGGAAGTTTGAAACAGTTTCTGCTTCAAACCCGTGCAGGTCGTATGGAAATGCGGCTTGGAGGTATTGAACGAAAGCTTGTAGATACCTATACAAGAAAGACAATCAAGGTGGTCGGGGCATTTAGATGGAGAAGACGGGAGGAAGTGGTGTTTACGTACGCGTTCAACGAACAGGGAGTTGGAAGTCATCCGACGCAAGACGAAAGATTTCTGGTGAATTTTGACAGAGAACCTTTGCTACCTTGGAAGGCAGCAACTATCTGCAGTTACGTACCTTAGTTGGTTGGAACTGCTGCAAGTGGTGTTTGAGCAGTGAATAAAGCAAGAAGCAAGAGGCACTGCACGAGTGCGGCTGCCATGGCAACTTTAAGGGCAGCATAAAGCTTCACAATTGATTTTAAGGTATTGATATTGAACTATTGATATTACTTCAATTACTTGAAGGCTAACTCAAGTGAAGTAAAAACAGCAGGGTCTTTTCTAAGCGTTGGTGAGGCGTTTGATGTTTTCGCGACACAATTGTTCTCGGGCCAACAAGGTCACAGGCCTGCAGCTCAGATCAACAACCGGAGCAGAGCAGAACAGCATCAACTCAACGGTTATGGCAAGTATTACAAGCAAAACGAATCAAGAAGCAATAATAGACAGCAATCAATACGCAATGCGACACCGCCGGGATCATAATGTAGCAACACCGAAGAAGCACCGTTGCCCCGGCTTTGAGGCGCATTTGGATTTGCTGATATCAGACGCACATTTTTAACCTTGTATTGGGTGTATGGCTATCACTAGTAGTGTTGTCAAAAATCTGCCCAAGAGGATTTCTTCAACGACTTCGCAACTGCCTTGGCGTCAAACATCACCGTCAGCTGCGACTGATCCCCAGCAATCACTCTGGAGTACTTCCAGTGCTCAGGCACCAGCCCTGTAAGAAAATACGAGAACATACGATTTGAGGTCGTAGAAAAAAGGTCCTACAGTGCTCGACAGTATGACAGAGGATTCTCACAGCCACGTGTGCTGATGTTCTCACGGCCGGACCCCTTCCGAGCCATCACGGAGCCTCCACCCCAGCCACACATCGACGAGCGGACACGGAACAGCGTCCTAAAAAATTAAGCTCTTGGCAAATCAGGCAATGGTATGCAGTTAGATTACCATCTTTATTGAGTGGAGAGCTTGTCACATACGGCTTAACCATCTCCGATTTCGACACTTATAATCGGCCGATAACCCAGCTACATTAAACCTGGACTAACAGATGGATATCCAAACACCAAGCTCTCCCCGCTCTCTTTTCTCACTCATAGCTCCGTGCTAATATTACTTTCGTTTCTTCCCGCTCTGGTGTACCGGCTAGACTTGCAATCATGTCGATTCTCCAGTCTACGATACTGCTGGCGGGCGCGATTCTACTCTACATTGCGAACCCATGGCGCAAAAGAATCCCTTCATACAAGGGGGAAGCTACCTTCTCCTTTCTTGGTGATGCTATTGACTACGCCATGCGGCCTGTGGAACTCATCACCAAGGCCACGGCCCAGTGCGGCAACATCTTTAGTCTTCAAATTATGACTGTCTACATCGTCTGGCTTCGGGGAAACGCACTCAACAAGATTTATCTGGATACAAGAGAAGATGTCTGGTCATTCACTGGCGGCATGGTATTTACATCTCCCTCGACATGCCAGACCCCCTAACTGACACATGCCACAGGGGATTTTTCTCAACAAGATCATTGACACCGGTTACTGGAACCACTACAGGACACTTCTTTCTTCCCTCAGCAGATATGTAAACCGCAGTGCTGCACAAGAGTACACAGCGACTATTGCTTTCCAAGAAACTCAAAAGGCAGCCGCAGACTGGCAGACGCAGGAGGATCTCCCCCTTTTCGGATCAGTCTCACTGCTCGTTCACAAGATCATTGTAAGAACACTCATGGGCCAAGATTTCTACGAACACAACACCACAGAGCTGGTCGACCTCTTGCACGAAATGGAAGCCGATATTGGGAGCTTGTTCTCCTTTGTCCTGCCAGATTGGGTCCCTCACCCCCCAGCACAACGCCTGAAGCAGGCGCGCCAACGAGTGAAAGAAATTTTCCTGGAGCGTTTGCACCAAAGAAAAGTTACTCAGACCGAACACTCGAGGACTTTGCCTGACTATATCGCATTCACTATGGATGACAAGTCGACTGCACCACTCAGTGATTTGATGCCAAGCCACCACACTCTCCTCATGTTTGCCGCTCATACCAGCACCGCTGCCAGCATCAGCTGGTCTCTCATTTCAGTGAGCGTCCATTTTCTCTCGGCCAAGCCTACAAGCTAATGTCATGGTAGTTGCTGCGTCACCCCGAGATGCTGAAGCGGGTCATTGCTGAGCTACGAGCTCATCCCGAAGAGGACTCGATCCTGCTGCAGGCCAGCATCAAGGAAAGCTCGCGGTTCTACTCCGGATTCCAGATGCTAAGGCTCGCCAAAAAGGAGGTCGTGATTCCGACAACAAATGTCAAGGTTCCCAAAGGTTCTGTGGTCTCTATCAGCCCTTACTCAACCCATCACGACCCAGCCAACTTTCCTCATCCAGAGGAATGGGACCCGGAACGCTGGATAACGGAATCGGGAGACATTGTCTCGATAGACAACCGCTCTGAAGCTGGCGCAAAATTTCTTCCTTTTGGAGCTGGCTGCCATCGCTGTGTCGGCGAGAAAATGGCCAACATCATGGTTTCAAGGACCCTGGCTTCGTTGCTGAGGGACTACGATGTAGAGTGGAAAACCCCAGATGTGCCACGCGTCACAGACTTCTCCGCTCTTGATTTTGGAAAGATTGGGTCGCCCTGGCTCAAGGGAGACGTGGATATCAGAGTTAAGAAGGTGTGACGCACGTTGTGGTGACTTTGATCTTCAAGTTTGTTGGCTTTGCAGCAGCGTATACGATGTTGCAAGGCATATCAGCTTGGTTATATGCAACAACAAAGGTCTGGATTGACGACTTGGCCTCTCCGCGTCTTTTTTCTTTACGTTATCTCATGGTATGGCTTAGACTTTATTTATGGGACTGCATTCGTCGTCCCACCAGCAATAATATGACCGTGTTACTCGAACTTTAGAATAGAACAGACTGCGCCAGAACCCATAAGCGCAGAAGTAGAAATTCAACTGGTTATCCGTTGGGAGAAAATGAGGATACAAATCTTGACCTGGATGATCAGCTCTGGAATGGAGCTTGTTACTTCCATTGACGATCTCTTCCTTTATCCCCGCCGCCCCCACGTATCGTCCTTCGTTGCTTGGCTTCCACTTCGCCCCTTCGCCCGTCTTGTTTACGGGCTGTGTTTTGATACACCCAAAATCACCCACAAGTATCGCTCTTGTCCCATGATCTTCTCCCAAGGCATATTTCACCACATTGTCCTTGTACATGAACCGTGGGACTGACCTTGTGTGGCTTTACGCCTTTGACATTAAGGTTTGCTAAGCCGATATGATCTTAGAACGACGATTTGGTCTACAATTTTATTAGTGTGTGAGATGGCGGTGAGGGGGCGGAGCGGCGATGCAACCGAAATATGAGGGTCCGCAGTAAGACGGGACAACTTGGAGTAGTGACAAGCTCATGGGCGCCTCAATGACATATCCCCAGATAATCCAGCGCTTCTGTACGGAGCCCGTTCTCTGCTCGGGTTTAATCACTGTCAGCTCACTCACACATGCACCTCAGTTCGTCCTAAACATAGTTTTCCGTCACAGTGATGAATGCTCCCATTTGTCAATATGTGGGTTCCACTTGTGTGTTGGACTCGCACCAGCCACGCATGCAGCGATGCGAATGCTCAGAAACCAGGGCCTCTGTTTCATGATGAAGAATCACCATTGAACAGGGCGGCAAAGTGTAGGGAAATATATCGATTTCCAGGAGCCTCCGCAGGCAAATGTCTACCGCTGCGGATCTTAGACGTTGAGTAAAGTCTTCGTAACCATGTAAATGCGACCAAAGTAAAAATGCAGGGAGTCGTCCAAGCTCTGCTCGACCACCTCTCAGAGAAGAAGATGATATCTGATGCACCAAATGATCAAAAAATCGCGCTAACCCATTTCCCCGTCTATCCAATCCTGCCCAAGCCGTCCCGTAGGATCATGCTTAATTCGCCAACAAACTGAGGCTCAAATGCGCCGTCATGGTCCCCGCTGAATGGAACCGTCTCAAAGCTCCGGAATTGCGCGGCGTTCCACAGCATGCTCTTCTCCCGCATGACCGACCAGAGAAACTCGGCTCCTTTGGCGTCGTGGTGGGTTTGGTAGAACTCAAGGGGCTCTGGCTGGCATTTGACGAGTAGAACGTCGAAGTCGGACTTGGTCCCGGGTTGGAAGAGATCGCCTGGTGAAACGCTGGTGATGAGACCGAGCCCGTGATGGACGTGATGGCTGATGTTGAGCAGAAGGTCCTTGAGCTGTGCCATCTCAAAATGTTCTTCAAAGTCGTCCCAATATTCCTCCTCCTGGGCGTCACAGACGCTCTCCTCGTCCGAGCAAAGTGCGGAAGACCCTTCGCTACTACAAGGAAGAGATATGGGTGTCCCGGGTCTCTCGTCTGGGGTGTAGACGTCAAACACGCTGGAGGCACGAGAGCTAGTCGTGTCTCCCGTGTTCATTGTGTCCCATTCGTTTGGATCGGAAATTGTGTGGTAGTCGATCGAGTGCATTTCTTTCGATGCGGATGCAGGGCTGGAACCATCAAGGTGATTTACATCGAGTTGTTCGCTGATCTTGGCGTAAGTAGCTTGTGAGAATTCTTTGTGCTCCTCGGCGTTGCGAAAACTGGGGAATGCCTCTGGGTTGGCAGAGTCGATCATGATGACTTTGAGAACTTCTTGATCACGAGACTCAAGAATCTGAGCCATGAACATAGCTATCATACCACCGAAAGACCAACCGCCCAATAAATATGGACCGTGGGGTTGAATCTGTTGGATCTCTCTAATGTATCGTTTAGCAAGTTCGGAGAGACTGGAAGGGTAGTCCAAATGCTCATGGCCAGGGCAGTGGACATGGTTCGTGATGCCGTAAACTGGACGATCATTTTCTCCCAAGGAGTCTAGACGTAAGAAGGGGAGTGCAATGCCAGAGATGGCATGGACCATGAAAAAGGGGGTTAAGCTGGACTCTTCATTGCCTTGAATAAGGGTGACGACCTCCATGACGAGATTTTGATGAGCTTTGGAACCCACTGACAAACGAATGCGAAATTTGCCTGATGAAATGCAATCAATAATTTCCTCTAGTACAAGAGTGACGATGGGTTGGTTTGGAGAGGGTTGAGAATACTTTGTGTAAGTGGACTGAGTCTTAGCGCCTTGGTATAACGCTCGCTTGATATGGTACAGATTCTCCGGGAAAGAACACTACCCGGTGAAAGAGAGGTGGACTGAGTCAAACAAGTACTGGATTTGTTCAAAATTTGAACCAAGATCAAGGCAGCGGAAGACGAAAAAGGAAAGCCAATATCCAGTATTGGACTGAAGCTGAAGCCTGGCAGAGCTCTCTGTTACCCGAAATGATCGAAGGCGGCGAGAATATATTAATAATTCAGTCACAAATGCATGGCTTGTTTTCCCCTAGCTATTCTACTTCCCTTGGACTCCGTTTGAAGCTTTTCAGTCTCCGTGCCTCTTGCGCCCAGGTGCGCGGTTCCAAGGGACGGTTGTTTACACCGGGAGAGTTGAGCTTGGCTCCGGAGATCCTCCCTACACTACGGAACGGCTACTGAAATGAGGCGGAGGTGATTTCATTAGCCACATGGAACACACTCTGCTCCTTTTCTGGGAGGGCGTGGCGCATGCTACACAAAACGACATCGGTCGGCTACAGGCTCCGACCTGCATCATTTAATTTCTCGTCTTCTAGAAATTAGCCCGCAAATCAATGGCTTGCCTGTGATGTAAGACACGACATGATGTACAGAGACCAAAATAGCCACGGCTGTGCGTCATCACAATAAGCTCATCTAGATCCGGGCCCCTCCGCGAGGCTGCGGAGGCGGAGAGCGTCTCGGCAGTGGCGGAACTGCCGAGGACTTGCGAACTCGGAGACGGCGGAGAGTACAAGAAGAGAGACGGATGACCTCCGATGATTGAATTCAGCCATCGAATATTACTTCACTCTCTTCTTTTGGACGTGAAAACGGTTTTCTGTTGCACCTCACACGACATCCCACGATCGACAAAGAATATAGAACAGTAAGTGGCCAGTCTAGGGCGATTGTACAACACTCCAGACACTAAAAGTTGATTGAAAAGGACCGAAAAGGACATAATGCTACCTAATCTCTTGTTGACATTGGCCTCGATGCTGGGCATTGCCCATGCCGGGCCGGGCCTTGTCCCACGCTACAACGTGTCCAAGCTCAACGGCAAGGCGGGCAGATACGACATGCCTCTGACCTGGGGCCAGGGCGGCTTCTTGTCGACCATCGAATTCGGAACCCCGAGGACTCAGATCCCCGTGTTTGTCGACTGGACGTGGATCAGCCAGTTCATCGTGTCTCCCAAGTGCTTCGGCGAGTACGATGCGGATGCATGCCTGCATCCCGACCAGACCTACTGGGACCCGCGCGACTCGCCGACCTTTAAGAATCTGACTGCAAAGTATCCTGACCGGGGCTGGAAGCCGAATCATTTCTTCTTCCAGAACCCTCTCAATGCCGAGTATGGCTCCGACCGCATCGAGATCGGACCGGTCACGAGTGAAATCGTTGTCCAAGTATCAGACCTGGAGTTCAATGCATCTGCTACGTATGGCTTCGCGTTCCCATTCGGTGGCGTGTTTGGTCTATCCCCAGTATATAAGGGTGACGGCAGTGAGTTTTTAACACCCCTGTCCCAGTGCAAGTGGAACTGACACCAGCGAAGAGGACTATCAGTCCGCCTTTTACCAGCAATGGCGCCAGAATCTCTGGAAGAGCCCACTGATTGGATTCGTATACTGCTACGATGAATCTAAAAAGGACGTTTGCAACGGGAATGATGGAGTTCAATCCCTTGGAGGCATCCGCAACGACCTCATCAAGCATAACAAAATCTGGTGGTACAAGCACAAGGTCTTTCCTGACGTCAACGAACTTGACTTTATCTACGATCCTCCCATCTATAACTACTGGGGGATCGAACTTGAAAGCCTCAAGATCGGCGATGAGACGCAGCCAATTAAGCGCACCTCTCGGAAGTCGGGCAAGGCTGCCATCTTCGACCATGCCAGCTATGGTCGCGGAACACCCCTGACTGCCAACGCCTATGACCGGCTGGTTGACTTGGCGCATGCTGTTCCCATCGACTTGAAAACTCCACTCAACAATGGAGGACAAGCCTTTTACTCTGTCAACTGCAACGAGATTTCCTCACTGCCACCCATCAAGTACTCCTTCCAAGGCCACCGCAAAGAGTGGATTGTTACGGCGGAGCACTATGTCGAAAAGATCGACGAAGACACTTGCGTCTTAAATGTTCGCACGATGGCGACCGATGACGAATTGTAAGCGGCCCCCAAAAAAATTGATGCAGGATCAATCGCTGACAACATGGACCGCAGTATTGGCAACTTTGGTGAGACTTTTGCCAAGGACAAGTACATTATTTTTGACTTTGAGAAGCTGCGGGTTGGGATTAGTGACATCAAGTGGTGAAATGCAGTCAGCATCGGGCATTGGGAATAGACTTTGCGAAGGAACAGGGAACAGGGAACAAGAAATGGAGGAATAATACTTCATGTCGCACCAACGTTGAGTCGTCTGCAATAATTCCTGTCGTTGGTCCAAGGTTTTTTCTCCTTTGGGACTTTGGGGAGGCATGAGGTGTGGCTCGGGATGCCTTGATCCAATCAGAGCTGAGGTTGGGTGCCAGATGCGGTAATTCCTACTTGGGAGGGTGTAGCTGAACAGTCGACACAACTTGAGGCAATCAAGCACACGACCAACAATGATTTTTAAATCTGTTTTAGAAACGCTTCTATAAAGAGAGACTGAGTGGCTATGAGTAGTACTTGGAGGATCAGTGAAAATAAAACAAACAATGTTTTCATTATATTCGCGATGCACCGGCATCAAGAGTCTTGCAAGGCTGAGCCATTCTCCTTGAGGAGAATCGAACCCTGAGACGAAGCGTGGCATCACCCGGTGACGATCCTGTTGATGAGACCTTCAGAGTTGCTTCCATGTTGTGCAACGGTGAGCCGTTATCCGAAGCGCTTCGGTCAAGCATCGGAATGCACCCAGCAGAATCCCATGGACCCACCGTAGCCAGCCTAGTAAACTCGTATATGGCTTTGGCACCTACGTCCATGATTGGCCGGCTCACCTATATGGGCGAAGCTGATGACTGTTTGCATTCATCAGCGCGAAAATCCGGCGGTCACAAGGCGGAGCTCATGCCCGTGGCTGCTTATTCGCATGCCGAGTTGCCCACCCAGGTAGGGGAAACAACAGATGGGCAGATGCCATGGCTTTGCGGCTGCTTCAACATTCCTTCTCCGTGAGGAGCCCCGGTGAGCGGCGGCTGCTCCGATCGGTTGATCATGCCATCACCTCCGGCGTTCCGTTGCCCTTCGGATTCGTCGACCCGGAGAAGAGCGAGGCCAGCTGAACAAGCGTCCCTTAAAAAGGCTTGGCCGTCCCGACTTGGAAGCCTCACCTAGCTGATCACCTCACTCAGAACGCAAGCCATCAACCGCCAACACGAACTTTTTAACCATTTGAATTTGCTTTGCCACACAATTCCTTCCCCTTTTCCTACTAGCTAGCTATCACCAATCTCACCATGGAGTCCATTGATGCCGAAGTCATCATCGTCGGAGCAGGCATCGGAGGCCTGACGCTAGCAGCAATCTGCAAGCAGCTGGACATTTCTTGCAAGGTTCTGGAGCGCACAGAAGTCCTCCAGCCGGTGGGAGCGGGCATCTCTCTCGCCCCCAACGCGCTGAAGCTCCTAGACCAGCTGGGCATCTACGATGAGCTGCTGCTCTCGGGCCAGAAGCTCAAGAAGATCCAGATTTGGCGCAACAAGCAGCAGTGGAACACGCTGGACCTGGCCAACTTTGAGAGCACCTTCAACTACCCCCTCATGTCAGTCGAGCGCCATCACTTCCACCGCCTGCTGTATGACGCGGCAGGGGCCGAGAAGACGGTGGTGCTGGGCTGCAAGGTGGTGGATGTGATTGACGCCCCAGACGGGCCGGTCTCTGTGGTGCTCGAGGGCGGCAAGACATTCCGCGGCAAGATTGTCGTCGGCGCCGACGGCATCAGGTCGGCCATTCGACGCTCGCTCGCCCGCCAGGCGGGCATGAAGGAGGCCAATACCATCAAGTTCACCGGCCGAGTGCACTTCTCCGGCATGACATCGCCTCTGGAGAACTGCGGGGCCGGCGAACTGGGCGTTGCGAACTGGATGCTATACGACCAGGCCATCCTGACGACCTGGCCGTGCCCAGACAACAGGCAGTGGTACATTGGAGTCAAGGTTGGCACTGCCCGTTCCTTGTCCGGTAATTTTCCACCTGCAGGTGACTGAAGCTGACGGGCCATTGTTTAGAAAGCGGACGGGGATGTGGATTCGAACCGATCCGTCTGGGGATCGACAACGCCAGGCGACATTAAGAAGATCTACGGAAAGGCTTACCACCCGTTTGCCGAGAATGGGGAGTTCGGGCAGAGTGCGTTCTTTGCTGACTCTTTTCGTGAAAATGGGTCAAGGAGAGTAGAGCTGACGTGTGGCGAGCAGTTATCGACAAGTCGGAGCGGGTCATTGCCAGCAACGTCTTCCAGGAGGTGGAATTCCCATCGATGGTTCAGGGCCGAGTTGCACTCCTCGGAGATGGTAGGTCTATTCCCTCTACCCTCTCACTCATCTCATCTCCCGTATCGAAACGGCCTAACACGGGGCCGTCTCTTAGCTGCTCACAGCATGACAAGCTTTTTCGGACAGTAAGTCAAAGCAACCCGTAGCCGCCTCTCTGTGCCACGATATGCTTACAAGCCACTCCCAGAGGCGGATGTCAAGCCATTGAGGATGCCGCAGTGCTCGGCAACCTGCTCGCCGTCCACTCGCGGAATCTCGAGAGCCCTGCCCGCATCCTCGCCGCCTACGCGGCAGCTCGAGAGGGCCGGGTGCAGAGGCTGTCCAAGTTCAGCGACAACTTCGCCATGTTGCACACGGCCAGGATGCCCTATGGCCTGGGCTCGTTTCTGCGCTGGCTGCTCTACACGCTGGTGCCCACGTGGTTCTGGATCAGCTATCTGAAGTGGTTGTATGGATACCAGCCCTTTATCGAGGCCGGCGCCATGATGAAACGGAAGGGAGACAAGGATTCGGGTTCTCTGCTGTGATTGGCGACTATTTCTTTTTTTCCTAGATGTTTTTTTTCCCTTGCTTGGCTTTCTTGTTGCAGTAGTCCTAGATCATGTATCTCGGTTTCCTCGTTTTCCTCGTTTCTCATTTTTCTACTGTATCGGCAAGATGTGGCAGCGACACCATAATTCTGGGGATGCCTTTTTTAGACGGAGCATTGGATAGCCATGCCCGAAATAGCCGCGATAGATTTGGATTTCCTAGGTTTCACGGATTCAAAACATACTTGATGATTGCCGTAAACCTATTTGCCTCCATCTTAGTCTTGAATATCTGTTCTGTGATAAGCCGGAGACTCTGTGACGGGGTATGCCTTTGTGGGCCAGGCTGTGATAGAAGGAAGTCGAGGCTGTACTGTTCTTGGCTCAGTTTTACGAAAGATACGAATCTCACGGTAAATCGCTCGTCTCATCAACGACGGTGAGTCTCAAGAATAGATTCCCGGGCCAAGACGGTGATGTTTTTTGTTTTGCGTGCTGGCTAGCGGGTGTTGGCGCAAGCGGTTTGCATGAGCATGATGTGTGGGGAAGAGAAAGGGCCAGCGTTTGCATCTCTCCGTCTTCCCATGGCAAAACGGCCGCAAAAGCAGTGCAAGCAGAAGAGATCTACAGTGTCGGAGCACTGCGCCGTGCTAGAAATATCCCCCGCCTCCGATAATGCGACACAGCCTCGCGGCATGTACGGAGTAGATTGCTGCACGACGTGCGACGGGAGTGGCACAAGGTCTCCCACTTTAGTGAGACCCTACTACCACGGTATCTACAGTACAGCTGGTACAGGGCGATATGCGTGCCTGCAGGATCCATCATCCATCACCCCTCCCGTGGATGACGGCGATTACAGATTACAGGGGGCTACAGGGCTACGGAGCCACTGATGTCGGGAGAATGCCCTCTAAGATGCTTACAACCTAGCCCACTACGCTGTAAGATGCCCCCAGATCGCACCCCCAACGAAGCGGCTTCTCGCCCCTCGCCCCGCCTCCCCTCGAAGGTTCCAAGTGTGCCAGCGCTACATTTGGCCCTAAACTAGCTAGGACTTTTTACTCCATCTTACCTACAGTGACGAGTGACGAGTGACGAGCGACGAGTGACGGAAGCTCTCGCAGTTTACAGTGACCTCTTGCATTGGACCACTCGCCAAGGAAACCTCCACAGCGACAGTGACCTCTCCAAGCTCCTCCCCATCATTTCACGGAGTACCAGGTACCGCCCTCCCCCAACACCGCCACTTGTATAGCCCTCAGCCCTAACATCAAGCAGGCATACGAAGTAGCACCAAGGAGCGGCTTGGGGGGCTTGCCTCTTTTTTTCTTTCGTTTCTAAGATTATGGCCCAGTAGGATTGGCTGGCCCAAGTCCCAGACCTAAACCTTGGGCCATCTACCGTACAGTGTGGGAATCACCACCAGGCTCGCCAGCTACATTACGGTCGCCTGCCCACCTAGAACGAAACGAAAGACACCAAGGCATCCAGCCAGCCAGCCAGCCAGCCAGCCAGCCTCCATCCCGTTCCACCAAAGGCAGGTCAAGAAGCTCATGCAGTGGCTTGCTTTTCTTTCCATTTACTTATAGCGACTCTCGTTTCTATTTCTTCTTCACTGGCCCGGGTCCACCTGCTTTCGTCACCTCTCCCGGCTCACCTCTCAGTACATACCTCTGGCATTACCTCAAGCATTACTCCCGACGTTGCTCCAGGCAATACTCCCCCAGACCGACGACCTCCCATATGCTCCCACACTGCCTACCATCATCCCTTCCCTGATACCATGGCCTCGAAGCATCCTTTGAGGCGCTCGTGTGCCTTTTGCCGAGCGAGGAAGATCAAGTGCTCCAACGAGACCATCTGCGAGGCGTGCCGCAGGCAGGGCGCCGACTGCATCTACGACTTCGAACCCTCGCGCCCCAAGCCACGGCCTCAATCCCAGGACAGCAGCAGCAAGTCGAGCCTGGCCGTCTTTCAAAATGCCGACGGGTTGATGGGACACTCTCGCTCGCGTGGCGTCTCCATCGGCTCGGCAACCTCAATCTCGTCCCCTCCTAGCTCCATCATGGACGAGCCAGGCCCCCAGGGCGACGTGGGCGAGAGCGTTGCCATGGCCCTCGAGCAGAGGTTCTTTGAGAACTTTTCTCAAGACGCCGATGGGCCACGCAGCAGTCCGTGGCAAGAACGCATCGCCGCGTACCACCGGACCCTTCAGACCAGCTTGCGTGACCGACCTGAGAGCATGGCCACCAAGTTCAGCCCCAAGAATGTCAGGTACACAGGGATCCTGTCCCTGTTAACACACGACCTCGTCGGCCTCGTCACAGACCAGTTTGGGTCGCTGGGCTGCCATCATGTTGAGGAGGGCGGTGCTCGTTTTTTCCTGTCTGGCTTGGCCAGCGATGATACCCAGGCCATGTTCGACAACCCTCCTCTCGGAAGCAACCCCCTATCCGAATATGGCCAACGACAGCAAACTCAACTCATCGACGTCTGGTATTCAGTCCATCCCCTTTCGTTCCTCGTCTCCAAGACGCTACTTCTGCGAGAGCTCCGTGACGGCACCCATGACGAGATATTGCTGGCCACAATGCTCGCTGACGCTAACTTCAGCATCGGAGACGATGTTTCCATCGCTCGTGGCCATGCCCTACTCCGATGGGCCATCTCCCAACTCCACACGAGGCCCCTTCGACCAACGCAAAACGCCAACAACGGTAGCGGCATGTCTTCTGGGATATCGACACGAATATACAGCGGTATTTCCACGGCTCAAGCCCTCATGTTGCTGGCATGGAACGCCTTGTGCTCTTTTCAGCTTCGACGGGCTATCTGCTACATCGGACTTGCTGGCCGGATGGCCTCGGAGATCAAGGACCAGATATCGAACACATCTGCTCCCATGACTTCCAGCCGCATCAACGGCATCGATGTTTTTGATGTGGAAAAGGAGATCATCGCCTACCTCTACTGGACAACATACTCACTGAGCCTGTGGGCGTTTATCCAAATGGGCAACGGCCACTTTTCAGCACTACTACCCACTTCATTAAGCGCCATCTTTCTCCCCGTGACAGAAGCGTCTTCTGTCATGATCCAGCTAGACCTTGTCTCCGAGAACTTCAGCACTCTGCAAAAACAAAAGAGTGTCATCAGGGAGATGTGGCCCCTAGCGCACATTGCCAGCGTCGTCGCCCACATATTTGCCCTCTACCCGCAAGATACAGACACATCCGAGTCACCAACGACGGATTTCTGGCAGGAAGCGCCACTGCTTGCTCTACAGAGGATCCAGCAAGGGAAGCCCTCTAAGGATATCGCAAGCGTGTGTCGAGAGATTAACCGGGTTCTGATGGAGAGCATTCACATCCTCAACCGCCAAGTCACAGAGGACTCCTCAAGGAGCCTCGTGCTTGCAGTCTACCATGCCATGGCGATACACTTTTTATTTCCGGAGCCACAGCCTATGCAGCTTGAGGAGCCCGTCACCCCAGATATTGTCGAGCGCTTCTGCTCCTCGTCGGAAGACATTCTCCGGTTGTTTGGATCCATCTCTGTACAGCCGCAGGATCTATTTGGCCTCACTCCTTCCCTCCGTGGCTCGTTCCCCGACGTCTTCTGCATGTCCCTCGATACCTGTGCCCGGGCTCTGAAGTCCGTCCATGCACGGTTCAATCCTCATGACGCATCCCTGATCCAGGTGTACGAGGGCCGGCTCCAGATGCTGACCCGGCGGCTGTATGACATGAGTCAGAACGACTTCCTCAACCAGGGAAGCTCGATTCGTCTAGTCCGCAAGAACCTTAAAAGTTGTGTGCGGATGTTCTGCACCTCTGGTTCCTCAGCCTCAAACTCCTCTGGAGCTCCGTCTCCCGAAAATGCTCGGATGGCTTCCCTGTCCGACTCCCCACAACGAAGCCCTCGAGGCTTCCCTGCTGCGGATGCTAAGCGCCTGCCGATTCCCAGGATCGACATTGACATTTCATCGCCATATGGTTGCGTGGGAGGCAGTTCAAGCATGCAATCGTCGATGCCCAACTCGACTAGATCCTCCTCCGGGACGTCATCCACCAGCAACAACTCATTCACCCCCTTTGAGGAGGCCAGCAAGCCCGAATGGCCACATCCAGATGTCCTCTTCCCCGACGTCCTGGATGCGAATCCTCTGGGCGGTGCAAACGGGGAGCACGTGAGCTTGGCCGACCTGGTGGACATGCAGAACTCATGGTACCCCCAGATGCCAAACATGATGGACTTTGACATGGGGGGCCCCATCCCTGTTCCATGCGGGCAGTGGGACTGGCCGAGTACAGATGGAGCTACGAATGGCCATGACATGGATTCGGTCTACTACTACTTCGATCGGCCGAGCGGTAAGCGGCCGGTTTAGGGGCATCGGAGCCATCAGCATCAACATCAACTCCCTTGCTCACAACCATGGTGGCGAAACATTTCTCTCGTGGCTTTTCGGCAACGGTGTTTCTTTCCCTCGGATTTATGGCGTTGAGCATCCTACTCATGTTTTTACTCTAGCCTTTGGAAAGGGCTGATTCTGGATGAGGCTTGCAGAACAAGGAGCAGGCAACAATCCCTCCCCCTCCACTACACGATCGAGGGAGGTGCCAAGTACACGGTGCGGGATTGCACTGTACGGCAAGTTGCGTGCAACGGGAGGTGGCTGGCTACGGATGTTCTAACAGTCGTTACAGCGTGGTATGTCATTGTTCTCTTCCATGGCGCCCTATTATTATTATTGCTGCGTGGGCTTTCGAAGCGGTACCAAAGAAAACGAAAGCTGCCATTTGGGGGTGCAGTGCGATTGGGCTGGAGGGAGGGTTGGTTAGTCTTAGATTTCGGGCTGAGCAGTATAAGTATAGTTATGGGCCCCCTCTCTAGGGCTGGATTTAGACAAACGAATCACGACTCACGAGTGTCATCATCCCGCGTGTCTCGTCCCTCGCTTGTTTTAGGGCGCCCTCAGCTGAAACCCGGCAGGCTGGATGCTTTTTGTGTGTTTGCGTGAGTGATGAAACGGCAGGCTGGACGAGTGAATGAGTGGATGGCTTCTTTGACGGGTTGCGTGACTTGTTGAGAGTCCAGCGTTGATTTGCAGACAGGGTAGTCTAGGATCCCGACCTGATGATGGATACATTATCCACACTTCACAGCAGCAAGCAGGGAACAGACGGGTAGAAGCGAGTTGGGGCCGAACCAACGGACTGTGGATCTCACGGATCCGGTCCGTCGTACCGTAGCACCGATCCATGATCCATGATCCGTCGGCACTCCACAAGGCAGTGAGAGTCCACAGTAAAAGGCAGTGAAATCCACAATCACAGGCAGTAAAATACTACACCAAAAGACATTGAAAGACAGCATGCCCTCGCCCGTCTACAGCACTCAACTACAGTACACTGGGATGGACTCAAGGGAACGAATCCTGCACCACGTCAATCCAACCCAAGCACCCCCCTCCCCCCATCCTGCCAGTCCTGCCTCCCTACGGAGTACATCGGTACGTAAAATAAATGTCTCAGCGGCCTCAAAAAGCCTCGCCCATGTTGGACGCGCGCCCAATGAGGACGCAGCATCGGGACATGCCGAGCCCTTGTTTCGAAGGAGGCGAAGCTTCAAGCCCGTGGCTGGTTCAGGCCGTTGGATATTTTTGGCTCTAATTTAGGTGGCCTGGTTCTGGACATCACAAGGGGGCCTTGACGCTTTGTTTGTTTTGACCCCTCACTTTTTGGTGGCTGGGCCGGGGATAGAAGCTGACTGTAGTAATTGGTACATACAGATGATGCTTGATTGCAATATCGTGAGCGTTAATTTCCCGGTGGCAGATGCTGTGAAACGGGAGCATCGCGGAGTAAGCAGGTCTTCGCCGGGCCAATGACTCTGTCATGATCGACACAGATGCCTGCGAGACAAGTTCACCAGAGAGAAGAAGTGCCGGTCGCACATGGTGACCACTGATCACTGATCAGACAGATACGGGTATGCGAGGACCCAAGGACCCTTTTCAGGTAACAGTGCTCATTCAGCCCGACCCGGGTTGCACCGCCATGCCTGGTGATATCAACCGTCATGGCCTACTCGGTCATACCCAGCCGTCATACTTGGTCGGTCATACCCAGCCACCACACGTCGAGCAAGAAGCCGTGAACGATGACGGCAGAAAGCTTCTCCTCTGCTGATGAAGCGCAGGCGAACGCAAGATGGCCCAATGGCGAGTCCTGCTGTTGTTGTTGTTGTTGTTGCTGCTGCCGCTCGTCCAACGGCCAAGCATTTCGCTGATGATTCTTGCCACTGGGGAAATTCCCGGGATCCTGGTCCTGTCGTCGCTCCAGATCACGGGAGAAGAAGCCTTCTTTTCAGCTCGAGGTTGTGCGATGCAGGGCGGGCTGACCACGGTGTTCCCCCAGACGTGCCGTCTCGCCGAACAACCAACTCTCTAGACCGGACACCTGATGCCTCTGCTGGGGCGTCACGGCAACAGCTGTTTTGCGTTCCATTTTCCAGCCCTCTTGTCTTTATTTGCTCACCCGCGCACGCAAGACTTGGAGCCGACGATGCAGCAGGGCGTGAGCAAGCCAAAGGCGGAGGCGGTTGGCTCCAAGCCCTGCCCACCACTTTTTTCTCGGTAGTCAGAGCAGTGCCGATCTGCAAGAAAAGCCGAGTGCATGGCAGGCAAGGGTCACGGGTGGTGGCGGGGCCTGACAAGGGGACGTTCATGGATGGCACACAGCTAGGATGATCATGGCAATGTTTCTACTACGAATACGTACTCTGTTCTCTTCTGTCCGGATTCGGATTCCTTTTCAATATCTCTCTCTCCGGATTTAGTTCCATCTCCTTGGTTTTCTCCTCGACGTGGCATTTCCAAGCATCAACATGACTTGGAATGGATCTCCAAGCACCCTCATCTAAGCTGACTAGAACTGCGCCAGCTCCCAACCGAATAGCTTCAACCTTGGCGCCAAGGACGTGTCGGCCTTTTGCAACTGCAGAGCTTATCCTCTGAAGGTGAAGGTAGCATTGGAACCACGTCCTGTGTACAGGCGACCTCAAGTTTAAGACGGACCATCCCTGCAAGGTCATCCCTGTAGGGCCACAGTCACCCATGCTCCCTTTAATCCCTGTTCGCATATCCCTGCCCCCCTCCCTTCAACCCATGCCTAGCTTTACTCCTTCGACCCTGTCACGCAGCAACCCGGGGATGAGTTGTCCGGCGTCATTCCTCTGCCATGGCGTCAGCCACCGACCAGGACCTTTCACCACCACGACGTTCCTCCCGCTTGGAGGCGCTGGGAGCCATTCTGATTCGCGGGACACCAACTGCGGCTGACCGTGGACCGTGTCTCGTGTCAGAGGCCAAAGAAATCTGGATGGTTGAAGCGCCGCCGAAAGACGCGGTTGACCAGGGGCCAGCACAGCCGCGCGGGCGGACTTTGACGCGATCTCTTTGCACTTCGCCCAGGGTAGCGAGATAAGGTGGATCAAGAATAGCAATCCGGAGCTCTAGCGCCATCTCCATCTCATGCTAGATTGGACGAGATTAGACGTGGCGATCCGCGTTTGAGTGAGGGGGAACAGAGTCCTAGATGCTGATGCTGATGCTGGATTGCCGAAGACAAGGTTGGGCGACGCTACACCACGCCTTTCTCTGTGGACTCTATAACGTATCTACGCTCTGAGGCGAGAATGATTATTGTTGTGCTAGAGCACGGCATTTAATTCTGTCATTAACATGGCAAAGCGTTGTTCTTGGGTTTTGAGATTTGGATTTGACACTGACCGCGTTGATTCTTCTAATCAAACTGACTGTTTCATTTAGTCAAAATTCCATGTCGTGTAGTAATTACAGTTCCGTTTCCATTTCGCCGTGGTCGAATTGCTCATGGATTTCTGCTCAGCTCACAGTTCTGGTATAGGGTAGGCCCAGTGCCAAGTGTTGGTCACCAACAAGGAATCTCCTCCGTCTTACAGCACCCTGTCTCCTCCTCCATGGCCCACATCCTCCATGCAAACGGATATGCAATGGAACAGGCTCCTTGGTTGAATCCCTTGCCCCTGATGGCTGTGCTCCGATTCCTGAATTCGGGTAAACTGCCAGCGAAACGCGGCTCATTCAGTCTAGTTGAGGCGATCCCTCTCCGTCCTGCCGCGGGTGTTGCCATCTGAGATGCTATGTTGTCTAGGTATGCAAGACTTACAGAAAACGCCTTGCCAGGTGCAGGCATTTTGCACAGGGAACAAAAATGCCCAGGGTATTTCTGTGGACTATCGATTGGATGTTATTTTTACGACTGGAAGCTAAGAGTAACTCCTGTCAGGTAAGTCGCAACAAATCTAGGGACTTTGTTGGTAAAGCGTTGAAACCCCTGTTCTAAGAACGAGTCGACAGACAGATCAATCCATTTTGGTCAAAGTTTAGACACAAAGGACTCTGGACAAGCAGTATATCTCAGGATAGTCAGGGTAGGTCTATTGTCGTTATTTCCTACACTCTAGACATGTCTTCACTGATTGCACTAAACGTATGCATGCATGAATTATGAATCCAACTCGATGACCCACGTTCATTACGCCTCAGCCACGCCCGCTTCAGATTTCTCCATCTGCTCTTCCTTTCCCAGCTCAGCCTTGCTCACTCCTAATCTCGACAACGCAAATAGTGCACCCCCCACCCGGAGAATTTGTGACAAGGCCAGGGGTAAGCGCTGGCGAGCGATCTCCACCAAAAGCGGATGCGCAGGGGATGCTGGCTGACCGGTCCAGTGGCCGACTCTTGTGTGATTTCTTCATTCCGGACTTAAGACGGTAAGCCGTTAGAGGAAAAGGCGTCGTGATGAAATCGAGTGGCCGCATGGGCTCGGGCGATGAGTTGGATTGGGGGTGGAATGCACCGCTCGGGCGAGATTCCGAGAAGGGTGATATCGGTGACGTCGTATTGAAACTTTGGTAAGACTAACTTTCCTGACCTAAGATCTGCGGGGATGTGCTTACAGTTGTAGACAATACGGAGGAGGCTATGTCCATCTCCGTCCCTACTTGGCCACTGCCATCTGGCCTCCGGGGGGGGGGGGGGGAGGAATACCACATATCAGTTTGCCTCTTCTACTACATCAAACCCGTTCACTCATCTGGGGAATAAGTGATGACTAAAGTATATAATAAAATTGGAAAAAAAACCCCCCCCAGCAAATACCTCGCTAAAGCAGTCTAACTTATCTACAATTTAAGTCCTAATATATTAATGAAGACAGAAGGTAAGTTAATGCTTTATGGTGCGTGGTTTTCTTCCTTCACCCCTTGTCTGGGAACGTAATCGGTCATTGATCTGTTTGATATCTCCATCAAAAACCCCGGCGGCCCGCACCAAAGTACAGGTACGTGGGAGATACGCGGACATGTCAACACAAAGTACCGTTCGTGTTGACCCCGCTGAGGCCCACTGCAGTCATCCGTATAGAGGCTCCCTCTGTCATGGTTGGGGGCTGGTGGCGGAGTTGACCTGCTACCAAACCAGAGAAGCCGTGATGGGATTCTCCGCGATGAGAGAGGCCCTCACCACCAGCCCAGCCACAAGGCTTGCCCTACAATGCTGTGCCCATCCCGGATCACGGCCGAATCACTCTATTCTCCAGGAGTACAGGGTGCCGGATTAGCCGTGGCTGCGCTCCGAAGCCGTTCGGCCACGGCTTACAGTGCCCTTCTGCCTTTCCGTGGGATGTCGGAGCTCTTCTCACCCTGCCGACAACGCACAGCGGCAGCCTCGTGTGTAGATAGGTGAGTGTAGATTGTAGTATCACGCAAGCCTCTTGACAAGTCTTGAATCATATATGATGCTTTACCTCCAAGAAACGAATCTTTTCCTCACCTCATCACATCGCTCTTTGTTCTCTCTCGCCTCAGCTCTCGGATCTCAACTCAGTTCTCTCCTACTGTTATCTCTCAGCCTTTCTCAGCTCTTTCTCTCAGGCGAAGTCTCATACAACTCGGATAGAACTCTTTTTGATACCACCATCTCAAGCTTGAATTTTCCACTTTTCGAAATTCACGACTTCGGATCGTCAGTCCGACTCAGCAACGACAAACCAAATTACTCAATTTACCTGCCTTGTCCTAACTTCAGACCATCAACGAAATTACTTTGATCTTTCAAACCGTTAGGACATCAAATTCACCAAAATGGCCTCTCGAGATCAAGCTCAGGACCCTAGTGTCATCGTCGGTCTCGCCTGTCGAGTTCCCGGCGCGACCACGCCCAGCAAGCTCTGGCAGAACATTTCTGAACAAAAAGATGTTCAGCGAAAGATGCCAGAGGATAGGCTGAACATTGATGGCTTCTATCACCCGGAGTCTTCCCACAAGGGAACCGTAAGTCTTCTAACACCACAGCCTGACTACGCGCTAACCGGAACTCTTAGACCAACGCTCGTTTTGGCTACTTCCTTGACCAGGATATCGGAAACTTTGATGCGAGTTTCTTTGGTATCTCTGGAAAGGAGGCAGAGGCCATGGATCCTCAACAGCGTCTCCTCCTCGAAGTCGTGTACGAGGCTCTGGAGAATGCCGGAATCACCATGCAGGAGATTAGCGGATCTGGCGCCTCAGTCTTTTGCGGTAGTTTCACCAACGACTACAACGCCATGTTGACCAAGGATTTGGAATACTACCCCAAGTACACTGTAAGTCTGCATCTGATATTCGACATGAAGCTCGAACGCGAACGGTATCTGACAATGATAGGTCACTGGCACTGGCGACGCAATTCTCAGCAACCGCATCTCGTACTTCTACAACCTCCACGGAACAAGCGTCACCATCGACACTGCTTGCTCGTCATCTCTCGTTTGCTTCCACCTGGGAAACCAGACCCTGCAAAACCGAGAGTCAGAGATTTCCATCATCGTCGGCTCTGCGCTGCACTACGACAGCAACGTCTTTGTCACCATGACCGACCTTGGCATGCTCTCTACCAACGGTCGCTGCGCCGCCTTTGATGCCTCTGGCAGCGGCTATGTCAGAGGCGAGGGCATCACTTGCGCCATCCTCAAGCGCAAGAGCGATGCCATGTCTCATGGCGACAACATCCGAGCTGTTGTTCGCGCCACTGGCTCGAACCACGATGGCAGGAAGAACGGAATCACTCTCCCCAACTCTGCCGCCCAGGAGGCTCTCATCCGTACGACCTACCAGAACGCTGGCCTTGATCCTCGAGACACGCAGTATTTTGAGGCTCACGGGACCGGAACTGCCGCTGGAGACCCCATTGAGACTCGCGCGATCGGCGCTGTCTTTGCTCCAGGCCGTGAGGATCCCCTGTACGTTGGATCTGTCAAGACCAACATTGGCCATCTTGAAGGTGCCTCAGGCTTGGCTGGCATCATCAAGACCACCATGGCTCTCGAGAATGGCATGATCCCACCCAACATGCACTTCAAGAACCCAAACCCCAACATTGACTTTGAGAATTGGAAGATTGCTGTTCCCACAAGCCTCGTGGAGTGGAAGGTCCCCGAGGGTCTCGCCCGCCGTGCTAGCATCAACTCGTTTGGCTACGGAGGTACCAATGCCCACATCATTCTCGAGGAGTTTATTCAAGCCCCTCCTCAAGTCAAAGTCACCCAGCCAATTGCCAATGGAGTTCACTCGAGGCCATACCTTGTTCCTCTGACCTCTCACTCAACCAAGGCTGGAGAACTTGCCGAGGAGGCTCTTGCCACGTACCTCAAAGACGGCAACGATGCTAGCATCGAGGACCTGGCCTACAGCCTCGCCACTAGGCGTACGATGCACCAGCAGCGCTCTTTTGTCGTTGCTGAAGACTCTGCTGGTCTGGTCGAGCAGCTGTCGACGCCTCGTCCTGCTGCGCCCTGGACGCCTACCCAGAAGACTACGCCTCGACTTGGCTTCATCTTCACCGGCCAGGGCGCTCAATGGCACGCCATGGGTCGGCAGCTCATCGAGCAGTGCCCTCACTTCCGACAGAGCATCCAAAGGTGTGACACTGTCCTGAAGGCACTCCCTGACGCCCCTGAGTGGTCTATTCTTGCAGAGCTGTCGAAGACGAAGGAGACCAGCCTGTTGGGAGAAACTCTCTACTCTCAGACGATTTGCACTGCCCTTCAGCTTGCCATTGTCGACTTGCTCGAGAGTTGGGGCATCAAGCCTAACGGTGTTGTCGGCCATTCCTCTGGCGAGATGGGCGCTTCGTATGCAGCAGGCATCTTGTCCTTTGAGAATGCCCTCATTGCGGCTTACTACCGCGGCAGATACATGTCTGCGAGCAACGAGGACGGTGTTCCTGGAGGCATGATGGCAGTCGGTCTCCCCGAGAGCGAGTGCCTCGAGGAGCTGAAGCCGTACGTCGGACGGCTCAACATTGCTGCCGTCAACAGCCCTTCCACCATGACTGTTTCTGGCGACGAGGACGCGATCCTCGAGCTCAAGGACAAGTTGACGGAGAGAAAGGTCTTTGTCCGCCAGCTCATCGTCAAGCAGGCGTTTCACTCGCACCACATGTTCCCCTTGGCACCGGCCTATGAGAACGCCCTCAAGGCGCACAAGGGCTTTAAGACCAAGGAGCCAAGGTGCAAGATGTTCTCGAGCGTGACGGCTCGCCTCGCTGACCCCGAGAACATGAACGCCTCCTACTGGGCAGCCAACATGGTCCAGGCAGTTCGCTTCTCGGATGCCCTGACTGGTATCCTTTTGGACGAGCAGGACGACCAGAATGTGGACGTTTTGATCGAGATTGGTCCTCACCCGGCTCTGAAGGGACCATCCCGACAGACCACCAAGGCCTTGAAACTCGACCTCCCTTATGTCGCTTCCCTGACCCGCGGTGTTCCTGACTTCGAGGGTCTCCTGGGCATGGCTGGAACTCTCTTCAGCTTGGGCTACCCCGTTGACCTTGTCGCGGCCAACCAGAACCTGAGCCAAGCCGCCAATGGCTCGCTGATTGCTTCACCCACGGGATCGAAGCTGAGCGGTCTTCCCACGTACAGCTGGGACCATCGACGATACTGGTCAGAGACCCGTGTGATTCGGGATCACCGCCAGCGCCCATTCCGCCACTCAGTTCTCGGCCACAGAGTGCCCGGGTCTGTCAACAAGCATCCTCTGTTCCGCAACTACCTCCGTATGAGTGAGCTTCCTTGGCTCAACGAGCACGTTGTGGAGGGCAAAGTCGTCTTCCCGGGAGCAGGCTACATCACAATGGCCATTGAGGCCGTGTACAGGACTGACTCCGTTGAACAAATCAAGACGATCAACTTGAAGGACATTGTCGTCAAGAACGCTCTTCTCATCCCAAACACTGATGAGGGTGTCGAGGTTCTCCTTGAGCTCAAGCCGGTGACGCTGTCTGCCAAGAGCCACTCGGAGTCGTGGTACGAGTTCAACATATTCTCATACGACGAGAACAGCAACTGCACCAGCCACTGCCACGGCGTCATTAGCCTGGAGAAAGGAAACGCCGGACCACTCGAATACTCGGCCTCCTCAAGCACTCAGTCCATGCTCACTGACCTCCGCGTCAAGACCAACCGATCCATGCCCGCCAGAACATTCTACAAGAACATGGCGGATCTTGGGTTGGGATACGGAGAAAAGTTCCGTCTTCTCAAGGGAAATATTGAGAGCGGTCTTGGTTTCGCTGTTTCGGACCTCATTTACGACCCTTCGGTTCTGCCGTCTGCCCCCGGCGACGAGACCATTATGCACCCTACGCTTTTGGACTCGTTCTTCCATGTCATCTTCCACGCTGTTGAGCAGCGTCTTGGCCGACCTCTCGATGAGCCCTATGTTCCGACTTTCATGAAGACATTGAGAATCTCGGGCAACTTTGTCGATTGGCGATCGTCCACAGACGCCAAGGATTTCCTCGTCGCATCCTTCACCAAGCTGCCTTCTCCCCGTGTCGCCATCAACGATCTTCTCATGAGAAACCGAGATGGAGACCTTATGCTGGAGATTAACGGACTGGAAGTCACAGCTCTCGGCCGGGAAGCTCCTGAGGGGCAAGGACCTCGAACCCTATTCTATCGTCAGCGATGGCAGCCATGCTTTGAGATGCTTTCCAACGCGGGAGAGAAGAGCATCTCGGAGATTGTAGACATCTTTGCTCACCAGTTCCCCGACACCAAGATTCTCCACCTCGCAGGAGATGTCGAACGTACAGCTCAAGTGCTCAAGACTCTCGGTGCTGCAAAGGGCGAGCGCCGTCGCTTCCACGAGCTGGACTTTTGGTCACCCAGTGGCAGCATTACCGAAGAAGCCTACACCAGCTTGGTCGACTCTTCAAACGGACTGGTCCACTACAAGGAGCCTGAGTTGAGCTCATATGATCTCGTCATTGTCAGTGAGCCTGGAACTGACGCTTCTGTCTTTTTGAAGGACAACGGCCGCATCTTGTTTGATGGCCACAATGAGTTGGTACCAGCCCGTCTCGAGCAAGTCTTTGCTTCGTCTGCTTTCACCGCGTTTCGAAAGGGTTCCAGCTCGTCGGCAGCCGTCGACCAGGTGTCGGTAGTTATGCCAACCGGGGATGCGTCATCACGGACCCTTTCCATACTCAGCGCCTTGGAGTCGACAGTTGATGCAAAGATCAACCTGACCACGTTCGCTGAAGTGGCGGATGCTGGTGCTGATCTACTGGCTGAGAATGTCGTTGTTCTTGCCGGCTTGGATGAGCCCATCTCTGACGAGACCACCTTCAAGGGGACTCAGAGCCTGCTCATTTCTCTGCAGAAGAACATTATCTGGCTGACAGAGGGCGCAACTCTCGAGGCTGCTCGACCCGAGTCTGCCATGTTCATTGGACTTGTTCGAGCTGCTCGTTCCGAAAACGACACCATCCGCGCCGTCACCTTTGATTTCGGCTGCGACTCTGCCGCCGAGCTCGTTGCTTCGCATGTCATTAGCATGCTCGGCCAAAACATTGACGAAGACGAGCTGACGGAGCGAAACGGTGTCATCTACATCCCTCGCGTCGAGGCAGATGACGACCGCAACTGCAAGCTCCGAAACGGCCCCAATCAGGAGCCTCATCTCGAGCCCTTTGGCGAGGTCGGCAAGAGGTCACCCCTGGCTCTGAAGATTGGAAAGGTAGGTCTGCTGGAGACTTTGTACTTTGGCGAGGATGAAGAAATCATGGATACCGACCTTAAGGACAATGAGGTCGAGGTTGAGACAAAGGCTTCTTCCATCAACTTCAGTACGTGCCTCCATCCCCGGTACGGAATCACCGTCTAACCATGTCACTAGGAGATGTTGCTGCCAGCATGGGAATCATTGAAGACTTCAAACTCGGAGATGAATGCGCTGGTATTGTTACTAAGGTAGGATCTGCCGTTACCGGTTTCAAGATTGGTGACCGCATTGTGGCCCTTCGTCCTGGTCAAGGTGCCCATCGCACCTTGGTCCGAAACCCTGCTTCTTGGTGCTACAAGCTCCCTGATAGCATGTCCTTTTCCGACGCTGCTGCCATGCCACTTATCCTGGGAACTGCATGGTACGCTCTGTCTGACATTGCTCGAATTCGAAAGGGCGAGAGCGTCCTCATCCATGCAGCAGCTGGCGGTGTTGGACAGATGGCTGTCCAGATTGCCCAGCGAGCTGGTGCTCATGTCCTCGCCTCTGTTGGCTCTCCCGCCAAGCGACAGCTGTTGAAGGAACAGTACGGCCTCACCGAAGACCAGATGTTTTCTTCTCGTGATGCTTCGTTTGCCAAGGGCGTGATGGCTGCCACCAATGGGAAGGGAGTCGACATTGTCCTCAATAGCTTGGCTGGTCCTCTTTTGCATGCCTCTTGGAGCTGTGTCGCACCCTTTGGTCGCTTCTTGGAGATTGGAAAGCGCGATATCCACGAGAACAGCAAGATTGGTATGGATCCGTTCCGAAAAAATGTTCTCTTTGCCTCCATTGATCTTGTGGTAAGTCGATTGTCCTAGCATGCCCCCGCAGATACTGATACCGCCTAGACGATGTTTGAGAAGAACGAGGCTTTAGGAGAGCGTCTTTTCAAGGAATGCTTCTCTCTTATTGCCGATGGAGAAATCCGAGTCCCTGCAACTGTCAAGGAAGTCTCTTACGCCGACGTTGTCAAGGGCTTCCGACTTTTGCAAATGGGCAAGCACACTGGCAAGGTATGTTCTCTCAAATCGACCTAATTATATAACAATCTCTAACATTTTGATTAGATCGTCCTCGTACCCCATGCCGACGACCTGGTTCCCGTCATGCGAAGCGGATACCGCAACACAAAGCTCTTCAGCCCTTCCAAGACATATCTCCTTGTTGGTGGTCTTGGAGGTCTCGGCCGAACACTCTCACAGTGGATGGTGCGAAAGGGCGCCATGAAGCTGGCTTTCTTGTCTCGATCTGGAGCCGACAAGCCCGAGGCCAAGGCGACCGTCGAATGGCTCGAGAAGCGCGGCGTCGACACGCAGGTGTACCGCGGCGACGTCTCCAAGTATTCCGACGTCAAGGACTGCATCGACAGCATCGGTGCGTCACTCGGTGGCCTCTTCCAAGCAGCCATGGTCCTTCAGGACGTGCCTCTTGAGACGATGAGCTTTTCTCAGTGGCAGCGATGCTGTCAGCCCAAGGTCCAAGGCGCTCAGAACCTCCACGAGGCCACCCTCAACATGGACCTGGACTTTTTCGTGTGCTTCTCATCCGTCGCAGCCATCGTCGGCTCCAAGGCCCAGGCCAACTACTCGGCCGCCAACTGCTTCCTCGACGCCCTTATGAGGAAGCGTCGTGAGATGGGTCTCAGCGGTGCCACCATGAATGTCGGCGCAGTCACTGGCGTCGGTGTTGTGGCCGAAAACGAAGAGCTCCAGAAAATTATGCTCAGGATGGGCATGGACACTATCAATGAAGAGGAGCTCCTCTACCAACTTGAAGAAGCAGTTGCGGTGGAAAAGTCGACGGATTCCATGTCTGCCCGAGGCTGCACTGCTCACCAAATCATCAGTGGTGTCGGTCTCATCAAGCCAGACGTGTACTGGGCGAGCAAGCCGATCATGCGAAACCTCTACTCCAACCACGATTTTGAGGCCGGCAGCAACGATCAACAGGCCAAGAACATCCTTGCTGCCCTTCGTGAGGAGCAAGATGTCGAGAAGAAGACGCAGATCCTCCTTGACGGCTTCTTGGAGAAGATTGCCAACGTCCTCGCCACCCCTCTCGAGTCTATCCTCCCCAGCAACCCGCTTTCGGCCTATGGTCTCGACTCCATCGTGGCTGTCGAGTTCCGAAAGTGGTTCCGAAAGGAGATTCAAGTTGACATTGCCCTGTTTGACATTCTTGGCGCGGCCTCTATCATGGCCTTGGTAGTCAAGACTGCCAAGATGGTCACTTCGAGCGCTGCCGCGAAGAAAGAAGACACTGAGAAGTCGGCCAAGAAGGCCGATGTCGAGGTTGAGAACACCAAGAGCGACGGCCAGGCCTCCATCATGGCGTCTGGACAACTGACAAAGTCCGAGTCAACCGGCATCGTCCCTCTGTCGACGTTTCAATCGCGTCTTTGGTTCGTGCACAGCTTCCTGGAGGATAAGTCGTTCCTCAACCTCCCCATCATCCTCCGCATCAAGGGCAAGCCGGATTTCCCCGCCATGCAAAAGACCATTCAAGAGATGGCCGTCCGCAACCCTGCTCTTCGCACCGCATACTACGAGGGCGACGATTTTGCAGTCCAGCAGCCTCTGGAAGACTTCGATCTTAGCCTCGACTACCGCGACTTGAGCTCTGATACGAATGCCGAAACGTCGCTCCAGGAGCTCATCAAATACAACCGCAACATTGAGATGAATGTCGAAGAGGGAGAGGTTGCCTCGTACTCGCTGGCTAAGCTTGGAGAGGAGGACTGGGCTGTCGTTGGAATGACCCATCACATCTCCATCGACCGTGCCAGTCTGTTCCCCATGATGTCTCAATTCGTCGGCCTCTATGATGCCTTCCGCGCTGGAAAGGATCTCACCGCAGTCTCGGCACCCGAGTTCAACTACGTCGACTTTACTCTTTGGCACAACGCCCGCCTCTCGTCAGACCTGATGAAGCCTGACTTGGACTGGTGGCGATCTACTCTAAAGGATCTGCCAACTTGTAGCAAGGTGCTTCCATTTGCCAAATGCGAGCGGCCATTGCGAAGCGATCCTCGTCGGGCCAAGGTCTACGCCAACCTCGACACCAAGTTGTTTGGCCGCATGAAGCGAGTCGCTGCTCAATCAAGTGGCACTCCTTTCCACTTCATCTTGGCTGCGTTCCGCGCCTTTATCTATCGATACACTGAGGAAAAGGACGTGGTTCTTCTCATGGTGGACGGTAACCGACCTCATCCTGATACCGATGCCCTGATGGGCTTCTTTGTCAACCTGGCCCCAGTTCGCTGTAATGGTAAGTATCCTTGACGGATTTCCCTGATTTCTAAGAATACATGACTTAACTTTTGACGCAGATGACTGCGAGGTTTCATTCGACCAACTCTTCCAGTCGACCAAGACCCGAGCGCTTGACGCCATGGCTCACAGTGGTGTGCCTTTTGACACCATTGTGGACATTATGAAGGTCAAGAAGACTAGCCGACACATGCCTGTTGGCCAGGTTGCCGTAAACTACCAGATTCATGGCCCTGTTCCTACCTATCAGACTTCCGACTTTGTTGTCGAAAGTATCGAGAGCGACGACATCCCGACAGCAGCCGATATGCAACTCGAGGCGCTGGAGACATCCGAGCACAGCCTCGATCTCAAGATTGAGTACTCTACCGCACTCTACAGCCAGTCCGACATGGACCGGTTCATCGAAAACTTCCTCGCCTTCCTTTCGAGCTGCATCAAGGACCACCGCCAGCCCGTGGAGGAGATTACCATGTGCGGACCCCTGGAGTTGGAGAATCTGAAGAAGTCGTACTGGAACACTGAGACCAAGGAGAACCACTGGCAAGGACAGAATGTTGTTGACAGGGTTGCTCAGATGGCAAGCCAACACCCCCAAGCCCTGGCGATTAAAACCTCTGACTGCCAAAGCATCAGCTATAGACAACTGATTGAGAACTCCGAGAGCGTTGCCTCCATCCTCGTCAACTCTGGGGTCAAGCCCCGCGATCGCATCGCCCTCCTCGCGCTTCCTGGCATTGAGGCTGTCACTGGCATGCTCGGTGCGTTGATGACTGGCTCATGCTACGTCGCCTTGGATACCGACTTTGCGCCTGACCGACTTTCCTTTATGATTTCAGACGCATCCGCCAGAGTCATTCTCGCCGGCCCGGGCCAGTATTCTCTTGCCTCCGATCTTGCTGCTAGGGCCATCACTCCCCCAAGGGTCATTATGATTGAGGATGCTGCCGCCACTGGTGCATCGATTGCCCAACAGCGCACACGACAAATGGATGATCCATTCTACATGATCTACACTTCTGTAAGTCAACGAAGAAAATATTTCCTAAAATCGCATGCTCTAACAAGTCCTAGGGCAGTACAGGAACCCCAAGGGAGTGGTTCTGACCGAGTCCAACACCCAAGCCATGCTCAGCACGCTTAACAAGGACTACAATTTCACATCCAGCGACAACTTCCTTCACCAGTCTTCCATGTCCTTTGACCTCTCGATCGTTCAGATCTTCTCCGCCCTTACCGCTGGAGCAACTGTTTCGATCGCATCCTGGGAGACTCGAAAGGACCCTGCTGAACTCGCCAACTTCATGATGAACGAGAATGTCTCAGTGACCTACTTTACCCCCACTCAGTTTTCTCTTCTCATGGAACTCAACACTGAGGCACTAAAGAGATGCAACAACTACCGCGTTGCATACTTTGCTGGCGAGCGTCTCCCAGTTCGTGTCGCAAAGGCGTTTTACGATCTTGGGACGCCAGCTACCCTGTACAACACCTGGTCTCCTTCTGAACTTGTTGTCCAGACTTCCATCGGCAAAATTGACTACCCTGATGACAAAGTAGTCAGTCTGCCTATTGGATATCCCATGGACAACTGCCGCCATTACCTGCTCGACAACAAGGGCAACCCTGTTCCAACTGGCATGATCGGCGAGTTGGTTGTTGGTGGTGCTCAAGTCGGCGCCGGCTACCGCAACCGTCCTTCTGCCAATGCCAAATCATTCGTCGAGAATCCGTTTGCTCCTGAGGAAGATTGCAAGAATGGATGGACGAGAATGTTCAAAACTGGAGACCGTGGCCGCTTCCGCCCTGATGGACAGCTCGAGTTCCACGGCCGAATCGCTGGCGACAAGCAGATCAAGCTGCGCGGATTCCGCCTCGATCTCGGAGAAGTCGAGCAGGCCATCTTCAAGGAATCCCAATCCCTGAGAAAGGGATGGGGCCTAGTTGACATTGCCGTCGTGGCACGAGCTGTGGATTCTGATGAGCAGAAACTCGTGGCCTACTTGGTTCCCAAGACTCGTGCCAGCCGAGACGACAAGGCCACGATCGTGTCCCAGCTTCACCGACGGGTCAAGGCTTTCCTAAACGACTACATGCTCCCTAGTGGATACGAATTTCTTGAGAAACTTCCCGTCACCATTGGCGGCAAGGTCGATCGACGCAACCTCCTAAGCCGGTCTCTGGACCTGTTCCATCCCGGTTCGCTCGTGGCTGCAAGCAAGGTCAACAAAGCTCTGCCAAACGGAGACGGAAGCGAACTGGAGGCTTCCATTCTCTCTTTGTTTCGCACCACCCTTGGCTCTGAAGTCGGCCTCGAAGACTCGTTTTTCGAAAAGGGTGGCAACAGCATCCTTCTCGTTCGCCTCCAGGCCAAGGTCAAAAAGCAGTTTAAGATTGCCCCTCCCCTCCCTGCCTTGATCAGGGAGCCCACTGCGGCTGCTGTATGTGCCTTTATCAGACGTTCAAAGGGCGGCAGCCCTGGCAAGAAGCGCGGATTTGAGAATGTCTTGAGCTGGAACGTCGAGACCAACCTGCCCAACACCAGCCAATACATCCCTCGCTACGGTACCCCCCGCGTTGACCGCGATGAGCTTCAGACCTTCCTTCTGACTGGTGGAGATTCCTTTATTGGCCTGCACCTTTTGTCCGAAATCCTTCTCTCGAAGCCCGAGGCTACCATCTACGTGCTTGGCTCGATGGAAAAGCTCGAGATTACCCTGATTGTTGACCTGCTCGCAAAGTATGGCCTCTTCAACAACAAACTGTCCGAGTCCATGGTCTACTCCCATGTCCAGTGTGTCCCAGGAACGCTCAGCCAGACCAACTTTGGCCTGTCCAAATCGGCATTCCGGGAACTTGGCGAGAAGATCCAGGCAATCTACCATCTCGGTGGTCACGTCTCTCTTCTGAAGACCTACACATCCCTGAAGCCGGTCAATGTCACACCCATCTTTGACATTATCCGGCTGTCTGGTATCGGGTCCCACCTTTCTGACATTCACTACCTCTCCACCTGGTCCGTCGCTCACCTGCAGACCTGGTCCGCCTCGAAGCGATCTCGAGAAGACTATGTCACCGCCGAGGAGGACAGCAGGCACTTTTCTCCTCCAACTGAGGACGAGGCAGGCTACTTCAAGACTCGATGGGTAGCAGAGAACATTCTCGTCAAGGCCGCTGAGCGTGGCTTCCCCGTCACCATCACCCGTGCTTCAGCACTGACTGCGGCATCTCGGGGCAATGGCACCCTCGACCCAGGCGACGAGTTTACGATGCGCATCATCCTCAGCATGATTGAATCAGGCATGGTCCCTCAAATAGGCACTCCTGAGCAGCCTAGCTTCGCTGTCGACGTGGTTCCGGTAGATTGGCTTGCTTCCAACTTCTTCACTCTCACCTCTGAAAAGGCGGCCCTCTCGGCCATCAACCCCCCAGAGCTGTACGCCATGCCCCAGATCTACCACATCACCAACCCGCGCCCACTCAAGCTAAAGGATCTTCCGCAAGTCATTGCGGATCTTCGATCCGACCACCAAAAGGCAGAGATTGTCACCATAGAGGAGTGGATGAAGGCCATGGAGCCGGCCGGAGGTGAGGATTCTGCGGGAGAGACTGTCAGGAACGAGGTGCTGAAGCAGTACCTCGCCACTGGATATGTCATGTTTAGCCTGGACAACAGGCGGACGATGAATCTGTTGGAGACTTTGAGTCCCAATGCTGAAGACAAGTGCCCCGCAGTGGATGCGAAATTCTTGGGCGACTTGTGGAAGAGGATGAAGGAGATTTGATGGGAGATGGCAAACATCGGGTTAGGCCGTGGATTTCTTTTGTCTTTTGAATTGGTTGGAGTTTTTTTATTTTTCTAGAACAAGTTGCCTATTTAGATCCTTAATTAAAACATGAGCTGAGAAAAAGGAGCCCTTTCATACTTGTGACCATGGTGTAGATGCGAAACCACGGGATGAGAAAGGAGGCATTGATGTTGGTATTGGGGCTGGTGTTGTATCAAAGGAAGGAAGGCATTGGCGTTGGCTTTCACCCAGTGGAAAAGAGTGGCTGGCAAGGGGTGGAAGAAAACATCACATACCCTAAAGCATCAACTTACCCTCTTATCTTATTGAGTAAATTAGGACAAATATTGCATATAATTTAGACTGCTTTAGTAACATATTTACCGTCATTTATTTAGTTTTGTGCTATAATTTAGTTATTGCTTATTCTCAAAGGAGCGAATGGGTTCGGTTCAGTGGAAGAGGCAAATTGGTGTATGGTGTTTTTCTTCGTATTATGCATCGCGATGGTGGCTGTCGCGGTAGATTGTTGCACTACCTAGCGGTATGGTCTGGCTCGCTACCCTAAGAAGTCGCCTGTACTATTGTACATCCTCCAGAGGCAAGAAAAGCCTACAAACCATAAAGCATCAAACTTGCCCTTGAGTTACATTTGGTGGGACGGGTAGAATCGGTGTGTGTGGTGTTTTCCGTCCCCTGGAGGACCTGTCCTTGTAAGATGGTCCCTGGGCCTGGCAGCGGTTGTTAGCGGAGAAAAGCACGTGGCTGTGAGGCCAAACCGCTGACGTCAGCTGACAGCCTGACACTAGCCAAGCTCAACACCAAATTTGGCTATGATGGCGCCGACGTAGTAGAGCATCAGGTCAGCAACAACCAGCCAGCAAACCTTGGTCGACCACGTCTTGCTGCGCCTTCATTATCCCCTTGCGCACCGACGCGAAGCTTCCTCCAGAACTCGAAACCTTACCCATTTCGCCATGAAGCCCCTCATTGCCGTCCCCGCAACCTGCGCGCTTGTCTACCGAGCTTGGAGCCGCAACTCGCTGACCCCCGCCGGTATCGCCGTCGCGGCCTTGACTGCGGTTGCCCATGCGTACCACCCTTGGAACCTCCCGTTTGTGCTCCTTGTCGTCTTCTTTTTGGCGGGAACACGAGTGACGCACGTAAGTCTTTGCGCCCGTTGCGATGGTGTTTACGGCAAAGCGCTGACGCGGTGGCCAGATCAAGGAGGATGTCAAGTCGCACTTGACAATGGGCTCAAAGGGGACTGGCGGCGGTGAAGGGCCCAGATCCCATGTTCAAGGTGTGAACGTACGAACGACACTGATGATCTGTCACTGACCGTTGCAAGTTCTCGCCAACTCTCTCATGGCCTCAGTCCTCACGATCCTTCACGCGAACCAATTACGTGCCCGCGCTGCCGCCCTCACGAATCCCGATGTTCCCGATCCCGAAGGTACAATTTGTTTCTCTTGGGGCGGTGACCTCCTTGTCGTTGGAATCATTGCAAACTATGCCGCCGTGGCGGCTGACACGTTCAGCTCTGAACTTGGGATTCTCTCTAAGAGCGATCCCCGCCTCATTACGTCCTTGACTCTGCGCAAGGTACCCCGCGGGACAAATGGAGGAGTGACACTTGTCGGCCTCGGTGCAGGGTTGTTGGGCTCGATGATCATTGTCACCGCATCCATGGTGTTTTTGCCGTCGTGCAACTCCGAGTCGGCAGCCCAACCTGGGGGCGGTTTGCCATGGACGGTCCTGGAGCGCCGCCAGTTCATGGGGTTCATGGTCATCTGGGGTTCGCTAGGTAGCGTGCTAGACAGCTTCCTCGGCGGCCTGTTTCAGAGATCAGTCAAGGATGTCCGGTCTGGCAAGATTGTGGAAGGCGAGGGAGGCAATCGCGCGTTGGTGGCGGAGTCGGAAGAAGATGCGGCGCACTCGAAGCACCGAACCGCCATCAAGGCAGCTATTTTGCACGGCGAAGGCGCGGGAGCCGCTGAGAAGCTGAGTGGGTCTGCCATTGTCGACGATGACGAAGCCGAGGCCGACGTCTACGATCCCAACGACAAGCACCGCAAAGCCAGCTTCGGCAACGAACGTCCCTCTCGAGTCGTGGAGAGCGGCTGGGATCTGCTCGACAACAATGATGTCAATTTCCTGATGGCGGTTACGATGAGCGTTGGAGGCATGGCAGTGGTAAGCTGGTACTGGGGCATTCCCATCGATAGCGTCACGGCTGTGTAGCGGCCCGGAAAAATAATGACTTCATATGATGCACTCGTGCATATCTTTAGTCACGACTCACTTCTGAGCGCCAGGGTCCCGAGGGTCAGAGGGTCAGAGGGGTCAGTGTGCCTGAATTGTTTTGCAACGGGTGATTGTCCTGAAAGTAGCCAAAACTAGCGACCGCCGTGGCAGTCATGGCATTGTCACTCGGAGGGGTGTGGTGGACTCTCCCGTCCGAACAGAGCGTCACCCGAGTCTCGGCGTGGACCGAAACAGTCGGGGAACATTCCGGGGCGGAGGTCCAAAGGCCGGGAGGCAAAGCCAATCCTCGCCATGGGCTTTCCAAGCGATTCCTAGTAATTCGGCATCGTGGACCGGTGCGGATACGGGTGGGCAAGTGCTGATAAGTGATGATAAGTGTTGGGGACGCAAGACGGTCGAGATCCAATGCGCCGTCGACGGATTCCCATTTGCAAGCGTCGGACAACAGACGCCGAACTGTCCCGAGCTCATTCGGGACCCTAGAACTAGCTCTCCGGTTGCAACCTATGTAGTCTGTACAGCCTCGCTTCTCCAGGCGCACGGGCACTGCAGCGAGAACGCTTCTGCAGTTGGCACGGCAGTGCTCGTCTTTGCTGGCAAACGTCGTTTGCCGAAAACCCAATACATCGGAAGGTTTTACTGTACTGATCGTGGGCGTCGGCTTTGTGGCAAATGGGAGATAGGCTGATATCAGCAGGGAAATCTGGGGTAGATGAGCGGGCCTGAGGGTTTTCATTGATCATTTCACGTTGTCATGAAATATAGTGAACCGGGGCCATGCTAAAACCAGTGAGTGGCCCACCCACTTTGGCCTACAGGCAGCCAGGCTCAGCGAGGATGCGAGGGTCGGAACAGATCGTGGGGAGCCGCAGATCGCCCTGGTGCCCGTGATGAAAACCTGGGCCGGGCCTGGGGACGAAGGGCTGCTCCAGTGCTCCGTGCTCCGTGCTCCGTGCTGTGCTGCCGAGTCATCGTGGAGTCTAGACGAGGCTGATGACACAAGTTTTCACTTTACAGAAGGCGTCTCCGAGCGTGTGCGAAGCTGGGGTTGGCTCGGAGCGTCTCCTCGAGTTTGTATTGAACATCGGGTGACAATTCTCTTATCTCTACCCACTGCCTTCACAGCAACCCTCATTTCGGGTCACGCACAAGGAAACCGAATTGTGCCAGCCCAGAAGAGAGTCACTGGCTGGACGGGATCACACTCGCAAACACCCTGGGCGAATAAACCGGGGCTTGCAAAGAATATGCTGGTCGCGTGTGCCTGTCCCTTGCCTGCGCATAAACAGAACCTGTCCGGTACTGTACATTCCTGGGCCAGCCCACAAGTTTGAGCAAAAGCCCAGATGAACCGTTCGTTTGCTTGTACCAACAAAGTCGTCGGGACTATCTGCCAGGCCGGGAAAATGGAAACGGCAGCAGTAGACAGCGCGGGGGAAGGGGAATGCCTCAACAGATCAGCCCCAGCGGCTCCCTTGAAGCGCAAATCGCATTTAGTCCGGGAATTAATTGACCAAAAGTAATGATAATCAAGGAACCAATTCCGAGGGTTGTAGGTCGGTCGGTCTGGGGAAATGGAACACGACAGTTTCAAAGGTCAGATTTTGCGCATGGCAAATGGCACCCGCCCTGAGCGATTTTACCAAACCAGGGTCTGCTGGGCATCGCAGCGGCTCGACACTGGCTCTCGACGTCTGGAGCTCCACGGTGGGATAAACAGCATTATGCAGAACATCGTGCTTGGCCAATGGCGGGCCTACGATAAGATGGCGCTCTAGAGGCTGGAGAGATGTGCCAATGCCGTGCCAGCTTGTCTTCTTGGGGTGGCGTTTTGGGGCGACACCGACTCGGTCGCTGGTCCTGCGCAGACCCGGCGGCAAAGGAGCAGCAGCATTGCAGTGCCCCAGTGCCTAATTATGGGTGTCGGCCTAGGTAAACAATGGAACAAATGTACATTACAGCGCCCTATGTACCCGTCAAAGTGTCATTGGAAGAAGCGCCCCCCCTAGGGTTGCGGTGCAGGTCAAACAGAGTAGAGGGGTCCTCTTTACCCAAACGAGCTACGCTGTGGCTCGGCATCACCAAACGATTTGGTAACAGCCAAGGGTTAAACCGGAGCCCCCGTCTATTGTTGCTTCTTGGGTCCCCAAGAGGTCGCAGCTGGGGAAGAGAGAGACAGAGACAGGTGCTCAAAATAGCTTGCGTCGTGAAAGTAAAAAAGTTTTCAGGTCCTCGGGGGTGGGCGGTCCGTTTCTGCGTGCAGTGGGAATGCAATGCACGTTTGCTGCGCTGGACCTGAAGCGGCGCCCTGGCAGCATCCGTACGTATCCTCTTCTGCAGTTCTGCAGTTCTTTAGGTACAGCTCCAGTACATGACGCAGTACATGTACAATACCTGCAATAGCTTGCATGGTGCGCTTCCGGGGTGGGCGATGGGCCACGGACGGGTTGTCCGCAACGGCAACATCCAGGGCCGGAATATCACAGCAAAGGCATCCAATCCACTCTGGGCACGGCTTCGGTCCTGTTTTGCGTGGCCCGGCTGGACAATACGAATACAAGTCTTTTTCTGGCTCGCCTCCTTTCTCATGCGTTTGCTTTGTTTTACCCCCTCTGACGCATTCTTGTCCCGCTCGAGTGGCATCCGCTTCAGTGGCATCCGCTTCAGGGGATTAACCATCTCCCAAAGCCCCACACTAGGGAAGTCCCCCGCTGGACTTCCACTTTTTTTTTCTTCCTGATGCCCCACGGTTGCCCATTCAAAGGCCGACATGCTTTGAATGTACTCAATGTACTTTGTATATCCGCTGAAACCAAGGACCTCAAAGTATCACTTCCGAGTTCGAGGTTGGGTAAAAGGTGGATCGTCTTACACATGTCCTGTGCTCCTCTTAGTTGAGGACCTAAAACCCCGGAGTCCTCAATCACGGATCCGGGCACCATTGGATAGCCTCGACGCCAGTGGGATGGTTGGGGGGGAATGGGGGGAATGGGGGGTAAACAGATTGCCAGCTCAGGCAAAAAGGCATGCGCTCTATCTAATGACTCGAAGGAAGTGTAATCGCAATCTGTCAAGCCGCAAGCCTTTGCGGACGACGGCGGGCGACGCTGGGCTCGGTCTGGAGGAACAGTAATTGGCACACGACGAGTGGCCGCGGCTGGTGCAGTTCTAAAAGGAACAACTCTTGAGTCTTCACCCCACCTTGCCCCTTGTGGCTTCGCGGCGCACACTGGCGATAAGAAGGACCTAGACCACGGTTCCGAATGGGTCGGTTGGGCTGTTTGCTGATTGCGTTGGCTGCAGTCTATCCATGGACCATGGCGGGGGTTGTTGATGGAACCGGGGTGAGAGTGAGAGTGAGGAACACGATGAAAGGCAAAACGACATCGTGAGGAGTTGCCGCGAAGCTTCAGAACTCTTGCAAATCTGAACCTTTCTCACCGCGCCTAGGTCGCTCAGCCAACCCGGGCCGGTGGTGGCTGGGGGGAAGCAAAAAGGCACCGCAAACCGCAAAGGCGTCAGTCAGATGCTCGCGGTCCATCTCCGCCGAGCGGCTGTGGTCCACGGAGGGGTGCGAAGGGTACTTGGGAGAATGCTTTGCGCTTTCGCTGAGAATACGGCCGGCGCACACCCCCCCGTGAGCAAGGGCGCTCCGCCGAGGCCGCCCGCCGTTATGTCATATGGAGGTTGTCTCTCTTTGGCCTGGCCCCCTGTGCGCAGCCAACGAACCCCCCCCCCCCCCTCGCAAGAGAATCACGAGGCGGTACAGATGCTCACGTTGGGCTATATCGGAATCAATTGTCAATTGCAAAAGCTCATCTCGCAAAAACTCTCCCCAGACCGAGCTCTCAGGGTGGGCGCAAACGCCGCTGGACCGGCTCTACCCACGCGGGATGTCAATGTCCACAGTGAGAGCACGGGACAGCGCAGTACGCACGGGACGCAAGACACAGGGCCGACGCCGCAGGCCTGGACAATGTAATGCCTGGCATGTCCATGGAGCCTGTGATGGATACTGGGGACCGCACCCGGCCGGGGGTGAGGAGCGGCGGAGGCGAGTCCAGGCTCAGGCCCGGTGGACGAAGTCCTCTTCCGCAGACCTTGCCTACCCACCTTGCCTACCTTGAGGTGCAGACCTTGTAGACCTTGTACCTCCAGTCCACCAAATCAGTACATATTCTGTCTTGTACTCTGTGCCGTACCTGGTGTGGGTGCCAATGGCTGCGCAACCTCGTGCGAGAAGGCTCAGTCAACGCCCCCCCCTTCTTTCGTCAACTTTAGTTCCCCCAACGCCAATCACACGCCTCGATGGGCTGTACCCCACTGCCCTCCCACCAGAGTCGAAGCCGGTAGCAGTCACACCCCTGCATCCGGCCACAGAGTCTTATCTCTGGAGGGCGTGAGACTACAGTGGCTACCTTTCAGACGGCTCGAAGCCGAGAAACATAAAACCCTCATCCGCCCCGGGTTTACAATCGTTCTTCTTTGGTCAACCTACACATTCCCGTCTGATCTTTTGATCGTCGTATCAACTTTCTACTCTTTCACCTGGATTTTTGTTCCTGTTTCTCCCATTCCTCCCCACCAAATCACAAAAATGGTGCGTCGTCATGCATCCCATGTACCCCTCCATCGGCATCCCACTAACATCTTATCGCAGGCTACTCCTATCACCTCGAGGACTGAGACCGTACGCGATGCGATGCCCCTCCCCCGCGGCAGCTGCTGCCAATGCACACAATGCTAACTGCTACACAGCTCGCCAAGTATCTCGCCCTCGATCAGAAGGGCCAGATCATGGCTGAGTACGTCTGGGTTGACGCTGCTGGCGATACCCGATCCAAGTCCCGAGTAAGTGGCTCTCCCTTTTCCCGGCTTTCTTCCACTCCCGGTTCCTGCGCCGACCCTGTTGCCACCGCCTGTGCCAGCGTCATCGCTCTCAGGGTTCCAGAGGCTGAGTCTTGATTTCGCCGGCTCCGGTGTCGCGCCTTCTGCTTTGACCAATGAGATCCAAAAATAGCCTTCACATACCCCACACGTGGTGGGGTGCGGGTGGGGCTCCGATCCATCGGACTGGTAGAGCCGGCGTTGCCCGAACTGGCCGGCCGGACCATCGTCAGCGGTCAAATTCAAGGAATTGAATGCGCAAACTGGCCGGCCGGCGCATCTCCGTAGGAGGTTGCCAGTGGAACGCAAACTGGCAGGCTGGCGCACGTCCGTGGCTGCCAGAGGCGCAAACTCATACATCTGAACGCATAGACTGACAACCATCTTCTAGACTCTCCCTGAGAAAGAGTACAAGCCCGAGGAACTCCCCGTCTGGAACTTCGATGGTTCTTCTACCAACCAGGCTCCGGGTGAGAACTCTGACGTCTACCTCCGCCCTTGCGCCGTCTTCCCCGATCCCTTCCGTGGCTCCCCCAACATCATCGTCCTCGCCGAGTGCTGGAACGCCGATGGCACCCCCAACAAGTTCAACTATCGACACGACTGCGTAAAGGTCATGGACACCTTTGCCGACCAGGAGCCCTGGTTCGGTCTCGAGCAGGAGTACACTCTCCTTGGTAACGATGGTCGCCCCTATGGCTGGCCCACCGGCGGCTTCCCTGCTCCGTGAGTTTTCCTACCATCTCTGGGCCGACAAGATACTAATCTCAGCACAGCCAAGGAGAGTACTACTGCGGTGTCGGCACTGGAAAGGTTGTTCAGCGTGATATTGTTGAGGCTCACTACAAGGCTTGCTTGTGTAAGTTGCCCCCAACTTGAGGCGTCGACAAAAAACTATTTGGCTGACCACCACCACCACAGACGCTGGCGTCAAGATTTCAGGTACTAATGCCGAAGTTATGCCGGCGCAATGGGAATACCAAGTTGGACCCTGCTTGGGTATTGAGAGTAAGTCATCCTTGTGGTGGTCCTCGTGGTGTAGAGATATGTTGTCTTGCAGCCCTGTGCCGTGATGGTGGTGACTCCCATTTTGGCCCAGCGGTTCGCTAGTGCAATGTTTATTTACCCCGCAGTTCTGCCGGAATTTGCCAGAGCCGAAAAATGCTAACCACAACACAGTGGGTGACCACCTCTGGATCGCGCGATTCTTCCTCGCCCGCATCGCCGAGGACTTCGGCGCAAAGGTTTCTGTTCATCCTAAACCCGTTGCCGGTGATTGGAACGGAGCTGGACTTCATTCGTTCGTTTTCCCGTTGTTCTGTTGTTTAATGAAGTTATTCTGACGTTCTGGTGTAGCAACTTCTCCACCAAGGCCATGCGCGAGGAGGGCGGCATGAAGCACATCGAAGAGGCCCTAAAGAAGCTAGCGCCCCACCACGAGGAGTGCATTGCTGCATATGGCGAAGACAACGATCAGCGTCTCACTGGCCGACACGAGACTGGTTCCATTGACCAGTTCACATGGGGTGTTGCCAACCGCGGATGCTCAGTAAGAATCCCGCGCGAATGCGCGCAAAAAGGCTGTGGCTATTTCGAAGACCGACGACCCGCCTCCAACGCCGACCCATACCGTGTCACCAAGCTCCTCCTTCAGTTCTCTTTGGCTTAAGCGTTTTGTAAAGATTCAGTTAATCCTGAAGGGTTCGCTCATATGGTTTCCGGCGTGATGGTATGGGATAGTCTAGTTCATAGATAGCATGACAACTGGTCCAACGAGATCCAGTAATTTTACACGATCACTGACTTTACGAAGAATCATGTTTAATATCTTTATGACTACTATTGCTCCGTGTTCGCAACCCATCACTTACACATACTTGAGATTGGCGTCGTCGCCAGCCTTGGCGCACGTGCACGGGCCCGAAAGCTTAACGCCACACCCAGCCACACCACCTTACCAACAGTCAACACATTTGAATTGTGAAGGATAGCTCTTGCCAAATGTGAGATTGTTGACAATACACGATGGGGAGGGAAAATCGGTGTCTTTCGAACCAGGAGATGACATCTCCGCGCATTGATCTGGAGCGCGACACCAGTAGTGATGCGGTGGTGGTGATACCCCTGAGGCGCAAGGGCGTCGCCAACACCGACTCCAACATCGACGTCGACGACGACGACGACGATGGCGACAACGACAATGAACCACTAAGGCATGCTTGTCGAGCAACTCCCCGTGAACCCAGGCACCCTTCTGCAGAATCACCCTAGGTGCCATTCAGTGGGAATATTGGCATTGCACCCTGCCGTCTCTCATCTGAAGAGGGAGCTTGATCCTTGCTTTGGATTCTCCAGGTATGAAGATTCCACCCCAATACGTCCGTCTCTTTGATACAACACCAACGTCTCTCTGTCTCGTCCCGCGGCTTTGCGAGTACAAGATGCCCTCACACAAGTGTGAAGTGAAGGAGTCAGCAGTGCTCCATCAACTTCTTCAATAGCTCGTCCGCGAGATATTGGCTTGGGCCCGAAACGTGGACAAGAGGAAGGCCATCACCGCCACCTCCGAGGCTACTGCCTTGTCCCTGCCCCAACCGCGGCTCCATTCTCACCACGCCCAAGAACCTCGAGACCACCACTGATTGATCGTACGACCTCAATGTCACTTGCCCGGCTCTAGAACGGTGCTCTCATCCGCCGAGGGTTTGATCTTCAGCCATGACTAAACCACTGATCATCATAAGATCCTGCCACAACGATGGCAGCCCGCCATGGCATTAACCATGGCACTGGTTACCCTCTCATGTTTCAGCCGCATCTTCCGTACTTTAGTACGCTTCAACCCTAGCCCGACCATATCACGACGACCCGACGAGTAAGGGTCTAATAGAAATGAGCCGCCTACTACACGAGAATATCACGGGGAGATCATGCTGATCCCATACCTGAATTCGAAGGCGTTAGTCATTAAGAGTGTAGCGCAATCCGAAGATTCCATGTCTGACAAATGAATTGTAAGCAAGGTCAATAAATCCAACAATATCACAAGGAGACCATGCTGGTCCTATATGGGGATTCGACGGCGTCAGTCTTTAAAAATGCAGCGCAATCCGAAAAATCCATGTCAAGGATGGAGCATTGGAATCATCGCTCCAGGAGGGCGACGTCGGCCCAACGAGGATCGTCTGACGCTTCCATCCCACTTTCATCATCGAGTATCCTACCCCGACGGCGTGGAAGCGTTGGTCATCGAGGGAATCTTCTCGTAGTCTGGAAACTCAACGGGCATGGAAGGCTTATAAACCTACTAAAATCCATCTTTTCAGTTTAGGGGAAGGATTAATACAGTAAGAATCTAAATTAGTGAGTATTTCGATCTAAATTTGTGAGTTTCATCGTCCAAGCCAGTAATAATTTTGATATCAATTAGTAAGACTCATTGTCCAAGTTGGTAGGTATGTTTAGCTAAGTCATGATGCCCCATGATCCAAATTAGCGGGTGTTCCTCCCCTTAGAGGTGCACATGTCTAAAACAATACACCTAGCCCATAAACCGGATGAGATTGATCAAACTCCATTAGGGCACGGGTCAACATATCAAGGACGTAAATGAGTATGTATCAGTCAATACGTTTGGCAATCTAAATTAGGAAGTGTGGTTCTCCTTAGATTGAGTGGGTGTGTAAATTCTCAAGCAACGCACATGATGAACAAGCAAATTGAGATCCTTTAATCTAATTTAGAGTAGTATCGATCGAAATTTAGTACGCAAAAATTCGCATTTAATGATCTAAGTTAGGGAGTGTCATTCTCTCCATTGGTAGCAGCGAGAACCTAATTTAGCAGGCATTGAGATAGCCGTCTGAGTTATGTAAGTCATCTGGTCTATCTGACATGGTTGCGAGGACGATGCCGTGGCTTGTAGACATATCAATAATTGATAATTGAGCTCTTTCTTCGTACCGACAAGTTCTTCGGATGCGGTAGTCTTCTGCATTGTTAATTCTTGTGGCCCATTGCTGCACCCTCGCCGCACCTAGCAACAGCTCTCTCCGCTCAAATCTCTTGCTATTCTGCATTCCTACCTGGATAGAGTCTCCAATGGCTAGCCATCTAGACCTCTACTATGCTCTCCATTTAACCAGATCAAGCCATAATTCTCAATTGAGATTGACTCGCGCGGTGGGTTGTGGTGTCCTCTCGGCAGAATGTGGTATTCCTCTGCCATTTTAGAAGAATGGACTAAATTAGTAGGTAACTTACTCCGAATTAAAGGACCCTCTTACTTAAAATGAGGGAGACTCGTATTTAAAATTAGAAAGTCTCATACTCAAAAGCAGGGAGCCCCTTACCTGAGAGTAGGAAGTATATGACTTGAAATCAGGAAGTGTCATATCCTAAGTTAGAGGCTATCTTATTTTAACTTGGTAAATATCTTACTCTGAATTAGGAAGTATATTAGTTTAAATTAGGAAGAATCTTACCCTGAATTAGTACATGTAATGCTTCAAGTTGGCTAGTGTGCTATCCTAAATTAGTTATCACTGGCACCCCTAATGACGAGTGCGTCTAGATCTACATGTTGCTGCCACAAGTAGCTAATCCTACGGAGGCACATTGTGGGTTATCTAAATCAGTCCTTCGTTCCATACGTTAATCTGCCAGTCGAGTTCTTAGTCAATATGTCGTCCAGTCCGGAGTACCTTCATGCGGGGTTCACCAAAACCAAGCAATATCCTTTACTTCGCGTCATTTTCTTCAAAGTATGGTGTGCAATGATAAGCGTACTTCAACGTCAGCTCAGATTGATCGTCAATTGGACTTCTGGCTGTGTGTATCAAAGTGTTACCACGATCGGGGTGATGAACACAATGACTGCCAAGCTAGCATGGCACAATCCGGTCAAGCAGCACTAGGTCAATGGTCTTATTGAAAACTTTCAAGCCCACGAATTAGCAAGAAGCCACAATTGTTCTGTTCCAATTGTACCGTACCTGAAAAATTCAATAAAATACAATCTTTTCTTGTCGTTATGTTCCCTTGCCACCTGACATCACAGTTCCTGTTCCTTACACGGCCTCAAACAATCTCAAAGCTCTCGGCAGGTCTTAGCAGAGAGAGAAAGATCACAAAAGCATCCTTGGGGGATTACAGGTGACTTTGCCGTATGTTTTATAGGTGACTTCATCACAATAGACTACTTATACAACAAAGAGCTCTTGACCCAAAATCAGTTCTGGTCCCTTCCAAGGGGACCGGAGTACAACCATCGGTCAAGGCGGGTGAGGACACAAGAGGGAAGATCTCTAGGAGGAAGACGAACTGCTCATAAGGGTAACATGGTCGACCCCATCGAGGGGGATATGGTCTCCGTCAAAGCAGAAGACCAAGATGTCCAAGACGACCCCCGAAGCAGGAACAAGACATGCAACAGCGTCGTAAAGCAGCCAGTACGAAAAACAAGACACAGCGTGCAAAATACCTGCGATTGATTGGCCTCACTAAGAACGACTTGCTCCTCCAAGCAGTACAGGATTTCACTCTTGCATTGGACATTGTCCGATCCCGACCTGCAGACGCCGCTCACTCCGAAAATAGCAGCCTCGTCAAGCGCTGCCAGAAGATCTCTTCGATATTATTATCCACCCCCAACACCACTCATCCGTTCTACGCGACTTTCAGACATTCCCAATTCCCAAGAGCTGGAAGGGAATCCAGAACCTTATCACCCATATGGATTCGTGGAGAATGATGGACGCTGGACAAGCGTCCATTATTATGCCAGTCATATTGCGCCACTGGCTGGAAGATGAACACATTCGCCAGGACCTTCTCCCAATCATTCGCTCCTCCGCACGCGAGTTTCTTGGTGCCACTTTTAACGGTACTCTTAGGGCGTCAGAACTTGTCGTGAGGGCCTTCTAGAACATCACTCTTTCGAACATGCATGTTTGCGGTCGCTTTCCTCAGAACCTGTCGCGTGTCGATTTTTTGGAGAAAGTTCTTCTCGGAAGACGCTCGATGCATTTCTTGTTTCACGTCTCATCCAAGAAGAGCCGACAAGTCGCCTTAGCGACCACCGCTCAGCCTACCAGACCGCTGAGGTAAAGTAAGTTGAGACGCGAAAGTTTCGTGTTCTTGAATTTGCTGACCATTCTCCGATATGCAGGACAATCGATGCAGCTCGATATAATATCAGAGATTGGAAGTCAAGTCTCAAGTGTTGGAGAGGCCGATGGTTTTACCGCGAAGTCAGCAAGCGACATCGACTCCGAGAAGGCGGGGAGGGGGGCCAAGGCCGACGCGTACGATTCACTCGAAGGTTTACCCAACATTCACGCTGGCTTGCACCTTTGGGATGTAACCAGAACTGTCGGGGCATGCAGGCATGTCCATACTTTACTCAGCGAGGTTATGCACAAGTGGGCAAAATGCGTGACGGCTATCAGCCTCCCCGCAAACTCGATCGCATGCTGACCCAGAGCGTCCAGAGCGTACAAGCGCCGGATCCCCAAGACAAATAAGCGCAACATCCCTTCTACCATGATTCTCCAAGACCGCGTCCACAATACCATCCTTTTCGGTACATTCGGTCCATTTCGCTTTGACTTCCCGCAGGTTCATGAAGCCTTCATACAATGCAAGAAAGATTGCGGATCGTTCATCAAGGCATATGATGGCCAGGGTATCCTTGGCGTCACGGAGGACGGAGAAGAGGAGGAGGGTTATCCTGAGATCATAGCAGATGACCAGCACCAGGGGCCACTGCTCCTGCATTGCTTCTCGAGCAGTGCCGTGGAGGCGCGCAATGACGACGTCTTAGGGGTCGTCGCTGTACACACTCTCCCAGAGCTGGGTAAATTTCCAAGTCAACTGACACTAGCCTTCGACGTGGACTACCAGCGCAGCCTTAACTTGAGGCCTCCGAACTTGTCTACGGATGTGGAGGCGGTAGGCACACTATTCATTCCAACCTGCAACTTGATAAAACTAAGCTGAGACAAGAAATAGAGCTCGCCTCAGTACCTCAGTATGATGAAGGCTTTTCCTCGGTTAAGATTCACACAATCAAGCAAATCCGGAGTTAACATCCCTGGAATTTCCATCGAGATTCCATAGATCGACATGATGTCGTTGGAGTTCTCATTCAGTCGCTCCATTAAAGCCCGACCTCGATCGGTCAGATAGCCCGTGTGGAGAAGACCACGGAGAAGCTCCATCTCGGTGTTGGGAACGGTATTGTCTCGGGATAGGCTTTCAGTTACAAGATCGGCGTCGGGCTCCGAACCAAGGATACGTTTGTCTCGGAGTGTCCCTAGAAACAGATAAAGGAGGCCCGACAGGCTACAGCATGCATAGAGACCACTGTGTCTCGAGTGAAGAAAGAAGACGACAGTGAGTATGGTGAAGTCTACTTGGCTGGTGGCACCACCGAGAGTCGTGATGATGATACCGAAGAAAGGAGTCGTGAATTTGGTTCGGAGGTAAATAGATTTATATTGGGCAGAGGGCATAGGGCACAGGGCAGACTTACTAATATCAATCCTAACCTTGGGCTAACCACTCGATTATGAATGTGTTCATAGCGGATTTTATCCAACCACCGTTTGTTATCAGTCTCGAAATTTGTTGCGCAAAAGGAATTTGGGAGGGAGCGGAGGCCGCGCTGACGGGAGGCTCGCCATTCGGAGTCGGGGATAATGCAGAAATGTGACAGATGCCTACGGTGAATCGTATCGCCATTGTCTAGATATCTGCAAAATGCGTTACTTCTAGTGCTTTCTTCTTTTGGTGAGATGGGCAATATGTTTGGGCTTGTGGACGTCTCACTATGTCTTCTGACGAAGAGTGTAGCGTCATGTCTTCGCAAGGCGCATGTCGGGCTCCTACGACGAGGAAATGGCCGGTGGTCTACAACCCCGAGCATAGTATCGGAGCTACTTTGGTAGAGAAATAACCTATCGTTGCATGGCGAAAGCGAGAGATTGGTATACTATGGGAGTCCTAAATGAAGCCCATGGTTGAACGACTGTTTGAGTATCTGAACTGTCTCCCGCGTGACTTCACGGTTCTTTTTGTCCTCACTTGGCATCCATTTCCGAATTCTACCTTGAGACGTCGACAATGTAGCCCTTAGAACCTTCTCAGCTGGTTAATCGGTGGTCTTGCCCCTTTCCATGCCACACTGACACCCCCGACAACTGTTGATGCTCTGCTGGACGGGTATTGATTCGCGATAACACAATATTTCCTATGTAGGTAAGCATTCTAAACTGGGTCGAGTGAAACAAACCCAGTCGGTCACTCAATTGTTCAATTCGCTTGATTCAAAAGGAGACTCGCCGCCAGCACCAGCCGTGGTGCTGGCGGCAGTGTTTCGTCGGTGTTCTTGGCGGCCTGGGGCGTGGTGAGAGCAGGGGCCGCGGTCGAAGCAGGTGGCGGGAGTAATAACCGCGGGTGGTTTAAATACTTTGGCTGCGTCTCTTTCGCGCTGGGCTTGGCGAGGCGAGTTTGACTGGCCAGTCTTGATGCTGCCATTGCTTGCAGTCCGATTGACTGTTCGCTGCGATCAGTCCGCGTCTCCACCATTTTCGTCTTCCGCACAGTGCTATTGTTTGACCTCAAGAACCAAGAGTTTGACATGGTCATCAACGGCAGAGGGGGGGCTCGCTGCTCAAGGCGGTCAGTTACCCAGCTTTGGGCGTTGGCGACAAGAGTGATTTGGGTTGGATAAGGAGCTGGAGATGGCGGGGAGCAACTGCCCATGCGTACCTTTGAGCCAAGCATCGACGGCATTCGGATCGACTCCCATGAATCGCGCATGTCGAATCTACCACTCGTTGACTGCAAGTTTCTCCAGTGACCCAAGTCAAATGGTATCTTCTAGCGCCAAAGTCCATTTGTGTAACCTAAGTTGACAGTTGTTGACGGATGCCCCCGCCGCCACCTGGTCGCCTTCTCTCAAATATTGAATCTGCGGCGATGTCTCGATCCGCTGTCTCTAACAGTCGCTTCATTCAGTATTCGAATATGCCTGACCACAAAAAAAAGTAGTGTCAGTCACTTTCACAGATTTGTATTGACACTCACAAAAAATACTGGAGTCATCATGTTCTGCCCCGTACTGGAATCGAACCAGTGATCTTGTCATTACTAGTGACACGCTATACCACTTAGCCAACGGGGCTTGGTGATTGGCCCTGCTCTCAATCACCTACAGAATCATTCGCGCGCTCAGCCTGTGCGCGAGACGATGAAGCTACCCTGCACCAAATCGCGTACAGCTGAATCACAGTCTTCTTGAGATAGTGTATGCCATCAGAATGCTGAGATACAGAAATTTCAATGCAATCTTGGTTGATCCCAATTTTGAATTGACAATGGCCGGAAGGGGTGAGTTGCTTAGTTTGGCTTTGAGCTATGTCGCGGTGGGATCTACTGAATCTCGGATCTTCCTGATCAAAAACAGAACTCCCGGAGACAGATGATTGGCGATTTCTGAAAAATCATGAACTGGATAACCCCAGACTTTGTCCCATTCAGAGAGATCTCTACCATGGGTGTTGTAAATCTGATTTACTGCTTTCCAGAGGTAATGAATATTAATTTCCATCTGCCAGTTTCAACTTCGACCTTGCATCACCACCTTGCATCACCACCTCAAGTCCAGCGCCACAACCAGCATCGCCCACACCAGTCGCTTTGAACAATACACGAGCCAGAAATGACCTGTCACCGGTGTCCAGTATCGCAAATTTCAAGTAGGTCTCACAGCTAGAACCAGCATCATCGAACACCCCCTCTCTGCCACGGAAGCCGTTATTTTGCGCGCCTTGCTAGCACCGAGCATCCTGCCTCACCAGCTCTTGAATTCCCTCTCGACGAGCACGTACCGCGAGTCTTATGAAGGCGACATGGTGCGCGGTTGCCAAACCGGGTTATCTATCTAGGCCCCTACCTTACCGTCTACAGAAAGAGCTGTCTCGACGTTCCCCTCGAATCTGAGGTGCTTGGCGTTGCTCCTGCCTGGCCAGTCAGGCAAGAAGAAGGGCCACGCCCCGGGCCAGTGCCCTCCCGATTCTTGGTCCTCCCCTCCCAACACATCACTGCTGACTCTCCCGTCTCTGCAGAAAAAATTGGCAAACAAGCGAAAAACCTCGAACCGATATTGTGTGCTACCGTTGCTGGAAAACCGGCCATCCGATCAAAGAGTGCCTGCCCACGAGCGACGAAAGGGGGGAGGGTGACAGGAAGGGGCACCACTGATATTGTTTTGTTTCACGAAGCCCAAGATGCCGCCACCCTCTATTGACGAGATGCTCAAGGCCGGAGAGTCAGAGCCTGACCAGAACGATGACTCCTCCACCCCGGCAAGATTGTCTCCCTCCTCCCAGTTCTTGACCCTGTCCTTTCTCATATCATTCCTACTTCTTTCCATGGGAGTGACCCATGCTGACTCTACTGTCTCCACAGAGACAAGGCCTTAAGCGCAAGAAGTTTTCCGAGAAGGACATTTGTAACAGTTGCAAGGAGCCTGTTCATTTCGTCCGCGATTGTCCCGAAAAAGTTGTCAAGACCACGGCTCAGAACATCTTGGTCGGACAATCTCTTCTCGTTCCGGTAAGTTGGCTCCATTCTCTTCTTGCCTATCTTCATACTAACAGTTCTGAGGAAATTAATGCCAGCTTCTTGCGCGTCCAGGGAGAGAACAAGATTCTCGCTGCGAGAATGACCACTGCCGAAGACAGTCAAGCGGCTCGAGAACACTTGCTCTGTCTTTCTCGTCTGGATCAGCAACTTCAAGCCCGAGGCCGAGGCTGCCAAGGTTGACGCCGCCAAGGTGGATACTTGTGCTCAGGATGTGGACATAGAAGAGGGAGTTGGGGAGGGTATTGACAAGGAGCCGCTATTTGAGTTTTCTTATCTATTTTTTATATTCGTTTTGATGAACCAACTGGGCTTCTGGACCTGAAATGACAACGGTTGCGCGTAAGGAGGGACTGGAAAGCGGTTCACTCTGCGGGCTACATAGCCTAAACATGAAGTACCTATTAGAGAGACTCCTAGTAAGAATTATGGACTATTGTGACTATCAGTTAGTGCATAAAGTATCGTAAATTAATTACTAAATGTAGTCTAAAGTCAGTCATAAGTACGTGCGCCCTATATATTCGAGGCTTGCAGAAATCCACAGACTTCCAGCAACCTGGATGTGTGAAAAAATAACGTAACGCCACAAGAATGCATTTCGAATCAAAATGAATACCTGGTGCCTGAAGTCCAGCAATCGACTTAACAAAGAAAAAACGAATGCATCACCAGATAGAAATGGGCGACTGTTCCATCAACAGTGTCGCCCGAGTCTCTTCCTGCTTCTTGACCGGGCATGAATTGATCTTGCGTGACATGTCGCCGCAATGGTAACACCCCTTTGTCTTCTCGGACGAGCGTTGCTTCTTGTTGGAGGGTTCGTCATTCTGTTTCCGAAACTGTCAGCATGGATTAGATACATAGAAAAAGCAGTAGAGAAGTGAGTGAAGTAGAGAATTAAAGGCAAAGAATGGGAGAAACAAAGATCAAGGATGGGAGAAACAAGCACCAGGAGGAGAGAAACTTACTGGCCTGCCGGGGTCGCGTTTGTCTGAACCAGCAGAGGAATTGGGGAAATCGTCAAAGGAAGGCATGGCTGATGTACTAAATGGAGTATTGTGAATGAATGAATGTTTTTGGACAGAGATTGGAAGCAGGGGCACCACCGGACAAGATGGGGGTGATGATGCTGGAGAGAAGAAAAATTCAGTGCGGAGGCAACAGGGCTACTGATCTGGTCATTTGATCGCTTGATTAATCGGTCAATAAAAAATAGGAATAATGGGATATTGTGCCAACCAACAATTGAATAATAATACACCACCGAGGTGAGTGATTTGCGTAAAGTGGCTAGTCGCGATTTTCACCCAAGCGTTGCGACCAACCCGAGTGATCTACGAGGGATTCTGCCAGAGCGAGTTTTTACGAGGGAGTGATTGCGTGTGCGAAATTAGCGAGGGAAATATTCACGAAGGAATGATTCACGAGGGAGTGCTTGTGCGCGTGCAATTCACGAGCTTTGGAGCAGTGCAGCATCATGGCGTGGAGGTCATGAGCGCAGGCTACGCACTCACTGCTGTCACACATAGAATGACCATTCTAATCTCACTGACATCAAAGTAAAATAGGGTTCTAGTAATTACGTACCTAGATTTGTATGACTTGACTCGGCTACATGCTCGCCTACGCATCGAAGCCCATGTCACAAGAGTCGTCAATGAACACCCACTGCCCATCGGGTCTCGAGTCACACGTGGAAAATGGCGTTATGAGAACCACTCTTAGCACCAGTCCTTGTTGGCTCTGATAGAAATGCCGAAGACGCTCCTACGGGCGTTGCAACGGCTGGCCACATAAAGTGACCAAACGCTCCTCAGTCGTTGCAACAGCGAGCCACACAACGTGTCCACGGCTTCTATTCTACCGCCGCCACCACAACTGCCGCAACCGCCACGACGTGAGTGCCAGGATCTGTCAGAAGAAGGTCCAAAACGAATGATGCAGTGGCATATGCAACGCAGCGGGCGTCGACATGAGGTCGGATTGACATGGGGTCGCCTGTCCCACACCAAACTCGATTTCAAGTCCGTCATCCTACGGGGCAAGCACACGAATCTGAAACATGCCTTGGCGACACGATCCGGCACTTGACAGCACCGCCACATCTAGCGTTCTTCTACTACTTTCACTTGAACTACCAGGATATTGGCCCGGCGATTGAATGGACTAGATAGGAATGATTTCAGATATTGGTGAAGCAATCCAATCATCATCTGGATCCGCCTTCGCAATTGCAACATAGCTGGCATCGGCGACAAGGGCTGAGTCTTCTCCCTCCTGCGACATCGCACTATACCGGTTTATAGACAAGGCTTGGCTGGAGAAGAGGGGCGACGGGGTAGTTGGTAATATCATCTTTCGCAAATAGATTCTTCATCTTGTTGGCGTGGCTTTCCTGTTGCCTACGACCCGCAGATCCAGGGAGGCTGAGGAAGAAATTGGCGCCGTTCATGGCAACACCGTCAGAATTGAGGTACCTCCCTCGATCTTTTGAATTCATATGGATGTCGTCTATCATCTTCTCCATCTTTGATGTTTTGACTGCTGATTGAGCCAAACTTATTCATTCTCACTGGCTTCGTGGTGGCTCTCTGCTTCGTTGACCTCCTGCTCTCCCTTGGCGGTACTCTTCTTGGGAGGTTTCTGAACTTGAAGCGACTTTGCGCTGCTTTTGGAAGCAACCTTGGGAAGGGCTGGTTTTCGCAATGGCTTTGTTGCCTTGGCGCTTGGTTCCTCCTTCGCTGTGGTAGCTCGGCCCTTGTGGTCGGGGTTATATGCCACCAGCCATTTCTTCATTGCCGACTCATGTTACTTCATGTCCACAGACCCCTCTCGCATAGGCCTCCGAGGGAAGAAAAACACCACACACCAACACACCTCTTCTACCAAACCTAGCCACTTACTCCTCTGGGGAGCAAGTGATAGTTAATTTAGAGCATAAAATTATTCTAAAATGGCAAATGTTTTACTAAAGCTGTCTAATTTATCTGCAATTTATATCCTGATGCATTTATTAGGACAGAGGGAAAGTCAATGCTTCATGGTGTGCGGTGTTTTTCTTCCACCTCTTGATAGGTTCGAAGCCTGGCGCTGCGCTTGTAATAGAAGCACGGTGTCGCGACTACCACCACCCCTAGCGCCACCACCAACTCTGTGCAGGCCAAACCTCCACCACCGACGGCAAACTCGACGAGCGCCTGAGTCGACTCGAGGGCCAGATGAATGGGATGCTCGCTTGGGCGAGATAACTCGACAAACCCATTGCACCCGAGCCAAGCAAGAGTGCCGACAAAGAAACCAAGAGTGCCGAAACGGACCCTGAGAGTACAGCGGGAAGTTCTAAGAGTACCGGCGAGCAAGCTGAGAGTACCGAACCAAATCCCCAAACCAAGAAGGACAAGGCAAAGACTGGCCAAGACAAAACTACATCGGAAATTACCGAGCCTACTCTTGCTGGCAAGGATACCGAGACGGTGGGAACAGGGGATTAGTTATTGTATTCTATCTGATGCTTTTTGTCGCTTGACCATGGGATGGGGGAATCTCCCTCGTTAGTTGGTGTTGCAGGAGGACGGATTTGGGAATTGCAAGAATTGGGAATGAGTTCGGTGTGGGTATCGTCCGACTAAATAAATTAATTGCCCGCCATCTCGGCGTCCTCCACTCCAGTACTATCAGTGATTCCACCAGAAGCCACGACATCAGGGGCCACAGCGACATCAGAACCAGGAGTCTGACCGGTCATTAAGTAAAAATACGATGGCGGTGTATCGTAAAGTGCGAGCTAAGTTAGGTGCCGAGTCAGGTGCTAAATCTTCATAAATCAGAATAGAAAGATGGTCTAGGGCTGAAGTAAACTTGCCGGAATGAGGAGATCCTGCGCCAGACGACCGGCCTTGTTGGCCTCCTCTCGCTGCTTCTCAGGACACTTAGTGATCCTATGGCCGGGCTTCTTGCAATAATGGCAAGTAATGGGCTCGTCGCCGCGCGGCTTCTTGGCCGGCTTTTGCTTGGGTTCCTGCAGACCCGGGAGAGTCAGCATGGGTTCTTTACATGAAAAGAAGCAGTGATGGCTTTGGGAAATGAGAATGCTAAGAACTGGGATGAGGAATGAAAACTTACGGACGGGTCTCGGTCTCGGTCGCGTTTCGACGTTGACTGGAGGGGGAGGGGGGGTCCTCCGGCGACACAAGAGGAGCTTTATCAGGGCATCGAGGGAGACGACGCCGTTGGAGTCAGACATATCGAGCAGCCCAAGGAATGAAGAATTGTATGGCTGGTTGTCTGGGGAGAGAAGAACATACTCGTCTGAGCATACAAACTAAAAAAATGTTTGTTTAAGAAAATGCCTACGGACGAGAGAAGAAACCACCAGACGCGGTGGGTTTAAAGAGCGGTTGAAAGAATGGTATGCTTGAGGCTGAGAAGATGTCTTGGGTTGAGAGCACCCTGAAAAATAGAGGGGTTGAAGGTTCGATAACTTTGCTTGATGTAATGTCTGAGGATGAATGTTTTGTTCGAGGAGAGATGACTTCCACCCAGGTAGAGGTCAAAAAAGTTGAACGTGATTAAATGTCCCGTCGGGAAGAGAAAGCGAAAGACGGGAGGCTGAAGATTGATGATGAGGAAGGAGAAAGTGGGTTTGGATCGGAGCAAAGGAGAGCTGAAGGAGGGACCCTGTGTTGATGTTTGCTGTTAGGGCAAGCAGCAAACATCCCTGTTTTCTTTCTAGCCACTTCCATTGTTATATCGCAGTGAGCACAGAATGATGAAACATTAAGGGGGGCACTTTAGGTACAGACAACCATCATACCTAAGGTACCTAAGTAGCTAGGTATGGACTCTTCCAATGCGTATGAGTTAGGTGCTCGTGGCTCGTGAAGGCACTGGATCCACGGAGCAGTGATAACGAAGATGACGACATGTCGCAAGGACAAATTGAGGGCGATGACGCACACCATCGCCCACTTACTCTTCACCAGATTCACAAGAAGACCCTGCCTCCAAATGCGAACAGTGATTCTGGCAGCGCTCATGATCCGAAATGATGTCGCCCGGCGAATCAAGTTCAGCATCATCATCTGGTTCACCAGCGCTTCGAATAATGCCTTACTTGTTGAAAGCGCCGACAAGTATCCCACAGTCCTACTTACATGCCATGAAAGCGCTGTGAACATCTGGGAAGGTGACTCGGTAGGATCTCAAGACACCAAATATTATTGATTTGCGCAGCCTCTCCTGCTGGATCATTGTCGACGCGATATTTCGGTGATTTATTTTCGGGATTTCGCGCTTATACTCTCTGGTGACCTTCAAAGTTAGCCCGTGGTTAAAGTGATAGCAGTGTGGAGAAGGCGGTGCTGGTTTCCAAACTTGTGCTTATCTTCACCGAGCGGAGTGAATATGTGCCGGTGTGCTCTAAAGCTCCTGATAACCTCCCAAAGGTGCAGGCCAGCATGAATGTTTGGTAAACCTTTGAGTGTTTCATATACGCCGGTCTTGCTGCCCTTGGCGGGCTTCTCTGGTCCCATCACCTCCATACTTCCGGCGGTAAAATCCAGCGAGCCTGGAGCAGTTGAGAGTTGGATCATACTGTCAGTGGGGCGGCGACACAATTGGATTGTTCTGCAGGAGAACGACAAGTGTTAGCTATGAAGGTAATCGAAGGCGCGACATAATATGCCGATACTTACTCCGCTTCAATAATTGAGACAGCTGCTTCGAGAGCTCAGCCGTAGAACTATTCTTCCTCGACGCAACATAAAACAAGAACGGCATCAAACACCTACCGAGAATCACTATCGCCAAGAACTCTGAACGAGATTTGATCACCGAGGCTCGTCCACAGACTTGCACATCGGACAAAACGATGTTCCAGAATGCTTGAATAATTGTTTCAGATGGAGAGAAGTTGGCGACGACGTCTCCAAGAAACTGGGCACTGCTTTGACTGCGATCTTCAGAATGCCAGTGTCAAGAAACTTATCGGTAAGCCAGTGCCTCAAAAGCACCGGCAGAATAATCGAAGCCTGAGCAGCCTTCACCATCCTCCACGAATCCATATGAGTGAGCGAGGACTGAATTCTCTTCCATCCTGGAGGGAGAGGGAGAGTTTGGAAGTGCTGAAGGAACTCCGAATGAAACTTTAGGAGGAGAAGGACCTCGACCAGAATCTTCTAGCAATGCTTGACAAGACTGGTGTTTTCTAAGTGCGCTGCATCTATAGGTACAAAGACCTAAATAGCGTGAAGCAAAGCATCTTTATCTAAGAGGCTGACACTTCTGAGCCTTTTAATGCTATTTATGCTATTTTCTAGTTCTGCTATCTTACAGTACTATAGTATATAATAGTAATAACATCCATTTTAAACGACATCATACTTAAGGTCTAGCCTAGATTCAGTGGAGATTAAATAGTCTCAATAAGGTCGCGCTACTTTATAACTTAAACAACCTATAAGTTCAGCGTACTATAGCACATCGCGATCGAAGCAAATAGTAAAAGCGCAGATAAAGATCTTATTATTGCCGACCTAGGTTTCGCAACCCTTATCGATTTCGCGTAGGTAAGTCAAGCTACAAAGGACTTCACATCATTTAAGCCAAATGGACCCAAGGCAAGTGGAATGACGGAGCTGCGCATAGAGTTGACCGAATCCTGGTAAAATGCAGGTAGCCCGTGAACCCCAAGAATCGAGCGGTACATATTGGATAGGCATCAAACTTGTCGATGAACATTTTAAAGGGGTAGGGATGAAGCTTCAGTTCAAGCCCTCACTGCCGCCCCCAGTCGCAGTCAACGCAGGATCAAGAAGCGTAGGCATAGACGATCATCCTACTCTAGTAAATTACGAAGCCTCAGTACACAACTTAGCACCCAACTTAGGCCGTAATTCAGGCCTTACCTACCTCGTCTCGTCAAGACTTACTGCAGCCTCCATTCACAATCAACACATATCGAGAATCTTAAGCAAAGACAATCATCATAGTCTCATAAATTATACAGACTCAGCACCTAACTTAGCATCCAACGTAGGCCATACACCAGGCTTTGCCCGCCTTGAGACGTCACTGTAGCCTCCCGTCACCGAAAAACGCCAGAACCAGCTTCGCGCTGTACATGCAAAGTCCTTCCCATCCAATATCTACAACACGCCGCGCCAGTTTCTCATAATCATTGCACGTTACCCGCCATCAGGCTCTCGAGTTCCCAGGGGCTCAAGGTGCTCCTCCGCCGCGATGCCGTCTTGCTCGTTCTCCGATCGCGCCGCCTCTTTTCGGGCTTCAGCTGGTCGTCTGCCGCGCCTCGGTCGCGCTTGATGGGGTCTACATCGGTTGGTGAGCTCTTGTATTCCTTCTCTTGTGTGGGTTGGGGTTCTGGTTGGGACGGGGCAATAGTAGGCTTCTTGACACCGCGAGGACCGCGGGCGGCTCGTAGCTTCGCGCGCACTCGTGCGGCGTCGGCTTCCCGTTCGGATGCTGCCAACTTGGTGGCGATGGTGGCCATGGTGAGAGGGCTCTGCTGAGGCGCTGGTTCAGCGTTGCGTGGCAGGGGGAGCCTTGAGGCGGCGTTGCGGCGTGGGGAACGATTCGGCGATCCTGGAGGTCCTGAGAATCGACCAGAGTCACCAGTGCTGCGCTCAGGGCTCTGTCGACGAGACAATGGCCTTGGAGAACCATTTTGGAGTTGGGGAACCGGTTCTGGCGGTGTCCGAACAAGCAGCACTTCGTCCAGGGACGACGATGACGGTGCGCGATCTCGGCCAATGTCGTCGCCCATGGTTGCCTTGGCGAGGCCTTTGCTGGCTTCCACTGCAAGGTCCCATGTGTTTTCTTCGACAATCGTTGTAAAGTCTCCGGGCCTCTTGAGGGGCTTGCCTAGACGCAGAGGTCCTCGGTTGCCAGCCGACGCGGAGTCCTTCAGGGGACTCAGCTTGGGCGGTTCTGGTGACGGCGACGAGCCCAAGCTCGATTGGAAGAGTGGCGCGGCGGTGGATTGTTGTAGAATCTGAACATTGGGCTCCTCCACGTCGTAGTCTTCCACAGGGACATGTTCGTCAAAGTCAGACTCGGCGTCGCTCAAGTCTTGCTCAAAATCATCCACCAGTCTCAAGCTGGGAGAGACATGTGCCGAGGGGCACGGCGATGACTGTATTGCCTCAAGGTCTTCCTCGTAATCCTCTTCCAACTCCTCCGCCACGGCCGACAGTCGTGACGCGGGGGCTTGTCTGGTCTCCTCCACATCCTTGACGCGCACGGGACTAAGTCGCAATCCCATCTGTAGCTCCTCGTCACACACTGGCCTTCCGCTGGCAGCCATGCGCTTGCGCCATCCATCGATGAGGTGGACGGCCTCGGTCCAGCGGCTTTCCATCTTGACCCAGCCATCTTTGAGGTGGGCAATCTCTTCTTCGCGAACCTCGACCTCCTCGATTGGTACAAAGGAAGGGTTCGTCAAGATGGTCCGCATGTGGTCAAGCACAGAGTCTAGCTCTGCTCCTATGTCCTCCCAGCTCTCTTCCTTAGTCGCGAGACTAGCTTGGTCGTTGTTCCAACCGCTCATTTCTCGTAATTGTCGCATCGTCCGGCGCATCACGTTGAGGATGGCCGTGTTCTCCTCGCTCAGGTCCTGAGCCAGTTTTGCTAGGAACATGTTTGTTTCGTTTCGTAGTTCGTAGTCGTCGGCGGTTGTGCTCGGTCCACGCGTGGAAGAGCCCTGGTCTCCGCCAATGTCTCCAGTGACGGTAATGGACATGACGGCCGAGTTGCCACGAGATCCGCGCGCGCGTCCAGCTTCTCCAAGCTGTTTCTTGAGCGTGTCAATCTGACGATCGCGCCGGCGCACGTCGGTCGCACATGCTGCGCGAGCTTGTGCCACCAATCCTTTTGTGCGGGCGACCTCTTCCTTGAGACTCCGGATTGCAGCGTCTGCTGACTTCATCTGGGTCTTCAGGGCCGTCTCGGACGCTTCAGCAATCTCCACCTTCCTCTTCGATTCGACGTTTTTCTCGGTTAATCGTGCAATGTCGTTTGCGTGCTTGAGGTTTTCCGCTCGAAGGCTGCGCATCGTCGCCGAGAGCGACTCGCGGTGCTCAGCATCTCGCTGCACGAGTTAGCGGTGCCCCATGAATGCCAAAGAACAACTTACATCGCGTCGAATAATTAAATCGTTCAAAACGCTCACAATGCGCCCCATGGTGGCCGCATCCTCGCCATGGTTCATGGCCGGACTGGCAAAATCAATGCTCTGGCCATCGCGCAAGAGGCCCCTGGAGAGCAGTTGGTTGTTGATGTACAGCGAGGCTGTACGCAGATTTTCGGTGTCAATCATGCTGGGCCGTTATTCAAAACCCAGATAAATCAAGGACATTCGCGTCATCGACAACGCGCTGTTGAGATTTTTCAGAGAGCCAGCTGATGGAGGTGTGGATGGCGCATATAGATGCCGCTTTGTTTGGGTTGGTTGCTATGTGGGGGAAAGTAAACAAGCCGCCATGGGGGCTGACTAAGGCAATGCTGTCCGACCGCTTTGCCGCGACCCTTGCCCAACGTCGAGCGAGCAAGGGCAAAACGCCCAGCGAACAAGGGCGAAAGCGGGCGACCAGCATTGCTTCGACAAGACATGTCTCGACAACTGGCATTGCAGAAAACCCGCATCATCCGATGGAGGGGTTGAGTCTGCAGGACCACATGGCTGTACGAGAAGAGGCAATGGGTGGCCATATTTGGGTCTTTTTTGGGGCCGTCGCCAGGTTGCCTGGGCTGTGAGGGTCGTCGCCTAGGTTGACAGGTCGACTGGATGCACCTTGCACGACTCCGCATGTCTTGGGCCTGGATGTTCAGAACTGAAAAAGACTGATGACAGGAAACTGAAGAGAAGCATTTGCTGGCAGGTGTTTTCAGGTGCTTATTGACATGTCTGAGCCAGTACCACGTCATGTGAACCAAATCGGCCGAGACCAGCAGTCTAGGACTGAATCATTGACATTGTCTGACCTCCACCCCGCCTTCAAACCGCCCTTTGCAAGCCCCAATTGCAGGCATCCTTTTGAGCGAAAAGAATAGTCCCACAGTTGGAAAAGCTTTATAGTTACTAGCCGTATTAGATACTGAGTGGGCACCTACGGCCATGTGTGCTTCTTGTGGGGGGCCTATCCAGCTCCATCAAGATCCCGGCCGCTTAGCAAATGTCAGACAACAAGATCTATAGTCAACAGGAGGAACGACTGGCATCACAGATTGCACAATCCGAAGGATCAACTTTAATCGCACATTTTTGTTTGAGGGGCACCGATTAATTACGAAATTTCGATTGCGTCTGATGAATTTGTAGCATTGTGATTGCGTTTGTACCTGCTGCAGAGATGTGCCAACGAGTCAACCAGAACCAGAACCAGGGCCGATTCATTCAGCCAACATCTCTAGCCCTCGGCACCGTCCGTGGAAAGCGCCTTGTTCCGGCAAGCCGTCGCTACTGATCGGGAACACCTCGTGGTGACCTGGATCATCCTGGTACACCATCGGCACAACATAGGGCAGACGCGGCTAGTAATTTGCCCACCCTGGCATCCCGTCAACTGCCATCAATGCGAGAGTCGATAATGCGACTGCATGTTCCACATGCCCTGTAGAGATGATATATTGTCCGGTTCAGCTCGATCAGCTGGTCTGCCGCATCGCCCCGCCCAGATCACATCTAGATCAGGGCCATCGAGGGCTTGATGATCCTCCGCGGTTTGACTCTGTGATTGCACTACTAGCTTTAGATTAAGTCGAGGTTACTTCTCGCATATCTATACACTTTCCAATTAGTATCCACTCCGACCATAAATGCAGACAGAGTTGAAGTACAAGTCGATATTCAGACAGTTTGAGAAGATTTTGGTAACGCGGTTTTTTTCGGCATCCACAAGGAAGACCCAAGTAAACTCGGGCTTCCTGTCGTGTTTCGATGGCCCCGCGACGTCATCCTTGGACAGAACAGGGAAAAAAGCAATAAAACTTACTGTTTGCATTAACTTCAGGTCTCTGGTCGGAACTTTCCCCGCTTCTCGCGCATTGCGTTGACCTTGCGCCTGTCCTCGTCGAATCTTCTCAGCAGTGTCGCCTGCTCCGCCTTGCGCTTCTCTCGGAGCTGGAATCTGTAAAAGTCTTGCGTCTCAGACTTCTTCTTGGTGTCTCTCTCATTCATCTTGCGCTTCGCCTCTTCGGCTTCGTTGCGGCTGGCTGGTGCCACTCTTCCTCCGCGGACAACGGTCACGAAGCCATCTTCGTCGGGCTCATTGCGGAGTCTCTTGGAAAGTTCCACGGCCTCCTTCTCCTTGCGATTGAATGCATTAAAGAAGGCGTGTACAGCCTTTTGGGTGGCTTGCTTGTCCACTCTCGAGAGCTGCAGGTGAGATGCAATCCAGGCCGATCCCAGAGCCGGAACCTCGTCGGCTAGGTTACCGCCCCATGAGGGATATTTCTTTGATTTGTGAACCTTGGCAATAGCTTTGAGAACCTGCTGCACGCTTTTCTCGTCAGCTAACAACACAACGGCTGTGCTGCTGCTTCTCTGCAGGCGTCGCGACCAAATTTGCGGTAATTGTGCAGCCTCTTCCTCGCGCTCTCGCTCCTCTGCCTCCACATCTTCACGCTTCCTTTTGCGTGCGAGTGCGAGAAGTTTTGTGGCTTGCGCAGGATCAACCAGTAGGTTTTTCCTTGTCTCTTCCTCAAAGGTAATGGATTCGAACCGTCCAGCTCCGACAAGCTCGGTAAATATGCCTCGAAAGTGAGGCTCGGTGCTGTCTGTCGGGATATTCTTCAAAAACAGGCTTCGGGAGTCGTTTGCAGTCGGGATCTTGGGCGCATTGCGTCGCACTCGGACTTGGTGGATTGCCGTCTCTGGGTATGATGACGTCCCAGGAATCTTGATGGGAAGAATTGCGAACTGGTCGCTAGTCTCTTCAATTGGCGCCATAATTGTATTATCAGCTTCAGTTAACAACACGTCGGGCACAGGGTCGAGAGCTGACGAGGATAGAAGTTGATCATGGACCATGAAAATATTTAGAGGAGAGCGACGGCAGAAAAAGCCGACCCACACAGTCCACACGGTACTACCAGCACCCTCTACACTGTATGCCCTCAACATCGTCGATGCTTCTCTTCCACCGCAACTAATGACGATGAAATGGTATTTAGATGCGCAGATTTTCAAGCCTCCATGAGCTGGCTTGGACCTTGCCTACCAAGGAATCAATTTTCAGTCGTCTGCAACCTCCCCGTCGGCGAAATGTAGCCAAAGTGGCCGAGCCCAAAAGATGTTCTTGGCTTCTCATCTGCATGTGGAACGTCTAATGTGACGTCTACGTTGTCAGTAAGGTTGATGTACACCTCTTTACTCCTCACTACTAAACATATCAATGGCCTAACCCCAGATTTCCTCGGCTACCCAGTCCTCCAATTCCCTCACCCTACTCACACTCAACACCAATGAAACACTTTACATCTGTTTAGATATTTCTACCACCTCCACAATGTCATATTTTATATCTGCAGGCCAGTCTTTGAAACACTTGGTTATCGGATATGGCAGAGGTGGCGACCTGAAAAGCAAGCCCAAGCTCTTGAAATGGAGGTCTTCCAAGTTCATCATCATCACCACAGTGGTTCTAGGGATTTATGTCGACATATTTCTCTATGGAAGCACGGTTGTCGTCCTACCTTTTATACTCGAAAGCCAAGCCGGCGTCGCCCCTGATCAGATTGGCAAATGGACCGGGCTCTCGATGCTCGCTTACAGCGTCGCCTCCTTGGCTAGCAGCCCAATCGCAGGATTCCTCGCCGACATAGCACACAACCGCCGAGAGCCACTCCTTCTTGGCCTTGTATTTCTTCTCACCGGCTGCGTTTGTCTGTGGGTCGCCGATAATACCACTGTTCTCCTTGTTGGTCGATGTCTACAGGGCATCAGCGCTGGTTTCGTGTGGAGCATTGGACTGGCCCTGATTGCTGACACGGTTGGATATGCCGAAGTCGGCGAAGTGCTGGCTTACGCCGACATTGCGCTCTGTTTTGGTCTCGCCTCGGCCCCTCCTATATCAGGAACGATCCTCAGATACTATGACAAGGACGCGGTCTACAGCCTCGTCATGAGCTTGATTGTGGTGGACGTTCTCATGCGGCTCTTCCTGATCGAACGCAGCGTCGCCGACAAATTCGAACTTCCATCCCAAGAGGTTGTCCAGTTGAACTCACCCGTCATGGAGACTGTCAGCAGGGAGACTGTCAGCAAGGAGACTGTCAACTCAGAACCCGATGAAACTAGCAATGAAACTAGCAGAGTAGCGAGATATTGGAAATACGCAAAGGTACTCCTCAACTCGTGGAGAATCCTAGGTGCATTAATCGGAACCTGGGCCGTGGCTCACATCTTGCAAGTAACCTCCTGCACATCCATCATTTCGTCTGCTAATCGTGTTAGGATTTCGATCGATGTTGTGGTTCCCGTATTCTGCGAGAAAAGGTACGGCTGGGGCCCTTTGAAAGTCGGCGTGCTGCTGTTTTGCTTTTATGGCCCATCCCTGCTCTGCATTTTCACCGGACGACTTGCGGACCGGCATGGGGGGAGATGGCTTGCAATGGGAGGATTTCTGGGCTGTGTACCACCCTTCATTGGTCTGAGTGCCGTGGAAATGTTTTCCGACGAGGATGCTCCTCTCGTCATGTGGCTTCTGGTGGGTTGCGCGGGCATTTCCTTGTCCTTTGCCAACACTCCCGTCATGGCTGAGATTGTCTACGCTCTTATGGACAAGCAGGAACGATATCCTGCTCTTCGACAGAACTCTGGTGGGTACGGTTTGGCATATGGCTTGTTTATGACGGTGTTTTCGTTGGGATCTGCGACGGCCAGTGCAGGCTCTCCCCCCTTTCTCAACTTTAAGCATGGTTGGAGTGCCGCCATGTATTCTTTGGCCGGATGCAGCTTGCTTGCGGTTCTCCCAGTTGCATTGTTGACAGGACAAAAGCGTCCTGCCGGCCGTTGGGGCATGCGGAAAAAGCCCTCAGAACCATTGGTCACTGAGGAGACTGTTGAGTCACGTATTGAAGATGCAGATGCCCTTGGTAACACCTAGACGGAGGACCAAAGGTACAGCGAAAGAAACAAAATAAACAACAGTAAGAACAACAGTGATTCATTGACGAGTATCGCTGGTGTTGTGATTGTGCAGACCACTCACGCTGGTGTAGCAGCACTTGCACCTACAAGGGTCAGTTGATCTCCATTTCAGCCTCCAAAGGCATTCACTCCAATTGGGTCGAATTCAGCAGGTGAAGTATATCTTGAGTGTCGTCACGAACAAATTGACCAGACATTAACAGTTCGCTACAATTTAGGCCTTCCTCGCGATAAATCGGTGAAGTTTACTAGAAGCCAGTGAGCCAAGGATTTGTGCAGCTTTGGATACTAGAATATCCGGTAGGTGCCAGAGGACACCAGCGTGGTAACAGTCTGATTGTAACCGCTCGACAGCCCATGTACCGGTTGCTTCGGTCGGACTCTCATATAATTTCCGTACCACATACCACACCGATCAGGTCAACGTCACATTAATTTCTTGCAGGTTGAGTCGGCCTGAATCTTCGCAACATTCCATGGCCAATGTGTTTAGTGACGGTGAAGGGGTGTCGTCGAGGTCATGATTTAGGAACCTGCGGAACGTATAAGACGATGTCCTCGTATCACGGTAGCGCAGCGCTTCGACCCGAAAAGGAAACAACATGCTGACCAGTATGCCGAGGCATTGGCCGTGATACTCCTTAGGCGGGCGTCAAGTGTATGGGTGGTACCTGGCATACTATCTCTGTCATGTGTTTATTGACAGGGAACTAGTCAAGGGTCGTCTCAACGGACTCTCATCCGACGTGGCCGAGACCATGATGGCTGGGCGAGATGGTGGTGTGGGCGGCCACGTAGGACTGGATTAGGAGTACGCGTCGGCGGATAATACAAGGGCTGCGCAATATTAACCCCGCCTGTTAGATTCGTACACGTGATTGGGTGATTCGAATCGTGAGGCTCTGCGGATGTCGTCTTGATGGTGAACGGTGTGGAGGCGGAGATGAAGTGGAGGTGAAGGCGGAGGGGAGTGTCCAAGATGAGACACGAGGTAACGCCGGTGAAGTTAATCATGTCATCGATCACGTTGCATTCGATCAGGGGGCGGAGGGAGGGGAAAGAGGAGACAAGGCTCCGAGCTTGGCATGTAAAATGTTGGTAAGTTGAGCAGTTGAGCCTCAACTCCCTTGTCAACGTTGAGCCAGAAATGACCATGTGCGGCGTATGCACCATGTACGTCGTGCTTCCCCGTTGAGGGTTCCCATGGATTCCCATGGATGCCCATGGATTCCCATGGCAGTCTCATGGGGCCACCATGCCTACATGAGACCTGCAGCCTCAATCTTCTAAACTCGCCCTGGTTTGCTCCAGGCGGCCGGCACCAACCAATGTGTAGATTGTGACACCGACAGATGCCATTCTGGTCAACCTAGCAAACTGACAGAAAAAACAGGCATCCAATCAGAGCAGGGGCCATCATGCCGGTCGCTTGGATGTCCGAGTTTGATCCAAGATGGTTGGGACAATCAGGAGAGTAACAGGTGATGAGCCACTGACGGATGCTAATGCCGACGCTGATGTTAATGCTGATGCTAATGCTGATGCTAGAGCGTTTGTGGGACTCTATTTCTCTTAGCCAGCCCATTTGAGCCGCCTCACAGCATTGGCTTGGCTTGCTGGCAATGTGTTACAGTTTTCTCCAGCAATGAGCGGCGGCCTAGTGGCCCAGCAGAGCCTCAAAGAGCATTTTGGTTCCACTGCATGGGTATCTTCTTATTTATTGGCCGAGATCAACGCGTAGCGTTTGGGCATAGCCACATCACTTCCATGGCAGCCGAACGCCCGCACTCCCCCATGCCGTGGTCTGAAGGCGAAAACGGTTCTCCAGTGACTCAGCTAAGTTACCTTGAGCTAAACTCGTCCTGTAGGGGATGAGCTTAAAATGCAGCTTGGGGCGGCCGGGTAGGGAAGCTATCGTCACTGACCTTGAACACAACTCATCTCTTTACGTAGTGCTCCGTACCCGTACACTAGCTTCCATACAGCGCGCGCTTCTCTTGAACCAGGGCATCGGCTGACAGGGTACTAGGCCCTGTGCAATCTGCAGAATCAACGCTGTCCATTTTCTCTCATGTACCGACATGGCACGCAATTCGGTGCTGTTCTAAGGAATGCACTAGACGTATACCCTCTGTGTGTGCATGTTTCCTCCGAAATGAGGCGCCTCTCCATCGCGTGATCACCTCCATCCCCCAAGCCAGAGCCCAAGCCGGAGCCTCACTTCATCACAAAGAAGCATGCCGGACGAGTGTCAAGTGACCTGCAATGACGGCTTCTGCTACATTCCGGTACTGTCAACCAGCCTCGCACGCGCCCAAAGTGGCTGAGTCAAAGACCAGGCCGTGCCTCCATTCTGCGGCTCTGCTCAAGGCACTGACTGCATCGAGTTAGGGACGAGGAGGCTCTGCTAGACCTGCCCCCCTGGCAAACGCAAAGTATGTACGAGGCTGCCTCGTGAAAGATGTATTTACTTCACTTTTCCCTCTCACTGATTCACTCCTTTCCTATCAAGCATAATTATGTCGTCGTCTTTCGGTCGAGTTGTGCACTCGTGCCCTTTCCCATAGAGTTGCAGCACACATTTCAATATCGGCAATTTGTTTCTGGATGTTCTCGTAAGACAGAGAGGGAGAGTCTCGGAGCTTCCATAGCCATGAGCCTTCTCAAGCTCCCCATCGAGATCGTGTCTCTCATCGCAGAGCATCTTCACATTGACCATCTCTTCGACTTTGGCCAGACTTGCCACCATTTCCGCTACATCCTGCGCAATGAGAGCATCTGCCGCAAGGCCCTCCAGGTGACTCGGCTTCCCCTTTCCTCTACTGTCCGCTGACGTCCTCGCTGACCGCATCCATCGTACCAAGACGGCCAAGTTCTCACCCGAGGCCGTCGAGGCGCAGGCGCTACATGCTTACGCGAGGGGCTTGCGGAGGCTCGTCAAGAGGCGGAACGCGGTTCGATACGCGGAGCCGTACTTGGTCGCCATTGTGGCCATGGTCGAGAGCTTCGTCTATGCCAACGGTGTCTTGTGCTACACCATCGACCGCGAGAATCTCCACATTCTTGACGTCCATCAGTCGGCAGACGAGGAGCTGGTGCTGAGAATCCCCTGGATGCTGCGGAACCTGGCCTGTGACTCTCAGTGGTCGACCCTCTCCAGCTTCCGCCCGTTGCATTACTCTCACGGCATTCTCTCCTCGCTGTACAGCGACAAGGATTCCGAGGGTGAAACGACGACCTGGCTGGTCGTTTTGCGCATAAAAGACCTAAAAGTGCTTGCGTTCCGCAACCTTGATTCCACAGTCTACCTGTTTGTGCGGAACAATGATGAATACCTCGTCTATGGAACGAAATCACAGCCAGGACTCGATGGTCACAGGCGATGGGCACTGCAGCGGCTCGACCTTCGAGGCCGTGAGAGGCCACCGCCTGTCCTCGTTCTGTGGAACTTGAACGGCTCCAGACTGGGTCAAAATATTTGTTTCGAGATCTTTGACAATCACTTTTACTGCCTCTCCAATAGAAACAAGGTTCGTCAGGAGCATGGAAGGTGGAATAACTATTACCACGTCGTGCGGTTTCCGCTCTGCGAGGCAACTCGCGAGAGTTGCAAATCGCCGCCGTTGCGGAATCTCTGGCGAAGGCACGCAGCCGAGGGCCCCGTCGATGAACGCTGGGAGACGCTCCAGCTTGTAAAAGACGAGTGTTCGGGAAAGCTCTTCATCTTCGACTCTCGTCGGGAATGCCTTACAGCAAACGCCATGAGCCAGCGCACATGCTATAAAAAGGAGATTCGGTTCGAAGAAACCGACGAAAATACCGACCTGGCTCGTCACCCCATGGCCGAAATCATCAACACGCTTCCCAGGCAAGAGTCTTCAGACGACGAGAGCCGCGATCCCAACGCGTGGGACAGCGAAACGCACGCCGAAACGCGACCCCCGGAAAACGTGCACGTCGGCGACGACGGCGCGCTGGGCTCCATGTTTACGATAGGGGAATGCTTCGTCCGGTTTTATAACCCGTCGTGCGAGACCTTTGTCGACCTCATCGACGAGTCCCAGCGCCTACGGCTACGCGTCCGGCCAAAGCTGGACGCCTCTCACGAGGACGCATCTGATGTGTGTCACACTAAATCACCAGAGACTCGTGAGGCCTTCAACGGAAGTAAGGACCTTCATCACGGGGTCAAGTTCTGGCCACCAGATCAGACCTTACCGCACAGCCCTGAGCCAGCCCAGCTCCGCAGCATCCTCTATCCCCAGATCCCTATGGGGGAAATCGACTGGGCCATGGACGACCGGACTCTAATCTATGCCCCGGGTCATGCGGTGAGTAATGGGCCCAGGCCGCTAGTCCTCGTTTCGTTTGACCCTGCGATCCGTCTCCCGAGCTTCGCAAAGCTGCGTCTGGGTTCAGCTGCGTTGGGTGGCTCAGATGGGTTGAATATCTCGCCGCCCAACGAGCCCCGCACGCCGGCAGAGCATCTCGACATCATACCAAAGGCATCGGCCAGCTCCGCAAACGCTCAGGGCGTGTCAGCGACGGATCTCTCAGGGGCCGAGTGTCAAAGAGACGAGCCCAATGCAACACAAACAGGCCAGCCCTGGGCCATGAGATACCCAGCTCTTTACATGAGGATCCCCAAAACCGAGGCGTCACCTTGCGGTTTCGACATGTCCTTTTGACTTATGCCCTCATGTTGCCCAGTATGATCCCATCGCCCTGCAAGGAGCATCCGGTTCGCACTGAGGCCTTCCTGATGAACACGTGGGCTCGGTTGAACTCGGTCACATCGACTGTTTTAAGCCGCCGCACTCTTTGCCTTGTGCAACTCCTCCCATCACCATGGCTCGCAACACCAGCTGGCAGGTTGATGACCTGGCAATGCAGATAGACCAAAGAAGTGACACACAAGAGGGGAAACAAAAGAAGAGGGGAATCAGAAGGAAGAGGGGAATCAAACTTGACGACGTTCTAGATTCGGTGTCTTCAGCTACTCGCTTCTGGCCCGGCAGCGGGGGCATACAAATTTCAAGCCTCATGGGATGCCATGTCTTTGATGGTTCGCCCAACGTACGAGGCAACCAACGCTAACGCACTAGACAAGATATCAACCCAATGGAAAGATGCTCTGTGCCATAGAAGAGCATTCAATGTATCCACTTCACATGTACCTCGCTGCAGGTGTCGGTTTCTAGAGCCTTTATCGGGAAATGATTGCGACAGCTCCAACAACCACTGTGCATGCAAAGTCAGTCACTCTAGCTGGGCGACAAGAGACAATATCGTATTTGGAAGTGACAGATTTCTCTGGCAAGGGAAACACACTTTTCGGAGATATATCAGCTTGCAGATCCATGAGGTAATAAGTTCGATCCTGCCCAGTCTGTATCTTGTGACATCTTCGACGTGGGCCTGGCTTGGCCGTTTGCCTTGACAGCGCATCGTACATTACACGAGGCATCTATGTTGGTTGCACTTTCAACCGTCATGGATTGTGTAAAGAAAGGCAGAAAAAAAACGCACATAGTCCCGGCCAAGTATACCGAACGGTACATGGTATACGCATTGCGGCAAGCCGAGGCCCGGGTTATCGTGAGCCCACATGCGTAAAGTGCAACATAGCACGCGGCGAACAACATGGCAAAGCGGGGGGCAACATGGGTTTCCAAAAACGACTCTGGTATTATATGCCTTTAGAGAAGCCTACCACACAACGCCAGGGATGCCCTACCTCGGCCACAACAGGCCTGTCTCCAGAAATGATGCTCAAGCAATTCTCGCTCATCCGTCACCTTATCGCTTTGTCTCTTTGTCTTGCCAAATGCACCAGTCTCTCCAAAAACCATCCGACGTCCGAGTTCGTTACGCCGATGAGGGTTGGACGCGTTGAATCAATCGTTACTAATTTCATGACGCTGTCCAGTCAAGGGCCATTCAGTTTTCGTTGACCAAGTCCCGCTCAAGTGCTGAGCTGCACATAGTTTCCTGCAAAGGCTGATGAGCATCGCAGATCAAACGGATCAAACAAACCAAACGACTTCAATCGTAACATACCTGGAAACTGCCCTTCCCTGCCTTGTAGCTTTCCGGTCCACCACTCATTGTCATTTTGCGTTCTTTGCAAGATCTCAATCACGTCGCCTGCCCGGAAGCTCAAATCACCCTCGGCTTGTGCCGCATAGTCGTACAAAGCCGTGACGGTCTCAGCGGCCGGGGCTATAGCGAGGCGAGTCGGCTTGGGCTTGGGCTTAGGTGGCGGCGGCTTCGACTTCTTCGCGGCAATGGCAGCAGCGAGGTTGGCTTTGCCTCCAGTGGCAGCGGAATACGGCGGCGGAGGACTCGGCTCGGCGGTTTGAGACTGCCTCTGGAACGCGCCCACCTTGGTGCTCGGGCTCGGTGCGAAACTCGGGGATGTCGCGGCCTTTTCGTCCTCGCCTTGGGTGAGTAAGGCTTGAGGCTTGGAGCTCTCGAGAGCCGGCCGACCAACATACTTGACCGGTCTCCGTTGGCCTGTCGTCTTGAAACGTACGATTGACAAGGCTTCTGCTTGCTCTTGAATGTCGCCGCGCTTTTGTGTAAAGGCATCTTCGATATCTAGCGTCAGGTCAAAGTAACCAATGTCGCAGTGCTGCATCTTTTCGTGTAGTGTGTAAAAGATGTTGAGCTGCATGTAGTAGAATGACTGAAAGAGGGGCTGGATAAATTGGCGCTCCAGCTCAAACAGCTTGGGGAGTTCGTCCTTGAGCAAATCGTTAAAGTAGTTGAAGTCCTGGGTCGCCTGCTCAACGTCGCCCTCAGACTTCCACATGGCCTTTTCGTCCTTTGCGCTGCGTTCCTTTTTGTCTTGCAGCTTCTTGAGGGTGGTGCGATGACGATCGTGGTCAATCTTTTTGTGTTCACGCTTGAGCACAGTCTTTCGTATCACCTTGATAACGTCGAGCAGCTCCGTGGCTGGGCGAATGACCCTTGTTTCAATCATTTCCAGCTCTGGAGACAGCGTTTCTTGGAGCTCCTTGACGACGGCCTCGTATTCCTCGCATGCGCGAATGCCTTCAGGGTTGCCCTGAACCTCGAGCGAGTCTGGATCGGAGACGCGACCGGAGATGGGCTTGTAGATTTCGGTCATGGCCTTGCTGAACTCAATCTGATGAGCAAGCATCCCATTGATGGCTTCAAAGTACTTTTTGGATTCATCATGGAGCTTCTTTGTTTCGGTTTCTAGTTCTTGGAAGCGGCGCTCGGAGTCAATGTACACGGCATCTTTGGTGTGCTCGCCAATGTTAAATTTGGACTTGAATTGTTGCGGTGCCTGGAGAGAAAAGTAAGCATCAGTACAAGGGATTTCCGATTGTTTTGGCTGATCGGGACGCTCCAGGAAGCGGTGCGGTTTTGCGCGCTCTCCACCACGGGCAGGTGAGGGGCACACGGCTTACCCGGATGACGCTTTTCTGAAAGCCCTTGAAGCTCATGATGGGCGAGAATCGAGAATAACGGGAAAAGCGGAGGAGCCTCCCGAGATATGCGCGGACGTGGTGTCGAGAGAGTCGATAGCGAGGAAGAAGGTAGGAGGCAAAAGTCGCCGGGGATCGCAAAGTCGCGAGGCCGCCACCGAGTTGGACGAGGGCATCAACCTTAATTAAGGCATGTGTTGACTGGTGACGACTTGGCCGTGGCTGTGCTCTTCATACCCACTCACTGCTCCAGGTCATTCATAGCGGAAGCACACTGCTCAGTACCTGGACAGGCAGCCAGCGGGGGTTCTGGTTTGTGGCGCAGGCCCTTGTTTTCCACGCTCAGCGACTCGGCTCAGGCGCTCAGGTGGAATCCGGCTTCTACGGCTTCTCTGGTGAGGGCCAAGACACACGCAAACGTCAAAACACTGCGTCACCACAAGGCCACCGCCGGAAGAGGGCCACCATCAGCCAGAGCCACCACTCCTTCTAGCTGCAGTTGCGTCACTGCTCCAGTGCGGACAGGGCCAAGGATTCGCTAGAACTGCTGAGGCACAGACTCACAGAGGCTAGAGGTGGGACCTACAGAGGACGTACCGACCTGAATCGCGGGATCCGGGCGGCGGGTGCTTTCAGCAGTCCGGGGATATCGGGGTCTGCATTGGCAGCATTGCTACCTTAAGAACCCTTATTCCCAGCACGAGGATTACCAGGATTCATTGACTGGATCAGGGTCTGGGGAAATCAAGGGCAGCTGATCGGACCTCAGTTACTGCGTACACCATCTACTGTATCAATTCAGCCTCCGATGCGACAGAATTCCTGGATTCTGGTCATTTACAGATGCTGCTGCGGCGGCAAACCTGCACCTTTTCCGACAAAGCCCCCGAAAGCGATCAAAAGTCTCGTGCATCCCGTCTATCGCCCCTCGGTACACCCTATTCTAGACTCTAGGCAGTCATGAAAAATCAACGGCGAGGCGCTGAATTAATTTGCCGCCTCCTCCCCTCGGGCTCTACTGTCTCGATAACCAAACCCCAGAATGCACGTCGTCATTTTTATCGAAGAGGTCCATATGCCGGTGCTAGACTCAGATCCAACCAATAGGGAGGCTCCCCGGTGCTTATCCCCGAGTTGCCGAGCCGAACGGTGAATGACAAATTCTCGACATCGAGTTCAACCAGGCCTAAAAGTCTCCCCTCTTGCTCCCCGCTGTGTCCGTTCATGTAACCGTCACCTCGCTCAACACCATGGCCAGCAGCATCGCATCGTGCGCCTTGAGGACGGCAGGCCGCCTGGGCTCCAACCCGCGCGTCACTGCCGCTCCCTTGCGAAGCCTGTCTCGAACCGCAGTCATCGCCACCTGCCAGCAGCGTCGCAGATATGTGTCCGAGTCCAAGAGGGATAACGCACAGGTTGAGACGGCCATCAAGCTCGACAAAAAGGACTTTGTTGACCTCCCTCCCCCTTCTATGGATGCTCCCCTGAATGCCAAGGTCAGCCCGATGGCTGGTAAGTGAAATCCTCTCTTTTGATCCGGCTGGACGATGTATATACATGTAATACAAGCTAACCCAAGCCCAGAGGTATTGAAGCAGGCTGCTGTCATGGAAGAGGGCCAACGACCAATTTATCTCGACATGCAGGCCACCACTCCCGTCGATCCCCGAGTTCTCGATGCCATGATGCCCTTTTACGTTAGCATCTACGGAAACCCCCATTCCCGAACACACGCATATGGCTGGGAGAGTGAAAAGGCCGTCGAAGAGGCCCGCGAGCACATTGCCGCACTTATCGGCGCCGACCCCAAGGAAATTATCCTCACAAGCGGTGCCACCGAGAGCAACAACATGAGCATCAAGGGTGTCGCCCGATTCTTTGGCCGTTCAGGCAAGAAGAAGCACATCATCACCACCCAGACTGAGCACAAGTGCGTTCTCGACAGCTGTCGCCACCTTCAAGACGAAGGATTCGACATCACCTACCTTCCCGTTCAGAACAACGGTCTCATCCGAATGGAGGACCTCGAGGCGGCTATTCGACCAGAGACTGCTCTCGTCAGTGTCATGGCTGTCAACAACGAGATTGGTGTTATCCAGCCCATTGCTGAAATTGGCAAGCTGTGCCGCAAGAAGAAGATCTTTTTCCACACCGACGCCGCCCAGGCGGTGGGCAAGATTCCCCTCGACGTCAACGCCATGAACATTGACTTGATGTCGATTTCTTCACACAAGATTTATGGCCCCAAGGGAATTGGTGCCTGCTACGTCCGAAGACGACCCAGAGTTAGACTTGACCCCCTCATTACCGGGGGTGGTCAGGAGCGAGGTCTCCGAAGTGGAACTCTCGCCCCGCCCCTAGTTGCTGGCTTTGGCGAGGCCTGCCGCATCGCCAAGGTAGAGATGGACGTATGTAAAACCCGCCAGCATCAAATTTGGCAATGCTAACACTGTAATAGTATGACACCAAGCGCATCAAGTATCTCTCAGACCGCCTGCTCAACGGACTTCTCGCCATGGAGCACACCACTCAGAATGGCGACGCCAACGCCTTTTACCCCGGTTGCGTCAACGTATCGTTTGCCTATGTTGAGGGAGAGTCCCTCCTGATGGCCCTCAAGGACATTGCTCTGTCATCTGGCAGTGCCTGTACTTCGGCCTCGCTGGAGCCCAGTTACGTTCTTCGAGCTCTTGGAAACAGTGACGAGAGCGCTCACAGCAGTATCCGCTTCGGTATCGGCCGATTCACCACCGAGGCTGAGATCGACTACGTCCTCAAGGCAGTCCAGGAACGTGTTACCTTCCTCCGAGAACTGAGCCCCTTGTGGGAGCTGGTCCAGGAAGGCATTGATCTGAACACGATCCAGTGGAGCCAGCACTAAAATGGTAAAAACGCGAATACCAACCGATGGGAGGGATGGAGTTGGGGAGTGTAGGCGGATGTCGACCGACTAGGGACGGCCCAGTCGTGTTTGTACAGCACTGTAATAACATGATACCTCTTTTCTCTTGGCTGTGGGGTGACGTTGGAGTCATGATCAACGGGAATTCCAATGTATGGGGACATGGGCTCGGTCAGATTCATGAAAATATCTTTTCCGTATCTATCAGCTAGCACTCGGGACTTGTTCATCTACATCCAGTAGATGGTCCAGTACTTGACAGAATGAAATATGACCATTCACTGTGTTACATTGAAGCACTATTCAATAAAACTACATCCATGATTTATGATGATCAGGTCTTACCAAGCGCCTGAAAGAATACACTGCATACCAAAATCAGACCCCCGCCTCAAGAATGCTTAAGATGTTGACCCTTTTTTACTAAAATATCATAAATGCAGGGAGCCTAAATTAGATCATATTGCTATTTCATTTAGATTTCTTTTATAACTAATTTATACTGAAATCTGCTTTAGTGCTAAAAGCATTCTATCTGACGCTTGAGAAATGGGTGGGGCCGGCGATTTTGGTGTGTGGTGTATTCTTTCAGTCGTTTGCTTACTTATTGTGTCAGGAGCAGAAACAACAGCATGTGCCATTCGTCGTCAGTCGCCAACCTTGCGCAAACGTTGCAAGAAATGGCTATCATGGGTTCGCATAGTATAGAAGAGACAAGTCGTTTTTGGAGTAGGTAATGATACTGGATCATGCTTTGTCTTGCTTCGACTGTTGCAGGAAGAGACTTACACAAAAGTGGACGAGGATCCGGCTCGCGATGCTGAATCTCAGTCCTAGATGGCGACTTGGCAGGCACAAGCCGGAAAAAAATTGTATCATCTTACGTCGCCTTCTCCACATGCATCACATTACCGGCAGGGCCTGTCCGAGAAACTTCAATCACTTGCATGTGCATCTGAGACCTGAGTGACGTTGAGCAGGCTTGCGACCCGGGATCGCAAGCACAAGCGAAATGGTTGACGTCATTGTTAAATCTCCCATGCGCCACAACCCCACCATCGGTGCAGGTCGCAACCGCTTTGATGGAGGCTCTTGATGGGTTTGATGGATCTTGATGGATGCCATGACATCATTCGGACTTTTGACAGCTGACTCCTGCTTGTTGCCAGAACCATCAGGTCGTTACTATGGTGCTGCATGCGCCTACCTCGTCAAGAGGGCGTTGTCAATGAGTATAAAGGTTTGCTTCTCTCCCATCGTTAGCCAAACTTCTACTCTACCATAACCATCATCCAACACATTCAGACCTTACAAGCACACTCAATCTCATCAAGAATATTATTTGACCAACTTCGTCTTCCACTTGCAACTTCTTTGATCAATTTCATATTCCACCTACAACTTCGTTGATCAACCACCAACAACAAACATCATGTCTGCCTCCAACGACAACACTTCCACCCTCAAGTCCTACGTCGACTCGGCCACAGGAACCCTCCAGAGCGCGCTCGGTAGCGTAACTGGCAGCAACGGCGACAAGGCAGAAGGCGAGGCCCGCAAGGACAAGGCCGAGCTTGAGCACGATGCCTCTCACGCCGCCGTCAAGGTCCCCGGTGGCGCCATCTCGACCTCTGGCGTTGCCAAAGACGACCCCAAACGCGCGGAGGGTAACTACAACCAAGTTGTCGGTTCTGCGAAAGAATCCATTGGAGGCTTGATCGGCAACGAGGTATGTTATTGATACAATATTTATGCCATCCAGACGCTAACATACATCCAGTCACTGAAGAACACCGGTCGTCAGCAGAACCTCGAAGGTCAACAGCAGCAAGCTCGCGGCCAGCTTAGCGATTTTGGCTCCGGCATTGGCGATCGCGTCCAGGGCACTGTCGGTGGTGCTGTCGCCGGACTCACCGGCGACAAGTCAGGCCAGGCTCACTACGAATCTCTTCACGACGAGGGCAAGACCAAGCAGCGCGGTGTTGAGGCTGAGCTCCAGAAGCAGGCCGAGGCTGAGCGAAAGCAGTAAATCATTCGGACGACAATGGGGGCAAGCTTGTGGATACGAGGCTTGCAAACGACAATGTTAACTTGATACCCTTAACGCGGCACAGATGGATGGTGTTGTTTCGCTACTACCTAGACACATAGTCTTATTCAAAGTACTACTGAATTACTCAATGCTCTCGTGATGCTCTCGTGAATTTCGTTCAGCTTGGCATCCGATTTGGAGACCCCGTCTTCGGGGGGGGGGAAACATTACACATCAATCTACGTCTTCCACTACACCAAACCCAGTCACTCCTCAAGGCAATAAACAAGAACAAGATTAGAGAAGAAACCTGAATAGAAAGAGGCAAAAAATTTCACTTAAGCGGTCCAAATGTTCCGCAATCCATGCCCTAATTTATTTCAAGGACTGAAGATAAGTTGGTGGTTTGTGGTTTGCGGTTTGTGGTGTTGTTTCTCCGCCCCTTGTTTGCCCATGTTAGTTTATTGTGTTGGTCAAGTTTCCAACTTGTCACTTCTCTGAATCCCTCTTCCTTCTTCCTGTAATACTCTTCCTCCTTCGTTTTAACCACCAAACCGCCCCTAAAACAAGAGGGAGACCTAATCCCAAACCAACGCCCGTACCAATAGCAATTTTCCGCTTGGCATCACCATCATAGTCATCCTCCCCCGATCGCGGTCCTGCGTCCTCGGTCGGCGACTTTCCTGATGATGAATCGTCATCAGACTCTTCGGCCTCGACGACCCGGAACAGCCCGTCGTAACCAACTCGCGGCCCGTTCTCCCCCTCTGGCACGAGAATCAGCTCGTACTTCGCATTCGGAATGTGGTCGAGCGGTGCCGGTACGTTTTCCCAGCTGAACCGGTCGCGCGTCAACCCGTCTGCGGCCCGTGTTAGCATATTGTTGATCCCTGGCAACACCCAGCCCTAAACAGCACGTCCACGGGCTGATGTAGAGCCACTTACTCGCGATGGTGCTGCGGATGGAAAAGACGCCGTCGCCCGTCTCGTTGAAGAAGCGCGCCTGCAGGCTCAGCGGGTAATGTTCGTCCGAGACGCCGCTCCAGCGCAGCTCGACGCTGTCGCCGCGGGTGAGGCTGCGCGAGGAGAGGCCCAGATTCGACGTCATCGCGGTCACGGCGACGATGCAGCAAGTCAATGTCGCTGCAGCAAGCCGCATGGTGATGGCGCGAGAAGCGGTCCGAGAGAAAAAGAGAGGCTCACGACATGACGCTGAGTGAGGTTTTGGGGGCAACCTTCAAAGTTCTTCCCCCTCTCGTAGTTAAAACTACCACCTGCCCAGTTGGCTCGAACCGGGTCCTGGGATTGAGGGCAGCTGTGAGCCCTGAGAGGAATCCTACGCCGCTCGCCTGCATCCATCCATATCCTGGCGCCCAGGGCTGAACACCCGATATAGGCAGGGGTCGCTGTTTAGCTTCCAGGCTGTGCAGGCTTGGACATGGCTGTGTGGACAGTGAATCGGGGATAATGTCTGATTTGGTCGCTTCACCTCTACCCGAGCCAGGCAACCAGGGTATCGAATGCCACCATAAACGGTTGTGCGCAGGGGTCAAGACTACTCAAAATGACTCCCGAGTGCAAGAAACAAAGCACCAAACAACTCTCGGGCAAGCGAATAGTCTTGTTCATCAATTGCCCCAGTCAAGTCTTCTACCAAGTCACATCTTCACATCAGCCAAACACTGCTACTTGTCACGCTGTACATCTTGACGTAAATGAATCTCTTCTTTTGACTGCTCCTCTGCAACCAACCAAGATTGCAGTTGCCAGATGCGTAGATCCGTTTGTTCGTGAGGAACCCCAAGCGTGAGATCCAGCATAAGTCCCATTCAAAAATAAAAACGTAACCCGGTAAACCCCAGCAAAAGTAGATATCAAAAGCCTTGTGTGGGGAAATCAGCTACCCCGGCCGGCGGCATCGAAATACAAAAGGCGGCAGTTCAGACAACTGTCTGAGAATAGAATGGACGAAAAGGAAAATCATAGTCAGTGAGCCCTATGGACCCAGACCACGACCAAATATCTGCAAGTTGGAAAACTAAGGATTAGGTACATGAGTTCGTCAGCGAAATGGATCGTCGTTGAAGCGGCAGCGGAACATCCGCAAATGGTAGATTGGGTCGTAAATGTGGGGTTTTTAAGCCACTGAATGCTTCTTTCGCCTGCTAAACATCTTAGAAAGCGTACTCCCCTCCTCCTGTCGAGGGGGAGGTGGCGCAACAGGCTCTAGTGGAGGCTCCGAGTCACGGAGGAACGCTGCGAGGTCCGAGGTGCGGCTAACATTTGACACGGCTTCTCTGGGCTCGAACCTCTTCATCGGGACACGACCCATGGAGCCGCCTGCTAGAGGCATCGGAGGCCGGGCCGCGGGCTTGTCGATAGGCCCGTACTTATCATAACCAGGAGGGATGTTAACCTGAATGGGAATGAAGCCGCCCTTGCCTCCACTTCTGCTACTGAGAGACCGTGAGTCAACAACGGATGGTTGGGGCGCGTTGTTAGAATTGGCGTTGCTGCTGCTGCGCGTGAACCTGCCGATGAGGCTGGGTGCGCTCGCCTTCTTCTTGGGCATCTTGTGCGAAATCGGTTGGCTGACAGGCTCCGGGGGTGGGTCATAGTTTTTCAAGAATTCCGCGAGGCTCTCCTCCTTCTTGACGGGGGGCTTCGGAGTCATGATGAAGTCGTCGTCGTCGTCTTCATCACTAAAGTCGATTGCGTAGGGATCCTTGACGCGCCTAGTCTTGCGCTTGGGCATCATGTCCTCGTCGTCAAACATTTTAGGCGTAGAGCCTCCCTTGCCCTTCAGGAGAGCAGTGTGGGAGTTGATTGATGAGTGAATTGAAGGCATTGACGTGTCGGTCGCATGCGTGGAAGCCTGGCTATATCGGATGTCGGGGATGGTGGCATCCACAGCTTTCCCACCAACGGCGCCCGACATTTCTTCCGAATCCCCCGTGTCTCGGAAAGGAGCAACAGTGCGGGGGATGCGGTTGTTAGAGGCACCAGGAGGACCTTGGCGAATGAAATCAATCAAATCTGAGTTGCCTGTCCTGCCCTCGGTGAGGGCTTCTCGAGGCATGTAGCGGTTGCGATTGCTCGCGGAGGAAACGCGACGAGCTTCAGCGCCTGCGTTCATAGTGGAAGGCGAAGTGCCGGGTGGGTTGCTTCGTAGAGGAGCAGGTCGAGCTTGTGCCCCCCCTGAAGGGCCGGTGGACTTGATGAAATCGGCAAAATCTGCAGTGGATTCGCTAGGAACACGCGCTTCTCGTGCAGCTGCAGGGCCACGAGCAGACTTGAGAGAAGCCATGGTAGGGGACTGCAGGCCAACCTTGGGTTTGTCGTCGCCCAGCCCGGTTCCACGCTGGTGCGTTTTAAGTTCGGTGGCGGCTGATGAGGATCGAGACCGGTTGTGGCTCCGGGCGTCATCAGTCTTCCAAGAACCTTTTGAGGCAATAGGAGTCTGGTCCAGAGATCGTTTATGCTGTTGTGACGTGTCAATACGAAACTAAAGTAATAGAATTTGCCTCACTCACATCAATGTCCCGCATGTTCTCTGGCGTCAGTGTATAAGTGATGGTTTGGTTACTCTGGATCAGCTCCTCAAAGTTGCGGGCAACATTCTCAGAGCGTGTGGCGTTCTCCTCAGAAATTCGAACAGCCTTCAAGCGGGAGGCTGAAGAAGCAGACGAGCCAGAGGTGTGGATAGGTCGAGGAGCAGATGAGCTTACGCCAGCATCGTCGTCGTCGTCCCTTGTCTTGGACCGTTCGATTGAGACCATTCCGATGCTGTGGGTAGGGGATGTTGGAACCTTATCGCGGGACCCCTGCCAACCAGTCTTTCGGGAGATCTCTGCTGGCTTATCCTCAGGCAAAGGCGAAGGCGCACTTGGCGCCCGCAGAATGGTAACCTTTGTTCCAGAAGACGTCTTTCGGTGGGACGATGGGCTAGGTTGAGAAGGTAGCCCGATAAGCGGCTGTGGCCTTCTGCGCTGTGCAGGGAGGCTATCCGGCACGGAATGTGTCAGAGGGGAAGACTGGAAGGGGTTCTTGGTCGTGCTATAATCCTTGGAAGCATCATGTTCCGCCTCTTCTTCAGACTCGGAAATAGTAGCAGCACTGGGTAAAGATCCCCTCATCCTGTCAACTGGAGATCGACTCTTTGTGGGAGGACCCACTGAGCGAGGTATGGCCCCAAGTGTTTTGTTTGGCTGCTCTTCTGGTGTGGAATAAACGCTGCTCTGGGCAGAAAGATTGATGCTCGCAGGGCGAACTCGATCAATTGTATCCACGGAAGGTGAGCGAGAATCGCTCGGACTCTTAGGCCCCGTGACATCAATGATGCGAGCGGAATGAACGCTATTCGACCTCTTCATTGTGAACGGGCCTTGAAAGTCAGAGAGCGCAGGTGATGCGCTACCAGAAACTGATATTCTGGCAGAGGTCAAGATTTCGGCTCTTTCATAAGCCGGCTTTGCCTCTTCCTCTCCACCGGTTCCTCGTCGCGATCGATTGCGGAAGGCTGCAGCTGCGGAAGGATCTGTTACAATCTTTGACAGCCGTTTCGCACTTCTCAATGGCAATTCATCTACTGGCTTTGGTTCCTCGGCAGGTTTTCTCTCGACCGTCTCTGCCTCCTTGACAATCTCCTTGTCTTGTTCTTCGTTGATTGTGGGGGCTTCCACTGCAGGTTCTTTGGGTCGTTTTGTGGCTGGACGATATGGCGAGGCCCCAGGGGTGGGGAGAGAGTTGGATCTCTTGCGACCGGCAAAATCGGGAGTGTTTGGCTGGGTCAGGATGGGGGTTGGGAGGCCACCGGGAACTCCAAACGGAAGAATCAACAAACTCTTAGGTCGGCGTCCGTTGGCAATATCTTCCTCCTCATCGTCTTCATCTTCGTCGTCGCTGTACGCTGCGATGCCAGGAACTTCAATCTCGTAGACGTCATTATCGCCCATCGGCAAAGCAATGTCTGCTGGGACTCGATCCGCATCAGTTACTTTCCCAGCCTTTTTGGCATCGTCTCCGTCACTGTGTGAAGGAACTCGGCTCAGCTCGGTGACGTTGCTATCATGCCTCAGATGGCCAATGGACGACCTTGAGTAGGGTCGACCACTCGCGTCGAAAGTCGGGGAGCGAATCCTCTTCTTCCAGCCCCTCCATAATCGTCCCAGAGTTCTGTCGAGAGCAACCCTCTCCATGTCATGGTCTTCGACAACGATTCGATCAGCAATGTCTGTGGGGTTCCTGGCGCCTTCGCTGATGTCCTTCTGGAACTTGGTCCGTAACCTGTGGTAGGCAGCCTGTCCGGCGACAGTGAGGGTGAGCTCGCCCATGTATTCCAAAACGGACGTCAAAAAGATGGCGACAGCAGGAGAAATCACAGCAGAAATCTGCTCGTCGGCGCCAATTTCGAGATTCTCTTGCTCCATGTGCAAGTCTTCGTCCTCCTCCTCCATGTCTCCCAAGGACGAGTAAACCATGCACCGCAATCTGGTGCGTTTCCAAACCAACTCAAGATCCCAGTCACGAGACGGGTCGCCGCCTTGTGGTTGGACGTAATCATCCTCGTCACCCTCGCCAAGGTACTCTCGCAATTCTTCGTCAGCGTTGTTAACGGCGTCCTTAGCAAGCTTAGGCTTGAGGACTTCGGCGACAGCCGGTCGCAGGGCGGAGAGTGTTGTAGCTCGCGCAATGGAGAGAAAGTTAAAAAGAAGCTGGTCGAGAAAGTTATTGACGAGGACGAGGGCCTCTGCCGATACCAGGGCAGTTTCGCCAGCTGGTTCAATGCCGTGCTGATCGAACCAGGTCTCCGCATGACTATCGTGGTCATTGGTCACAATCTGGGAGGCGGCCGAGGCAGCAATAAAAGCTGCCTCTGGTGACACTGATAAAGGAGGTGACATCAGGCTGAGGGCAATAGTAGAAGGTCTGTCGCTGGAAATGCTTTGCGTCCTTGACCTCATGCCGCGAGGGGGGGGGACAATGCCGGATGAAGGTCGCGACATGGTCGTCTCGATGATCGGGGTCGCCATGGTGGCTTCTATATGCGGGTAGACCTCTGCAGGTCTCCCAATGCGCAGTATGACCGGGCGACGGCTGACGAGTAACTCTTTCTTGTCGGCTTGTGCGAGGCGAGCTGAAGTATTCTCGGACAATGACAGGCGCGGTTTCGGGGGTCGAGGTTCCTCTGCAGATTGGCGACGGGGTGGGAAGGGTAATGCACAAAGTGGCTGCGCTGCGAGTCGCCGTCGGACGGGTGGTTGCTGATTTCTAGTTTCTATTAGTGGACTATGCCAGCAGAGAAAAGGCTGAAACGGTAAGATCAGGGTCGCATGGCTCGGGGTTGTGAATGGCTGTTTGGTGTACGGAAGCAGGGCGGATGCCGGGAACGGAGCGAAGCTCATGCGTAACCACGACTCGCAGATGGTGCGACCATTGGAGCACAGCAGATGCTGGCCCACGCGAGTTCCAGACGACACCAAGATCTCGGGGGGCGTACCAATCACCAGAGTAGCTCGTAAGAGGGGGATTGCAATGGGCGTCTTGCGTCGATGTACGAAATACGTCCGTAGTGGCGACTGCGCGCAGCGAAAGAAGCCCAGAGAGCACAAAACCAACGCACAAAGCACTACCAGAGCGAATGCGCAAATGCAGGAATGATGGAATATTGGACGTTGGGGAAAGGGGAGATTGGGCAATAGGGACAGCCAATGGTGGACGAACCTATTACAATAGAGGCGAGAAGAAGCAACGACGGCCGGATATCGTCGCACGCCGCAAAAGCAAGCAAGCACACCAAGTGGCGGGCAGGGCGAAGATGAGAGGTAAGAATAGATGAAGCGAAGAACGGCTCAGCCGTGGTTCTTCGAAGTCCTGGAGCAGTAGGCGGTTGACCTCGTTTCGGTCGCCCCCTAGCCCGTCTGGTTTGCAAAGGACGTCGACTGGTGACAGAACGGAGAACGGAGAATGGTGGAGCTGGTGTGATTGGAATTGGGATTGGATCTTCCTCCACCGTGGCTCGTGGCTCGTGGTCTGTGTCCGTCCGTGGCCCCCTTGATCCCCGTGTCTGAGCTCCTGTAGTGCCTGCAGTGAGCGAGGTGTGAGTGTCTCCTCGTCAGGGACTTCTTTCTAGCTTCCAGTAGGTCGTGGAGTCTGCTTGGGCTCTCCCGCTGGCGCTGGCTGGTCAATGGGCCCTCCGTGTTGCAGTGGCCCAGGCAAGCAGCAAGGGGGCAGGCGGAGAAAGGTGTGGGATTGCGACAGGCCCTCCCGACGAGGGACCAGAAGAGGAATAGTTCCTGACGAGGATGATCGAAGGTGCGATGCGCGGTGGTGGATATGGTGGATATGGTGGATGAATGGGATGTTTCCACCCGCAACCAGGCCCGGGGCAGAGTGATGGTTAGGGATGGTTAGGGATGGCTGCAACTTGGGGCCACAGTGCCAGCAGCGGGTCCCCTTGGGCCTTGTACCTCCGTTCCTGGACAAGGGCTTCCAGGGCCCGAGTCAGGACAGTTACCGATAGTGTCGTTTCCAACCGGGTTCGCACTTGACCGGGATGGTTGGACGACCAGGCCAACTCGAATCAGGAGTTTCGGCGGTGTTGTGCGTTGATTGCGATGCGGTTCAGCTGCAGAGTGGTTCAGCTGCAGCGTGGGGACTTGGAGCCATCGGGCTGCTGGTTCGGGGCCGCAGTCGGCAGAGCATTAAGTTGCTGCAGGCGTTGAGCAAGGGCGGGTACCTGTAAAGTCAGTATGTCTGTACTTGTCACAGCGCCTAGTACCTAACACAAGGTGCCTGGATAACTACGGGATTCAGGACTATTCGTGCCTATCTCGGTCATCCAGCGTCTACTACGTACGAAGTAACACACATTATTCCCCATAGAACTGTCGACTGTTGTCAATGCCGTGCAAACCTGGAACCATCTGATGATGAGCAGCATGCTGATCAAGGCTCGGACAGCTCGAGGCTCCACAAGCTTTGATAGTTTAGCCACTGTACGAAGTAGGTAGGTCAGGAGTCGAGATACAGCCTCTCAAGCCAGCATCTGTTCAAAACACAAAGCATCATCATACGGAGTACCTTCCCGCCAGTCAGGGCTAAGATTTGGGGTGGTTAGAGCACGATGGATACAGTGTGGCTTCACTTGCCCCACACAGCTTGACTCCTGTTTCTTCGATTCTGTGCGGGAGGCTTCATCCGTTCGTCCACCCGTTTTTCGGGATGCTGCTCTACCACGGACTGTCACGGACTGTGCGCGCCTTTGCTGGCTGCTCAGGCTGCTGTAGCCTGTCAGTCGGGTTCTGACAGGCACACACGGGCCAAAAGGGGGCGTTGAGGCAAGATTCTTCATCCTTACGCTGACGTTTGTGTTTTTCTTTGCTTCTTCAAGCCACTTTTCTCCATCTGCAAACATGCGATTCCATCTTCATCGGCCCTAGACCCTGGCGATTTCTCTACGCGACCCAGCTGAGACGTTGTATGAATCCAACAATGCTCCGTTCCTTTGGTACGGTTGCATCCTGGGCGGGCTCTCCTCCCCTGGCCAGGGTTCATCAACTCCGCAGCCCACGCGGTCGGCGACGGCCGTAGCAGCAGACTACAGTCATCAGCATCCCTCCTTTCTTTCTACATGGCACTAGAACACATGGGATGGGATGGGGGAGGGATGGGGCGGCAAGGTACGGATACAGGACATGCGTCCGGAGCACTGGTCCGCAGCACTGGTCCGCATGCACGGTATCAAGGGCTCTCTCTCTTTCCCTCTCAAGGCATGTATGATTGTATCGACTATCGAAGATGCCCGTGTGCCACCAGCGCCCCGTGCTGAGTCGACCAGCGGGTTGGTTGGTCGGTTGTTTGATTGATGCCTCGCACAGACTGACGCCGTCGGACGCCCAGCGCTGGCCGCTCTTCGCATTGGTAAACCAAGGCCATTCACGGCGTGACAGGCCTCACGACCGGCCGACGGGCTTGCTTCTAGCTCCAGGCCGCTGGACCTCAGTCGCTGATCTACTCCACAAGCCACGCGGAAATGGAATGCAAGCGAACACCCACCTGAAGACTGACGAGAACAAGCTCGGGAGGGTTGGCTAGCAAGCTAGGTCAGAAACGCCCGGTGCGGGCGGGAGGCAGGAACCGGATAGGGTCCGTCAGAGCACAGTCTTGGGTTTTGACAGTCTTGACAGTCTAGACTCATGCACTTCGGACGCTTGCAGACACTCACACGCTTACGACCTTGGGCCGTTCAAAGTACTTCGTACAACGGTCGTTGCCCCGTGGCCATGAGGACGCAAGAATGAGCCGCCCGCTTGTCTGCAGCACGGAATGGAAGTCAACGGAATCCCACCCACACAGCAACGGCACTTCTGCGGCACCGCGCTACCTGGATAGACATGACTTCGCCTTCATCCACGACCAACGTTCCTCAGGAAAGGGTTGTACCAACTGCACCTACTAAGCGTGGCTTAGTTGCCCGGCCAGGCGCACCAGCAGCGAAGTAACCTCCCTTCTCAAGTTAATCTTCCAGAGGCTTAGCTGGTCCTAGTACCTATGATGGTCCAGCGAGCACTTGTTACAAACGGCCCCAATTCTCGTCGATATCAGCGGCTCCGCTACCTCGGGACGGCAGCGAGCAGAACACATGGTCATCCATCCTAGCCTACTTTGAATCTGCCTCATCTTCATGTCTCGACCGCAGCCTCACTTCATACGCGCTGTGGCGCTGCCATGTTGGCTCAAGAGGCAATTGACCGAGATGATCCGTGACGTGGGTGGAGGACGGGAACGGGAGATTGGTTGGCGACAGTCTAGTTTGGCCCGTGTAACTCACTGGTCAACCATCCTTCAGGGAATGGGTGAGTTGGCACTTGGCTGCTTCCGGGTCCCCTTCACCCTCTATGGTTTTCCCTCTGTGTCTTGGTGGTGGCCATTAGAAAAGGCAGATGGGCGCGGCCACCGAATCGACTCTCACGCAGCGCCCGACCATCCTTCCAAGGAGGACCTGATTCGAGCTCACATTGGCCAGCTTCAGGTTGCTCGATCTACGATCATGCACGGCAAGTCACAGGTCGGGTAATATTCCAGTGCCGGGTGAGGGAACCTCTTCCCTCGTGCTTGATGGCCCCCGCCTCCACAAGCCAGAGTACAACGGATTGATGCACTGGCACACGGCGCAATCATTGTAGAATCATGTCTCAGGCAGAATTCGGCTAGTTCAAAGGGTCTCACCTGGATCAGGCTGGCCAGCCGCCGCAACTGAGGAGCTGCCATTTTTGGTTGGCTGGCAACTTGCACATCACCAATTCACATCGTCGCCCGATCGCCGCTCAGCTATCCACCTCTTTCCACTCCGGCTTGTCACTTGCAGACGAAGTCCTCTTCTGGAAGAGTGGACACACTAAGCAAGTCGGCAGTGGCCAGTCACTCTTCTGCATCGGGGTTGAGCTAGCGGAGGTGATGCCACCGCACTAACTGGCGGGACTGATGCAAGGTCCTTATCCAAAGGCAAGGGTCCCCAGCCTCGCCATAGCCAACGAAGAGTTGACGTGCTGTGGACATTTCGGGTTGTGACAACCCGACAGAAGCCTCACGGTCCATGGGGCACCAACTCGACTTGCTTGCTCGGGTTTCTCCATATAACATTTCGTCTGTTCTCAACTAACCTAAGCTTCGATTTGAACGCTTAATGCGGATCTCCCGTCCTAGCCCGAGCAGTGATTCTCCATAATCCATTCAAAAGCATTTCACCCGCCACCCATGTTGAAGATTGGACGGTGGCTGGACGGGGCTAGATTTTGTTGCTCACTGTACAGAAACACAATGGCACGGGTGAATCAGGGGGCTAAAGTAACTGTCCTCTAGCCTCGATAGAGACAATTAACAAAGCATATGCCAGTCTCTCAATCCCAGCAAGCTGCAGGATTTGTGGGCATGCACTGCGTCACTCCTAGGTGTGTGATCCGCCTTCAAGCGCAGTGCATGAATAACAGAATGCATGTTGCAGACCACGACAAGACACCAATTGATACGTGTTTGGATGTTGTGGTCCGCACTTCAAACAGATGGATCTGTTTAAGACATATCTACTGCGCCTCTTCCATTCCCCGCCATGGCATCCACCCGACACTCTCTGAGTACCTGCGCAGGTTGCCCTTTGTAGTCCAATGTTATGTCTTCTTAGCTCTAGGAGTGGATTGATGCGATACCATAGTTTACTGTTTCTTCGTCTTAGTTTTCCACAATGGACGAGTCCTTTTGTGTTGAATCCGTCTTATGTGACCACTGTTGTGTCTAAGTTAGGAAGATGAACAGACTTCATGCCACAACACCAGTGTTAATGATTAATTCTTTGACCATAAACAACTCCTTGATGCAGGGTATCTCATTATGCACACATCTCGCTCGACCCGCGAACGCTCCGTCCCAAATTACCGCCTCTTTGCCTCCATTGTAAGTAAAGAAATGACCACCCTCACTAACGCCTCCTGCCATATGACTGAACTGACGGCTAGTGCATCCGGTGCAACTAAAATCGTCCAAAGCCTCAAATCAATCGTCGCCTCAAAGGGCTGTGTCTCCTGCAAAAGGACTGGTTCCTCCAGGCCACCGCCTGCGCCGGCCCCGGATTGCCCACACCCATGGTCGAACTCGAGACCAAAATTTGGGCTCGCAGGTTGTTGGCTCAACACGTTCCATAGCCTTGGTTGTATCAATTAGCTAAACTTATCACACAGAGATCATCGAGAGTGTAGCCTTACCCCTGGCTCTAGTACAAGAGACGCAGGGCATGTTGCCTTGCCGCACTCCTTGGAAGTCGGGACCACTTGGGCACTGGCCAGTCACCTCAGCTATGGGACAGCGGAATAACACTTCGTTTTGGAAACAGAGGCATTCTGGACACTGGACGGACTCTCCGGTACACATGGCGTTGTTTCTTTCGATGAATGGGGTAGTGTCAATAAACAGGTGTGGAGTGATCCCTGAAACTGTCGTTAGGCTTGTATAGAGATTTGAATGGAAGAGTTGTTACTGAGAAGAGCCGGAAGACAAGCACGATGGTGTTGGTTCGCACCTTTATACCATACAGCTACACGAACGTTGACAATGCACCAGAAGTGTTCCCAGATCAGAACTGTAGTTCCTTGAACACTGACACACCAGGGGACAATACCTGAAACTAGGAGACCTCATAAGATGTAATTACTGGTATGCTCGCCGAGATTCAGTCCGTGCAGTTGACGGACCTTGAATCTAACCGCATGGCACCAAGGATCAAGGAGATGGGCCAGCGTAATCGCGAGTCTCAACTTGTTCTTGCGGGCTTCCAGATGCTCGTTCTTTGTTCAGGAAAACAGGCGTCCTACAAAACCCGGAATTTTAATGTTTCAGGCCGTTGGCAACACTACTAAAACGTGGCAGCAGGGTTCTGACCCCGGGAGTTTTTCAGCGAGAAACATTGACAAGTGACAAGAATCTGCAAATAGAACAAGGAACACAATAGTTCAGGAACGATGGTATTTGAGTCCACGAGATCGATTCGGGCATCTCCGACGCGGAGAACGCGTAACGGTGGTGAAACCCTTGGGACTAAAAATCCCCGTTGGATGGCCTTTTGGGGAACTGCTGAACAGTATCATGAGCTGTGGCTCAGTGACCAACAAAGATATGCCAAACACGTCACCTCTATTTTGTGGTACCGCATGGACTGACCGAATAGATACTAGGTGTGTGGGACCAATAGGCGGGAGCTTGGTGCGCCTTATTGGGAGGGTTGATTGCCTATTGCTCTATCGCGGTGTTGTTTTATTGTCTCCAAACCGTGAATCACAGCCACGTCTTTAGTCTGAACAACAACCTCACCTCTATTCGTCGTGCGTCACTCGACCGCCTAGTTATTCTCAGCGATGCAATTCTGCTTCTACCACGCTCGTTTAATCCTCCCGCGCTCATTTACTACTCCGACATACGCGCTTTCACCCGGTTTCAACGATGAAATTTTCGTGCGTGACCGTCCCTCGCGGATATCTCCTTCCCTTTCTCGCAATCACTCTTTTTATCGTCCAGCTCGGCCTCTGCCTGGGTGACCTGCCGTCTCTAAAGCTGATGCAGCAAATCGTCTACAAGAGCCACTACGGAGCGACGACGGACGAGCCGCTCCCAGAGGAGGACTGCCTCGTCGATGCGGTGCAGCAGGAGCTCAACTGCATTATCATGGGGACCCTGATATCGGTTACAGTTGGAGGTGAGCATCAAAGAAAACGTGGCTTTGGAGGGGGGTATTACGTAGGACCGAAAACTGACATGTCACCAGGCGCCCTCGTCTCGTTCCCACTGGGCATCCTGGCCAACAGGATTGGCCGCGTCCCCGTGCTCGCCATGAGTATCTTTGGCCTGTGCATCTCGCAGGCCTACACCATGTACGTCTGCTGGCAGTGGAGAGCCATGCCCCTCAAGGCCATCTGGGGTCTCGGAGCTGTGCTTTTGCTTGGAGGCGGCCGAAGCGTGGCAGAAGCCATGGTCTTTACTATCATCTCAGACGTGGTTCCTGGCGTCAAAAGGTCAGTTGCATCTTTTTACTCTTTGATGGAAACGTGGGCTAAGAATCTGCGTGGTACAGGGCAACTTGGTTTCAATTGATAGTGGCCGCTCTTCTCACAGCACAATTGGTCAGTCCACTCATATCAGTAACTCTTCTAAAGACCTCGACATGGACTCCACTTTTCCTCTCATTAGGACTGATATTATTTGGGGGGTTCCTCGTCATATTCACACCAGAGACATTGCCCTCAGTATCGAGCAAAGACTCTGTGGACTTGGAAGCTGCAAAACCAGCCCCTCCTACCCTACAGTCGCTCAAGCACCTTGTCTCAGCTCCCTGTTTATTGCTTCTCCCTGGCGCAGTCTGGGCAATTCCGCTCACAACTATCCAGTCAGACCTATTTATACGATTGATGCCTGTTCAGTTTGATTGGTCCCTCAACCAGTCTGCGGTTCTTGTATCCCCGAGAAGTCTCACGACGCTCACGACACTCTGTCTAGTGCTCCCGGTGTTCGTTCTCCTCTTCGACAAGTTCGCAAGTGGCCAGCTGTGTCGCCTCCACCATTGGCTCGCTCGCGGAAGCGCCTTACCATTCGTTACAGGATCTGTATGCCTCACGATGATCGCGAGCGAGAAATTGATCGTTGCGGGCCTCATCATCTCAGCACTAGGCTCGGGCCTGCCCACCCTTTGCAGGGCGATGCTGGTGACCGCCATGGGAGGTGAGAGGACTGGCTCGGTTTTTGGTGTACTGGCGGTAGGAGAGGTTATAGGGTTCCTAGCCTTTGAACTTGCCATGGGGTCCTTGTTTGGTGTTGGGCTTCGGACGTGGATGGGGCTGCCATTCTGTCTGGGTGTGGTTCTTGCCTTCGGGATCGGCGTCACGACGTGGATGGTGCCGGTTCCGCGGTTGGAGTATACGGAGAGCTAGACCAATGGGAGGTGTCATGGCACTTTGATGCTATTCGTGTGTTTACATGTTTGACCATATCCCGCTCGCAAGGGATGCGGGAGCGTTGACATCACCGGCAAATTACCAGAACAACGGAACTCTGCCGATTTCTCAACAGAGACCAAGCTACGGAAGATAGTTGAACCCTATCTTTGCGTTACCATTGGCTTGGCTTGGATCTTGTCTATGCCACAACCCATGGTCTTTTTAAGCCAGTCTGGTCTCCAATTTCGTAAGGCCGTAGTTGCCCAACAACTCGCTGTTATCAAACCCAATGCCTTGCCTCACCTTAGCTATCTGCCCGAGACCGCTTGGCCGCCTCGCTCTCCACATCACAAGAGAGCAAGTGACGTGGCTACCTCGAGGGTGTACGTGCGTAGGAGTCTTGATCGACAGAAGCTAGTTAGGCTTCTTTCTGTATGTCTCAGAACACGCATAAAGAAGCACCCAAATTGCCACCGAATTCTGGGCCCGACCTGTAAGAGCCACCGAAGGCACGGCAAGCGCTGAACGTGCAGGACACAAAGTTGATTTTGCTAAAAGTACTAAATGGCTTTCTTTTGATACAATGGCAGATGCGTCACATGGGAGGCTGGATGATAAGCGATAGCCTGGGGCGATGATGCAATTCCCCTCTCAGTTTGTCACGCACAGGCCGAGTTTCTAACAACAGCCTACCTCATTGACCGAAAACCTGTGTTGCTGTATTGGAATTGAACAAGTCAAGATGACGCTTGTCAAGGTCGAAACGGAAGAGGCCCTCCGTCACATCATCAACACAACTCCAATCATCGACCATCATGCTCACCCGCTGCTCAATCTGAGCTCGATAGCCAAACACCCTCTGCTATCAATCTCAACCGAAGCTCATGGTGACGCTATAGAAGCTACCAAGACCGGCTTGGCACATCTCCGCGCCGTCAAACAGCTTTCTGGCATTCTGGGCTGCGAGGCAACATGGCAGGCGGTTTCGGCAGCTGTGGAAGCGAAGCAGAGGGGGGACTACGACGCCTGGGTGTGGAGGTGTCTCTCCGGAATCGAGAGCATTCTCGTGGACGATGGCTTCAGTGACGCCACGGAGGTGGAGCGATACAACTACTTCGACAACTTTACCAGGAGTCCCAGCAAACGCATAGTCCGCATTGAGCACGTCGCCGCCGAAATCATCGACCAGACGTGCTCCAAGTTCAAGAGCGCTGGCGATGCCTTCAAGACCGTCATCGAAAGCTTCCACAAGGCCATTCTGCAAAGCATCCAGGACCCAGAAGTCGTTGGCTTCAAGTCGGTCATTTGCTACCGGACCGGTCTGGCCATTCCTACAAAGATGGACATTGAGGCCGCATCCGAGGCCTTTCTGCACATATTTGAACAACAAGAGTCAGGTCTTGTAAAAAAATTCACCAGGGTGGACCACGCTGGTCTCAACGAGTATTTCGTCCACCATCTCGCAACGTTGATTCGAGACAGCCAAGGTTCTCACAAGAAACCCATCCAGTTCCACACTGGACTTGGGGACAATGAAATAACCCTGACAGAATCTTCGCCCGCGCACCTGCAGAATTTCATCCGGGAGTATCCCACAGTCCCCATTGTGCTCTTGCACGCCAGCTACCCTTATATGCGCGAGGCAGGCTATCTGGCGACAGTCTACTCCAACGTGCACGTTGACCTAGGCGAGATCTTTCCGGTAGTCAGTCGCGACGGCCAGGAGGCTGTGATTCGGCAGATCCTGGAACTGTGTCCGTATTCCAAGATTCTCTGGAGCACAGATGGGCACTGGTTTCCCGAGACGTATCTTCTGGCAGTGAAACAGGGGCGAGAGGTCCTCTATACCGTTCTCACCGACTATGTGCGCAAGGAAGACTTGACATGGGCGCAGGCAGCTTACTTGGTAGAGGACATCTTCTTTAACAACTCAAACAAGCTGTACAAGCTTGGGTTGGAACTCAAGCCTCTGGTTTCCAAGGCCACAACCGATGTCGTGGCATCTACAGATAGGAACATCCAGATTTTGACCAAATCGCTAAAGGGCAACGAGGAAGCTCGTTTTCTTCGCGTGTATTGGAACGACATGACAGCCATGCCGCGAATGAGAGCCATTCCGATCCGGCGAGTCTGGTCACTGTTGCATAGCGGCGAGGAGTTATCATTCGGAGTGACCAAGGCCAGTCTCGGCCTGCTCCAGAACGATGTGCCTGCGCCGGGTGTTACGCCGTCTGGCGAGTACAGACTGCACCCAGACCTGGAGACGCTTCGTCCTGGCCCGCGAAAGGGTCATGTCACTGTGAGCGGAGACTTCAAAGAAATCGATGGATCTGCCGTGTCGCTGTGTCCACGGACGCTCCTGAAACGAACACTGGAAAAGGCAGCTCATCACGGGTTGGCATTCGTCCTCGGGTTTGAGATTGAGCTGCTCCTCGTGCGCCGCGTGGAGAATGATACCAAGTATGAATATTTGGACGGAGATGGCCATGCGTGGTCTATTGGGAGGGCGATGGAGCACGAAGGGGCAGCTGGGGTTCTCGAAGACGCGATCGAGCAACTGGATGCGGCCGGTGTTTACATCGACATGGTTCACCCCGAGAGTGCAAACGGGCAGTATGAAGTCATCCTTCCCAAAGCACCGGCACTCGAGGCCGTGGATACCCTCCTCTACGCCAGGGACATCATCAGCAACTATGCAACCAAAAATGGCTTTAAGATGACTCTCCATCCAAAACCGTTTGCGACGGCCTGTGGTACGGCGGCTCACGTCCACATGTCCATCTCCACGCCAAACGGGTCCGACAAGAGCGTGTACGAGCCATTCTACGCAGGGATATTGAAGCATCTCCGCGCCCTCGCAGCATTCACGTACAGCAGCTTGACGAGCTACGAGCGCGTGCAGGACGGGTGCTGGGCGGGAGGAACTTGGGTCGCCTGGGGCACGCAGAACCGCGAGACGCCGCTGCGCAAGATCGAGGGAAGCCACTGGGAGATGAAGTGCATGGACGGCATGGCCAATCCGTACCTGGCCATCTCGGCGGTGTTGCTGGCGGGCGTCGATGGTGTCGCAAGACAGGAGAAGTTGGTATGGGCAGACTGCGAGCATGACCCAGCCACACTCTATGTATCGGAACGAGAAACATTCAACATAACGGAGAGGCTGCCCATGAGTATCAGCGAGGCTCTCGAGGCGTTGCAGTTGGATGATGAGTTGGGAGAGATCCTAGGTCAGGACCTTGTAGAACGCTATGTGGCAGTGAAAAGGGCCGAGACGGGAATGCTCGAGGCGATGGGAGACGATGAGCGTAGACGATGGATCATGGAGCGATACTGAGCAGACCTGCGTAAAGAGAAGATTGTAATGAGTGAGTGGGAGTAAGGAGTGCATGCAGAGCAATCATCCGAGTGAACCGGGCTGTCTTGCCTCTTGTCAGCTCCGGCCGACCATGGCGGTTCGTGATCACGTCAAAGTGATCTGAACAAGTGAGCTAAACGTGAATGTTGAGGTCCGGCATTACCAATTGGCTGAGCTTCACTGTCAGAGACAGACGCGCCAAATTGACGTCTTTCTCGAGAGACCGGCAAGGGGTGGAAAAAGAACACAACACACGCAATTAGGATAAGTGTTAGTAATTTAGACTGCTTTAGTTAAATATTTACCTTTCTTTCTTTGGCTTTATGCTATGATATAGTTGTTGCTTATTTCTTTGAAGAAGCAAATGGGTTCAGTTTAGTGAGAGAGGCAAATTGGTGTGTGGTTGAACTGTAAAGTTATTGTTACTATTGGGAAGCTGAGTTAATGGGTGTAAGGGGGAGGGTTGGGAAATGACGGATGGCAATGTTTCAACGGTGGTGAGATGGTCTTGGGCACAGAGTGTGAGTAGCTTTGCGAGAGGACGAATGCCTTTCTTTGGAAACGGTTGAAGATTCCCACTCAAGAGAGAGCGGAGAGGTGCATTGTGGACTGATAGAGTCTACCTTGAACCATGATATCTGATCATGTACTGTGCTTCGTATGTCACATACGTGCGACTTGGCTAACTTTACCAGCCGCCAATGGAATTCCAGATTCTAAAAGAAGCGCAAGCGAGACGGATTTGTTAGTTGTTTCAAGTTACTTTTCCTCGAGCTCTCATTCCTTTTGATGTTCCGCTGGCTGCTCACTAACGGGATGTCGTCATCGCATCGGCGATGAAAAGGCCTAGAAGGGCCTATGAGTGACAGTTAATCCACTAGGATATGTGTGCAGGAGTGGACCTGGGATGATTCTGTGGACGCTGGATAGAACAGGCGAGAATTATCCCATCCCCAGTTGAGCTACCCATGCTTGGTGGGAATTATTATCCATCTCCAGTAGGATTATTTGCCTATCCCCGGTGGAATTGCCCATCTCCAGCGAGAGTGGAGAGTTCCAGCTGGAGCGGTGCGCAGCAAATAGCCCCAATGCCTTCGAGCCGTACGTAGCGCGAATGGTTGACCCAGCGCGGAGGGTGAGCTCCGCAGTCCGCTGTGCATAAACCCACCTGGAGTAGTCTAAGATGAGGCCTGTGATTGGATGGAAACGAGGCCATGTGTGTTGTGCCAAGGCAGCCCTGTGGGCTTTTCTCCTTTGGCTCAGTGGGAGAGTGGGCACAACTTCGATCCGACACGATGGCCGCTTTCATATCATCTGTCTGACGGGCCGATCATGGTCGCTTTTGGTAGCGAGGGGTGCTGGCTAGGGCCGGAGGGAGAAGCTGACTCCGACGTCTGGGGCGATGCTTTGTGGAGGTACTCCGTATTACACGGAAGAAGACAATGGCATCTAGTCGGCCGCTACCGATTATCGAGAAGCGTTGATGACGGTGATGCCAGCATTTGGCATGGGATTTTGCTTTTCCTGATGACATGGCGACGAGGCGAGCTAAGGAAGAACAGCAATATCAAGGACGGACATGCACGACCATTAGCATTGCTACCTGGCTTGGTCCGCACCCGCTAACTTGGGTACCTGAGGTAACCAAGTACTAGGTAGGTGCCTAGGTACGTATGGTACCTAAACGTCAGCGCCCCCAGTGAGCCGAAGGGGAGCGCGGCACGACAAATTGTCTGCATGCTGCATGTATCTTCGTCCTGACTAAAGACAGACAGGCGACCAGCTCTGCGGATGAAGCACAATGATAGACAATTAAAGATGCGCCGCCCGTCGATCGGGAGGTGTGCAAAAGATTAAAGTCAAAAGCTTAAATGCTAATTGATGGCGAAGAGAGAATCCCTGATGATTTAGCGATGGGATTGACATTGATTCAGCTTGTGTTGCTCGTTCCTCAAGAAACGGGCTAGCCGTAAGTACTACGTACAGGTGCTAGACGGCCAAGCGTCCGCTTTCGTGGCTCGGCTCCCCCATGCCGCGCCAGCCCGACGCGGTCTTGATCGACAAAGGACCATGCGAGGAGACGAAGAGACATGGCTCCGAGTTCCTTTCTTTCTTGCGATTCCTCCGGCCCCAGTTACATCCAGGTGTTCTTGTAGCAGTTACTGTCCGTTGCGCTGTCAAGAGCCCTGCGCATCGAGTCTTTCCAGCCCTAAGTTTCCAGCCCTTACAACCTGCCAAACTGTACGGAGTACCTACCTAGACGACGGCTGCGTAGACCAATTTGAGCCCTGCCATTCGTCGCTCACCACATCACCACCTACTTTTGTGCTGGCTGCGACAACCACCACTGTGAGAAATCCCAGTCACTCTAACGTCTACTCTCTCCCTCTTCCTCTCTCCAGAGCCTCCCATTCCTCCTCCGGCTATCAGGCTCTCGCAACATCCCTTTCCCCATTCCTCCATTCCCCATTCTCCCAGTATTCTCTCTCTCCACCACTCCTACAGCCCCAAAGCCCGGCGGATCGACTGGACCGCCGACCCCGGCTGCTTTCCAGTGGGCCACGGGTGCTGCTCTCCAGTTTCTAGTCTCCATCCAGTCTTCAGTCCTCTCTAGCCTCTCTCAACTAAGTAGCTAGTCTCCAGAGTCTCCATCACACCTCCCTGCCAGTGCTTTTCTGCTGATCGCCGATCTCACGTCCCTCAAGTCGCTTACCCCTAGAGGCTCAGAGTTCCAAAACACCGGTACCAACGCCTAAACCCGCTTCGTCTGCACCATCGCCACGACATTGCGACGCGCCACGACCGAGAAACGGGACACAGGCCCGAAGCCTTTGCTTTTGCAAGTCAACACGGCCGCCGCCGCCTTGAGCAGGGTTTTGATTATCGACGTTTGATTTCGACCTTCGACCTTCGATTTTTGTCCTTCGATTTGATCCTCGCCTCTTCTCCCGAACCGTCCGGTCCGATTCCCCTTCATCCGCTGCTCCATCGACTCCATCGATCGTCCGATCCTTTACATCCCAAGACGAACCGACGATGCCGTGTCGCCGCAATTGACCCTCGGTCCCTACTTTCCAATCTGCCTACCATGAGGATCGCTATCCGCGAGCAGCTGATCGCCCTCGTCCTGATCGCCATCCTCGCCGCTCTCGCCGTCGTCTCCATTCCGACCTGGATCTATGTCAACCGCTTCGTCATCGACGTCGAGCGCGAGGGCTTGACGCTCACGGCCTCCCTCAAGGCCTCACGCATCTCTGCCGAGCTCGACCTCGTTCAGACCAGCTGCTACACCATCACCTCGCGCATCCTTCTCCAAGATGCCCTCGGTGACTTCTACAGCACCGGCGACGCCTCCTGGGATCAGGCCACCGAGGACATCGAGAGCGCCCTGGCTGTCAGCGCCGACACGGGCCTGTTGCAGGCCAGGCTCTACTCGAGGAATAAGACTGGCGCGTCCAATGGCGGCCTGTTTAATGTGACCGCGGCCAGCGTTCCTGAGATTATCCTACCGTATACGAACTCGGCCGGCGACCCCGTAAAACTTGGCGACGATGAATTGGGCTACCCTCCGTCTCTTTATCCCAACATTACTTACATCAATCTCGGATACGCGAACCCTATTCGAAACGACACCGCGGCCTTCGCTGCCGAGGCGTTTAAAGACGTACGCATCTATCGCGACGGCGGGCTTCTGCTCGGCCCGCTCGTCCTTAATGAGACGACCGCGCTCATGTCCATCACCGTGCCTGTCAGAGATAACAAGGACAGATTCATCTTGGGTTACATGACCGTCGTCGCCCTGGCCTCCTCACTGACCGAGGTGAAGCAATCCCGCGAGGGATTGGGAAAGACTGGCTCTGTCCTAGTCATTGGCCCCAACGAGGCCTACAACCGCTTTAACACGAGCAATCCGGCCAGTAACATTACCTACACCCCAGACCGCGAGGCCTTTGGCGATGTCCTCGTCAAGTTCGTTCTCCCTCCAGAAACCTCATCTGCGCAAGGAGGACGCCACAAGAAGTATCAGTTTCTAAGTCAGGATGAGAACAAGGCCTTTCCCGTCAAGATGTATCCGGCGGCCCTGGATTCGTTTACAGGACACTACGACACAGTCAACAACGCCAGTTCCTTGCTCAACACACACAATGAGGAGAATATCAAAGTAGCTGTTGGATTCGCCCGCACGCAAACACCCCTTGCGAACTGGACAGTTATCGTCGAGAAGGCCAAATCGGAGGCATACGAACCCATTGACACCCTGCGCAACATTCTCCTTGGAACCGTGTTCGGGACTGTTGGATTCATCATGTTACTGCTTTTTCCTTGTGCTCATCTTAGCGTCATGCCGATACGCAAACTCAAAGCCGCAACAGAAAAGACGGTCAACCCGCCAGGGTACGAGGAATCTTTTATAGACTCTGACGTTGATGAGGAACTGCCAAGCTCCGGGGGCATCTCGCAAAAGTCCAAGAAGGGATTCATTGCCAACATGGTTCGGTGGGCTCAAGGGAAACCCAGGAAGCCTGCGTCGGGTTACGATGCAGCCCGTCGCATGTTTAAAATCCCTGGAAAGGTCGACGACCGCAAGCACATCATCACCGATGAGTTGACAGAGCTCACCGGAACATTCAACGACATGAGCGACGAGTTAGTAAAGCAGTACATGTCACTGGAAGTGAAGGTGGCCCAGCGAACGAGGGAGCTGGAGGAGAGCAAGAAGGCAGCCGAGGCCGCAAACGAAAGCAAAACTCTCTTCATCGCCAACATCTCGCACGAGCTAAAGACACCGCTCAACGGCATCCTTGGCATGTGCGCTGTGTGCATGGAAGACACTGACATGACGAGGATCAAGCAGTCCCTGAAGACGCTGTACAAGTCGGGCGACTTGCTTCTACATCTCTTGGAGGATCTACTGAGCTTCTCAAAAAATCAGATTGGCAACCAACTCAGCCTTGAACTAAAAGAATTCAGACTGGCCGATATTCGATCTCAAATTCTGACCATCTTCGACAAGCAGGTGCGAGAAGGAAAGATAAGCTTCTCCGTTAAGTTCATCAGTTCGGACATAATAGACTTTTCAACGAGCCCAGACCGGTCCGAGGGCGAGACGAGACTGCCGGCCTTGGGCCCACACGGGACGGGGCGTCTCAAGGATATGTGCCTCTGGGGCGACCAGCACCGCATTCTGCAGGTCATCATCAACCTCGTCAGCAACAGTCTCAAGTTCACGCCTCCAAACGGAAAAGTCGAGGTCCGTATCAAGTGCCTCGGTGAAATGGAGACCCATAATGAGGATGAAAGCCGCACATCTTCACTATCAAGGAACTCCCGGAACAACTCTCGTTCAGGTCGCACGCGTAATCGAGATCGCGGAGGAGCTACCCCATCACAATCCAGCAGCTCGGGACCTACTCCGAATGGCACCCGCTTCAACGGCACCGGCACCGCCCTTTCCATTAACCCAATGGATCCCAAAGCATCACAACACGTCCGCATCCGCGAGAGATCACCTACTCCTCCACCGCCAGGAGCCAAGTCCTATGTCTTTGAATTCGAAGTGGAGGATTCAGGTCCAGGTATCGCAGAGCACATGCAACAAAAGGTTTTCGAGCCCTTTGTCCAAGGAGATTTGGGCTTGAGTAAGAAGTTTGGTGGCACCGGACTAGGACTGAGTATCTGCCACCAACTTGCCGGTCTCATGGGAGGGTCAATAGGACTGAAGAGTACCCCTGGAGTTGGCACAACCTTTACGATGCAGATTCCTCTCAAATACGTGAAGGACAGGTAAGCATCTCCCTCCCCCCTTCAAGGACCAAACTCACCTTCATATCAAGGGCCTCCAGCACAGCCTCGAGCAGTATTAAATCCAGGCCACCCAGCGTAGATGCCACAGACGTCGAAGCGCATCGCAATTCCGGCACTCCGAAAGCTGCTACCGAGACCAAGACCCCAAGCGTCCTCCCGCAACCTCGACTAGTCGGTCTCAGTCTACCGTTCTTCGCCGCGGACCCGCCACAGCCAAGGAGCGCAGATCAAAGGATGGCCGCCATCGACCGAGCCATGGCGAATAAGACCAGCCAGGGCAAACTTCGTGTCCTCGTTGCCGACGACAATTCAACCAACGTAGAGGTCGTCAGCAGGATGCTCAAGCTCGAAGCCATCTACGACGTGACCATTGCCAAGGATGGTCAGGAGGCCTACGATCTCGTCAAGGCGACCATGGAGCAGAACCAGTCGTTCGATGTCATCTTCATGGACGTCCAGATGCCGAACCTCGACGGCCTCCAAAGCACTCGCCTCATCCGCGAGATGGGCTACACGTCCCCCATCGTGGCACTCACAGCCTTCTCCGAGGAGAGCAACGTCAAGGAGTGCATAGACTCTGGCATGGACGAGTTCCTCTCTAAGCCCATCCGGCGGCCCGCCCTCAAGCAGGTGCTGAAGAAATTTGCCACCATCCCAGAGGAGCCCGAGACGCCTAGTTCTGTGACCGACAAGATCAATTCAGAGAAGCAGCGTTCCGAGGCCCAGCCGGTCCAATCTGAGAAACCACCCAGGGAAATGAACGGCGATGTCCATCCACCTCGAAATCCGTCACACAAAGAGAGTACAAATGGGGCTCCCAAGGAGGGCTAGCGGCCTCTTCTTGTCAACACCTAACCCTCAATAATGCCTTGCTTCCAAAAATGACACTACACCTGCAACGCGTCAACGGCTTCACCATGCTGTTTTTTCCGCATGGCCCAGCAAGGCCTTCTCTCGACCATGATCCGCGTTTATTGTCTTGATCCTAATACTCTACCAATCAGCCATTCCCGCCGGCGAGCCTCTGTGTCTCCGAAGCGCGACAATGTTCAGCCACGGAACGGCGATTGCATCCGTCACACACCTCCAGTGATTCAACAGCGTTGACAAATTTCTACATAAACCGATACACATGTTGTATGCATACCTTGGCATCCTACATCCTTTTTAAAAACCTCTAGTTTCTTTTCAAGCCACAAAAGTCCAAAGCAGGGCGAAAAATTTCTTTGTTTTTCGGGGTTGGCCTCATCATTTGGTTTTTCTTCGATTTTTGGGGGCTGGAAAAAGAACCCCCCCACGGTGTCAGGGGTTATCGGTACCAATGGGGTTTTTTTACATACATATATTTATGGGTTTATACGGCTTCGTTCTTGCTCTCGTCATACTTGCCCACCTTTTTCATTTTTTATTCCTTGACTTGGCTCGAGACCGACGTACATCTGCAAAACAGAAGGTCGGTGTGCATACACATGTCCATATACGAAAGGGGAGGGGTGGAAAACGGCACAGCCGGATTCGAAAAGGAGATTCCGGTGGCGTGGGCGCTGTGATGGGAAGATGTGTGGAAGAAGGAAGAGAAGACGTTCTGGGCGTATCTGCATATACACATATAATCAGTCATTCGTCCCTTGGATGAGGGGATCAGCATGTCAGCCGCATCGTCCCGTGAATTGCAACACTTGTTGGAGCGAAGGCTCCCGTTTCCAAACAATCACCCAGTGTGCCGAATGACTCATAGCACCAGTCAATTCCTAAGTCCAGGGCCTCGCCTTAATCTTTGCCTGTCAAGCTTGCTGTGACGACTGCATCACTAGCTTGCCTCGTGTAGAATGAGCGTGGCAAGCCAGATAGCTGTCATCGTACAGATGCGTCTGATTGCAAGACACGAAAATAGGCAATGGTTCTACCAACTGACTCACTACTGATGTAGTCCCTTGTCGAGTATTTATCAGGTAGTTGACTCACCGTAACGCGATATATATGCAATTTCGGGCCAAAAGTCTCCGCACACCCGACCAGAATACATTAAGATATCACTTTTAGGCACATTGAGAGGATACGAAATTATAGGCTATTTTATAGCTCTAGTGCTGTAGTCTATTCATTTTAGGCTATTTTATAGCTAACGTCATTGACATAATCTTTATATAAGAATGCTGGGTCTTAATATGAGTGCACGGAGACTTTTGGCCTGAGACTGTACCAAACACCAAAGTCGAGCATGCATATCGTCAAGCACATGTGCCTTTCTTGTCCTACCCCTTATTCCCCCAGTTCAGTCCTAGATAATTCACAAGAGTTCGCTTGTGAGTTTTCAAAAACACCAATATTCTTCACATGCTCATCAAGAGGCGCACGCACTTCTAACGAGCAAAATACACACCAGCATGTTAGTCATGTTGTAATCATCATTCAATATCGGTAGCAATGTCAATGCAGCAACTGCAGCCTGGCCAGCCCATGAAACCCTCTGTTACCATTCCCAGTTGGTATAACAGCTCCTCTGTAACCGTGGGTTGATGTTTCCCGTCCCAGTTGTCCCGTGTTCATCCCAACCCAGGTAAGCCAGCCCAGGCATAAGCCAAAAAAAATAATTTATGAAAACAAAGTACTGGACAACGGCTAAAAGGTTGATTCAAGATAATAGTAAAGTGAAGAAGACGAGTCAAGAAAAAAGAAGGAAAAAAAAGAAACTCCGAAGCCAAGATGGGACAATGCCACCACAAAGCAAGATATACCGCCCCGCACGACATGCGACCCCGGAACGCCACTCCAGCGAAATCCCAGCCGCTCTCACCGACCAGAAGCTCGGGCGCCGCGCATTCAATCTTCAAGATTAGGAGTACTCAAAGAAGAGGCAAGCTGAAACAGAAGTGGATGTGTAATGAGAAAGTCGTGTGCTTCGTGACACCCATCCGGTCAGTGTCAATAGAGCCACATCTCGGAAGATTGCTACCCCGTGACCCCATGGCAACCACTGAGAGAAAACGGCGATTGTTGAAAATGTCCGTAGAAAGTAAGCAATAATACACCCATGTCATGAATTGGTTGCGTGGAACACACTGAGGCCATCCAGGCAAAAATGCTTGAGGGGAGACTAGATTTCCATGCGGCCTGCAATGTCCTCGCTCATGTATCTTTCCAAAGGCTTGTCGAGCATGTCAACGTCGTCGAGATCATCGTCTTCGGCATAGTCGTCATCGGAGAAGGCCACGAGATCGCCGTCCTCTCCGCGGTTCCAGAAAAGACCATCATCGTTCATGTCGTCGCCTTCATCAAAAGGTACTAGCTCGGCATCTCTATCCCCGAGCCAGTAATTGGCACGTTTTTGAGCACCGGCGGAGGCGATCTCCCGCTGCTGGTGATTCCGCGCCAGGTTCATCGGTCGCAAAGTTGGGCTTTGAGATGAGATGACGGGAACGACGCGAACATAGAGATAGGCGACGCGCTTCAAGGCGCGATTGAAGAAAAAGTAGTGCACAGCCCAGATAGCACTCTCATCCTCCTCGAAGGGATCCGTGTCGGGATGATAGCTGAAGATGGTGCACTCGTTCAAATGCATCTCCTTGTCGATCAACGACCAGCATTGGGTTCCCCAGATAGAGTTCGATTCGCTACCGAGGGATGAGCCAAGTGACTTGGGCTCGAAGCTTGGCCGGACATTTTGCAGGATCGAGTCGAGGTTGACCATGACGCGTCGCAGATTTCGCTCACGCTTAAAATCGTCGGGTCGCAGGACGTGGGAAAAGTCATAGTGCGGGTGACTCGCATTTAGCGTCGCAATCAAGTAGGCAAAGGTTCTACGACTTGACATGTCTGACAAGGGACCAAACGCGCTTGAGTGGGAAAACAGCTGCATACTCGGTGACGTTGCTAACATGTGCTCGCGCTCTGGGGGTGACAGGCTTGCACCAAGCTTGAGGAGAGCCTCGTGTTGTGAGTTGAGGTCCTTGTCGATATTCTTGTACAACTTCTTGTCTGAGCCTGTGGATTTCGTCGTGTAGAGATCGCATCCGCCAGTAACATTGCAGTCGGGAGTGTTAAAGTTGAGCGCGCCAGTAACGGCCTCAAAATCTTGTACGGGTAGATACTGCCCAGGTGTCAGCGTCGGGCAGCCTTGCGGCGTGAATTTCCAGTGTCGCATACCTTCATCTTGTGGTGGGTGAGCGATACAGCTCAGATAGGATAGTGAGGCGATGATGGTTGCGCTTCTGAGGGTGGATGGTGGTTGGTGGGTGGTGTTGTCAAGATCGATTGAGCGCAATCGGTAGGGAGCGAATTGCGTCAGCGTGGAGTTGGATGGGCCGAGAGGGAGGACGAGGCGAGATGTGTCGTGATGCGATGCGATACGGTGCGATAAGATGCGATGCGACGCGATGGCAGGAGGAGTGGACGAGGCGGGGGTGGTTGAAGCTGGTCGCGGGCGCACGGAAGGCCACGATGGCAAAAAGTTGGAGGGATTGAGTTGGATTGGAGGGAAGGTCGATTGATAGTCGGGAACAAAATCGCCGGAGCCTAGCCGGTCGCGGGGGATGTTGGTAAGGGTGCAGGAGCTTTGAATCTTGATTGATGACGAAAGCGAGATGTGCACAAGGCAGGTGCGATAACCGGCCGGCACTGCCTTGAACGGTAGATGGGGTAGGTAAGATGGGGAGATGATGAAAGGTTGGGGGGGTTGACGGGTGATGCTTGCGATTGATGCGTTGGATGCGTCAAAGAGCAGATGAGGGAAGCTCGGAGAATGTGGGAAGGAGGGGTGGGCGGCAGTGAGAGTGATGAATGTATGGATCGATCGAAGGGAATCACCGGCTGTGGCAACGGCTGCGATATGCGAATGAGGTCAGCGAGCGGCTTTGGCTTTGTCTCTCTGGCTCTGTGCAACAGCGTGTGAGTGAACTGATCTGGCTGGCACGGGGTCTCAACGAGCGTTGTAGCGTCGCACCCGGCCGGCTCGCCCGTGCTTGGAGGACCCGTTCTGGGGGGATCTGGGGGGTGGAAAGCCGAACAACTGGGGCCGCTATCGCTGGCCTGCTGCTGCGCCTGGCTCGGGATTCGGATGGGGGTGATTGAGGAGTTGGGGAGATATGACTGGGGGGGTTCTCCGATAGGAATGGCGCCCTTGCCATCCATCCCGTGAACGGACAACGCCATATCCAAGGCCCATACCTGACCTCACGTTAATAAGGTGTCCGTGGGCCATGGCCCATAGCAGATGCCAGGTGGTAAATGGCTGACTTTCCACTCGCCCCTGGGTCTAGGCCCCAGCGCTGCTTCCAGTCCAATCGATGGCGGCCAACTGGGGCCAAAACTAAAAGGGGTCATGATTGTGGACTTGGGGGTCACCTTGTCACCCGAGCTTGTGAAGCGGTGACAACGAATGGGACGGGACAGTGCCACCACGAGCCGTCATGTTATACCCACGCGTCGGCATCGTGCATCTTCCTGTACGTCGTCATGTACCGGTACTCTTCTCGCACTCTTGTTGTAGACTTTGCGCACTAGGGAGAAAGTTCAGTCATCAGCATCCAGCATTCGTTGACAAGGAACGTGTAGGCAAGTAGAATCGTCTCTGTTGATTTCTGCGGGCGGGGCTCCCCAGCAGTTGAGTCGGGTTGGATGAACACGAGGGGGAGGCCAACGTGCTGGACTTCGTGGGCCTCAGTGGCATGTGCCAGACTAGAGCGGGTGCAACATACAGGATGAGGGCCATCATCCATCGTCACCTCACTCGTGGTCGCGGGGAGCCTTGGCCGATCCAATGGCTCGCCTGTTGAGTGCAGGCCCATCCCCGTGCCAGGCTCTGCCCTCGCGTTGCTCGCTCATGCATGTATCCCGGAGCCCCCAAGCCTCATCTCTTGATATAAAAGAGGGTGGTGTTCCACCGTCCAAGATCTACAAACAAGGCCTCATCGACCCGAAACTCCCAAACACCGCCTGCGCCGGTTCCCACGCTGTAATCATACGTGTCCTCTCTTCACATTGAAGAGATTGCTCAGCCGCCTGAGTCTTGCCCATTATAACAGCCCAATATCCTTGAGCGACTCCTTGATTTCATCCGAGACCTGTTTAATCCATTATCAATGCTTGGTCGGTACACGCGGGCCAGACATGCTTCGTTCTGCGGAAGCTTCTAGGTAAGCTGGGTCGCTTCGTAGCGCCTGTCGAATCGGGCCAGGCAGCCATCTCGGGTCGGTGGGCATTGTCTACATGAGTTTGGTGACTTCGTCCTCAACCTATGTTGGGGTTTCGTGTCAGCTTAGACGTAGACTTGCCGTCGGTCCGAGGTATGCAGAGCCATCATCAAGCAGCACGCCACAAGGCAACTAGGCAATCACCTATCCATACGTACCTCCATATCTTCGAGAGAGTCTTGCTGCCCAATGCATCGAAGCACGTTCTTCTTGCTACTCTCTTGGAGCTCGCCGGCAAGCAGCAGTTCATCCAGGATATAGTATGCCTTGGTGAAGGAGAAGATGATATCCAGCTCGCAAACATTGCCGTAGTACTTATCCATCTGCTCAACGTATCGGTGGATGATTTCGAGGGAGATCAGTTCGTTGTCCTCGGAGGAGCAGCCGGCGATGAAGAAGAGGGACGCATAACGACGGTAGACAATCTTTGTATCTATCCCCAAGCTATCAGCACTTCTCCCAACCCGCTTGCGGGAGATGGATGTAAGCGGGGAAACCAACCCTTATATTCGAGGAAATTGCACATGCGTGTTCGGCGGGCAAGCACAAGCTGGGACACGTCCTTGACGATCTTGGCCTTGTCTTTGGGAGACAGTGTCGAGAACCATTTGGCAAGACGCTGCAGTCGAGGTCAGCCGGTGTTTACCTAGGGGTCGCATGCGAGTACGTGAGACGCACCACTTTGCCCTGGCGGGATAGGAGAATGAGGTATCTGGAAGGTCTCAGCGTCAGTTGCCGGGACGGGCTAGCAGCCGTAGAGGAGCGTACTGAATCGCCATTGTGAGATGTTTTCACGTCGCCGAGTTGGCTTGGGGACGTGCAACAGAATGCGGAAGGAAAGGTTTCGCGTGGTTGGCGGGTGGCGGCGGGTTGGAGATGCAATTCTGGACACGGAGCGATTTTGGCTGGTTGGTGACGAGCGGAATTCTTACCTCAGTCAGTACCCACGCAACGAGCTGGCCCGGCAGCCGTGCCCAGGCAAGGCCAGGCTTCCGGAATGGGACGGAGTACAGGTCACTGAGGTCAGTGCTCACTGAACTTTTGAAGCAAGCACCGGCAGGCAGGCACCTAGGTCTGTGCAGAAACCACCCTGACCCCGCTAGCCGGGACCGACAGCAAATCCCAATGCAACCATCGGCAGCCACTCTCGGCCCCAATTAGAGCCTATTGCTCTGTTTTATTAGTGCATTTCTTGCCGGTTTCCCAGCGCATTCGACCGCCCGACGAATTGATGATCATCTTCAACTGGCCCAAGGCTCAACTCAGCACAACACGAAGCCGTAGGAAGATATCAAGGATCTATTCAAATCTCCGAATCTCACTCTACTCCAAATCTGCTCTGATCGCCTGCTACCTAAGGATCCCAGGCATTGCTCGACATTTCATTACTAGTAGCCGGCCTGGGTATGCGAAAAAGGCGTTACCCCGCCTGAATATAGCATCACCAGGTCTCCCCTCCACCACGCGACACTGAAAGATACCTCCCAAATTTCCGCTCCACTCGCCATCTCCTCATGCCCCGTTGCCCACGTCCTGCGGCATTCACATCCAGACAATCCCATTCGGCTAGTTCCCATCGTGTGTGATTGCATTACATTCCTCTTGGAGAGAATCAGAAGGATTAGTAATTGCCCCCTCGCGGTCCCCCACGTTGTCTGGGTTCCCAAGCCCGCCACAAACCACCGGACTGTGGAAGCTAGTTTTTGGCCCGCCACCACCCTGATAAAGGCTATTGCGTCTGCCGCATGCGTCTGTTGCGAACCTGGAAGTGTGCGGCTCGAAGACGCCGAAATTTTTCCTCGCTCTCGCTCTCCTCTTAAAGATCGGCCTCATCCTCATCCTCTCCCTCGCTTTTGCCTTCCATCCATCTAAAGCTCCGGTATCCGTATGCTCCGTTGTCCGCCATGACGAAACTCATTCTATCGACGGGGTGTGTACCTGGATGCTCATGCGCGCATTATTATGTGAGACATGGCTAATAAACACCACAGCAATGTCATGTCCGCAGGCCCCTCCGTCATTCGCAAACCCGGTGCCGCCGCCCGGTCCAACCTCGAACTCGTCAACTCCCTCCGCGAAAACTTTGCGGAGGCTCAACGCGATTACGCGACACTTGCGCCAGTTACAAATGGCTTTGTGAAGAAAGGCTCTGGCACCATCGACTTCTGGACCGAACGCGAGGAGCGGACCCTGTACGTCCCCCGTATCAATTGGCACGCCGCGGGGCTGCATGAAGAACCCAGCCAGTATGAGATCACCGTCAAGCTGTTTTTCCTCCCGGGCTGCCCAGTGTCTGAGCGTGAGCAATACGCAACCGAGGCTTTGGAGTTGGTTCAAAAGGAGCTGGGCATTGAAACTGTAGACCTGCTCGTCGTGTCTTTTCCCGGCATGTCCTTCGAGGGTAAGTGTGAGTGGGAGGCAGACAAGGCCAACTCCCAACAGGGAAACCTGGAGGAGCAGATTGTCACATGGCACGCCGTTGAGAAACTGCACAACCAGGGCCTGGTCAAGCGACTGGGTGTGGCCGAGTTTGGCAGTGCGAAGCTGGACGCCTTCATCAAGCGTGCGACGGTCCCACCTGTCATCGACCAAATCAACTTGCGCAACTGCTGCGACGTCCCCCCACCGCTCAAGAAGCTGGCCGAGGAAAAGGGCATCGAGCTCAACGTCCACACCGACTGCACCGATATTCTCCCTCGCGGTACCATTCGGGAACTCCTTGGCCATGGGCCTAAGGGCGCGGGTGTGCTCGCTGACGCCGCCAACAAGCGCGCTGGTCTCCCGGGTGAGATTTACCCCCAGTGGGTGGTGAGATACACGGCATTTATCAAAGACCGAGGCATCATCGAAAACAAGGGGTACTTTGCAGGTGCCCAACTCATATAGTCGTCACAAGACAAGGACGTCGGGAGTGTGCGGGTGGGCGAGGGAAGTGTGGGTGGGAGTCAGGAGATGTAAGACGGGCATCTTTGGTGCGGCATGATGAGTGGTATTATATCTTTTATCCATTTGTTTCCAAATAGCGAGCATCAGACACACGGAGTTTCTAGACAGTATGGCAGGAAGTGGCTGCAAGACGGCTTTTACTTTTTATTTCTTCAATCCTTTTCAACCCAGCATGCTTCTTTTGCGGCCTCTCATTCGGACATCTTCTAGCTTTTTGAGGACTGCCGGTGCTTGCTTGAACATGCCTCGATAGGCATCTAGCAGCTCAGAGAATACGCACTCTGCTCGTGGGTGTGTACTGCCAAACGCCCTTTCGAGCACGTAGAGGTCCACCGCCCGGTCTTCCTCCGAGGTGCTGCCACTAGCCAGTCCCAAGTCGATGATGACAACCTCTCCATCCAAGACCTTTTGGCTCTCTGGCTTATCACTCGCCGGTAGCGGGTTCAGCATCATGTTGCTGGTGGTCAGGTCGCCGTGGACGATGCCGATCTGGTGCATCTTACCCACGGCCGACCCCATCCGGCGCATCAAGTCCTTCAATTCGGTATCTTCGGCGATGCCCTCGGTGCGCTTACCCAGGCGCTCGTTGATGCTGGCCCGGACCGGACCGCCATGTATCCATTCCAGCATCAGCCAGCCGGCGGTCTCGTCGACGGCGTAGATGGCGGGCACCCTCAGGCCGTCGCGACGGCACTTGGCCAAGATCCGGGCCTCGGAAAGGATGCGATGTTTCGTCAGTCGCTGGTCGAGAATAGGGTGTCGCCAGGGCTTAGGCGGGCGATATTTGAGGGCGCAGGGGATATCGGGCAGCAAGTAGGTGCTTCGGTAGAGGCGACCCTCAGCGCCTTGGGTGATGAGGGTTGGCGGGGTCGAGGCGGGGTATTCGAGAATCGCAGGGAGGGGAAATTGGTGCGTTTGCGACGCTGCGGGCTCTGCGGGCTCTGCGGACGGTGTCGCCATGGTCGCGAAGTGTTGTAGTACGAAAGCAGCGATGCGATCGCTAAAAAACTGCGATTCGATCGACGGATCGAGAGTGGAACACGCCTACAGGCCTGGTGGTGACTTGGATGCTCTGCGAAGCGAGCGCCGGCACTGTGAGAGGCGAAGTCGTGACGATGATTGGGACCACGCGACGAACTGCGGTGCGGCCCGATATGTTGGCGACAAGGAAATAAATGACGGGGAAGCGAATGGTAGGACTTTTTTTTCCCACTGCCCGATGAACGATCTGGACGTCCAGTCCAATGTCCAATCCCAGGGCTCAGGACTCTGGAGCAGTCCACTGTAGTGCAGCAAAAAGTGCAGAAGCCGTCGCAGGGCAGGACAGGCGCCAGCCAACAGAAGTCGCTGGTGAGAGGCTCGAGATGTGGTACTGCCATAGTCCTCTCCACTGACAATGAACCATTGCGCAGACTTATACACACCTTGTGAGCTGAGCCTAAAAGGTTACCCGAACCGCCTAATAGTCTACGTAGTGCATACATCACCAAACCTCGACAGAATCACTAACCCTCCCGAGGGAATTACGTCGCCGCGCATCCTCCCTTTGCGACAATCTTCTCTCATCTCCTGTTGCCCCTCTTGCCCCTTGGTCCCCTCTTTGCCCCTCCCCGGGCCTTCCGCTTCTGCGTTGGCGCGCCCCTCTCACTGTCTCACAGAAGAGTCCCAGTCCTGGTCGCCACCACTTGACTGCCCACCAAGCGGCCATGCCCACCAACCTCTCCCTTTGGTCATGGCAAGTCTAACTGCTAACAACCGGGCTTGCTGCAGGGCAACTGGGTCTTTAAAAAAGCAGCCGGCCGGCTCACTCAAGCGTCCTGGGCCCCATGTGACACTGCGCGTTAGCTGCAGGTTCCAGGGCCCATTCCCAGCCATCCCACAGATCCCAGTGGCCAACCGCCACTACTGACGACGAATGTGGTAGTCAGGCCTGCACGATATGACCTATGAGATGGCCCATGGCGGCAGACGAGGGGCCCCAACGGCGCACACAAACGCGATTGCGCTTTCGCTTTCGCCGCCTACTTCGTCACTGATCTGCCGCCCGTGGGCCATCTTGCTTCTCTTCCTCCCCCCAACGACCAGACCATGCATGATAGCCTTACCCTCCGCCTCGACCTGCCATCCAGACGCTCCGCTACACCATGGCCGAGTCCGGCTCCCTCCAGTGGACTATTATACTCGTCCTGACCGCTCTTCTGCTGTCCGCAGTCGTCCTCGGCCAGATCGCCTCCGTCTACACGGCCGCATACCTCGCCGCCCCTCAGGAGATTGCTACCTTCATCGATACCGCCGACTTCTCCATCCAGGAAAACGAAAGCTATGATCGCGACGTCGGCAAGGTCCAGCGCCTGGAGGACAAGATCCGCCTAGGCCAGCTACTACGCGAAATCCAAAAGGCTGGCGACGACTTGCGCGAGGATCTCAATGCAATGATGATTGAGGAGGGCACTGCCAAGCTGAGGACCAGCGCGCGCATACTATGGGCAGCGAAGCGATCACAGCTGGCAGACCGGGTGCGGAGGCTCGACTTGTTGCGCATGCGCTTCCTCGTCGTCTACATGGGCGTCATTGCCTCGAGCTCGCAGAAACATGCCCCAGCTGCGCAAAGAGAGCCGGAAAAGTCCATCCCCGCCTTCAAAACGCCGCCCCATGCGCCTGCTCTTCCCAGGGCCCTGACGGACGGCATCATCAATCGTCCGCCGCTGCGTAGGTTGACGACCCAAGCTGTCGGTCGTATTGAACATATTGTTCCCCCGAAAAAGGGAGGTTGGGCCGGCGTCGTGGAGGAGCTCCAGACTTCACCCCTAATGCACAAGCGCCACGCCTCAATCGAGCGTGCCATATCAAGAGGAACGAAGACACCCTGACGAAAATGTTCCAAAAAGTCCCAATCCCTGGGCACACTTTTATTTGTTGGCATCCGGTTCATGGCACAGCATGATTTCACACGACTTGCTTAGATGTGCGACTTTACACATGCATCAGGCATTCAACGGCGTTCCGGCACGGCGGCCTGGCCAGCATCATTTCGAACAGTGCGATATGAAACAGGCTACAGATTACAGATGCTTTGTTACGAGGTAGGGAGGGCTGGATTCTTTATGAGGGTGACATGACTGTACGAAGACTGAGCATGGTGAAGGTCCAGGGGAGTTGGGGTTTCTTCGATTCACTTCACATAGATGGGATACCCTTACTGCGAGGCCTTAAGCCCCGGGTTTTTGTTTTCTTCATTTCTTCCCTTTCTTCCTTAGGCGTTTTTTCTTCTCCGTCTGGTATTGGTTCAGGTTGGCTTCACTTGGTTACGGGTTTCCTTGATTTCCGTTCATCGCATACCCCATTTCAATGATCTTCCTTCGTCTTCTTCGGTAGTCCAAGAGGGTACCGCCTCATCATCAGTGAGACGCAGTATCGGGACCGGTCGCATTCCTCTCACCAACTGTATGAAGGTTAGGACTAGTTAACATGAATATGACTTGTGTAGTTAGACGTACCATCGAGTGCCACGAGGAAGCGGCTCACGCAGTTGTAACAAGCGACCTAACATGATATTTAGCTCGAACCCACTAGGCATAGTTTTGGTTGCCTTACCGTTGCCGTCAGCTCGACGATCTCTTGCTCGCTGAAGAAGTTCCGAAGATTGCCAAAGGTCTGATCCTTGACCTGGACGTTTCGGGTCATCTCCTCAGTGTACAGGACCACAGCCCAGAGCTTCTCCGTCAACTCAGTAGGTCGCTCACCAAGGGTGTCCTGCTTGATAGCCTCCATGCCGGCCTCGGGGACGCCTCCTTTTACAGCCAATGGTGCGTGATGTGACCACTCGTACCATGCCTTGTTGCAGACGGCAATTCGTGAGATGGCGAGCTCTCGCACGTCCTCCGGCAGTGAGTTCTTAGTGCGCACGGCGCCGAGGAACGAGTTCCAACCATCTGCAATCGACGGCGCGTGCAGTAGGGTGAGATCCAGGGGCTGCAGGGGACGAGGCTCCCGACGGGCCTTGATGCGCTCGACAATTGCGGCTTCTTCCTCGTTCTTGGTTGGAACAGGATCGGTGACGTAAGGGAGTCTCATTTTGAGCGACGGCGTAGGGTAGAGGATGGTTCTAATTGACGATTTACCTAGAGCGAGGCCCGGTGTATAGTAGGACGGGTTAGAAGTAAGGATTTTATGTCCTGGTGAGAAAGTTCGGCGATGGATACAAACTCTTCCAAATATTAAAGCCTGGTTGACTCGGGGCATCTTGTCTGGTTATATATTCTCCCGGTGTTGCGCGGGGTCGGCCTTAAATTCAACTCCCGACTCCACTTCCCGAGAATCGGACCCGGCGCCGACGAAGCCAATGGGTGGGTCGCGGAATCATCGGCTTACATGGAATCCGACAGGACGATTCCGGTATGTTACAGTGACGTGGTTCCTCTGTGAGTACAATGCGATAACGAAAACCACCGCTAACGGTTTTGAATGCTGGTTCTTGGTGCTCGAAGTCTAGTGCTTGCACCAAATTGTCTGGGTTCGAGCGGATCGTCGGATTGGAGAGGGTAGGATGACCAGTAACTGCATCGCCTCCTAAGCGCTAGGCCGAGGCTAAGGCGGCCTTACGAAGCTGTTCTGCTTCCCTTTGGTTGCTTCAGGTGTCACTCAGGACCAGCCAGGCCCTGAGCTTTTGAGTTGCTTGGGCTCTGAGAAGAAACCTGAGCCAGTCAAACACCTGCGTTTTGAGTTTTATGTGACTCCATAGTATCTTCAGATCAGCATCCAAGTGGAAATAATTCCATTAACTGGGGTAATCAGGAAGTCACACATACTTCGTGGCACTACATTGTTTGCGCCAAGTTCTTCAGTAATCGTAACTGTTTTTAATACGCCACCCCACTGCGAAGCTTTGGCGCATCCAGAGCTTGGATCGCATAACGCGTTGCGTGCAGTCACGTGATAGGGAGCTACAGCCTGGATCATTAACGCGACATCACTTTTTTCGCGTCTTCACGATCTCATCAAGCTCTGCCCCCTTCTATCCCCGTCACTTTTTGTTCGCGCGCGCATCAGTCAAGATGGCGGAGATCAAGATTGACAGCAAGCTCTTCCAGGAGCGCATCTCGCACTTCGTGACGGCCTGGAAGAACGACCTCCGAACCAAGGATGGGCTGTTCGGTGGTGCCTCGTCCATGGTCGTCATGATGGGCAAGGTCGAAGAGATTCCCGAACTTCACAAGAACAACGCCATTCACGTATGAAGAATCTTCAGTACCTGGATCATTTACATGCCGAATTCTAAATGCTGACCATGACGCTAGTTCTGGCTTCTTGGATACGAGTTCCCGACGACGCTGATGCTGTTCACTCTGGACACCGTGTACATCCTCACGACCGCGAAGAAGGGTAAGGTTGCGCCCGTGGCGGTTGTGCGATCCAATTGGGGCTAATCATCCTGTAGCGAAACATCTCGACCAACTTAAGGGCGGCCGGTTTCCGATCGAAGTGCTCGTGCGAGGCAAGGATGCAGCGGAAAACGAGAAGCTATTCATCAAGATTGCCGACAAGATTAAGGAGGCCGGAGTATGTGTCCCTTTGCCGTCGCGCTCCACGTTTCTAACCACATCTTTCATCAGAACAAAGTCGGCACAATCGCCAGAGATACCTCGAGAGGCCCATTTGTCGACGAATGGAAGAAGGTGTTTGCGGACAAGTGCAAGGATGTCGACCAGGTCGACGTCTCTGCGGCACTGTCGGCGCACGCTTTTGCCGTCAAAGACGAGAACGAGCTCCGAGCGATGCGAACCGCCTCTAAAGCCTGCGTGGCCCTGATGACTCCTTATTTCCTCGATGAAATGTCCAACATCCTCGACGCGGAGAAGAAGGTCAAGCATTCCACGCTTGCCGAGAAGGTCGACAAGAAATTGGATGACAACAAATTCTGGCAGTCCGTGGAACTCCCCAGCAACGGAAAACTGCCCTCAGACCTTGACCCATCTCAGCTGGACTGGATCTTGGGTCCCTCCATCCAGAGTGGCGGCAAGTACGATTTGAGATTTTCTGGCGAGCCCAACGACGAAAACTTGCACGCCGGCATCATCATCGCCGCCATGGGACTTCGGTACAAGTCGTACTGCTCTACCATCTCGCGTACGTACTTGGTAGACCCGAACAAGTCGCAAGAGAGCAACTACAAACTCCTCACCCTCATCCACAACACGATCATCAAAGAGATTCGCGATGGAATGTTGGCTAAGGAAGTCTATGCCAAGGCCATCGGCATCATCAAGAGCAAGAAGCCGGATATGGAAAAACATTTCCTCAAGAACGTTGGATGGGGAATTGGTTTGGAGAACAAGGACCCGACCCTCGTACTCAGCGCCAAGAACTCAAGAAGCCTGAAGGATGGAATGACTCTGATCATCAACACCGGATTCCACGATATCGAAAACCCCCAACCTCAAGATAAGAACAGCAAGGTCTACGCTCTCGTGCTCACCGACACCATCCGAGTGACGTTTACAGAGCCTGTAGTCTTCACGGCCGAAGCACCCACGAGCGCGGATGCAAACTCGTTCTTCTTTAAGGATGATGAAGAAGCAGAGCCTGCCCCCAAAAAGGAGAAGAAGGACTCTCGTGTTGGCGCAGTTGCTACGAAGAATATCCAATCTGCGAGACTGCGATCTGAGCGTGTCACACAAGTCGACGATGATTCGGATAAGAGAAGACGTGATCATCAAAAAGAACTTGCTATGAAGAAACAGAAGGAGGGCATGGCGAGATTTGCCGAGTCAACACTCGACCAGAATGGTGGCGAAGTCAAGAAGTTCAAGCGCTTCGAGTCATACAAGAGGGACAACCAGTTTCCTCTCCGAAGTAAGAACCTTGAGATCATCGTCGATGGCAAGAACAGCACCGTCGTTCTGCCCATCATGGGTAGACCGGTACCGTTTCACATCAACACCATCAAAAACGCTAGCAAGAGCGACGAGAACGATTTTGCTTTCCTGCGTATCAACTTCCTATCCCCTGGTCAGGGCGTGGGAAGGAAGGATGACCAGCCGTTTGAGGATGCTTCAGCCCACTTTGTTCGAAGCTTGACGTTCCGTTCGTCGGATGGCGACAGATATAACGAGATTGCTACACAAATTTCAAACATGAAGCGCGATGTGGTAAAGAAGGAGCAGGAGAAGAAGGACATGGAGGACGTCGTGGAACAGGACAAGCTGGTGGAGATAAGAAGTAAGTTTCCGGCTCAGCAGGCTCTTGCCCAACCGACTAACAAATCACCTAGACCGCCGTCCGGCTGTATTGGACAACGTATACATCCGCCCTGCGATGGAAGGAAAGCGAGTTCCTGGAAAGTTAGAGATTCACCAGAATGGTATTCGGTACCAGTCTCCTCTCAACGCTCAGCACCGTGTCGACATTCTCTTCTCAAACGTCAAGCACCTCTTTTTTCAACCATGCCAGCATGAGTTGATTGTCATCATTCACATTCACCTCAAGGACCCTATTATCGTGGGCAACAAGAAGAAGACAAAGGACGTTCAATTCTACCGGGAAGCTACAGATATCCAGTTCGATGAGACGGGCAACCGAAAGCGAAAGTATCGATATGGCGACGAGGACGAGTTTGAGGCGGAACAGGAGGAGCGACGCCGGAGAGCCGATCTCGACAGACTGTTCCAAGGTTTCGCCCAGAAGATTGCCGAGGCTGGCCGCAACGAGGGTATCGAGGTCGACATGCCCATCCGCGACCTCGGATTCCACGGTGTGCCGTTCCGAAGTAATGTCTTCGTTCAGCCAAGTACAGACTGCCTTATCCAGGTCGTGGAGCCTCCATTTATGGTCATCACCATTGAAGAGGTCGAAGTGGCTCATTTGGAGCGTGTCCAGTTCGGCTTGAAGAATTTCGACATGGTCTTTGTCTTCAAAGACTTCACTCGAGTACCTTACCATATCAACACCATCCCTGTGGAGTTCCTGGACCAGGTCAAAGACTATCTTGACTCCTCGGACATTGCCTTCACAGAAGGTCCCCTTAACCTCAACTGGCCCACCATCATGAAGACTGTCACGGCCGACACTCATCAGTTCTTCGTTGATGGAGGTTGGTCCTTCCTGCAGGCCGACTCGGATGATGAGGGTGATGAGGAGTCCGAACAGGAGTCTGCCTTTGAGATGGACGACGAGGAGCTTGATGAGATTTCTGAGTCCAGTGAGGAGGGTTCTGACTTCGGCAGTAACGCCAGTGATGATGATGATGAAGACGACGACCTCGACAGCGAGGATGAAGGCGAGGACTGGGATGAGCTGGAGCGCAAGGCGAAGAAGCGAGATCGTGAGAGTGCCATGGAGGAGGAAGACCGTGGCAGCAAGAAGAAGCGCAAGCGATAAATGTCAGAACAACCACCTCGTGGCTTTGATTATTGACAGAGGGATACGATGGCGTGGAAGGGCGGCGCGGGCATGGTTCTTCTTTTTTCCTTTTCCCCTTCTACCTTGTACTAAACAAACCCAAAGCTAGCCCGCCTCCATAGCTGGCCTCTCCTTACTCGTCTTCCATTCGTGCTTGGGTTTCTATCAGCTAAAAGCAGACCGAAAAAACAAGCCAACGACTGTTGTTTTATCAGGGTTCTCAGGTCCGGCGGCTTCTCCGTCTTCTTTTGTTTTGTGGTATCTGGTGACATAGATAGGAAGAGAGCTAATTTTGGGCTTTCCTGTCTAGGTAGTTAATTGAATGACTGATCCTCATATTCCCTGCTTACTGTGTGCCCTTGACGTTGTCCGGCGTAGTACTGGCTTTGAACCAGGAATGAGTACTGCCTGGGGCCGAGAGTCTCCGTACACTTTCACTTTTACACAAAACTCGTCATCTTTACACTAACATTTCTTACACATCAAAGGGCTCATGATTTGTGAGGCTTTGACAACCTAAACACGGTTCCTTATAGTGTATAGTTTGCGGGCTTGTAGGGTAAATGTTGAAGTGTGCGAAGTCTTTTGGTCTGCATTTGTACTTGAACAGTGCTAATCACTTCCACGGCTTCATCACACATAAACGTCACCAGTGCAGGAAAGTGAGCACTGAGGCCATATCATTCTATTCGCACTGCCGATTTAATAACACGCCCAAACTCCCGACCCGGTTAACGATATTCAGAAACATTATCCACACCACTCCCTGGTTCACCCCGTTTTCGGTCTGCGGAAAATCAGGTTGACGAGAGAGCACGAACTCGCGTGCGCGGAAAAACAAGACGTCGGCGCGGCCAAGATTCCCAGAAGCCACTTCTTTGGGGAAAAAAGAGCAGTCACTGCCCAGAATAGTCGTACAGAAATAGCAAGCAAGCTATGTTGAAGGAACAAAAGCAAAATTCAGTGCCACCTATTCCTCATTGTATATGTGTCGCCCAGTCTAGCCCACCGCCATTAGGTTGCTGGTGACGCCAAGCAGACGGCCTGAGGCAAGAGGAGCCGTAACCGAGTGCAAGGCGAATTATGCATTCCTGATGTCATTGTGAGTTTAGAGCCGGAGGTTAGAAGATGCAAATGAAGGATCCGTGATATTGGCGGTAGTAGGAGTAGCGCGGAGGAGTGCTCTCGAGCCTTCGCGAGCCGCCTAGGCCTCGCCAGGACGAAGCTCACGACCAGAAGCTGTAGCCGTGCTAGGGCCAGACTTGGCACCTGGGGCGTTGTTCCAGGAAAGGTACGTGTGATCGCCGAGCTTCCTGTTTAGGGTTAGCCATCAGTCTATATAGATGAGGAATGGGAGCAACAGACCTGGGGCGGATAAGGTGGGTGACAGTGAAAACGGTGCCGAGCAGAATGCAGACACCCCCAACAACGACATAGGCGATGCCAAGGAATGGGTTGCGGCCGCCCATAACGGTGCGGGTAGTGATGATGATGGACTTGGTGCCCTTGTAAAGAGTTGTAGGGAAATCTATCGCGGGTTAGTACACGTGATTTGTAGTGCCTACTCCTGGCGACTTACAATCATCAACGATAACCTCGTAACGACCGGCCGTCATTTTGTCAGTGTTGTTGCGCTGGTACAACTTGCTGAAGACCGGGAGACCTGCGGTTCGCATCCACACCTGGAAGGCTGGCCACTCCTTGAGGTTTGGCGGCGGGTTTTCCTTGGTGTATCCGTCGGGGTAGCGTTCGCGCCAATTGGGTGGAGGAAGCACTTCATCGTACTTGGAGTCGGTCTCGCCGTACAAATCCTTATCGCTGGACCAGGCGATCTCGTCCTTCGTGGTCATGGTATAGGTACGGGTCTCGTTGCGCTTCGCGTTGGGAGGGTTCAGCAACACGGGGTAGGAAAACGTATCGTTGAACATGGAGTTGGCGATGAGACCGCAGGGGTAGTAAGGCAGCTTCTCCTCCTTATCGCCGTACAGTGGGCTGCAATCCGAACCCTTGATTTGGTCGTAAGAACGCTTGTTGCCCTTGAGCTGCGAATTATCAAACGACTCGACGTATCGGCGATGGTTCTGATAGAAGTTTGTAAGGTGGTAGTAGAAGAGGACAGGCGAGCCCATATCCTCAGGAATGGTGAAGCGCAGGTAGCAGCGCGTGGTGTTGATTGCAACGTTCGTAACGGCGTCGCTGACGTTGACGCCAACCCTTCGGCCCCACTGGGCATTGACGTCCCCGGAGCTGTTCTTGAATGCGGTCGTGATGGTGTCGCCAGGCATGTCCCCAAAGCCAGTGAGATCACGGCTCAAGATCGGGGCATCAGCTTTGCAGTCGGTGTAGTCGAGACGGATCTCTTGAACCTAGCTTGCGCATTAGAAAAGCCCTGAACCAACAATCCTGTAGGAACGGCGAAGGATAGTACCTGGGCGCTGGCATAGAGTAGAAGGCCACCGATGGGCGCGAAAATGATGCCGATGACGAAGAACAAGGGTAGAACCGTCTTGGGCGTCAGAATGGGCCTGGAGCTGTCAGCATTGAGTCCGGCCAGCGCGGATCGTCGTCTACCTACTGCCATGCCTTCAAACGCTGTTGCCGGAAAGCGGTATCTGTTGCGAGAGTATCAGTTTCGAGTTCTTCATGGCGGCGCGGCGCTTCCGAAGCTTCCAGAGTACTCACTCGCAGGTCGGCGGCTCTTCTTCTTGTCCGGCTGCTTCGGGCCTCCGTCGTTGGAGTCCATCGAGTCGGTGTGGTCGATGCCACGCGGTGAGTCGGCCATTGTGCACAAATTCTTCGATACGTGTTGCGCGATGCTGTCGTCAGAATCGTGGGATTGCGAGATGTTGCTATGTTCCTATCCTAGGGGGGTTGTCGAAGACGGATAGTTTGGAACGTCGCGATGTGGCTCGTGTAGCATTACGTGTAGGACAATCAGCCGTGGCTGTGCACCGCGCTCTGGTGGGGGCTGTGTCAGTGCCCGGTCATTCTTTTGTCCGTACACGAGTTTCTTCGTTCAGATGGTCGGCGACCACGATACCAAAAATTGACCTTGGATTAACATGATCTGGAATTGCAACGAGATGTTTTCCCTGCAGGACTTCGCACATGTCTCGCTGGCAGCTTATTACATCGTTGATTTGCGTGTCATAGTTTGTGGTAGGACACATTGTGTGCTCTAGAATCGGCTTTGCACTGCGTCGTGGAACCGGACTGGAATTGAGCTTAATGCAATGAAAGACACATCAAAGAAGGGTCGTATCATTCTAGGAAACAAAGCTCTTCGCGTTCTTTGTATTACCTCCACACTTGTCTTACTACACCGCTCAGCCGCGAAACTTGTTCAGCATCGCTTGTTCGCTCAGCCATGGGGTCACACAGGAAGCACCAAAAATGGAAGCGAACCCCCTAGATCTGAAGTGAATTGCTGAGAAGGCAAAAAGTAAACTTGGGCCGACACAGGCCTGATTTGAACAGACGCCTCCGAAGAGATATGATTTCTAGTCATACGCATTAGACCACTCTGCCACTGTGCCTTATTTGCTGATGGATTGTTGGCGTCTTAATGGAGACTAGGGAGGCTACCCATGGTGGTGTCCACCAAGGGCCAAGACCCTCATTGCCGCCGCAGCTCCTTTGCGTAAGAGACAACCATTGGTTTGTTGACTAGACTGAGACAATGGAACATATAACCCATTCGAGTTAACCCAAACTCATCAGCGGTCTGCCCGAGAGTACATGCTGATTGTCGCCGAAGATCTCTCCTGTGATAGGACCGGACGAGCGTGGTGCCCATATTTGGTAGACGCCCAGGGCTGAACCAAACCCACCATCATACATGAGCACTTACCATAACAACAACAAGGTGCTTGAGTCTAAAGCAGAGGAGGGTATGGTCCATCATGCACGCTACCGCCCGAGCCGTCATTTGGTTGACCACATATCGACTATGTCGTTTGTCTCTGAAATTCTTTAAGGAGAACAAAGAATACTAGGAATTGGATGTGTACTACGTAGTATGTCTCGGTTGATTCAGCGGCTCTGGTTGAGTGACTAGTATTTATGACGATTAGCCACACTTCCATGACGATGACGGCTCGGCTCTATTTTGGGTTGCGGCTGGGAAGCGGGAAGTAGACTCGCACGAAAGACTATTGGGAAGTGTCATGGCAAATTTTTGCCGCGTATCAGGACATTTCTCCGGGCTTGCCTCCTGGGGCATTGCGATGCCGTCTGGCCGTTGTAAATTAGACGGTGTTAATGAGATCAAGTTCCGCAAGTATGGTGATTGTCAACTTGCTCGAGTTACGGAGCATTGACGTCCGAGGAAAGAATCTCTCTACACCCTTCTCGTTAGCTCAAGCAAGCGAAATGTTGCACTTACCTATTAGGGAATAATATATCGAGGGCTGTCCCCCTGCACACGGCTCATAGTTTACATAGTTCACAGGAAGAAGGACATCCCGCGACGCCATGCGTCAATGGCGTAACCAATCAACCATTGCGGCCGGATAAAGGTGACGGGTCAGGTGTCCGCAGAAGCGAGACACAGGCGGTGCTGGAGTTGTGAAGCCTTTCACCGCCCATGCCAAGCATAGGTCTCAGACGACGTCGGCCGACCTGCCAATTGCGTAGAGGTACATGCAGCAAGAGGCCACGCTTCTTTCGGTCTCGTCCAGAAACACGCATATGTAGCACCTGGTAGGCAGTTCAGAGGATTCAACAGCGCACGAAATATGTGTCGGCTTTGCGGATCTCAAGAGAATGATAAGAAGAGAGAGGCAAAAGGACGTAATTTAGACCGTTGGGAGTTGTCAGCTGGTGTGGAAATGAAGGAGGCCAAGACGAAATTTAGGGGTCTTCTTCCCAGTTGGGCTACAAACCGGCGTAATCTTTTAGCAGTGTCAGCTAGAGGTCCATGGAGACACTAGCAGCGACGGTCAGGCAGGAACTCCAGGGGTAATGATATCAGAACAAGTAAGAATCCATGGATGACAATGATGCTGATATTATTCCTGGAAGTGAGGGGAGCATTTTCCCTGTAATTAATGACTTCTGATCGGCGGAACTGACACACCGGCGAAGTGATGCGCAAGACAAGAACCAAACGCCGTGACTGCACGTGACCCGCAGCCGAGATCCGGGTCTGTTCGCATGTCCTATCGGCGACACCGCCCGTTGATCCATTCCGTGAGGTTTGGACTTTGAAGGTCCGGCGGCTGGGCAGATCAGGATTTCTACAGTGATGTCTCTGGTAATGGCAACGTCACGTCAATGCAGTCTCTGTCACGACCGGATTTGCCGTCCAGCCGTCCAGCCGTCCAGCTGCCTGCGGCCACGGCGAATTCCCCGCTCAGATGCAGCATCCCCCTCGTTTGAGCGAGCGAATCGAGCAGCGAGAGCCAGCGGACGTCGACCTCGGCAGCGGATACCAGACAGCCACGCCGGAAGGTCACATTTAAAACCTGGGCAATGGCATGGCGGTTCTGCAGGTCGCGGTTCGCAGTTGTGCAGCGCCGGTGCGGGCATGGGACGTCCAGCGGTGGACAGCGTGGGCAAGCCTGGCCAGTCACTAGCACTCCCGTCTACGAGACACTCACATGTACGCCTGGGCCTGCCTTTCGTCATGGGTTCACAGGGGTGGGAAATGATCATCACCTGGACCGCGGAGGCTGCTCGAGGGTGTCTGCCAGAGACCCCCTTGCTGCTGCTCGGGCTGTTTTCTCTCGCTCTGGGCTGTCGACTTCGTGCTGCACGGCCTAACGTCCCGATCAATTGCAGATTGTTGGGAACTGCTTTCTGGCCAGTACCAATATCCCGCTCTGCCACGGCCGGTCACCGTACGGGGTGAATGCCTCGCAATATGGATATAAATATCACAACACACCCCGGGCTAGGCTCAAAGCTTCTTGTGAGTGTGTTGTTATTCGATGACGTTTCCCGCAGTTGCAACTTGAAACTTCTCAGCTCGTTTGACGAGGCGCAGAAGCATTTTGGATTTTGCAGGTCGACCTGCGTCGCTGTCGCTGCCGCGGTTTCGCCTTTCGCGTCATCGGCCGCCCAACAGAACCGGGTCGCCAAGCGAAGTCCCCCAGCTTACGACGCCAGTGAGCTTGGTCGCTCCATTGTAGGCACAGCGCCGAGCCTCATCAGCCACTCGTCCTCGCTGGGCTGACCCCGGACGCGGTGCAAGACATCGTGGAGACTGGACTGGACTGGACTGGACTGGACTCACTGGAGAAGATACCATTTCAGAAACCCAACCCAACGGGCAAATTCCAATCCGAGCGAGGGCTTTATTACCACCTCCGAACTACGCAATATTCGTAATTACAACGCCGGACCCCAGGTTCGTTGGGGCGTCGAAAGCACGGAGATAGCGCCGAGAGACCTTGAGAACGGGGCGTTATTACAAGGTAAATCCTTGAATCTTCAAGGTGAGTACTTAAGAGTTCTGCTTCTTTTTTCTCGTCAGTCCATGTCCCAATCAGCTCCTCCTTCTATGCCCCAGGTCGTTCCAGCTTGATGGTCTTGAGCCCCATCCACCGTCATACACAGTTCCATTTGCGTACGAAGTACGGAGTCCCGTACCTCGAAATGCATGATCCCTGCTACGGCTCGTAGTCGGATTCTTCAAGTCTCGGGCTGCGGCACAGATGGCCACGCAGGCAGAAGCATGACTCTCTTGGCCGCTGTGCCGAGCGGCGAGAGCCAAGCCGCGCCCAGTGGCTAATCGCCCTTGGCCTCGTCTGTTCTGGCGCGCTCTCGTCATTCTGGCCCTCCACATCCCACGCGCCAACGTCCTCCAAGCCTCCAAGCGTTTCTTGGGTTCCGAGGATCCGACTAACTACGAAGTACAATGCCGCATCCGGGTCGCCTGTGCGTCGTGCAAGTGCCAAGCGCCGTCAACAAACCCATGCCCTGCTGATCGCATCGCTACACATTCTAACACCCTAGCATCCAGCATTTCATAAGTTAATAAGCCCCCGGCGTAACCCTTTCGCCCCCCGTCTGGGCTCCGTTCCAGTCTCCGGCCACAACCAATCTCTTCGAAAAGAACAAACTTCCTTCTTGCGCGTCTGCTTTTTTCATTTGCAAGAAACTCAAACACCCTCTCACCCTCAAGCGATCGATTTTCATTTGTCTTCATTTTTTACTCTCAGCCATTTATGCAGCCATTGGGGCATTGATCCTCGTAACCAAAGTCACTTCGCGCTTACATCTGCCCGCCTCACATGTACTTTCCCCGTTTGGCGAGTTGAGAGTGCCTTGGCTCGCTGCCTCCATCGAACCGACCATTTCCCTCATTCACCTTTCATCACAATCAAAACAAAAACAACACAACGAGACACAGCTGCTCGATGACGACTACCTCTAAAGCTGTACCTCAGATTAACGTCATGTCGCCGAGTCCTACCGTAAAGTCCCGACAACAACGGGAACCCCGAGACACGGGCTTTCCTGAACCCTTCAACGGCGGTTGGTCCACCTGCCAGGCTCACCATAATGAAGTTATGCTGACATTCTTCCAGTCCGCAACACCACTCTTCCTCACCCTGACGCAGACCTATCTCCAAACGCCTGCATCAGCCAAGAAGATATTAGCCCGGAAAGGGCCCTCTCACGCAGCCGACGTTCTTTCCTGAGGAAGAAGCGACGTACCGTCAACCACGGACGAATCTCACCTCAGTCCGAGGCCCTGTACAGCGTTCTATCCCTCGTCAACACCGATGTTACCGACTCCGAAAGCACCAGGCTGGTCAGCCCGTCCATGTCGAGCGTACGATTCTCCAAAGACGGAGCAGAGAGCATTGTATCACGGAGGGACGACGAAACACCGCCAACCTCGCCGGACGTGCCCTCGCATCGTTCCAAGAGAGGAGGCCTGCTAAGGAAGTGGCGAAAGAACTGATCGTCACACCTACCCTCACCCAGGGACTTATCGATATTATGACTACACGACCGAAAGTTATGGCAAACGACCTGAACGACTGCAGAATTTTTTCTAACACGGAATCACTTTATTCTCTCTTTTAATCCACATTGGACAGCACGGAGTTTCGGGCACAGGAGGTTGGTGGACTTGGGATGGGGCTCTCGGCATTCAAGGAGACAAAACGCTAGCATCACTGCCCCTGTGGGAGGGATATGGGCTGGACATGGACACGGACACGCTAGGGTAGGTTGCTAGATATTGCCTGATTAAGACATTCCTTGATGAATAAATCACAATCATCGCTATCGTCATAAGTTCATTTTCTTTGCCGATGGTAACTACCATCCATGATCAACCGCACCCAGATATCGACCCTTCATCAAACATGCTCGTTCCTATTTGTTTGCTAATCCTCAACAAGGCCCGGAGGTAGGTCATTCACCCTCTTGATGGTAGATATCTAGCTACCTCGATACGTGGTGTAGCTGTATGGGTTCAACAGCAAGGGCACGTGGTAGGTCTGCCCCTCATTGACGCGGAAAGTGACGGTGACCTCGGGGAAGAAGGTGTTCTCCTCGCCGTAGTAGGCGGCGGTGTCGAAGCGCAGGGTCCAGCGGGAAGGCCCGGTGACCTGGCCGTGGACGTCGAGCAGGGTGTAGACGGGGACCTCGCCGGCTGAGGTCTCGGAGATGTAGGGCAGCCAGACGAGGATGCGGCCATCGTCGTCGGTGATGGACTCGAACGTCTTGGGTAGGGCCGTGGCCGACGCCGCGCCGCCCTCGAGGCGCACGCGGATGCCCTTGGCCGGGCGGCCCAGCGTGGTGTCGAGGACGTGGCAGGTGATGGGGTCTTTGTCGAAAGAGGCGGCCATGATGAGCTGGTCTCTCTCTTTTTATCTCTGAAAGCTGTGGTGGTTTTGGAGGTGGTGGTGCGACGCAAGAGTTGACGTCAAAGGTGGGGGAGCGAGGTTGGATCGCTTCAGACGATCTGTAGCTGGGGGTGTTGCAGAGTGCAGCTTCTGGCTGCAGCTTGGGGGCGATGAGGACAAGGTTGGGCGTAAAGATGCGGGAGCAATCGTCGACCGATTGCCACACTTTTTTTTCCGTGTGTGTTTCTAGGAAACGCAAGAGAGGTGAAGAGAAGAAAGGGAACACGCAGGATTCAAGGGGAGGCGATGCGTATACGTAGTAATAGGGCTGAGGCAGCGAGTTCGTTGTCCCCCGACCTACCTACCCAAACCTGGCAGTGAACCCGGCAGTCCTGCTCAGCCCACTCCAAGCCAAATGACCTTGGGCGCAGTTGCAGCGGTGCCCAGCTCCAGCTTCAGCTCGGCCCAGCCCACTCTCAGCTCTAAAAGACGCGTATTCTCTTTTAACCTTTGGTGTTAAACGAGAGCTCACAGGCCTGTTGACGTTATCCCATGCCCCTTTTCGCCTCGATCGCTAGACGCCGCTCGCCGTGTCTCTCCACTGGATGCATTGGGGCCGCCGTGGACGGGGCCGGCCTGGGGCCTAAAAGAGGACCCGCTAAGTTATCTGGAGGAGGGAAAGGACCTAAAGGGGACCAGATATTAGTGTAGATACCTAACTTAGGTAGTGGACGAGCTGATAGGTAGCGTAGGACTGGGCAGGCGGCGGGCTCAGGGGGGGAGGTCCTAGGGATTACAGGGACCTTTAGGACATTGGGGCTATTACTTCCAGGTGTCTTACTGTATCTTTTAGGAAACCCCCTCCTAAGGCTCCGAGAGTCCTACAGAGAGGCACGTCCAATGAATTGACTGTGACCAGTCGTGTGTGTGACGGTAAATGTGGCGGATTTGCTGTTCCATGGCGGGGTGCATGGACAAAAACAGCCAGGCATGACACCTGTGACGCCATTGTAGAATGTGGCGTGGTATTTGTGGCGGCTCAACCCCTCCATCCATAGGTACCCATGGAACCAGCCAGCGAACCTGTTTTGGTCCTGAACTGCAAAGTCTCCACCAGGGACTGCGAGCTTCTAGAACATACTGAGCTGGCTCGAGGCGACGACCAACATCACGCCAACCGACATCATAACCTGCCGTTACACGCTGTCCGTCGCCCAAACCCATTCGACACTCCTCCGTCTCCTCGCCGGCCTCCGCTCTCGCTTCCGCATCCGCTCCCGCTCCGTCCCCGCTCCGTCCTCTCTTCCTTCCCTCTCCGCCACCAACCATGTCTGCGTCGGCTGTCATCAGCGTCGACGACGCCCTCGAGCCGTCGCTCCAGTCGCTGCTCGACCAGCGCAGCCTCCGCTGGATCTTCGTCGGCGGCAAGGGCGGCGTCGGCAAGACAACCACCTCGTGCTCCCTCGCCATCCAGCTGGCCCGCGTCCGCCGCTCCGTCCTCCTCATCTCCACCGACCCGGCCCACAACCTCTCCGACGCCTTCTCTCAGAAGTTCGGCAAGGAGGCACGCCTCATCAACGGCTTCGACAACCTCAGCGCCATGGAGATTGACCCCAACGGCAGCATGCAGGACCTCCTCGCCGGCCAGGCCGATGCCGACGACGTCAATGCCATGGGTGGTGGACTCGGCGGAATGGTCCAGGATCTGGCATTTGCGGTTCGTGTTTTCTTTCTTGAGTTCCCTGCATCTAGCTGGTTACTGACTTTGCATACCCTAGATCCCCGGCATCGACGAGGCCATGTCTTTCGCCGAAGTCCTGAAGCAGGTCAAGTCCCTCTCCTACGAGACCATCATCTTTGACACCGCCCCCACCGGACACACCCTCCGCTTCCTCCAGTTCCCCTCAGTCCTCGAAAAGGCCCTCGCCAAGATCACCCAGCTGTCCACGCAGTACGGGCCGCTCCTCAACGGCTTCCTCGGCAGCAACGGCGCCCTGCCCAACGGCCAGAACCTCAGCGAGATGACGGAGAAGCTCGAGTCCCTCCGCGAGACCATTGCCGAGGTCAACACCCAGTTCCAAGACGCCGACCTCACCACCTTCGTCTGCGTCTGCATCGCCGAGTTCCTGAGCCTTTACGAGACGGAGCGCATGATCCAGGAGCTCGCCAGCTACGGCATCGACACCCACTCCATCGTCGTCAACCAGCTCCTCTTCCCCAAGAACGAGAGCAACTGCGAGCAGTGTGGCGCCCGCCGCAAGATGCAGCGCAAGTACCTCGACCAGTACGAGGAGCTCTACGCCGAGGACTTCAATGTTGTCAAGATGCCCCTGCTGGTCGAGGAGGTCCGTGGCAAAGAGAAGCTCGAGAAGTTTAGCGAGATGCTTGTCACGCCCTACGTTCCCCCGGAGTAAAGAAGAAAATGGAAAAGACCCTTGATGCAAACGATAGAAAATACAATACTTGGGGCGAGAAGAAGACGGAAATCACTGTAAACGGAGGGAACTGGATGGAGGCGTGGAGTTGATATGGGAGGATTGATTAATTTTACGACAATTTACATACAGTCACAAGAGAGATTCGAATACCCAACTTCGTCGCATAATTTGTACTCCATTTGCCTAGTTTGTTTGTCTTATTTTTGCGAGTTGCTCGTTATCTTTCTAGCATGGATATATGTCAATGTCCCATTGGCATTGTGAACCGTGAAAACAACCGCTTTATTCCATAACCCCAAATAACACAGAAAATTATGATCCTTGTTCCCCTTTCCTTGAGTACCCCTGAACTCCATGTCCTACATGGCCTTGAGGACGTCATGCCGCGAAGGACAAAAATAGCAACAGCCCTGAGCCCCCATTCAAAAAACAGCCCCATATAGACTTGGTCGCGGTATGAGTGTTTCATGACCTGAGATGGGTAGGCCGTAAGGCGAAATCAGTCGTCCTCGAGAAAACCATGTCGTACGCAGCCACTGCCAGCTCTTGGCTCATAGCTCGCGGTAATCGCTGGGCCGTACTCGTCGCTGCTTGTTCTGGTGTCGATGGGGGTTCACTGGCTTGCGGAAGTATGCGTCGTCCTCGGTGGCGTTGCCACCCTGCGAGAAGTTGCCGTTTTGGAAGCCATTCATACCACCCCCGGTCATACCGTTCATGCCATTCATGTTGCCATTCATGTTGCCATTCATGCCTCCACCCATGCCTCCGTTCATCCCTCCCATGTTGCCGTTCATGCCATGCATCCCGTTCATTCCGTTCATCCCCATGTCCCAGCCGTTCATCCCTCCGAAACCCCCATTCATTCCCGGAAACCCGGGCATGCCCATCATGTTGGGCATTCCCATCATTGGCATACCCATGTTCATGCTGCCCATGTTCATGCTTCCCATGTTAGGCATACCCATCATGTTTGGCATCATAGGCATGCCATTGAACATCATATTGTTCATACCCATATTCATACCAGGCATGCCATTCATCATGTTAGGCATCATGTTCTGTGCCTGCTGATTCTGCATTGCCTTTGGGCCTTTAGGTATTCTCGGGTTATCCAGAATGTCGTCGGCAGGCCGCTTCTTGGAGTTGGCGTCCTCGGGCTTGACAACGCCTGTCTGAATCTCACTTGTGTCTTGGGCGGTAGCAAGGAGACTCTTAGGGCCTGTGGGTGGTGACTTCACCGTGGCTGTTTGAGAGACCGGCGATTTGGTGTTGTCCTTGTTGAGGGAATCCAACTTCTCTGTGTAGTCTCCTTCAGACTTGATCTCAGACTTGGTTGCGAAGTCTTCCGATAGCTTCATTTCCGTGTTCGCTTCGTTCGTTGCTGTAGGCGATGCTGGTGGGGGAGTCTTAGTGGCTTCCTTCTCCTTTAGGTACTCTTGGATTTTCTTTGACGTCTCTTCGTCCGACTCGAGGTCATCAATCAGTACGCCTTCCGTCTGGCACGCGGGGCAGACGAAGTCGCTTTCGATGAGAGCATTCGTGATGCAATCATTACAAAAGGTCTTCTGGCAGCACGGGGTCTTCATTGGTTCTATGAACATCTTCTTGTCAATTGAGCACACGAAGCCCCGCTCTTGAATTTCTTTATCCTCTGCCAATGGTGCCTTGGCGGCGGACGATGTCTTGGCCTTGGCTTGAAATTGCTCCCAGGACGCCTTGTCTGGTTCGGCAATGACAAAGTCTCCTTCAGCGTTAACCATAATGCCAGAGGGGCGCTTTGATTCGTCTCCTTCAGTCTGGGCTAAGACAACAGACTTATCGACCTTCTGCAGAAACGAGCGAGGGATACCCGTGGTTCGTTTGACACGAGGTCGGTTATCGAACTCGGGATCATCATTAGTAGGGCACAATTGAATCCAGTGCCCTTTATTGCCACATCGATAGCAGATATAACCATTTGGGGGATCGTGGTCTGGCACATTCGCTGGGCGTTTCGAGCCAGGCTTGAAGACAGGCGTTTGACTAGGGACTGAGTTAGTTGTCGCTTCACCACGTTCTTAGAGGCTAACTTACTGTGACATCTCCTCTTGTTGAGCGGACCACTGCTCGGTCTGTGCTGCGAACATGGCGGCCATCTTCTCCTCCTCCGTCATAGCGTTATTCATTTGACTGATCGCATTGGAGCTGGGCTTGGATGAGGACGCCTTTGCTGCTTGTTCTTTGCGACCAGCGTTTTTAGCCGTCACGGGCATCTTTCCGGTAACATAACGAGCAGCACGACCAGCACCAGACTTGAGGGCGGGTTGGCGCCGAGCGATTACTGTTGTTGATCTGGGAATGATGGTCGTGTCATCGTCATATTCTAAGTCGAGTTTAGCACTTGCATCATTTGATGGCTGCGAAAGCGTCTCACCTTCACTGTTGTCATCGGTGTAAATGAAGAGGTCGAAGTCGGTACCATCACCTAAACCACTCTTGGTGATGATTTCCCGCTTGAGCTCAAAGACGGAGATACCTGTGCCATCAAACTCAACACGGGTCGGCTCCCTCTGAGACTTGAACTTGAAGAAGACGGAAGAAGTCATTGTGACCCGAGTATGCTAACTGCTTCCTACGGGGTACGAGGACAGCACAACAAAGCGGTAGCAGTGTGATGCCGAAGATCAGAATACCGAGAGTCGCAATGATGATATATGATGTCGCGGTGACCCGTTCGCACGAAGTACTAAGTGAGTAACGATTGTTTGTTTTGTGACTGTAAACCAGGGGACTCTGTGTTTGGTTTCGTTGTTTCTTTTTTTCTTGCACTCGCGTGCCTCTCAACAAGATGAATGGAAATAATCAATTCTGATTGTACTTGGGAGGGAACAATAGCGGCAATAGGGTCAATGGGAGCAACGAATAAGGAGTACAGCTGGCCAAAACCAGAAGGAAAACAACAACCCTGAAGCTCCACCTCACTTCCCAGTCACTTCTACTTGACAACCACTGTATCCACGAACGTTGAAGTTAGTCAGTCGTCCTAGAAGCTACACCCTTTCGAGAGCGAGAGCAGACTAGCGACAAGGTTAAGATATGAATGCGAGAACAGCGAGCAATGTTCAGCTTGTTTGAGGCGTCGATAAATCGAGGAAATCGCGCGCGGTCGAGGTGAACGGGTAGAACGGGAAGAGCGGGTAGCACGTTGCTGCAGTGTGGCCTGGAGCAGAAGCGTTCGTTTACAGGCAGGAGCAAAGGAAACGCGGCCGTTCGATGGCGTGGTCGGCGTTTGATGCGAAGAAAAGCGACGATGAATGAAGAGGAATGGGGATGGGGAGTAGAAGAACCTTCCAGGGGTAGAAAAGCGTTTGGCGTCGTGACTAATCAGTGGGAGGGGGATGCCTACCTACCGGTGCACACGACTGGATGGAGTCTCCAAAGTGGAGAGCTTGAGCACTGTCGGATAAATGATTAAGTGTTTTTCCGTAAACCACATGGGTGGATGCCTTAGGCTGCAACGCCTGAGAGAACATGGACATGTGATGTCTAAGATGTGACTCGCTTGTGACCATCAATCAAGAGACAGTGCAACTTCTCGGGCGGGTTAAAAGTTGAATCTCATTTCACTGACTAATCATCACGCGGGTCTGCCTCATTGGTTGCCGTCGATAGCCGGCCACCTCGTAATTGCTAATTGTTGGCTGCACTGTTGTCTCACTGATTGCACACCAGCCCCGCCATAAGGTGAGTTCGGAGCTGCGTTGCCTCACTCACCAGCCCGATAGAGCAGGTCCGGTGTAATGCCCCGCACCTTCTTCTCCCTGCAACGGGCAGCTGTTTGTTGTCCTTGTTCAAACACTTTGATTCTCAGAAGACCATTTATATCATCCAACGTCGCCCGTATTCGAAGTCACCCGCAACCCGTTTCCTCTCGATCCTACCTCACAGACTCAATCCGTTCTCACCAGGCAAAAAACATGGCTCCCCAGCTCGACGGCTTCTTTAAGCAGGTCGACAGCTCTGCCGATCACTTCATCGAGCGTCTACGAAAGGCCGTTGCCATCCCTTCCATCTCTGCCGAAGATGCCCGCCGTCCCGATGTGGTTCGCATGGGAGAGTTCCTTGCCGACGAGCTGAAGAGCCTTGGTGCCTCTGTGGAGCTCCGACCATTGGGCAAGCAGCCTGGCAAGGAGCACCTCGAGCTGCCCCCTGTTGTGCTTGCACGATACGGTAGCGACAAGAACAAGCGAACCATCTTGGTCTATGGCCACTATGATGTTCAGCCTGCCGAAAAGAGCGACGGCTGGGCGACCGAGCCTTTTGAGCTCGTCGTTGACGAGAAGGGCCGCATGTTTGGTCGTGGGTCTACCGATGATAAAGGTCCCGTTCTGGGCTGGCTCAATGCCATCGAGGCGCACCAGAAGTCGGGTGTTGACTTCCCCGTCAACCTGTTGATGTGCTTCGAGGGCATGGAGGAGTACGGCTCTGAAGGTCTTGATGACCTCATCAAGGAGGAGGCAAAGAAGTACTTTGCCGATGCTGAGGCCGTCTGCATTTCAGATAATTACTGGCTGGGTACTGAGAAGCCGTGCTTGACCTACGGTCTGCGTGGGTGCAACTATTACTCGGTCGAGGTTTCGGGGCCTGGCGCGGACTTGCACAGTGGTGTCTTTGGCGGTACCGCTCAAGAGCCCATGACCGACCTTGTCAGGGTGCTCGGCACTTTGGTTAATACCGATGGCAAGATCCAAATCCCCGGGATTATGGAGCAGGTCGCTCCTGTCACGGCCGATGAGGAGGGTCTTTATGACGGCATTTCCTTTACCATGGAAACCCTTCATGAGTCGCTGGGCAGCACGACTACTATCTTTGAGGACAAGAAGCAAACCCTGATGGGCCGATGGCGTTACCCCTCCCTGTCACTCCACGGGATTGAGGGTGCCTTTTCTGCTCCTGGGGCCAAGACTGTCATCCCTGCCAAGGTTATCGGAAAGTTCTCTATCCGAACTGTTCCTGACATGGACATTGACACCACCAACGCGTGCGTTTACAAGTTTGTGGAGGAGCAATTCGCCAAGTTGAAGAGCAAGAATACCTTGAAGGTGTACGCCCAGCACACTGGCAAGTGGTGGGTGGCCTCGCCCAAGCACTGGAACTTCAGCGCCGCTGCCAAGGCCGTTGAGCGTGTGTGGGGCGTTGAGCCTGATTTTACTCGCGAGGGTGGAAGGTAAGTTGACCATGATTACGACAAATTGTTACATGTAGCTAACCGTAGTGCTAGTATCCCTGTCACTCTTACTTTTGAGGAGGCTACTGGCAAGAACGTTCTCCTGTTGCCTATGGGAAGCTCCACGGATGGTGCCCATTCGATCAATGAGAAATTGGACAAGCGCAACTACATTGAGGGTATCAAGCTTCTGGGAGCGTACCTCCACTATGTTGCGGAGGAGCCCAAGGTTTGATCGAATCCATCTTGAGTACGCCCAGGCTGTACGGTATACATGAATAGGTGCCTCACTCGGCTGCTTATCTTACCATTTTCCATGACTGTTTACAGACTAGGTCTCATAACGATGGCCCGCTGAGGCCATATAGGATTTTGTAAGGGACATAATGTATACAGAACGCTGCAGTGTAGAGGCAGAAGAAATAAATAAAACTAAAAATCACTGCACTGAGTTTCTATTATCCGGATATGGAGTCTCCTTACGAGAGCCGATTCCTTGTGGAAGCTGACGATAGAGTCAGATCATCCATCCCCAGTATGCATGCTGAAGGTGCACCGTGACCTTGAAGGCACTGTACGTTCTTGCAACCCCGCTATTATGGCCTTTGCTAAGCGGCTAAGACTTAAGGGCGGCTTGGCTCCACTACTTTTTACCCCTCCGCCCCTTTATCGATAACACAAGAGGTCTGGTGATCGCTGACCGGCTGGGCCGTGGACGTGATCAAGTGACTGATGCCTGAGTTATCATCGGGAGGAAGACGGACGTCTCACAGGAGTCGAAACAGAGCACTTGTTGTTCTTCATCATATGTGACATCGTTTGTTTGTTTTGCAACCCGCCAGACCGTCACAAACTTTGAGGATTTGGATGGTGGTAGAGTCACAACCGCCAACTACCCTCGTCCCACGTTCCCGGCTTCTAACAATCAATCCACTTCCGAAACAAGACGATCCACGAGCTCATAATTAAACGCAAACCCGAAGCACACAAAACACTTCGACAATTACCAACCACCGACTACTGACCGTCGACATGGTTCGCGAGAGTGGCATCTCGGCTACGAAGCCCATCTTCCCCATCTATCTGCTACCGACGCTCAAGCTCCCCTTCTCCCGTCGCCAATCAGCCTCTTCCTCGTCCTCGGCCGACTCGCCCGCATCATCCGCGACCACCACTCCATCAAGCTCGCCTCCCAGTAATACGCTATTGACGAAATCAGCAACAACTACTCAACTGTCCCGTGCCGCCCCCAACACCTTGCGTTGTTTGACGTGCTCCGCCGACGTTGCCTTGGCTTCACAGATCATATCAAAGGGCTTTACGGGGCGCTACGGCCGAGCCTTTCTGGTTGCACCACCAGCGCCTCCAGCGCCGCAGTCGCTGCTGAACATACGCGTTGGCAGAAGCGAGAACCGCCAGCTCGTAACAGGGTGGCACGTCGTGGCGGACATCTCATGCGGGTCTTGCGGGACCAAGTTGGGATGGAAGTACGTGGATGCCAAGGAACAGGGGCAGAAGTACAAGGTTGGAAAGTTCATTTTGGAGACGGAGAGGGTTATTACACATCGGAGCTGGGAGGACGTGCCAGCGGGCGAGGGTGAGATGAGCATGGCGGGCAAGCAGGGTGATGGGGATATTCACTTTGACTCCGAAGACGACGAGGAGTGCGAGGACATATTTGCTGGGACTTGGAATGCTGAGTCTGTTGGTAGGAGGAGGAGCGCTATGATTTCGCGCAGAAGTCAGTCTTAGAGGAGAGGACAAGGGGCATCCACAGATGTTGCCGTTCATATGTCTCTGAGAGTTGACAGCTGAAGCGGAGGGGGTATCGACAGGCAACTAGGCTGTGACTTTGGTGGGACATGCACTTTACTTGGCGTTCTGGACTCATATTTGAGAGTGTTGATTTGGGTTTGATTTGGACTGCACAAATACCCCGACAGGAAGCACACGATACACGATGGAGCTTTATCCCTAGAAATCACCATTTGCTTTATTTTAGCCTGATTAGACTTTGGGTATTTTTACTACATCACATGCCAAATAATGACCTCATGGTCATCGTATAATTCGATTGTATGAACTCGTGTTCTGGGATACAGCGGGGTTGAGCTGGATATAGGGGAAGGGGCAAATGTCGGTGGGATCAAAATTGAGGCGGGATACCCAAATCCGGTATGCCTCAACGAATGCCCTGGTGATTTCTGTCCTTGTGCCCTGCTCTCCTAAGTTCACCGCAGTGAAAATAAGATTGTATTTGCTCAAATATTGGAGAATAGTGACGGGAACGAACTTGGATGTAGAGAATGATGGCGAGAGGCACAGTCTCCCAGCAGCAGCGTGACGGCCACGTGCGCTTGTCATCGTTTGACAAAGATGCCGCACCAGCTCAGCGAACTAGTCCCCTGCCCTACCAGTTAAAGACTGCATGTGCTTGAACGGCGACGCTGTGTACTGCCTTATCTATAAGGGTTATGGACGGTCTGGGTATTTCCGGCGTCTTTGTGGGTTCATGTGCTTCTCTACCTCCATAGGGTCCTGGTGTCTCGGCATGTGCGACATGCTGCAGCTCCAGGGGGGATTCGGCACTTTGGGATGACCTGGCACCAAACTCACAGGAAGTTTGGCATTGGGCTGCAGCACACAGGAACCGGAAATCTTGATTCCCAGGGCTGGCATCGAACGACACATCGGCCCAAGATCCCAGCCCGTCGGCTCCAGGGTTCAGATTTGCTGGGCAGGGTCAAGAGGTGTGTGGTTGAGGGAGCTGGGCGCGGGATGTCATAGTGGGGTTGGAGTGGGAGGTGCAGCAGGTCTTCAGCGAGCGCAGTGGATAGCGGCCCCGTAACCACCGGCCAGTGCCGCCAGTCACAGTGGATGCAGATGCATCATCAGTGGACAAGATGACCTCAACCAGCTAGCCTTCAAGGCCCTTTAGTGGGGGTACTGCCCTCCCCGCAGCAGACAGAGTGGGAGGTGGAGTCCAGCTGCAGTGCGATATCGTCACACCAACTCGCCGCTCCTGCACTGAGCGCTGTGAGGTGGGTTAGCACAGTACCTGCGCAACGTCAACCAGACAAACCACTACCGCCAATACCCCAACACCAACACGCCCAAACTGCAATTTTTCATCCTCGCACCAGACATCCCAGGCTTCACAGGCGACAGAACCATCTCCTTCCACCACAATTGGCCAGCCAGCCCCCACGCCTTCTCCCTGACCGCTCACCGCGCCGTCTTGGGAAGCTCGGTCAGCCTGGTGTCAGGTCTCCATTCCAGAGGTTAAAGCTCTCGCCGCCTCTTTCCTCTTCCCACCTTCTTCCTCCCTCCTCCTCCCTCCTCCCACCCGCCATTACCACCTATTTACCTCCATTGCCGTGTCCGGCATAACCCCTACAATTATTCCCTTACTGCATCCCTTGCACTTCCTGCAGGCCTTGTCTTGCTTTTTGGCCCGCGTGACCATATTCTTTTTGCGTCCAGCCCGGTTGCTGCCCTTTGCGTCCTACTGGCTGCATTGCAACCGTAGCATACCAGGCCTATAACACGAGACAGCACCAGCAGCCTTCGCTCTCTCGCTATCTCTCTTCCTCGTCACTCTTTCTATCCTCCCCTTGACAGACCTAACATTGTGTCCTGTTCTTCTCTCGCTTATCTACCGGATAACCTCCTGCAAGCCACTATCGTCATGGCCACCCCCTCCAACCACCGCTCTCGCGGTTCCGATGATCTCGGCGTCTACGACGATGCCAAGACATACTATGCTGAGGAACGCCACAATCGCAATGTTGGCCCTCGCACCAGAACATACTCCCAGGTGAATAACCATACATCTATCTCGTATGGAACAGTTCTAACTCGAGCGTCTGCAGAACAGCTTGATGAAGCAGTTTGAACGAATTGGTCTACGAGAGCCTTTCCGAAGAGGAAGTCACGGTAGGAACCCCAATCTGGAACTCCAAATTGATACAATATCTAACATGCTCACCCACAGATGAAAACACCCAACAGAGCCGTCGCTTCCTCATCCAGGTAGAGCCTACCCTAGAGAGCCTCCAAGCCCAGGAAGACACGGACGGAAACATGCAGATCACGATCGAGGACAATGGACCCAAGGTCATCTCGCTGCGAACCGCCGCCTCAGAGGGCTATAACCGCTTCGACGTTCGCGGCACTTACATGTTGTCAAACCTCCTCCAAGAGTTGACGCTGGCCAAAGAATACGGGCGAAAGCAGATTGTATTGGATGAGGGTCGACTCAACGAGAATCCCGTCGATAGACTTTCTCGGCTCATTCGAGACCACTTCTGGGAGGGCTTGACGAGACGAATTGATGCCTCTAGCATTGATATTGCTGCCCGGGATCCCAAGGACTGGACCGATGATCCCCGTCCAAGAATCTACGTGCCCGTCGGAGCGCCTCGCCAATATGAATTCTACAAGAAGGTGGCCGAGGACAGGCCCGAGATGCGCCTAGACGTTCAGCTGTTGCCCGAGAAGATCACACCCGAGCTTGTCCGCGACATGAACGCGAAGCCTGGTCTTTTGGCCGTCGAGGTGGAAGAGTACGATGACCCGAAGAGTAGTACGGGCAAGTCGCTCAGGGGACTGCCGTTTGTCGTCCCCGGTGGCCGATTCAATGAGCTTTACGGATGGGACAGCTACATGGAGTCACTAGGACTCCTGGTCAACGACCGTGTCGACTTGGCCAAGTCCATGGTCCTCAACTTTTGCTTTTGCATCCAACACTACGGCAAGATCCTTAACGCCACCCGGTCCTACTACCTGTGCCGTTCGCAGCCGCCCTTCCTGACCGACATGGCTCTCCGAGTGTACGAGAAAATCAAGCACGAGCCAGACTCGAAGGAGTTCCTGAGACGCTCCATCCTCGCCGCCATCAAGGAGTACCACAGTGTTTGGACCTCGGAGCCTCGGTTGGACCCAGTCACAGGCTTGTCGAGATACCGACCGGAGGGACTCGGAGTCCCCCCTGAGACTGAGGCCAGTCACTTTGTGCACATTCTCAAGCCATATACCGACAAGTACAAGATGACATTCGAAGAGTTCGTACGAGCGTACAACTACGGTGAGGTGAATGAGCCGGAACTTGACGACTACTTTATGCATGATCGAGCGGTGCGAGAGTCGGGACACGACACATCGTACAGACTCGAGGGCGTCTGTGCCAGTCTAGCCACCATTGACCTCAACTCGTTGCTCTTCAAGTATGAGACGGATATCGCGCGAACCATCCGCAACGTCTTCAATGACAAACTCGTCATTCCTGAAGAGTTCAGCGCGGGAACGCCCTACAAACCTGGAGAGGTTTTGGCGTCGGCTGCCTGGGATCGCCGAGCCAAGCGACGTAAGCTCACCATGGACAAGCTGATGTGGAACGAGCAGGAGGGCATGTTCTTTGACTACAATACGGCGACGCAGAAGCGCTGCACGTACGAGACTTGCACCACATTCTGGGCACTTTGGGCCGGTATCGCAACACCTAGACAGGCAGCCGACATGGTCCGAAAGGGACTACCAAAGTTCGAGGCGTACGGCGGTCTCTTATCCGGCACCAAGGAGTCTCGAGGTGAAATCGGACTAGAGCGACCCAACCGACAGTGGGACTTCCCATACGGCTGGGCGCCACAGCAGATGCTGGCATGGACTGGCCTGCTGCGGTACAGCTTTACAGAGGAGGCGGAGCGACTGGCTTACAAGTGGCTGTTTATGATGTCCAAGGCGTTTGTGGACTTTAACGGTGTGGTGGTTGAAAAGTACGACGTGACTCGACCGGTTGATCCGCACCGAGTGGATGCCGAGTATGGAAACCAAGGCCTGGATTTCAAGGGCGTTGCCAAAGAAGGGTATGTCGTGACACCTGTTCCAAGTTTGCTACGGCAGACAGTTAACAGACATTACAGATTCGGCTGGGTCAACGCCAGCTACGTGTATGGTCTCCAGATTGTCAACGCGCACATGCGACGTGCGCTAGGAACGCTGACACCGTACCCGACGTTCATCAAGGCGATTGAGCAGAACAACGAGAAGGCGCTGGCGGGCTTGATGGGCCCGTAGGATGGTATGCCCTCAAGAGAAATGCGAACATGTGAGGGTATTGACAAGGTCCGAGTAAGAGTGGTCGATGACGCGTTTTGGGGTTGGCTTCGTCGTGTGTACAAGAGGACTTGAAATCCTGGGCCCTTGGAAGTGGTCACAAGGGGAATAAAAAAAAACACATGGAAAACATAGGGTGACCTGGGTGTGGTTACCGGATGGGGGGATGAAGATGGAAGGTTTTGCAGAGGATCGGATAAATGCTTTGAACTGGGAGGAGAAATGGGTGACACAATCTGGACAGGGACATGTGGTGGGGCAGCGGATGCCGGGATGCCAGAGCGCAATGCCGATAAATCAACGACATCTGAGCTGCATGAGCCGAGGGTCATGGCGGTGGACATTTGATGGGTTGGTTCAAGTATTGTACTGTGTACGTAGCAAGCCTGGTATCAAATCGAATGTTAAGTCATGAAATCGCCGGCGCGTATGGATTTGCAATAGTCCATTTCATATTATCTATGAGAGGTAATGAAAGCCTGTGTTGTTGCATGTGACGTTTATGCCATTATGGACGACGACGGAGGTGTGTGGGATGCGCCTGTAAATGGTAGATAGAGATGGCAGATGACGGGATGTTAGGGAACAAGTTCGGGAATCGGCCGAGCCAGAGAATGCAAATGGTGGCTTAACGAGGCAAAACGGCACGTGAGACAAGTAAGATTGATAGGAAGAGCACAAGCAAAGTCAAGGGACAGAGCAAATGGGAGAATGGGATGGCATTTCGGCATTGAGCATGGGCTCGCCGAGGTAAGTGGAACAAGATGTTGTGACTGATTGCGGGACTGGTGGTGTAAGCGTCACGGTTCACAGCGAGCTGCATTGCATGTACGGATACCCATGAAGCCTTTACCCCAGGGTCCAGAACTGACTGGGCTGGCATGCACCGGTATTGTGTTGTGTTTAGGTACTTCCGTAGACATGAGGTGACATGTAGGTACATGTATGTGGTAGGAGTAGATATCATGAATAGTATCTACAAAGCAGGGGAAGCGACAGCGATGGAGCATCGAAATGCAAGCGGGTTGGCTACGATGGTTTGGAGTCTGGGCCACGGGACTGCAACTCGGAGGAGAAGAGGCTTGATTCGGCGGTGGCGGAGGCTCATGCTCGGAGAACCGAATAAATAAAGAAAGAACGAAAGAGGGTACATTGATGACGGGGCCAGATAGACCTGGTCTTACTATGTTGGAAGCAGATGCAGAGAGATCTGGATTGCGGGTTCACATGCCAGCGACCTCCGCTGCCCCGGACAAGGCGGCTCTCGGACAAGTTCCGGTTCCCGGGGGCGGGTACGGGCATGATGAGGAATGGCGTTTTAGGGGTCGCGGAGGTAGGCCGAGACTTTCGGAATTGCTGCAATATCGTGCAGAGTAAGTGCATTAAGAACATGACATATTTATTCCAAGTTGTCTTGAAGCCTGCTGTCTTTTGGGGGCATGGCTGGTGATGGCTGCAGAGGGAGGCGGAGATAAAGGAAGGGAGTAGTCCAGATCATGGCATGTGTATTAAGCCGGCCCATGATAGATGGATCAAGGACAACTGGATGCAAAGCAAAATGCGCTTGTGTGAGTCAAGGTGAGGGAGCGAGGTGAGGCAGGTGAACGAACCTCGGGGACCTGCTCGTGCAACCCCGTCTTCACCCCGCATCTCCGAAACGACTCCGGGAGAAGGGCCAGAAGTGGCATCTAGAGCCAAACTCAACGCAAGGAGTCAGAGGCAGAGTCAGATGGCATGTCCGCATCATTTTCGGGTTTCTGTGCTGTTGTACCTGCGGGAGTGGACCGAAATCTTCCTCATGCACCATGGATGGATAGATGGCTGCCGCATCAAGATACCAATCAAGATACCAATCAAGATACCAATCAAGATACCAATCAAGATACCAATGTCCAGTACAGTACCGGGCTCAGTTCATCCCTGCACAGTATAGAGTGGCTGTGGCAGCTGCATGGGCAATGGGAGAAAGCTGAGCCGCATATTGAGGCTGCAAAGTCAAAGCCTGTGAATGTTGTGTCGGCACCTCGGCCAATGGCGGCAACACTGCTGGCTGGACTTGGGAGGGCGGGTCCCCTTTGAGCCGAAAGAGGAACCGGCGACGTCATGTGTCATCATCTTTTGGATGTACAGTTTGGACTCGAACCTTGTAGCGGGACGAAATGAAACTCGATTTTGGAAAGAGCAAATCAAGCAATGGATGTAGAGTTAGATGTTATGTACGAGACAATCCTTCAGGATTTTTTCATGTGAATGCTGTTGATTGCTGCGTCGTGCTGCTGCTGTAGTTGGAGAAGCAACCCGTCGAAGGTGCATGCTGATGAGGCGCTGGACATGCAGTTCCGGAAAATGCAGACCTACCAAGGTAAGGGTAGAACTTTGCCTAGGCACCTAGGTAATAGGCGTTGAAACAATGACACGGGATACGTACGCAATCATGGTTCAACCCGCTGTAGGTACAGCCCCCGCTGGACTTACAGATGCCAGGGCCAAAACTCCCCTCGGCGAGTGTCCGGAGGTACGTACTCGGGGCCAGAAACGACCCTGCGACGGACCATGCCCGGGGCTCAGAGAAAGTCGCCTGGGGCGTGTGACTAGCCTGGCGCCTGTTCTCTTTGGTCTTCTGGGGGAGGGAGGATGGGATTGGCTCTTTGTGGGAATCTGGGCTACTTCCGAGGTGAAGCTAATGGAAACTTGTACCTGGGGGAGCAGCAGCAGGGGCGGTTTCAAAAACTGGGTTTCCTTGCTCGGGGTGATTCCGAGGGGCATCTGACTGACTGAACATGACGAGCCGACTTTGTCTGGCCAAAGTCGGTCAGACACAAAGTCACTTTAGCTAGAGAAAAGATGGGAAGAAGAGAAGCGATTGAGACTGGTAGAGCAGAGGCCGAAGCCAAGACTGTAGGCAGAGGGTAAAAGATGAGCAATTGGGCTCACGCAAGCAAACAAAGTGTCTATTCTTCAGTATCTACGGAGTAATGATTCTCTAGATGACTCCCTTTTTCATTCTCCACCTCCACAGCCGCGGCCGGTCGGTCGGTGCGGCGGACGGGACGCCTTGGTTCGTTCGCGCTATTAGTGGGTCCGGATTAGTGGGTCCGGATTGCCGCCAAAAAGTTCAACCAAGTCATGCGGGCCTCGTCGCTAGTTGAGACCTGGGCCTTTGTTCGGTTCCGGAGAAGGCTCCAAAAACGAGAGCCAGAGGTCATCCCCCAGTTCTTTGGAACCACCGATTGGCATCCCGCTAGTTGGAGAAAGAGCCGCGGCGCCGTCCCCTCGGTGCGGAGAAATGGAGAGAGAGAGAGAGACGCACACACACCCCCCCTGGCTTGCCACCAGCTTTCTCTTCCTCCGCTCGGTCTATGGATGGATGGATGGATGGAAGTTGGCATTCCCGGTCTGGCTTGTACTTATTATCAGTCTCGCCCGCCTTCAATTTCGCGGTTTTGAATTGTTAGACACACTTGCTCTTTTTACTAGGCATTTCTCTTGCTCAGCTGCCTCCCCTACGATACCCTCCAGTCTGACACGTGAAAATAGCTTCACTTACACGCGAGCACTCATCCTTCCTCCCCCTCTACCTCTACCCCTTCAAAAACACACACAATCTCGCCCAATATGGCTGCCAGCAACATGATAAACCCCTCCGTCAACCCGGACGTCGAGGACGAGCTCTTCCAGAAGGAGGTGGCCCAGGTGAAGGCCTGGTGGAGCGACTCGCGCTGGCGACACACCAAGCGGCCCTTTACGGCCGAGCAGATCGTCTCCAAGCGCGGATACCTGCCCGTCGACTACCCCAGCAACGCCCAGGCAAAGAAGCTGTGGAATATTCTCGAGAACCGATTCGAGGTGGGTTTTCTTTCTTCGGAACACTGGGAGGACGATGAAGGCTAACAAGGATGGAAAAACAGACCCGCGATGCTAGCTACACCTATGGATGCTTAGAACCCACCATGGTCACCCAGATGGCCAAGTACCTCGACACCGTCTACGTCTCGGGTTGGCAATCATCGTCAACTGCTTCGGCGTCGGACGAGCCCGGCCCTGATCTGGCTGATTACCCCTACGTGAGTCTACCACCACCTCATCATCATTATCATCATGACAACCTCCACCACCCCCGAAAGAAATGTCCCAATAATCTAACATCATTCAGACCACCGTCCCTAACAAGGTCGGTCACCTCTTCATGGCCCAGCTCTTCCACGACCGCAAGCAGCGCCAGGAGCGCCTCAGCGTGCCCAAGGCCCAGCGCGCCAGCCTCGCCAATGTCGACTACCTGCGGCCCATTGTCGCCGACGCCGACACTGGGCACGGTGGCCTCACGGCCGTCATGAAGCTCACCAAGCTCTTCGTCGAGAAGGGCGCTGCCGGTATTCACATCGAGGACCAGGCCCCCGGCACCAAGAAGTGCGGCCACATGGCTGGCAAGGTGCTGGTGCCCATCAGCGAGCACATTAACCGTTTGGTGGCCATTCGCGCGCAAGCCGATATCATGGGTATAGCTTCACAATCCCGACTTGTATCAGCATCATTCCCCTAACATGTCAATAGGCTCTGATCTTCTCGCCATCGCCCGAACCGACGCCGAAGCCGCCACCCTCATCACCACGACCATCGACCCGCGCGACCACGCCTTCATCATCGGCAACACCAACCCGTCGCTGCAACCGCTCAACGACCTCATGATCGCGGCCGAGCGCGAGGGCAAAACCGGCGCCGAGCTGCAGCGCATCGAGGACCAGTGGCTGACGGCCGCCAACCTGCTCCGCTTCGACGACGCCGTGGCCGCCGCCATCGACGCCGGCGCCCACGCCGATAAAGCCGGCCTCAAGGCCGAGTACAAGGCCGCCGCAAAGGGACTCAGCAACACTGAGGCCCGCGCCCTCGCCCGCAAGCTGCTCGGCAAGGACGTCTTCTTCGACTGGGACGCTCCCAGGACCCGCGAGGGATACTTTCGCCTCAAGGGCGGCTGCGACTGTGCCATCAACCGAGCCATCGCCTATGCGCCCTACGCCGACGCCATCTGGATGGAGAGCAAGCTGCCGGACTATGCCCAGGCTCAAGAGTTTGCCAACGGAGTGCATGCTGTGTGGCCCGAGAAGAAGTGAGTTTTTATATCCTCCTCCTATTGTCGATATCCTTCCCGGTATCAGACTAATACTCTTCCCCCTATCCCAATATATCACTAACACTCCTCTTCAAGACTCGCCTACAACCTCTCCCCCTCCTTCAACTGGAAGACGGCCATGCCCCGCGACGACCAAGAGACGTACATCCGGCGCCTAGCCTCGCTCGGCTACTGCTGGCAGTTCATCACGCTGGCCGGCCTCCACACCACGGCCCTCATCAGCGACCAGTTCGCCCGCGCCTACAGCGCCATCGGCATGCGCGCCTACGGCGAGCTCGTCCAGGAGCCCGAGATGGAGGAGAAGGTCGACGTCGTCAAGCACCAGAAGTGGAGTGGCGCCACCTACGTCGACGAGCTGCAGAAGATGGTTACTGGAGGTATCAGCTCGACTGCTGCCATGGGCAAAGGCGTCACCGAGGATCAGTTCCACTGAGGAGTGAAGTCTTACCGCGGGAATAGAGGAGAGCAGCCAACAAAAAGTGAACGGCCTTGAATTTTTCTGGATTTATTTTGTCGCGCTGGGTTGGGCATTTCTTGTTACACAGCCTTTTGTTTCATGCGGCATCACACCGAGCATTGGGTCTCAGGTTTCTATATTTCCTCTTGTCACATTATGTCGCCATGTCTCATATACTTCAACGGCAGAACACTAATCTGTCTAGACTAGTAGAAGAATTAAAACACATGCATAGAACAATAGCATTGAAATCACATGCTTTTTATTGAGTCTGCTGTCATCAGCCTTACAGATGTGTAAGGATTGTTGCTACTGTTCAAAATAATAGTGAGCTCTCCTGGATACTGTCTCTTTCCCTTTGACCCTGTCCTATTCCCTCTCTTGTATAAAACGAATAATGCGTCGTATCCCTTTCGACATCAAGACGCAAAAGTGTAGCCTAGAAACAGGCGCACGATGACCTTCGTTGCTGCATTACCACGGACGGCATGCTTTAAGCCAGTGTCGAGGTACTATACCAATCACTGTGCATTCATTACTTCCGAACGCCCCCCCCCGCGTTGCGGATCCGATCCGATCCCAAGCCCCGCCTTATCTGTCCTGCCCGTCCGTCCGGGACGCCGAGCCGCACTTTGGTCCATTGACCTAATAATAATATAGCAAGCCCCTTCGCTCCACCCCCCCCCCCCCCCCGAAAAGTGAAAACGGCCAAAGGATCCAGTGTTCCTTACCGGCTACGGTGCTCGGTAATACGTAGCTGGACCTTTGCATTTCGGAGGTTGTCCGGTGGCAGGGCCATGGGAGACTGCGCACGCGATGGGAGACACGGGCGTCAGCGTTGAGTGTGTGCAAACATTGTGCGAGATTCTGTGCCAAGTAACCCTGGTCATTCTTTTAGTCCGCTTCGGCCAGCTGCATAATCAGCTTGGCCGCCATGTCCAGGAACGGGAATGGGCTGGTCACATCCTTCTCCTCAAGCAGCTTTCCCTCTGCGTTCTCGTACCCTGAGCACTTAAAGTCGACCAAGTACACGCCATGCTCCATCTCGTAGATCTGGATATCCAAATGCAAGGCAGCAAACGGCCGTTTGGCATCGCCCAATAGAGTATGGTACCCGTCGATTGCGCCTTCAGGTAGGTTCCAAGACTTCTTCTTGAGTGCTGCAGCGGCTGTTAGTATCGTGCACGACAGGTCTGTACACAAAAAGGTAAATACGTACTTGCAGTGTCCCAGCGAACGCTGATGTGCCATGGATCAGCAGGCAGCTTGTATCGCTTCTTAGGATCTATGCTACTACTCGAGCCTCGGCCATCGACGTACGAGTCGGCGAAGCTAGAGTCTCGCGATCGATCATCGCGTTCCTCGGCATGTCTCGACTCGTAATCCTCGTCCGGGATGTACATGGCGCCGAGCTTGTTGAGCGCCTTGTGGATGCAGAGCAGGGCCTCCCAGGGCGAGTTCCGTGAACGGATACCAAATTGCCATCGCACCGGTTTGTTCTTCTTAGGGGGGTGGATGGGAGTCATGCCCTGGGGGCGCTTGTTGGCTTCGTCGAGACGGAGTTGGCTCCTTGAGTGAGGCTTTAGATGACGCGCAGTTTCCTCCTTCTCGGCATCTGTTCGGTCCATGGAGGGCTCGTCATTAACAAACACCTTTGGTAGCGTGTGCTTAAAGGTGCCAGCCTTTTCCCTCTCGATATAATCCTTGTGATATGCTGGTAAACTCGAGGGCAAAATACCAACCTTGCTGACATAGGGTCGAGGGGCTCCGGCACCCGGCGAAACCCCTGAGCGAGCCGACGACATGCTCAGCATTGGACTTGAGCCCTCCGGCTCAAGTAATGCGTCTGGATTTTCTAGACAGGGGTTAGGAAACTATTCCCTCGGTTGAGTGGCGGCAGTTGACTTACGGTTGACTTGCATCATCTTATTCTCCCTCACAATCATGTAGGCATCCTTGATAGCTGACGGCTCGGAAGCCTGCAACGCCTCTTCAACATCGACCTTGCCGTATCCCATGGTTTTACTAATCTTCTCGGTAACCTCATTGTGCAACCGCTCCTGGACCTTCTCGGTGGCGCCGGGAGCAATGTCACTCTTCTGGATAGCCTTGTTTGGGTCCACGCCAGTGTTGAAGAACTCTTCGACAGGCGGCTGTAGGTAGGCTGGCAGGTCGGTCACGAACCAAGGATCTTGTCGAATGTCGTCGATGGTGGCTCGTTGCACGGGGTTCACCACAAGCATCTTCTTGATCAGAGTGGCAGCGCCGACGGGCATCCACTGGGGTATGCTGTACGTGCCCTTGGCGATCTTGGCGAACAGGCTGGGGATGTGCTCGTCGTCAAAAGGAAGACGTCCGACCAGAAGCACGTAGAGAATAACACCACAGCTCCACACATCGACTTCGGGACCTGCGTACAGCTTCCCGCCGATAACCTCGGGGGCGGCATAGTTGGGGCTTCCGCAGCTGGTCTTGAGGAAATTGCCATCCGTCATGATATTGCTGAGACCAAAATCGGCAATCTTGACATTGAGGTTCTCGTCGAGGAGCAGGTTCTCTGGTTTGAGATCGCGGTGGACAATCTTGTGGCGATGGCAGTACTCGACAGCGCACAGCATCTGCTGGAAGAAGCGGCGAGCTTCTGGCTCTTTCATGCGACCGTGCTGGACAATGTAGTCGAAGAGCTCGCCACCGGCATACTCTAGGACCATGATAATCTCGTTGGGGGTCTTGATAACGGTAAAGCTGCCAAACGATTAGCGCTGGATAATGCCAAATTTTGTCAATGTCTTCACGTACAGCTTGATGATATGAGGATGGCGCAGTAGCTGCAGATATTCGATCTCGCGCTCAACGCGACCGGCCATGTCGCGGCTGATGAGCTTCTTCCTGGCGATGATCTTGAGGGCGACCTGTTGACCGGTACCGTTGTGGATAGCAAGCTTGACCTTGCCAAAGGAGCCCTCGCCGAGGGTTCGGAGCACTTTATAGGCGCCTATGCGCTGCTCCGTCTTGATGCGTTCCTTGAGCGGCGGCTCGCCGGGTCGAGGGCCGCGAGCATCGCCATGATGTTGTTGGGGAGGTTGAGGGGGCTGCTGAGGTCGTCGGATGTGGGAGGAGGAGAGGGACATGGTGAGGTCCTCGTCCTCAAAGCCTCGGGGCGCCATGATGCCGGATGTTGTGAGCGTCGGTGAGTGGTGGAGGCGAGCGTTCGGTGAGCGGGAAGAGGGGGAACAATAGCCTAGGCCGAGGCCAGGAAGCGGCGGAGGAGAGAGATGTCGATAATAAAGTGGCGACAAGTCAGTGACGATGACGGCAACGGAGAGGGCAAGGAAGAGGAGGAGCCGAGGAGGGGTGAGTGAGGGTTTGATCGAAGCGGCTGGTTGGTGGAGACGGGCGAGAGAATGCGGAGGCGGAGACGGGGCGGCAGGAGAGGCGGCGACCTGGAGAAGGAAACAGTAGCGAAGAACGGGGAAATTTTGGGATGAGGGAGATGATCCGACAAGATCGATAGTGTCTTATCGATCATCAACTATGATAATTACAGCATTTGACACCCTGTAGGGGCTGCTGCATCTGTCAGACTGTCACTTGTTGCTGTCGATTCCTTGGAGGGGACGCCCACATGACGGCCAAGGTGGGCTGGCAAATGGCAAGCTGGGTTGGCTTGTTTTTGGTGGAGGGGTCGTCCGGGGCTCGAGGCCTGATTACAGGCTGCGCACAGGCTACAGCGCCTTGCCTAAACCACCTAGACCCGCTAACCGTTGGCCCCAACTTGTCCCATTCTCTGGGCACAATTGCATGCGCCGCCTACAAAAATGAGAAGTCGACCCCTCCCTCGTTGAGACACGCATGGGACACCTTTATCAGTGAGGCACAACGAAGCGAATTCATCAGGCAAAAAGCGCACATTTGCACGCCACAAACCCGGTTTCCTCACCCCTGTAGAGAAGTGAGGCGGCTGCACTTGTTTTGTTGGGGCCTCGTTTGCCTGCGAAAATCAGCCGTCATCGGCCCATTCACGATATGCACTTCTGGCCTCATTCATCTCTAGCTTGGAACTCTGGAGTCGACCCGTCAGTCTTTTTTCTCTTGTCTTGTAGCGCCTTACTCAACGGTGGGCGGCTTTGACCCAACAACAACAACAATAACAAGGCCGCGCAATACATCTCCGTAACTTCAGGTTCGTGGAACAACACAGTCACTGGGGTTCAACCCTCGTCGCATTGGCCATGGTGTACCTGCTCAAAGTGAACAAGAGCTCCCTCACATCTAATCATGACTCGACACTGTCAACGCCAGCGGGAGAGGGTCTGGATAGACCTGTAGATGGTCGACCGGATGAACATATGCCTCAAATAGACTGGGAAGCTAGACCTCCATGTAAATTGCGACTACGATCGTCCGACTACCGGGCCCGAACGCTGACATCATCAGACTGTTGGGATTGCTCTTCAGCAGGATTCTCCCATGTCCTCAAATGCATCTTCGACAAGGGCAATGCTACCAGGGCGTTCTAGGCCTCGGCCTTGCGTTGCTACTCAGGCAAACTGTAGGGTTTAACAATATCGTACACTTTGATTCAACACCATTTTTTCATCCCATGTCATATAAACGCTCTTGTCCCACTTACAAAGAGCGTGCCCGGAACATAGCAGATTGGCTCCCCTCCTCAATACTAGCCACGGCGGTCCTTGGCTTCCTCCTTTCTCAACCTATCCACCAACTTTCCCTGTAGAAATGGGCTCAACCCCAAACTAAAGTGCCATGTCAGTAAGAAATATCGATGCCAAACCGTTATGGTAACTCACATTCCCGCGTTCGTCAAAACGCGGTACGTCCCGCTGGGCTGCACCTTGCCAATGATGGTCCCAGTGTCGTCCACCTCGACGCTCCCCAGTATATCCTCCGGCCACGCTATCCGTCCAAAGTCTGGCGGGTTCCGTTGGTCGCTGAGATGCACCCATCCTCCTCGCGCTTGTCCGGCGCCTTTGGTTTCCGTCTGGGCACTCGCGCTCGAGTCTCCAGCACCGCTGACGCCTTGTCGCCGGGGCCGCTTGTGCGGTCGTTTCGCCGCACCAAAAAATACGCCTCCACCTGCGCCGATGCTGAATGCGCCAGGGCTGGCAAAAGCTCGTGCCTGGTTAATCAGGTCCTCGTCCTGATGGCCGTATTCGGACACCACCTCGTTGAGGATGGTGATAAACTCGGGGTTCTCGGCAAAGGACTGGGGCGTAGGAGGATTCGCTGTCGTAGTTCCAATCGCTAGGCGTTCATACGGAGGCTCAGTCTCGAGGTAGCTCAACACATGAGTAAATGGAGAGTTCGGGTTGTTGAGGACTTTCTTGGACAACATTTAGCGTTGCGCAAACGGTGCTTGGTTCTCGGTCAACTGACGATAGCTGGGTTGCTTGAGAGGCTGGACAGAGTCCGATAGGTCATGACCCTATTCCGGGCAGCGAATCGAAACGTGCTTGTCAGCATTTTGACACCAATTCCAATCCCAAGAATTGGTGCAATTGGCTGTGTCGTCGGTTCGTCAATCTGGGGCTCCAAGCTTCAAAAATGGCCCCACGATGGATGAGGTCACTGGTAGTGGGCTGGAGCTAAGCCAGATATGCGTATATCAGGTGTATTCAACAATGCGAAATCAATTAAGACGCGTCCCGTCGACGCGGCGCAGACTAGATGCGACCTCGAGACAATTGCGGGACCACAACCAGGGCCGAATCGTCCAAACAGACAAGCCAACTTTGCGACGCCCAATTCAAATTCACCAACAGTCCGCACACATACCATGCCGAGGATTTAATCACAAATAATCACAATGGACAAGACGCCCGCCCCGGTATTTCGCAGGCAACGCCCTCCCATCCCATCATCGTCAGCAATTCCTTCGTCCTCGCCCGCCTTCGGTACCCCCGTCCACCCTCTCAAGCCCTTCGCCGTCAACGCCCCGAAAGCCGCCATCCTCCCTATTATCCTCCCTCCCGCGACACTCCGACCCCTCGCGTTCCGCACCTTCACCAAAAAGCACTCCCTGACTCTCTCATCGTCTGCCCTGCAAGAACTTGCCGCCTTCATCGGCCGGCATTGCGGAGTAGGATGGCGCGAAGATGGCCTCGCCGAACGAGTCTTGGAGGAGATTGCCCGAAGCTGGAAGAACCGCAACGGCGGCGTCATTGTTGAGGGTAATAGCAAGGAGCTGCAGGAGATCATCAAGACGTTAGAGGGAAACATGAGTGGTGGTAAAATCGCCGGCCCCGCACGTGGGTTACCGCGGGGAGACAGCATGCTCGACATCAAGGACGGCGACGTCATCAACACTAGGCTGGGCATACGCCCGGCTGCCCTAATGAGAGGAGACAGCAATGCCAGCTTTGGAATGTCTGGACTGGGCGTTGAGGAAGAGACGGAGGACGAAGAGAAGCACAACGACCCCCGAGACTGGCTCAAGGTCATCGACGCATATGAGCAGCCGAGGTTGATATACAATGTCGGCAAGAAGCATTTCGAGAGGTACGGCCTTCATTAGGAGTGTCCATTCGCAGCTGGGACTAATCATGGCTTAGAGAAATTTCGGCTCCTTCATTATTACCACCAGCGTCACACAAAACCATCGTCTTCCGCAACCGCTACAACGTCATCCACCAACGACTTCTTCGCAATGAATCCTTCCAAACGTCCGCCGTCTCCTCCTCCCGCAAACGCACCCTGCAACGCTCTCTCTCCAACCAACAATCCCTCAAGCTCACCCCCATCGCCAACTTGCTGGGTCGTCATGGCAGCAACCACATGCTGCTCGGTCAGCTCGTCATCCTCCCCACTGGCGACCTTGCCATAAGCGACCTGACCGGCACCATTGCCCTCGATCTCGCCCAGGCTGTGGCCATCCCTTCAGATTCAGCCTGGTTCTGCCCCGGTATGATTGTGCTCGTAGACGGCGTGTACGAGGAAGAGGACGAATCTGTTGGCAAGGGACTCGGTGGAAGCAGTGGTGTCGGTGGAACACTTGGCGGCCGTTTCCAAGGCTTCTTCATCGGCCAGCCCCCGTGCGAGAAGCGCAAAGAGACGCTTGGCATAAGTGGACTGGATGGTGGGCATGAGCAAACCATTGGCGGTGGCTTTGGCTGGATCGATTTCCTTGGAGTTGGCAGCGAGCGAGCGGTTGGCGCCAAGATGCGCCGTCTCGAGAACCGCCTCCTCGCACCGTCGCAGGACGATGCTCTCTCGCGCAACCGAGTCGTCGTCATCGGCGAGTTAAACCTCGACCAGCCACGCACCATTCAAGCCCTCCGCAAGATCCTCGCACTCTACGCGGCCGAACCCGAGGGCTCGACTCCCCTGACCTTTGTCCTGACGGGCAACTTCACCCAGCATCCCGTCATGGCTCGTGGCGGCAGCGGCGGCAGCATCGAATACAAGGAATACTTTGATGCCCTGGCCTCGACCCTTGGCGACTTCCCCACCCTCCTCCAGTCGTCCACCTTCGTCTTCGTCCCGGGCGACAACGACGGCTGGGTGTCAGCCTTCACCGCCGGCGCCTCGGTCCCGCTGCCGCGGAAACCGGTCCCGGACATGTTCACGTCCCGCATCCGCCGCGTCTTTGCGACTGCCAACGCCGAGACCGGGGGCAAATCCAACGGCACTGCCGTCTGGACATCTAACCCCGGCCGACTCACCCTCTTCGGTCCCAACCACGAGCTCGTCTTGTTCAGGGACGACCTCTCTGCGCGTCTCCGCCGCACCTCGGTCCGCCTAAAAGCCACAGCCGCCGACCCTGAGCCCAGTGATGAAGCATCCACTCAACAAACCAACACTCTTATAGAACCTCCTCCCACTGAACCCATGGATGTTGATGCCGCCGCCCCCGAGAACCTCACTACTTCGACCACCACTACACTCCCCCAGGACCGCCACACTGCCCACAAGCTTGTCAAGTCGATTCTAGATCAGGGCTACCTCGCTCCCTTCCGCCAGGCCACCCGCCCCGTCCACTGGGACTACGCGTCCGCCTTGCACCTGTACCCGCTGCCCACGGCCATGGTGCTGGTTGACACCACGGCCCCGCCCTTCTGTGTCACGTACGAGAGCTGCCACGTCATGAATCCCGGCAGCGTGCTCGTCCCTGGGCGCAAGGGCGTCGGACGCTGGATAGAGTACGAGGTCGGTCGCTCGGGCAAGCTGAGGGAGTGCGCGTTCTAGTTTTCCAAACGAATTGTTTGGGACTTGGCTTAGTAGAAACGGTTTTCAGGGGCGTGATCGATGGGATCCTAGATAACGACAGACATGAAACCAAAATTTGGTTATTGGCCATTTAGAGCTACGGCGTGCATCAGTATAGAGATGGCGGAATAATGTTTTTTATCTTCCAAGGCAGTGCCTTCCGTGCTCGATACTCTTCATACATGATTGGGCCCAAATGCCGTTGAACAAATTATCCTCATGACACGCGGAGAAATAACAAAGAACTCTACGCCAGCAGCAACGACCGTTCGTCTATTGCAACAATAGAGACTCCTCGTGTAGTACACCAAACAATCCCTCAATCTCGGTCCGCACCTTGTTCAGCTCGGCAGCAACCTGGAGCGTCACCAGTGTGTACGCGTACAACAGCGCATAGTCCTTCTCCTCTACGACGACGAGGTGACCAGTGCCAAGGAGCTCCGCACCCATGTGCTCCTTGCGGAACTGGTAGATCTTGCCCAGAAGCCGATCCTTGTTGTTCTCTACGGTTGGGATAGCATCCGTCAATGGATACTCGAGCATGATGCACGAGGCCAGGACCTGGAAGACGTGGCTGATGCGCTCGCAGAGGCGCTTCCTCTCAGCTGATGTGAACTCAAGCAAGGCTCGTTCTCCCTCGGAGAGCGTGCTGCGTTTCTGGGTAATCAGACGCATAGCGTAAAAGCCATCGAGAATGTGCTTGGTGGAGCGCATAATTCGAGCATAAGATGCATCCGGGAATGGACCTCGAAGTTCGAATTCGGACTTTGCAGAAACACGAAGACTCTCGAGCTTGAAGGCTAGTGATATTGTTAGCATACTAGGTAGCTAAACAGCGCAATAGAAAGCGATATCAGGACTTACCATAACGCTGCAGGGCAGCTTGCTCGCCTTCCCTCATGTAATCCATCGTGTTGTTGCTTTGGAGCGAGACTGTGAGAGGCCCTCGCTTCCAGATAAGACCCATTTGCAAATAGAGAACGGAAAGGCCTTCTCTAAACTTGCGTCGGCCTGAAATGGGCCATATGAGTCTGCAGAATATCACACCCCAAAGAATACCGAGCGTAACTGAGACGACTCTGTGGAAAGCGATGTCAAAGATCAAGGGATTCGAACCACCCTCGTCATCGTCATCATCATCAACTGACTGCGATAAGCTGTATGCATACAAAGTACTCACGTTATACGCCAGCAGCGCAATCCTTCCAAGAGGGGCATTCTTGATCGCCAGAATCCAATAAAAGTTGCACAAGGCAACGATGCCACCCAGAAAGACGAGAGCAATCGGGTTCCCTTGGCTCAGGGTCCATGAAGTGATAGCACAGGCAGCGCCAACAAGCGTTCCCTTGAATCTAGCCGTTCCTGTCGTGTTCGCAGCACCAGTCGTCATACCGGCGACAATCATGAAGGACAAGAGACCCCACTCGCCTCTCCATTTCTGGTACGCAGGTCTCGTAGAGGGGATGAATGCAAGCATCGCCCAAAGAAGAGCACCAATTCCAACTTTGATGCCGAATAGGATGTCTTCTCGAACAAAGAATCGCGAAGCGTTGAGCAGCCTTTCAGAAAAGGCTCGCTTGAATTTACTGGCCTGGGGAGCCGCGTCCCAGCTAAACGTGTCCCTCCTTTTGACCATTGCATCTGGGATTCCTTTGGGGATCTGGGACTTTTTAAGTCTCTGTACAGGCGGCTTCGGAATCAGGCTCTCGGCCTCTGGGTCGTTCTGGGATTGCTTGTCGCCTCCCCTAAACGATGGCAGGTGCTGCCAGAACTTGAGCCAACACCAGGATCGCGAGCCGGTGTCGGTGGTGTATTTCAAGTCTTCAAGAACGTCCAAGTAGGCATCTGTCTCCTCAGCAACAGCCTGCAAGCTGAAAGAGAAGTGACCGCAAGCAGCAGCTACCTCTTCGATATCGGCTTGGATCTTTTCCGATCTCGCCCGCCCAAGTTCGATGATACGGTACAGCTCCTGCAGAGAGTCGGCTCTGGCGCTGTTGTAGAGACTGAGAGCATCTCGAAGACTCTCCCTCAACTGCTCGTTAACGGTAATATCTGCATTGGGATCCTTGCCAAACGCGGGCTCTCGGAGAATCTCCGACAAGGTGTGAACCAAAGACTTGATAGAAGGCCCCAAAAGTTCGATGAACACAGCAAAAATATCTGACGGCGCATGGAAGACAGGCGCCTTATCCAGAGCAATATCAGACTTATTGGAGCCGTTCATCCGACGCTCCTCCTCGCTCTCGCCAGACTCTTCAATCACAGCCAACCTCTCTGTGTAGGTATCGAAGAAGGTAGAGGCAGAGGCTTCGCGAATGAGGGTAGGAGAAATCATTGAGGAAGAAGACGAGAGGGTTCGAGGACGGTCGCCGAAGTGTGGGACCTCCCTCAGCAAGGTGAACTGGGTCTCCAGGGAACTTCGCAGACCGCCGATGGCTTGGGACAACACTTCAATCGACCTGACAAGACGCCTATCGAGCCGATATATCGATTCTCGCCCAAAGAAGTAGTGTTCGGTTTTTGCCTCTCGCAGAACACTGCTCATTGTGGCGTAGGCACTGTTGTATTTCGCGGACACTTGTGAGTATTCGGTTGACCAGAGTTCATCCTCGGTTCCGGAAAGGAAACCTTTCGTGATGGAGGACAATTTGTCGCCTAGGGAAGTGGTTGCCATCATGATGGATTTTCGCAGAACATGCCTTGCAGAAATCTTCCAGACGAGCACATTGACGGCGACAGTGAAGGTGATTCCAATAACAAGCATCTTGATTACCTGAACAATTTTGTCATCGGAGAAATATCCGCCATGGACACCTTCCTCCTTGGTGATGACGGAGATGATGGCAATCGAGCACAGTGTGGTACCCACGTTGACCAAAGGGTTGTTGAGCTTCTGTTTGACCCAACCTACAAAGCCGAGTCCGCCACCGATGCAAACGATCAGTATGAGGGCATGGGCAGCGGCCGTTATGCCGAATTGGGCTCGAAATACAATGGCAATCCCCATGGAGAGGAGTGAGACGATCTCGGCATAGATTACTGCGACGATTGCAATGAGAACCGCCTCAAGCATCGACCCGACGGTCCGAGCAGGATGGAAGTACACGGTCAAGGTGGCCGTGACGTGTTTCCCATCTCTATTGCCCAAGAAATTTGAGAGCGGCGGGAAGAAGGTGCCCATGCTACCCAGGATATATGCCAGGGTACACTTGAGGACGCCATGGCCTTCGTCGGTCTGCAGCCATGCCCAAGCCAGGATGGCCGCAACCTTGACATTGTGTGCAGCAATCTGCAGGCGTTCTGTGAATGTGTCGGCAAGGTCGTAGGATTGGTACTGAGTGGGGGATGCGTTCGTGGAGGGTATGGTTGAGGTTCGCAATGAGAATTCCTGTCTCGATCGTTCGCCCGTCCTGGGGACGATGAAGGTACCGTTTTTAAGTTTCTGCCCCAAGCATCAGCGCGCGATTCTCGTGATTATATCTTGCATTGTGCCCACCGTTCGCTGGGATGGCCGCTTGTTAGGCAGCCAGGCAGCCGTAGAAGAGCTGCCGTTGGAACTCATGGCTGTTTCGCGTCGACTTCCTCGCCTCTGATGTCGTGGGGTCTCGCGCGCTTCATTCTCTGCGCCTCACAGCTCCATGGAGAGAGACGGCAATCGTTGCGGGATTCGGGTTCCGGTACGCGATGGAAGTACAATCTCGCGACACGTCAAAGGCGATGGGGGTTGGATGTGAATGTTGGACGTCTCACAATTCGTGGTAGGTGCGGAAGCTGAGAGACAGAAGCTGGAGCAAGGAATACAGACGCTGTAGCCTGTGAGAGGCACTCTGGCTTCGAATGACGCTCTTAGCGCTGGGAGCTCTGTCGGTGTAAGCTCAAGTGGAGACAGTCCAAAGCCAGGGGTCCTGGGCAAAGCTGGAGCCCTGCCAAGCGAGAATTATAGCGGGCCGCTCCTTAATTGTTAGGCGTTGCTGACGAGGACGACAGTACGATGCCCTCATTTTCACACCATTCACTGCCGTTCAGCTTGTTTCAGAAAATAGCACGTACTCGACATGGATAGTTTCTGTCTTCAGCCGGAAGCCATGATGGCGCCGATCCAGACGTTGGCCGATTGCATTCACAGGGAAAATGACCCATGCCCCAGACCTCCCGCGCCCAGGGCCTTAGGCCTGAACCCTCGCTTCAATCCTTGGATGCGGCAACTTGCGGCGAGAGAGGTCACCCGGGAAGCATAGGCAGGCACATGTTAGGCTATCACAGAAACGGCATGGGACATGTGCTTGAAACGTGAGATGCCCAGGGCTGGTTGTCGTCTATAATTCCAAGCTACCCTTACGCTTACTACGTACACTCTCAGGCCGAATGTCTCCGTACACTTATACTGAGACTCAGCATCTCATATCAAGATCGCATTAATGACCCTACACATAAACGATCCTAAAAATTGATATTATATAGTACTTAAGCGATAGAATAGTCCATAATTTAGTACCCTTTCAATATACATGCCTAAATCCGATTTCCTAAATGCATTCTGTCCCATAGTGCTAACGTAGGTAGGTACCTACGCGGGTGATGGGTGTTTCTCAACAGTGGTAGACTTGCTACACATAGTTCTCGGATTATTAGAATGTGTTCAAAATGATGGGAGCTCTTGAACATCGGTTTTGGCAGCTTTTAATCACTCGGGAACTATGTAGAATGAACCTGCCGGTGTTGATATACCACCAACACCCGCGTAGGTAGGTAAACAGAGACTTATGACCCGAAACTGTACCCAGTTGTCAAAGTCCTCAACCACAGACATCCTTTTTTAAAGATGGGCTCTTGATTTATCTCCTACGCCATTCTCATTCAATATAAGCTGGATTCCTAAAACTGGAAGCGATCTCGTTGGTGTATTGTAGCGCACCTATCTACCTGTCTACTGACGTGTTTCGCCTTAGTCTTGATTGTTGAAACCCAGACAAGTCGGTAAAGAGACCTCGAAATCCCGAACTGCGTTTAGTCTGAGACAACCACTAATAAGTAAACAGTCAGGACCGTTCTTGGCTTTGTCGGTTAGTCCGATTCACAGCCGTCTCCACTCCTGACCTAAAGGCGCGCTTCTTCGAGCACGTCAACGAGCAGTATTAAACATCTCTCTTGGCAACCAAGGAAAAGGCGTACCAAGTCCTACGTCGAACCAGTAATTTCTGTCCACGGTGAAATAACCCGCGTCACAATTGTGTTCCAGACTGCTAATTGTGTCAACCAAGATTTTTTACTCCTCTTCCCCGCCGCGACTCCTCATGCGCCGGTTCTTGTCCACAATGGCTACTTCTGCTCCCAAACGATTCCTACCCTTGAAGCAAGGCGCCCATGAACTGCCTATCTCAACCCCGAAGCTCAGGGGAGTGGTCTTTGACATGGACGGTACTCTTTGGTAAGCATTGTTTCCATATTGCTGCTTCATAGTTCACGGGAATTCTGAGTCACCCACGTCAGAGTGCCTACCCTGGACCGTGACACCAAGTGAGGCCTACCATGAGGTTCTCACAGCGGAGATGGAACGTCTTGGTGGCGATTGACTCTCATCAATTGGAACTTGAGTTCTTGCTTGAGATGATCGCTCGCGGTATGTGGTGGTGTCCTTTGGCTGAATCCTAATATTTTCTAGCGAGCCTCAAAACTACATGTTCGGGGAAATGAGAGCCGCCCTTGGCATCACTAAGGCCGTCGACATTCTCGAGCACATCGATAGCCTCCCGGACCAACAGAAGCCCGCAGCCGTCGAGTCCATCCGGGCCATCGAGCGCAGAGCCATGGAGCTTCAGACGCCCCAGCCAGGCCTCATCGCCCTCATGTCCTACCTCGACGCAAAGGGCATCCCCAAGGCCATTTGCACTCGCAACTTCGATGTCCCCGTCAAGCACTTGCTTGAAAAGTTCCTCGATGGCACAAAGTTTCACCCCATCGTCACGCGCGATTTCCGTCCTGCGAAACCCTCACCCGCCGGCATTCTACACATCGCCAAGAACTGGGGGCTCGAGGACCAAGCCGGTGCTGTCGATGGCTCTGGGCTTATCATGGTGGGGGATTCGATCGATGACATGACGGCGGGGAGGAATGCTGGTGCCGCCACGGTTTTGTTGGTGAATGACGTGAACCGGGTACTGGCGGAGCATGCGCATACGGACTTGGTGATTCGAACGTTGGACGAACTAGTTGATATTTTAGAACATGGGTTCGTTGGACGAGACGTCACGGTGTAGGATTCTTAAATAGTCTCTCATGGGTTACGAACCACTACGCATAAGTACATGCGAATATGGACATGAGAACGTCGTAGTGGCGTAAAGTACGATGGACGTACGAGAGAAAAAACTCATATTAAAAGTGACTTGAACGCAGATTCATTTCGTCTACCATTCCTACATAGGTCCAGTTGATATTCGAGGCCGTCACCTCAGGGCAAACACAGCTCCAGAATTACGAATGGAGCAGACCACCGTCTCCAGGAGCGTCAAGGGTGTTGTGTAAGCCTAGGTCATGGGCCAAGACCAAGTGTGCAGTGATTCGATTCCGATAATCCCCGTAAAGATCACGATAAACAACGTCAAACATTGCGCCGAAATATGCAAAACGAATATCAGAGGATCAAACCGCTGGCTGAATGCGTGCGGCGAAGGGCCAGAGAAGTAAGAACTTTTGGTAGATGTTCTGATGCAGGTGTGATGGAGAACTCTATACATTGTAGCTCGGATTGGGTGGTAGTCCAAAAGTTGCCTGCCTCCGGTTCTCCCTTCGCAGCTCGTCTGGCGTTTCCTTTCGGGGAGGGGGAGGGGGGAGACCTCCACCCGGGGGGCTGGTCGTACGGGCAGACTGAAGGTGGGAGCGTTGGCACTGACAGGACCGGCACTTTCAGGATGGACTGACATCTTGGGTATCGAATTCGTAGTGATGACTCTGGCCCCAAGGCCAGGATGCGCGGAACCCGGTGTGCGGCTAGAGCCGAGGCCGTTGCGAGTAGGCGAACGGTTCTGGTGAGACGCGTACTGATCCCGAGGCGAGACGATTCCAGCCCCAGCGATAGGGATTTCACCTGACGTAGGTGTGTGAACGGCTCGGTCATCAGTCTGGCTCGAGAAGGTTGGCGAATCGCTTGATCGGAGAAGATCCTGTGTCGCGGGGGAGAGCTGGGGCGCTAAGTGGGATTTCCGATATTCTCGTTCCATGAGGCCGACAGCCCACTCTCTAAGATCGACTGGTGTCCTCTTGGCTGCCTGGACAAATGGATCGCGTTCCTGCATTTGTTAGCCGCGCAACCATTGTAGGGTAGTTGCGTTGATTACTTACAAACAGTTCTTGCGGAGTTGGTCGCAGATCAGGCTCCTTGAACAGACACTTCTGGATCATATCCTCCAGAATGCTGGGGAAGGCATCGCTCTTGGGTAGTTTGGGGGCTGGCTCATGGACAATCTGCTGTAGAAGGTCTAGAATACCAGCCGGCGCACATTCTCCATCCGAAAGCTGCTCGCTGGCGGCGAAGGGGAACTTTCCAATCGCAAGTTCCATGATGCTGAGACCAAAACTCCAGACATCTGACTTGACTGTGTACCGTTCTCCCTGGATTCGTTCGGGAGCCATGTAAGTAGATGTACCCACGAATGTGTCGGCGATGGAGTTGACAAGTTCACCAGAAACACCGAAATCGCAGAGCTTGATGTGGCCCCTGGAGTTGACGAGGATGTTGGAAGGCTTGATGTCTCTGTGCATGATGTGGTGCTTCGTGTACAGGTATGTCAACCCTCCGAGAGTCGCTTCTGCGATCTTGCCTAGCACATCCACGCGAACGGGGCCAAAGACTCGCGAGACTCGGTCAAGGGCGCTGTTGTAAAGTCAGCCAAATCCCGCCACAAGCCATGACTGAAGCACTTACCCGACGTCCATGTACTCCATGCACATGATAACATCATTGTTAGGATTCAGAAACGCGCCGTAGAATGTTACAATATTGTCAGAATGGCATCCGTGCATGATTTGCAGCTCTCGAACGATTCGCTTTCGCATCTCCCTCTTGGCCTCGACGTGAATCACCTAATCGCTTGTTAATATCGGGAAACGAGAGATGTGAGGGCAAAAGACGCACCTTGCGAGCCATGACAGTCCCAGTTGTTAGATGCTTGACCTTGCTCACAGTACCTCCATTACCAGAGCCCAGTTCCTTCAGGACCTCAAGATCCTCAGGTTTCAGGTCCAACTTGTACTCGATTCCGATTTCCAGCTGGCCATCTTTTCCGCCGTCGTCTCTATCGCCGTCGAATTCGTGTTGGCTGTTCTCGGCGGTTGGTGGGGGCTTTGGGGCAGCCTTAAGAGCGAGACCCTTGACATTCTTGCGCTTCATTGAGCGCGGGGCAAACGGATCAGCCATGGCGGGCAACGGCGGAGACGATGCTCGCTTCGTGAGATAGGTGGGCGTAGGCGATTAGACACAGCAGAGATGCCTGGGGGGTTGGTTCAGGATCAGACCAACAAGGGTGGTGGGGGTGCGTTCCCCGCGGGGAGAATGGACGAACGATGTACGTCGACACACGACAAAGGACGGACAAGGGCAGCTCAAGGGAGCCTGGAAGCGTGTGCTGCGATGTACAGAAGGCTGGCCGGCTTCTATGGCCGGTGGGACTGACGCCGGAACAATCGGGATGAGTCGCTGGGTCGAGATTCCTCCCACGTAGTAATCGGGGATGGCAGGCAGAGGATGCGGTTATAGGACGAGCGAGGTGAGCTGCAGCGTCAGGTCGAGGCAGCGCTTCGGTTGGGTTGCAGCGGGGATGGGCTAGACGGCTGCCGGTGGAGAATCTCAGATGCGAGACAGAGGGGCCAGCGACGTGGTACTGAGGCCTGGTCGGTCGCAGAATCGTTGTCTGGGCGAAAGGGCGAAAAGGAGTGAAGCTGAACGAAGCACAGTGGTTGTTGTCTATCACGAATGTGATTGCGCTTGTTCTGGGCCAAGGCGGGGTTCGCACTCGATAACGTGATGGGAGTGGCTGGAGTCGCGCCGTACTTTTAGGTGAGTTGGATGGTGGGTTTGGACTCGAGGGGCAACACAACAGCCTACTAGGTAGGTAGGTAAGTAACGGGACTGCGCAACAGAGCACAGAACTGAACAGACACGACAAGGCCGAGTACCAGACTTGGAAGTGAGAAAAAGGGAGGGTTTTAAAGAAATCCTCAATGCCCCATACACGAAGTCACTGGGCCGGTCGGGATCACGGGTGGGCCGTACTCCCGGGGCCGCTGGCCTTTGGGGGCATTCATCAAAGCACCTACCTACCTACCGACACAGTCGGCGGCGCTCAACGCAGAATCGCGTCGAGTTGAGGCCCGAAGGGACGATGAAGAGCCCTGGTCAGTGGCCCGCGGCGATGGCGGTCGGGGCTGGTTCGCGGACCACTCAGGCACGGCCGTCTCAGGTTGGCAGGGCTCTGAATTTCGATTATTGATGTGAGACTCGACAGCTCAGTCCTCCCTCTCCTGTACTACGTAACTTACTCGCGGGCTGCTCTAAATGCATCAATGGGGAGAAAGATGCAATCACTTAGGACCCTGTGGCTTGTATCTTGGGGGGCTTGGCTGGTGCATACCACTCAGGCACCATCGATGCTGGGTCTCATTTAGACATCACCTCGCCCCGACACCATACCATGTGGCCTGTCTCAAAGAGCATCATTGCTGCCCTGATTGGCCAAATGGCTGGCCTATCGACTCGACACAGAGACCCAAAGCACAAATACAAGTGCACCTACTACGTAGTACAGGGACCTGATGGAGCCTCACCGCAGCGGCGCCCAGGGCTGGTCTTCGCTAGGTAAGGTCCCTAGGCGCTTAGACGGGTTCCAAACCTGCCTCAGGTAGATGGTGGCTAGTAGGAGGGGCTGTGGGAACACCCTGGTGGTGTTGGACCCTTCCGAGGAAGTTGGGACGAAACGATTGCTCCGTGCCAAGCCTGGTCTGACAGCAAAATTGCACTCCAGATTCCCTCATCAGATGGGATTCTTTGAAGTCCTCCAATCTGATAACCCGACAATTGCCAGGTCCACGGGACGTGTCGCTCCTGTATTACACTGCAAGAGAAGCCGTCGTGCATGAAGTTCTAGCAGCGGGGCGGTTCCTGGGCGCTGTTACATAAATGCACAAACTGTAACGGTTGCAAGCCTGCATAGACTACAAGTGGCATGATAAGAAACAAAGATAGTGCTGTTTCCAAGTTGATGATCGACATGATAGCAAGCTCATGCATGAGGTGTCAGGCAGCTTACCTGTTCCAGGGTTCAAAAGACCAGCAGCAGTGGCAGTTTGGGCCTGATTACCTAATGCGGACCTGAGCATTGCCGGAAGCGGAAAATATAAACCCCCGCGCACCCCGGTCAGTCGCGACGAGGCTGAACGTGTGTCTTGAGCTGCGCACCTCCAAAAAATCCGTGAGCGCAGGAGGTCCCTGAAAAGCCATTCTTCCACGACCTTTCCCTTATTCTGCTTTGTTCTTTCTTTTAATAACTTGAACTTGCTGGAAGAAGCTCCCTCTGGCGACCTTGTCGCTCAACTAGCTTTCAGATAATCGACATCCTCACTCGACAACACCATAGCTGTTGTTTGCTGCGCGGCAGCATTCACGAACCGTCAAGATGAGCAACAGCATGCGCGATTTGATCTCCGGAGAAGCCGAGCTGGACGAGGAGGAGGACGATGAGTCTTTTGATGAGGAGACTGGCGAAGGTCGCAGAAGAGGCAAACCTAGTCGGATCGAAGATTCAAGCGAAGAGGAGGAAGATGATGACGACGAAGAAGAAGCGCGCAAGGTTTGTCGCCAGGCTGCGCAGGACACCCCGTCTGTCCTAAACTAACATATTTCTTTGATAGATTCGCGAAGGTTTCATTGTCGATGAAGACGAGGACGAGGAAGAGGATGGTGCCGAATCCGACGGCGATGTGCGCCAAGTAGTTAAAAGGAAGCGCGAGCACCGCGATCGCGAGCAAGAAGAGGCATTGGATGAAGACGACCTGGAACTTATTGGAGAACAATTCGGCGAGCGCCCAAAACCTCCGCCCCAGGTGAGTACCAATGAACACGCCCGAAGAGTTTTCCCCTTGGAAGAAATACTGACACGCGCCGTCAAGTCCCAGTTCAAGCGTCTCAAGCGCGGCCATCGCGACGAAGACGACCGCGCAAACAAACGCCGAGGTCTCGAAGAAATATTCTCGGATGATGACGAGGAGGTGGCCGACCAACGACCGTACGGGCGACGACCACAGGTTGACGAGTTTGAAGACTTCATCGAAGAAGATTTCCCCGAAGATGAAGAAGACCGAATCCGACAGCTCGAGGACGCCGAAGTCGCCAGACCGAGAGACCGCGGCGTTGGCAGCATAGTCGATACCACTGGGCTTGATAAAGATGCCCTGGACGACATGGAAGCCATATTTGGAAATGGCGAAGACTACGACTGGGCCCTGCAGATGGAGGAGGAGGAAGAGGACCGTGAGCGCGAGGAACAGGCTATCGAGCTCAAGGACGTGTTCGAGCCGTCGCAACTAAAGGAGAAACTGTTGACCGACGAGGATAACGAAATCCGCTTTACCGATGAACCCGAACGATTCCAACTCGATCGTAAGACATTTAAGAACCTACAGCTTTCAGCCGATCAGTTCAGAGAGGAAGCTCGATGGATCACCAACCAACTATGGCCGAAGAAGGGTTTGGCATCTGATTTGCAGACACCCTTTGGCAAAGCTGTTGGCAAGGTCCTCGAGTTCTTCATCGTCGATGAAGTAGAGGTTCCCTACGTGTTCCAACACCGCAAGGACTACCTACTTCACACCCGCAAGGCACGAAATCCAAACCGGGACGACCCCGATGCGCCGGAATTCGTCATCAGTGCCGAGAAACTCCTGAACCAAGATGATTTGTGGAAAATTCTGGAACTTGACATCAAGTTCCGATCTTTCGTCGATAAGAGGAACTCTCTCGAGAAGACCTATGAGAATCTGAAGTCTCTCGAGATTGGGGACTCTATCATCGAAGAGATGATTCCCGAGGCCGCCACAATGGAAGAACTACAGGACTTGCAGGACTACCTGCAATTCCAGTACGGGTCTCAGTTGAAGGACCTGGCTGCCATTTCGGGCAATGTGTCACAGACCAAGCGCCCCGGGTCCAAATCGACCCTGCTTGAGCGAGTTCGCCAGGGCAAGGCGTACACCTTTGTCCGGGCTTACGGTATCAGTGCAGATCAGCTTGCTAAGAATGCCTTGCGACAAGGCAAGAAGGTTTCTCCGGATGACGACGCCCAATATCCTATGGATCTTGCCGACACGCTTCTTGACGGCAACTTTAACACGGGTGACCAAGTCATAAATGCAGCGCGCCAGATGTACTCGGAAGAACTCTTTGCCAGTCCGCGTATGCGGAAGCACTTCAGGAACTCGTACTACCAAGCAGCGGAGATCAGCTGCCGTCGAACCGATAAGGGACTCCGCAGAATCGATGACACTCATCCATACTACGAGATCAAATACGTCCAGAACCAAGCAATCGCGGACTTGGTTCACCAGCCCGAGCTGTTCCTCAAGATGATGAAGGCTGAGGAGGAAGGCCTTGTCGAGATCAAGCTCGATATGCCACTTCGATACGACTTCCGGCGACAACTGTACCAAGAGTTTGAATCTGAAAACTTCAGTGACCGAGCGGAACAGTGGCGAGAAGAGCGCAAGAAGGTTTTGGATGTAGCTTACCCCAAGCTGGAAAAGATCATCGCCAAGAACGTCAAGGAGGTCATACGTACCTTCTGTCAGGATGAGGTGTTGAAGACATGCCGTGAGGAGTATGCCAAGCGACTGGACCAGGCCCCATACAAGCCCAAGGGTATGATTCTGGGCACGACGCCTCGAGTTCTGGTGCTCTCTAACGGCATGGGAGACCCTGGCCGCGAACCGATTTGCTGGGCTTGGGTCGAGGAAGACGGTCGAGTTCTCGAGCAAGGAAGATTTGGAAATCTTGCCCGAGACGAGCGGCAGCGAGAGGACTTTGTCGACCTTGTCCAGCGTCGTCGACCCGATGTTCTTGGTGTCAGTGGCTGGTCTGCCGACACAAACAGGCTGGTCCGAGACTTGGAAACTCTCGTTAATGAGAAGGGTCTGATGGGACCGGAGTTTGATGATCCTGAGACCGGTGACTACAGGACAGAACCACTGGAGGTGGTGGTGGTCAACGACGAAGTTGCCCGCCTGTACAAGGATAGCCCTCGGGCCCATGCCGAACACCCATCTCTGAACCCCGTTACCAGGTATTGTGTGGCTCTTGCTCGGTACATGCAAAACCCGATGAAGGAGTACGCTGCTCTTGGAAAGGATGTAACGTCACTCTCTTATCACCCTTGCCAGAACCTCCTTCCGGCAGAGAAACTTGCCAAGTACCTCGATTCTGCCATGGTTGACATGGTCAACCTTTGCGGTGTTGACATTAACGAAGCCATGACTGATACATACACCGCCAACCTTCTCCCATTCGTGTCCGGTCTCGGTCCACGAAAGGCTACAAGTGTCATCAAGGCGATCAATGCCAATGGTGGTGTCGTCAACACCCGAGATGAGCTGGTGGGTGACCCTGATAGTGGTAAGCTCCCGGTCGTGGGCCCGAGAGTTTGGAACAATTGCGCCAGTTTCTTGTTTATCGAATACGAGCCAACCAACACATCCTCGGACCCTCTGGACAACACTCGTGTTCACCCAGAGGACTATGAGCTTGGCCGCAAGATGGCGGCCGATGCTTTGGAGCTGGATGAAGAGGATGTCAAGGCTGAAACAGACGAAAACGGCCCTGGTGCTATTGTCCGAAAATTGTTCAAGCAGGATGAACAGGACAAGGTCAACGAGCTTGTTTTGGAAGAGTATGCCGAACAGTTGCTCCGGAACTACAGCCAGCGAAAGCGAGCTACTCTCGAGACAATTCGTGCTGAGCTGCAGGCCCCATACGAAGAGCTGCGAAGGAACTTTGGGCTGTTGTCTGCTTCTGAGATTTTCACCATTTTCTCAGGAGAGACCAAAGACACACTTTGCGACGGCATGATCGTGCCTGTCAACGTGCGTGTGGTCAAGGATGACTTTGCTATTGTGAAACTGGACTGCGGCATAGAAGGCCGAGTCGATGCGCACGAAATCAATCAACGCGGGTCTATCAAGGAGGTGCTCAGCGTGGGCCAGACAGCACAGGCCAAGATCTTGGACATCAACTACAAAGATTTCATGGCCAAGATGTCGATGAGGGAGGATTCCCTTCGGGTCCCTTACAAGCGACCGATCCCCTACGAACGGGATGGATGGAATTATGCTCTCGAGGCGGCAGATAAGGAGGAGCTGCGGGAGAAGGACAAGACTACAGGGCGGACGCAACGTGTTGTCAAGCACCCCAACTTCAAACCCTTCAACTCGATCCAGGCCGAAGAGTACTTGGGATCGCAGGCTCCGGGTGAGGTCATAATTCGACCGTCTTCCAAGGGCAACGATCATCTCGCCATCACTTGGAAGGTGGCAGATAATGTGTACCAGCACATTGACGTGCTGGAGATGCAAAAGGAAACGGAGTTCTCGGTGGGCAAGTTGCTGCGTGTGGGCGGCAAGTATACGTACACCGATCTGGACGAATTGATTGTGGAGCACGTTAAGGCCATGGCTCGTAAGGTGGAAGAGCTGATGCGACATGACAAGTACCAGAAGCGGTCCCGAAGCGAAACAGGTAAGCATACCCTTCGAAAGGAACGAATCGATTGAGACAAGATACTAACTATGAGTTCAGAGAAATGGTTGACGACGTACATTGATGCCAACCCTAACCGATCGGCATATGCCTTCTGTATCGACCCCAAGCACCCAGGTTACTTCTGGCTCTGCTTCAAGGCGAGCCGTTCTGCTAGAGTCATTGCGTTGCCTGTGCGTGCGATTCCTCAGGGCTTTGAGCTCATGGGCTATCAGTATCCCGACATGCGCGCGTTGTGCAATGGCTTCAAGCTACGGTACCAGAATGAGTTTTCCAAGATGGGAAAACGATGAGAGGCCCTGTGGCCCGAACATGGGCACCGGCAAGCCTACTGGGATATGCAGAGTTGATGTGTTTGAGTAAGGAATTCTTGGGACGGGAGTGGATGCGTGTACATAATTCCGGCGCATGATTGAGTTATTCTACCAAGGGGAAGGGGCAGCTTTGCTATGTATGGGATAGAAGCAAATTTGAGAGCAGAGAGAAACCAAAATGGCCAAAGATGATTGAAATGGAATTATTTGTAGTAGTTTTCGCTCATGTGGTGGAGTTTGATTTCGAGTTGTCAGGTTTTCGTCACCCAATGCTTCAGAGGCCGACTGGAAGTGCCGCCTCGTGATTCTCGGGCACGGTGATGCTATTGCGAATCAATTACGCAAGAGTTTCTTCCCATCATCTCCGATACAGGAAGTCCTCTGTCTTTGGTCGTGCCTCCTGACTCATAATGCTAATCAAGGTGTTTGGCTGTTCTGTGGATCACAACTTTAATGGGAACCGACGTCTATCTTCCACCATCCGGCCAAGTCAAGATGGTCAGGGGAGCTGCCAAAGCTAGAGTAGAGCTTCTTACCAAAGCTGTCAAGGACCATGCCGCGGCTTGATCACGCCTTGGGGAGGGTATTTGCAATGACGAGGGTTGGTTGACTACGTTGGTGATCTATGGGAGGCGTGCTTTACGTCGCCCGCCGCTCATCACCGTATGTGCCCCGCTAAGCATGAGGCACCCGAGATATGTGGGCTGGGGCGAGATAGCTTCGTGACGGCCAAAAAGTGAACACTTGTCAATCGCACAGCAACCGGGCGCGAGAGAGTCACCGTAGCTGGCGATACCGTTGGGTAATCGGGGTGGAGCCCCGAGGCAGCCCGCCCAGTCCCCCGTGGTCATGAGACCAAGTGCCCTGTATTCTGGAACGTAGCGGGTACAACAGATCTGTTGGGGGGACGTGGTGGTGGCGAGCTGGTTTGAATCAGTGGCGAGATTAGGCGCCGTGGCAGCTGTGGCTCAGCGCTGGAGCACGGCGGCTTCAGCGGCTTCGGCGGGTGGCCGGTCCTCGCCCGCCCATTGCAACAGCGAGGAGGGGGTGGAGCTGGAATTGATGCGACAACGCGCCTGGATTTAGTCCAAAAAAGCCAATTCACGCACATGATTGGGCAATTGTCTCTGCTGTGAACATCGGCTTAATGTTCCGACGAGGAACAGAAAGAAGGGCGATGTTGTTGTCTTGCTTGTTCCGACGGACTGACTTCTGCGGATGGTAGAGTTGTCGTGTGTTGATGGGACGATGAGGTCATGCGCTGCCCCATCAAGGTTGGGTGCTGAGTCAGTCGTGCCGGCCGAAATGTTGACGAGCGAACACCACGCGATCCGGAGCGGACGGGAGCGAGCGGCATCGGAAGGGGGCGAATTGAAGCTGACGGATGTCGATGGAGCCTGCTCCCCATTGCGCTGTACGTCCAGGGTCCGATATCGTTTGCACAAGGTTTCTGTTCTTTCGGATCGTCTACGGGTCTGGTATGAGTATCAATTCTGGATCCAGTTTCGTCATCTCCGTCAGAGTCGGGGGTTGACCCGCTGGCAGACGATGCACACGACGCTCATCGTCGGTACGTAACCGGCAGATCCAGCTGGACCTCCCGTCCCGTCGTTGGGGATGGCCGGGAGCCCGCCTTGACCGCCTTGACCGCCGGCGATGACATTGGTAGTGGTCACATATTGATGATGAAGGGGCTGACATAGTCTGGAACTCGTCAATTGCTGTGTCCTCGAGCCTCCTCGTTATCATCATGATGGCTTGGTATGAGCTGTGAGGGGGGCTTGTTGGCGTGATGCTGGTACCTGCGTACCCCGGACCCCGCAATTGAGGCGTCTTGCTTGCCGGGCCTTAGCCTTGTGCTTGCAGTTGCGTGCTGCTTCAACGGGCTGGCAAGCCGCCGCCCACTGCTGATAGTGGTGGACTGGTGCAGTGAGCCCCTGTAAGCCCTGCTAAGCTCGGTAGCTCACAGCACCCTGCTCGAAGTCTCCCGCTAAACCAATAGACCTGGGACCCACCTACGTCAGTAGCCCCCCACCAGGTCACCTGCTCGTCACCACCACTCACTTGCGCATGCAAGCACGCACTGCTGAACGGGGCAGCTCGCACGTGTGTTACGCACAGGCGCACGCCGAGGAGCAAGTGGTGAGGTTGGTCATGGTAAAAGAGTATTCAATTAGCCAACTGCCAGGGTTCTGTTCCTGGGAGTAAACGGCATGGCCCAGATGCGTGATACGGTCCGCTAGTATGGTCGACGGGGGTGGAAAGGGGCGTTCTAGGCGTAGCCACCTGCTTTCATGGAACTCGGGGAGGTCGGTCAGATTCCCAACCCTTGGTTCAGCAGCCCGCGATCCGGAGGTAGCTTGGATACTGGAAATCGCGGGTAGGACAGATTGTTGGGGCGGGGGAGAGCGAGGGTTTCAGTCACAGAGTTGCCCATGGATTTGGCAGGAAGAACATGACAACTGGTAAGCCCCGAGTATCTTCTCGATGTCTAGAATACAAGCCGTGTATGGGGACTCCGCAAGGTGGCACAGACCGGAGGACCAAGTCCCCCTGGCCAAGGTCCCAGGGGAACCGAGATCAATTGAGCCCCATGACTGACGGCTCTGAGCTGATATTGACAAAGGGCGGTCGGCAATGAGAACAGCAATTGTTCGAATTGACTGATGAATGGCATAATTCCGTCTAGCAAAGATTAACTGCTGCTGGGAGTCCGAGGGCATCCTTGCACCAAACCTGCACGGCTAACAAACTCCTTGTCCCTCTTCATCGCTCAGAGTCTCAGCGCAAGGCAATTGACCATAGCACCAGGCGTCTTCGTAGAGTTCCGGCCGCGGCTGCTTGCGTCAGGTCACGCGATAGACGGAAGGTATGGGACATGCAGAGTGGAGCTGTGGAACCGTGGAACCCCCGCCCCCCGACCGAGACCCGGGTATAGAGGCCCCACCCGCACCCTGCCCACCTAAACATCAGCGTGCAGTAGCCTCGCTTTGGCCCTGTAGGCTGTATGTAGCCGCTGCATTTCCATACCCTTAGGCTGTGAGGCGGGCGTGAGAAGGCATGGAGCGAGTATGGGAGTCCCCGATTATGGCAACATGGCGAGAGATGGATGCCGTGCTGGACGAGACCCTCAATGGGGCTTCTACGGGGCGTCTGATGGAGCCTGCAGTTCGCAAGAGGCAGTTCAGAGCTTGGAGGCTGCGCAATCGAATCGAACTCGATGACTCCCCTGACGGGGACCCGTTCGATCCAGTGCCTTCCGTATTCGCAGGGTGATTCCCCTTCTCTCCCGGGGGCAGGTGCAGTGCAGGCGGCATCGCGCTCCCTCGTTCCTTCCGCCTCCGGGGCCCGGCACTCGATTGCGTCGGCTGGTTGGGGGAGGCCGTGACTCCATGAGCTGATTGGGTGTAAGGTGATGCCATCGTCCACCAGCACTCGCGTGACATATAAAGCTCCCCTTCCTCAGACATGTTTTCAATCACCATCACCCCATCACCATCATCCTTCACTGTTCACCCAGTTCACCAAGTTCATCCAGTTCGCACTCAAACTCTCCAGACACACACAACTCTTCCCGCAGCAACCCAACCCGTCTGCCTCTCGACACACCGCTGTCCCCCCTCTTCTTCATTCGACCAAGATACCCGTACAACACTCCCCACGCTCACAGAGAATCAATTTGATTTGATCCCGTGCACTGCTGCCAGCCTGCCGCTTCCCGTCAGACATCACCGACCAGGCACAGGACACCTGCATACACACTCCGAGCTCTCCTAATCAGCAGCTCTCGACACCTCATCTACCCATCTCGACCTCTCACCAAGCTTGCATCTTTCATCATTGGACACGTACTGACGGCACCGCGCAACCACTTCTACTGCCCTGGCCACTACCAAAACACTTTCAAACACTACTTTGACGCTACAAGCACCCCTCTAAACCAAAAGTAAGTTTTGCTTCTGCAGTTGCTCCCACCCTCTGCCCTTGTTAGTGGAGGCACTCGTAGTTGCACCTCAGAGCCCCGCACTCCTGTTCCTTGGGCGCTTCTGTCTGGTGACGTCGAGTCCGCCTCCATTTAAAAGGCAACCAGCCCCTCAGCACCTCGAGCTCTCCCCTCCCTCATCTCCTCTTTGCATCTTTTATCATTTGCATTTCATCAATTTCAACATCAACATCAACACCACCTTCACTCCCCTCTTCACGCAAGCTCAAACAGTTAGCCTCGCTTTATCACCTGTGCTTAGACAACACGAATGCTGACATCTGGTCCTCTGCAGTGACTCGCTCTCACAAGGCCAACGACCGTGACCACAAGGGTCTCGCCGAGGGGACTGCTGCTCCCTCCGAGCACCTCCCTCGTTTCTTTGCCAAGAGTGGCCACGCTGATGTCGACCCCAAGAAGGTCAAGAAGGACGGATCTGGCCGAGGCAATTGGTAAGTACCCATCACTCAGAGGGACTACACACGAACAGCTCAATGACTAACACAGCATCACAGGGGATCCTTCGGTGATGACGTTGCGGACGATGAGTTCCGCTTCACCAACGCCCGCCGCCGTTCCAACAGCAGCAGCTTCTCTCATCATGTCACCGACTTCAAGACCAAGTTTGAGGTCAACGAACAGGAGCCTGTCTTTGAAGAGAACCTTCATGGCCCCCAGGAGGACGATGAGGAGGTTGAACTCGCCAAGACCGACACGTCCGAGAGTGGCCGCTCGTCGTCTTAGATGACCTGGCCTGAACCGTCATCGCCAGATTCGCAGTCACACCAGCTCATTGCCACAGTATGGCAATGGCACCTTGGGGGGTCCAAATGTTCTCATGTTTCATTGCTTTGGTTTGTACGGTGGAAGGAGTTGACTTTTTTTTTTTTGATGCAATGAAACGACCTGAAATGATATGAAATGGGAAACAACACACAAACACAACACCGCACAGGTTTATTGGGGGGGATGGGTGTATTCGGAGCCAGTTGGCGGAGGCATCGGGTGGGATATTGGGCGGAGTTGACGGACCCTCGTGACTATTTGCAGATCTTGATTGGGATGACGGCTCATAACCACACCCGCAGGATATGGACCAAGGACCGGTGATGTCCTGGAGGGAGGAAGATGTATTACTGTATTAACAACCTACCTAGCTTCAACTATTTGGGGACGGGTGTAATAGTAGACGCAAGATTCCGAGAGCGGAGTCTTGGGAGTCGAAATCAATGCCATCCATTTGTACCACTTTTGTTGGAATTGTCTTGGTGCTTGAAGATGATCTAATGCCTGGACCGGTGATTAGATGCAGGAGACGATGACTGGCGGACGTCGCTAGATTGCAGTTATGTTGGGACATGAATGACTGACTCGCTCACGATAGCCAGAGACGGAAGCTGGTTGGTATCCCGTCCCATCCACCATCCGTCCCATCCATGTCAACCACGGGTCTCAAATCGCGCATCTCGATCCAATCCCAAATCCCGCACGACCGTTTCAATCCCAAGACAATCAAGACGTAATTCAGTGAACAATCCATTGCCCTGCATATCCCTCGAGGGGCGAGAGAGGCCCGGAGGGATGCGCCGTCTCGGGTCCCTAATGGCTGGAAGATGACCCCGCTCCAGCTTGCAGGACTACCAGCGTCGATCGCTCGGCCTCGCCCGGCCTCGCCTCGCCGGAATTGCTGTACTGTACCTTTGTAGTACATGGTTTTAACATGCATGCTTGATGACCCGCGAAGAAGGAGGGTGGCATGCCATCAGCAATTGGTAGGTGACCACGCGGGCGCCCGTCAACTCTCTCCCCCCTTGCCCCCCTTCTCCCCGCCTCTTGGTGCTGTGCTGGATTGTACGCAGGGGAGTAACGGAACAACTCCCAGCGGCTAGTTCCCGGTCCAGTAGAATACTGCAGATTCGAATGGTAAATCGACTGGAATTCTGGTTGCAGGTGGGAAAGTAACGAATTGGTATCACTTACACCCGCCGGCCCCCCCTCCCCGTTATCGTTGTCTTCGTCGTCGTTGAAATCCATCTTATCGCTATCGCAGTGGGACCGACCTCTCTGCTTCTCCGCCCCCAGACGCGGGCCCAGGGTATGGCATGTCCTGCGCCGACAAGGTGGGGAGGGGGATGTCAAGCGAACTGGCACCTCTAGCGCTAAAAGAGCCCACTGAACGCGCCAAAAACTACAGGGGGGTTCCTGAGGGGCGATTTCTCCTCCAGCTGCGTCAGGCTGAGTGAGGCTACGCATGGTCCGTGCGTCCGTCGACAAATCGTCTGGTAAAATTTCAGGGCTCGAGGCTGCGAATTCCGACCGTCGGAGATTTGCGACCAGTGACCAAACGACGACAGAAGACGGCGGAAAGCAATTGGGACGAAACAACACAGGGCCTGAGATAACCCGGAAGTCTCGATCCGTGACTTGGTCATCAGCTGCATCGAAGAAGCTGCTGTGGGAACGCGACGACGACGACTGGGGAGAAACCTTCTTGACTGGACCTATCTATATACCACGCCCATTCATCATGGCGAACACCACAGCCGCAGCCATGACTGCTCCGCTAGGATACCACGAATCCCTCCCCTGTACGTCACACTTCCGTTGAACCTGCTTTACTCTCTCGTAGAACGACCTGCTAACAGCCGCCGCGCAGACATCGACATCGAACCCACCACCGAAGCCCTCGCCGCCGCTCGCGCCCTCATCGCCGAAGAGATAGCCTCCTTCTCGCCGCGGGTGACGCCTCCGCCCGCACCCGCTGAGCCGTCCTTCACGCCCGCGATGCAGGTTGAGCTGGCCCGGGCTGCAGAGGGCGCGCCGCCGACGCCGCTCGACCTTGCGCGGTACGAAGCGCCCTCGGACACCGCGAACCCGGCCGACGCCCTGCCCGCCGCCGCCGTCGCCCACAGCTACCTCGCGTCGCGACTATCCAACCTGGCCCTGCTAGACAAGTATGGCAAGAACGCCTGGCTGCTGGGCAACCACGCGCTCGAGGCCGAGCTGCAGAGCCTGGAGCGCGACCTCGCTGCGGTCAAGCGTGACGTCGACCTTGTCAACCTTGGCCGTCGCGATCGTCAGGAAGAAGTCGCCGCCGAGGTCGTCACTCTGGAGCAGACCTGGCGCGCCGGTGTTGGCCGTGTACTGGAGACCGAGGTCGCGGTCGAGGAGTTGCAGGGCAAGATCCGCGAGGAGCTGGCGCGCAAGGCCGCTCAGGGCGCCCAGTCATAGGGGCAGCAGAGGACGGGAGGACATGGTGGAGTCTGGTTCGGGCTCTGCGTACAGCTGGGGAAGTTCAGAATCAGATTGATTCGCAGACACGGACACCAAAGATAGGGGCATTGTACACTGGATAGGCGCATTGATACCACGCGGGCCCATTTCATCTCGACCAAATCTACAAGTAGACGCGAGTATAATAAAGAACGATTGCAAGACAACAAAGAAACTACCTACCTAATTTATCGGAATCGGTGTAGCTTTGAGCCTCCACGTAACACAGCTAGTGACCGGGGTGTATTGTCACAGCAGCGAGATAACGACAGATTGCGCAACGTGAATGACAATGACAATATCAACCAAGGTATCTAATCACTAGCCATGCTATCATAGGAAGCGAAGGTGAGAGTTAATCCTCTTAAACGCCGACACAAGCCTTCCTCCATTCATTGCCGACCCCGACAAGCACAAAGACACCACCAATCGACAGCAGCACGAGATTGTGGATATGTCCCATCCATCCAAACTCCCACTATCCGTGTTAATCATCTTGCTGATCTCGGCCACCACCTCTTTGCTTCACTGCTTGAGCTACCTCACTGGACCCCATGTAATCCGCCTCTTTTATCCATTCTAACCGGCGTGCAGGGGATCCATCTCCTCGACACCTGACTTGACACCCTGATACTTGGTCCGTCGCAGGATTCCCTCTACGGGACCAAGCAGCCGTTGGAAGGCATTCTTGCCGAGACTGGCGACCTTTACGTCCGACGCAGCCACGACGCTAGCGGCTCGCGGTGCGTCGTTGAGGAGCGCCAACTCGCCAAAGAAGTCTCCCTTGCTGTAGTGAAGCACCTTGTTAGACGGATCGCCCTTGTAGGCGTCTGCCTCGCCACTCGAAAGGAGGTAGAATGAATGGCCCGGATCGCCCTCCTTGATGATGAGCTCTCCTGGGGCAAACTTCTTTGTCTCTAAGGCGTCGGCAATCTTGGAGCGCTCATACGGAGTGATGGTCGCGAGGATGGGAACTTCTTCAAGGAAGCTCTCGTACATCCGTCTTCGCGCAAACGTGGATTCCATCAGGATGCGCCGGAACGTCACCCGGTCGAGAGCCCAGACTGTGCACCCAGACTCGGCTGAGACGACTGTGGCGGCACGAGGGGCATTGTACATGAGCGCAAGCTCGCCAAACGATCCACCGGCTTGGATGTTGCCGACCTTGTCCCCCATACCATCGACGCCGGGCTGGAGGGAACCGGTGGAGTTGACATGGACATCGAACGAACCCTTCTCAACGACGTAAAAATAGTCACCGGCATCGCCCTGGCTGATTACCTAGAAATCCCTGTCAGTACCGCTTACACATGCCATGAAGAGAGATGACGTACCTTGATGCCCTTGGCGGGTATCGGCTTCTCAACCAAGGCACCCAAGATTTGGGCGCTCTGTTCGTCCTCGAGGTGGCTGAACAAAAAGTTGCCCTCAATGGCACGCTGGAGCCTTCCTAGCTGCTCCGGGGACTTCTCATGATATGGAGGGGTCCAGTTGTCATAGGTGTCGGCACTGGGCTTCAGGGACTCTGCCGATACCGAAGTTCGTCGGGCAAAGTTGTACTGGGCTGGATAACTATCTGGGTTGGGGGGGCTCCTTGGGTGGAGAGGCGCGTCGGCAGATGCATCGCCGCCGCCGCCGAACGGGCCCGAGAACAAGGACGCGGAGCCATTGCCAAAGTGTCTGTCTGTGGGAGAAGCGATAGTATCGTTCTCTTCCTCCTCAATGACACGGTGCATTAAGTTGTTGGATGCAGTGTTGTTCCCGAAAGGGTTGCTGTTATCCCCAAAGGGGCTCGTGAAAGGGCCAGCCATGGCGTTCCAAATCGGAGGGCTTGAGGAGGTGATATCCGGGTTGGTATTGCCGACTGGGGCACGAGACGCCGGCCGTTGATTCACGACTCGAGTAGCGAAATAGTCGGCGCAAAACTGGAGAATATCAGAAGGTTGGGTATGGAGGACCTGCAGATTGAGCGCCTGTATCTCCCTTTGGTAAGCTTCAGGTAGTGCCATAGTTATGGTGAACCACTGTCATGGGGGAAGAGGTAGACGGGGGTTGGAATAGTTGCAAGTGGGGTGGGCTTCGTGGGAGTTAAGTGGAAGACGACGCGGGAAGGACGGGGAAAGAGCGAGTGACATCTAAATGCAAACCATGGGAGTTTGACGTACAGTTGCCTAGATGCCTTTAACGCGGAGATTGAGGTTCGGCGAACTGGACCAAGACTAGCAAAGACGATGATTAGAGCCTGCGTGGAGATCAATGCAATTGAAGACAAAGGAGGCATCAACCGAGAGGCATCAGCCAAGAAGGGGAGCTGCGGAGATGCCTGGCCAAAACCGAACCAGGGCACACGTTGGCCGTGAAAGTGAAGCGGGAAACGGGCTGCAATCCGCGCCAGGGCATGATGTGGCTTGGGCGGGGCCCGTCAGGTAGACAAGCTATGGCAGGCGATAGAAGACAACATGGAAAGGAGTGGGACATGCGTAACAGCGGCGTAACGGAGGCTTGATGTTGTGGACGGACAGCAGCAGGAAGACGGTCGACGAGCTTTCGAAGCCGTTACTGTTGGTTTGGGAATACGGATGCCCCTCGAGGAGGTATCCAGGAGGAGATGCTTGGGTGCTTGGGCGGTTGGAGAGTTGTAGAGTTTGGTGGAAGGGATGAATGGGCAACAGTCGCACTGCACAGGGCAGCTGCGGACAGGGTTGACTCACTTGGGATCCTGGCAAAGGTGACCCTGCGTGTCGGATTGACCGATGACCGTATTCCCGGTGAGGCCTTAGAGCGTCCAAGAGGACAGTAGCGCGGACACGGATCAGACAGTCAGGCCAGGCCAAGCAGAGCAGGGGAGCTTCGGCGGCGAGGGCGAAGGGGCGGGGGGAAACGATGGCGTAGCGGACTTTTTGAGAGGGGGAGCGTAGATGGAGCGTAGATGGAGCGTAGATAGAGCGTAGATGGGTGATGCTGGGTCGACTCCGTCTATGAGAGGAGGAGTAGGGATGGAGCAGGAGGAGACCCTGGGCTGCGAAGGCACGGGATGGGAGAATGAAGAAGTAGATAGAAGAAGAAGAGGAAGAGGCGAAGAAGAAGAAGAAAGAGTAGCGGGCCTGAAAGACGCGGGCGGGACGACTCGAGGGGACGAGGGACGGAATGGGAGCAGGGTGGGGGAAGAGGAGGAGATGTGAAAGAGTTCCAGAGGTGTGCCGCCGGGGAAGCTTTCTAGAACGCCGCGCACGGGCCGGCTGTCGATCGGTGCGTTTCTTCCAGACGCACTTCCGCTGCGATGCGGTGCAGCCCTGGAGGTAGCCCTGGAGCCCTGGAAGCTTTGTGATGCTCGATGCTCTTTCTCCATAGCATCCCACTGGAACTCTGGGATTCCCACTGGACTTTACAGCGCCATTGGCACCTGGCTCTCCCTCCTTGGGTACCGCATCCCGCAAGCCTCGCCCCTCTCCCGGAATAGGACTCCGGCGACCCCAACAGCCCAGCCCATGCCTTGTGTTTTCCCCCCTCCTCCTCCTATTCTCCCATTTACAACGTACAACGTAAAACGACGCCCGCCGGAATAAGCCAAACCCCTCCCTCCCCAAGCCCAGGTAAGGCATGCAGCTTCCTGCGTAACTTACAGTTTAGGCCCTTGCCCAATCAGGTATGTTGCTGTCTCTCGTTAGCCTGTCGCCACCTTTTCCCCCCCGAATCTCAACGCGGCTACGGGGGGGTAACATGGGGTCAGGCCGCATCGCGATCAGTGCGCTCTGACGTCCCCCCTTAAAGGCTCCGTTGCCCGATCTTCTCCAGGTGCTAGTTCGCTGGCGGCTTATTGAAGCTGTTCTGCAGGCAGCATTGTGTTTCGAGCTTCTTAACATCTTCTCCCATTAGCTGCCTCGTCTGCTTTAGTTTCTTATTGTGGCGTTTGCGTCAGCGTCGTTGGCTTTGTCCAGCCTCCAAGCCGCGAGAGGCCTAGGGTGCCCTGGCAGCCTGGCAGCTCCATCCCTAGTCCTATTCATCTACCCGTTCTCCAGACACATGGAAGTATCTCGCTACTAGGCGAGCTCCTCCGAAGCTGTCTACCCCTCGGTTCGCCCGACAATAGTCTAATAATGACGTCTAGTGGCTGTCATTGACGCTTGTATCCTCTGCATGGCCAACGTACCCCAGATCGGTAAATAAGTAAGTAGGATTGTTGCATTAGTGCTGTGGGCACTTAACGTGCTAGAGTGGCTCGCCTATGTTTGCTGTTGTTATCCCACCCTCACGGCTCACTCCCTGTAGTCCAGTTGCACACAGACATTCACCAACATCTTAAGTTACCCTTTGTGCCCTCACTGAGTTGCTCCCGCTCTGTCCGCTCTACAACAATGTGTAGCCGTCATGGGAACACCAGCCCCTCCATGTGCACTTAGCCGTCTCATGAATTATAGATCCGTCGTCAGCTAGCTGCAGTGTCACACAAACCCCATCACGCCCCGGTCACCCAAAGCTTTCTGCAACAACAGCTTATTCCAAGTACCTAATTCCCATGTTATTGGCCTCTATCTACGGTTGCACGGAGCTGCTCCTTACGAGCCTCTCGGGTATCATTCCTGACATGATAAAGTACACCAAGCCCCAGTCCTTCAAATCTCCAACGGGTTGTCCTTCCTTCATCCAAGACGCCGCTTAGACCTCTTTTGGCGACCATAGACTACAGTGATGCAAAAACCAATCAACCATAAAACCTCGACTCGCCGTAAAAAAAGAAAAGATGAGAAAACAAGATAAGCCGAACCCCATGCGCCAAAATGATGCTTGCTGACGCAAATGCGTTGGATCTCCCCCCCGGAATTACACGCCAACAACGCGGCCTGTGTGCTTGTCAAACGCCGGCTCCTTGCACTCCTTTCCTCGCCTTTCGCCTTCCGGAACCCTCTTGTCGTGTCGTTGCCGTTTGTGTGATGCGAGGACGACAGGCTATCGCCGAGGTCACCTAGGATCCTACAGCGAAGCATGAGTCTAGGACACCATCCAGCATGTCCATGTCATCGCTTTCTGCGCCCTCCCACCACATCTCGGTGTCGATGTCCATAGCATCCACATGTCCATTAGTCATGTCATGGCTCTTGGCAACGTTTATGCCCCCAGGAAGAAGCTCTTCAACTCGGCCAGTGGGTTCGTAGTCGTGGACCCAGGTATAGTCGTCCCAGTTCTCCAGTTCGCCTTCCCGATATCCATATATCACCTGGCTCATAATGACCGGGAACTGAGCCATTCCTGTGTCAGCCATCTCCAGGGCGAGGCGGAGATCTGACATCCCCAAGGGCCCGCGCTCACTAGCAGCCTTGGACTCGATCGGGAGAAACCCGCTTTTGTCTCGGCTGACCTCACCGCGCTGGGCAGCGTCCTCTTCGTATCCGAGTTGCTGTTTGTACTTGTTGGTCTGAACCCAAGTTGTCCCGATACCAAAGCCTGCGCTGCCGGAGTCACCAGGGCCGTTACTGCGCGTACGACTGAACACTTGTGTCAAGATTTCCTTGATAAATGTGTCGACAGCTACCGACAGGTACTGCGGAGCTTCGGCAGTATGGCCGCTGACAAGTCCTGCTTCGTAACAGAATGGTAGCATCCTGCTGCTTATCATACCCATGTCAGGAAACTCGCCTGACTCGATGGCCAGTGGTTGGGCAAATCGCTTGCGAATCTCAAGGTCGAAGTCTACTTCCTTGTTAGAACAAGTGTGATGCAAGTTTCCGCATCACTTACTCATATTGTTAATTCCACCTACGGCACTTTGGGGCGCGTCTGCGACCACTGAAGGCTTACGATGTGTCTCTGCAAACACATTTGATATGCTCTCTTGCGGATCCCACTAGGAGTGTGTTAGCATTTCGAAATCAACCAGCCAGAGGACACAAACATCATTGTGAGCTAGATCTTTGACACGCCTCCTGTCCCGCGCCGGTAGCTGCATTACGTCTCCCTTTAACCTGCGCTCGGCGGCATCACCTGATATTAGCTTAATTCCGGGCGTCGCGGCAGGTTTATCATTGGCGCTGACCCAGGGCGCCAGGCCCTGGTCAGGCATCTCGCGCGTGACATTTCCATAGATGGCAGCGACGAGGTTGTTATGGAGGTGTTCCTTCTCCCCAGGTCCGGCGAGAATGGGGTCGATACGGCTCGAGTACTCGGTCTGATTCAGACGGCCTGTCGCAGAGGTTAGCCGGCACAAGTTGGGAGAGCATGCGCGCGATGCCTACCGATCAAGAACTCGGTGGTCGACTCTTTATAGACCACCCATTGTTCAGGGCCGATGGCGCCTTTGAGGGCTGCGTATAGCGGCTCGAGGTCAATTCGAGCGGGGATAATCTGACTCGACTTGGCGACCTTGGGCGCGCCAGGTGTTGAGCCCCCGAGTGTCTTTGTCGATAGGACAGGAGTCGAGAGGCTGACTGATGAACGACTCAGGAGAGCCGCGGGGTCGATGTCGGGCATCTTGATACGGGGAGAATCAGAGACGGCGTCGCGTGCGGCGACAGTGTAGCGCGGCGCGACGCGGAGAAAAGACGCATGAGTTGATTGAAACGAACGGCGGCGACGGTGCGATTACGGATCCGAAGTTAGCCTGATGAAACAGGCATTTGGGAGGTAGGTAGCGTGATGGCGAGCTGGTCAGACGTTGACGTTATGATGGAAATGTGTCGACAGATGAAGTGTCGTCGGAAATTTTGCCGCGAAGCATGGCCAACGCCGAGGACAGCGCACGACCGAGGTAGCCTATACTTTGGGGCACACCGCCACTGTACCCGCCATCAAGGTTCCGGCTACCTGCCCAAAGAAGCAATGTCCCATCCCACTACCACTAACGTCAGGTACCTGAACCAACTCCCGACTGTCGCGTCTAGCGCGTCGTCACCAACAAGTCGATTTCGCATCACAAACATCTACACTCTCACAAACTGCTTTGGCACCGGTCAGATCTCCAGACTAGGTGCAGCCTTCACCGCTCGATCGTATAAGACAAGAAGACCTGCTCCAACGCCCCTCGCAATCGCTAATCGCTTGCGACAATGCGGCCATGGCTCCTGACCGCATCACGAATGCCATCGACAGCTTGATAACCCACATCGTCCCCAGCGACCCCAACGCAAGCGAGGACGCTGTGCAAGAGCGCCACGACACATGCTTCGAGCTGGTCAAGTCTATATTAGACAGGTCAGTTACTACCTCTATCGCCTCTCCAGCTCATCTCCTTGGTTGGACACTTGCTGATTCTGTCCTAGTCCACCCTCCCCCGCCATTTCATCCGACGTCAACCATGCCTCCGATCTGATTAAACGAAAGCTCATCCAGAGCAACCCGAGTCAGGCCTTGCGATTTTCGAACCTCTACTCTAGACTCCTATCATTGCCCGTCCTCGAGCACAAGTGGGCGATTCTCTATCTACTATACCAACTTGCCGACTCCCCCGACCCCAACGAACCCCTCCCACTCAGCCCTGTGAAGCCGTCGGCGCCCAACTACCGAGAGGCAATCAGCCGAGATGTTATCAAACGACAAGGGCGAGAACGTACATCAAAAGCAACCAGACATGAAGAGGAGCAGTTCAAGGACGCCTTCCAACCAGAAGGTTTGAAGAGTCTCCCACCCAAGGTCAAGGAGCCGAAACAGGTTGACGATGATGGCGAACCACGCCCCGAAGCTCCAAAAAGAGACGTCTCCTTGAAATCGACACTTTTGGCCAACAACTACTCCGAGATTGATCCCCCAGAATCCGTTATCCTTCGCGACCTCCCGTTCACCCTCCAAGGACTTTCTTCCACAACGTTACCCTTTGCAAAACAGTATACCTTAAAACTCCCACCTACTCTTCCCTTGCCGCTCATTTCTCTTCTCCACACCTTGGCTGAGCCCTCGTTGCTTTTCCGTGGCCTGGATGAGTTTTGCAAGAGCCCTGCCAAAGGGCTACTCGCCCAAAGTTTACGTGCTGGCATCGGCGCTGAGTTGCGGTCATATCTCACCTTGATCGCCACGTTAGAAGGCCAAATACGCAGGGCTTTGGCATCACTTGACGAGGATGCACCGCGTGCGGGTATTGGAAAGGCAGGGGTCACCTTGAAGAGGTGTGTAGTATGGACGCGAGAGGCGACAATGGGACTGAGGTTAATGAGCCTCATCGCTGAAGAATCCGAAAAGAAGAAGGGTGGTCAGCTTGTCTCCTTGATACACAGTTTCTCCTCCTCCCACGGAGATCCTGTGGTAGCTGCGTTTGCCGAACGACTCCTTGGGAGCTTCACGCGACCATTTTACGATATTCTACGACACTGGATCTACGACGGTGAACTCTCAGACCCTTTCAAAGAATTTTTCGTCAGAGTCAAGGCACCTAGCGAGGATTCTGCTAAAGGCAAAGGTGCTGGCAACGCTTGGGAGGACAAGTTTGAAATTGCCAAGGATATGATACCCAGTATCATTACTAAAGACTTCGCCCAAAAGGTTTTTTTGATTGGCAAGTCCTTGAACTTCATTCGCCATAGCTGCGGTGACTCGCTCTGGGTAGAGGATTACTCAAAGGCTGCATCCAAGGAGTTGAGATACGGCGACACGGCCACGTTGGAAACCTGGATTGATGAAGCGTACAAAACGACCATGAAGCGCCTTATTGAGCTTATGGCCAACAAGTTTCATCTGTTTGAGCATCTCCAGGCGCTGAAAAACTACATTCTTCTTGGCCAGGGTGACTTCATCGCTTTGTTGATGGAATCACTCGCTGCCAACCTGGATCGCCCAGCAGGCGCGCAGTATCGACACACCCTGACAGCACAGCTAGAGCACGCAATTCGGGGATCCAATGCCCAGTACGACTCTCCAGAGGTCCTAGGTCGGCTAGATGCCCGCATGCTGCAGCTCTCCCACGGTGATATCGGTTGGGACTGCTTCACTCTGGAGTACAAAATTGACGCTCCCGTGGACGTTGTGGTCACAGAATGGGGCAACAGACAATACCTCAAGGTCTTCAACTTCTTGTGGCGCATCAAACGTGTCGAGTTTGCCGTCTTGTCAACGTGGCGCAAGTGCATGACTGGCTCCCGCGGTGTGTTGCAGAACTCGGACCCCGCGGTCGCCCAGACGTGGAAGTTGACCCGTGGAACACTCGCCGAGATGATTCATTTCGTTGGTCAGCTGCAGTACTACATCCTCTTCGAAGTCATTGAGTCGTCTTGGGGCGAGCTCCAGAAACGCATCCAAAAGGAGGACTGCACGCTGGACGATCTCATCAAGGCACACACTCGCTATCTCAACGACATTACCCACAAAGGCCTCCTCGGTGCCAAGCAGGACGATCGCACTTCTTACATGGTTCAGCTCGGCGAGATCCTGCGCTTGATGCTCAAGTACCGGGAGTCGGTCGACGGACTCTACAGCTGGAGCGTGTCGGACTTTACGCGGCGCCAGGAGGCCGACGTCCGCAACACCACCCGGCATGACGAGGACGCCGCCTTCCCGCCCCCGGACCAGGTGGCCTCCGAGTTTCCCGTGCTGCAAGAGCGGCTGCGGCAGCTCGGCTCGTGGTTCCGCACGAGGCTCCAGATGCTGCTGGGCGACTTGGCGTACCAGCCGGATGTGGACATGCGTTTCCTGGGTGTGGCCATGAACTTCAACGATGTTTACCAACCCACGAGAAGGAAGACAAAGGCTGCGCCATCAGGGGCGTCGGCGTCGGCGAATGTTACGAAGGCTTGAATAGGAGGGACGTGGTTGACGGGCGAGCGATCGCGGAGCGTAGCTCGTTGGTTGCCGAGCCAGGATGCCCATAGCTTGAGTAGTTACTAGATCTCAGATCCCGATATCAACCCGCCTGAGTCAACGATGAGATGACTGAATTGAGTGCTCTACTTTCGTCACCGATTCGGTATCTCGTTGCATGAGCCATGAATAGCGAGTGTCAGAAACATGCGAGCCATATACCAGAGCACGTCCCAGCAACAGCTCCAAACTCGGTGTAAACGGCCATCATTTCATTCATAAAATAATCCCGAGACCGAGTGGAGCAGCAAATGTCCGGCCAGAGTCCCCGGTGGGCGCAGCGGATCACCAGAGTGCTTGCATACGCACGGCATCATCATACATCCCTCACGGACGACCAGGCAATACGGAAAAGCCAATATCCCTGGCGTTGATGTCATGTCTTGTGTGTTTTGTGGGGTTGGAATGAGGGCCCCGATCGCCCTAACGTCCCGGCGTAGAGGAAGAACCGAGAAGGATATGTATACTTCCAGCACAGTACCCCTTGAGATGGGGCAAATTGTAGACGCGTGGCATTGACGGGCCTTTTCTTTCGTAGCAATTGTCTGAGGAGTGCGGATAGTGCTTTGATCCGTTTGTCTCGTTGTTTGCGCTCAGGGGTGCACGGGGAGACAACCTTCATGTTGTGACGAGTTCGGCCCATTGGGGCGATTGAGTAGGTATGTCCAGATCAAAGGCGGTCAATTGAACAAAGTCGGCCGGGAAATGGCCCGGTATGAGGATACACTCTATCCAGTGGAACAGCGAGAGGTGGATGCCCAGGGCTTCATTCTCCGGCATGTGCTTTTTAAAAGGACACGCACACACCGCTCCGGGAACCTGCTGTACTTCGTAGAACCTGTAAACAAGATCACGGCTCATCCGAGAAGGGGAACGTGGCAGCAGCTCTACGGGTAACACCGTTGGCATCCTAGCAGAGCTGGGCAGCGTGTTAGGCTACTGGCAGTGCACGCCATTCCCCTTCTCTGAGTGTCGGGCATGACTTGCTTGTACATAGTTGATGAGAGAATGACCATGGAAGGCCGGCGTTTGAGACTCGACCGATCAATGAATTGGCTGGCTCGCTGCGGCTAGTATTGAATGTTGCAGGAGACATCAATAATGCCGATGCACCCGCTTCATGCGAGGGGCGCGGTGGTGCATTGGTATGATGTGTACCATTTCGATAGTGAAAACCCTTTCCAATGAAGTTGCTTGCGTTTGCGTCCTCCTAATCCCTTGAGTCATAGCTGCGGGCTGATGCTTCATGTTGACGCTCCGGCCAGTATCCGAGGCAATTGGCACGCAACCAAAGGCCCTTGGCTTCAACTCAGTTGACCCTTGCTCACCCGCGTCAGGATCAGAGCTAGTGAGGACAACCCGCAGCAGAATGTGCGTTGCAAGCTGCTTCTTGCTTCGGTCCCCACGCGACATGTCGCCTTGCGCAGCCAAGCCCAGCTAGGCTCAGCTCCGCTAGGCGCACCGGATTCCATCCGTGCCTGAATAGGGATGCCGTCACTTCAGCCATTCAAAGAAGTGACGAATGACTCAACATGTCGCGGTAATACTCTGCTGATGGTCTCTGTTCCCTCTGGGTAACTAACTTTGGGATCCCAGGCCGCAACTTGTGATTGAGGCTGTCCAGGCGCCCAGGCTCTCTTTCATCGCTGACTTCAACAGGGCAGGCCATCCTCCAAACACACAAGGTTATTATCGCCGTCCTCCGAGCATTCGCAGAATTAACCACGAAAATCCAGAATCCAGGAACGTGGACATGGCGTCGACCCCCGTCCCATTCTCCGCAAAAACGAAAAGTTCCCCACACGACATCATCTTCCGAGTCCCACTCTGCAGCTCTCCGGTGCTACGCCCGGCAGGGGCCGGGCAAGCTACACTCCTAACTCCCCACAGTTGGGCATGGGCAACGACCCGGAAGAGTCCCTGAGCGAAGGCGCCAGAAGAAGGCCCTGGAGCCTCTGCCCGCGACGCCTCGTCTCTTCTGGCACCGGGGAGAAGCGGGATTGCGGGTAGGCACTTGGAATGAGCTAGGTACGGGGGTGACAGAGCAAGGAAACCAGACACAGGGGGGCGTGACGGCGAGGAGAAGGAAAGAAACGGTGAGACGGGTTGCGTGCCAACCAGAGCGATCCGTCCCCTTGCTGTTTGCTTGCTTGCTTGCTTCTCCCGTCGTCACCATTTGCCGGTCGCCGTCCAGCTAGCATGCTCGGAGAGATGAATGATGAGGAGTTTGCCCAAGCTGAAGTTGCGGCTGGAGGTGACAGATGCTCGGATTGGTAGGCAAGGTAGGAACCGCGGCCAGTACCAAGCAGAGGATAGCAGAGTCAAAAATCACATCCATAATAAACACGATTAGTCGTCTCCCAGGCTTGGCCCATTCCATCCACCAACGAACAGGGGCAACACATCACACTCACGCATCCCACCATAACCAGTCATATTGTCGCAAACAGAAGAAACGAAAGGCGTAATCGGACCTGATACGAAGTACAGAGCCTGCTTGTACCCGCGGGTGTCGTCTCGTCCAAAGTACAAGCCGTTTTCCTTTCATCTACTTCACTCCCCAGTGGCCCGGCTTCCGGGGGGAAGTAGCATAATTATGGCATCCCGCCCCCTGTGGTTTGCTGTGTTGGTGCCGCATTGTGCTGCGGCGTGCTGTGGTTTGCTGTGGTTTGCTGTGGTGTATACTACTTATGTACGAGCCCGCTGCTGGTTGATCTTTCGGCTGCTGACCGGTCGGTGACCCAATTCGCCATGGATCCGGGACCGAGTGAGCACGTTGACAGAAACATCCTTTTAGGAATCATTCATCCGGTCTTCCTATGCATATTAGCACATTGGCTAGCTGGTAACTATTGCGATACCACCTCGGAGATGCGGGTGGGCGCGCCTGTCGGACAGCGGGTGGGAATCCCGCCCCAGCATCACTGGGCCCGGCATAATTTAGCAACCCCTGGACTCATCTCGCCTTTCTAGAAGAAACTGCACAGGGCAGGCACAGATGGCAGCTCCGAGTCAAGCAATGTCATCAGTTAGTTACCTTGGCCATTCGTACCGTTTCCCGTACCCGTAGCATGAGGTACGCAATGCTTTATTGAAGCGCATGGGGTCAGCCAAACTCCCGCGTTTCCCATGTCCCGGCTCAATTTCCTTTCTCCGACGGCGTGGGCGCCTTGATCGCCATCTCGCACCTTCAACACTAGCAGTTTTGCCTCCCTGATTCGGCAAGCGTAGCCGCTGGGCTGGGTGGTGCCCCCGAAGCACACATTCTTGGGTACTCTTACAGCATGTGCGTGTATCAGGGGAGCGGCAATGCAAGGGCAGCACACAGCAGGGACGGTGTCACTGACATTCTGCTGAGGAGCTGAGGCGCTGAGGCGCTGAGGCGCTGAGGCGGCGCTGCTGAGATGTCTAGGTGCCCGTCTGTAGCAATAGAGCTGCATGCGACTTCATATACAAAACCTGGGTGGTCATGGAAGTGTGTTGAGGCGGAGAAATAAATTACAACAGGGCGAATGCTGAACGAGACAGGCGGAGGGTACCACTAACCACATGCTAAGCTGATAGACCATGGTCCCGACTCACGGCTTTGATAGCGTCGACACGCACCTAGACTCGAGACGAGAAAAGCACTTCGAATTAGACAAAAGCAGCAGGTGTGGTACACAACCATGTTCTGCACAGCGTAAGTGTTAGACTGTAAGAAAACCCAGAGATAAGAGCCCTAGAAGAGAGGGGGACGGGTTAAGGAACATCAGGCCATTCATACCAAGAGCTTATACCAGCAGGCGACTGCCGGCTGAGCACCTTGCTTCTTATCGTCTTCAAACCGGTCTGATTGTTTGGCGTGCATAGCCAGGCCCCTTGAAAGCCGGTGGCTTCTTCGTCTCCCGACAAGAGGTGGCATTAGCCTGGTCGGCGAGTGGGGAGAATGAATCATGGGTGATGGGAGGCCCTAGCAATGGTGGTGTTCCAGAAGGAAACCTGCATCCATGGCCCAGCAACCCATGCTTCATACCCACCAAATTCCCAGGTGCGCCCCCCCCCCCCCTTGTCTTGATCCCCCACGCCGTCCGTTCGTTTTCTGGCATGCTTGTTGTGCTTGTTTCCTCGTCCTGCGGCGCGCGGTTTTACTTGCTTGTTCAAGGCTGCAACACCCCGAGTCGGCGTGCTTATGGATGGTTGCAGGTGTGATACTGGATTTCGACGACCTGACCGACTTGGATCTGCCTAATGTGCGTGTCCCTGTCCCTGTGCATCCGATTGCTCGCCAGTTTTGTTGGCATCAGTCAAAGCCGTCTCCCAGCGCTCATTACTTACCCTCACCACTCGCTCGTTTATTCCACTGTCCCATGTTACAAGGAAAGCCAAGCCCTACATCCACACCCCTGGCCTGGCCCCCGAACTTGGAGCTGGCTAGTCCCAGGTTTGGCAGTCCCTCCCCAGACTACCACAATTCGCGTTTCTCAAAGCCATCCCAAGGCAAGGGTTGGTCACTGCTGGGCAAACTCCACACCCCCCTTTCCTATCGGCATTCCCTTGCCTCTGCCTCGTCCACGACGTGTCAGAACCCAATGCTTCCTTCGGGGCTTGAGCTGAGTTGTCATGCTTCGTCCGCCAGGAAAGTGTCTGCCCAACGCTGGTGATACAACAGCCAGCGGCCGCGTCCCTCCCAATCATGCTGCCTCGGCATCGCCTCATCAGGATCGCAATATCAAGGGAGGGAGTTATTGGCCAGGTTTTGATCGGGGCTAGTGTCGGTACCCCAGAGGCGCTCCTGTTAGCCCTTTGGCCCTCGGGTGCGACTTGTCTTGCAGCCCTAGAGTACGCCAGGTACGCAGGCTCGGCAGGCGGGCCAGAGACGCCTTGCATTTCCCAGAGCCAGTACCTCGCAACCTGTGATCCAATGCAGTCCAACAAAACAAGGATTGCGGTTGGCATGGGACGGAGGCGGCCAGTCTGGGTGCAAAGGCCAAGAAACGGAAGTGTGCGACCATGTATCTCCTCGAGGCCGGTACTTCCGTCGTTGGTACCAGGGCCAAGGGGGCCTTCCCGTTCCGTTCCCCAGGTTTTTTCTCCCGTGCTTTGTGCCTTGCAAATCTCGCCCTGTCGTTGGCCTTGGCAAGTCGTGGTTGGGCTGGGTTGTTGTCGTCGACGCCGCTATCGTCGTCGTTTGCCCCGGCAAGCCATGGCCCATAAGTGGTTCCAAAACTGAGACTGTCTGCTGCTGCCTTACTTTCAATAAATAAGCTCTTTCATCCCCTTCGCTCCTTCCACCGCTTCTCTCCTTTCCCCGGACTTTCCACAGTTGCCTCGATCTTACCTCCAGAAGAATTTGAAAACATCCGGCCGTGCCGCACCTGCCCTCACATTCGCCTTCATCTTTTCCCTTCTCCCTTCTCTCACTCCCGGTTCACTCCAACTTCCCCACGCACTCCAACTTGGGCTATCACTGCGTCTTCCCAAACCTCCTCCCCACCCCTTCTCCCTTTGAGTCGGCCTCCATCCCCAACAACTTAGCCCGGACAACAAACGAAGCGTTCTCTCGGACTTCTGCCCCCCCACTTGCTTCCGCAAATAACTTCCGCGGATAACTCTTGTCCCCAACGATTCATCATCAAATCACCGCCACTTGGCTAGTCTCCATCCTTTTATCCACAATTTACGCAAGCACCAAGCCTTCACGTACGTATAATACCGGCATCTCTCTTGTGTACCTGTCCTACAGTCCTCTCACAATTGAAAATAGCTCCACATCAGTCCCTCACAATGCCTGCCCCTCACGCAGTGTCGCCTCTGGCCATCCCGCCTTCTCCTAGAAACATGAGGCTGGTCACCTCTCAAGACCTTTACACAACCATCAACGCCACCCTTGCCTCCAAGGACAACCGTCCCTCGACCCCGGGACATCACGGCCAGACAGATGAATATGCTGTCCCCGCGCCTCCTCCGCCCAGCCCTGTCAGCTTCAGACCTGAACATTGGCCCACGTCAATTCGCCGCTGAGCTGCGAGTCTCCTGGACGAGGCGTCGCACAAGCGTCGACCAAGCCCTTCCTCTGCACGCAACCTGCAAGAGGACTGGGCCTCGCTGGAAAGACGACGTTTGTACCCATGTTTTCTTGTACAACAGGTTGTCAATTTTGATGGTCCCTTCTGGACCTTTCTGGAGTCTGGGGCAATAATGGAAGCGCGCGGCTGGTAATGGAAGACGAACGAGGACTTCAGCAAGCACACAACATGAATAACTCGACCACACACTGGGAGAGGGCGTATGGTACAGGGGATACAGAAAATAGTCTGTTTGTTATGATTTTACTCTTTTTTTTTGCTTTCGGACAAGGTAGAACCATGATCGGTTCAAGGGATTTGCTTCGAGCAAGATCATCCGGAAAATAACAATTTCACAACGTCTTTGACAACATCATGCCTGTGACGAGCTCTTGGTCCCATTATTTTTAGTGGAATTGCTTATGACCTTTCCAGCATCCGAGGCTGCCTAGGTAGGTAGGTAGGTAGCCAGGCCGAACTAAGTGCCAATCTTGAGAGTACGTACTCCGTACTTCCAAGGTACTCCGCAGCACGTCTCAGGGTGGCTACATTAGAGTTCTGTGTAACCGACTCCAAGGCGATCGGGCTTCAATCACAGGCCGTGCCCCTGTATGGATGAACGAAGGGTGTGATGATGGACAACAATAACCTGACTAACGGAATGAGGAAACCCGTGGACGTTTTGTCACCTGTGACACAAAAAGGTCCTTGTGAGAAGTGAATATAGAGGTCAACAGCAAGAACCGAGGTTCCACGTTGCGGGAAAGGCTCGAGCATCGTCAGATGTCTTCACGCGTAGGGATAGCTGTCGGTCATGGCTCGGCCGGACCGGTGCCCTTTTGTGTCACAAGACGATTGTGTGCCGTAGTCGGCATCACCTCGAGCCGCGGAGTCATACTTGATATGGTGACATTTGCTAGATAACATGTGTGGGGGGTTACCAAAGAATGTGGCCAAGAGCAATGACAACCACATGCTTCCGGCTGAATGTGTTCGATCAGTGTGGTATTAGGATACACCTTGTAGATGCATGTGATGGTCACTCTAAGCGCATAAATGCAAGGGCCCTGACATTATCGCGTTTCCAGGGGAGGGTCGTGCGCGTTCCCCTCGTGGCAGTCACTTAACGCGCCCGTCACACGCGGGACCGCGCCAGGAACGCGTCCCCGGATGTGACCCACAGCAGAACTTCACGGTTCCCCCCGGCGACGCGGGCCCAGACCATCCCCGTTGTTTCCTCCCGCACAAGACAACCTCATCTCCCGTCCCATGTCACTACTCCCACTTCCAACATCCCACCTGCCCCTAAGTTTTACAATCGGCTACGACTTCCTTGTCTCTTCATCACAGTCATCCGATTGCGCATTGCGCAGTAGCAGCTTCCGTCTCTTTCTCACACCGATAGCTCGACCTGCTTCCGTTACTGTTTCGCACCGTCCAAAACAATAGAAAATTCTCGAGATGCCTCGACCGGCAAAGCGCAACCACGCCGCCACAGATACGGCTGGTCAACGCATTAACAGCTTCGCCCGTGTCTCCAAGGGTTCAACCTTCTTTGATTCTCCTGTCAAGAAGATTGCCGTCGAGCATGCTCCGGTCACTACGACGGTTACGACAAGGAAGAGAAAAGCAGTCTCAGCCGAGGAGGAGGTCCACCCTCGAGTTGCATCCCGAACCACATCTTTCGCTCCCAGTAGTGACGATGAAGCTGTTTCCACCAAGCGTGCCTGTCGCCGTCAGGAACCACAGCCCACAACTCCCGCGTCAGTTCGATCTATTCTCAAAGGCAAGCGCACAGCAAAGACGACGCCACTGAGGGCCGAGACTGCCCACAAGCCAAACGAACCAAGCAGCATTTCCAAGACTAGGCGGCAGGGAAAGACGGTTCAAACCAAACTTGACGGCCTTTTCACGAAGCAGAAGAAGGGGGGTGACGGCAATTCGCTTCCTCCTCATCTAGCCGAGCTAGTCGATCTTCACAGGGCTTTTGTCAAGACCATCATGATCCAGTTTGCACACAATGGCACTACGGTGCCACTGGACATCCGCAATATTGCCCCCCATATTTCACACTCTTGGGGCAAGCGAAATGTCACAGTCGAGGATATTCGACGATGCATTGCCATCCAATCATCCACCAGGAACAACACAGTCTCGCCCTTTATCGTTTCTGACTATGGTCGAGGAAGAGTCTGCATTGAGCTGGCTCCTCACGAGAAAGTCACGCCAATCAACGAAGACCGCCTTAACAAGCAGTTCGGGGAGAACTTACAGGCTCTCTGCGCTGAGAAGTCCCTGGACGAGATGACCGATGTCGACATTCCCCTGGGAAGTCTTTCGCTCAGCGAATTACCCCAGGTAGCCATCACAAACATGGCAATTTACAACAAGGCGAACCCGTTACTAGCCAAAGGACAGCAGGCACTGTCAGAGCTCAAGAACGGCATTGCCGCGAAACAGCAGGAGAAGAAGTCCCAGCAGATGGCCATTTCCAACAACCCCCTACTAAATCCCGATGGCACCAAAATGAGTCTTCTTGACCGCCTTCGTCTAAAACAACTCGCCAAGGCCAACGGACCTCTTCCCCCCTCGGGCCCCGAAATGCAGCGGCGCGCAGCCCTCAACCGAGTCACGGATGTGGCGGCGACTATCTCGATGTTGAGTCTCTCGAACCCCATGTCTCTTCCCCGGCAGGCCTTCACGATGGCCAATATCCTAGAGAGACTCAAAGATTCGCTCCGAACGCCCATGTCCAACCAGGAGGGCAGTGCGTGTATTCGACTCATTGCCACCGAAGTCGCTCCTGAGTGGTTACGGATAGTGGCAATTGGCGGGAGGGAAAATGTAGTTGTTCAACGGAACTCGCAGCCCGTGGACCGGGTAATTCAGGAGCGGGTGAGGAAGTTGTTAGCCTGAAACAAGAGCATTATGGAGTTTGCAGCGCATATGTTTAGATCTATACCCGTGATGGAAACATGTTTTTGTTTTGACTCCCAGAGGGAGTGCGAGGCGCATCATCATTCTTTTTTCGCATGGCATCGTGTTGCGTTCTAGTGTATTTGCAGAGCATAGGCATGGGGTCTGGGCATTGGAACACTACGTACTTTTTGAAAACATGACCGACAAGTCACGGTCTTCGATAGAAACATAATAGATCATCACTCAACATGCTGGTTCTGTCAATTCAAAATTCCTGAGTCGACCTCCCGGTTAACCCTAGTTGGATACACACAGTCAGCCGGCAACTTGCCGGCACACGCCGACCGAAAAAAGTGGGACTCGGCCGCCGAGGCCAAAACACCGCGGAACTCTTTTTCCACCACAGCAACCTGAAATATCCCCCAGGAATCATGTTGAGCTCGGCAGTCATAATCGAGTACTCAGGATTACATGGCCGAGACCGGACAATGAAGAAGACTTGTAATAGGAAGCATTGGCTGCGTGTAACCTCACTCCATCGCTCCCCGTCATTCCGACGTTCCGGTGTCGGGGACATCCACACATCGGAGATAGCGCGGAGGCGGCAGGTAGTGAGGTGGGTATCGGTGGGCGGATCGCGCCAATGCAAAGAGGAGGATTTGACGAGGGAGATCCCGAGGGGGAAGGGGATACTGGGGTACGGAAGATGGAGTGCGGGTGGTGCTTTGGTCAAAAGAGGTTGGATGTCCTCGTCTAGGGGGTGGTGAACTTGTTTCTTCCCCGTCTCTGTTGAGTCATGACAACGTCTACGATTGTTGCGCGCTTTGGTTTTCCCAAGTGGAATGCGAAGAATAGGTCTGGTTAAAACTAACAGCCTTCTTCGAAGAGGAAGCGAACTCGCCGTGGGTGTTGCTTCTCTCGTGAGCCAACAATCATCATGAAGACGACCAACGAGACCCCTTCGGAGGGTCGCCGCTCCTCGTCGTCGTCAAGCACCGCGAGGTCCACCTTGGACCACATCGGCCACATGGCGACTCTGGACGGCATCGACCACACAACCTCGCACATCTCAGGCCCAGACGCATTGGAACCGGCCCCGTCGTCGGCGCCGCCGCCAGGCCGTAACGATCTGTACTACCAGGCAGGAGACGAGATATACGAGCGGCTGTCGCGGGGCCGCAAGACGGCCATTGTGACGGTTCTGTCATTTACGGCCCTGCTCTCCCCCATCTCCAGCACGTCGGTGCTCGCGGCAACGCCCGAGGTGGCGGCCACGTATAACACAACTGGCAGCGTCATCAACGTGAGCAACGCAGCGTACATGGTTGTCATGGCCATATCGCCTGTGGTTTGGGGGCCAATGAGCCAGGTGTTTGGGAGAAGACCGGTAAGTCTACACCCAACTGCTTTCTCGTCTCTTTCCCTTGGAAGACTTTTATCGTGCTTGCTGGTGCTTGTCTTGTACAGGGATAAGGGCTGGTTGTTATTGGATGAGAGAGTTTCGTGGAGAGTGAATAGGTTGCTAACTTAATTGGTTCGTTATTTAGGTTGCTCTAGTATCAGCTATCATGTTCTTTGTGCTCAGTCTTGCGACTGCACTCGCTCCGAATCTCGCCTCCTTCATCTTTTTCAGAGCAGCTTCGGCCTTTGGAGGTGCAACGCCGATTCTCATTGGGCCTGCTTGTGTTGGGTGAGTGTCTATTTCCTTGTTTCACTTTTATTCTTATGAAGACGTATTCATACCTTGCGGTTGGAACGCAGCGTCGGGTTTGCTGTCTAAGTGGGCCGATGCCTTAACAGAGTATTCACACAGAAAGTGTCTTATGGCACCTTGTCTAATCAATCTAAACACGGTCGTTAACTTAATTTGGAGAGAGCTTGCATTTAATGTCCTGATAAATTGCATTCAGACACAGACCAGCCACCACTAACATGATATCAGCGACATATATCGACCGACAGAGCGCGGTACAGCCATGGGATGGTTTCTAACTGGAACACTGGTCGGACCCGCGTTTGGGCCGTTCTTGGGAGGCATTATTGTTACATTCACTTCGTGGAGGGCCATATTCTGGCTTCAGACGGCGCTAGCAGGCGTGGGAGTGTTGGGTCTTTACTTTGTGGTGATTGAGACGGCACACCACAAGAAGATTACAGATCTCACAGGTTACTCGCGGCGGGACAAGATCAAGGCAATACTGAAAATGATCAGTCCCATGCGCGTGCTGCTGCTCTTCCGGTACTGGAACATTGTGATGGTTGCCGGGGGAAGTGCGTCCCTGACGTGGAACATGTACAGCCTCCTGACACCGATCCGATACGTGCTCAACCCGCGATTCCACCTCGAAACGCCGCTGCTCTCGGGCCTCTTCTACTTGGCGCCCGGGTTCGGTTACCTGCTCGGGACGCTGATGGGCGGTCACTGGGCCGACTACACAGTGAAGCGGTGGATCAAGAAGCGCGGCGGGGTACGGATCCCGGAAGACCGGCTCCGGTCGGCCGTACCGTTCATGGGCATCGTCATGCCGGGCAGCATGCTCGTGTACGGCTGGACGGTGGACCGGGGCGTCGGAGGGATCCCGGTGCCTGTCATCGCCATGTTTGTGCAGGGCGTCGCGCAGCTATTCTGCTTCCCGTCCTACAACACCTACGTGATCGACGTCATGCCGGGTCAGGGCGCCGAGGTGGCCGCGACCAACTTCTTCGTCCGCTACCTGATGGGCTGCGTGGCATCGGCCGTGGTCCTCCCAAGCATCCAGACCATCGGTATCGGCTGCTTCTCCACCATCTCGGCCGCCTATCTAATTGCCTCAGCGCTGGGCACCATGGCCGCCATCCGATGGGGGAAGGGATGGCGAGAGAGCACGGCGGCCAAGCTGGAGCTGAAAGAGCAGACGGAGCGAGCCCAGCAGCTTGAGAGGGAGACACCACCAACAGAGATGGCAAGGGTGCATCTCAGAGCCGGGGGCGACAAAGAGAGAGAGACGGGCCGTGCAAGGGACGAAGAGCGAGACATTGGGAGCGAGACGGTCTGATGAGAAATCGACCGAGTGGTTCGGCTGGCAACACGAAGGGAGACGGGCAAACGGGCCAACAGAACAACTACAGTCTCAGGCCAAAAGTCACCGTACACCTATACTAAGGCTCGGCATCCCTATATTAAGATCGCATCCATAATTCTTTACATACACCATCCTAAAAAATGAACATAACGTAGTACTTAAGCAATAGAATAGTATATAATTCAGTACCCTTTCAAAGCAACGAGATACGATCTTCTAGATGCATCCTAGTTCATAGTGTAAAATGTAGGAGTGTACGGAGACTTTTGGCCCGAAACTGTACTTATCGCGTACAATGTAGGACTTCGTAGCAGACGATCAAAATATGTCAGGGTTTACAAATAGAGATTCCTCGTGTTGGAATGGAGTTTCCTTGCCTCTTTCGCGTCCGCAACGCAACCATTTCGTGTTAAGGGCGGCGCTGTTTCAACATCATGATAGTCGCGTGCCTCGAAAATGCCAATGAGAAACAGGAACTCCTACTGTCGGGCATTAAATACGACCTGTTTGAGGTTGGTGGCGCACAAGGATGCTCGAGCCCACTATTATTGGAAATGCGAGTCGATGGCGACAAAAACGAATGTTCAAGCACTGATCGATCACCGGTGCTCCGGATGACAGGCGTCATGCCTCGCACCGGCCTTGATCTCACCTCATACTACGTAGCACCAGCACCAGCACCAGCACAAGCTTTTGAGGCTACAGCACCATGAGATCTTGGTGGCGTGCAGAGCCTCGCGGGACGGTGGTGGGCCAGGCTAAAGGACTGTGCATGCTCTATTGGCACTTGACACTGTACATATTTAGGCCGAGAACGCGAGCAAAAGCAGTGGGAAACAGTGGGAAACAGTGGGCAAGGTCTTGGGTGGCGGGTGGGGAGTCAGCGATGGCTTGTGCTGGTGTTGCTAAATAAAGATGATGCCGTCCTAAAGGGCCAAAAGAAGATGGCCTCGCCACCGCCGCCAAAACAAACATGACAGGTTGGACCATGATGATGCGAGACCTAGTCATTGATTACCTCGCCGAGCTGCCGACTGCCGGAAGAATGAGCAGGTCAGCGTAGAGACCGCTTATTATTGAGGCCGGTGGGTATCTGCACTGTGATCTTTGGTGTGTGGTGTGCATACATGGTACGAAACTGTACGAAGTACGAAGTGCAATGCAGCAAGACGAGCTACAGTGCAGCGTGCACGCAATGAGCAATGAGATAATAGGATAGACTAGACTAGGTGATAAGATACCTCTGGTTGCGTGGGATGGCCCGCATGGGTTGATGGGTTGATGGGGTAGGATTGGCGCGGGATCGGAAAAGTCATGCCGGGAATCTCGAGGGAATGAGATGAAGATTGCTGGGCACGCAAGCATGTCCGGGCATGTCTTCTCTCAACCTACCTAGGTAGCCTCTTCAAGAAAAAGGCATGCTGGGCTAGAACGCAGTGGGTGATGAATGGTGGAAACAGGCATTTGGCGTTGCCGCGGGACCCGCTCCATCAAAATGACACTGGAGCTGCCCCCAACATGGAGATTAAGCGAAATCCAGGTTAAGGCCTTGATTCCTGGTTAAAAAAGGCCCTGATCAATGGGCGCCCGCACCTGCGTCTAGCTTTGAACTCGAGCTAGGACCCTAGACAAGAGCGGATGGAGAATGATCGGTAAGGAAATGAAGCCCCATCGGACTACCCGGCGCGGGAGCCACAGAGCCAGAGAACCAGCGATCCGCCTCCCAGTGCGAGACGGACCATCAGATGAAAATCGGTGGGAATGCGCCTGGGACAATGGCAGGCATGGCAGCGGCTCCTATACTGCGCAGCATTGATACCTACGACGAGGGGTGACGAGAATGACGAGGATCTCGGGGAACATCTCGAACAACAAGGATGGAGTCGCAAATAGGTTGAGTTACACCCAGCAAAACACGGGACGGGTGGGCGTTTGGGCATCAGGATTACGAGGGCTAGACGACAGATACGCCGAAAAGACGGTCCTGCCCTGCCAGAGGTGGTTGGGAAGCCGGCCGATTGGAAATGCCCACGGCCAAACCACCAGGCCTGGTCCATCCCAAACAAGATAACTACGAAGTAACGCTGAAGCCGGAAGCTGCATCGGGCAGGTATCGTATTCTACCTAGACGACAGCGTCGGTCGTGATTTACCACCTCAGTGACGATTCGACGGCCCACGGCCATCACCCAGAAACCGTCTGGCGATTTCACATTGGACCCGCCGGCTGGCACCCCTTTGCCCCTGTCAAGTTCGTGTCAGCGAGACAGAGCGGGCCCCTTAGCAATCTCGCTGTGCAGGTTCCCACCGCTGTCGACGACGAGCAATGTGGTGATGTTTATCAATGTCGGAGTTCGTGGGGTCTGTCTCTCGGCCTGGCGAACTACACAGCTCGGGGAGCCACACAGATGGCGGCAATGACGAAGAGGGTGCGAGACGCCATTCCCGGCATGAAGCGTCACCGGTTGCAGCGTGAGACTTGCTTGCATCTCAGGTTCGGGGGCTGAAGACAAGACCAGGGCGGGAAAATACAGGACGATTGATTGCACTGGGCGACCGACTAGGGAACTAGGTCGGTAGTTGGATTAGAGCCAACGGCTGAAACTAGGCGGGAAGGGGAAGTAGGGTTTTGTCCCTTCTCCAATGGGTATCTCTTTCATCAACAATGAGGGCAAGGGTGACTTCGGTGAGGATATTATCCCAGACCCGAGATTGCACGTCAGCAAAACGCGCTGCAGTAGTTGCGACGGACAACGCGGTGGGACGGGAGCACCACTGAAAGAACAGGCCCTAAAAACATCACCGCCAGCACCAATGCCCCCGGGCATCAACGCCCAGCTTCGGCTACAGTGCGCCAGCAGCATCCGCGTCACAGGACAGACAGCGGGAAGCAGGATGAGACACGGTCGACGCGTGGCGGGAGACGTCCTGCTGGGGTGTCCGTTCGGCATGGGATCCCCCAGGGCTGATGCTGCTTGCCGGTCCTCTGTTCAAAACCCTTCGCCTCTCATTCGTGGCTGGCAATGGGAGGGAGGGGGTGTCGTCGGCGGGCTGGCCGTGTGCCTCAGTCCAAAAGGGGGTGTGTCTCCAGATCCAAGTGAACAGTACGAATATCCAAAAGGAACGTTCAAGGGGAGGGTCGCGCCAAACATACATTCGTGCATCCCAACGCGACCTTGGCTGTGGGCTGTCAAGGGCGTGCTACCATCCCGGGTCGACGTTGCTGAACTGTACGAACTACACTGTAGCACGTCGCCTAGTCGAGGACATCGATACCGTGGATACGCACACTAACAAGCTCGTACGCACAACACCACGATGGCATCGTACAGTGGTTGTGCCTCGTACTGCAGCAGCCCCAGGGCGTTCGCCTCGCCGCCGCCGCTAATAAGCCGAATGTGGCGATGGATCCAGCAACTCTCCCTCTCACTAGCTTGTGGGTGCACCAAGCTCCAACAAACTCGGCTCCTGATCTTCTACTCCACGCATCTACAGTACTGTACTATCCATAGTAATACGCCGATCAGGACACGCAAGCCTCCATTTGCCCAGCATGACTGTGCCAGCTCGAGCGCGACGGCCGCTTGACGGAGCCTCGTTTGTGCCAGAAGCCAAAGGGGCCCTTGACAAGAGGGAGAACACAGAGTCTTGGACTACGGGTCCACGGGCCCACGGACCCCCGGCGAGCGCCTTTTCATTCAAGGATATGACTAGGATATGGCGCAAGAAGGGCTTGCAAGGCTCGAAGCCAGCACCTGTGAGAGGACCATTGCTGACCCGACTGCCAGTCAGAAGAGTTGAGAGAGAAGCCAGCGACCAGCAACACCAGCCAGCGACCAGCAACACCAGCCAGGACAGACGCCCAAAGCCACAAAGCTAGACGGGTGACGGGCTCCAGCATGTCAGATCAACGTGGGCTAGACGCCCCCCCCCCCCTTGCCACCAAATGCCCTTGTCCAATCATCCTGGCAAAGCATTCAGACTCGTCGCCTCTCGTTGGATGCCAGCTACCTGGCACTGTGCCCTTTTGGTACTTTGCCCCTGGTACAGCACGCTGAAGGCGGTACCAGAACGCCATGGCATCGTCGTGATTGGCCACAGACGGCCCATGCGGCGCCGTCCCATCGGCCGGTTGGAGTCGCCGCCAGGGAATTTGAAGGGGACGAGGGAATGAGGACAACGCTGATGAATTAGCGGCCCAGGGTTCTAGTCCAGTGTCCAGCCTCCACAGTTGCTCTCTCCCAGGGTGGCTTTGGCTGTTGCTGTCTTCGTTTGCGTGGTGTTCTGTCCCCAGACACTGCCTCATTACCTGCCTCTACCAGCGCTGTCCCGTACGCGAGGGCGAGGCAAGAGCAGCTGAGTGTCCAAGTGGGGGAGGATTCTACGTTACATACCACAGTGTGTCGGGTGCATACCTACCTCTCTCGTCTTTCGCCGTCTTCGCCGCCTCTAGACCCCCGGCCTATCCCGGCCCTCAAACGGCAGCGAAGGGGCTCCCTTCCGCAGACGTCCCAAGGCCCGAAGCATCGGCGAGGTACTACCACGTAGCACACTAGGTCCTTGACTACGCACCCTGTAATCATCAACTCAGCAACCAAAGTCCCAGCAAACAAAGCTGCGCTGGCTAGACTGCTCGCCCGCTCCCGGCCCAGCCCAACCTGCCTGTCCAACCCTATCTCAGCCGTCCTGCTCAGCCCGGAAGAGGGCACCGTAGTGTGTTGCCAGCAGCCAGCCTGTAGCCCAGCTAGCCAGTCACAGATAGCCAGCCAGCCAGCCCGCCTCGTAGTAGGTTCCCTCCAGAGCTGGCGCGGAGTGGCTTTGGCGACGCCGACCACTGCTGCAAGCTATACAGAACTGGTGCAGGAATAACAGAACGACAGTGCAGCGCCGTACAGTGCGGATACTAGCCTCAGAAGTCGACACGGTGCACCACCCACCCCTAAGCGTACAGGTTCTGGAACCCCCTACCCTACCCCTTCCCCCTAAGCCCTCCCCTTCAGAACATGCTCCCCCCGTTGAGCGGACCCCGTAGCGGGGCGCATCACCCCTATCGCCCAGTGCCAGGCCCTCCCCTCCCCCCAGGATGCCAATCCCTTGTCCAGAGTCCCTATTCCCCTGCTCCTCGCCTCTCCTGGCCTCGACTCTCTTTTTTTCCCTCCCCATCCTCTCAGTCGCCTCTCTTCTCTTCCCCTCCCCTCCTTTTCACCCCCCGTCCACGCACATTCGCTCTTCGGTCTGCTCAACCTCCTCCAGCAGCCGCCTCTGAACTCGACCGGCATCGCGCTGCTTCTTTGCTTCGCCTGCCTCTGGTTGCGCCAACTCTCGCCAGCCCATACAATACTGCCTGCGTCTGATGAACCGGTAGTAATACTAGCCTCCAGTTCCGCCTCACGCCGGTTCCTTCTTTCGTCGGTTGCCTTTCTAGGTTGTCTCGACGTCTGCCAGTCGTTACTTTGATTTGCTTTCAGTCGAATCCACCAACTCCGAACTCCCACGCCTCGACTTCGCTCCTCGATGACGACCGGCCCTCAAACGACGCTCGCTCTGTCCTCCGCCTAGGTTAAATTTACATCTCAAAACTCGACACCAACCCCCAGGCAACTCAGCCCACACACAAGCAACCAAGGCATTTTGGACAATCCGGCAGACGCAACCTTTGTGCACTCATCGGCCTGCCCCCTCTAGGATGCAGCGGCGCCATTCAGTGACAATGGCCGCCCGCAATTCAAACTCGCGTGTTCCCATCGGCCGGAAGATCGACCCGTTGCTTCCTTATTCAATCATGGCGGAAAAGACGAAGAAGCCCCGGCTTCGCATGCGCTCCCTGCTCGGTCATTGTCACTATCGCAGGGTGTTTACCTGGCTCCTGGCCGTCGGATTTCTCGTGACTCTCTTTTTCATAAAGTCCAGGAATACCGGATACGATGTTGGCAGCTACTTGTCCAAGGGCTCAAGAACCCAACAACCTGTTGCGACTTTTACGGCTGTGAACTCCAACGGCGAGACCGTTGTCATGCTCACCGGCGACATGGATGGTGATGGAAAGCTTGAGACTGTCCCTGAGGACGAGTATGTTACCAAAGATGAGAGAAAGGAGGCTCTCGAACAACTCCAGAAGATGCCATGGCTCAAGTTCCCTCAGTTTGTGACCCCAACACTCGACTCGATTCAAACGTCGCTAATCATGCTCCCAGCCTTGACGGATACTTCCATGGTCTTCGAACCATTGTCAGCAAGGCCAACCTCCAGCCTGAGTACCCGAACACCACGGACAAAGCACCCCTTCCCTCGCCTGCCATGAGTGACCATGTGCCCAAGCCTCAGCGCTACAGCCCTTACAAGGAGTCGTCTGACACAAAGAGATGTTATCTCGACGCCAAGAAGACCGTCCCTGCTCCGGACCTGTACGCCTACAACGGTGTTCCTCAGCACATGCCCGACCCCGGCATTGGATCTTACAAGCTACTAGGCCTCAGGGATGACATTTGCTTTGACCGGTTCGGCCGCTACGGACCCTACGGCCTGGGTTACAGCAGAGCCCACGGTGGACTGGATACTGGCCTTGACACGGAGAGTGTCGGAAGCGAGACGATCTGGGCCGAGACTGGCAAGATCGACTACACCGAGGTGAACTGGGCGGAAGCTCAGGACGCCTGTTTCCACTCCAACAAACACCGGTTCCTCGAGGTCGATTCCTCGACCGGTGAGCTCCAAACGACCAAGGGCAAGATGGGACGTATCGCTGTTGTCATCCGTACCTACACCGGCTTCAAGTGGACAGAGCTGGCTGTGCTCAACTTCCGCGCCCTCATTAATGAGCTCTCCCTCAGATCTGGTGGCGAGTACCAGGTTCACTTCCTGATGCAGGTCCGCAACGTCGACGAGCCTATCTGGTCCGACAAGTGGACCGTCCAACGAATTATCAACGACAACGTTCCCGCCGAGTTCCGTGGCCTGGTTTCGCTCTGGAGCGAACCTCAGATGAGGCTCATGTACCCCGGACGTTTTGGGGAGACCATCGAAAACCCCAGCGGTGCCGATATCCATGGCATCTATCGCAGTGCCCATTTCCCTCTGCAGGTCTTCGCTCTGCAGCACCCCGAGTACGAGCACTTCTGGAACTGGGAGATGGACATGCGTTATCTCGGCAGCTACTACGAGTTTTTCGACCGCCTTGGCAAGTGGGCAGCTGAGCAACAACGAACCCTTCTCTGGGAGCGCAACGCGCGTTATTACATCCCGGCATACCACGGCTCTTGGGAGAACTTCACAAGCGCTGTCCAGAAGGACACCATCGCCTCTGGCCGTGCCCCTGTGTTTGGTCCCCTGTCATTCGAGGGCAAGGCACAGCTGCGACATGACGAGTGGGGTCAGACTATGATGCCTGCCTCTTGCAGTGTGGACACGGATCGATCCAACTGTGGTGTCGGTGAGGAAGCCGACCTAATCACCCTCAACCCGCTCTTCGATACCGAGCAGTCTGGCTGGGTCTTCTCCGATGATGCCACGGGCTACAAGACCCCTCCCCCCCGTCGCTGCGCCATTATCACAGCCTCGCGTCTCAGCCGCCGCCTACTCATGGCCATGCACGAGGAGGTGTGGCGATTCCACCACACGGCCTTCTCGGAGATGTTCCCCCCCACAGTTGCTCTCCACCACGGAATGAAGGGTGTCTTCGCTCCCCATCCTGTGTACCTCGACCGAGCCTGGTATCCCTTTAGCGAAATCGATGCCGCCTTCAACGCCGGTCGCGATCACTCAACGTCAGGACCCGGTAGCCCTTTCGACCAGCTCAACGAGCACAACCACAAGGGTACCAGCTGGTACTTCAACAGCGAGTTTGCCGGTCTTATCTGGCGCCGGTGGTTGGGCTACGCGCAAATGGATGGCCGCGGAAAGCACGGCGGACGCGCCAACGAGGGCCACGAGAGAGGTGGTAAGGCAGAGGAGCTGGATACGACAAGCAGCGGGCGACTTTGCATGCGGGGAGTGCTGGTTCATCCAATCAAGTTCGAGCACCCCTCTGAGAAGCCGTAAAGAGTCATCATCCCTCTCGCCGTCATGAACCAGGCAAATCATTTCAACATACACGACAACCACCTCACGCACATATGCATCTCACAGGGGGCGGCATTTGTACAAATATACCCGACGACCACCGAGCCACGCAACACATGCGATCCGCTATGAGAGACTCGACGCGCATGTTTGCATTCATTCATCCAACTTCATTCTACTGGCCAATTGCATATCTGCCGCAGACCAGCGGACTCGACCTCGACCTACCTAAACCCTTTATTACTTTAAACCTCTTCACTTCCTTTTCAAGTTTGGGTACATTCGTCACTAGGTCGGGACACCATCTTAATGCATCCCTCGAGAGGGAACCAGGACGTCTGCGGTTTTTGCCACATCCCTTTTTTTTATCATTCTTCATTGCCAAACGTCGATTCTGTTGTCTTTTATCTGTGTGGCATGTTGTTTCTGGGTACGAGGCATCCGGGACCAGGAGCGGAATGGGTTCTCCGCCCATGCTACGGGGCGTTTTAGGCTGGGGGGATTTTGGGAAGACAAATGTGAACACGGTGCGCTTGTATAGATTCGATCTAGTATTAGAAGAGGTCGTAAGTAGGTGTGGAATTCAAACAGCTTTGAAACATGATGAAGTTCCTTGAGTACAATTGTGTTACGATGAGCTCACAGGTCACATGAAGGGCGATATCCCAAGAGTCAAGTTTCGGGAAACCCGAGACGCGAGGCACAATGCGTCGATGGTTCGAGGTGGATTCTAGCCACGAAGCCTGCTTGCGTGTCTATTTCATCGAGACACGTTGAGGAAGAGTTCGAGGCGGAAGCGTTTTTTAGCGACACGGTACGCCGAGGCGATAGTGGGGAATTGGCGGGTACCGCCGTTGCTGCCGACGTTCCAGGTGGGAAAGGAAGGAGAAATAGTGATGAAAATGACGTCTTGCTGGACTGTCGAAGCTGAATACCAAATGTAGATTAGGTAGCCCGCCGTGCCGCTTCCGACCAGATATGGACATTTCGCCGGAGATCCGAGCGACACACCGCTGCAAGGCTACTTGCGTGGGGGGATGAATGAATGGATGGATGTGTCTAGTGTTGACAAGGCTGGTGTTAGTTTAGTTGTTGATGAGTAAAAGAGCGGTGGGGGTTTGCTCTGATTCCAGAGTGGTGATGTGGAAGTGAGGAGGCTGGGAATAGTGGTTGATGAGAGAGACCTGCGATAACGACGCTGGTTTCGGGTCATGGTTGAGGCTGTTGGGGCGGCTAGCCAGACTTGAGAGGCGGGTGTTATCAACTCTCAGCCCAGATTAGATTCAAAAACTTGCGGAAAGATAGATACACACCAAGTCCTCTCTAGGACTCGGGTTCACCCATGTGCGCTCTCACACAACCGCGTCGAAGATGAGCTCTTGCAGTTGACGGGCCACTAAGAAGCAAGCATCGTACATCCCAAACGTCTCTTGGTGAAACATGGCAACGACAAAGGGAGAGCATAGCAGAGTTGACAGGTGTGGCACAAGAAGCACGAAACGCATAATAAATTCATTCCCAATGTACGAACCCAGTCATCCGCCCACCAATTCTCCAGGCCCATCCATAGGCCCATTCATCCATCCGTCCAACCCTCCTTCGTTCACTCATTCAAGGCGCCATTCCCAGCGTTACCCTGATCCAACCGACCTGGGTTCGTATTGTTGGTTCTTCACCCCAATCCCGACCAAAAAAACAATGCTGGGTGTAAAAAAGCCTAAAATAAATAACAAGTAGCCAAGAAGAAACACAGCAGTGACATCAAAATCGTCTCATAGCCAAGAGTTTTACCCAGCTATACTCCCAGTCCAGTTTATGTCTCGAGTTGTACATTTCAGAGCGTCTCAGGGAGTCTCCTTCGCCAGCTAAAAGTACCTGGGCAGGCCATATCAACCAAGACGCGGCTACCATGGCCCAAACACGCACTCTTCATAACACGACAAGAGTAAATGAAGACCAGACCGAAAGTCGAAGCGGCAGGTAGTGAAGAGCAAAACCACCGAAGGTATCAAAAGCCCCACGACGCCGTCAACGCCCCCGGGAGAATAATAATCTGAAGAACGCGAGTGAAAGGGGGGAGAAGAGGTGATTAAAACAGTTTTGGTGCGTGCAGTCATGTGAAGTTCGTAGCAAGATAGTTGTTGATCGAGGTAGCATCTTTAGTGATGGCGGGATCGGGGCGGATTCAAAAGATGTTTTCCCATGTAGGACTTAAGACACACAGATCAGCGCGACAGCACCGGTCTGAATCTGCTCATGTCTCCGGCCTGGAGGCTTTACTTCTTCAAAACAGCGTCATAGATGCTGACTAGGCCAGTAATGGCAGTGCCAACCAGGACTCCCTTGTAGCCGCCGTATACGGCATGGTTGAGGCGCACGACCGAGGTCTCAGACAAGAGACCATTGAAGGTCACGCCCTGCGCGTAGACGACGTACGACACGAGAGCCTTGACGATGCTGAAGGTCAAGGGGTCAACGACATACTCAGCGTTGTGGCTGCTTGAGCGGCGACGGTTGGAAGGGGCGCTGTTGGTGCTCAGGTTGAAGAAGTAACCAGCAAAAGTGGGGAGGACGAAGCTGGTGAGTGCCCAGGTCAAGGCGGGGGACCAAAAGCTCGAGGTGAGGAGCAAGAACATGTCGGGGACATAAACCGGGTAGTCGGGGGAGCCGATGGCGCTGATAGCTGGGATGGTGAAAGCATAGGTGTTGCTGAGGATCTCGCAGCGAACGTTCCACAACTCGAAGGCGGCCACACAGAAGAGGATGCTGGTGACGGTGCTGAGAGTCTCGCGCGTCGCGTTGCTGACCTCGGTGATGCCGCTCTCCTGGTAGATAGAGGAGACACGTTGGCGCACGACCTGGGTTGATCGATCGACGGCCAGAGCTACGTCTGCGGGTGTCGCGGGCAACGGAATGCGCGCGGCGACCTGAGAGAGACTGCGAGCGGGTGTCTGGATGAGGGCAGTGGTTGATGCGGCGGGCTCATCGCTCCTGTTCGCGCAAAGAGACGCTCATCAGCTTGGGGAGGTCTTGAAGATGGAGCGTCGATTCTGCCCGACTTCACACGCGTCTTTGCGCAACGCGTGTGGGTATGCGCGATAGAAACGAGGGGTTGAGGCAACTCACTCAGGCGTGATCTCTTCAGACAACTTGGTAGGTCTCCGGCGAACGATCTTCAGGCCCTGGTCTACGTCGTCCCTGCGCGTCTCCCTCTTGACGGGAGAGCCCATGGCCTTGGAGCGGCTGTTGAAATAGCCTGTCAGTTCTGGGTGGGCGTGGAAGCGCGTCTGATGTTCGGCGAGGTACAAGTCGAGCGCAGCCTCGAGCTCGTTCTTCTTGTAGGTCTCGAAGCTAATGCGTTCAGGTCAGCGCATGCTCATTATCAAAGAAAAAACCCCGGTATGTCGCCCAGAGTTGCGGCGCATGCAAGGGCGCTGGCGCGTCGCAAGTCGCGGACCATGGCATCATGGACATGGCGATGATGGCGCGTGCGGCGCAAAGCAAACACCGCAACAACTGCCCCGCGCAAAGCGCCTCGAAGTGTGTTGCGCATGAGGCGGTTAATGGGGCAAGGCTGGGTGGGAAGCAACGTACTCTTGCAGGCCGACAGTCTCGGCGAGCCCAACGAGCTCGCTTTTGCGTTGGCTTCGCAACCAGCTGGACATGATGATGGATGGACGGGCTGAGGACGGACGGCGTCGCGAGGAGCAAGGGATTTCAAGCAGGCGATTCGAGTGCGTCAATTGGCGCAGCGAGACGGTGGTAGGGTGGGCGCGATTTTTTGGAGAGGCCGAAAGGGCGATGGAGCGATACTGGTTGATGACGATGATGATACTCTTGGTGGTGTCGTTGGAGTCGCGGGTCTTGGTGGTTGCGTGGGTGATGGCACGGGAGGGGAGAGGCCCGTGTTCCGCGTGGGTGGCCGCCGTGTTGTTTATGTTTTTTTTGCTTTAGGCTTAGGGTACGCTTCTTAGGGGGGCAGACTCCCAGGAGTGGAACGTGTGGTGGTCAACGACGGGGGGTACCTGCGGCAGAACAGGCGGGTGGCCCACTGGAGCTCCTGTGAGTGTCGTCAGTGAAGGTCCCTATAAACCCTGGGCCGCCGCCACTGGAAGCCTAATTCCAGCACCTGCCTGGGGAAGGCATGTACTATAATGCACTATAACGACCAAGAGCTTGTGGGGAGAGACCAGGGATAGCATCATCCAACAGCTCCAAAGGTCCAGTTTTCCAATGTAAACAAACGCCCTCTTCCAGCATTCCCCTCTATTGTTCCCCTCCTGGTTCCCCCTCCATCCCACTTTGACTCCATGCATTCAGCCCCCCAAAGCGTCGCCTTTCGAGAGGAATATGGGAAAAGAGAGAAACCCCGTGACCACACGGCATCATACTGTCAAAAGATGAATGTCTCGGTTGCATTCGCTCATTCCACATTGCGAGTAACATGGTACACTCTTTCTGCCCAGTATCTGCCCAGTATCTGCTCTAGGGTAGTTTATTCTCGGCGACTTTCAGACAACAACACCAACATCACACAAGATGTGATGCATGGTTAACCAATTTTTTTGTTTACATTCACAGTTCCTTGATATCCAATAAGCTTGCATGACTCTTTTCGTCACTCAAGCTAACAATATGCGCCGTCGTCAGCTCCGGATCTTCTCAACCCGCCTGACCCAATCAGAAGCCCAAGTCTCATCACCCGTGTGCCGTTCGGGAATGAACCGATTGCCACTTGATAAATTACCCGTACTGACTAGTTCGCAAATACTCGCCGCAAACGAAGGTGCAAGGAATCACAACCCCCCAAATGAGCAGAAATCAATAGCAGATCATCTAGCGACGATCTAATAAACATGGACTGTCTTGGTTTGTGGTATTTGGTGAGCGCGGTCATAGGCTCGTTCCTTTAATCCCAGAGTCCATAATGGATTATGTAGAATGAGATGTAGTTGAGCACTGCATCTCAATATCGGGATTACCCAACTTGGGCCACTTTTATTCTCCTGAACCTCAGAAGTGACTGAGCCGTCCTGGTTAACCCTATCGGAGGATGGGCCTGAAATGTCCTGTAGGTTTTTTGTCTGAGACTACCATGGTTGCCAAAATGAAGTAAGACACAACCGTTTCCAGAACTTAGCAAGTGCCTTTAAGTAGGAGTCACCAAGGTGGGGATTGAATGGTCTTGGAGCATGTCTCGACTCGGAGACCTATCTGACAGTCACAGTCAAAGACATCGTTGTCGTCTAGACTAGTTCTGTCTTTTCGCTCTCTTTGGTCTGGATGTGTTCCGACCCTTTCTCCGGCTTTGTCATGGACACAAAAGCCTGGATGATAAGATGAGAGTATAATTACTGTATGCTCTTTCTTCATTGGTGTCTACTTGCCTTTCGTTGACCTTGAGGAATACGCCTATGAGCTTCTGGAAAGTCTCGTTCCGTATCCAGAGGGCGTCTTTGGATTATGTGTTAGGCATCAATACGCCGAATACCAAGAATGCGATGATATCCGAATGTCAGCGAAATAATCTTAGTAGAAAGGTATCCCAAAACGGTATCTCAAGACTGAGACTGGGCGCGAAGTAGCCTCCGTCTGCACATGGGCCAGCCCAACGCCGTAACAACCACATACGACCATAGCTCTTAGAAAATACGGGATCCCGTCCGCTCTCCCTTAGTCAAGCTGAGAAGCGGTGGATTAGTACTCGGGTCGGTGACGACCGGGGAATCCCCACTGTTGTATGTTTTTTTGGCCTCAGTTTTACACAATTTACATTGTGCAAGCTACCTATTTGTGAGCCCTTGGGAGCAAGGCTCAGGGGTCGCAAGATTAGAATGTGCAACGGTGCTTGATACATGTGGGGAATACAGGCTCAAACTACTGGGAACTTCTCGGACACTACTCCGTAATAAAGGAGAGAGATGTGTTCATAACCATAACAGGGTGTAGTATTAGCCGCGTGAAGCTTAACGCGCTGAGTTCTATATAGAGCAAGTGCGCGGCCTCTCCTTGGGTTTGAGGCATGGTACAGAATGAATGATGGATGAAAATAATTGGGAGACATGTCAAAGAAAGGAGGTTGCGTTTATACCAAGCCACAATGTGAAAAGGTAATGGTCCCTGAGTTCACTTCTTCAACATGAAGTAAGGCAGGGAATATCCCCCTATTTGGTCCGCCGCTGTAGGGCAATCAAAGAACTACATTCCTATCTATGGCCTTGAATCGAAAGTATATCATTCATACTTTTCCCCATTTTTCTAACTTCCTTTCAAATCAAGTGGTCAGCTCGTTGTCGGTTTCGCAACCTAAAGATTTTCTGTGAGAAGGGTTCGACTTTTTGTTTCCCAACGCGCTTAGAGCATGCCAGAATGATCCTTGATGCCTCCTACATATGATCGGAATCATCTCGGTGAAGAATTTGCGTGTATCATCTCAGCCCATAGCATATGGCTGAGGAGCGAAGAGCTTCTTGGTCGTTATGCGCTGCCCGTCTGTGCGTGCGCGCTTGAAATATGAGGCAGAAGGAGGTTGAAGTTTAGAACCAACTCTTTTGATGGGGAGAGGAAGAAAACAGCAGATATCACGGATGTCCTCACTATTGGCTGGTGCAAAGTGAGGCAACACCGATTACTGATGGAAAATATCGTTGAGTCTTGTTGGCTTATACTGAAGACATTTGAAACCCCTTGTCTTTGCTCTCCCAGACACCCCGCGCGACGTCTAGTCTTCACTAGCCAACCCGAGACCATCAACACTCATAGTTAATACATTTGCCTTCTCGTAGTCTCATCGACACATATTGCCATCCACATTATAGCACCATTATTCATCCACCCAGTCCACAAACCTCTCATCGCCCCTTCGCACCAACTTCACTGGGACATGTTCTCCGTCTAGCTTCAGCGTCAACACCGACACGGCCCTCCCAAGCTTGGCCCGGCTGCTGTCCTGTGCCGATTTATACACGCTGGCCCTTTCGTTCCGGCTCATCGCGTTGACCTCCTCGTCACTCGCCCAGTCATCGACCGCGAGCTCCAAGCTGTGGCTGCGGAACAAGACGGCCAGCGCGGCGATGATCTCGACCTGCGCGATTCGTCGCCCTAGACAGGACCGGGGCCCGTCGCTGAATGGGATATAGGATCCCCTTTCGGGCCGGAACAGCTCGGCGCTTGTGACTTCTTCGCCAAGGTCTTCCTCGGTGTTGTCATTTATGTTATCTTCCGTCTTGTTGGCAATATTTTGGCTGTTGCGAAACCACCGCTCTGGTACCCAGTCGTTGATATCGTCCATTTCTGTATGGATCTTGCTTGGCCTTGCCGGCCAATATCGCGGGTTTCGATGGACAGATACGGCAACCAAAGATATCATTGAACGCTTGGGCAAGACGTGTTTCTGTCCATCCATGACAATGACCTGGTCCTGATCGGGCGTAACCTTTTTAGGAATTTCCACTACCGCTGGCATCATCCGCAGTGTCTCATTAAGACATGCTCCCAGCATACTGGCCAGCATGGGGTTGATCAGGCTGTCGTAGTCCCATGTACTAGGGTCGGTGTCTCCAAACATATCGTCGATGTCCTTGTGTAATCTCCGCTGAGAGGCCGGGTTGGTTGCCAGCTCAATCAGAATAAAGTGCATTGCATTAGCCGTGGTTTCGTGTCCCGCGACCAGCATGATGAATGCGTTCCCGAGGATTTCTTCTCGTGCGAGTGTCCCCTTTTTAGGTACAGCCTCGCCAGACTTCTGACCGGCTCCGTAACTCGACCTCACTAGGCGTCCCATCAAATCCATTCCTTCGACACGCTCTCCACGACCTGCTTCTTCTATCTTCTCATCGAGAAGCTCTCGCATGTACTTGACCCAGTCTTCGCGAGAGTCTTCCGCACGCTGTATCTTCTTAAATGGTATAAGCCCTGAATACTGGTTAGTGAACCATTGCTCAGAGCTGTAGTGGTGGACATGGCATACTCAATACCCATCCAGGTACAAGTAACAGCAAGAGGATGTATTCCAACATAGTCGCGATTGTGTCCACAAAACTCAGCTTGTGACCAGCAGCCGGTTCCAGTGACCCGTACTTGGCCAGCTTCAGATCAACTCCTTCAGGCAACGTCTCTCCCGGCCAGAGTAATTCCAATCCAAAGCCAGCGTATGCAATGATGTTCAGAGCAAGTCGCATGGTATCGACATCCAATGAATTGATGGTCTCGTTCCTCTCGCCTGTCGGCCCTGTCCAAGTCCTCAACATACCCTGGGCTTGTCGAATAGCCTCTTTGAAGACGATTGCAGTGTTCTTCTCATTGAATGAGGCAGATGTGACTTTGCGGTGCATGCGCCATACCGGGCCCTCGGGCGATGTAAGAACGTTATCGCCAAATTGGCGCAGAATTTCATACGTCTCTGTGAGTTTGGGGAATTGCTGTGGCTTAGAGGTGAGCTGGCAAACGACTTCAGCATTTGCTACCATGACAAAGAGCATTCCTGGCGAGACAACGATGAAGATGTCGCCATGACGGGCGAATCTCTCATGGCGCGTACGATATGTGAAGCCTGGGATCAAGGGACTGTCAAAAGTGTTGACTGTGTCAGTGACATCTTGTTCGCAATCTCTGGGGATACGAGTCGAACATACTCAAGCCACTCTTCCCACCAAGACTTGGGAAAAGACCTGATTATGGGGAGCCAGAGCTTATGTGTGATTTGCCAAGGCAGAAAAATCGGCGAACATGCTAACAAGACAAGGAAGGCATTAGCAGCATGTGACGTTATGCCCTGGCGAGCGAGGGGGAGGCGTACGAGCGACAATGTAGGGTAACCCGGATCGTTTAGCCTCGGCGATGTTGTGTCGCAACTTGGAGATGTATGAGTATGTCGAGTACGCGACAGCGAGCCCGATGAGAGCCAGCACGGACTGCATCATGAGACTTGGGCGACGAGATCGCGATGCCCTTAGTGCTACTTAAGGGAGGGCCAGCAGATGCGAAAGAGAGACAGGTGTAGCACGCCGCTGGTGGTGACAACGAAGTCTAATGGGTCGCAAAATATAACAGAAAAAGAGAGCGGAGTTTGGATGGTTGAAACGCGATGCGATGACTGGAAAAAGATGCCATCAGCCTGACTGTGTTGGTTGGGCCCTCTGATTAGTTATTGCTTACCCTTTGCTCGCTCATGACGGGCGGACGGCAGAACGCATCCGGTTCAGGGGTTTCGACCAAAGCCGGCTCCGTTTCGAATGTGGAACAAGTCCGTACAAGAGCTTTGGCATTGGCTTGTTAGTGGTGTTCTACAATGGCGCCTTGCCTCAAAAGCTGCAAGGTTCGTCTCAGCTGGAATGCGGTCTAGGGTAATTAGTTCTCAGTAGTTTCAGTTCACGGTTCTTGGCTTGGGGCTCAGCTTTTTCTCCACCGTTCCGGTTTGTCGATCCCAAGATCAGAGGTGTTAGAGTTGTAGATTAACTAGACTCCTTGCCCTTTTTGCATGTAGCATCCTGCATCCGGTATTGGTGGGCTGACACTAGGACGGTGGTTGTTGGTAGATTCCAGCATCTACCCAGATGGCCTACTCGCATTGAATCGTCTGCCTGTTCTAGATTGTTATCGTTCGATGAGATTTGAGCGATGAAACCTCGATAACGGACTAGTTAACAGTCGTTCTGACCAGTAGCTTGCAGCGGATTATTTGTGGCGATGCTTCTTGTGTTTTGCGTGGGATGCTACGTAGTGGATAAAGACAGGGGTAGCGACGTCAGAGGCGAGGGAACAAAGTGACAGAAGAGCTAACTTAATAAAAGCCGACGAAAGGACGCAGGGGACGGACCGAGGGAGTCTTGAAAACATCCCTGATTTGCGATGAATGCATGTTGAGCAAGGAATCAGTGGCAGCTTCCATTAGGCGCTTATTTGGGTCGCCAGCTCTCCTTCTCCCCAACTATTTATGCCGTTGATACTGGGCCTTGGGATAGACTACGAAGTAATTACGCAAGGTAGATACGTACGTGTGTCTCTGGCCGAACCAAGGTGTCGGGGTCTAATTAAACCCAACGATAACCTGGGTCCGGTCCGTCGCCCCTCAACGGTTATTAGATACTGGATCCAGCGTAGGGAGGGAGAGCTGGTTCATCACGAACCGTATCTGCAGCGGGAGCAGGGGATTTATTGCTCGTATCGCCGGTGTAATTGTCCCGCATCTTCCTTGTCCGTGTGCGATGAAGTTGTTTTAGCTGGGCTGTCAGAAGGGCTTCTTTTAGTCGTGGTGTTGACAGAAGAGTATAAATTCCCCAACGGTGTGGTTCTGTGGAAGCGTTTCAGCGACACTTGGCGTTGGGGGCCCACTAAGTGCACTGAGCTAACCCCCGGTTCCAGCGGAGGTCTGGGTGTTCTAGGGAGGTCCAGGGTCCCCCCCGCCCCCTGCAATCAATTCAGCGGCGGAAACCCACCCGCCAAGAAGGTACCTACGTCCACACTCTACAGTGCTGTACTGACAGGTACCTTACTTGCTACCAGCCAGCAGGGTCTTGTCCTCGACAGATTGCAGATTATCAGAGTGCCTGCGCCTGCACCTTCTCTAGTTCTACCCTGCCGAACCCGAACCACGCGCGACCGTCTTGAGGCTGAGCGGGCTTATTATCCATCTCCCAAAGATCTACAGGGCTTCCTTTCCGCTGTAGACCTTCAGCTCGCTGCCCTTTTTGGTCTTCTGGCTCTCCTTGGATAACGTATTGCCTTTGCAGCTGCTGACGATAGTCCTGGCATCTTGACGTCGAGCACCCAAACGACAGCCTCGAAATAAAGCAGCCGTGCACCTCCCACCACCTACTGATCGAACACCCCCTTTAACGGTGTGCCGAGCCCACCGACCGACCGAACTCATTCGATACAAAGATAAACTCCCTTTGTCTTGCTTGTTTTTGCTCCAGCATGTTGCGTTTGGGAGGCCACCTGTCTGAGAAGTTATCATTCCCTCGCGCCGTCCTCGTCAACTCTCCTCGAATCTAGAGCACCTCCCTCTGTCTGCGATTGTCTTCAACGAGCCATCATGGCCGAAACGACCAATGGCGAACTGCTACCTCCCAAGGTCCCTCCCAAGGATGGAGACCAGCGGAGTGCTTCACCATCCAACACCTACTTCCATCTCGCCCCGGCGCCCCCGAAGCGAAACTCCACCATTCTCCCGCCCCTTGACCTCGAAGTAACCCCATCCTCCGATTACGAAGCTTCCGCGAACGAACCCCCAAAGGAGGCTCCCCCTCCCCCTCCTAAGACCGCCTCGGCTGCGCCATCACTGAAGCATAAGTCTACGGCCACGTCAACCAAGTCGCAGAAGGAACGTGTTGTCGGTGACGACCAGGATGCCCAGGATGGAAATGGTGTACCGGACAGAAAGAGTGTCCAATTTGCTCGACCCGACGGTCTCGATTCTCCGGCCGGCCATACGCGCAATGATTCAATGGTGGACGAGCCCGATACCCCGGGCAAATCCCGAGGTGCTTCTTTGATGTCGAAGCTCAAGGCCTTTACTGGCAGCAGTGGACTACAGACCCCAAAGTCTCCAATTTCACCTGCCGACTTGGGCTCACAGTCAATGACGAACTCGCCGACTGGCATGCGACCAAACCGTGGTATCCCAGATACTCTGACCGAAGAGGATACCGACGCGGATGCGGATGCAGAGGAGACGGCGGACGAGGCCAATCCAGCAGAGCCTGGCAAGTCAAAGAAGCCTAAGAGAAGGATTCGTCGTCCTAAGAGGACAAACACGTCCGGTCCGCCGACCCCAAAACGGTTCCCCTTTGAGACAGACAGACCAGGCACTTATGATCGTCTCCTCAGACGTCGCGCTAGCATGCCAGACGCAACTGGACCTGATTATGGAGTTTCTGAAGGTGAAGGGCGTGATCGACTGGGTATGACATATCGGAGAGGCCACTCCTGGATGAATTCGGCTGCACGACAGTCGGGTGAGGAGGGAGACGTTGGAGAGAGTTCAGCAATTGTGGGACGCAGAATGGGCCATTTACGTCGAATCACTGTATTCGGTGGGGGTGGTGTATCTGATGGTGATGCCATGACTCCTAGACGTCCATTCTTCAACTCTGAGCGGGCTTCAACATTTGGTGCTCAAAAATGGAAGCAGGTCAAGAACACTTTGAAGCTTCTTCGGCAAAAGAAAGAGGATCGATTCGACTACTTCAAATCAGCAGAGCTGATGGCCGAGCTAAGGGCCGGTGCGCCTGCCGTTTTGATGCTTGCTAGTATGATTCAACGAGATGAACACGGGAACAAGAGAATCCCTGTTCTCCTGGAGCAGCTGAAGCTACGTATCACGGACAGCAGTCCGGCGCCCGATGACGACAAAGACCGCCACTGGCTGTTCACGTTTGAACTCGAATACGGTAGTGGACCAAGCAGAATGGGTTGGACAGTTACACGGACGCTGAGGGACATTTATAACCTTCATCTGCGCTACAAGTTCGCCATTGGAAATGAAAAGTATATGCCTGGTCGCCTGGACCTGGGCGGTCGCCCAAAGCAGCCCAAGTTTCCTTACTCTGCCTTTCCCTACCTGCGCGGAGCCCGCAAGAAGGGCGACAAAGTGGACGACAGCGACGAGGAAGAACCGATAAGCGGTCGTGGCGAGGATGCAGCCGGCGATGCTACAGCTACCGAAGCAGCAGAGGGCATCATGAGTGACCTTGACATGCCGACCGCGGCGCCAAGGAGAAAGGGTCGCAGCCTTTTGGGTATGAGACGGAGATCTACGGGAATCACAGACCCGGGTGAGATGTCACAGTCCGAAGGGCCAGGCGGACTAGTGTTGGATCTGGCGACTCGGAGACAACGTTACGTGGAGAAGCAGCGCCGCATCCTGGAAAAGTATCTTTCTGAGATGATCCGATGGCTCATGTTTAGAGCGGATAGCAATCGACTCTGCCGGTTCCTTGAGCTTTCAGCCCTAGGTGTTCGACTTGCTGCCGAGGGTAGTTATCACGGCAAAGAGGGTTACCTGCATATTCAGTCGTCTAAGGGCCTCGACTTCCGTCGTGTCTTGACTCCGGCCAAGGTTATTGCTAGACACAGCCGCAAGTGGTTTCTTGTTCGGCAGAGCTACATTGTGTGCGTCGAGTCGCCCGAGAACATGAACATCTACGATGTCTACCTGGTCGATTCCAAGTTTGGGATTGTGTCTAAGCGGCACAAAATGAGCCGATTCGGTTCCGGCGAGAAGAAGTCGGAAATCGACTTAACGGTCGAAGCACCCCCGGAGAAGCATCATACACTGACGCTGCACACCTCCGAGCGCAAGGTTCGCCTCTTCTCGCGCAACCAGTCCGTCATGAGACAGTTTGAACACTCGATCAATGAGATGCTTAAACAAACTCTCTGGTACCAGAAGAAGCGGTTTGACAGTTTTTCTCCGGTAAGACACGGCGTGTTCGCTCAATGGCTCGTTGATGGGCGTGATTACATGTGGAACGTATCTCGAGCTATCAACATGGCCAAGGATGTCATTTACATCCATGACTGGTGGCTGAGTCCTGAGCTTTACATGCGAAGACCCGCTGCCATCAGCCAGAAGTGGCGCCTGGACAGACTGCTACAAAAGAAGGCCAGAGAGGGTGTCAAGATTTTCGTCATCGTCTACCGCAATGTCGAAGCCGCGGTTCCAATCGATTCCGAGTACACAAAGTTCTCGTTGCTCAACCTGCACCCCAACATCTTTGTCCAGAGATCACCGAACCAATTTAAGAAGAACCAGTTCTTCTTTGCGCACCACGAGAAGATTTGCATTGTGGATCATGATGTTGCGTTTGTTGGTGGCATTGATCTCTGCTTCGGACGTTGGGATTGCCCTCAGCACCCCGTTGCCGATGACAAGCCCACGGGATTCGAGTTTTCCGAGACTCCCAAGGATGCCGAACACTGCCAACTGTTCCCGGGCAAGGACTACTCGAACCCACGAGTGCAAGACTTTTTCCGTCTCAATGAGCCCTACGAGGAGATGTACGATCGCAGCAAGGTCCCTCGCATGCCGTGGCATGATATCTCGATGCAGGTTGTTGGGCAGCCCGCGAGAGATCTGACGCGCCATTTCGTTCAACGCTGGAACTACCTGCGCCGAGGACGAAAACCTACACGCCCTCTCCCGTTCCTGCTTCCTGCCCCTGACGCCAACGTGGAAGAACTGGAGGCCCTCGGTCTCACCGGTACCTGCGAAGTACAGATTCTTCGGTCAGCGACCACCTGGTCCCTTGGCATTGATGACACGGAGCACAGTATCCAGAATGCCTACATTAAGATGATAGAGGATTCTGAGCATTTCGTTTACATCGAGAACCAGTTCTTTATCACCAGTACCGAGGCGTACAACACCCGAATCACCAATCGCATTGGAGATGCTTTGGTGGAACGAATCATTCGCGCCCACGAGAATGACGAGGACTGGCGATGCGTCATTGTTATCCCCCTGATGCCTGGTTTCCAGAACACTGTTGATGAACAGGAGGGTACGAGTGTCCGATTGATTCTCATGTGCCAGTTCCGAAGCATTTGCAGAGGAGAGCAGTCCATCTTTGGGCGGCTTCGTACTGCTGGCATTGAACCGGAGGACTACATCAGCTTCTTCTCGCTTCGACAGTGGGGCATCATGAGCACTGATATGATCGTGACTGAACAACTCTACATCCATGCGAAGGCCATCATCGTCGATGACCGTGTGGCACTCATTGGATCTGCCAACATCAACGAGCGATCTATGTTGGGCAACCGCGACTCCGAGTGTGCCGCTATTGTGCGGGATACGGATATGATTGAGTCGACAATGGGTGGAAAGCCTTATCAAGTCGGTCGCTTCGCCCACACACTCCGCCTTCGCCTCATGCGGGAACACCTAGGGCTGGATGTGGACGAGATCCTCGAAGAGGAGAGGCAGGCAGAGATGGACCGCCAGGACTTTGAGCACGAAATGGAAGAAATCTATCGGGAAGATGATGTACCTGGATCCAAGAATGGCAAGCGACCTGAAGCCCGCCACATCCCAAGCTTCAACCACACCCTTGACCTCGATGCAGCTGAACGTATGGATGAGTCTGCCAGCTCTAGCTCTAGCTCATCGTCATCAGATGAGCCTGAGTCGAGCGCCATGGCGGAAGGCAAGAGGAAACATCATCTTGATGTGACCGGATATGGTCAAGATGGATGGAAAGATGCCGAGAAGTCTGGTCTTGATACCGGTCGAGACTCGGTCATCGTCAACGGTCGTGAAGTCCTCGTTAGCAGCATCGGCAACGAGGGCAAGGGAACGTTGCAAACACCGAGAGGGCTAAAGTCCTCACAAGCGGCCCGCGAGAAGAGGCACACAGACCCGGGCACCTTTCAAAGCGAGCCCCTGCCTCCTATGCCTGCTCTGGACCGACGAACTACGGACCAGTTGGGGCTACCGCGTGCCGCACAGTTGCCATCGCTGCCAGTGGCAGATGACACTGACATTGGTGGCCCCCCAATGCACTTTGATCCTGAGTCTGGGCGGCCCATGGTCGGTCTTGTACATCCCATGGCAGCAGATATCCACACTGCTCAAATCGACAAAGACTGCATGCGAGATCCTATTAGCACCGACTTCCTCGACGAAATTTGGAATCGTGTTGCTGCCAACAACACTAAACTGTACCGTAGAGTCTTCAGATGTATGCCCGACTCTGAAGTGAGCACTTGGGCAGAGTACCAAGAGTACGTTGCCTACGGAACGCGATTCCGTGCAAGCATGGAGGGTCGTCCGCGTCAGGATTCTGAGGTTAAACCTGAACCTGCCCATCGCGCGTCCACTTCCGGTGGAGCCGGCATCAGCGCACCAGGCCCAGAGGTTGTGGCGAAGGCTGTTGAACATGAGGTCATTGGAAAGATTGCCGAGAAACTGCAAAGTCCAAAACACGACAACGACAGGATCAAAATAGTCATTCCTGGCGATGGAAAGCAGGGATTGAACGAGAAGCAGGGCAGTCAAGATGCCGACGCCAGCAACACCCATTCTCAGGCTAAGGACACCGACAACGGGGGGAGCAGCCCACGGCCCATGGAGGCACCGTCTCCAGTTTATTCGATGGGAGATACTCCGTTCCCTGCCTTCGAGAACAATCACGGCAAGTTCCTGGAGCCACAACTCAGTACCAAGGATAGAGACCGACGAACAACCTTTTCAACGCTCGAGAAGCCCTCGTCTAGGGAGACGAACGCCCCGCCTCTTGGTGGCATTGGGTCGGTTAGGCGCCGTCGCCGGGCTACGACAAAGAACAGCCGGCGCGGATTCACCATTGAGGACATGCCCACACGCGAGCACGCTGAGGACTTGCTCAACCTGGTCCAAGGAAATCTGGTGCAGTTTCCATACGACTGGCTTCTTACGGAGGACCAAAATGGCAACTGGGGCTACCAAGTCGATGGTGTCGCTCCATTGGCAATCTAGTAAGTAACGTAAAAGACGTCACACAACGAGCCCGTGTTAACAATTTCTAGCAATTAATACGGACCGGCTCCGATTTAGTGGTCGGAAGTCCGAGCACATATTTCAAGCACACAAGCATCGCAACGGAGTTCATTGGGAGTTGATATTCCATGAAGGTCAAGGGAGCATTAACTGGGATCCTTATGCTGACAGAACAAATGCATATGGTTTCTCTTGTGGTTTATATATACATGCTTTTCCATCAAGCGATTCGCGCATATCCTTCTTACATGTATAATACAATCAATCAAATTGTCGTTTCAGACCTTTTCGCTCACCCAAATGGCTCCTCGGCAACCTGCCCTAATTACGCCTGTGAGGAGCCAGTGCGGCTCTGCCTTCCTCGCGTCGTGCTCTACGGCGTGATCAAGATGCTCCAACTCCTCATCACGGATCCTCCTCAGAGTCTTGATGAGTTCTGACAGTTCTTCGCCCATCTCGTAACCCTCGGCCTCCCACTGCGTGATCATCTCGAGCAGATTGCGGATCTGTTCATTGTAGTGGCCGCCGATCTCGGTTTCCACAGCTTCGGTGCAGGCCATAGCGGCTTCGTAGCCCATCATGGCCGTGGACCAGCCGAGGCCGGTGGCCATGACGGACCAGAGAGGGTACATGGCGGTCGGTCGAATGCGGTGCTTATGGATGAGGCTGTTAAAAGTGTTGAAGTGGCCCACCTCTTGGTCGTACATGTGCCCCATCAACTTCCGAAGGTGCGGGCGGTTGCGGAGGAGTACCGGGGTTTGGGCGGCGTAGATGAGGACGGCAGCCAGTTCGCCAGCTTGATTCACTCGGATCTGAGATGGAACGTCAGCGGCACAGCAGAAGAAATTGCACAAAAGAGACGCACGGCAGAGTCCAGAAAGTCGCGCTGCTCCTTTGTGAGAGGCTTGCGCTTCTTTGGAGCCTCGCCGGATCCAGTCGACACAGAAGCTTGCGTAGTCGAAGAAGTAGTTATAGCACGGGCGTATTGCTGGCAACGAGGAACGATTGGCCTCGCGCAGAGGGCGCGCATTGACCGTGAAAGAGCTCGTGCTGATGCCATCGTTGTCGAGTGGCCTATCGCGTTGAAATGGCCGGTTCAAGTCGCCAATTTGGATCAGGAACTAAAGTGGTGCCCTTCATATTCCGAAATCGAACCACAGCGATGACGGCGTAAAGGTCGGTGTCCCGCGCGTTTTCGGTGAGTACACCGAACACTCACCGACGTACAATCTTCCCGGAATAAAGATTCGCCGAGGGAGCGGCCCACTCTACACGTGGATTTAGGTGACAAGACCTTGGCCAATCACGCGCCGTATGCAGGACAACGAATTCCGAACGGGATGTTGAGAGTGAGCACTCTCACTTTTCACTTCTCAGTTACATATTCCTTCATCCATCCTCGTCTCGTCCATCTCTCTCTACTTCCCGCACCCTTCCGCAAGCGCTCTCAATCCATCTCCCATCCCCGAAAGCCCGAACCAACTCAAACCAACGCGGTACGACCTCGAAAGCTTGGTTCGCCACCGCGTCGCGATCGCAACCCCTGAGAGCTGAAAGGCCAGAGATTGTGACGAGCGCGATCCACCGCAGTTGCCATGTCCGACGTCGACGACGAACTTCTCGCCCTTGCGGGTGGAGACTCCGAGGATGAGGGCTCTGGTAACGAGGGCCGAGATCTTTCGGCGTCGCCGCCAGCTAAGAGGGCGGCCTCGGCAAAGAAGGCGAAGCGGAGAGGTGACCGAGATGACGATTCTGAGGAGGAGGGCGAGGCGTAAGTAATCCCATTTGCACCTTTACTTAGCACTTCACAGCCAGCCTTCTAGCTCCCTAGGTGTCGCATCAGGCTCGCTTCGCCTCCACTTGTGGCCCAGGATGACTCTAGAACTGCGCGCAAGCTCGACATTTTGCTAATGCTCACTTCATCATCAGATCCTCTGCCCCCGGTACACCAAACTCACTTGAATCTGCGCCAATGGACGAATCCGATTCTGATGCCGAACCCTCACGCGGACGTCCTGCTGCCACGACAGAAGATGACAAGTATCCCGTCGATGGAATGTACGTGAGCCAGGCAGAAAAGAACGAGATCATGGCCATGCGAGAAGTCGAGCGAGAACAGATTATTGCCGACCGAATCTCCGAAATTGAGCGCCAGCGCCAGAATCGCCTGCTTCGTCAGATGGTCAACAATGTGGAAAATGAGGAGCGAAAGCAGGTTAAGAAGAAGCGCAGTGCCGACACGGCCGAACTGGAAGTCGGCGATCACAAGGCGTCACGACCGCGAACTACTGGCAAGGGCGAGACTGCGATGGACTCGCTGCGACGCGCTAGAGCAGAGAAGGCGCGGCGGCGGGAGGATCACGAGAAGCGGAAGGATGGCTATTCTCCTCGACGGGACTCTAGAGAACCGGAAAGCGATGACAATTTTGGTCGCGGACGCTCTCGTACGCCTGACGCCGAGGCGCCCCGAGACCAGTCACCGCCTGAGCTTCGTGATTACGAGCGTGTCCGTCTTGGACGAAACGAGTTTGCTCAGGTTTGCTTTACCCCTGGCTTCGACCAATCCATCCTCGGCTGCTACCTCCGCATTGCCCTGGGCCCCCATCCCGAGACAGGCGTCGAGCAGTATCGTATGGCTGTCATCAAAGGTACGTTTTAGAGCATGGGATGGGGTCGTCCACCAATGTTAACACTTCTTTAGGTTTTGCGACCGGTCGGCCTTACGCTCTTAGCGGGCCTAACGGCTCGTTTGTGACGGATCAGTATATAAAGGCAGCGCATGGAAAGGCGATCAAGGAGTTCCCCTTTATCGCTGCCTCGAGTGGAAAATTCCTCGAGGTGAGTTAGACTTGGGCGATCTGATTTGTGACAAAACTAACACGGGTACAGAGCGAATTGAACCGATACAAGGTTACTTGCGCCAACGAAAACATTACCACCCCTACCAAAAACTTTCTGTCAGACAAGGTTGACGACATCAACTCGTTGATTGCACACAAGTGGACAAACGAGGAGATCAAGGCCCGACTAAAGCGAAAGAATGATATGCGCCGGCGATTTGATCCCGCTGAGCGAGAGCGAGTGGCTCGATTGCTCGAGGAGGCGACGCAACGTGGAGATGACGAGAGGAAAATCGGCAAGCTCCAGGAGGAACTCGACAAGCTTGGTACACAGCGCCTCGCCTTCAAGACTAGCCTTGGAGCGTCGAAAAACCCGGATGCCCCCAAGGGCAAGAGTGAGCAAGACAGACTGGCTGAGCGCAACCGAGAGGCGAGACGCCTCAACGGAGAGGCAGTGCGAAAGGCACAACTTAAAGAGAAGGCCAAGTCCCGTGAAATTGAGATGGCCCTTAAGCGGGGCGAAGCTTACGAGGGGGACATGTCACGTCGATTGAGGACAAAGGCCAAGTTTGTATACAACGTCAACGACCAAGTTAAGGACAAGGCGGCGGCAAGCGATGCAAGCACACCGGCGAACGGCACGCCCAAGGTAGCGGCAGCCAAGTCTCAGTTACTGCCACATCTGGCCAAGCTCCAGGAGGAGAAGTATCTGGAGAAGAAGGGTATCCCGACCATCCACAAACCCTTGATGGACGACGACGTGATTGGGTCGCTGGACCTGGACATTGACATCGAGATTTGAGGTTGATATGGTAGCTACAGGGCGATGCGATCATACAATGATTGAAAGGCGGGCTTGTGGTAATTTATTGCGTTACAGTGGCAAAAGGCGGGCGTTTGTTATCATCACACGATTTTGTACGGGGATACATTGGTCTCAGGGGCGGGAAGCTCGGGAATGGCTTCATTGATAGAACTCACTGGGAGGTCTAGCCAATACAAAACAATTGGTCAATTCACAGGGATGTTTGCTTTCCTGTCCGGCGAGTCTAGATGCGAAGCTACGGTTTGGATCATTTTTGCGACGATATTGAGGCTTACAAGTTTATCATAGGTCTATGGTTCGATATTGGATAGGTACAGTATCGAGCCAAAACTCTCCATATACCCCCACGTTGGCACTACGGACCAGAATGCGTTTAGGGGACTGTATCGAGGCATATAAGAAATCACTAAATTGATGACTGTTTTATAGCTCGAGTGCTATGTTACGTTCGTTTTAGGTCTATTTTATGTATAAGTTATTGATATAATTTTAATATAAAGATACTAAGTTAGGACAGGTGTACGGAGACTTTTGGCCTAAAATTGTACTCTATGGACCACCAACACACCGGAGCGATAGAACATCACTGGTCTACGTTTCTTTGCCTATGTTTTCCGAGCTAGTTCGATCGATTCCTTGGGTTCCCTTTTAGTCTCGTTTACGCGCTGGTGTCAACGGCAACAATCTTGCCGCCCTCAGTCTTGGTTCCGCCCACGGGAGCTCCGAGAGCACCGCCAGTTGCGACATAGAGAATGTCCTTGTCGTGCTTGCCACGGCCGAAAGCAACAGAGGTGGAGCCGGCAACGGTCAGCTCCAGGAGGCCGCCGACGACGGTCTTGGCCTTGCGGGCCTTGACGTTGACGAAGATGACGGAGTTGTCGAAGTTGGTGGTGACGTAGATGTTGCCGTCAGCGTCAAAGATGAAGTCGTCGAGGAAGGTGGCCTGGGCGGAGAGGTCGATGACGAGCTCCGGCTTGGCGCCCTTGGCCGGCCGGCCTCCGGGAGTGATGGCGACGCGGAAGATGGAGCGGCTGCCGGAGTTGGTCCAGTAGAGGTAGCCGTTGCGGATGTGGATGCCGTTGACGCCGACGGGCAGCGCGGCGCCTTCGGTGGGCGCCAGCTCTGGGAAGACAAAGGCCTCGTCGTCGAACTTGCCCGTCTTGAGGTTGAGGTAGCCGACGATGCCGTTGGTGGAGTCGCTGATGAGCACGGCGCCAGACACGCCGGGGATCTCGGTGACGCCGTTGAGGAAGCGGCTGTCGCTGCTCATGTCACTGACCTTGGTGACCTTTGTCTTGCCGCATCGCGAGTCGCGCTGCAGCTCGATCTTCCAACTGCTGAAGCTGCCCTCGACGGGGTTGGCGAGCGATGTCGAGTTGCCGCCGACGACGATCCAGGTCTCGGTGCTGCGGCTGCCAGTGGGCAATTCGGCGATGCCGTAGATGTTCTGAATCGCCGGGATCGTCACCAGCGCCTCGAGAGTGTGCGGCTTCTTGGCCGGTTCCTTGATGGTGTAGACGATGGCCGACGGGACCAGCTGCGTCACCAAGAGGTCGCCGTTGGGTCGCACGGCGATGTTCTCGAGCCACGCGCCCAGGGACAGCTGGCTGAGCGTCTTAGACGGGAGGGATTTGGCCAGCCCGAGGACCGCAAAGGCCGTGGTGGCGAGGAGGGATTTCACGAGCATGGTGATGGTGATGCTCTTGGAAGAGGCCCAAGAAGAAAGGAGGCGAGAGAGACTATGAGCGGTGGATGAGACAGACAGATGGAACCCAGGACGAGTCTGGACGATCACTTTATATTACCATCACCGTCCTACCATTCATACTCAGATATGCAAGCTGAACTCATTTGAAATATTACACAGTACATGATCGGATCGTCTTGAAGCTACCCACGCGATCCATCGACCCGTATGTCGTCATCTTTGGCCAGATGCCGTCTAGTTTTGCCAGATCCATGCTTGATCATACATTACCAAGGAGCACGACGTGGAAACCCGGTCGATGACAAAGAAGGCAGCTTCGCCGTGGAACCAAAAGAGTGTGGGTTCTCCCGTGGAAAACTTCCTGACACGGCGGCTTAGACAAAGCTTAGAAATGAAGCCAAAGAGCCGCGCATAAAAGCCGGCAGGGCTAGATACACGGATACTGCATGAGAGACCGGGAAATGGGTCAAAGCGAAGGAGGGAAGGAAGAGCTAAGAAGCATCGACGGGAGCTGATTCGGTCGCTGCAGCGACAAGCAGAGTTTTGCGGGGATGAGGCTCGAGCACTAATCATTATGACGATGAAGAACCTTACAACTGGTGAGGTTTTAGGGTAGAGAGAGCCTTGTTGGACATGTACATGTTTGAGGATCACAAAAAGTCATCTCTGGAGAACACAAACATTCAAGTCACTGATGAGATCTGTCCAAGGTACACGCATTTTCGGCATCTCAAGTAGAGAAGCATTCCGTGATCGGTTCCTGGTCGAATCTGCAAACCCTCGGGCCAGCTCGCCGAGCAAGGCGATGGACCTTGCTTGTTCTAGCCAGCTCCCTGCATTGCAGCAAGGAACAGAGCTCTCGGCCGCAGGGACTAGCTCCGGATCCGTCCAGTTTCATCTATTTCCTTTCGTTGCATCGTATAAGAGAGCATATTATTTATCGAGGGGGCTTATATAATGTGCATGGGGGGTGCTGAGAAATCACTCGGCTCCGTGGACGCCGGGGCCTGCCAGCGAGTGCCGGCGAAAGTGTGGGCAAGGGAGATGTATCTCCGGGAATTGGAATTGATAGGTAAACATGATTGCGAGAGTAGCGAGGATTAGATTGTGTCATGTTCCATTAACCCCGAGAGTTGGGGTGGATGTAAGACGAAGAGAAAAGGGTGGATGCTCTGTTGTCATCATCCCGCGGGCACAGAACTGACCGGCCAATCAAGGTGGATGGACTCGATGCAACAGGCAATACAGGATCGATGGAAGGCAGGGTGCTAACGCTGCATCAACGGCAACTTATCGTTGTACATTTTAGTTCATTTCAGTACCGTATCGTTGCTGTGATTGATGTCGATCAGAAATGCAAAACGACATGCCTTAATTTCCAACAAACTCTGGCTTGAAAGGTGAGGTGGGATATCTTAAACCTGTTGCCTATGGTTATATTTCCATGCAACACTGTATAATGCCCAACAACCCTCGTCTAAGGTACACAAGCACATCTCTCTACGATGCTCGTGCTTCTAAGCTCTTCCGATCGTCTAGAAAGTCAAAGCGGCCCTGCGCCCTCCTCACCAGGTAGATTCCCATGACCAACACCTGGAACGTCACCGACTGCCACGTAGCCGCCAGGCCGTCCTTCACCCATCCAACCAGCCCCCTCTGTGGACGCACCCTGCGGCCGTCGAGCTCGTCCTCGAACCGCTGGCACACTTCCAGGTACAGCTCCGGGTCGTCCGTGATGACACCGTCGATGAGCGCCGGAGCAATCACTTCGCTTTCTCCCTTGCCCTCGAGCTTCTGCGGCTGGTCCTTGCGCGGCCGGCGCAGGTTCTTCCGGATGCACCACTCCATCCAGCGCGGCTCGTTGACGGTCCACGCCATGAGCAGCTTGTCGGAGCGCTGGATCTCGCGCAGGAAGAGGGACCCTGGGAAGCCCAGCAGGGCCTTTTGGTGCAGGTTGAAGCCGAGGTTGGGCACGCCGAGAAAGTGGTGCGAGTAGAGCAGAGACGCGCTGATGTGCGCGAGGGGATGGGTTGGGAGGAGACGGCGGGATGCCTTGAGGAATGATGCCTAGGCGTAGTGTCAGATGCAATGGCTCGTGATATAGAAGATGGGTTCATATGGTGAGTCGTGTAAGTGAACCGAGGAATAGACTCACATTCCAGCATCCCAAGACGATGCGCTGATCCCACGGGACCGGGCCTGGTACTTCTTCCAATGTTCGCGCGATAGCGCCTACCAACTCTTCTGGGTCATCATCTATCTGTATACACGCCCCGTCAGTCATAAATACCACGCCTCCAAACGACCCATCATCTTCGCTATCACAGGCCACACTCTGGAAGTGGTTGCTCGTACCTTGATGTCCAACACGATCCATATCTTTTCCAGACCGGGCGAGGCCAGCCACTCTAACAGGTCCTTGAACCTCGGCAGCGGCTCCTTAGGTTCCCTCACAGTCCGGAGCGTCTTGAGGTAGTCCCAGTCACACTCGGCGACCTTTTTGTCTACGCCGTAACAGCGCTTCAGCGACGGGTCCTGCAACGTCCCATGTGAGCGTTCCGTCACTCGTGTAAGTTGCCCCTGTCGCAGACTCCCTCCCCGGTTGCCCAGGGCGGACATGATCCGAATATTCGGAACGAGAACAGAACTTACATGTGACAATATGACGACGCCGTCGGCCGCAAGATGGACATCCGTCTCGATGGCATGAGCCCCGACCTCGACGGCGCCGCGGAAGGCTGCCATGGTGTTTTCCGGCCACGAGACCTTTGCACCTCGGTGAGCAATGGCCTGTGGCAGGCGACGCGAGGGATCCCTCGGTGAGGCGAGAGCGGCGGCCCAGGGAGCTTTTCGGAGCAGGGCGTTGGGTGGTCAGCGCAGGGCTCTATGCCGTAGGTGAGAATGACCTGATACCTCGCGGAATGTCTCCATTGGCCTGCGCCAGCAGAGGCGTTGTCTCGACGGTCATGGCGCTGACGGTTCGCGGTTGCACAGGGTGATGAGTGTTGGGTGATGCAGATGTGACAGCAGATATAACTGTAGATGAAGATGTAAATGTAGCTGTAGACGCAACCGCAAACGCGGCAGTAGTAGTGCGGGTGTTCCGGGTGGGCAGGCGATGGATCCAGTGTCTCAGCGTCCAGTCGAGCAGCGGCTTGACGGAGCAAGGCATTCAGTTGACGCAAAGAGGATCGCTCTCTCTCCAGTCAGTCATCACGCATACGAACACTCTATCGAAGAGCACCGGGGGAAAGACCCGGAGATAACACGCATTAAATGCCGAACGATGCGCAAGCGGACCGGACGGTGAAGCGGTCCAGAAGTCGTCACGCAATTGTTTCACAGCAGCCAACCATAGTTGACGGATGTGGCGCGTGCGTCTTGCCTTCCCAGGTTGAATCGGAACGTCGACCGAGTTTCCCCAGATCCGCCCTCACCAGCCACATCAAGTGGCACCGTCCGTTCCCGCCGCCACAGGTAAAGTGGAGACGCCGTTAACCACACCTCTTCGGCTCTTCCTATCTTCCCGTGCCGTCAACCATGTGCCAATTAATGTTCCGTAACCATAAACACGCGTCAAACTAGACATCACTTCTGCCTTGTCATAGATATTTAGAATCTAGAACAAACACAACTCACCGCTTACCCGTCTCACATGCCTCAACCAGCCACAGCCACCCGAGCCGGATCTCGTCCACTTCGGCTCTTCCTCCTCCCGCCTCCTCAACCCTGTCTCTCCTAAGTCTTAACCAGCACACACTAATTAACCCAGCCAACACTTTCGACCCGCGTCTACCGACAGATTGCAGCGGTGCTCCAACGCCCGGTCATCCCGGTCCCGGCCTCGAACGCCCATCGTCTTCCCCATTTTCACCCTCACGCGACCTCTGCATGCACCCTCATCAGCCGCCACCGCCCGCAGTTGAGCCAATCATGATCTGTCAGCCCTTGTCTGAATGCCTCTTGTTAAATTTCTTCACCCTCTTCCGCAACGGGAGGGATTGGCCTGTACGTGAGTGCTACTGTGCTCTGCAGAGACGCCTCTGTAGACTCTTCTCCTTCTGATTTGATTTCCTTCTGCCCTGGTCCTTGGTTGAAATCAGCCCCAGTGTCTGGGCCCCCTCTGCCGTCCCTTACTGTCTGGGGAAGACGTATTCCCCGGCTTATTTGACAGTACATCGTAGATTGAAACCAAAAGCTGACTGGGAGGGTATTGCGTTCCGGATCTGGCCGACGCCCTCCCTCTCATCCCAGCCGCCTGCCTGAGAAGCCCTCCAGGAGAGCGTCACGAAGCATGCGTGGCTTGCGCAACATTGCGTGGCATGCCGACCGGCCCATGTTGCTGGGACCACCCCCACGAGTCAGAGACATGGCACGTAGACGGCACAGATACTACGTAGTAGAGGAAGTGTTCGGGTTTCAAAACCGTTCTGTTTTGAGCCATGTTATGCTATAGCTCTGAACTATATACCTGGCGAGTCGTAAGTCAGCCCTTCTCGGCGCTGCTCGGCTGCCTTTGACAATTGTCATTGTGGCTATGTGTGCCCTCCACTAGACCATCCAATATTTGTAAACAAGAATAAAAACCAAAAAGTGTTCGGGTAGTCCCTGTTCCATGACCGACTCCCAATGACACATTACATATCAAGTAGAACCAACCAAATCGACTCGCTCCGCCATAGTAGCGACAGTTGCCATCCCGTGAAAGAATCAGAGGCTCTGTCCGCAACCTGTTCCATCAAATCATTCGTGCCAACCTCCCAAAAAGAATCGGGCGCCTGAACATCGCTTGCGCTCCAAACACAAGTCATTCCCAACAAAACCATCCCAAGAGCCACAACAGTTTTACTCCCCCCCCCCCCCCCCCCAAAAAAAAAAAACACCTGCCAGCCCAAGGTATCAAAAAGTTTTGGCCCATTACATAGGAAACGACGCCTCCATGCGGTCCATCATGTACCCATCGCCATTCTGCTGTGGAATCATCTGGTTGCGGTAGTCGATACTACCCACGCTCATACCCAGCTCCGAGGGGCCAACCTCTTCACCTGAACTGAGGCTTTCGTCGCTCATGCTGAGGACACTCTGTGGGGGTTCGGGGTTATCGATGCTGAAGCCCGTCAGATCCCAATTGTCCGGAGGCCAGTCGCTGCAGTTACTGACGGCAATAGATGCCTCATTGACCAGGGCCTGGCCACCGTAGATGGCGTCGTATACATTGTTCAGTCCGCCATCCAGAGAGCCTAGCAGGGTCTCCCACTCGGTGCTCGACACGTTGCCATTCTTGCCTGCATTCATAGAAAGCTGGGCCATGCCTGGGTGACTCTGCTGATGCTGGCCCTGTTGAGGGTGGCCCTGCTGGGGGTGGAGGCGATGCTGATGAGGAGATGGGGGCTGAGAACCGGATGGTGTTCCAAACGACATGAAGTCCAGGTTGGGTCGTGAGAGCGGCGAGCTCTTGTGATTGGCGGTGCTGGCGATTTGTGACATGGACATGCGGTGATCCCGGTGTGCCATGGGGACCTCGGCTTGGAGATTGTCGATGGACTGGCGCGACCGAGCTCGGTAGAATTCTGGGCGCTGACCCACACCACCCGGCATTGTCATGCGCCTCAGCTTCTCTTGCTGCTGGATCAGATCGCTCTCACTCGAAGCAGCACCAGGAAGCTGTCCGAAGGGGTATGGGGCCGCCTTCTTCTTGGGGGGGACTCCGGCTGGTGGAGATCCTCGGTTGGATAGTGCCGACATAGAAGCCTCACGTGAAGCCGCCCTGAGGGGCGAGCCAATAGGCTCCTCGACTGTGATGAGGATGCTGGCCACGCGCTTCAGGTCCACGGCGCCGGGGGCTTGGCTCTTGCCGAGAATCTTGATGACGGCATTGACAAGGCGCTCATCGTCGAGCATCAGCTTGCTGTCTTGCTTCAGGTCGATGGACTGGTACAGGAGGGTCATGCCGCAAATGACGAGAAGATCTGTCTTGTTCAAGCAGAAGGAGAAGGTCATGCTGCGCTCCTCGAGCAGCTGCATGATCTGCACAATGTGCTTGCTGGAGGTACCGATCGAGATCAATGCATGCGCAGCCTTGGGCCCCAGAGTGGAACCGACAGCAGGACGGTAGATAAGCGTGCGAATGTAATAGTAAGCCAGCGCCTGCGATTCGTTAGCACACTTCTGAAAATACCTCAACATTTATTCGACGTACCAAGAGGGGCGATCGACTGCCAGTGACATCTGTGGAGGGCTTGTCTTGCGCAAAGGTGAGTCTCAAGTGTGCCGGCAGGTTGTCGTACCAAGCATCGAGCTCAGCGTCAAGGGCCGACATCTGCTGCAGCGACAGGTCATGAGAGCTCGAAGCAGGATAATTCTTCTCCAACACCTTGGCAAGGATGCGGGTGCCTCGGAACAGAGCCAGGGCACTGGACAGCCGGGTGTACTCGCCAGGGAGTGTGGGTTGGAAACCCTTCTCGGTGACGTATTCATCATCGGTGTCGGCGGGGTACTCAGCCTGAATGTCCTCTTCCCTGAGGAGCTTGGGAAGTCCCAGGATGGCAGCAGAGAAGCTAGTGAATATGTTAGTTGTGAGTTGCGGGGGAGTGTGAGGCTATCAGTCATACCAGTCCAGAGTGTACAGAGTCCAGAAGACCTTCTTTCGCGTCTCGATGGTCAAGGCGCCGAAAGAGAAGCGCTTCTGGCTTTGGTGTAGGCCAAGGCGGTGAGAAAGGCCAATAGCAATGCCCTTGTAGTGTTGAAGTCGCTTGTAGTCGGCGCGCATTGTGCAGTAGAGGAGAGCCAGGGTGAGGCACTGGAGGGTGTTCATGGTGTTCTCCATGAGAACAGCATCGAGCGCCTTGCGCCATTGCTGCTCACAGATGGCCAGCTGGGGCAGATCAGGCGCATCGGATGAGAGGCCAGCAATGTTGAAGACAAGGTAGAGTTGAGCGAGTTTGTGGTTGCTCTTCACCTTTTCGGGGTCGGCGACAAACTCCTCATAGATGTGGAGGAAGGTGGGCTTGTGGAGGATGGGGAAAAGAGGCGCCCACTCCTGGAAGTAGACGTTGACGCAGCGGTCGGAAAACAGGCGAGGAGGTATCCGCATAGAGAGATCGGAGCTCTTGGGACCGAGAGACTCACAGCCCTGGATATGCAAAAATGCCTCGGGATTGAATTCCGTCGTGGGCTTGCCAGCCTCTTGGAGCTTGCGCTTAAAGGCCTCTGCAGGAAGCGGTTAGAACGCCGAGCATAATCAAAGTCAAATGTGTGATTTGCAACTCACCGATAAATGTGCGGCCACTCGAAGCGCCCATAAAGTATGAATCTGAGTTCTCAACTCCCAGCAGTAGAGGCGCGGCCTGCACGCGGAATGTATCCTCCTTTGCCGCATGTGCTTCGGCCCGGGCCTCCGGAGACACGGGAGCTGGGCTTAGGGACGGACCCCTCCTGTTACCGTGCATCTTGGAAAGCATGTCAATCTTCTCGTCCTTTTCGTCTAGGAGGTCCTTGAGTTCTCGAGTCTCGGCCTCGAGTTGGCGCACTCGCTCCTCTAGGGACTCGGTGTAGCCACGGGGAAAGGCGCGGCGGCTGAGCTTGTCGCTGGTCCGGCACTCAAAGCCAACATTGGAGCATTGCGAACAGGTCGGGCGAATTCCATCGCAGCGTATCTTCTTACTTCGGCAGCGGTCGCAGGCTTGGGCGATCCGGCTCTGAGAGCTGGTGCCGACCTTGATGACCTTCATGGGGAGGATTCCGGGCATTGTGGCGGTGGTATATGTGATGAGAGGCGGCGTAGTTGCCGAAGCGCGTGAGTCGTGAGAGTCGTTTTACAGAGAGGGAGCGGTTCCAGGTCCTTTGGGGCCGGGTGTCGTCCTTTGTCACCACCTGGTTTATCGACTCATGCCAAGGCCACGGAGTCAAGGTTTTTTTTGGGAGGCCGAGGTGTTATCGGAATGAGAGGTTGTATGAAGGTAGGCCGAGGGCCGAGTGTGAGGGGTCTAGTAACACGGCACAGGGTAAAGAAAAAACGAGGTCGAGGGTATCAAATATGTTGAGGTGGGAAGGGTTTTTGGGGGTGCGGGGGGGGACGGGAAAGATATAGATAGATATGATAACAAGGAGAGAGAGCAGGGGGGAAAGGGATTCAGGAACAGCAGTAGATGTTAGTCTTAGAAGTCGGGGGTGGGAAGAAGACGAAGAAACGAGGGATTGGGGGGTGAAGCCAAAGGCGCGAGTGTGGAGTACAAATGGAAAATCCTGGGGCAGTCTCTGGGGGGCGGACGCTCGTGCCAGCAGTGGCCCTCTACAGCGGACGGGTGCTATAGGCAAGGTACCTAGCGGCCGTGCCAGGCAGCCGCAGTGCAGGAGGTACCCCCGGCCGGCGGTACCTAGAAATCCGGGGACGCCAGCGAGGACACAACTGGCTCCCTGTCCAGATGCTCGGATTTGTCCCAAGGTGCCTCACCTTCACATTGCAGGCTGGTACAGTACATACAGTACGAAGGCAAAGTATCTTTTTTCCTACCACTTGAGATGGCCAGCCCGCCTATCCTATCCCAAGGCGCTGCAGCAAGCCCCCCTCCACCTCTTCTTCCCCCAGCACTTTGTGCTAGTGCTGAGTGGGGCAGCTTTCCAGCGCTGGCCGCTGGGTCCAGGCGGTACCTCAGGTACGTACAGCCGCAGCCGGTGTCAGTGTGGCATGCCCTAAGCCTGGCCGGGCCGGGGAGTGTGTTTGGACGCCTGTGAGGGAGAGTGGGTGCCGACTTTGGGTGGACACCATAGTTAACTGGACACCAAGAGACTGGGTGTGGGATGGACAACACAATAATTGATGGTGTACGGAGTACGAGGGCGTGGGATTTCATGGCCAGCCCAGGTTCCGTCGGGATTTTCTCCAATGTCCCATGTCAATTTTGTCGTGTCCCTTCCCGTGAGATCTTCTTCTCGGGATGTCAAGGGATGCCGCAGTAAAAGCTGGAGGGGCCCCATTCACAGGCGCCTCGGCAGGATATCCAAAGACGCCGTCGGTAAGTTGGCAGGTATGGCGAGCAAAAAGGCACACTCAACGGGGCATAGCGCCTTCAAACATGTGCTGCTCAAAGGGGGGGGAGTCGGCTGATATCGGGGAGGAGTTTGTCTATCGCCCAGAGCCAGAGCCGAGTCGAGTCGAGTCACCACAATCAATCAAAGTTGCAAGTGCTAATACCAGAATCCCACGCCATCCAGTCAAGCCCTCGTCAGATCCTCGCCCCTGCTGGCCCCGAGTCTGTGAACTGTACTACGTACGGGCTGCATCTTGAGCAGAGCGAGGACGGCATCTCCCCAATCTCCTCACGCAGACACCCCCCGTATTCGACTGTCGAGCTTTATCTCTCTGTCCCTCTTCAAAAAGAGGCGACAACACCGTCAGACACCACGTACCCCGAATGACAAGTCGCAGCGGATGACACCACCAACCCTTCTATACAGCTCCCGCAACAGCCCACCTGCCCTCTCCATGGCCTCCGTCTGTTGCGAGATACCCCGGATTGTCCTGTGCCCAGAGATGCGGGGAAGCCCGGGGCGCAACTCAGCCTTGAGTTTCCCGTTGCCCAGACCAGTCCAATCTCACACGAGCCCATATGAGAGGCACCGCGGTTGGGTAACTTGGGTCCCCGGCTCCTCCTGGCCTGCATCATGGCGCCGTCCGTCTGCTCGCCATCTCGTCACCCTCGCTCCACCTTGAGCCCCTCCGCAGGCCACCTCCGCGTCTTGCACACGCCACCTTTGCCCTCCCCCGCGAGAACCAGACCTCTTGATGGCTGTTCAGCACATGGCTCACTGGGCCAGGCCGTCCCCGTGAGATCTGGGGTCTAGATGCATACTGGAGGACGTCGGAGCCATGCGCTTCCATCATTTCGATCATCACTAGATATCATCGTGTCACTAACACCGTGCCAATCAACGGCCTCCTTCTCTTTCGAAGCTTCCATCGACTCCGGAGCCGCTTCCTCGAGACCATCGCGCGGTCATCGCCCGTCATACGTAGTAAGTTTCCCCTTTCGAGGTGGTTGCCATGACTGGATATTGTCACCTGGAGGTCTTGAAACCCTGCATCCCCTGCATGTCAAGAGTGTCAACAACGGATCGTACGCGGGGTGATGCCACCACGGTACGTGCACTGCTGGCAGATACCGCTGCCCCAGAAACAACATCCGAGATCCTCGATTGTCCCATTTAACAGGAACCAAGGCCCTTTTCTTAAGCTGCCCATCCCCAGATTCTCTCACAAAGTCAACTGGGGCCTAATAAAACCCACCCACCCCGCCACTCTTGTGTGAATCTGGGGATCGGCTCGAATGGGGACCATTCGTGGGGTAACATCATGGAATGGCTAACACTTCAACCGACGCTCTATTGCAGCCACCCTTCCATACGCACGCTTCGACTGAATTGGGTTTACTGCCACCTAGTTTCGTGCAATCCAGCTACTCGGAACCGTAAAGTTTGGCACTGTACAACGACTCACCACTGATGAAGCATTGATGCTCACCGCGGTGATACACCAGCCAGATGATGATACAAAATAAAATAGTGCTACACTATGTAAGCTGAACCCCCGACCTACTATGGTAAGCCTCATTTGTTTACATGGTATCGATTCATGTGTAGATTCGACTCACGCGAGCTCTCGCTGTAGCGTCGGCCTGGCATCGCGCCCGTGTCTTGTCCGCAAGCCCGTCCGTGCCATGCTGGACGATTTGGCGCCATATCGAGCCTTGTTCAGTTGCTTGACTGCCACTCACAGACGCCCATTCACGACCTGGGGGAGCCGCAGCCCCACTTCGGAACCGCAACAATTGCGGACGCAGATCACTGATCCGCAGCTAGGCTGTCTAGGGCCTGGAATGGGCAATTCGATGTCTCAAGTCTCAAGTTCTCGAGCCTCGTCCACAATTTCGACGAACCTGACTCCTATTCTAGTCCCATGATGATGCGTAAAAGGCCTGGCGCATGGCGCATAGCGCATCTCGCATCTAAGGTGCGTTCCAGGGGCGAGGCGAACTGTCCCAGCCTCTCTACACTCCGCCTGCCGCGCATCTCGCTGGACCCGCGCTGGACCCGCGCTGGACCCGCGCTGGACCCGCGCTGAATCTGCAACCTCCTTGTCATGGAGCTTTGGAGCCGCTCGCTGGCGTGCGCCCAGATGTGGTCCGTGAAGTGTTGACTGAGTCAAACCTCGCGAATCTCTAACAAAAGTCGCCAAATAACCCCAAGTTCCATCCCAGCAGTCCGTCAGTATCTAACATTGGTGCGCCGTCGCGACTCAGGACCATTTCGGCTTCGTCCTTATGCATTCTCTGCGTGTCTACTAAGACACGTAGCAGTTGCGATCCGCAAATGATGAAGTAGGTATGTAACCAATTGGGTTATGGTGGATGTTTAGCGTGGTTTGATCTAACGTTTCCGCGACCGTTTGTACAATGCTACAGCATGTCCAGTCGCAATGACGAGTTGCCAAATACTGAGACCCAGGGTGTCGCGTTGCTCTCAAAGACCTCGAATGCAGTTTTGAGGCGGGCGACCCTGCAATCTTGCTTGGCAATTGTAGAACCTGAAATTTGCACCGCACACTGGGGTGGACTTTGGGCCTTTTCTCCTCACGAGAACGGCCCGGGAGAGGGTTGCGACCAACGAAACCCCAACAAGTTCCCCCGCATGGCACCAGAATAATGCATCGTCTCCGGCCTCGTGCCGGCAGCATCGACCCTGGACCTTGTTCTGATGCAGTTGCTGACGCCTTAGCCCCAGCGCCGGGAGCAAGATCCATGAACTCTTTGACTTTACCGTTGCTTTTCATTGCAACCAGCAAAGCCAGACTTAGGTTGGCAAGTAGGTTGGAGAAGGAGCTTGGTATCCTGCATGCGAACGCTTCTACAGGCATCGGAACGAACGGTCAAGTTCTGGCCCATGCCAAGAGCGCTGACATCGAACTTTGTTGTTTCTTTCTTTCAGTGACTTTGCATAGACTCAAGGTTCGTGTGCATGAATGTGTTTGTGCGCGTTGGCTGAATTCCCTACCAGCTCCTAAACTCTTCTTAGGCATCGCTGGGAAGGATTGACATGTCGCATATTCATGCCGAGTACAGCAGGTCTGCACAAGAAGCCCATCCAACAGGCGCAAATTGACGCCCTTGCAAGTCAATTGAAAGACAACGGAACCTGGCCGAAAACATGGGGGCAGTAGCGATTTCGGTCGGCGGCCCTTTCCTTTTTTGGGCCTGAACCTGAGAGGTGGGAAGCTAGGCTGATGACCGTCACTGGGGACGAGAATACTCCGGAGTATTGATACAGAAATAGTGTCCCATTTCGTTGTCTTCAGTGTGCGACGGTACATTCAATCCTTCGCGGCAACTCGTCCCAACAGAACGGCAACTGGGACGTAATTGATTGCCGTAAGGGTTGCCAATGATGAACGGAGACCGACGACGCTCTGGAACGATATGGGGTTGAGAGCGTGGGTGGGAGGGTCCGGCGAGAGTCCGAAGGGGTCCAGCAACGATTTTCTGAGTGCTGTCCAACGTAACCGAGGATGAGAATTCGAAGTGACCGAAGCTTGCATTAAGGTGTGCTCGGTCAGCTAAAATCGTCCTCCTGATTGGCTATATTCTCTGGCGCTTGTCCGCTTTCGGCAGCTTCCATCGATCCGAGATATGCCACCACGTGGCCATCCGCTAGTAAGTGGGTCTTCTATATCGGCAATGGCGCATGTTAGTTGCCATATCTCCAACAACGTTCGCTCAAGTCGTAGAATGCCTGCAAAACAGGAAAAATGGCTGAATGAGAGGTACTCTCCTGAACCCCCGGTTTTTGACCTCGCCATCCAGTGGACCGCTGTACAGATAATGCGGAGGTGTTCGGTAAGTTTGAAGAGGGGGGGGGTGTCAATGCTGGGGTGACGAATCTGGGGAAGACGCCAAGCGTTGGCTGGGGTTGCACTCATTCGATGGGGAAACTGAACAAGTCGATCCTGATTGCCAAATGCCATCTTGATGTCATCGCTTGATTGACCACTTGGAAATGTTGACGGAATACAAGTCATGTGAGGAAAACAAGAAAGACGAACTCAAAGTAACGGTTATCACGTACCTGTTCTTCGAGGGCCTCAGCGGCCATCTCCAAAATACTAGCCTCGAGCTCTCTGAGTGCTACAGCTGCCCGGGTGCACTCTTCCCTCACCTGTCCCGACTGGCGTAGCGGCTCCAGTTGATCATGGGAAAAGTCGGAGCCGAGGTGCATTAACTGCGTTGACACCAGGTCGTGCAAAACTGCCACCACTCGGAGCTTAAACACTTGCTGGAGGGGGTGTCCCTCGATAAGTGTTTGAAAGTCGTGTGCTCGTTCCGTCACATCCTCCCCTTGCCAAAAGAGCCTTAGTTGTTGTTCCCCATCTGTGCCTTGCAACACTCCGAAGTCCACACCGTCTTCCTCATTAAGGCACATGAAGTAAGCGAACGGACTGGACCATTCCACCCCCCCATCTGTCCGAGATAGCTTCATTGTCGGTCGTCCCTCGAAAGCGTGGAATTTGGCCTTTCCTAGCGGATCACCAGGCAGGGTATCCAGAGGCAGTACTAGTTCGTGCGTGGCGGAGTCGGGATCGATGAAGCCGTAACTGAAGAGCATCTCGGCGGCCGACTTCGCTTCTCCATATGAGATGGTCACCTCTTCTCCACCTGTCACCTCCACACCGGGCCGCAGCATTAGTACGACGCCATCCTGGCCATCTTCATCATAGTAAGCCGTTGGAACATGTGAGTGGTTGACCATGTCGAGCCCAGGGACCATGGCGTCCCCAGCTCGGGGAAGTTCCAGACATCGGGATCGGTACCAGGCGTCAGCCAAGATCCAATGTTGGAGAGTTGCAGTATCCTTTTCCCAAAAGAGCGAGTTCCAAAACGCCAGTGCCGAGGACTTTTCGTGCAGGTCATCAAACTCTCTCACCAAGGTGGATAGCTTTGCCTTTAGCGCAGCCTGTTGTGAACAGTTAGTGCCCATTTGTCCATTTCCCCAGAGAATCCCCAACCCTTCATCCTATCCACCATGGGGGAGTTGCGGTTCCGCAATGTAATGACGGGGTCCTGAGAGATCCATAAACTCGAAGCAGATTCTTACCTCTAAGGAAGTGCCCCCTAGAAGAGCTCGCTCATCTTCCGTCCACATCGTGGGAGTAGGGATGAAGCGTGGTAGAAACTTGACGTATTCCGTCCAAGCCGACGAGGCGCATACTCTCGGACCAGTGTGATCGTGGGTGGACATGATAAGATGGGTCATTAGGTACAGCATGGTGTCGTGTCTGGTCGACTTTGGTGTTTGTTAGCGAACTGACTGCTAGGAGCGTATACCATGCCACTCTGTCGGGTGCGCCGTACCTGTTGGCCCGCAGTTTCAAGTAGTTCGCGGAAGTTCTGGTCGACATTTGCATATTCCTTGACGGCCGGCGCCGACAGCACTAAGTCCTGTGGGATTCGCAGCAGCGTCTTCGGACTCTCGCCGACGTCCCCATAACCCTCTCCATCTGGCTTCGTCTCATCGGGAGCACCAGTTGCTAAAGCGATTTTCGGAGATGTCGTAACTGTCGTAGCTGTCGTCACTGTCGTAGGGGTGGTAGGCACCGTTGCCGTCTTGGTCATTGTCGTCGTTAGGTCCCTCTCTGCTACCAAACCAAGTCCCTTCCCTGCCCTTTCGGCGAGCTGGGTATTGTAGAACTGCACATCGTTGAAGCGTGCCCAAGCAGGAAACGCGTCAATAGGCAATGGAGAAGTCATCGACATAGTGTAATCGGAGACGCAGGTCGGGCAAAACGAAGTGCGAGGCCTTTTAAAAGAGCGTCTTCTTCAGCTCGACTGACCTTTGCTGGTACGTAGAGGAGATTGATGTCCGGCGGTTATGCAACGGTGCTTCGATTGAGGCCTTTTCACAAGAGCCGATCGGGTCAAGCATTGGAGGACATCGACCTCCGAGGTGCCCCAACGGTCTGACCCACTGCAATTTGATCCATACAGTGGAGTTTCAGCGGCTCTGTTGACCCGTGCAAGGGCCGTTAGCCGAGGACAAACCACTTAATTATCCAATGCCGAGATGTTCTGGTCTGTAAGTGAGACGACCTGTGTCGTTACCGAGGACGTTGACGATTGGCAAGATCAGTCCTTGTTTGCACATACTCTAACCAAGAGCCTTGAATTGAAGATTCGTGATGGAAAGAAGTGCTCTGATCACGTGAAAGTACAGGGCTGTCAGACAGGAGCTCAACCACTACCGTCATGAAATTTGGAAATCCAGCGCTTAATAATTAAGTTCATGTGTATTATAAACCTGGCCATAATTCGGTCTTCGGAAAACAGCCATACCCACGTGTTCCGCAGATGGAGCCCACTAATCTCTTGTCTCGTTCGTACCGTTATGAATTGTCTCTCACCGGACCTGGGGAAGTCGGAAGTCGGCGTAGGATCTTCCGGATATCACCCGCTAAAACACCGGCAAAACCGATAAGGGAACTTTTTTTCTGGCTGTCGTCCGGCTCCGAAAAAATCAAGACTGTTACTCACCACTAGAGTGAAGTGTTTGGAGGCAGGCATTTTTCTTGTGCTGATAATGATTGTAAGTCTGAAATGATATTCCCACATTCGAATATCGTGCTTACTAACGATTACTTGTGCAGCGCAAACAAGCGCGCCAACGGCGCGACTACCTGTATCGACGAGCTCTCCTGCTGCGGGATGCCGAGATCAGTGAGAAGAGGGCCAAGCTGAGATCGTCACTGGCATCTGGAAAGCCATTGGACCCAACGATCGCGAACGACAAGTCTCTGCGCAAAGACTACCAGTACGACGAGTCGCGACCCGACCTCACTACGAACGAGGAGCTTGACCTTGATGACGAGTATGCTCAGCTCTCTGGAATTGTCGACCCTAGAGTTCTCGTGACGACCTCCCGCGACCCCTCCGCTAGATTGGCTGCTTTCGCCAAGGAAATCAGACTTCTCCTACCCACGGCTGTTCGTCTCAACCGTGGAAACCTCATCCTGCCCGACCTGGTACAATCCGCTCAGTCTGCTGGCCTGTCAGACGTCGTCCTTCTCCACGAGCATCGAGGTACCCCTACCGCCCTCACCTTGTCACACTTGCCTCACGGCCCGACGGTTTCGTTTTCGTTACATAATGTCGTTTTGCGACACGACATCCCCGGGAGTGTTCGAGGAACTGTGAGCGAGTCGTATCCTCATCTTATCTTTGATGGGTTTACCACGCGGTTGGGAGAGCGAATTGTCAAGGTGCTAAAGCATACCTTCCCACCCCGAGAGGCTATCACTGCGAAAAACAAGGTCGGCAACCGAGTTGTGACATTCAAGAACATCGAGGACAGCATTGAAGTACGGCACCACGTTTTTGTGCGAACGGGTTATGACAGCGTCGAGCTGGCCGAGGTTGGTCCGCGAATGACCATGAGAGTGTTCGAAATTCGAAGTGGCACCCTGGAGAACAAGAACGGCGATGTTGAATGGCATCTAACACAATACACGAGGACTGCCAAGAAGAAGAACTACCTCTAGGCAGGAGTTCGTACTTGATTTGGCAATAATGTGGCACTAACCAGTAGCGCTTGCGACATTCTACTGGATATACGACCTGAGGCTTACACGATGCTTCTGTCTCTTCGGTTCACATGCTAGAGCGGCGAGGAATTTGTGTCTGGCCAGTTTTGCGCCACAACAACTACACCGTTGCTTGATTCGCAGATGACAGAGACCTGAACTGGAGGGAAAATCCACAACGGATGACGCGGCGGACCACGGCATAGAAGGTTGTGGAGTTCGGAGTTTTCGGATGCGTGGGATTGTGACCTGTGATTTGAACCCGGCGGTGACTTTGAGAGGAGGGTGGATTTCCGGCCTTGCATGGAACTGAGGACCATTTTCGATGAGGGACGACAATTGGCTCATGGCGATGGACTTCAACATCGGCCTTGGAATACCATGGCTGGAAATGGGAATTAAGTGGCCCCTCGAAAGCGAAAATGCAACTTCTCGGCGAAGATGAATGAGACAGTGGCGGCTTTTAGGCACCCATGTAAAGTGTTGGGTGGGTAATAGCGTGCTTAAATCCTTTCGTACAGCTATCACAACCATTTGTGGAACGTAAATTGAAAACCGGTTATCTCAATCATTTCTTCTGGCATTGCTCGATGGACAACCTATTTGTTGGAGCGCCGGTGCTGTTGTGGTCATGTTAGTGATGTACGAGATGAATCATGACTATGAAGCAGTTGGCAAGGACCAGAAGATACGCAAGAGACGGACGCTTCAGTTCCATCCAGAAGTTGCAATTGCACATTAAATATGACGTCCTACTTGGTTCTTGGTTCTTCGCCTGTGGCATGCTGCTGGATGGATTTTCCTCGTTGACGTTGACGCGATTGATCGGTGAGCTCGGCCTCTTGGGCATGGTTCCTCACATCGTGTTGGGGCGCAGGTGACGACATCTGGGGTTAGTCGGGGCCGCAGCCAATGGGTCACACAGCCGCGAATTACCTAGACGGGTTGGAAGCACCTGTTGGCCAGGGAGTCCACGGACCATTTGGAGAGGGAGCATGTCATTCCCGCGATTCAAAGTTAGGAGCAAGGCCGTGCTGGCTATGGAGATGGGGATGGGGATGGTGAATGCGTCGACTGTGTAAGTCGAGTCCTTGGGCCTAGGACAACGCCAGGCAGCAGCGAAAGAGAATGATCGAGATAGATTGTGGTTGGATTGAGATGGGGATATTTTCACCAGCCTCTGGATGAACGGCTAGCAATGCAGCCCAAAAGCGATATGCGGCGTTTCGATGCGTGATTGAGTACCTACGCGGCAGAGCAGCCCATAATGCCTCGTATAGACTGGTGGTCGTTACGCGGACAGACACACCAGCCACGCTACCACTTGTCGGGTTCTGGCGTGGTGCAAATTCGCATCTCGCATCCGCTCCCGAATTCCGCACCAGCAACCGCATCTCGCGTCTGCAACCGCGCATTATCGCTTGTATGAATGATACCCTTAGGCGTAGATCCCTTCACAGCCTCACGGCTGACGACGAGCAGGTCGCCATGGGGTATTCCTCCGGTTGGAAGAGGGAAAAGGTGGGCTTGGTGTTGGGGGGGGGCTTGGGCGGTGCTTATTTTTGGGAGTTGACCCCCTAACAGCTGCTGCTGCCCCGCCACTTGCGTGCGAATCGTGTGTGCTGCAGGGCAGGGTCAGGCCGCTGCGGTCCAGCTGCACTGACCACTGACTCCAGAGCGCTGCTCGCGGTGATGGAACCAAGCTAAAGACGGCTTTTTTAGAGCCTTTACAGACCCGAGGGTGCCGGGCGTTCCACCAAGGACTTCTCCCGTGGGGGCCTAGCAGAGCTCTAGCAGCCTTGCGAGATGCTTCATAAGCTAGACAATCGCCTCTGCTTCCTTGATGCCGTTTTCTTCACCTGCCCTGTTCACTATTCCTTCTTATCTCAGTCTTGTGTCTCAGCCCTGCCAAGCCGTAACAGCCGGGCCTCTTTTTGTTTTTGGAGCTCCATTGTTTCTAGAAGTGAGCACGGACGGTGTTTCTGAAGAACTTGAGTGGTTCAGTGGACTGCTGGCGCTGCCCCTCCGCCATCCCGCCGCCACCGACGCCTGGAACGCCCGGAAAACGGTTCGTTCTGACGCTGTCGCCTGTTGTTGGCGCTGTTTCTGGCCATTTGCCGACGCTGTTTCGGCCATCAGTCCCCCCATCGGTCCGCTGGAGAGTGACGTAAAAGTCCGGTCCAAACTTGCAGCAAAAATCCTCATCTACCTGCACCAAGTCGTCCGATTCATCCACTCGTCCCCCCCAAATCATCCAATCCCCGCCAACCACCGACATTTCATCGCCTCCGCGTCATTGTGGTTCAGCGGTTCCTTAGCGGTTTAGCGTCCAAACTTGGCACAGCCCAGCAGCTGCTTGCGCTTCATCCTCATCCGGGTCTTTCTCATCCTTCCAGTTGCATCATCTCAACCTTCCAGACCGCATTGCTACTTCCTTAAGCATCGCTGTTCACCATGTCGTACTCACAGTACAATCAGAATCCATACCAGGAGGGTCCTCCTCAGGAGGCCGGCTACAGCGGCTACAACCAGGTAAGCAAGCATCCTCATCGTCTGCGCATCCTCTGGCGCCACAAATTCAAGTCTACACGGCTAACGACGGACCATCCGGTGATTACAGGCCAACCCGTACGCCCAGGACCAGCAGAGCCAGAACCAGTACGAGATGCAAGACTACCAGCAAGGCTACCAGGAGCAGCAGCTTCCATCGTCGGCGGCGCTCCCTCTGAACGACTTCCTCAGCCGCGTCCAGAGCTTGCGAAACGACATCAAGGCCCTCACCACCAGCATCGACTACATCGGCCAGCTTCACCAGCGCACCCTCGGCAGCACCGACGGCGCCGCTAAGGATCAGCTCGAGCACTATGTCGCGCAGACCCAGATCAGCAACACCGCCATCAAGGACGGTATCAAGGGTCTCGAGCGCGACCTCGCAAAGACGACTGACACGAGCCGCAACACCAAAAACACACAGCTCCAGTCCCTCAAGACCTTCTTCAAGTCCGAGCTCGACAAGTACCAAAGCATCGAGCGCGACTACAAGCAGCGTTACCGTGACCAGATTGCCCGCCAGTACCGCATTGTGAACCCGGATGCTTCGGAGGAAGAGGTTCAGGAGGCCGCCCAGGCCGATTGGGGCAACGAAGGCGTTTTCCAGACCGCTGTAAGTTTGTCCGATGCCAAGTCTATGCGGCAACAGCGCTGACGTGAATCCTCATCTAGCTCAAGACGAACCGACACGGCCACGCCAGCTCTCTATTGGGCAATGTGCGCGCCCGCCACAGCGAGCTGCAGCGCATCGAGCAGACACTCTCCGAGCTCGCTATCCTCTACGAGGAGCTTGCTACTGTCGTTGAGCAGCAGGAACCCGTCATCCAGGCCGCCGAGACGAACGCCATCAACACCGTCGAGAACATCGAAAAGGGTAACGAGCAGGTTAAGGTCGCCAATGAGCACGCCCGCAATCGCCGTAAGCTCAAGTGGTGGTGCGCTCTCGTCGTCTTCCTCATCATCCTTGCCATCGCCCTCGGCGTCGGTCTTGGTGTTGCCCTCACCAAGAAATAGGAGGTCCACCAGCCGCCACCGTCACCGTCGTGATGCGAGGCATAATACGCTGATTGATAGATTCTTGATGTTTTCGTCTTCCTTTTCCGCCTTGGTTCGCCATCTCAACCAACAGCGTATACGCCAACTACTCGTGTGCACTTTTTTTTTTATACTTAATTCTCCCATTTCCCCGAAGCGCCAGAGCGCTGGGGGAGCACATTCTTTTGGAGGCGGGCAGATGGGGAACGAAGTGTTTATGAAAAAATGGTTATGAAGGCTCTTTTTTTTGTTGATATTGGTTATCTCTCCCTGCAACCCTTTTCACTTCTTCTGTAGGAATACTTGTTCTGCTCGGGTGGCATGGGAAACGCAGTGGGTTCTGGAGTTGTATGTCTTGATGGTCCAGAACTGGGTTGAATGGTTTGGAGAGCAAAGTAAATCCTCCCATAGGAGGAAATAATATTCCCCTGTACTGGGGTTCCACGAGTTAGAAACGTTCAAAGAGTTCGAAAGCAAGTGGTTGAATGAGAACTTCTTTGTCCATCCAAATCCAAATTGTTTCCTAACTGTTCGAAGGAGCGTCGTATCGTGCTCACACAAGCCGGAGTATGCTCGAATTGAGACAAGAGAAGTACTATTATATACACGTACAACAGGGTTCTCAATTGTGCATTACACGTTCCCCGACTCCAAAGCATGGGCCTCACTTCCCTGTGAGACAAGACCTTCGCCGGATGAGCTCGCAGGCGGGCACTCGTTTTTGCAACCCATCCAAGATCCGACGGACACCTCTCGTTCTCCAAATTCGTACACTTTACATGCCTAGCTTTGATCATCAACTCTCATCTTGCCGCCTTTAGTTCGTAAATACATTCAAGGGCCCATGCGCAGGCCACCGGGGCCACCAGCACCGCCCGCCAGCTTGGCTGCCAGCTTGGGATACTTCTCCGTCACCTGGACTTGTGTTCGCGTCGCCTCGGCGTAGGACAGGGCGTTGACGATCTCGCCCTCGGTGCGGGCGAGCTCCGCGGCGCGCTCAAAGTACTTCAGTGCGGCGGGGACGTTGTTCTGCTGGAGGAGGAGCTGGGCCATGGTGGCAACGGCAATATCGCACTCAGGATCAACTACAAACAATTGTTAGCGCTGGGTGTGTGGTGACAATCTTTTGGGAAGACTCACTAATCAGAGCCTTCTGACAGAGCTTCTCAGCCTCCTTGAAGTCCTGCTTCCACTGGAACAGGGCAAGAGCCTTGTTAATCAACGGCAGAACGTTCATTGACATGGGCTTGGTCTGCTTCTCCATTTCCATGGCGGTGTCGAACTTCTCAATGGCCTCGGAAAAGTTACCCTGGTCGAGCAACAGCTCACCATAGTAGTTGTAGACATCGGGGACCTTGGGGAAATTCTTGATGCATCGTCGGAAAGTGGCCATGGAGGAAGCGATGGAGCCCATCTTGTACTGCGTCACACCGAGCTGGATGTGAGAGAAGATAAAGTCCTTGTCCAGGTCAATCGACTTCTGGTAGTCCTTCTGGGCGTCGGCGAGATCGCCCTTGATGAAGTGGGCTTGGGCACGGTGGTAGTAAACATCGGGGTCGTTGTTGTCTTGCTCCAGTGCCTTGGCAAACTCGGCCTCGGCCTTGTCGGGCTCACCAAGCTCGAGGCTGATGCTGGCACGCTTGATATAGCTCTGGGTCATGGAAGGGTCAAGCTCGATGCTCTTGTCAAAGTCTTGGGTAGCTTCGGCGTGGTTACCCAATAGAGTTCGGAAAGTGCCCCTCATGTTATAAGCTAGGGCCTCGTACTCGTCTAGGCCTCCGAGCGAAAGAGCTTGCTCAAAAGCTTGTCGTGCGTCCTCGTAACCGTCACCGGTTTTCTTCTCTAGAGACTGGAGGCCAAGCTGCATCTGGCCCTTACCCGTGTCCGAACCCAGCTCGACTGAGTCTTCGAGCCCTTCCGGTCGTTCCTTGGGTCGGAAGCTCTGGAGGTAGTTGCCGACGAAGATAGGACTGGGAAGCTTAGGTGGTCGGTTAGCCATCATCTCCTTGGCCTTCTGCTCGGCGAAAGTCTTGAGAAGGCGCTCGACGGCTTGGGCAGTCGACTCGCTCTTGAAGTTATCAATGATGCATGAGGCGGTGAAGTCGAGGAGGGCCTCGGAGTACTTCTTTTGGTGCTCGTATGCAGTGGCGCGGCGGTTGATGGCCTTGACATATTCGGGGTCCATGTTGATGGCGGCTGTGGTGTCCTCAATGACCTCGTCCCATTCACTCATGGCGCTGTGGCAAGCTGCTCGGTTGGAGTAGAAGACTGGGTCCGGCTTGCAAAGGATGGCCTTGGAATATAGCTCAATGGCTCGGTTGTAGGCCTTGTCTCCATACGCCTTGTTGCCGGCTTGCTTCAGTTTGGCAGCAAACTCCTCACGCTGTGGCTGGGTCAGGGTGGTGACGGTCTGCTCATCGATCTCTGGCAGCTCGGACTCGCTCTGGGCGGAGGCGGCTTGGGGCTGCGAGGGACCGGTAGCGGCAGCATCCTTGGACTCGGTAGCCTTACGCTCTGCCTCTTTTCGCTTTCTCCTCTCCTTCTTGCTCAATTTAGGAGATGAGTCGGACTTGGACTATATGAAGTTGAGATAGGTTAGTCGGAGCTCACAGCGATGTGGAATGGTCCGATGCAGCAGCCCAAGGCCCCAAGCAACAGCCCGCGGCCGAGGGGTAGCAAGGGACTACGAGGGGCAACAGTAACAAACAGCGAGCAAGCAAAGCTGGGATGTGGTGACGTACGGGATCATTGAGGTAGTAGACAACACCGGCGCCGGTGACAACGACGGCAGCACCGGCAATGGTGTAGGCAACGGCCTTGTTTTCGGAGGCCCAGTTCGTTAGCCGGTCCCAGAGGCCAGATGACGAGTCGACGGGGATAGCGGTGGTGGGGATGCCCGGAGGCATTGAAGGGGCGGGGGCCGACATGGCGAGGTCGATATATCTGATTAAGAGGAGGAGGAGGAGGAGAGCCGGGAGGATCGAAGGATCGGATCGAAGCCTTGGAGGCGGATTGCAGAAGTCGAGTCGGAGAACCGATGATGTAGGGGCGCGGGAATGGCTGCGACGAGCTGGGCACGCGCAAAAAAAGCTGACGGCCTTGTTCGAAATTTGGCGCGCCCACCTTAGGTCGGCTGGGATCCACTGCAGGTTTTTCCGATCGTGCCTGAGGCACTCGAGCACTCGAGGATTTGCAGGTTGGAAGACGGGCTCCCAGGTTCCATGGATCGGGACTCACGGGAGGGAACGCACAGCGCCAACGCACTGCTAGTGCGTACTCCAAGGTACCTGGAGAAGAACCCGCTGGCCTGACGTGGAACACAATCAACCGCCAGCCAGGCCTAATAGGCGCCAGACAAACCAGGATAAGATGCCTACTACCAAGTCAAGCAAGTGCACCTCTCACCTTCGGCATTTTACGGCCTACCGTCAGTGGGCCAATGGAGGGCTCGATGGCATTGGGCCACTGGTGCTCTCAGCTCTGCCGCCGATAGGCCAGGCCGTTACAGTTGCTTATACGGCCCTTGCCACCGGGGGGCTGGCGTCTGGCGATTTCCAGGTCGAATGAGGTGACTTTTGTTGCGGGGTTGTTGGGGAGCACTGCTCATCTCCTTGCCAACTTGAGGGCAATGGCCATCACGTATCAAAACAGAAGACAGACGGTTGGTTCGTTTTGATGCAGTGCCACGAGTCAATTGCTCAGTCACAACACATGTACGATGCAGTGCTGGCAAATGACAATCGGCACCCAAGCCGGCATGTGCATGCTATGCAAACCCCCCGACTTACATGAACTCGATGCTGAGACGAAAACCCACGCTACATCATTGTACCAATGCTTCCTGTCTCTCAATAGGTCGACAAGCAAATCAGCGCTTGGACTTGACATTGACTGCCAATCTGTACCAGAGACTGACCCCCAGTACCCAAGATGCAGTGTTTCGTCTTCCGAATAGCACGCTGCTTATTGGTCAGTGTTCCTCCCGGCTTTGTGGTGTGATTTCATTGTTGTATCTTGTCGCTACTCCCCTGCATGCGGGGTGACTAATTCCGACGCCGGCCCAGGCCGGAGAGCTGGACGACCTTGACTTCCGCTGACTTCTCGCCCCCCCCCCCCCCCCCTCTCACATATCTTTACCGTTGGCTCTATTGCCAGAGCCTTCCAACATGAGTGATGAATTCTCTCTATTCACTTCACTGAGATATGACTCTCGTCTCCGAGAGGTCCCGGCCATGGGCATCACTGGCGGGGTTTGGAACACCGATAACGAGTCCCCGCTCTACATGCTCGACTTCCACCGGGATCGAATGCTGAGGGCCGCAAGCCATTGGAAATGGCAAGCCGCAATCGATGCATTGGCCGGCGATGATGGGCTTCGGAATTTGGCTCGAATGGCCCAGGAAGCCGTGGGGTCGTCTCAGACGAGTCCCCTGAGACTAAGGTTCCTGGTCTCCCGTGAAGGCGAGATCACAACGCAGAAATTTGATACCCCCGAAAAACCTCTGGAAAACATGTTTCCTGGACGTCTTCCTCCTCCAGGCTCCTCGTTTTCCCGAGGAGATCCAACCAAAAAACACCAGTTCACTCTGCTTGTGGATCAACCCGTGACTCCAAGGTCTGAGTACACCCACTACAAGACCACAAAGAGAGACATGTATGACTCTGCCCGACAACGAGCCAACATTTCTCCTGCCGACCCAAAAGAACTCCTGATTATCAACAAAAACGACGGATCAGTAATGGAGGGGACTGTCACAACCCCTTACTTCTGGAGGAACGGCCAATGGGTTACGCCGCCGGTTGCTACTACGTTCAGTTGGGAAGATGGAAGTGGCGGCCAAGACGGGACTTCTCGACGATGGGCGTTACAGAGGTGAGTAACATGGATAAGACGCAGACCTAGTAACTGACATGAGGTTGTGAGCAGGGGGCTTGCCACTGAGCAAGTTGTAAGGGCCAGCTCCCTTGTTGATGGGGAGGAATGCTGGATTAGCAATGGGGTAAGGGGGTTTATCTATGCCAAGCTCAGTCTCGAGGATCAACAATAGTCTGAATTCAGCTTCAAACTATCACATGCTCGTTACGAAAAGCTTTCTGGACGCTTGATTGTCCCATTCCTAATAACCGATGATTAAAGCGCCGTTTCGCTAGTTTCACAATCCTGGGCTTGACTTACACCTCATGCCTAAGAAGGGGAGGTTATATGATCAGTTCCTTTCCGTTTCACGCGCACCTATTAATGAGTCTATCGGAGAACGATACTTATGGCTACGCTCGGTGGATGCAGTCTCCCCTGTTCAATACTAGTCGCCGCCCACGTACTTTATCTTCCCAAGTCACAATACTATGAACTCATTCGTAGCAGTTGTCGAAGTGTGCCAGCCCTTGGGGTCAGGATCACATCAAACATATTGTGCGACCGCGACCGTATGATCTTGAATCCTTTATAGAACCCGGCGTATCCATTATGGGGTTGCCACCGGTCCTCGGTGCCATAATTTCGGCAGGACAGGCAAGTTCCCGCGTTCGCCAGGCGATGCTCGTCGTAGTAGGTAGCTGATGACCAATAGCCTGATAGATGCTAGTCGACCCCTAGAATTGTGAGATATGAGTAGCTCATATTGAAGAGGTAAAAACTCCCAGCCTAAACTAGAGTGATGACCTAATTCAACAGATTATTGACGTGCATTAGAAAATAAGCAAGCCCAAGACTCAGCAAGTTGCTGATATCGCAGGTTTGCATGCATGTATTCATTAAAGCGGGGCTGGCTCATGGCTACTTGAACAGGGCAGCCATCCCCCCATGTATGTGGTGGGCTTTAGCACCTCCACTAACTTAAATAATCAGAACGTCCATTTCCACTCTCGCGAGCACGCAACGGTGAGGCTGCAGCATTGAATTGTCGAGCGTTTATTACACAGAATTGTTACACAAAATCAACGTCGCACGGCAAGAAGCTAGCCAATAGGAGCGGGCTTTGTGGGCGCGTCAATTGCCATGCCGCGCTAATATCCCGAGACTCGGCTGAGAACAGGTGTTTGCTTGGGCGCGAATCTGCATTCCTCGAGACCTAGACTCCTTCATCTGCCCCTACACTCTCACCATTACTACTTTCTAGCGGAGCCTTCGAGACCCACTGGTGGCACCTTGGAACAAGAGCTCTCAACTCTGGGAGAGCCTAGCGAGACGGGTCAGGACAACCGCCGGTTGGTTTCTATTACGTGGTATGCTCTAGGGCTCAGCGTCAAACACGACCTAGCATATTAAGCAGTGCTTGTTGGTTTCGCGCGCCGAGTCAGAGACCAAGTCTATCTCAAACCGCTTGATCCTACTGGATACCCTGAGGAGCCATGTCTTCGCAAACGCCAAAATCTGCCGAGTCTACCATCCAGGAAGCTCGTCAACACTATGCGGAAAAACGCTTCAAGTCTGCCCTGGAGCAGTTCACTAGGGTCAGTTCCTCCTCTTGCCAACCATTCCGTCCATGTCGCGATGCATCGTTGACACAGACTAGGCCATGAAGCTATGCCCCTGCGCTCGGGGTTTAAGACGAGAACGATGCACCTGCAAAAACTTCGAAAAGGTCGCCCTGGAGGGCGGGTCCATCTTCAACGAAGCAATGTACACTTGCAAGTGTTCGGTGGGTAAAACTTTCAACAAATGCGACAACGCCTTGCATATCCAGGCATTGGACTACCGCGCTGCCACGTTTGAGGCTCTTCAAGAACTTAACCGCGCTCAGAGGGATGCCGAGTGGATTCTGGAGCTGGCCCCGAGAGTCCTCGAGGTATGTGGCCCTTGAAATCGGAGGACCGTTGACCATCTCACATGCCTAGGGATATCTCCGCCTGGGGAAGATTGCGCGACTCCAGAAGAAGTATGAGTTTGCATGGAAGGTGTACAATACCGGCATCGAAGTCGGCAAAATCCATGGGCTCGGGGCGAACCCTAAGATGCAGGTTAGTTAGTAGGGTCCTCGACTCTGCGTCTATTCACCAACTGTGCCACAGACTCTCTACACCCTTAGGCAACCTCTACAGCGCCGGTTCTCTCGACGGGATCCCCTGAAAAATCCACAGGAAATTGTCCAGCGCATTTTCCACTTCATTGACTTTGCTACTCTTGTGTATGTGTCCAGCACTCTTCACAGGTTCCCTCAACTAACAATAAGACCAGACGGTGTCTCCGCGTTTCCAAATCTTGGAGAGGGTATGTCAGTAGCCGTGGAAACGAACGCTTGTGGCGGGCATTTATTTTCCAAAAGGAATTTCCGCTCCGATTCGCTCCAAGCACCGCTGCTGTAAAAGCGCTGTTGTCGTATTCCGGCAACGACGTGCGGGAAGTCATCATCAGCAATGCGCAGCGATTCCGACTCACTCAAAAAAAGTTCAACGCCATCCTACAGGCCTCGAAGAATCTAGAACGATTGAGCATGCGCGAGGCCATCAACGAACAACTTCAGATTCCTGCTAGGAGACCCCTCGTCTTCAACAAACTCGCCCATGTGCAACTCGAGAACTTTCTTAAGTCACAGCCCAACTTTTTACGGATGCTAGTGATTCATTGTGCGGAGACTCTGCAGTCGTTACATCTCTCGGCATTGCCCGCCGTTGGCAGCAGAACAGACTTGGAACTTCCGAACTTGCCCCAGCTCAAGCTCCTATGGCTGGAAGAACATGACTCACCCTACCCTCTCCGTCTAGAAATTGTAAGAAGACACATCCCAAAGCCAGTACGTGGCCTAACAAGAAGTAGTTTACGTTCGCTGCCAAGTCACCTCGTGTACAGCATCTTCGACTCCATGATGTCCGGCTTGGATACGATGAGCTCCATCGAGATATTTCCTCGACTGAAATCGACGAACTATGGAAAGATCTCAAGACTTTTACTCTTGGCGTCGAGGATATTACGGTTTGGGACCCCGAGACGGCAGAAATCGTTCAAAAATTGACCGCCCTACGACGGGGGACTGATTTCCAGCACATCGACTTCGACTTCCACTGGAAATGGGACGAGCATGGCCCGTTGGCACGAGGAGGGCTAAGAAGGATGTTTAACCACCAGCTAACGCCGTTGACAGTCAATGGAGTCGACCTGTACAACCAATACGATGACCTCCGCTCCATGCGTCTCACCCATGCCGTCATAAGCTCGACCGTCATGGAGCGTTCCGTCGCCGGCGCCGTCCAGGCCGGAAAGCTTCACACGCTGGATCTCGTCTTCCCGCTCGAACGGCACGGCAGCGCAGAGGGCGCGGCGAGCACGGAGTATCTCCGCGAGCACGAGTGGCTGCGCGGTGCCACCTCCATCCGCAACATGGGCGTCTTCAACTTCCGCTTTCGGTCTCATCCCAGAGACGACGAAATGCCCCTGCCGGCCTTTCTCGCCAGTTTCCCGAACCTCGAGACGCTCGAGATCAGGTCTCAGCACTACGACATCACCGAGTTCTACACCGTCCTGGAGGCTATTCTCAAGGTTACCAAGCTCCGGACCCTTTATCAGACCGCCATGCAGGGTGTCCTGTTGGACTGGCTGACGGCGTTGACGGAGAAGGCGGGGGTAGAGCTGATTTCGGGAACGAGGCCACGAGAATGGCCTAGGCCAATAGAGGATTGATGCTCTCATTAGATCACTGGTTTCACGGAAACCCTTGGGGAAATCAATGTAGTAACTGACTTTGTTGGAGTAGGTCTTGTTTTGCACCATGATTACAGGATTGAGAAGTGTCCATTGTATCCACAAGTCTATTTCTATCAGCCTTCTACAGCAACGCACATAGAGGCAGAGGCGCCGAGGTGAGCTCCTTAGTAGGTCTGTGTCAGGTATCATCACTATATTGCGACCAGGCAAGTTCATGTGTTGTTTTATCTACTCCAAGCCCCTGCGGTTTAACATGCCACAACTTTTCGACATCAAGACCCTCACCGGCTTGATAGTGTGGTAGATCTGCAGTTCGCCTTGAGTACCTAGGGATTGAGAGTAACCCTATCGGTAGGGTGACAGGCGCAATAATATCAAATAGGGTGTTTGACATACAACGGAGGCTCAACCTCTGCCAACCTTGAACGATAGAATCTGCAACTGATTAGTGGAAGTTTAGGTGGGCAATTCAATAGACACACGTCATTCTTCCCTACTGCCACGAAATCATCCTCGGCCACTCGGACATTCCCAACACCCTCCACAAACGCAATCGGTGCGTCGCCCATGATCTTTTTAGCAACATCACCAACAGTTGAGCCTTTCTTGACGAGAACACAATCTCGAAAGACAACTTTGGATTCCGATGCCCCAGAGCTGAACGTGCTGGCGTTTCGGACTGGGAATACGGGCACGAGGCCGAGAATCTCGGCTGCTTTTGAAAGAACCTGGACGACACCTGTGGAGCCGAACCTGTAGAGCACCATATCCTTGAGGTTCTCGATCCGATTTCGGTTCTTTTCGTCGAGATCCTTCAAGCCGCCACCAGTTGGGTCACCCTGCTCTATCAGGTCTTCCTTCGTATCGACGAACTCGCTGCCCTCGACATATTTGATGTAACCCTGCTTTGCCATCTTGCGGAGGAAGATTTCTGAGATGGCGGAACATAACACGATAGTGTTAGGGTCCTGCTGCTTAGCGATCTTGGAGATGTTCTTGTCAGCATCGGGGTGGTCAATCTTATTTAGTGCGATGACAGTCGGGAACTTCTCGTCGACAAATGCGTGGACGACGTTCTTGACGGTCTCATCGGTCCATTCCTCCAAGGGCTCCTTCACGCCACTCCTATCCAATGCGCGGTTGATGACGGTCGATGTGGCACCGTATCCGGAGAACTGTCCCTGCAGGGTTTCAACCGCAGTTGCTTTGATGGCTTGGTGTCGTCGACGAATCGAGCCCCATCGCTGCATGAGGTTGCCAAGGATCCACGCAACAATCTCGCTCCGTAACCAGGCTATGTCCACCGAAGGATCGTATCCCCTTGTTTCCTTACCTTCGGCGTCGACGGTCCCCGAAGCATCGACAACGTGTATCAGCGCATCTGCATGGCGCAAGTCATCCAAGAACTTGTTTCCCAGGCCACGGCCTTGATGCGCTCCGGGAACCAGACCAGCGACGTCGAGGAGCTCGATAGGGACGGAACGGCGACCTTGGTCGCATGAGCCATAGTTGGGCTTGCATCGGTCTGAGAGGTTGTGTCGGGCGCAGGCGCACTCGATCTGGAGGTAGCCAATCGCTCGCTGGGGGTCAATGGTGGTGAAGCTAGCGAGGAACGGTCAGCTCCGCGACGATCAGCTCGCAGCAGATGAGGCAAGCCAATGTCAAAGACATGAGCTGGTTCAACAGCGGAGGGCGCATACGGAAAGTTGCCTATGGAGATTTGCGATCAGCGCCAGCCATGGCGGCTTAGGCTAGGGTCTTTGTACCGACCAACTTTAGAGGAGGCGTCGGTCAGGCTGTTGAGCGTGGAGCTCTTCCCTGCCGAGGGTTTGCCCACGAGGCCGATAAGCGGATCGCGAGGCATCGTGGAGGGGTTGTCAAGCGCCTGTTTCTCGAACCAGAGCGGGTACAAGCAGTCTGAGCTGAGCGAGAGCAGGTGACTCCTTCACGATCAGCTGAGGCCACTTGGTTTGTTGGGCTCCAAGGTATAGACTTTGTTTTGAGTAGATTGCAGGAGAAATGATCGATTGTTGGCGACAATGCCATTGAATAGAAGGCTCTTTTGGGCCTCGCCGGACAAATTTAGTATTCGTAGTGGGGTCGTAAACCTCTGTCGGGCCTTCCCTGCAGGACAACTAACGACTATGACATGAAAGTGGCTACCAAATTATCGGTTTTGCCGGCGTTCTGACGGGTGTCGATTGCACGGCTGCCTGTCACGTGGGCGCAAAAATGTCCCACCAAACTTCGCCAAAGAGGGTCCAGTTGTTCACCCATCGATATCTCTCGGTCACCAGAAAATCAAATTCTGACTGACAACCTTGTGCTATGAGCTTGAAAAGCACTCGCACTGCTCTTATCACTCGCCCAAACTCCGCTCGCAGCTTGCCACGCTTCCTCCCCGGCGCATCCTTCTTCGCGATGATGTGAGCCTCAGCCAGCGACTTGCAACCCCCAATCACTTTCCGAATCCCACCCGAGTCGCCACAAGGCGTCACAAACGGGCATATTTCGAAAGACCAATATCTGTAGGTGAGATTCACTTCCTGTCGCGACGTTCTGGAGATCTTTGGGGCCTGCCCTCACCCTGGGCGTCACCGCCACCCTGGCGCGCGGGGCATCCAACGCTGATAGTGTACTTGCAGGAAAACCCTACCGAAGACGCGAATTTCCACCACTACACATCAACATGGAGGGCGCCTTTACCCATGTCGGGAACCATCTGATATCCGATTCCGCCGCCGCCATCAAAGCCGGAGCCGACGACCTATCCGCGATCGACCCCGATGAGAGCTTGCTCTTTGGCAAATTCCCAGATCGGAGTGGCCGCCTACGAGCCAATGACGATGACAACCAAACCGAGGCCTACGAGGAAGACGAGAATGACAGTTTGAACAGTGTGCCGGTGGATGGCTTGACTGGTTTGAAGCTAAAGGGTCCAGAGGAGGAGAAGGAGCTCCCGGCCCATGCTTGCGCGTAGGTGACACAAGTCAGAAAACCTCGCGAAGCTTGCTGACTTTGGCCAACAGGTACTGCGGAATTCACTCGCCCGGCTGCGTGGTGAAATGCCTCACTTGCAACAAGTGGTTCTGCAGCGCTCGTGGTAACGGTACCTCAACCCACATCGTGAACCACCTCGTGCGAGCTCGCCACAAAGAGGTTCAGCTTCATCCAGAGTCCACCCTCGGCGATACTGTGCTCGAGTGCTACAACTGTGGAACGAAGAACGCATTTCTTCTCGGTTTCATCCCTGCCAAGTCAGATACCGTTGTCGTTCTCCTCTGCCGACAGCCCTGTGCCGCGAATACCTCGAACAAGGACATGAACTGGGATACATCGAGATGGCAACCACTTATCGAAGAACGAGCCTTTCTGCCGTGGCTCGTCACTACCCCCTCCGATGCCGAACAACTCCGAGCCCGTCACTTGACCCCAAATATGATTGCAAAACTGGAGGAGATGTGGAAGATTGAGCCCAAGGCTACAGTGGTTGACCTAGAGAAGGCCTCGAACATCGACGACGACCCTCACCCTGTCCTACTCCAATACGACGATCCCTACCACTACCAAAATATCTTTGGACCCTTGGTCAAAATGGAATCCGATTATGACAAGAAGCTCAAGGAGGCCCAGTCCGAGGATGAACTCACTGTGCGCTGGGATTACGGCTTGAACAACAAGCATCTCGTCAGCTTCAACCTGCACAAGATTGAGTCTGGAGACGTCAAGCTCGCTGTCGGCGATGAGATGCGACTCCGCTACAAGGGAGAGCTTCGATCACCTTGGGAGGGCGTTGGATATGTCATCAAGATTCCCAACAACCAGTCCGATGAGGTGACTCTGGAGCTGCGCAAGACTGGAAACGAGAAGTCAGTGCCCGTTGACCTCTCGCACCAGTTCTCCGCCGACTACGTTTGGAAAGCCACCTCCTACGACCGCATGCAACTGGCCATGAAGACATTTGCTGTGGATGACATGAGCGTTTCCGGATACATCTTCCATACCCTTCTGGGCCATGAAGTCCAATTACAGCCTATGAAAACAAACCTCCCTAAGAAGTGGTCGGTCCCCGGCCTCCCCGACCTCAATCCCAGCCAAGTCGGTGCTATCAAGGCAGTGCTTCAGAAGCCCCTCAGTCTCATTCAGGGTCCACCCGGGACAGGAAAGACCGTGACCTCGGCTACCATCATTTATCATCTTGCCAAGATGAGCAACGGCCAGGTCTTGGTTTGTGCCCCATCCAACGTTGCCGTTGATCAGCTATGTGAGCGTGTCCACCGCACCGGCCTCAAGGTTGTTCGTTTGACAGCCAAGTCTCGTGAGGATGTTGAGTCTTCAGTCAGCTTCCTCGCCCTGCACGAGCAGGTCCGCATGTCGGAGCACAACAGCGAGCTGGTCAAGCTCTCCCAGCTTAAGAATGAGCTAGGCGAACTGTCCAGCCAGGATGAGAAGAAGTTCAAGCAGCTCACCAAGGCTGCCGAGCGAGATATTCTCAACAACGCTGACGTTGTCTGTTGTACCTGCGTCGGCGCCGGTGACCCGCGACTGTCCAAGATGAAGTTTCGCAATGTCCTCATCGACGAGTCGACTCAATCCGCCGAACCCGAGTGTATGATTCCTCTTGTCCTCGGATGCAAGCAGGTCGTTCTCGTTGGTGATCACAAGCAACTTGGCCCTGTCATCATGAATAAGAAAGCGGCGAAAGCCGGTCTAAACCAATCGCTCTTTGAGCGTCTCGTTAACCTCAAGCTCGCTCCCATCCGACTTAACATCCAGTATCGCATGCATCCCTGCCTCTCTGAGTTTCCCTCGAACATGTTTTACGAGGGAACTCTGCAGAATGGTGTCACCCATGAGAACCGTCTGAGGAAGGATGTCGACTTCCCTTGGCCCGTTGCTGAGATGCCCATGATGTTTTGGTCCAACCTGGGTCATGAAGAAATCTCGGCTTCCGGAACATCGTACCTCAACCGAACCGAAGCGTCAAATGTTGAAAAGGCTGTCACCCGGTTCTTCAAGGCCGGCGTGAAGCCAGCAGACATTGGTGTCATTACTCCATACGAGGGCCAGAGGAGCTACATTGTTACCACGATGCAGAACTCGGGAACGTATAAGAAGGAGTTTTATAAGGAAGTCGAGGTTGCATCAGTCGACGCCTTCCAGGGACGTGAAAAGGATTTCATCGTCCTCTCTTGTGTCCGATCCAACGACAACCAGGGCATCGGTTTCTTGTCTGACCCCCGTCGTCTCAATGTCGCCTTGACCCGAGCCAAGTATGGTCTTGTCATTCTTGGAAACCCCAAGGTCCTTTCCAAGCACGAGTTGTGGCACAACCTGCTCGTACACTTCAAGGATCGCAAGTGTTTTGTTGAAGGCCCCCTGACCAACCTCCAAGCCTGCTTGCTACAATTCAGCCGTCCTAAGGTTAGCTATCGTCAGAAGAACCAGAATCAACAGTCCCAATTCGGTGCCAATGCCAGCAACAATAACAATAACAATAACAACACAAACAACAGCTTCTCCAACGGCCGCTTCAACCCTCCTCCTTCGGGCCGCGATTTCGATCTGGGCTCCATGGTTTCTTACATCCCCGACGATGTGTCGTCGATTCATGGCTCCGCCTTTGGAGGCGCTTCTCTCAACAGCGCCTTCCCGCCAATGTTCTCAAGCTTCACCCCTGAGCAGTGGCCCGGCCTGCCTGGAGTCGCTGCTCCAGGACGTGGCGGCAAAAGCCGTGGCCGTGCTACGGAGAGCATTGCTGGCGAAAGTGTTGCAAACTCAGAGTTCACGGATGCATCAGCCAGCGTGATCGGCGGCAAGGGCGTAGGCCAAGGCGGTGTCAGTCTTGGGGCTGGGCTACACGATGCGGTGACGGGAATGCGCCCTGTTTCCTACAGCCAGAGTGATCGACTCAAGCAATATGTGGAGAGCAGCGGTCGGATTGCGCCTGGACACGGGTACGGACGACGGTACGACGACGACGAGAAGAGCGTTAGCACAGCCTTCCACAGCCAGATCGGCGGAGGATATGACTGAACAACTACGTGAGCGCTACGAGTAGGCGATGATTCCAGTTTTGCATCCCACAGGCTCTGCAGCAGGACTTGCTCCCGCCGGATCACCACGCGCGGCCGGCAAGTGGTCTGTTGTTCCCCCCAAGCGCCTTGTCGTCAAGGCCAACGCGGTCAAGCCAGACAGAACCGCGGAGACTGTCTCGTGTCCGATCCTGGATTCCACCTGTCTAGACATATCCAGACAGTGAGACATCAATGTCGCGTGCTAGCGGCCCAACCCACGACGGCCATCGGGGTCGTAGCGGCCCGCCAGATGCAGATTGTCTCGATATTCACAGCATTGAAGTAGCAAGGAAGAGTGATGAAGTAGTTGCGAGGGTCCGGTGATAGAACGGTGAAGAACAGTAACGGCAATGCTCTTTTAGGGAGGGAACCTTTTTAGAGAGGTTCTGTCACAGGGGCTTTGTCGAGTGTAGTGCTGGCAAAGAGACGCAGTTTTCGCGAATGCCAGGCCACAGGATTCCTCTCGAGGCTCCGGACGGGGGGGGCTTTCAGAGCCGTGATTTAAAGTCCGACCATAGTCACTCATTCGACGCAGACAAACAAACTTAAGTCATTCTTTCAACAATTGAATTCGAAGTGTAGAGAAGAGTGATCGGTATATGATACGCGCTGTGTGACAGGTTGGGGGTGATACGTGAGTCTGTGCGGTTGGTAAGAGAACCGGTCGTCCAACGGGAACCTGGTGCCACATCCGATCTCTAGATAGGATCTGCAGATGGGCAGTCCGATCTGCGTGAAAGTACGGTCCCCGGAGGAGTTGCCAATCAACCAGGCCATTCACAGGTACTGAATCTCGATGAGATGGGAGGATCAATCTACTAATCTTCCATGCACCCGATGTGCCAAGCAACTGGGAAGATGATGAGCCAGGCTACTCCGTATTAAATTAGCAACCCAGCGGCCTCAAGTTCTCAACATGATGCCGCTTGTCAGCTCTGGATGCGCTCTCGACGGCGCCAGCGAAAGTCCCAATCTTTCTGCCCACCAGGTGAGACCCCTGAACACGGCCAATCAGTCACAGTCAGCCCCTTGCCACCATAGCGCTGGCCCACTTGCCGAGAGCCCGTCAAGGCACCCTTAATAGGTATCTCGCAGGGACTCTCAGGGAGTTGTTAAGGAGACGCAGGGGACGAACGGGGAGTCGTAGCGGACAACTGGGGCCTTACAGGGCTCAGGGCGGGGAGGCTACAGGGGGGATTCGTGGACGTCTGGGTAAGGAGGGAGGGACGACGCGTACTAAATGGGGTAACTATTTTCAAGGTCCGACAGATCTGACGCCAACGGACCCGATGCATCAACGCCCTCTTTTTAATTCCATTAAAAAATCAATCGATCATATCGAAGGAAGGAATGGGTTGTGCATGCTGCTTGTGAATCTACTCTCCTGTTTCCCTCCTATCGGCTGCAACGACGCCCTCGGCTTCCCTCATCGGGCCAATTTTTCCCATTTCCTCTCTTTCTGTTCCGTCCCGTCTTGGCCGCTTCCCATTGTTCCTGCCGTGAGTGGCTCCGTCTCGCCCGCCCAGCCTTTGTTCCGTCCTTTCCGGTCCGACAATCATCAACCACGGCCGTCATAAAGTGAGAGCCAAGGCCGCCTTTTCCAACGAGTGCGTGTCATCATCATCATCGGCTTTTCCCCCTTTCAACGTCGTCGGCCCCGTCCAACGCTTCCTCTTCTTTCCTCCTCCCTCTTAATATGAGCCTGTCATGATGGCCCAATGCCAAGGACGACTGAGTCGTCGCTACATCGCCCTCATCGTCTTGGTCGGCGTCGGCTATTTCCTCTATCACAACCTCCAGCCGCCGCATTACATGCGCACCACCCAGGTCGGCGCCGTCAAGTACCTCAACAGTAGCTACGACTGGAGCAAGAATCCCGTCTACTTTCCCGTCGAGGACATCAAGAGCCCGCCCGCCACCGACCAGTCCGAGAAGCTGCCCCCGGTTCAGCACCAATGGTCAGAGTCGAGTGAGAATGACGTCTCGCTGGCCCGCAAGGCCGCCGTTAAGAAGGCCTTTGTCAAGAGCTGGAACGCCTACAAGACGTATGCCTGGCCCCAAGATGAGCTCAAACCCCTCTCGCGCAAGGGCAAGCAGAGCTTCTCCGGCTGGTCTGCCCAGATCGTCGATGCCCTCGACACCCTTTGGCTCCTGGACATGCAAGCCGACTTCAAGCTAGCCGTGGAACAAGTAGCCCTGATCGACTGGGCCACGACCAGTGATGAATTTCTCAACTTGTTCGAGGTGACCATCCGTCACCTTGGTGGTCTGCTAGCAGCCTACGACCTCTCTGGGGAACATGTCTTGCTTGCCAAGGCAATCGAGTTGGGCGATATGCTCTATGCCACCTTTGACACCCCGAATCGACTACCCTCTCACTGGCTCTACTTCGCCAAGGCTAAAGAGGGGAAACAGACTGCCGATGACAGCATGTCCGGTGCAGCCGGTTGCTCCATGGGTCTCGAGTTTACTCGACTGTCCCAGATCACAGGTGACCCCAAGTATTACGACGCCACTGAGAGAGTCAAGCAGTTCATCTACCGCAACCAGAACGAGACGAAACTTCCCGGCCTGTGGCCACACACCATGAACTACCGCAAGGAGACTGTTACTGCATCCATGTTCACCGTCGGGGCTGGTGCCGACTCATTGTACGAGTATCTGCCCAAGATGCATGCCATACTCGGTGGGCTGGACCCTGAGTACGTCCAGATGACCACGCTAGCTCTTGATACTGCGACGAAGCACCTTCTGTACAAACCCATCAATCCCAACGACACCAATATCCTGATGGCGGGCAATGTTGTGGCAAGCAACGGCAAGATCGAGCTCACGACCGAGATGCAGCACTTGACCTGCTTCATCGGCGGCACCTATGGTCTCGCCGGCAAACTTTTGTCGCGAGACGATTTCGTGGAGCTGGGTTCCCGCCTGACCGCAGGGTGCGTGTGGGCTTACGACTCTTTCCCAACCAACATCATGCCTGAGATTGCAGAACTTAAGCCCTGCCCCTCTATCGATGGGGAGTGTCGCTACGAGGACCTGAAGCCCGCATCATCTCAACTACCGCCCGGTTTCACTCGAGTACGAGACCCGCGGTATCTCCTGCGGCCTGAGGCCATCGAAAGCGTCTTCTACATGTGGCGCATCACCGGAGACGAGCTGTGGCGAGACGCGGCTTGGCGCATGTGGGAGGGCATCGTCAAGGAGGCGGAGAATGACCTGGCGTTTGCCTCCGTGACGGATGTGCGCTACGAGGGCAGCACCCAGGACGATGCCATGGAGGTAAGTTGATTACGTTCTCTTTTCCCTAAGCAAGGACTAACCATTTTACAGACTTTTTGGATGTCAGAGACACTCAAGTACTTTTGGCTCATTTTTGACGATCACAAGGTGCTAAACCTAGACGATTGGGTCCTCAATACAGAAGCGCACCCCTTCAAGCGTCCCAGTTCATGAGTTCGACATAGATGAGCATCAGGTGGGGTCTCCTTGATGGGCACTGACCCCTTGTTTTGGATACCCAAGATTTGCCAACCGCATTAGCGGTTTATACTAGACGATGCAGCATTATCACGGAAATGAAATCTAGGTTCGGGTTGGTTTGGCGTCAAGCAGCACTAGGGCGGTGATTGTTTTCGGAGCATGTCGCATACAAGAAGTCGTAGGAATATTTAAGACCAATACACGCGAGCATTGAGAACACAGCCGGAATGCAAATGTGAACCAGAAGTTTGACAAGAGTCCGTTCCACTGTTGAGTGCGTCACGACTCGGAGATTCAACCCAGGGGCTTAGTGAAGGACATTTTGTTAGATTCTGTCGTCTACTTATCCGTAGTGGCCGTGTTACAATAGCATTGCGAATTGTTACACGTCTACTTCCTCTGGCGTTGGCCCTCATGCCTCTTCCCTCATGGCTTCATCATGCATCATGGCTCCTCGCTCGCTACACGCATTACCCCGCGCAGTTGCATACCATTGACCCCCCGGTCCATAACCTCGCCCGCGATTTTATTACATCACCACCTGAACCCTTGCCCGCCCGTCCCAATTCCCGCTTCCTCCCGCAAGACTCTCGTTCGGGGAAAAAACCCACACTCGACTCGCACACACGCAGCACGCAACGAATAGAAACGCAAAAGACTCTTGGACGCACGCTTCGTGATGAGGCATGCTGGTGCGTCCCGCCTCCCTCCGTAGCCGCGTCCCCCGGCTGCGCGCGCCAATTGCCGCTGCCGCCGCCGTACCTCCAGCAGCCTTTGCCGTGCCGTTTGGTGATGTGGCTGGGCTGCTGCTCCGGTGTCGGGGCCAGGCCAGGCGCGCGCTGCACGACGATGTGGCGCGCAGGAATCATTATGAGCGGCTGAATGTGCGGCTCGATGCCACGCCCGCCGAGATTAAGAAGTCAGTTGCTTGTGGTTTTCCTTGCTCGCAGACCTGAGCATGAGAGGGGTGGTTTACATGACATTCAGGGATCCGCAGAAGCTGACGAGGATGAAAACCACACAGATCCTTCTACTCGCTCTCCAAGAGCCACCACCCAGACGCCAACCCGTCCGACCCCACAGCCTCGCACACCTTTTCGCTGATTTCCGAGTCGTACACGGTGCTCTCCGACGCTGGCCGGCGCGCCGCCTACGACCGCGACGTCCTACGCGTCCAGCACCACCCCCACCATCCCCCGGGGAACCCGCGCGCCTCATACCACAGCACCAACAACCCGGCCGGCGGCCGCTCGCCCTCAGGCCTGAGCCGCCGCCGAGGCACCTTCCGCGGGCCGCCGCCCAGCTTCTACCGCAGCGGCGGCTGGGGCGACCAGGCCGAGAAGCGCCGCAAGGCCCACGAGGAGTCCACCGGCACCGGGTCCGGCGATGGGCCGGACGAGGGCCATGCGAGGGCCGATCCGTTTGCGTACCAGCAAGCTCACACGCAGTCTCACCATCAGCATCACACTCACGCGCAACACCCGCGCCACGGGGGCATGGGCCATGGCGACGACCCCTTCGGACACCAGGAGGAGGTGCCACATTTTGATAAGAAAGGCCACACGCGGACGCACCAGCAACAGGACCGCCGCCGGTGGCAGCGCCGCGCCATGGGCGACGACGATATCGAGTTCGAGCCGCAGACGAGCACGGCCGGTCACTTTTTTATCATCTCGGGCATTCTAGCTGCCACGATCCTGGCGCCGCTTGTTTATATCCAAATGATGCGACTTGGTCACCGGCGCAAGGAGCGGGATTGATGGGTATTTTATGAGAATACGAACTGTGGCCTGCAAGAGGATCTTGTTAAATGTACATTAAAACCAGCTGACAAGGAGTTTCGTCATTTCCGGCGTAAGCAGGCTCATTCAGGTACAACGCATGACAATATCATAAAATACGGTGACAAGACGTGAGACACAATTGGTCGCCGAGAATAATCTATCTTTAAGATTCTTTATTTGTGAGATAATCTACATCCGAGACCAGCGCAATGCACGAGTGTAAGGTACAAGAGCTGTTGTGGGTAGACAGCTCTGGAAGGGATGTATCTAGCGATTGGGCGGGGCTAGAGGTGGGCGTAAACGAGGAGCTTAACCCTCGAACGTGAAGCTGGCACCGAGCTTGTGGGTAGCTTGGTCGAGCTTCTGGGTGTCGAAAGAGCCACCGAGGCCCAGGGTGACACCCTCACGGAGGAGGACGTTGTAGGCGAGGGCAGCAATACCACGGTCGTTGATCTTGACCTATATCACCAAGTAGGTTAGAGGCGGCTGTTTTCTATGCGAGTCATAAAGAGTATGTACGAACCTTGGCGAAGGAGACGGGGTCAATGCGGTACTTGCTGGCGACCTCGAGGCCGACGGTGTTGCCGGTCTTGGAGTTCCAGCTGGCCTTGGCACCAGCCTCAACCTGGCTGTTGACCTTGTGGTAGTAGGAAGCAGCGAAGACGCTAAGGTTGTCAGAGGCGGTGATGGCGGCGCTGTACTGGGGAGCAGCGTAACCGACGGCGGCGCTGTAGGCAGTCAGGGCAGCCTTGTTGGCGTCATAGCCAGCAGAGGCACCGGCGAGGAAACCCTCGTGGCCGACAACGGCATCGACGTTGGCAACGGGGCCCTTGAGGAGGTCGAAGAAGGCACGGCCGTGGAAGCCAGGCTGCTTGAAGTGCAGGTTGAACTTGGCACCCTTGGCAGCGGTGGCGGGGAGGAAGTTGAAGAGACCCTCGAGCTTGAGGCCCTTGGCGAGAGAGTCGCTAACCTCGAGCTTGGTGTCGAGAGCGTTGGCGGTGTTCCAAGTCTGGGTGAGGGTCAGGCCTGTGCGGGTGTAGAACATTAGCACTTGAGCGTAGCCAGGCTGGAGCAGCGTCGCAAAACCGATCGGCCAGCCAGAGCCGGGTCCGAGGATTCGCGAGAGGCTGAGAGAAGGGAAATTGGTCTTGCTGCGAAGAGAGGGTCTGGGCTTGGATTTTGATTTTGATTTTGATTTTAACGACAAAGATGCTTGTGATGATAATAGTGACGGTAACGAAGAAGAAGAAGACGAAGAAGAAGAAGAGGAAGACTGTGAGGTCGTACCGGTAGGCTTGTCGGTGTATTTTCCCTCAATCTAGAATTGGCCAAACAGAGGCATCGGTCAGTCAAGCAACAAGTAGCGAGGCATTAGGACTCGGGCGCGTTCGCGGGGAGCTGGGCCGACTCTCAGGTTGAGGTTGAGGTTGAGGCCAATGTATACTTTTTCGCCCGTTGCCCGGAGAAGCCCCCGATGTCCCGAGGCCTTGGGAGACGTTGGTACTCACGGCGGCAGAGGTGGCCTTCTCGTGGCTGGACTTTCCAGTGACCTTAAAGGCAACGCCGTTGGGGGCGGTGTCCTTGAACTCGAAGGTGGTGGCAGAGAGGTGGTAGAAATCCTTGTTGAGGAGCTATAAAGCGGCGCGAAAAAAAGAGGCCCAAGGTCAGCAGATCGGAACAACAACACAATAACGGAGCTCTCTCTGTCTGTCTTCACAGCACCGCGCGCGCAAAAGCTTTTGTAGCGCGGGCAGAAGCAGCTTCGAGGTTTTCGAACAGCGGCTTACATCGTTGGCCGGCTTGGCAATGTCGGAGAAGGCAGGGACAGACATGATTGCGGTTGTCTTTTTGGTGGTTGGACAAGAAGATGGAGAGGGAAAAAAGAGGCACTTGAAGATGGATGATGGAGGATGAGTGGGTGGATTTGGGGGGGGGGGGAGGGAGGAGAAGCAAGGGCAGGCGGGTGGCAGAAGGGTGAGGAGCCTGCGAAAATGTTTGGGGCACAGCGGCCTACGGTTTTCAATTGACACAGGGCATGCCCAGGCTGGCACAGGGCATGGGTTCTAGGGGATTCTGGAGGCGCTGTGACCACTGCGAGCGAGGTGGACTTATTGCTCGGCTACTTCTTCCCCCTGTGCTACTTGGTTGGCTTCATTTGGGGGGAGGGGAGAATCTGAGAAGACGCTGAATGCTCGTGGGAGAGGGGTGTGATTCCACTGCAACTCGGAGCCGCCACGGGGACAGCTGCCCTGTGCGCGGCACCTGGAGGTCCCTTCTAATGGGCTGCAGCATCACTCGTCGGGGGTTTCGTCACTGGCCCGCAGGAGGGTCGGCTGATGTCGGGCCAACCCACCCGAGTCTACGCGGCACAACACAGCCCGAATGCGTGCGTGACTCTGTCTCTCTGCGCCTTGGATTTTCCCAATTGGCCCCGACAAGCAATTGACACGTCCCGTTCGGGAAGCGCACGATGAGGAGCAAGATACAGACTCTCCTCTCTGGTCACAGGCAAGTTGGCCCACGTGGAGGTGCATATGGCGGCCGGCGGAGGGAAGGGAGCGGGAAATGATTCGAGTATAACCCGGTAATTGTGCATCGAGAACGGGTGTATGGTCGCCCCGTGTTTGCTTAGCCTGCACAGGGTGTGGATTCTGAGGCCCTTTGTCTGCGTCGGTACTTGTCCGTCCTAAGTCCCAACTCCCAACTTGGGCCTCACCCCCAACGCTGCCTTACTTGCTGCTTTGCTACGTGTTGCTCGTAGATGGACAATGAAGAGGCTACGAATAAAACGACTTGGGGGAGATAATGGTACGACCCGTCATGCCAGGGCCATTTTCTGCGCCGTCGACGCACAGCTGCCCATTTGCTTTTTGGCTCCAACTCTTGGAAGTGGTGTGTGGCGGTACGAATATCAACCAGAAACCATGGAACGCTTCCACACTCTTGTCCTATACCGCAGGTACCTAGTCTAACAAGGCAAGGTGCCTCAGGTACAAGCCTGACTTGCCGGAGTTGGCCACGACTCTGAAGACCCTGGATATGATCCAATGCCCATCAACTCGAAAAGGACGCAGCGAGACAACAGCGTCGTCCACTAATACCAGCCACGACTCTCCGTCTCAATGTGCCATTGATGCCGCAATCTCCAAGGATCCAACCACCCTAATATCCCATACTGCCCTCAGTCATGCAAAAGAAGGACGAGGACAAGAAGCATTAAAAGTCCTCCAACCCGCTGCCCATCACCGCATAAACCCCTCTAAAATGAGACTACACACCAACACTAACACACGCCTGCGCCTCGTGACACTATTCTGCCCCAACCCAGTTGTCAATTTTGCCAGGGCCAGTTGTCACTTGTCAAAGCCAGTTGGCACGTCCCTCTCGTCCGTAGCGCAGGTCAACCATCTCTCCACTCCACCCACCACCTGTGGGCTGCCCAGCTCTCCTCTTCCTGGCAACTTGGACACCACTCTGGACGGTTGACACGCTCCCAACCTGACCCACGAACTGCATCGACCGCCCACGTCAATCAAACTCGCCAATCCATTGGTCCATCTCAACTAGCTGCGCTACCGTCACATCGACCGCTACTTGCATTGCATCCAGCATGGCATCCCGAGCACCAACGAACTGGGGGCATGACATAATTATCTCTCATCTCAACTCATCTCTCAAACAGAACGCATGCGTCAGAACCACCTGACAACTCATAGCACATGCCCCCACAGTTGGGCGAAACTCGTCAGGAAATGGCCATTCTAGAATCTAAGATACGCCTTTTGTCTTTCTACCCCCTTATTTTCCTTGTTCTTCTTCTTCCTCTTCTTCTTCTTCTTCTTCTTCTCCTTATTCCAACATCATCATTCCAAGCGGTACCCAAGGACGCCTTTTCTCTTCATCCAAGGAAACCGGCTCCAGATGTGCTTTTTGTTTAACACGTAGGTAGGTAGGCAGAACTGGCCGAGATAAGATACAAGGTAGAACATTTGTTGTGCCAGCCGAGATGCTGCCTTAGACCGCGGACTCATACTTTGCGTTGTGGGTCTTGATGGCTCTGTATCACAATGTTAGCACGATATCTCATCATCCTTTATAAGTCAAGGGTAAAACTCACCGGCCACTGGGGTCTGACTGTTGAGACCAGGTCGGGGCCCAGCGCTGAACGGTTCCGGCGCAAGTCGGGGGGAAGTGCTCGTCGAACATGCAGCGATACCAGTAACTATTATCATCATGTTAGTCAGATCTTTATATCACCCATTGTAGGACACAACATACGCTTCCTTGGTGTCGGGGATGTCGCTACCCCACTCAGGCTTGGGGTTCTTCATCATCTCGTCGGTAACTTGGAGTTCGGCGTTGTCCTTGAGGGAGTCGATCCATCCGTATCCAACACCATCAGAGAACTGCTCCTTCTGTCGCCACAGAATGTTATCGGGGAGGTAGGGCTTGGCGCCGGGCTCGTCAGTCGTATCAAAAGCCTTTCGGATAATGTACTTCTCGATCCTCTCCTTGGTGATCATCTTGTCCGCGGGATCGACGTTCATCGAAGTCTCGAGGAACTACCACATCTCATTAGCACAATTCGGACATCCCTTCAAATCTCATTATTCAACACACCTCCTTGTCCAGGAACGGCACACGGGCCTCAAGACCCCAGGCAGAGGTTGACTTGTTGGCTCGCAGGCAATCGGCGTAGTGGAGGTCCTTGACACGGCGGACAGTCTCCTCGTGGAACTCCTCCTTGTTGGGAGCGGCGTGGAAGTAGAGGTAGCCGCCAAAGATCTCGTCGCTACCCTCACCACTAAGCACCATCTTGATACCCATGGCCTTGATCTTGCGTGACAAAAGATACATGGGTGTGGAGGCGCGGATGGTGGTGACATCGTAGGTCTCCAAGTGGTAGATGACGTCCGACAGTGCGTTGAGACCGTCCTCAATAGTGAAGGTCATGACGTGGTGACGGGTGCCGAGAAACTTGGCGACCTCGACGGCCGCCTTGTTGTCGGGAGATCCGGGCAGACCAATGGAGAAGGAGTTGAGCTGAGGGAGGTAGGTGACAGTGTCGAGGTGTTCATCCTCAGGGTCGATTCCGACAAGACCCTCGCCGATGTCGGGGTTGCTGGAAATTTCGGCTTGGGCGTCGTTGTCGGCAGCCTGCTGGCGCAGCCTCAACATCTCACGCTGGGCAATTGAAGCAACCAAGCTGGAGTCAAGACCACCAGAGAGGAGGACACCATAGGGAACCTCAGCCATGAGGCGCTTGCGGACGGCCTTCTCCAGAGCCTTTCGGAGGACCTTGTAGTCGACGGGATTCTGGGGCACCTTGGAGGCGTCCCACCACGAGGGGTTGAAGTAGCGGGTAGTCTTGCCGGTCTTGGAGTCGAAGACATGGCCGGGAGGGAAAGCCTCGATCTTGTCGCAGACCGGGTGCAGGGACTTGAGCTCCGAAGCGAAGTAGACGGTGCCGGGCTCCGAGGAGGACCAGCCCTGGTAGAATGTGGTGATGCCGATCGGGTCACGGGCGGCAATGGTGCGGTCCTGCTTTTTGTCGTACAGGACGAACGAGAACATGCCATCGAGGTGGTTGGGGGCGTCGGTGTCGTACTGAGTGTACTGCAGGAAGATTGTTGTGAGCTTCATGATCGCTCGCCGACGCGTAGTGAGTCACTCAAGACAGGGGTCTTACCAGAGGGATGATGACTTCGCAATCCGAGGTGGTCTTGAAGTGGTACTTGCCGTGGAGGTTCTTTCGGATCGATCGATGGTTGTAGATCTCACCGTTGACAGCGAGGATGATGGAGTCATCGGCGTTGGTGAGGGGCTGGGCGCCAGACTCTGTATAAAACGGTTAGGAGGCGAAACCGGAGAAATGGCGAGGGAAGGGGTAGCGACTCACCGACGCCGACAATGCTGAGACGCTCATGGCAGAGGACTATAATCAAAGGTCAACAAGGCCAATGGCACATTTTGGAGATCAATTGACCTACTGGTGTTGTTGGAGATGACGCTTCCGCCTGGACGCAGCTCAGTATTTACAATTCGTTTTGAATGGGATGATCAGCTCAGCAGCAACTCACTCCAATCGGGGCCACGGTGACGAATCCTGCGACAATCGGGTCAATGCCTGAGGTGGCAACGGAGGCAAGGAGCAGGAAGGCACTTACGCTTTCGAGAGTCGAAGCGCAGTCGGCTTGAACTTCTGGACGTCGGGATGACTTTGTCACGTTGGCAGCGTCAGCTCACAGATCCAGGTACGTATGGGTTTTGCGCGGGGCCGAGTGTGCGTGCAAGGGCGAATTCAATGGCGGGGTGAAATTGATGCCCCTCCAGATCCATGTCGCGTAGGCCGAGCTTCGCAGGGTGCATGCGACAGCAGCATCGCAAGCGGGCAGCGGCCGAGGGGGGAAGGACGAACAAACTTACCGATGACAAGCAAAGATCCCACACATGATTGCGGTTTGCGAAGGAACAGAGACGGTTCAACACCACAAAAAACAGGATACACGGATCTTGAAGGAGGAGAGGAAAGAGTGGGAGGGGAAGGGAAAGAGAGATAAGTCGAGAGGGCGCGCAAAGTGATTAAAGAAAAAGAGGAGTCATCCAGCAAAACTCCACCCAAGAAGATGGTCCGGCACAGGCAAAAAAAAGTGGAAGCCAAACCGCCGGCTGTCTAATCCACCAAGCCAAGAGAATGGCCACCGCCATCAGGCTCTTGAGAACAAGCTACCTTTGAGTACATGGCAATCCGTGCGATAGCCTTGCTGGCTGCTCGTTCCTCACTGGTTCTTCTTCAACTAGGTACCTAGGTAGCTCTTCCCCCTGCTGATAGCGGCCGCGCCTTGATCCTACAATAACTGATAGCCGACCTTGAACGTTCTGGCTTGCTGGCCCGGCTCCGGCCCAGGACCCCATGGCGGCGGGCACCCTCCCGTTCGGTGTCTGACTCCAAAACCCGCTAATTAATGCCCCCAGGCCATCCCGTCCCCAAAGAATGCCGTTCGATGCAACGGGGGCGGCCGACTTCGGCTGGTAATTCGCCTGACTCTATTGGCGGCTGCCAGAAAATCCCAAAGTCCGCCAGTCAATTACATAAATGACCCTGCGCCATCGATAAGAGCTCCGGAAACCGTCCTGCTATGACTCGGTGGGGGGCCGGGGGAAAATGCTGGGAGTACGTAGTGGGCAACCGCCAGCTCAAGGCTTGGTTATGCGTGTGTAGTGTTGTTATGGCCCCGTTGGTTGGGGCGCGACGCTGCGTACATAATCGCGTGTGTCTTCTTCTGGTGCGCTTGGCCTCACGAGAAGTCTTGGGTCGTGGGGTGAAGCCGCCACCAGCCCGCGCCGTCAGTGGGAGAGGCGACTGGAAACGTGGGGATCCTTCATTCGGGCCGTCGGCGTGACTAACAATATATCTTGTACAAGCTATGTAGCTCATACGCATGTGCGTGTTCGTTTCAATACTACCATGATATCCACATGACAATCAAGCCCCAAGCAAGTGATGCAATCCAGGGCATAATTAGTCTACCTAGGAGGCGTGGTGGGGCAGAAACGTCAAAAGCAAACCAGCCAAAAGGTTCCGACAACGCAGCGCGAATGATTCACCCAGATTGCCGGAACCGGGAATGAAATCCGGAAATGGACCCTCGCCTCGCCTCTGAATGATAACAGTAGGTGCATAGAAATGCCTTTCATATTCACGACACTCGTCTCGGTTGGAGATCTTGTTCTTCGATAGCCAGAGAGAAGCATATGCCGCATCGATCCCAGTTCATCCAAGCATCGTAATGTTCCTTCGGCCGCATATCAAGCAGTAATTTTCGCCTTGGTATCCCCTTAAACGCCGTAGCCAGACATCCCTAACAAAGTGTCTAAAGTCGTGCCGCCCTGAAGCCAACCGCTGCCCTCATGGGGCGGGGTTATCACGGACCACACGGCGGATCCGCTTCTCGTACTCGACGCGGTCCCTCTTGAAGAGGTTGTATGCGTCCGCCTGGGCGGGAGACTCGGGGTTCGGGTCGTTGAGCAGGTCCTGGATGCCCAGGAGGATCTGCTTCACCGTGATGGCGGGCTTCCACGCCTCCTCCTCGTTGAGGATCGAGAGGCAGACCGTGCCGGATGGGTAGACGTTGGGGTGGAACAGCGGGGGGACAAATTTGCCTGGAGAACTTTTCAGTAAAATGGCCTCTGTTGGGGGTTCGTTTCAGAGGGGGCCGTGATGCTCACATTTGGGAGGTTTCGTGGGGTACTCTGCAAAGATCAGTCAGCGTCCGCCTTACAGCATGGGAATGGCGGGCTCATCGTAGACACTCACCGTCGGGAAAAGCAATGGTCAGTTTGAACAGACCGCCCTCCCAAATCGTCTTGTCCTTTCCGGGGATTCCACATTCCCAGTTCTTGACGTCCAACACACCCTCCTTGGTGCGCGCGGGCTTCGCATAGAAGCCAAAGGGATGATCCCTCCGCCACTGCTTCCTGCTGGGCTTAGCATGCCATCGGTAGCCAACGAAGGTGACATGAGGCTTACCTCTCCTCCTGTAGACGATTCTGGCACAGTGCCATGTCGGTCGTTCGGTCGCTGTATCGCTAACGGCGTCCGGTTGGGTGTGAGCGAAGAGCAGTCGCGAGGCAAACGACGTCACGAGGGCTCGCGAGACGAGAAGTGGTGGCGTAGTCAGGCGCCGGCAGGTGATGCAAATCAGAGACGGTTGCTAAGATGCAACCAGGAGTCTTGTGGTGTTTTGCAGTGGGGGTGGGCGGCGCAGGTGAGAGCGTGAGACGACAGGAGTGAGAGAATCGGATCGAAGAAAGCTAGAGGCCTGAGGCCGATTACGCATGGGTTCACGACGATTGTGAATGATTCGATCCACCCGCCACAAACGAGGCGACCGTCGTTGGGTGAAAAGTGGCACCAGTGCGCCAGCATCTTGAGCACACACTAACCAGCACGTTAAGCACACACCAACTGGTACCAGCCAGCATCAACCAGCGCCTGCCAAAGCCGTCTGCGGCCCCAACGCCGAATCAAACCTGAGTAGTACGCCAGGGCCACCTGGAGATCGCCTGGAGCAGCGCTGTCCCAGTCCCAGGCTGCTAGGGTTGCCAGGGCCGCCCTGTCGTCTCCAGACCGATTCTTTTTGGCGGGGTCACCACTGACCGGGTCCCAGTCCAGTGGCACTATGACAGTGAGTGAAGGGCTGCCACCAGCCCAAAGGTTTAGTCCAGCCACCTAGGTAGGTACCGAGCCAAGGTACCTAATGGAGGGGCCTCGGCTCTCTGAGGCGGGCAGGATGATGTGGTCATCCACGACCGCACCCGGCGCACCTTGAAATCAACATTATTTCATCCTCACATCACCGCGCCAGCGCCCGCCTCCTCCTCCGTCCCTGGCGCAGCTGCACTGCACGCCGAAGCCCAGTCTACTCTTTCCCCTCACCTCCCTTGCGTCCTGTTCGCTGTCTCCCACGCTCATCCCCGGGCGCTGTGTCGGTGTCTAGCTTGTGCATGTGTGGCTGTCTGAGCCGGTGAGGAAGTTGCTATCATGGACGCAACAAAGGACGCAAAGGACGGCGCGAAGAATGAGGATGCCAAGCCTGTAGCAGAGGACATCATCGTTCCTGTGTCAGACATTCCGGAAGCTACTGCCACAGCTGCTCTTCCCCAGACTGCTCCCGACTCCGCGACCCCGGCACCTCTGACTGAGACCACAATCTCAGTTGAGTCAAAGCCTACCGAAGCTGGCCCTGGCGAGCCGACGCCAGTCGAGTCAAAACCTGTCGAGGTCCACCCTGCTGAGATAGAGCCCTTGGAATCAAAACCAGTCCAGACGACATCAGTCGAGGTCCCACCAGTTGAGGCACCACCTGCCGAGACGAAGGCTGTCGAGGAGGTGCCTGTTGAGTTGAAGCAGGTAGAAGCAACGGCTGAGGAGAAACCTGTCGAGGAGAAACCTGTCGAGGAGAAGCCTGTTGAGGAGAAGCCTGTCGAGGAGAAGCCTGTCGAGGAGAAGCCTGTCGAGGAGAAGCCTGTCGAGGAGAAACCCGTTGAGGAGGCTCCAATTGAGACGAAGCCTGCCGAAGAGAAGCCTGCCGATGAGAAGCCTACCGATGAGAAGCCTGCCGATGAGAAGCCTGCCGATGAGAAACCGGCTGAAAAGGCGGTAGTCGAGGCGGAGGCCGTTGAGACAAAACCTCTTGAGGTGAAGCCAATAGATGAGGCGCCTGTCGAAGCCCAGTCTATCGCTGTAAAGCCCGTTGAAGCGATCCCATTCCAGATTACACCCGCCCAGGAGGTTGAGGATTTCTCAGACCCGGATTCGGATGACCTTGATGACTTGGATGGTACGTCGCAAATAACCTGAGAGCCCGTCCGCAGTTATTAACCCTCACCAACAGATATGCTCGATGACTTCTCGACCGTCAAGTTGGACCCGAAGCAGTCGCCTGGGGCTCCCAGTTTGGGGAAGCCAGAGACAGCCAAGGACGCTGCCCAGGGGAAGCAAACAGAGCCCGAGGATGCCTTCTCAGAAGAGGACTTCGCGAAGCAACTACAAGCTGGCATGGCTGATCTATTGGGCGAGCTCGAGAAATCTGTACGTTGGCGTCTTCAGATCACCTAATTGGCACTAACATCGTCACAGCCCGATATGCAAGCTGAATTTGAAGACATCTTCAAGCAAATTGCTGCTTCAGAGGGAACATCAGACCCCACCATCCCCAGCGGCTCAAGCAACCCCGCTCCCCCACAGCCTTCCGCCGAGGATGCCTCTTTCCAGGACACCATCCGAAGGACCATGGAGCGCATGCAGAATTCAGGTGACCAGGCCACTGCGGCAGCGGCCTCGGGTGGCGGCGACGACTTCATGTCTGAGATGCTGAAGCAGCTTTCCTCGGGCGATCTCGGTGGACTCGGCGGCGACGGCAGCGAGGAGGAGTTCTCCAAAATGCTCATGGGCATGATGGAGCAACTCACTAACAAGGAGATCCTCTACGAGCCTATGAAGGAGCTCGATGACAAGTTCCCCAACTGGCTCGCTAAGAACCGCAGCACCACCTCGAAGGAGGACTTGAAGCGGTACGAAGAGCAGCAGTCAGTGGTGCGCGAGATCGTGGCCAAGTTTGAGGAAAAGACGTACTCGGACTCAAATGCTACGGACAGAGAATTCATCGTAGACAAGATGCAAAGGGTACGGCATTTCGTCCTAACCACACTTCACGGAGGCTCATGGCTAACCACAATCACAGATGCAAGCAGCAGGATCCCCTCCCTCGGATCTAGTTGGAGATATGGCGTCAGCGCAGGAGGCGTTGAACCCAGGTGATGAAGCATGTAATCCTCAGTAAATACCAAGTCTGGATGTTTTATCCACGCTCTATATACCCTTAACGTGGATGCTGTACACAGCCAATGAAATATGACAAGCCATGGTGTCGCCCAAACTCCAAGTCCCCGGCCGTGTTGTCCCAACGCCAAATTGCCAGATTGCCAGAATCAAAACGGTTGCTTTCAGCAAATCATATCATCTTCGCCGTTGATGTCCATCTGGTCTAATGATTGGTGATGGAAGGCCGGTTGATGTTGTTCTTGCGAGACAAGCTCGGCAAATATGTCGTCATAATCTTCGTCGGACATGATTGTGGAGGGTGGTCGACGTGATGAAGATGTCGATTGCTCCTCGTAAGACGCAAGCATGGCTTCGAGCTCCTCCTCCTCCATCGTGTCGTCAACCATCATGTCATCATCCTCTATAATATCCGGCTCCTCCTGTTGGAATGACATGGCGTCCTCGATGTCTGCCTCTGAGAACTCGGGCGCGTCGCGGGATAGTTGACCCTGGTCCGCAAGCCAGCTCGATTTTAGCAACTATTATCAACAGTCAGTATCACGGTTCGCGTCTCGTTACTGGTCATCTTACCTGTCCCTCGATATCTCGCCTCTGCCATGACTTCTCCTCGCTCTTTTGTCGGACATTCTGGAGGAAGAGCTTCCGTCTGCCGTCTTGAGCATCCTCGCGCCTTCGGATGACCGGGTTTGGGCGCGTCGGGCGCGAAGCAAACTTGAACTTGAGGGGCTGGATAGGTGATGATTGTACTTGTCGTTGTGGGAGCGTATTCTTGTCAATTGGCGACAGTGGTGATGAGGCGCGAACGGGGGAAGATGAAAGTGGTGAGGGCACGGCGGGGCGATGGTCCCAGGAGAAGATCGGGGCAGGGGCGAAGGCCATCATCTTGTCCGTTGTGCGTTTGTTGTATGATTGTTTCATAGACCAGAGACGGAAAATAGAGCGTGCGTGATTGCAAAATGTCTAGGGCAAATGGTGTGGTGTGATGAGGAGTGGGAGAGTGAGTCTGGGAGAGTGAGTCGGGGAGAGGGACGGCGAGGAGGGAGCATAAGTTAGATTGACGCCGCCTTGACGCGGTTCTGTCACGGGCGCGTGGTCACGTGCAGTGCGTAAATAAAGTGATCAGTGCGGGACTTGCCAGGGCACCGTGTACTTCGTACCTTCCCAGGCAGGCGCCGTCAAAAAAGTTGGTGGGGCTCCGAGGTCCGGCCCCAGCCGAATTGGCGACCTGGACGGACGGAGGCAATCGGTGAATCGGCACACCGAATAGAAAAAACTGGCGACGTTGACGACATTGACGGCATGAGCTGAAGCTAACATCTTCGATTCCGATACCACGAACCTCCAGCCTCTTTGTCGACTTAGAATGAGGAATCACGCTCTGGCGCATACTCGTTCTCGCTGTTAAGAGCACCGGCGCCCAGATGAACGTATTTTCTGTCTCTGCCTTTGCCACCCGCATTGGCGCTCGGCCATGGACCTGCTCGACCTGCCGGAGCCAATTGGTTCGCAGCAAACCCTTTCAACATATCGGCGCAAGGCGGTTCGCCTCGAGTCGGGGGTCGCGGAGAAGCAATGAGCGCGGGGGACGTTCCGGCCGAGTTATACTCTACGCCTCGACAGGCACAGCGGCCACAATAGGCGCAGGTGCGCTTGCCTTTACCGAAGACATCAAGAACGGCTACGAGGCCGCGGAGAGAACGGGCAGGGTGGCGGCGGCACTGGCGATCTGCATCAATGAGTATACCGCCCTTCAGCCGTTGTGCGCATAGACTCTAGGCTAATAAGGCGGCAGCTATCGGACGACGTTGAATGCGCGAGCGACCACCGAGGACCAGGGCGAGCAAGCTGTGTTGCTGAATTCATGTCATAAGCGATGTGCCGAGCGCACTCTAGTTGTCCTGGAGAAAAACGGAGGCATCTTCATCAAACTCGGGCAACACCTGGTATATCTCCATTGTCCCTCTTTGGCTCTCACTATAGCTAACCCAGGGCTTTAGAGTGCCATGAACTACCTCCTCCCGCCGGAATGGACAACGACCTTCATCCCGCTACAAGACAAGTGCCCTGTGTCGTCCTTTGAATCAATCGAGGATATGTTCCGTCGAGATATAGAGGAGGACCTTTGGGATCACTTCTCAGAGTTCTCGAGCGAGCCCATGGGCGCCGCTTCACTGGCGCAAGTACATCTAGCGACCATCAAGGAATCCGGGAGGAAAGTCGCCGTCAAAGTCCAGCATCCAGAGTTAGAGGCATGGGCTCCACTCGACCTCGCCCTGACGAGGTATACGTTTTCCACTCTGAAGCGATTCTTTCCTGAGTACGACCTAGAGTGGCTATCTGCCGAGATGGATGTTTCTCTGCCCAAGGAACTGGACTTTCAAGAGGAGGCCGTCAACGCCGATCGTATGAGAGACCATTTCGCCAAGATTCCCGCTTTGCCTCTCATCATCCCTGAAGTTATCTGGGCAAGGAAGCGCATCCTTGTCATGGCTTGCGAGTCTGGGCACCGCCTGGATGACCTCGAATTCCTGGACAAGAACGGCATCGACCGTGACGAGGTATCCGCCACGCTCGCCCGCATTTTCAACGAGATGATCTTCGGCAACAATGCGCCCCTACACTGCGATCCCCACGGTGGAAACATTGCCATCCGCAAAAACACGTCCCGTCGCAGCCTAGGCCGTGGTCCGAACTTTGATGTGATATTGTACGACCATGGTCTATACCGAGATATTGAACTCCCCCTTCGCCGGTCCTACGCCAAGATGTGGCTCGCCGTCATTGATGGGGATATGGACCGGATGAAGAAGTACGCTCACGAAGTAGCTGGCATCACCGATGAGGATTTCCCTCTCTTCGCTTCAGCCATCACTGGTCGGGACTACAGCATCATCAGCAAGGAGGGCTCTATCCTCCAGACCAGAACCCCTGATGAGCAAAAGACCATGAGCGGCGCGCTCCAGGACGGTCTCATTGTGGACTTGGTCGGACTGCTCGGCCGCGTGCCTCGCATCATCCTACTCATCCTCAAGACGAACGACCTGACCCGCAGCCTGGATGAGAACCTCCAGACACAGCAGGGCCCGATTCGCAGCTTCATGATTCTCGCACGGTACTGCTCCCGCACGGTCTTTCACGAACAGCTCGATCAGATTAGGGGTCGCGGATCGCTGCTGTGGCCACCCAATGCCCTGCGTCTGTTCGCCGCCTGGATCGGTTACCTGCGAGTCGAGGTCAAGCTGGAGGCGTTTGAGCTGTGGTTGGGTGTCAAGAGAGTGATGGGTCTAAAGGGGGTTGAGTTTTCAAGTCCACTTTTGAAGAATGACACTTAGAGTCACATATCTATATAGAATCGTATATAACTGAATGCCCGAAACGATCATTATCCCCACATAAATCAGTATCTGGACTGGTCATTGCAACGTGGCTACCCTACACATCTTGGTTTTCGCAACGCAGTTTCATTAAACTCGAGCCTGATTATGCCCGCTATGTCATTCTCACATTCTGGTAATTGAATTTCTCCTTTGGTTTCTTTTCTGCCAACTCCACACATTCGGTGATAGCAAACTGATGGTTGGTCGTGTGGAAATTATGTCAGCTTTTAGGGTATCGCAGTAACTTCACCAATACGCGTTCCGCGATCAGAGTCAATACGCGCGACAGGCAAGCCAGTTAACCCATAGCACTCACAAAGCAGGCAAATAGAGCTGGAGGCACCGCTAGCTGTGCAACTGCGTTCTGGCCTCTTTCACTGCTAAAATCGACGCGGAACTTCAGTGCATTCACAACAGTTAGTTACAACGGGCATTGAAGAGCACAATAATCTACGATATTGGATCCAGAGACACGAAAGCAAGACATGAACAATTAGAAACAAAATGCCTTCCAATAATTTATTCAGGTACACTGAACAATTACAGTTTCTCCGATTTCCTTCAACACGGCTTCGCCGTCACATGCCAGCCGGCCCGGCGGTCCAGTCACAACGCTCTGATTTCCCTTTTAGGAAAACTACACAAAATCCCTCAACCACCACCACCGGCATCATTCAGAAAACACAATAACGATACCGAGCTTCAACAAGAACAACTGGTTCCGTGGTCTAGCTGGTTATGGCATCTCGTTAACACCGAGAAGGTCCCCGGTTCGAGCCCGGGCGGAATCACATTTTTTGCCTCCTGAGCAAAACAACATCACCACGCATCACCACTTGCACGCCTAACCCACCCACCACCCAATCCAACCCCCCAGTCCAGCCTATGAACCCGTAGTGTTTAGGGCCAAAGGGGAATAGGAGCCCCGCTTTCAACTTTTGTTTTTGTGCTTTGTGATAACAGAAAACACCCCGGCACATGAGGCACATACGGTGCTCCTCCTTCTATCAAACAAAGCAGCTTGGGTTTCGTGGTCTAGTTGGTTATGGCATCTCGCTCACACCGAGAAGGTCCCCGGTTCGAGCCCGGGCGGAACCATACCCTTCACAGGACAAGCTACTCTTCGGTTCCGTGGTCTAGTTGGTTATGGCACCTCGTTAACACCGAGAAGGTCCCCGGTTCAAGCCCGGGCGGAATCACATCCCCTCAGGGATATATCAACAGCGTCCTTGGTTTCGTGGTCTAGCTGGTTATGGCATCTCGTTAACACCGAGAAGGTCCCCGGTTCGAGCCCGGGCGAAATCATTATTTTTGGTTCTTGATGCTCTTTGCTGGGGTTGTTGATGATAGCCTCCATCGGTTGTTGAGCATCGGGAAGCCAACAAAGAGGAGGGAGGGTATGACACCGGAGGCTCACGAGCACTGCTCTTAGGGGAATGTTACTTAAACGAACAGCAAGGAAGAGCACTCCTCCAGCAGAATTTGTTATCCAAGAGGGTATCAAAACGCTCTGATAGAAACCTATACACCGTTTGACCAGCTCATCAACCACAATGCGACGGGAAGCCCAAGTCCATTCGCGCGTCACCCTTCAGTTATTACCTGTCCATCCAAGCGTGGCTGAACCAACCTGATTAAGTCCTCAGGTAACTGTCTTAACCCAGTTCGTTTCTAGTGTCTCCTTCCTAACATCATCATCTCCCATCAAGGTGCTTCAAACAGCCCTGTAGGTCCTCGGATAGTGATAGTTTCTTGCTGTGGCGGGTGAACCCAGTCTGGGCTTGGCAACTTGGGCCTGAGTTCCCCTAGTGGTACTTGCGGGCTCCGCGTATATGCACCGCCGCAGACAGCTTTCTTTTGGACCCAGCGCCTCCAGGCCAGGAGCCCCAAAACACCGAGTACCGCGATCCTACACAGCATGGAGCCAACGGCGATGCCTACGAGACCTCTAGTGGACAAGCCTGGATTTGGTGTTGAATTGGGATCTGAATCTGCGGAGGATGTTGCTGTCGCTGCCGCTGCCGATGTCGATATTGATGTCGTTTCGGAGGCTCGTCTGGTGACATTGAAGTCGTGGGTAGCAGCCTCAGCCTCAGCCTCGGCAGTTGAATTATTGGCATCGTAAAATAACATATAGAACACGGTGCTGTCACCTTCTTCAAGGTCGCTCAAGAACCCACTGAGATTGACTGTCCACAGATAACTCGTAGATCTCTCGTTCACTATAGTTCCAGTCAGCTCAGTCGTAATATTGGCCCTTGTAGCACGCTGCGCCCTTACACATGATTGACTGATTAAGCCTCCAAGTAGGTGATATGCTGGGATACGATTGACACAGCTAAAGATCCATCTTCTCGAGATTCGAACTCCATCGCACGTCAACAAAGTCTCCGATGTGGTAAACTGGATTGTTGCGTGAAGACTCCCCAGCACTACCGCTGGGGGGCTTGGAAAATCGACTTTTAGACCGCACTGCTGGGAGCGCGAAGAGTAAAAAGTCTAACAGCACGAGCAGATGCATGGCGGGTCGAGGTGTTACGGAATTAGACGCTCAATCTTGATCCGAACGATCTGCGAAATCCGGGGGGAGTTTTCAACAAGAAAAGATGAACCGAAATGTGAGCAGAAATCCGGTGAGTCTCACTTTGCCGGTGGTAACCCTTACTCCTTGTCCCAGATCGATCAGGTACTCCATAAGAAAGACCTGTCACCTTAGGTACCGTGATGTGACAATGCATGTACATCCGTCCCAGACTCGAGGGGTTTCTAAAATAGGACTGCTCGGCGAATGATGTAGGGAAAGACGTATACTGCCGTCCATGAGCCCCAGCGGGGAGGTAGAGAAAGCGGCAGGACAGTGATATGTGCTATGTAAGCGGCCTAGAGCAACACCACTGTGATGGCCAAGCTGCCCTCCTAATCTGTTTGTGATCCGCTTCTGTACTACGCAATGCTTTTCAGTTTGTGTCCTCACTGATTCGAGGCACAATCGAGGATGCCTTACTGGCTTCGGATGTTGACATGGTGACACCGTCTCAGGCTGAGTATGCAGCTTATGTTGCTCAGAAAGTGAGGCGTCCCCTTGTTTCTAACCTGTGCCTCCGTTAGCCCCAGGCATGTCTGAACTCGGCAACGGAAGAGGTAACCTGCCAGCCCGAGTTGTTGGGCAAATCTCACAAAGGTTGACTGCTTGACAATGGATGACTTCAGAAACAATGGCATGCGGTTGAACACTTTCTCATAGGCCCGTGGACGCAGTAAGCGGTTGTGACACGAGACCCGAGCCCTGTGGCAGTGTCATTTGATGTATCGTTGAGACCTTGCCGTTGTGTTACCTTGATAAGCAGGCACGGTCAATGGACCACTTGAAACCTCCCTATGTCTTCGACTCAGTATAAAACACAGGTGGCGAGTTTACAGTGTCTCACTTATGAGTTCGGTGGGTACCTGGTGTGAAGAGGTTGCGTTTCATGGTTCGTCTTCACTCAGCTTCCACTCGCAAATTGGTTGCCTCATTTTCACGACATGGGTTTTCTGATGTATCGTCAGTTCGACATTCTCGGAATTTATGAGTCAATTCCCACAGAAAATTGCCAATTAAAACCAAGCTATTTTAGTTGAATGTCAAAGTCCGGCTCTTGTATCTCTATAACGCCGGATGTTGACAATATGGTGGGCCGTCGATTGATAGGGGATGAGATCCTTGGAGTGGGGAGGTTGGGTCCGCCGCCATGGATCGGTCAGGGAGCAAGGAACCCCTAACCCAACAAGGCCCTGATTCTACTCTATGGCATATCAGTAGGTAGAAATACGTAATGCACTCCCGGTTGTTAAATAATTGTAAATGCTTAATTGCAAATGAATCATCATCGTAACCCATTGCTGTGGAGTAGAGGTCGTGAGACTGTTGCGCCACAGCTCCCCAAGCCTGATAGGATTGGCAGTCCCGTCCCGTGTGAGGCAATCCGGATCGCTGCACATGCATTCAGAGAGACGGAAACGGCCTGAAACCTATTACTCATATTCTTCCACCAGCTTGTAATGAGTAACAGACCACATTGCCAGGCAAGGTATTGAATGATATTGCGATGTGGCGTCAAGGGTCATGGTGAGCCACAATTATGGAGACGCTCGCCGCATTAACTACGCGGGTCGATGCGTCGCGCTCGCGCATCAGCACCAAAACCGCGTGGCGCGTCAAGCTGGCCGCCCCCCACAAACCACTTAAACCTCCGCCCAAGCCCACCAGCTTCTATTCCTCAATCCTCCATCCACAACACCCATCTCTCACCTTCCTCCAACATCCCGTTTTTGAAGCATTGTTCTTATCTTTGGTTCATTTGCCGACTTTAATATTCCCAATCAGTATTCGCCACTGTGTTCGCCATGTCTTCACGCGCCTCGTCCCCCATGCTGGGTGGTTCTCCCGAGCCTTTGACGCCGCGATCCAAAATCAGAGCACTTTATGCAACCATTGAAAGCAGTGATGAAGAGTCTTCTCCTTCAACCAAGGACACAAAGAACAAGGCATTCAACTCAACACAACTAGAAACCCGATCCATCGGCCTACCACGATTATCAACAAATAGCGTCGAATCCGACGAGTCTGATGAGGTGATCCGACCAAGAGGGCGACTCGCGTCCAGGATGCATGGTGTTACCCGACAGGCAGAGAAGAACACCACAGAAACCTGCCGAGAGCGTGTCAAGAAGATGCTCGCACTCGAAGAGCAAGAGGCCGAGAAAACGCGTGATGTCAGCATAGCCGACGCCGAAGACGAAGACAACCAGCTCCCAATTGTACCTCGGAGGCTGAAGCGCAAGCTCATTCAGGCACCCACAACCGACGACACCACACGAGCAACCAGGTCACCCAGTCCTGGCCTCTTCGTATCCTCTCCCGTTCGCCTCTCACCGTCAAAATCCGTCAACAATGCCTCCGACTCAGATGTTGATCTCCCAACTCTCAAGTCGGATCGATTCAAGGCTCTCGTTGAGCGTAAGAGACAAGAACGACTTGCTCGGGAAGCTAAAGAGGAGGCTCGCAACGCAGAGAGGCGCGCTCAGCAAGAGAAGATTGCATCTGAACTCGACCAGCTAGCGTCCGACGACGATGATTCCGGCATCACAGATGACGAGGGTGGCCGAAAACTTACGCAGGGCCCCCGCCCGTCAGCACGCAAAGCGAGCAAGAAGGCCATCGAGGATATGAACCGAGAAACCCAACGGATGGCGAGAAACATGCAGCTTGCACACCAAGCTAAGACACGAAAGAAGATCACCAAGAGCAGCCTCTTCCAACGCTTCAACTTCCGACCAGCCGGCGAACCCGAGCCTAAGACGGCGAGCTCAAGTCGACCCACAAGCTCTCATTCAGATGTTGAGATACAGGACGCCGACACACCCCCAAGCTCTCCACCAGTTGCGAAAACAACCACATTGATGGAGTCAGACGGCGAGCCTGAGGGAGCAGAACTACCTTCTGTAGATGCCTTGGCGTCGTCCCTGAGTCTGCGTCTTCACAAGGGCAAGGGCAAGGCTGTTGAGGTCACAGAACAGCCCAAGTCATCTCCAACCCCTAAGGTCAGGCGTCAAGTTCGCGTCAAGCTTCCTCCCGTGGCGGCAAATATCACACTTCTCGACTCCGAAGATGAGCTAGAAATTACTACGTCAACCAAGGACAAGGTCAAAGCCGTGTTTGATAGCATCCCATCCAAGAAGGCACAGGAGTCCCACTCTCTGCAGGCTCTGCGAGCACTTGCCCAGGTCAGATCTCCCGGCCGGGATCACCGACGAAGACGCACCGACACCCACGAAATGACAGCTGGCGAGCTTCAGGCTTCTCTCCAGCAAAGGGCCAGGCAACAGGCCAAGCTAGAACGCGAACGTCGACTTGGTATGCTCAAGGCTCAGGGTGTAGTAATCCAGACAGCGGAGGAGCGTGAGCGTGAGATGCAAGAGGTTGAAGACATCGTGGCCAAGGCACGGGATGAAGACCATAAGCTCATGCAACAGGAGCGAGAGGAGATGAAAAAGGAGAGGATGGAGAGTGGAACAATTGACCCGCTAGCCTGGGATGACAGTGACGATGAGGAGTACCGAGCCTCTGGCGATGAGGCTGATGCTGAGGTATCTGCCATTGAGTTGTCGGGCTCTGAAGAAGATGAGGACGAGAATGAAGAGGAAGAGGCCGAGAGCAACCCCATTTTCGAGGATGAAGCCGAGGATGCGGAGGTAGCCGACGAGGATGTTCAAGATAAGACTCCTGTGGCTAGCCAAGACATGGACGAAGATGTCGACGAGCTGCCAGTCCTACCCAAGCGACGTGCACGAAAGCAAGTCGCCATCATCACGGACGACGAGGACGAGGATGACGTTGAGGCCACTCCACGGCCGAAGACGGCGTTCAAATCACCTACCGTCCCTACCACCCAATCTCCTGCCGCCCCCACTTCGGTGCTGCGATCAGCAAAGAAAACCTTCATCCCTGGACTGCCTGTGCAAGGGCCTGCCGGCCTTGGCCTCACCCAGATGTTTGCCGGAACTATGGATGACAGCCAGACAGGGCCTGCTAGCGGGCCGACGCAATCCATGATGCCTGACTTCGACAACTTCCCGGATTCGAACTTCTCTGCCACCATGGACGACCCCGAAGACATGGTCGTGGACAGCCAGAGGGAGGAGACTCAGAGGGTGACCCAGGGAATCCAGCTCAACTTCTCCCAGTCACAGATGCGCGGCCTAGACAGTCTCTTACGCGAGGATTCGATTACTCAGTTCTCCGAGATGGTCGAGCTATCCCAAGACGGCGGGTTCCAAGACTATACTCCCATCAAGGACAGGTTTATCGAACCTCCCGTGTCCACTGTCGAGACGGTCATGATCGATCAAAATGAAGCCGGCCCAGACTCGCCGCTTGTCCGCCGGGGCCGCCTCCGACGGAGAATGGAAACTCCCTTGGTTGAGCAGACTCCTGAGCCAACTGGCACACGGAAGCCTGAGACAGCCTTCAACATGTTGAATGAAGGTGCCAAGAAGGAGAAGAAACGTCAGCTCAAGGATAGCTTCAACCTGAAGAAGAGCAAGGCCAAGGAAATGGTCGAGGAGCAGGCTGAGGAGTCTGAAGATGAGTATGCTGGTCTGGGTGGTGTCGACGGAGAAGACAGCGACAATGAATCAATTGCTTCAGTCAAGGAGATGATTGACGATGCTGCTGGAAACAATGTCGACGATGCCAAACTGGCAGCATTTTATGCGTAAGTTGACCGCCTCTTAACTCATATTGCAGCTCAAGTTAACATTTACAGGGACCGCGAGCGTGTCGAGGATGAGAAGCAGGTCAAGAAGCTTTACAAAGATATCACAAGCGGATTGCTTCGACGCAAGCGTGGAGCGGACTACGACCTCTCTGACTCGGATGACGACGGCGAGGCCCGCCGCCGTATGAAGCGTCGTCAGTTCGCCAAGAGGCAGAAGGCGCTTTTTACGGATGAGCGTGTCAAGAAGATTGCCGAGAACCCCGGCAACCAGGCCTTCCTCCGCACCATCGAGGATCAAGGCAGTGATGACGAGATGGACTTCCTCGGCGCCATCGACCAGCCTATGGAGGAGTCGCAGCAGTCTCAATCCCAGGACGAGGAGAACGCAAAGCAGCAGACCATCCCGGACAGCCAGCCGCGTAAGCCTCTGGGCACTTCAGGCGACAACCGATTATCTACCCAGATGAGGAGGACTAAGGATGGCAAGAAGCCATCCAACATCGGAGAGGTCCGCGAGACGCTATCGAACCTGTTGGAAGAGACGCATAGCACTGCCATTCCTGCCACCGACGCTGGCTCTGATAGCGAGGATGATGAGCATATGTCGCCAACTCGCAGTGACAAGGAGAACCACGAGCCGAACCCTCGACGTGGCCGGGTTGCCGTGGTTGACCGCATCAGCCTGAAGCGGAACAGCTCATCTGTCTCGACTACATCGGCAAACCTCGCCTTCGCGACCGCTTCGTCCTCTGCCTTCAAGGTCCCCGCGCTCCTTCGTCGCGCAACCACCAACTCGCTCATGTCGGGCTCGTCTTCCTCCAGCACTGGGGTGTCGACGCCCTCGAGCGGATTCGGTGAGGAGACCAAGATCAAGAAGAACGCGGGCAAGAGGAGTGGCGTGAATGCGTTCGCGCGGGACAGCGAGAGGAGAGCTCGTCTTGAACAGAGTGAGCGGAGGAGAGAGGAGAGAAAGATCAAAGGCGCAGAGAAGAGAATTGGTGTTGTGGGAGGGCTACTGGGCAAGGGCACGTTTGAGTGAAGGTTGCATTTGGACGGCGTTAGGTTGTCTTTTACGGACAGTGTTTTTGGCATAGCGTTCATGGTCATAATCTCGAGCAACAACAATCGAGTAGTGGGTTACTTAGGGAGAGACAAGTCGGACATACCCATTTGATAGCGTTTTATTTTGCTGGTTTATAGTCATACATCATGTAAGACCTTGTCCTTTGATTGTGCCTCGTATTCACCTTGCATTCATCCCATCCCCGCGTTCATCCCCCTTTGTGGACTACCCAAGGAGTCTACGTTGATGGTTTCTCACACAAACGTGTATCACTGTTCAAGGACTGTCTACCCTAATCTAGATGGATGTTGGCCCAAAAAAAGATAGGGCGTACTCTTTTTATCATTTGGTCCTGGCCGGGTTCCTTATCCATGGCCTGTTTCCCTACTTCATCAATGTTTCGAGCGCTCAGTCGTTGCGGGGATTCCGAAACGGCGACGTTCTTGGAACTCGCCGTAATCCCCTTCCTCAAATTACTGCGGCGTCTCCTCGGAAAATTGTTGGATTGACAAGCAGCACAAGGTCATTGCCCCCAAGGCCGCCATTTAGAGCGGTGGTTTTACTTACGTGGTGGGATCGACAACAGCCTGGACAATGAAGCAACCCGGCTGGAGCTTAGGCCTAGGTGCCTTACCTCTGATTCAGCTCTTAAGTCTGGATGGATCTTGAACCGTATCTTAGGTTTGATCTTTCTTACCTAGGTCGGAACTTGGATCACCGAGTCACTTTTAGGAGCCGTACGTAGTGTGAGAGATGTGATATAATCAATTAGGATCCTATGACTATGTCGATAATTGCCTCTCTATTTTTGGCATATTCTTTTCAAATGTTTTTCTTGTTTTTTGATATTTTCACGCTGGCGAATGACATTCCGGGCACTCCTTTGTTGACTCACGCAATGGCATTTTACGGCAAAAGCGCCAACTAAGCAGAGCGTCTTGTACTTAGAAAAGCTTGTGCTCCAGAGTCATGTCTGACTCGGGCTGCAGACCAACACATGCGCGGAAGATGTTGGTCAGAGCGGCACGTTGCTTGGCGAGAGCGTTGACGACAGGAGTGCCGGGGGGAGTCAGGGGAGCCTTGAGCATGTAGCTCAGGACGCTGAGGACGCTGTGGAAGTTCTTGTATTCCGTGGTGGCGGCGCCGTCGGTGGAAGCAGCCTTCCACTGGATACGAGACATCATCTCGGCAACGACAACCAGGTCAATGATCAAGGGCGAGGCCAGAAGGGAGTCCTCGCAGATGTTGAACATGCTGGTTGCTGGTTAGCTTGGGGTGTTTCACGCAACAGCGGGTTGAACTTACGAGATGGTTTGGTGACCACCGAGGAAGATCTCAGCATAGTACTCATCCAGGGCACGCTTGTTATCGGCGACATTAGGCATGTACTTGATAACAACGCAGTGGTCAGGGTGCTCGCCCTCCTTGTACAGGACGCTGTTGGCCTCGACCATGTCGTCGACGACGTTGGACTTGGAGATCTCCTTGGAGCGGAACTGCTTCTGGGAGCTCAAGTTCTTGCCGTCATTGTTGCCGAGATGGTTGTAGCTGGCAATCGAGGTCAACTTGATACCGGCGTTGATGAGGAAGTCAACAAGAGCCGACTTCATCTTGGTCTGGCCGGACTTGAAGTCGTCACCTCCGATGAAGGAGTTGTGGCGCTCGGCCAGCTCAATGGCACCAGGAACAAAGGTGTTCTGGGGGGAGCCGTTGATGAAGGGGGTCTTGTCGAGGATACAGGCGACAGCGAAGACAGTGGAGGGAGCCACCTCCTCGTGACCCTGCTCAATGGACTTGAGCAAGTTGTCGGCGGTGTCGTTGACACCCTCAATGAGGTCGGCGTATCGCTCGGTGTTGGCAGTCCACATGACAATGACCTTGTCGAGGCCGTTGTTGGCCTTGAAGTCGCGGATGTCCTGGCGAAGCTTCTCGACGTGAGCCATCGAGGCCTTGGAGCCCTCGAGGACGTTGTCGGCGCGATCCTCTTGGTTGGCAGCAATAAAGTCGGGGTAGTAGACCGAGGGGAGGGGGACCATCTCAGCCATCTCCTTCTTGACGTGGGCCTTGAGGGTAGGCTCGAGAACCTGAGCGCGGTCCATGGCTTTGGCCAGGTTCATCTTGCTAATGTCCCAGCCGCCAATGACGAGGTCGTTGGGGTGAACCATGGGCAAGATGTTGTGGAAGGGGATGTTAACCTCTCGGTTGGTCTTGGGGTCAGTGCCCAGCTTGAGGGTTGAGCCCATGATGACGGAGCCGTAGTAGTTGGCCTCCTGGGGACCTTCCTTGGTCTCCCATGCGAGCTGACGGCGGTTGGCGAGAATACCGGCGGTGACGGTGGTACCGTTGTTACCGCCCCAGCCGACCAGCATCATACCGACCTTGGGGACCTTGCGGTCGACCTTGAAGTCGTAGAGGGTCTCCTGTGGAGTAGCAACATACCTGCCGTCGGCGGTAGTCTCAACCTTGGTGGTGCGATACGTGTACTTGGACTGGATTTCCGCATCGGTGTAGGTGACGTTGGGGGAGTTGACGGTGAAGAGGTCCTGGTGAGCCGTGGAGCCTCGGCCGTTGGAGTACGCACCCCCGTTCGAGGAGCCCGTGCCGACTTCCGCGTGAGGAGCCATGTTGACGATTATGGCTTTTCGTTGGAAGTTGGGTGGATTGTAGATGTACGGGTTTCTGAAGGATTAACGACCTTTACTGTTCAAAGGTCGAGTCCGCTTCTGCTCCAGAGGGAGAGCAGCGGGCTCCTGCGAACGGGTGGTGCGTCCTGAGAGGGAGGTTAGCATCATGGGTGTTATATTGAGCGGGTTCCTTGAGGCTTCTAGATCTCAAGAAGCCAGAAAGTCCCGCGGAGAGGGTACATACGAGTTGAGGAGGTTGGAAAACGTCTTGACGACGGAGTGATCGAGATCAAGCCTCGATCGTTATGGTTTGGTTGGCTTTGGTGGGGTGTCTGTTTGGCGGGGGAGCCGAGGAAACAACTCGATAGTTGATGAGACTACGGGAGTTTTGAAAAGGGGTAAAGGTGAAGCTGGAAGCTGGAGTTTTGGAGTGATTGGAAAATACTGGTGGTTGAGAAAAAAGTTGGGAAACAGAGAAGCTGGAGGGACGCGAGGGTTCAAATATGGTAGCCAAGAACGAGTACGACGGTTCGGCCTGGGTCGTGGGCGGTGAAGACGCGGCACTAGTGGGGTCGCGATAATCTTAGCGGTTGTTGGATGCAGTTTTTAGAGGGGAGGCTTTTTCATTAGGCTTGTTGAGGCACTGCTGCACGCTGCTGCACGCTGCTGCACACTGCAGACAGCGACTTGTGGGCCGTCCCACAACCACCCAAAGAGCCCAGGTTCCCAGAGGCGCTGTGGGCTGATTCGGATGCTGCGGAGGGGGCGGGCGGAGGGGGGAAATGGAATGGAATGTTTGTACATGTACGCTACAGGTCGCATTTCACTTGTGCGAGAGAACACCGAGGTTTTGTGGTTGTGGCTTCATGTCGAGTCCATAGAGGCCGAGTGACAAGATGCTTCACAGAGCGTACCTTGGAGAGACAGGCCACTACGAAGAGAGAAGCATGCGTGTGCTTCGGTTCGGGCACTTGCGGGATGACGCCAGCTCGCCAGCTCGCCAGCGCAGTCAGCTGCAACCAAGCGAGCTCAACCAAAACCAAATTGCAAACAGGCACCGGCTTATCTGTCTGCTTAGGTACCTATGTATGCCAGTGTCTTGTTGCCATAGGCTGGTTTGGTGCCTGGCAGTGCCAGCAGGCTGCTCTCGGCTCTCAAGATAGACATGCGCAGCACGCATCACAATCCCCCTCCAGCGTTGCCGAACCGGTGGCCTGAGCCCCCTTCTGCCCCTGACACCATTCCTGAGCCTGCAGCCGACAAGTCCTTGTGCAGTTGATCAGCCTCGCTAGCTCGCTGCAATTGGGCAAACCAGCACCTGTGGTTTGGCCTCTTCCTCCATGGGGACACTCGCTAAGCCGATTCTTGCAGGAGGCTCTCTCAATAACCATGGCCGCCAAAGCCTATGATTGGCGCTGCAAGCCCTGGCAGCTGGGATGACTCGGCAGCATGCGGGACCTGCGATGAGGGGCTCCATGACACGCCCGAGACCTGGAGGGGTAGGAGGTCTTGTGTGAGTGAGCCGGCATCCTCTTTGTGCGCATGTGTTTCCGCGTGTATTAATGATGAGAAGCTGTCTTGTGAAGTACGTAATCTATCCAGGTACGCCCAATCTCCAAGCGAGTTTGGCTTCACACGCAAGGTAGATGCTTCGGCTTTCCTTGTTAGGAATACGCCAAAAGCCGTCCGCCATCCCCTCGCTCTCGCATTGCTGTGTTCATCAAGACCGATAGGGGCGACACAGGATTCCACCAACGACGCGTGGATATGCACGCTCTGATATCCATCCGGGTCTTTTGGTCGGACTGCATCCTTCATCCTTCATCCTGCGTGGCTCGATGCAATATCCTTGTAGACACTGCTCGCTGGCCTCGTCGGTCATGATTGTACAGTAGCGGCTAACAAGACGCATGCACTGTCTCGTGGAACACTGCTTCGCTCCGTAGTGGCGCAGAAGCATTGCAACAGCCGATTGCAGTCGTTATCTATTCGGCTTGACAACTCATCGAGAATCTAGAATCAACTGAGGGGTAACCAACAGACTCAAGGTAGTGCTGGTTGTCTGGCCAGATCAAACTTGTTGCTTGAGGAGGAGGGGTTTAGCTTGTGACATCCTCAACTCCGCGAGCGCTAGCACACAATTACCTCAACGGCTCCAGCGGCTGTAGTGGCATTTATTGCCGTTTGTCGATCCGAGCAGCAACTCTGGCCAACTTGACAGGGATTATCGACGCTGTCCTTTTGGCCATGGCTCAGGTCGCGCTCTTTGCTGCAGATCCGACTGTGCTGGCTCTCCGCCCTTTCAATGGAACTCTGCTCCTCCCCATGGCCGCGTCTCCGAAGGCTTCACCGATGCAGACACCGGTCGGCAGGATCGGCCATTCCCCTCCGGCTCACCGTCTCAAACTATCGGAGCCAATGGCGCATCTCGTGGGACCCGACGGACACGCAGAGGTTACGTGGGAGGCCGCTGCTTGAGATATGCCATATCTATCGTGTCCCTTAACTGTTTCCCCTCTCTCTCCGTAGCCTCAAACAGTTGCAGAAACGTTTTCACTTGTCAGAAACCTGCCACCCAAAACAGAGTTGTCGATCAACGACCCTATCGTGATCAACTCTCAAACGAAGAGGGGTTGATAGCACAAGGCCGCGTTTCAGTGGTCTTCGTCCGCCTTGCGTGTTTAGTTGAACTACGACCAGCGTCCTTCTTATCGTCATGACACGCCTGCCAGAAGAAGCACTTGTGCGATATGCCGTGAGCTATGACTAGTTCATCGTGGTCTAGAAGTGGAATCGAAACATTCTTCTTATGACTTTCGATAACCGGCGGTTCCAAGTGCTGACGACACGCACTTTATCAACCATCACCGTGCGCCTGCGACTGATCATGTGTCAGATTCCCGATTGGCGATCACTCACAGAACTGGCTAGGTGAAACTACAAAACTTGGGCGCCCTTCCCCTGGAGGAGGGCGTTTTGGGCTTGGCCCCAAAATGACGTGCACCAACTTCATAGCCGTCTTGGTCTTGGTGCTGATGAGTGATGAGCATCCGCACGCCACTAACAAACCCCGCTAAAGCTCCCATGAAATTGTCTCCTAGGTGTTCTGTCAAATCGTTGGAGATAAGACCCAGTTGCAGAAATCTAGATAGGGGGGGGGGGGGGGGGGGTCGTTGAGGTTTGGAGATGGAGAAACCCGGCGCTTAAGAACTATGCTATGATTCCCCTCTGGGTGCTTTTCGTGGTTTTTGTCGCGGCCCTTTTCACCACTCCTGACAATATTTGCCCGTTCTTTTTTTGGGTCGACCACAGATTGAAGAATTTGGTACAGGGCGGTCAGCAGTGTGTGCCTCGTTCCCCAGAGAACCCGGGACGACTTGTGTCCAGAAAGTTTCGATGATTATTAGCTCCTTGGGACAGAGCACGCCGTTCTTCAGCCCCGAGAAGCCATGGCTCCTAGTGGAAGCCTTCAACCTTCCATTTCTAGCCACAGTCGAATTAACTTGAGCGAACGCGAGTCGTGATTGCCGAGAAAAAGAGGAGCCTTCGAAATGCGATGGAGATGGTCGTGGAGGCGGCGTGGAGAAGCATCGTGTCTCCCCCGTGAGGCGTTTCTTAGCCCTGGTTATTGACATCTCGAGCGGTCAGATGAGTCGCGGCTGTGAATTGCCCATCTCGATTCATTAATGAGCAAGTGTCCATTTACGCGCGGAGGTTTAATGGGATGCAGAGCAACGCTCCCGTTGGTACCTGAGACAGTGGAGCCTTCTTGTCGGAGGTGGCTCCCCAGACAAGCCATGCCCCTTAAGTGCCTAGCTAACTGGCCGGAACCGTGGAGTCGAGGATTCGACGGATGAATCCATGAATGGATGAATGGTTTCAATACAACCATACCTTACCCTTCACGAAACGCCGCACGATGGTTGGGCCATGCGGGAAATCAACCTGCCGGGCCCCAGCCTAGTGTTCCGTCACACGCATTTGTTTGGAGCATCACGAGTTGAGCGTCTGGGCCTAGCTGATTGTGGGCGAGATGAAGATCAGCCACACTCGTCAAGGGCAGCCACTGAAAAGGGCAGTTGGACAAGTCGAGGACGAACCAGGAGGGCCAGCAGCGGGGCCCAATTCAGTAATCATCTTCAACCCTCCCGCTGCTTGCGCTCTCCAATCAACGTCGCCACCCGCGCCGCCAACAAGAGATTGGAAACCTCTCTTCAGCCCTGCCCATCCAACGGGGCTTGTCCGGATCCGGGAGTCCGTTATGGAACCCCCAAGGAAGCCCAGAAGACGAGGGGCAGGCAAGGGAAGAAAAACCGTATTCAGCGCATCGTGTTGGCTCGACCAGTTTAGGCTCTGGCTTTTAAAGACTCGACTCGCCCATGTCCCTGGCCAATCCCGGACGACGAGGGACCACCCGTCCGTATTGGTGATTTGCCAGTAATTGAGGTTGCACGCCAACCCTGAGCCTTGACAGGTCGTTCCCCACTGGCCCTTCGCACCACACCCAGTGACACCACGAGGCACCACGAGGGCAACAAAGGGACGTTTGATGAAGCAGCTCCCTTTTCGGCCGGGTGACGTCCCACCGCGGTCTAGCGGGCTTGGTAGGCCCTACAGGGGCCGCTGGAAGGGCGTTGCTTTGCAGAGTTGCGCTAAAGTCATGGGCCGCTTGCACAGACTCAGAGCTTCTGCAAGGTACGAGAGACCCCCGTGCACCAAGGCCGCGAGAATGTTGCGATCCGATTCTGAGCGGATAATTGGACAGTGCTTTGTAGCGTCGTATGATTGGAACCGGTCCCAGCCGGAGGAGGGGAGCCGGCCGTGGACTTTGTATCGCTGTGTCTGGCTCTGGTCACGATGGCAGTTTGATGAAGCAGAGATGACATTGATGACGTCCTAGCCACTGACAACTCTTGTTGGCGGCGTAGGCGAGTAGGATCCCAAAGTGTGTGTGGAGAGTGTGGCTCTGATCGGGTCGGCCGATGACTTGCTTGAACGATTGATGTTGTTGTCGTGTAGTCAAGGTTCCATTCATCCATCCATGGGCCATCCATCCCGTCCCGACCAAAAGTGGTGACCGACCGATCATTGGGGTCATGCACCGAACGAAAAGAGCCCGTCCGTAATATGCACGTCGAGCTCCACGACCAGGAAGCTCTCGCTAGGATGCAACGATGCTTTTGACCCCAGCCGCAAGTCCCCATCCCGCAAGCTCCGTTGACATGGCCTTTTCTAGGGCAAGAGGACACCGGGGTGATTTTGTCCGAGGATAGGAGGCAGGCATAACCCTTTCCCGCAAGCGAGTCCAACCGATGACCCGAGAGCAGGAGCCAGAGATGGCCTCGTTGTATTACTCCGGAGAATGGATTCATCTGGAACCAGAGGCCATTGTGTGTCTGTGGAGTTGCTCTGCAGGCGTGTGTCTCTCGAGGCCCGCAACTGGCGCCATCAAGATGGATGAAGACGCTGGATGAAGATGTGGTCCCGGTCCCTGTCGAATGCCGTGTCTCAGAAACCAGTTATTACTGCGTACGGCTTATTGGCATTTAAGACCAGCAGAGAACACCTAAAAATAAAGAATAGATGTTTTTGCTTGGGAACGGGTGGCAACGCTTGTTTGCGGTCAACACATTATCCAGCGCGATGAACTCTTCCAGACTTCCACACCGCGCCCACCGCAGACCCGTCCGCTTGCGAGCCATCTCATTGCATTCGCCGGCCAGGGGTGCAGGGGTGTTTCGCAGCTTGAGCCTACACTCACCAGCTCCAACAAAGCCAACTTAATAAGAGCGCCCAGGGCGCCAGGGTCCGTCCAGGTTATGGCAAGCCAGGGTCCCCCCTTAGTAGACTACCTGGTACAAAGTAGCAACTAGCAACAAGCCCACACACCTCTCTTTCGGACGCCGTCTCTCCACACTTCGAGACACCACGCACCAGGGCGCTTTCTCTGACCGCGAGCCCGTCACTCGGAACTTGCATCTTGTTCATTCGTGTTTGGGACGTGTTTGCGCTGCGTCGATTCTGTTGCACACGCCGTCTCGTTTGATGTCGCCTGCCTGTTTCTTCGCCCTTGTTCCATCCCGGCCTCGCATCGCGACCTGCGCCCAGCCCAGCAACCCAGCAAACCTGCCTCAAACAACTCTCGCGATATCCCCCAAAATCGGGCGACCTCCCTCACCCCAGCTGAGGTGATCGCCGTTCCAAACATCTCGCCCGCCCGTTTGTCTGCCTTGCCAGTCGCGATCTTTGCTCTTCTGGCATCGCCAACTGCTGGCTTTCGTCAGCGACCCCAGGGATACCGGTAACAGCACACTGGCCTGGGGGGACGAAACACTGATAGATCTCGTCACCGCCCTGGCCGCTAGATGCGACTTTACCGCGAATCCCTCAACATCTACAACTTTGTTTGCGTAAACATCGACTTGTTCTAGGCTTTCGGGAAGCCTCCTTGAACGTCTCTATCGCAGTCGCGGTCGACGGGTAAAGGCCAATGCCTCAATAGCACATCGCCTGCTCCTCACCGACTCCAAACCCCAGGATCTGCGGTCACCGCCACCTCTCTCACCATGGCCATGATGCGAGAGTCCATGATGCTTCCAACCATCAAATGTTCATCATGTGGCAGACAAGTCGAAATTTCTCTGATGGGAGAGCATATTTGTCCCGGACCGACAGCTGAGCGTAAGGCGACCGTTGGTAACTATGATGAACCCTGCAAACTAACCAGATGCATAGTGTCACCACCCCCAGAGGAAGATGAATATGAATCTTACACACCATACAATGCATCGAAGCAGCCAGAAAAGCTTGGGCGCATCCCGCCTGGCGCCGTCGACATCAACGCAGCCAGTGAGTGAACTGAGTGCTGGACTGACAGACCAGACTCGCTAACATAGACGTAGATGACCCGTGGATGCGACAAGGCCAACTGACCCCGAATAGCCTTGTTAGCGACTTTCGAAGCTTGTCACCTCCTAGAGACGACTTTTTTATCTCGTCTCCCGCGCTTGAAGATGATTTAATTCCTTCTTCGCGGCCTGTTGAGAGCCCGAGCTTCTTTGGTAGCTTTAGTGACAGGAAGTCGGGTGCCTCGGGATCCGAGGTGGAGATGCATCTCTCTGTGAGCCCAGGCTCTACAGCCAACTCTAATCTAATGAGACGAATGGACGCCATCGCACCCGGGCCGTTTGATACGAGCAGGAGTCCGTCGTCGCCTTCGTTCCCGCCTCTCAGCGCATCGCTTGACAAAGAATTCGACAAGCAGCTTGATTTCCTGTCTGCGCCAAAAGACAACATGGGTCCCAGGCGTTCAGCAACCGCGCCCACTCATTATCACAAAGCCAGCAACAGCAGCGGCGCTACTGCGGCTCCCAGCATACCGAAGCGAGACGACTATGAGGGCTTTGGACCACCATCCTTGGCCGACGATGAGCTCGAGCCAAAGCCCCTGGCGTTCATGAGTCGCTCAGACACCTTCCCGAAGTCTTCGCACTCACAAGCACCCCATCCCTTGCGAGCGCCTTCAGCGCCAGGCCCGAGATCCGAAAACCGCAACGCCGAGGGCGCCGCCATAGGTCATCGATCAAGGCCATCTATGGGCCCGGATACCTCAAGAAAACCTCCGCCTCGAAAGAGTCTGTTGAACCCACCGAAAAACACAGGCTCCGTCGACCTGGCTGCCGAATTCGGCACCAGCAACCCCTATCACACACCCTCCGACTCGGCATCCTCGGGATATTCGACATTCAGCCACCCCAGCCAAACGAGCTCCCAGACAAGCCCAGCGAGATCTCAGACCCGGCGCCAGCCTTCTGATACCTCAACCATGAGCGCTGAAGTCCCTAAGAAGCAACCTTCAATGGATAGCCTACGCCCCAAGGACCTGAGAATTGACCCTTCATTGCAGCCCCCCCGGGCAAGATCACCATTGGCCGAGTCACCCTACGACCTGTCTCCGCGAGACAGGCTCGACCCAGCCATACAAAGCGGTCGTCGATTCGATGCCCCGCTCACCCCTGGCCCGTACAGCACCTCTCCCCGAGACCTTCAACCTGTTGACCCGGCCATCCAACCATATCGCCCCTACCCCGCAACCTCGCCGCTATCGAACCCCCCTCGAAAGCTGTCGCGGGACCCGACAGTGCACAGAGGCAACTGCAAAGCTTGTATGCTCGAAATCACGGGCAAGAGCATTTCATCTGCAGATGGCAGATTGACAGGCAAATACCACAAGGCCTGCTTTGTATGCACCACCTGTACCGAGCCGTTCACCTCGGCCGAGTTCTACGTCCACGAGGACAAGCCTTATTGCGAGCAGCACTACCACAAGCTCAACGGAAGCCTGTGCGGCAGCTGTCAGAAGGGCATCGAAGGACAATATCTTCAAGACGAATTCCAGATCAAGTATCACGTTGGTTGCTTCCGATGCCTCGACTGTGGACGATCGCTCTCTGAGGGCTACTTCGAAGTGGACGGCAAGTCGTACTGCGAGCGAGACGCCTGGCGACGCGTCCAGCAGCCGTGGCTTGCCGGTAATGAGCAGGCTTCGGAACCAGATCGATCCATGAAGCCACCCCCAAATCCGCGGGGACCGCATGGACCTCCCGGACCACCCGGTTTCCTGGGCCCCCCCGGACCGAGACCCCCCAACGGCAGGGGCGGCCTTCCCGGCAGACCCTCTCCCGGACAGCGACCTCCCCCCGGCATGGGACTCCCCCGTCCTCCGTACGGGCTCCCGACCGGAAACCGGCTCAGCCCCGGTGGTCCCGTCGCGGGGGGCCCTGGCCCACGACCGCGAATGAACAAGCGCAACACCCGCCTTGGCATGATGTGATGATACGATAACCGACCTAATATCTGCACTATTTTTGATGCTACGACTCCTAATGGACATACCTTACTCTTGTAATCCCGACCCGACGTTCCGCCACGGTCACGCACGGTCGATTTTACTGCCCTTTTTGACGCAGGAGTTGTTACACTGCTATTTCCTGCTTCATTATACCCTCTAGTTTTGATTTTGCCTCTCCCATATACCTGGACCCGGACATTGGGCACTCTGTTTGGTATGGTTTTGTTTTCCCCTCATGGGAGGGATCACTGCTTCTTCTTTTTTGCGTCAGTCGGTCATTTGTGTTCAATGTTTGAGCGCCTTTATTGCGCCACGGGGAGTTTTATGGCGCAACAGTTCACGCGTGTCGGGGACAAGGGCGATACCGCATGTCTCATACTGGGAAGCATCAGCTTTGGGACGGTGTGAGATGGAAACTCTTGCATTGGATAGTGCATGGCATTGGAAACCCTTAGAAGACGATGTCTGAATAAAATCCTCAATCAACTAAACAAAATGCTGTCTCATGGTGATTGTGCCTGACAATGAAAAAAATTGGCAATTCGAGAAACAAGGCTGCAGGATACGTTCTCATGTTAAACCATCATAAAACTGTTGCTCGATTGCCACTGCTGCAAGTAGGTGTGCCGAACAATGTGAAGGCCAAGGACACACAATAAGACCACTTCTGCACGATATCACGGGACTTGACCGTCGTCAAATCTAAGCAACTTTAGTGGCATTCACTTCAAATACTAGTTTCTAGAGATGTGATCATAAAACCTGTCTTAATTCTCCAGCACAGGGCAACCAGTAGGAGAAGACCGGGCTGTCACTCTTGTGGTTGATGAAGCAGTGTCAGTCAGTAGTGGTGCTGGCTGCTCAGCAATTGACATCCCTGTCCTATGTGGTTCGGGCGTTGCGACGCTGATGACGACAGCAGCCAAGCTGCGGCCCCACAATCCAAGGAGCCGAGCGAGAAATCGGGGACTGGAAGACGACGCAGAAACGAGAACAATGGAGCAAACACTGACAGAATGTTTTAGAACATGAGCACCAGGGGACATGTGAGACGCGTTACAGGTGCTTGGAGCCCCTCCGACTCCTATTCGTTGTTCTGGAAGCACGAAAATAATGATTTAGGAGAAGCACGCGAGCTGGCGGATGATGACGGGGGAGGGCTGGAGGACTGGATCACAGTGAGCACTGAGCCTCCAACAGCCGAGCAGCCTCAGGGGCACAAATGCAGAGCGCAGGTACCGCCACTATCCGCGTATCAAGCCCCGAAGGTGAGTACCCACAAGAGGGACGGCACCCATGATGGGACGAATCATGATTCCAGCCGTCAACGGGCTCTCGAACGTGGATATCATCAATAACTCTTCTGATCATCATGCTTGTACTCGGTCCTCATCGATCACTGAGCATTTATTTACCTGTCCAATCGCCCTGCATTGTGGCGGCCAGCTCCCAATGGAAGACCTGCCAAGACGGGTGGAATCCCATCTCACTTCAGCCAATATCCCACTCCGAAGCCACAAGGCCGGATGGGACTTCGGTTGCCTCGTCCACCCAATGCCAGAGCAACTCAGCAAAAGCGGCTGCATCACTAGATCGATGTGGCTCGTCACTAAAGGCATGCCCGGCTGGTCCATCTCCACTACAGGCTCAGGGGGAAGCCCTCGAAGGGTTTGGCTCCAGGGGCCGTGCTTCTCAGCCCCCCGCCAATTCCTTCCTTGCGTCTGCGAAGATGTGCTGCCTCAGAGCGTCCTGCCTGAGCAGTGAGTGCCGATGATTTGAGGACGCCGAGTTGTTATCTGTCAAGTCAAAACCCGAGGTCAGCAAGGCTCATTGCGGCTGGGATACTCATGCAGTACCGGCTTACAGTCTCCGCCTTTTTCACCCTCTTTTGTCCCTCGTCCAATCAGAGCAACCAGGCCAACTGTGGTCACTCTGCCTTCGACTAAGTTAGGCCGTGTGTGTGTCCTTTTCCAAGATACCCCCCCCCCCCCCCTTAGCTGACATACTACCAACGTCTTCCCTCCACTCTATCTCCTTTCACTTGCTTCTCGAGCGCCATCGCTTGGACTTCTCTTTTTCTATCTTTTGGTTTCACGCCGCTTTCCCAATACCTCAAACGGGCTTTCTTTGACAGAGGCCACGACACACTCCCTTGAAAAAGCAAACCTCAGGGGAAACAGAGCGGTGTCTTGGCTTCAGTTTCGCACATTCCTCCCTGCAACAACCACCGGCCTCTGCATCTAGAACGCCCAGCCCTCGACGCCCAGCCCTGAACAGCCCAGCCATCGACGTCCACCTGGGACCCCATCTACTCACTTATGCCTTGCATTGGCCTAACATCTTGATTCCTAGCATACTTGCGACGCTGTTTTCGATCGATACTATCGCCACCGACCTCGCCGTCCGCCTGGCGACTCTCTTCACCTAGGTCAGGCTGCCCATCATGAAAAGCTGGAACAGCCGTGGCCATGGACGGCACTTGTTTTCAGGCAAGCTGAGGCCCAAGTCGGTGTTCCTCATGATCGTCGCCATGCTGTCAGCCTATTATCTCCTCTTTAGCGGCTCGAGTTCCCGGGTCGTACCCCATGAACCAGTCCGAGGCTCCGAGGACGGCCAGCCAACCAAGCCCCGGAAGGAGCTGTGGGAGCTTCCGGCCGAATATCTTGACGGTTGGAATGATCCAACTGACAACGAGGATCCCAATGATATCGAGCTCGGCTACGAGCTTGATGGCAAGGAACGGGGCTTTGGAGCTCTCGCCAGGTTGCAGCACGAAAAGGACTTGAGGAAGGAGTGGAGGCACGCGTATGCCGTCACCTCAAAGTAAGTATTGAATTCCCTATTATTCGAGGCATTTAAGCCTAGGTCACATTCTTAACCTGACTTCGCAGTCTCCCCACGTCCAACCTTATCTACGGTAACACCCTCGCCACCCTCGAGCATCAGGAAGTTCGCAAGGACCAATTCAGTTCCGCCCTGCGATACGACCCAGACGCCGATGTCGAATTCAGTGTCGAGAAACCGGTCCGTTACGATCCGTACCCGACATACAACACGAAAGAGTGGAAGAAAGAGGGCTATGCGCCTTACGTTCCATGCAAGGGCGCCAACGATGATTACATCGAGGATCTCCTAGTCTTCAAAGGCCAGCCGCACGAGTGGCCGGTCCCAAGAATGGGTGGCTACAATGTTCTTAACATGGACGGAAATCTGTGCTGGGAGCGGGAGACACGACTAGGTCCTTATGGTTTGACTATTCAACACAAGGTCAGCGGGGATGGCAAGCTTTCGCCCTTGGACTGGGACGCAGTCAACTGGGGCGATCTCCAACGAGCCTGTGTACACAAAAACGCTCAGCGATATGATGTGAACAAGGACCGGTGGAACGATTTTTCGAGTGCCTACCCAGAGACAGCCGCGGGCTCCAACACGCCGAAAAACAACTTCCTAAACCGACGAGATGTGCCAGGTTTCCCCGAGGATGGTGCGTCACTCAGTGCTGGACAGCACCATAGCATGAAACGAGACACCCCCAGTGGATTTGTATCAGAGTCGCGAACGGCCGTCCTCCTGCGATCCTATACCGGTAAGAAATATACCGAAAACGATAAGCAAACCATCCGGGCCCTCGTCACGGAACTGTCTCTCAGGTCTGGAGGTGAATACGAGGTTTTTCTTCTGGTTCAAGTCAAGGATAACAACCTCCGCATCTTTGAGGACTCCGACACCTACCAAAGGGTCCTTCAGCAGTACGTGCCTACAGAATTTCAAAGCATGACTGTTCTGTGGAATGATCAACTTGTCTGGGACATTTACACGGAGATGAAAGATGAGGAAGAACGCAGCGTGCACACCGCCCAATGGCTCTCCGTCCAGAAGTTCAGCCAAGACCATCCTCAGTTCGACTATATTTGGAATTGGGAAATGGACTTCCGTTTCACCGGGCACCATTACGAGCTTTTGCAGAAGATGGGCCAATTCTCGAAGAAACAGCCACGAAAAGGCCTGTGGGAGAGGAATGAGCGGTGGTACATTCCTGAGTACCACGGGGATTATGATACCGACTTTCGCCAGGACATCGAGAGCCGCTATGGCAATGACACGATTTGGGGACCAATCAACCTACCTTTCATCACCCCCGTCGGACCCAAACCTCCGGTCTCCAACCCTGCGGATGACAATTACGAGTGGGGAGTTGGTGAAGAGGCAGATTTCATTACCGCTGGTCCCATCTTCAACCCCATCGGAAGCAACTGGGTCATTGCAGATCATATCTGGGGCTACACTGACGGTAAATTCAACAACAGAGATCTTCCCCGCCGAACTACCATCGTCACGCAGTCGCGGGTTTCCAAGAAACTGCTCAACATCATGCACGTGGAAAACTTGCGCGGTAACCACGTTGCTTCCGAGATGACTCCTCAGACAGTTGCCCTCCTCCATGGATTGAAGGCAGTATTTGCCCCTCATCCAATCTTCATGGATAGAAATTGGGATGGCAAGTTTCTTGCCAAGTGGTTCAATCCGGGAGAGAACGGTGAAAGCGGCGGTCGTGGTAGCCCCATGGGCTGGGGTCGTGAGCGCAGGTATCAGGGCTCAACATGGTACTATCGAGCAACGCCTCCTAACCGCCTCTTCAACAATTGGATGGGCTGGGAGGACACTGGCATGGGTGGCAAGGTATGGGAAGAGGCACATGGTCGGCCGTGTCTGCCGCCGGTCATGCTACACCATGTCAAGGACACCGAACCAACCAAGAGTGGCCACAAGACTCCCTTTGATCTTGCCTATGGTTAAATCAACTACCTATCAGCGGCTCTCGGGCCTGCCAGTCGCTTTGGGTAGCCCTGATGCCTATTCAGGGCCGGCCCAGCTCGCCAAAGCATAAGAATGGTTCATTTCGAGACGCCCTTTTTACACACCGTCCTGCTTCAGCTCTAGAGATTTGTCGTGGATTTGCGACAGCAGGTTGTGTAGGTTGGACACTCTAATACTCGGAAAGAGTGTGCCGTGGTTGTAGGAAAGTTCATCGCAATACGCAGCAGATAGAACAAAATGTGCGGGGTGCACACAGTCAGGCGTTTTGTAAACATGTCCAGTGACTTTCTCAGCGCCGTGTGCCTGCTGAGTGATGGGAAAAGAGCACAGGGGAGTGCCCTGTTATTTGAAGGCATCAACGAGATCTATTTGGGAGACGTTTGTACGAAAGAAGAGACGATGTTTGAAAGCTTATCGGAAATGCGAATATATTAATGTTGTTCATTTGAGTTATAATACTCAGTGAGTTGTCAACGGCTCCTTGAAGTGCCTAAGAGCTACCGTGGGAGAAGTGATTGAATCCATCTCACCTCCCCACCCGCACACTGCCGAAATTCTGCCGTGAATTGTAGGCGCTTCCCCCACGAAACGTCATGCCAGATGTTAGCCACTTTCTGATCATACCCGACGCTCGCCATCTTGAACGCTTAATTACGCATGGAGAGGCTCTCATCCATAACGACTCTCTGTCGTGGAAGTCGACACAACCCCGGATACACCCGTTGTAGTGGGTGAATGCATGGCAAAGCGGAATGCAGCCGAGTAGTACGCCATGAGCCATCCTCCAAGCGTGAGTGAATTCGAAGTAAACACCACTTCCAGGACTCTCCAACTCACAAGGATAGACACCAACCCCTCGGAGGTTTCTTCTCACAAAGCGGGGAACCCAGTTCTCGCAAACACCGACGGGGCCTCCGCGTTTCCAGTCCACTCCCCGGTTCGGCTCCTCGTCTGTGCCGAAACCGACACAGGGACGTGGTGAGCTTGACATTGAGGATGTAGAAGAGGTGGAGGACAGGGTGGAGGAAAGCTCCGCGGAAGATGACGACGAGGAAGATGGAGAGACGCAGGGTGGCGGGCTCAATGACTCCATCGAGATCGAGTCCGATGTCGCGACAACCTCGCAGGAGAGCAGCGCGAGCTTGTTAGGCAATGACCCAAAAGATGGACTTCGAGATTCTATTGAGCCCGATTCTCTTCGAAATTTTGGGTCTTCGGATGGCAGTTCTCCCCTTGAGGAGAGAGAGGTCAAGCGACGTCGAGTATCCATCTTGCCAATGCCAGACTCTTCCCCCCAGCACGAACAAAGTCACGAAGTTGACGAGAACTCGGAAGCCGGCATATTCATAGATCGTCACACGCCAACAGCCAGTATCCTAGAGATCGATGAAGACGGCGACAACACCGAGCCCTTGCACGATGAAACACGGGCTCCTCAGCAGCCGACCTTCCGCCCGCCTCCACGTTTCAAACCCGCAGAGGTCGATCCTACGACGGACGGCCTCCCGGCTGCCTTTTCTCCCCAACGACGAGGCGCAAAGTACCTTGCGGGCGGCCTCGCCGCCGGTCTGCAGGGCTGGCTCTCCGACATCAAGGGCTGGGAGGCGGTGGGCCAAGACGCCGAAGCTGTCGCGACGGTCACGGTCGAGGAGATCCGGCCGGGCCGGAGGATGTACCTGGTCAAGGGGCGGGTTGAAGAGGCCGCGGGCGCCTTCTCCGGGCAGTTCTTGCTCGCGGGGGAGGGCAAGTTGACTGGGCTGGGACGACGGGCTGTTGTAGGCGTGGGCAGCTTGGTTATCTTGGGACAGCCAGTGTGGGATGTCGAATTAGACGGCGAGGTGTGGACGGTGTCGTGTGACTGGAGTGTGTCTTGATGGACGGGTTTGGCGGTCGAGTTGACTCTATTCTTTAGGATGTGTAACATCCCCAATATTGAATAATTGATCGATTGAACAGGTGTGCGCTATACTTGCCTGGTTATGGGTTTACAGTGATAGCTTAGACCTGTTCTGTCAGTCACTCAATCACTCAATAGTCGGCAACGAGAACACCATTGCCAAATATTCTCGACTAGAGCAGCTACCCAAAACTATTACTCAAGAAGGCGACACTTCACTACCTACTTTCATGTCACAGGCAAACAGCCCCCCGGTCATGTTTCACGCCCAAATACTAAGCCTACCTACACCAAACTTCGGAGCACGATGAGACATACGCACATTGCATCTTACTCCCAGCAAGGCAACACATCAAGAGGAAGAATAACACAAAACACCAGAAGTGCACACCTTCATCCTTCCTGGTCGAGAGAAGAACTCTGCGAGACTCGTTTTCAGTCAGGGGCCTACCCTGTACACTCGAGTACTCACTGCCGGCTCATTCACTTTACTTTCACATGTGGGACGTATTTTCTTGACCGGCTGTCACATCGCTGCGAGACGTGAGTAATTCGCTCCTTCTTTCTATTAGGATGCAGCCTACGACATGTTGCCCGAGAGTGATTGGTTCGAGAGCTCGGGTTATGTCCCAGCCGTCCTTAGATCGCATCCACCACGAACGGACGGGCAGGATGATGGAGTGAGAGACCCAATGGGAATCACATCTGCAAGCCCTAAAGTAGCCGTCGTGAATAATTTGCGCAAGAAGCGGAGAGTAGGCTTAGTGTGCTGCTATGCTTAGTCGTCCGAATGGGGGAGATGGTCGATTCGAAGCAAGATGATGGTAGGTGCGTGCAACTGGCGGTTATTGGGGTAGTAGAATGTTTCAAGCGTTGCCATTTACTGAACGGTCCATTGATCTGAAGAGCTAGGGCCATGTATTGCTCCGTACGGGTATATGCGAGGTGGGTTGAAAAGAAAATGCCACCGAAGGACCGAAGGGAGAAGGAAGATGAGGAGGAGGAGGAGGAGGAAGACTCAGGGGCACTCCATGATCATTTCCGATTGCTCGAATTGGCCAATGTTAACCTCGAGGCGTTCTAACACTCACCGTCTAACACTCACCGTTAATGGTAACTTGGTTCCTCAACAAGAACGATCCTCTCGAAACCGCCATCCGCCACCCTCCGGTGGTCAGGTAAGAAAAAGATCAGGTCTTCTTTTGCCACAGGAACACAACGGAGAAAATTTTCTCATGGAGCTCATAAACCCCTTGCATGTTTTAGAACAGACATAATGCGCCGAACTGCACTCAGGATCAGAGCATGGGAGAAGTAGTCGAGCCTCAACTGGGAAATCAAATCATCATAGCCCGGGGCAACCCGACCGGGGGTCTACGAACTCAGCTCCAGCCCTTTTCCGTCTTACACGCTCGCTAGCCGGTCCTTGTCCGAAAGCACAGGCAGGCTGATCCTATCCCGAACATCTGCACGACAAGGTGAGTGTGTGGAGCGCTCGCAGCGTTTCCCGAGTAGGCAGGCGACTGCTGCGTGAGATCGAGCACGACTCGGCAGGCCAAGGAAAGCAGACTCCATCACCGAGGTGCGTCCGCCTGGTCTGAATGAGGCCCTCTGGCTACTGCTGCATACTACATAGTATTCGTATGTTCCAAGGAAGCAACAGACAAGGGTACCCTCGATGGAGGAATACGAGGGGGCCCGGGGGAGCGGCAGACCAGCGGCTACCGGGCGGCACCTAGATAGGCGACTTTTTGAGTATGGGGTTAGTGAGGGTCGAGGGATGGATGAGTGATGTTGCGGACGACGCCCACAAGAGAGAAACCAACAGAAAGAAACCAACAAAGAGGCATTGAAACAAGTAAACGACTGGATGTTTGGTAATTGGCCTGTGTTTTTTTGTTTTTTTATCTGATAAGATCTGCACCTATTGCTGTCCCCGTTTGCATGGCGTGCCTTGAGCATTGAGCGCCGCGGTTGTGGTCGCTTTTAGAGCATCTTGGCGGCAGGTTTTCTCTTCCCAACCGGTGGGGTGTTCAGTGTAGGTAATTAGTGCATAGACCTACATGATTGTTCTGTGTGTGTGTGTCCCTGTGGCGTAGGTCGGTAGGTGATGGATGGCATAATTAGCATACGAGGCTCTCGATACATCGACTCACCTGAAACGAGACTCTTGATTCAATCTGCAAGTTCATGGCTAGCGCTAGGGTCCGTCCGCGTCGAGAAGCATTTTGATTATTCTGATGCAACCCCCCTCAGGCCGGTAGGTTGGTAGGATGGTAGGCAGCTGGAGGGGTAAAGGTCTACTGATAAATTAGTGGTCGGAGGGGCAATTGCCCGCGGACGGACACCACTCCTGGACACCCTGTAAGTGGGACGCCTGTGGGTAGCGGTGGGTACCTGTAGCGGTACTGTAGGCGGGCACCTGTGGGTAGTCTAGCAGCCTCTGGGCGATTGTGGAGGCCCCTGGAAAGCTGGACGCCGTCCCCGTGGACGCCCAAGATGATGGGTGGATGGACCTGCACTAGTGTCAGGTCGACTCGCGGTGGGCAAATGGCAGGCCGCAAACTGGCAGAAATGGGCCCGAGCAATGCGGTCAACGCACGGCCATTGATTGGACTTCCAGGCGAGCATTTGCAGGTCACCGTCATGCCTTTCCAGCATGCCCCTGCGAGCACTGTCATGTAGTGTAGGTGTAGGTGCCTATAGTGCAGTGTAGTGTGGTGTAATTCAGTGGACGTGGTGGACTGTGGGCAGATGTTGAGGTCAGGGCTCGGACGAGGGACGAGGGGGATCAGATCAGGGATGAAAAGAGCGGAGAGATGGAAAGTGGGAGGGATGGGAGGCGGGATCGAGGCGGGATGGGAGAGACAATGATGCCGCCGCTTGTTGACAAGAAACACCGTGTTGCTAAAAACAGAGGCGGAACGCCGTTCTGGTGGGAAGCCATGGTGGGAAGCCCTGGTGAGTGGTGGGATGCTGGGAGATTGGAGGATCTGCCTTGATGATGCGCATCACAAGAGGGATCTTGCTTGTCAGACTGGCGGGCCTCAACCCCATCCCAACGGTAGCACCAGCTTTCGTCGTCACTGGCTCTGACGTTGCGTTTTTCAGCATCGTCGATAGTATGAACAGCAATGCTGTTAGTTGTTGCATAAGGTGGACGACCCCGATGCAAATGCACATGAGATCTACCTCACTAAGAGACCCTCTGCCTCATCGTCCCGTCACCATGGGCGTTGCAGACCTCCCTGCCTAAGGTAGGTACCTACCTTACATGCTACATGGACGTCCACTTCCTCCAATGTAGTAGCGGAGCCGCATACAATAGAGCGAACTGGAGGTCAAACAACTTGCTCTCTGCTCCACCGCCGCCTTGAACAAACAAACAAACAAACAAGCCAACAAGCCAATAAGCCAACAAGCCAACAAGTGCTAGATCGTGGCGCCACACCGGAGGCGTCACCGGGATAAAACAGCGAGTGGCACGAATGCATGGATATATCATACATAATTTAGCAGGCGCATTTGTGGCATCGTCATGCAAGATAGATGAGACAGGGAATGCCGACGTTCTGGGACTCTGCCGTTGTTCTCATGCCCCCCTCCCCTGATCTGCCTTAGATGGCAGAAACTAGCCTCCTTCGGTACCAAGCTAGGGAAGCATCAGGGCAGCCGATAAATTATCCTCTTCAGCTGTTCGACACATTCTATTTCTATTTCGAGCGCACCAGTGACCACCAACCCATCACCCAAGAACAAAAGGACAGAAGCGAACAGGGACCTGTTGCCAGTCGGACCAGCATCCCTGTCCCTCCCTGCCAAGTCTCGCTGGGACCGTTGAGACAGGGCCAGGGCCAGGGCTCAGCTGGGCCTGGGAAGACTTCTGACACATGAGACGAAACCCGCGAGAGGCGACACGACGCCCGGATCTGACGCGAATCGGTGCATGGGCTAGAGTATCAGCAGCGTCAATCAGGGATTCGGGGGACAAGGAATCAAGGGATCAAGAGATATTTTTGGGGAAATCCGTCCCATCTTCAGCAGTTGAAACCGACCCTGTGCGTGTTTGAGCGTCGTCTGCTGGGTGCAACTAGAGGTCGGTGCTGCCCGTGACCTTGTCGTGACCTTCCTTGTCTCGGAGAATTTTCCTGCTTTCCTTGCTTTTTCCTTATCCCACTTCGTTCTCTTTTCCTTTGCTCTTCCACAAGCAGAATAGAATGGAAGACGAGGCCTTGAGGCCCACCCGCCCTTCATTCCCACATTATAACCTGAACTATGTCGCCACGGTCCACTCGTCCATTCGTCCGCTGTCTGCCCGTCCAATTGCATGTTGAGTGTTTCCATCCTGTCCCCCGCCGCCTCTGCGCTGTGACTTTGGCTCGACGGTTGTCGTTCCGCGTATGCCCTCCCAAGCTTCCCAAGCTTCGCGCGCGTAACCACCTCTTCGTTACCGCGGCCGTTTCTGCCGCTAATGGTCTTCTCCCCCACCACCCGCTGGCGCCTCTTGCGCCTCTCAAGAAACAGATAGAGATGGAGGGACACACGGACGTGCGCACACACCGTCTTGGGGACTCGCAGCCGTCATGCGATAGAGAGAGGCCCGGATAGAGAGAGGGAGAGAGAGAGAGCTAGCGCTGAGAGGTACATACAAGCTCGATTTTTTGTCTTTGAGCGGTAAGGTGTCTCCTGCAGGAACCGAAGCTTACGGCCACCGGACTCTTTGCGGCCTTCATACCCGGCGCCGTCTTGGTATCCAGGGGATCGACCCGTTCCCCTCTAAGCCGTTCTCGGGGCTGGCTTCACCTGACGGTGATGGACTCGCGAGCATCTTTCAATGCTCTATTACCGGCCCTTGCTAACTATGCGAAATGTCCTCTCCCCACCAAACACACCGCACGGAGGCTGGGCTACACCGGCTCCAAGTCTACTACAAGCACACGCATAAAGCACCCTTGCACCATGAGCAGGGCCGCTGGGATTGACCGATGCCGCATTAGCCCCTTTCTGTTTCCCGCTCTATTCTCATTGTCTTGCTTAGCCGCGACTGGCCTCAGAACTCTCTGGCTCAAGGCTCAAGGCTCAAGGCTCAAGGCTCAAGGCTCAAGGCTCAAGGCTCAAACTCCCTGCCTCCATCCCATGGCAGCCTTCCCAGTCCTCCGGCGGCATCATCCTGGTCTGCGATACCACACGCATGAAACCGGGGCAAGTCATCCTGGTAGGGAGACTCTACTACGTAGCGACTCCATTGCCTTGCAACTTTCAACACCTCTATGATGATCGTGGAGATCCCAAGGGTCCTTCCCTTACCTACGCACTTACTGTCCGATAATGTGCCAGGCTGGCTCCACCTCGACGCGTCCTCTTCTAGTTCGCTGCCCTGGCCGTTTCCTTGTCCCCTCCTCCGAGCCCTGACTGTCAAACTAATGAAGGATAAGGGGCATTGACGTACCAGCAAGACCATGGCATGTTTCTATCCAGTCTGGTCAACCAGTGCTCGCTCCACTCGAGCTTCGCCCAGCCACAGGCAAGCCTGCACTGACAATGCGGTGTGTTGCAACGCGATCGTCTTCGGGAAATTAAAGCCACCCAGAGCGGCCTGCGACCATCCTAAAAGGCGTCCCACAGATCTCTCCCCAGCAGCCGCCCTAGTCGTTGCGGCTTCTAGACGGGCTAGTCCCAAAAAACAACTTGGTACCACCGAGCCGAATGTAGGGGGCACGACATCGGATTTTACATGCGGCAGGCCTCTTGCTAGGTGACGAGCTGGACTGATTTGACTGAGAAGGTGGCGGCTGCTTTGACGGACCTCAGGATCAGGCGGTGCAATATTGGACGGCCGTTAGTTGATGGGACAGATTGGCTCGGTACGAGGCGCGGCCGCCCACATATTGCACGATGTGATGTGATGCAATGGCAAAGCAAGAGAGAGTGTGAGAATGCACTTGGCCGCAAAAAATGGCCGCGAAATACGATCTCTCGGACGCGCATCTGTTGATGCTACAGTTCCCCCGCCGGCTTCCGCCTCTCATCAAGCCTCAATGATTCGGCCTGCTCGCCGCAACACCATGGCCTGCAGTCGGAACGGGCCATTTCCAACACCTGGCCCAGTGGCCTCGGCATCTCCCGACCAACTGGCGACTAGCACATGGGCCTGTCGGTGGGTCGATCCCCGGCTCAGTTGCGTTGCAATGCTTCTGTGCCGGTTCCTTTGCTCTCTGGAGTCTGCACTGCATCTGCATCCCTGTGCCTGTGCCTGTGCCTGCGCTGTGTTGCAACCCTGGCTGAAGTCGACGCCCAGACCCCAGCTCAGGCGACGTCAAACGGATCAGGCCCTGGAGATGTTTCACACCCAATTGCACGTATCAGCTTGCAGATCGACCGCCTGCTGCGCCTCGATGCCCCCTTCCCCTTCGGCAGGAGCAGCGTTATTCGCAACGGGGGACCAGCAGCTGATGCGGGAATCAGCCATTTCTAATCTGTCCACGCTGTTAATAGATTCGGTTGTCTTGTCCAGGTCGAAGCAACGGTCGGGTCCACGGTCGACCCCTCCATAATGCCATCGTTCTGAACCCTGCCCGGATAATTCCCTTGTGGAGATCATGGTTCGGACGGGGCCCTTCAACGCCATGATCTGCGACCCGTCATGCTAGCCCACAGGGGGTGTTCCGTTCCTCGAAAACTGCCGGCAACGGGTACCACACAGCTCTTGTTACGTGGGCCGCGCCCGCTTCACCTGGCCTTTCTCAAGCCTCCAGGTCTCTAAGTCTCCATCAGGCCAGGTTGCTGGGGGTTGACCCAGCGCCGTCTCGTCTACGGCAGCCAGTCAGGCCACTCCTCGACTGCCCGAGTAGCTTTCTTGTTAAGATGCTTTTCTCCTTATCGAAGCATTGTGCAACCCGGCCTCGTGCTTTGTGTCCCCGAGGGAGCCATGCCACCTTGCCATGGTGATGCTGCTGGCTCCCGCTGCGAGCCCACTCTTTGATCCTTTCCCCATACCGTAACTCTTTGGAACCACGATTTGTGTTCTCCTTCACCTCGCCAGCTCTGGCTTTGGATTCACGTGCTGGGAAGACCCTGTTCTGTATCCCAGCCAGTGACGGGCCATGTCTACTTAGTTCACCCCCCTTTCAGCCCTCAACCCTCAACCCCCACCCATCCCCAACCCCAACCCCAAACGACTACCGTCTTCGAACCCTACCGTCTCTTTCATGCGTTGTCAGTCCAGTCATAGCGTTCCAGCGATTAACTTCTTCGTCGTTGCAGATTCGTCTCATCTCTTCCTTTTCCATCCTTCATCCCAAGTACGTTGATGAACATTTGACTTCCTCTTCTGTCACTCGCTTTTTGCACTCCCTGCAACTGTCCTACATCAATCATCGACTTTCCCGACGCCGTGACGCACCGTGGCACCCGACGACCTGGAGTCGTTGAATTCTCGCTCAGCATAGCCAGCTAAACTTCCGGGCCCGTCGAGCATATCACCCTTTCCGACTCATCAAGCACCCACAAGGACTGATTACACCCATCCGACGTCTCTGGATCCTCTGTGTCTTTCTGCCGGACACATTACGCGTTCTTCTTGTCGCCTCATCAGACGTCCTGATCTGGACCGCCGCTTCACATTGCGTCGACAGGAATCCTGAATCTTTGTCTATTCTAATCAATAATTGCCTTGGGGAGAAACTCGCCCACTTTATTTCGCATATTGGACCGTTGCCATGGGACGAGAGCCTTTCTACTAATTCATCACCTACCAACACCGCCATCATAACTTGGTGCAGTAGTAGTACTGTCGACTTCTAATCCCCGCCAACGCTTCCCAACCGGTTGAGGAGAGCTACGAGTACGGTGTCTGGCGATTGCGTGAAGTACGCAAGCCATACCACCCTGGTCCAGCACAAGTCACCCGAGAACAACCACCATTCATTCTTCACCATGAATATTGCATCAATGCTCAACCTCTCAGCGGGGCCAAGCTCCCGCGAGCAGGTCTCAAAGGAGGCAACGCCGATCTTGGCCCATCGAGGGAGTTTTACGGCGCTATCATCTCTCCCAACGCCTTCCCCCGAATGTATGCCCGAAAAGCAGGCCATCGGGATCACGGACAACCGAGTACGCACGCCTTGGGATGCTGGAGGTTACTCACTACCACGAGACGCCGCTCCCCAGTTCCAGAGGACAGCTTTCGCCTTTCGCCCGGCTGGCGAAACCATTGACTCCATGCCTGTACGCAGCACACCCGTGCCTGGCGGCCACTCGAGGCACACATCTATGGCATCGGTAGACTCGAGCACCGTCATGGGTGCCCCTGGTGTTCCTACTCCCTTCTCAAATCCCCGCCAAGCCCGGTAAGTACTCCTGTAACGGTAATTTGAGACTGCTCTTCAGACCGGGGCTGATTTTCTAGCAGTCGGATGCATTCTACATCGGACCTCCAGCAAGATCCGTGGATGCGTAGAAGGTTCGTCGAAATTTCCATGTCAAGAAGACAGTCACACTGACTTGAGCAGCTCGTATTGCGATACCCGCCCTCCACCCGACTCGAGAAGGTTAGTATCCTATTTTATTTCCCTCTCGCCTGGGCTTGTTTGTCGGGATGTGTTTGATCGAAGGGGTGGCAGCCAGGGTCCTTGGGCTACGATGAACCATTGCTGATTCTTTATAAGGTCGAGTATTCTATGGAACGAACATGGCGCTGGTGTTCCTTCCGGGGCTGCTAGCTCCCCGAGGCATAGGGTTTCGGATAGTCGCGGTAGCTTTTCATCCTTCTGTTCGTCGACCTTCTCCGGTGGACACTCGCGGTTTTCGTCCTTGTCAACAGTCAGCAGCCACCATGTCAGCTCTGTGGCTTCAGAGATGCCGATGTTGGAGTCCAAACTCGAGCAGCTTCCCAAGCTGACGCCGACTCCCGAACACGTGGAACGCCGAGAATCTTCACCCAGACTACCGCCTTTGCCACAACATGGAGCTGTCCCGACTTTCGTGACCACAAACCCACAAGGAAACCCTCGCGATCCTGTTTTGGAAGCGAGGGCAATTAAACGGAGAAGATCTCGTTTGTCTGTGGACCAGAGGTATGTTGACAGATCTATTCCTGTCCTTCTTTCCCAAACAACAACACTCCTTCGCTGCAAGCTGCAAGCTTGCATGAATGAAGACCCACTATCGTGAAAACGTAAGGGCGTGTAGACTTGTCCTACTACCCCCCTCACCTATTCATTGTTTTCTCCCTGGGTTGGGCATGCGAGCTTGTCCTGGTACTTAAGTCACTGTCTGTATTGTCTCCAACGTTTCCTGGGATCCAATGGCTTCAGTCAAAGCTCCCAGGCGACTTTCAAGGTTGCCTACACTGTTGCTCCAGATGACTCTAAAGTTGCCTGCATGCCGCGTGAGAGATGAATTACCTTCTGAGACCAATCATTTCGCAAGTTGCGACCTCTAGGCAAGTGCCGCACACGAGAGGAGTGGTCAAGGGCTTCTGGGCGTTCGGATGCTTGGCCATCTGGCATTGCATCACTGCTCATCTCGTCCCTCTATCATTGACACGCCACCGCGCCCATTTTTGGTATATTATCTGCCGTCTCTCAACTCAACATCTTGCAAATCCCCTGAAAAGTTTCGTTTGAAAACCAGATGCTTTATTGTGGTTTCGTGGTTTCTTTCCAAACAATCCTCTTAGTTGTCCCCTTCAAACACTCAACTCAACGATAAAGCAACGGCCCTGTCGACTCTTACTGACTTTTGTGGCTAGCAGTCACTCTGCACTCAGAAGTAGCGTTTTACATCCATTGGAACGCATCCACAAGCGCACCATCTCTGCGCCGAACCCTCCACATATCCCGTCTTCGACCTTTGCTCACTCTCCCTCGTACTTACCACCAATCACCCCAGAGAGCTTCGAGTCGGTACTACCACAACCTCAACTTACCATGCCTCGTGGACGCAGAAGTGCTAGCAGAGGCCGTCGGACTAGCAGGGCCGATGTCTCACCTGCTGCGGTTCATCCTGTTACACGAGCTGCTGAGTTTGCAGACGAAAACCCAGCTAACACAACCGCATCACTTCCCCCCCGGCCACAAGGTACGCAGTTTATCTCGCTTCTGACTCCCACTTTCTAACGATGATCTTCATAGTGCTCCCTACCCCCGTCGGTCCATCATCCGACTTCCAGCCTCGTTTGCTCAACATCTGCGGTCGATTCGGCCTCTCAGTTGAGACTCCTCTTCGAGGTGGTGACATTTGCATGCAAGTCGAGAATTGCAACACCGGGTCTGTCCCCCGCAAGGTTATTTCCCACATTTTCGGACGCAACAAGGTTTGCACCCGCCGAATCCCGGAGCGAGCGTGGGTTTGTATGTGCCGCAAGCACTACCAGCGCATCCGCTATCGCAAAGGTCCCGAGTTCAGCATGACCCAGATCGACCTCGTCTACGAGCAGATTGCCCGGATGATTTTTTGGAGCCAAGGCCTCGAGACAAGCGGTGGCGTCAATGCCGAGGGCATCTTCATTCGGTCTTGGACCTTCTCGATCCGCAAACGCGAGCTGCGACGGCTGGTGGAGATGAACGGACAGGATCCCCTTGCTCGATGGATCATCCAGAGTCTTGGAGATGGTAAGACGCACGACGACATTCTGAACATCGTGGAGAGGCTCCACCATGACATTCAACAGGGCATTCTCAGAGATGTGCCTCCGGTCGAGTTCCTCCCTGAAGTTGTCGATGCCTACACCCTTCGAGCCACACACTCACCCAACGTTGCCACGCGGGAGGGTTCCGATGATATCGAGATGCAGGACATCTCTCGATCAGGCCAGAGCGAGCATCTTGGAGAGGATGAAGGATCCCCATTCTCCAAAGATACTTCCCCGTTGGAGCCTGTTGAGGAGGAGAGGGTTGATTGCAATAGCCCCAGAGAAGGGCCGCACTCGCCTACTTCTTCGATTGTTTCTGATGACACCGAACGTCTCCCAAATTCTCTTGCTCATCACCAACGCCAGCGGAGTGATTCACAGGTCTATGCACCGCAATCGCACTTGGCCCCCACACAATCCGATGATCGACGCAGCAGTTATTCGGAACATGACAGTCAGAACCCAAGACCCCCCTCTCAGAACGACTTCAATATTGATAATCAGATACAGGAGTCAGCAATGTCGACAGCCCACAGCCCTCAGGGGCCTATCTTTGAACCATTTAGGTTCCAAGGCCCATATCCCAGTACCCGCCAATCTGTCTCAAGTGAGCCGGCGCTGGTGGACAGACGCGCTTCGGGCTCTTCGCGATTTCCGGCTCCGATGCACTCTGTTTTCCCAGTGCCCCCTATCTGCGGCAATGGGGCTGGGGCAGCCCAGATGGAGCCCTCATTTGGTCAACATCAACCAGGTGACGCTCGCAGCAATGTCTCTTCTCCTGTACAACCATTTTCGAACCGAACACAGTACCACGATCACTTCGGACCCCAAATCCCACACTCCCTACCATCGCGATACATCCTCGGCCCCACTCGACAGGCCTGGGCTCAGGCAACCGTGTCGCAAGCCATGCCTGACCGAGAAAGCTCTTGGCGGGGGATCGAACCCCATGCTGGCAGCCGTCGTACCCCGGCAGTTACTGAGGCCGACCCAACCAACTTCCCGAATGGACTCATCGCCGTACCCACCGCTTCGTCCACGGGCGCCGGACTGCGTTCCCGAGGTCACAGCGGCCCTGACCCGGACTCTTCCGCAGGGCCCGCAGCTCCCGAAACACTCAATGGGTAGCCATGGGGACCTTGCTAGCCTTGACGCTCTCGAGACAGCAGCCGAGCGGAACTTTGACGTAACAACACGTGGAACATGCCGCCAAAGAGCATGTGAATCTGGCAACCCGATAACATCAATCAGGTTTCCAGTTCGACCGTGGTGCCGACGATGCCTGAGGACATGCATTGAGCAGCCGACCTTTGACTTCAGCCTGAACCAGGGAGTTTGGGTCTCAGTTGTGTCATTCAAACTTTGTCTTATATTCTGAACAGCAGCATACGCAACCCTTTCAGCGACTGGCAACGGTGAGAAATATGGGAAGATATCGGCATACCGGTGACACTAGCGTTGCTGGCTTTGGAATCCATCACCGGGGTTGTGTCTCTGGTGTTCCAAGGAAGCGTGTGTTTTCTTTCCACCATTTTCTTGACACTTTTTTGTATTTTGTGTTCCGGGCTCTGCATTTCTGGGGTCCACATCACTACAGGCGTGGCGGTATCACGATTAATGGACAATAAATATCATACGGTGGTTGGTTGTCTTGGTCGATACGGAGTTGAGCAGGTCTCAGAAAAGGGAAGGGGTTGGTCTGATTTCATGGTAGAAACGGTGGCGGAAACAAAGTCCGGTTGGCATGGGTTGCATTCGTTTTGGGGCCCAGAGACCCCGGTACTCACATGGCTGATAGAAATATACACTGAAATGTCTTTTGCAAAACACTAGCTTCCGTGTCTGCCTGTGATGTGTCGATTGTCTGTTCGGTGAATCTTGAAGTTGGACACATGCCTATAAATCGTTCTAGGTATCCATATATCCCTAGTATCCAACCCCTTGAACTAGGAGGTGGTCTTTCGGCATAGAGATCATCACTCGCTCCTGAACATGATAGATCCTCCTCCCCAGTCCTTCAGTTCACCTACGTTTGCCCTGCCCACCTCGACAAAGCCAAAGCGGCTGTAATACCTCTCTAGGCCGTGCAAGCCGACGAGCCAAGTGGCCACTCCCTCACGATCGGCCTTGCGCAGGCCGTCCCGGACCAACATGGCGCCGATGCCGTGGCCCTGGACAGCCGGGTCAACGCCCAGGCTAGAGAGGTACCAGGCGGCGCGACGACGCGGCGAGTTGAGGATGCCAGGCTCGATGGCGGTGAAGACGCGGTCGTATATGCCGAGCCGGTGGGCGTCGATGGACCGGATGGGGAAGAGCCGCGAGTGTAGGCTGAGAATAGTCGATACGACTGGGCGGAACCAGGCGTCTACAGGCGGGGAGGGTTGGTTAGCTTGAGTGAGGCTGGAGGTTGGCCTTTATGTTGATAGTGAGTGTTAAAGGCGGAGTGGGATTTCGAGAGGACTTCACTTACACGGGGTGAGCCAGCGCTCCTGAAAAGAAAGAGACTCGAGGGGCCGGTGCCACCAGGTAAAGCCCACAGGTCGTCCTCGCCCTGGTTTTTGTGCCAGTTCCCTCTTGTCCTCTGCAGCATCATCTTCATCTATCCAGTCCTCGGCATCATCCTCGTCACCTGCAAAGACCATGGTGAGGAAGTACCCCTTGGTCCAGAACCGAAGCCGAAATCGGCGAAGGATCCACGTGTCGAACGGGGCGCGGTCATCGTGGCGGCCCGGAAACATGTAATCCAGGAGCGGCTCCTTGTCGAAGCTCTGGATGTACAAGTTCGAAGCAGCTGGGATGTCCGCAAAAGTGCCAGGGCTGAGGTGGAAGGTTGGGGCCATGGTGTGGAGATGCGTTAGTGTAGCCTCGAGGCGTCGCGGGCGGGGGGTTATTCCTTTTTTAAAGCGGCGGGGTTTCCTTTCGTCGATGCTAATACAGGACTTTGTGTTCTTCCCACTCTCACTGATAAAGTGAGTGTAGAGGCTTTCAGGCTTCGCTGTGGTTGTTCAAAGGTTTGATCTTGCACCCTCTCTTCTTCTCAACAAGGTCGTGATGTGCGGGGCAGGGCCCGGGTTGAACTCAAGCTCCTGATGTCAGTTTTTAACTCGACAATTTGCACCCTCTTGATTCCTTTATTCGCAAGGCAAACTCAGAGAGACCTCTTCGAGGTGAGACTTTACGAGTTGAGGTGGGATTTTACGAGTTACGGGGAGTTCAATTGAGGCTTTTGAGAGTCATTGCTGATCGCTGTCGCCCTTCCGAACAAGGAAAGACGCCGGGTGACTCAAAGCTTCCACAAACGACAGCATTTGCAGGCATTGCGGGGGCGGGCCTTTTCCGGAGACATTTTTAGGTTCCGGGACGCATTTAAGGTGTCGCGACCAGAACGTCGGGAAGCCACTGAAGGTGCATAAGAAAGAAAAAAAGAGCCACCAATGGCCAAGATATCTCGGGTATTGGCGAGAGCTTCATTTGCAATTGGGGCGGAATGGTTGAGAGACACGTCCAAGAGAAGCCTAAATGCCGTTTAAACCTAATGCCGGCATTGCTCGGCATGTTCCGCGTGGTCGGTACTACATAAACCGGTGCTCGGGCACTGCGGAGCCATCGTTTTCTTGTTCTCTCGGTCTGCGATATCTTACTCCAACGACGAGTGCCAAGTCGGTGACGTTTTGCCGAGGAGTTCTGCAAGACTCGTATGGGGATGTCTCTGACGCGCGCACATAGAATGGGCCACCGCTGCGCTCGCTGGTTGAGGCGGCATGGACAGGCGGGCAGATGGGTTGCGAGGCACGCAGATCCTGGAGCGAGACCAGGTGGTTGGGCACTTGATGCTGGCTAAATTACCTAGTTTAGAAATCGGCAGAGTCAGGTTCTGCTAGGGTTAGCGGCGCCAGAAGCGCACTCTCTGCCCTGGTGGGCAATTCTTGGCGCCTATTAATGCGCAATTGCGAGACAAGTCCATCTTCTCTTGGTTGTGCATGAGTGCCGCGCAACGCAACTTGGGACTGTGGTGTCATCAATGACCATGTGGAATCCGCGAGTTTGACGGGGGCCCCAACTAATTTCCGGGGTGCGATTTCCCCATGACACAACGGTAGGTAATTTGCCATGCCCTTGGATTAGTCGGAGATGACAAACTCTCCTTGTGCCTGGTGTCGTCATGGCCAGGGGTGAATCGGCTCCGAAGCGTGTCAACGGTCCGGCCGAAGCGGTTTGTGACGCAACGTATCATGACGGGCAAGGTATCGGTGGCATGGTGAGAGATGGTGCTCGTTCGGACTTCTCTCGGTCGTGGACTCCCCCCCTCACGATGGCGTCGCTGTGGGGGACATGGAGAGACGGGCCTGTCTCCGTGGATAGTGAATCCGGATACGGGCTGGATGGGGAGCTGGCGGTTGAATTTCCATTTGAGTTGTGTAGGTTATTTATATCTCCGGGGGTGGATGATTCCAGGGCGATGGTGTAGGTAGTAGCTGCATGTTGCAACCCCCCGCTGGTGCTTCTTACGGTAGTGGTAGTCAGTAGTAGTAGCGGCAGTAACTTGGTAGGGTTGAGCGGTGGTGGATGGCCGTGTCATCGGACTGTGATAAGAATGCGAGACCGACGAGCAGGGCTGCAGGGGTGGAATAGCCGTCAGTTGCGCCGATAGAGAAGCCGTGGGCATGGATGTTGGCTGAGACGTTTGTGCGTCTGGATCCATCTCGTCTCATCTCATCCCGAAATGTTTGTTCAGCTGTGCTGTACGTACGAAGGTACCTGGTTCGACGTCAGCTCGGGAAAAGCGAGGCTAAGAGCCAACGCTGGGCTGGTTGCGGTTGGGATGGAGTACTTTAGAGTGGTGGTGTGGCATGGATTGGACTTGGAATGCTAGAGACGACGTGCCATTGGTGGCCCTGTTGCTGTGCACTGTGTCTAGGTGACATGGCACATACCGACTACATGCCTTTTTTGGTAAGGAAAATAGTTGGTTCGTAGTGCCGTGACTATGCATGCCGTCAGGCAATGCGGGTGTTTGGTCTCTCTTGGCCCCCAAAAATGTGCCAAAAATGGCCTCCCATGTGCATTGTGCTGTAGCTCCGGCACCACCCTGGCAAGCACCATCCTACCCCCGTCCGGGATGGCTTTTTTGACGAGGATTAAAGGTTCTGACAGGGTCTAGAACAGATTGTGGATGCGGCAAAGATGGAACGATGGGGAACGCATCATGCCGTAAAGTGCCATGGTGGTATCCAGTACGCGGATGGAATAGGATGGACGGACCGTGAAGATGGATGGACGGGGAGGGAAATAATGACGAGTGCGTGGAGCACCATGGGAGGCTGAAGAATAGACCCCAGAACCCATTTGCTTCTATTGCCCTATTGTAAGGCTCTCGTCAGGCTAGTGTAAGTCAGTTGGCGTCTCACCAACAACAAGAGGCGCCTCAATGGCTGCTGACTACCTGCTAGGTTGGAAGCATCCATATCACACATCCATCCCACCGGCATCTCCGAAATCTCGATTACCCACCCACACAGGCACACACATTAACGATTACAGTATGTACTACGTAGCCAAGTAGCCTAGATAGGTCCAAGGTACATGCACACAAATACTGCGGCGCACTTAAACGCTCTGACACATACGGCACTGACACATGCTCTCTAATCATTCTGTCGATTGACTTCGCGCACAATCCATTGAAGCATTCCACAAGCACAAGACAAGAAAAAAAGAAGGAAAAAAAGGAAAAAAACTAGCAGGATCCTCCCCTGCTAACCACGTAAAGCAGATGCCACATTGATAGTGCCATGGCCCATGACGGCTTCTTCCGTCTAGGCTGGTCCCCATGTGCAGATCTAGCGCCATATCCCATCATCTCATTCTCCCTCCCCCACCCACCCATGTCCCACACCCAAGTCAACACCACACATGTTCGCCCTCCCTATCCCGGCCGGGTGTTACAGCACTCTCCACTGATTAGAAAAGTGCCGCTCAACTTGCAGTAGGCGGCCCAGTGAGGGCAGTTGGGTGGGGAGGAGTAGACTGCATACGTAGGGGTAGGAGAAGGAAGAGGGAAGGCTAGAGGGTAACTTGACAAGTCGCCCAAAGATGAGCCAGACGTACACGGCGGACTGACTCTCCGGTGCAACACCGTGCAACACCGTGCAACAGCCCGGCCGCCTTTGGCCTCGGACAAGCGTCGACAAGGGGCGATCAGGGCGCCAGGCTGTGAGGCTAAAGCAAGTCCCAACGGCCCTGGATCCTGGATGGAGCCAACCTTATTCGGGCACCACGGCGGCGTTTCTTGCCTTGTTGAAGGGCAGGCCAAGGACTCGAGCCCAGCAGGCCGGTCGAGTCGCGGGAGGCGAGTCAACGGCATCTTCGTGCCGTTGTGCTGAAAGCGAGCAGAGGTGACGGGGGTCTAGACTCCAGAGCATTGAGGGCCCAGAGCATTGGGAACCCAGATGCTTGAGGTAAGGTTTGATGTCTGAGACCACCCATCATTACCTTGCAACCTTCTATAAAAATGGAAGGAGGAAATGGAAAAACCCACGTAAAAGCAACAGCACCAATAGCACCAACAGCACCAACAGCACCCACCTCGCGGCATCTAAACAGCCCCCAATTACTCAGCTACCTAAGGTAGGTAGTCAGGTCTCCCAACGGGCCCGCTAATCGATGGACCAGCAGGCCTTGGCTGCCCTTTTTGAGACTTGTCAATTGTCAAACTGGGTCGCTGAAACTTGTCAGTCCAGCACAGTGCCCAGCCCGGTGCCAGGGCCCCCAAAGTGCGCCATTGAATGAACCCCTCCTCCCCCAGCTCCAGCGCGCGGGTCCCCCCTCAACGTAGTAGGCTCTGACCACCCCCTGGAACATGCCCCGAAATATGGGCGGCATTTGGCACCAAAAAAGATGGCTCCGAATAGGTACCCATGGATGGTCCCAAATAATACGGGGATGCATGCATCACCAGACAGGGCGCACGCAACCTTCGTCTAGGTAGGTACTTCCCAGGCGTTTGGCCACGATACCTCGTCATCGCTCGCTTTTGTTTCCTTTTTCTTCTTCCCGTGTCTCTCCTCCCGCAGCTACCTTACCCAGTAGCTATGCCGGGTTCCATTCTACGTGCCTTAGGTACCTACCTACCCGGTGCTCCGTACGTACCTACCTAGGATGAGCCGCTAGCTGTTGCCCTTTCCGCCCATTTCTCTCCCAATCCCTCGCCATCCTTCCCGTCCCTGTCCATCCCATTCCAAATCCCCATTCTCCGCTCTCGTAATGCTTAACCGCACCTCGATCTGCCCAGCCGTCAGCAGCTGACTAACAGCTTAGACGCCGTATCTGAGCATCTGAGCATCTGAGCATCTCCAAAGCCTCTTGCTCCATAGCAGATGGACCCTCGTCTTGACATCGTCGGTTCGCCTCCCTAAATACTCCCGGCCCTGTCCCGGCATTGCTCCGATCATCCTGCTCCGATACTCCCGCCAGTCTGGCATCTGATCTGATATCTATCACCGTCTGTGGCCATCCACAATTCCAATCATTACCTTTTGCCATCATCGCCATCTTCTCTCGCTCAACAACCATCATCAACAGCCATTATCAAACCAACTACCCGGACCTAACTTCAACCTCACTCTACTCGTCGTCTCTTCTATTCGTTGAGTTGGGGGCCATCTGCAACATCTAGCCAGCTGACTGAGACACGACCACCTCGCTACCAGCTAAGATCGCAAGCCGTCTTCTAGGGCAGGCCAACCTAATTTCAGAGAAACAAGGGAAAACAATTCTATGAAAAAACGTAAGAGCGCCATGGTCCGATCCGTATCATCATCACGGGGCTCCGAGTCCCCAATGGACACAGAACGCGCCCACAGGGCATGCGAAAAGTGCACCCGCACTAAGAAGAAGTGTGACAAGGCCCTACCCGCCTGCTCACGCTGTACCAGGTATGTCACGGACTTGTGATGGCTACCAACGACAAGACAAGCAAATGTCAAACTTCTTCCGCGTGCTGATCCATTATTTCCTTTCCTCTAGACTTACCACCACCTGCTGCTATGACTTCATCTACACGGCTCCGGCCACCGCCGTCGTGGACTCGGGCTACCTGCTCAGCTCCAAGCCCGCCGACCTAGCCGGCCCGGGCAGCATCCTCGACCCGGTCTTTGACGTATCCAGCGAGGCCATCATGACGCTGCTCTCGTCGCGGAACATCAACTGGCGCGAGGCTACCGAGCGCTACTTTGAGACCATGAACCCCTGGCTCACCATCGTCCACCCGGAGCTCTTTGCCCACCGCGTCGACGGCCCCGACCCCGGGCCCGGCGTCTCCGCATCGGCCGCCGCATCTTCCGTGCCGCGAGACCCGGTCATGGCCCTCCTCATCGTGTGCATGCAGCTCGCCACCCAGTATGACGACGAAGCCGTGGCCGCCGAGGACCCACGCATCTTCGAGGACCGCAACATGATCGATATGCCGGCCTACCGCGCCGCCAAGCGGATCATCGGCATCATGCGCGGCCTATCTGCCCCGACCATCGAGCTCGTCCAGTGCACCATTCTACTCGCCCTCTTCGAGTTCGGCCACGGCGAGGTCCTACGCGCCTACGTCACCATCGGAGACGCCAACACCATGGCCCTCGCCCTGGGCATCCGCCCCGGCAAGTACATCGACGCCGACAAGGACGCCCCCGTCGCCTACGACGACGAGGAACGCCGCTGCGTCTACTGGAGCATGCTCGTTCTCGACCGCCTGATCCACGTCGACTGCAGCCTCATCCACATGCCGCTCCAGGTCCCCGCCCCGGCCCCCGACGACTTGCTCCCGACGACCAACATCGGCTGGACAAACCAGATGCAGAATCGGACCACCCAGCGAAACCCCGCCAGCGTGCCGACCGCCGTGCCGGTAGGGCCCTTCCAGCGGAATTGTCAGTGCGCCATGCTCTATACCAAGGCCTTCTCTCAGAGCCTCGAGTCTGGAGCTCCAGACTCGCTCCTTGACAGCTTCGTTGAACTCGACATTGCCACTCGCTCCTTGGTTGAGGCTATGGTTCTACAGGCATCCCGCTGGGGCGAGTTCTTTGAGTGTTTTGCGACATGTTCTTGGTACGTTCATGAGATCCCCTTTTCTTTGACCCCCACCTCCATCCTATGTGAACCGTCCAAAAACCTAGCACATACATACCCCTTTGCTAACTAAGCCTTCTTGTTTACAGCCTCCTTCTGTTCCTCTATTGCCGTCAACTCCGCACTGTCGATTCCACGACTATCCACGCTGCCACCTCGGACGTGACAGCCCTGAAGGCCATCGCCGGCCTCAACTTCACCATCCGCATCATCGCCGATACCACCACCGACCTCAACGACCAGCTCGCACGCCGCCCTCACCTCCTGGCATCTTGCTCTCCGCTCACCCCTTACTCGGCCTACCACTGCCTGATGGTCCTCAGCAACTTTGAGAACGTCATCCCCAACGCCGACGCCCGCTTCCACGCCATATTTAGTTCCCTCCACTTCTTTGCCAAGCGCTGGAATGTTGCTGGTGAGTCTCGCAGCCCCCGTCTTCTTACATCGATTAGCTAACATGTGAGTCCAGGGCAACTAGTCCTTAGGGTTGAGTCGTTCCTCGCAGCACCAGAGAGCGTCCAATGGTGCTTCATGAACGAGTAAGTCGAATTTCGACACACGAGGCACCTATCATCACACACGATATACGGGGTCATGATATATGAGACACGATATAATGAGCACGTAAAACTTTTGCTGTCATTAAAACGCAGCGGCAAAGCTCCGTCTTCATTACAACCAAATCGCTCGGCTCTCCAGACCTTTTGGCCGTATGGTCCTTTCCCAGGTCTTAACGTCACTATCATCCTCGTAGTACAAAAAAAAAACCCTGCGCAGCGCCGACCCTTTGTCCCATCCTCGGAACACATAAGCCTACGCCGCTCGTTAAACAAACAAGAATAATGACAAAACTTGGACCCGTGGTATGCGCTCAACGCCGAATTCCAAAGTCAACTATATAAACAGGAAAATCGTCAAGCCTGTTTCCTAGAGCAAGGGGTCAAACTCTGGACATGACATCATCCAAACTCGCGACCCCAGATCATTAAGGGGCGTTTCCCACGACAAGGATTAGCAGCATGCCATTGAGAAGACACGAGGCAGTGAAGGAGCCCCAGACAACCAGCTGGTATGTGAGCGGGAGCGGATCTCGCCGGTACATAGTCATGCCCAGTGCACTGCAGGCGGAAAATAAGCTGGTGACGACGCCAACTGTGACGCCCGCATCAACCTCGGCTCGCAGTTTGTGTTTTCCTGTCGAAATCAAGGTACCAGCAATGGCAAGGAGAGTAAATGATGCAAAGAAGCACCCGACGGTACCCCAGAAGAAGGCGCTTTCACGGTACCGGGCAGCAGCCTGTTGACTGAGGCTAGGAAGGGCGTAGTGAGTGGCATAACCGGCCGCAGGAAACCCATCTGAACTGGCGTAGCCTCCTTCTTCGTCTGAGTCGTTGATCAAATTGGTGGCGGAGTACTCGCGCGGGGAGTGGTTGGCAGCTAGAAGGGGCTCCTCCTCGGCAGGATAGTCGAGTTTGAACCAACCTCTTGCTTTATCAAGGGGAATTTTAAAGATACCCTGTAAGTAGTCGAGCCCCGGAAAAGCCATGCTTTCCTCGGGGTTAATATAAATAGCATATTCATCATCTGCGCCGCATTCGCTTCCATCGTCGTACTCGTTCCAATACTTAACTTGGGAGGACGGTATTTTCGGGGGAGGTAAGACGTCGAATTGAGGTTGAGGGAAGGGTTGAGGCCGACAAGCCGACCGGGGATTGTGATCGGGAGGGGAGCTGCAAGAGTGCGACGAAGTCCGGAATGTCTGCGGTACTGATTCGGGGGAACTGGGCTCGCTCAGGATTGGCGTGGAGACGCGAAGGGTGTCGGTGATCTCGTCGTATCGCTCCTGGAGGTGGGAGAAGTCGCGTCTCGTGAAGCTTTTCGGGTCAGACAAGATGTTGTCATTGAAGCGGGCCGTGAGGGTTGTGGAGCCGGTCCATTTCTGCAATTGCGTTAGAAACCATAATCAGACATGACGATAACAAGATTTGGAGGCTGGAGGAGACGTGTACCTTGTACTTCTTGAGAATCTTGCGGAAGGCGACCACTTGGGCGTTGGTGAAACGCGAGAGGGCCTGGATATCGCCACCGCATCGGACCAGCTCCCGTTCGTACTTGGCAAACCTCCTCTGGAACTTGATGGCGTCCTCTGCCATCATGTCTTCCTGTGGCTTGCGAATCCATCGGTAAATACTCTTGGCAAGGTGTTCTGCGGGATCCTCGTTAGCACGGATCGAGACTTGTGAAATTGGTCGTGTGCCTCTGAGACACGGCGTCCGGGGGTCGGGTCGGAACGTACCTAATCGCCTCGAAATCTCGTCGGCTTTGCTCGACACGAACAGGTGAAGGCGGTCGTGCTGGTGACCTAGTTCCATGTATAGACCGTCCTCAAACCTGGTCAAGGCCTCATCTTGGTGGCCGGGGATGGTCATGGCCACGCCTTGGTGTCGGGTGGTGTGAACCTTGATCTCATGCTTAAGAGAGTTGTAATCGAGGTTGTCTGTAGGGATTGGCCGGTCAGCAAGGTCAACGAAGGGCTAGAGGAAGTGGTGGTCACGGGTGGCAACGTACGGAGACTCCATTCCGGGACGGACTCTCGCTCGAGCTGCTCGCCAAATTTCATACTGGGGAGTTAATTGGCCTGAGGGTGACGGCCAATTGACGACGAAATGGCTGTCTTCTCCTCTCGCCACAGGAGCGAGGATGTCAGCTCCGGAGATTGATGTCCTCGCAAAATCCTCCCGTTTGGCCGGTAAACAAACGGGGAAGATGAGAGGAGGATAGAGGCGGATGGGCCGAGGAAAAGCAGGAGGTTGCGATGCAGGCACGGGAAACGAGACGCTTCCGCAAGAAGCAGGAGGCCTGAGGGTCCAAATCGATCGGAGCTGCGAGGGATCGGCTGTGTAATAAAATGCGTGTGAGGTTTGAGACACTCGGCGCAAGAGGACCTGCGCAACCTAAAAGGCAAGTTAGACGGGAGAGCACGAGCCAAGGCTCAACTGTGGGTGCGATACGGGGCGCGGACGATTGCGATTGCGAGGGGGATGGATGACGTACTGAGACTGAGACAGGTAGAGACGAGAACAGCGCAGCCAGCAGCGGCGGTTTCGGCGAGGGTCGAAGAATTGGCACTCAATCACGCGTTTCAACGCCGGCGGCAATTGAGATGGCAGCAAACACGCAGCGCTCGAAACAGCGAACGATCCGGCACCGGCAAGTCTCAGCTGTATCTCGTTGTTTTTCTTGGCTGGATTTGGAGCGCCGGCGTGGGGGATTGGCGTTGGAATTTTGGGGGAACGGGAACGAGTGGTCGGATGGAAGGGGAAAATGACGGGCGGGCGGCGGCGACGGAGGCGGCAGCGGGAGATCGATCACCAAGGAATCAAAGAATTGGGAACTTGTCTCGGGGAGAAAATTACCGTGGCTTAATATCAGATCGCACACGGATACACGAGCTTTTTGGGGGGCAGCAAGATCCCACGTAGCAGGTTTCTTGTCCTCGTTCTAGAGTCCGGCTTCTGGAGAGTCGGGGCGGCAAGTATCGATATAATCCAGGAAACATGGAAACGGGCAGTCTAAGCGTTGTTATAAGCAATGGCCGTCCAATATCCAGTCATCTAGAGGCACCCAAGCACGCACCCCAAAGCTTGCTCGTCCCCACCCCCAGCGCCCACTCAAAGTCCCCAATCCAAGTTCCAATGAGCCATCGAGCCAATTGAGCTGGCGCTTCAGTGGACCAATTCGGTTGCCCCATGGAATCCATGGATGGAGGCCCTAGGATGGATGCCATGGGAGATGGAAGCCCTGGGGGCCTGGGGCCTGACTACCTGAGATGCCATGGATGGGACCGTGGCAGTGCCCCGCCAGATGCGTTTTGGGGGGCGGAGCGGCGCCCCAAAACCCCCTTAGCTTGCATTTTGCATGTCGAGCCGTGCATCTTTTCAGCGCCTTTGGTTCTGCAAGCTCGGCCTGGTCCTCTTGGGTCCTGCAAGCTCGGCCAACTACGGTACCTAATCGTGAACCCTGGCCAACCCAAACATGGCAACTGAGAAAAAATCGCCGTATCGTCGCCACCGTCGTCCGCCACCCCTCCAATTCAATCCTCCAATGGGAATGAGCCTGTCCTGACCATCCTGGCCCTTGCTTGCATGCCGCTCTGGATCCCTCGGATGAGACCCTCAGGTCGCTGCGCGCATCTTCAGGCACCTCGTGCAGCTCATCGCCGAGCAATCCTCTGGGGTCACTGATAGGCTCGCACCTCGTAGGCTGTGGAGGCCGTGGAGGCTCTTTGGCCCTGCAACGTGGGACAGTCCTTACAACGTACAACATTTCTTCTCCCTGTTCATTAGGCTCCCTGCTCGCGGTTCCGTCGCTGGAACGCTGGAACCTCGAAACCGTCCAAAGGGCCAGGTCCTCACTGCTAGCAAGGCACCAGGCCCAAGCACTAAGCTTCCCAAGCTCGTCCATCCAAGCTCCCAGTTAAGCTTTTTGGGGCCATTGTTGAGGCTTCGATCCCAACCCAAATAGGCAATGCGCATCATACTTGACGAGTAGGCAGGGGAAGCTACGCCGGGTGTCGAGAAAAAGAAGCGTCTCGAAACTACCAACACTCACCTACGAAGCAGTTGAACCAGTATTGTGTGGCATGTGTCGATGGGCTAAACTATACGTGCGCATGTGTGTGGGGCCCGTGTTACACGGGCGTACATGGTATTGCGGTATCGTGGATGGCGATGTGTGATACGAAGCACGGCATGCGTCTGTGTATCATGTTATCTCGACACATGCATGAGAGCGCCGGTCCAGACAAACTATCAGAGCTGGTATCCTGCACCTGTGTCTGAGTGTGCCCGTCATGCATACGTACTGCAAACATACTGCATTTGAGCGCGACCTCGCCATTATTGACGACATCAAGTCTTATCTGCCGACGGCCTTTTCAGGCCTGCAACACATTGTGGCTGGTCTGCTCAACCTGGGACAGCCCTGACATACCATCTGGCACCCACCGGTGAGTGCTCAATGACCCCTCGTTGAGTCTGCAACATGCCCATGGCAATACTGCCGAAGACAACCCAAGGGCGACGCTAAAGCCGATAGCAAGACAAGTTTGACTGTAATCGAAAGGCACTCATGCAAGTGCGAACGCGAGCAGGTAAGCGACGCAAAAGCACGACCGAGCTAACATAACGCCCAAGAGCTTTCAACAGCGGACACAAGATAGCCCCAGCAACTTCGCGTCCGCTTATCCATTAGCTCCATCGTCGCCCAGTAAGCATGAATGGGTGAACGGGTCTTGTCAAGCCGGTCCTGTCGAGGCGATGCTCCTCGACGCCCTTGGCAATTTGTGCCACCGTCACAACGGGTGGCACTGGCGTTGAGTTCCGTGATAACGCGCCATAGGAACCCATCCAGAGGGTCCCAGGAGGATCTCAAAGACTCAAACCGCCCTCCAAGAGGGGGCTCCAGGAGGGCCCATTGCCCCGAAAGAGACCAGAACTGCCGTAGCGCCGCCCAGATTCCCAATATCCGGGCCCGCAGCACATGTCCCTGTCTGTCACCCCTGTCACAGCCGGCTTGCACGCAACACAAAGCCTGAGCCCATGCCCATTAACAGAGGCGAAGACGGACGCAGGACAATGTGAGCACGCGAGTGCCTGCCACGAACGCTGACCGAGCTGTGGACACATCCACTCCCCAACCTTGTCTCGGCCCCGCGTCTGGTTGGCAAGCCGCCATACGTCTCGCCCATCACCCAGCGGCCGTCCACTGTCATTCCTCCGCTTATAATTCCTTGTCCCTGTTGTGCATCGCATCAGTTACAGCGCCCGCACCCTACTGTGGCGACGAGCAAACGCGCGGGAGCGGGAGCGGGATTACGCCGCTGCTCATCTCACGTCGATGAAACTTCGATGCATTGTACTTAACATATCCCATGCCAGCAACGAGCACATGCTCAATTGACTGGCTCAGCAGTGTCGACGGGAAACCAAAACTTGGCATCGTCCCGCTGCCCTGCAACCCATCAGGGCAGGGGAGTGACAGGAACCCTCCATCAGCCACTGAGGTCCTTTGCCAGGAACAAAACTGGCATAGTCCGCTCAGGATGCCTGGACTAGTTCCCTCCGCAGCGGAGTCTTTGGCTCGAGCGGGCTACAGCGGAGTCGTGTCCAGCTAGCAAGGCACGGACGACCCTCGAGGACCCAGAAGTCGATGTCTAGGTATTGCACCAACTCCCCTAGCTTAAGCTGCATCCGGTCATTAGTTCGTACCTCAACCACCAACGACCTGCGGTGCTATTACGAATCTTCTGTGGTAACAAGAGGATGCGTCGTCAATCGGCCAAATTATTGAATGGCCCTCTGCGAGCCTCCCTCCCTCGCTAGAACCCACATCGATGTCTCCACTACCGCCGCCGACGACACAACAACGCATTTCAACCACAAATACGTCTATCCACTGGTACGCGGCCGCTCGTAAAAATCCGAGAGGAAGCCGAGAAGGAGGCCGAGAGGGAAGTCCTAAGGAAAATCGGTTGATCAATCAGCCATGCACAATTGGCATTTCTTGGCTGGTCAAGTGCCTCAGCCCGGAATACGAATACCAAGCGAGTTGATGGTACTTACAACTCCGACATCTCGATTTTCGCCTCTCTCCAACATTTCTTACCTACCCGAGTCGGCTTACAATTGATTGGTCATAACTCAACGCCCCCTCTCTTGGATGAAAAACGTCACTCGGTCTGGAGAGCTACAAGTCAATAAAAACTCTGCAAAAGAGTCACAAGCCAGATCCACAGATGGACTCTGGGTTCCATTATTAGGCGCGGGCCGTTTCAACTCACTTTTGCTGCTTGGGCGGCATCATGACCTTGCGGCCGTCATCTCGTCGGCAAAAACCACTTGAACCAATCCAGCGCAAATCTTCCGAGTGCCATGCCACGCTACCGGGCCCACGATCCGAACGCAAGGGTGGGCTGCATGGAACTTTTTCTCGGTGCCCTTACTCAATTACTGCATACTCACTGAAAGACGACGGTATCATTGGCCGCGCCGCAGTTGTCGGGTTTAACAGTGTGCATGTGGTTATCTTCGTCGTGTCGATACAACTCCGCGGGAGGCTCTGATAGGGCTTGACAAGCCCACCTCTGCATGGACATCAATCGCGCCGAAGGTTACCTGAAGGTGCCCACCCATGCAAGTCACTTTTGTCAAGCACACACCCTGCGATATGCGCAGGCCTTGCACATGAGAGAAACCTGCAACCGGCTCACGAACCTCAGAGGCGCCACTTCACCCCTGTCGCTCTACGTGCATCGTCGATACCTCAGGCGGAGTGGCTCGTTCGTGTGACCAACACACGGGAATGCCCTCAATACGAAGCCGCCAACCCTAGTCGAGGCTCAAAATTTTATCATCTCCTCAAGCAGTCTCGTGCAGAAGCCCCCCCTACGCCAGGCACGAGCAAATCCCGACCTTGACTTGCCCCCCCCAACACAACATGGATCGAAGACAGGGTCGTTAATGATCTTCGTGCTGGCAAAGCGTTCCCCTGCGTTGATGTGCACACCCCAGATCGTGTCCAGCTGCTTGAGTTAGGCTGCGTACCCAATGACGAGGATGTCGTGAAAGACATGACTAGCCGAACTTATATCAACTTGGTGCTCCGTACGCGGAAAGAAAGAAAAATCTTCAAATATATGCCCCGGGGCAGTCAGAGGGGAAGCATATCAGTAATCCAAAATGCGACCGGAAGCTGTGATGGCACCGGCATTTCTTCGTTTACTTCCCCTGCTCACCTCAACATTCACATGTCGAAATTCCAAAGTAACCGTTTATTTACGGTTCAAACTATGTCAAACATCTTCAGTCACGATCCAAAACAAAACATAGGAGGTACATTATCTCCTCAATATCGAGGAGCAGAAATTTCATAATGTCGTGTCCCCCATGGTGATGCGGGAGTCGCTCTAAGGAGCTGTCTTTCTAGGTCGAGTGCATCAGTTGAACGAGGTTGCCCATGACAGCACGCAGGAACCATGCACATGCCAGTTGTCCAGTCCTGCCAGATCCTTTGATACCACTGTTGGTGTGAGGGATAAGTGCTTACAACCCCTACTACCCGCCTAGGGCCCGTTTCTATTCCTCTCTGTGATCCACCACATCAGTAACCTCCAAAACACCGACAATTTCTCCCTTCTCCATAACAGCCACGACCATATCTGGTCCACAGGCTGCCTCCTCTTCGGTGGGGGACGGCTGCAAAGTCTCCAGCATGGCTCGCGCCTGACGAATGCCCGTATCCGCCGACAAAGAGAACATCTGAGCCCGAGATGTGAGGAGCCCGGGGATATCTCGCAAACTGCGGCTGATATCGTGCTTGCCGAGGCCACGGATTTTATTTGGGGAAGCGGCAAGGTCCCTCACCCGCACCCATCCTGTGGGGGAGTCGTATCCAGCGCGGAGAAGGTCAACGCCCAGGCTCTCGTCTCCTTGCTCCACCAACAGCGGGATATCACACCACGGAATTGCAATGTCCTTGATCGTCTGAGGTTTCCTTTCTGCGACACCGATGGCCCCTCCCGGATGGTTCTTTGCAAAGACAGCGGGGACACTGGTGTGAAATTCTTTTGCCGCCGCCATGGCGATTGCGTCGCCAAGAGCAAGTGCCACCGTCGTTGACGTCGTGGGCGCCGAAACTCCGAAAGTCGTCTTCTCAGCCTCGGGGATAGGCGCCGGCAGGAGGATGGTGTCCGGGCGATGTTTGATGAACTCACACGTTTCGTGGGACGTGTGGGAAGTCAGCAATATCACTGGGAGTGAACTGTCAAGGTAGGGTAGGACAAGTAAAAGTTCCTGCGTCTTTCCGGAGTACGTGATGAACATGAGTGTGTCATGGGGGCTAACAATGCCGAGATCTCCGTGAAGGGCTTCAGTCGGGTGGAGGAAGATGGCATGGATTGCGAGGCTCTTAAATGTCGCCACCAGTTTCTGACCAATATGTCCCGACTTGCCCACCCCGATCACGACCAGTTTTCCTTTCGTTGCTCCCTGCCGCGTGATGGCTTGGACGGATTTGCTGAAACCCTCTCTTGCTATGGCATCCGTCTCGTATAACCTGGTGAGGTTTCTGAGAGCGATAGCCTCGGTGTTGAGCACGTGAATCCCATCTCTGAGCCTCTGGTCTTGTGTTTGGCGTTCTTCATGCAGCTCTCGATCAAGGCTTAGGGGGTCTATAGGCTCGCAGAACGCTGTCTCTGGTGGTGAGATAGATGGTGTTGGCGGAGAGGGTGGAGGAATTGCTGGACATTGTGAAGCGGCGCCGAGTACAACAACAGCACTTGTTTGCACTGGCCCATGGCCGCACTGCGACAAGCCCGCCATGTGTGGTGATTTTGTGATGAATATCTTACTCCGGCGACTGCAAAAAATCTCTCAACGTCCTACGCAAAATGTGTCCAGACCCAAGAAAAATGTCTGGTTGCTGAGAGAGGGTGAGGACGGTTTCCAAATGTAGTATCTGTGCCCCAAGCCTATACCGTCACAATTCGGTATTAACAATTTATAAGCAGTCGGCGATGTCGGCGTGTCTCGGAGCTTGTTTCAGAGGGAATGCCGTTGCTAGGTGGGGCTAGGCGAGGAAACAAGTTGGTATCAGATGAAAGGCCACTATGGACCTCTTTTGTGACGCTGAGTTCGAAGGGCAGGGTTTGGCTGAAGGACCAGGAGTTTGGGATGAAGAGATTGGACGGCGGACGGATATAGAAAAACCACAAGAGCTCAAGAACAGATGGCCCCCCGTTGACAGCCAATTGGTTGTGGGCTCGATTGCGACGAAAGACTAGCCGCCCCGATCTGGATCTAGCAGCGGTATCAAGTGGATGCGATAAGGGGCCGAGTTGGTCATTGTTCCGAAATGTCCCTTTCCGTCCCAGCCATCGGTATGACGAATTCGATGAGCTGGAGGTGGTGCAGGCGAAAGACCTTGAATGACGGCACCATCCGAAGCCGTCATCGGTTCCCCGAGAAACTCTCAGTTGGAGTCGGGGCTCTATCAAAGCAATGCATCGATGGGGAACACCCATCCGTCTGCGATCCGAACTCTCGGGCCATGCATCACGGACGCCCGTCTCGGCCACCCATGGACCGCTGAATTGGCTCGGGCAGCGGGGGCGGGGTTTTCCTTTTTTCGAAGCCCCCTCTTTGAGCTTCTGGGCCCTGATCCAAGTTGGGGCCGGTTCCGCGTGCAGATGCAGGGCAACATCTATGATGCCTCGAATCAACGAACCGGAACCCCCGGGTGCCGACTTGAGGTGCCACTTCGATGGATGGCGCAAGAGGCGCAGCGCAATGCCGTGCTGGTTCAGCCGCGAGAACCGCTGCCAGGGGAATTCGTGGCGCGGGCTGGAGCCTAGGGGGACTCAGCACTGGATAATGTTGATCTTATCGTTCCACGTGGGAGAGATTGGACGCCGATTCAACGATTTGCATCACCATATCCGGCGCAGCCAGAGACGGTGTGAAAACAAAGATGAAGTAGGTTGCAGTATTCCTATCTGCTTTCCAAAGCCTGCAGCATTGCGGGTTTGCAGCAGGTGCCTGATGTTGGAGGTTTGTGATGTTTCGTACCTACGTAAGATGCGATGCCTGCTTAGTGGGGAAGGACGATCGGATCGTGCCTCAAACGACGCATCGACTGTAAGCTATGAACCTCTTTGGATGCGTTGTTCTCATAGGCTCTGAGAACAAAAATGCATCTCTCTGGAACAAAAGGTCTCAACACGCCATGCCCCGTCAGGTCAAGTGCAGGGAAACTTTGCAGGGCACCCATGAATCATTCCGTCGATGGCTTTCTTGCCTTTTGCTTGAGGCCATCGCCCGTTCACGCATCTATCAAAGTGGAGCACACGCATCATCCCTCATACCATTGCGGAAGGTGCGAAACGTGGGGTGGAACAAACGGAGAGAGCAGTGATCCCTCGGTCCTGCATCTGGCAACACACGGTACCTTGCCTTCGACACCTTGTGGTCAGAACAACATGACCATCGTGAGCGCACACTGTAACGTTCGATTCTCCACCATCACCCAAAGGTCGCCAACACGAAACCGCGGTGTGATACCAGCATCGCCGATGTCATCGAGCTTCAGAGCTGCCAAGCCGCCCGGCCCATGCACCAGGATAACGCAAGAGCCTGCAAACCTCATGCGGTCGCCATTTACGATAATGCAGAGTCAGCGCTCAAAATCAACTACGAGCCGGATGCCCATCATGCTAACCTCGCAGCACTCAATCAAAAAGGTTGCGAGTTAAATACGACTGCATAACAGTTCCAAAGTCACTAAACAAACAAACCCTTATCTGATGAAGCGTTCTCGATCTCGAAAAAATAATTGGGTCTCTTCGACGATCACATTTGGATACCACCCCCTCTCTGAATTGGCAAGCCATGCCTCGAATCGCAAAACCGACGGTGTCTTGGCTAGGCTTGGTCTGCCTGGCGAGCTTCAACACTGAAGCCCATAGTTATCCACAACATTATAGCGACATGAACTGTGCCTCTTTGTTCTGCACCAGGCAGTCTCGAATTCCCACAATCTCAACATTTATCAAGCAATCGCCGAGGCCCACTGCACCGATGACGGCGTACGACCTGATAAGACTGCGGGAAGGCAAGGGCTAATGGCTAGCCTCAGGTCTCGCCCGCTAACTGAGAAGAAACGGGGGCTTCACCGCCAAAGCGAAACTTTTACTTCGTACTACGTAGTAAGTACGTGCAGCACTGTGCATGTTATCCCCGTCATTGTGGACAGATTCGATGCGATAGTGCAACGCTCGGTGATCAGGGCCAGACCAGAGACTACCCAATGCCCAACTCACGGCTTTAATACACCCGAGCACCGCATTCAGGCTACTGATCATCGACATCAGGAAACCTATCAAAGCTATTCCCAGTGTGGTTCCCTGTAAGTTTATTCTCAGCAGGCTTATTTTTATTTGGGTGAGTGGGAACCCGGATCAAGGCGCCCTTGTCCTGATCCGTCTAGGTAAGACACATTGGCGGCTACACACACCTTCGTCCGACCAGTCGGTATGGAGGCAAAGGCGGTTAAGGTACTGGATCTGTACCGTTGGCCCAACAGCTCAACCAATAGCACTTGAACTTCAATTGGGTGAGACCTTTTGGAGGTCTTGCTGATTCACAAGCAGTGTTTGCGCTCCCAACTGAGTACTTGGAGGTATTGACACGGCACTGTGCTATATCGTCCAAGATGGAATTTGGGTTTGCAGAGCATTCCCATGCTGGACAAGCCAAGTCATTCATGGACTAATTTGAACGAAGACCATAGATAGGGCCATCTATCTCGATGCAAGACGCTCCGACAATGCGTTAACCGCTTGGTCCCCGAAAAGATACGACTACGCCAGAGATTCCCGCGTGCTTTCATATTCGGGCTTTGCAGTGAGAGACAGGGTAGCCGTCCTCCCTCTACCAGCTGTTGGGCTCGAGGCCAGACGAACCAAAACGGAGACCAGCCCCACTTGATCCCAGGCTTCGGGCTCTTTTGAAGCCATGCCTCGCTCCTAAGAAGGATCCGGCCTGACTCGACCTGGTCCCTAGACGAAACATTGTTGTGCAAAGTCTATTGCGGTCTGGAATCGATCATTGCAAACCCTCACTATTTAGTCGCCTGTTGACGTTACCGGTCGTAGACTAGGGCCGTGCAAACGCAAAATGAGTCCATTTCGTCGATGATCTACGCATTGCGAACACTTTAAGGCAACACATGAACCATTCACCCAGGGAGGCGCACGCTATCGAACTCATAACACAGAAGAAATTCTACATTTCCAATTGCTCAGCCGGCCCTTGCCTACGGAATGATGTGCTCAAACACCTGTTACGAGCGTCTTCCTCACTCTACAGGGACTGTCCATTGATGAGGTCCACGGACATCGGAATGGGGATATTGAGGAAGAATATACTGATGAAGGTGCTGACCAAGATACTGACCAACACATTGATAATACATGAGGGCGCTGTGGGTGTGTCTTGGACCGGCCTGTTCTGGGACCGGCCTCAACCCGCCCAGCGCCGGAGCCGGACACTGTTTCCAGTTTCAACGCAAACTCATCCGGTTGCCCCTCGTTCACCTCGACGAGTTCAAGAGCCGGCGTATGCTTAGCTGTCCGCCTAGTGCCTCTGCGGAGTCTCCTTGTCTACCGGGCGTTCGGCCTGTATGGATGTGTTCTCTGGCTTACAAGGGGACGGACCTGAGGTGGGTACGAGGGAAGGCTCAGCATGGAGTACATCCAATCGACATGTCAGCCCGTGCCTATCTCCGGGACCTACCAGGTCTCGTACAAAATTCATACAACGTGATCGAAGCGAGTAATACCACTGGTTCACGCTCTGTGCCCGTGTGTCCATCCCATCCGCCATCGCCCTCTTCGTTTCACTGCTTCGTTCTTCCCACTCCTTCTCCATATCAGACTGCTCTCTTCTTCTTCCCTCCTTTCTCATATTCACACCTTCCCGATGGGTTTTGATTTGAGCTCCTCTTGGAGCTCCCCCCGGGGCTGGAAGCTCATTTCTCTTACGCTTATTGGCTTAACTCTTCTCCTTCTCGTGCCACTCTATCAGCTCAGCGACCACGACTACAGCCATCTAACCAAATATCTTGGCAACATTGGCGATACCGACAGTCTCCCTTCGGCCACTACACTTCCTAGTAATACCGAACCTACCGACGCAATCACAGAAGATGATATCAAAAACCACGATGGGGTCGATGATACAGATCTCGATTACACCAACAAGTCTGAACCTACCGACATCGAGGAAGATGGTCCCGATAACACCGTGGAGAGCTTTCACACCACATCTTTCACAGAAAACAAACCCACAGAGGAAAGCAAGCCCGGCGAAGAGGCCATGCCCAAGAGTGACGGAAGTGATTTCGAGTATGAGCATCTCCCCGAGGGTGAAAACACGAAGTCACCCCGGCCCACCCCTGAGATTGATCCTCAAAACAGCGACAACTCTAATGAGAATCAAAACAAATCCGAAGATGGGAGTCAACCCGAGGGCGAGAACAAACCTGAGGAGCAGAACGACGAGATCCCAGAGGAGAACAAAGAGACGCCGAATGAAAACAACCATGGGCTGTCGGTATACCCCGAATCACGAACGTCCCCTTGCGATGGATTCCCTTCCATGGATGGCATTATGCTGGTCATGAAGACCGGGGCGACGGAGGCATTTACCAAGCTCCCGACCCAGCTCTTGACTGGTCTTCAATGCATCGATGATTTCCTCATCTTTTCGGATCTAGTAAGTCAGAAGCAACCTTCGAGTGACTTGAAGACGAAGGCCCACAGGGATCTGCTCCATGTGGCGCACGGGAATCATTCCAGTGCGCCGCACACGAGTTAGCTACCCCACGTGCGTCCGGCATTGGGCTTTATTAGTCGCCGGACGAACCAGAGTCGACGTACTAAGATGACCCCCTGTCACAATCCCTGAACAACGCGAAGGAAGCTAATGCCAGCCACAGGAGCAGCAAGTTGGCAAGTATCGTGTCTACAATGTTCTGGATAACGTCAAACCCGAGGCCAAAGGGGATCTTATGGAGTTCAGCCTCTACGATGTGCAGGCCAATTGTCCCACCTCCCAGCAGGATTGCACACGCGACATGAAGGGCGGATGGGAGCTCGACAAGTACAAGTTCTTGCACATGATTGAGCGTGCCTGGACGATGCGCCCCAACATGGAATGGTACGTGTTTGCCGAAGCTGATAGCTACGTCTTCTGGCCCAACCTGGTCTGGTGGCTTCGCAACAAATTGAACCCCAGGGATTTCCCGTATGTCGGAAGCGTGGCCATGCTCAAGAACTTTCCCTTTGCGCACGGTGGCAGTGGCTACGTTCTCTCTGGTCAGACCGTCAAGGCAATGGCTGAGACCCCTGGCCTAGCGCACAAGTATGATTTGATGGCCCCTCATGAGTGCTGCGGCGACTATCTCATGGCTCTAGCCGTCAACGACACTGGCTCCAAAGTGAAGCAGGCCCACCCTATGTTCAACGGCGAGAAGCCAAGCACGTTGCCGTATTCAGACAGCCATTGGTGCCAGGCTCTCATGACCATGCACCACATGAACTCCGAGGAGGTCAGCCAAGTTTGGGACTACGAGCAGAAACGAACATCGACAGTACGTCCAATTCCACCGGACCCACGCATTCGTCTATTGAAGCCCATGCTAACATGCAAAACAGGGATTCGTTCAAATCAAGGACATGTACGAAGCCTTCGTCGCTCCACACCTCGTTCCAAGACGAGACAACTGGGACAATCTGTCTGACGACGTCTGTTTCATTTCTCCTGATGAAGCGGCCCAGGATGCCGCTAGCGACCGTGAGAAGAGTCGCCAGAGGCCTGAAAATGAGAAAAACCCGATTGAGCGCCAGGCTCACTTCTCGGCAGAGCACTGCTCTAAGGTGTGTACTGCCGATAAACTGGACATATCCCAAGAGGAATATGACAGAATGGAGAACGAGAGCGAGCGGTTTTCCCTCGTTCAGTCCAAGTACGACGAACGGTCTAGAGATGAGAACTGGAACCGGGACCGGCAATGCTTCCAATGGCGGTATCACAAAAAAGTGTGCTGCGTTCAGAGGAGCTTCAAGCTCGGACAACTCAAGAAGGAGAGCAACGTGGACGATAAGTGGACGAGCGGGTGGTTCGTGGATGGGATCAACAATTGGATCGCTGCCAAGGGGCAGTGTGAAACTGAGTGGAGGAACATGAACTGATTGTCGCAAACATGGGTGGGCGGGTGTATACTGCTGGCGAGCGTTTTCTTTTATCTCTGTAGGCATTTACGGCGTTCGGGCTTGGGGCACTTGTACACCACTGCAACAAAGTACTAATTTTGGGACGATTGATTTCCGGAGTTTGGACAACAGGTCGATAGTCTAAGTCTGGGTCTTCTACGGTCGGAGGTGAGGAGATCGGTTGATGATGCTACCACCAACATCTCGATGTCGGCGTCTTGCAATACTGGCAAAGAAACAGAGTGTTCGATTAGTTACTCAAAAGAATATCAGGGTTTCTGGTGATCCAATAATCCTTGACAATGATTTATCCCCGAAACAAAACTACATAAAAGAATTTGATGGTGGCTTCTGTCCAGTCCCGTGAGAGTGGGCCGAGTTCCAAGCTCAATGGTCATTTCTCCATGATGGAAGTCACCGCGAGACCTCATTCTCACTCAGCATCCTTGATTGAGAAATCCAATTCACGAGATGGCTGCAACGGATAAGAGTACAGTTGCACAGCCACGAGGAACAGTTTGTGCACCAACCGAACCGTCTCGCTGTGTTTCATTTGAGTAAGCTTGAGCCGCAAACATAGCATCAGGGAATTCTTCAAATCACGACATGAACTCCTTCTCTGGCAGGTGTTTTTGTTGTTGGATTGCTCAATTTCAGGTATAAGAGAATAACATATCAAGTTCATGAAGCTTAAAGCATTGTATTCATCGCAACATGTTGAGTAATTACTGGGATCATCTGATTGTCCCTTTTGTGCATTTGCGTTGCCCGTATCCCGAAAGCCATGCCTATCCTCGGACATCCGTCCAATTTCCTCGGGTACCAATGTCCATGGTATGGCCCGTATGTATATCCCCCCTTCCCTACCATAGGAACCAAAGTAAAAGACATCCAAGGAAATCGTTATCGTCGCTCAAATCCAGAGGTGCGCGCTCTCTGTCGCTCTCTCGCTTTCTATCACACTCTCATCATCATGTATCCTTCATCTCGTCCTCTAATCTCAATCGTTCTAGCAGTCTTGATAGTTGTCTATCGTGCAGCCGTCTTCTTTCCTCCGTGGCGCCCGCACCGGTGGGGATTCTTGGGTGATTTCATGTAGCAGTAGGTCTTCGCGTCTTCGCCAGCAGGCTTGCCGTACATCTCTTTGATGGAGCAGTACTCGTACCCCTCGCCCATCCAGCTCTTGACGTGGCGGTGCAGCTCACAGCGGGAAATGCCACATTTGCGGCAGTAGATTTGACCCTTCACTCGCATCTGGTCCATGGCGTTGTCCTTGGCGACGGTTTGATCCTTGGGGTGGACGAGGGGCCCGGCACCGCGCCATGCCCACTCCAAGTCGTTGGGGCCAGAGTACCGGCTCGAGAGAGGTACGGCCCCGTGCATTCGCCGGTGGATGTCGTAGAAGTTGGAGTTTGTGAGGCCAAAGCAGACGCTGTCTATGGGGTCTAAGAAGTCGAAAATGGCGTAATGTAACTCCGAGGGCAGGTCCAGGAGGGTGAAGTCCTTGGGCGGTTGGGGTTGACCTGGAGGAATGGGCTCGTAATCCATCACAGAGTACGAACGACGAGGAGGTGGTAGCTTGGGGCGGTGAGGAAGCTGTGAAACCTGCTCCTCGACGGGGGCTGCAACGGGCGACGGAGGTCGAGCAGGCATTGGTAGGGGTGCATTCTCGGGAATAGAGGCTTGTCGCTCGACTTGCGAGGAGGCTGTATGAGAAGAGTGCGAAGGCGTATTGTCGACTTGGTAGTCCGTCATGGACCATCCTCGCCGTGGCGCCTTCATCATGGCCCTCTTCTTGTTCAGTTCTCGCATGCGCTGTGCGTGCTCCTCACGGGAAATGGTCGTCGAGTCGTTCCTTGGAAGGTTGGGCCGCCTCACTAGAGGGCCGTCGGCGGCTTCGTGAGCTGGAGCTCCATTTGGGGAAAGTGCGGGATCACCAAGCACTTGGACCATTGTGGTTGTTGATGCTGAGGGTGACGAGTGTGTTATCTGATTGGCAGGTTGCTGTGCAGGGTTGTGTGTAACTGAGTGTTATCAGTCGCCAGGTGTAGGAGGCGATAATTGAGGTGAGATAAGTGTTTTGGTTCGTTTTCGTCTTGGTGAAAGCCCCAGGAGCAGCGGTGTTGCTTGGGTCAAAAGGGTTCGGGGCAGAAGTAAGGTGAATCAAGTTACGTTGACAATGTTATAGCGATGTCGTTTGGTGGAGAACTGTCGATGCGGATTCCTCACTAGCAAGCTCATGAGCAGGTGTCCGCAAGTCGGGTATAAGTCGAAGCCAGGGTTGACAATGACGATTCGGGGCCGAAATATGAAGAGGCGAGTGGCGACGCCCGAGTCGGTTATAAAGACACTTGAGGAGACGATGGGGCTGGAGCCGGTCGGAAACCGAGGGCGAGTCTGCGAAGGCGGTGGGTGGTGTGATGGGTCCGGACCCATATCGTGGGCCAATTCGAGATCTCGTCACGACTCACCAGGGGGCCGTCAAGCCAGTTCCAGTCCAGTCCCTGGTTCAAGTCAGGTCCCTTGAAAGCAAGGACCCATGATAAGCCGGTAGACGCTAGTGCGAGGCACAGTCTAGCACAGAAGGCCAAGAACGAGCTGCCCACTCTTTGTTAGTTAGGCCGTCAGATGGATGGCCAAATGGCCTACGAACGGAGTTGGGTTGGCCTGGGATGAACGATTGAGGGCCCTGAGTTGGCTTGGGATGTCCCGAGTTGGCCCTTAACTTGCCTACCCTGTCAGATCCTTGGCTCGGTTGACCATCTGACATGGCGAGGCCGCTCCGGTGCCCTCCACTGCCTGCTTCCTCCACGCTGATTGCCGCGCATGCCGGGCCTGACTCGAACGCCAAAACGGCAGCCAGCAGTCAGTCGGTGGCAAGACGCGGCCCTGGCGCATCGTCCAGAACCCGGTTGCGCAGTCTAGTGGGTCCCGCAATACACGGAGCATCTGGGGAAGAGTCGCAACCCTCACACGTTTCTCGCCGGGCGGGGTATCTATCGATGTTGCCCATCGTATGACAGTCCCGGCTTTCTGCGATGTCCATGGTCATGTGGGCGAAACCGGCCAGCCTGCACTCAATTCCAAGGACGTAACGTTAGCACACGCTGCTGTCCAAGCCTAAATCCAAGCCCAGGCACAAGGCACCGACAGCTGTCGGCTAATCTGGTCAGATGACGTGCCGTATCTTGCCTGTGGAACCAAAATGGCATCCGTAGAACAAAGGCAGGGCATAAACGGACAACCAAAGCTGCGACTAGACGGCCACCGGACACAACCGCGGAGAGCCCCGAATCCCACCGATTCCCACAGGTTATGCTCATGGTGGAACCGTTAGCAAAGCATACCAGTCGTCATTCTGGGGCCTTTCTGGAGACCATGCATCTCACCACCAAGCCGAACGGCCCGGTGAGCCCCGCCTGAAGTGGGCCCGATCTTCAGGACGGGGTCCTTCTAACTGTCTCCGTCTGTTGCGACCTCGTCCAACTCCACTGATGTGATGTCCCGCTGCAGGGCAATGGCATGAAGATCGCCTCAGCCAGAAGTCGTAAGAAGTCGACAGCTACCATACTGATCGTCGCTGTCGTCTCAGGTCTCGGGGCGCGACCTCAACCCTGATACCTCCATCCGTCATCACACCTCGGATGAGGTTAGTCGCACTGGTCGGGATGCCCGACTTGTTTTCGGGAACCCGAGGAGGGACGTCTGGATTGATCGCGGTCCACGGAGCCGCTGCATAGGGCCCTGTGGCGCATACGAATAGATTTGGTCCCTGGCCTGGCGTGCCCGTTCCGCGAGTCAACTGCCCACCCATCCATCCATCCCGTTTGTGTGCGCGTCCGTGTGTGTCCGTGTCTGTGTGATTGTATACGTGCATGGCATCCCATCCTCGTGCCATTCTCGCCGGGCCTGCCATCCCATCCCATCCCATCTCGCCGCAGCCGCGCAGCCGCAGATGCATAGTCAACCTTGTTTTCGATCCTCTCCGCGGCCCTGGTCGTCTCTTTTCCCAATTCCACCGTCATCGGATCCGACCAGATGTGGCAGAGATGGCGGCGCTGGAATTCCCCCACGCGGCCAAGCGCATTCCCATGCAGCCGTACGGACATGGTGCCACCATCGAAGTCGTCAGAGATTTCCTCCTGCGCTGTTCATAGGACGGTTGCAACAGGTATTCTCTCCCTGCATGATTCCCTGGGGTGATTCCGGCTAAGCACGGCGCCTCGTGATATTATCGAAGTACTGTAGAGCTGCCTAGGTGGTGGTCCAGGATTGGCGGCAGATATGACGCCGGTCGAAGCGTCAAAGATGTCGATAACCTGTGTCTCCTTTGTCGAAGCACCAATTCTCAGTCCAATCTCGTCCTAGTCGCCCCATTATCGCAAAGGTAGCTGCCACTGCATGTTGGATGTCACAGTAATCGAGACGAGCATTGTGTTGGGACTGCCCGTCAGCGCAGGTGCATCCCGTCTGGTACCCGACGACACCCTTGCTATGCAATGCAAACCCCATGCTCGAATTAAGCCCGTCGTTTTGTTCCGGCATCGTTGAAGAGGGTTGCCTCTTCATGTTCTGATACTGACATCAACACATCGGCAACATCTGCCTGAGGTATCTGCACCTGCCATTTCCAGGTTTGAAGGCACTGACCGTCAGGTGGTGGGATCTCTTGATACTCGTCTCTTCACATCCATTCAACCAGCTCTATAGCTTGTTTGAAAAGAGTTGCTACAGTCTACTTACTAAATAGTGCTGCAGACATCTTGTGTTGGGCCTTTAGGGTTCCAGGACGTCCGTTGTCTTGTAGAGCCTCGCAGGCCTGACCGCTTCTTCAGATTTGGGCCGACATGCACATCGAAGATGCTTGCAGCAACACATCCCTCGGTATACCAGGTTCGGGAATGCCACATGATGCATCTTGCGTGGCCTGAGGGTTTGTTCAAGCAGTCGTAGTGAACAGGCAATGCTCACATTGTGGTTGGTCCACACGGGCTTGTCAAATTCAGGCCCGATGAAATGCGCTGACAGCCGTAGGCATACACTACGATACCTTGCATCAATTGCCGGGATGCATGTCCTTGTTGCATGGCAGCCGCAGGCTAATGATAGGTGATGTGGTGATAGGAAACCTTCCGGTTTACCAGCGGCTGCCCATCACACTTCCTGGACAGATAGTGGCTCTATCGAGTAGTGAATAATTACGTCTCTTCTCGGGTTTTACAGGACAATTCTCTGGATCCATCGAGCATGTTTATCTTCCGATAGTGTAAAGATGGACTTAGCAACGTCATGTTCCATTCTCTCCCAGGTACTTTTCACCGTGCCTGCTATCACCGGCTTCATAATGATCGGGCCTAACAAGTGACCATTTGGGAGTTAAGCATTTTCTATTTAAGAACATGGACTTCTTTGTATATCAACGCTGGTCGACTTGATGAGAGTGGTTCACGGCCAAATTCGCTCCAACTTGCTCATCTGGACGAATGGTCTGCGGCCCACACTACCAGTCACCGCAACTTATCACAAGACACTTGAAAGAAGAGAAGTAACAGCGCCTGAGGAATCAATATCATGTAAGAACAAACTAGCCCCGATAAAAAGACCAAATAAAAATGCAACGGTGGTTGAGAAAGCTTTGAGTTGTTTTGTGAATCCGCTGTGACCAGGTACCCTATACTGGTGCTGTCTTGAGAGGTATTTTGCGAGATACCTACCTAGGTACCTGAATGTCAAAATCCCAACGCAAGTCGCCACAGTTTCAGATATGGAGAACTGGGAACAAACAACGCCAGTCTAGGAGTGGAACCGGGAGATAATAACGTGCGTTTTCTTGGATGAAAGGGTGTCCACACAATCACCGAAAATGCTACGATGGTAGCGACGATAGCTGTGTCAATTTGCAACCTGGGTTTCATTAAAGACAGAAGAAGTCCAGTTTCGCTATGAGAAGATGATTCCAAATCGAGACGAAAAAGAGCATTTTCTCCATGTCTGACGAGCCCTACTTTAATGTTAATGACCAATGTGACTATGAAAACGCTGGATGTTCATGACCCCGTCTCACAGTGCGAACATACCTCATCACAATTAGAATATAGACACAGATGTTACCAAATGGTCAAACCATTGTAGAGAAGAATAAGAGGTCATAGAGAATGAGAATGCAAGAAACGAGGAGAGAGCAACAAATACGCTACGTTTTCACCACCAACTCAATGGGACAAAAGTAGCCTGTGTCATCGTTGCTATACCCTTGCGTATACTATCAAGCATGGTATTCACAACGTGGGTTACCCAGAGTTTCCCACAATTTAGGAGTTTAACAAAACCGGTGCTTGGTCAGGTCCCATGCCAACAGGCGATACAAGCGACTGCATGTGCGCCACGGGACAAATAGCTCGAGTTATTCGACTTGAAATGAACTAATTCACAGCCGTCCAAACAAAGTGGCCTCGTGATTGGGTGAGTAGGTCACTGCAAGTCGCGGGCCGTTTGAACGTGGACCTAAGGAAACATATTTCAAGCTGTACTGGTTCAATAGGTTTCAAGGGTATCCCAAAGAAGGCAATCCCAACCGTCAAATACATTCGAAATCCATTATTAAAGGCAAGGAATTTTCGTGGGCTCACACGTTGCTGTTAGCATGGGCCGAAGGGAGCATTTGTAGAAACCGAAACTATAATGGAGGAGGAATTCCATTCGCTCCTGCAGGTGTTTGTTCATTTCACTCTCGGAATGTGGAGTTGTGGGCCGGAACAATGGCATCGTGGTTGCAAGGGTAAGCAAGTCTATCACAAGGACTGATAGGTTTGGAAGGACAATTGGACACGCCAGCGAAGGTGGTATTAAAATTGTCAACGCCAGCGAATATGTACATCCAAGGCTTGCAAAACACTAATGTTGGTAGGTGGCTTAACCGGAAGCACGTTCATTTCCTTTACATTCTCAATGTCACGCTTCCCCGGTTCCTAAACGCCACAGGTGAACTGGAACTATCAATGCCCGAAGGAATGCTTTCGGCCGGAGCAGACTGACTGGTCTGCTACACACACGGTTTTTTATCAGCCATCCGGTTAGATGGCGACCCAGATGAGCATGATAACCACGTCGAGACCCTTGCCCTCACCGCCGTCGAACTTGTAGGTCCACATGCCGTCCTTCTTCTCGTCCCAGTACGCACCTGTGGCGCTGTGCATTCCTCGTCGGCCGACGTGGGGCTTGCCGTCGGTGGCGGTGGCCTCGGAGCTGGTCGAAACGTGAGCCTCCTCAGACTGAGTCTCGGTGCCTCCGCGGGCCTTGTTCAGGGCGGACGTGGGGACGAGGTGCTGGACGATGGTGCTGTTGCAGGCAAACTTGAAGGACGGGGCGGAGGCGCCCTGGGGGGTTGACTCGGAAATGACAGCCTTCAGCACGGAGCTCTGGATGCAGGGTTAGTGTATCGCGAGGGAGATGTCGAGGGAGTCAAGTTCGCTTACGATAATGGTCGAGTTCCACTGCTCAGTCTTTGCATGGTCGTAGAACTCGGCGCTACCGATGGCGCTGGTGCAGGCCTACACAACATCGATAGTTAGTACGCGTGTGGGAACGAACAGGGCGGATGCCGTGAACCAAGGCGGTAAACAGGCGGGGAACGGCGTACATCGGTGGCAATCTGTTTGAGGCGGTTGAAGGGAATAGGCTGCAGGTCCTGTTAGCAAGAAGCGCCCTCGAGATAGGGGCAGCGTGATGCTGTCGTGCGTACGGGAGTAGCCATGATGAAGGTTGGACAGGTGGACAGGTGGAGATGGAAGGTCGAAGTTGATGGCGTGGTTCAGGAAAGAGTCGGTAAACAAACAAACAAGATTGAGGCGTCGAATCGTCACGTCGTTATCAGGGATGGGACTATGCACGACCAAAAAAAATCATTTAGCATCCCCCATAAACAGAATGTACGTTCATGCACACGCACTCCAGGGATCTAGGCCTCGCGATACTCACGTGCAGCTCACGGCGCTGTTGTTCAACCGTGCAGTCCAGGAATAGTTGACAATGTGCTATCGCTTGGTTGGACGCTTTGTGCCTGGTGTCTTTCCCTTTCGGGTTCTGCATAGTTCTGCATGGGAGGTCGATTCTGCAGCGCGGGGCAACCGCACGTGACCACTGGCCAACCAATCGGCCCACGTGTATGCGCCCTTTGAGCCTGGGGCTAGTTCCTGAGCAATGAACCATCAACGGGCCGTCACTGACACAAGCTGAGCTCTTCTCTCTGCCATTCCCTGTTAATCTGGCTTTGCTCTTATCCCACCACCTGAGTCCTCCAACATCCACACACGAACTCCAGCCTTTCAATTGCAGCTATCACAGCTCGGCTACTAAGCATACGATTGATATCTTGAATATTCTTGCTCCACCAGACATACGCAAGCTCTGTCGCTGCGCGTTCCCTTGCACCCGACCCAGATACTCTCGAGCATTTCCTCACGACTCTCAATCATGTCTTCTCAGCCTCTCCTCCAGACTGCTCCTGGTCCGCACCCCCCGATATGGGCTTGGCAAATGGGCCAATTCCATTACCAATCGCATGGTCTCGTATGATTTGGCTAACACAAGTCACAGGCAAGCGCATCGCCCTGCCCACCCGCGTCGAGCCCAAGGTTTTCTTCGCTAACGAGCGCACTTTCCTGTCATGGCTCAACTTCACCGTCATCCTCGGTGCTCTTGCCATTGGCATGCTCAACTTCGGTGACCGTGTCGCCTTCATCTCGGCGTTCCTGTTCACCGGCGTTGCCATGTTGACAATGCTGTACGCTCTAGTCACCTACCACTGGAGAGCCAAATCAATCCGAATGAGGGGCCAGGCCGGCTTCGACGACCGATTCGGTCCTACATTCTTGGCTATCATTCTTCTCCTCGCTGTGGTGGTCAACTTTGTCCTGCGCATTACCGACCAGGCTAAGAAGCACGGTAATTAAATCACACGACGGAGGCTGAGCCAATACTTTGGTATTCGAGGTCTGGCATAGGAAATCGCAAGTCAGTTAGAGATTGACTTACTTGGTGAAGAACACGAGGTGGACATGTTGGACTGGGAGGATGGATAGGATCGAGTGGTTGGATCATGTCATCGTTTGTGGTCGATGGGCGTTGGTTCGGGGGTTTCATGAGTTTTGGGTATCATTTTTTGCAATTCCAATTCAGTACAAGCAAAAAAACAGGATTAATCATTAACCTGGGTATCATTAAAGTGCCGTTCTCTTGCCCACATTTGAAAAGTGCCTTCCAACGCCGGCCCTGCACGCGCTTTTCTGAATTCCATCATCGAAATTTTACGGCCCACATGTTGTCGAGCCCATCCCTCACGTTCGTAGCCTTTTATCCCTCATGATATACTCCTATTTTCTCTGCTCAGGACTGGGATGTAACGTCCGGTTTCGACTTGAGCTCGGGGACTGGGGCCACCGACAGGAAAACCCGCATTGACTTGACAGCACGGGTAGAAGGCGTTGGCAGCACGGCATCCTCGAACCTGCTGTGCATTACCTCGAAGTCGTCGCTGTCGTCGTCTTCCTCCAGCTCCTGCCCTAGCTTAGTCTCTTCCACGACATCCCGCCTTTTGGGCTTCTCCAGTAGTTCAAAGAGCTGATTGTATTGGTACCAGGCGCTGCCCTCCTCCACGAGAACTCTTTTGCATTGCTCCACAACGGTGATCAGCTTGCACACCTCTGCGGTTCGGGCATATAGCAATGCAACTCGTGGCTGTTTGGTTTCGGCTAGGAGATGCTTGGAAACATACGTGACGCGCTTGCGAATCTGAGTCGAGGAGATGACGGAGGCGGCAAGGACGTCGTACTTGAGTGCAAGTTCTGCGGCGATGGGTTCGTGAGGTCCTATGAGGGATGGATTTGTCGGCTGCTCGTCGTTGTTTCGGGCTCGCTTCAAACTGTCGGCGTTTTTCTGATCACTCATCGCATGCTTCCTCTTTCCGGAGTCATTATCGCGTCTCGGGGGGGCCATCTTGGGTTGAAGAGAACGGAAGAATATTGCAAGTGACAGTGGGGTGGCAGAAAACTTGTGGATCATCTGGGGTGTGGCTTGGCGTGGCCGACTGCATATGCAAGGTGGCTAATGTCAGATCCAGAATACTAGCAGAATCAGAGCTGCGTTCTGCGATTATGACCTGATAATGCCGTTGAACCGGATTTTGAATGTCATGGACATACCTACTGATGCCCGTATTGGACCTGATCTGAGGGGTTCAAGCGTTATTGACAGTGAATTTGAACATGCTGTTGGCCTGGGGAACTTGTTGATGGCTGTTGGAGGCCATTCGGACTTTTTCAACACTTGTAGTGGAGATAGAGAATATGACATCAAGAAACAAGTTTAGCTGGCATTCGGCAACCCTTTGGTGATATGAACTGCCAGAGCTCATTTGTTCTTGGACAGCCCAGCTCAAGGGCTCTAGCACGTGGGATTGAGAGCCCATATCACGTGACTCAGACCTTTAGATTTTGGCGAGCTGGCGCTAGAGGTAGCTCGCTGCATGTCTCAGCGCTAGTTGATTCAATTCATGGCTGACTGACTCCTGAACTTGAAAGTCTTGAACTTGGTGTGACGCCGAGCAGCTTCCGCATGTTCTCCCAGTTCCTTATCTGCACCATCCCGCCACCCCAACATAGAGAGGAGTCTGATGACTTCTACCACTCCCTGTACCGGATCTCGTGGTTGCAAAGGCTCCCTTGATCCAAGACAGCTGACAGCGCGACCGAAGCACCCGCTTGGATGAGAGTATGTATGACAAGTCGAACACTGCAGTGGGGCGGGGAGCAGTTCCGTGAGAAGCATCCCAAACCGGCTCAAAACTTCAGCCTAACGTTGGACCAAGCGACGCCTGCACATCGTGGAGACAAGCCAGCCATCGGGTTTGTTCCCCGGAGTTGGTTCTGCTGCCGGTGGGGCGGTGGCGATAGCACGATACGGCTGCAAGCTCGACACAGAGGGGGAGCTTGGGCCTTTTTGAGGCTTGCTCCGTCGCTAGGGCACCCAGTCAGAGCCAGATTCATGCTTCCAAAGGATTGGAGACGAGGGTCGCACTTGGTTGTCTAATGTACCGCTCTAACAATACTAATGGGTATTCAAGTGGGGGGGGATGACAGTCTTGGCTGCAGCGACTCGCTGCGGCGCGGCCCACACCCTCAGTTGAACCCGAGTGTGTATCATGGTAGCACCGTCAGACTTGCAATCGCCGTACCTGCACCAACTGGAGAAATGATTGATAAACGCAAGCGACAAGTGATGGGGGCGGCATAAGACTAGGGAAGCGAATGCCGCATAGGCTGTAACAAAAGGAGTAGAAGCCGGCGCTTGGATGCATATTTGATTGTTGATTTTCTTCTACTTTTAGGTCGCATTATTGGGGTCGGCATCCTACGTGGAGTTTCGTACGTCACCTCGGTGTCGATCTCTCGTGGGCTGGAATGGAGTAGCAGGTGGAGGTATTCGTGTAGCAGGCCTCTTTTTATGCTTTACGTCTCTCGCCTATCAAACAAGTGCTTAGAGCGGATGTGTACTGGTCTAACGAAGAGCACGTTTCCTTCAAGCCATTGAGCCCTCACTATCTGGTTCTCGGACCTCTCATAGGTAGTCGTCCTCCACAGTCAATGCCCTTGCTGTAAGCTGACTGACTCTTGTCTTCCACTAGAGTACCTACACCGACCTAGGTAGTCATCGGGGTTGCGGATACATGCCGGTCTCCTGTCGCAGGCCACCGTGGACGCAGCTTTGGTTGTAAACGTCCGAATTATATGCACATTTCTCGCACTTCCAAGATGGCAAGTATGTAGGTATCTGTAATATGTACCTGGTAATCTGCACGCACAGTGTCTTGATAGCGCAATGCATCACAATGGAGCGAGTCTGTAGGACGTGCGCTCGGGACAACTCGCCGATAATCTTGATTCATCCATCAGCCATGGCCTGCTCATGCGGCAGTCGGTACCCGTAACAAGGGAGCCAACAGAGTCTAGGGGACACCCCGGCAACTCTTGTCGAAAGTGTTGTACAAATACTTGGTTACCAACCGGCGTACCCCTGGAATACCCGGCGGGTTAAGTGTACCTAGCTTGCTAAAGCGGCCTAGTCTGATCTGTAACTCTGCATGTCGTGGAATTCACTTAATCAGTCATGCTGTTGGCGGGCCATTATCTGCACCTCGGCAACGGGCTGCTTTAACTTGTTATGCACCTGCAATCGCCTGGCTACCTGTCTGCCTGTCTGACTGCCCGCTTGCTGCTCCTGCTGCTGGCAGCCTCTTGCTGCATCCCCCCGCCAGCTACGAGACAGCGAGGTCCTTGCCAGCTTGGCCGTGCCACTCTCGCCTCACTACCAAGACAGGGGTGGGGCGAGCTGGAGGCGTGCTGCTGGGGGGGGGGGGGCAGCTGGTCCCATTGGGTGCTGGGGAACTCAACTTTAGTGTGTAGTACAGCGTGTTCCAGCGCTGGGAAGCCTGCTGGGCCATGGCGAGTGGGCGCTGAGTGGGCTCTTGGGAGGACCTGAGTGGGCAGCTCTCGGACTCCTCAGACCCCCTTGCGCCTTGGCTGCTGGTCCACCACCCCAAAACAAATCTCCCTCCCCAGGCCCGCGCAACCTGCCCGCCCGCCTGCTGACTGGTGTCGCCTCAGGCCGCAGGGGCGGCGTCCTCGTCAATCAATCACTCAATCCAGTCGGTTTTGGCAGTCATCAATCAATCAGTTTATCGAGTGCGTTTGTCTGCCTTCCCTGCCAGGTGCCACTCACTGCCACCACGGCCTCCCTCCGTCCCCTTTTGACTTTACTTGACGAGCCCCCAACACGCATTTCCCCCCTTCCCCTTCGCACCTTCCTTTGCGCCTGCTCTTGCATTTGCAATCTGACACTCGCACTTGCACTTGCGCCTGCACCCCCCATTTTCCCACTTCCTGCTTTCCCTCGCTCCCTCATTTCACTTTCTTCCCTCTTACACGCTCCCTTCTCATCGCCCTCGTACACACTCTCTCCCTCACCTAAAAACTCTCTCTGGCACAGAGATCACGATCCGAGGCTTTCGCTAGCGCTCGATCACCTCCCTTTCCCTTCTTGCTCGGCTTTTCTCTAGCCCTTGTCGCTATCGTCGTCGCTGGCCGCCCCAAACTCCCGCCCCGTTTCTGGCCTGTTTGAGGGGCCACATCATCACCCCTTTGCCTGTTGCGCCCGACTCCGATCGTCTGACCTGCAAGCGAGCCTGGTTACGTCAGCCCTGCCTGCACCACAACGCCCCAGCACCAACCAGCGCAGCCACCCATAGTGGCCCGTGCGCCCGGCCATTCCGTCACATTCGCGCATCTTCGCGCATCGCATCACCGGTGTGCTTTTGCGCCTCACTCACATTGGTGCACTCTCGTCGCAACACGTACGCCTCCTGATTCTTACTCTTCGGCCCCTTCGACAGGGCATGATATGTTCCGATTCTGGGCATCCGACCCTAGGGGAAGCGACAGTCTCGATGCGCCACAACCTCTCGCGGGCCTAGTCAAGCCACAACATTCGCCTAACTTGCCCAACACTGCAACCATAGTGTCTGCCAACCTGCAGCCTCCCAAAAGGAGTCGGGAGAGCTTCGACGATGTAAACAGGTCGCCGGATTGTGCCTCGCCTGCTAAACGGGTCAAGCCTGACTTGGACGTTTTCAATGATGATCTCGCGGCATGCGACACAGCGGCGCATTCAGCACCCGTAATGGCTGACATCGAGACCGCGCGCGATGAGATCCGTCATCAATTTGGCCTTGAGATTCTCCTCAAGCATGATGAACTAAGACTTATCAACCAGGAACTTGCCAAATGTCAAGTTGCACTGGAGCAATTGCGACGATGCCACCTGATTCCTTATCCCATCAACTGTCCAACTCCTGAACAAATGCTCGGAGTCAGCGCCGGAAAGGGCCCGGCCTTGAAGTCACACCCGGGAGAGTCCGTCCCCCGATGGGCACCCCCGTTCGGTGTTGTCGACGGACCCTATGCCCGACATTATGCCAAGTGGCTCATCCCCGACCCTGCTTTCGATGGGCTCCAGCCTGAGTGGCAGTTCACTCCCGAGGCAAAACGCTCTAGGTCTTTTGCAGAAGGTCGAACCACAAGAAACAGTCTCTCCGATGCTGGAAGCGTCCTCAAGGGTCGTCCTGTGCGTGGCATGACAGGTCAAAAACTCCAGTCGTTGTCCAATGGTTATCCTCAACCCAAGGAGAAGGCAGGGCCCTGCGTCTTGAAACGCGCGGATGGTCAAACAGTGAAGCTGGTCTGCCTCGACTGCAACCGCGAGAACTTCTCAAGCACACAAGGCTTCATCAACCACTGCCGTATTGCCCATAAGCGTGACTTCAAAAGCCACGAGGAAGCGGCTGTCCATAGTGGCCATCCCATTGAGGTGAATGAAGGCGGGTCCATTGTTGGAGAGGGGAAGGCGCCGGCGACTGTGCCAACCCCGGCCTCGGTGCATCCCTTTGCGCGTCCTGATGTTTCTGATCAACAAGCTTATGTCGCACTCCGATCCAGAATTGCAGACTCTCTCAAACTTTATCACCAAGGCAAGCTGCCTGGTGTGACTTGCATTCCCTCCCTCCCCGTTGAGAGCGCAGAACCCCCCAAGAGCCAAGATATGAAGGCCGGCATCCTCAACTTGGCTCCGGAAATGCCTCACCTCTCTCATCTTTTGCAGAGCCGGAAGTTCAACGGCAATCTTCGTGATTTGGCTGCAGATGCAAAGACCAAAGTGGATTTGGATGATATCACTCCTGGCGAAGAGTTGGAAGTGGTCGAGTTTCCTGTTGAAAACAGTACTGGAGGTTCATCCGCAGTTCGCACTCCTGTCGTCATGCGCGTACCCACCAAGACCGCACAATCTCCAGTACCTGGCGGCCCATCTTGCCGTCCTGCTAGCAGCAAGGGTCGTGCTCCTCCGATATCGTTCGTGACTCCACCAAACTCAGCATTGGGACTGGGCGTGAAGCATGGTTCTAATGCTTTGCTTTCTGACGAGGATATGGATATGGAAGATGTCGATCTGAGCCCCAATACTCTGGTCAGCAACAATGCACCCTCTCTGGTTAGTGACGATGGAGAATATGATGACTCGGACGATGGATCATCTGTCTCTGAAGCTAGCGACAATCTTGAAGCCGGTTCGGTCTCGGACGTGGCGGAGATCACCTTGGATGACGAGCAAGACCCTCGGGCATTGCGACGGGGATCGAGTGGCGTGTCCGGTACCGTGAGGCTCAGGAAGGATGATCCAAAGCACGTCACCTTTATGAGCCCAGTCAAGAACAGCACAAAGGATCGACGGCCTCGAAAGGTCTAGAACCATGTCGACATTACATGGGATCACCTCCCTCCGACACCCTGCACATATCTTTCAACATTGGGCGTCAATGAACTCGCCAACTGTTGGATTCACCTCTTTTCTTGGACCCCCATCATTTCAAACTTATCGATTTTAGTCACTATGAATTTTTTCCCTATGACAGGCAGTGTGGTTGAGGCGAAGATGGTTGTGTGGTTTCAGTCCGTCATACAGGGAGGGGACTCTGGAAACTGGGGCGTCACATGGTTCTCGGGTATGGAGTGGCGGTTTGTTGTGCGTGTTTTGTTTCCTTTAGAGAAGCACATCTTTTTTACATGATGCTGGCGCTTGGGGAGACGGGACGGCTTGAGAATGGGGTTTACAATTTTGCTCTTTGCTTTTACTTGCTCCTTGCTCAGAATAGCTCCCGGAAGAAAAGAATGGGAATCGTGTTGTATGATTGGGGAAACAGCCTACACAGATCGTCTCGCGGTATCATATGTGTCTGTGGTGGCCAAGGCTGAATACTAAAGATATACTGGCTCAGTTTTGAGCGCCATTGTATTGCCTGCCTACTTAACCTGATTAACTGTACCTACCACCGGTGACTATTGACCGTACAAATTCAAATGAGACGCCGTAAGTAGCACAATGTGGGTTGCTGGATCAATGCCCCGAAATGTGTATCCACAATGATGGGGAACGACTTGATACTATTGGTTGACGATATGCAATAATTAGGTTGGCAATGAATTTAGTGAGAGCAGGGAGAGCAATTGTTTTCAATTTTGAGGATGCGAATTAATTAATTAGGTAGGTAGTTTGATTATGTACTCTGAAATCCCTGCATATATGCGCATTTCTCCTCTGGCCCAACAAATGCTCTCGGGTGTTGTGAATTCGTCTATAGAAGGGCAGCAACAACACCGGCAACAGCAAGGAGAAGACCTCCAGTGTTGCGGGCAAGGTCGGCAGCGGCGTTGTCGGTGCTTGAAGGGGTGGAAGACTCGATAGCGGTGGCGGAAGACTCGGTTGCAGTGGAATCAGAGGCATCGGCGGTGGCAGACTTGGAAGAGGTGGAGGTCTTGGTAGCGACGGTGGCGGTGGTGGCGTAGAGGGAGGCTTGCTGGCAGTAGACGGTGACCTGATTGTCGACGGAGCTGGCACGAGAGTCGTTGGGGCAGTTGTTGTAGCAGCTGGGACGCGTTAGACTGTATGCAAGTGAAAGGGGATGCTGGTTGGGAGAACGTACGTGCGGACGGCCTGGTAGGCGGCACAGAGGCAGCCGTAGTCGGTGGAGCCGCAGGCCCCGACCTTGGCCTCCTCGGACTCGAGACACGAGGTCACGATGTAGTCGGCATCGCAGGCGGTGGATGAGGCGGTGGCGGCGGTGGTAGTGGTCGAGGCAGCGGAGACGCTGGCAGCGAGGAGGGCGAGGGTGACGAAGAACTTCATGTTGGCGGGTTTGTTGAAGGTTGTGGAGGTTGAAGGTTGAATTAACGAGGGTTGGTTGGTTGAGCGAGTGTGATGGTGAAGCTGGCTTCAAGTAAGGGAGGTATCTGGTGGAGAAGAGAAGTTGAAGAAGAAAATAACGAATGAGTCTTGTCGGGGGGGAAGAAGGGGACAAGCAAGGGAGGATGGGGGGAAAGGAAGTTTTATTATTCTATGGGATGGGGGACATTAGGTGCTAGGGACGCAGTAGGTTACTCTCCTCGGCAGTAAGGTAGGGGAAGTTATGCAGCAAGTTCCCGTCGACATGCACTCGCAGGCGACCCTGGCTCCCAGCGACGGGCCACCCGCCACCAGCCAGGTCACACACAAGACAAGGTCTGAGGTGACTGGTCCACCGTCTACGGGGAATGGATTATGGGCCAGTGGAACCAGGGAACACCTGGAAGGCTCTGACTGAGGGGAGAAGTCGGCCCATTGCCATTGAGTTTAGCCCACCCCGAACACTACCAATGACTTCTTACGGGGCGGAGGTCGAGCGGTCGGCTAGCGGTCCTGTTGGGGTTTGTCAAGGTTTGAGTGTCCGTCTGTCTGTCGCTCTGTCTATCTGGAGCCGCCAGATCAAAAGGGTGCCGCCAACAACCTAGGCCCTGTCCGCTCCGTGTTGTGTTGTGGTGATGAGATGCGCCGGGCTGGGTGGCGCGCCTGTCTTCACCCGCCTGGCTTTGTTTTGTTCCAAATTGCAGGTTGAGTTTTTTTCCCCTGTTGTGTAGGTACCTAGGTAGGTAGGTACTCTGTAGCATGGAACACTAGGTACCTCTACCTACCTAGGTACACAAGGTACCTCGCGCACGGGACTGTGTTATTACCTTTAATATGCAAGGTACACCTTATTTATTTTGCAAATTGCTGTGTCTAGGCCAACGAACGAGTAATGGGAGCGTCATCATCGCGTCCGTCACGTCGCTCTACGCGTGTGCCGCGGCGACGAGCATGTACCGGTGCCAGGCCGCCACTGGCTCTGACTGCGTCGTGGCACATTTATACGAAGTGCAAAGTGCACCATGATATGTACGAGGTGCGGCTATGCACCTGCATCTCATGATGATGGATGGGGATACAAATGGACACCCTGCATTAGTGGACGGGGCTCATTGAAGGGGGGAGGCGAGCCCACTTTACAGGCTGTCGCCCCTGTCTGGGCTCCTCTAATAGCAGGAGAAGCTTGTTGGCGAAGGGTGCTGGGGGTTGTGGTGCGGGAGATGGCCATTTTCTGAGCTGTCTCGCCAAGCGATTGGGTGCGGGCGTTGGTGATCCTTGTGGCAAGCTCATCCGTGTCCTGGACCATTTGCAAGCCATCGTGAGAGGCTTGCAGGGCGGTAAGGCCTGCAACTCGGTTCGATTGCAATCGATGAAGCTAGGTGAAATCAGCTAATCTTGAGCATGCCGTGTGGGCTGCAGGGGAGGAGATGTGGAGGGTGGGCCGCTGTCGGAAGGGTTGCGGTAGGATGGATGTGACTTTTCTCAAATCACGGATCAGATCAGCCTGATGTTGGTGTGGCTGAACATGGGCTACCCGCACCAGGGCCGATGATTGTGCATGGAATTGATTGCTCTGATGAACCATCTTCAATTTGGATGAGAACGGTTGTCGACATTACCTTTTCGGTGTTGATGGTTTAGTCTGGTTTGGTCTGGTTTGGTCTCCAGGGTCTACGATTCATGATCGACGGTTGTCGTGCCGGGTGGTTGTCGTGCTGTCTACTATGTAGTAACTCTGCATTGCATCTTGGCGTCGCCGTCGTGTCATGTCTCTGTGGCCGACCGTCCGGGCCTGAACAAAGTCTGCCACGCCAGCTCAACTGTACGCTGACTTGTCCATTCATCCTGGTAATTGTTCCTTTTTCTCTCTTTTTCTCTCTCTCTCTCTCTCTCTCTCTTTCTCTGCGTGATGGTGCCGAGATGCAGGTTGGTTGCTAGGGCGAGATTGCCACTAGGTGTGACTGTTGGGTGCGCTACCTTTGGCGATGCTGCGCTGTGGCTCGTTGAGTTTTGGCCGCCCGGGCGTTGGTGGCTGGCACCCGCAATCCATGGCGTTGTTTCGAGTGGGTGATGGTGATCCACGCTGGGGGTTTGCGCTGACTCCTGTGTTTGATGGGGATGGAGTTATTGCCACTGTTTTCGTAAACAGCTCGTGTGGTCTGTTGAGGGCATCTTTGATTTCCATAATTGGTCCGTGCTGCTCCGTTCAGAGTACAACGCAGTCGACGGGCTGATGCCATAGTCTACCGACCCCGACGTCGTATCTAAAAATAAGACTGGGTAACTTGGGTGCTAGTTACATTAGTAGTCTACTACGTAAATACAAAGATTGGAGTCGCGCCAACTGCGTCCCTGCCCTTGTGTCCTTGGCAGCGTCGGTTTGTGTGGGCATGGTTCTCTCAACCACGGCCTCTGAAAAAGGCAATGGGCAGATGGATGTTGCAATAGAGCGGGGGGGCCTTTCATCCTGGATATTTGACCAAGCCGAATTCCCCGTTGAATAGCAGATCATCGCTGCCAAGTGACAACAGATGCCGTCATGTCGGTCCGCCTTTCCTGCAGCAGCCTCCCCCGCAGTGCATCCAGATAGTCTCCAAGACCCAGTGCCATCCCTCCGTGTCTTAAACCCACCAACCAAGCATCAGAAATCCCACCGCAAGTGTGCTCTTTCTTTCTCTTCTTGTCCTTGTGCTACACAAAGCACGACCTCACCCTCTGCATGCCGGCCAGGATCTCATGCATCATGAGTGTCACCCTACTGCAGGCAGGTCTGCGAGAGCTGACGACGACTCTGGTTGTTTGTTTGCCCACCGTCTGCAGTGGCCCTTGCTCAGCCAGCCATGAAAAGTGTTTTGTCCAACGTGTCGATGCTGTTTGAAAGTGTGGGACGGACAGGGGACGCAACTATCAGAGTCTCGCATCAAACATATGGGTTCGGTGAGGAAGCAAGGCCGACAACTTAGTCGAATGAGAATGAGCTTCGACTTGGTGATTGGTACGTTCGATTAGTGTTTCTTGTGTGATTTGGCCGCCTAGCACCTACTCTGCCTTAGTCTCATTGTCCACGGTTGACTGTGCAAGTGAAGCTATCTGTTTGGAGCTCTAAAAGTGCCCGTCAAGAGTTGTTTGCATGGGTGAGCCTAATAGGTAGCCATCTAGCAACCGCGACGACACTGATGAGCTAACTGTAGCAACTCGAATGGCATGCCCCGCTTACGTCGTACTTCTGGACAGCTCTTGGCTGTATGCCTGACGTACCAGCAGCCAGCTTTGCTCACTGCCCCTCCAACGGCTTTGCAGCCTCCTCACGTTTCAAATCCAAGACTCCTCCTCCGAACGCTCACGATCCCTTCGATCCCGTCCTTGCTACGCACTTCACCACCACCGTAGAGCGGTCAATCACGCATCTCTCGCATCATATCTGCCGCTTCCGCCGTAACCTGCAACAGCCATGGCAGCCCCCTCCATCTCCCTCGAACGCATTCTCGCCGCCGTCCCCGTCACCGTCCGGGGCCAGCCTACCCAGCTCTCCGTCGACTCCAAGGGCCAACGGATAGCTTACCCTGTATGTCTCGCATCACCCGACATTCGGCTTCCTAGGCCTGCGCCTGTTGGACTTGCCAGCTCATCGTTTTTTCCTCTTCTCTCCTCTAGTGCGGAAAGTCCATTTTCGTTCGCTCCATCGACGACCCCTCCGACTGCAAAGAGTACACCGGTCACACCGCTCCCACGACCATCGCCCGATTCTCCCCCAATGGCTTCAAGGTTGCCAGTGGTGATGCCACCGGCATGCTAAAGGTGTGGGAGCCTGAGAATATCGGTAGCACAAGGGGAGAGTACGGCATCATCGCCGGTCGCCTCAATGACATTGCCTGGGATGGCGAATCCCAGCGCATCATTGCTGTTGGTGATGGTCGCGAGCAGTTCGGACGATGCATCACGGCTGATAGTGGAAATTCCGTGGGCGAGATCATCGGACACTCCAAGTCCGTCAACGCCGTGGCCATGAAAGCCCAGAGGCCGTTCCGTGCCGCCACTGTCGGCGACGATGGCAACATGGTCTTTTACCATGGTGCCCCTTACAAATTCAACAGCAAGAGCACCCAGCACACTGGCTTCGTTCTTGGCGCCGCCTACTCGCCAGACGGAAGCACTTTGGTGACGGTTGGCGCCGACAAGCGTATACACCTCTACGATGGAAAGACTGGCGAACCAACGAGGGAAATTGGCCAAGGAGAGCATACTGGAAGTATCTTTTCTGTGTCGTGGTCGCAAGACGGCAAGAAGTTTGCGACTGCCAGTGCTGATCAGACGGTCAAGCTCTGGGATGTTGATGCGGGCACCGTCATCCAGACTTGGAAGTTCGGAGATGGCGTCAGTGTCCCTGACCAACAACTCGGTGTCGTGTACCCCCACGGTCGAACTGATGGCCTCATTATCAGCGTCAGCCTCGATGGAAACCTTTCGTACCTCGTCGAGGGCAAGCCTGATCCTGTCAGGGTTGTCTACGGGCATGGCAAGGCCATCACTGCGCTGAGCGCTGGATCTGACGGCAAGGGAGCTGATATCTGGACCGGTAGCTTTGACGGCCGGGTCTGTCATTGGGATGTCAAGACAGGTCTCGCTACTCTGGTCGATGGCCAGGCACACACCAACAACGTCACACAGTTTGCGACTGCTTCTGGGAAAGCCTACAGCACTGCTTGGGATGATACCCTGAAAATCATTGACGAGTCCGCCAAGACCTTTTTAGGGGCCTCATCCAAGCTAACCTCGCAGCCCAGGGGTGTAGCCGCTGCTGGTGGCCTCGTCTACGTTGCCGTTGACTCAGGAGTGTCCATTTATTTCGACAACAAGCTCGTGAAAGAGCACTCCCTAGATTATACCCCTGGCGCCATCGCCGCTTTCGACTCGTATGTGGCCACCGGCGCCAACGATAACTCGGTACGGATTTACAAGGCTGGCTCCAGCGGCAGCCTTGAACAGACGACATCGCTAGCCAATCCTTCGGGGACCATCTCCGCGCTGGCTTTCTCCAAGGACGGTGCCCACTTGGCTGCTGGAACTAGCGCTGGCAAGATTTACGTTTATCAGGCTGGTACCTGGGAACTTGTGGCAGACCGCTGGTCGGCTCACACTGCCCGAGTGACCGCCATCGCCTGGGACGACACTGGTGCCTACGCGGCGAGTGGTAGTCTTGATACCAATGTCTTCGTGTGGTGCCTCGAGAAGAAGCAACAAGGGAAGCGAATCAAGGCTGCCAATGCTCACAAGGATGGTGTCAATGGTATTGCCTGGGTCGAGGGCGGAAAGGTGGCCAGCGCAGGCGGCGATGCGGCGGTCAAGATCTGGAACGTCCAGAACTTGCCTTAAGAGCTTCCCGTTTACCTAGAAAAGAGCGTTCAATTTCATAGAGGCATGATAGTCTTAGACCTAAACATGGTGTTTATGAATTATCAGGAGAGGCAACAAGCCTAACAATGCCCAACCCTATGGATGTGTTCCCCTTGTAAAAAAATAATCACACTGCACTTCCCACCAACGACAAGTGTGAAGGACCGCTCAAACGCCTATGGCGTTAGTCCAATGAAGCAGATGTCTTAACATGTCCATCCCCTAGTCATGGGCCATGTAAGCATTCTGTTCCTTGGCAACTTCCGCCACGCCAATATCCCACAAGCTAAGCCGTCCTTTACTCCTGTGTGACACCTTATTGGGTGGCCAGCGTGTCTTGTTCTCTTCCCAGAGGAGATCCGCCTTATGGATAGCGTCTTGAAGATCATTTGCCCTGAAAGAGAGGTGTTAGCTCATTTGGATTGAAACCATGTTCTGAGATGTATACTTACTGGCCTGAGCTCTGGATCGCGTACCCCTCTTTTGCTAGATGCTCAGCCATTTCGGTCTGATGGTTGTCTAGAAGGAGGGTGTTGGGAACCACGATCAAGGGGATGGATAATTTCCATGCGTCGAGGATCGTCCCGGTGCCTAGGCATTCATAAGATTCACTTGGAGGGCACACTGAAAGTCAGCAAACCCACCCGCGTGTGAGATGACGAGCCCTTGACTCCTCTCTCCGTCGACTGCCTTGCAAAATATCATCTCATCTTTCATGAGGTTATTCGTGACGTCAAAGATGGAAATAGAAAGGCTCGACGGAACTTCGTCTTGGTGACAGGCCAGCTCCGCGGTCGCCCACGCAACATCTGGCCCACATTGGACGTGGAGTTCGGTGAAACCTTGAGAACCAAGAAACCCCCAGAAACTCGGCTGGAGGACTGCTGCAGTGAGCTCTTTAAACCCAACTGTGGCACCGACGGTAACTAGACAATACCGGTCAATAGGACCTCTCTTCTCGCTCATATTCTCGGCTGGGAAGTACAAATGTAGAAACTCGAGAAAAACAAAGAGTAGGTAGGTATTCATCTGGAAGGTTGTTGAAGTGGGATAGATAGCCGAAGTTTACCCGGGGTATGAATAAGGTAGTGTTCGGTGACTGGCAAAACCTCGGTATTGAACATGAGGGCAGGTGCGATTTTGGTAGCCAAATTTTTTGAAAGCCCACGCCTTATACTCACGTGGACGACAACCCGGCGCTGCCATTGCCCATTGACCAATTCGCAATGGCTTCAGCTTCAGCAGCCGCAAGGCTATGCGTTCTGGCGTGCCGCGGGGCCTATCGCCTCCAACGAATCCCACAAGCACAGCACATCACCCGGCAATCGCTCAATCCCCACCGGTCCTTCACCACTTCGACAATACGATGGGCTCGAGAGGGCGAGGAGGAGGATGATGCCGAAGACTATGCTCCGATTGTGCTAAGGAAGCTGACGAAGTCTTTCAACGAGGCCATCACTCCCGAGGGAATGAAGCAACTCGACGAGCTAGCCAAGGAGAATGGGTACAACACCATCGACGACTACCTCCAGGACACCATAGACCGCACACCTGGCTGGGGCTCGGAGGATCGAGGCGTGTTGGATGATCTGATGAAGACGGATAAGGGCGAGAAACCAAACAAGCAATCATTCTGGTACGACGACGAGGATCCGGAAACGAACACGGAGGAACTTGACGAATTTGACGAGGATGATATTACGTCCATGGCCCACGGAAAGCTGGACCAGATCAGAGAGATGAGAAACTACGCCCGATTGGCGGTCTGGGAGATGCCTCTTCTTTCCAGTAAGTGCATTGCGTGATGACCGTGCTGCTCAGGACTGGACTAACACCGCACGCAGAACTCGCCAAACCGTTCACTCCCCCCGCCGAAGGCCAAGTCCTCCGATGGCGCTACACCACGTACATGGGAGAATCTCATCCTGCTGAAAAGAAGGTTGTGGTGCAGTTCGCCCCCAACGATCTCAAGCTCACAGCCGTGCAAACCGAGAAGCTCAAGAAGCTCGCCGGCCCGCGGTACAACCCGGAGACCAACATCATCAAGATGAGCTGCGAGAGCTACGAGCAGCAGGCCCAGAACAAGCGTTACCTGTCGAACCTGATCGACGACCTGATCACGGCGGCCAAGGACTCCAAGGACACGTTCGCGGACATCCCGCTGGACGTGCGCCATCACCAGTTCCAGAACAAGCCCAAGTTCCCCAAGGAGTGGTACCTCACCCCCAAGCGCGTCAACGAGCTCGCCGAGTTGCGCAAGAGCGCGGCGCTCCTGGATCTGCAAAAAACCGATGACGGCCTGCTGATCGACGGCGGGAAGATTCTCGACGAGTATCTGATGAAGAAGAATATGGAGGCGGAGGCGGAGAGGCAAAGGACTGCGGAGTTGTTGCTGGCTGAGCAGCCTGTAAGACCTCTGGGCGGCTACCGTGTGCGGAGGTGAACGCTAGAGGGAGGAGTCGCTTTCGGCGTGAACTACTCTTAACCGGAGAAATGTATTATACGCTAGAACGGCGGACATGTACAGGAGATGTGCTTGTATGATGTAGGTTAAAGAGGCATTCAAGACGGTATGCATGTACATTGAAGCATGGTGAGCAAGCTTGAGTTTATGATTTCTGTGATTTGATGCGCGTCGTGGGTTCTTTCTCAACAATCGACACCTACTCCACAGCAGACTATGATCCTAGGTGGCTGTAATTTGCCTGTTGAAATGGCCATAAGAAAGAATTTCTATTGAGAGCTTCATCTATTCCAGCCTGCTTGTCGCCTGTGAAGGCGCGTGCATGCTGACTTGAACCCCGTTAGTGGCTCCTGCGCCCGCTCCGCCTATCAAATGAGGAGGATCGCCATCCCGAACGCTGTCTGACACAAGGGAGGATACCAGACCCTCACTGCCTCACAGCCCATGAATGAACTTGAAACATCGAGCCCGGTCACGCCCATGTAAGATCTAAATGCGCGGACACACCAACTTTGTCGCTGACCTAAGATCTAGCGGAACCATGCGAGCATTTATAGACAACAGCATCGGCCTCCGTTAGCGGTGGTGTTAAGCTCAGTCCCATTGCTCCCCAGTCGAAGAACAGATACGCCACCGCCTACTAAGGATTCTAATCGCATATAACTCACTTCCTTGCTTAATCCTCACAGCCGGCATATGGGCTGCAGGCATCGTGGTTTCGAAGAAGATGTCGGCTCCTCAGGCGACGACTACTCCTAAGCCAAAGGTCGAGCAGATACGCATCTCGATCCTGGGCGACACAGACACAGGGAAAGATTGCTTGGCTAAGCGTGTTAGTTCACCATGATTCTTTTGTCGTTGAAGTTTGCCTATAGCGCTGTCGTGCTAGTCTGGTCTCAACCCTGCCATGAACTCTCGAGCGTCCGTCACTCACACATGCTGGCGTAGTATTGCTTCGATATGTTCATGAACGAGTACGACCCAACCTATGAGGGTGAGGGGCATCGCAAACAGTGCGCCATCTCAGGCATCAGATGCATGCTCACCGTTGACCACCCTCACCCGTTATGGACCGACTCCAGTAACCATGCCTTCGTCGTAGCCTCGGAAGCAGACGCACTGTTGCTTGCGTACGATGGAACCAGCCCCAAGAGCATCGACGTGATACGCTTAGCGAAGCAGAAGCTCCAGCCGCATATCTCGGGTGCTGCGTTCCCCCCAATCGTCGTGGCGGCTACCAAATCAGACCGCGCAGAGGAGTTGGGAGAGAGGTGGGAGGAGAATTTGGCGGTTGGACGGGCGCTTGCCAATGAGCTTGATGTACCCTTCTTTACAACGTCTTCTCTATTGGGCAACGGTGTTCAAGAAGCGATAGAGGATCTTGCGACGAAAGTATTGCAGGGCCGTGGGGTTTTGGAGGGTAGCGCTGTGAATCCCGACGAGACGGCGGCAAGTCAACCGGCAGAACCGCCTAAGAAACGGAGTAAACTGTGTTGTTTCGCATGAATGATAGCAATATATGATCAATGCATTCTTTATCAGTTGGTTGTCCAGCAAGAGTGCCCAGCGGGCCGATTGAGATGGCCATTCCATAGCTTATCGGGGTTGGATGATGCCCCTTGCCCACTGAGTTAGCACACTCAACTCAAAGCTCTCTGTGAGATGCAACAAAAACAACACAAGTCATGTTAATAATTTTACGCCTCCACAATGAAGGGCAATCACCCTGAACTGGCCAATGCAGCCACCCACGCCAATGTCAAAGCCGCTTGACTTAGCGTTAGCTATAAACTGGCGACGGTTGTCAACTTGAGGGTATCGCTCAACACATTTCTGTGAATGCGCGGTGGCAGTGATCGGTAGCTACCTAAGAAATACCGTTCTCGATGAAGTAAAGCGGCCAGGGTGAATAGCTGGCATTAAGATAAGCCAGTAAACACCCCGCTGATGGACGCATAATCACTTGAACAGGAGAGTGTGACAGGGGTTTCGAACACGGATGGAAGCTTGATTTTAAGTTCCAAGCCGGGCTGGATCAGCAGAATAAGACAGGGAGGGGCGTGATTGAAGTGTGGCCCGGAGTTAGAGAATGCAACGACAGAAAGTGATATTGCGGGGGTCCAACAAACGAACGATGAGGCTAGAAAGTGTGGGCATCTCACCCGGTGCGGGTCAGCGCAGAGCGGATGCAACAAGGCGTTCAGCTTCCCCGCGTTTTCTCGAACACACGTTTCGAACCGGTGAAGCTTGCCGGTTATGGTATCGAATCAGAACAACTTGCGAAGAGTTGCTGCAGCTCGAAATGTGCCGAGTCGAGTCTCGGTGTCTGTGACTAGTTGAGTGTTCTTTGATCAGTGGAGTCCCCGTCAGTGGTGTGGTGAAGCTGAAGATGGACCCCTGTAATGCGAGCCTCGGCACACCCACAGCGCTGTTGGTCGAAGGGTTGCGCTGCAATGAGCCCGCCAAGCCGTGTTCGCTGTCACATGGAATGCTTGCAAAGTATTGGCAGACGGAGCAGTCATACAGAAGTTCATCCGCGACTCCTTTGCCATGTTGCGAACCCCTCACTTCCTTCCTATTCTGTTTCTGTGTCGGGGTCGGCCTTGATCCGTTCCATCCGGTGATAGATTAACTATACAAACCATGGTGCATGCGCACTGATCTCTGGTTCATGTGGGCTGTTCAACCTGACCAGTTCTGTCTTGTAGCAACACGGTCCCTTTCTTCTCTCCCTCCATCTCCCTGCACTCTGTGCTCTGCACTCTGCACTTGTTCCCTTGAACAACCCCCTGCAACCTGCACGTGAAGCAACTTCCCTGAGCTGGGCCGAGCACATTCACTGAATCACTGCTATCGCGACCGGATTAGGAGACAGGCCGACTGATTGGGCGCCACCGAAACCGCTGTTCATCAGTTGTTCGCCTCGTCTCGTCTCGCTTCACGTCCCTCTTCGCATTCCTCGTCTATCCACCAGGTTCCCATTCTTTCATCATCACCACGTTCTCAACAACCTCTTCGTCTCCACATCCCGCCGTAGCCTGCAAAACTTGGCTTGGCGCGCATCGCAGCTTTGACATCAGCGCTTTGTCTATTGACACTACCTCCAGCAGCCACAGCCATCGCCACAACCTCGACGACCAAGCTGACATCATGGCTGCCGTGGACTCCCCCAAGTCCGCCATCCCTGCCTTTGAGCACACGGCACTCGATGACATCCCAGCAAAGGTGGACCTGCTCCGTGACACGTTCAGAACTGGTCGCACCAAGGACATCCAGTTCCGACTCGTGCAGTTGCGCAAGCTGTACTGGGGTATCGTCGACAACACGCCCCTCATCGAAGAGGCTCTCGTGAGGGACCTTCGCAAGTGCAAGTTCGAGTCCACCCTCTCCGAAATCGACTGGTGCAAGCGGGAATGCATAGACATGATCAACAACATCGAAAACTGGGCCAGGGATGAGCCCGTCGTCAACGTCCCTCTCGAGTTCAAGATCATGGGGCATCGCATCCGCAATGAGCCCCTCGGCGTCGTCCTCGCTATCGGCTCTTACAACTACCCTTTCCAGCTCAACCTAACTCCCCTGATTGGCGCCATCGCCGCCGGCAACTGTGTTGTCCTCAAGGCATCAGAGGCCTCTCCCTTCTCGGCCATGGTTCTCAAGAAGCTGTTTGACGAATGCCTCGACCCCGAGTGCTACACCTACATCAACGGTGCTGTCCCAGAAACCCAGCTCCTTCTGGAGCAAAAGTTCGACAAGATTGCCTTCACGGGTGGCAAGGCTATCGGCAAAATCGTTGCCCGCAAGGCAGCTGAGACTCTCACCCCCGTCCTCCTCGAGCTTGGTGGCCAGAACCCAGCCTTTGTCACCAAGAATGCCAATCTCAAGATGGCCGCGAGACGGTTGCTCTGGCAGAAGGTTCTCAACGCTGGACAGGTTTGTGTTTCCCACAACTATATTCTCGTAGAACGCAGCGTGCTTTCCAAGTTCCTTGGCGAGTTGAATGGCCAACTCCGCGTCTTCATGCCCAAGGGTGCCAAGAAGAGCCCCGACTTTGCGCGAGTCGTCAACAAACGCCATTTCGATCGTATCAAAAAGATGCTTGACTCGTCCAAGGGCAAGATCGTTCTTGGTGGCTCATTGGATGAGTCTGACTTCTTCATCGAACCCACTGCCGTTCTCGTCGACGACATTCAAGACAGCATGATGGCTGAGGAGTCGTTTGGCCCGGTTTTCTCCGTTATGGCCTTTGATACTCTAGACCAGGCCATCGATATCGCCAACACAGTTGACCCTACACCACTCGCTCTATTCACCTTCGGTACGGATGCGGAAAACAAGAAAGGTAAGATCTGAAAACTAACCTTGAAGCTCGCTCTTGCTGACTGCTAGTAGTCCTCGACTGTGTCACTTCCGGCGGTGCAACGATGAACGACTCCTTCTTCCACAACCAGATTCCCCAGGCCCCCATGGGAGGCGTCGGGCAGTCAGGCATGGGCTCTTATCACGGCTACTATTCATTCAAGACCTTCAGCCACCAGCGCACCATTGCCAAGCCTCCTTACTGGGCTGATTCGCTTATCCGTGTACGCTACATGCCCTACTCGTGGCCTCACCTGAATCGACTTCACACCATGAATGGCGTGAGCCCGAATTTCGATCGCAACGGGGTGCAAATCAAGAGCATCAAGTACTATGCAGGAATGGTCTTCAGCCTCGGGGGCAAGAGCTCTAAGAAAGCTTTGTTGAGATGGATCGTTCTCGCTATGATAGCCGCCGTCCTCGGCACGAAGAATAGCTTCCTAAACCAATGGTTGGCAAAATGATAGACTAACGCTGGTTGCTGAACAGTATGGACATCGTACCAAGCGGTGGCTTGGATGAAGTTGTTTTGTTTTCGATGACGGGTTTAGCAGATCTCCTATCTTGGTGCCCGGAGCCGAGTAATGTATTGTAATATATATCTAGTAATACCCAGTTCTAGTGAGCTCTAAGAGCTCACCCATGTATACCAAAGGAGTAATGAACGCAATAAGCTATGAGGCCGGAGGAACATTGATGTGATGTATTTTTACTGGCTTCTTACACGTCGTATTCTATTAGTATCTATCAAACTTTTCCCCTTCCCTCGTATCAAGTTTCCTAGTCGTCTCTCTACATCTCGCTCTAGTGACCACTCAGGGCAGCGGCCAGTCGCTTGCCCTTCTCTCCGCCTAGATACAGATCGTCATCTGGTGACTCTCTACCCAACTCCACCGCCTCGCTGTATCCCTTGGTAACGGTCTCCTCATCCACTTTTAGCCTGTTCTCGACCAACGCCAGGATGACGCTACGAATGCGGGCAATCTCGCGCATGGTAGACAGCTCGAGTGGGTCGTTCTGGCTCGAGTAGACCTTGCTGCTGACACTCTCCTCCATGCGGTTGATGCCGGCGGCCTCAGCGTTGACTTCGGTCTCGATGTGCTTGCTGATCCAAATGTAGCCGTTGACGCCCAGCAGGACGTCGACCTTGCCGCCGCCGTTGGCGACGTCCATGGTCCAGACCTGGCGCTTGGCGCGGACGACGCCGCTGCCGCCGCCGGTGCCCGAGACACTGACGAAGACGCCGTTGCGCAGCTTGCCGTACTTGAGGCTGCGGGTGTGCAGGCTGGCGGCGCCGTCCTGGTGCAGCTGCTGGACCTCGGCGACGACCAGGTCGCCCTCGGCGAAGAAGCTGCGGATTTGCAGCTCGTCCGTCTCAGTGCGCTTGCGCAGGATGCCGCCGGGCAGGTTGATGGCCGAGATCTGCAGGATCGCCAGCTGCGACGCGGCTACGTCGACGCGCCAGCGCTTGGCCTGCACCTCGACGATGCGGCCGACGACCAAGTCACCGATCTCGGGCGTGTAGCGCGCGCGGAGGGGCCGCACTGAGAGCAGCTTGTTCGTCTTGGTGAGGGTGCCTGCAAGAGAAGACGTGATGGCCGTTGAGCCGGGGACTACGTAGGTTCCATGTCCGCTTGAATCCAGAATCAGCATATGCATCTAGTCTTGCGTCATGGAAAAACCTGATATGTGTAGCACTTACCGCATCCATTGAGAATTTGATGTAATGACGGTACCAGGTGTGAGGATGTCTTCGCCGTGGACGTTGGCGCCGCCGCCGCCAGCATCCGAGTCTGAGTCCGAGTCGGAATCAATCTCCATGGCCGTGTCTGGCCGCTGGGCCACAGGCTGAGGGCTGAGGACTGTGATGGGCATTGTGATGTGAGATGAGAAGTTGGTGTGTGAGATGAGGTTGGCGGCAAGGCTAGAACTAAGCTGTGACTGCTGTTCGGCAGTATGCGACGTCTGTATGTGACCTCTTTATACTATCTCCTCACTTAATTGTCGTTTGAATCCAAGTCGAGTGCGCTGGGTGTCAAATTCGAGGTTGTGCTGGTCGTTGTGAAGTTGGATGAAGATTCCAGGTGGGGCCGTGAAGTCAAGATTTTAGAGGTGGGATAGTGTTTGGGACGCGACCGCTAGAAAGGTTGTTGGAACAATGGACAATATCTCAGAGCGTCAAATGCCACCAAAAAAAGTATACAATTCAAGGTGTAAAAGTCTGCATCTTTTGATGAGAGATCCTATGTGCGAAAACTGTTGTTATTGCCGTGCTTCTTTTCCCTCGATTTGACCGGATTCTACACATGTGCGTGTCTGCATTGAAAACCCAGCCTAGAATGGCTTCACGTAATTGCTGGCTCTTGGCATATATAAATCACAAACACTCCCGTACACGGTCAAAGTTAAGCATAATCTATTGTCATGTGTGAATGGTACGAAATATTACAACTTTTGTTGGGCTGAGTTCTATACCCCCAAACGCCTCATCCACGGCCTGATATGCTATGCTTGGTACAAACGAGACCGTAACTGCCAGGGTCGTCAAAGCCAAGTCAAAAAACATTTCGTTGGCCGTCGTTAAGAGAGTTGCCGGGTCCTTCAGGTTTGTTTCGGTGGACGGAGTGGAGTTCGCATCGTGTGTAATAACAGAAAGACTCCCTGCATTACCTGAATGCCCTCCAGAGTCCCATCCAGAGAAGCCCCACGGAGATGGTGGTAATGCCGAGCTTGCGGCTGCGCATGCCGAAGACGGATTTGCTCTGCAAAATCAAGGCTCGTTGCTTCTCGAGCTGCGACATGCCCGAGAAGTAGCTGTACGCTGCGAGGCCGAAGAATGCACCGCTGCCTGCAACGGGGTTAGCCGGTATTCTTGTCGACAGCACGAACGAGGGACGATGGTTGCGGGACTGACCAACGACTTTGCAGGGCAGACAGTCATCGCCCCGGTCTTGGCGCAGGATATCCTGGAGCTTCTCGGGCCGCTCGAGGGACTGGACTGTCGGGATACCGTCTCCTGCCATGGCGAAAGCTGTTTACCGGTGACGACTTGCGACGGATGCAATGCCTCCCAAATTGTCATGAGCTTCAACTTTCGACAGTCGCGTGATGGCGGGCGGTGATTGGACATGGCATGTTTCTCCAAGCTTAGTCATACACACTATATCGGGGTTTCGTCATTGCATGTATGATGCTCCGCGCGCATGGGCCAAAGCTTAGTCTACCTTTCGAGCCCAGGCCTGTCAAGCCTCAACCCACGAGGCGCTGGTCATGACAATGAACGGCGTTATTGAAGCGCTGCACATTTACGATGACAGCAGGTGCGAAGACACATGCCAATAGCCACCTTTCTCGCCTACTAACTGGCCCCAGGAATGCCGTCCTATCCCACATATACACGGGCAGGCCGCTGTCGGCAGCCCATCTCTTGCCCCTCTATCTCGAGCATCCAGCACCACGGCCGAACCTCATCTACCTCGCCAACACGAACCCGCCTACCCTGGTCTTCAGCCTGACCCACGCCAACCTCTTGTTTCTCGTCACTACGTCCACCGAGATCGAGCCCCTCCTAGTCTTTGAGTTCCTTCACCGCGTCATTGATGCCTTCGAGGACTTTCTCGGCGCGCCCATCCTGGCCGTCAAGATCGAGAACAACTACGATGTCGTCGCCCAGCTGTTGACAGAGATGTGCGATGCGGGCACCATCTGCACTACGGAGCCCAATGCCTTGCGAGAGGTTGTGGAACAAGAAGGCTGGGTGGACAAGTTCCTGGGCGGCCTCACTCTCCCTGGGTAGGTGCCCCCTTCTCTACGCTGCGCGACGCTTCAGTACTTGTGGATGATCAACTAACATTGCGTCAGGAAATCGCCGTTGACGACCAACTTTTCGAACTCGAGTGCGCCGTCCCTAATCGCATCCAACACACCGGCCCTGCCCTGGAGACGAGCGAATGTGAAGCACACGTCCAACGAGATGTACGCAGATATTGTCGAGACTCTAACGGTGACGCTTGCGCCCTCAGGGAGACCTTTGGCCGCGTTCGCCAACGGTACTATTGCCTTCACATCAAAGGTCTCAGGTGTTCCGGATATCGTGCTCACCCTGACTAGCCCATCAGGGAAACACAATCTCAATGGAATCATGGAGTTGCCCGTCTTCCACCCTTGCGTGCGCCTAAATCGATGGAAGGAGAGACCCGGAGAGTTGAGCTTCATTCCCCCGGACGGAAAATTCATCCTGGCAGGCTATGAGGTGGACCTACTGCCCTTTACAAGCGGCAAAAACGGGAGCTTGAATTCCAACAACCTCAAACTGCCCGTGAACATGGAGGTCAAAACCGGGCTTGGGTCAGCAGGCTCAGATTTTGAGGTCCGCTTACAAGTAAACAAGGTCCCCGGGGCACCTTCACCAGCCTCGTCCGGCCTCGGGAGGGGAGGCGGGCCCGGGCGGCTGGGAGGGCCACATCCCGGCTCGCCCGGATCGCCTTTGGTCGATGATCTCAACGTTGTGATTCCACTGCCAGCTGATGTTAGAAACCTCTCAGAGATTCGACCGAGCCGGGGCGACGCCAGCTTCAGTCCAGGGGACCGGGTCTTGGAGTGGAACATTCCTGCAAAGGAGCTCTCGGGGGGCACCAGCTTCTTTGGGCTGCGGTGCACTGTCGTGGGACCACTAGTGGATGACGACGAAGAGGAAAATGAGTCAAGTGGATTCGGATTTGGGACAGACTACTCATTCAACGAGCCATACCAAAGTGTGCCCGTAGCTAAGAGCACGCAAAAGAAGGAGCCGGCTAGTGATGTCAAGGATGCCAAAAAGATTGCGCAGAACAAGATTCTAATGCCAACTTCGGCATCGGTCAGTTTCTCGGTCAAGGGTTGGCTGGCAAGTGGTCTTAGGGTGGAAAGTATCTTGATTGACCCGAGGAAGAGTCGAGGTCTGGGCGAAACGGTTAAGCCTTACAAGGGAGTCAAGTACTTGACAGTGAGCAAGGGCGGGGTGGAGATTCGGTGTTAGAGGTAATGGAGGGAACGCAAGGCAGGCAAATACCAATGACTTTTATATCAAATTTCGCAACAATGATTGTCAGCCATGTCCCATCGCCAGCATACAGTTAACCAACGAATCGTGTATAATTTGGGTAAGCCTGGTGCGTAATGCCGGCGGTTTGAGTCGCCGAGTCGAAGACGGAGCGCCGAACGGATCTCGGGACATCGGCTCTAAGCGTGGGGTAGCTCCGGCACTGTTCCCCGTAGTCCGTACCGCCCCAAGCGGTCTGCGTCACCTGCAGCTATGAAAGGCCCCTTGCTGTTGGCCCTTGTTGGCCCTTGTCGCACCCTGCTGTCTGCTGTGCAGTAATTGCTGGATAAACGTGACACCATTGGCAAGGCAATCAATCGACCAGCCCGGGCGCGGCCGGTTTCTCTGTTCCTCACCCGTGGCCCGTCAACCTTTCTCTATCCCCCTTTGAAGAGAAACCATCCTCCTCCAGAAACCGCGCGGGGCACCCGAGAAATGAGCGTGAAAGCGTCATCCCGACGGTCTTGAGTCCCCTCGACCTCGACCCCGGACGGCCATGGAACGGCTCGCAACGCCTACGCCTCTGCTCCGGCGCCGCTGCGCTGCGGGCCTGCATCGACCTTCAGGCGCCCCCGGCCGCCGAGGGCTGCTGGCTCCATCTCCCCCGCAGTCGCAGTCGCAGTCGCAATCGCGGAGATGGTCGACGCATCGCGGAGGCACGAGGACGGCCCTTTTCTTTCCAGGTTGGTCTCGATTTCCAATTGTGTTGTTCTGCTTTGAGGGGCAGACGGGACTGACAATGGCTTCAATTAGGCCAGGGCGTACAGCGGGTGGGCATGTTGACGCCATGGCTCGAGGCATTCCCCGCGACGGCTTCGCAGCTCCGCGACGAGATCGACCACCACATGGGCTATAAGCTCACCAACATAATCCAAAACGGCCCCTCCCGGATCCTCAACGAGACCCCCAACGCCCAGCCGGCCATCATGGCCACCTCCATCTTCATCCTCCGCATCCTCGAGCGCGAGTTCGACTTCAACGTTGCCGAACACTTCGACGTCACCCTGGGCCACTCCCTTGGCGAGTTCGCGGCCGTCGTCGCCGGCGGCTACATCTCGTTCCAGGACAGCCTCTACCTGGTGCGCAAGCGGGCTGAGGCCATGTCCGACGCGACTCGGCGCGCCATTGAAAAGTACGGCGGCGAGTACGGCATGGTGGCCGTCATTTCGCACCCAGAGCACATGGCCAGCCTGATCGGGGCTATCCGCGATTTTGTTGGCGTCTCGGCCACCGACGACGTGCCCCCCATTGACCAGGTCTTGATCGCCAACATCAACAGCAAGAACCAAATCGTCCTCAGCGGCAACCTCGAGCGCATCCGGACCCTGGTCACCCACCTGCGCCAGTTCCTGGGCTACGACCCCCGCGCCGTGCGGCTGAAAAGCGACAGCCCCTTCCACAGCCCCATCATGAAGCCCGCCCTCGCCGTCATGAGAGAGCTACTGAACCAGAAGAGCCGCGTGCCGGGCCGCGAGACCGAGGACATGGTCCGCTTCCCCGGCCAGCTGCCGCTCGTCAGCAACGTCTCGGCTCGCCCCATCTGCAACAAGACCGAGTTCAAAGATCTGCTCGCCCGCGGCTGCCTCGACACGGTGCGCTGGTGGGACAGCATCAAGTACCTGGACCAGGAGGCGCGTATCCGCCGCTGGGTCGGCGTCGGCCCGGGCAAGGTCGGCCGCAATCTCGTAGGCAAGGAGGTGGGCATGCGAGGCAAGGACCTGGTCAAGGGCGGAGGCGTATGGGCCATCACGGACCCGTCCGAGGTGGAGGAGGTGTTGAGGGGCTTGGAAGATACCGCCGGCATCATGGAAGATGACGAGTACTCGGAATAAAACAAAATAAAAGGAGGCTCCTTGTAGGGACGCAGTCGTGTAAGAATCGAGACGGGGTGTTGTAGGATTTATTCGCAATTATTAGGGACCAGGACCAGGGAACTCGGCACCAGGATGTGGAATTTGGGTGGCTTGTCTTGTAAGTTAACTTAAGAGCCGAGGCGTGGGTTTTCAGTTGGCAAGCTTCGATAAATTAGCTGTCGACATGCTTCAGATGGCTCGCGGATTGCAGAGAGCCGACGGGCTTGACTTTAGAACGTCAATAACATGATACATTACTTCCAAGGCGGTTGGCTTCTTTGATGTTGAATAATTGTATCTTGACGCGGGCAGCGTAAAGTGGAGCGTAAAATGGGGCATGGCTAACTTGGACCAGGGTGTGTGTATTTCGAGCTCACCAAGCTCCAGCGTCAACCCTCCACCAACCCCAGTGCTGAGCTTCCACCACGAATCGACTACATTCCTGCAACTTCTTCCACAACCATGGCCACCGCGATACCCTCAATCGCCTGCCTAGGCCTTATCGGCCGCAATGTAAGTCATTACTCTACCTCTCGGGAAAACCCTCATTGTCCTCATGCGAGACTGCCAGCTAACCACTTGCTCCCACCGGCCAGAACAACCCCCTCCACATCTCCATCTTCCCCTCGCACGACCCGGTGTCCAACTCGTTCGCACCGATCCGCACTTCACTGCAGTTCTCACTCCTCCTCTCGTCGGCCATCGACGTCTTCGACCTGCGCGCCAAGCACAACGCCGCGTCGGGCGTGGGCCTCTCGGGCGACTTCGGCCTGCTGCACGCCGTCGACGATCGCCTAGCCGCGTACGGCTTCGAGACCAACACGGGCGTCCGCATGGTCTGCGTCGTCGACATGCGCGGCCGCCGCGTTGACAGCTCTGCCGCCGGTGGCGGGGGCTCCGGCTCCGGCTCCCGCGGTGTCGGCGCCGGCCTGCGCGACGCCGAGCTCAAGCCTGTCTTCCGCGCCATGCAGAACGCCTACGTGCGCCTCCTGCAGAACCCCTTCTACGACCCGGACCAGCACGCGCCCCTCGGCGGCATGGGTGGCAAGAAGATTACAAGCCGCAAGTTTGCCGACGATATGAAGAGGATAGGGGACGGGTGGACGCCGGGCGTGACGATCCTCTGAGCTGACGCATGACGCATCATGACAAACACATTTATACGGCGTTTTTGGAGTATGGCATAATCAAGGGATATCTGGTCAAAGATGTTGACACTCGCACTTTAGACGGTAACTTTCACCAAGTGGCCTTATTTCGGCTTCATTAGCTGGTTCTCTTCTTATGTTTGTGACTGTAACCAAGACCTTCACCCTTCTAGCTGTTGCCGAGGTATAATCAGCAAACAAATCGCCCCATTATGCACTCTTTTCGCAATCCGTCTTCAGGTCCTCGACCCTCCACTTGGATAGCCCGGCAATCTCTTCTACCTCGAGGCTCTCCCCCATACCTTCGTTGGTATCTCTTTGAAGAATGGTACCCTGGTAATCGAGCCGTTTTGACACGAGTCCTCCCTCCCAATGCCGTGCTTCGGCGGGTAACGGTTGCCACCAGTCTCCTGTTCTCGCATGCCACCGGGAACTGCACAGTTCCCACAGACGCGAAATAGCTCGCTTGTAAGCAAACCGCTCGTCTTCGCCGGTAAAGGCACTCGTTTTGCCAAAGTCGATCGGCTTCTCCAGTCCGAAGTCGGAGTCCTGGTCGGGATCGTACGTTGCCGTGTTGGATTTTGTGTCATAGTAGGAGACGTTGGGTCGGAAGGGGGACATCTGATCCTGGTAGACTTCGGCAATAGTTTCGGAGTACGTGGCATCGTCTGGCTCATCGGGGTTTCCAGGCTTTCTGGACGAGGCTCCACGCTTCTTTGGAAAGAAGAGAGAGTCTGGAGGATTTTGAGCCCTGATGATGAGCTTACAACGCGCTTCGTAGAGAGCATCCAGGAGAGTGATGAATCGGCGCGCCTCGTTCTTCTTGTCCTGAGTCAAGACCGGAACATGGTCAATGATGAATGTGTGATATGTGGAAGCCATTGTAATGTAGTCAGCAGGACCAAATGAATTGACAAGGTCCTCGAAATTCCAGCACACAAAGCCGTTGTAATGTTGAGGCGTGTGGACCTGCCGGCCGTAAACCACCAGGGTTGACGGTTCCCAGAGAGGCGGGTGATGACTACCCCACGAGAGCGATTCCTTGATTCGTTGTCTCCAAGAGTCGTCGTCATCCAATGAGAGATAGTAGTTGATGGGTTGGCGTCGTTTCTCAACTTTGGTCTCGGAAGCATCCTCTCCGACCTGAACTGCGCCATGTACAACCACGTCGCTAGCAGAATTATCTGCGCCCTCGTCTTCCTCCTTTCTCCGCCAGTCTTTAGCCCCTTCCATCTGCCAAAAGTCACATCTTGCTTTCAAAACTTCGAGAAAGTTGGCAAAGTCGCTGCTCGCACCGTAGAGTTCACCACGCGATCTCAACGAGCCACCAAAAAACCGGCGTATCAGGCCCTTCGAGGGCGCAGGAGTGTAGTCGATGCCAATGGCCTTTTGCAGCTCCTCGGGCATGCGGTTTGAGGACGCAATCAGAACGCCGCCGAGTTGGAAGAATGCAATGAAGAGGTGGCTAAGGATCTTGCTAGCCGCCCTGTCGGGGAGCTGAAACTCATCCAAGAACAGAATCGGCGACTCTTCAACGAGTTTCTTGGCCATCCATAGAATTGAATACTCTCCATCCGCGGTGGCGGCGCTGCCGCTATACTTTCTATGCTGCTCGAGTTGCGAAAGTGTGTAGAGCATGAAAGTGTTGAAGTGCCATCTTCTCTTCCGCTCATTAGGGAGGCCATCGGCGAGCAAGTCCAGCAGCATTGACTTTCCTGTGCCAACCTCGCCCGACAGAAACAATCCTTTTGGTGAGTTAATCTCAATCGCGGCTTCGTGGTTGGTGAGGACTTTGGTCAGCGCGACACTCTCCCTACCCTCGGGAGTAATTAAGAGGTGCCTGAACAACGGGTTCCGCCATATCGAATGGTTTCGGCGCGCAAGCATGGTACCGTCATCATCTTCTTTTTCCGTTAGCTTGTCCTGCGTGAGACGTGTAATTTGCTGCAACTTCTGGCGGTATTCGGCCTGAGGTGAATAGTCCTTGATGCGAAGGTAAATCTTGTGTAAGTGTCTCGCGAGCCGATGTTGAGATGGATCTGGTGCATAGAGACCGCTGGCTATGTGGGTCTGGTACCTGACCAAAGGATCCGTGATGATTACGGCAGTTGAGAAACATCTGAAAGTGTGTCCTTTAGCGTTTGAGGGAATAGGTGAGTTACGGAGGACTCTCATGGTTGTGGAATGAGACGGAGTGCTGCACCGTTACAGGGTAGTCATGACGTAGAGTAAAAGCCGGGAAACGCCACTGAGGAGTTCGGGTGCAGCAGCAGAATAGATTCCAGAGAGAGGAGGGTAGGTTGATTAATCGAAGTGTCCGTCGGTGGAACAATTGCGACGGTTTCGAGGACTTATTGGAGGGGAATTCGCTCTTATGATGAGGCACTTGTTGAAATTGGTGAACAGAGGTCCGAGGTTAGTGGCCTTTATCGGAAGCCTCCGCTCGGTCAGTGCCAAGGTGAGGAGCATGTGTGGTTCGAGACCCATCCGAGTATGGAAATTGAAAGACGTGCAATGACAAGAGAAAAATGAGAGGGAATTTACTCCTTTGAACGAATTTATTGAGAAGAAATGCGGCCGTGGGACAGCATTAGTATCCCACAAGTGGTGTTAATGACCGACAGCTCCTGGGCCAGTATTGACTTATTCGTCGTGACATGGCAAGGCACGAGCAGATGCGGTTTTTGGTTCCGCGGTGAGCGTCACTCAGAGAGCCGCGTTCGGGGGTACCTGGCTGCTAAGGCAAGGTGCTGCGCGTCACAGGTACCCCTCAACCGCCACCACCTCAGCTCGGCCGGAAACAACATGGAACCGCAGGGAAGCGGCTGCCCCACTCATGACTGGCTCAAGCCCGGGTAGCTGAGCCTACGAAGAGCTGTCCAGCGCAGTGGTTGCCGTCACTCAGGTACCTGAAATGAGGTACGTACCCCCTACAGCTCCAGGTTGCCAGCGCAGCCTTCACGCTTCCAGGCTCCCGCGGACCAATCGCAGCGCGACTGAGGCCCCTGTAGCTTGGCGTCTCTCAGGCTGTCCGCCAGTGCCCATCTGCCTTTGTTTTTTCGCCCTGCCCAGTGGAAGCCAATAGGCGCATGCTTCGTCACTCGCTCTACTGCATTCCATTTTCTCTACCTTGCCTCTTCCACCAGTGCCCAACGAAAAGTCACCGCTTGCATCATCCTTCGCGACGAAATGCCTCTTTGATCCCTCGCGGCCGAATCATCGCCATCTAGATCGACTCGACTCTTGCCGCTGCCAACACGAACCGATCCATCGACCATCCCCTTGCGGCCCCTTCAAAATGTTTTCCCCGTCTGTCGGCGACGGTGGCCCGGCGACGGCAACACGTTCACGCCGGCGACAGCGCCCTTTGAGCTCTGAGCACCTCGTCCAGCAGCCCAAGGCCAAGAGGCCGCGGCTGCCGCTGACCGAGACGACCTTCGTCAGCCCCGATGTCCAGCAGGAGATGATCGAGGTCAAGACGGACAAGGTCGCGACCGTCCATGTCAACAACGAAGCTACCGAGAGCCCACAAACGCCCACCCTGCGCAAAGAATTGAATGTTCGCGCGAAAAAGTCGAAACATGGAGACCGCGCCGCCAACAAGGGTGATGGAAGTCTCATTTTGGTAAGGAGCGATGCGATTTTCTTTGTTTTGACACCAGTGGCTGATTTCTTCCTAGACCAGCACAAACGCATATACCGTGAGCAAGCTCCCGGCTCTCCCAGACAGGATCCGCTCCGACTGGTCAGGTAAGTTGCTTATCTTCGACGACTCCCATCCTTCCAGTACCTGCTCACTGATCCCATCACAGGCAACCAAATCGCCGACATCTTTTCCACCTCTGGTTACGCTCTTACCCTGACCGCCGCACACGCCATCGTTTGGCCCTACACCACGACCTCCCAATCACCCGAAACCTTCACATTCACCCTTCCCTCAGCCTCAAAACCCACCGATCCCCTTCCTGTAGGATGCCTCGTCTCCCCTTCCGCGTCATCGACGGAGCCTGGCCTGGTCGTGGTCATGTCAGGCAGCGGAAAAGTTGTGTATTGGGAGTCCATCTCCAGCGCTGCCACCTTCGCCTTCATCAAGAAGGACCGTTCTGGCGTCGAGCATATGATCGCAGGAATGGCATCCGGAGAGAAGGTGATGGCTATCACTAATGCTGAGTCCGCCGGCTTCATCTTGACGTTCAATTCTGGACGACTCGCTTACCTCAACGTGCGCGACGGCCACGGCCGACCATCGATTTCTGTCCAGTTTTTGCGAAACAACCTTTCAGCTTCCTCGAGCGGAATCTTTGGCAGCATTCGTCATGCCTTTTCCAACCTGTCACTTAGAGGGGATATCGCAGCTGTTCGCGCCGATCGATCAGCCAGAGTTGGAGAGAGGAATGTCGTTGCGCTGACTGGAAAGGGCCGCCTGCAGGCTTGGAAGGTCCATCGTGGAGGCCACAACGAGATCATCGGAGAGGCAGATATTCGAGAGGACATTGTTGCCGCTCTTCAGGACACAGACCCCGGCTCTCGAGATTTCCCAACAGAATCCTTCGAGGCTTTGGACTTTACATACGTCCCCAAGGGTCTGGAACCCAAATATCTTGAGCTGACTAGGTTGAGCGAGGCGATATCTTCCGACGACTCGGCGATACAGCATCTCCTGCTCCTCGTTAGCCTCACACTTCGGAGTTCCTCACGTTATGCTCTAGTCGAAGCTGTCTTGACTTCCCGAGAGTGCAAGATTGGAATGATCCGACCCCTTACTTCCTACTCGACTCCGATTTCATCCTTAACAACATCTCAAACCACTACACGGCCTCGCCTCTACCTCCCCCGTCCCGCCCTTGTCGCGTATGTTGTTTTCGATCGTGCGACAGTTATCGCGTCAATTGCGATTCCTCCCGAGTCACCCGATTCTCAGCTTCAATCCGACAATCACATTCTACCCGCTGCCTTCGAGGACGTCGTCGATTTCCGGGAAGATGATGTTCATGAAATTGTTGGTTCTGGATTAGAAGAGACCCCTGCCATCCATGGGAATGAGGACAGCCGCCTTCATCGACAAAAGGTCAAGAATCCTGCGGTGGTTCTGATGGTACGAGGAGCTGGAACGGTGCGGATCGTGACAACCGATGTGGACAAATTTGCCAGTGAGCAACCTCCAAAAGTTTCCGCCAAGAGCAAGCTTGAGCAGGCCGTCTTCTTTGGCGTGAAGCAGGACAACCCTTTGATTTTCGATGGCCGACAGGAAATCAAGTTCACCAAGGAAGAGACGGCCAGGGCAGCATTGGAAGTGAGCTACGAGATTCTTAGCTCAACTACTCCTTACATCTCGACCCTGCCGGCATCTTTGGAGGATAACCTACGAGCCCGCTCGAAGGCACTGGAGAGGTTGATGTCACATCTGAGAACTACTGGAGCTGATCTTGACCGAAAGACTCGATGGAACCTGCTGTACAATGCTGAGAAGATGCATGTGGCTGTCATGCTCTGGAAGCGCCACGAAGCATTCACTGCAGCACGTCCTGCCAACGATAAGAAGAGCCTGGTCGGGTCGATCGTGGAGTTTATTCACCAGGATCAGAAGCACAACCCCATCGCTACCATCGGAGAGGTTGACCGGGTTCGCCATTGGTTTGTCAATGACATTTTTCGGCTCGAACTCTTCGTTGCCTGGGCCTATGAAGTTATCAAGACCTTGTACAAGGACAACCTCCTTGACGATGCGAAGGTTACCGTCATGATACACGAAGCGATTCAAGTCAATATTTGCACCCACGTGGCAGCCCTCGACTTCCGAAAGAACAACCTAAGTGTCTACGGTCTTGGTTACGAAGAACTCCGCATGGGAATCCTGCGCGATGGATACGAGGACCTCCCTGAACCCTGGACCGGTTGCCACTACGTCGCCAACAACGTCAAACGCCTTGTTGATCTCTCAGATCAATGGGTGCTTCAGAACCAAAGAGGCGACGAAAAACCAAAGTCGTCAAGCCAGCCCGACCCGAAGATGATCACCAAGATCTATGAAGACCTGCCCCTCCTTACAGATGGCATGCTCACATCCGTCCTGGAGTATGCACGCTGGGGCATGACGACTCAAGATCAAAAGGCAATGGCTCAAAATTTCGCCCAGGTATACCAGACGGATCGATATGAGAAATCCATTGCTTTGGCACGCTCTGGAAAGTGGGACGAAGGAGCTAACATTGCCGAGAAGCATGAGTCCCTTGGTGCCTTAGCAGTCATCTTGTTGGACCATATCGAGGCACTAGAAACGCAGCTTTCAGCACCTGGTCTTTCTCTACTCGAGTCGCAAAGCCTCAACACAGCACGACAGTCGAAGAAGACCAAGCTGGAAAACAGCTTCTCCAACTATGGCCAAGCCTTCGCGTTCCCGGTGTACGAGTTCCTGCTACAGAAGCATGGTGTCGAGGCTGTTTTGGAATTCGACCTTGACAAGCTTGGCTTCAAGACCTTGTTCCTGCGAAGTAGGCCAGAGTTGGCCAGGATTTCATGGATCAATGATGTTCAACAAGAAAAAGATGTCAGCCAAAGTGCCGACACACTAGTTGAGCTTGCGCTCAACAAGGAGCAGCAAGTTTGGAACAAGAAAATCGAATTGAGCCTCGGAAAGCTGGCTCTTTTGGCGGAGAGAGAGGAGAAGACCACTGCTCCTGGCATTTTCAAGGTCGTCTCCGACGAGGCTCGTATCGAAGAGAGACTTAAGAAGGTGGATGCTGAGCTGGTTGCCATTACGATCCAGGACCAACTCTACGCTCAAATCCTTCCCAGCACATACGATGCGGTGGATGATGCTGCCGCTCTCAACTTCGCGATGGAAGCGCACAGCATGAACATCCCACGAAGGCAAAAGGCCCAGCACCAAATTTTCGAGGATGGCATGAAGCGACTGCTGAAGCATGAGGCTCTCGATGCGATGTCACTCATTGACCTGCTGACACTTGTCTCTCTCAAGCCAGAGTCAAGATACGAGATTGCACACCCCTTCTGGATGGCACTCAAAGTGGCGGACAACAGCTGCCACAACGACGAGAAGAAAGAGGCCAAGAGACTCATCTGGAGAAGGCTGTTTGTCCGTGACGATTGGGCCAAGATCAACGATACTCAACTCAAGGATGACCGCGAAGTGTCAGAGCGACTGGCTGAAACTGAACTGTTTGCAATGCTTGCGGATTGCATTAGGTTTCGTAAGTCTTGTCTCCCCTCTAGCAGAGTGCATTGCTAACACCGACATAGAAGATCCACAAGTACCCTTCCGGCCCCTACAGCCTCAAGAGGCACTGGGCTCGTTTACCGACCACCTTGATCGCCGCTTCCGTGACTTCGATACTACTTTCCAGTCGAAGTTGAGCGATGCCATGAAGTACGAGGACAAGATTCTTCACCAGTACATAGAGAAGAACCGACTTTCAGAATGGGTGCGTACCACACTAGAGGCTGCACGGGATGAAGTCAACAAGATCATGGACGACGCTACCAAGGTCGGCGCGGCCATTGTAGAGGAGGAAGCAACTCACCCATCGCTCTTTATGACGAAGCCCCTCGACCTTGATGATGGAACGTCATTGTTTTCTTCGCGGAAGTGAGGATGAGGCAACAAACGTCATTGGACGGCGTTCTCTTTTCAATTTTCTCGGGTTCTTGATTTCTTTTCTTTGTTGATAATCGCGTGTATTATAACCTTCGGCCCTCGCGATGTCCAGCGCTGGGAAAGCGATACTGGAATCCGACACCGACGCACACACAAAAGGGGTCTCATGGATCGGCTGGAGATGGAATGGGATGGATTTGCGAAGTGGGATGGCTTTCCCCGACTTTTTGACTTGTTTTTAATTACGTTGTCCGCATTGCTAGCTGTGAGATGAGATGGGGTAGCTGGATAATGGGGTGGGAAGGGTTCGCCATTCTGGGGTTGATACTGGCATTCCCCCCGGGATGGAACGAAGCCGATTTCCCCATGCCGGTAATAAAGAATTTACGCTGAGCATGCTACTATTTTGCATGCGGATCATACGATAACTGTCCCGATTCTGCTCCCGTTCATTGTGACGTTTCTACAAATGGTAGGTTTTACTTAATTGATGGATTGTTCTCTGAGAGAAATGTTACATTGCTGGTCGTATTGTCACTATTTCACCAAAAGATCCTGCTATTTGGAACATCAATCTTGTTGCGAATACACTTGTTGTGCAATCTTGGTCATTCCGGCATTATTTACATGCGCTCACGTTGCAACCCGGCACCCGACACCTTTCCCTTCGGGCCCGAGGTCTTTTTTAACGGACCAATCCTCGTGAAGCCGACTCCTACTAATGATGATGCCCGATCCAAAACCGAACACCACGCTCATCTCATTCAAGGTACCAAGCCAGGACGGCTCCCTGTGAAGATAGTAGGGAGCCACCCAAGCCCACGCCGTCACGACAGCATCGCAAGAAGCACCACGAAAAAGCCATCGGCTTGCAGACACCAGCCGCGACCAAACAGAAGCCGCCTGTAGGGACACAGGCGTTGGGAAATAAAAAAAGCAACAAGGTAGCTTAACCCTGCATCTTTCTTCGCTTGCCGACCTGGGCAGAGAAACCAGTCTTGATAGCGGTGACACTTCGTCGGGAACCGCAGTTGTTGCAGGTAATGAAGTACAGACGATTCTCTCCCTTGTTGAGCTCGGTATCGGGCGACTTGCAGGTCTTGCAAGTGACGTACTCGACTGGGATTGTCATTAGCATCTATACGTCACCGACAAGGGGTGTTAATGGCGGGGGTCGACTCACTGATGTATTTTCGAACAACATTCTCAATCTGCTTCTGTTGGAAACGACCCTTGATAACCAATCTTCGGCTACCGTCGACGGAACCGCTTGTACCCAATTCGGCGAAGAGGTAGGCAGTGACGTGCTCCTCGGTTCGCTTCATTCGCTTGCAAATGTCGGCAATGTTGGCGAAGACGGTCTTTCGGTTGCCTTCACGCATGCACTGGGGGGGGGGATCTTGTAGCTCTTGGTGCCGCTGAGGGCGTGGTCGGGGTTCTTCTGGGCGAGCTGGCTGAAGAAACGGTTAAGAAGCAGGGTGTAGACGATAGGCTTGGTCTCGTCGTGGGCCCAGATGCCAGTGCCAGCATCCATGTCGCCGTCATCCTCCTGGGTGGCGGGCTCCTCGCCCTCGTCGGTGTCCTTGACCTCGAGCTCCTTGAGCTTGGCGGTGAATTCGTCATCTTCGGCCGCGACATCCTTGACCTTCTTCTTCTTCTTCTTCTTCATGGAGAGGTCGAGACCACCATCCTCGGCGGGGGCAGCATCTTCACCCTCAGCGTCGTCGGTCTTGACCTTCTTCTTCTTCTTCTTCTTCAGGAGGGACAGGTCCAGGCCAGTGTCCTCAGCAGGGGGGGCGTCATCCACGGCGGCGGCTTCAGACTGGGAATCAGTAAAGGCTCCAAGGGCGGCTGTCAATGGCGGCGTACGAGGCGTGTGGGACTGGGCTGTCTCCTTGGGGTCGTCGGTAGCGTTGACCATGGTCACGGAGCCGTCAGCGTCAACTACGATTTGTTCGTCGGTAAATGTCACGGATTTGCGGGATTTGCGTTCGCGGGGGGGCTGCAAAGGAAGAAAAAAGAGGCTGTTAGTAGGTGAAGAGGAATGGAGTCGATCGGTGGGAGAGTGGGGAGGTCGAGGGTTGGTGGAGGTGAAGGTGGAGGGTTGAGGATGTGGTGATGGTAATGGTGGCGGACAGAAAATGTGACTCAGGAAGTCAAATGCAGAGTGGCCCAGAAATGGCGAGAAGGCGGCGGTACAATTGGCTGCAGCTCAAGTCTGGGTGGTAGCGGGCAGTTTGGGTAAGGTAGGGAGTTAGGAGGGAGGGAAAGCGTTGGAAGACAGCGTGTGGACAGTGGACAGTGGGCAGTCTTCTGTGGGTGGCACACTGCAGATGCACCGGACGCACACTGCACTTTCGTACTGCTCCAGCAGGCTGTTTTGTGACTCTTAAGACTTTGTCTTGAAAAGGTGGGGTAAAAAGAACGGCTTTTGGAGGGGCAGCTCGTTTGTTTGGTGGGCTGTTTGGTGCGGTGGTGTGGAAGGTGGTGGGAGAAAAGGGTGGCGATGGAAGGGTAAAACAGGGCTAGACGCTCTGGATTGGCGGTTGGATTGGTGACTTTGGGCTGTACTCACTTGGTCTTCCATGGTTGCTGCTTGTTTGCGCGTGTGCGTTTTTGCTGGCTGCTGATGTCCGCACTTGATGTGCGCGCAAGTCTAGTTCCTGTTCCAGTTCCGGATCCGGGTTCCAGCTGCACGTGCTCGGCTCTGCTTCGTGTTGGCGTTGGCGTGTGGGTGAGGGAGTTTTGATGGCCTTGGTTGCTGATGCTATACTGGCTGCTCCTTTTTTCCTCTTGGATCTGTCCGAGTCGTGAAGTTGTCGACGCTGGCGAGGGGCGAGAGAAATCACGCCGAACGTCATGGCCGACTCAGCCGCTACCGCTGATGACCTAAGGTACCTGCCCAATCTTGGAAACCGAGCCCCGGCCTGAGCCGGTCACGCTGGCAGTCACGTGATACCCGAACTCGCCGCACCGACCAATCACGCGCCTCCCTCGCTTCTCCAGCTCGGAGCCGTCTGGGGGCCGATGCGACGATGACACCAGTTCGACCGACAGCGCCCTTTTCGGCAATGTTAATATGACGGAGTTGTCGCTTTGGTCGTTGTCCATTATCCGTTCTCGCTCCCTGGAGTTCCATTCGTCGAGACTTTGATCTCTTCGCTTTCACAACCCCCTGTCCCGCCGTTCCATCTCGAGCACCTCACGCTTCGGTCCTCCAAGCTCGCTGCTCCGTAACCCGTGATCCGAGATCCCGCCCACTTTCGACTGCTCTTCCCAGCTCCGCCCAAGCAACTTTAACCTCCCCGCGCCGAGCTCCTGCGATTCCATCCTACCCTGCTCCCCGGCGGGTTCTATACAAACACCTCCCACAGTCGCCGCAATGACCACCGCCGAATCTCTCGTCGACCTGTTGCACGACATGCCAGACGACAAGGAAGACGACGTCGACTCCCTCCCCTCCATGTCCACCGACGAGATCTACTCCGAGGCGGACTCTGATGCACAAGAAGAGTGGGAGCGCAGTTTGGAACAGCTACAGCTCATCCTCACCATGATGATCGTACCCTGGATGGGGAAATTCTTTGGTCGGAAGTTTGCATACTGGAGTAGGACACCCCCCATACCCGTCACAAGCTCAAAGGAAAGGCCCAACATCACTGACACACTTCCCTGTAGGCTGGACACGATACATGTCGTGGGTACACAACGTCGATGTTCGATGGACTAACAAGAAGGCATTCAATGTTGCGGGTGCAGTAGGGGCAGCGGCAACGCTATAAACGAGACGAAACGAACATAAGGAATGGCTCAAAGGATGGACGAGAAGAGACAAAGAAGAAGAAGGGGGGTACTGCCTTCCTGGAATATTTGAGACTTCATAATGGTGTTTTGGGGTTTGGGATTGCGCCTCTCAACAATAGATGACGGAAATCACGTGCACCGGGTATGATCGCATGGAGCATGTTACGAGGTCGAGCATGGCCGGCTCGATTGATCGAAAAAGAAATTTGAGGGCACAGAGAATATTACTTGAAAACATTGAATTTGAACAAATGCCATCACAAGTGTGGCATGATTGAATCGACTATTGATAGCCCGCCCTCCTGGCTCCCTCTCGGCCTGGCCCTACTGCCACACTGCCTTTTTACACATGATAACATAACCCATGCGCGCGAACATTAGTATTGCGAAGAAAGCAACCCACAAAACACCGCCTTGCTAATATAGAATGAACCGTTTGAATGCGCCTGAGTTCCAAAGATGCCCGGCGCTGCCCAGCGCGCTGCAGGGACGAGGAACACACCAGCCTTGCCCTCTGCTCCGGCTTGGTGGTTTTGGATACGAGTGCGACCAAGTAATTGCTGCTGCAAAACAAAAAGTTTGCTGACGTGTTATTGCGCATCTCGTTGTGTCGTGTTGTATCGTTTCGTGCCATCCGTCGACGATCTTGGTTCGTCCTTCAGACATGGAGTTGAGACATGCTGGGCCTTGAAGCAGCCCGGAAAGAGCCCCCTAGGCGCTCGCGGGCCTCTTTGAGAGTGAAGAACAAGCTGCCAGAGAAGAGGGCAAGGAGGAACCAGCTGAAGACGGCTCCGGCCTGAAGCTCACGGCATCGCTTCTCGTCACTGGGGCCTCCCCAAGCGATCCACTCACTGGGCATCTTCTTTTCGGTGATGTCGCCGCAGTCGACCATGCGTAGCTTAGCAGAGATGACGACGGCCGCGATGAAGGTGAAGAGAACGGCGGCGGAGTCGAGGGGTGTCTGGATCATGGGGTTGGCAAGGACCGAGGCGAAGAAGGCGGCTATGCCGACTATAGAAACGATCCATGACACGACGGCGACGAACATGATGAAGTTGACAGCCGCGGTGGCGGACCCGTATCCGTCGATGTTGGTGGCGATGACATTTCCAATCATGGCAGTGAGGAGTACCGTTATGAACAGAGCGACGCAGCGCAGGATCATCTTGATCATGTTGACTCCCACCATATTGGGCGATGTTGACGGCGGTACTGGAGAGCTTGGAGTTGATTGGTGTGGGCGAGATATCCCGGAGGATGGTTGCTGAGTGATGTTTCTGCAGATCCGACCAGGTCGGGTTGACCGATGGTGGTGCTGTTCGTAAAGCTGATGGTACAGCTGGTCTGGGAGCTCGAGATACTGGGATGGAGGGATAGCTTCAGGAGCTATCTAAGCTGAGTCAAACGGGATCGACAGTCGAATAGATCTGAAGCTCTGAAGCTCTGTACCAGAAATGCCCCACGATGACGATGATGACGATGATGACGATGGGCAATACGAAGTAGTATCTGCGAGCTCGAGTAGAAGAGTGGAGTTGGGGTGAGCAAAATGTTGGACGGGTTGGGGGGTTGAGAACTTGGACTGGATGGAGGGATGTCGGTGTATTGCCCAAGCAACCAAGATAACCTAGATTGGCATGGGGGGAGGTGGAGGGGGTGGCTTCAGGGCCTTCTTAATAAAAGGCGCGCAACCCCTTGCTCTTGCAATTTCTGCCAGTCTTGCGTTATAACTTTTTTGTCGCATTCGGGAGAAGCGGCAGACGAAGCGCCTTCGGATGGGCCGCTTTGTCGGACGACTCGACTCTGCGTTGCTGTCTGGGAGACGAGGGCGTCGCGAATTGAGCAGGCCGCCGGTGAGTCGGGCTTGCATGGTTGACGATTAGACAACGTATGCCAACCAGCCCTCCGAAACCTGGGCAACGATGCGACTGCAAAAACGCAAACGAAGCTGCTCGCGGTCGCACCCCAGGCCAACGCTGCATCTAGAGCCGTGTTTACTCCCATCGCCTGCACGAGTGGCCGCGCGTGCGCTGAGCCTCGCTCCTCACGATGCATCTCAGCGCAAGGATGGGCGGTTGCTGGGTTGGGTTTGAGACTGCCCCTCCATGGCGGTTGGCAGGTGGACCAGAAGTTGCGGTTGCTTCCTGGCCCAATGAAGTTAGTGGGGCGAGCTGATGGCGTCACTGATCCTGCAGGCGTTAGGCGCCTCATCCCATGTAAACAGGGCGGAAAAGCTGTTTTCGCGCTGCCAGCGTGCTTGGGTGGCGAAGCGCTGCAAGCGCTGTAAATTAGGCGCAGTCGGCGCCCCGGACTGTTGGAGCCTCAGAGGCCACAACCCAATCAGGGTCCTGGGGGATCGCCTACGGTAAAACTCGTCGTCCCCAGGTACACAGGCCTCCCTGGCCAATCAATCTTTGAAATCTCACGACTCAATCTCATCTATGCGACCTCTGGTTTCTAGAGCTTCTTTCGACTGCTTGGGCGCCGCTGCATCGGTGCCGCCCGTATTCATTAGCCACATGATTTTGTTGGAAGGAACACCTCACCGACTCTTTTTTAATTTTAATTTTAGCATCGGGATTCGCGTATGCGTCGCCGCGGCGAGAGGCAACAAGCCGGTCAAACGAACCACACTTCCAGACCAACTCTAAACTGGTCACCTGGGGCACCTTTGAAAAATGTCGATGCAGATCAGCGAACGTGACGGATCTGCATTGTGAAGCTATCGCGGGGTGTGTGGCATGCTTGGTATCTCACGGGGAGGTGTCGCTGCCCATAAAATAGTTCGCTGGCGAAGTCCCCGACCCTCCCCCGAAGTCTGCGGCGAAGATCCCCGAACCCCTCATTAGCTCCACGGAACCTTCACGAGGACCACGGGCTCACGGCGGAGGGATCAGCGCGGAATCTTCTCCCGCCCGAGAATGTACCGAGCGGTCGATCAGAGTTCCTAGGAAACTTCCCCTTGCATGTTTCCCAAGGAGGATCTTCCCATGCGGCACATGGATGCCGAGGGCCAGCAGTAGCGGGCAAGATCATCACGTATCCCATTAAGCTCAGACAGCTGCCTTTGGGGGAGAACCTTCTACGTAGGCATTGATATCGGATAGGCCAGCCGCGCCTTGGGATTCGCTGCTGAAGTCCCCCCCCCCCCCCCCCCCCCCCCCCCCCCAGGATACAGCATCGCAGACAAACTTCACCCCGTTCTTTGCGGTTGGTCTGTTGAAACTCTGGTGTTAACGGACCGAGCTACTGAATGTGATTGTCAGGTCCCCCAACTGGAGCTTCTTTCTGCTTGCCGGTCTCCGCGGCGTCGAATAACCTTCCGCCTTGGACCCAGTCCTCCAGAGGAAGCCATTGGCTCTCCCAACCCGGTGGATTGGAGTGTTTCTGAATGGAAGCCACCATCTCCCGACGGGCCGCGCGCCGAGTCAGCAACAAGGCATGTTCGCGGAATGTTCGTGGAAGGAAAGAATGTTCACCGATCCCGCCACCCACTTCCCGGCCGGAGTTGTTTCATCGTCGTGGCTTGGACCGGCCCATTGTTGACAGAAAGTATCGGTTGTTGAAGAAAAACTAGAACTCTTTCCTGTGTTGAGAGCGAGACGTCAGAGTGACAGACAAGGCCAAAGCTATCTGCCGAAAATGAGACAAATGACGGATCCATGACCAGGAATTACCCCAACACGCACCAGTCACATTGGCCCTAGCATGTTATCCCCGCCCTGACCCCCATCTTTCCCCCCCTCTCACAACCCTGGCATGGATGGTGGAAGACTGAGCGCTGCACACACCAAGTTGAGTTGGTCTTCAATTGGGCACGGGCATCCCTGTCGCAGCTGTCAATCTGGTCCTTTCAGACCCCGGAATCGATCACTGGGTAGATCCGCTGTCAAAATCGAGATGACGAGAGCCTCATTGCAAGCATTGCCACCATCCATGCCCGGTGACGAGGCTGTCGACCCAGACCTGGCTCGAAATCCCATATATCCCCTGCCTCGACGTCATCGTCACCATCGCCAACTTAGTTCTCTGCCTCAACCTCAACGAACGTTCCGTCTCCACGTATCCCGCGGGCTGGCGGCCCCCTCAAAAACTCTGTCATTGTTCCGCTGCGGGCCTCCTTCTGGCCAAAACCCAATACTGTACGAACACGAGGCCAACCAGACGGTCGGGTCTCGCGTATGGGGCCTTGGGGTATACTTTGTTGTGCACGTTCGTTTCCACCTCAGTCGCAGGCTCAAACTTACGCTCCGGTGATTTCTGCAATATCTGCGCCCTTCTCTTTAGCTTGCTTGTTGGCGGCCCATGTACTGTGTACATGGGCTTTCTCGGTTGCATGCCGACTTACACCCCCCCAAGCCACCCAAGCCCCCTCTTCCCTTTCAGCCATCGACTGCCGCCTCACGCGCCCAAATCAAAACATCCTTTCGGCCCAGCGAAACACTATTGTCTCTCGTTCTGCCGTGACCTGCCGGGCTCGTCTCAAAGAGGGTCTCCGGCAAACCTTCTTCTAAGACACGTTGCCCAACTTGTGAAAAGCGGCTGCTCTCGCGACTCCCGTTCGGGCATTCTTCTGGAAGACTTTCTTCAGCTCACATCAAGTTCAGGTAATCTTGGCCTCACGCCCTTTCAGACACCCACACTCCACGTTATTAGGTTTCATCCTTGATCCCCATTTCCCCCGTTTTCTTGAGCGACGTATGATGAGGCCACACCCAGAGGAAACTTTGCACAGGGTTCGGGAGACCGGCTCTAGATTTCCCTTTGAGAGAAGAGGGAACCCCTGGGCTGAACGCCGCCCAGGGGATCAACGGACGAGGAGAAATCCAGACCCTTCGATGGGGGACGTTTCATGTCCTCAACATCTCCGCATCCAGAGCCTTTTCGGGGCTTCCTGCTCGGCGGGAGCGTCTCGGTGAGAGTGGGTTAGAGAGGGGACGCCGAAGCCGGGGTATCAGATAAACGCACATAAGAAAGGTCGGGACTGTGAAGGCGATGATGGGTATTCAGGGCTCGCCAACACCGAGGCCCGAGGGGAGCAAGGCTTGGCGAGCTATCCCTCGTGTCGGAGAAATACAATAGTCAAAGGGTCCCACCGCAAGGACCCAACCAGTTGGTCGATAACCTAACCCACCGCATCCCGAAGGAGCTGTTGGTCTCCTCGTGTAGTTTAGGCAGTAGGCTTGGACGCCCCCGGTGTGAAGGCTCTCTCTTTCGCTGTTGAGGTTAGCTGGTGAGGTTAGCTGGTGAGGTGAGCTGTGAGATTAGCTGTGAGGTTAGCTGTGAGGATGAGCTACTGTACTTTGTTTCAGAGTTTCGGGCTACGTTGGGTTGATTCGCCACCAGGATCCAGGGACGCTCTCACCGCTCATCCAAGACCCCGTGATGGCACCATCATGGTGGTTGATCCCCCTGGCTAGGCGCATCATGGCTCGTCATGATGAGCAACTGCTCGACGGCGAGGCATGATGCGCATGATGCCCGGGTTGCATGTGGTTAGCGAGTTCCGTATTGAGTTTCCGACGGCAGTGCTACCTTCTTTTTCTGTCCCTTTCAATCCTCTTTGCGCGTTGTGGCTGCACTTCGGACGAACAAAAAAAAAAAAACTACATATGCCGCTATCCGCATGATGGGTGCCACATCGATGTTGGCTAGCTCACAGCTGCGTCCTCATGAAGCCACCCACGACACAGCGCATTGTCGACAAAGCCTCACAGGATCACAAGCCTGACAATTAAACAAGCCGCATCATTCAACAAGCCTCACAATCAACGACGGGCAACACACATCTCAGTTGGGACGGGGCTAGGCAGGAATCGGCGGCATCAGGGCAGGGCGGCGTCATGGTTCAGGTGGTGGAGAGATGGATTTGTTCAAAACGAGCAGCGTCTCTCCAACCACCAACACCACCGACACGCGTCAGTCTGCCAATGTGCATGCGTACGAAGTTGTAGGGCTCTAGATTATTTGTGCGGAACAGGGATTCACCATTTATGCTCTGTGCTACCTGGCTACAGGATTCGAGGTGTGCCTCCTGCTGGCCCCTGTTCGCAGACGAACGCGGTGCAATGGCCTTTTGAAGACGACAGCGTGCATCAGTGGCTCACTGATAAACCTTAAATCTATCACCTTGCCCGAACGAGCGGGTGAGCCTTCAAGGGGTGTCTGACCCTTGTCCACAACAGATGTGAGATGCTTCCCCATGAAGACTCATCCCCAACATCCCAGATGCCCTACTTTACTTAGACGAGTTAGCGATCACAGTAGTACTGCCCAGTCCTCGCCGTTCTGCCATTTTCATCCCCCCAATCGGCCAAACCTGTGCCGCCAGGCCTCTGATCGCACTCTTTGTCGATCACGCAGACACACACACTCAACGCACAGCCCACATCCCAAATCGACGCCTGCAGGATCTCGCCTATGCCTGACGTTTGTCGGGGTGGCCTAGGTGCGGCTGAGAAAGCCCAGGCCTTGACAGAGAGACAAACCCCTAGGCCCAAAATCCATTGACAAGGGAGTCCCCTCCTCGCATCAAAAGTCTGCCACGCCTTGGGGGCTACCACCGAAAGGCAAAAATCTTCAACGCCCCCCCAACTCCCTGGCCCCTACCCTCCTTGGCCAACGGCATTGCGTCATGACACAATTCGATGCCGCTGAAGAAACCTCTTGCGCCAATGAGGGGATTTGGACTCCGCGCGAATGCCGCCGCTTGTGATGAGAGACGTGGAAGATGTTCCGTCGAGTGACCGGGGCTCGGCTAAAGGACGGGGGAAAGACCTGGGCGGCATGGTAAAACAGCCTAAGTCCTTCCGAGATGAGGTGAGTTGATGACGCGGCTATGCTTATACTTTCGAATTGTATCGCGGCTCCTACTCTTACCGCATGATGGCTTGATTGTCGTCCTGCACAACGGCTCTGAGACTTGAGAGAGTGGTTCTTATACGGCGGGCCGTAGCTCAAGTGGACTTGCCCATGCTTGTACAATCAAGACCGTTGTTGTGGAGTTTTCGATCGCCCAAGGTTGTGAGTTGGCGGCAACCTTGAGTGGAGACTCGACTCAATAAGTACCCCCGAAAGAGAAAAAACTTGACATTGACGAGCCAGGGAGCTCTTTAGTCTTTCAAGTTGGCGCGCCGTGTTGTTCTTGCAATACACTGCAAAAAATGAAGAAGCGGCAGTTGCGCGGCCATGTCGACTCCCGGATTAATCGCATGAGTGGGGCGATGGGGCGGGGCGTCGAGACCGCAGAAACCCCCACAAACGCCGCCCGGAGCCTGGCAAATCGCTGCTCAGCCCGCCGGACTTTGATGGAGCGCCGGACCGGTCCGGGATCCCCACTGTGCCGGGAGCAGACCGGTCGACTTGCATACCGGCCGCCGCGATGCTTCAGGTGAGCAGAAGGCATTTATAGAACGTGTTTTACTGATAGTGCAGTTAATAAGTTGATTCGACCCCAAGAAGAAATAAACGTCATCGCATGTAACTCGTCACTCACCAACGAAGGTCCACTTGTTTTTGTCTCACTAACTTCACTGTTGAGATTGCTGACCTACCGCGGACGCCTGCTTCGACCAAGGTCCTGGCTCAGCCGAGAAACTCATGTGCATCTTCCACTCATCTACAGGCTCATGGAATTTTCCTGCGTTGCCTATTTAGTCTGATCCAGGTGGGCCGGATGAGGCCAGGGAAAAGAGTCAGTAAGGCGAATTGGGGTCATGCGTGATGGTTCTAAGAGCACGCAAGGTATATGGACATATGAGATGTTTCTTGTATCGCTAGGTGGGGTGACTGCCTGCCTAATCGTGTGGTCGACAGAGATGAGTCTGTTGGACAGCATGTTTTATGGGGCCGTGTTGGTCATCTCAAAGTACCAAATGCACGGCTGAGGAAGTGGTGGTGGTTGAGCGTTGAAATCACCGAGCCTACTCACAAAGAATGAAGATAGAGCGGCAAAACGGCAGAAAGAAAAATTCAAATGGTGGATAAGGTTGATGTGTCATGTTGTGGTAATCATTTAGTGCCTAGTCTATATGGATATGAGGAAATAATTAAATCACGCTTGATGGTGTTTTGTCTAAAAATACATGTGTGAAGAAGTGAAGGGAAGCCAGGATGAAATATGCAAACGTTCCCAATGCAGCCGGCCCAAACATTACTAATGAGGAGATAGTGAGAGGGAAAAGAGGAGGCGGGAGGGATGCCAGGAGCAAAGTCCCCGGGCTGTACGCCCACTCACCCTGGCAGCGGGCAATGTGTGAAGTCATCGCGCGCGTCAGGTTGACGTGACAAGACGCTGGCATCCCACCCGGCTCGATGATGCCGTCAAGACAGGCAGGATGGCGGCGAGCCACGAATGGCGCGTATCCAGGGCCGAGGTTGGGCGCTGCCAGCAGCGCGACACCACCTGATTAGTGGGTGGTGGAGTCCCGCTATAGTGGAGATATAGTGGAGGGGGCCCTGTAACCGGGGCGGGCTCAGAAGCGGACCTTCTGGAGTCCTGGACGGGCGGCGGGAGGCGGCCTGGAGCGGGGGAGGGGGGGGCGTGTTTGGGAGATTGAACGGAGGGCACCGGGAACAAGGCAGTGCCAAGACAAGAGCCAAGACAGCCAAGACAGCCAAGACAGAGCAATGCGTGGAGGAAATAGTGGCCCGTGGGCCGACGTGCCGGTTACAACGAGTCCACGAGTCAACAACCCATGCGCAGCGCGGCTCATCATGACAAGCAGCGCCGGCGCCCATTCGCGCTTTCGGCGGAAGATAGTAAGGAAGTGGGCTTTCATCTGGATGCATCAGTTGGTGAAGCATGCATGCAGTCGAGCACGGGCGGTGCGGAGCGGAGCGGTGCAGTGCGTGCAAAGCAAGCAACATGCTGTCTGCTGTTGCATCCCAAGGCTTGGCTAAGTGGTTGATCAGTGATCACCACCTATTGGGTTGCGCAGGGAGGGGAACAGTCCCATGGTTTGGGTTCCCGGGGAACAGATGCACCCTCGCCGCCATCACAAAGGAGCCTCAGCTGCCTCAGCACCCCTGCGGGAGCCAATGCATGCAGGAACTTGCAGGAGCCTCACTGCATCACTCTGCAGCACTGCGTCACTGCAGGCAACTGCATCAACTTTCAATTTGTTCCATTTCCACTTCCAACGCACTGCTAGGCATGGGGGGCTAGCCATGGTTCATGGGCCGTCCATGGGCCGTCGTTGATGGGCGGGGCGCCATGCGCTGCCCGTGCTCCACAGGGCCGCAGCGCACAGGGCCCCTGGAGCCACAGGGCCACAGGGGGTGCGGGCACCGGGGGAGAGGCCTAGGTCCTGCGAATGGACCAGGGTTCAGGGGACAACGGATCTCTCTCGGCGTCTGTAATCTCGCCGTGTCGTTGCCAGTGCGCATGACGGATATGCGGATGTCAATGCGGATGTGAAATGCGGCGAATGCGGCGGATGCGGAAGCGGATACTGAAATTTGGGAATGCCTCCCCTTGCGCGGCCGATAGCACCCTGCCCTTCGGAGATTTTTTGGGGACTTTTTGGGATTTTGTTTTTTCCTGAGTTGTTCCTGGCCCACCTGCAGCGGCCGGTGGTCAAACCTTCAATGGCCATGGATGATCATGCCCGGTGTGGAGCCTGTTTGCTCTCCATGATGAGACGGGCTCATGACGCGAGACTAGCTCCGGGGGTCGGGTTTCAGCTCGAGCTTCTTGGCTGCGCTGGAGCTGGAGTTGGAGTTGAAGCGGGATGCAGCACCAAAGAGTCCCAGTCCAGGAGAGTACGTCGTTGTCCAGGCGGCCGGCTCGAGATGATGGAGTGGACGGGACGGGACGGACGGGCGGAGGGTAGCGAGGGGGGGGCAAACCAGCAAGGGAGAGAGAGGGATGTTCGTCAATAAAAGTTGTCATGGTCATAGCAAATGGAGGCGAGGGCGGTGGTGTGTGCTAGGACCATGGGACTGATGAAGAGTGAGGGTTGTGCATGGACACGAGTGCAATAGATTGCGAGAGTACTCCGTACGTGCGTGCGCGTCGAATGATGGAAATGGAAAGGACTTCGGGAGATGACCCGAGTTCAGGCTGTATGGTGTGGTGTAGATTGTCATTGCGCAGCAATAAAAAGCGTTGGATATGGAACGGCTGGCGTCTGTGTCGTCGTTTGTTTGTGCCTGGATAGCCTGGCTGACCTGGCTGGACGTGGGCTGGCCTGGGCGCCTGGGCCTGGTCGTTATAAGGTATGGTTCGGATCGGAGTAGATGTCTATGAGGGGGAAAGCCCGGAACTTGGGAAGGGGTGGCGGACGGGATGATGATCCTGGCGGGCGATCAAGCTCGGGCGTTGTCCCAGTATCGTCTCCTGGCGTTCACCGCCGTCTTATCACCGGTAAACCGGTGTTGGAAGAAGTTGAAGACAGCAAACTCGTCGCGCGTCATGACATACGAGTTGGGATGTGCCTGGACTTTGCCCCAGATCTGGGCCAGCGCGCCCTCTAGGATCTTGCTGATGGTTGGGTCGGACGAGCCGTCGGGGCTCTCGCGCGCAATCTCGAGCGCCTGGGAGACACTGGCGTCTTGCGCGGATCTGACAGAGGAGGCAGCAGCAGCAGCAGCCGCGGCGGCGGCGGTCATTGTGTCGTAGGGCGGGCTGCCCATGCTCGTAAAGGTGAAGTAGGGAATCTCAGACTGCATCTGGCTGTGGCTCTGGCTCTGGCTGTGGCTCTGGCGTTGTGATTGCGATTGCGACAACGACACGGAGCGGAAAGGGAGATAGTAGTAGGGCTGGGGCTGGAGGTCCTGGGGAGTGATGGACAACATGGTAGTACTTGTATGTCTAATATACGCTCGAGGCGACGAGGGAGACGGGGATGTTGGCGCGGCGGGCGACTCGCGCATGTATCAGAGATTCCAGGCTAGGAGCTGGCTAGAAAGCGCGAGCAGCGACGGAAGTGGGGAGATGAGGAGATGGCGAGATGGGGAGATGGGATGGGGAGGGGGGTGGGCGATTTTGATGTGTGAAGCCCTGTTCGGTGCGGTGACCCTGCTTTAAGATCTGGCACTGGAGTGGATCGGGGTACGGTGATAGTTGGGATGGCTATGGCTTGGATTCCCGGGATTTGAGTTGGCCGATGTCTTACACACCGACGCAGGCGTACAGGCGTGTGTGTGAGTGTGCCTGTGAGTGCTTGTGCTTGTGCGCTTGTCAGAGAAAGCGAGCGAGCGGCCTGTAATTGGGGCTTGGAGGGGCTTGGACTGGGTTTGGCTTGGAATCCTGGAATCCTGGATCCAGGTGGTTTTTCCTCTTCCCGATGGGGATTGTGATCTGGGGCAGACAGAAAAGCTGGCCGGGATGTTGTGTGATGCGACTGGGGGGCCGTTGAGCAGGGATGTGGTGAGTAAATGGGGGAATGGATAGGCGCGGCGGGTGGTGGCCAAGAGAGGATCGAAAAGAGCAAGTTTATGTGTGTACGAAATACGGGCGTTGTTTCAAGGGTAGGAGTCCAGATACGTCAATGGGGCTCGTGTCCTTTTGTGTGTCTTGTGTGCCTTTTTTGTGCGAGTCTGTTACTGTTACACGAGAGGAACGAGTAGTCCAGCAACGTAACGAGTAGTTCTGAGGTGAGAAGACGAGGCGAGATGAGACTGGGCGAGACGAGACGAGGCACGACGATGCAAGACGAGACGAGATAGGTGGTGATGAATGAGATGGCCGGGGTCCCAGAAGTTCGGACCCAACGGCTTTATACCCAGGATCCCCTTCGCGACACCCGGGAACGAGAACCACTGAACCAGCCTCGCGGAACTGGGCCTCGACCAAGGACCCGACAAGCTCGACAAGCTCGACAAGCTCGCAACCGTCGACTCGGAGTGCCGGGACAATACAACTTTGGCGCCCACTTGAAGGCGTCTTCCACTTGGCTCTGTTTCCCACCCGTCTCCTGAATAAGGCTGCCGCCGTGACCGCCATGACTGGCAAGCAAAAGAGGGCCAAAGGGGAGTCTCGAGAAGAAAAATACAGGCAAAGTTGGGGCAACAAGAGGGGAGGAGGGTGTGTACAGCAAGGAGGGTCAAGGGGTGCGTGGGCATGGGAGACGGGAGAAACACAGAGAGAGAGGCGAGAATGCGTGTGCAAAGAGTCAATGTCTCGAGTACGGAGTACCTTGAGGTGGACATGGCTTTTTGCTCTCCATCCACTCGGGCAGGCTCAATGGGGGGTGAATGTTTGTCCAACGCTGTACTACAGGTACTACGTACAACTCGCTACGTACTACTCAACACGTACTCCGTACGCAGTAACCTTTCTGGCCAAATTGGTGGGATGGGTCGTCAAAAGGCATACCCGAACTGGGCAATCATGCCTGGGGACTCGTACCATAGGTAGGTCCTGCGTCAGGTAGGCAATGGGTAGTAGGCGCGCGCGAGGGGGGCCAGCAGAACGACGATGCCAAAGTCTATTTGCGTGGGGATCACCACGAAGCGCACGCCTACGCCTACGCCTACGCCGACGCCGACCAGTCACTCTGGTCGCCTCTATTACGCCTACACCTGCCGACCTGCCACCTAATAACCGCCTACACGCACGCCTGAGGTGTTGCCGGATACCACCACCCGCGCCCAGATCAGCCCTGGAGGCAGTGGAGAGGGGGGACTTCACATGGGTGATGGAGAGCCCCGATACCCGCGTCCACGCGCCTTGGCCGGTGGCGCTACAGACAGAGTAGGCAATCGAGTACGTAGGTACGTTTGAGGCGGCGGGGGCTCGGGGGGAGTGAGAAGTGGAAAGAAGGAGAGGAAGAAAAAAGGTGAAGTGTGCGGTGCAACGTGTGAAGCGTTGACATTGCCTTACTGGGCGAGATGCAGCAATCGTCGACCAAAGACGAAACAACACTGGTCAAGGCCAACCCGTGACAGCTGTGGCGGCGTTGATTCCCGCCCCGCGCCGCTGGTTGGAGCCCGGCCCGGCTGCCATGTCTTTCTGGCTCGGTGTGAAAGAGGCAACACAAGACACACACTTCGGTCTTCCTCACACACACACAGCTCATACGCAGTACACACTCACACACACCCAAAAGTAGTGACACAGCGCGGGTGTGCGTCCGGTGTGCGGCGTGGGTGTGTCCACGTCGCAATGGGCGTGTGTGCCTGTGTGATATCGTCACAAAAAAGCGTGGGCATGTACGCCACAGCCAGGTCCAAAAGCCAAAGCCAAAATATGGACGCCGGCAGCCAGAGCGTCACCGAAGGGGGTCCATAGGGGGGGCACAGAGCATCATCACAATGCTACACTCGACGTAGCATCACTACCCGGGTACTGACCTGACTGATGGGCATGCCCACAAGGCCAGTCTTCAAAGGGCAGCCGGGGGCTAGTCAGGCAAAAAGAGGCATGCTCACGCTGGATGCCCGTGGAAGCTTTTTTTTGCCTTCTGGTTTCCCAAAGAAGCAAGCCCCCGTGGGGCGGAATGTGGGAGACGGCGGCGGCCAAGGGCAAGATTTGGAGAAAGGTGGAGAGGGGGGATTTTGCACTGCACTAAGACTACCGTACTTCGTATGGAGTATCATGTGGAGTATCGAGTACAGCACAGGGAGTGAAACAATAATAAAAAACTAAAATAAAATAAAAAAAGAATAAAATAAAAAAGAGTAACAGAGAGAGGAAGGATGAAGGCCGTGGGAATAGGGACCGTGGCCGCAGCAGCCGCCATCGCCCCAGCGGCCTTGGTGCGGTGCCAGGCGCCGCCGTCCGTAGTAGGTGCGACAAGACAGACTTTGGTACCACCTGGGGCTGCTCCTTTTTGGGGTTCTGCTCTGGGGGCCCCTCTTCTCCTTTGGGCGACTCGGGCTGCTATGGCTTCGTTTGGGGCGGTCCTCTTTCTGGCAAGGCCTGACAAGCTGACAAGGCCGTCGTCTCGTCTTAGCATAGGGCGCCGCGTTCTTTGTTGCTCATGAATCAATGCCGCCCCGGCCCGGTGTAGGATCACCTACGTAGTGGGCATTGGCATTGGCATTGGCATTGGCAGTAGCATTGGCATTGGCAGTAGCATTGGCATTGGCAGTAGCATTGGCATTGGCAGTAGCATTGGCATTGGCAGTAGCATTGGCGAGTGAAAGTAGCATTGGCACTGGTATAAGCGGTTGGCATTGGGCAATGACATTGGCAATGACATCGGCATTGATAATGGCGCTGGATCTAAATGACAATGGGCAATGAGCAATGCGCAAATCAGCGGCGGGGGGGTTTGGGTTTGGCTCCCTTCTCTCGTCCGTCCTGACTCCTGACTCTTAGTAGCTGGTAGTTGGTAGGTAGTAAGCAGGCCACCTAGCGCTGGGCGCAGCAGCATCTTCTCTTACACCTCATCATCCTTCGGGTCGCGCGTCTAATAAAGTCCTCCGCTCACTTTTACGTACTGTCACGAAGGACGTGGGCCGCAATATGAGGCCCTCCCCTCCGTCGACTCGGGATGGGGCTCGGCCTGTTTGCCCCGGGCCATGCTTCAACGACAGTGAACCGCAGCAAACGGCGCCCCCCCGGACGGCCGGGTGTGCAGGCTTCTCCTCGGGGCTCTTTTACACTTTTTCGTTTCCCAGTTTCGTCGTTTCCTCATCTCCCTCTCTCCCGCCCCCCGCCCCTCCCCCCTGGAGTCGCCGTTTATAGGGTTTCGTCTCGGGGGGCGGGTCAGAGATGATGTTCAGCTCTCAATGCAACGTCTTCGTCCATCGCTGCCGTGTTGATCGAGAACAGCGTTGCGGCAAAACCAAACCCAAGGCGCGGTATTCCCGAGTCCTACCACAGTACAGCGGGCGGGGACTGACTGACTACTTTGATTGCTCACAAGGGCTCGGATTCGCACACCCACTCCTCGGACCCGACTGGGGGGCATTGGGGGGAATCACGTCAGGCAGGCTGCGTGATGCACGGAGGTGCGGGCACTGCAGGACGATGAACCTGTCACGGCATGCGCATGCAACCCTTTCGTGCCGCCTGCAGGGCTGCCGGCCGCTCATCAATCAATCATCACTAACTAACTGGAGGGCGGATGGAGGGCGGATGACGATAGCGACCCACGGCCGCAGGCGCACACCAAAGTCAAATCCAGATCCGCCCGGGTCATTAACTTATTGTTGTTATTATTGCAGCCCTCGCATTATTGACCGACTATTATCCGGACGGCGTTCTCTAGGAGCACCTAAGCAAGCAACTAAGGTCGACCACGTAGCCCACGCAGATGAGCCAACATGTTTCGTCGCCAAAGTCTAAAATGCTCATCCTGCTACGTACACCAGATCCTCGGCCGACCACTACCCGAACAACATCCACTTTGTCGGTCCCACGTCCGTCTGATGAATGATCTGTCGGTGTGCAGCCCCGAAGACCCGACTAATGTGCACCCTAACAACTGCCTACCTTCCCCTAGGGACACAACTAATTACTGATCAAGGAGTAAAATCATGTGTTGGATAGCGTTGGCTGGCACGCTGTCTGCCCCGTTCATCCCCGAGTCAGAGCCCCCCCCCCTCCTCATGAATCACCCTCAAGCTCCATGTCTTTGGGGCCAAAGGGCCCTCCCCATAGGAAAAAAAAATGGCCCAGCTAATGTCGCCCCGCGGGCCCAAAAATTCCTTCCACAAGGCATCTAAAACTCATTAGCCGCGCTTCCAGAGCCTCCTTTAGCCAAGGAGACCCCTACCGAACAGCTATGGAACCGCGGGTCCCCTCCACCCCTTCGCTGGACCCTGAGTCGACTACAGACCCCATCCGGCTCCATACCACGCACATCACCAACGGTGCAAGGGAAATAAGAGGTATCGTAATCAAGACTAATCATCATTGTCCCCTTGTTTGCTTCTGATGCGTGTGCAGCAAGCCTCCAGCTTCCCACGCGGCCCACCCTCGTCCTCCCGACGAGGTTCCCTAAAACAGATGATCCTGGTCTCTCTTTTGTTTTTGTTTTTTTGGGTGCCGGCAATAGACCCCAAGACCCAAGACCCAAGACCCCCTTGCCCCTTCGACCGTCAGTCGTCTCCAAAACGTCAGCGCCAAGCCCTCTCTCATCAGTCGTTCGGCTCACTCCATTCCGATGATCCCCCATGCCCAGGCCATGCCAGGTCGACTCGCGCGCCGCCCTGACCCGAGCTACGCCCGGGCGCAAATCCGACGTGTTGCCTGCCTATGGCCCCCCCCATGTCTCCGATGATGCTCGTGAGTCGTTGACTGCTGACTGTGCACGCACTACTGCAGATCGCCATGTGTCGGCTCGCAGGTCGTTGGAGATTTGGCTGGACGGGATTGGGCGACGGGATTCGGATGTGGGGAGTTTGTTTGGCCGTGCGCACCTTGCAGCCGCCGCTCGCATTGCCGGTGGCCGGGGCCCGGACATCTGACTTGGTCCGGAATTATGGGGCTGCCTTCCGTCCATGCTACCCTCTATGGCCTCGGAGCATGGGTTTTGTTCGTCGGATCGGAAGCAAACCTTTCTCAGACGGGACGAGCGCGTCACAGTTTGCGCACGGCTGAGAGCATTTCGTCAATCAAAGACGGGTGAGCACATGGTAGCATCACACGACAGAGGCAAGCCAGCCCACGGTTCACAGGCCGCAACCTGCCGTCGGCGTTGGGGGGTGGGTGCTGCAACGGCGGTACGGCGGTGCGACGGGAACGACGATGGAAGCCAATCCTTCCCGTGCGCAATGGTTCACCTCGCTTCGGATCGCTTCATAAGGTAGTACGAAGTTCGACATGGTGCAGGCGTGCGGTGTCCCATCGTGAAGGATCTGGGGCCTCGTGAAGGAGCTGGGAGCTGGTGCTGGTGCTCAAGCCTCGTAAATGCGTGTACAGAGTATGCTTGGCCTCGTATGCGTGCTAAAAGCTGTACGCTGTTCGCGGTACGCTGTGAGCAGAGGCACCAAGCAGCCTACAGCCTACCTACGGCCTAGGTACAGGTGCTCTTGGCTGGACTAGCAGTGGGCTTCCACATGGTTCAACCCGCCTGACGGCCGCCTCTTGCAATTTCCACAGCGCACCAAAACGACTAAACGGGCTGTTCACCGTTGCTTCACCCAAACTCTAAAACCCGCCCGCCCAATCGTGTGCCAACCACCAAGCCTGCTTCGCCCTCCTTCGCCCTCTTTCGCCCTCTTTCAGTACCTTCATGCCCTGTTGCCCTGCTAAGGAGCCACCCGTCCGTCCGTGTACTGACTTTATTAGACAGGCTTACGGATACAAGCTGACAAGCCCGCTGACACTCGTCTAGTCTGGCTGCGATATTCGTAACTAATAATATGTAATCCCATACTCTGTACCTGGTATTCCTGGTATTCTTAGCAATGTAACCCGCGAATCGTCGCCATACACGGCTTGTCGGCCGCTGTCCACATCGGTCCACTCGCCCATTGAGGTCTTGTCAAGCGATCGCGGAATCGTTTGAGCGAGATCGACCCTCGTGCCAAAGTCGCATCCCAAGGACCAACCCCTCCTGACATCCCTGCCCCTTGCTTGCTTGCCCTTGCCCTGACATGCCCATTCCCAGCTCCAACTTTTTCTCTTGCACCGGCTGTAGGATTTGTTACGTAGTCGCCACTGTCGATTGCAGCTCTTGGACCTTGGCGTCCGCCACGGAATCGCATCACCAGGTCCGAGTCACTTGTTCCGCAGCCCAAATTCTAGATAGCCCACCCACTACTACGGACTGCTACTACTACTATCTACCTACTTGGCGAGGCCTTGCAAGCATCCTGAATCCCTCCCCCAAGTTAAAGGGCAATCAAGTAAATCCGGTGATCTATCCCCCTGAAATGCCCTGCCATGGATGGGGCGCTCCGTCACCCTCGTTATTGATCATCAATCACAATCGACAACTTGACCGGTAAACCCGGTATTTCCGGCGGCAAACTCCTACTCAACCTCGTCACCCTTGCTCCCTCCGTTGGTGACGACGACGACGACGACGACGACGACGCTTCACCAACTCCTCAGATTTACAGATTTGTGATCATTAGTAGAGGGCTTCATATCGCGCCTGACCCATACGCACCCGCCTCGCCGCGACATCTCCATAAATAATAGACCGACCACACGCCGAGGACGAAACGAAACAGGCATCAAACTCATCAAAAACCTCTTTACTTCTTTTTTTCGTCGTCCCTGCGGCAAAGCAAGCTGCCGCAGACGTGTCAGGTTCGCCGCTCACCAGGATAAACTGCCCAAAGCAAACTCTGTACCAAGTACTGCAAATCCACTCCCCTGGATAACAGGATGCTCCTATTTCAGGATCTTCGCCAGCCTCGTTCGTGTATGAACGGTAGATGTTGTATGCACAAGTCTCACCAAATCACCGTGCATTTTCCTTTCTCGGTGCGTTCATCGCGACGTCACATACGGGACACCCCGCTCAGATTGTCGAGAGGCACAAACAAGTATCATCGAGGCTTATAAGATGTTAAGATGAGGGCAGGATTTAGACTTTTAGGCCCCTGGAACTAGGTAGATCCCTTCACTGGGCTCGCTTACCTGCACCTACTAGAAACCTTGCGACTCATCTTTCTAGTATCAGCACGGCCCAGATGATAATATCTGGCTCGCAGCCCCCCCTCGTGTGGTTGAAGTCTACTATGTATGTACCTTGCCACTTCCGTGAGTAGCTCACTTCCCCGTATCGTGTTAGTCCTCTCAGAAGATGACCCGTTCTTTGCAAAGGTCAAAATCCTGCGCCAATTCCCTAAATGGCATCTCCTCCGGTTTCGATTACGCATGTCCCAAAAGTCATTCGCCTTCTGTGTCAGTTGCGTCCTGTGATGCACCTCTTTGATTCCAGCCTCCCGACGTTACGTGTCCGTGTTTCCCGGGGCTTTTTGTTTCATGTCCTCAGAGTGAAGCCGCTTAGGAACTATGAATGCTAAGGCCCGATTGCTCCATCGTCTCGCCGGGTGGTCCGTGTTCCTCTTTCCTGTTCAGGAAATGCTGTTCCGAGGCCATTCGGAACTAATTTACGTCAGCCGTTGACAATAGCGTTCCGAAACCCGGGTTTGCCGTATCGTTTCACCGGGCCATCATGGGAGGTTCAAGACACGGGTGAGCAGGTGCGGAATATTCGGCTAAGTTAGGAGAAATGCGGTTAGTTGTGCCCCATCGCGGAATGCCAACCGTGGCCATCGGTTGGGAATGGCAACATGAGGAGCCAGGCCAGTCTTCTTCAAGCTGGGGTTGCCAGTTGCCGGTTTAGCACAGTCCCGAGTAGTGGGAGAGTTGGCAACGGACGGGTCTTGGCTTGTAGCATATCTCGGAAAGATATTGGCGATGTGGATCTGCACACTTGAGCTGCCTGCCAAGAGCCCAAGACAGGTGCAAATGCCACCTTGATTGTTGAGCTAGAACTTCAGTTCAACCTCCGCGCTCTGTCAGGGTCTCTCGGTATCGGCGCCAGAAGAGGAGGCCGGTTATCTTCACACCTTTCATGATATCAGCCGTGCGATCAGGCCCCAATTTCCACATCGGCAGTCGACTAAACACTGCAGCGTTGTTGACATGGCGGTGACTGAATAGAGTTCACATATCTTCGGAACAGCAGCGACCAGGGTGCGGAATATGAAGAGGACGCGCATTCTTCCAAGCTTGCTTGAGTTCTAGATAGGAGAATAACCCATTCAGTTCTTGTTTCAAGCTATAGACACAGTACACTCGAACCAGTCCCAGTTGCTTCAATGCAAGACTGTCATCATGAGACAAAGCTATTTTCAAGTTCAAACATGACATCAAGCGAGTCCTAACACAACATAGTAGTCAGATGCTGTGGATGTACCCCCGAGCAAACTCACTAGGTATTATCCTCGGCAAATATGACATCAACTTTGTCTGAGCAGCCAAATCTCGGGCATGTACCTCCAGGCAAAGCCGTCGGGTGTTGCCCAGGGCACCATCATGTGCAGTTTAAGATGCAACAAACCAACAATCCCATGCTAGTTCGTTCCAAAGACCAGGGTATCAGGCAGTGAAAACCTACTTTGCCGGCAATCTTTTTGCCTATACTCCCCGTGGTGGAAGCATCCTCCCCGCATCTACGGAGTAGACCGAAATGTAAAGCCATGTTCCTGGTCCATGCCCACTTGTGCTTCCAGAACTTCCGAGCGGAGACTCCGATGGGCGCTGATGGCATCCGCCACTAACGATGACAGCTTCCACTAACGGACGAACGAGCAACTAACAACCTTATTCGCGATGCCAAGAAAAGGAAGCAATGGGGCAAGAGGGGAGAAGATCAATGTCCGGTGCTGTCAAGGTCGGTGCTTAGTTTGACGTTGGTTGGTGGTGATATGTAAACTGTAACGCTGAACCAACAGCTCGACGCATAGTCATGCTCACGTAAAGTCAAATCTGGCTCTGCGGCCTGTCAATGGGGCAAGAATTCGGTGATTCCGGTGATTGATGGCCCAACCAACAATCCCACCGAGCAAGAGCCATGGGTAATCACGCTAAAAGCCTCCAGCTGTAGGGTAGGTGAGGGACTCCCTGTGTTGACCTGGGGTCATTGAAACTATCTACCAACATGATGAACCAACACGGCAAACCCTGAAGATGTACGGGGTACGATTCTAGGTGGCAATTCATCTGACATAGCTGGTCTAAAAACCTTCCTAAAAGACTCAAGACCATCGCCCGAGCTTCTGTCCAGAACGCCACACCTGAGATCCACGATGCTCACCACCTGCTGAGGAATACCCATGGAACAAAAAGTCTTCCCCACAAGACTTGCACTTGGTCCTCGGGTACTCTGAACCATCCATCTGAAATCACACGCCCCTGAACGTCCTCCGCCACCGGGTAATACAGTGGAACCGTTTCTCCCCATCACTTCATGCTTCCACCTCGCATGCATCTCGACGCATACATGCCTCATAAAGCATGTTCACTCCATAATCCACACGTCGTGTGGCGGTGAGGAAACGGTAGCATGTCAAATTTTAAATTCGAAGGTTATCCGTCAAAATCAAGTGTTCCTCAATGAATTGTGGCGAAGAGTCGTGGCGATGGACTCCGCTTTTTGCTGTCATGACGAGGTTGTGTGGTGGGGTGACGTGTTTTTGCCCTGGCATCCACGCTTAGTAGGATGTATTTTTTCTTCATTTATCGTAGAGGGTATGATCTCACGGTAAAAATGGATTAGTGGCTGGTAGAAGAGCTCTGGAATGTATATGTGTGTTGTCGAGGTAGGTACCTAACTTGCTGGGTTAGGGGGCCGAAAGAAATACGTACCCTGTGATGCCATCTTTGAGGAAACCAGAACTGGCCGCGGTTATTGTCTCAAGGAGTGTGTCTGTTCTTATTTGTTTGAATGACTGGCACAAACGTTTCAATTGAAGTTGGGATTGAAAAGCACCATAGTATCCTAGTGATCACGTCTTGTGCCGGATAGGCGCACTGGGTCGGAAAGCAATATACAGTCGTTACTCGGGCATTTATTCTAGCAAAGAAGTACATCAAGAGCATGTCTATGTGCCTTGCGTTATTAGTACATATAATACTGTTACAATGGGTTTAGGAGGGCTTGTCTTTGAGGGCGAGGCCGGATGTTAAAACAGGTATGAGCGGAATGCTCTCAGCTTCTGGTCAGAGCATAGTCTGCCAACTCGGTGGAAGAAGCCTCTTGTTCAAGTAGACTTCTTCTTTCCAATCTTCCAGCCCCACGATTGGAGTAACTTGGCAACTCTGGGAGTAAGCCAAGCAGTCAGGGGCACCCGGAGGAAGATAAAACTCTTGTGAATGGCGTATGCGAACGCCAGCTGAGTTGCAAGACCTGGTAGATGGGTGTTAGTTTTGGGACTGCCAATTATGACTTCCATCAGCTGACGACTGAGAGATAACATACTAGCAGCATTATTGTTCCGCTCGTTAGCTCTCTCAACACCCCAAGTGGCCATCTCCATCTTGTCACTGATGTCGTCGTCGCCAAGCGCTTTGGCCTCGGCTTTCTTGAAGGACTGCCATACTGAATGCCAGGCTTCCTTTACATATTCGGGGATCATCTCCTTGAATGTGGACGTGATGGAGTGCTCAACCTTGCCTGAGTTCCGGCAAATACGTGTTAGCCATCATGGGATCTCGGGGCAAAGGTTGTGTCAACCTACCAATCGCCTCGGTTCCGACAGCCCTGACGAACAAGAAGCAGAAGGGGAAGTCCAAAATCGTCAAGCCAATGTAGACGCCCAGGGTGACCCAGCCATAGTCCTTGATGAGCTTCTTGAGCCGAGCTTTGATTCCCGTGGGTTCAACTCCCTCCTTCACGTCCGGTCCCTTGTTTGTCTTGCGCCGTGCCGAAAATCGAAACCCACGTCTCAGCACTCCTTGCAGCGGGCCAGGTGTTGTCAAGGTCTTTGGTCGCATTTTCGCTAGCAGTCCCTGCCACGGGGCTTCTCTCCACCGCCACAGCTCAGACGAGACCCTGCTTTTTGCCTGGGACGCGAAAAGCCTTCTCCAAGCGCCGTTCCATGCGCCCTGCTCGATTGGCTGGCCGAACGCCTTCAAAGGAAGGCGCACGCCCCGGACGGATTGTCGCAGCATGACTTTCGGTGAGACTGACGTCTATCGTAAACAGCGGTGGTCTTAGACGTCCCTAGGTACGCTGATATTCTTGGAGGTTCTTAGAGGCGTGTTCGGTTTGTAACGAACCGCCTTGCAAGCTTTAGGAGTTCGGACTCGTTCCGGAGATCGAGAGGGAGGCGGGGATGACCGGAGCTTTCGGTTCTCGGATATCGTGTTAGCTCCGGGGAGCCGGAAAGGAAAATGTGGCAACGACCAAAAAAATCACTGCCAGAGACTCGCGATACCGATCCAATTCTGATAGAGTGATTGTTCCCCAGTCGTCCACGAAATTGCTCTGCGCGCGATGACCTCGCGTTGGGGAAATTTTGGAGGTCAATGATGTAAAAAATCGCGCCACAAGTCAACCGACTTCGGGGGCTTGAACGTGCTGCGCCACACATGACTTTCGACGTCATTCCGACTGCAAAATCACGTGCCTCTGATAGCAACACTGTCCAAAGACCCGCGAACTACATCTCACGATGTACGAATTCGAAGTGGTGGTCTCCGAGTAATGTGCCACCATAATCGAAACATTGATCCAGACCTGAGGTTCCCTTCATGCGGCGGGCCGCTTCATCCTCGAGATGTGTACTCTTGGAGACTGAATGAGATCATGGGCATCTGATGGCAATCGTCGTTGGGATCAGAAAATGTGCTGGCCAGATAGGTATCAGGTGGTTGTTCCGAGTGATGCTGCGTGCCCGAAACACCTGGAATTCGTCAGAAACCTATTCTGTGAAGTGTAGATACGGCATGATCTGCTGTGGCGGGGGTTGGCGTTGAGTTTCGGGAGGCTCGCTTGTAACCCGATCATCCAATTCTATTCTGAGTTGTGAGATACCAATATTCCAAAACGGTGGCGAATATTATATGATTTGCGTGTATTGGCTTCCCCCTTCCCCCTTCCCCCTCCCCTGTCTGTAGGCTTGATTGGCTTCCGCTCACACACACATAATGATGGGACACTGCTCCTGCGTCAGTGAAACAGATTGATTGCGTGCTAGGTCAAGATGAGATGAAGAACGCTGAGGGCAAAGGAAGTACCGAACAACGTGTCGCCCTCCACATACATGCAAACTTCATCACAAAGTGTTTATTTGAGGGCAAAGTGCAGATGTGTACACAGGTAACGCGACTGACCTCTTTGTCATGTTAAACATCGGAAGTGTGCGAGGCACTCCAGTCAACAGTTTTGGTCTTTGAAGCCAAGACTATCCTCACCGCGCCGGTCTCATTTGGGCAACACATGCCGGGAGCTTCACGGCTTTGGCTGGGGGCATGCAGCATGAGAGACAGCCAACCGAGACCGCAGCAGAGGTGGCAGGATCTCAAACATGATCAGCGGTGCGACAAGCAACGGCACTCTTCAGTCAGATAATGGCGTAGCTGCACAACGATATACGGTTGCCACAGGCGCTGAACAGAGGCAGGATCTGGAGTAGGACGACAGGAGCATGTGCTTCACGCAACATGTTCCTAATAAGTTAGTATTCGGGACCTCAACCACGAATTACTCCTCCGAGTCCTCCCTCCCATGGACTTGAGCAGCTCACCACCAATTTCCACCAACTTCCTTCCAACCTTGGAGACAAGAGGCCTTTATTTACCATAGTCTACCGCACTGGCCCTTAGCACTTGCGATCGGCTCATTTGTACTTGGATTCGGCTTCCAGGACTAGACAATTCCTCGAGGCTGCTGTCATCCTATTTCGCCAGTTGCAAGGAACCTGCCCTCGAGGCAAGTCTTTCTCTCTCAGTTTAGACAATTTCTGCGCGTGAGAATCTCGGAGCACTTCGGAGCTCGAGACTGCTGGAGTCGGCCATTCCTGAGGTTAGCAGCCTGCTCCTTCCTGACGGGCAGCTGTCAACAGCGGTCACCACCTCCGAGGTCGCAGGCCACCAATTGCAACTTGCTTAATTCACCTGCTTTATCAGGCACTTGACCATTGTAAGCCCACCCTTCTCATTGTCACTCCCACCTGCACTCCACCCTTTGGCCCTCATCCCTCATGCCCCCCAGAGGCTTTTTACGCAACCTGATTTCTGCCTCAGCCGGGAGCTGGAACCTTACTGATGAGTTTGCAACTAAAGACACTCTTTACTTTTGTTGAAAGTTGCCTATACGACCCTGGCGGGCGCTCGTGACGTGATTCATCCCCAAGCGTAAAGATTTGCTCACTCTGATTCACTGTCCTCGCAAATGAATAGCTCGCTGACGAACAAGTCTTCCCCCACAGTCAATCCTCCCCCCCATAACCTTCTTCTCCCCGTCCACTCGTTTTTAATTGTCTTTTGTTTTTCGTCACTCGTTCTCTGTCACTCGTTCTACCATCAGCACGGCGTCGGCAATGGCGTCGACGACCGTTACATATGGGAAGAAGAGGAGCTTGCTTAGGTCTCTTGGCTCCCGTCGCCGCCAAAAACACTTGGCAGAATCCCTCCAAACCAAGAAACAAGGTCATACAAGACCCAAACTCTTTCGAACAAGCACGCTGACCGATACAGAGCCCCTTGTAGTCTCTGCCCCTGCTCTCAGCGAGACACCAAGAAGGACACCCCGAAGGAGCATCGCCCACCACGCAAACAGCATCGAGGAAATGGCAAGTCGTCTTCTGGATGATTCTACCCCACCGCTACAGGAGCGAAATCCACCTCACGTATCGAAAACGGTACTGAGTCTAGGTCAATCACCACTACCAACAAAGTCGCTAAAGTCCAGAGCTCGCCTAGCGACTTCACCCCGACAGGTGTCACCTCGATCCGAAAGACCTGTGCTATCCCCTCAAGCTCGGACCAAAATAAAGCGGGTAGAGAGGAATTCACCCAAGAGTTCGACAAGGGTATCAAAACAACCTAACAGCTCACGGTCGCGAGCAGACTCGAGCCAAAGACGAAAGGAGACAGGGTTGCAACGGCCTCTTACTCAGTCTAAAACGCAGTCCCTCAACCCTCTCAACCCACACCTGACCCCTAAGTTAAGAGAGTCCACCTCTGTCCCGCTCGGAAATGTTGATGGAAACATCAGATATCGAAAGGCTGTGGATGCGGACCCTCCTGATGCTGCGTCTGTCGATCCCGAAGATATCAATAACAAGCTCCATGCGATGTTAGCGGCCACCGAATTTTTGAAACCTTCAACTCCTCAAGATACAAACCCGCCAACATCCAAACTCACGCGAATGGTTTCATCAAGAGTGTTTGCCAAAATGTCACATGCTTGGGACCGACTGCACTCGAGAAGTTCTTTTGAGACCCCAAGAGTTTACAGCAAAGGGGGAATGCAAGATCAGTACGAGCAAAGAGACGAACTCATCAAGCCGTCCTCTCCTTCTCCTGCAGCCATGTTCCCAATCAGTACAATCGAGATTCGCCTCAATGAGGGCGACAATCTCAACAAGAAGAAGGTGCAACGGATTGTTGGCGGCCAGGTTGCTCGAAAGCCAGTAGCGGATGATGGCAAGTCCCTTCGAAGTAGAAAGTCGTTGGATGATCCTTTTGGCGAGTGCGGAATGGCGCGTACACCGACATCGTTTGAGAGCCGGCTGAAAAAGGAAGTCGGCCACGAGAGCGACATAATCCCTCCAGTACCTCGAAATCCATTTGAATCAGAGGAAGGATTCGACACCGACATCGAAGATAGAGTCTTGAGTACACCGCCCGTTGGATCATCAACCCCTCGAATTCGAGTTGAAAGGGTCTCGACGTTTAGTCCCAAAGAAATCCCCACAGCGAGAACCCGAAAAGCATCCTTTTTACAGGTAGATTCGACGATGGGCGGGTTCACCGGCCTGGAACGAGAGGAGCTGATGCAAGCTCAACCCCTTGAGTTGATTGTCATGAGAGCATGTGACAGACGACTCGTGGGTCCTGTCGCGCGGCCCCATCCCAATGTGATCCAAACGGCGCCGAAAATTGAAATCGCAGGGTCTAATAGGGTAAAGAAGCATCCATCTCCAAGCAAGGAGGCCCTTGAGGATCTAGAGGTGGCTTTTCGAAAGTATACCCGCCTCAAAAGTGCTGGGGTTTATTCAGAAGATGTGGATGAACTAGCATCAAGCTTTGTCTCTAGTTCACCATCTCTGACCCAGCGTGACAAAAACCGGTTGATTTCCAATCGATTGTCTGCGTCTAAGATTGAAGATCTGGCTAGCCCATCGGCTTGTCGAAGCCACAATCGGCCGCTCTCATCATCGGCAATCCCCCGTCAATCTGACAATCAGCGCAAAATTTGTGGCGAGAAACGCCTCGCACCGCACTTTCGCCCAGCGGATGCTGAAAGGGATGATGTGGATGAACTACATTAGACACAGGTGGCGGAACTCGGGGGGGACATGTACATTGATCCTTGGGCGTAGTGGCTCGTTTCTACGAATGTCTCACAGACCAGACCAGGATGTACGGTGTAAAGCTGCAATGTTGGTCGCTTGCCCAGGAGGCTAAGCAAAGACGCTACATTCAAAGGCAGTTAACATGTCACTAGAGGCAATGTTTGGTTTTGGGCCGTTGAAGGGATTTGCAGCAATAGAATAGATCGTGATCGCTGGCGACGCACATTCACAAAGTTTAGTCTGCTTTATGCAGCAATATAATATGATTTCATTGTCCACGCCAAGCGCTGACAAATGACATTAAAAGTACATTGAATCAACATAATAGTACATGTAACAGGCAGTAGTCGTGTTCTTCGGGTATCCTCGCCATCAGTCTATCGTTTATCTTTAAATCATCGCTCGCTAGTTAAAAATTTACATGAAGCGGCGGCGGCGGGAGCCACGGCCATCAGTGCCGCGCATGCGACGAGTGCCAGCAGCCTTTTGATAGAGTTAGCATCATTATATTGGGTTGATGTGTGTTGTAAAATATGGAAACATACCTTCACGGCTGGGCGGTGGGTGAGGCTGCCCTTGAGCTTGAGTAGAGCGCCGCTAACCTTGTCCTTCATGGTGGGCTTGCGCTGTTGGTGATGGACGACGGGAGTACGGGTTGCACGGGTGGTGCGACTACCACCGAACAGGCTGTGACGAGGCTTCCGGGTAGTGGTGGTAGTTGTCACGACCTTTTGACGACGAGGAGCAGCGCGTCTTCGGCTGAAGATGGATTGCCGAGGAGCTCGGGCGGTGGTGGTGTGGCCGTGAGTGCGAGTGAGAGGCATGTTGAAGGTTGAGGGGTTGTTTAGTTGTAAAGTGTGGTTGGTTGGGTATGATTAAGCTGTTGATGCTTGTGAAATTGTGAAGTTGTGATTGTTTGATTGTGGTAATGATCCAAACAACTGAATGATGGACCGGACAAGAGTATATATACGCGTTGGGAGGTGGTGGGATACGAATATGTTGGCCCTACACAAGATAAGACAAACAAGCATAAAGCATTGGCAGTTGGTAGAATCCAACCGGTAGGACCCAACAGGTTCATCATGGATGACGCTGTGGTCGTCGCAATGATGCCATGCCAACCCGCCCTACGGTTCCCCGATTCCTTGCACTGTCGATCACCAAGAATCTCAAACGGCTGCGACAGGGTCCAAACTGCCCAAAATCCCCCAAAACCTGCCTTCAATGCAACCCCAAAGCGGGCGAAGGAGGGTGGGCAACGTCACCGGCATGGAGGGCACGGGCCGTGGATTGGCGGATACAGGTGAAGCTAGACCAGGTCCCCCATGCAAGGTCCCAGGGTCGCGTGGGGTGTGATGTCATGGCAAAGTTGGCAAAATGATAATGGGAAACACAACCAGTTGGCGAAAGAGGGAATACGACGTCCCGGGCTGGTTAATGGAGGGGGATTTGCCAAGTTGGAATACTTCGTCATGGAACATGGGGGTTGCTAGTCGAGCTCGGTTGCGATTCATGGCGGTGATGGGATGACGATGGATTCTTGCTATGACTAGTTGGTTGGTTCTAGGTGAATGATACATTTCTGTCGCTGTCTGCGGCAAAGGTTGCAACTTGGCTTGAATACAGAGTCATGGGTATTTTGTCAAAAGACCCATGATGGATTCCTGTGTGAAGATGCTATCATTTTGCCGTGTTCCTTGAGCAAGACAGCGGTCCAAGTCATCACGGCCGATTTGAACGTTGTCTCCATCCCAGTTAGCCATCACGTGGACCATCCTTTATGCTCTCAAGTTCCCCTTGATGATTTCCAAATCAGCTTCGGAGAACCCCATCCCCGTGGTGACATAGCCATCAAAACCGCCATACTCTTCCTGGAGCCCCTCTACAAATGCGTTCCAGTAGGACGGCTTCAGGCTGACCAGGTTCCAGAAACCAGGCGTCTCTGGGTCTGTAATGTTGAGGCTGGCCACGGCGAAGGCAGTGAGCTTCTCTCGTGCAACGTCGGTGCCGATGCGAGACAGCATGTAGTCGAAGACCACACGGTCAGGGGGCGTGCCGGCGAGGCTCTGCAAGAGACCGGCCACGACGCCAGTTCGGTCTCGACCAGCTAATTGCCAGTAAATAGACTTGATGAGCAGGAACCCTGAAAATACAAATTACAAATGGTGGCCAAGTACTTACCAGTGCAGTGGAAGAGAAAAGGCTCCGTTGGTCGGTCCCGTACATTCTCCAACACGGCGCGGATCGTAGGCTTGTACACGCGGGTCACGGTCAAGTACTGATGCCTCCACGCGGCATCTCCCTCGCCCACGGCAAACTCCTCTAGAGGTGGCGTAGTATACCGGCCGGCGAGGTCATACCAGACGTTCTCAACGCCTGGCACAACCGGGCTCGGGTTGCGTCCTCGCTCGGGGCCTCGGCGCAGGTCGAAGATGCGCTTGATGTGGGCGGCGAGCCAGGCGACGGCCTCCGGGTCCTGGCCGGCCTCGTCGAGGGTGCCGGAGCGGTAGAAGCGGCCCTTGGCGAGGCGGCTGCCGGGCACGGCGCCGAGATCGCGGATGTTGATGAGGGAGCGCGACGAGATGAAAGGCGGCGAGGTGATGGCGCGCTGGAGCATGTCCGCGGGAATGGGATCGCGGACGTGGAGGGAGCAGAGAGCTTCGAGCTCGCTAATGGAAAGGGTCATGATGTAGTTTTCTTTCGTAGTCCTTTGGGAGGTTGTTCTTGTTCTTGGATGCTCCTTTGTCAGGATGTTGATGGTTGTCTTGTCGGTTTCTGCTGGGTTCTGGGATGGGACCACTTTGGTTACAGCTGCTGGCAGCTGGTGAGTTTTAAGTGACGAAGGCCAAGTGAGGTTGCGACCTCGGTAACTGCACAGTCGATTGTTCCCTTTTCACAGTAGAAAGTAACAAAGAAAAGACGTGCATTGCTTTATATCTTCTCTCAGGAGGCAACCACAAGCATTGCCTGTCCACGAACCAATCCAAGCCGAGCTGAGGTTGTCAAGATTGGAGTGTTGAGCTGTGATCGGGGTACGGACCTGGGATTGCTCCGTGCCACTCCCGTAGAACCCCTGTAACAATCATTGCTCCGCTATGGTTAGCCTCCAAGATCCAACTCGTGCAGCCAGTAATTCATCTACGTAGTAGTAAGATGAGACGATGGTGTTTGATTTGAGGTTTGCACTGGGAGGCCACATGGCAGTGGTTTTTTCACATGCAAGACAAGGGGCGATCGGTCTTGTCCGGCTGCTATCTTAGCCCCGGGAGTCAAGGGAAGGGCGTAGCCAATAACGATTCCTAGGCTGACGCTAGAATTTCATTCGATTTATTCCAAGCCCGCCAGAGTCGTTGAAATACGAAAATACGGGTGAGAGTTGGTCCGAAGTGGAGGTGGGAAGTTGCAATCCCAACAGGCTATCACAAGTTACAGGGGACCATTGATAGCGGTGTGGGGTTGTTACTGTACCGTTGTGCAGTCGGATTTGCTCATTGTGAAAGCTGCTATCCAACCGCGAGTCCGGGACTTCGTGTCATTCGTGGCGGTCATCATGGGAGAGCGGTCGCGTTCTGAAAATGATTTGTCTCAGAAGTTGAGTCCAACAGAATTCTAGAACCTTGTCCGAAGACATGCATTCTATAATACTTGGTACACTTACGATTTGTTCAGCTGGACAATCCGATTCAATACATGTCCATCTGGAGAGAGATATCGATAAGGATAGGAAGTAGCACTAAAAATTAGGATAGATTATCGATAAGACCTTTAACCCACCACGACCACATGGTAGGTCCATTGACTCAACTCTGTATCATGGCTTCTCAAATACTACCGTAGAGTATTCGTCATCTTTGTGTTCTTCTTTTCCATCTCAGAACCCTCGGATTCTTTCACCGAGGGAGGCAGCTCGCCTGAAGCCATCATCATGAGCGCAATTGGTCTGGTGCTGAGATGGGGGTTAACCCTCCCCATCATCGTTGCCGTATTGGCCGTGGCATACCGCCTCCAGCAGCAGCAGCCGCTTCTCCAGTCGTCCAGCGTAAATCACAAGGACGCCGCTACGTACTGCTACCAAGGCGTTCGGACCCACGATACTGATCAGCCTTCGGCCCGATGCTTCTCCGTTGTCGACGGCGCCTTCAAGGCCGTCTGGACTGCCGCGGACGGGCAGGCCGAAGCCAGCCATGTGGCTGGCGATGTCGATATTGGGGTTGATGCGCCAGGACACATCCAGACTCTCGAAGGCTATGTCATCCCGGGACTCTGGGACGGTCATGGACATTTGCTGCAGTACGGCGAGTTTCTTCACTCGGTCGACCTCTTTGGCTCGCAGACGCTCGACGAGGTTCGATCTCGCACCAGAGAATATCTGGTCGCGAACCCAGGGGCCGGATCCAAGGATAACTGGATTCGTGGTGTTGGTTGGGACCAGACCTTCTTTGGTCGCATGCCGACGGCGGTACGTTGTTGCAGACTCCTTGTATGTCCTCGTTATACCGTTTCTGCAAGCTGACTTTGGCTGTCTACCCCTTCCAAAGGCCGACATCGAGCAGGATCACACCCTCAAAGGCGTCTACCTAATGCTGGACCGCATCGATGTCCACTGCACCTGGGTCTCCCAAGCCGTCCTCGACCTCCTCCCCGGCGACCTCCCAGAAGTGATCCCGGGCGGCGAGATCATCCGCGAGCCCGGCATGGGCGTCTTCTGCGACAACGCCATGGACCTGGTCATGGACCTGTGGCCCAAGCCCGGCCCGGACGTCAAGGCCCGGCACGTCCAGTCGGCCATGCGCAAGCTCAACGAGGTCGGCCTGGTCGGCATGCACGACGCCGGCGCCACGCCGGAGACCTTGACGCTGTTCTCGGAGCTAGCCGCCCGCGACGACTGGACCCTCCGCGTCTATGCCATGCTCGAGTGTCCGCAGCGCAACAGTTACTGCCCCGACGAGGCCGTCAAGTTTGCCCGTGACGACAACCGCTTCGCCGTCCAGAGCGTCAAGCTATTTGCAGGTAAATATGGCCGGCTTCCTTGGCTTCATCTCCTGGACGGCAGACAACTAACCACCACGATACAGATGGCGCCTTGGGCAGCTGGGGCAGCGCCATGCTCGAGCCGTACACCGACCACCCCTGGACATCGGGTTCTCTTCTCATCAATGCCTCGGCCCTCATCGACATCTCTAAGAGCTGGGCCGCCGACGGTTACCAGGTCAACATCCACGCAATCGGCGACCTCGCCAACCGCAACGCCATCGATGCTCTAGAAGCTGCGCTATCCCAGCAGTGTCCTGACGATGCTGCTGCAGCTGCCAAGTTCTACCAGCAAGATAGCCAACAAGATCAAGGACAAGATCACCCTCATCCCCTCGCTGCTTGCCAGGCCCGCCACCGCTTCCGCATTGAACACGCCCAGATCATCCACCCGCACGACCAACGCCGCATCCACGCCCTCGGCATCCTGCCCTCGATCCAGCCGACCCACGCCACATCGGACATGAAGTACGCCCTCGACCGCCTCGGCCCGGAGCGCCTCGCCAACTCGGCCTATCGCATGCGCTCCCTGCTGCCGGCGAGCCCCGTGCTCGGCTCCGACTTTCCCGTCGAGCCGCCGAACCCCGTCCAGGGCATCTACGCCGCCGTCGCACGCCGCAGTCCCGCCACCGGTCGTGGTGCTGACGGAGGGCCGGAGGGCTGGTACGCCGAGGAGGCGCTGAGCCTCGACCAGGCCCTGTGGGGGTTCACACGTGCCCCGGCCTACGGTGCCTTCCTTGATGGTCGTGCCGGCGTCATCCGCGAGGGCGCTCTGGCTGATTGGGTCGTTCTGGACCGGCCCCTCGATTCCTACGACGTGGAGGACCTGCGGACTTTGACGGTCAAGGAAACGTGGGTGGCAGGAAAGCGGGTCTACGTCCGGCCGGCATGATAGATAGACTTATAGCGGGGGGGTTTTGGATATTTCGGAAAAACATGGTGGATACGAAAAACGATGACTGCAGAATTCCGCACTTTCGCGATGAATAAGGTTGATCAACGAACACGATGCTACGACACACAGTCGACCCCAAGCTGAAGATGTCGAGATGAGGTTCCTTTAACAAAAAGAGGCTAGTCCTGGGGGAATAGGCTATCGAAACCTACCGAAAAGAAGGTCCGTTCTTGTTTTTAGTCTGCCTTATCGATGAAACGCCTCAGTTTCCACATCACAGCCTCCCAACCTGTCTCCGTCTGAGCAGATGGGTAAGGATACTTGGAAGGTATTAGTAGCTGACTCTTTGACATGTTGATAGTCAAATAAGTGGTTGCTAGCAACATTGGTTTGTTACATTCCGCCTTCACTCAAATCAAAGCCCTTGTCTAGCTTCCATATTGCTGATTAGCATCACTCTACTTTCACAGTTCAAATCAAGTTGTCGTGTTCCTCTTCACTTTAAAACAAGCAGACGTGCTGTGTCTTGTTATACCAAGTTTTGTATTGTGCCCCGCCTTCTACCGGCGCGTACGACCATTTTGTACGCGAAACCGTCTATCAAGTGGCAAAAAGCCACCTTCTTCTGTTTTACAGATGTCTCTTGTGAGAGGCCGCTCAGCAAAGAAACAAATGACCCATTATACGTGTATCCCCATCCTGAACATGATCCCGGCTCCCGCTCAATTTTAATAAACAACACCTAGTACCACCAACGCCCAAATTGACAAGTCCTCACATCATGATACTCATTGCTCAGTTCTCCAACCAGTCGAGGAACTGGGGAGTGAAGTAGCTAACCACAATGGTCGCTCCAGCACGGAGAATGCCCTCCGTTGACTCAAAGGCCATAGCCTTCAAGTCGAAGACACCGGCCTTGGCACCGGCATGAATCATGGCGTACTCGCCACTGACTTGGTACGCAGCGACAGGCAAGTCCTTGCCCAGATCCTTGGCGTCACTGATAATGTCGAGGTACTGGCTGGCGGGCTTCACCATGATGATATCGGCACCTTCGTTGATATCACGGACGATGGCTCGTCGAGCCAGACCGCGACCGCCGGGGGGGAGCTGGTAGCACTTGCGATCGCCAAATGAGGGAGCGGAGCCGGCGGCATCGCGGAAGGGCCCGTACAGGCAGCCGGAGAATTTGGCCGAGTATGACATCAGGACTGTTCGGTGGGCAATGCCCTCCTCGATCAGCTTTAGCTTGATAGCTCGGATGCGGCCGTCGTTCATGTCGGAGGGGGCAACGCAGTGGGCGCCGGCCTTGGCGTAGGCGAGGGCGACATCAGAGATGCGATCCACGGACAGCTGGTTGTTCAGGCTGCCGTCGTCACGCAGGATACCGCAGTGGCCGTGTGAAGTGTACTCGCAGAGGCATACGTCGGTGCAGATGAACAGCTGGGGGAACCGTCGGCGGATGAGGCGGATGGAGCGGATTACAGGACCCTCGGGGTCATCGGCGGAGGTGCCGAGAGCGTCCTTGCAACCGGGCTTCATGGGGACACCGAAGAGCATGACGGATCGGAGGCCCTTGTGGACGAGGGGCTCGAGGAAGGATACCAGTCGGCTAACGCTCAACTGGTGCTGGCCGGGGAGGGAGGGGACGAGGATCATGTCATCGTCGCCATCGGTGACGAAGAGGGGGTAGATGAGCATCGACTAAAAGAGGTTGCAGTCAGGAGTCTGTTGTTTGTGTGATGTTTCAAGATTGGGGTGGTTGGAGGGTTGTAGTTGCAGAGTTGCGGTTTCAGAACATACCTTGGTGAGTTGGCGCTCAGCCTGCCATGAGCGAGCGAGAGGATGAAAGTATCCGCCATGAAGCTGGCTCGAAATGTCGCCAGAGATGCTCACGCTGGTGGCAGCGGTGCTGGCGTAAGACATGGCTCTGGAGATGTGCGAGGTCCTGTCGTCGAAGGTGGAGACGGAGGAGCGGGGGCCGGGGACCTGCGGGCGACGAGCAGCGCCATTGGAGTCGCGCAGGCTGAGATCTTGGACGAGGCTGGAGAAAGACATGGCGACTAGTGCGGGTGGAAGGCTGGCTGAAAGGAATTGAGGTGGATTGAGTGTTGTTGAAAGAACAAAGTTGGGTGGAAGGGGGGTCGGGGCGATTATGAGTATGACAGAATGCCGAGGGCGAAGGCAGGGTAGAGGTGGGTGGCCAAAAAATCTGAAGGGACTTGGGGACCTCTGATAAGCGGAATCGGCCGGGTCTGGGGTTCTGGAACAGGCGAGAGCGGTGGGCGACCTGGGGAGGGAGGGAGGGATGGATGCTGGACAGGGTCGAAACGGCTAGAGCCACGAAAGACGAACAACGCGCAGAGAGGCTAGATGAGGAGGATGAGGAATTGAAAATTGGTGGAAGAGGATGAAGAAGAAAGAGGGAGAGGAGCAGTATAAAGGGAAGCAGCCGGGAGGAATGACGAAAAGAAAGAACAGAATTGGTTCCTTCCCGCGACAGTGCCGCTGCAGGGAGAGTCGGGATTTTGCCAATGAGAGAGTTATCATAGGTCCTCTGTCCTCTGTCCTCGGTCCTGCCTGTCCAGTCCCTGCAGGTCCCTTACTCTTCACAGTGCCGGCCCTGCATGCGCAGTTCAGGCATGCCCTGTATTGTGTCGGAGTGTCCGCCATTGCCCGCTGTGGCCGCCCTGTACCCACCAACGACAGCGCTGTATCCACTGACGATACCGCCTGTGTCCCACTACGGCCGCCCCAACTTCCGCGGAGGAGCCCCCCCGTGGCTGCCCGTCCGCCCACCGGGACGAAGCTCGGTCAACCTCGGAATGCGGAACAAGGGGGGCAGAAACAGGCCAGACAGAAGGAAAGAAGAAGAAAAACCCTTCGTCCTCTCCGGGTGAACCAATCATGGCCTTGGATTGCCAATATGGGTGTGGACGCGTGCCCCACGTCCGTTTTCCGCCTTTGCTCTAGCTCGTCAGGGTCTCAGCGCCTCGTCAGCGCCTCTCTGCACGCTGGTTCGCTGTAAGCCAGCTGATAGCCCTTCTAAAGCCCCCCATCATCGCCGTCAGCTGCCATCTACCCTCTCCGAGCCTCTCTGTACTTCCTGGTCCGTCGTCGCCATCCTAACCGGCCGGCTTGCCGATCTCCGGACGGCTTCCATCACTTCCGGTGAGGGGTTGGTTCATTGCCGTGTTAATTACCAGCCTCCTCTGTCACTTTGTGTATAATAAACCGCTTCGAGAAACTGATCTTGTTCTCCTCCAAAAGGACATTGCCATGTCCAACTAGAGTACCTGGCCAACTCGGTTCCAGTGAACTGGGATGAATCGTGTCGTCAAACAACCAACCGTTCACTCCCGTCGCCACACGATACAAGAGTTCCCGGAGATGCAAAACATGGGTCGAGGGGGTTGCGCAATTTATCTCATCTCCGTCAACTTGTAGGCAAAAACTATTGATTAAAACGGTCAGCATAATCAATGACTAAGTGCTCAACGGTATTTCAAAGACCGGTCTACCGTCACGGCGTAGCTCGACAACGTAATGTGAAGTTGTACAGTGAGGTGGTTTGTACTAAGTAACGTACCTAGACGTACTCTATAAATTCTAGAAAAAGGTCGCCTCGATCATGACTGCTAACGCGACAATAAAGAGCCACCAAGCAAGAGACATTGTTTCCCGCCCTACTTTAAGTGCGCGGAGGGAACTAAAGTTAAGTAGTTTTCCAGTTCCAGTTACAAACTTTCGCACATGACTCGTATTCTATCCCACCATGCTGTCTTGTACCCTGTGTCTGTGGCTTCTTAGGTCACGTATAAGGCCCAACATACCTACATGCCTAGGTAGGTAGGTAGATGCCGTTCCAACGATGGTGAAGAGGCACGATTCTCTGATTGTAGGCGAGTTTACCGTAAATATCTAAAGTTTCCTGCTCGGACAACACTACATTCAATCTGTTCGTTAGTTTCACATCACCTCAATAGAATTGGAGATCCTAAACACCTTGTCGCATCATCATTGAAGCCGCGGGGGCTCTGTGCGCGGCTATCCTGCGTGTACATTGCCCTTGTCTAACTATTATTCGTCCTTGGTCCTGTGGATAAGGACGACAGACTCGCACCGGTCGGGTTTGCTGTCATATCCAGCTTTCGTGTCATGCTCGCTGCGTTGACTACCATCCTCCCTGTCCCTGCCTTTGCTTTCATTCGCTTCATTATTACGGATACTGCAGCTCGTTTCAGTATTGCCATCGCCAAGCCAGGTTCACCATTCAAAAACTCAACCTCCTCATCCAAGCTTTCGGCTTGCGCCCTCCAGCCCAGTCTTCCTGTCACTGAGCCTGAAAACCTCAATTATTGGATTAGTCTTTTCTGTATGATGGTCAATTTGGTCACCTGTTTTTTCCCCTCTGTTCTTATCCTGAACTCAAAAAATGAACTTTATTTTTGGTTGCCTTTGACTTGAAGCTTCTCTCCCTTGTGCGGATTGTGAAATCGAGTCTTCTTCAACTTCTCTAAGCTCCTTTCTATCCAGATATTACCGACTCTCCCAGAATACACCATCTCCAGTAGGCTCACCACCCTCGGATGTCCAATACTCCCATGCAGGTTCCTCCGCTGTGGGCTCAATACCCGCTCATCATACGAGGCAGGGTCGTCATCTGGAGGAGACTGGTCGCGATGTGCAGGTTTTTTATTTGAGGAGGTCCAACACCTTGGTCATAATCTGAGGGAGTCACCCAGTGTTTTGGGAAGACTCACGATCCGGAGGAGACCCATCATCTAAGGGTTCCTAGTACATGGGACAGACATATGATCCACCCAAGACTGATGACCCATAGAAGGTCTGTTGTTCTTGATAGGTTTACCATTTTCGGGAGGCTGGCCATTGCGTGCAGTTTCCTCAGGTTTTGAAGCCTCATTATGCTGCCAATCACCTGCGAGAGGCACAGCACCGCAGGCAGGTTCGTCAGGCTTAGGGGGATCTTTGTGCTGCCAACCATCCGAGGGAGGCCCATCATCCGAGGCGGGTTCCTCAGTCTCAGATGACTCATGCTGCCAATTACCTGAGTGAGGCTCAGCATTCCAGGCAGATTCCTCAGTTCCTCAAGGCTCGGCGCCCTGCTCAGCATCCTGATCAGCACCCGAGAGACGCTCATCACGTGGGAGAGACTCACCGGGTGAAAGAGACTTGCGATATGAGAGGCGTTCGTCGTTCTTGGTTGATCCCGTCTTAGCAGTCCATTCGGCGGTCATTATGCTTCTATCCCCGAGCTTAGATGTGTACTTTAGCGACCTAATGGTGTTGGGACCGCTCGCGAACTACACCAAGAGGGAAAGCCTCAAGGAGCTTTGCTTTGAGACCTTGGCACTTGATTTCTTCTTACAGTGTTTATTGCTTAATTTGTCATTGAAACGCTCGTCCTTTGACGCATTCGGCTTCGATTTGCGGACAATCTCCCCGTATGTGCCGTCATTTGTCGGTCCAAGTTGGGTCTGGGGACTGCCCGCGGTGTTATGGTATGTCAGGATGGTCGTAGTGGTGGCTGCGACTACCTTCACTTTTACGAGGCATAGCGACTGATCAAGGTAAGGGTGGAAGTGGCTCGGAACTGGGTGCAGGTCTCCGAGTCGGGGATGCAGGGATCGTGTGGATGAGATGCGATCTGTGGACGGCATCATTGCTGATATATAGACTGAAGTGTGGTGGTGATTTATCTTTTGCAGATGCCTCGACACGGATTCACTTCAATGCGGCAATTCGTCGGTTGCATGCAATCATCATCCAGCCCGTTTCTATTTGAGCAACTCTAAGGAATAGTGGTACAATGAATGTACAGCTTTATAACAAACACTCTCAACGTAACAACCCATTTTCACCTTGCAAACTACACTCCCCTCAGAACCGTGTTGTTCCTCTTGTCCATCGGCGTGTATCGCTGCTTGAGGGCCTCCTCCACTGACTGATTCACAGGGGCTTCGGACTTCTCGAATCGCTGGTTCAGGGCCGCTTGCACAGGGCTCAGGGTTGGCACGGCGCCGCCCTCGGCCTGGTTGATAATCTCCTTGCCGTTCTCCAATGTGGCGGCGATAACCTCCTGGCCCTTGGCCTTCGCCTTCTCAAATGCTCCCTTGGCCGCAGAAGCGACTTGCGCGCCGCCCTCCTTCACGAGGGGTACCAGATTCTTCTCCGCCCGGCCCACGGCTGCAGAGGGCTCGCCGCCAAATAGTCGTGTCACTTGATCTTCGAGGCCTTCTCGTACTAGGACCCAGTCGGTCTGTTGCACCCATCGCACGGCGTTCTGAACCTCGTTGTTCCATCGGTCCTTGGCGACCTCGACGGCGGTGGAGCGCTGAGCCGCTGCAACTTCGGACCGCGTAGGAGGTGGCAGCGGAGGGAAAGGGTCGACGAGGCCCTGTAGGACGAGGGCTTGGGAACGGAGGATCTGGCCCTGCTGTTCGCGGGTGCGTTGGTGGGCGAGGACGGAGAGGTAGGCGAGGGACAGGGTGACCGTGACGCCGCCGGTCTATCAGAGAGGACACTCAGTCAGTACATCATGCGGAGAAGGAGAAGCTCTTGAGACCGAAGGAAGAGCTTGAGAGCGAGGGGCGTGCGCACAAAACCCGTGGTGAAGCCCATGGTCGGAAGCTTGGAGCTTGCCCGGTCGGCCGAGGATGAGGTAATTTGCGGGTGCCTTGTGTCGGCAGGAGACCAATTCGTAAACAGCCGCTGGGAATTGATCTAAATGCCACGTCTCATAGCGCGCGCGAGCTCCAATGGCTCCCGGATCGCGGGAAAAAGTGTGGTTGAGGGCGTTGATGCCGTTGCGTGAGGTGGCGGCAGATGGTGGGTTCAGGACGTAGCGCAGAGCCTCTCCGGCACCATACGGCAGAGAAAACAGGCCGGCTCCGCGCCCGCTTTAACCCAAAAATTTCCAAAACCACCAAAACCGATATCACCACCACCTACCGCTAGGCCGCCTAACGACACCAAATAGCACCCGCTATCCCTCCCCCATTCTACCGCTACCAGCCGCTGCGCAACCTCCACAATAATGGCCGGTGGACTCGTCAAGTACCGGCATCTCAGCCGCGATTCGTCCGCGCGAATGGCCCTGCTGCGCGGCCTCGTCTCCCAACTCGTGCAGTACGAGCACATCCAGACTACCTACGCAAAGGCCAAGGAGGCCCAACGCATGGCTGAGAAGCTCATCACACTGGCGAAGCGCGACAACGAGCCCTGCAGGCGATCAGCACAGGGAATTCTCTACGTATGTGGCCCCAATTGGTAGAAGATGACGAGAGGGAGGACTACGGATCGGAGGACAATTATAGCAGGACGAGATAAACCAAGAGGAACAAGACAGGGCATGAGAATGCTGACGAAACGGGGCCAACCGCTTCCCTTTAACAGACACCTCACATCCTCCTCCCCAAGCTTTTTGGCGAGCTCCGACAGCGATACCTGCCCCGCGAAGGCGGCTACACCCGCGTGGTCCGTACCGAGTCCAAGAACGTATACGACCAGGGCGAGAGCGCCATCCTCGAGTTCGTCGACGGGCCCAAGGACTCGCGCTTCATGATGACGGCCAAGACGGTCGCCCGCGATCGCATGCTCGGCCACGACCATACCGCCGTCACCCGCCTCAACATTAAAAAGGTCACCCAGTTCCGCGGCGAGCCCGAGTTCGAGCTCATGGTGCAAAAGTTCATCGCTCTGCACGCCGGCAACGAGGGTAGTCGCGCCGTTGAGGAAGCCGACACGTCTGCCGAGAGGGAGTCAGCGAGCCTGGCACGCAGCAACCGGGAGAAGGCGTCACAGATGGCTGCGGGCATTGTTCCCGAGAGTGTGAAGCAGGCCAGCAGGAAGAACCAGAACCAAAAGCACTCACAATAGAGGCGGCGGCGTATCATTAGATGAGATGAGTGGGTAAGATGACTACATGTACAAAATCTGTACCAATTATACCATGACGCAACAAGCCATTCTGACGGCATCTCCACTTCCACATAATGAATTTGATGAGATATTCTAAGTGATGATTGACTTTTATGCTCCGTCCCGCTCTTTATCATTTCAAGATCCCGGGCACATAGACCCCCATCAGACCACATCTATCCATCAGGCACACAACTGCTGTCTAAATAAACTCAAAGGTATCGCCGCGCTCCTGAATCATCTTGCCCACCCTCTTGGAGCCCGCGACTCGCTCCAGCTTCATCACATCATACTTTGAGAACATAACTCTCACATTGCCCTGGCCAGGCTCAATGTTTAGATCCTGCTCACTCTTGGACAGGTAGCCACCGGCAATCTCATTATAGAAAATAGGGTTGTCGGGTAGTCCGTAAAAGATGACCCGCCGCACTCCCCGGAACTGATATCGGCGGAAGTGGTGCGCTCGCTCCGTGTAGAGCAGAAGGCGGTGACGGCCGTTGAGGAAATGAGATCGCGCGCGGGACGCCTCAGAGACATCAGCGTATTCGGAAATGGCGCCAAAGGTGACGTCGTTGACATCATTCGAGTTGGCAAAGTAGTTGCGAACGCGGACGAAGTCGAGGTATGAAGGAATGAAGATGAGAGTGCCGCTAGCATCCTTCGTTCGCTTGACTAGGGACGGGACAATAGCAGTCGTAAAGTACTCGAATCTGGCATCGGGGTCTTTTTCGATTGACGAGGACTGGAACCGAGAGAAGGTCTGCTTGGCCTTGACTCCCAATTGCTGCAACGTGCCGGGGTACTCTGGCTGCAGCCGCACCTTGCCGGCCCAGTTGTGGCAGTGAAGCCTTAGCAGTTCGGACAACTCAGGGGTGTTGAAGGCGGACATGACGATAGTCTGCCTGAAGTTCTTCGCCCAGTCCTCAAGATACCAGTTCCGGACGCGGCTAAAGTCACATCCATGGGCGTCCTTCGGCTGCAGGTTTAAGTGCTCAAAGATGTACTCGACATGCTCCCAGTTCTGCATCAGGAGAGCATCGGCCTGGTCGACAACCACCATCTCGATGGAGCTGAGAAAGTCGTAATCAACCTTCTTGTCTTCTTCTGAGCCGATAGCCATTCGCAGGCCCAAGGGACTGGCAAAGAGGATATCGGAGTTGTAAAACTGCGAAAAATACTTGACGGTCTTTCGCGTGAACTTCATGCCCAAGCGGAACATGTCGTCGTCGTTGCCTTCGAAGAGGTCACGGAAGTCCGCAGGCCTGTCGTCTCCAAACTTGGACTCCCTATCGAAATAGCTCTCGTCAAAGCGCTTGCGGTTTTCTTGCTGGTCCGGCTCGCACAGATCCCGGATCATGTTGATCATCCGGAGACATGAGTTGCGAGTTGGCACGAGGAAGAGAACCTTGGGACGTGTGAAGCCTTGATCTCGGAGCTCCAATTCAGCGTCGCTTCCTTCCTTGGCGAGCTTGTAGTTGTCTTTGATGACTCGATCTCGCGTTCTAGGGCATGTTAGTGATGAGATAGAGATGAACTGGGTACAAGACATACTTGAAGACGTGGTTCAAAGCATGGAGACAAGTAAGCTGCCTTAGTTGATCCGAGTTTCGAACTGTGCGATCACAGAGTAGTACATCGCGGTAGTCAAAGAGCAACGAGCTAAAGCCTCGGTGGACTTCCTCGAACGACCCAATCTTGCGGGATGCGATATCCTTCAGCTTCTGCTTCAGCTTGAGGCTGTCAAGCTCCGACACAGGCTTGGGAATCTCAGAGCCGGAATCGGAGTTGGAGTTGGGGTGCATGACGGTAGCTCTCCATGAATGCATCAGCGTTCGCTTCGTTGCCCACTCGCCTTTTTGCACAGCCTGGACCCGTTTTGCGACGAGGTCCTCGTCGGGATGCGCAAAGTGCATATCGAAGGGGTCTGTCGAGTCGCCCTCGTCTTCCGAGTCGTCTTCCGGTTGCTCCTCGACCACATCGTCCTCGGCCTCATCTTCCACGCGATCGAGGTCTTTTTGGCCGGACTCGTTGTCAGAGGAGGAACCATTTTCGTCGCCTTGCTTCGAAGACTCGCCATGGTCTAGTTTCCGGCGCTTGGCAGTTGGTGCGCTGCCTTCGTTCAGACTTTGTAGGAGAGCCATGTATGGGCGGGCGGCGGCATTGTCATCACCATCGTCGTCGTCGTCATCGTCCACAGAATCGACATCCTCCATGACCTCGTCCTCGGAGCCAGAATCGTCCTCAGAGCGGGAGCTCTCTGGGCTGAAGAAGATCAGCAAGTATTATATCGAAAAGAGAAAGGAAAAACTCAATCAAAATTCGAGAAACGTACTCATTGTCCGCAAGTCGAGCTCCATCGAACCGCCTGTTGGGTCCAAAGCGGCTGGTCGCTCGTCCTCTGCCGCCTCGGCCGCCTCGTCCACCTCGACCTCCTCTGCTGCCACCTCCTCTGCTACCACCTCGTCCGCCGGACCCACGGCCCCTGAAACCGCCTCCTCTCCCGCGAGGCGCCATTTAGTCCAATTCGAAATTCAAATAATCTTCAAGCGCACAGCGACGTGTACTTGGCGGCGTGGCGGCTCGGTGTCTCGGGATGGTATAAAAAAAAGTTGAAGCTTTCAGGCTCAGCCTTGCAGGTCAAGCCACAGGTTGGTGGGGTTTGGGTCGCTGTGCCGTTTTGCGCCACGCTTTGGCGGCTTATCGGGCTATCAGCTAATCTTAGTGCGCACAACCCCAGGCGGTCCCTCCAACCGCAAATCACAAAATCAGCAGCGAAAATTGGCGGAACAGCATCGCGAAGCGGCTTCGAGACTGGTCCCTCTTTTTCTTTGCCCCCCTCTTGCCGCCGCATTTCTCGTCGAAAACACCTCCTATCTCTCTCCAGCCTCATCACTTCCCAGCTGTACGCGACAAATCCTCCCCCGTACTGCCCAGCATGGCTGCCGATACTGAGAGCTTCATCCACCTTTCGCGCCCTTTGGCGCCGAACACGGTCGGGCTCCAGACTAACCTTGCCCCGCTCACCGTCAACATCCAGCCTCAGGTACGTTTGCGTGGGCCCCTTCGAAAACTCGAAAATAATCCAAAGACAACTTCAAAGACGACTCTAAACAGAGGCCATCTCGGCTGACATGATACTATTCTCTCTCTTCTAGGCTGTCCTTTCTATCCTCGACCACGCCGTTCGACGAGACATCCGAGACACGCAGTCCACCCGAGTCATCGGCGCCCTCGTTGGCACACGTTCCGAAGATGGCACCGAAGTCGAAGTCCGCTCGTGCTTCGCCATCCCCCACACTGAGGAGGAAGATCAGGTCGAGGTCGATGTCGAGTACCAGAAGAACATGCTTGCCCTGACCCTCAAGGCCAACCCCCGCGAGGCCCTGCTCGGCTGGTACACCACCTCCCACGAGCTCAACAGCTTCAGCGCCCTCATCCAGAACTTCTTCGGAAGCCCCGACACCGGCACCTTCCCTCACCCTGCCGTCCACATGACTATCTCCACCGAGCCTGGCGAGGATATCCAGACCCGATGCTACATCAGCGCCCCCGTGGCCGTCAACGCCGAGCGAGCCGCCGAGAGCTGCCTGTTCATCCAGGTTCCCCACAAGCTCCTCTACGGCGACGCTGACCGAAGTGCCCTCGAGACCATCGCCAGCGCAAAGGACTCCGAAACGAGGACAGCTCCCCTCGTTTCCGACATCGAGGGTCTCGGCCGCTCCATTGAGCAGACCATTAGCCTGCTGGACCGAGCCAGCGAGTGGATCAACGGCGTCCTGGACGAGGACGAGGAGCCCAACAACGCCATCGGCCAGTACCTCATAAACGCCCTGTCCCTGGCCCCCAAGGTCGACCCCTCCCAGATCGAGTCCGACTTTAACAACCACATCCAGGACGTTCTCATGGTTAGTTACCTAGCGAACACCATCCGCACCCAGATCGACCTATCCCAGCGACTGGCCGTTGCCAACTTGACCGCCCCTGAAAAGGACGGTGAGGGCAAGTCCGACGAGAAGGGCGGCAACCAGCGTGGAGGCAAGCGAGGAGGACGAGGTGGTGGTCGGGGCGGTGGCCAGCGGGGAGAGCCCCGCGAGCCCCGCGAACCTCGCGAACCTCGCGAGCCCCGTGAGCCTGTAGAGTAGGAAGATTGTGTGGAATTTTGATGACGCAGGGCCAGGGAGAAGGGCAATCCCGACTGGAAAACAGTTAAGGGTAATCCCCTGGCAGGCATGTGAGACGAGGCATGGGTATTGTATTCCAATAAAATCATGGCGTTGTGGTAGGCTTGAGAATTCTGGCACTCCGGGCCATAGAAATGAATTCAATCGTCACATAAAAATCATCACACTGGGACTCACGAGAATTACGTCACAATTGTATTTGACTCATCTAGTAACTAGGCCTTGACCTTGTAAAAATTCATTTCATCCATCCTGTCCACCAGTAACGCCAAGATGCTAATTATGCCGTGTACGCCTGTTTCGGGCCGCCTGTCCTGAACACTCACTATCTGATGCTCTCATATTCCAGTAGCTGGCTTCTGCGGAAGCGTTGCCGGGTTGCCGTACGTGGGGAGATGAGTAAAGGGCTGACTAGGCCCTTGAGGAACATTCGGGCGATTCGGGATATGCGCTGGGAGGGTTTGCGGGAGGGATGGTGCTGCCATATGTGGGAGATTTTGCAGCATAGGTGGCGGTCCGTGGGGAATATGAGCCACATTGACACGCTGGGGGGAATGGTACGACGGCATCGAGTTGCTAGATCCTTGCCGGGCCATGCCGTATCCGCCTCCATATGGCTGTGGCATTGGCTGCTGGTAGCCGGGATATGCCAAGTGAGGTGACCCGACCTGGGGACTGCCATGGTGAGATCCTGGAGCTGTGAACGGAGGCTGAGGTGGGACCTGAGCCATGCTATTCCCGCCAGGTACAAACGACTGCGTCTTGGGGTTGAAGGCGTGGTTTCGATTGTAGCTACCTGGGATGGGGTGCTGACTCTTCGGATCATTCGGATTGACATGCGCCGGGAGTTGACCATATGCATAGGGAATTCCTAGATGTCCTTGCGGACCACTTGGAGGACCTCCTAGAGGACCAGCCGGAGGTCCAATGGGGCCAACAGGGCCAACAGGGCCAACAGGGCCAACCGGAGGACCGACCGGGGGACCAACCGGAGCAGGAGCTCTTGCCTGGAACTGGGCCGGGGTGAAACCAGGTTGCCAGGTTTGTTGTGGAGCGGTTGGGGGGACTGGAGCGCCATACGTTGCCATAGGGCTTCCTCCAGCGGGATACCGGGGTTGGCTGGGTTGGGGTTGATACTTAAGAGGAGGGTTAACAGCTTGAACAACTTGGGGTGAAGAGTGAATCCTTACAGGAGACATGGAGTATTGAGGATACGGCTGATTTGGCATCATGCCGGCCATGTTAGAATACACGGGAGGTTGTTGAGCATAGACCGGAGCCATCTGGCCTTGGTACCCGGGGGCGGGAGCTTGGGCATTGTATTGAGGATTCGACGGCGGCGCAAACTGAGGCTGAGGTACCCAGGTCTGTTGCTGAGGACCCCAGTACGGTGTGTATTGATGGCGAGAATCAAAGCTGTCCGAGTCGTCGCGCCTCTGCTTGCTGCTTTTACCCCTTTTCCCCAAATTGGACTTATCTTTGGCAGATGTGGAACTTGTCCTAGAAACGTCGTTGTCGCCATCATTTTCTGAAGAATATAGGTTAGTAACTTGAGTGCATGTTAGACGGTTGCAACACTTACCAGTCACACTCTCCTCCGAGCTCCCGAAGATGCGCTCACGCGCTTGCTTGTACATTTCCTCACGTTTCTCTCTCGTTAACCTATCATTGGTCAGCATTCGATTTTGTTTGATTCAAGGACGGCGAACTTACTTCTGACTTGCTAGGGTTGACTTGTCTTTCGAGTCGCTTCCGTTTTCGGACGTTCCCTTGGACAGACCGGCACTGAAGCCGCCCTCACTGTCCTCTCCACGACGCATGATCTTCATAGGCAAAATCGCAGGGGGAGGGGTGCTGCTGCTCAAGGTGTTTGGGTTCGGGTTGATGAGGGCTAAAGAGACTGGAACGCGACAAAATGGTGTTCTAAAAATGCGTACGGATCCAACATGAGGCTCATATGAATGTGTCATGTGGTAATAATCAGCCAACTTGTGAGTTAACATCCTGCAGAACGAGTTGGACGGGGGAAGATCCATGTATGGTTCTCTATGGAGGGGATTAGTACATGGTTGCTGAGGTAGAGTATGTGGACGAACTTGGAATCTTGGACAAAGTCGATGAGCTCTTTTTCCAATCGCAGAAGAAATAGTCTGTCTTTCGGTGAGGTCATCGCCTCAAGAAGCTTCTCGTCTGGTGCTTGTCGGTAAATGACATTTAGGGCATCTGAGGAACCTGCAACGCCCAAAGGCATTGCGGGGTTCCCGCCTGGGGGCTGCTCAGAGGATGAGCTTTGAGGAGTGAGAACACCCTGGGCAGCGGACCCTGTGACAACCTGTGGCAGTCTTCGCTCAGGGATGTCGCCTAGAGGGATGCCTCGAGCTCTTGCTGCAACCTCTGAACCCATTCGCGAACCGGCGACGAGCGACCCGCGGACTGAGAGAGCATCGTCATCTTCTGCCGCGGCCTTTACACTGGCGCTATCGTCTGGTCGAAGAGATTCCTTCTCATCCAGCGCAAAAGTCGTCCCCGAAGTGATGCTCTTTCCATCGAGACTGGGAGGTTTGGTGCCGAGGTCGGAACTTGAATCCGCCCTTTGAGAATCGTCCGAGCCACTGTCCCTACCAGTAGCGGCGCTGATCCTCTCCGGGGCCAGCGAACCGCTACCATTGACCACAAGGCTTGGAGCTTTCGAACCAAGGCTTATATCGTGAAGCGAGTCCGTTATGTTATCCACCGTGCTACGTCTCGAGATATTCCTAGGCTGTGACGATATGAGTTGGGGGAACGGAGCCTTTACAGGCCCGCCATTGGCAACGACGGGCCCCGCCGACGTAGGTTGTGTGGTCAGACTCATTGGCTGCTCTTTGAAAGGCGCAGCAATGCGGCGGATGGAGGGCGTCGACGCGGTATCTTTGGAGATGGATGCAGCAACCTGGAGACGAGCAAGGGTCAGCAACGTGCGTGTGAGTGCAGGGACTCTGGGTTAAGGAGGAGAAACCAGAGTCAAGGGGTTGAGATGATTGCTACCTTTGCAAATGAAGGCTTCGTAAGATCAGGAGACACGTGGGCCGTGGCCATGATGGACAGCGAACGGGTATATGAGCCAGCGAGACAGACAGTCGATGAGGCCAAGGGTATGCAGACAGCGAACTAAAGCTGCCAACGACCAAGGGCGAAGTAATGGTGCGGCAGTGACGACAAGGCGGCAGGGCTGGAAGGGACAGGACCGGAAATCAAGAGGCAGAATCAATGGAGGCGGACCAGCAGAAAGAAAACGGAGTACCGGTGCTCATCGTCGTGACGGGAAGATCATTGTTCTCCGGATAACGGGGTGATTCTGTTGAACGAGGAGAGTGCTTCGTTTTGTCTGACGGCTGGATTCCGCTGTTACTGTGTTTAGGTCTGATTTGAGGAGCTGGTTGAGCTGGCTGCTGAGATGGAGGATTTAGAGGTCAGGGTCGAGGCGAGGAGGGCCTGTCCGGTGACTATACGCGCGGGTCAGACGACGACGGACGCAGAGGGTATCGGTTTGCGCGCAAACGAAGGACGAGAAGCGACGGCAAGAGACGGAGGGGGCGCACGAGGTGGCCAGGCGATGACGGAGGAACAGAGGGGGAGCGCCAGGACGAGGTTGTCGTTGTCACAAGACAAGGACTCTGGTTGTGGACGGTCGAGGGCCCAGTGGAGGGGGGTGCGGGAAGAAAATTATGGGCGGGACAGGGACGACAGGATGGAGACTTACAGTGGGATGTAGCGGGTCAGACTGTTATTTCTAAGGTTAGGCCGGCCAAAAATTCGTTGTCTCTTTCTGTGTCTCGCTGTCTCCGCTGCTGGGTTGAGGGGGCTGACTGGAGATGATGCACTGGCTAAGGGGATGCAAAGGGGGTAGGGCTGGTTGCACACGTGGCGGCCGTTAAAATTGAACAAAAGTGAGAATCAAGGAGGGCGTTGGGTGACAATGACAACGACAGCGACATTGACGATGGGTCTTTGGTCGATCGTTTGGAGTTGCCTTGCAATTCTGATTACCTAGTTGCAGCGCAGTGTGCTGTGTCAAGTGTCAGCGACAGAGTTATGCCATCGCCCGACAGACCAGCTGATCCAAAAATGACCTAGTTCCGGCAGATTCCTCAGCCTCTCCCAAACTCCCACCGCCAGAGGGTGTGGCGGGTGTGCTTAGGTAAGGCCTCACTTGCACCCGAAAGGCCCAAATTGCACAGTAAAATCACCAACCCAAAAGGTCACCGCCTGACAGCCTGTCGCTCCAGCCTCACACCAACTGAATTAGGCTGTCTCCCGCTGCCACCACGGTCGTCTAGGACTCTGGTGGTAAGGCAAGTTCGGGCCCACGGGCGACTTCTTCAGTGGCAAAATAAAAGCCATGCCAGTCTGCCAAGGCGCATTCATTTTTCAACCAGAATTCGCCTCGACACATCTTTCGGCTGCTCGGCGCACAATCCAGTTGGCTCAAATGGCCGTGTTTTCTCGCTTCTCACCGGTTGGCCTCTTTCGGCCTGTTCCCTGACAAGGAAGCTTGACCGACTCCATGAAGGCCGTTGCAAAAACTCTTTCTGCACTGTACAATCACGTGATACGCTCATACAGCCTGCAAGGTCCATCCAACTCCTTGGTCGTCTGCATCGTCGCAACGACGAAAGCCGAAGACTGATTGGGACCTGTTGGCAGCTCAAACCGCGACGACCAATGAAAAGTGACCCACGGCCCTGATTGGTCTTAATTGTTAACAGCTCTTTCGTCTCGTACTGCCCAACTGTCGCCACAAATTATCCCGACGCCATCACCACATGCCCGTGTTCTCAGTGTTTATTACAACCACCAGACAAAAACAAGAACAACAACATGTTCAATCATAGAGGCCGAGGCGGACCGTCCCGTTCCACGCCGGCAAACGTCCAGTGCCAAAAATGTTTGAAGAGAGATGAGTGACCTAGGACCAACTGGTTTATTGTTTAACGGTACTGACTGTCATGGAACGCCACTACTCTTATGAATGCAAGGCCTCTGCCCAGGATCGCCCCTACGTGTCCCGACCTTCTCGTTCCCAACAGCTTCGGAACCCTAAGCTCGTTCCAAAACTCACCAATGATTCTCCTAACCCACTGGAGAGGAAGTAAGTTGTATCAAACTTAGGTTTCGTTTACTTGTATTAACTGGCATGGTAGGGAAGGAATTGCAAATGAGCAGCTTGCTAAAGCGGAGGCCGAACGGGCTCGGAAGCGGGAGCGCGAGGAGCGCGACGACGAGTTGATCGAGTCGTCTTCAAAGCGCCAGAGATCAGTCTCTTCGCATTCCGTGTCAACTATTTCGACTGGAGCCTCTAGATCCCCTTCGCCCCCCAGGAGAAACGCCAGATCACCCAGTCCCCAGCGGCGTGACGAGAGTCCCCGTTCAGAGACGAATGTGGGCTTGCGAGAACGTCGTCGGGATCACAGCAGGAGTCGCAGCCGCAGCCTTGAGCGTCAACCGCCGCAGAAGCGCCCAATGTCACGCGACAGCCGCTCCTCTGACCCGGATAACCAAGAGAGATCTTACCGGGCTCGTGATGCAGCGCCTCGATACCCCGAACGCGACGATGCACCACCCCCTAGGAATTCGCGTAAAGACTCGTTGGGATCCAAAGGCTCATTTGACTCGAGAAACCAGCATGCCCGTGAGTCGAGGTCGCCGGAGCCAAGGGCGAGACAGAATCGTTGGCCGGAACAGCACAATTCGGGGTCAGGACGCGACCAAGGTCCGCGTGGACGGGACTATGGAAACGCGCCCCCTTCGAGGGGGCCGCCCCGGGAGGAACGCGCTCGAGAGCGAAGCCTGAGCCCTTTCAGTCAACGGTTAGCCTTGACCAAATCGCTCAACTATGGGGGAAAATAGATAGATGGGTATCAATGTAAACTTAGTATCAACCGTGGTGCGCAAGGCGCCGGCACCCAAATTCGCTGAAGGAAAAAGAAAAAGAAAAAGGCCAACGTACAAGGCGTATCCTTCAAGCATCTAGAGCTGCATCCTCTTCCCGTTCTCGTCGCTCTTCCTCCTCCTCTTCCTTCTCCCTAACTCTGAGTCCCTCTACCAGCGCTACACCATCCATGCCCACGGCCTCTCCGTCGCTCTGTCCACCTTCCACCGCCTTGGACTTTGCCGCCGCGTTTTGCGCGCCAATGATGCGATCTCGAACCAGTCGCGCAATGGCATTGTCGGTCCGGACGTTCAGAGTCTCCATTTTCTTGTCCAGCTCTCTTTTCAGGTCCCAATTCGGCTTCTTCGGTTGTAGCTTAAACAGATCGATCCCCTTGTCGTCCTGCGCCTCCTCGGCAGCTTTCTGTCGAACTTGAGCCTCGAGCTCTGCGGCCTGCTCCTCGAGCGTCTGCTTCTCGAGGCCCAGGGTCGGGGGAGCCTCAAAACCGAGCTTCGGCCCTCGAGTCTCGTGGTCGTAATTGCGGCCGGAGACGTGCAGCCTGGAGACATCGGGCTCTACGGGGGGCGAAGCGGATCGCTCCGACTCGGGCGCAACGATTTCGTCGGTAGGTTGCTTTCGCTTGAGGTTCTTAAGCTTGGCGAGACGGGCTTTTCGGTCGTCCGATGCGGCGCCGAGGCCGAGGTGAGAGGAGGACATGACGCGAAGGAGGAATGGGTAGCAGCAACCCGTGAATGGAGCGTCCAAGCTGCTTCAATGCGTTGGTCTTCGTGTTGGAAGTTGGAGATGTGGAAGTTTTGGCGGGGTGGACAACAAAGTTGCTGGAACTCCAGGTAGGCTGGGAGCAGAGGTAGGCTGGATGGATCCTGACACAGGCAGCAGAGCCGCTGCAGGGCCAAGCCAAGCGCCACTAAAACATCCGGGGCTAAGCCTGCCCCTGCTAAAATAGTTGAGGCCGTCTCTGTCTGCAGCACGTCGGAAAACCCTCCCAGAAATTGTCCAACAACTCCAACAACTCCAGCAATCTCGCGCACGCCAGTCCTCGCATCGCGACGACTCTTTCCGATCCCACCGTGCGATCATAAACCGCCGTGCGGTCATAATGCAGACCGTTGACCCCGAGTTGATGCCGATCCGGGGGAAATGCCAGTGGCTCACATGTACGGCGCCTGGTGCTCGAGGCTCGAGTCCTCCATGAACCTGGCCTGGACTCAACGAGCAGCCTTACTCGCCCTGCGACGGGACCGAGCACGAATTGGGACGATTTTAACGAGATCATACCATGCGCCGTCGAAACCACATACTTCGACCCAGCAGCCTCTGATATTACCCGTCAAGGATGTACTAGGAAGCCCTGAGCTAGATCATCAATCTCTCGGGCTTGAATTGCCGGGACGCAAGCGCAACCCGAAAATCCACGAATACCACGTCAACAAACACCAACAAAAGAAGACTTCGATGGCGAATGACAGAGCCGGGAAGACTGTATCGAGCTTACCACAAGGACGAAAACCAACTTTTGCCGAGGGTGTTACTCAGCGTCGCGCAGCTGTCACCAAACGCAAGATTCTAGAGAGGCAGACGAAAAAGGTAGAGTCCCAACAATGGGACTATATACAACAGCAATGCCCCCCCGAGGAGTGGGCGGCTGCTAAGCGGCAATTCGATTTCTGGAAGCGGCAAATGGACAACGTCATGGCACCAATGGACCTTGGCTCCTTGTCCTGGCGCGACGACGGCAAATGGCTGTTTGAGCTCGACGATACATCCGGTATGCGCAAGGCATGGGAAGAGCTCGACGTTGAGTCTCGGACTCAACAATGGCCTACCGTGATGCTGTCAACTCTTCATAATAGTCCCCACAAGGTTTGCCAGGTCCTTGAAGCTACTTTGAACCCAACACCTCCAGGGTTTGCCATCTCAGACGTTTTGTCCTACTACTCCAAAACGCTCCAGCTAGAGAAGTGTAGCAGTCAGCGGGATCGATACTCCAAAGCTGACGAAATTGTGGAGCTGGTTGCAAAGGTTGTCGTGGATCTACCGGTCAACCATGTCACGTTGCGCCAGGAAACTCTCGGTATACTCGGCAGGAAGCTTCCCAGCGGCCAAGCAGCGGAGTTATACGAGATTCTGGTGCAAGCCGGCTTGACGCTGAAGAAAAATACACAACTACATTACGCTGGCGCTCTAGCGAAGAGCAGCGCTCACAAGAGAACGGCATTTTGGATCTTGCAGGACATTGCCAAGAACGGTGCGGATCTGAACGACCCATCCGTTGCCAGCGTCATCACGACGTTGCTACATACTAAACTTGGCGGTGAAGGCTGGCTCAGTTCGGGGGAGAGCTCCTTTTCTCCTCAGCGAGCCATGGAATTCTTCCTCGAGCATGGTTACTCTCCCAACCTCGTTAGCTTCACCGCTCTTGTCGATTCCCTTTGCAAGCAGGGGGACATTGCAGAAGCAATTAGGTTACCTCTGCTTCTCGCAGAGAACGGTGCCAAGCTGGACGAGCGGTGCTACGCTACGGTGTTCAGGGGTGCCAAAAATAGCCTCCAGGCGTCAAATGTGCGCAAGGCACTGGACGTGGCTAAAGCGGCAAACGCCCCTTATATCGACGTGCTCAACAACATGCTTCACTCCATCTTCTACTTTGCGGAGACTGAGTGTCGCGAAAAGAAGCATCCCGCTCCCTGGGTCCTCCCCCTCTTCACACCGATGCTTAAGATTTACGCAAAGAAGTTTGATCTTAAACCGCTGCAATGGTTAGTGCCAGACGCTTTGCCCCTCATCCTAGAGCAAGATCACGAGGATGGTCCTGAGAAGTTCAGGATCGGCCCTCGGAGGGAGTGGGAATTCAAGCACACAATTATGCCGGTCGTGGACGAGTTTTTCGAGGCGGGCGACGGCGCCAAACAAACGCCAGACTCGACTACCCTGACTATCATGCTGCGTGCATACATCAAAAGCCTAAACCGGCCGTATGACATTATGTCGTTTTACACCTTCTTCAAGACGCGGCTGGAGGAGCGCGACACAGGGAAGAACTGGGCGGCCGACTTGGCCAAGGAACAGGGGAGTGTGTTCCACGACACGCTTATCTTGGCCATGCTAGAGCGTCGGCCGCTATTGCGGCCAGCACTGCAAGTCTTTGGTGACATGTTAAGGGACTCAATGCGGCCCAAGGCAAACGAAGACGGCAAGGAGGAGTTAGCGGGCGCGGAAGAGCCTGCAATGCATCCAGCGCCCACTCTCTTCACGTTCAGCATCCTGATTCACGGCCTAATGAGGCGCGGTGAAAAGATGTTGGCGGAGCAAGTGCTCCAAGTCATGCGCGATCACAATATCGAGCCCAACATTGTGACTTGGAACACGTTGGTCAAGGGCCACGCCATGATGCAAAACCTGTCTCAGACGGTGGGCGCCCTACAAGACCTAGAAGCGGCAGGCTTCAAGCCAGACACGCACACGTTCCGGGCGTTTGCTAAGCTGACGGATCAGACGCGAGCCCTCGAGATGATGGAGAAGATTATTGACGCGAACAAAAAACGGCTGGAGTTGGATCAGTCTCGGTAAGGCTGGAGAGACGGGGCACGCCATCCCCCTTACACTGGGAAGAAGCAACTAGGTATCCAGCTTGGGCTGCCAGCATGAAGCGGGCGTAACAGGAGGCGTCTGGTATATCCATGTACATGACAACGCTCGTCACATCTCACAACGGCACATGCCGGCACTGTACACTACGGGGATAGACGTGGCGGGCAGCCCAGTTATAGCGGCGAATATGAAGGGCTTTTTCACACAACACAGTAAAGACACGGCTTACATTTTGCCCCCAGACCTCGCCAAGATCCTGTGACGCAAAATACAAAGGCTGACCTTGCGCTTTGGCCCAGTACCGAAGAGTCGGGACATGGTATGAGAGGCTCATGGATGGGGGCATGACGAGCTACGGCAGACTATTAATTGTTTGGTGTCAGCTCGCAAGCCCTCAGGGCGTAAAAGCCGTCCCAGCCAACAACCCAACAAGCAAACCTTCCCCGCATCCCCAGTCTTTTCTTTTTCGGTCTCCGGGTAGCGTTCTCGCGGGTCTTTCCAGTTCAGTATCTTTGGGTAGCGCTGCTTTGGTGGTTGTTCTAATAAACAACGAAGCGCCCTTTTCCATGTTTCACACATACACACACAACAGGAAACACATCTCGGCCTCTCAAGAAGCTGCTCAAGTTCTTCTGCTTCCCCCTTGTTTCCATGCAACGCACTGCGACTACGGCAACTGCTCAACCCGCGATAGGATCGGGCGAATCATAATCGAGCGAACCAGGCCATCCACTATCCGCCAGCGCCGTGTCAGCACTGCAGGTACTCTTCGCTGGCCGGGGTCGTACTTCTTCCACTCTCGCAGGTCGGCTGGCTACAGGGCATATCAGCACTGCTGCCGCAAGTCCACCGCTTCTGTTCTAGTCTTATTTCGACTATACCCGACGCCATATCTCCCAAACCCGGAGCGCTGATTCTGCCGGCCGTTTATACGGAGCCAGTTTGGATTGCAATTCCCGGCCGCCTGCCGTTTCGGCCCCGGTGCTTACAAGCCGCCAGTCCACCATAGCGGTTGTTTATATTTCCTCCTTGTTCAATTGCCCTAATTCAGGAGTCTCTTTCTTGGGAAACCCTCTTCACTCTCTCCACCATGCCGCCGCCCGGGCCGGAGCTCGCCGCCTTCACCACCGTCTTCCGCGCGGCCGACTCGCACCGGATCAAGCGCAACCGCCAGCCCGTCTCGTGCACGGCGTGCCAGCGCCGCAAGACAAAGTGTGACCGCCAGAAGCCGTGCGGCTCCTGCGAGAAGCGAAGCGATGCGGCTGCGTGCCGCTTCGGCCCCGCCACGGGCCCGGCCGGCCGGCTGGAGGTCCAGGCGAGGCTGGCTAAGCTCGAGGAGATGGTCAAGGATCTTGCTACGTCGGGCTCGGGTCCAGGTCCGGGTCCGGGTCCGAGTTTGCTGCCCGGGGCCGGAGACGGAGATGGAGACGGCGGGGACCTCGTTAAGCCCCGACTCGGACGGCCGACCGGACTCCCAGGGCTGGGCGACGACGCCGAAGTCGACTATCACGGCGCCACGTCGTGGTCGGCCCTGGTTGAGAGCATCCACGATATCCAAAACGTCCTAAGTGCCGAGGACGACGAAGAGGATATGCCGCCCCTTCCAGAGGAGTTTGCAGACCTGCCTCTCCCTGACATCTTCCTCGGCGACATAGCGCCGCTCAGCATGAAAGAAGTCCTCGACTCCCTCCCATCCAGGACGGATGCCGAGAAGCTCGTGACCATCTACTTCAATGCCAAGTTCCTTGCTGTGCCTTTTGTCCACGCGCACCACTTCCGGCGGCGCTACGAGGCTTTCTGGGACAAGCCCGAGTCAGTCAGCTTCCTCTGGCTGAGCATCATGTTCTCCATCCTCAGTATCGGCGCCATGATCGCCAAGGTCAAAGGTCTCGTCGGACCGAAGCTGCTCTCGGTGGCCTCACCGCGCTTCTACATGGTGCGCTCGGCGCAATGCCTCATGACCGGCCAGTACCTCCAGGCCAAGGCCTTCTCCGTCGAGGCCCTTATGACTTTCGCCCACTCGCGCAACGTGCAGAAGGAGGACTCGGATCCCACCATATGGGCCTATTACGGGCTCGCCGTCCGCCTAGCCCAACGCCGTGGCTACCACCTGGATGCGGCCAAGGTGTCGCCCAATATCACGCCCTTTGAGGCCGAGATGCGTCGCCGCACCTGGTTCATGATCCAGTCGTCAGACCTGCTTTTCTCGTTCCAGCTCGGCATGCCGCCCATGATCTACCAGGAGGTTTGTAGTGCCGACCACCCGAGTAACCTCACCGACGACGACTTCGACGAGGACACCGAGCTGCCGCTTTCTCGTCCGTCCACGGATCCGACGCCGCTGCTTGCCTGGCGCATCAAGTCGTTCCTCTGCCGCATCACCAGGCGCGTTATGCGTCACGCCCTCTCCGTTGAGCCCGCACCATACGAGCAGACCATGGGCCTCAACGCTGAGCTCGAGGCCTTCTACGAGACGGTCCCGCCGTGCTACCGCATCCGCGCCATCCGCAGCACCTCCTTCAGCGACGAGGGCTACACCATCATGCACCGCCTGATCCTCGAGCTCATGTACCGCAAGACGCTCTGCGTGCTGCACCGCAACTATCTCAGCGTCGACAAGGACGAGGTCAGGTATCGGGCGTCTCGCGATATCTGCCGCGATGCAGCCATGCGCATCCTCAACCTGCATCTCGAGTTCGACCAGGAGATTCGGCCCGGCGGGAGGATGTACGAGGACCGCTTCATGGTGTCGAGCCTAACGCTACATGACTTCCTCGTCGCCGCCATGGTCATCTGTCTGGATCTCAGCGAGTCCACCGATATCAAGTAAGCCAAACCTGCCCGCTTTTCCTCCCTCCCTCACCAAGGAGAACAGCCCTTTTGCTTACATCCCCTTCTCATCGCCAGCCTCTACGACCGCCAGCACCGCGTCCACATCCTCCAGCGCGCCCACGCCATTTGGACAGAGCGCGGGGCCAAGTCGCAGGACGCCCGGCACGCCTCCAAGGTGCTCGCCGCCATCCTCAACAAGGTCGAGACGCCGCCGGCTGCCGACACGACCTTCTCCAACGGCTCCACCCTCGTCGCCGGCGACACCCCCGGCATGGGCGACGCGTACGCACCGCCCGACCTGTCCCCGATGCAGATCACCGACTATCCCGTCAACTTCGACGAGCTCCTCCCGCTCGAGAGCTTCTTTGGGGCTACCGAGGGACTGGACTGGGTACGTTTGCAAATCCCAACACCCCCCTCCCCCTGGGCCCTAATCTCTCGTACTATTTTTAGCTTTGTAAATCAGGTTGCTAACCGGAGCCTTTTTAGAACTCCATCGATCAATACCTCCGCCACGGGGGCGCGGATGAAACAAGGTGGGACCAGCTCTTCCCTGACACAACGACGCCATGACGAAACACACTCGTCTCATGTTCTAGTGTGCTGGCTATTTGTTCTTTGTTGGCTTCGTTTCGGCGTCTTTTGGCTAGGTCTTGGGAATGATAATTAGTAGTGTGTTGTAGTACAGGTGATGGCACCATTGCTGGCCATTGCTTTGCTCCTCTTGGACACCAACGAGGTGGGACTTGTAGAGAAGTTGCCTGGTTTTAGTTTTTCTTTCTTTTTTATTTCCATGCAATGTCATTGACCAGGGACTGGCCTTCTACTAGGGTACTTCCGAATAGACTGCGGCCGAAATAGCACTCGCATGGCGCGTTGCCGACAGACTTGGCCTGGTTGGTCCACTCATGGAGCAGCCTTAGGATTGATGGAGCTAGTGTTATAATAATATCTCTTGATATAGTGTCTTCTTGCTGACTTTGGTGTTAAACTGCAGCCTCTACCTGTCCTTGCCCGCTCGGCGTTCTAAGATGCGAGAACAACCTCAGCATTCAATATTCATTTTCTCTACTTCTTCACGAATTTTTTGAGACCCAGGTCGCTGCATCTCTTGCTCCAACATGTTGGCAATGCGACGTAGCCAAATGACTTCATGCTGATTGAGTCCTTTTCCGATTGTTCGTGGCGATGAGAGACAATTCTGAATCTGTTGTTTGTGCTCAAGTGTATCGAGGGATTCTCAGAGAGTTGCCATAGCCTTCCATTTAGGAGCAGGTTGATCTAGCGCGAGAAATGTCTTGACTTCTTTCATAATTTGGAGAATTGCCTTTGGAGGCTGGCCTATGGTATAGTATTAACTGGGATGCATCTAATTATGAGTTAGAATTAGAGACTGACTTGATTTATTAGCTGGCATAGTGAGAGACGTGAGTGATGCAGAAGTGAGAGAAGTGAGTAATGCAGAATTGAGAGAATTGGGCGATGCGCAGGAGAAGTTGGGTACCTATAAAAGAACTCGAAGCCTGGTGGTGGTGCTGGAGATGGTGGGAGTGGGAGCAAAAGTGGTGCAAGGACGGGAAGATTGCCGTCATTGTATACCGCCTTTAAGATTTTGTGCGTTCAAATTAATCGGCTTTTCAATAAATCATTATGATTGATTCGAGCCACAGGAGGTGAACTGCATTGGAGCATTGGTGTATACATTCTGTGTGTGTTCATTCTCTTGGCTCGATTTACAGTGGTGAACCTACACTTTACCTTAGGCTTTAGGCAAGTGGGTGCTTCAGCATCCGCATCTCCCCTACTTAAGCCAAGTTGCACAACCTCAACCTGACAACAGCAACGCTTCTAGCCATGGCGCAGTCAAATTCATGTCAATCCCTTGAGAGTCTCCCACCGGAGGTCCTTGATGCAATAGGGTCATATCGAGATGGATAACGCGAGCCCAAAGTGTAGGGACCCTTACCTTTTGGTGCGTTCGTAATCGTCACAGGTCATTTGTTGATTCCGCGAGCCTGGACAGCGTAACTCGAGCCTCGAAGCAGTTCCGTGAATTCTTCGCCTCGAACCGCTTCAAGGAAGTGCGGTTCGAGGACACGCAAACACGTCTTTCCCTGATGCTGAGGGCATTCCTCGTTCTGAAACGGGACGAGGACATGAACACTATGCGCAGATCCATTCGGTGGGCTCCTATTCTTTCGTTTATCCTGTACCTTGTCAAGCAGACACTGACTTTACTCTCTCAGGGCCGCTACAATTGCTTTGAGGACGACAGCACCTGTAGCGGATTGGTCAAAGGCAGGCGATTACCCTGCCGTCAACGACGAAGTGGATAACGCACTTGCTACTCGCATTGTCGACTCTCTTTCGCGAATGATTTTCGTCAAAAGTGTTACTCTGGACGTCACGTCGTTCTCTTCTCAACAAATTCACGATTTCAACACACTTCTAGCATCAACTCGCAAGTGGGATACCGTCGACGCTCTAAGAATCAACGGTCCAGCCAGTGTCGTCCAAGCCGTCCTCCAACAATGTGATACCAAGAAGCTTACGTCGGTTCATCTCTATAAGTGGCTTGGCTCCGTCGAGTATGATGCAGTCAGAAACATGTATGAAGAATCTGGTCGTCGTGAAGAGGGTTTTCTTTCTCCTCCTCATCGCCTTGGAAAACTTCATCTTTTCTATGACTCCCCAAATCTATGTCTTCCGAACGAGACGCCTTCCCTTAGGATGAACGTAGTCTCCACCATCGTCAAAGACTTTCCAGACCTTCGTTGGCTTATTCTTTCCGAAAAGTCATTGCACGTATGCAGACCCATGAATTCGCCCGAAGACACACAGGAATTGGTAAATGATTCGTCGTTTCCCTTTCGACGGTGATCCGTCGATCATTCACATGTGCGGACTTGCAGATCCAAGCTCACTCTAATGTACTAGAATGACAAAATCACGAAATTGGCCACGGTTCTTGGCACGTCGAGTCTTACGCATTTTGCGTTTACTCTCTGCAGGAAACGACATGGCCACCATCTTGTGCGTGAAGACTGGGCTCTTCCAGATACCCCGACTTCACTCTCAGGTGAAGAACTCACTACATGGTAATGCGCCGTCATTCGTCGCATTAGCCAGAGTGCGCCTAATCTCGAGCAACTGGTCATTATGGACGAGTTTCATCACTATTATATTGGAACCAAAGTCGATGGGGAGCAGATGCGAGTAAGCCTTGAGACCGTTCAGGAATCCCAACGGTCCTCCAAGTTCCCTTGTGGACTTGCTTAGATGTGGGCTAGTTGTTGATAATTCATCTTAGCAGTCTTCTCTTTAAGCTGATGCATCACTCACCAGACCTAAAAAGGGATATTTACTCAATAACGATTGTTCCCAAGTATTCTTGCCAGTACACATTGCAGTAAAACACGCTACTGAGATCACGAGCTGCCTCTTTTTACGCGGAAATTGTGTGCCATTGGAGCGGAGCTTGACCTACCAGCCGTGACCACTCGCTTGCGTTGGATTCTGGCAGTGAATCACGCACACCCTTACCTGGAACACCTGGCGACACCTGGCGACACCTGGCGACACCTGACATGATGATCGTCAAGCGTTTTGTTTTGTTTTTGTTTATTTCTTAGAACTCCCCCGACTCTCGCCCTTTCTACCGTCATTCCATAACCACCACTCGTTTACGCGATGCCGACTCCTTGGAGACCAGATATCCTGGCAAAGCTAGGCATGCGGTCTTGGGAAGAGTTGGAAGAGCTTTCACAACAGAATCTCGAAAAATAATCCCAACAACGTGAAGCGGAAGCATCGAGGCTTTTTGAGCAAGCAGCGCCACCGCACCGTGGAAAGGTGAGTGACGCATTCCACCCCTATCCGTGAATAATTCACTGCTTATGACCCTTCTCACTTAGCCACGCAAAACTTCATCCCGGAGAACTTATGGCGAGCTTGGGCACTCTCCTGAACAGAGCAGCCAGAAAAAGGTAAGCATTCGTCCTACGTCGGGATCACCCAGAGCTCATGTCTTCTTCAGAGACGGGTGGATGAAGCGGCAAACGACGAGGCCCTAGAACCATGGACGCATGTTCCTAGCTGGCATATCCCAGAATGCCCACATGGCAAAACAATCCCAAGCATTGCAAAGGTTCCCTCATTCGAGTTCCTTTAGTCGTTCCTCGCTCGCTCCCACAAAGTCCTCCAGCCCGAAACTCTTCGTGTTTCTCCTGGTTCAAGACGCGCATGGCTAAGAGGAGGGGCCGCAGTAGACCGCAGTAGACCAAACAAAGCGCGGCCGCAGAGCAGCGGCCAATGGTGCATGAGGCCTCCCGGAATATCTTCACCGACTTGTGCGAGTCCACGGGCATGTTGATACTGCAAACACCGGGCGAAAAAAAGGACGACTGCGGGTCTGGGTTACATCAAAACAACAACATGGATATCTCACTACAGGCCTCCAGCCTGGTTTGTTTATCTCTCGTGAATCATGAGCACATGCAACAAATCCGCCAACCCATTCCTAATCCAGCCCGGCCACCCAGGATTACTTTATCGTCTACCTCCCAGAACCAGTTCCCACTCAAAGGAGCATCCGTTCCCTCTAACGAGGGGAGTCCCTCATTTCTCGCTGTCATAACCCATATACACATGTTACAACCAGATAATAATAAACAACACCTCAACTTTTGCAATATATGGTTTCTTTTTTTCTTTCTTTTTTGAAGCAGTTTCGGTCGGCAGATACTTGACATACCAGCTCGCCGAAACGGGGGCAAAGGATGTATACGACAGAATACGCTGGGGTATCATGACAGTAAATGAAATGGTGTCGCAAAGATTTGGCATTAAGATGCGATGCCGCGGAGAACACGCGCGGGGTTCCCGGCTACAATAGTAAAAGGAGGCACATCCTATCAGAGTCTGTTAATACTTGTCGTCTCAAGGCCAAGGCATCGTGCAAAACATACCTTTGTCACAATGGATCCGGCACCAACGGTGCTGCCCTTGCCAATAGTCCGTCCCGGGAGGATAATGGCACCTCCACCAATCCAGCAGTCTTGCTCAATGGTAATAGCTTTGCCAAGTTGGGGACCTTGTCCGCCTTGACGCTTCTTTGGGTCGATAGGCAGCGTGGCCGTGAAGATGCTGACATTCGGGCCAATGACACAGTTGTCCCCAATCTTTACCTCGCAAACGTCATTGATGGTGCAGTTTCGTCCAATTACCACGTGGTGGCCAATGGCAATGTTGTAGCCATAGTCACAGGTAAACGGTGTCTCAACGGCGACATGTCTGCCCACACGGCCCACGTTAGTAACCGGGGAAGCTTCGGTGGGTGACACTCGGACAGGATCGCGAGGCTGCAGAATCTCAAGGAACAAACGGGCACGCTCTTCGGAAGACACGCCATTAGTTGGGGGCGTTGTCAAGTTGTTGAATCTCCAGCAGGCGGTAGTACAGCGCTCACGCTCGAGGCAGAGCTCCTTGTCAAAAGGATAGTAATGTCTGCCTGATAACATCTCCTCCTTCTGCGTCCTTCTCTGGGGAAATTGTGAGTGAGAGAGCGCCAGCTGAGCTGCAACCTGGACATTGGACGTCGGTGCCTGCGGGGGAGGCGCTGGGCTGTTCGTTCTCGTCGGATGAAGAATATTGATTTGGGGCAGTTGGTTCCCGGGATGAGGAGTGTCGGGTTCAGTTCTGCTGAGATCGTGCAACGGAGGCACACGCTGGTATTCCTTGGTCATCCTTTCGCCGAATGGTGGTGGTTGAGTGATGGCGCTGATAGGAGTAGGAAACACGTTCCCAGGAGTGTAGGGCAGGGCGGAGAGTTTGTTTTCAGGGCTCGTCACCGACGCGCTCGGGAGTGTTGACGCTGTTGGCCGGTCATCGTCGGTCACCAAAGGGCGGCCTTGTGGCGGGTCGATTCTCAAGGCCTGGCCGCGGTATGGCTGCGGGGGTTCCCGCTTGACGGGTTGGGTACCATACGGATTGTGCTGCGGCATCCCATATGCACCTGGAGGCACGTAGCTCGGGTCTTTGGACTCGAGAGGAACCGCGGAGGCCTTGTTATCGGGCTTTTGCCAGCCAGGGCCTCTTTGGGGTGGGTATCCAGCACACACAAAACTGCCGCGGAGACAGTTGCCGCCTGTATGAGCGAGCATCAGTATCGCATCCAAAATGTAACCTCGAATTTTGAAACTTACACTCGGGCTTCTGCTCGTCGCACTTCTTCTTTCGCTTGCGACACGTCAGACAACCGGTCTTGGTTCGGTTGCTAAAATTTCGCTTCCGCTTCTTAGGATCATGTTGCATGACGCCGTCTCGCCTATGCTCAGGCGTGTATTGGCCGCCATACAGATTGATGGACCGGTCGTCCATCTCGGGGCTGGTTTGGGGGTAGTCACCGTGATCCATCTGACCAGCAGCTCTTCGCAGCGCATCCCCAATCTGCTCTTCCGTCTGACCATGAGGCGTGGTAGCTGAGTTCTGCTGAGAGTCATAACTCCGGTCATCGCGCTGGTACCACCCATCCTTGTCCCGCTGCTCATCGCCATAGTGTCGGTAGTCTCGTTGAGGTGTTCCGTACCGCTCACGCTCGCGATCGCGCTCACGCTCACGGGGATCGGCCTGGTTGGGAGCTGCTGTCGTCTCTGGGGTACGTTCCTGGACTGGGCCATCCCGCCGCAGCTCTAACGAGTCCGAGCGCTTGCGCTTGTGAGAGCTTTCGACATCCGGATAACTTGGCGATTGAAATGCTGGTCGATCACTACTTTGGGCTGGCCTCTGGTTCGATGAGACGTCCGTGGTGGGCTGAGGCTGAGCTGGGGCCGTGCTGTTTGCGCGTTCTTCCGGGGCAGTGCTCTTCTCGGCGGGCACAGTGGGCGCATCTGATGTCTTGGGTGAGCCCCCATTGAGGGCAGTGAAAGTTGACATGTTGAATCAACCAGTATTAGGTAGGTTGAGAATAACGTGTGAGTTGAGTTTGCACCAGGCCAAGCTGTGAGATTACAATCGACACGCTGAGCACTGTCAAAGCAAAATCGCAGCGCCGGCTTGAATCCTTCGTCGTAAAAACCACTGAAAGGTGTTCCGGGCGTTCCGTTCAGTGGGCGGCGGGCCGTAGCAGCGTACACACACGTTGGCACTCGTGAAGAATCAGTGATTTGGAGAGCTGGCTCAGCGACTGGTGGTTTCTCCGTTCCAATCCGGGTAGTCAAAATCCGGAAAAGCGAGTGCAAGGCAATAGGCCAAGGATCGGGTGCGGGCGACGGCGACGGCGAGATCCAGTACGAAAACCAAGTGAGTGTAGGCAGAGCTAAACAAGCTGAGCGTCCAAGGTGAACTGCAAGGAATGCGCGTGGGTACGCTGGCGTCCAGACGGCAAGACAGTGACCAGACTGCGCTCGCGCCTGTTCCCTGAATACGTGCTACTCTCGATCCTCGGCGTTCCGGATCAACGAAGGTCCTCCTCGAGCACCTAACAAGTTTGCACGGAGGCGCGCAAATAAAATCCAGAAGCCGTGGTGGTGGCGATGGTGAAGATGATGATAATGGAGGTAAGTATCGCGGCGCTTGGGGCGGAGGATTGACGCGCGATTATGCTGATGCGCCTGTGGCCGGGGAAAAAGGCTGGGATGGGATGGTGGCGGGGGGAGCTCAGATCAGGTCTGGCGGTTCTGGCGAGAAGCGATTCGAGAACGCAGGAAGTGCGGAGCGAGAGAGTGAAAGAGAGATGAAGACGGTGGAGGAGACTGGAGAGGAAGAGAAAATAGCATCGACCAGGTTAGGTTGAGGAAGGCCAGCGGGAGAACGAGGCCATGGACTGGGGGGGTGAGGGTGACAAAGGGAAGAGGGTGAGGAGCGAGAGCCAGGTTCAAACTAAAAAAGAAGGCGGCGGCAAGGACAATGGAGTCTCGCAACGAAGGGGCTCGAGGGCATGCCCGGGTCTAGGCGACTTGGTCAAGGCTGAGGAACCGCCGCGCCGTACGAAGTACACGCACAAAAGGTAGACACACAAAGTAGGTACACTGGCAAAGTACACACACAGACGCGCGCGGCGCACACACACACACACGCACCCACGAGCTGCCGAATGCTGGATGCAACTAGCAAGCGCGAGAGGAGCCGGGGCCAGAGCAAAAAGCGAGGGAGCGTGGGCACGCCCTACGTAGCAGGTACTGGGTGCTAAGTGCTGTGCTAGGTGCCAGGTGGGCTACACCACTGCGATACTGACTGCGAGGTGAACCGTGACAAAGAGCGTCAGATTGCTAGCCGGTGGACCCTGATACCGACAGATGCTGGGTGCTAGGGGGGCGTGGAGTGAGCAAAGGGCAAAGAGCCCGGGGGACCGGGGGGATCCTGGAAACGTGGGACTTGGACCTCTTATTTTGGGTGTGGGTTGCGGCCAGGCCGCGGTTGGAGAGAGAGAGAGAGAGAGAGAGAGAGAGAGAGAGAGAGAGAGAGAGAGAGAAAGAGAGGAGGTGGTGAGATTGAGGTGCGAGAGGAGCTCGCGGAAAGTCAACTTGAGGAACGACACAATGGAACGAAGGAGCAAGGGAAATCGGGAACACAAACGGAACAGAGCCCGCACAGCATGGACAGAATGGAACAGACCGAACCAGGACGGGATAGACAAACGAAGCCATGAACAAGGGCCTCGGCGGAGACTTTGTTCTCAGTACCATGCAGAGCACAGTACCGAATCTATCGCTAAAGTCAAGGGACGGCCTTACTCCCCCCAAAAGAATTGGGGCGGCATGGCGCTTCGGACGGCGTCAGTTGTCGAGGCTTGGTTGGTACCCCAAGTACATGGGGTACATGAGGGCTACCTCGTGTCGTCCACGTCTAGGCGGACTGCAAAGTGCAAACCACAGACGCTGCTGGGCCCAGCGATGAGGCACGCAAGTGCGTAACTACTTCGTACTGTAGTAAATATCATTAGTCCGCGCATCCTTGTGCACTTTGGCACTTTAGCACCCTCCCGCTTCAGTGCTAGAGTGCCAACCTGCGGCTCCAGTCCGCAGTGCCAGCGCCGGTGGAGACGGACCGCCCTCGGTTGAGCAGCCCTTATTAAGTTGTTGACTTCGTTCCAATTGCATGGCAGTAGTCTGGTTTCTAATTGTTGGCTGCCTGTCTCCTAGTTACGTAGGTATGCAGGCAGGTAGGAAAAATGATTCATCATCCATTCATCCATCCATCCCTCCCATCTCATCCCATCCCGTGCCATCCCGTCACACTTTTGACAAGATTCATTGGCTAGATCTGTCAAGAAACCCAGATACGCATATGTCGGTTCAGCCATCACCCAGAAAGCAAGCGTCAGACAGCGCCCCCTTCGCCATCACAGACCCTCCCACTTGCCTTTTCGCCATCAACGTGCATGGCCCTGCGTTGTTGGGCTTGGGTTTGGGCTATGCCTGGGCTGGGCTGGGCTGGATCGATCTGTTGGCCATTGAGAATTCGGGATTCGGCTGGTGGCCTGTGAGGTGGTTTGCGGTTGGTAACCAGTGCTTTTCGAAATGTCACCTTTACTGGTCCGCGGTACTTTGGATCCAAAAGGTACTTCGTACATTCGCCAAGCCAGGACCTTGTCTCGCCAGTCGGGTGCCGTCGCTCGTCGTCGCTTGTTTCTATCGCTTCACCTTAGAACTTCTCCGTTTCCCGCCCTCTACTTTGTGCTATCACGTCCCTCCCCGCCCTGGGCCGGGCTCATTGGTGCCATTACTGGCACCCCACCAAGCCTCTGAGTCGTCACCAAGCCCATCACCTCAGACTGTAAACACTGCCTCTTCAGCAGCGCACTCTTATACGCATACTGCGGCATGGAGGTACATCTGTGCTCTCTACCGCCCCTCGCTCTGGGGCGGATGTCCATATGAGTGTCTTTTCTTGGGACGACGAGGTACTGGCTCCACCTTCTCCGCCGCTTACCACGGGGGTCCTGTTCCGCTGGAGTCGGCAAGCGACAGGGGTCCATCAACAGGGGATGCGGCAGGTTCGACGGACTGGATCGCATTTACTTGGGCCACACCACCAACAAGTCTCCTCACTTCCTGGTCAGAACCCCGTCCGCACATCATACCTCTACACTCATACTGTACTGGGTACCACCACATACGTACGGAGTAGTGTGTACGCATAGGACTGCCGAGGCCACGCCCACGCCCTGCCAGCTGAACTGTGCGTGGTATGTACCAGAACGGCCATCTGGCCGCCGTGGGATGGCCTGAAGAGGGTTGGCCTGGTCTGAGATGGTCTGGCCTGCAATTTTGCGCCTCTTCGCGGCCTCTTCGAATAGCCCTCGTCAATCTCATGCGCGGGAGCCAGACAGCGATGCACATCATCTGCCAGTCCACTTTCGCCCCCAGGGCTCCATTGACACCTAGCAGTATCAATAGCCGCCATACTTAGGTACGTAGTACCCAGCAGGTACGGGGCATTATCTTGTTCTGACGCACTTGATTCCAGCACAATGTACATGGAACGCGCCCAATATAGCAACAGACAAAAGAGGGAGGATGAATCATGACACCCACCCAATCAATGGGAGGAGGTCCATAATTGGTTTCCTCCGGACCGGCAAAAGGATCTATTGCCGCGCTCTCCCGCCCTCGATCGTCGGCCATCTCACAACAAGCGAGCCAAGCGAACTGGGTCGACTACTACGCACGCAGTGGCAGAACCAGAACCAGAGCCAAAAAAGAGATCGACTATCAAAGAACCGGACAGCTTCAGTCTCGTAAGTCTCTATCGCGTACTTCGTGGTCTGCCCTGGTGTCTGGGTCTTGCCGAGTCCGTATTACGTCTGTGCCATGGCATCATACCAACCGAACCACAATTACAGCGAGTCGGTAGGCTATCAAGGGTCATGTCACCATGTCAGGCAGGCCGTTGTTCTATTATTACCGAGATTCACTGTAGCGCGCCTCGTCCACTCATGTGCAAGGGGGCAATCTCGTCTGTCTGGAGTTAATGAATGTCATTCCGCCTGCGCTGAGATTTCAAGCTGCGCCGTTGTCTTTACTGACGAGCGGCAGTCGGCTGCGCATCTAATTTCCAGACTGCCTGTGGTGGAGTCATGTCTAGAACAGCACCTGCACTTACGCGCTCCAGGTGTTTTAGTCAAGGTTACACTGCCGCCTTGTGTCGGTACGAAGTATTGAATGCCACTCCAGATTCGCCTCACATCAAGCCTCCCCATTTGTGTTCTATCCCCGCCACACAGCTCCATACCCTTCGTTGCCTCTCATCACTCCACGCGCTTCCCTCACAGCGAAAGTCCAGCCAATTTCTACATTCAGTATGGCATCTGTATTAAACCCTTGAACGGGGCAGCCGGCACTCGATACCAAGTACGAAGCTCAGAGGCACCCACATATGACAGTCCCTATTTGTTCCGTTAAACCTGCTCGAACTGAGCTTGGGGGCCTTGATTTGTTGGTATTTGCGCCTTCTTTCCTGCTCATATTGTCCGTGCCTCCCTTGGGCTTAAGACTTGGATGTGGCCCCGATGGAAGGAGGCGGGTTCATCCCATTCTTGCTGTCGGTGGAGTAGCCCTTCTACACATTGCTCCAGCCATCAAACTACAACTGTGCCGCATTCTCCATACCCAAACTCCAAAACTCGAGTTAGATCACGGGGCTAGCTGGCCATGCAATCAGGGGCTTGGCGGCTTTCTCACTCTGATATGATCTCCTGGTCCTCTCTACATCACCTTCCGCATGTCCTGTGCCTAGGGAATACCATTGGCTCCTCATCCGTACCACCCCACACTGTATCTCTTCGCCACTACGTCCCGCGCACTCTGCCTGCCTGAGCACGCAGACTCGTCAACTCTGACCACCAACAGAGACATGATGGACAAGGACAGACGATTCACTTTTCTCACTGTGCCATACATAGTGTGATATCCGAAGAACACAGCCAGCCGGTACCGCCTCTACTAAAACACGGACCATCTACTCACCGACCACGATCAGGCCGCGGATGTGCTGTTGGTTGAATACGCCCTCTCGTGCCAACGTCCAATCACACATCCTAAGCGTTGGAGGGGCGTGCTCTTAGCACGCATTAGGCGAGACAACCCACTGTCAACGCCCATTAACGCCGCGTCTAACACGCTAGGACCGTTGTCTCGTATCGCCGGCCGCCGTCCGCGGCTGTGCTGAGAGGAGTCTGGAGGGAGACTTGTCACGAACTGGGGGCCGAGGTACTCGCGGCCCATGCTGTCCTTGAGACTGGTGCGCCCACGACTGACCGCCAACTAGACGACGCCCGCCCTGTTAGGCTAGGTGCGGTGACGCGCAACTTGCCTGAAATCCTGGAAGCCCGCCCAATTTAGCATGTCATCAGCCTGGATTGTCCCCGGCGCAGTGGCTCGGGTTGGCGCGTTGGCCCAGGCTGTTTTGCGCTTCGCCGCTCCAGTAGCTAGAGGTCTCGAAGTTGGGAGTTTTCAGTTGAGGCCGAAGACAGGGGGTCGATCTAGACCATCGCCGTCTGCCACGGCTTCCTAACCTCATCCATGTTGCCTTGCTCACCCTTCAACAAAGCGCGTTCTCGCGCGAGCGCATGATGCTGCTACGTACCGTGCTTTGACAAGAGGAGCACTTTCGGCCAAGCTGATCCCGATCAGGACAACGTGGATCGAAGATGACAGTTAGGTTTCCCTCTGTGATGTACACCAGCATGAATGAAACAAGAGAGCGACCGGCTGCCGTCTTGATCCTCGGCCGGAGACACCCAAGCAAGCCAACCTCCACCGACAATACGACACTAACAAATTTAGAACCGGCTTGCCTCTCCCTCTAACGCAGGTGCCCAAGTTGGTCTCGAATTTCTACCAAACCCATCGACATGACGGAACATCACAGTCACATCGAACCAACTCGATGAATCTTCAGCGCCTTGACAGTTCTAGCCATGGTGGCATGTTGAAGAAGTCTCATTCTAGACAACCCGCCACGTCCACACGGGTGTGCGCCAGTACCAACCTGTCACATCCACGGATCAGGTACACGCAGCCTAGTGCCGTCCCTAGATATGGGAGCGCTTGTCGCCAGATGATGACCCGACAGAATTAATTAGTGCCCCCAGTGAGGACCTTTTACCGCCGTACCTTTTTCTCCTTGGGGTAGCATCCTAGTCGAGCTGTGATGGAGCTAAGCGGTTCCTCGGCAGCGATTGGTTGTTCACTGGTGAGGGGGCTACCCAGTCGCGATGCAAAACCGTCACAGCCAGCACCAGGTGGTACGTGACAAGGTGTCTAGCGGCATCAAAGCGGTCACAAGTAAGTCCTTCAAAGGACTTGTCCCGTCGCATGCGATGGCTCTTGCCGCACACCGCTGCTGCTGCTGCTGCAGACACTGCAGATACTACTGATGCTTCCCGCTCAAAAGAGTGATGCTCTAAATCATGATGGTCTTGTTAGCACCGCCGCGGTGCACGGGTGATGGATCCGCGCGGGGCGACTACGAAGTATTTGCGCTCCCAGCCGACCCGTCAGCGAGGATTCCTTGCTGACGGTAGGGATAGGTGAGGCACTCTTCATAGTGGACTTGACAGCAAGTAACCGTCTTCGAAAAGGAGAGATACGCAGCAAAGTCGCGATGACGGATGACACGGTAGTCTGACCAGGGACCGGCTCTCCTCCCATCTTTGCAACAAGGTGGACCGACTCCCAGGCGATGATGGACTGACGCTGGTCGGGAGCCATGATGAAAGTTGGCCTTTTCTCACGCCGAGCGCAAGAAAACGCTTTGTGAACTAACATGGGCCAACACGGACTAGCCAAGTACATAGTGCAACACGGCCATGAGTTGCATTTCAAGCTTCTCCAAACTGACAGATGATGAGGATCAGGTTTAGGGAACAGTTGCTGACAAGAAGGAGGGTCCTTAAAATTGCCAGCTCCTTGGAAGCGCCCCAGAAGAAAGGAAAGCCAGCGCCAAGTCCAGAAGCCCAGCTGGAACAAAGTAAGCGACCCATTGGCCTTGTCGCCCGATAGCCCTGCTTAACGCCGGTGCCTCGCTGAAGGGGCTAGTAGGCAGGGTCTCAGTCTCATGCGTGACATCCCTCTCGGTCGAAGGAACTGCACTTCTTTCACTCCACCCGCTGCCTCACGGGCGGCAGTTGGCTTTCGGTGCTGGCTGTCGGCTCCCTGCTCGCCAATCCTCCCTGCTCCACGAGGCCTGACGTCGCGCAGGGCTTTGCTAGGCTGGTTGATCACTGGTCCACCGAAAACGAAGGCGAAGAAGGGACGAGGACAGGCGTGCATGCTGCACTGGGCCTAGAAGGATCATATCCATGGGATGGGCCAATGCATATAACCCCATCGGGTGACGGCCAATTCGCAGGTTGCTCCCCACCAGCGGCATCAGCGTTTGCGCCTAGCTGATCGTTTTGCGTCTCGCAATGGGCCAGCCAAGCCGACTGCACCTACCCGGTTGGTACCAAATGATGGCAATTCTCCTCATTGCCGGCGTTCCGGGTTATACGACGCCCCAGCAGCCCCAGCAGGTGCCTCCCGAGTCTCCATGATCTACATGTGGCCCCCGTACCTGGCAGCTGCGAATAGGTACCATTTGTCTTTCTCGCCGTCGGCCCCGCCCTGTGCGGCGGAGGGCGAGATGAGATGTTGAATGGAAGGTATTATCGAGGAGGAACGGCGGAGGACCCGGACGACGCAGTTGGCTGCAGCCACACCTTGCACTCCACCTGCCCGAGGCGCTTCGACGGCTCCATGGGACATCCATGGTCTCTGCCGTGGCGTCTTGCTTCCCTTGAACCCCAGCGCCAAGTGACGGGGGTAGAGGGTGTGGACGGGCGACCAACACAGCGGCCAGCCGGGAGTGCCGCCGCCGTCGGTCGCTTGCCCAGCGTGTCGGAAACGGGCGTTGTTGGCGCCCGACGTTGCGATTGACAGGCTCCGTGCAGGCAGGTCGCGATCCCGTGCAAGGCTCAGCTTGTCTCGCTTGCCTTGCTTGCCACCAGGCGAAGCGTATGTAGCGCAAGGTCCGGGTCAGAAACCAATGCATACACCGCATCGATAGCCAATGCGAAGCGCGTGGATAGCTTTAGATGAGAGGAAGCGGAGAGCGCGCAGGTTGGAAGGAAGCGGGTTGTGTGACACAACCATGTTGGGGAGACCGACAGGTGGAAAGGTTGGTTGGTTGGTTGGTTGGTTGGTTGGTTTTGGTCCCTGGGTTGGTGATCCCCGGTCATCGGACTCGACCTGTTGGACTTGACCTGCTGGGCTCGACCTGATCGATTGCGTCCCATGAGCGTCATCCATCAGCCGTCATCCGTCAGCCCTCGCTCAAACCTCGACCCAACGCCGATTCCTTGTGCCGCCTGAGCTAAGCAACCCTTTCGCCCTCTTTTCTCCGGGTTTAATCCTCTTGCTCCCCTCACGTGGCATCAACGCACAGGCATTGTTGGTAATATGCCGGTTGGTTAAGCTCAACAGGCATCCCTCTCGCAGACCCCTGCGGCCCTGTCCGCCCCTCCCGAGACCCGGGAGAGAAATTTCGCGAACAGCGAAACGCGAGGAACTCATTGTCGAAGAACGAAGAGACAGCACCACGCCAACTTACCTCTTTAGCTGAACCTAATCCATTCAATCCTTGAGTAAATAATAACTAAATTATAGAATAAAGCTCACGAAAATAAGTACTAAATCAGCCCATAATATACACAATTTATGTCCTTATTATAAAGACAGAAGGCAAGTTAACTGTATGCAGTGTGTGGTGTTTTTCTTCCCCCTGTAGGCCCGGTCCCGGCAGCGAGGCCCGCTGTTCGCCGAGCCGTCCCGTCGCAGCATCGACTAGGGAGTGCGCTTCGTACCGAGGTTCCAAACCAAGAGCTGGGGTTTTCCTTACGCCAGCTTTCTTCCTTCTGACAGCCCACGCGTGCGGTTGACGTCTTGACGCTTTGGCCACGACAGCAGATAGTGAGTGAAGTGTGCATTTCGTAGACTCCAAGAAGAGCCATGTTGACCAAAACATGATAACTGCTTTCTATGGCTTACGGATACACAGTCCACATACCTGACAATAAGCATGCAACAAAGCATCACCAAGATCTGCGTTTCACTCGGCCACTGACGAGCCAGCCTCCATGGACACCATGAAACCAAACCACTCTACACAGCCAGCCAACCAATCACAGCGCCGCCCTGACAAGCAGCCCCCCGCCCTTCGACGTCACATTGAGAGCCTCACCACCAAACCAACAAAACCAACATCTACGCGATGTCTTCCCAAGATGCATTACGATCTAATGCCTTTAACGCCATGAGCCTTTGTAATCCATCATATTCTCTTTTATTCCCCCGTCATTCCTAAAAATAGATCTCATTTTGCCCCTGCGACGCAAGTCTCGTCACCGCTAACCGCCCAAGTGTATTCACATGCCTCTCCGTAGCCGCCAGCTAAGCGCCCTGCCTTACAACCGTCTACCACCCCTACAATCCATTTCCATTCCCAATTTCTAGAACGCCACTCCCCCATCCTCCAGGCTGCAGGTACGGTGCATTACAATGAGCTATTTTTATCACCCGTTGATGGCGTTGCCTCCACGCAAGTGATGGCGGCTCTGTGCGAGAGACTGGGTTCGGGGGGGGGGGGGGGCCATAGACGTCATCCCCTCGACATACCGCAGGGCGCGGACGAACTACACCACAGAGATTGCCTCGACAATTGGTCTCGGCGGTTGAGCATGCAACTTGACGCCCTCGCTACCCCCCCTTGAACGCAGCTTCGTCCCTTGCGAACGACGCCAGTCGTCTTACCGCCGTCTGCACAGGACGACAACCCGTCACCATGAACTGAACCCACCTTCCGTCGAATCTTCATCGTCGTCTTGACGCCCGATGACTTCGCCATCCTGCAAGACCCCCCGGAGCACACGCCCCCTCCCTCAGAGTCCCCAGGCTTCGGGGCGCCAACGGGCAGTTGGCAACGGGCATGGGCGTTCCCAGGGGTCCGACGTCATCTAGAGATGGCTTCGTCGAAGCCGATTGGCGACGACGCCCGTTGGTCTCCCGGGACATCGGTATGGCCTCCCTCCTACCCCACGGCCCATCCGGACCCAACACGGCGGGCGGGAATCGCGGCACTTGGAGCCTCCCACGGGCGTGGACAGGGTGTGTTTCTTCCCGATCTGGGCATCTGGGAGTTGGTTTTCCACGCGTATGCGGTTGGTATTTTTAGGAACTAACTGCTATATTAAGCCATAGCCTCACTGCAGCCGCCGATGAGCTGCAGTTCTTTAATAGGACGACAGAGCTTACCCCAACCGCAAGCGTCTGAAGCGTGTATTTCCCTCTCCCGTCACTATACACTGTTCCCACCTGCGTCGTCATGAGATATCCCTGTCTCTCGAACTGGGCCTCCTTTAAGTCTTGAAGCGCCCCCGATGTTTGCATGTCACCGGCGTAGGCGCTTCCTGTCACACACATACCCCGAAACAGCCCCAGGCGCTGATGTTTCGGGATCTTCCGTCACACCCATCCATCTGGACCTTGGGGCGCGTTCGCTGCTAAACAAATGCACGTCTGGAGCGCCGGTGCTGCAAACGTTGTTTCAAACAGACACCAAGTGGCGGCCCAGTGTCGGTGCCTCCTCTCCTTGACGACGTGCGTCGGTTCATGCTATTTTGGGATTCACATCCATTGGCATTTGTTCCTGGTAAGACCCTATTCGTGCTGGGGTTCGTCTTTGCTACAGATAGCATCCGGCCGACCCCCGACGCCGGAATATGCATTCATGTTGCCTCGGGATCCGGCATCCCCTCGATATGTTTCACCCTGGTTCGTCTCATAGATCCATAACCACCAGCGCGTGCAGCAAGGTATCGTGGTACTTTGGTAGTACTTGCTACTTTTTCTGCCGTTTGCTGCTCTTGTCACTCGCCCCGCTAAGAACACTCGCACTGCGTTTGTGGCTGCTTTCCGGACGGCCGCTCTTGTCGGCCTCCCCGTTCTCTCCCTCCGGCTTCACTGAGGCTTCTAGTGCCTCGTTTGTGAGGGCTGCTGCATCTGTCTCGTCCTCAGTGGCCGCCCCACTAGCAGGATCGGCGGTGGCTTTGACGGCCTCATCATCCTCAGGCTTGTCCTTGGGTGCGTCGGCAGCCTCCGGGTGTTTGTCGTCCTCTCCGTCTTCCTTCTTCTCTGGCACGGGCTCTGGAGGTGCCAATGCCTTCTCGCGCTCGGCCTTTTTGGCTTGCTCCACCTTGATCTCAGCATCAATCTTGTCTGACACCTTCCGAGCATCAAGCAGACTATTCACGGCTCCAAGGAGTAGTTCGTACTGGTGAGTCGTCGCCGCCGTAGGCATGGCCAACTTGTTGGGCACATCCAGCTCGTTGAGGGCGTTCGTGATGCGCATCTGCTGTTGATTTGACTTGTGTGAGAAGAGCTTGTTTATCTTCTCGGTGCGGAAGGTTGGTCCAGAGCCGAGACGATCGTGATGCGTGACACCGTATACCAGCTCCTCCTGGGTGGTAAGCTTCCGACGCTCGGGCTTCTCCTGTTGGCCCTTCTTGCTGGTGGAAGTTGGTGTTGGTGCGGCGGTTGCAGGTTCACGAGGACCAGTGGACGTTGCCGTACTCTCGCGTCGTCCGACTTCCTGCATGGCGGCAACTTGCTGAGACCCAGGCGGCGGTGCTGGACTGGCAACCTCAGTTGGCATCAGCGACTTGCGCTTCTTGGTCTTGTCGGCGCTCATCAAGTTCTGAAGCAGGGTCTGCAGACCGGCAGAGGACTTGAAGGCATTAATGTCCGTGTCTGCGCGGGGGTAGTCGAGGCGGTTGTACAGTTCCCGGCGCTCGTCGTTGAACCGTTCGCTGCGTGCCAGGATCCTCTTGATCTCCAGCAGCAACGACTCCTCCTCTCGGGCTTCCTCGCGCGACCTAGTCAGGGCGTTCAGTGCAAACTCCTTCCTCAATCTCTCCTGCTGCGGGTTGAAGTTCGCCATCAGTTCATGCAGTGCAAACTCGGGCTGCGTCATGTATTGGGCCGGCTTTTGCGCGGCCATCATCTTGGATGCCACCTCGTAGTATCGCGCCTTGAGGTCCTCCATTGAACGTGATCGTGTTGCCGGCACAACGGCCTTACTCTCATCGCCATCGGCGTTCAGGTCTCCGTTCGTAGCAGGCGGGTTCCACTCGTATCGGTCCCAGATCAGTGGCCATCGTAGGTCGAAGTCGCATGCGAGCCCCAGCAAGTAGTCCGTCTCCGCTTTCGTCCAGTCATTATTCTGTAGTGATTGCTGATATTGACCTTCGCTGTACTGAGGTACTGACACCTGAACGTTGTATTTCGCAAAGGCAGAGTCCTCCATCTCGCTCTTTGGAGGTGGAGTATTCTCGCCTGTCGTCCCAGGTACCTGCTCCTGCGCCTCGCCGTCTCCCTTCTCATCCGCCCTCCTCCAGTGCCGCAACGTCAGGCTTTGGTCATTGCGCGCAGAATTTTGAAATTTCCGCAGCTCCCATCGGGCGGCCGGCTTGCGACTCGCGAAGCGTCGCTTCTTGAAATGCGTGACTTCGGGGATGATGGCGATGGGGTTGTCACCGCCTAGGTTTTGCACCTCACGCGCAAGGCCTTTCAGGTTCGGCCTGGACACCGCAATCTTTTGTTTTTTGGCTGGCCGCGGGCCTGAGGACCCATCGGGGAGGTTGAGCACGTCGCGGACGTCAGAGGTCATGGTGGTGGACAAGTCGTCGTAGGGTGGCTAAATCGCAGGTTTCATCTCACAAACCATCAAAATCGGATTTCTCTGCGAGGTGAGACGGGATTTTGACACGCCTCCGGATGCTCTTCGTTCGTTCGCGGGTGGTTGAGCCGGGTTTAAAGATCGCCGTCACGAAAATTTGAGGTCATCAAGGTCTGGACGCGCTGATGTTACGATCCCGGATGCCGTTATCACCACGTGACTCCACCCCTGACGGCCGATTTTCGAACGTGGCAGCTTCGCTACTCCAGCGCCAGGACAGATGCGCTTCGCAACCTCACACACGACCTTCTCGACGGACCTCCCACGAACGACTCTCGAGACGGACGAGTGCATCAATTGCACCAGCTGAAAGCGCTGCTTCCCATTCCACTTAGCGCATCTTTCATATCCTGGCGAAATAAAGATGAGGTCCCTCTTCCCTCTCCTGTCGCTCAGCGCAGTCGCCAACGCTCTCTACTTCTACATCGATGGAGTAACTCCCAAGTGCTTCTACGAAGAGCTGCCGAAGGACACCCTGGTTGTTGGACACTACACCGCAGAGGAGTGGGACGACCGGGTTCAAGGATGGCAGAAGCATGACGGCATCAGCATCTACATCTCCGTCGATGTACGTGAACATATTTCCTTTCTTCATTCCCATGATCAGCCCCCAGGCACCTCCTACGGCCCGTCACAAAGCCATTCTAACCTTCTCGCCACTAGGAAATCTTCGACAATGATCACCGAGTCGTCTCTCAGCGTGGCCAGGCCGCCGGCCGTTTCACTTTCTCCGCCGCCGATTCTGGTGACCACAAGATCTGCTTCACCCCCTCATCGACGTCTGGCCGCCCGGGCTGGCTTTCGACCAAGAACCTGAACGGCGGTATCAAGCTCACGCTTGACCTCGTCATCGGCGAGACCAACCAGATCGAAAGCAGCGATAAGAACAAGATCCAGGACATCACGACACGTGTCAAGGACTTGAATGCGCGATTGAACGACATTCGAAGGGAGCAGGTCTTCCAGCGAGTAAGTATTTGTCCTCTCCTGGTAGCTTTGTGAGATCGGTGCCGCTTGTTCTTCATACGGTGGCTACGGCGCAGTGGCTTGAATGTCAATTGCACGAACTTGACTAGTTCAAGAAGTCAAAAGCTGACCACTATTCACTTCATCTAGGAGCGAGAGGCCGAGTTCCGAGATCAGTCCGAGTCCACCAACGGCCGTGTCATCCGCTGGATCATTATTCAGCTTGTTGTTCTGGGAATTACTTGCACATGGCAGCTCTCTCACCTCCGATCATTCTTCATCAAGCAGAAGCTGACTTAAAGAATGAGATCGGTCTGGGGTTGCTGAGTTTAGTGTCCCAAGTTCATGGGGGAGCTATCGTTAGCCCTTAGCGTTGATAGAGCAGTTCAAGAGGGATACGCCATGGATGGATGGGATGGGAGTCTCCGGAATAAACGTCCCTTGTGAAAGGAGATTGGACGTTTCTAATGTTATATAAATGTGATGATACTTTGTGTTGAGAGTGACTATTAAAACCAAATGGGGCGATGATGATGATATTGGCAACGCCTTTTTCCATTACAAGTTGTACCTGACAAAAAACTCCCTATAGTGCTGTATCTCATCTCACCAAACAAATCACGAAGCTTCCGTTCCCAAATCCCTCCCCACACCAACTATTTCTCTCATCTACACCAGACACAACGCTCGCTTCGCCTCACCTCACCCGCACCTCTCACCCGGTCGCAATGACGTCCGGGCATGTGATGAAAGACATTATTATAGACAGCATCATGAGAAAGAGGAGAGGAAATAACACCGAACCAAACCCAATGCTGCCCTGCTCCATCTCCTTGCGCCATGCTGCGCTGGAAGATTAAACAGGATTTAGTATAATTTCGTGATGGAATACCAGACATAAAAGGAAAGCTTTCCCAACTCCTAGACCAGTATCCATCAGATAGTTTTGCTTCATCTGGACGAAGGCCCTTCTTGACTATGGCTTCGCGCCAGTTCCAAGGGTTTATATAGTACGTCGATGGTATAGGCCGTTTTTCTTTTTCGAGGTAAGTCCCAGGAGCGGTCTTGTCGTTCGAGATTCGCCTTTGCTGTTGGAATCCCAAAGCCATGTTACCGAACGTATTGAAGTTGTTTAATCAGTCATCCGGGTGCTTGTGTTAAACGACGAAATTGTTCGATTCGAACTGTCGCCTCCAATTGTCCTTCCGAATAGGGGATCCTCCTTGCAATCGGGCCACCATCCACGTACAGATCCCGAGCCAAGATGCCACAGCAATAGATACATAAACAGTCCCGACAGCCTTCAGGGTTCAACTAACCGCAGCAGAGAGTCTTCATCAGCTTCTGGAAGCCGCTGGGCTGAGGGTCAGCGGGTCGGCCGTTGGGCTGGGCTGGCTGGATCGCCGGGCCCTGCTGGGAGGTCCTCGGCTGGGGCAGGTTCTGCGCGCTGTTCTGGAACTGGGCTTGAGTCGAGCCAGTTGGGGTAGCCATATCGCGGAGACCCCCAGCTCCGTTCCGTTGGGCCGACAAGGCGCCGGGGGCGCTTGGCCGATCTCTCTTGTTGCCCATCTGCTTGATCGGAGATGGAGGAGGGGGTTGCGCGGCGTTTAAACGGCCGACAGTGAGGTTTTGTGCTTGTTGGTGAGAGGTGGTATTCCCGGGACGGCCGCTGTGGAGCTCCATCTGAGACGGGCCGGGTCGCACGTTTGGGTTGTGGAGGTACGCGTTGTGGTTCTTCGAGTCCCATCCCTTTCCCGAATCCTTTGAGATTTTCATCCAATCGTACTCGCCATCCTCGACCTCGCCAGTGTTCTTCAGTGACTGTGTAAAGAGCTCGCGGAGGTAATCGTAGTCGGGGGTGTCCTCAAAGCCGAGGTTTCGAACGTAGGTGAGATACTTGGAGAACTCCTCGGGGAAGCCTTCACACAGATCTTTGATGACGGTAGTCTGCTTCTTCTCACCGATCTTCTCGTACTTCTGCTTGTTGGTAGCAGCCTTCAGACCCTGCCAGGGGAGGCCGCCGCGGAGGAAGTACATGAAGACGTGGCCCAGCGCCTCGAGATCGTCTCGCCGGGACTGCTCGCGACCGAGATGGGTGTTGATACTCATGTAACGAGCAGTGCCAGAAAGAGATTTTCGCTCGCGGTAGGGAATGTGTTGTTTCGTCTTGGGGTCACGGTATTGCTTGGCCATACCAAAGTCGACGACATGAATGACACTGGAGGCCTTAGTTCCAGGCCGGCCAATGAGGAAGTTGTCGGGCTTAATGTCACGGTAGATGAGGTTCTTCTCGTGGATGGTCTGGACCCTTGAGAGCATCTGCTTGGCGACCATGACAACGGTCTTGATAGAGAAGCGTCTGCCGCAGTGGTCGAAGAGGTCCTCGAGCGAGGGGCCGAGGAGATCAATGACCAGGATGTTATGGAGACCTTCCTGTCCGAAGTAGTAGACGTTAGGGATGCCGGCTAGAACAATTGTCAGTCATGAGGCAGAGTAGAGGGCTAATTAATTCTTACGGCACCCAACAAGAATCTTGTACGTTCGGTACTCATCCCGCAGCTGGGGGGCATCACTCTTTCGGGGTTCCTAGCGGCTGTTAGCCCCGTACTCAAATAGCGAAGCCGATTGTCGGCACATGGGAGCGAACTTACGAATTTGATGGCAACCTGCTGGTTGTTCAACAGATTGGTTCCCTCGAAAATGACACCAAAAGATCCCTCTCCAATCTTCTTGCCGACCCTGTAGTGGACGCCGACGACGTTGGACGAGCTGGAAGCCATGGTGGCGTGGGGCGGTCACCGCAGGACCACCTTCGGGGACGCGTGGGCAGGGTGACGGGGTTGGCGAGGTATGCAGCGATGGAGAAGCGGAGGCTTGGAGGAGAAATCGATGCCTGCAAACAAAACCAAGAAAACGGTGGTCAGCGCTGATGAAAAAGAGATGGATTTCTGCAAAAGAGTCTGCAATGAGTCGAGGTTGGAAAGGGGGGAAACGAAGGCGGACAGGTGGCGTGGCGTGCGGTTGGACGGGAGAGAAGGCGAGGTGCCAGGCGTGTCAGGGCGTTGCGTTGGGTGGTATTTTGGGGGCGCGGCAAAAAGCCTTGGTGCATCCCAAACGCAGACGCAGACACAGACGCAGAAGCCAACACAGCCCCAGGACGCTGATGTACGACGCCGACACGCCTGCTGGCCCCTATAGGACAGGATTGGGGCCAGACGCTCGAGACGGCCAGAAGAAGCAGGGCGTCGAGACCAAAAGCAAGGCGAAGCTCTGCTGTCGACTGGAAGTCGCGGGCTACAACAACGCGCAGCAACGAACACCAGCTAAAGGTTGAATCGTCGCCTCCCAGCGCCTCCCGGTACCTGACCTGACCACACACGCGCACCTTGGCTCCGCAACCAAGCGCTATTCCTGGGATGGGGGAAACGGGACAGGAGCGGTTGTTCTTGATGCACTCACCTGCAGGCGCTCAGCAGGCAGGACGGCCGAGTCGATCCGGTTCGCAGGATGTCGAAGCAGAGCCTCGGGGCAAGTCGACGAGAATGCGGATGAGGTTGACGGATGGCGGATTGGAAGACGGAGAGATGAGAATGAGGAAAGGGGAAGAGAGTAGGTCGCCCAGCCACGGTTGACCGAGCCAACAGTGAGTGGCCAGTGGGGAGCCTGGGCGCAGAGGCCACCGCTAACCAGCCTGCCAGCCCGCCAGCCCAGCCCAGACCAAATGGCCTAGGCCAGCCCGCTACCAGGACGAGGACGGCTGGTTGCAGCGGGCTAGCAGATACCTGTTCAGATGTACCGCCCGTCGCACTGGCTGGGGATCCATGGGCCGCGCACCCTGCCCACTTAGAGTGGTACAAGGCTGCCTACGCACCGTGCTTCTAGCCCAAGGCACCTAGCTCTGCTCACTGGCTGGCTCGTCACCGCCTGGCCGTTGGCGTCTGCTGGTTGGTGACGGGGCGATGCAACGTTCGATCCTCACAGTGCGCATAGACGCAGCATCTCATCCGTCCACCCAGGCGCCAAGGCAGGCCGGGTACCTGACAGCGAGGTATCTGACAGCAAGGTACCTGCTTTTTCAGAGCCGAAGACGGGTCTGCGTCCAGGGCCCTGTGGCTGACCAGATTTGTTGACGATGGAGCCTTACGACTCGCGGGTCGATGGCTTTGCTGGACCTCAGACACTGCTTCGCACTGCCAAGAGCAATTGATGCACTCGTTACTCGGTTTGCCTCTCGCCTCAATCAGTTTCTGTCCGTCTACCAGTCGCTCTATCAGTCAACCAGCAAGTCGCACCTCTTGGGTCGCCTAGGAAAATTGCATGGGTGGCTCAACTCCAGCCGAGATGTGCTTTCTGCTCACGGACCACCACCTGGATCAACTGGCCGACGAGCCCTGGACTTGCCGGAGAGGGGATGGGATGGGATGAGATGGGAGATGCAACTCAACTCAACGTCCACTAATAACAGACATTGGCACTGTCCTCCTCTGTCGTCTCCTGCTCCATCGTCCACCGTCGTGTTGAAACCCCCCAGTCGGCCGCTTGACTCGGCGCTGTCCACTGAGACGGCCGCCGGTGGAGTCCCCAACGGCAGGTCCGGGGTACCTCGCTCGGCGCGCAATCTCCCAGCCTCTACAGAGGTACAACCCACTGTACATCGTACCTCACCTGTCCAACTAGCCTGGCCTGGACACAATAGACGCGAGTCGTTCCGCGCACATGCTCGGCTCAACAAGCAGCAACCGATCAACTAGGCATGTCCTAGGAAATCGTCCTGCATTTCGTTCCTCAATCTCCTCACAGCCAGATGGATCGACGGCGTGAGCGGGCTCAAGCGTTGATGCGGCAATGATGGAGTTCGTATATGCTTGCCGGAGGCTCTGTGCAAAGCTCGTCTTCTTTTGTTCTGTCTTGGACGGGAGAACCCATGAGACACATGGAAGGAAGAGGCATGGACCCATATTCATTCATTCTCACCGCAAGCCGCCGACGTACTTGATGAGGCTCTATTAGCAACACTCATCACACTCCCTACAGGTGCATTTGAGCGGTCGGCCCAAGCGAGCAGCCGGGCAAGCGCTGCAAGCCGCGCCAGAAAACCGACGTTTGCTAGCGTCCGCCATTCCATCGAACTTCCAGCCCCAATCGGTAGCCCAATCTGCCCGTCCATGCGTAGCATCTTTGTCAGTTAACAACGGCCTGGGTCAATAATTGTTTCCGAACAAGCCAGTCCACGGAGCAACCCGTATATAAGCATCCAATGCGGTCCGTACCTCCTTCAAGAGTCTAATTATATTCCGCATGACTTCAGACAACCCCGATGTTCTGATCCGCCATCTGCCATCTGCCATGGGGCCGAATCACGGAAAGATACAATGCCAGTCTCAGGATTCATTCCCTGGTGCTTCATTGCCCCCCGGGCCTTTGTTACCCCCCTGGCCGAAAACATATATCCTGTTGCTCCGTTCGTTACTGGGTTCCACGCCAGAATCGGCTATCACCTCGGGACCCCCTGGACTGGCTTGACACTGGTCGTCCGGGGGGCGGTTCTTGTGCCCACTAAACAGACAATGCTGTACCATACGGCCGTATCCACCTCCTTGTTCGGGATCCCGTCCCTCCTTTAAGCCCCTGGGCGGTTGATTTGGTGATTTGGTGTGCCATCCCGCATCCCCTAGCAAAGCCAACAACAGTCGATCGTGCTCCATCCAGCTCCCCCACAAAGTCGAACCAACTGCTAATTACGTACACAACAAGCGATTTCCGCATCTTCGGTTGATCTGTCGTGCAATTAATTGCCTCTCACATCGAAGCGCGGGCTCTATTCGATTAGATATGCCAATTCCCTCTACTTATCTCTTATCCAGGACCCAGTCTTTTAAATCTTCGTCAATCCCAATGGCTGGAACTGTTGTCTTGCTTTCCAAATTCAAGGTTGATATTACACGATGTACTTCGCTCTTGCGATATCACTCGATACTACAATTATTATTTCGCTGGTTTAGTCATCAAGAAGCCTTCGTCTACAGAATAAGGAGGACTCATTGATCAGTCTTGCGTGAGCGACCATCCCTGTTCCCGTATGGCTGGCTGTTGGGAGTTTGTCTGGAACGATTCGATGTCAATTCGTCCTTTTGGCCGAGTTCCGTAAGGTCTGGATCCAAGCCATGTCGCAGTGTCCGTGGAATACGAGGGTTGGAGTGGCAGAGAAAGACGAGACATCAGCGCGACTTTTTTTTCCCACGTTCGAGTCACCACCCACCCGATAAGGCCTCTCAACGAAGTAATTATATCAGCAAGACAGACAAGCTTGTGTTCAGAGTTGCCCCAGTGAATCATGACGGACTTCATCAGTCTCGGCTCTCATTATCATCCCTTATAATTCCAGAGCATGTCCTGTTCAGAGCGTCAACCAGGTCAGGTCCTCGCTTCCGGAGATTTGGTCTCCATTTTTACTTGGTAATGTCCGGGGGAAGCGCCAATTCGGCGTCCCAACACCTTGCATTGATGCGGTTAACCAATCAATCACCACATCTCCCATCTCATCCGTCACTGGAATCGAAGCCTGGCCAATTGTGATGGCCAACAAGGACAGGACAAGTCACGATCCTCTTGGTTGCTTTTCCCCGATACGTATCTTGCCGTCCTCCGGGGGAAGAAAAACACCACGCACCAGCTTACCTCTTCAACTAAACCTAACCCACCCGCTCCTCAAGTAAATAATAACTAAATTATAGAATAAAGCTCACCTAAATAAGGCAAATAATTTACTAAAGCAGGCCTAAATATTCATAATTTACATCTATTAGTACATAAAGATAGAGGGTAAGTTAAATGGCATGCAGTGTGTGGGTGCAGGGGCTGAAGCACGGAAGGAGATCACGCTAATTTCAGCCTCTCTAAGACCAAGGAGGGCCAGTGGTCGACAAAAACATCTCAGTACAATGCAGGTGTAAAACGTACTGCCATAGCATCGCTTAATTTGACTTTCTGTCACTCATGCTTCTTCCCTGCCGCCAATGCACGAACACTGTCCCCGTCGTATCTGTAACAACACCAGAACTAAAGGAAATAACTCTTGAATTTCGTACTAATAAGCAGAACTAAGGTCAAATATAAAGGACATGTTCATACGGAATGCGATTTCCAATATGATGATGGGTGAGTATACTCTCGATGTGAGGTATAGGGTAGGCTCCCTCTCGTCCGTGCTAAGAGGCAAGGAATTGTATCGGTCTACTTCACAGACAACAATGATGCAGCATTGAGATGAATGGAGTCAGTGTTGCAATAATATCTCTCAACATGACGTCTTCTCGCCGACTTCGGTGTTGGATCGCAGCCTCCACCTGCCCTCGCCCGTTCTGCCTCGTAAAATGGAACTTCACTAATACGATTACAAATACGAACTAGCATGATCTGCATCTCTCTCATCACATTCTATTGGGAGGGGTAAGCAACCAGATTGAGAGAATTAGTCTCAATGGGGTATTAAACGGAACTCACTTGTAGCAGACGTGATTATTCAGACCGAATGATTCATACCGAACATACCTGAGGGAGATAAGCAATGTTTTATCCCCGATCGGAGACAAGTGCTTCTTCAAGTTGTTGGGAAGAAGTAGTCTTGGGCATGACATGAATCTTCGTTCTTTGACTTGATCCTGACAATCCAAACAGCGCGGGGTAGGGGTACCAACTGCCCCGCATGAGCTCGTGTGGGATTCCGAAGCTGTCGGCCCATATCTGCTCGTCTCGGGAGCAACTATAAAACCCCGAACCCAGTCCCAGTTCTTCCTATCCCATATCATATATCTCATGCAAGCAGCTTCTCCATCAAACTCCATCGCCATCATGTCTAAGCCAGAGGGAATTCCCGATATGACCTACCGTTTCCTAGGACGGTCAGGTCTTCAAGTCTCGACCATCGCACTGGGTGGATGGCTTACCTATGGTGGTCACGTTGACAAGGGTAAGCTTCCCCGGTTGTTGCTTTGGACTTATCTTGTGTGTGGATGCTGATGATTCCCAACAAAAGATGCCACATTCAAGTGCATGAAGGCCGCATACGACTGCGGTGTCAACTTCTTTGACTGCGCCGAGACCTATGCCGGGGGTGAGTCTGAGATCGTCATGGGACAGGCTATCAAAGAGTTTGGCTGGAAGCGTAACGACCTGGTTATTTCTACAAAGGTGAGATAGCAGCGTTCGTCTATTCATACGCATCAAAAACTGACCAAATGCTACCCACAGATCTACTGGGGCGGTGCATTTGGCGACAACCCCGTCAACAACAAGGGTCTTTCACGAAAGCACATCGTGGAAGGTACCAAGTTCGCCCTGAAGCGCCTGGACCTCGAATACGTTGACCTCATCTACGCCCACCGACCCGACCGCCAAACGCCCATGGAGGAGATTGTCCGCAGCTTCAACCACGTCATTGACCAAGGACTGGCCTTCTACTGGGGTACTTCCGAGTGGACCGCGGCCGAAATCGCACTTGCATGGCGCGTTGCCGACAGACTTGGCCTGATCGGCCCCGTCATGGAGCAGCCGGCCTACAACATGCTGGACCGCGAGAAGGTGGAGAAGGAGTTTGCTAACTTGTACGGCGAGGTTGGCCTCGGTCTGACCGTCTTCTCGCCCATGAAGCAAGGAATCCTCTCGGGCAAGTACAAGGACGGCATCCCCGACGACTCGCGATTTGCCCAGACGCAGGTCGAGTTCATCAACGGCTGGTGGAAGACCACCGGCAAGGAGAAGTGGGATGGCATCATCGAGACGGTCAACAAGCTGCAGCCCATTGCCGAGAAGCTCGGCGTTCCCCAGAGCCAGCTCGCCCTCGCCTGGGTCCTCAGCAACAAGAACGTCAGCAGCGCCATCACCGGTGCGAGCAGCGCCGAGCAGGTTTACGAGAACGTCAAGGCCGTAGCTCTTGTTGATAAGTTGACCCCGGAGATTCTCAATGAGATTGACGAGGTTCTGAACAACAAGCCTCCGGCCTGGCCTCAGCGATTCTAATTGTTCCCCGTCTGGACTGAATGGGATGGAACGGAACATAAGTAGTATAAATGGGTTGAATCAGTATATGAATAGCGTATTGCTATTTATACAGTTAACTATCGCTATTTGCACAGCACATTGCAATAGCCCGCGAGCCTAACAGGAGATAAGTTGTATCTAAATTAGCATATCTAATACTTCTTTATAAAAATACTTCATCATTAATATCACCTTCATTAAGATATAGTCTTATGACTTAATTAGCCATAAGACAATCATTATACCATCCGCGAATGACTTTCCCTAGACATAGCGAGACCTCCCAACTCTTCAATCACAGTCTTTCTCCAACTTGTATCATTTGGCATCAGCGCGCCGTCTCTAACGCCGAAGTGTTCTACCCGTGGTAACGACAGCATCGCTAAGGAGACGTGAGCTTATCTGGAAATGCTGTGCGAATAGCAATACCCCATAAATGAATAAATTAGTGTCCTCGGAGATACCAAAACCGTCTTGCAACAATTGTGCGGAGGTTGACCGAATGATCATGCGAAGTCATCATACTGAGTTGGAACTCTGGGTCTATGACAAATCAGAACCCAATGACTCCCATCCATTGTTTGAGTACTAAATTTGGACTGTCATCATCCCCCTCTGCTTACGATTTCCCACTCTTGCAAACACCACAAGCATCACTTTCACCTCTTCAAATCGCAATCATGAGTCTACCCAAGCTTCTAAGTCGGTTCCAGTGGGCTAAGTCACCCCTCATCATCAGTGCGCCTATGGCGGGAGTTGCCACCCCGCGTCTTGCGACTGAAGTGAGCAAGGCTGGTGGCCTAGGTATCTCCAACTCAATCCCTAAGCACTAATTATGAGACAAGTAAACTGATACAAGCTCAAGGGTTTCTGGGGGCGATCGCCAGCGTCAAGGCCAACGACCCGCAGCTCTCTGCACTGGATGCTGAGCTGGGAGAGGCTCGCGACCTATTTGGAGATGTCTTACCAGCAAGCGACCCGATACCAATTGGCGCAGGCTTCATCACGAGCGATGCCTCGCTGGCGGCATTTGCGGAAACGGCACTGCCCATTCTGGCGAAGCACCGTCCTGCAGCGGTATGGCTGTTCGCGCCTGACGGTGACCTGAAGCCCCACCCAGCTGCCATTAAGGCCATCAAGGCTCTTGACCAGCCTCCTGTTGTGTTTGTTCAAGTAGGAAATGTGGCCGCCGGTAGAGAGGCTGTGACGGATGGCGCAGACGTGCTTGTGGCGCAGGGTGTTGATGCAGGTGGTCACCAATTCCGTCAAGGAAGCGGCATCGTGACCCTGGTTCCCGAGCTGAGGAACATGCTTGACGAGGAGTTTAAGGAAAGGAACATAGGTCTTGTTGCCGCGGGAGGCATCGCCAATGGCAAGGGTGTTGCAGCAGCATTGGCATTAGGTAAGTACATGACTTGTAACCCATACTGGGTTGACTGCTGATCAATTGCAGGTGCGGAGGCAGCAGTAATGGGGACAAGGGTGAGTGTCTTTGCTTGTTGCATCTGGACGAGGCTGATGAATGCAGTTCACTGTGACTCCCGAATCCAAATATCCCCAGTTTAGGAAGGACGCAGTCCTCGAAGCCGTTGATGGCGGTCGGACTACGCTCAAGTATGTCAACCAGCTTCATGGTTGATTCACACAATCCTAATAACAACGACGTATAGATCGCCATTTAATGATCAAATCAACGAAAGCGCCTTATGGGGACCGCTCTACGACGGCCGAGCCCTCATTGGCTCTATCCATGAAAAGTTCCTGGCCGGAGCATCGCTTGAAGAGTGCCAAACGAGTCTGAAGGAGGACTACTCTGAGGAAGAAGCTAGCCGTATCACCAGAACTTGGGCGTAAGTTACAATCCTGCAAGACAATGATGCTGTTGCAGCCACTGACGTTGACAGGGGAGCTGGTGTTGGACTTGTCAGGGATGCACAGCCTGCAGGGGTTATTGTTCGAGAGGCACAGGAGGAAACTGTGGCGACAATTCAGAGCTTGACTGGCCTAGTATAAATGCTGAAGCTGCCCAAGTGCCGGTAACCAATTGGAAACAACGCAGTGTTTACGCTCTCTCTACATGCTTGATGTTCATCATCTAGTGCTGCAAATTGGTTTCATTCAATTCTCCGTGAGGGTAGTCTAACCACTTCCTTTGCCAGTGCAGTTTGTCGATGTTGTCTGTTTTGTCTATCAGTGCCACGGTGGACGGCATTACTGCACTATGATTGATGGTCTGAGCGCTTGATTGATGATATTCGACTTGACAGACCTGCGCCGGTAGTAGCTCATCGCAACCAACGGGCCCCATTGGATGGATAGGAGCCCATTCTGAGCTGAAACAGCTCCCGAAAGAAGCATCCCTATTAATATCTAAAGCGACTGTTGATCATTGTAATTTGAAGAAACACCATCCGAGTGCCCTGTTCCGTTGCTCAATTCCATTCACGCGTGTGCCCTTCCACGTCCCCATTCAATTACGCCGACGAGTGAGCCCTGGTAACAGTTTCCCGCGGATTTGCAGCACTCCTTCAGACAAGTTGCACCAAAGCAAGTGTACGTGATCAGGGTGGACGTTGGTTGTGACACACTCCTCCGTGTAAATTAACAGCCGTTGATGGATGTTTATTTAGTCGGAGCTATTTTGCACTCAGTAGGTACAGTCCTAGGCCAAAAGTCTCAGTATGCTTATACTAGGACTCGGCATCTTAATATTAATATTGCATCAATAATTCTTTACATAAATTATACTACAAATGAACATAATCTAGTACTTAAACAATATAATAATGCATAATTTAGTACTTTTTCAATGTACCTAAATACGATCTCCTAAATGCATCCTAGTTTGTGATATAAACGTAAGGGTACACGGAGACGTTTGGCCCGAAACTGTATCTACTCGTACACAACTGAACCATGTTTGACCCTAGGGTGTACTGTCTCTATTAAAAAGTCTTTGATATGTACGACGTCGAGGTGAAGTGTAGAACCATTCCTTACTCTAAAAGAGTAAGCAAAGTGGTGCACAATTGATACCGTGGAGCTCTCATGCAGCACAAGCCCCGGGTGAATGAAATAGCAGGAACAATTCACTTCGAAGGAAAATGGGAACGCAGTAGTCAAGCCGTCGCAAAGTTGATGTGTGAATCTTTCGAGCATACTGACCTCTAGCAAACGCTGGGTACCAAAACCTAACCAGCTACTGTCCCCTTTGATGAATGGTAAGTCAGCCAAAAGTGGTACGTTTATACGATCTAACTTGGATACGCTCATAGCAAAGCGTGCTGGCTTCAAGAGGACTCAGAAAGCCACCCATCGACTAATTCGGATCTGAGCTCCACTCTTCCAAGCAAAGTGAGCTCGATGCTGCTTTCTGCCATCTAGAAGTCACTTGTCTACTCCTTCGAACTCAGCTCGACTCCTTCCACAAGCAAAGTGAGGTCGACCCGGCTTCCTGCTGACTGTAATTATGCGACGATCATCAGCAAAGTGATCTTACAGACATGTAAAACCTGTAAGGCAAGTTCAACGCGTCTTAGTCCCTTGGCGACCTCTAGCATGTACTGTACGTTGTCTCGATTTATTTATTGGGTGCCTCAGTTAGAAACCTCTACAGCCTTATGCGCGTCTCTAGAGTTTCTCCCCGTCAACGCCCGCTGTCCTGAGGCTATCAATGCTTTGACTGCCTTAATGCGCCCGACCCTGTCACTGGGGAGTGGCTGGGTGTAGTGTGGGAACTCAAGATGAGATGGCAACTTAGCTCATCGGATGCCACGGGATCAAATGATTCACGTCTAGGAAATAGTAAGTGCACAACCAGAGATCGACCAGCACTTGAGCGCTATTGTTACGACAAAGAGGGAATTTGTCAAGGTCGTGTAATATTTCAGGCATGAGCCCATTCACACGTGGAGAGATTGAAAAGGATACTGAATAGAGTGGGTGGCTGAGCTTGCGACGATATATTTTATCGCTTAAGCGACCGTTTTGGCTGTTTGTTCAGTGTTCCATCTACTTAGGCAACGGATATAGAATGGATTTCAAAAGTGACTGGGTAGAATGACTTTGAATCACATCGATGCAGGAAATCGAATGTCCAATCTGGAATCATGCGTAGCCTGGAATTGGCCTCGGCGTGGTATTCGTCTATATGTACTCGCATACAAGCAATGGTACGAACGACAAACAACAAATAATATCATACAAAAAGCAGTGCTCTGGCCATTCCATCACAGCTTAGCCTTGGTCTGGGCCTTCTTCAGGATAGGGTCCAGCTTGGTGGCCTTCATGACATCGCCGGCAACCTTCAACTTGCCCGACATGAAGAGACGCTGTGCATTGGCCTTGCCAGCGACGAGCTTGCCGAAGTCGTCATCGGTGAGCGAAAGGGTGACTATGTAGACACGTGCGCGTTAGCCAAGGTGCCGTTGACGATTATAATTGCGCCACATGAAGCATGATGAGAAATGCCCCAAACAATGGCGCCGTGCCTGACTAGCTGCGTGGACGTACCTGTGGGCTTCTCGCCAGTGCCGGTCGCGACTTTGCCCGTATCCTTGAGGTCGATGTGCCAGCTCTCGACGTCGCCAGCCTTGTTCTTCAGCTTGAAGGCGTAGACGCCCTTGCCCTGCTTGATGGCGTCCTTGCGATCAGCGTCAGAGGCATTGATGGCAGCGTTGATGGCGTCGAAGGCAGCTGAGGAGGGGAAGTTGTCTGCGCAGGGCCTGTCAGTACATTCCAGGGTTCGAGGGGGGGGAGGGAGAGGAGGGGTGGGTTTGCGCCGAGTCATGATGGCGGTTGTACGCACCGTTCTTGAGAGACATGGCGGCGGAAGGAGAGAGTAGTAAGAGAGTAGTGAGAGAGTAGTGAGAGACGTGATGATAATGAGACCTGGGATCTGGCAATGCAAGATATTGAGGGGGAAAACGCAGGGATTAATCTTCAAAAAGGGGGGTATGAAGTTGCGAAAGGAAACTCTGTGGGGGAATCGCCAGTGTTTAAATGCGAAGTCGAGATTCCTGGGGTTGGCGCATCTTCCATCTTCCGGGGTCGTTGCATGTGATGCGAGCCTCGGCGATGGAGCTGACATCATGTGCGAGAGACAGTGCGACCCGCCAAGGCCAAAATCCCCCCAACATCTCCACCCCTGTCTAAGGTACCTACCTACCTACCTACCTACCTACGAAGTACGTGGTACCCTCGCAAGCTCACTCCCTTACGTACCTAGTAGGTACATCTCTTCTAGTTGCGGATCGAAGCCATCCGCTTCTTGACTGTCGAGGTACCATTTTGCTCAATACAGCACTATCCATGTACTTTGCCTATTCCCGTCATATGCGGTCTTGGAGCATGTAACCCCAACCCAGAGCATAAGACGCCGTCCACGTGCCATGGCGGTTCTGGCACCGCCGACCTCGGGCAACAAGAACACCGACCGCCATTGTTTTATAGAGTTCAGACATAGGACATGCATACCGCAACGACTGCATGCACAAAATGAAAGAAACAAGATACACCACTTTTATGGGAGCTGCATCCTATATAGGTATATATACGTAGTACATTGTGATATTGCATCACCGGGAGGTGGGAGGATGGATGGAATGGCATGCAGCATGTGATGATACACTCTTTTTACGGAGAGCCGGCACTCAGACCAGCACCGCTCTCTCCCACCATCAGATCAACTGCATCATCGTGTGTCATCTACAACTGCCACTCAGGCACGCCAAAGTCTCTATGTTGGGGCCAGTTCTCAGGTCTGCAAATAGTTAGCTTGACCATCTTCAATTCCCTGCCACTGCTTCGTGTCACGTACCTCGTCAACAGCAATACTGTCATCCGCCGTCTCCTCTCGATGATGTCCTCTGCAGCCGTTAACCGCAGCCAGTCGCCGAACCAGCTCCGCAACTCCGTCTCACTCTTTCCCAGGGTATCGATGCCGCGATCCGCGCAGGCTAGCCGTAACTCATCATACTCAAGCCCCGTGGGACCGCCGTCCTCGACGATATTCTTGTCGTCGCCCTCCAAGAACGCCATGCGGTACAAGCCCTTGGCTTGCCACATCCCTGGCGGCGTGAAGCCAAGCTTATCCCACATGGCCCCGCTGATGTGTAGGCTCTTGAGGACGTGGGCGCGAGCCACATCCCGGGTAACCCGAGGACTGAGTACGCCGTGGGGGTACTTGCTTTCGAACTCGTCAAATGCGGCCTTTCGGCGTTGCTCGGCCTTCTCGAGGGCTCCAAAGATCTGAGTCGGTATTCTACAGGTGTATGGCACTAAGTGGTCGACGTAGGCGACTACCAGGACAGTGAACTCGCCAATGACGATGAGCATGAGCCCGAAGAGGGGAAGACGGATCATGTCATGTCGCACTCGCCACAGGAGAACCCAATCGGCCCGTGAAAAAGTACGCGGCACGTAGTTGGGTCGGAATATCGAAGGTCGGTCGTCTGCGGGGGTCCGCTTGAGCTTCTCGCGGAGCAGGCGACGGCTGGCTAGGACATTCTTTAAGCCGTCCTTGTAGAATTTCAGGTAGCCCTTGCCCATCTCAAAGTAGTATTTCGGAGTCGACTCGTAGTCTCTGCGGCGCGGCAGCGTGAGAGGTGGCGGCCGAGATACGGCGGGCGGGTTGACGAGGGGGTTGGACGTCTTGGGGCCGTCATTATGGATGAATCGCGATTGCACCGCGGCGACGACGGGCGAGGGTTTCAAGGCCGGCGCGAGGAGGCCCGAGGGCCAATGGCCAATGCTATGAATGTGTCGGCGCGGAGCATACGCGCAGTGTCGCCATGGCGTTCGGCAGCTCATGGCACCGGCGAGAAAGGTCGATGCGAGAATGGAGTTGGAGGTGGAGGAGAGCTGTGATGCTGGCATCATTACCAAATTCAAGGCAGGTCGGTGCGTCATTGGATCCGGAGCTTCGGGAACCGGCCGGGACTAGGCTCGGAGGTACCTCCGCCGGGATACGCCCAACTCCGCCACCCAACCGTCAGTGTGAGTGCTCACAACGAGCAGTCTCGCAAGAAGCCGATGGTGTTTACTTATTGCATACAGTTACTCCGCGTGGGTTGCCAATTGAAAGGTGCCAAAGCGGAAGGAAATCTCGAAGTCTGGAGAATTTTACACATTACGAACACAGGCATCCTGGATACGATTTATGGGTAGTGGGCCCATCATCAACGGTGGCACACTCCAAAAAGGCCCAGCGTCCCCTTGTCGGGACCAGGACTGCCGTTCTATGGTCATATTGCTGAGAGTTGGTTCGCAGACCATCAGCTCTGATTTGGTAGAATTTGTTGAAGACATGGCAGTCACGCCAGTCTTGCACCACTAGTGACGAACCTAGGCTTGGTGAATCGATGGTTGCTCCAGGAGACTAAGCATCGAAATGCAAGCTAACTTTGTAAGGTAGTTTGGTTAATTCTGAAAAAGATTGCATCTCCAATCCCACAAGTTCACAGAGTGAAACAAAATATGTCAACTTCCACTGTCAAACCTCAGTGAATGTTGGTTGTTGGCAGGATACAATCGCTGACATCAATACCGCTAAAATGGCATGGGCAACTGGGACTTTGCGGGGTGGCTCCGTCTGCAGTCAAATCTCTGTTTGTAATACAATGGAGCAGCAACTTCACCACAATTTCAACAAAATCAAATTTTGATGCGATAACGCTTCGAATCGCCGCAAAACGTGCCCTATCATCACCGTATCTGAGAGCAGCTTGGATTTGCTTTTGCGAAGCCACCTTGTTTTCAGATAAGCCACAATGGTAGGCCTTTCGATATGTCATTGGGACCAGTTGCTGGAGGCTTCGAGTTCAGGCTGACCATGGTTACAGGTCCATGCAGATGCTTCCAACTTCGCTGAAGGTGTCACAAAGGAGGATGCCTATGAGCAAGTCCTGATACAGGCGGAGGGTCTCTTTGATGGCCAGCGCAACTGGGTGTGTTTTGTCTCGTCTCCATGCTGCAATTATTGAATCCCTAGCTTACGAGTTTGCCCTTGCACACAGGTCTGGTGAGTGCATTTTTTGGCACCAATTGATGAACACTTGTGTGTCTGATACAACCCTAGCAATCTTGCAAACGCTGCATCTCTGCTGTGGCATGCCTACAAATCCTTGGATGCACCGAGCAATGACGTGAACTGGGCAGGTGGGTGACGAGCTCTGACCATATCAATTCTTCACCCAACATAATGGTAACTGGACAACCACTTCACTTATAGGCTTCTACGTGCTCGACAATTCATCCCAGCAGTCACAGCTCATCCTGGGGCCCTTCCACGGCAAGGTAGCCTGTCAGACCATCCCGTTCGGGCGAGGAGTCTGTGGGACGGCGGCACAGACGGGGACGACTCAGCTGGTCAAGGACGTGGAAAGTTTCCCGGGGCACATTGCCTGCGACGGCGATAGCAAGAGCGAGATTGTAGTGCCGATTGTGGTTGACCAGCCCCGCGGTGAGGGAGAGAAGAAGGTGGTGGCGATTATCGACATTGACTGCGCCGTGCTGGACGGATTTGATGACGTTGACAAGGCGCACCTCGAGGACCTGGCCGCGCTGCTTGCGAAAAGCTGCGACTGGTAGCTGAAGCAGATCATTTGCAAAGACTTGGTCGATCCATTGCTGCTCACATCATTTCGGCGTACCCTGTGTCACTTCAATGACGCATGTAATTTGTGCTAGTTCTAGTGTCAGTTGAATCCTGGGGTGGGATTCAGATGAGGCTATCTCGAGACACAATTTGGCTGCACACGATCACAATCAGGGCGTTTTGCTTGCACTAGTTCTAGAAACAGGCACAGGTGAAACCCGCATAAGTGCGTACAGGAGAAACAATGCGCCGTAAAACATGAGACCAGCCGCCGTACCTGATAGTCTGATGGGTCTTTGGCAACTGGGGCCTCTTAGCTTCAAATCATGCCAGTGCCGTGGAATGGGGCTCTGTTTCCCATAGCAACAATCGTCACCGGAATCGGTATCCATGAACCCCTCTAGAGGATTGGAAACATGACGGGTCGGAGTTATGAGGGGTTGGACGCGTCTCGATAACTGCTGAATGCAATCATGTATTGTATGCGCTGGACTCCTTTGCATCCAACCGCTATACTCAGCGGCTCAGCACTCTCACCCATTCACCCAGTGGGTCTGTCTGGAATTCCTCATGCACCATCATCGTCGCCTGGGACCGCGCTTCAGCTCGAAACTCGCAACCTAATCAATAGCAGTGGAGTCCCATGAGCCCTGGCAAACTCGTTGTGCGACCGGAGCCCTCCCATCCACTCTCCCCACAGAATCGAGATCGGGCCATCGTCTCACAGGTTGACCGACAGGCTCGTGAACGTTTGGGCCGTTGGGTTTCCTAGGCTACGCGTCCTCCGGCGCCAATGCTGATGCCATAGACCCGTAGCCGTTTTTATCGTTAGGACCAAGGACGGAGAAAAAGAACCCAGTTGCCCGGTATGCTTTTGCAACGGGAGTCGTCAGCCCATGGCTTGGCAATCGTAAGTGCCATGGGCTCGGGAATTTCAATCGGTCCTGTCTCGCATTCGCCGTGGCTGTGAAGCGACTCCTCATGATTAGGCACCTACATTGTGTAGAAGCCCACTCCGCACTATTATCGAATATTCCGTACCTCGTATAAACAGTACGGCTCTAGGTTTGTACGCGCAACTCGGATTGCGAACACAGCATGGCGATGCGCCTTCGCCTCGCCATTCGCGAGGATTGGATCCTGCGGACGGTGACATCCGAGTCTTTAAGCTCGTGGGTGATGTGAGCCATGAGTGCCGGGCTCGATTAAGCGAATCAGGACGGGGCATGTACGATCCACTGGCTGCTATTGATGGATCATGGATCCTCTTTGACTTGCCCCTGGCGAGTCCTTGGCTGGCAACTTGGCGCGGCCTTGGTATGTTGTCACTATTGTGGTGCCCATGATGCCCATATTTGGTGATGCCCTGACACTCACCCTGGCGACTGGCCACGCTGGTAGCCAACGGGCACCAAAGAACGGCCTTTTGCGTGTGGTATTGCCCCTGGAACTAGAGCTTCCCTGTAATACTATAGCTTCCCCCTGATCAGCTGCTTGAGTTCAGTGGGTGGCGGCTCCCTTAAAGTCCCAGCAGCCCGCCACAACCCCCTGCAGAACTGCGCACCAGCCCCCCGTTTTCAGCCCAGCCTCCCGCACTGGTTTCCACCGCAGCACAGCACAGCACAGCAGGCCCTATACCGCTTTCAGCCCCCTCAAGTGCCCCAACCACACGCAAGCCTGGGCTATACAACGCTATCAGCATCCGGACCCGTTGCACGCGCCCAGCCTGCGAAACAAGGCCCCTCCATCCATCCATCCCGCCCTCCATTTCAAGCCCATTTTCTACAACAACATTACGTCCTACCGTGGCTTTCAGGTTGCACGTAATACTAACCACTGCAGCTCATTCTATCCCGCCTCTTGCCTTGTCTTGCCTAGACTTGCCTTGTCTTTCCTGCAACCGTTTCCGTTTACCATTCTCTCACCACGCCCTCCCTTATTGCTTGGTTGCTTGGCTTTGCTTCCAAACCCGTCTGGTTCCAACCTCTCTGGCCATTATCTCTTTCGTCACAGCCTCTCTAGGCTGCCCTTCGTTTGATCATTGTTATTATCAGTGCCTCTCTCCGTCTCTGCAACATTTCCATTGTCGGTCCTTACCACCCACACCCGAGTCGTACGCAACGGATTCTGCAGATGTGAACAAGCCTTCCACCTCGAACTCTACGACGTCGCCCTCCCGTGTTGCGCGCGAACACCTCCACCATGGCGACCAAGGCGAAGTCCCATCCCCTCAATGCCGCCCATACAGCGGGCATCTTTGCCGACCTGAGCATTGATGGGCCTGTTGTTGGAACACTTGTTGCTATCGTCGACCGCGCCAAGAATCTGCCTAACCGCAAGACTATTGGGAAGCAGGACCCCTACTGCGCCGCCAGGCTAGGTAAAGAAGCAAAGAAGACTACTACAGATGTACGCGGCGGACAGACGCCGAAATGGTAAGGCCTCGTGGGATTTGCTTCCTTGGCCGAGTTCCAACTAATGATATCTTTAGGGACCAGGAACTTCGATTCACCGTCCACGACTCACCCGATTATTACCAGCTCAAGATCTCCATCTTTACTGACGACAAGAAGACCGACTTGATCGGCGAAACATGGATCGATCTAAGAAGCATCATCATCCCTGGCGGCGGCCAAAAAGATGACTGGTGGGGCCTCATGTGTCGAGGAAAGTTCGCTGGCGAGATCAGAATCGAAATCACCTACTATGACTCCCGGCCAAAGCCAGAAAAGCCTGCGGCAGTAAAGCCAAAGCAGTCTGCCTCTGCAGAGTCAGAGTATGGCTCCGTCAAGCAGAGGACGCTCGTCAAAAGACGCCCTCTCCCAATTGATCCGGTGACGGGCGAGGCACCCCCAACGCCAGCTGCTGCACCTGCCCCTCCAGCTCCCGAACAAAGCACTCCACCACCTCGAGCACACGCCAAACAGCCATCCCACGGAGGATTCGTGGCCAGCCAGTCACCACTACAGGCGGTTGAATATAATACACCTCCCTCACACCGAGCCCGTCATCCAGATCATCACTCTCCGTCACCTCACGCAGGCCTACCTCAGGAATATGTCACACCCACGCGTAACGAGGCACCGCGTGAAGCACCACGTGGAGCGCGCCGTTCGATGAACCTCTCATATGAGGTCTCCCCACGACATAGCGAAGACCGGGATTTCAGTCCAAAGTACCCTGTGCAGCAGCAGGAGCTGATGGATCATCGGGCCCAATTTGTCCCACCACCGGATGCTTATGAGACACCCATGGACGACCTGAGGCAGTTTCCTTCCTTGGAGGATGACCGTCCACCACCGCCCCCGGCGCATCGGACTCGACACAACAGTGGAGGCCAGGAGCTTGTGCCGAGAAACACGTATGATGCGTCACCGCCCAAGCTCTCCCACCCAATGAGGCACGATGTGTTGAGGAGCGAAGCCCACAGACACTCAATGCCATCATATCCAGGCCGACCAACATTCAAGGCTTACGACTCGGCGCCCGCCTCTACTTCGATTGTGCCTCAGAACTACGATTCTTCACCCAGACATAGTTCGTACGATGCGAATTATGATCCTCACTACCGTTCGATGCAACCCACAGTGGAGGACGCACCTGAGATGCCCAACGCGTATCCGAATAACTACAGACAGAGCAGAATTCAACAGCAAGATGAGTTGTTTGATGAGATCCCGAACCCGGCTCCTCTTAGCCTGAGTCGGTCACCAGGTGGCTCTCCGTTCCGAGACGAATACTCGCCTTCGCAACAAGCACATGGATATCAAGATCAGAACTCATACCAAGACCAGAACCCATATCAAATGGTTCCCGTGTCCCAATCCCATCCCCGAGACTACTCTCGGAGCCCGGGGCATGAGCAAAACTATCAAATGGTCGCTGTGTCTCCATCTCAAGGGCGAGACTACTCTCGGAGTCCAGGCGTAGAGAATCCATATCAAATGGTCGCTGTATCCCCGTCGCACGGCCGAGAGTACTCCCGAAGTCCGGCGGATGAGCAGAATCAATATCAGATGGTCCCGCATTCCTCCTTTCGTGGTCGGGAGATTTCCAAAAGCCCGGGCCAAATATCTTACAATTCGCAAAGCAGCCAGAGTCAACATTCAGGTCACAGAATGGAACTGGAAACGCGGCATATACAAAGCTCATCAAGTCATGGAATGCCGGGAATGCCAGCTTCCCTCGTCCCAGGACTTGACCCAAGTCTTTCACAGGAGGTGACTGAGCGCATATATGAAGATCGCCGTGGCGATAGGCGGCAACACTCACAGAGCGTGTCAACACCTTCGCGAGGCCGCGCGCGAACCGAGTCCTACCAGGGATACGGCGACTCTCCAGATCCTTCTCAAAGCTACGCTCTTCAGAAGTATGATCGACGGGCTATCGCATACCACAATGATCCTGAGCCACCAGCAACAAGGTCTCGAGGCATATCTCCCGATCCACGGACAAGCCCCGACCCCCGAGGCACGAGCCCCAATCCCCAGCATACGATCCGAAGGAAGTCAGTTAGTCCTATTCCTCCTCCAGTAGAAGCTAGGAGGTTGTCTGGAGTTCCGTTCGGGCCCGACTCGTATGATGAGCTGAATCCTAGCCTTGTATCCTCAAGGGATGGGACTAGTCCAGCACCGGATTTCTTGAAGAGTGAGCCGAAAAAGATCATAACCTACGATGGACGAGAAATCGACCCTTCTGACCACCTACCCATGGAGTCGTGGGCGCCGGAGCCGGACAAGAAGGATGTCCCAGAGACACGATCGCGGCCGGCACTGTCTGGAGCACAACCCCACCCACCCAGCGCTCGTAGGGTTCCTCGTTCTGGCCGCCACTCGATGTCAGCCACACTGCCCTATGGTACTCCTGACGAGCCTCGTACACCTCCAGCGCCTGCTAGCGCAGGCCGCACTCGTCTTCAGAAGCGCAACCCTGGTTCTGCGGGGCCGTCTCCAGCGGCAGTCAGCCCTTTGGCGCCAATTTCGCCCGACAACTACCAGCACAGACAGAGCCCTTACACACCGACCCGGGGTCTGCCCCGTGCAAGTACCTGGGATCATCAAAATGAGAATAGAGCACCGCAATATGGAAACGGCCCACCTATTCCAGCGAAGGTGCCACTTCCGCTAATGAGCGGAGCTATCGGTAGCAGCACCGAACTCGCACTCATGGAAGAGATGCAGAGCATTGATATTGGAACAGGTAGATCGCGGCGAAGAGGTGGTTATTGAAAGAAGTAATGATCAGTGGATGATGAAATGTACAATAAATCAACGGAACGGTTCAAAGGCGTTGTTACTAAACAAAAGGTCCTGGATTTAAAGGAGCATTATGCATCTGGATAAATAGGCTGGTAGATCACCATACAACTACAATCATCATGCGTTGCCTTGGTTCACACACTCATTTTCTCCTTGTGGTGCTGATTCTTTATTCACTTGGTCTTGTCTGTTTGTGTTGCTATTGATTGATAGACCTGCAGTAGGCCGGGAGCACAAAATTGGCTGGGATATGCGCTAGCCCAAAGAAGCTAGACTATTTCTTGGTGCCCCGCGGTTTGCTTTCCGCTGCCAGCCATCCCATGGAAGCCATTCTAATCTTATCGCAAAGAAAAAAAAAAGATCACTGCCAGATCCCATTGAACTCGACACCACCACCACCAAACACCAGCCCAGCATCAGCATCACCAACAATGGCAGCTCAGGTGGGCCCTCTCCCACAGCTCAAGCTGCCCACGGGGCCGTCGCCCGTTACTGCGGAGCAGCGCTACTGGAAAACGTTCAAGAACCAGCTCCTGATCACGTCGCCGACCTCGTATCCCGTCGTCCACATCTCCTCCAACAGCGACTCGTTTGCTGTCACGACGGGCACCCGCATCCAGATCTACTCGAACCGGACGCGCAAGCTTCTCAAGACCATTACGCGATTCGGCGATGTTGCGCGCAGCGGAGAAATCAGGAAGGACGGCCGCGTGCTGGTGGCTGGTGACGACACGGGCAAGATGCAAGTTTTCGACGTCAACTCGAGGGCGATTCTCAAGACGTGGATCAACCACAAGCAGCCGGTCTGGACTACCAAGTTCTCGCCCACCGAACTGACTACTGTACTGAGCGCGAGCGACGACAAGACGGTCCGCCTGTGGGATCTCACCACCAATGATCCTACCTCGACCTTTGTCGGCCACAGCGATTACGTCCGATCTGCAAACTTCATGCCTGGAACCATGTCGAACATGATCATCTCAGGAAGCTACGACTCTACTGTCAAGCTGTGGGATCCCAGGACGGGAAGTAACAGCGCTGTCATGACCTTCAAACATGCCGCACCTGTGGAGGACGTGTTGTCGATGCCCTCAGGAACCACGGTCCTGGCTGCGGCCGGAAGTTCTATCAGTGTTCTCGATCTGATTGCTGCCCGACCTCTGCACATGATCACCAACCACCAAAAGACAGTTACCTCGATGAGCCTGGCATCCAATGGTCGACGACTCGTCAGTGGTGGCCTGGAAGGTCACGTCAAGGTTTTCGAGACGACCGCTTGGAACGTCGTTTCGAGCACCAAGTACCAATCTCCTGTCCTGTCGGTCAAGGTTATTCCATCAAGCGATGACTCCGAGTCCAGCGATCGTCATCTTGCTGTTGGTATGCAGTCTGGTGTTCTCAGCCTGCGTACCCGCCTCACTGGTCTTGAAGCCAACCGAGAAGCTGAGCGTGAGAAGGAGATGACGGCTCTCGTGGCCGGAACCATTGAAGCGCACGACGCCAAGAGGCGGAAGCGCAAGCATCGGGTTACCGCCGCTAAGCGACTAGATCTGGTCGGCGAGGGAGCTGACGTGGTCATTGCGAATGAGCCTCGCACCTTCAAGAAAAAAGAGCGTCCTTGGCAGAGCGACCTGCGCCATGCGCGTTACGCGCGTGCTCTCGACCAGGTCCTCGATAAGTATGCGCCTGATCACTCGCCCCTCAACGTCCTCACCCTCCTCCTCGCCCTCCGCCACCGCAGTGCGTTGCGAGATGCCCTCGAATCACGAGACGAACACACTGTTCAGCCTATCCTTAAGTGGGTGTGCAGCCACATCTTCGACCCGCGATATGTCAGCGTGTGCGTCGAGGTTGGAATTCACCTGCTTGACCTTTACGCGGAGCTCGTTGGTGGATCGGCAGAACTGCACGAAGGTTTCCGGACTCTGCACCGAAGGGTCAAGATCGAGGTCGAAAGGGCACAGGTCGCGTGTCAGACTGGGGGCATGCTGGAGAGCCTGATGGTTGGGATCCTCTGAAAGGAACGGCAGGTTCGGCGAAATGTATATCCTGGGGGCTGGGTTGCTTTGCATTGCGGAGGCGTTCAGGCGGATTTAGAAGAACAAAAAAAACCAGGGAGTCTTGGGATGTGGATGTGAACATGGACTTGATATCAGGCCTGTAGATGTGAGAGCATCAAACACCAAACTGTGCCGCCGAGTGTGTGGCCAGGACCGACTTCGGTCTTGTGATATAGGCGATTATGGAAACCAATGAAGCACGCATTTGTCCACACTGTCATGACTGGCTAGTATCACATGTTGCAAGGATTGTGAAGTGTATCAGCCCACCTCTCGGTGTTGTGTTTAGTCGTGGTGCTAACCAACACGCAGAATCAACGTACATGGGAGCAGCGGCAAGGCAGACTGACCTATTATTTTCTATACTATCCTACCAGCGTCTAGACAAATGTTGTTTGCTCTGTTATTAAGTAATGATTGTGGAAAGGATAGAAGGTACAACAGTTCTGTTTGGCGTCCGGCTGTCGTCTCACCCATTTAAAGCTGGCTTCCGTGCACACAGCATTGTCGTCTCGTCGTACCGGGGTCAAATAAATTGACAGCCAACACGAGAGCTGGGAAGATTTGCCTAGAACAGAGGAAAGTAAACCGGCACATTGTACGGTTGGCCCTTTCTCTTGCGTTCTGTTGGTGCCTCGAACACTCCTTCCTAGTGGGCCTCCTATAGAGGAAGGAAACTGCCTTCAAACCCGTATCACGCCGCTGCGGTATTTGTTTACCTCCCTGAACGTACTTTTCTGCTACAAATTCCTTCTCATCTCCTCCTCTTCCTCTCTTCTACCTACCTAAATTTTGAGACGGGAAAATCAGCATAGAACGCATCACAGGACACGCATTTTCCATGGAGCCAGAGATCGTGGACCTGTTTCAGGGCCTCCACGAGTAGTACTCTGCCCAACGGGCCCTCAAAATCGACATTGTCGGAGATTTTACTGGAGGTGAACTGTTTACGGTTCATGGTGAATCATTGATCAAGTATTGTCTAGAGCAGTCCAGGGTGGACTTTGATGGTATGCTTGTCGACTCGACGAGAGAAGCGTCATGAGAGAGACTAAGCGTATCACAAGCGGCTTCGAGCTGATGCATGCGGTGTACGCCGTGGAGAAGTTCCTACATGACTTGCAGAAACGAGGCTGTAACTTTGACATCATCTTCTTCCGAGACCTAAAAAGCATTTGCGCACTGCCGAAGGAGGGAACAGAACCGTACAAGGGGGACCTCACACGAGCTGTTCTCTTTCAACATCTTGCGAGATCAGAGATCCGATCTGGGGTCCACGAGTTCGATTCTTTTGAGAGCGGTGAATGCAGAAAACATCTATCCAGCCGTTCCTGGCACTTCATCATCTGCCACGAAGGATATGGCGACGAGGGACCGGAAACCGTTCTACTCCATCATCTGATCTGGAAGTTTGCCAGCAGCGGGAAGCATGTTGCTTTGATCAACTCATCAACTGGCAAATATGAAAGGTGCGGAATTGAGATGATCCACAGTTCAGAATCTAGAAGGAGCGATGCTAATGTTCGTTAGGTGTTTGTTACTTTGCTGAGTCAAACTAAGAACTCGACAGACATTCCCGACCACGATACCACTGTGTTCCAAACGCTGAGGGAGTCGTCTGTGATCGAAACAACAATCGCCAATGGATACATCGAGCCGAATGACAGTACCACGAACCTGACACTCAGAGAGTGGATTATCATCAACTTCATATGTAGTTTTCTCGAGGATCTACCACCAGACATGATTCACAGAGCTGTCATGAACGACATTCATGCATTGCTTCTGCATACTGCCGCACTTAGGATGTGCCATCTGCAAGACAGACGATGCGAGACCACAGAGATTGACTTCAACTCCAAGGTCTTCCTCCGTCTCTTCTCCATCATTTGCATTGAATGGATCGAAAGAGGTGTCAAGAGCGGTGAGGTGTCTTGGGATCTCTTCGACATGACCGATGGGCGAATCATCTCATTCATGGTGAACAGAGTCAAGACCAACGAACCTGTTCCTGAAGGGATAATGAAGGTAGCCTGCAGTCTCTGGAAAGAGGTCACCCGACTGAAGCCAATTTATTCCGATTCGCAAGTCGACATTGCTCTACAGCTGAGCACCCCATCATCGTTGCCGGCCGAACTCGCTGCAACTCCTCCGGCTGCCTTAGCCTTTGAACATCCGACCTTCAACAAGTACGTCGGAAATATCAAGACAAACAAAGTAAAAGTCACCGATCCAGCCGCCAGCATTGTTTCTGAAGATCTGAATCACTGGCGTAGCAACAAAACCGTCATTAGCTGGAAGAGCACCTACAAACCCGGCTTTTTTGCCAGGAAGCGCAAGTAAGAGCTAATCTCAGAGATTGTGACGTATGCAGCCAGTCTACGAAACGCCAGCGGAAAGATGTTGGATCGAGAAACTATCATCGTAAAGTCCTCTCATAGCCAGGGCCCGGCCAGGAAGACAGGGAAACCTCTAGCAAAGAACACTCAGACGCAAGTCGGGAAGAAGTCTACCAAGAACAACAGCGGGAAGGAGAAAGTACGCATGGCTGCCTAAGAGATCCAGGACCGAAAGGCCATCGCCAAACGTGACGATGTCATTCTTTTCTGTGCTGAGAAGTGCGCACAGTTCCAAACGGACCCGAATCTAGTCAATCAATATCTAAAGGCGGATAAATTCTGGCCTTCGCGCTCTCGAAAGGATGCGGAATCTCTTGGCGCCGAGGTGAGCCTCTACCTTTGTCACATACTTGGCAAAATCCGAAGTCAAGCTCGCAACGAGGCCAGCGAAAGATCTCCTGAAGGTCATTCAACTCCCAGTGTGAATTTCTTCTGGTTTGCTCAGTACTGATTTACCTAGGCCTTACCTGATTTCCATGATGTGGCACTCTCTTCAGGGAATTGCTGGATCCGAAACTTGCACGGCAAAAATTGCCGGTGCAGTGCAAGGCATAACAACTTGCCTACAGATGCCTCACATTGACATCACCATCGGGGAGCCGTCTCGACCGTTGCCCTTCACCCTTAGCATTCAAGCCGCGGCAAAAATGTCAAAACATGACCAAGATCAACGCATTCTCCAACTTGAATACGAAGGCCTTATATTGAACGACGACTCGACTCAAAGCCTGACGCGCGCGTACCATTCAACGCAGATGCATGGCAGCGCAAGGTTCTCGACTCGATCGATGCCAACGAAAATCCCCTAGTCATGGTTCCTACTTCTGCGGGCAAAACCTTTATCTCGTTTTAGGCGATGAAAAATGGGTTTGAGGAGAGTGACGACGCCATACTGTTATATGTTGCGCCGATGAATGCACTGGTAAACCAGATTGCAGCCGAGATCGAAGCCAGGTTCTCAAAGTCTTACAACAACAAGGCCGACAAATCAGTTTGGGGCATCCATACGAGAGATTATCATCAACAACCCCTGCGGATGTCAGGTCTTGGTGACTGTGCCACACATCCTGCAGATTATGTTGTTGTCGCCTACGAATGCTACCCATCCTAATTCCTGGTCAAGGCGTGTCAAGAGAATCATCTTTGACGAAATTCATCGCATCGGAAAAGCCGAAGATGGCGTCGTATCATCGCCCTCTCTGCCACCGTGGAAAACCGGGACGAGTTTCTACATTGGCTAGAAGTGTCGAGAGTCGAAAAGGGCACCAAGATGACCATGGTTGTTTATGCAGCGCGATATTCTGATCTCTGCAAGTTCATATACCGGCTGCCTGCAGCGTTTTGCTTTGATAATAGTCGCAGTGACCATGCAGCATTGGATGACGTGACTTTAGAAGCCAGGGATTGCTTTACCCTTCGGGTGAAGATGAAGGAAAACCTCCCATTTGGCTTCATGACCGTCTTGGACCCAACGAAAATCCTGCCCCGGGCCATCTCCTAGTCTGACGTTGTGGAGTGGGAGAAGAGTCTGAAAGTTGCTTTTCGAGGAGTCATGAAAGGATCAGCACTATGCTTTAAAGAGCTCTAGGCTAGCTTTGATTTAGACTTGCAGCAGATGCACGACACTACGCTGACGATGAAGAAGAGCGAGAGCAAAAACAAGAATAAGACGGTTTGTGCTTAAACAATACAAACCATGTCGTCAGCCTCTTCTCTCTCGTGTGCTAACTTCACTCACAGAATGCACTGCCAGCTCTTCCCTTTAGTTATGATCGTCTGGATCGTGAGAGCTGCCATTTATATTTGCAGCAAACTGGCCAATAAAGAGAAAGGATGGAAAGATTCCGACAAAGGCTGGCTTGACAAAATCCGATAATTCACATTATGGAACAAACAAGCGGCGGGCCAGCGCGAGCCAAAGGCAGCTGTCCGGAACAAGGATACATCTGGCGACGCAGCAAAGACATCGAAACTGGATTTGCCCGCGGTGAGGCAAGCGCGGAGATAATTCCATGGGGGAGCTTCGATTTGAATGCACCGCTAGAACAGTTCAGCTTCGTGGATACGACCAAAATGCTCAAGTCGAGTTTGACCAGATGATCCAGACCCTACACCAGGACAAGGTCAAGCTGGTGCTAGTGGCAGCTCTTGAAAGGGGCATCATGCCGGAATGAATCTACGTTATCGCCAGATGTAAGTGAGGGAATGCCCTCTCGATGGAGCAGCCTGCTAACGAAAACTAGTGTTGAAATGTTGTTTCGACGGGGCTATCTCAGAGTGGTCGTTGCGGCCGGGGCTCTCGCTCTTGGAATGAACATGCCCCTCAAGACTGTCATCTTCAGCGGAGATTCCATCTTTCTAACTATTCAGAACTATCGCTAAGCCTCAGGTCGTTCTGGAAGACGCGGGTTCGATCTGCTAGGCAATGTGGTCTTCAACGGGATTCCCCAAGACCGCATGTATGAGATCATGTCTTCGCGGCTTCCGGGCCTCAAGGGCCAATTTCCTATCTCAACAAGATTGATCCTTCGCCTGCTCGGCCTCTTGCACGGCGCAAACAACTCGGAATTTGCCACAGATACCGTCAACGCTCTGCTATCGCAGACTCGCCTGTACCTAGGTAGACCGGACGCCGAGATGTCCGTGAAACACCACGCACTATTCTCCGAGAGATCGAGTACTTGCGAAGACAGAATATCATCTCTGCGAACGGAACACCACTAAACTTTGCTAGCCTTGTTGGAAATTTGTATTTCATAGAGAACTCTGTCTTTGCTTTACACTCCCTGCTGCGAGATGGTTACTTCCACCAGTTGTGTGCGGACATCAACAACAACCCCGAGAAATTTCTACATGAAATGACGTTAGTGCTTAGCCGCTTGTTTAACTGATTCTCGGTTCAACGTACCAGGAAGCGCACTGAAGACGCTAAAAGATCCGCATCTTCTGTCTTCCTAAAACCGCTACCCGAAGCAGCTGAGACTCTGCTCATCCAGCACAACAAGCAGACGCTGTCCATCTTCAAAGCCTGCGTACACTCATACATCGGCCAACATCTCGTCGGCAAGCCGGGTCGCACGATGCTATTCCCCAAACCCGTCGTCGGCCCGTTGGGGGTTCCTCGTGGGGCCTTCCTCGGCTATCCAGGCACCACGATTCGATCTCCGTTCGTATCTCTGTCTGGGTTTGGCGACGAGTTTGACATTGTCCAGGATCTTTGCTCTACTATTCGAGGAGACGTCTTCCTCGAAGAGCCTGCGATTCCATGCATACAGATTTGGCCACATGACACGAAGACTGAGCTCAAGGCGTTTCTTTATGACTTCTATAACCATGGCAGCATGGAGGTCCTTGTGCGAGCCAATCACATCATATGCGGCGATGTGTGGTTCATCTTAAAAAGCTTTTCTCTCACGCTCAAGGCCATTGTATCAAGTTTGAAGAGCTACGCTAGCTTAAATGAAAGCCTCGACGACGATAGCAAAGGAGGGGACGACGGCGAACGTAAGGATCACGATGGTCCTGGCACAATGACCCCTGATACCCCGGGATATACAGCGGTGGTGCAAGCGACAACGGAGAAGAAGCAGAAGAAAAATACGGATATCATGGACAGCTGGGAGGATGGAAGCAGCGGCTCCGAGTCAGATGCAGCATCAGATACTTCTGACACACACAAACTTCTCCCTCGACCTTTGTCGGCGGAAAATCGCTTGAGAGAAGGTTTGATCAATGTTGTCAATGCCTTCACGATGTTGCAGGAGGACTTCGATACTAAGTCCAAGCAGGTTTGGGCTTGATACGTTTTGCGTCGGATTAGGTGTGTTGAGGTGAAGGGAAGAGTGGCACATGTGTTCTTGTTTGAGTTCAGTGGGAAGTGGAGAGCATTGTCGGATGTAGGATGTGGACTTGTCTATGCCAAAGAATAACGTATGCTGGTGATGGTCCATTCGGTGAGAATTCCCATTTAATTGCTTCCTGAAACTAACCGCAAGTTGATGGCCTGGCCGAAGAAGAAGCCGAGTGATGGTCAAGACCTAGTTTCAGCCATCGTCTTTATAGAGCTATCTTGACCCGACTCTCCTCAACCCAAACCTAACATCCTAGCCTTGCTGCTTCCCCCACAACTATTTTCCGCCCATACATACCATAGTCCAATCACCCGTCATATCATCACCAACTCACACATTCGCCTCTCGCCTCTCACCAACATGGCCACCTGCCGCCTCCAACTCCCGAGGCCAGACCGAGGGCCAGACCGAGTCTCCCCATTCATCTCATGATGTCCTCCCAAGCCCTCGGGACCGTGCCCAGAAACGAACTCTCCAGGCCGCGGAGCCTACCAGCGAAAACAAGACACACATTGACTATGCGCCCAGCCCTCGGCTCTCTTGCCCCCTTTAACAGCCAGCCAGCCAGCCAAGGGAACCGGCTCCGAAGGGACAAGGATACTCGCGTTGGTGTCCCCCTCGAGAAGGCTTCTGGAAGGCTGGGGTGGGGTGATTTTGTGTCTCTGGTGCACTTTTCTTTCGGAACCATGTCATGTTTGCATGGCCATGTTTTGGCATCGGAGATGCTGCACACGGCCGAGCACTGGCCTCGGAGCAGCCCCAGCCAGGAGAGTGAGTGGTGTCATTGATAGGGAACAGGGGCCGATGGCCGTGGCAGACATCGCTGACGATCAGACAAATATACAGGGCCATCCAAGGCATGATGCAACAGGCAGTACAGGCAGTACAGGCATACGGGCATACGGGCATACAGACACACAGACACTTGCAGGCATGTACACGCACTTACAGGCATGCACACATACACACAGACGCCTCTTGCAGGGCGTACAATACACACAGGCAAAGCAATATGCTACATCGAGTAATAGAACCAGCATGAAAGCACAGGGCATCACGGCTCCTGGTAAAGGTACATACAGCCCGACCCATCCCAGCCCAGTACCTTTGTTCGGGGGCATCATATCATGCCCATCCCATCGCTCACTCGGTTACTAGCAATTGGGCCTACAACCGGATCCGGACGGAGCAGACAAAGGATTACGCGGCCGTTTACATCTTCAATCTCGTCTGCCAACCTGATTCCCGCGGACATCCATCACCGAGCGCCCTGGATGCCATTATTCCACCAATCGAGAGGGATTCAAAACCACATGTGTACCAGCCTCTGCTTTTCATTAACAAGCATAACACTCGGTATTAGTACATATCCAGAGGTGACACAGCATCAAAGGTGACACAGCATCAAAGGTGGCAAAGGGGTAACGATTCAAGCAACTTGTTTAATTTTCTCGTCTAAGCCGCTGGCTGGCATAACGGCACCGCAAACCTCCCATAGCCCAGGAACTAATCACTGGGCTTTCCAAGATCCTCCACTAAGTGATTCCCAACATCTACCCACTAATGGGGCGAACTACTGCTTGACTATTGCCTCCTCCCTGGTTCCTCTTCGCAAAAGTGAAATCCATCTCGTTCAAAGCCGTCCTAGCCGACCCACAAACAAACGTGTGCAATGCAAGCCAATAACAAAATAACAAACAATGAAAGCCCTCTAAACCCACGGATTTATGTACATGCACTAATGGAGATGATCGGGTGTCGGGTTCGCACCCGGGGGAAAGGGATAGTCTTCTGCCATGTGCCGTCGCTTATGGTACAGTAGTCGGCCAGGCGTCTTGCTCAGTTAATACCAAATCGGGAAGTCCCGTGTTTGAGTTGACTATGCGGATTCTGTTGCCACACCGAAAAAGGGGGCCGTGTCGTATGTGCGCAGTTGAAGTGTTTGCTCTATTCTCAGAGTTCATGGTCCCGTGACGCAACTCTCCGTACATTGGCTGGGATAAAGAAATGTTGTATATGATGTTGGTTTCTGGTTGAACCATTTTCCAAACGCCGTTTTCATGATGATTAATAAAAGGAAATTCCTCAACGCCTGAAGCAACCGTTTGTGATTGCGTATGAATGGTGTTCATGCTCAGTTGGACCGAATTTATCAAGGCCCATGTGGAGCCATCTGCAAATGATGGGGCATTGGTCGTGCGAGCAACTGGTCGTGAGTTGAATGAGGCATCTGCGGCGGTGCAGCCATTGACGCCGGCCTCGGGGTATGGTATCCAGCCGGCGCGCTGGTGCTCCCGCTCGAGAAGCTCGAATTGGCCCTCGGATCGGGGTTCTGGAAGAGGTCTCTTTGCAAGCCTTCTAGGATGTGCATGTCAATCCGTAAGGAGCTTGTCCCTGTTGCTGACTGTCGCAAGAAAAGGATGGTCCGGTGGAAGAGCGAGCGCAGCAAGTCTTCGTTGACATACGAATGGAGGACAGGGTCCTTGAATGCGGCTGAAAGGACCAGCAGATTTCCCCATTGGCTAGGAGAAGGTCAGTCTTATACAATTGAGATTCGGGAAAATATGACTTACGCATGTGCCGTACCAAAGATGTTGGTAATGATTGGTCTCTCTGCGCCAAGTCCATGGAAAGCCCGAGTGCTCTCAATCAGAGCCTTGAGTCCCTTCTTCGCCAGTTCCACAACCTTGGGATCGATGTCGCCATGTGTTCTTGTTCCGGGGTGGATCACGGGAGCGATCACGTCTTGGCGGAATTCGGACGTCACCGTGGGGAAGTTGGGGCTGGAGGGGTGGTTCTTCACCGAGTGGGAAAACTGAAGAATCTGGCGGACAAAGGGTCGGTATGTGATGACCTGCGCACCCCAATACTTGGCTCGTAGTCTCGCTGCCAGGATGTCGTCCGCGGGCGCATCGTCCTCTCGGAAAGCGAAACTGGGTGCTACCCAATGCATCCCTGAAACAGCATCGGACACGACGCTAACGTTTCTGAACTGATCTTTCGGGGGTACCTTATTCGGATCCTGAGGGGCGTAAAACATGCGGTGGATGCTGTTGAGATGTGTGCGAAGATAGAGTTGTCCGGGGTAACTATCCAGAACTCGCTGGTTGTAGCCTTCGAGAAGACTCATATTCGGATGCGGCATGTCGTCCTCGTATGACAAGAGCCCGGATGGCGGGAGTTGAAGTTCTGCAATGAGATCACTTATAAAGTTAGTACTGTGAGTCCTGAGCACTTTCAATTCGGAAATTTACCTCTCAAGCTGCAAGCAAGTCCAGAAAGTCAAAGCCAACTGGTTGTACTTTGTCTCCTGAATAAACTCGGCGTTTCGCTTAATTCGTCGTAACTTATCCAGGCTCCTAGGAAAACAGTTAATGGCAGGTCCAAGGATCAACAGCGTTTTGAAAAGTCTTACGGTCTCATGATGACTTGCAACTTGTGGCTGGCTTTGTGGATAAAGGCAAAACTCTCCATCGGTCTTCCTAACTGGCCGTGATACAGACCAGCAAAGATGTTGACGTAGACATTCTTCATATTGTTGTAGGCGCCAGTGTGGTTGCCAAGGATGTCGGTAGCGTACGCAAAGTACTCCAGCCCAGGAATCACCTCGTAGTTCTTCTTGAGGCTATACCCAGAACGCAGACCTCCTACTCCATGGATCGAAGAGCGCCGACTGTGGATCCCTCGTTCCTGTTCCTTTGGTGACGGCAGTCCAGAAGAGTGAGAGTGAGATGAAAATGCTGGAGGAGAGCCCTGGGTGGGCGACGGCGGCACACCTCCATTGCGGGTAATGGGGCTGCCATGGGGTATGGGATCTGACGAATGCACAACATCGGGCACGTTTTCGCGATACAGACATATCTTGCCCAGGGCAAGCACAGTAAGAACCAATGCACTGTGAATCGATCGATCTGGTCGTCCAGCCCGAGGGGGGGCGGGAGTGGCGGGTTCGGATCCGTCGGGTCCTGGTGATCGCTTCCTCTTGGCGCCTGTAGTCTCGGGTGTCTGCGAGCCCCCTCCGACGGCGAAAGCAGGCTTCGATGTCTGTGGTTTGGAGGATCTTGGGTGCGAAGTAGGGAGCGTATCCAAAAAGTGTCGAACCCAGTCATCGAGGAACTTGGGCTGAATAATTGGGTGCATGTTCAAAATGTGTTCCTTGAAGCTCTCCACGTATAGCCACACTTTCGATTCGGAGAAGTCTGGGTTGCCGTCGACCGCCAACACACCACCTTTGTACTCGACTTGATCAGGTGGACTGAGGCCACCGAGCTGGCCCCAATCAGCGGCAGGCGATGGCGACGCCATGTCGGATGAATCGTCGGCCATATCAAGCGTTCCGTGGTCGGTCGGTTCTCGGATATGCCGCGATGGGTGAGAGTCTTCACCGCGTCCATAGACAATCAGCACGCCTCTGTTCTGTTCTTGGCTAATTGGATATTCGCTGATGAATCGAATCCCTTCCCGTTCCAGCAGGTGCTTAGTTAGCTCACGGATTCCTGGCCAGTCCAGGAGCAAGCCCGCAAGGGTCGTATGGTTGATAGGGATAGCAGGCTCTCCAGGAGGAACTGGTGGGCCGGGCTCAACCTCCATCTCGTCCTCAGCCATCATTCGTAGGGGCGCATGATCGGAGGAAGGGTGGTCTCGCGGCGCCTCGGTGAAATAAGTTTCGTTGCCGGAAGTGCCGTTAGACACATAGGGCGATGGAGGATCGCGCTTGAACTCATCTTCCGCTATAGGTTCGTGTTTTAGTTCTACGGGGGTACCATTCTTGTTGTTGGGCAATAGCGACTCCATCTTGACCAGCCTCTGATCAAACCGTCCAAGGTGGTTAATGATGGTTGACAAGGTGCCTTGAACGGCCTGGAGCCCGTCAAGTATGTCTGCTTGGGCTTTGTCGGTGCTGGGTCTAACGTGTTAGTGAGATGGAAAATATCGTTTGACGGATTGTGAGAGGCCTACGCTTTCGGTACCGGATCTCTGTATTTGCACTCCACGCCCTTCTCCTTACACGTCTTACACGGCTTCGTTTCGTCGCATTTCGCTTTGAGCTGTCGACAGCTGTCGCAAGCCTGTATCCATGGTCAACTATGTTCTCGCAAGTCGAACGTCATTTCTAACCTGAGATGCGCGGGTATTCTTCTTCTTTGGCTGTGAGGATGATGAAGGGTAGATGCCATAGAACGTCTCATGATTTGAGTAGCCGCCATGTTGCTCGTAAGATGGCTGATGAGACACGGGTGTGGGAGGGGGGTAGCTAGGTGCTCGATAGCCCCCCGGAGTCGGGGGCATCGAGGGTGCGTTTTCGTAACTCATGTGTCGCGATTGGTTGTCCTGGTAGGGGCCTGGAGGGGGAGGAGGATGCGCGAGATGTGGCGTTGACGGCAAGCCCTCAGGCCCAGGCGCATGGCCTGTCGAGTTCGGTCGGCGCTGGTCTTCTGAAGGATCCCGCTTTATGGGAGGATCCCGAGAAGGGTACGGTTGGTAAGATGGGTGCGCTGGGGATGGAGGAGGCTGGTGGGGATGCGGGTGCTGTGGCGGCGGTGGTGGTTGCTGCTGTTGCTGCTGGTGGTGCGACTGCGGGTGCTGCTGTGACTGCGGGTGTTGCTGCGACTGTGGGTGCTGCTGCGACTGCGGGTGCTGTTGCGACTGCGGGTGCTGCTGCGACTGCGGGTGCTGCTGCGACTGCGAGTGCTGCTGCTGCCGGTAGTGGTCTTGCATGTGAGCGTATGGCTCAGGCTCATGATGGCGACGGTCAGCCTCTGGGTGCGGCGGAGGAGCGGATGCGGGAGACGGCGTCGGGGGCGCAGAGGCGTGTTCGACGGGTCGAGGAGGGTAATGCGGATACGGGTTCGGGGCGGGATGGTGCAGAGACCCGGGAGGCGGCGGAGGCGGCGGCAGCTGGTTCGACTGAGGGTGATGAGTATGAGGATGCGGAAGCGATACGACTTGCTGTGGTGCGCCGGCCGGCCATGAAGAAAGGCGAGGCCGTTTACTGTCGGGAGGTGCTGGATCCATGCTTGGCTGAGACTCTCGAGTGACTATATATGTATGGTAGTACATGCACACATAATCAGGAGTGAGAAGAGAAAAGCAAGGACCACTGAGAGGCGGTGGCCATGGATAGCTTTGGCGGAGGCGAGGAGAGAGGGTCCTGGGGGAGTGAAGCTTCCTGGCAGTCGGGAGCTGGAGGGGTGAGTGATGATTGGGCCCTGGGAGCAATGGCACTGGGAGTTCAAGACCGGGTCGGCATGGGGGCGGGCGTGTCCGGAATGACTGGGGACGATGACATGTACGAAGTACCGCAGCTCTGCGCAGTTTCGAGACAAACACGCACACAGAGGTGGTACCGTATTGGTAGCTGGTAAGAGGTTGTAGAGAGAAAGGATGTGTCGAGCACTGAGCAGCAGCTAAGAGCAAGCCCCAAGTGGCCCCGGCGACGCGGGATCAGCAGTTGGGCAGAGACGAAATTCGACCAGCTCTTGGTCCAGGGACCAGCGGTGGTGGGGCAAGACGCGACACCGCAAGGAAGACTCAGAGGCCGAGATGAGGCGAAGCGAGACGAAAAAAAGGCAAAAAGGAGGGCGGAAGCGGAAGAAGGTAGAATGGCAGGAGTGTGTGAGGAGAGAGAGAGGTGTGAGTGGGAGGGAGCGAGGCCCGAGTTTGACAGGATGGGCGAGTTAGGATGGAGTCTGGGTCGTCCGGGTTGGTATGATGTCGAGGTTGAGTTGAGCACGGTAGGTAAGAGGTGGTGAGCGCAGTGCAGGCGCAACGCAGGACTGGGCAGGCGCGGCGCACAGGCACTGGGAACTGGCGACTTGTTGCGACTGCGACTGCGACTACGACCTGGGAACCCGGAAACAGCCTCAACAGCAAAAAGACGGTCTGAGCCGGGGTGGGCGAGCACGAGAGGCTACTGGGAACCAATTGAGAACCGACCCTGCCGACTTTTGACAGTCGGAGGAGCTAGCAGGGCCAGGGGTTGATGAAGAGCCTAGCTGTTGGCGGCGACTAGGGATGATGCTGTCGAGAACAGTCCCCTGCGAGCCCGTTTTTTTTTCTGGCTGCCACCCACACGCTGCCGTTGGAGATGGGGGAGTGGGCGAAAGTCACTGTACCTGGAACCGCCTTCGCTAGGGCCACCAGGTACTCGGTGTCTTGGGGACCGAGCAAGGTGCTCTCTACCTTACCTCAGGGGACCGAACAAGGTACTCTGCACGGTAAGTGCCTACGCAAGGTACCTCTCACGCAAGAGACTTGCAACGGGCACCCAACGACGTCGTGCGCTTCCGCTGTGGCGGGCAGGCCTTGGTGGGAGAGGGCTGGGGCGGAGGTGAAGGGTCCAGCGGGGGTGGATATTGGGCGTGATGAATGACAAAGACGTTCGGTCGGCCGGTCGGTCACTTACTGCCGCACCAGGCCAGGTGAGAATGGGCTGCGATGGAGTTACGGACGGGGAGGGGGGCGTTGTCGTATGAGGACGAGGAACAAGTTGGGGGAGCGCAAGCAAGCAAGTCTAACAGGTCTGACAGGTTCTAACAGATCTAACAGGTCTAGCAAGTCAGGCGTCGGCGTGATGTGGGAGGCAAGGCAAGCAAAACGGAACGACACAAGAAAAAGCAAGCAATCAAGCGCGAGATGCGACGACGACGCACGCCAGCTCAACACCGCAACTCTGGACGAGGCCGATGGATGGCAAAAGAGGGCGGACACGGCGACGCAGGGCAGACAGCCCAGCTGCGCGGTCGTGTGGACACACACCCTGAAGAGTGAAGCGCAACGGCACTAATTACTACGTATAGGTACGGTAGGTACAGTACATACGAAAGCCAGGCGCAGCCACTAGCCAGACAGAAGCCCCAGATGAGTTGAAGAAGGCGCAAAAAAGAAACGGAAAAAAAAGAGGGCACGGGAGATGGAGGAAGCCATGGACCACCTCATGGACCGCGGTGCGGACACTAAAAGTTACCTAGACTGGGTGGACTGGTGGACTGAATTCCTGGTGGTTGGTGGCGGTGGAGGAGGCCGAAGTGGCGTGGAGTCCGCGCAGCACCATGACCAGCACCATGGGCATCGAGGAGCGAGTAGCGCACGACGGGTCCGGAGGATCCACCGGCACTGGATTTCCTGTGCGGTTTCGAAACTACAGGACGTTGGTAGAGTGGATACAAATGATCTCGTGGATGCGTGACTGAGCTGTGCTTAACTACTACGTAGTGCTGTCGTACCGACGAAGTCGTGCCTACGTAAGAGTGCCGATTATTACAACACTACAGTCAGCGAAACCCTCCGCTCGGGGGGCGTGCGAATGCTACAAAGTACATCCTTGGAGTATATACAGCCCTTCCTCCAAGTCCGGGTCAAGGTCCAGGCCTGATTCAGCCTGCCGATGAGGATGGCGCAAAAGGGTGCCATGGCCTGGGAGCCCTGGGACTCGCTGGGAGTACAGCAGATTACCGGGCGGAACGCCCTGCGCTGGTTAATTATCTCCGGTGGGAAGCCAGTTGAAGCTTGAAAGTACATGCAGACGGAAGCACATGCAGATGGGACAAAGTAGGCGTCATGACCGCTGCCCGCGTGGATGGGAGATGGGAGGTAGGGATGGATGAATGGATGGATGGATATTCGTATGGCTGGATGGAGAGAGGATGGCGCGGGATAACATGGACCTGCGAGGGTGGTGGTCGGAAAGTGACCTTGGATGGAACGGGGGCGCGTCCATCCCATCCCTCATCAGCCATCGCCCATCAGCCATCCCACCTCGCGCAGCCCACCTACATGCCACCTTCAGAGTGACCTGCAAGGACTCCGTATGACAGCACAGCGAACAGGTCACTGCGTACTTCGTACATCCGTGATCCTTCGCGAGGGTCCGTGGGTCGCGGAGGGAAAGGTCGTCATGGTGGTGGGCGGGCGGCTTTTTGGAAGCGGTGCCACGTGAGGGGCTAGGTTGTATGGGCAATATTGGTACCAGCAGGCCCAGTCGCAACTGGAAGCGGGGCGGAGGAAGCAAGCCAAACAGAGGTCATGAACCCGAGTGAGCAACTGAGCATGGAGGCCATCAGTACGTGCAGCATATACGAAGTAGCAGTCAGCGTTATTTGGTGGGAGTGACAGAACAGATAGAACAGAGAGCCTCTCCCACCGAGAAAACCTGCATTGCCCCAGTCCTGTCTTGAAGCGCGCGTGGCGGCAGGCACTCCTCCCAGCCTTGAGCCATGTTGGGTTCTGTGTCCGTCCCGTTTGAGCTGAAATCCAGGTACCCGTCCATTAACTTAGTCCGCCGCCATCCGCCTCACCCTCGGGCGTCCCGCCCACATGTCGGTACGTACTGCGAGTTTCTCCTCACACCATCCACCAAAGACCACCCACCATCCTCCGTCTATCATCCACTCATGCAATAAGAAGCATTGACCTCATCCACAGGTAGCCAAGAAAAACCTCGCTTCGACCTGAATATACTTGATCGGTCCTATGGCCTCTGGACATCGGCGATGCCAGGCATGGCCTGACCACGGTGGCCACCAGGCGGTCAGGGCCCTCCGCTAGCATTATCATTTGCTACAATGCCCAGCAGACCGATCAATGGATGACGAAACGAATCAGCCATCAAATCATTGCTGTCGCAGACGGCGAGTCAGTGTCATGGTAGCCGCGCTCATGGGAAGAGCATAGCGATGGGTTCAGACAACGAACGCAACGCAGCAAGCAAGCAAGCCAACCAACATCGGGCACCAAGTACTGTACTACGTACCCACAACAAACGGCCCTGGCCGCCTGGGAAAACGTTTACAGGCCGCAACTCACAGCCCATGCTAACTGTTCTTAGCTGCGACCCAGCAAACGGGCATTGTCGATCCCACCCGCTAACACGGGAAACGCAGGTATTCAGTATTGTACATGCGGATGGAAGACCTTCCAAGCACACGGGGCCGGTACCTTGCGGACTTGTACGGTACTTTCAACGCCTGGGCACTGGTGACGCAGCTGGTCAGACATGAGCCTCACAGGGTCCAATCGGTAGATGGCTGGCCTAGTCTGCATTCACATCACAGCACGATCCCGAGCCCATCAGCAGCATCTGCCACTCCGAGACAGCGCGACGCTCTCGCTAGAAGATTGCCCCGAACATGTCTCGTTCCTGCACCGTTGTTGGGTCACCACCATGCGGCGTGCGTCGCATCGCTTCCGTCCGCCTTAAACCCAAACGAGAGCAAGAAGCGCTCGGCGCCCGCCCGGATTTTTATTGCAAGCTTCCTGTGTCATCAGTGCCGCGCCACCAAACTCCCGATATATTGCGCCGGCTTTGGTCGGTCGGCGGCTGTGACCTGGAAGAAGCTTTCGGACTTCACAGGCCATCTACTACGTACACCGTCCTGTAGATAGGCGACCAGAAATAGTAACCGGTGTGAAAAGACGAAAATGAATCCCAGCAAGGACCTTTGAGCGAATGCGCGTGAGGCTGATACGATGCGCAGGTCTGGGAGATTTCGGTGGACCAGCTTGGCGGGGGGCCAATAGGCGGCGAGTGGGCTAGAATGACGAGCGTCTGGCGGCCTTCGAAGCTTCGACTCCGAAGCAGCGGACAGGACCATCGCTGATTACAGGGAGCAGGGTGCAGGGCGGAATGATGGTGGTCAATTGTAACCCGTTGGCCGCAGCCCCCGTCAATGATTTTCCCCTCGCTGCAGCGCTTCGTGCAGTCATTCTCAAATACCCAACTTACCCAGGTAGGTAATCGGCTACGACAACGCACGCGCCTCCAAGTGGCACACTCGTGAAACTAACATCTGTTGCAGAGAGCAATGTGGGCTTGCTATTAGAATTTAGATGAGATCAACTCCATCTACGACTAGCAGTTTTCCATTAGAAAAGCATGTCGCTCGTAAATTTGATGATAAATTACAACGACCCCGGATGCAGTGTTCGCCGAAACCAACGGCCAACCATTTGGTGTTACAAATTGTAATGACGCTTCCTTCTTCGACTATTGAGTGCCCCTCAACCGCCTCCATGCTCTCTGACCGCCTGCTTGGCCGTGTGAGCTGGCCGGCCTGCGCCAACCCAACAGCTTAACTAATGCGACGAAGCTAATAAGAAGTCTCCTCCACACCAGCGCTGACCGCGACGTGAGAACCGAAATGCGACTCGCACCGCTCATCATCCTCCACCCGTCATCGCCCGTCACCGCTTCTTCCCTTTGATCCTCCAGTGTGCGTTGTTGTTTTGAAAGGCCCATTCTCGGCATCAGCGATCCATCTTCACTTTTTAGTGTGGCTCTCTCGCAGCCAGGGACCACCACCACTCCGCAAAGTACGAACCCCTCTCCTTGTACCCATATCATACAGCAGTATCAGTACGTACGGCCTGAAGTAGTAGCAAATATGTACCAATAAGGCAGGTTAGTGCCACGCATTGGTCTCAGACAACCTGGGAAACTGTCCTGGCTTCCATGTGGCTTTGCAACATTGTTCTAGATCCACCGGTTTTTCATCTCCCACCCCTCCCAAATGCAGCCAGCCCCCCCCCTCCCAAAAGAAAAGAAGAAGCAAAAGAGAGAGAGAAAAAACGCTCAAAAGAACGGGTGTCCCATCGGAGGCGCCAAGTCGCCATGGAACCATATCCCCTGTGCTGAAGGCTTCTAGAACATGGCCTCATCTCCGGAGTTGAGCCATTCCCATAGCCAAGACAAAGACTGGGCATTCCTCTTTTTCCCACGCACCAGGTTCGAAGGGGCCTGCAGCTTCCATGCTAAAAAATAAATAAAAATTACTGGATAGAGGCATGCCATTCTGCAAAACACCATTATTGCGGGTTCGCCGGCTCTGACAGGTCGGGAAGAGCTGCATTGCGTGCATTGCGTACATTGCGTACATTGCGTACATTGCGTACATTGCGTACATTGCGTACATTGCGTACATTGCGTACATTGCGTGCATTTCGGCAACCGACCGTCCGTGTGTCCCGTGCGACAGCTGCATTGACTGTTTGCCATGCGACAATTCGCTCAGATCAGAGCCAGAGAAAACAAGTCCCTTGGAGTGCCAAAAAGAAAAAGAAAAAAGAGCAGCAACATGGGTTTCCCCACCACGGCCTTTCGTGTACTCCGACGGCCTCAAACCTGCGCTCAATCGAGCTCGCCCGTATGACCCAACCCTGGCCTGAATGCTCCAAATCGACCGAGTCAACTGGCTCTCTTACCAAATGTGTCTGCGTAGGGTAGGCAGGTGAGGTACCTTGCATGAGAGGCACGTAGGATCTCCCTGCGTGCTGCGGTAACCCAACCATTGACTTGTGATCCGCCGCCGTTCACTTCCCAGCCTGGGCATGCACTTACATCGCTTATTCTTGATGCGGGGGCCCTGACTTGCCTTGCTTGCTTGCCCGAGAGCCTTGCAGTGCATAGCATTTTGTCGATCCGGGGTTCAGGTCGGTGTGTGCTGCTTGCGCCGATCGAGTCAGCATCTGTGGCGTTTTTCATGCCCAACTTCCCCAAGCCCGAGCCCAATCTTCACTGCCGTCCCCCCCGCAAGACAGAAGGGGAGTAGAGGCCACCCGGACTACATACTCAGGGTTCTATCATGTAGGTACAGGAACATGCACAACTTGAGCACCGATCAGCTGGCGATCAACGCGGCGAACAATGCCCAACCCCTCCCTCATGACATATCGATACGTCCTCCTTCCCGTCTCGGTTGCCCTCGTCAACGCAGAGTCGGCGTGTATCACGCTAGCAGCCCAGTTCCCTGGTGGCAAAAGCTTTGACAGCCTTGCATGGATTCAAAAAAAAAAAAAAAAAAAGAAGAAAAAAAAGGGCCCGTCCAAGACGACGCAGGGCCCAGGGGAGCAGGGACTTGAGTCTGAGGTTGCGGGGGCGAAGGTGCAGCGTTGTCCTGTGGTTGGCGTTTGACCATAACCTCCCTCCCTTGGCTATTCTAGCCCGGCGCGGCTACATGTCTGTGCTTGGCCTAGATACTGAGCTCAGGACGTCGAGAGAAGGATACGAAGGTCATCCTGTGTTACATAGTGTGAGTCCTGGGTCAAGAGACCCGCAATCGCGGATCCGATGACATCTAGACATGGTGCTCGATCATAATATGGCCGATTGCAAGACTCGAATTTCACCGTGTTCATGCTAGCTCAGCTTGGATGGACAATGTTTTGGCCGCCAATGACACCATTTTGTACACCCTCCTCTAGCAAGCATCATCCTCTACCCTGACTCCTTCTGGGACTCTGTAGTACCAGAGGGGCGGTCAACTTGGATGTACTTTCATGACCGAAGGGACCCATGAGCGACTCCAGGGTTTTTCCTGAGGAGCTTCTAGCGTACAACCAGGCCAGACAAGCGAATACTCGGAGGGTCCAAGGCGTGGGAATATAAGCGGTCAGAAAGCAGGTATCAATACGGACAACCAGCGCTTAAGTTGAGTCAAACTGGGTTGGTAGCTGCCCTCCATGCCACTGACAGCATCATTTACTTTTTGATTGCCCGCAATTTGGCCCAGGCCCCTGGCGACGGTGATGGCCGCCATCAGCTTCGCAAGTTTCCAGATCGCTGGGACGCCGCTAGTGGGACAGGATGACATATCTAGCTGAACAGCGTCGCGGCCTAGTGAGTGCGAGTGCCTTCGCGTTGCCGCGATGCCCATTCGTTCAGCCGGGACGGGCCAAGGGGGGGAGGCAAGGAGGCGGGAGGCCCTAAGGGATCAAGGGTTGGCTACATGACATACTACGTACGTATCGAGTCTTGGCTGGATGGCAAAAGGGAGACGACGCTGATGGCCTCCTTGACTACACGAGTGTGTGGGCTCCTCTCAATTCCAATCGATGTCATTGAATGGCCTCTAGTGAATTGAACATGTCTACGAATACGTTGCCGAGGCTACCTACGCATGGCTACGTACCTGTGTAAGCATCCCGTGTTGGAGGGGCGAGGGCGGGTTCTATTTGCTCCCGTAAACGCCGCTCCCTTCAAGACAAGACACCATTGAGCAAATGTGACTGGTGAGATTCGAGAATGAGCCGCCACTCCCGCCACGGGGGGCCGAAGCGGGAAGAGGCACCGACGACACGGGACCGGGACCAGACGAACCTCTCACAGGCGATCCCAAGGGACGGTGCCGTTGCATCCTCCCCCGGACTAAAGGTGGGAGCTGCGGACCATGTCCGGTTCGCGCACGCCGCGCCCATGGCAGAAAGAATTCTAGAGGGTGGGCAAAAAGCAAAAAAAAGAAAAGAGAAAAGAGGGATCCATGGAAGGAAAAAGCAACGAAACCTGGCGAGTCACCGTCCCCCGTCCCCGCCCAATGGAAGCCCCGTCCCTCGGGCCGGCGCGGCGCGGAATCGGTTCCCCTGCGGCCCTCCCATCCTCCCCCCCTCCATCCAAACTGCGATGCCTGGAAAAAGCTTAGCAGCACGCAGCTATCCTGAACGGCTGACTCTTGCGAGACCGAGTATGTATCTGTACAGTTGCCACACCCATCACCATCATCCGCTGCCTTGATTCAACAGAGACAGATGACAACCCCACGCTAGACCGTCCGGAGCGGCCCAAGGCCCCGAGTGTGTGTCGGTCGTCGAGCCTAGTGCGTTCCGTCCGTCCTTCTACCGTCGACGTGGCGGGGAGGCCAACGTCGCCTACTCCAGCTTGCGCCCGCTGGCCCCCTTTATCCCTCGCACACGCACACGCACACGCACGCGCACACGCTCACTCCGGGCTCTTCAAATTCGCTGCTCTATCGTTGTGAAACTATCATGGGCCAGGACGTGGTCTTTGGTCTCCTAGCCAAAAAGGAGGGCACACAGACTCACGTCGAGCCTGGGGAAAAACGTGGCGGGAGCGTGGCCTTCAGCCATGACAAGGTTTTGGGGTTTTAGCGGCCGCATTGGTCAGGGGGCGCCGTGTAGCAACTGTTCGTATGTACGGTATTTACGCAACAATTGGTTGGCGTTGGCTGTTGAGTACGAGTGTTGAGGCGTGTATACGAATAATATCCTCATCAACCTGTTGTGCCAAACAGTGCGGGTAGTGGGCGCCGCCACCTGCGACTCATTAATGTCGAGTCGTGTGTCTCACTACCTCCCCCCCAAGCCTGTCCAGGTCTCTCATACGTCAACAAAGTACTACGTCCAGTTACGCCATTCGGCTGCTTCCTAGGAGCCGACGAGGCGTCGCCGGGCCCCCAGGCCAAGGTCGCCTCCCCCTGAGCGCCAGAGGAGCCGAGTCCATGTCGTCGGTGACCATCCTTGACCACGGGGAACATGCATGTCGCAGCCTCCTCCTCCTCCCTCCCTTAGCCGGCCACCCTTTGTCAGGACTCGCCAGCGCGGCCAATTGATCTTTCAGCTTTTGCGTCGTCGGCACGCAGCTCTCTCGGAGGAGGCGGCCAACCAGGAGCCAGCGAGCGCCCTCCTCGCCTGTCCCGTCGATGTGCGCGAATGATATTGTCGCATAGCGCCCCCTCCCCTCCATTTTGACGCCACGGCACTGCGCCTATGCAGGCAAAGTCCCCGATCCGTTCATGCAGTCAGCGCTCGACGGCCGTCGCTGCCCGTGCAGCCACGTTTTTGCGACGCGAGGTTTCGACCTTCGAACTTGACCTTGTCATCATTTCGCTTCGCTTGCACGGAACCGCAAAGCGACGACGTGTGTTGGGGAAGAATGTGCTATTCGTACATACGAAGCAAGTACTCTGTACGTGCCTGCATGGTTTTCTTGGTACCGTTGGTTGCCAGGCGCTGTCCCACTATGTTATGCTTGAATAGCCAGAGACAGGCACGACAGGTATCCGGATACCTAGGGAGGTTCCACTCACACTGTCCACCTCAGCCTACCTATGACACGACGTCATTTTTATTTGTATGCATCAAATCCTCAACTCGCCTTCAACATCAACAACAAGTTGAACACATGTCGGCTCCAACTTGGAGTTTCTTTTTTCTACAGCATTTACCTTCACAGCCCAACAGCCCGCATAATACTCTGTAGTTTCCCCCCACCAGTCCGTCCGCTTTTCCGCTTTAGGTTCCGGATTCCCGGCTCACAATAGTAGCCCGAACCTTAATTCCTACTTTCTTTGCCAAAAGGAATTTCCGCATGTTGGTTCATAACGGCGTTTATGACGTTTTGTGTCATTTTAATGGTTATTCTTGTCTCAACAATGAGGCAACGAACTCCAGAGCCCTCTGGTACTAACCCCAGGGATCTCTGGTGCTGGGGTTTGGGCCACCCGTTCAGTTGTTGTTGTCTTTGGAGGAGAAGGGGTAATAATGCACAGCAGGGGGGGGGCATGTTATCTCAAACCGTGCTGTGTGTACAGACTGTATGTACCGGTACTATATACTGTATGTACGCATCAGCACTTGACGTCGAGATAGTTTGCTCGCCACAGTCTTTGTTTTCGCATTGAATTAGCCAGCTTGGCGCAGTAGAGGCAAACCCCTAGTTGCTGGGTTGCTGGCAAGGGTTCGCCAACACACAGGGTGGCCAAAGTTCCCATGATCAACAACGCTCCCCTGGCTTCCCAGGCCACGGTACGCCAGTCAACAAGCGTCCCGCTCGATTGGGAAGGCCCGTAGGCTTGGTTCGCAATCTCAGCCAAGATTCGAGGTTCCGGTTGAGGCTCAAAGTTGAGCGCCTTTGCCTGGGGGGGGGCAGAGTTCAACAACGCCATGGTCTCGTGGTACATACTAGGTCTGACGTATGACGGTTATGGAACGCTCGATAGCTACGGCCATGCTTATCTGACTGCTTAAGCAACCCGAATTGCGCATCGACTTGGGTTCTGCAACCTTGCGTTTTGGGGGCGAACGGCTGATGCTCGCCAAGGAGAAACTATTCTATTCGTCAACCGAGTTCCTTCATGTGACCTGTCAGGTTTGACGGAACCATTGGCAGGCACGCAACCGGTTTCGGCTAAGCTCCAGCTTGTGTTGCGACCCAAGACGAACTAGTCGCAATCCACACCCAGGATTACACGGCTGAATTGAAGCTCCCAATCATCGTACGATATGCGAACAAAGCGCACGGGATACTACATACTACACACTACGTCCCGTGTACTGTGTAGGTACACCTCACATCTTGTTCGAAATCAACAACGCCTGAGCACCGTTGACCTGGTCAATGGGTCCGAGTTCGGATCATCATCCTCCTCTCAGATCAACTGCCGTCAGCACGAGCACGGCCACGGGCAGCCTGGATTGGCCCTACGTACGAGCTCGGTCGTCGATGGGGAATATTGGCATCCATCAGTCGAGGATGATGCGGGACACAGCGATCCCTCCCCCATCAGATGGTCTTGTGCCTCTTGTATCGCTCCAAACAAGCAACTCCCCGGGGGCCATCGCATGGAACAAGTAGCAGCGTGGACGGGACGTGGCCCTCGGTCGGGTCGCGTGTGAGACTGTGAGTTGCGAACACGCCCAAACCAGAGCCATCCCTGATAATACGATCTCGCCCCCTTGTCAAATCTCACGGCTCCGACAAGAGCAGCATCTCCATTGTCACCCACCCCCCTGGCTACCGAGATGAAGACCGGTGGAGGAAAGAGAGGTTTTTCATCGTACTTTGTAGTCATCGCCTAGGAGGGGGGGTGATGCTTGCGGGACACAGGTCACGGGGCCTCTAATCGCCGAGTGTCCCGTACCTGATACACGATGCTCCCAGCCTACACCCAATGAACGTTCACGGAGGGTATCGCCGTTGGACAATGTCATAGACCAACGCGACACATGATCGGAGGCTGATGTTGCTTACCCGTCCAACCGTCCAAGTTGAACCAACACAGGCAAGCAACCGGACACCAACCGGACACCAACCGAACACGCCGATGCCACAACGGCCACAGTGTAATGCTCCGGAACGGACACTCACCGAAAGTCCGAGACAGGTTCAGAGACGGGTACAGAGACACGCATCCGTCCCGATGTTCTGGACGCCCTGACACATCCGGTGGAGGCGTTTTCGCCTCCGGACTGCTCTCCTTGCCATTTTACCGCGATTGGGGCACAAACACAAGTTCCATTGATGCGCCACAAAGCGGCACAAAAGCGCCGCCGTTTGTCTTCGCCGCTCAGACTCTCTTCAACGTTTGCATCTGTCACACGTGTTCGTGATGGATTTTGGCCCCATCGATATCGACAACGGGCCGTGTGATGTGCTCTCTCGACAAGCACAAATGTGGACATGGGCGACGGGGGAGGCTGCGCGTGCGCGCGCAAAAGCGTAGTGATATGTGTTGAACGCTGGTGTTATGGATATTGCACGCTGCACGCTGCACGCTGCCGTACAAGACATGCTTCACGCGCTAGGCGCTGGAAGACTCGACAGGGGTTGCTATGCAGGCACGATGGCTTTCCCCATTTCCAAGCCTCAGCATGAGGCCATGTCTCCATTCATCTGGCCATGCTCCTCTGACCGAGATTGAGGCCATGTGATGTGATGAGGTATTATGCTTGCCTTGGCTGCGCTGTGACGCCTTGCACACTCAGCAGCAGCAGGCGCCAACATCCATATGGTGGTTGATCTGCGAGGAATTTGCAATAGTCCCCTTCGTCCCATGGATGCGCTCGAATACCCTCCCCCGTGACTTGTGCCGTCTCCACATGACCTGGGTTCCAGAGCTGGACGACCAGGAATACTAGTTGGAGCTGGGCCAGCTGACGATCGCGACCAGACCATCTCCATGCCTCTCCCATTGGGGCGCTGGATTTTTAGACTTCTGGTGCTGTTAATAAGACTCGGTTCTGTGCTGGTGGCTTGTCAGTCATGATCTGACCCTTGCCAAATGCCGTGCTTGGCGGTACGTACCATGATATCCCAGTCGAAACGGCAGACGCCCAATGACCTTGAAGCGCGACGTCTGGGGGCGGCCGATGTCAACATGACCGTGATGATTAATGAAATGGGAGGCTGGTGAGGCGCTCGTTGTGGAGTTGAAGAGCTGAGCCACGCAAGCATCGACAGAGAACTGCTCCTTACCCTGTCCGCCCAGACAAAGGTACAGGGCTAATCCTCCACCAAAATATTCTACTTACTACGACGTATACACCACGAAGTAAGTCGCATGGCTCCAATCCTCCCCTTTGGCTTAACGGCACTCGAAACCCGTGGCAGCCGAGGCTGTGAAATAGTGTTGGCCAACCGGCGGGTCGTCGAGATACTTTGTAGGTGGAGAATTTCTCACATGCTTTGGAGGATGCGTTTCAAGTTGAGACTCAAGTGGCCTGTTTTCATGCCCTCTACCTCTTGTCTTGTCAGCGGCTTGCAGCTTCAAATTCAGTAGACAATGGTTATTAAATGAATACGAGATGCGGGACACGTCACGGTCCGATGTCTGGCAAATGCCATGCCGGCGATTCACAACTTGGTCTATCATAAGTTGTGAGACTATGGGATGCATGTTGTTCCGGTACGTACAACGATTAGTTTTCGGTGGTTACCTTATTGGTCCGTAAACTTGAGCCTGCATCAATTAGCTCCGACAATCATAGTGGCATCGACTAACAAAAACAATGCGATTTGGTAATGAATGGGACTTTGTACGTGATAAAGCCACCCTGGACCTAGAACACTGACTCGTCTTCGTGCCTCTAGTAATCCACTGTGTCAATTTTTGGCTTACAATACAGTTTCGGCTGGGTATTGGCGTGTTGCTTGGGCACTCCTCACTCGTCGGCTTACCCTAAAGCCGAGTTTGGAACTACGCAACTGCCACTCACCCTGCTGCCATAGAGCAGGTATGTGCGACTCAGTCCAGGCAAGACATATGATGCAACAGCAGGTTCATTGCCATACGCGCCTTGTACAATGACATCTTACCCCAGATTGTCATCCATGACATGCTGATGACGGTTCGTGGAAGGGTCCAACTCTTGCACTATGGAACTGGGTCAAGGAAACCAGATTCTTCCCTACCTTTGTGGTTGCGATCCAGACGACATAATCGAACCACTCCCAGGATCTTGGTTTGAGGAGAAGCCAGCTACACCCCAGACCGAAGAGGTCCGACGACTTCCGTATAATCATCCACGTCTCGAGTTCAGCATTCAGCCAACATGTCGGTGGCGGGTTTGAATGAGCCCGACGAGGTTGCAAGTGTTTGAGTGGTGCCTCATCGGCTATCAGCTAAGACGCGTGGCTGCAACGGTGTGAGCGCATCCGAGAAATAGCAGGTTCTAATCCTTGATACAAAAAGCCATTCTCTATAGACAAATTGATGCGATTCGTAGTCTTCCGATTTTCTGGGTACGCGCGGAACGTACAGGCCCGGGCTGACAAGAATAATTGAGTTATGTACAGCCCAAAGCTGTGATCTTCATATCAGATAGGGTATCAACAACAGACTGACTGGGCAGCTGACAACCACTACAATCCGCCTAATTTAGTGCAGAAGATCAAACATTCTCAAATCATGGATTGATTCATACCCACCAGCGTCGGCTGCGACTATTGACCTCCTCCCGGGGCATTGGAGCCCAACAGGGTTTGTGGCTTGGCGTATTGGGCGCCGTGTCCATCATGAACCAACCCTACGACGCCAGTGGCCGAGAAGCGAGCAGTCAGCACGCGAACAACCTGCCGTTCCAGCCTCGGCCTTGGTTTCAGTTCAATCGTTTCTCTTGCTGAGCTCCCGTCATCGGAGATTGCTCGTCGTCCGTGTCGGCAACCTTCCTTCGCTTGGGTCCCCTCCTCCGCAACGCAACGTCATGATGGCCAACAATGCGGGTTATCTCACGCGCCACCTCATCTCCACCTTGGTTTGAGCCCGGGGCATCGTCGGCGCCCTCCGTGAAGACTTGATCGCCCCTCCGGCCAAGGATTTCCTTGCCCGCCTCCTCAAGCAGGATGCCGACCGCCAGAAGTGCCGTTTCGTCCATGCTGCGGGCGGCTACATTCATATCGCTGGGGGTGTGACGATCGCGAATCTTTGAGCTATAGAACGAGCTCGCGTAGCTATGGATGGCCTTGAGCAGATCGCTCTCTGGCAAAACTCCTTGGCCACCGCGGGGAAGCTCCCGTTCGTGGGCGTAGTAGATGTCATGCTCCAAGTAGCGATCAGGCGCATCTTTGCGACGGAACAGAACCTCGTCGGGTGCCAAGGGGACTTCCTTGGTTGAATATTTGATAGTCTTTGGACGATTTGGTAGGGGCACTGTTTCCTCGGCACGAGGACCCTGGCTATATGATACCTTTCCTGCATACAATGAGCTTCACGTGATGGTTAAACAACGCTTTGACTTACCAGCTACTGCGTCGTATACGGTTGCATGTCGACGTTTCGAGGTGGATATCTGGGGCTGCTCATGGCGTGAAGTTTCTGGCGCCCCCGCGCCGGACTTGACGATGGGCACAACAAGGTCACATTCTTTAGGGCCATCCATAATCTCGTTGATTCCGAATTCACCTTTTTGTAGTCCTGGAGCTGCGAATCCTGCTTTGTTCAAGGCCAAGGCGAACGTGCGTTGATCCGGTTTGCTCTCCTATGTTGCGGTTGGCACATGCTTGGTAGAGGCCTGCGTGCGTTGTCACGTCCAAGACGCAGTTGACAATGACTTTTGGGACAGGGCAATCCAGTCAAATGGCCAAGTCTGGTCGATGCGAGAAGCGTGAACAAAGCAAATCACGACCACGCCGTATTAGAGGCAAAGCCATTTGGTTGCAGAGTTGGAGTTGGAGGTGAAAGTTTTAAGACTCTGAGGTGGTTGGCCTGCGACAGGTAATGTGGGGTTGCGGGACCCTGCGGCAGCGGCAGCAGTAGCAGCGAACCAATTGACATCACCGCAGCCTGATTGCTCCGCGATACTTCACACTGCCCATGTTCTATCCCAACTTTGTCGCGCTGCGTTTAGCTTCTAGGCGTCTGCCCTGTTCTAGCCTGCGCCTCATTCACCCCGCACAGCTCAGATGAATGCAGGCCCGTCTGTTCGCCCGCGAAACGGGTGACGTGGATCCCCGAGAACTCGTCCGAAGTGTCACGACCGACCTCATCCGATCCTTTGCGCCCGCGCCGCAGCATCGATTCAATGGCGACTTCGCGCCGCGTCCCGACCCTGCTGGCTTAGACGAACGCGCGTACAACATTCGAGCCCATGGAGCAGGCGTGAGCTCGCTCGCCCTCGACAAGTTCGACGGGCGCATCCTGCTCTCTGGCGGCGCAGAAGGTTCCATCAAGATATGGGATCTCGAGTCTTGCGGGAATCCGCACACGCTCCACACTTTTCGCCCTGTGAGCTCGATTGCTCGGTCGGCTGGAGACCAGCGCTCGTCTGGGCATACACATGGGATAACCCACCTCGCATTTTATCCGTTCGATCCAGATGCCTTCCTCTCAAGTTCCTATGACAAAAAGTTGAAGCTATGGGCGACCCAGCGTTGCGCACTCTCGGCCAGTTTCGATCTAAATGCGACTGTATACTCTCACTCGACTAGCCCTATTGCTGATCATCTTCTCGTTTCGGTCGCCACTCAGCACTCCAACGTGCGGCTCGTTGACTTGAAATCTGGATCTGCAGTCCAGGCTTTGGTGGCGCATGGTGGACCTGTTCTATCAACAGCATGGAGTCCACGCCACGACCACATACTCGTCAGTGGCCATGCGGACGGAAAGGTTCGAGTATGGGATATCCGGCGCGCCGGTGGTGTCATCGCGCAGTTAGACCAGGAGGACTCGCTTGGTATTGTTCATAGACACGACCATGCAACAGCTGCGGGCATGGATTGGGGTCAGATTCCGCATTTCAGAGCCTCTGCGCAAGCTCATGATGATGCGGTCAATGGTGTGCAGTGGACAGATGACGGCAAGTACATCGTCTCAACTGGCCTCGATCGCCGAATACGAGTATGGGACGCTGCGACTGGAGCCAACACACTGGCAAGCTTCGGCTCCCTCATACAAAACCAACATGCTAAAACGGCAAGCTTCATGATCTCTCCGTCTAACCTGTCTCTTGGTAATCAGCTCTTGTTCTGGCCAAACGATCAGGAAATTCTTGTCCTCGACCTTCACGAAGGGAACATTGTGACTCGTCTCCGCAGCCCTGGTGTGATGAACCCCGTTGGACCCCGTGGTGGCCAGATGGGGAAGAACCGGATTACAAGTATTGTATGGCGGGGAGCGGGCGGTGGTGGACACTTGGCTGGACCAATTATGGGTGGCGGGAACTCGGTTGGTGCCATGTACACTTCTCACATGGATGGGCAGATTCGTGCATGGACACCGCAGATATCAGGGCCGGACGACCTCAATGAGGAGGAAGAAATCAATGAAGATGAAGAGACGAGGAGGAAGAAGAGGAAGGCGGTTGACGATGCATATAGAAGCCTCATGGGAAAACAGATCACTTTTACATAATGCATGGCTAGTTTTTTCTGATTCAAGTCATCGTCTTCCCGTAAATGCTATCAATTCTTGACCAAAATTCAACTTGAGAGGGTTCTCATCTAATAATCCGAGAGCAATAAAATGTGAAGCCAAGTCATCTTACGCTTCTATTCTTCCCTTGAACGCCAGTCCATGCCACGCTTGATGTGCCCCCGCGTGCTCAGTAAATCGCATCACAAAACAATGACAACCAGACAAAGCCATCCATCCGGGTACGAGGCTTCCCGCATCAAATCCTCAAGCGGCGCCTCGAAGGGCACCGCCGCGCCGTGCATCACCACTTTCGCCAGGATCGGATCCCGACTGCTCGGGAATAGCCCGGGGAGCGCATCTTTGAGCGCCTGGCCTAGGAGTTTGGGTTTCCGGCCCGAGGTGTTAGCTGGTATCAGGGACTGGATGACCTTGAACGATCCGGGCTCGGAAGGATGCGAGGCGTCAGTACCGTGTGGAGTGGATGGGACATAGACGCGGACGGGGACATGCTTGAGAGCGGTGGGGGCATTGAGGAGACGGGTGTTGATGCGGTTGAATCCGGCGTGGTCGTTGTCGATGACCGAGTTCCAGAGCTGGGTGGTGTGGTCTTTGGACATCTTCATGATTTGGTTGGCGTTGCCGTTGCGGATGAAGTCAGCCTAGGCAGACATGTCAGTTGGCCAGACCAGCTTCGTCCATGTGGGGATACATAGCCCAGATCCCGACGTATACAATATTAAGAAAAACAACAAAATGGCTCATTTGAAGCACAATTGTGTTGCCCGGGAGCATCCTGCCATCGGCTACAACAAGACGGCTGATCGGAGCAACTCACTCACCTCCTTCACGCAGTTGAGGAATGTATCTGCAATGTCCCAGCCGACGCCCTCATTCACCGTCAGCCTCCATGGTAGGGGAGGCTGGTAGAGGTCGACCAGCAGCCCGACGGCCAAGTTCCTCAGCTGCACATCCTCAAAGTGGAAGCTCGAGCACGGCGAGTCGAAGAAGGTGGACAGGCGCGGCAGAAGCAGGGCCAGGTAGCTGAAGCGTGGGATGCTGGTGACGAAGGGTGTCGTCGGCGAGGCGGGGTGCGTGATATGTAGCGGGATGCGAGCGTTCCAGAGGGTTTGCGAGATACTTAATGACATTATGGGCGGCGCATTATAAACAGATGATTGAAGTGTATGTCGGTGTCTTCGAAGAAGTCTCCGTGAGAGTTGTGGATGATGAAAGAAGGCTGAGACGTTGGGTAATGGGAACATGCAGTCTAGGGTAGCCTAAATGCGGCTGATAAGATAAGGAAACCCAACCATCTTGACCATCAGACTTGGCGACAACATATTCGTTCAATTCTTAGTTAATCTTGTCTTGGGCTTGGGTATTGGGCCCATCTTATTGTTTTTCTTACTGTTGATGCTATTCCTTATTCGTACTATAAGCCATTTTACTTTAATTGCCTCTCCTAAGTGTATACTTTTAGAGTCTTCTACGCTTTTGGAGATTCATTAAACAATAGCTTGTAAATCTTTGCAAGGGCTATGTGGTAAGCATGAAAGGCTTCAGGCTTGTGACATTAATAGTCGCCGTCATAATTTATGAGAAATAGTATGGAACATGCTTTTATCACGAGGCAATATAGGCATTTGAAGGATGTTTGATGGAGAGTTCCTATCCAGATTCAACTAACTAGGTATAAGACTAAACAAATTGAGTGCTCATGATACATGATTCATAAATCAAACTCTATTACAGTCCCCGGTGATCGTCCTGGTGCGAAACACTATGTCTCCGAGCCCGGTCATGAGAATGATCATCATGTGCGATGGTAGGCGCACCAATGTGCTGCTGCAAGACCGAGGGAGGGACCTGGGCCGCGTCGGTGGGATCCTTGTGCGCATATGCCGATGCTGTGTCGTTTCTGCGTGGAATGTTAAAGAAGGTTGCCGAGGTCAAGTGTCGGATTGGCGACTTACGATCGCTGGAAAGTCTTGTCGCCGCCAACCGTCTTGCTACCGTCGAGGTCGCTGTCGACACGGGGATCGACCTTGTTCAACAAGTCCGACTTGTGAGGGCCCACAGTGTTGGGGGCAGGGCCGGAGCCGTAAGCTCCACCAGTGGCTGAAGTGTTGTGGGTGGTTGAGGATCCAAGGCCACCGGCGTGAGTGCCATGGGGAGCTGTGGAAGACCCGAGACCACCGTGAGAGGTACCGTGAGAGGTACCATGGGTGGTGGAGGTGCCGTGGGTGCCAGTGGAGCTTCCGAAGGCACCGGAGTGGGCTCCGGTGTGTGTACCCTGGGTGTTGCTACCTAAAGTGCGGCTACCGTCCAAGTCGGAGTCGATACGGGGATCGGCAGCATTGGCTACTCGGCTGTTGTGAGTGCCAACGCTTCCCTCCTGGATACCGCCAGAATATCCGCCGGTGTTGGTGGTGTTGTGGCCTCCAATGACACCGTGGTTGCCACCGAGAGCGCTGGAGTGAGTGTTGGAGGAACCGTAGGCGCCAGTGTTAGTGCCTGAGGTACCATGGGGGTTGGCTCCCAGATTCTTGCTGTGGTCACGATCGGAGTCGACTCGGGGATCAGCCTTGTTCAACAAGTTTGAGTTGTGAGGGCCATCGGTTCTGGTGGCAGGACCATCAGTGCCGCCGATAGGTCGAGAGTCGGTGTTCTGGTGAAGGGGCTGGTTGTTTCCACTGAGACCACCGTGGTTTCCGCCGAGAGCGCTGGAGTGTGTGGTGTTATTTCCACCGAGAGCACCGTGGTTGCCGCCGAGAGCACTGGAGTGGGTGTTGGAAGAACCATAGGTGCTAGTGGTAGCTGTGCCATGAGGGTTGGCTCCCAGGTTGGTGCTGTGGTCGCGATCAGAGTCGACACGGGGGTCGGCCTTGTTCAAGAGGTTGGAGTTGTGAGGACCATCAGTCCTGGTGGCAGTGCCGCTGGTGGTACCGAGAGGTCGGTTGTCACCAATTGTGTTGTGAGTTCCGGTGTGAGTTCCGGTGTGAGTAGTACCAGTGTGGGCAGCACGGTGGTCTCGGTCAGAGTCAATGCGAGGGTCGGCAGCGTTGGCGGCGCGGCTGTTGTGAGTGCCGTGAGTACCCTCGGGGGCGGAGGTCTTGTCCTTGTCGGAGTGGAGGGCCTCCTTGACCTTGTTGACGATAGACGACATGATGACTTGAGTATTTGGATTTTATAATAATGTGTTTGTGATGTGGGTATTTTGAGAAGTTGTTTGGGTATCTTTGAAGGATGTGTTTTTGAGGTGTTAATGGTTTGAATGGTTTAATGAATCGTAGTCGGGAACTCCTGGATCTTATATAGTAAACTTCGTGCTCTCAAGACCCTGTGCTCTTCTTGATGTTGAAGATTCAAATCCTGGATGCGTCCGCGACGCAGGGGTGGATTACCAGCTGCTAAGCTCAACTCAGGCGATTCTTCGCCCACCACTTGCTTCGTCCCGCGTCATGGCGTTTACGATGGAACATATCCGTGGCTCTCATCCAATGCCCGCAAGCCATGTCGACGGCCAGGCGGCTGCCATTGGCCCCGAACCCCTCGCATGGCTCCGGTTGAGAATATCTCATCGTCATACCTGCGGGTAAGTGACGTTGACGACGCACGCTTGTACGAGAGGTAGAGGAAAAAACTCTTGATGCCGTTATCCGCCAAGCTTCATGTGGAGCGCGGGAGGGCATGGCGGGACAAATGTCGATGATGATGGAACCAAAGCTGCAACGGTCTTTCGTACATGTTCCACGGTCTAGTGACGCAGGTGCCTTGTCGATCATGGTCCCGGGGCAGGTTTGCAAAACTGTGGCTGATGTGGCGTCAGCTTCCACTTTCCCCGCAAGGCGTGCCCCAGGGTTGCATCATAGATGTCGTGGCGCGTGCAATGAGTGGTTGAGAATTCTCCCATCACGTTCCAGACAATTTCCAGACCCAGAGCGAATGATGGATCAGCCACACAATGCCAGAGATTCTCGAACTCTGCATGTGTTCGGGAAGATAATCCTGGTTACAGAGTGCCACAATGACGGCTACTTTTTATTTTATTTTTACCACGCGGGCTTGCGTGCCCATTCGGCCAGCTGCCTTGACAGACTTGATTGATTGGGTCTGGGACATCCCTGTGGCTAGTGACGCAGTCGTACATGGGGTCAGATGAGTGCAGATCTCGATGACAGAGCCTTCTCTTCAGGTACCGTAGAAGTTGAGTTTGAGATACCGGGATCTCAGAATGAGAAATCTCAATTGCCGATGAGGCCTCTTAGCTTCTAACTTTGTGGCGATCCCATGGTTATTGAAAATGGCATTAACCTAAAAATATCCATGTAGTTTCGGTATGTAGATCCTGCACTGAAAAATTGTGCGCTTTACGAGGTACTTTCGCTAGTAGGGGAATATGCATGACCAAGCTCTTACAGCCACGGTCAATGGAGTACATAACAACATAATACGGATTGTGCAATGAGGATAAATATTGTGTCATATTGCAAGTGGTATCATACGATATTAGAGTAAAACATACAGTGCGAGGAAAAAAAGTTGAGGACTGCAGATACAGTGTTTCGTGAGCCATCAGAAACGTCCCCGTCATTGCCAAGAAATGAGACAGCCGAATTACCCAAATGCCCATCCTGGCCAGAATCAAGGAAATACCAAGCTTCACAACCTTCTCTCCGCTTCCGTCCATATCCAGCATGGAGGACTGCGCGTATCCAATAGTAGTGCTGGGGGCACATGAGACCCTTCGGGATGAACCGTCCGGCCTAGTACGCCTCCGACTTAGACACGGCTGCGGCGGTACCAGTGGCCGCGGCGGGCGTGGGCAGCGTCGGCTCTGGCGACACGGCGCTCGCGCTTCTGGACCCAGAAGAAGCCCACGAGGGCAGACACAAGCCACAGCAGGGCGGACAGGAAGGCAAAGGCGATGTCGGCCTTGAACTTGCCGCACTGGTCGCCGCGGGGAGCAACGTTGTCCCAGTTGAAGATGCCACCGCAACCCGTACCAATCAACTATCAACGGTGTCGTTAGCAAGGGAGGCTCTTGAAAGGCAAGAGATAGAAAACTACTTACGTCGACAAGCAGACCAAAGGAGATCCACCACAGGATGCTCATGAAAATGTCCACGGGCCAGTGGATGAAGGTGCCCGAGAAGGGGATCAGCCACAGCAGGGCGAAGAATATGGAGAGCGCAGCAACCACTTCCGTGTAGATGAAGCGTCCTAGGTCCCAACTGCTGGCGTTGGACTTGTGGAGGTATTCGCCAGTGACACCGGCAACGATGGCAGCGAAGACCAGCTCCGCGGCGCGGAGGGCCATGCTGACGATGCGATCAAGAGCCATGATAGCTATGTTGGGGGGTTCTAGAAAGGTTGTGGTGGTTGTGGGAAAACCCGGGAAATTAAGACAAATCCGTCTTGTGAAGAGACAAGAAGTGTTTGTAGGATGTGTTTGCTTGAGAGGCTGGCTGTGTTTGATGCTTCAATTCAATGTCTCGGACGGGAACACCACGCATTAAGTATCCCAACGAAATGATACACACAAAATATCTCTGCCGTCTGGCTCATGTGGCCAAGCTCCTGGGGGAGCTCGTGACGCACAGTCCGGAAGGACATGTTGAAGCCGGTTTTCCATCCATCCACAGCCCGATGGCCCTTGGGGGGGCGTGGGCACTGGCACGTCGACGAGGCCGTGACACCTGGTGTTGGTGGCTCATCCAGGTCACTGTCGCAAGCGGCCAGATGAGGTCATGCGACAAGGGCCCGCCTGTAATGGTGGTGTGCTGAATTGTACTGCTGGTGGTCTTGGGCCAGCGCTTTGGGACCTTCATCTGAAACACGAATGATGTCGCGAGGCCAAGACTGGCCAAGACTGGCCATGACTGGCCAAGACAGGTTCAAGAAGAGCCCAAGAGCCGTACAAGGGGCCAAGAAAGGCTACACAAGGGCATCGCCAAGGGCCATGGGCCACACTGTGGCGGGTGCCGCCCCAGCCGTCCCAACCGTCCAAGATGAACCGTCTTTACCGTCCAAGACGAACCGTCCAAGAGAAAGCATCCAAGACAAGCCACCCAAGGGCTGATCCAACCGGCCAAAAGACTGATCCAACCCATCCAAGACTGATCGAGCCAGCCCAACGCCGCGTCACTCCCGTCATGCCACGCCTTTTGCCAAGAAACCCACTTTCGGCACTCGTGAGGCCTCACTACATCGTCCAAGACTGTTTTGCGACGGCCAAGGCGACGGTCAGCAAACCAGGTCATCGAAATTACTCCCTGCCCATGATACTTCACCATCGGCGATAGACCAAGATATTCGGATGATGAAATTTCGCTCCTTCGTTTCTCGGGTAGCGGCTGGGCTGTCGTGCTGACTTTTGGTCTATGACGAAATCCTAGCGATTATTCCCGGGTCTACAAGGAGTACACATGACCACATCTTGTAGTTTGTGTAAGGTGGTGCGAGCACCCAAGGCGGACTGTGATTTTGCGATTTTTGGATGCACCTCTCATCATGAAATGAATCAATCTCAGTAACTAATAGTGAGCATCTCAACTCTCACACAGAATGTAGCCTGTACTGCGTGAATCTGTAGTTGCATCTTCTCCACTTTCGCAGTGGCTTGTACAAGCGTACGTACTTTGTGTGGCTCCAGGCTGGGCCTCACCATGTCTCCGCTGAAAAGTCGTGTTAGGTTGTTCTAGTTCAGCTGGCAATGTATTCTGTAAATCTATTATAACGAAATGGGTATGACTAGGACTACCTAATAGAAGCATGATCCTTGACACTGGACATGTGTTGGGAGTTGAGAGTGCAGTGTACCGGAGTGGAGTAACTAGCGATGCTCCATGGCGGCATGCAACACCTTCCTCGATACAATTCGAGACATGCCTGTTTTTGATGGAGGAAATAAAAGAATAAATAAATACATCACACATACGTTATCCAAAAATTTATGTCCCAAAAACTAGCTATGAAATGTGTTTGTTTTGATCGAGGTTGTCGCCATCACAAGCTACCACTGGATTCGCAATGCCCTGCAAAATGCCCAGCGCCGATGCGTTCTCAAAATGTACCTCGGAAGAACCATTTCAAAAGTGGTGGATTGATCCGGATGACAAAAGAAACCACACAGTTATCAAACCAAACCACTCATGATCAGTCCGATGCATGCATGTCTGTCGGTGTGTGGTTGTAGGCTCGAGTAAGCACACCCGAGACAGCAAAAGTACAATAACAAGGCAACATCAACATGCATACCTTGAAACCAACCCTAGACTCAAGCCCATGCCAACCATACCCAACCTTTACGTTCCTCATCTTAATCAACTCAACTTCCCAAATTGTTCTGCTAACCAGGGCTTAGAATGGGGTCATTCTGGCGGAATTGCTTCCGCCCAAGCTGCCCGAGTTGCATGTTGGTGGTTGCGTGCCTCGGCTGACCTGGGGCTTACCCCACGTCAAATGGCCAGCGGGAATGTTACCCCAGACTTGTGATAGAAGATTCGGGGTGGCTACTTAAACCACCCTTGCGGAATTGCTCCTCGGGTATAGGCTAGCAATTTCCCCTTGTGAGAACTCGCCATGGAGTCGTCGAGCGCAGACAAGGGCTTCTTTCAGCAGCCGCCCGTCCTGGAGAACCAGGTTTACGACGATGCAACCTTTCAGAGATGCTTCAAGCGTGAGTATCCCAGCTATTCACCGAAAGCCAAGAAAATGGCTTTGATTTGTAGAAACACCCCTGGCTAATTTCATCCAGTTTTTCTCTCCGCCGAGGTAGCCAGGAAAGTCGAGGCCGAGGTTGCCGATTTGGGAAGCGAGGTCTTGTCTGACCAAGTCTTTACCTGGATCACCGATGCCGAGCACAACAAGCCGTACCTAAAAGGCTCAGGCCGCGACGCATTTGGGAAATGGAAGGGCGACCTCGTGACGGGGGAGGGTTGGCGAGGACTTCAGGAATTTGGGCTAGCCCACGGGTAAGTCATGTGTGTTTGATGTAGTTGCTATGCATGGCCTAAATAGTTGCACAGAATCGTTGCTGCCGGCTACGATACGCCATACGGCCCGTTCTCGAGACCGTATCAGTTTCTTCGCATCCAGCTGTGGACTGCATCTTGCGCCAATGTTTCCTGCCCATCTGCTATGCAGGATGGCGCCGCTCGCCTTCTTCAGACCCATCTCGCCACTCCAGCACTGGCTTCGAAGCTCTCAGCCGAAGAGAAAAGAGTGTTTGAGAATGCGTTCCGACATCTCATCTCACGAGACCCGAGCAACGCCTGGACGAGTGGGCAGTGGATGACGGAACGCAGCGGTGGAAGTGACGTTTCGTTGACCGAGACGACGGCCGTGTACAAACCCAGTGCCGAGACGCAGCTTGCCTCGAAACAGGAGAATATTCCTCTTGGACCGTGGAGTATCAACGGCTTCAAGTGGTTCTCCTCGGCGACGGATTCCAGAATGACAGTCCTCCTCGCTCGCACCCCAAAGGGTGGCATATCGACGTTTGTGGCGCCGATGCGCAAACACGATCCCCTCGCAACCACCTCGACGGGCATCGTGAAGCTCGATGGCGAGACATTGAACGGCGTGCGCATCTCGCGCCTCAAGAACAAATCCGGCACGCAGTCTCTACCAACGGCCGAGCTGATCCTTGACGACATGCGTGGCTGGCTCGTCGGCCAAGAGGACCGCGGCATTCACCAAGTTAGCACCATCCTCAACTTGACGCGCATCTATTCTACCGTTGCAGCGGTTAGCTACGTCGGCCGCGGTCTCGGAATAGCTCGCGCGTATGCCCGGGTTCGTGTTGTTGGTGGCGGCAAGGGAACGAGGATGAAGTTGACCGAGAGCTCGTTGCACATGAGGACCCTGGCCAAGATGCATTCCGAGTACCGAGGACTTATGCTGCTCTCCATTTTCACGTCCTACGTCCTCGGCCTCTCCGAACACCCCACACACTCGGGTTTGACTACATCGCTAGCCCTCAAAGCGCTTACACCGCAACCAAAACAAGTCGAGCCGCTTCTCAGGGTTCTTACACAGTTGGCAAAGGCCTACGTATGTAAGCCCGCAGTATCACTCCTATTTTCCTGCATGGAGTCCTTGGGAGGCGTCGGCTACCTCCTCAACGATGAACAGGAATACTTGAATGTCGCTCGGCTCCACCGTGATTGCAGCGTTCTGCCTATCTGGGAGGGTACGACGGATGTGCTCAGTACAGACTTTATCCGGGCCCTGAAGCACCCCAAGGGCGGCAAGGATTCATTAGATGCCATCGAAGCTATTCTCCAAGCTGCGTCCGGGTTCCAGGGTGAAGTGGTGAACCCCAGTAGCTGGAATTCGATCAAGGAATGGAAAACCTTGAGGGATCGCATTTTGCGAGAGTCCGCAGAGGAGCTTATGGGTGACGCGCGAGACATCCTTTGGGCTGTGGGTGATTTGTTAGTCTCGATACTGCTCTATGTGGATGCTGCTAGTGATGGAGATGTCGTATCTCAGGATATCTTTCTTCGGTTCTTGGAAGGTCAGGGGGTTGTTGAGAAGAGATCCAAGGTTTCGGTGAGTGACGAGCTTGCTCGGGACATTGCTATTGTGTATGGGGGCGCTCCGACGGAGATAACGTCAAAGCTGTGAGGGGTATAATCACTCAGGAGATAAAACGTCATGGCAGTTTACAAAAACTGTATTTTACTGTTTGGCTATGACTACTGTGAGGAATAATGATAAAAAGGATATGTAAGAAATTCCGTGCATGAACCTGCAGCTGGACCGTGTTGGTCAACTGTTTGCACAGGGGTGAATGAAAGCTCCAATTCCGTCACGTCAGTGATTCCCAATACCCGCCTGTGAATATTTGAGGCTCCAATTATTCAGGCCTCTTGCACGGAAGGCAATCGTGCTGTTGAAGTCTTGGAGCATGGGTGGCGAGCAGTCGAAGACGCCGATCAAGACACGTTGTGCTAGAAAGGCCTTGATCTTGGGAGCACCAACTGAAGTGGTGTGTTCCTCGGTTTCGCCGAGATGCTCCTAGGCCATGCCTGAATCCGAGAGCGTTTGCTGTACCATACCCGTCCACTTGTAGCAAGGATACCCATAGGGAAGATCGCTACAATAAGGGAGATGGAAGAAGAGACCACATAAAGTGACGCGTGTCGATTCGCGTTCGAAGAAACCTGCCTGATGTCTTTGAAAAGGAGCAAATTCAGATGGAAGTTGAAAGTTGAAGGTTGTAGTTGTGTTTTCCGAAATGACTGCCATGTCTTTCTGGTGAACAGAGTCCGCATCACAGTGCCAATCCCCCACAACATCAATGCTGTTAGGGCTGAGAAGAAACCATCCAGGCTCACAGAGCTCTGGTGCCGCTGCAGGTGCCTATTCCTCCAAAGAACGAGCGGAAAAGCTCTTACAGGTCCCTGTGAAGTCCTTGGCCTTGAGAGTAATCTTCTTGCATTGGGATGAATCGCCAGACTTGGTTCCGTATAGTAGCCGGCCACTAGGCTTGCCAGGGCATGAAGTAAAGGTTGTGCTTCCGTCATGGGCAAGTAGTGTGTTGCTGCCACTTTTCTTCAAAGTCCAAGAGTTGGGACCGATTGTTGGATCGAGGCACTGAAGCAGGCCATCTGGGGCGAGGAAACATGCATTGTTAAAGTCATCCAGCAGAATGTTTTGAGAGTTGGATAGGTTGATGCAGTACCAGCCATTGGGCTGGGCCCCATTGAGGTAAAGGAAGCCGCTGTCCTTGTTTTGCTGGACAATAGCACCCGTAGAAGTATCATGGAGGGTAAAGCAGCAAGCGCCAGCTGGTACGTCCTTTACAGCCCGAGGGAGGACGGCGGCCGTTGCCAGTGAGCAGAACAGCACTAGGCATTTAAAGGGAAACATTTTGAAGAGTTGCAGGTGGCTGCCAAAGCGCTTGAAGGAATTGTTTAGGAGAGGCGTGGGGTAGGTAGATATGATTTGGGATGAAATGACTTCAGTCGAAGTGGAACCTCGAGGATGATGTCAACGATGATGGCGTAAAATGCAGGAGCGAGAGCAGTTGGTGATGCCAAGTTGATGGAAAAAAGAGATCCAGAGGACTTTAAGTATTATTTTCCTACCTACCTCGCCACAGTTTCCTTACTGCCGAAGCCCTACTTGTCACAGAGGATTGGACTAATTTGATGGACGAATGTCACGCTTCCTGGATCGGGTAGTATTTCCCTTGTTGGAGGGGTATTGTTGGCTGGCTGGAGATGGGGCATTAAGTCACAAGATGAAGAGACGCAACAGGGGAAGAGGACGTTAACGCCCTCATTGACTGGGTTGCATGGAGGTGACGAGAGTTTCGAAGAAGCGGCACTGATCAATGTAGAGCCAGGTTCCAAGCGCTTGGGTTGGAGGATGGGAGAGACTGTGACGTGTCGTGCAGGTGATGGCATTGGAGAGCGGCGGAATGCATCGATTGGCAACAGGGCTGACTCGCACTAAGAGGTGATCAGGGGCATCGTGAGCGGGATTGGGGGCCACCTATGTCGCTAGAGCGGTCAGATACCGGAGGGCCATGGGTTGGTATGGGTCGTTTGAACCGGCTGAGCCGGTTTTCTGCGCTCTTGATGCTTGACGTCCTCGTGTTCGTGCAAGGCCAGCTGCAATGGACCAAACGGTGGCTGAAGGATTCTGGGGAAAGCAAGGAAGCCGTTGCATGCGAGCTGCCAGTAGATTCTGCAGGAGTCAATCTGCAGAGCGAGCTCTGTATACTCCTCTGTGCATGCACCGCTAGTATGTGGAGGTGACGCTTGGTCACACTTGTCACAGTCGAAATCATAGCTAAAGCAAAGATGATGGGGCATTGGAGAGTCGGTGATCGGAGCAGGGAGGGGAACCTGCGGGGGTCCGCCATCTTTCGCATCAGCCACCAGCAAAGCGGAAACATTGTCTTCGGTCGCACATTGGTTGACGCGGTGTGACCATGTCGGTGATGAGGGGAAGTTGGGAAGTTGTGATTGAGGTTGGGTCAGCGAACCAGCGGCCGACTCTGAAGGATCGATGGCTGGTGGTGAGACCACTAGGTGCCTGTCACGTGCGCGACTCCTGCTCCACCTGTGAGCTTCTTTGGGCACTCCACTTGACTGATGCTTCAAGAGGTAACTGGATGGATGACTTAGGCCGCCAATTAAGGCCGCCAACCAAGGCCGGCAGAAACTTGGCTGAAAAACATACGTCATGAAATTTGTTGCCATTGTTCGATTCCGGCTCGCACGGTGAAGTCAACTCCCTGTATCGCATAGAGCTCGAGTGAGCTTCACAAAGAGCCTCAAATCCGAACTCCGGGTTAAGATACCGAATCTGTCCCCGCACTTCCGAAATCACCGACCCGACCTGCCCTATTGGGCTGGACAATCATCTCCCCAAGGGTTTTTCTTCGAGCGGTCTGCACAGAGTCTAGTGACTCACCTCCAACAACCTCAGGTGACTTGCCAGGCCTTATAAAGAATCGTAGGACATTCCTGCTATTTAGGCGCGTTGCGGTGGAGGACTCTGATCCTGACCTGAGGATATTGTCTAGACGAGCATCACAATGACAAAAGAGTACACAATGTCCAACGAGGAGTGGGAGGAAGTCGCTCAGGACATCCCCCCACTCTCCGACCCATTTCTTCAGAAATATCTTGCCGGGCGTGCTGGCCTAATCGACCAAGAGAAGAAGGGGCGATCCGACACGTCTTTCAAGGAATCGCTGTCGCCCATCGCCAAACGAGCCTGTGCCATTGTCGAACAAATCCGGGATCATGAGAACACCACCATCTGGACAGCCGAGGTCGAGGAAGACCTCGCCCAGCAGTCGAATGAATGCATCTTTCCAGGAATGATGTTCATGCTTGCCAAAGATCGGATGGAGAAGACCAATCTTTGGAACATTGTTCGCCGCATGCCCAAAGGTTCTCTGCTACATGCCCATCTTGACGCCATGGTCAACTTTGATTTCCTATTGGATGAGCTTTTGCGGACGCCGGGAATGCACATGTCGAGTGACCGACCGCTCCATACTAAAACAGCTCTCGATGATACAGAGCCGAGTTTCCGTTTCAGAGCCAAGGAACAGACCGAAGGCTCCGTTTGGGACGAAAATTACAAGCCAGGGACTTTCCTGTTGCTCACAAAGGTAGCCGATGAGTTTCCAGATGGTGGGAGAGCAGGCTTTGTGAAGTGGCTTAAGGGCAGGTGCGTTCTGTCAACCAAAGACATCCATGAGCAGCATCATGGTGTTGATGCCATCTGGATTAAATTCGCCAAGTGCTTCATGGTTTGCGCGGACATTATCCACTATGAGCCCATGTACCGGGCCTTTCTACGCCTGCTCCTGAGAGGTCTCAAGGATGATGGTGTGAACTGGGCTGAGCTTCGGTAGGTCACCTCGTCATCTAACCTTAACCATGTTCTGACCGAATGCAGCTTTACGTGGCCACTTAACTACTGCCGTGATCGCCAAGAAGAACCCGAGAAGGACTACCTCCATATGTTTCAAGTCCTCGAAGAAGAAATCAACCGCTTCAAGAAGTCCTCCGAGGGGCAGGGTTTCTGGGGACTGACGACAATTTGGACGTCACTCCGCAGTTGGCCCACTCGCCTGATCGTGGAAAGCATGGACAACTGTATTGCTACCAAGATGGCGTTCCCTCATCTTATTGCTGGTTACGATCTAGTGGGACCAGAAGACCTTGGCCGCCCATTATCTGACCTCTTGCCAGAGCTGTTTTGGTTCCGGAAGCAATGCTCTCAGGAGGGTGTAAACCTCCCCTTTTTTTTCCACGCTGGAGAAACACTTGGTGACGGCACGGACACCGACCACAATCTTTTCGACGCTGTTCTACTGGGTACACGACGCATCGGTCACGGATTCAGCCTCTTCAAGCACCCTCTCCTAATCGACATGGTCAAAGAGAAACGCATTCTTATCGAATCATGCCCCATTTCAAACGAAGTTCTCCGTCTTTGTGGTTCCGTGACGGCCCACCCACTCCCTGCGCTGCTAGCGCGAGGAGTTCCATGCAGTCTATGCAATGATGACCCAGCCATGCTGGGCCAGGACACAGCCGGCATGTCACACGACTTTTGGCAAGCGCTCCAGGGCTGGCAAAACCTGGGCCTCGGAGGCCTGGGTAGTCTAGCCGAGAATAGCGTTAGATGGTCAGCTTTCGAGGATCAGGACCAAGCGGGGTGGATCAAGGGCATTAAGGAAGCAAGCTTGGGGTCGGGCGTGAAGGCCAAGAGACTGCAGGAATGGCAGATTGAGTGGGAGAAGTTTTGCCTTTGGATCGTCACGGAGTTTGGAGATGAATTCGGCCCCGAGGATACAGAGACCGAAGAGAAACAAAACATTTAGATCTTGACATAGATCAGAAGAGGAGAAGGAGTCGGGATTGACTGATGATGCATCATTGCAGTGCTCAACGCCTGCAACCATCGCCGAGATGGATGGGTGGCTTATCGCATCGGGTTCAACACTAAAGCAAGAAGTAGACTTCGATTCAAACAAGTGCAACTTGAAACAATGGCATTGACCATTCTGCAACCTGCTGCAGCCACAATCACCTGCAAGAAACACACCGCCAATGCGTCTGTACCATGGCAGCGGGACAAGATAACGGCGTAGCTCGCATAGTTGACCCATCCACTGGGGTTCCCGAGTCTGGATACGCGCACCTTATTTGTGAAAAGGCTTGACAAGCACGGCTTTGAAACAAGACGGCCAACCCTTTCGGGACCCTGGACGGTTTAGTCAGAAGTGGCTCAAGACCGGGCTGCTGATGGGCGCCGAATCACGCCTCTTATCTGTACAGCTTTAAGCGCCAATGTCACCCCAGGGTCATGCCCCTCTCGCCCGGGTTACCTTGATGGGGGCCAACCCTAACTTCCAATCACGCGATTCCGACCATATCACATTATCACCATAGGAAAGATGTGCAAGTGACAAGCTAACCGAGTTAATCGCTACCTGACAGAACCCGAGCGTGAGCTCAACACTCTTGTTCAACACCGATGCCAAGCTAAAAGACAGGAGAAGAGTGCACAAGTGGCATTGGCCCCTCTGAGGGGCGACAAAAGGAGAAATACAGCATCGGGGCCAACCGAAACCGAGCACCATGACGCTACTGAGTCTATGGCGCAAGTGTCAAGACGCCTGAGCTGGATACATGTTCGCTATCCAATGGCGGAACGACGTGGCACGAACATCTTCGACGTTAGGATCGTTTCGAATGGCTTCGTTCAAAGACGCAGTTCCGAATTCATATCGTCCATTGGCAGTGGCCAGGAGGCGCTGATACGTTGCGGCTGCTTCGGTGGCTCCTTGTTGGGTGTAGTGTTCAATCCAAGGCTCCATCTCTCTGAATTGTCTATATTGGATCTCGAAGGCAGCTAAGCATGTCAGCGTGTGTCGAGTATGTTCACATCTTTGTAGTCTGCTTACTGTTCAGGTATTTGCTACTGGTGCCCACGATATCACGAAGCGACATCCGATCACCGCGCATAGTCCATTCGCGAGGCCAGTTTCCGGGGCCGAGCTCGACCGCCGCGGCAACAAACTGGGCAACGTCGTATACAGACGTCATGCATATACGTACGGTGTGGCCGCCAGAGTCCTTTTCAACAATCTCGGCTGAGGCGAGGTTGAGGTTGAGGAGGTATGAGCCTGCCTCGGCCAGGTCACAACTGTGTCCGATATTCAAGCTGCCGAGTCCTGAAGGGTGGAATCTCTCCATGAAGACTCCGCACGAGAAGATGGTATACTGCATCTGGGAGCTCTGTGACAGTTTTCGCAGCAGAGATCTCGCTCGATGAGCGTAAGACCCAGTGTCAAGGGGGTCGTTGCGCGGCCGTTTGCTGATGCTTCCTTCGAACTCAGACGGTACGAACATTTGAACGCCGCTAGCTGCCGCCGAGTTGATCAAGTTCAGTTGCTCTCTTCCGCCCACGACCGAAATGACGAGGTTAACACCTTGGAGGGCAAAAACAAGGCTATCCAAGTCATTATAGTCGACCGGCATGACTTGGATTTCGAGCGGTGCATATTCGGTGCGGGCCTAATTCAGTTAGTGACTTTTCGATCCGCAACTATCGAGTTTACTCACATATCTTGATAGAACAACAACGTTCAGAGCACTTGGGGCTTCAGAGAGCGCCTTTGCAATGAGATAGCCGAGGCCACCTCCGCCAGCTACAGCGATACGCATCATGCTTTGAGATAGGGGAGCGAGGAGTGAGTGACTGTGTGAGTGATGCCTCGTCAGGCCGCGGGAGTCATGATCTAAATAGTAACTATGCCCACTGCCAGTAACCTCACGTTGCACCACCCAGATGTAACGACCAAAGAGCCGCAAATTGGTCCAGCGAATTGACTTGCGACGCTGCGGTCTTGAGACGGATGAACCGAGTTCAAGCTCACACGCCCCCTCTTCATAACCAGCTATGACTCAAGGGCAGCAGAGACAGTAGGAAGAGTAAGTCTGCCACAGGCAGAAATCTGCGAGGGCAGACCAGTACTCATCCTTGTCTTAGCCAAGAGCGATTTCTTGTACATGATGTATCTCCCGTGAAGTCGATGAGTGGATACTCGATGGCCCCCAAGTGTCAACGACGCGGAAAGCGCAACATCGGTGGGGGCATCTCGGCCGAATTAGGCTCGTCTGAGCCACTCCTTGGATGTTAAGATTTGCAGTGGTGTGGTCATGAAGTACTGAACCGTAGTCACCGGTTGTATTTGTCGAATGAGACGAGCCATGACACTGCAGCGGAAATCAAAAGCGAGCCGATTTTGCAAATACCAACAACGGGTGGCAGGTAACAAGGTTGAAACCCAGCAAACATGTGGTCTGCTGGGGAAGTCATAACCAGGAAGAGCTTGGTAAAGGAGGTTGTGCTCTCACAAGAGGGGGAGCTTGCCTTTCACATGTGTACCCGAATCAACCACTGCACGGCAACGGCCAGTTTCCGCTCGCAATAAGGGATGCAACTCTCGTGGTGAGGCCTTAGCTGCTCAGTACCACAGGGGTGTATCCAGTTCAGCCAGTGACAAGTCAAGTGTCCATAATGCCTACCAGTGACGGTCGAGGTGCGGGCCCAGTCAAGTCAAGCCAAGCCAAGCAACCAGTATGTCCACGCTCAGTCTTACCATGTTTGATGTCATCTGCAGCTCTGCACGAGATACCTCGATAGACAGAGACACAGTTCATAGACCATCAGGAGGAGAAGTCACTAACGTGAACCGACCTCCGTGAAGACACCCAATATACCAGGCATCTGGCCCTTGGTGTCAAACAAGAGTTACAATAGAGTTCTCGCCCATGCTGGTGTCAGGTGAGATACACACGTATAGCCGTCTACAAACTGCGTGCTCGGTGTCTAAGAAACGCAAATTTCCCAAGTTGGGAGAACGCATGACCGTAATGTGTACGTCACCTAACTCAACAGCCGAAATCTGTGACCGGAGATTGGATCGTGTCCGCGATGGGAGCAGGTGGTTTCAGTCCCCCATCTTTGGCTGAAGGCGCGCCCTGCCATTGGTGTCGTGACCTGCAGAAGCCCAGGCTGCACCGGCACTATTCAGGCAGTGGCCCTGGAGCCTGGAGGTCTGCGTCAGACTGGGACATGTCTCTGGTCCACCGGGCAACGAAGACGTCGAGGTTGGAGCCGCAAGGAGGTTGGGGGGCGCACACTGCAACTGTGCATCTTGACCCCGGTCCATCGCTGGCGAAGCTAACCCTGTAAGTTAGTGCTGCAGCAGTGCGTACGGCACCCCTGTCCAGGCGCATCCTCGTAGGGCTGGAACAAGGGCGGGGTGGCTGCAATCCAGCCCACCAGTGTCAAACCCCTGCCATCAATTGGGGCACTGGCAGTGGGAAGTATCGAAATAGTGGGATTGCTTGGGTCGGTCCATTGGGCGATGGTGATGGTGATGGTGGAAGGTTTGAGTCGCCACAGGTCGCCCGAGGCATCTAGATCACATTTTTTCCCGGATGCCTTGTTGCCTTGGTCTTGTAGGCGTCAACTCCGTCGCGCGCGGCAAACAGCAAGACTCTTCGGCATTTTGTGGGCCAAAACCTGAATCATGGGAGATGACGCATCTTCCAGCTGGCATGGGATTATGACGGCCGCATGGAGGGAAACGTCATATCGTACCTCATGGTGATGGGAGTTGGCAGCGAGATCGAAGCCAGCGACGCGAACAAAGTCTCCGAACACTTCACAGCCACGACATCCACCATCGAGCAGCAATTCAGTCCCAAGACCAACCGAGTCGTCATCGCAGGCAATCGTCCAGGCTCCAGTGCAGCTTGCGGTCGAATTTGCAGCCAAAACAAAAACAAAAAAAATAATCAACGATGAGTCCCCGGTTCATCATTTCCAACCTCAACCAACAACCCACCAGTCAGATCACCAGACGCTAGTCACAACTCCAGAGCGTCACCATCTAATTCCACGACTACACCACCAATCAACACAGAAATGGACCAATTCCTTTCCTTCGTACCATCATGATTTAGGAACGGGTTGAACCTCATCTCCACAGGGCGCACAGTGAAAGGAGGCGCGTTTCATCCTTACAGCCACCCAGCTTGCCTCTTGCTTCTTGCCTCGCATGGCTTCACACAAGGCAGCTCGAGTGCAACACTTCCTTGACAAGGAATTCAGGATCGCAACACCTTCTCAACAGTCGGTGCGAGTATACCGCCGAGAAAGCTTCTCTGACAAGGGACCTTGGAATCTGAGATCCAATCCTATCGATCCTATTAACAGGTTCTATTCTTAGTCTTAACCAATCACCACCTTCACAGGCATGTTTTTATTTCATTGCCCGACGTACACCGGGAAGACCGCCCAATGCTTGTACAACCCCGATTCAGATTCAGGTGATGCAATCACCACTTTAAGCTCCCGGGGGGACCTAGATTAAGTCCGCGATTGAACATCCAAGGCGTAACATCTTCACATGCTCTAGTTCAGAGCCAATCGGATGTCATGAGGAGCAGAAATCACTAACATAGATAGTAATTGGTTGATGAGATCATCGGATTCTACGCTTTCATGGGATTCACAATACAATTCTTCACAAATGGCGCACATCATCAGGTCACAAGAGGTTCTCACTTCATTGGTGAACCTATACGAAACAGGTAGCTCGACAGCCCATGGGAATACTGCAAACCTGACCCAGTAAAGTGGTTCCGAGTACACTTCCGTTTCAGGGTGACACTGTCTCTTACACCCACACACACATTATCTCTCCCACAATTTACTTGACATGCCCAACCAATTCTCCGGATTTCAACGCATCTGTCAACTCTAGATGACAGGGCTTTATGAACTCAACCTCTGACTCAGCTTTACTACGCTTGATATCATTAGCACTGATGATACTTCCCGACTGGGAAGGTCACTGTTGGCCAATCCGCCGCCATGGTCACATGGGGGTGCGGCTCTGCGATGATCCACGGAATGCCTCAACCAGTCATGAGCGCGTGAGTGATTTATCCCTTCCCAAATATGCCTGCCTGATCTCACGCTGCACGTCAGACGCGGAACTGTGCCCGGCGAAAGTGTCTCGCCAAGGTCCTCTCCCCCGGGTTACTCAATGTTTCCGGTTTCTCGGGCACATCGCTGTCACGTTGTATTCTGGAACAAATATCTCGCACAGCTTGCCTTTATTCCCCAAACTTGGCATCACCGTGGCCCAACCAGCTTCTTCGTTATGCCTGCAACGCGGCTTCTTCCCTGGCCGCACCGCTACCCTTGCGCCATGCTTCGGTCGGGTTGACCTGATGCCTTGCAACGCTCTCAGTCCCCCCTGGCCCCCATCCACCACCCCCTGGAGTACACACAATGATCCTATCCCCTGCCTTCATCGCCGCGCTATTCTTGGCTCCAAGGTTGATGTGACGTTCCTCGTACTCCGTATCGCCTCCATTCTCGTCGTGGAATCGCTTCAGAGACGCCTCCCAGTTGGTCTTTTCCACCTTTCTCACCCACAGATTCAGTCCGCACTCTCCATCTTCGCCCCCGTTAAGTCCGTACGGGTGGTAGACACGTCTTTCACTAAGAATCGACACCTGCAGTGGTATGCGAAACTCAACATCCCGGATGACTCCGTCTCCACCTCGGTGCTGACCCCGGCCCCCGGAGTTTGGACGGATGGAGAACTCCCTGAGGATCACAGGATATCTCCTCTCGAATATCTCAGAGTCAGTAATTCGAGTATTCGTCATGTGTACATGGACACCACTCGTGCCCTCCCAGTTGTGGCCCGCACCGCTGCCCCCTGCAATCGTTTCGTAGTATCCAAAGCCCTTGACAGCCTGCTTACCACTCTGGTTGCCTCCAAACCCAAAGGTGAGGTTGTTGCAACAGCCTTGACTTGCCGCACAGGCTTGGAATGCCTTGAAAATTACATCAGTAATGCGTTGGCTGGTGAGAACATTGCCTCCGACCACTGCTGCGCCTGGGGAGGGGGAGAGTATTGACTTGGGCGGGATCTTGACGTGGATCGGTCTGAGGCATCCTTGATTCAGGGGTATGTCCTCGGAAATAAGACACCGCAAGCAGTAAATAATGGCGCTGTATGTGATGGCTTGTGGTGCGTTGATGTTGCCGTAGACCTCGGGGCCGGTCCCTTCAAAGTCAAACTCTGCTTCTCCAAGTTCAGGATCAATCTTGACCCTGAGACTAATTGGAGATCCATCGTCCATGTAGTCGACCGCGGACAGATCCTTGCCTTCGAATTGTTTGTATACTTTCTTGAGGAGTCGACGAACACACTGTTCAGCATTCTTCTGGATGCTGACCATGTAGAACTGAACAGTCTCTTGGCCATATTCCTCGATCAGGGTCTCAATGAGTGAGATTCCCTTCTGGTTGGCCGAGACTTGAGCTCTGAGGTCGTTGATGTTGTCTGCTAGAGTGCGAGTACCGCTGCATCCGGGGTACTGCGCTGGTTCGTCATAGAATAGTTCGACAACTCTCTTCTCGTTAAACTTTCCCTGGCTGACCAGCTTCTCGCTCATGATGGAAGCACCCTCCTGGAACAACTCCCTAGAATGCGGCGGCATACTTCCAGCGCTTATGCCGCCGATATCAGCATGATGGGCTCTCGAGGCAGCGTAAAAGAGGATATTTTTCCCCTTCTCGTCAAATGCTGGCATCAGCAACGTTACGTCTGGCAGGTGAGTGCCACCATAGGAGGGATGGTTAGAGATGATGACATCCCCTTTTTCTAGCTTCCCCTTCCAGATCTCGGCTTGTCGGCGAACGCATGTGGACATTGAGCCTAGATGAACAGGGAGATGAGGGGCGTTCGCTACCAATCCGCCCGTGGCATCAAAAATGGCACAGGAAAAGTCGAGTCGCTCCTTGACGTTGGTACTGACGCTTGTCTTTTGCAAGGCCCGTCCCATTTGCTCGGCAATCGCCATGAAGCGATGGCCAAAAATGCTGAGCATGATCGGGTCGACTTCTCGGTCGGAAGTGTGATAAGCCCTAGAACCGTTAGGAACGCACAAGCAACCGCTCGGAGTACTCACTCTTTCGTGCTCGTATTCTCCAGGTCAATCACCACGTGTGTCTTCAAAATAACCGCCTTTGCCTTTGGCGTGACAACTATTGTCTGGGTGTCATCGGCGATAATTGTTGGTCCCTGGATGGTGTCCCCAATGCTGAGATCCTCAAGCTTGTAAATGGGTGTTTCCAATCTTCCACCCTCAAAGTACACCGGCTGGGTGCCATGTTGTTTCTTCTCAAGCACTTGTTGTCGCTTTGCGACTTTCAGCTGTTGGTCTACCGTCTCTTCGCTGTGGCGAAAGCTCTTTCCGATGCCACGAATGCGGACGTCGTCGATGATGATGTCCCGATCGTCCAGCGTGAAACCAAACTCGTAGCGATGTTGCTTCACGAAAGCGTTTCCAAAGTCCCAGCCATTGCCTTCGGAATTCCCACTCCCCTCTGTGATATCAGGCTTGATGATCATGAGAGCTGACTCGGTACCGCGGTATCTCATGTTGAGGTACTCTTCGAATGCGATTTCGTCGTCTCGGAAGCCCTGGTCATTCAGAGAAGCTCGTGATTTATCCTTGAGCTTTCCCATCTTTTCTCGAAGCTCTCCCACCACTTTGGCATCATCATTCCACACCTTCGACTCAGGTTCTTGCCTCTCGTCGACAACGTCAGCAAGAGCCATGCCGTAAGCAGACAGGACAGAAGAATATCTGTGAATGAGAATCTGCTGGATTCCCAAAGACTCAGCAATTGCTACAGCGTGCTGGCCACCAGCCCCTCCAAAGGTGGCCAGTCGATGTTTCGAGGTGTCATGCCCTTTGGCCTCCGTTATCGATCGAATGGGCCTAGTCATTGTCTCATTGGCAACCGTTAGGAAGCCATACGCAACCTCGTCGGCCGTTAAATCCTTTTCTGTCTCTCGGTTGACTTGGTCCGTCAGATCTTGCAACACTTTTCTGCTGGCCTCCACATTTAAGCCTTCATCCTCGTTTTTACCAAAGATCTTGGGGAAGAACTCAGGAAGCACACGGCCGAGGAAGAGATTCGCGTCAGTAACTGTAGCTGGTCCGCCTTTTCGGTAACAGGCTGGCCCTGGGTGTGCCCCTGCTGATTCGGGACCAACAACAAAAAGACCATTTTTAAAAAACAGTCGTGAGCCTCCACCAGCTGCAACTGTATTGATGTCCAGTTGAGGAGATTGAATCGTCACACCGGCAGTAGTCGTTTCAAAGACGTGCTCGTATCGCCCGTCTCCATATCTGGAGACGTCGGTGCTGGTTCCGCCCTTGAAAATGTTAGAAATTGTGACAAGAGTCCCGTTGGCTCTTACCATGTCGAATCCAATGACTGGGGTTTTCGTCTTCCCGTCGTAAGAGGTCATTGCATATCCCACGACACCTCCAGCGGGACCAGAGAGGATGGCTTTCAACCCAGTGAACTTTTCTACATCCACGAGCCCGCCATCACTCTGCATGAATTCGCATCTCGCGCCTTTGGCCCCTTTTTCTTCCTTGACGGATCGGGTCCCAAGCCCGCCCTCAAATCCAGCTTGGAACCCATCGATGTACTTCCGAATCGCCGGTGTGAGATATGCGTCAGCGCAAACTGAAGTCGCTCGCGAGACAAGTTTGATCATGGGCATCAGTTCATGGCTCAATGAGATGTGGTGGAAGCCAATCTCTTTCGCGACCCTTCCGATCAACGCTTCATGGTCAGGGAATGTGTAACCATGCATGAGACAAACTGCAATGCTTCGGATTCCACTCTCATAGACTTCCTTCAGCTTTGCTCGGATGTCCTCTTCTTCGGCTCTTTTAAGGATACGCACGGTCTCTCCCGACATTCCCCGTACAAGATCTTTGTCGTTTGCTTCCTCTGTTCCGACTTGAGCTTGGGCTTCGGTGAATGTCCTCTCGGGGTCTTCGGCGTAGTCTTCCAGAGTGACACGTTCATCCACTTCAATTACCTTTTCGTATAAAACATCTGGTTTCTTGATAGCGAGATCGAAAATCTTGGGCCGTGATTGATTTCCGATGGTCAAGCAATCCTTGAAGCCTTTGGTAACCACCATAGCAATCTTCTCACCCTTTCGCTCAAGCAAAGCATTTGTGGCAACTGTCGTCCCCATGCGGATTGACTCGATTTGAGATGTATCCAATGGCTCGCCTCGGGGAATATCTCGTCCAAGGAAATGGCTCATGATGCGTCGAATCCCTTCGAGCGGAGCATCCTTGTAGTTGGCTGGGTCCTCTGAGAGGAGTTTGATGATGGTTTCCTCACCATTGTTCTCGCCGACGCAGTCAGTGAAGGTACCGCCGCGATCAATGGCGATTCGAATACCACGTTGCGTTGAGGTTGCCATGGCTGATTGGATGCGATTGCCAGAGAGACGGACAAGAAGATGCGTGAGAAACCAGAAGTTTGACGTGGGCAGCCGATCCTTCGACCTCCGATATATCGGTCGATGTGCCGACAATATGCAATGCAGCGGGCCAAGGTGGTGCGATTACAAATGCTCTTAGATCCAAGTTCGCTGATAAGGTCTGAATGAGGGAGCCTGTTGATGTCATTGGCAATTACCCCACGTTCCTGTTTCGGCGATGCGCTCACATGCCGAGAGCCCAATCAGCTTTATACATTGACATGAGGTGTTAGAAGCAACACAATAGTTTTCGAGGAGAAGATTTTGAGACTCTTCTGATGAGGTGTGAATCTACTGTGTTGGACGGGGATGTTGGTTCCTCCCAAGCTTATAGGCCGGTGTTCGAAGTGTGAAAATATGATGTCACCGCCATTAATATCAAGACTAAGAAGATTCAAACACATTATTCTTATGTCCGGATGGTAGAGTAATCGAGACAATCTCGATTGGTCTTCTTAACTTTTGTAGGTACTCATAAACCACCTACAGTCAAGAGGTGGCAGAAACACACCGCACACCAGAGCATCAACTTACTCTGTGTCTTTGGTATTAATTTAGTAATTTCAACATAAATGCTACAACAGTCTTAGCTTAGATTATTTCTCTACATAACTATTGGTTCTTATGTATTTCATTCTCTGCATGTGGCTCTTACAAATTTCTCGTTCTGTAATGGGCGTCAATGGTGTGTGCAATGTTTTACTTTCCCCGGAGGCCAGTGAAACCACCAGGATTACACATTTGGATCATCGGTTGGTACTTCACCATTAAAGAGTCTTCAGCATCCACGAAGAGAGTAGCCCAGTAAAAGGAGAAATCTTCAGTGAGGAAAGCAGTAGAGGCATAATGCCCGAGCCTAATAACCCAGTAACTCAAAACAAGGTTTGCTGCAAGAGTTAGCATATTATATACTGGAGTCCAAGGTATATGTTCCTTTCTATGTAAGTAATTAAGTATGTGTTAAGCTTCCCCAGTTTGGGGGAATAGACTTAAATATTGTTACATTTTGAGGAGGTCAAATTCTAAACACGCATAATTGCAGCTTGTTGATGTGTGCTACGCACCCAACATTGACTTTCTAACGAGAACTTCCACAAAAATGACACATATTTGCCCTGGTAGTTTTTAGTGTCCACCTCTGTGAGCCACCCTCGGTATTCATCAATCCAGCGTTTTAGCAGTCATTGCGACCAAACTTTAGCGCCCGCGGAGGTGATGAGGCTGCATGAAACAAACGTGCCCGTCAACCCAAAACACTTACTTAGAGACACATGGGACGAGAAAAATTACTCCATAAAAATCCACCATGACCAGTTTCGATTCCTGCGGGATGGTGACTAAAGCTTCGCATTTTGGGTTTACATTCGGAGAGTCTAGGCTATCCGTTGCTTCGCTGTAGCCGGACAACCGAGCACGGATTACCAGAGCTGGTTGTTGTTGGACGGGCAGCCCGAAAGAGCCGGAATGGGAAGAATCTAGATTGATCACTGGATTTCAGTCAGGGAATTGGAATCTACCCGCCTTTCGATGTACTGGTGACGCCAGCTCGATTCTGTCTGCCAGATCTCATCTTTACTGAATTCAATTGATGGAACAGAGACGGGCCCTGGTGGGGATTGGTGGGTCAAGGCACCGTCTCAATGTGCACCCTCGCTATGCCGCCCTTTGGTGCCTGTGTTACAGAGTCCACAAAGTTGAAGGAGGACGGCATCTCACTGTCTTACTTGATACGGACCGACAGTGCTTTTCTGGAGCCCTTTCAAGGGCACCAGATCCCTATTTTCGACCAGCGCTTGTGAACCTGTGCATATTCGCTACCGCAGATTCGGGGCCAGGCTTCGGGCTCAGGGGCAGCGTTCACACAACGAGCTTGTGCCGGCTGGTCTGAGTCAGTGGCGGGTGGGTTTTTGTTGGGTGGATGTCTGGGGAGATTGACCGGTGGCAACGTAATGGGGGGACGATAGAAGGCTTGGCAGGAGTTCGAGATGTTCACCGCTGTATCTACTGCATAGTACTCGATAGGATTGAGAATAGCTATACCGACTGTTCCCAGTTGGCACGAAGCAACCCAGGAGCCATCTAGTAGAGGCGAGGTACAATATGGCTGAATCGCGGGTCCGCAGCACCAAGATTACAGGACACGCGGAGGGATTGAAACTAGGCGATAATAGCAGTGGTTTCTTGACAATTTTCGGCCTCGGAGGCCGCAGGTATTAATCTATAATAATATGCATCTGTGATTCCACTCGCTGTATGGAGCATCGCAGCCGGAGGTTCGCTTGTGAAAATGTCCGGATTTTCGGCGGGGCGTTGAAATGCTGCCGGGATGGTGCAATGGACCAGACCAAGCGAAGGAGGGTGCATTATCAATCAGGTGAACTGATTCATCAACTGCTCAGTAAGATATCAATCATCTGCGAGTATAAGGATCTACATGAATATGTCTCATCTCAGCAGGTCACCCGTCACATCACCTAATGTCACCTAATGTTGGGTGCAGGATAGTCCTCTCGAACAGGCCATGATGCTGACTGAGATTGTGACAACCTTGACTTGATGGCTAGGCAAGGTAGGCAGTCTAGAAAGCCGGCTTCCAAAGCCGGACTTCTACAAGTGGTGGTGCTACACTTGCTATCGACTGACTATTGCGAGCTCCCGCAATGTCCCGCCGCCATTGACGAGTGGACTCATGGATCTCGCGTCATTCTTTCGCAGACGAAATCTCCCCCCACCTTGGACAAAAGTCGCCGTGGGAGGTAGAGAGGCAATGTTGTCACATCGGTTATTCATGAGCAAAAAAAAAGAAAGCAACGGAAAGCGTCCGTCCGTCCGTCTCTGGCGCCCCGTCCGTTGCATGTGCCATGTAGGCGCCTGAATCGCGGCGTTTGGCGCTGGCAAGCTGAGTGCTGGGTGCTGGGTGCTGGGTGCTGGGTGCTGGGTGCTGGGTGCTGGGTGCTGGGTGCTGGGTGCTGGGTGCTGGGTGCTGGGTGCTAGGTGATGTGTGATGGATGGCTAGGTGCTGGAACTTGGAAGGGGTGGCATTCTCAGGCGCATCCAGGCTCGACTGGCCATGGCTAACAAGTGCGTGTCCACGGTGACAAGGGCATCAATCAGAATCAGGGCTGTTACTTGTCAGAGTTGTCAAGGTCGTCAGGGTCGTCAGGGTTGTTCAGGGTTGCTGTGTTGCTGTGTTGTCTGGCTCTTGTCTCGTCTTGCCTGTGTTGGGGCGTCTGAGGGCACGCTGGAATCGATTGGCTGCCGAAAGAGGCAGCATACCGAGTGCAGCACGAACCGGCTTGTTGGGGCTTGTTGGGCCGATCCCAGCGCATCGACACACCCCGTCGTCAATCGATTATCAACCACGACATGGGAATCCCGGGAATCGCCAGTCTCCAGCCTCTAGGCCAGGCGGCAAAGACCAAAGACCACAGCACGTCTAAGCACGTCCAAGCACACATCCATGATCCAGGCCAGCCACAGCGGCACCACTAGCTCCAAGCAAAGCCCAGAATCAGCCAAAAGCGAAGCGGCGACCCAACCTAATAGTAGAAGGCCGGGAACCTGCACCGTCAAACGTACCCGCTACTTTGGTCAAGGGCAAAGGTAGAGGTATCATACATAACTTTAAGAGCGCCAGTCGCGCCACAGCGTAGATATGCCGGGCCGTCCTCGAAACGGCCATCATGGCCCTAGGGTTGATGGGGGCAGCTGCAGCAGCGTAGTGCACCTGTACGATAAGAGCCCGATGAAGCTGCGAGCCTGCAACCCAAGACCCAGGCCTTGGCCCAAGACACCAAGCCTGAGACCTCCTTTTGAGTTACTGCGCATCTGTGACACGCATGTTGTACACTCTGCCTTGCACAAACCTACCGCCGTACTACGTGGTACTACGTAAGTACTGCCCATGGCACGGCCTCGTGTCCGTGTGTCCCGGCATTGACAGGCGCCTCGGGCTGGCCGCCCTGTGATCGACAGCAGAGACCTCTTCTAGGCTCAGCTCCTCGCGGCGTCACGGCGTCGCCTCCACCGCTTTCGGAGCCTCGCGGCCTTCGCCTTTCCCTCATGGCTAACGCCCCCAGGTCCGGAAGGGAAAAAGCCATTCCAGTTGTAACTTGTATGTAATCCAGTCGAGGCCAACTTCTCGGCGGGTAAAAGTGGCCCGCCCCGGGGTCACCCAGGGATTTTTTTTTTGGGGGGGGAGGGGTACTGGGGGCGTGTCTTCCACGGCCTTCTGGCCCGGCCAAAACCCAGGTCTCTTTCTCTTGCACGGGGACGGCGCCAGCGCAAGGGCGGAGGAAGGGCGGAGAGGGCGGAGACGAACGAGAGGCATGGGGGAGAGGAAATTGGGTCAATTTGGCGCCGCCTTGCCCAGGTTGCCCAGGTTTGGCTGCGCTTGAGAGGGGCCCGGGCCTGGGTTCAATGGTCATGCTGGATCCATCCATCCTGTCCCGGGTGGTTTTTGATAGCCTACCGAGGCCCTGAGGTGGCTCCGATGCATGTACCCTGGGGATCCGTCTTTACTTTGTACCCATAACGTAGGCTACGATGCACCCTTGGAGGCTTTGAGGCTTGGACACTCCTGCGAGCTGGGCTGTCGAGGAGGCGAACTGACCGGGTCGTTCATGTCTCCACCCAGCATGATTCATTCATCAGCCTCCTCGTCTCCTTATAAAGCAACCACGGCCCCCTTCCAAACACATTCTTGATCGGTTGCGTTGTGTCAAACTTGGACCTCTACTTTCCACCGCCTTCTAAGCGTCGTCCCTAGACTTCAACACAAATTTCGGACCCATCTCTGGTGTTATCGCTTCCCCTCAGCGCCTTCTCCTCGTCGCTCTGCAACTCTGTCTCGCTCACCGTCTCATCCTCATCACCCCATCAATCTTTCCACCCTCGCAACCATGCCTCCCAAGCGAATCCGTTGCACCGCCAGCGAGTGCCGCGAGCCCGCTCAACGAATCGTCGGAGACTGCACCTTCTGCCAGGGACATTTCTGCGGCAAGCACCGTCTTCTAGAGGACCACAAGTGCACCGGTCTCGAGGACGTGAGTTTACACACTGCCTTACCCTCCCGCCACCCGCCGCAGCTGCTAACTTAATCCCTTTATTTGCAGTGCAAGAAGCAGTCCCATGAGCGCAACGCTGCGCAGCTCGAGTCGGAGCGCACCCAGGTCATCCGGGGCGTATAGCGAGACCGCATCCATCACCGAGGAGTCCGGGGGTTCGGCGTCGCTCCTATGGGCTCCGGAACGGAATCATCTTGACGACCACGACGTAATGACGAGATATGGGGCCGGGATCTACTAGGGCTGCCAGGCGCTTTGCCGCCGTTGTATTCTATTCAGCAGTGGGTGTTTTGCGTCGGCGTACGGGTCTTTTGTTGGCAATCACCCTATTCGGGGTATGAATTGACTCTTTTTTTACACATACGACACAAACTCAGCTTTGTATTTTGACCCGGCGAACAGTGAATGAACTCATGACAACCAAGCAACCTTGGTAGGCATCGGCCTGATTACGTGTGCTAGGGGACGAGACCCAGTTTCCTATTGACCCATTTAGTTTGGACCCCGGCTTATCTCCGATATCGTATCGGGCGCCATGATCTCGTGAGCCGCTGCTCAATTGACGACACAGGTTGACAGGGTCTCATGACTCCCAATAGCGCCCTCTTGGCTGCGCTCTGCACTGCGCTGGAAAGGGAATAAATTTCCAACACAACGCTGGGGGGGTTCTTTTGGTAGGTAGGGTATTTACAGGTCAACAAATATCCATGTATCCCTAGAAAAAGGTGCCATCTAGACGCCCATCCAACAATCAGCAGCCCATCGCCTCGCCTCGCCTTCGCTACGTGGTCTGCCGCCCAGCCACTGGATTTCGCTGCTAGTGCCGCCGGCAGCGCCGCGAGATGCCCCCAGCAGCGCTGGCCAAAACTGACCCGTCAACAATTCTCACGCCTCGTGCTTGACTACAACGCCTCATGTAACCTCCTCTAGCTTGATCTCCTCCTTGATCTCCTCCTTGATCTCCTCTAGCTCAAACACCTCCAGCTTAGCCTCGAGCTTGACCGCCGTATCATCGCCATTGACCTCTTTCTTGACTTCCTCCTTGACCTCAACCTTCTCTGCTTTAATCCTTCGTCCCTCTGCAACCTTTTTTCGGTCCGCCGCCTTGCAGAGCCCCTCGAACCCTAGCTCGCATTCACCGCACTTTCGCCCGACGGGGAGACAGACGGCCTGCCCCAGCCCGACCAGCAAGGAGTTGATTTCTCGCCACCGGTCGTGCGGCAACCAAGACTGGAGAGCGAGCCGGGTTTCCTCGGGGTTCTTGGTCTTGTTCCAACCCCAGAGGTTCGTAATTCGGTGCACATGGACGTCGACGCCGATGCCCTCGGTGCGGTTCCACGCCACCGACATGCACAGGTACGCCATCTTAGGTCCCACGCCGGGTAGAGACATCAGCCCTTCGATCGTGTCCGGTATGTCGCCGTTCCATTCATCGCGGAGGATTTCGGCCGTTTGCTTGAGATATCTGTGCCGTTGTTAGCCATTGCCTCGGGTCTCGTGTTTCGAGGGTAGTTCAGCCTACTTTGTCTTGTTATTGTGAAATCCCACTGCCCAAATGGTCTGGTTCAGCAGCGCTGGCTCCACGGCAATCATATTATTGACATTGAGTCCAACTGGCGCCCCGGGTTTGTACCCCGGTAGCTCCGTCTGGAGCTTCCTCATGACCACTGCAGTGACTGTGTCCTTTGTTTGACTCGACAACATCAGCGCAACCAGTGAATGGTACCGCTGGTCCTCGGGAGAAGACTGTAGATCTGCCAGCCGCTCACACCCCATCGTATCGACGGCTGCACCGTACGCCGCCCCTCCGGGCGCCCGCATCTTTCTCACGATATTGTACATGGCCTCCCAATCGGACGGAGGCTCGATCGTAATGTCTCCGGTTGCCGGGTTGACAGCCTTTCGGGCGGGTTTGCGAGCTCGACGCGGAGCTTTGGGCGGCGGCGAGGGGATGGAGCTGAGGGCGTCTTCGATGTCTTCGGATTTGATGCGTTCCAGCTTGACATGCTCGGCCTTGATCTGTTCCTTCTTGATGTTGTTTTCGGACTTGGTGCGCTCCAGCTTGACGGGCTCGGCCTTGATCTGTTTCGTCTTGACGTTGTCTTCGGACTCGATGCTCTCCAGCTTGACTGGCTCGGCTTTGACCTGCTCCATCTTGACGTGCTTAGACTCGATCCTGTTCGACGATAAGGTCTCGGAGACAGTAGCTGTCCGCCGTCGTTTCCGAATCGGGAGGCTGGCCTCATCTTCAATGTCCCGAATCTCGGACTTGATCTCCTCGGTCGTCGCAGTCGCAAGGGCAAACCGTGCCAGGGACGATCGCGTCAATCGTCTTGGTGGCGATGGCGGCTCTGGCACACGCTCGAAGAGCTTTGCGGCGTCGCTGGAGATTCTGGAGCTCCGCATGATGTGACAATGGCCTGCGGTTTGGCCGTGAAAGGTAACTTAGAGCTCAGGTCATTTCTTGAGACGCGTCTCGCAATCGGCTTGCTGCCCGTGGCAAATCCATCTCCCGCGATGCACCCCAAACGCTAGCCCAGAACTAGTGGGGGTACCCCGGATTCCCCAACACGTCCCAGGCCATGTCCATTTCTAAGCAACACCCAAAGACATTCGGATTCGGGACAGGCCATGAGATTGACGAAATGAACACATGGCGCTTCATAATACTTAGGTAAAACATTTGATAGGCCGGGCTTACAACTCAAGTACCAGAATTCAACATGGGGCTCCAGTCGCTATCTTGTAGGTATGTGAGCGATTCTTGATAATGTGGGTTTATTTTGCGTTTTAATGTAGAGGTATAGGGTAAGTAGATTGGAACCAAAATATCGAGTGAGCCGAGCCCGCGTCCACAACCCACTCCATAGCTCCGATATAATACAAGTGTTGATCCTCCACGACGTGTCGATTTGATAAGGTATTGTGGAGACTCTTTTTTTGGGCGGCCTGCATGGTTAGTCCGCGTTCGGCCATCAAGGTTGATGGCAATCGTTGAACATATATGGGCGCCCCGGTTACAATTTTGATGGAGTTAATTGCCTACATCGATTATTGGAATTGGCGTTCCTTTTTACTATTTATCCTTTTAAAGCTGACTTACAAAGTCCGCATATCGACAACCGCTCGGATGCAGTCTCCCTGCTTCATGGTATCGAAGGCGTTGTTGATCTCACCCAAAGTCTTGCGGTGGGTGATGAACTCGTCGACCTTCAGCGCTCCCCGCTTGTAGTCAGCAACGAGCTCGTTTAACTGAGAGCGACCCTTGATACCGCCGAAGGCACAGCCCTTCCAAACACGGCCAGTGACGAGCTGGAAGGCTATTATGGGTTAGTATGCGCCTGAACAAGCCTTGGTGATGGGTAACTTACGTCGGGTAGAAATCTCCTGACCAGCAGCAGCGACACCAATGACGATGCTCTCACCCCAACCCTTGTGGCACGCCTCAAGAGCAGCACGCATGACATTGACGTTGCCAGTGCAGTCGAACGTGTAGTCGCAGCCACCGTCGGTCATCTCAACAAGCTTGTCGACAATGGTCTGGTCCTTAAGCTCGGTAGGGTTGACGAAGTGGGTGGCACCAAACTTCTTGGCCCAGGCCTCCTTGTCGGGGTTGACATCCACGACAATAATCTTACCAGCCTTGTTGATGACGGCACCCTGGACGACAGAGAGACCGACACAGCCGGCACCGAAGACGGCGATGTTGGAGCCCTCCTCAACCTTGGCGGTGACACGGGCAGCACCGTAACCGGTGGTGATACCACAGCCGAGCAGGCACGTGCGATCAAAGGGAGCGTCTTGCTCGATGGCAACCACCGAGATGTCGGCGACGACGGTATACTGAGAGAAGGTGGAGGTTCCCATGAAGTGGAGAAGATCCTTACCCTTGCAACGGAATCGAGAGGTGCCATCGGGCATCAGACCCTTGCCCTGGGTAGCTCGGATCTTGCCACACAGGTTGGTCTTGCCGGACTTGCAGAACTTGCACTCCTTGCACTCGGGGGTGCTGTGAAGGGAAAACATTAGCAAAGGGTCTCCCAACACGGGTTGCTGGTGGTGCGGGGTTCGTACTAGAGTGCGACGACGTGGTCGCCAACCTTGACGTTGGTGACACCCTCACCAATAGACTCGACGATGCCAGCACCCTCGTGTCCCAAGACAATGGGGAAAGCACCCTCTGGGTCCTTACCGGACAGAGTGTATGCATCTAGATTGGTGTCAGCGGGTCGAGACGTGACTGAAGCTGTGTCCAAAGCTGTCGTCAAAGCTGTGACTGAAGCTATCGGATCACATACCTGTGTGGCAAACACCGGTGTAGTAAATCTGAATGCGGACCTCGTTGGCCCGGGGAGGGAGGACCTCGATATCCTCAAGGCTCAGCTCCTTGCCGGCCTCCCAGGCGACGGCGGCCTTGCAAGTAATGGTCTGGACGCAATCGAGGTTAGCAAAGAGCCCCTCGAGATTGCTGATTCGGGCGGGGTAGGACACGAAGCCCAACGAGGGGTAATTTTGGGGACGAAACGCACCTTTCCCACGGTATCGGCCATTGTGTCTACAGAATTGGGATCAAATCTGTGTGATGAAAAGGGAAAACTAAACCAAGGACTCAGTTGTTGGCTTTAATGGTCGAGGAAAGCCAATTTCATTCAAGGTAGGAACGTTTAAGTAGGGAGACTAGAGTCCGTGATGCCAGATTCCGATCCCCGAACAACTCCGTGAACCGCGTACCCCGCAATGGACTTTGAAATCCGCACATCCGTGTCGACCGAGAGAGGGAAAGACAGCCGACGATCGCGGTTTAGCTTTAGCCCATTGGAGGACCGTAGCATTATCTGACTGGATCGACTCGCGGTGCGTTGCAGCGAGGGGGCGATGCTGTGGTTGACAGCCTGTGCTATTGGTACAGGGAGGCACAGCGCTCGTGTTGCAGCACAGCCGTAGGAGACGCGGGGAAACCTTACTCGTCCAAGGCAAATGACGAGGACTGCCGTGTAGCAAATAACGGGACTCGTTCCGAAGCATGGTTGATGCCTGAGGGATAGTTCGGCAGTTTGTGCTTCGAGACGGAACAGATACCGACCATGTAATGAAGTACCCGGCATGCCCAGCACGCAGAGCGAGTCAGAGATGCAGTCTATTCGCTATGGTAGGTCAGTATGACGAGACCCAGACGCTCTTCCCGCAGAGTCCGTAACCGATTCAGACCGGAAAGTTGGCAATTCCTTGACCCCTGGACGAGCTCATGGAAGGTTCTGGACGACATGGACCCAGATAGCGCAGACGTGATCTGAATGCCAGAGCAATCCCGAGCATCTCAGCGAGAAAAGACCGTCGCATGCGCTAGCCGCGTCTGCTTCACTGATATCCATTCTGCTTATCGCTTCGGATCACTGCCTGGACATTGAGACCCGATAGCCATGATGGCGGTAAGTAAAGTACTTAATTATCACGATTAAAGGTGAGTGGACGGAACAAAAACCCGAGAACCAGAATCCGAGCCGGCGCCTGAGGCCTATGCCCAAGTTGGAGCCACAACATACGCCACAACAGTGACCACAGCCACACTCTGTGACGGAGTAGGTAGGTGTGTTTCCCCAAGCTTCGGTGGTAGGATGGCCAGCGAATGATACACAGTAATTGTTGGGCCGCCGTTAGTCACACCTTTAAAAAGAAGGACTGGAACTGATTTAGAGATGCTATCTATAACTGAAACGGTTAGTAGCATGGCGAGAGGGTTGAGTGACAGCATGCTTCCTGTGAAGCACCGAGCTAAAGGCCGGCAAAACTCCGGCTGGAAGCTCGTTACCCTTCGCGATAGCTCCAAAAAATATCCCAGACGCGTTGACACTGGGCAACAAGACAAACACCAAGAACAAAGAGTCACCATTCGTCGCGTCGCTGATCACTGCTAATTTCATGCGAAACGAACCCGATCCCCTGGATGAGTGACTGGCCTCGTAGTCGCCCTTGCGCCTAACCGACTTTCGTCGGAACTTTACGAATTTCATCTAGAGGAGCTCCTTCGCTCTCAGAGACATCGCCATCATGGCTCACAGATTTGTCGTCCCTGACTCCAGCCCGCCCAGCAGCCCGGCTCCGTCAACACCAGATAGGAACCAGCGCACAGGGTTTTCCTTTCTTGGCGACAACCCTTCGACGACTCCCGCTGGACCGCCACCGTCCTCCGCCGCCTCCTTTACTCCCGCTGGCGCGCCGACTGCCTCGTTCTTTGGGAGCTCCATGTTGCACGGCATGAGCGAGAGCAAACCCCTCAACTTCGGCTCACAACCTGGGGGAGGAACCGGGAAAAACCTGTTTGCCCAGAAAAGCACGTCTAACAACCCCCTCGGCCGCTCCATTAGAGGCAGGGACCGCCAGCCATCGGGCTTGAGTCGCCAGTTCAGCGCTGCAGATGAGGTGGAAGAAGAGGATGAGGAAGAAGATGCGGAGGGTGAGATGGAGCTACCGCCGCACCGACACAGCCTTTTCCGAATGTCTGCTGCCCACGGTGGTCACGCAGACGATGAAGTTGACGCCCAGATGGACCGTTACATCGACGAGGATATGGAGGAGGATGAGGACGCGGAAGGCGAGGAGTACGACCAAGATTACGAACGAGAAAACTCGGAAGAACCAGATATGTTCCTGAATATGCGCCATGATGATCGGCCTTATGGGCAGCCGATGATCGGCGACGAATCGGACCTTATGATGCTCAACACACCTGCTGCGACTGATCGAGTTAGGAGGGAGGCGGAAGGCATTTTCAAGAGATCTTCCATCCACTTCGGTATGACGTCCAGGAAGCAAGGCTACCAGTTTGCTGCTTTCGCCAAGGACCTGTACAGCCACCAAGACCCCGCCCGAATCGCCGAACCAGCCAACTTAATCCTCAAGACCGAGGAACTTGTTTGCCGCCTCTACGAGGAGGGTGTTGGCACCGAGGAGGATGCGGACAAGTTGGACAACTCCCTGGCTAACATAACCTATCGGATTGTGCGCCTGTGGAATGACTATGTCGAGGAGCTGCCCCAGCCAGAAGGAGAAGATTTCGCAACCATCGGCCCCGGACCAGAGGCTGAACCCATCGAGAAGGCTGCTTATGTTGCTCACCTGATCCTGCGAATGCATCATACTCGCTTCGCCAGCAATACTGATGAAGAGAAGACACCCCCACTACCCGAGATCCTGTTCGACTGGATGCAATCGAGTCACAACCTATACCCTGATCAAGTACGAGAGATTTCCCAATACAAGCCCAGCCCTGCATCTCACAGCGTCTACTGGCAAACGGTTCGATGCGCGTTGCTTCGTGGAGATGTCGATGGTGCCTCGCAGTTGCTGAGGAATGCTGGTTGGGAAAACATTCGCCGAGGACCCCATGGAGACTTTGCCTACACTGGTAAAGCTCTCGAGAATGTGAGACGGTGCACGGCTACCGTCTGCGATGTCTTGGATCAGTGCCCTGGCACAAGGTCGGAGTGGGACATCCGCAACAGCAACTGGACTCTATTCCGTGTTCAGGCTCGGGGCGCTCTGGATAGGCTGACGCTCTTCGCCGAAGGGAATGACCAAGGCCTGAGGGATTCTGCGGATGAAGAGTATTCTCCGCAGCCACAATCTATGTCGACAATGGCAAGGAAGGCTTCCAGCCAGATCCCTTGGGATATATACGAAAACTTGCAGACCATCTATGGCATCATTCTGGGAAGTCACGAGGCGATCATGGATGTCGCCCAAGATTGGTGCGAGGCAACGGTGGGTCTCTTTGGTTGGTGGGATGATGGAAATCAACGTCATAAGGCACTCAAAATGTCTCATTCGCAGAGCTTCAGAGCATCAGCATCACGCATGGCGAGCGCAGATGACTACTTTGAACGACTGACGACCGCCTTTCACCACGTTATTGACTCTGATATGAGGCCTAACATCATGAACCCCGTCGAGGTCGCAATCGCTTCAGCCTTTGAGGGCAACATCAATGCTGTACTTGGCTTCCTCAGGATATGGTCTCTACCCGTGGCCTGCACGGTGGCAGAGATTGCATCATTGGGTGAATGGCTACCCGCAACCAAGGCAACAAACCCCCTGCCGATTGATACCCTGGATATGGATGATCTTGCGCTTCTGGGCGTGTCGCAGCCGGGGCCAGACGAGGTAGAAGGCATCAAGGACACCACACTGGTCCTCTATGCCCGAGAACTCGCTGGCATTGAACAACTGAGTGCGGAACTTGATGGATGGGAGATGGCCATCCAAGTGCTTGGGCGGATGGATTCACCGGAGAAATCAGAAGAGATTGTTGGCGAACTCCTGCGGGATCTCCTGGCAACCCTTGACGAGCACTCGAGCCGCGTCGTCGACAAGATCTGGAGAATCCTGAATGATCTTGGCATGATCAACTATGCCGAAGAGACAGCAGATGTGAGAGAGAACTTTAATCAACGCAGGGTGAACAAGAGCTAACATTTTGACAGGCTTTTGCCGAAATACTCTCCAAGGAGTCTCACCGGTATGGCGAGGCACTGTGGTACTATGCTCTCTCCCACCGCCCAGATAGCGTACGTGCAGTGCTGAACCTTCTCATGTCATACTCGCTGGTTCAATCTACTGCGTACCCCGCGGAGAAGGACCTGGATGAGGATTTGAAGGACTTGCTGAGGAAGCGAACCGAGACGCTGGAGAAGCGAGCCAAGCAGGACTTGGAAGCAGCTCAGCTCCTCGGCCGAATGCTGAGCGGATATGCCACGCTTCGCAAGTTTTACGAGATTCGTGACTCTGAGCAGCTCGAAAACGTTTCTTCCACCAAAGCGCTCAAACTTAAGAAGCAAGCGGCATCCGCACTAGTGGCAGTCATCTCGAGTTCCGACGACAACATTCGTGGTGGTCTGTACGATGACACAAGAGATGCGGTTGTCAGCGAAGATTTCCTCCTCGCTCTCCTCGGAGAGGCTACGGTCTTTATCAACCAGTCACCTGCCGTGATTACTCTGGAACAGATCGATGTTTTACTCAAAGCTATTGAGGATATCGAGACAGTGGGCGAGCGTGTATACTCGGCCTGCACCGATTTCTTCGAAGTGGTGCTAGGATCCGCGCAGGCACTCAAGGGATCATCGCCGTGGGACCTGATGCAGCAATCGACAAGCTCGCTGAGCGGAAGCAGCTACGTGATGAGTGGCAGCTCGGTCTTGGTTAACCATATGCATAAGATGGCATCAGGACACAACGTGCAGCGAGGATGGGACTGGAGAAAGAGATGGTTGGCGACGACCAAGGGAGGAGACGTGCTCCGGAAGCTGCGTCTGGGGCTCAACAAGGACCTGGCGACGTTATGGCTGGAGGATGCTGACGGGGTCGCCATGTTCTAGAGGTGATCGAGGCAGTGGAAGGTTTGGGCGAGGCGGATGGACGACCCTGAAGAGGAAAGCTGGAGACGAAGACCCCGGCTCGCAATAATAGCAAAGCACTGAGCGGTCAACTGTGGACACTGGACTGGCGACTCAGAGAGGAAGGATTGATTTATCATGGTTGGTGTACGTTTACTGTGGAATTGTTATATAGAGACACAATGGACGGCCAAAGAGGCAGTACTGTACTGATACATGATTTAATATTGGAAACACGAGGCCGGGAATGTGTGTCGTTTGAAGCCGCAACATCCACCTCCGCAGGGCCGGTACTCGGCGGTGATGGAGGCCCCGCATCCCCAGATTTTCCGGCCGTACTCCAATCCGATGGCGCCAATTTACAATTGCCAAAAAATTCGCCCCGAACTCGCCCCCACCAAATAACCATCTCCAGGAACGACTCCAGGATTAGGTCGAGTCATCCATACTCCGGTACATCGTGACTGCCCAGCGCTTCATCATGGCCTCGATTGAGTTGGCTAGTCGCTCAGGCGGCGCCATGACGGTGAGTGGCATGTTGATTGCGTGTCTGACAATTCTATCTGGGGTGCAATTGAGCCCCGCTGTGTAGAAGCATCACCGCTTAGACAGTATCGATGGTTGTTGGGAATATGGCATCACCAGTTGCAAACATGGCTGACTCTTCTTTCTTCTTAATCCTCGATAGCAGCTCTTGCGACGATCCGGCTTCAATGCCATCCGACCCGCCACGGCCACCCTCGCCACGAAGACCAGAGACGCTCGCAGGGACTTTTCGACGGTCAAGTCGTTGCCGCCGACGTACGAGAAGCTCTACACAAAGTACACCGAGGTGCGCCGCGTGCTCGGAAAGCAGCGCCTGACGCTGGCCGAGAAGATTCTCTACAGCCATCTGGACGACGTCGAGGAGTCGCTACTCACCAACACGGCCAATGGCCGCGACATTCGGGGCAGCGCCAACCTGCGCCTCAACCCGGACCGCGTCAACATGCAGGACGCCTCAGCCCAGATGGCCATCCTGCAGTTCATGTCGTGCAATCTCGCGAAGCCCGCCATCCCCGCCAGCGTCCACTGCGACCACTTGATTGTCGGCTCCAAGGGCGCCGAGGAGGATCTCAAGGCCGGCATCCAGACCAACAAGGAGGTCTTTGACTTCCTCGAGTCGGCCGCCCGCAAGTACGGCATGGACTTCTGGCCCCCCGGCGCCGGAATCATCCACCAGACCGTCCTAGAGAACTACGCACTGCCCGGCCTCATGATGCTCGGAACCGACTCGCACAGCCCCAACGCTGGCGGGCTTACTACCATCACCATCGGTGTTGGCGGTGCCGATGCCGTCGAGGCTCTCGTCGGTGCGCCCTGGGAGCTCAAGGCCCCCAAGATCTTGGGTGTCAAGCTTGTCGGCAAGCTGAACAACTGGGTGTCTCCCAAGGACATCATCCTGCGCCTGGCTGGTGAGCTGACCGTCCGCGGTGGCACCGGCTCCATCATCGAGTACTTCGGCCCCGGCGTTGACACCCTCAGTGCTACTGGCATGGCCACGGTGACGAATATGGGTTAGAGCCCCTTGTTTATGATCTCCTTATTAATGAGCGCTTGTTCTGATATTGACTATTTGCTGTGTAGGAGCCGAGGTCGGCGCCACCACCTCCATCTTCCCCTACACCAGTGCTACGGCTAGATACCTCGCCTCGACCCGCCGAGCGCACGCCAACGACAACATCACGGCCCTGGAGAACTTCGCCAAAAACAGCAGCGACCCCGATGCTCAATGGCGTTTCAATGCTGACGAGGGTGCCGAGTACGACCAGGTCATCACCATCGACCTGTCCAGCCTGGAGCCCTATATCAACGGCCCCTTCACCCCTGATCTGGCCACCCCCCTCTCCAAGTTCAAGGACGTCGTCAAGGACCAGCAATGGCCCGAGGTTCTCTCGGCCGGCCTTATCGGCAGCTGCACCAACAGCTCATACGAGGACATGACCCGCGTCGAGAGCCTGCTCAAGGATGCTGCTGCGGCCGGCCTCAAGCCCGCGGCCGACTTCTACATCACCCCCGGCAGCGAACAGATCCGCGCCACTCTCGAGCGTGACGGAACTCTAGAGACTTTCACGGACGCCGGTGGCATCGTGCTCTCCAACGCCTGCGGCCCCTGCATCGGCCAGTGGCAGCGCCAGGACGGCGTGACCAAGGGCACCAGCAACGCCATCCTGACCTCGTACAACCGCAACTTCCGCGGCCGAAATGACGGAAACCCGGACACCATGAACTTCCTGGCCTCGCCCGAGGTCGTCACCGCCATGGCCTTTGCCGGCTCCACCACCTTCAACCCCCTGACCGACACCATCAAGACCCCCGACGGTAAGGACTTCAAGTTCTCTCCCCCTCAAGGCCTGGAAGGCCCCCAGACTCCCTTCGAGTCCGGCAACCCGTCGCTCGGCGTCCTGTCCCAGGCCCCCGACGCAAACGCCCAGATCGCCATCTCCCCGACTTCGGAGCGGCTGGCCTTCCTCGACCCCTTCCCCGCCTTCCCGGACTCGGACCTCTCCGGCCTCCGGGTCCTCGTCAAGGTTACTGGTAAATGCACCACCGACACCATCTCGGCGGCCGGCCCGTGGCTCAAGTACAAGGGCCACTTGCCTAACATCAGCACTAACACGCTCAACACGGCCATCAACGCCGAGACGGGCGAGGTCAACGCCGCCTACGACCTTGACGGCTCCAAGCACACCATTCCCGAGCTTGGCGAGCTGTGGAAGAAGCGCGGCCAGGACTGGCTCGTCGTCGCCGAACACAACTACGGCGAGGGCTCGGCCCGCGAGCACGCCGCCCTGCAGCCCCGCTACCTCGGCGCCCGCATCGTCCTCGTCAAGTCCTTTGCTCGCATCCACGAGACCAACCTCAAAAAGCAGGGCGTCGTGCCCCTGACCTTTGCCAACGAGGCCGATTACGACCGCATTGGTGCCGGCGACGAGGTCGCCACCGTCGGCCTCCTCGAGATGCTCCGCAACGGCGGCCAGGGCGAGGTCCAGATCCGCGTCACAAAGGCCGCCGGTGACGAGTTCCTCATTCCTACCAAGCACGCCGTCACCAAGGACCAGGCCGGTTTCATCCTCGCCGGTAGCGCTTTGAACCTGCTGTCCAAGGGCGTGTAGAGAGGCTCGTTGGTTTCGTTCATGTGCTTCTCTAGGGGTTTGGATGTTTTGTAACAGCGGCGTCTGGGCGGGAAAATATCCGAGCGATAGATAGTATATAGCAATACCAGTTGTTCTGTTTGGTTTCCAGTTGCCTTTGGCTGCAAGCCATTATGACTTGCAGTTTGATTAGGGGTTTCAAGGATATGCTGTTTGGCTATATACTTCTGCGCGGTCTCCGTGGCTCTCGCTGACCCATTCACCAACGACCTATAGGGTGAAGACAGACTGCACAAGAAGGTGCCTTTATGGCCTGACTGGATTCTGATGATAGGACCCAAACCCCTGAATGATGTCTCATTAGATGCGAATGCCATATTAACCATGGTTTCCTTTTGACCCGTAACTCCTGCATGACGGCACCTGCCGATTCTAATCGTCCCAATGCGGGTTGTCCAGTAAACTCTGGCCAAGCATATACCCATAACGCTATTTTGATGATCCTTTGCTCGTCACGGCGTAGCTTTTTAATGCATTCATGTAAAATCGCTGGGCCTCCTCCGTCGTCCTCTGTACGTGGCAATGTCGCTCGATTTCTGCTGTTGTCCTTGGAGCCTGGGGACTGCCCTCAGCTTCTTCTGCTGTCTTCTGAAGAGTGGGATTTCGCTTCGCAGCTTTCGCCGTTCTTCGGGCGTCGGCATGCCGTTCGGAGGCTTGGTTTTTTACCTCGCGATGCCATGCACACGCCTTCATCCACGCTTTGTTACTCTGCACATAGTCTGGAAGGTCTTTCTCAGGAACATCTCCAAAGTCCACGAGTCTCTTGTATACTCGAGGCTGTGGATCCTGGCGAGGAGGTAGTAGCCCTGCTCTTAGGGCGCTCTGGCGCTCTCTTTCTGCCTCGGATTCTCTTGCACGTATGTGTCGTTGTCTTTCATGGACCTTCCCGAACCAGGCCTTTCTGCCGCCACGGTCTTCAATTTCCTTCGCCTTTTTCTTAACCCACTCTTCTGATCGGTTGTGCATCCTGTGAATGGCCGGGTTCACACTTAAAGCAAGCCGGTCATCAAGGGTCGAGGTCATGGCCTTTCTTAGAGGGCGGGTTGGCCCGAGAACACTTTCTAGTATCGTCGGCTGAATCTGCTGATATATTAATGTGTCAAATGCAGCAGAGTCAAAATCGGCCAGCCTGTTTGCCCTGCTCGTTTCACTTCTCCTTCTGGTACGAGTGATGACGGAAGATACCGTAGGGCGATCGACATGTGAAGGATTACTGATACCACTGGCATGAGTATCACCTTCCTTGCGATCTTGGGATGCAATGGCGGGTATCTCTAAATCCATTGGAATAGGATCATCACCTGGTTCTTCGGCTAGGCTCTGGGGTCTTTGGGGACTGTTACATTCTGGCTCCAATGATGGTTCACGAGTACTTCTAGTGTCATCATGGCCCATCATGGCACATCTCCTCTTGCCGAAGCGCGAACGAATTAAAGGTTCGTCATCTTCGTCGTCCGCGTCATCAATCTCATCATCAAACACTTCTCCGGAATTCGTCGTGTTTGGAGAACCGCAGCTTTGTGTCGGGCTGACAGGGGCAGGTGAGGTGACCGCCCAACCGGGTTTGTTGGGGGATTGGCCATTGCTAATGGGCTCTGATGTTGATACCGAGTCTTGTATGAGAGGGGATGCTCGCGCTGCCTCACCATCCAAACTGCCGTCCTCGTAATCCTGTGCTATCTGAGTTTCTTTCGAGGTCGAATGGGTGGTGACTGGACTGAAAACACGAATGGGTTTTTCAGGAGTATCGGAAAGGTCTTCATATTTTCCCTCTCTAACCGTCGTGCTCAAGATTGAACGATCTGATACCTCGGTGTGATGTTTCTGCTTTGAGGGGCGTGCATTAGAAGATGGGTCGGCTCCAATTTCTCCCACACTATTGCTGAACGTGAGGGTATTGACCGAGATCAAATGCTGCTCCAGGGACCTGTCGATGTTTGAATCTTTGAGGGTGTGCTTGTTCATGTCCTTTGGCACGATAGGATTAGGAATGGTGCGAGCTTCATGTTTTCCTGTACTGAGCCACGTTCCCACTTGGGACTCAAGAACCTTGGTCCTATTGGGGACGTCATTCGGGGTCGGCGATGTTTGGGGCTTAACCGAAGCACGGCCTGATGATGGCATCCGAATGCGGCTATGACCCCTCCGAGCTACAACTCGCCTTCCGGAAAAATTCGTAACTCTAGGCAAGCTGTTTTTCAACGAGGGATCGTTGCCAGAGCCAGGGTTGACATCTGCTTGATGAGCGTTACAGAAAGGCGATTCCACTAGGGCCGCGGCACCACACCTAGGTGTGGTGCAGCCTCTGCTCATGCCGGACAACAGAGGGTCCTGGGCCATGTCCACACTTGACATGGAGATGAAATGCCGAGAAAGGCAAGGTTATCGAATCCGCATAGTAATCAAAAGATCTGTGTCGTGTACTAGTTCGCTCAAACGATGCTGCAGAGCGGAGATGGAAGTGGAGGTGACCTGGCTGTTGCTGCGGCATCTGTTGCTGCACCTGACTTCTGATCGCCCCATACCGAGTTCGGCCCACTCGACTGAATCTAGTTTGTGAGCCGAGCTACAGATAGCGTTTCAACGAGGGCCAACTAAACACGATACAGAAGGTTAGCTGCATGAATGAGTGTGGCAGAGAAACAGATGCTGTTGTAGGAAGTGTCGATGTCAGATCTTTTCAGTTGTTGATTTGGCCGTCAAGCTAGGCACCTCAACGGTTACACCATCTCTCCTCGGTTCCATAGCAGATAGTGTGTCTGCTGTTTGTCGCGGCCTTTGGTCAAGATCCGTAGAGGCAACGAGGATGAAGACTCCATGTTGCGACAACACAGGGTGATGATTTGATCGTCCCCAAGCACTCTGGCGACACGTGGCATGTGTGAAGAGAATGTTTAGCTGGCGACGAGACGGATAGGCTTGTCATGCGAGACAACAGCGGCCTCGGCAGAACCAGAGAGAGAGATGGCGTGACCAGAGGGTTCCGTTCAGTCAGACCTTTTACCATAGGCATCATTCGACAGTGGCAGGTAGAGAAGGGGTAGGCAGAGGGATGATGGAGGGAGTGTGGGGGCGGGAGAGAAAGAGATAGGAACAAAGCGAACAGGAGAGAGTCACGTACCAAAACGAGGCGGGCGCTGAGAGTGGTCGATAAGTAGGTAAGGAAGGTAGGTAGGATGCGCAGAGCTGGTCGTTGCGGCTGCGGGGAGAGAGGATGGCGAACGCGTTCAACGCGGTTGACGTTTAGGTGCAAGTTTGAAATTGAAATGATGCCCCACACCCGCGAAATGGGGAGACAAAAGGGTCTTGCGCCGGAGATCTGGGCCTGCACCGGCGCCTCTCAAAGGGAAGGATTGTGGATGGAGGAAGGAAATTCATGGTAAGGCTGTGATGGGAGTGCTTTGTGTGTGTTGGTGCAGCTGAGCGCTGGCAGGTCGGCGGCTTCTGGCGGTCTGATGGGCGGCTGAGTGGCTGGCGATTGGCCCAAGCGGCTGATTTTAGTGCTGCAAGGTGCTGGCGAAGCGCTGGCAAACAGAGGCAGGTGCTGGGCAAATGTGCTGGGACACAGCGCTCCTTCCCGCCCAGGCGCCGTCAAAGCTGCTGTCGGGGCGGGAATAACACCTGTGCCGACAGCCTGCCCCGCAGCTCCACACCACACCCACCAACAACCTGCAGGCTCCCACCCACCTATAATACGCCACCTACACGGTATCGACCTACCACTGCTAGGCTTGTGGGTGTTCGGCTTAGCGCGGGGGAGCTTTATGGACAGCAACACCACGTTGCGGGACGAAACCGAGCCTTACGGGCTACAAGTTCCAATATATCCACGCCCTGCCTCCTTCGCAGCCCATCTCGTTGTCGCTGAGTCTAGCCCTTCTCCGCCCAGAGAGGCGATTCCTGCGTTCCAACCGCCGTCATGAACTTCCTCAAGTCTGCCGTCGCCTCAGCCATCGCACAGGGCCCTCCCTTTCCGTACAATTTTGGCGACATCGTCGACATCGACGAGTCCATCTGGACTCTGTACAACGGTACCAAGAGGGTAATTCAACCTGACCTACGGCCGTAGCTCATCACATGCTGATGCTTTAATACAGGAAGACGGCTCAAACTGCAGCATTTTCTCTTTCGACATCAACGCGAACCGATCCCGACTCCCCCTTGCCAAGAACGCCCTCAAGAAGCTACGAACACTTCGACATCCAGGCGTCATCAAAGTCCTCGACGCTGTTGAGGTGAAATTAGAGTGATACAAGATTGCCGAGGACCATGCGCTAACCATGCGCTGTGCAGACGGAAACCTACATTTACATTGCGACCGAGCGAGTTATTCCGTTGAGGTGGCATGTCAAAAGAAAGAGCCTTAGCCCAGAAACGATAAAATGGGGAGTTCATAGCGTCGCGGTACGTCAACTTCAAATCGGCGCAGATTGACACAAGGCTGATCAATACGTAGCGCACCATCAAGTTTATCAATCATGAGGCTTCCTCCATTCATGGCAGTCTCAAAGTCGGATCCGTTTACACTTCAGAGAGTGGAGAGTGGAAGCTGGGAGGGTTCGACGTCTTGAGCAGTGTCAAGGATGACGAGTCTATTATATACGTGTGTATACCCTAGTTTGCGACTGACGCCCTACGCTGACCACCCCAATAGACGTACGGTAGCGTTGTACCCGATTCCGGTCGATACTCGCCCCCTGAAATAGCCCGAGGAGGGTGGGAGGTGATCAAGAAGAACCCCCACACAGCCGTAGATGCCTTCAACCTTGGAGCCCTGATATTTGAGGTCTTCAATGGCGACTTCACAGGAGCGGATCAGGCCGGCCAGACGAAGAGTATCCCTCCAACGATGCATTCGAGTTACAAGCGCCTCTGCAATGCCAATCCCAAGGCTCGAACCAATGTCGGAAACTTTCTTGACCAAGGGAATAGGGCGGGAGCTTTCTTCGATAGCCCCCTCATCAAATTGACGGAGGGCATCGACAACCTCGACATCAAGTCGGCCGAGGAGAAAGAGGAATTTCTAACGTGAGTTGCCCATTTTCCACGTAGCCTTAGCATTGCTGACAACTTCAATAGTGGCCTAGACCAAATCAGCGACGACTTTCCCGAGGAATTCTTTAAGATGAAGGTTTTGCCTGAAATGATGAAGTCGGCCGAATTCGGTGGTGGAGGTCCCAAGGCAGTTGGAGTAGTGTTGAAAATTGCCTCCAAGCTTTCCGCCGAAGACTTCGAATCCAAGGTCACGCCTTTCGTTGTCCGGATGTTTGGGAACCCCGACCGAGCCATCAGAGTCTGCCTGTTGGACAGCCTTCCTTTGATTATTGATCAACTCTCTCAGAAGATTGTCAACGACAAGATTTTCCCACAGATGGTTTGGAAGCCTGACCGTACATGCGCGACCTAGCTAACACGGATATAGATGACTGGATTCACAGACGTGGCACCTATTGTTCGGGAGCAGTCATTGAAGTCTGTTCTCGTCATCATTACGAAACTGTCGGACCGCACAATCAATGGCGATTTGCTCAAGCAGCTTGCGAAGACGGCAAACGATGAGCAGCCAGGTATTCGAACGAACACTACCATCTGCCTTGGGAAGATTGCGAAGAATCTGGGAACCTCGTCCCGATCAAAGGTTCTCATTGCCGCCTTTACACGGTCTTTGAGAGATCCGTTCCTTCACGCGAGAAACGCTGCTCTTTTGGCGCTGGGCGCTACTTCTGAATACTTCACTGAAGAGGACGCCGCATGCAGAATTATTCCGGTCTTTTCTCCCTTGTTAATAGACAAGGAGAAACTCATTCGCGACGCTGCCAACCGGACTATGGACGTCTATCTCCAAAAGATTCGGAAAGCTGCTTCTTCAATGCCAGACACTGTTCTTCCTCCCCCACAGGCGACCGATGCAGCAGCGCCTCGAATGGGCACGCCTCAACCTACCGAGAATGCTGGGTGGACAGGGTGGGCTATTTCATCGTTTACGAACAAACTCTCAGCTGCCGCAGGCGAAATGCAGACCGAATCTGTTTCCGGGGCTTCTACTCCTAAACCAGCACCATCTCCCGGTCCAGAGCCTAAGAGGCCTGCCACATCCTCTGCCTCTAATCTTCATCGCCAAGCCGTAAAATCGCCACCGCCAATGACTTCACGAAAATCGTCGTCTAGTGTAGTTGCTGAGTCTTTCTGGCCTGCAGAAGATGGAGACGAAGGCGTGGACTCGTGGGGTGACATGGGAGGCGACGACGGCTTTGGCTCCTCGACTAAGGAGTCAGCGAAACAGCCAGCCTCCGCTTCGGCGAGTCCATTTGGCGAAGAAGATGAGCCGGACTTTGCTGGCTGGCTGGCCGCTCAATCACAGAAGAAGAGCGGGCTGAGCAAGCCACTGCCAAAGGGCCTCTCAAAGTCGGCTGCTGCGAAGAAGCCGCTGGTTAAACCTGCCACTAAGATTGCAGCCGCCAAGAAATTGGATATGAAACCCAAAGAGACGGATGACGATGATGGGTGGGGTGATGGATGGTAAAGGTTGTATAGAATTGGTCCTTGTTTTGGAAACGGGAATAAAACGAAGCCGCCATATTTAGTCGCTGTGTCGTTGGCGCTGGAGTTTGATATCAGGATAGCATTCTGTATGGGTCAATTCAGTATGAACGTGAAGACTTGAGGAATAGTTGCTCAGCTTTAATTAGCTGCAGTAATGAATAAGCGAATTGCTCTTATAGATTTGATCATTGCTGTGGAAGTATATTTGAGTCTAAGTCTTGAGTTCGGTGAGAAGGTCACCCGAAATCAACGTGCATGCGCAGTTTCAACTTGCGAGTAACCAAAAAAAGAGAGAGAAAAAAAGAGCGAAGGCGCCTAGAGGAATTGGCCGTTTATATCATTGAGTTATGCTACTTTGCTGACAGTACTCGTCTTACTTTCACATATATGCCTTGCCTGTGTATCTGCGGGCGAGTTGACCTGGATGGATGCCTTCGGCGACCAATTTGGGTTCGGGTGAGCCAGTGGGGCGCACCCCTCCCTACGCACTCACCGACGGCGAAAACTCGGTGAAGGCGGGATGTTTTGGCTTGAGATTTGTCCCACCTAAAAAAATTTTCCACCATCCACCAAGCAGCCACTTGGCTTGGTTCTTTTCCTCTCTCACAACCACCCATCCCCCTCCGCCATCTAGCACCCCGACCAACCCTTTTCCCGCCCATCTGCCCTCCGCGATGGCACAGGGAGTGGTCAAGAAGCTCGGGCGCCCCGCGTCCGCCAAGGTGACGCACTCGAAGCGCCAGGCGTCCAAGGTGGTCAAGCCCAAGAACTCCAAGACGGCCGTCGACAAGTCGCACAAGAAGTTCACCAGCGGCATGGCCGCCCGCACTGAGGCGCTGCTCGGCGAGCGCGCCGGACACCTCGAGCTCATCGGCCAGGGCAAGAAGGCCGGCAAGAAGACGACCAACAAGGGAGGCTCCAAGAAGTTTGGCTAAGGTCGGCTGTCACTTTGGGCGGGAGGAATGCGCAGCGGCGGAACGGCGTTTTAATGATTTTCTGCTCGAGACAGGAAAGGTTTCTTTTATCATCATGGATCTCATTGGGTTCTCTGGCGTTGGTCTGGACTATGTGGCGACGATATATATCAGCGAACGATATTGACGACGTTCGCACATTTCTGCTTTCGGTCCTCTGACTTCTACAACACTTTCGGTCAAGTTCAGAAATCCCAATGCTTGTCTACGACTCCTCGGACGGCTAGTCTCGACAGCTCTCAATATCGAACTCCTTCCCTTCCGCCACATTGGCCAGTATCGTCCTTACAATCTCATGATCTCTGGCAACATCCACCTTCCAAGTCGACACGGCCATCCGCACGGCTTTCTGCCCCGCCCACTTGGTCCCGCTTACGTACATCTGCCTCGTCTCATTGATCTTCTCGACCAGCACATCGTTCACCGCAGGGTCCTTGGCTCGGAAAAGCACAATCATGAACGTTTCTTCCAGGTCCGCACTCTCATCGGGCAGTAGCTCATAGTGATCCGATTCGCGCAGAAAGGCAGCCACTTTACGGGAGAGCTCGACCATGTTGGCCAGGAGACCGGCTATGCCAGAGCGCCCTTCGCTCAGGAGGACAACGTACGCAGGCAGGGCGCGGAAGCGGCGGGAGTTTTCGAGCCCGATGTTCAGAGGGGACGGGATGGAATCCTGCGAACCAGAGGAGAGATAGGCGGCGTTTGGGTTGGTGAAGACGGACTGCAGGGTGAGGTGGGAGCGAGTGAGAAACATGCCGCAGTCGTAAGGCTGGGGTCTGGAATTAGTAATGGGCCGTTGGGCTTGGAGCTAATGGATGCTTACCACGTTGAGAAGCTTGTGTCCGTCTACTGTGATGCTGTCGGCCAGCTCGAGCCCCTCGACCCGTTTGTGAAGCAGCTTGTACTCGTCCTTGTCCTCCAGGGCACGCACGAAGATACCGAACGCTGGAAATGTCAGCAACCCGCTGTATGGCAACGGACGAAACCCAAGACTGACCGCCATCGACGTGAATCCAAGCCCCGTACTTGTCTGCCAACGCCCTGACCTTTCTCATCTCGTCAACACTACCTATAGCGAAGCGGCCCGTGTTGACCTCGCCCGCGCTGATGGCGATGACACTGGCCGTCCCAGGAACCTGCAGCTGCCGCTCCAGCGCCGCGAGGTCGAGCCTCCACGGCTCCTCATCGCTCAGCCTCAGCTCCTTGACGGAGCGCCGCCCGAAGCCGACGACGCTGGCCGCCTTGGAGAGGGAGCTGTGCGCGGCGCTGGTGAGGACCTGGATCTCAGTGACGCCGGCCTCGGCGCACGCCCGAAGCAGGCCCAGCTCGCCGACGCCGGCTTCGGCTCCGGGGCCGAGTTTCTTAGCCAGCACAGCCTCGCGGCCGCACGCGAGCCCTAGGACGTTGCTCGCCGTGGCGCCCGTCGTAAAGGTCCGGCCCTTCCACGCCGCATCCTCACCGAGTCGCAGCAGGCCGACCAGCATGGCCAGCGCGGCGTCCTCGACGGCCGTGGCGACCGTCTGCTCGGGCAGATGCACCTGGACGTTCTGGTCCATAGCGGACACGACGCCGTCGGCCCACTCGGCCAGCGGCAGCACGCCGCCCGTGACAAAGCCATAGTACCGCCGTGACAGCGCCTGGCCCGTCAACGCCGGCACGATGTCGCCGACGACGTGCGCGTGCGTGTCCCGGTCCGAGCGGCCGGCCAGGAACGACGGCGACCCGGGCCGTGGGAGGGACGTCTCGGCCGCTCTGATAGCTTCGGGGGCCGGCAGCGTGCCGTGTGCTCCGTTCGGCCTCGTCCGGCGCTGCGCCAGGCGGTCCTCTTGGGCGTCAAAGTCGAAGATGTGGCTCATTCTTGGATGGCGAGAGTCAGGTCTCTGTATCTGTCTGGATGTACAGCGAATGGATCATTGCTCTGCTGAGTCTCGACGGGTTCGCTTGCGTCTTTATAGCTGTCGGCGCATGCGCTGTATTCCGAGCAGTCATTGGAAAACCCCATCGTCTTGTAAGTCAGAGGGGCGGGCTGCTTTTTTTTCGGCCCCACCGGATAAGCAAAAGGCAAGAGTTTGCGAAGCTACTGAGGAGGGGAAGATGTAAACAGCCAGCTTCGGGCAAGTGAGAGGGCGAGTCGCAAGGGTGGTTCGAAAGAAATAGGATGGGGGGATGCTGAGTATATATATTACGCAATGGATTGATGTGGTAAAGGTCGCTTTCAATCTCGAAGCAACATTGACGAGTCCCGCTGGCACCGCATCTTGGATGTGAGCGTTCTGCTAATAATCTTTTGCAATAGCCTCTGACGATTGACGACGTGCTTGATCGGTGAGCGAGTGGGTAATAATACCCGTCATTCTCTGGCAAAGAAGACGAGTCCTGCATTCAGAGTAGTCATCTTGAAAGTCTTCACTACCAACATCCACTGCTCTCGTCATCCAGCACGGCTGAGCTAAGAGCCATAGCCTGTCGTCCGATGATCGGCCACGCAGCAGCAGTGACGTCTCTGGACAGAAAGAACCCCAAACCAAGAAAATCCAATCCATCGCGATCATGTACAACCCAGTCCCAAGATCATTTGCGCCATTCCAAACACGATAAAAACCCATTCACCCGTCCCTCTCACGCAGTCTTTGCGCTCGATCTCTAGTACACGTCCCTCAAGTTGGAACCACGCGTAGCCCCGTTCGCTGTCGTGGAGGAAGCACTACAGCTTGGCCTTCTCGCCCACACTGCCAATCTTGAGATTGGCGCCGTACTTCTTGAGGACGTCCTCGTTGTGGTACTTCCAGAAGGGCTTGGTGGCGTCCTTGCCGGACCAGCGCTTGATGATCTTTGCGCCGCCGGGGTGCTCGTCCATGAACTCTGGGTACTGGAGTCAGCAAGATGGTGTTTATTGATAGGGAGGGGGTGTCATGTCGCCTTGTTCAGGCCGTGTCATATCGGTCTTGTGCTGTCGCGAAGGGACGATTCGTAGCGCAAATAGGGCACCAAGTGAGACGAGATGAGACCCGAGGCAGAAATAGATTCAGAGGCAGAACCAGGCGCATGTGTACTCACTCGTTACATCGTAAACGTTGCTCTCGACGACGAGCCAGAAGCCGTCGTCGGCGCTCTTGTGCTTGCCCACCTCGGCGATGGTGTACTGTTCAGACATGGCGACAGATAGGGTGGTCGTAAAAAGAAAAAGAAAAAGGGCAGTAACTGGCAAAGACGAATTTGATTACTGGCTAATATTGTTGAGCACGTCGCGTCGCTGGTTTAAAATCGGATGGACTGCAAAAAGGGATGTTGAAGGGTAAGAATTGAGTTGAGTCGCGACGGCTGGGAAGGAGGGAGTTCTCTCCGAGGCACACGGCACATGGCGACACCTTCCGGGGCTATCTGCTAGCCATCTCTGGCGGGTGGCGGGCGTTTGCCTCGGCACACCTTTGAGTCGCCGGCTACTTCAAGTCATTACACCGCCCGAATTACTGCTAAACAGGGCCATTATAGAGGGGGATTACTGGCTGTGGCGAGGTAAAGCGGGGAGCTATTTAGGCCATCCTGCGGCACACCCGTGGTCCCTGGGGAGCTCGTCGCGCTAAAAGGCCCCGACGTCATGCCCCCCGATGTGGAGCCAGCGTATCAGAGCGAGACGATTGCAAACACTATTCCAACAATCCACGATAGAAGACCCATCACGAGGACAGTCAACGGTGACGACAAATCTATGTCTTTGATTGCATTCGAAATGTATGATAGTTCGGAGAGAGGGAAAGAGTTCTCGGTCTAGTCTTACCATAGCACGGTCTTACATCATCCCACGCAGGCCACGAGGGTTACATAATAACACATACAGGCCACGCGGACTACACAACCTCCCCATCTACACAGCCTACCTACACGGCCGCACCTCATAACTTGGTGCACAGGCCTTATCCCACTTCTATTCACAACCCAGAACAAGCAATTGCGAGTCTAATATCGTATCACAACGCGGGTACTCACTCAGGCACTCGCCTCAGGTACTACCGTCGACCCTCGTCGCATAGCCCTCCTGAATCGATCCGCAAACGCCGACGTCCCCCGGCAGTCGCTCTGCATCCGCCTCTCCATCGCCTCGGGCATCCACTCACCAATCTTTGAGATCCGATGTACGTTCTATACAGCAAAAGTATTAGCCATCAATTCAGACGTCGCGTGCTCTTCTGTCGGGCCAGTCATACCGAAGGGTGGGTGCTCAGCATTTCTGGCACCTCTTGTGCGCCAGACTTCTGGATGGCTTCCATCCGCTGCCAGAAGCCTGCCGCCTGCCGCGGGTCGTAGCAGGCCTCGGCCATCATCATCAGGCCGATGTAATCAGCCTCGCTCTCCTGCTTGCGTCCCATCGGCAGATAGAAGAGCAGGTCCTGCAGGTAGAAGCCTCCCACGAAGTTCCAGATGCCAAACAGCGCCAGCCCGGGCAGCGCACCTGCGAGGAAGAATAGGCTGCCGGCCGTCAGGTTGCCCACCCACGCTGCCGACAGACGCTCAGCGGCGTGCGACGCCGTGTTATGTGCGATCTCGTGACCCAGCACCGCGGCGAGGGCGTCTTCGTTTCGGCAGACGTTGAGGATGCCACTGTGCACAAAGACTTTGCCTCCTGGGAGCACAAAGGCATTGGCAGTTCCTAGTATACCGCGGTTAAGTTAGCCTACAGCTCCCCAAGCGAAGAAAGCCAACAACGAAGAAAGCCACCAGTGCGGCAACGTACGACTATCGGCGATGACATAAATCTCCCAATTGAGGTCTCCCATGCCGCTCACGGGAATGAGCCGCTTCATGACCCTCTTGACGAGGATGGTGCGCGGGTCCCAGTCCCCGAGGAAATGCCCGCCCTGGGCCTTGACCTGCTCGATGATCTGACCGGCCGCCTTGGAATGTGCCCGTGCCACCATAGTGTCGGAGAGGAAGTTGAAACGTCGACGGCCCGTCACAGGCACCGTTTGCGAGTTGTAGAGGTAGAAGCCCACGGCGGCGAGGACGGTCGCGACGACGAAGAGTCGAGAGTTGCGGCTGGTGCCGGCGCGGGCGAAGCGGTTGGCCGCACGGTCCGGGACGAGAGGCTTCGCATCGCGGAGGCGTTGGTAAGGGTCGTCGTGCTGGCTCTGGTTATGGTTCTGAGGTACTTGTTGATTGCAGCGCGGCCTCGTGCGGGAGAGGAAGCGACATCGGACGACGACAGGCGCGGCTCCTCGTAGGCGGAGCAAGGAGGCCGGACGGGATATGCTCAGCAGCGCCGACGGCCGGACAAGCAGGCGCGGGGCAGGCATGGGCAAAGCGAAGCACCCAATGGGCCTCGGTGGGCGCTCGCGAGAACGACAAAGGCAGAATGGAAGCCTCGAGAAACAGGCGACCGGCGGGCGTCGGGTCGAAGACGAGATGCTTGAATGGTGTTTTGACTGGCACTCTGCGGGGGACGGGCGCGTACCACATGCGGCCTATCGTTGCGTCATGGTGGGGTTTTCTCAGCTTGTCTTCTCACGTACTGAAGTGCCACCGCTGGAAGCCCGCCAACAGTGTGACGCACAGGCGACTCTCCAACGCTGGGCTCACTGTGGTGTAGCGGGTGGCGCCTGTAATACAGCGAGTGGCGCCTGTAATACAGCGAGTGGCGTCTTGAATGCGCCGAGTTTCGTCCATGAAACAATGAAACAGCGCACAAGTGCCCCGGAAGCTGCACCGGGCACTCGCCGCATGAAACCGTTTTGTGTGGCACGCGAGCAAGCAGTATTTCCCAGGAAGGACTGTGGCTCGGAGCACATGATAAAACTGTGCATTTGACTTCACTTCTTCTAAAACGCCTATCAACACCAGACACCAGGATAAGCCAACACGATCGAGATGAGGTGTCAGCCATGATATGGATCCTGTCTTTATTCACTCGGTTAAGACTAAACACTGCCTCGGAAGACCCGGAAGGGACAATAATAAGCTCCCATTCTCACCGCAGCATCGGATCGGCACTCGTCACGTCGTCGCATCCATGGCTCTCTCAGCCAGTCTCATGGTCAGCACTTGGCTGCCACTACCTTCGGCAAGCAATCTGCCAGCTGTCGGTGTAATATCTTATCAGAACCCCTCATCCGACAACGCTCATTTCTTCCCCTCTTCATCGCCCAGCCACCGTCTTCGTCCAGGTGAATCGAGGAAACTTTGCCTCGAGGCCTCGACTGAGTTGCACCTGTGCCACCAACAGCATCGTCGTCGAGGGCCAAAAGACTCATTGATACACTTTGTCAGCATTCTAGAAAAAGTGTGCATGAGCTGTTAATACGCATAGTACCTTGTTGCAGTTCCCTCGATTTTAATTTCCGGGCAGATATCTGAATCACGAAACCCCTTGGTTCGGCTTCGCAACTTCTTCAACGTGAGCAACCCTCTTCCTCCCTATCTCCTTATCTCCCTCTCCCCCCCTCATCCCAGCACACAACTCACTTCACCGAATCTAACCCTCTCAGGTACTCGATATATTCTGAGCCAGCTAAAATACACTTTTTACCAACTCTTCCGAGGCCCAAAACCACCATGGGCACTTATATTCCCAACGAAGTTGTCCTCGGCGCCCTCAAACCCGTTTTCACCCCCTCTTCCAAGCCAGAATCTCCCAAGACGGCGGCTCTCATCCAGACGCTCGACCTAATCCCGCACGTCGAGGGCGGCTACTTCTGCCAGACGGACGAGGACGTTAAGACGATCCCCTCGCCGTATCCCCCGGGCCCGCTGTCCGGGGACGTGAAGTTGCAGGCCGTCGCGTCTCGGCCCGGCTACGACGACGCCGTTCGCCGCCTGTCGACGTCCATCTTCTATCTCCTCACGCACCGCCGGCCCCTCGGCCGCTTCCACCGCAACCGCAGCCGCATAGTCCACACGCTGCACCGCGGCCGCGGCCGATACGTGCTGCTCCATCCCGATGGCCGCCTCGAGTCCTTCGTCGTCGGCCAAGCCGTCGAGCGCGGTGAGCGTCTGCAGTGGGTCGTCCCGGGCGGCGTGTGGAAGGCGAGCTACCTGCTCGAGGCAGCCTCGGACGTCCGTGGCACGGAGCCCGAGGGCCTGCTCATCTCGGAGACGGTCGTGCCGGGGTTCGAGTACGCCGACCACGAGTTCCTCTCCGAGCGTCGTCTGAGAGAGTTTCTGCCAGACAAGGACGCTGCAGCCTTGAGCTGGCTTGCGAGGAAGGGCGAGGAACCAGAAGAGCTGATGGACAGCTCGGAAGAATCCGAGGCGCCAGACGTCAACTCCGGAGAAACCGTGAAGATCGGCGAAGCCGTTGAGATAAACGTCATCAAAGCCAGAGAGGGATGAGTCTATTCTCAAGGAGCATCCAGAGCGGGCGACGATGATGTTCCGAAGCATCACGCAAAGTCGTCGAGGACAATAAACCAGACCTACAAAACGCCATGGATAGTTCCCAAGGGACCAAGTCCATAGAAATCAAAGAGTAGTGTGTTCAATTGGTTGCGTCCACAGAATCTAAATAATATTGTCCATATCTAATCATGAAGTTCATTCAACATTATGGGTACTCATTCTCGCTCAGGGTGTCATGGGCATGAATCTCCGAAAACCAACCATCATGGTATATTGGGCCGCTTGGTTTTCCGTGCGTCGGGATGACGCCCGTTCGTATGGGTCGGTCTGGCTTCTCCATCTCCTTCGGCATGCGCACCGCCCCTCCCATTTTCGTCTGGCCGGAAAGACTTTCGGCCCCAATAGTTGGAATATCAGTTCGCTCAAGAAAATATCAGGGGGTGTATGGGCCCTTCGCCGGGGAAGGGTTTGCGGCCAGTCACGATGTAAATGGGTATATAAGCGTGGATTCGAGTGTCGATAAGCTCTTGTCGGACGTCGACGAGTGACACCTGCAAAACTGGGTCAGCTGCTTGTCCCTAAATGACAAGTCGTGTGATTAAATACCTCTGTTTGTGCCGGCGTTCTCCCAAATGCTCGGTTGAAGAGCGTAAAGGAGAAGCCGCTTAGTCCTGTCAAGAAATTTCTCTCCCACATCCTGCCTATTTCTTTCAAACTCTCGTCTTTGGGCCAACCGTTCATAGGCATCTTGAAGATGCGCTCCTTGATATCAACAAAACCAACCTCCTCGTATGTTTTACGTAGAAGAACGGCGAGCACGACAGGCCGGTCCATGATGTCCGAGGCGAGTCTCAAATCAGAAAACCAAGTAGCCAGCGGACCATCTGGGTTGAGAGTTCCGTCGTCACAGGTCACAAATGCATCGTACTCCTGAGACTCAAAGTAGCCGCCGGGGTTGAGCGAATCGAAAGCCTGCTGCGCGACCTGCTCCTTGAAGTCTGACCAGCAACCGGCAGTGGTGCGGGTATGAATGTAATCCAGCTTTTCCGTATAATCCCATGGTTGTGAGCTATTATAGGAGTCAGCAACTTGCCACAGAAACGAGGGTCGGGTGAGAGACAAAGGGGGACATACGAGTCTTCAACGTAGAAGTTCACATTCGGGGGCACATTTCGGGGTTGAATAGGGGAGAGGTCAGTGGCGGTGATCTCGGACTGAGGAAACTCGTCGCCCATTTTGATTGCCCAGTCACCCAGGCCGGTAGCGATATCGAGCATGTTACGAGGCGGGTTCCGTTTCGAGAGGGGAGCAAAGTAGAGTCGTCCACCAAAGAGTTTCGTAAGAGCATCGTTCTGGAGCTCTAGACGGTCCTGTTCTAATTGATCGTTGGGGAATGCATATGCTGTTGTGGTTGTGAATCTCAGCGGCTGAAATATTGTCAAGGAGCGGTGGGCGAGACTCACAGCCCGCTCTGTAAGCATGGTACGTCCGGCCGAACTCCTCCGGGAAGTTTTGGACACTATCCGTCAACGATTCTGAATCTTGTCTGAAAGGGATTAACAAAGGGTCCAAGATGTCGGGGACCAAGATGGTATAGCTCACGTGTCTTGGGCATCGGGCTGGATGGGTGAAAGTCAACGGTCAGTACCAACCCCTTTCAAATATCCAAGACCAGGCGGGGGTCCACGGTGACGATTGAAATGGAAAGGGTAAATGAAATGAGTACGCACATCAGGCTCAATAAAGCTATTCTGGGCAGAATTTGAAGTAGAGCAGTTGAAGGTAAATTGGAAGTGGTTTAAGGCAGGAGAAGACGCAGACGCGCTGTCAGAATCCTTTGACGGCAGAGGTGGCCTCGACATAATTGCTTGACTGCTATGGGCGCGGTGCTGTCACAAAAGCGGTAGAAGCGGCAGAAGGAATAGAAGCAGTGGAAGCCGTAGAAGCAAAGTAGACGCGCAGAATCCACAGACAGTCGGCCTCGCCCATTGGACGACGGCGGCAGGATTCTGATGCAGCTCACGCACTCAAGCGAAGCGGAAGCGACCCGTCAGAACGGTAACGCTGTGGCCACCACCCCATACAGGGAAATGGGTGGTCTCGTTATGTGAGGGGGGCAGCCAAAGGTGCGGGATATGAGAATGTGAGTGGGATCAGCGGCTGAGAAATGGTGCGAAGACCAGGTCACCGACGGTTGCGAGGCGAGAGAGCTGTGGGATTTCTGGGGCGAGCGTAAACGATGCAATTCGGAGAAAAAGGCGAAAGCCCGAACCCCTGGGTCTGATAGGAGGAGCCGATGTTGAGCTTCTGGCGTGGGTGTGGTCAGGTGTGGATATTGATCGGCGGACAGAGAGAGAATGGACAGCGGTGGGTGGTCGTCGTTGTAGTTGCAGTCGGGGGAGAAGACGAACAAGGGCTTCTGAGTGAGGATATTTGTAATAGGAGGAGAAGGACAAGAGAAGAGTGAGTCCTGGTATGAGAGTTGGGGAGAGCGCTGCGGATGAGAGGGGCGATCCGAGGCGAGGATCGGACGGGTTCAATGGAATACAAATAGAAGAAAGAGAAGCAAGGGGGAACCAAGAAGCTTTGACGAGTTCTGTGGGAGATCTGGACCGAGTTGGGGAAGTCGGAGGCGAGAGAGTGAGTGAGGGATGATGAAAGATGATGTTCTTCTGAGAAGGCGTAGAGTGGCAGAAACCGTTAGAAGGGCAGGTCTCGCTTCACGAGTTTAATGATGAAGCCTCAAGCTTCAGAGACCGGGACGTGAGAGGCCAGAGGATCCCAGGAAACCAAGGAAAAAACACAATGTTAAAGATTAAGAAAGGGAACAGGTGCAACGAGTACCTCAACCCGAGAAGGACAGGGAGAGGTACAAAGGACCCAGCAGTCTGGGACGGGTATCTTACTCGGCTTTCTAGCCCAGCCCAGTCCAGCCCAACCCGGGTCTGGTGCGCCCCGTCTTGGAGCGACCTGGTCTCTGGGTCGTGTTTGGGGTCCCGTTTTGGGTTGGGGTGCCGTACCCTCCCAGTCGTCTCCACCTGTGTAAGACCCAGCCTGTCGGATATTTGAGGGCGTCTGTGAGACAAGAGTGTGCAAGACAAGAGACGAGCACCGGCCATGGGAGGAGGGATGATGCCTGTCTCAGAAACAAAGAGACGACCCTTTGTCAGCCCAATTTGTCTCTCTGTCCGTCCGTGCTGTCCGTCTACCTGGTTGCCTCTCTGTTTGCTTCCTCCGCCCCAAGGAAAAAGGAACCGGTGACGGCGGGAAAGAGAAATTGAGATGGAAAACGGGATTGGGGGACGGTAGGGAATGTCTGTGCAGTAACGCTCATGTCGGCCAGAGTAGACAGTGCACTAAACCACCACCTATGGAGCTGCGTGCTGCAGTGCACCACACGCACACCCCTGGCACACTCTTTAGTGTGGGCGGGACCTATTCCCAAACTCGGCGACTCGCGTCAGCTCAGAGGCAAGGGTCCTGTCATTCCAAGGACCGAAAGCCCGCCCTAATGAATCTCGACGAGCGGGATTTGAAAGGTTCGGCGCCCTTTTTTTGTGGTCCTTGCCTCGAGTGTGGTTGTGTAGTCGAACAATGTCTTTGAGGGCTCTGTGATGCGCGGAAAGCAGATGTGTATTGTGTAGAAGTGTGTATGTATCTACGCGTAGGAGGTGTAACTGTGGTTATTAAGTGGTCCGTCCGTTGTGGTTCGTGCGAGATGAGATGGCCAGAGCAAACTGCCAACTATTCGGCACCCCTAAGCCGAGTCAAAGCTGTCCGTGTCAAAGATTACAATCGATCCTCGTCTTCCTTTCACAAACTCGGTGCGTTGCTGCTGCCCAGAGGCGTCCCAGCGACTCGGATAAGCTAAAACAAGGGACTGGGGCCGGGATCCGGTGGTTTGGGTCGGGACGCGCAACCCGTTCCCGGCGGCTTGGAAATTGACGGGCACCGGACGAGATTTCGTTTTCTTTTCTGGGACGGGTCTGCTCGGGAGGGTGTGTGTGTGAGACGGAGCACAAGCCTACTGTGCAGTACGTAGGCAAGGGGATATGACAGAGGGGGAGTGGAAGATGTGGCTTGAAGGCTAGGTCCTTGTCTTCTATTGATCCGAAGAGACAGGGAAATTGTTTGTACCTTGTGTTGCCTTGTGTTGCCTTGCGTTGCCTTGCGTTGTCTTGCGTTGTCTTGCCTGTTGGGTGGGCCAGCTGTGTGTGGACGGAGAAAATGCCACCGTCGATCTTTCTCCGAGGCCGACTAGGGTTTCAAAGGGGATGGATCATGGGGGAGGGGCGTGGGAGATTGCGATACAATGCAAATGCGAGGTGACCAAGAGAGATGGAGAGACGGCCAAACAGGAATTACAAAAGCCTGGCGCCGCAAAGACGCGGAGCAGCAACCAACTGGACAGGATGCGTGACACCCAGTGGCGGCGCCTCTCTAAGTCTTTGGGTTGGGTAAGTGGTGATATGTGACAGCGATCCAGATGAGGGGTGGGGTAGAAATATCTGGGGGAAACAAGAGAGACGAAACGGTGACAGAAGAGGCGAGTAGAGGAAAGGCAGGATCCCGAAAAGGCCGAACGAGTGTTGGACAATCGATTGATGAACTGTGATTTATGATTTCATGGTCTTTGACCGCGACCGCGACCAAGACCAACAAGGAAGGCTGGAGAAGCAAAAACTTATCATGCTTACAACGCCAGGCTACTGCGAAACTCAGCAACTAGCATTAGTTGCCGAACTTGTTCGACTTCATCTCGCCCAAGACTCCGTGTGCTTTTAGCCGCACCGCAAGCTTGCTTTTCCTCGAACCAAGCTGATCCTAGTTTAGCCCAGCCGAGCTGGCTATGTCAGTTGTGCTAATCAACTAGCTCTCGTTGTGTCTCAGGCGGTAGGAAAACGCCATGGCATGCTGTGCATGAGCCGAAGCGGACACGGACCTTGGCTAACGCGCCGTCTGCGGGGGCTGGACGTGGGGTCTCATTACAGCAGTTGCCTGTCCCTCAAGGTACCAACGCTCAATTGTCTCTTGTCGAAGCGCGCTCCGAAGTGCGTCGTCGATTTAGGGCAGGCTCGGTAATGGCAAGCGTGCAATCGATTAGTGCCGGCTTTGGTCTCGGAGGCGGCAGTTAGTATCTATCCCGTAAAAAGACTCATTTCCTCAAAGAGTGACGAAAGGTCCTGGGTGTTACCAAGTCAGCGCCCGCTAATGCCAATCACCAAGCCGCTCTTCCGTCCTCCAGTCCTACAACCCCGACAACAGAGGGATCGGAGGAATCGGGAGGATCAACCATCGGCGGTTTCCAAGCCTCTCCGATGCTTCCGTCCTAGGGTAGAGGCGCCAATTGATGAAAATAGAAAGCCACTGTATCAACTGGCTGGTTGTGAGTAGCCTTAGCTCTCTTACTTGATGAGATATGGCCGCTCCGCGCCCTGGCCTGGCCTGGCCTGCGCTTCCCGTCACCACTGTTAGCCGGGACCCTTAGACTCCAACAAGGTCGACAGCCCCCAAACATCACACTACGTAGTCTCGATGCCCCCCAAAAAGGAAACGGCCAATCTCCCTCCGAGGCCTCGGTGCTGGAACGTCGTGCCCCGGGTAGCAATTTATCAGGTCGTCCCCCACTGTCGGTACTAACCCAGTTGCATGGTTGGGCGTGTACAACTCCAACCAACGTGGCGGGGCTTCCACCTCGGAGAAGACGAAGAATGGGGCACCGTGAGACCCTCATGTTGATGCGCCTCAAGCAAGCGCGCAGCAGGCAGGCAAGGGAAGCGAGAATGGAAGCCGGTGGGCTTGGCGGCGCGGTGGTCAGAGACCAACCCTTGCTTGCATTGAAACCAAAGCAGGCCAAGGCGCCCTTGCTTGGCCGCCTACCGTCGCACGTACTCCGCAGTTTGCTCCCGTCGTTGCTCTTGTTCCGCCGCATAGCTGGTGCTTTTGCATCTTCTTAGTTCCGACTTCTTCATCCGCGTCCGCGTCCCCTGCCGAACGCTACGTTGCCTCGAGGGTGCCAAGGCTTCAGCCTCGGGCTGTTGCTTGTTTAGCCCTGACAACCGAAAGCGGCGGGTATATTTAGTGGTCAGTATTCGACATCAGAACCGGGATAGGAGAACAAAGCGCTTTGTCTTGGATTCACCGCTGTAGTCAACGGAAACTAACGATGCTCAGTTGGATGGAGATCGTGGAAGAGGGGAAGCATGAACAGGGCAAGTGGGGAGTATAAACAGGGCAAGTTGAACAGGGGCAGGTGTGGCCCGCCAGCCCGGGCCTGGGTGCCCGTTGGGGTGATTGGGGGTGGTGGGCCACTATGCCGTAGGTACACGACAGTGCTAACGCAACACAGGAACAGTTGGAGACGCAGCGGAGCACCTTCTATGCACCTTCTAACTTGCCTTACCTAAGGTACCCACGACCGGGATAGTGCCATCCAGAAGGAACGAACTGCCTGCCGCTGCACGCACGGGCAGCTCCATTTTTTATTAACAACTCCACGCCATTTACGATGCCACCGCCATGCCATTCTCTCAGCTTTCAATTTCCCTTGATTCGCGAATTCTCGTCCCAAATGACCACCATGTACTACGTGGTACTTTCGAAGTTTCATGGGTGAGCTTTGCTACACGCCGTCACGACAATATGGACGCCTCTGAGCAGGGGTTGTGGGTGGCCTCAAAAACGCCCATGGGATGATCCGGGGGAGGGAGGGACAATTACCGACCATCTGGGTCTGCTCGGGATCACCAACGATCTCCCAACACAGCGTCGCATCACGAGCTCCCCGAGCTCCCCCGTGCTCTCCCTCTGGTCAGCTTCATTACCGACAGAAGGGGATAGGCCCGATCAGTCCTTTACGAATATGTGTGCCGCAGCCCCAGCATATCTAACATATGCCACCACACCATGGCCCAGTGCCTCGGTATCCTTGTGCACAATGCCCATGTCTACAGTACCAAACTATGCCAAGTCCAACCTCTTCTTATCTCAGACCCGGGGACATGACAGAGAGACTTTGGGCTCGCGTACGGAGGACTTGGTCTAGACGCACGGAAGCTGTCCACGTCCATCTCACCTTGTTTGTTCTGTCTAACCCCGATGCCCTTGATCCTTGCCGTAGTTGTGATTGGACCATCATGGCAGACAGACACAATGGTGCTGCCGTTTGATCGTTCACTGTTGACTGCCTCTAAGCTAATTGACTCTGGTCCTTTCCTCTACGAGACTAGATAGCTGTTCAGAAATGGCAACAAAATTCCTCCTCATCCGTGCTCTATCAACTTTACTGTATAGATGCAACGTACCACGCACATCAGTGATTCCATCCCGTCACATCCGCTCTGCTGGGTCCATCAATCCCTCGGACCCTGGATGCATCCTTGCTTGCATAGCGGCACCGAGGCCCCCGAGTCCATAACATCCCAGCCCATATCCCAACCCACATTCCTCTTCCGCAGCATCCACTCGCTCACTGACCTCTCAGACCGATCTGGAGACCGGATTTGCTAATGTGCTCCTCGGTAGCATGTAATTGCATATTAACTTAGTACTTTACACTCTTGTCACTCAATGCCCGTTTGCAACAACCCGAGACTGCACGGGACTGGGCCGCATCGCATCCCCTTGCCCGCCTCCACGGGCCTTGTTAATTACTCCGTGCTCGCACGCATCTCTGGTCCATTATTCGTACAATACAAGCCGCAATCAACAAGACCACCTCCTAGCTCTCCTGGCTCCCTAGCTCCCGGCTCCTGGCCTCTTGGCTCCTCTCCTTGCTCCTCCCAGCGTCGGGTCTACAAGCGGTCGGGTCTAAACCGTCGTAACGCCGCTTGCGGGCCTCTTTCTGCTAGCCAGCATTCATGGCATAGCCCCTCTATCGTCTCTGTCTTCTGTTCGTCATCCTTCATCCGTGCTGCATTCTGTGGCCTGACTTCTTCAACGTGCTCTCTCTCGCTGTCCGCTTCGGCTCCCCAGGGTGTTTAAATGCCCCAAGTTTCCCCCTTTTGCCCGCATTCGCGTGATTCCCCCCAATTGCATCATTGCATGCATCAGCAGCGGCGTTAGTCTTTCTCCTGACCTAGTTAAATCAATTGCCTACGTAGTGGTGTAAAACGTCCCGTCCGTGAACTGGGATCGACAGCATGGGAAAGCCCGACGAGCAAAAACGCATTTTCTGGACTACCAAAACACCACACCAACTAATTAGGCCGAAACAACCGCCCGGACTACGCTTTTCCCCAGGGCTATCAAAAGCAAAAAGACAAACAATAGCACGCACATGTTTGCAAAGTAATTATAGCGCTCGTCCAAGCGCCTAGGTAGTCACTGATTACGTATAGACAGCGGATAGCATCGCTTACGAATGACAAATTGCCCAGCTACTACGAGAGTAGCTCGTTTTTACTGCGTAGGCACGCGGAACTTGCCGCTGTCTCCGTCGTCACTATTCTCCATGTGGCTGCATCATTAGTTGGCATCTACAGCCTCATATGCACGTTTCGCCCGGTTCAGGAGTTGACCAAGCAGCCACATTCAGCGTCCTTGAAGCAATCCCTAGAATCATGCCGCGAGGCAATGCCACACTCCGTCTCCTCGGCACTCTGAGCTAGTCATCAACCAATACCAAAGCCGAAATCTTCAAGCACAGAGCCTGTGTCTCGTCACTCCCACTCTCTTGTGCCATGAGACTAAGTAAAACCTCGTCACTCCAAGCTCAAAGCAAGTCGGAAACCGATATGATGATATTCGTTCACATTATAGTCCTATCCAAATTGGATCTCAACTCGAGTGCGCGCCGCCTTGAGGCCTGCGTTCACGTCTGCATCCAGACTTCCTGAATCTACCTATGTATCCAGGCACACTTTTTGAACAGAACTCCTACATCAACGGCGTTTCCCTCCTCATTCTTTGGGGGTATAAGTCATCTCATCTAATTCGCCGCCAAACTGACAAAAGAAAAAGTTTATGCCAAAATGATAGAACGTTTCAAGTCATAACCCGTTCGCTCATTCACCTCGTGAATCAGTTTCCAGGATAAGGGCTGGCCACTCCACTGCCGGGCACGCTATCATTGCTCGACATGAACGTCTGGTCGATCCGGAAGATCCAATCCATCTTATCCCGCTCACTCCGCGCCGCAAAGAGCCACGTGTTGTCCGTACCGTACACGGCAAACACAGCCGATTGCATTCGTTCGCTGAGACGCTGGAGTCCGGGGCCTCCCGACGAATTTCCTCCACCCGTGCCTGTCCAGATGGTGGATATAACCCGACCAGATCCTGTACGTCGGTGGCCCGGTGTGAAATCGACTCCCCCTGTTTGTCCCTGCGGAGCGTCATAGTCGTCTGGGCCATGCAGGAGACCTAGCACGCCAGGCTGGCTGTCGATACGCGAGTTTCGCAAGCTCACTAGTGCAACCTCGTCCCCGTCCGTGGCAGAATGGATATGAAGGTACGGCCTTCTCAATTCCACAAACCGCTTGACCCACCGCGTCGAGTCGCTGTTCGGTATCAACAGGTACCCTCCCTTCAGCACTTTAGGGTTCTTGGGAACCCTGATAATGGTTGTGATAAGAGTGGGTGGAGCCGGTGAATCGCTCATCACACCGTTCGTGGGTGGCGCAGTGTTCTCTGGACTCAAGATGCTGACCAGCGGGTCTGGGTACTTCTTCCAGAGTTTGAGGCACCGCTCCATAAGCTCGGTCTGTCCTTCGTTATACTCGGATTGAGGTTGCGCGTCCTCCAATCTGACGGTGCCTTCCTCCTCAGCTACCTCGGCCACCTCTTCAGTTCCGAAGGTTTCCCCATTAAAATATTCCTCTTCATCTGGGGGAGCTTGGGAAGTATCAGGGGTATCGTTGAGGAGGTCGTCGTCATCTGGGATGATTGGCTTTAGCTCTGGGGACGGCTCCGGCTCAGGTTCATCCGGAGTCGACTTCTCGTTGGTGCCATCCATTCCAAGCTTAGACAGAATTGTTTGAGTTGCCCCCAACTGGGCAACTCGCTTCTTCTTCTTTCGCGCTAGAATAAAATCACTCACGAGTGACACTCCGCGAGGCGTCCAGGCCGTGAGGTTTTCCTCACCCTTGACATAGTCATGTTGACTGTTCATCCTCCACAAGTCGCCAATTCTTTTGATAGGAGCGGGCCGCATCGTCAACGTGAAAATGCCAGTTGAGGACCGCACGAATCTGACATTCTGCCACAGCGCGGAAAAGACCGAGGTTTGGCGCACGAATGATCTCGACATGATCTGGACGCAGACCTTCTGGGAAAACTTCATCGGCTCAGCCAACTTCTCGGAACTTATCTCCCAGGAGATTGTCATTTGAACACGATACTTGTCTGCAGTCACCCTATCAAGGAGGAGGGAGTTGTGCATGCTCGAGTCCCACTGTGCGTGTATTGCGATGTTCCGAGTACCGTTGGCATTCTCGCGGAAGACAGGGTTCGAAGACAGCTTCAGCGCAATATCAGGATCATTCGAGGCCATGTCAGGAGTCTTTCCAGCAGAGTCAACCAGCCGAATCTTCCCAACACGGACGACAGAGACATCTCCCCAAGGAAGAGCTTCGCCCGAGCTATGAGAAATATTGATGGCAATTCTCCTTTGCAAGCCTTGGTGCAGTTGGAATGTCCCAGTATCCAGCTCACTAGTCTGCGTCACCTCCACTGCAGCATACTCGCCCACCTCATTAAGTTCCATGATCTGGATGCGAGACAGCAGATCGTGCTTTTCTTGTGTGAAGAACTGTGACTCGTTGATCCGAGTGCCTTTCGGGTCGTCTTTCATAGGCACCGCATCCCTCATGTCATCCCAACTAAGGAGCTTGTCTAAGTGCATCGTAGACACCTTGGCAAAGATGGCGACTCTCAGTGTAACATCCTGGGGCGCAAAGAGAGGAACATTCATACTATGAACGCTCTCAAACCGAATAGGGCCCTCATCGAAGTCTTTGATCATCTGGGTCGTGGTGATTCCAGCCTCTTCGGAAATGCCAGGGATGAAGAGCTGGGCGTGTACCTCGGTGCCTTCTCGCTCCGCAAAACCAACCAGCTCATGCATGACCACATTGAATTTCAGCGTATTTGTCGGCGCGCGTGCATGCGAAGGCTCCAGGGAGAGCTTGATGATTCCGACGACATGGGAGGTGTACGGAGAGAGGACATCCAGGGTTGAATCCTGGACTCGACTCTCGAAGACTGCATTCAGTGGCACATCAACCTCGCCCACCAAAGTGTACGAGGGCATGCAAGTTTCCACGAACGGATTGTCGAGGCTCAGGTGTTGGGCGTATTCCGGTTGGTCAAGATACTGGTGCATCTGCCTCATCTGCCGGACTCGGTCATTCAACTTCTCCAGGCTCCAAAGGTGTACAACACTGCTTCGGTAGTCAACGACCCGAACACCAATACAGGGCTTTTGGGCTTCTTCCAGAGCGATGTCGTCGCCTTCACCGGTGAGGCCGTTCAGGACCATGTCGTATGATGAGCACAGCACATGTCCAATATCTACCACGGTGAACTGAAAGACAACGCTCTCATCGAGCTCGTTGCTCATGATCTGCGCCTCCTTGAGGATGGCGGCGTTCTGGAGGACTGTCTCTGCCATCTTGACATAGTGCCGGCTCCGCCATACCTTGACGGTTTGCTTTGCTTGGTCGATCTCTTCGTCGGAGAGTTTCGGGTTCGTCTTCGGGCGTTTCAACGGATCCATCTTCTCGATTTTTTCCTCATATTGCTTTCGTTGAACAACAAGCTGCTTTTGCATATCCTCCTTCAACTCCTGCAAGGCAGCCTCCATCTTGACCTTCTCCTTTTTGATCTCCTCAATCTCCACATTAGCTGCTTCGGCGTTCTTGAGCTGATCTTGATATTCTTCCTTCTGCTTCTCCAGCTGGTTTTGAAGTTCTTCCCGGATCTCCTTAAGTCTTTCGTCTGGTTCACTTTGCTTGGGTGTTGAGGGCATGGTAAGTGCCGTGTCGAGTGACAAGTTGTCAAGAGTACCTGTTGACAAATACTTGTCCCTGATCGGATAGGAGGTTGCTGACTCCGAGTCTTCTCCGTCATCTCCACGATTCACACGCTCAGCTCTGGCTCGCTGGACCTCCTCGAACAGTGCGTTCAGCTCCTCATCTGTGAGGCTTGTGAAATTTTGATCTGTGCCAAGAATTGCCCCGGCCGCTTCTCGTCTCGCCAGTGACCAGTCCGAATCTCTACCACTGCGCTGGAAGAGCGCGGGAGATTCTGGCCGCGAAATGTCACCCAATTCTGATACCCTACTAAAGGATCTTTCATGGCCTGGCCGAGGGCTTGGTGAAGGCGATGATCGATCAAGAGCCTGTAACTGACTTGCTGTAATCGAGTGCCGCAGCAGGCTCCCGCCAACCTCTGCTCGTTCGGCTCTGGCCTCCATCGGATGGTTGAAACGGAAGATGTGGAAATCACCCAAGATGACTCGGTATCCAGAATGTAACTGTTTCGGCTCAGTGACGCGCCTTCCGTTAACCATGACTGACGCTCCTTCCTGGGGTAGGAGCATTACGGTGCCGTCGGCCGTGTTCTCGAAAGTGCAGTGGTCATGCAGAATCCTCGTGCCGTTTAGTCGAATATTGGCCTGATGATCCGCATTAGTGTCAACATTGCCCACGGTAGTCGTTCCCGGCTTGAGGTTATACACAAGACACTCGGCAAGCAGAGGGTCGTCGGACAAGTTGACCAAATGGGGCATCTTCTTCGGAGTGTGCAAACCAACAAAGCCCTTTTCGATACTAATGCCGAGCTCTTCTAGGGCCGTTTCACGTTCCTTGTGAATCTCTTCAGTTTTGAGAAGCTTTTCTTCCCAAGTTTGATTCAGGTCTGTCAGCAGCTTCTCGCTTTGGCTCAACTGCTCAGCGATCTCCGCCTTTGAGACCTTCTTCACAACACCATCTGAGCCAGTAATGCTGACCATCTGCTTCTCGAGTGGTGTACCCTCTGCATAAACCTCCTCCGGGGGAACCGCAGCACCACCGACACCACCAGGCGTGCCACCTCCCAGCTTGCTTCTCAGGAGTGACAGCTCTTCCTTGAGCTCTCGGATCATACGAGCATTGGCATCTTCGTTGACCACGGCGTGGTTCTTGATACGTTTTGCGGAATCGGCGTATCGAAGCGTGCTGAGTGTTTCATCGTAGTTGATATCGGCGGGACTAATAGCTGCAATCATAGCCGTCATACTGTTTCCGCCCAGAGAGTCCTTTAGCAACCAAGTCAAAACACTGTCTCGGTATGGCACTTGGCCACCGCCCTTCTTCTTCTTTCCTCCCGTGGACAGATCGGCGAGGGCGGCGATGACACGGCCGAGGGTTGACAGAGAGCGGTTGATTTCCGCGCCCTCCTTCAATCGAGCGCCAGTTGCGCCGGTCGACGTAGCTCTTTCAGAACCTGCCAAATCGACCAGGCTAATCTTGGCAACTTTTTCCATCTCCATCTTTGTCTCCACGTCATACTTCTTCTGCGTCAACATGAGGGTAAACACGGCGTGACTTCGACTGGACGTTTCGTTCATGTTGGTTGCGGCAACGGTTCTGGCTTTGTTTCCCTCGTCCATCAGGTTCTCGATTTCTTGAAAACTGCTCACAACCAGTTTTGCGAGATCCTCGACGTATGGACCGGTCGAAGGATGTTCTCGGACCTTCAAGTTGCCCTTGGTAGATGGGTTGAGGAGATCGCGCACTCGTTCGTTGTAAATTTCCAGATACGAGACCTCCACGGTGCACTTGGTCACCTTGTCCTGCTGGATGTCGTCTATCCTCCTAAACATATCCTGACAAATCATAGGAATGATACCAACTTCTTTTCCGTAACCCATCATAGAGTATGACTTTCCTGATCCAGTCTGGCCGTAGGCAAAGATACAGTTGTTGTAGCCCTGAAACGCGTTTTCCAAAAGAGGTAGTCCAAGGTCGTCAAAGAGATTGGATTGTCCAGCGTAGTTAGAGTCTGATTTGTTGAATGACCAGTACGACCGATCGAAGGCAAAGGTTTTGGGAGCATTGTCTTTGACACCCTTTCCATCAGGTGTTGTCAGAACTGTTTGGTTGCCTTTCATAGCAATGACTTGCTTTGATCCTCGGTCAATTTCTACTCCCTGTTAGCCAAGCTCCTCGAATAGCCGAACTTGTCGCCGTGTTGACCTACCTCTCCCATTGAAGGGTCGCACTCTCACCACCACCTTGATGTTACCTCCACCTGCGGGCGCCATGATTGCGGATTGGTCCAGGGGGACCTCGGTTGGTCCCCTGCTGAATAGAGTGTCGTCGAAGGCAATGCGAGGGGCTCGACAGCTTCAGATAGCTCCGGTGAAGCTCTCGGTGCTGACAAACGGGTGTTTCGAGAAGGCCTAGTTGCAGTCCCAAGGTGTCACAGCCATCAAGGCTCGCAGCGCATCCTCCCGTCGGCTATTTTTCCCCTCGAGGCGATGTTCGGTCGTGCGTCCCCCCTGGCCCGGGCGTTTGGTCTCGGATTGGTATCCAGGAATGACGACACCGTGTCGCCCTTGGAAGCGCAGCAGCGGTCTGGAGCTCTCGAGGGTCGGAATCGCTCGGTTCTAGGGCAAGGCTCGGGGCGAAGGGACTGGCGAAGTTTGCCAGAGGGTCGTGATGGAGGTCGGCGCAAGCAGAATCTCTCCCGTTGTCTGGCGCAGATGGTTATTGTCAACAAATTTCGCAGGTTGACGCGGTCGCGCTGCACAACTCAACCTGGGTCTCGTGCAGGCCTGGTTTGATTGGCAGTTTATGCTGGTAAGGGGAGGGCCCGGTGTTCACGTGCATGTGACGCCCCCCATCACCCAATCGGGGCCGAGTTTTACTGTGAGAGCTGCCGCAGTTTATGCCAGGTATATTCCAGCATGTGCTTCTGCAGACTGACTCAAGAGATTTTGCTTATTGTTTGGATCCAATAATTCATGCTACATTTCAGCGAGATATGACCTGTTTGGTTTGCGCGTTTCAGGCTCTGTTTTGACATATTTGCCGTGCCGCTGCCATGGCATCTTAGCCCGCTTCACACTCATTAGCGCCCTGCCTCCGTGGATCTCAAATCCCCAACGTTGAGAACTGCTGACATGACTCATCCTATATCAACCGTCCAGGGTAGAATGAGTACCTAAGCATCAATACACTTCAACCTTGATACATCACCTGAGGGGATTCTTCAAATTTTCATCAAAGTTTTAAACTACAATGTGCGCAACAGTTCCAGATGTTGAGTCCACCCCGTCTGTGCTTCGCATCCAAGCTCTGACTTCGGCTTGGGCCTGCGCTTTGATCAGGGCGCTATGGGATGAATAGCTGGACGAATTTCCGATACATTGGGGATTCATGCACACGGTGCTAAAACCGACGGGCTGGGGAGCAATGAGTCTATAGAAATTATATTCTCGTATCTCTCTGTGAAAGAACATCACAAAGTTATCAGGAATGAACCATTCATTCCATGAGTTAAGACGTCGTTCGGACCAAATTTTGCGACATAGAATCCCTGCCGAAATCGAATTGGCTTCAACCAGAAAATATGCTGCACCAAGGCATTCAAGAGTCCAGGTCGTCAATGTAAACTTGATCTGCTGGAACGACATTGAGCAGGACGACGCGCACAAGAAACCATATGGTTGACGGGATGACTTGCATGAACCATGTGCGTCATCTCACAAGTGAGGTTTAAAGATATCAGAGGCGAGACCCATTCATATTTAGCCGCGATCACTTGTTCATCCTTACTAGACATAGCATGAACCGTTGTCCCTGCTGCTCATGGATCGACAACCTGCAGGTCACCTAGAGTGGCAAACAAGTATCACACACACCAGAGCAAGGCGACATATGCATTTCTGTGCTTGCCTAGTCCAATAAAGCCTCATTGGGAATTATCCACCAGGTTTCCGACGCAAGCCACAAAAGTCAATGTTCAATTGTTCATCATAAACCGCCGTGAAGGGTTCCGGGTCTTGGCAGATGGGGGCCCTTGCATCTGCCACCTCACCTCTTGCGGCCGTGTTGGTCCCAAACTGGTCACACATTATCCCGAGCATCGCCAGGACATGATAATCGACGAGCAAAGTCCCTTTCCTTTAGGACACGCGCAATCTTGAGACGACAAAAGTAATGCGGCATCATTGGTAGAGCGCCAATGAATTGGTGTTCGCCACGCTGGCGAGGCGGATGGCGGGAGCCCCTCGCCAATAAATGGCGGCGTCGCTCGCCTCACTTTCACAATAGGCACATCCGGGGTCTCGTATCGCCAGGTTCCTGTCCACAATTGTTCCGGAAATATGGAACGGGCGAGACATATGTGCAGACACGCAGCGCAGCTCACCAAGCTCACCCATGCGGAGTGGCTTTAGGAATACGCCAGTTTGCGGGTAGCGGTGAGCGTGTCACACAGGGGCATATTGGACGGCTGACATACCTCTTTGGCCCCATGGGTTTGTGCACACTGCCATGACATGCAGCCTCTGGGCACATTGTTGAGCGAGGATGCTTGCGCCGGGGCAGTCTACTATGCAAATAAATACCCTCCCCCAGCCTCGTCCGTCTACTCTAGGGACCTCCCAGTTAAGCCAAAACTTCCGGATCGCGTCGCCCAGTGCATCCATGTCACAAGTCCTCAAACATGTCCTCCTCCTCGATGAACAAATACTGGATTCCACATCTGGACATCCACAAGAAAGTCATTACCCAGGAACTGCAATACTACCTGGGGCCTGAAGCCACGGTCCGCCCATACACGCTTGAGGTATCTTGTCTTTGAGCCAGTCCTAAGGTCGTCCCTGCTCATGACTTTCGGCTTAGGGAGAAGATGGATTTCTTATTAGTACCCCAGGCTCTTGTCTGACAGATGTGAGCGCCCTATCCTCTTCGAACTTCATCATCGGTGGGTTAACAACGGTGCGCTCGTTCTCAGGAACAAATCGACGATATATGCCGGAAGTCCAAGGAGCTCTGGGATCGGCAAACAGCAGCGAGGCTCCAACAGAATCCTGAAAGACCTCTAAAGCGGCCGTTGCATCAGCCCGTTATCGTTTCCAGAGGAACCGAGGCACCCAGACGACGAGAACCTTGGCGGCATCACCATGACCGTCGCCGCAACGATGATTGATAGACCACAGTAAATGTGGCAGACATTCGGAAAACTCCATTAAGATTCAGAGCAACCAGCACGCAAACCGCTTATTCCGATTTTGCCTACGCCTTCCTTGAGGGCGAGCCAGAGAAACAACAACTCGACTTCAAGGACCCCGCTAGTCAGCATGTCGTTGGGGTGTGAGGACTGCGGTGAGAAAGACAGATACCAGGATGGTGCATCTGTGGTGGAGAATATGCCGGAGTTGGGCGCTTGACAGCGAGTATAGAAGGCGGGCAAAGGTACCCAATTGACCAAATGTTCTATATGGCATCATATTGGTGGACACTTATCCAGCGACACAATGCCATCTGGCACCGTTTCAGCCCAACCCAAACCATTTGAGTCTGGACACTACCCAATTCGACTCTTCGTGTCATGGCATGCATGCGAGTTCGTCCATCTGCAAGGAGAGGCGGCGGTGGAGTTGATTAGCCCGGGTCCCGGGAGTGTTCGCATTCCAATTGGATTACCGGCTGCAGTTCTTGCAAGAAGTGGTAAGTGTTTCAACCCTTCGGCCCACCCAGCTGCGAGATCCCGACCCAAGGCTATTGATTGGGGCCATGTCAACCTGGCGCTATGATGGTGCGCTCTGCGAGATGCCGGAACCCAAGGCTGCAACCTAACAGGACGACGTTCGGGCTCGTTTCGTGTCGGTATGGCGGGGTTTCGCAGTCTTCAAACCTCATTTTGTCGTTGGCGCTTCATCGACATGCCCGAGTCGCGTGATCCAGACCTATTTGGCGGTCGATTGGGAAGTTGGCTCCAAATTAAGCAGGCTTGCATGCTGATGACCGTTTCGAGGGGGCGCAGGCCGCGGCGTAGCTCATGCACATGCTCATCGGCTAGATTTGGCGGCCTCAAAAGCCTTCTCATATGTCTGAATATCCATCGGGCCAGTCGACCAAAGCATCAGTGCTTGGACCAGGACTTGTGCTGCCTCTTGGTGTGGTGTATCCGGGACGTGAGGTGCTTGCTTGGACGTGATGTAACCTATGACGTTCACATACTCTCCGACACGTGTCTTCTCGGATGTAAGCGACTCCAGGATCAAGTTGACATCCACGAGAACAGTGACATCAGTGCCCCGAGGGTAGACGTGGCCCAGGGAGAGGCAACCTAGCGCGGTTGAGTAGGAAGTGACACTGCATCGAGTCAGTATCTGCCAAGGATGAGGGCGTCATCAGATAGTAGAGGCCAAAGCTATTGGACCAAGTACTAGGGCTGTCATACCACCCTAGAAATCTGACCTTATCTCCAACAGGTTGAGAGGGGAGGTTTGACAACAGATGAAGGCGAGAGGGAAGCGGGCCTCGTGACATTTCTTGGTTGCGACCCTTTCGGGAGGTGAATGGGAGTCTCCCACGGGCCGCGTGCCTTGAGGTAGCCGATATAGCCGATGCAACCTCGGGGCTTCTTGTGTGTGGAAGCACATGAAGATGAGTTGTTTGAGAGAGCGAAGTTCACGCCCAGAGTGCGTCTTCACGCAATTTGTGTGCTCACACAGTGTGGAACCCCACCGTGTGAAGCGGGCAAACGCTATATTGGCTACCCTATATCGAGGTGATTCGAATGCTTTTGCGAACTTTACAGTATCACAAAAGCAGCAGTCATGAGAACTCGTGGTGGGTAGCATTTCAGAATGCTTGGGAAATTAACGGAATCATTATTCCCGCTTTTTGTACTCGGTGCGTCGTAATTTTGTATGGATCACGATGGTCTGTCGGACAAGGAGTCGCAGCGTTCGCAGCTCTTTAGCAACCCAAACTTCTCCGTACATACCGCGAGAATGCATCTAATTAATTAGTACATCCTGTCGTAGAGAGAGGTGGGGCGGTTACTAGTCCCCATATCTCCTGAAAGCCGTGAATAGACACTGACATAAAAAAACGACACTAATTGTGCCTCACCTTATTTATGGAGTGAGCGTTGCCTGGACATGTCGGGATATTTCAACGTCAAAGATTAATGAGACTGTCCATCTTGGGAACACAATTGGCCAAGTACATTCAACGACAAGATAATTTGTCTTAAACATGTCGACTCTATAACAGCTCAGTTCACAGATTCGATTGAGCTACGTGAGAAGCCCGGAAGCCACCACCGCGATAGTGGGCTCATGAGCTTATAAGCACAGCTAAGAACTGAATAATCCTGACGGCGACAGCAAACAAACGAGGATCTAGTAGTGCAACCCCCCCCCACAAAGAATGCATGCCTAAGATTGTTAACTCGCACAGGGTATTCCGCCTGTACGTTGCAACACAGACATGCAAAGAAAGTGGAGTATCATAGTGTGGTGACAACCAATGGCCGCACGTGTCTCCCACCGTCTCCAGAGTCAATTGCGAGACTGAGCCTTTTAGGGGAACCACTATGAACTATCAACGCGCTCAAAGTTTTCGCAACTGCCGCCCTCGCAGTCAACAAGACTCCTTTAACCATGGAATCTAACGCTCCCCCCACGTTTGTGTACAAAATCCTCCCATCGGCACCCCCGGAGCCTTTCCCGAAGGTGAATCCGTTATCAGAGCTTGACCAGAAGGATGGTTTTGTGCATCTGAGCACTGTTACCCAGGTAAACAATGATCATCATGCAATGAGGAATCGCGAGCTAATAAGGTTCTAGGTTCCTGCTACAGCTAGTTTGTTCTTCACCGAGGCGCCGGCTCTCTGGGTAGTAAAGCTGAGATTCGCCGATTTCGCCGAATCTATCAAATGGGAGGGCGGGTTTCCTCATCTCTACGACAATTTTGGAGTGGATGTTGTTGACTCGGTCGAAAAATTTGTGAAACCCGAGGGCCAAACATGGGCTGTCATTATGAAGGCTTCAACATGGCTAGAGTAGAGTGCAGACCGCAGTCACTAGGCTATTCATCTGCCTCAATGCAGCACAAGCGGCTTGTGATCTAGATGCCCAAATCCTTTTCCACCATTCCCTTGCAAATCGGGTGATAGAAGTCTTTGTTCTTGGCGAAAGTGTCCAATGCAAGCTGCCTATCCACCTTGTTCAGCCCGCGGAACAATGGCCGCACAAACTTCATCCTGCCGACTCGCCCAAGCAGATCAGCAGTACCCTCATAGCTGGTCGGGTCCTGAGCCTTAAGAGCAACCTGGTAGTATGCAGACAAGATTTCGACGTTCTTTGATGCGGCAAAGTCATAAGTTTCACCCAGAAGTTGAGATTTCTCTGGGCTCAGTGGCACAGCCTGTTGGACCTCCGCCAAAAAGACGAGCTTCTGGTTAGCTGTGAAGGCCTCAACGTCGTTAGAGTTGGGCACGAAATCCTAGCTCAGTTGTTAGTGCTGTAATCACTAGCTCACTAGAATGAACTTACGGGCTCCTTCCACTTGTTCGCTAGTTCGTAGCACATGTTTGCCAACGTCGTATCGAAATCCGGCTTTGGAGGAAGGCCGGGCGTGTAGAATTTGTCATCCCAATCAATCTCTGACACCTTTTGACGGATGTCGTCGTTTCCGAGGCCGTTGAAAAAGTCGAGGAAAGTCTCCTTGAATTCGAACGAATCCAAAGACTTCTCAGACCACTTAGTAAAGTAGTGGGGAATGAATTTGTCAAAGCTTTCACGCCCAACGACGCGCTCAAGGTAGTAGAGGAAATGAAATCCCTTCTCATATGCCACGGTGCTGTAGACATCCTCGGGATCCAAGCCATCGTGCTTGATGATCAGCTTGGTGTATTCGTGGTCTTTGCCGAACAGTGCCACGGCGTCCTCTTTCGTAGTGGTTAGAATTCATTATTCAGGTCGCGCTGGAATACTTACCAAGAGCCTGCCATCCGATGATGGAGGAGAAGTCGAACTCGGCGGGACCGTGGATCGTGGCTTGGATTCTTCGTTCAAGATACATAGTCCATCCCTCATTCAACCAACTGGGGATGGGTGAGTAGAAAGAATAGGAGTTGCGAGCGTCGATGTCACTTACAAGTGCTCCCAGCTTGCATTCGACACCAGATTTCCGCTCCAACTGTGGCTCAGTTCGTGAGCGATCACATCAACATTCTGACGATCGCCGCTGATAATAGTGGGAGTCGCAAAGGTATAGATGGGGTTCTCCATGCCTGGGTTTGCGATTAGCAAGACCTCCATAAACTAGGGCTGTGAGGAGTAGAACCTGCCTCCGTATGGGAAGCTAGGAGGCAAAACCAGGACATTATAGGCGCCCCATTTGTATGGGAAGACAAGCTTTTCTGCGACCTCCATGAACTTCTCCATGTCTCGTTCAAGCTCCCACTTGCAATCTTCCAGCTCATTAGGGCCGGTAGCTACTACACTACGAGGACCGATGGGAGCAGTAGCAATGTCTCCAGATGCTATGGCAAAGAGATACGAAGGGATTGGCACCTTCTGCTCAAAGTTGTAGAGCTTCTCCACTCCAGGCGTGACATTGTGATCACCGACTGGGACACCACTAGCAACGACTGGCAGGGACGAGGTGAGCTTGAATGTGAAAGTCGACTTGACATCAGGAGTATCCTGGCAAGGGAAGATGGACCGAGCATTGATGGCCTGGCATTGAGAGAACATGTAAGGGTGCTTTTTGTTCGACGTTTGAGCGGGAGTGAGCCACTGCAGAGCAGTGCAGTCGCTGGTTGTCTGGAGATCAATAGCCAGGTTGATAATCTCGCCCTTTGCCGCACCATCGGGGACAGTGATGTGCAGTGGAGCACCGAGAGGAGCAGAATACTCCTTCAATTCCCACTCGGACTTGGCAGAGTTGATGGTAACGGAGGAAATGTCCAGGAACCTCGAGTCGAGGATGATTTCCTTGCTCTCCTTGTCGGTCTGAGACTCGAGCTGCAGCAGCACGGATCCCTTGAGGCACTTGTCTTCGAAGTCGATCTTGAAGTCAGCAATTGTGTGCTTAGTCCGCCAGGCGCCATAATTGGACAGGGTGCTGGGGTCTCGGGTAGCCATGTTGACGGTAGCAAAGCTGCGTTTTAGATTGTTCGTGATGGTGATTTGTGAGGTTCGAATGGAGAATGGCCTCTTGAAGAATGAGAGCCACGACGACATGAGTGAGATCCCCTCCTTCCTATGACGGTGGACTCTTTCACAAACAGTACAGCTGTACAAACGCAAGCTCACGTCATGAGATCCGCTAAGTCGGATGCGATTGGTACCTAGCCAGTCTTGGATCTTTGTACATCACGTGAGGCAGTGTTTCACCGCGCGTATCAACACTGTGATCCACCTTCATAAATCATGGCACCTTCCCAAAGTTCTCTAATCGAGCGCAACAATGTGATGAGTACTAATCACGTACGATGAGTATGATGAGTCTGAGGGTATCACGATGTCTCTCACCCGGCTGGCATCGACACTAACACCGACCGGACGGAGGGACTTTTTCCATATCCACAAGAGAAACTTATCAGTCGTTTATGACAACCTTGCGGTGCTCACCGGCTATCAAATCTTGACGTTGGTGGCTTGGTTTGTTAATTACGCCACAGCTCTGGTGGCCTAGCCCCTTGACGGTTTACTAGACAGGGAGTAGATCTCACGACTCCTAAGAAAAGAATGGGGGCGTCATCGCATCTGCCAAAAAGAGATTTTTTGTTTCCCTTGAACCTACTACGTAGGTGTGCCGACTCATCACTGAGCTCCGTCCGCGTCCCAAAGAATACTGCAATCTCGCCTTAGCCCCTGTGTATTGTTTCCTGAACCTTGAGGCGAGAGATCTCATGTCGGCGATAAACATTATAACGGTGACGGTTATGTCAACGCTTGAGGACGGTTCTCCGCCGGGGCCGAAGTATCCGCAGCCGCATGGGCGTCGGCCTGTGCTGACCCGCAATGGACCTGGCACCTTGTCATAGCAGTTTGCAGGGCTTTTCTTATTCGACCTGAGATGCCATTTCCTTCATCATCATCTGGCCAAGTTTTTGCCTCATCGAGGCTCTAGACTGAGCGCAATGACACCTTCAGGGTTCTGAGACTGCGCAACCCTAGTCGTGTGCGGGAAAGTCCTGCACAGTTGGTGTCTAGGTAAGCACCAGGGTCATGATGACAAGTGCATCTGTGAATAAAAAAATCTGTGCCGCATGAAACCTGAGTGTTGCATCTTTTCCCCTAATTATACCTGGGTTCCGTCCACATACATCCGTGGTACCTATACAATAAATGCAGGTCGATCGAGTGGATACTGTGAGCACATGGATTCACACGGGCCATTAAAAGGTGCCCAGTTAGTTGCGTTACCGGTGTTGCACAGCAGAGAGAGAGTGCTTGCAGAATCGTTTCTGCATGCAATTCCTGCACGCACATCAACAAACGGAGTCGACTCCTGCACATAATACGTACTCCAGTGCCTGATTCATTGCCCACGAAACGCTGTTTATACCCCGCAGGCTGTCAGTTGGCTCTCCAGGCTGCGCCTCATCAGAATAACGGCAATCTTCCCAGGTGGCTGGTTTGGGGACAGGGGACCGTTCCCCTTTTCGAATTTGGATAAACATAGAAAAAGCATGGCGATGGAGACCGGGTGGCAAACAACGGGGTTGCTCCGTACTGTGCAGTACTCCATACCAGTCTTCAGGTGCCGGTGCACGAGATGCTACAGAGGATGGTGAGGCAACATCACCCCACGAAACTGAAGCGAGCAGACGCCGCTCGACGGTGGCGACGGTGTGAGTGCGCGGTGGAGATCCCGGCCGTTGGGCTAACGCAGGGGCCGCTAAAAGTCGAAGGCGGCCTGGACTCTGTGAGGACCCCCTGGGCTTCCCAGATGCGAGTGATATACGACATGGTATTATAGCCTTGGAAAATCGGACCCTGGTGCAGTCTCGGCCGGGTGACGGTTCCAGACCCGGACATGTGTGCTACGTAGAGAGACAACAAGCGGGGTTAAGGGAGAAACAGAGGCTAAGCATGGTTGGCGACTTGTCGAGATGATTGACGATGCACCGAATCAGTCCTTTGAGAGCTGCATGTGACATTGATAGGAGTGTGAAGTCGTCAAGGTCGCCTTGCATCGAGGTAACTATGGCACACCCAAACAGACGCGCCTGCCTTCACCGCCGCCGGCGCACACACTCTTTGCGACATGTTGCTGTCCTGAATAGGCGATCATCACTCAACTGGGAAAATATCCCAAGGGTCGAGACTCTAAACCGGTCACAAGGCTTGCCGGCGAGCTCTTTGTATTGATATTCGATGCGACGTCAAGGGTGGGGGTCTTGGCTCCTTAGACGAAGTGTCAAGAGCGGTATATCAAGCACAACTAAGAGTGATAACCTGGCTCTATAGGGAAGGCAGCCATCAAGATGCTGCACTCGGTAGTTGACCCTTGGTTTTATGACGAAATTTCGTACATGCCCGCATGCGAGATCAATTCCGGGTTGCAGTGCAGACTGCAGCACTAATTTTGTTATCGTCAAACGTTGAGTGACTGAGACTTGTTTCGTTTCCGGAAACGTAACAGGTAAGCAAGTCTCCTCGGCTTCTCCGTTTCAACATGTCAACAGGTCAGGATCTCCATCAAATAGCCGTCTTTGTTCGAAATTCTCCGCCGTGCAGTCTTTTCCATCCCGTCGCCTTGGAACCCACGAGGCAGTCGGTTCCGGGAGCGCGGTCGAGCTCGTGCAGCGCCGTTGTTTGAGGGTTGCTGTTGGCGCCTTCGCTTCGGAACTTGTGTGGGGAGGCAACTCTAGCTTCACTCTCTTCGCTAAGAGAAGTTGTCTCATGAAAAGCCACCTCGCGTAGGATGTGATAATTTGAAGAACAGAACCAATGCGACGTCCGGTGAATCAACTGCGTCATGTCACTTGCACCCGAAGCTTTCACGTCACGGGACATGGCAGATTATATCACTCAAGTTAACATATGGTGAGACCGGGTCCGATCCGAATGCTGGGGTCGCATCGAGTCTTGGGCAATCGAAATCTCTCTGTGTAGCATTGCAATTGCTGACGATGACATGGTGGCATTGAGAATCTATGACGATTCGGCAATGGTCCGGCCACTGGGGAACGGGATCAAGGTGTCCATTCCCAGCCTCTTCTGAGACCTTTCTCCCCGTCAGCCCCAACGTGGGTGATCATGGCGAACCGCATTTCTGTGTGTGACAGCTCTGATCAGAAACACCGGCGTCTTGGAGGGAGAGCGCCGGGGCAGGTGAGAGATGAGACGTGATGGACAGGGGTTGTTGTTGTGTGTCTTCCCTTGTGCGCGTATCCTGGACCGGCTCCATGATCCGGACGACACGACCGAGGAGCAGGGGACCCCGTCAATAAAACACTAAGATATCGCTTGAAAGGTAAGGTTATCGGGGTCTGGACTAGGGAGAAAGCCCTTTTCGGCCTTGGAAATCAGAGTCGAGGTGGTGAAAAGGCGCTCCGCGCCGAAGCAGCGCACGTCCACGACAAGGGGCTGATATTGGCCTCAGAGAGGACACAGTGCAGCGCCTGAAGCAGCACGAGACAAGAGGATTCGGAGATATGCAACAACGTCGGAGCTGCAGAAACGGACATGTATTCACATCTGGCTGGGCAAGGTCTAAGATGCATTCACTTTAGGAAACGTGCCGCACAACTTCGGGTCCTCTTGCGCTGGCGTCGGGTGTATGGACATATTGAGCAAGGCTTGTTACCAAACAGTCAGAACAGACTTCGATGGGTAGCCGGTCAATTGACGACCCAATCGCAAAGGCAGACTAGGGCACCAGCTGAACGGGCCCGTTCATTCAGCGATGGAGTTGGTTCCGCGATGCTGCCCGTGCCAAGTTAGTGATGCCAACGCCATGGAATCTCAGCAGCAGGGAATTGGAAAAAAAAAACAGGGAGGGGAAAAGAAACAATGAGACCCATGACGTTGTCTAGTGTCTTGTGGCAACGTGGGACAAAAAGTAAGGGATCTAAAGTTCCAAACCGTTACTGCGTCAATTTTGCCACGCTTTCCTTGCATGCTTGAATCCTCCGATGTTAGATCATCAGAACAGCATAACGGGAGTGTGTCGATCTCGTTGCTCGCTAAGGGTCACTAGGTTGGGCCGCAAATGCGAACGTCTGGCCCGATCTCAAAGTTAGTTTGTTGATTGCCTATTGTTGTAAAGCTGAGTGGTCAGAATGCTCTTCTTGTTTGCCACACAGGATATTCATGGCTAGCGTTGCGTTGCATTGAACCTGTTGCACGTACGTGGTATTCGTACTAACAAGAATGCAACTTGGACATACGTTGGTTGCTTGCTATGTTCCAGGTGGCGACTCAGGCGAGCAAGGCGATTCAGTAACCCAAACTGGACGCCCCGAGGCCAAAATACAGTCCTAGGATGCGTGCCTGCGGCGGAGAATAGGCAAGCACCTAAGTTATCAAGGTAGTAGTCAACGTGCTGCGACATGAGTGTGACCGACGTTATGCTGGGCAACGATGAAGACACCCCGCATCTCGCTGGCGCAGGGTAGCATGCGACGTGCGACTCGTGATGCTGCAAGTGCTTTGGCAGCGCCGCACAGATAGCTGGTGAGATGGGCGAATCAGCCAGTTCGGATGGCCTCTGGGCATCTCGGAGTTTAAATCGGGATGCAACCTGAAGGAGGGCGAGATTCGGAGCGAAGCAACCCAATGGAACACACGGACAAGACCGTCTCTCCTCTTGCCTGCCACCCATACACCCATATCCACGATGTATCCCCATGAAACACCTGGACTCGGCAATGATCCGCCCTGGCTGCATGCGCGAGTCACAGCAAGTGAGTGCTACTGTACACTGCCCTGTGACTGCGACGTAGTAAGCCAGACAACACACGGACAGCTTTTGTGCACCAAAAAGTGCGGAGTGGGGGAACGAGCTCGAGAGGTCTTAGTCCTTGATGAGGCTTGGTGTAGGTGCCTCTCTCCTGGCCTGAGGCACTAAGCTCTTCATGCCTTCAACACCACGAAACACTGGGGTCAGATTACATACTGCACTGTATACAGGCGCGTGCATGGAATATGCGAAACAGCATTTCCAGTCATTGCCCAGCATTGTCCCTGAATTTCCCAGGCATCGCACAGGCATTGGATCTCTTTGATGAGTTCACGGTGGCTACGGCTTGCATCACGGACCACGACTACAGTGCTATTTCAGCTGTTCTCAAAACCACCAACCAATCTCTCCAACGTATCTACGCAACGCAGGCCGACGACGGGATAACGTAGACAGGTCTGCGAGCACGGTGTCTTTGTTCCCAAGAACGACCCTGCCAAGCTAGTCCGGTCTATCTCGCAAAGCGGCCAGGAGTCCGTGATGCTCGGGGTGTCGTGGTAGACCGGGTCCTTACCCTAGCGTTGAGCGGGGCCGGGGACCACAAGGAAAACGGTCACAACGGCTGCAGTGGCCCATCCACCAGGTACGTACAAGCAAGGTTGGGCTGTTGGCCAGACCCGGACGGCCGTGTACTGTACTACGTCGTTGGACAGGGCATGGGCGAGGGAAGACGGGCCTGGGTTGAAGGCCATGGCAATGATCCAGCGACCAGCAACTGGCGAGCGGTGGGTGGCAAACCTCCTGGCCTTCTTCCCTCCCCCTCACCTACTGCCCGACAGGCTACCCCCCTCCTCCCCTGTCTCCCGACAGGCCCTCAAAGCCCCGACGTGCTGATGCTCTCGGGTCTATCCCCATTCTGCCCATCGCCCCCGATCCTAGCTCACGGCTTGGGGTGGTGTGGCGGCCTGTGACCCGTGTCAGCAACCAGCACCGCCCTCCATCACCTCCCGTGCCTTGTCTCAGGCCGTCCATGTCAAAGCTTCTCGATGCTTTTGGGACTGGGGTCCCCCCACTCAAGTGAGCCCCGGGGTCCTAGTCCTGAGCAAGGGGCGTCAGATTGGCAGGGTCAGGGGTCCCGTGGCTAACAAACGAGCAGCCTGGTCGACACCGTCTCCCGGTTGCGCGCACCCAGCAGATATAAGCGAAGGACTCCGGCTGGAGGGTTGCGAGCTTGGCATATAGTCCAGCATCAGAAGTTTCATCCTGCGTCCATTGATATATAGCTTCAGCTCCAAATTTCGATGTTGCATCTCTAGTCCTGCGAGCCTACTCGACTCGAAACGTGCCAATTCAACGGTCCCATTCATCCCGACATCAACGGCACTGTCATCCCGAACTAGCCCCTCTATATCTGAGACTCACCCACCTCTGACACCCTCACTCCGCCTCCTGGCTACCCGACCAAACGCCATTGTTTCGACTCAATGGCTCACATTGCCAAGTGCATTGTCGATGTCGACACGAACCATATATCAAAGCTGGCCTCCCACCACATCAATGAAATGGTATGAAACCCAACCCCCCAAATTCGCAAGACACTTCAGCCACTTTGTTTGAATCTATTGCTCACCACTCCCATCATTCTTAGAAATCATCCTCACCCCATCCATCGGAAAAGCCATTCACCTGGAGGATGCAGCAACCGGAGCCACCACGGAAGTATCAGCTCTTCCCCAAGGAGCGGAAACTCCCCGTCCTCAATGCCAACAAAGCCCCGGATATCGAAAAGCCACTGCCTGTCCCTGGAGGCCAAGCCAATGACAAGACCGAAAAGCAACAGTCAACAGGGAGCAGTTTGAAGAAGAGGCTCAACCAGCACAGTATTGTCCGGCGACGGAAAGTCAGCGTCCCTGAGCTGGGGCCAATGACTACTGTCCAGGAGGTCTCAATGGACTCGCGTATGTTGATCTGCAGAGCTCTTGGCTTGAATGAACACAAGCTAATTAAACCTGTAGCTACAATTCCAGGACGCCCACCGCTTCATGAGCGGTCAATCAGTGCTCCAGGCCACACCTCAAGAAAGCACCACCTGGCAGACACCTTTCTTTCTCTCGAGAGTGATGATGACGCTCCTGAGATCCTCTCTCCCGTTGCAGAGTCACTCCACTCCAAGACTTCCGGCCCTCTATCACCAAAGCAGCTTGCACCCCTTGTGATCCCACAGTCGGAATTCACAGCCTCTAGACTCAGAAGACAGCAATCACTCAACCACTTTCCCTGGCGAGGCGACACTCTCAGACAGGGTCGCATGGAGGACTCGCCACGAAGCCGCACCCCTCTGACCACGCCAAGCTCATCCCTGCCGGATCTGACGTCCCCAAAGTCGGCCTCAACCACTGCTCCGTCTACTGCCACCATTGCCACACCTGTATCCGCATCGATCTTGGAGTCTCGGACCTGTTCACCGAAACCTTGGGACGGCCGCTGCACACCTCCCACTCACAATGAATTGCCTGGACCGGCACCAGGCCACCGGAGGGGAGGATCGGAGTCGTCTGGAATCATGGACCGGGGACGGCCAAGGAAGAGGTCTGATCTTCGCACCAACAACGGCCCCATCATCCAAAGGACGGAACCGAAGAGAAGTCAAAGCACGGTGGAACAAACCTCGCGCACTGCATTTGAGAGGCTCCCACAAGGAGTCCCTCTTCCTGATGCGGTCGATAGACTGGAGCCCAGTGAGCTTGTCATGCTCCAGAAACAAGCAGTTGCCCAGGCCGAGGGATTCGAGATCCTCAAGCCAGCGGATTTCGAACTGCTCTCCAGGGTTAGTTCAACATCCGCATTGAAACAAAGAAAACAAGACTAACAATTGGACAGGAACTTCGCCACCTTGATGAGAGGACAGAGTATCTCCGCCGGACTTACAACTCGCTCCGCATTGGACGGCGCAATCTCCACTCGCGCATCTGCCAGTACCTGCGCTCCCCACGCGTGGTCAAGTTTAGCCACGAGTCTATGCTTCGTCAGGAGGAGGCTCTTGCTGAACTCGACGCCTCCATTGATGATTGGGTCAACAAGCTTGACCAGGCTGAGAACCGGAGGATGCTCATCCGCCAGAAATTGCTCGAGCACGTTGCGGCAGCAGCTGCACTTCCCATTGCTGGGCCACCTGCTTCCCCTCAATCCTCGCAGCAGACGATTAGCATGTCCCCTCCTATAGGCATCGAGAACATCTCCACGCCTCCCAGGAGCCCTTCTAAGCAGTCCTTTACTCCCAGTCGCGCGCAGAGCAAGTCTCCCTCACCACAGCGATCTGGAAAATTTGTGCCCAGCACTATCCTTGAGCAGCCCCTTGTCGAAGAGGCAGCCTCCATGGATCCCGAAGAGCGGGTGATGAGTGGCTCCAGCTTCAAGCGCGAAGACGTTGAGAGCATCCGCGTCTACGCTGGAGACGATGTCTACGCCTTGCTGGCAGATGTCGAAAACGAGATTAGCAAGATGAGCACCAATGGTGCTGAGTTGCCCACGCCCGATCCCAACACGCTGCTTCCTGAGAATCACCGCATTGCACTCCACCGACAAAGAAGCCACGAGATGCTCAACGGCATCTCTGCCATTTCGCCGGGCTCTACGTCGGAATCTAGCGGTGTTAAATCTCCCTCACCTTTGGTGACGACGCCACCGAAGAAGGATGTCATGGTTGAGGATGACATCCCTATGCTCTCCAACACCGTCTACAAGCCGTGAACTCGGTTTCACGCAATTTACTGCGATTATCGTTTATTCTTTGTTTTTTTTTGGATCTTGTCTGCTGTCATTTTGCACGACTTACGGCCGACCTACAACAACAGTCATTCGATACCCGACCGACATTCCTTTTTCAGCGAGCATATTTTAATTTGCAATATTTTGCAGCGTTGTTATTCCCTTCCTTTCCACTCCTGTACTGTGTTACAATCACACGACTATAACGGCTGTCAAAGCGTTTTACTATCATCATGGCTCCCTCACCTTTCTTTCCTTCTCTATCTACATGGCTACCGCCAAAGCCTCGTCAGGCAACGTTAACGGTCTATATCTTCCATATTACTCCAGGGCATGGAACCTAATTCTTTCTTTTTCTATGTATGATTTCACTTGAATAGCATTTTTTCTTTGTCTCTCAATCTTCACACACTTTTGTAACACATCACGTTGTTTGCTTTGGGCATGGGTTTGGGCATGGGCTGGAACCGGTTGGGAGGCGAGACGGGAGAATCTCGAAAGGATAGGGCAGTGAGTGCGCTAATATGCATCTGGTTTGCACCCTTCCCTTGAGTAGAGGGGAGAAAAAAATTCACACAATTCAAATCAAACTTAAAACCAGTGTTTCCAGATGTGCCAAAAAGCGAAGAACGGAAACAAAGCAGCCAGGGTTGTGAACATGTCGTCTTTGGTGTGTACCCCTGAGACTTGACCCAGTGTGCTTCATTGCTAGGTGCTGATGCCGAACGAACAGGGCTCATAAACGAGTGATCCATGGTTTGCCCCTTTGTGGTTCTCTATTGTTGGTATCCATACTTGGCTGCCTATCTATCGTGTTCGGTCCGAAGCCGTTGGCAAACAACCAGGCATGGTCGGTCTGGGATACGGACCCTCCTCCCTGCCTTTCTTGACTGTCGAGAACTGCCCACGGCTGTTGCGTCCCACTGAATGAAAACATGCTGCAGGGGGCTCCGTCCAGAGTGACATTCCCAAAGTGATGTCACTCTTTTTTCTTTTCTTTCTTTGGCCTGCCGCCGGATATGGGGGGCATGGATGTTTGCTGGTTGGTGTCCACATTTGGTGTGTCCTGTACGTATAGATGGGCTTGCCCCTGAGTTACAAGGGCAATCCCGGAAGAGAAAGCCTTGGGTGACAGGGGTTGGAGCCAGTTGCCCACATCTCTAATCCGTAAATCTTTTTTTTCCTTTTCATTGCTGCACGAGTGAACTCTGTGGTGGGAAATGCGGTTTCAGTTGTGAGAAAGGACGGTATTGTCTAGTCACTGTAGTATGCATATGCGAGATGGTCATGTGGCGAGGTTGCTCACCGAATAGTCGAGACTCAACCACCCCCGCGACTTTGCCCTCGCCTTATGGCCTTGTTCCTGTCAAGATGCTCCCACGTTGTGTGTGCTAAAGTAATTGCGCAACCTGCATCCTCGCTGTTGATCCGCTCAGACTCGAGATGGAAATCGAGACGGGGGGGGCTGGCGCGACCTCGTTCTCATGAGCCACTCGACCGGCCTGTCCTTTTCTTTGATCCGTCCGTCGTGTAAGAACCCAGGAAAGAAGAAGCATCTCTCCCCATGTCGCTCACGTCAACCACGGACGGCCTCAATTAGCGTCGTCCCAACCCGGGGCGGACGGTTTTTGCAGCGGCCAAGACGCTGCACGGCGCACCGAGCGCGCATTCGTCTCCATCTTGTCTCCATCGTATGACACGCTGCCATTGCATCGCATTCCACATCTTCAGGGGATGCATGCCACCTTTAGGGGAGGCACATCGCGTTCAGGGGATGGATATACCACTTCCAGGGGACGCATATACCACCTGCAGGGGACTCATGCATCTTCGCTACGTAGTAGACGTCTTCCACCTCCCCCTCCCTCCCCCCGGCCGGATGCCACAGCCCGTTCCTCGTGGCGCCCCCGCAGACCCGACCACCGACCATCCTCGTCACGGCCATCGCGGAGATTTGAGGACCGCTACAGGAGGAAGGACGGCGTTGCCAGCTAGCAGCGTAAAGAACCACCGGCGTAAACAAGCAAGCGGGCGTCCTATCCAGGGGAGGCAAGGCAGAAGAAGCAGAAGAAGAACAAGAAGAACAAGACGATGCTGGGGATAGAGTCAGGGACCAGCCACCCCCATGCTGTCAGTCAAACCTTTCCGTTCCCTTTTTTGTTCTCCCGCATGCCTATTCATCGTCGTCCTTCAAGGCTGATAGAGAGATGCACAGGGTTCCCCTTGGTAACCACCCCTTGGGAGCTGACGTATGCTTCACCGGACGGACAAACTCACCTCTTCAAGATTCCGCCTGCAGCATCGGGTCAGGACGATACGGTGACGGGCGTTGGCGGCTTAGAGAATCCCCTTGCTGGTTTCTTTTAGCTCAGGTGTAAAGAAATCGTCCAACGCTATTTAAAAGTAAGACGACAACGGCAGTCGGCGGTGGATTCTCTTCAATGTTGTGTACGTAGTAAAGTCCTATCAGTATTAATAATTCGTTGAGGTCGTCTGGGCCTGGCCGGCGACTATTTGTTGTACATGGTGATGATAATGAGCCCAATTGCTCCGCCGGGCTCCGCTGGCCGTGTCTCCCGAGCTCGCCGTCTCTGGGATTCCCACAAGTTCAAACTGTACACGCTCCTGCACCAAACACCTGGTTCATGTTTCCCCATTACATTTGCCCATCAATGCGTCACGATCCTGACCATCTGCAAGATCAGTCCAAAAATCAGTCCTCTCGCTACCTCCTCATTCTGCAGACAGTCAAATACCCTCCCAAGCGCCTCGCCCGTCGCCGCCTGTCCCATGACGCCCTTCAGCGCCGCCGGTACGCCGCTCTGGATGAGTAGATGTCGCGCCTTGATCCGCAGCTTCTCCTTCTCTTCTGCCGTCGCCTCGGTGGGCCAGCCTGCGAGTTCCTGCTCCGTTGGCATCATGTTCTCCCGCAGTTTGCGGAAATGACCCGCGATACCCGCGTCAGACGTGTTGGCGTCAATGACCGAGTTCTGTATCAGGGACTGCACCGTCAGCAAAGAAGGATTGCCTGGCCGCAGCAGGAATGACTTCGCGGCCGTGAGAAGCGTGCGCCGGATGTTCCAGGCAGACCCCAAGGTGTACATCTCGTTGATGACGGCGAATCCCAGCTCCACCGCCACCCTCGTCTCGGCCTCGGAGAGTTGAGCATACTGGCGCCCGGGTTTCAGCGGTCCTTTCTTGCCTCCCGTCACAGACGGAGGAGGCGTTGGGACTTGAGGAGACCCAGCCCGCCCCTGCTTTTGCGTAGTATTGTTCTCGCCCTCACCCATCTTGCTTTGCATGTCGCCCCCGCTTGTTGGTGATCCATAGTCATCTGTCATCTGATCTGGCGGAGGGGGCAGCTTCATGAACTCGAGACTGGCCGACGAGGGAGATCGCAACTGGGCCAGACTCGGCGCACGGCTGTGCTCCCGGCTCGGTCGAGCACTCGCGGGTGCCGAGCTTGAATCGTTGCGATCCGATCGACCGAGCTTAGCGTCCGCATCCGAGTCGTACTGCGACTGGTAACTCGGCCGGCGCTCCATGGGCGGCATCTTGCTGGGCTGTATAGAGATGACAGATGATCGCTGGCTGTCTAGACTATCTCTCGTCGACCGCACGGGAGATTTCATGCTGTTGTCCATCCGAGGAGGGGTCGAAAGGGAGAGTCTGCTATTCGAGTTCAATGTCAGGTCGACGGATTGGTTTGTCGATCTCCTGTTAAGTCCAGCGATGTTGCCAAACACTCCCGTGACACCCCCCACCAGAGACTTGCCACCTTCCATGGCTCCCTTGGGTGCCGTTGTAAGAACATCTAGCATATTCTTGCCGACCGTCTCCCAGCCGAATCCCGACTTGGAGTCCCCATGAGTGTGTCCTTGCGATTTCTCCAGGAACCGTCTCATTCCCTCGCTCTCAGCGAGACTCTTGTACCAGCAAGCATCCCGCAGGTACCTCTCAAGTTCCCCTCGGAGTGACTCCCGAGTGTGGACTTTCCAATTTGGCAAATCCTTGTGAAGTTCTGTAAATGCTGTTGCGCCAGAGATGTTTGCGATCCGCCTCAAAATCTCATGCAGGGTTTCAAAGTCTGAGTATCTCCGCACAATCATCCAACCCGAGTACCCTGCGACTGAGGGCTCAACTTGAACCCAGTAATCCCAGTTGGGCTTGGTTCGGATACGGCCTTGTTCCCCGGGTGCGTCATCGTGTACAGTAAGACCGGCGTTGTGAAGCGTAAAGACCTTTTTCGGCGCATCCTCTTCCTCTTCCTCGCCTTGGCCTTGAGGCACAATTTGATCGAAACTTGTAAATCGAGCACCTTCGGAACCACCCGGTGATGAGTTGGGGCTTGATGTGTCCATTGGTGATTTGGGTGTGACGGGAGTAGGAGCCGTGTCGCTTATTGTAGAGAAACCATCCGTCGACGTGACTGAAAACAGTGACTTGTGGCCGTTGAGTACTGGTGCGGGAGACGCCTCGCCGGTGCTGAAGCGCTTTTGCTTGTTTTCACTGTCGCTCGAGGTTCTGGCAGGCCCCTGAGACGCATCACTGGCCGTTGACTCTCGCTTGCGAAGAGCCTCCTCCTTGGCAATCATTTCATTCATCCGCTTCATCTCCTCCATGGCCTCTTCCATCTCTTCATCTGCCTTGCTGAGCTTCTTCTTGTGACCAGCCGTTTCCCTTCGACGGCCCCTCTCATTTTCCAATGAACTCCGGCCAGGCTTAGCAATGCCGATGTTGCCGACGTTTCCATCCAAATCTGCACACACGCTTTGTGTTGCTATCACTGTCTCGGGTCCAGTTTGCATGCCGACGTCAATGGCGTGATTGAGATTCGGCTCTCCAGCCTCAAGGAGATAGACGATCCAGCCATTGATCCACTCGGGTTTACTGCATGTTTGCAAAGTCTTCTCAAGCACCGAGTTTGCCAGAATTTCCCTGAGGAAAACCCGGAGGGGGTCGCAATTGTATGCATTGCGGTCCAAAAACACAAGCAAGTCTTCCGCAACCATTTTGAATTTTGCCGCCTGCTGTCGCTGGTTCAAGAGGTTGGCTAGATGGCATTCCGGATTCTCAGCAAGGTATTGATGCACAGTTTCGGCTGCGGTCATGCGGCTATCCGGAGGGAGGTCGGCAAAAGCTGAAGCGAGCTCCGACATGAAAACAATGACAATCGAGGATGAGTTGGTAAGGAGGTCGAGGAACGCATCAGCTGGTCGCTTTCGGCTCATGTGGTTGGAGATGGCGAGGAGATAGGAGGTGAGAGTCCGTCGGCAGGCGAGAGGGAAGGCATGGTCTGAAGGGATGATAGGGCTGTACCACCACTTTACGTAGTCTCTAACGACCGCATCAACGAGTCCTCCCAGTGCCTCGCGAGTGTCTGGGCGGAAATCGTCCAGACCCCTGATGGCAGAATCCTCATCATCGCTGCTGTCGTCAGCTTCCGCCTTACCCTTGTTGATGGTAGATTCCTGCAAAACCCGTTCCAAAATATCGATGCCTCGTTCGCCCCGGATAGCTTTGGATACTTCTGGGTTTCGCTGTTCCCATGATATGAACCCTACGACTCCACCGAATGCGCCGATAAGAACCAGTCCCAAGCGGCCGAGGGTGATGTATGTGACAGCAGCGAAGCCGACTGCAACACCAGCCAGCGAGCCGGATGTTGCGGTTGCGAGGAAGTGAAGAATCTTTGCAGTTGGTGTTTCTTCTGCTGCCGTGGCAATATTCGTTGTCGTTGTCGTCGTGGTAGGGGTTGAGGCAGTCGCGTGTGTCGTTACGAGAGTTGAAGGGGTCTGAGGTTGGCCTCCAACCAGTCCATTCTTAACCGGCTGCTCCTCGCTGGCTGCCGTTGGAGGAGACGGCGAGCGAGTGCGCTCTAAGTTGCCCACCTTGCGCGAGTCGGCGACAACGGCTCTTGGCGAGAGCGCATCCTGATCGGCAGCTGAATTCATCGAGGGCGGGAAGCTTTCGAGGCGCTTAGCGCAAAATCGTGGGAGCTTCCCTCGGAGGAACAATGATGGGAGGGACCGTGGTAAGAAGGTCGCAGAGAGCTATCCGCATCACTTTGCGGTGGACAGGTTTTTCAGAAAGGGAAAAATACTCGTAATGTCAGAGATTCGGGGGAGAGTTGCTCGGACCGTGGCAGATGGAACACTGGTCGTCTAGACGTGTAATGAGTAAGAGGATTGGTTTCAAATTACTTGGATGGACTGGATCGGATTGGATTGCTGGTGTCTCTGTCAATAAAAATCCGTGGCCCCCCAACACATCTAAAGTGGCTTTCAGGGGGGCCTAGAACACCACAGTGGGTTGTTAGGGCGCTCGACCAGTGAGCGGGCGCTGTCCGTGTCACCGATAGTGGCTGTAATTGGCACTAAAAACGGAAGCCGAGGAGCCAAGCATTTTCCCCCTTGCCAATTGACACGCCAGCCCACGTCAAGCCCGCCAGAGCCGCCCTGTCCCGATCTCTCCACCAAGACAAACACGAAACAGGCAGCTATTTTTACTGCATATTGTTGCTTCATTCCTGGTCGATAAATCGTACTGTTCTCTCAGGTAGCTTCTTGCGTGTCCTTGAAAAAGAACCACCTCCGGCCGCAACTGAACCTGCTTTATGGAGGGCGCCCAACAAATTGCGCTGCTTAAGCGAGCAGAGCAAGATTGCATAAGCTTCGTATAAACAAGGGATGCAGTCCGAAATTCGGAATACGCCGTGCCCCAGCGAGCGATCCCACTGTCGGTTTAGATGAGATTCCCCACCGCCCACTGTAATGTAAATCACGTGTGTTGGCGTTTAGATGGAGCGAGTCTCACTTGCGGGCTACACGCGTTCCTGAGCACCGACTCCAGCCCTCTCCCTTGCGTCGATCTATCGCCTCATATCTGCCCAAGACATTCCATCCTACCTTCAGCCAGAGGTCGCGTGACAATACGCGAGTCGATTTTCCGCAGCCGTAGACATCTCACGCGACGCGACACCAGCAACATGTCCAAGTATTCCAAGAAGCGCAGTGCCAGCATGGTGGATGACTTGGATGCGAACGAGCCCGACATTGCGCCAAAGCCAGCCAAGAAAGCCAAGGGCTCCGCTGCAGGCGACAGTTCGCATGGAAAGGACGATGATGGGAATCCCTTCTGGGAGGTACGCGCATTGATGAGCTGGGTTGCGAGGCGGCCGAGTACTGATTGATATCTCAGTTGTCAAATAAGCGTCGAGTAGGTGTCTCACAGTTCAAGAAGTTGACGCTCATCAATATTCGAGAATTCTACGAGAAGGACGGCAAGACGCTGCCGGGAAAGAAGGTATCCCAACCAGGCTTCAGGGAGGCCTTGAAACGATTGCTAACTATGTTGGCCAGGGCATCTCCCTCTCCGTCGAACAGTACACGGCCCTGCTCAAGGCAGTGCCGGCCATCAACGCCGCATTACGCGATCTTGGCAATACCATTGACGAAGCCGACGAACCAGTGTCGACCGCTCTTATCCCAACATCGAAGCCTAAGAAGGATAGGTCAAAATCCTCTAAAGCCAACATCGAAGAAACCAGTGACGAGGAAGAAGAGTAAGAATGCGGTCGTGACCGTTTGTACAGTATCGGCTCGGAAGGCGAACAGGTATGGAGCATTGGAGTTGAAGGAATCTGCTTGAACTTGATTTTATACGCCCGGTATCACGAGTTGACTGATATGAGAGCCATTTGCTACAACTAGTACCGAGGTAGCTTGAAATTCATGGGCACCAACCCATCATGATGTCTCAGAGCACTGTGCGAAACTCTGCAAACGCCGGGCAAGGCTTGGGCATGCTTTCGCTACTACGCATGGCATAACTCAGCTGCTACTCAAAGAGCACCACCCTGTCCCCCAACAGAAATCTGACTTCTCCGTAGATATCAAGAGGCCAGTTCGATGATTGTTTAATTTGCATGTTTGACGGCGTGATGAGAGCCTGCGACGAGAGTCTGCGCGATGTGGGATCACCATGCGAGGGATGAATCCCCCACACGGCGATGCCTTCTGGCGTCAATCAGCGATCGCATTTATGTAGAGGGACGAGCGTGAACCGGTTTGATAAAGTTAGTATTTCATCAGTCACTTTATCACTGATCGTTCTCATCGAGGCTATGTCGCTTCTAAATTTCATCTCTTTCTCATTGAGGTTGCCCAAACTTCATGACGCCCCACATCGTATTGACCTGAGCATCATGAACTTAGGCTAGCAACTTGCTGTTTAGTCACGGCTGCAGGGGGGGGGGGGGGGGGGGGCAAATCTCAGAGGGACGTTGTCGTCAGCCACCATGACTGGTCTGTGAGACAGGCAGATCAAAATTGAGAAAAATGCAGACACTCCACACAGTGCAGAGATCGAATGGATATGAGAATTGGTAATGTTATGAAATGTATAGTTCAGACATTTGTTACGCCCTCATAGCATCCATATCTTAGGTGGTCATCTTCTCCTCAATACGACTACGCAATATTCCAGGGCTGAAGAGCTAGAAGCCATGGTAGGACATCTCGATAGTCAGGGCTACTGTATAGGTAGCTTCCGGTGTGCCAAACGGCCGCCGAGTCCAGCGCCAACATTGCTAGCATGGCTCACTAGCGCAAGTAGCCCCTTGCCAAGGCGAGAAATACGGGGTATCAACTGCCAACTCCTATTATTACTGTCTGACTTGTCTTCTTGCAAGCCTGTTTCACCTCGCATCCATCAATTGGACTGTCAGGTTGACATCTTGTTCCTTCATCACGCTCTTTTACGTCTCTTGAGTACCGCTTACTGTGAGATTCTTCTTTCTGCTCTTTCACCCAGCGAGAATACGGATAGCACCACCAACGCGATCCTAGTCGTGACGTAGGGTCTACTGTTCTATAACTTCTGAATCCCCTCGGACACTCTCAACCCAACCCCCCCGGCCTGGCTGGAAACGGCAGGTGATCACGTGGATACTACACCTCTTAGAAGTTCTACACATGCAGTTTTTCGGTGCAGCCGGCTGGGACGGAATTTCACGGGAACGATTGCAGCGATGAGGATCTCATGGCGCCTAGGCACGGGGCACGTCGAATCAGTCGATGACTACGTCGGAGTTCTCGTCCCTCTAGAGGAGGCTCACCTTTACAACCAATCAGCCAAGTCGGGTAACAAGGCAAATGCTCAACCCCGCCGTGGTGACGATGAGATCGAGGAGACCAAAGATGGGGATTATGAGATGCAAAGCATGCTCCAGCAGAATGCCGGCGAGTATACGGTTGAAGGCCTGCGCAGGGAGATGAGGGAGGGACGACAGGGGCAGTGGACGACATATGAAAGTGAGTTGGAAGGTGCATGGAACAATTGACCGAGCTGATGAAGGTTACAGTCAAGTCGAAACTCATCAACAAAGCTATTGGAGACATTGGCATGGGAAGTTACAATTGGCAACTCTTCGTCCTTTGTGGCTTCGGATGGTTTGCTGATAAGTAAGTCTAATCCATACTTGTGCAATATATGGAGAGCCGTGCTAACAATGAGACTTAGTCTGTGGCTACAAGTGAGCATCTCACCCTTTGAAAGAGTCCTCGTATTTTGTTAGCAACGCTAACAACCCTCCCATAGGGCGTTTCTCTCACACTCCCATCCCTCTCAGCCGAGTTCGGCGTTGACGAGAAGACGGTCCGGTACACGACAAGTGCCCTCTTCCTGGGCCTGTCAGCGGGTAGCTTCTTCTGGGGCATTGGGTCCGACTTCCTCGGGCGGCGCGTGGCCTTCAACGCGACGCTGCTCATCACCAGCGTCTTCGGCATCGCGGCCGCCTACGCCCAGAGCTGGGCCTCGGTGTGCGCCCTCTTCGGCGCCCTCGGCTTCGGCGTCGGCGGCAGCCTGCCCGTCGACGGCGCCCTGTTCCTCGAGTTCCTCCCGGACGCCTCCAGCGCGCTACTAACTCTCTTGTCCGTCTGGTGGCCCATCGGCCAGCTCGCCTCGTCGCTCGTCGCCTGGTACTTCATCGCCCACTGGCCCATCGAGCAGGGCTGGCGATATTTTGTCGTCACCATCGGCATCGCCACCTTTGCCATGTTCGTCGTCCGCTTTTTCGTCTTCCACCTCTTCGAGTCGCCCAAGTTCCTCCTCAACAAGGGCCGCCAGCGAGAGGCCGTCGCCGTCGTCCACGGTATCGCGTTCCGCAACCACACCAGGACCTGGCTAACGTCAGAGCTCCTCGACCAGGTCGCTTGCAGTGACGACGAGCCCGGCAGCGCCAGCGCGGTGCCGCAGATTCCCTCGTATGCCACCTCTGGCGTCCTTGGGGAGAAGCTCAAGGGCTTCTCCGCGGATCGTCTTCGACCGCTGTTTAAGACTAAAACCCTTGGCCTCACCACGTCTCTCATTTGGTTCTGCTGGGCAACCATCGGCATGGGCTACCCCCTGTTCAACGCCTTCCTGCCTCAGTTCTTTGCCCGTCAGCACGCTGACGAAGATGTCGACACCTTCCAGTCCGAGACGGCCACCATCTCTGTGGCAACGTACCGAAACTACGCCATCACGTCCATCATGGGCGTCCCCGGCAGCCTCCTGGCCGCCTACCTCGTCGATCACCCTTCGCCCTTCCTCGGCCGCCGCGGCACCCTCGCCAGCTCCACCTTGATCTCCGCCATATTCCTCTTCCTCTTCGTCATCTACGGCACGACCCCGCCCACCCAGCTCTTCTTCTCCTGCGTTGAAGCCTTTTCCCAGAACATCATGTACGGAGTACTGTACGCCTTCACCCCGGAGATCTTCCCCGGCCCCGTCCGCGGCGCCGGCACAGGTGTCGCGAGCTTCCTCAACCGCATCACCGGCCTCATGGCACCCGTACTCGCGGCGACGATCCCCGGAGACGGTGCCACCACGCCCATCTACTTGTCCGCGGCGTTGATCCTGTCAGCATTTGTTGGCATGTGTATGATTCCTATCGAGACGAGGGGTGCACAAAGACTGTAGGAGATGTAAATATTTTTAATAAGCGCTGCGCGCAAACATTATAGGGCGGGCCGGGAAGGGAGAAGGCACGGTATGGTGGTGGAACGATGCATGCTAAGTAATGGACTAGACTAAGGCTTTGTAAATCCATCGTGGGCATTTCTCCCACACACTTTTTCAACACAGAGAGGGCTTCGTCTTCTTGTGTAAATTTAAAGTCTTTAATCTATTTAGGTGTACAATCGGTTGCTTTGGTCGATATTCTATCGATTTCCCTTGGCGCCAGATGGAGCATCAACCCTCCTCCGCTTCAATGACGTCCCCAGCGCGTCCCTAACCATGGGGTCGGCTCGGATAGTATTCTGCACTAGCCACTCCCTCATCTTGCCCTGCAAATTAGATGTTGCCTCGGAATCGCCTTTGTATGGGGCCAACTCCATATCTAGTAGTCGCACAGCATCGTCATCGACATGCTTCACAAACGCCTGTAGGCGATCCAAATTCTGCTTGAGTGCCTTCTCCTCGGTCTCGGCGGCAGCCTTCTGATCACCGCCAAAATGTGCAGAAACGAGCGGGCCGATTTGGGCAAGCGCAATGTAGACAGTGAGGGTGAGCTTTCGGGCCAGTGATATTATTTGGAAAGGCAGGTAGGGATGGTGAGAAGTAACCCTGGTGAGAACAGCGTTCATGGCTGTCACAAAGGGAGGGAAATCGGGGCGTGTAACGGTGTGAAGCTCAAAGGTACACAGCGCGAGGAGGATGAGCCAGCGGTAGTATTTGCCAAACTCCATGTAGCCGAACAGGCCAAGAACATAGATAGAGGCGGCGGCGACACCATAATGAGGCAGGATGCCAGAGATAACACCGCGCGACACAAAATCTTTAATAGTGATGCACTTCTGCCATCGCGCAATATCGGGCCCGAAGCGCTCGTAAGCAAAGCGCTTGGCTGTGTCCTGGAGGGTATCGCTAGCCAACTTGAGGTGCATGAAGAAGGCAGCCGAGTCTGGGGCGTCGGCGCCAACCTTGTCTGGATGATGGAGAGCGGCAAGGCGGCGGAATCGTGATTTCACCTCGCGATCTTGCGCTGTAAATGAGACGCCAAGGTCGGCATAGTAGGATGGTGCGCGGCGCTGGTCGTAGTCGGCCTCGTAAATAGTGTAGAGGAGATAGGTAGCGATGACAAGGATGTGAATAATGCGACGGTGGGAGTTGAAGCGAGCGGAGCCGGGTGCGGGCCTGGGGTCGCCGGCGCGAATGGTAATGCCATAGTAGATGGTCTGGATCCAAGAGGTTGCGAGCTGATGAGAGAGAACGCGTTAGCCATTGTGACGCCGTAGATGATGGTGCGGTGTTCCCTCCAACTGGAGAAGCTGGGAGAGGGTAGTGGGGAAACATACACCGGGCAGGAACGCCCAGCCTAGCATGGAGAGATATCCGGACATGGTAGGCACGGTATCATCACAGGTGGTAGTGGTGACGCCGAGGGCTCATGTATAATCGCGGTTGTTGGAGGTTGAAGTTGCAAGACAGCCAAAGATGTGGCCACTTTGTTGAAGGATCGTCGGGCGCGGTGTTGAAAGGATGTACCATTATGGAAGCGGGATGCGCCTGCGTCAGAGTGGGTCTCAAATCCGCGGGGCCGTTGGTGGTCGCTAACTCGTCCCGTCACTCGTTGCCTTGCTACCTTACTGAGCTGGCGGGATTTCTCTGCCTAAGGTTATCACTAGGAAGCAAATGGCTTTCCAGTCTGGGAGCATTTTGGAGGTCAACACCAATCAAAGACCGAGCAATGCATCCATTCAACGCCTCCAACCGATGATGGCTTGCATCATCTACTAATCTACCCGTTCTATTTCTGCCATCCGGGATGTGAATAAGCTTCGGCGCTCTGAGAGACATCAGCCTTGCGGTCTTCGGATCGACTTGCAATGAGCACTCAAGTACTCCGTGCAGAATTGGAGTTGATCATTGAGTAAGCTGAGAACAAGCACCCATGCTCTAATTACATCAAGGCCCAGGACAGATGCGCACTCAAGCATCCCTCCGTCCAAAGAATCCATCCTCATCAATGCAAGCCGATTGCTCTACGCGTATGAAACCTGGTCAACGGCCGAATGCAACCTAACGACCTCGTGCGCGAAACAAATTCCCACTTATTATTCTTAGTGCCTTATTCCGTGAGCGAACCAACTCCCGTCCTTCGACCAGCGTCCCATATTGAACCCGGCATAGTGCTCCCCATGTTTCACTTCACGCCCACCAAACAGGTCACCATCGAATCAACCTCCGCAGCCACTCCTTCACGCTGCCAGGGCAACTCAGCCACCACGTTCATCGTTCTCCTGTTGCAGCGACTGTTGCAACCCTAGGTCATCCAGCACCTGCCGAAAAGGAACATTTTCCGCATAACCAAGGCATGAGGATGGCACACCTGCGCCACTCTCCATGGCCACGGTCCATGTCTACACTTCCAACATGTGAGACAGGACAGCCAGCGGATGACCCCAGCTCAAGGCCATCTCGCTCCTGTTTTTAGGGTCAAGGTTGAAATGTGCGTGAATGATTCGCTGGGTGCGTGCTTCAATCAAGGATACGCTCGCTCTATAGCTGAAGAAGGTGTTGGTTCTCTAGCATGTATATATCAGTGTCTCCGCCCATCCACAAATGTGTCGATCATGCAGACTATTGTATTTCCGCAAGTGGTTTTTCCAAGCTCTCTTTGCCTTGTATCATGCGCTCACTATCCATTCTCCCTTTTGTGGGAGCTGCGTTGGCTGCCTGCAACGGCCATGATGATCTCTGCGGCCGCAAGTATTCAGACATCACCTTTGTGGGTTCACATAACAGCGCGTTTGTCGGCGTGACACCAGTGCACAACCAGTACAAGTCAGTAACGGAGCAACTGGACCTGGGCGTGCGGTTCCTCCAAGCACAAACGCAGGACAAAGATGGCGAGATCGAGATGTGCCATACATTTTGCGAACAACTCGATGAAGGCCCCCTAACAAAGTATCTGCAAGAAGTTGCCGACTGGATGGATGACAACCCAGATGAGGTGGTGACAATGCTTCTCACCAACATCGATGCCATTGCCATAACAAAATTTGACGACGCCTTCAACAGCACGGGGCTGAAGCAATACGTTTTGCATCCTGAGGAAAAGATGGCTCTTGAAGATTGGCCGACCCTCCAGGAGCTCCTAGATGCTAGGACACGGCTAATCGTCTTCATGGGTAAGTGGCATTCCGTTTGTAGGCAAAATTCAGAAGTTGACGTCAATGAGATTATCACATGGATGAGAGCCAAGTCGACTACATCATCAACGAGTTTGACTACTTCTGGGAGACGCCTTTTGGTGAAACGGACTCCGATTTCCCGACCTGCGAGGTCGACCGCCCAGAAAATGGCGATCCAACCCAGCTGATGGGCATGATGAACCATATGCTCAACTACGAAATCCTTGGTATTGTGATTCCGAATCAGATCGATGCAGGCAAGACCAACTCGGAAGACTCAATCCAGAAGCAGGTTGATTTGTGTGAAGGCCAATGGGGAAAGAGACCCAACGTCGTTTTAGTGAGTTTGGCAAACGTGTCTCCCTGGGTTGGTGACTAACTGTGAGTGCGATAGTTGGATTGGATCAATATCGGGGATGCGATTGACATACAAGTGTCGTTGAATGGCTTGTGAACGGCGCGGCGGATGTTGCGAAGTGTTCCGCTAAATCCGTTTCACCTACCCACATTTTCATGCAACGAGGGTCCACTCGTGTTATTCTTCTGTATTTATTTGACTGTCGATGAAATATTCCACCCACTGCTTGATATTGGACTCGGCACTACGACTAAGTCCCTCGACGAATTCACCTTCCAGAAACTCCACGCAAAGGAGACTCGACGTCTAAAAGGCAGTGGAATGGCTATCTAGGACTTGCAAATACATCTTACATATACGAAATAACTCATCTTTCCATATATAAGTTTCGTTCTTACTTTTCAGAGTATCCAATGCTCGAGTACATGTATCTGTGCTCGAGCATGTTTGTTGCTGCAGTTTCTCAGCCAGGTCCCAAGCGAGTTAATAGTGCGGGTACGTGCCTCGTTTCTCGGATGCGCTCCAGCTCGGCTAGTCCCCTCTGGTAAGGCAAGGCAACTTTAAACCGGAAACCAACAATCATTCAGGGGTCGCTTTGGTCAGCGGAGATTCAGACGCCCCCGGATTGGCTTCGGCTGTTTTTAGGAGCTGGGGCTGCACCAATCTCGGGGGGGGTCATAGCGTGGGGGGGCTGTCAGTGGGTACCCGCTCCAAGTAATTACAGGGAGTTTGGCCAACTTTTTGACATGTTGGAACACTATGATGGCTGATGCTTGAGCTAGTACTAGGCCACTGGCTTGCACTGTATGTAGATGTACATATGGGTGGACGTTGTCATGACGCTGTTATGATACTCCGAGTACAGTCGGTCTGGTGACGAGGCCGCCCTCGTGGAAAGAAGCGAAACAAACACGATTCGAACGACTTTCCATTACAGTTCTAGTGTTGCTGCGGGATACGAACTAGGCCGCTGTTGTTGCCACAAAGCCAAAAGCGACACGATCCTGGCTGGCGAAATTAGCTGTGAATCCGAACCACCCACACGCTGTGTGCAGTGGCTCAACGCGTCGTGCCTCAGTCCTCAAAGTCAGTGGCCGCACCTCCTTTCCGGCGTAGGACTGGAAAGCCACTTTATCACATACGAATCGTACTCAAGGCGGTCATGGCTATTTCCTGTCCCCTTCTGCTCCTCATTTCTTAGGTGCTCATTTCTTAGGTGACATCCTGCCTCCTTCACCACCTTGCTTTTCATCCTTCCTCCCTCTTGGTAGCCAGCATCTTCAGCCTGCGAAACGAATCGTTGGCCTCTGGATTCTCGACCACCATCATGCTGCTTCGCAACCTTGGGCGCGTTGCCCTGGCTACGGCTGCAGGTTTGTCGCTCCCCTCCATCTGACTCTATCTCGACGCGCGCAAGTCTTGATGGGCTTTTACGCAAGGTTCCATGAGCTCTTCGACTAACCTGGGCATCTGCCTCGTTCAGCTCTTCTGCCCTCTGTCCTGGCCAAGAAAAACAATGACACCGGCCAATCGACCTTTGTCTCGGCCAACGGCGACGTCGCATTCGCCATCACCATCGCCGAAAACCACGACACTGATGTTTACTTCACCCTGCGCACTCTCCAGAGCAGATCTTGGGCTGCCGTCGGTCTCGGCAGCGACGATATGCCCGGCGCCCTCTACCTGATGATCTACAGGAACGAGGCCACCACAGGTGTCACCTTCTCCCCGCGCCTCGCGTACGGCAACTACGAGCCCAAGTATTTTGACGAAATGGAGTACGAACTGCTCAATGGCACTGGCCTCGATGATGGATACATGACCGTCACCGTGCGCTGCACCAAGCACTGTCGCAGCTGGCCCGCCGGTGGCACGTCTAGCGGATATATGGACGTGTCGTCACCCAGCGTCAAGGCCATCTACGCCTACGGCCCCAAGGAGGGCTTCCACAGCAACAGAAAGGATGCCCCGCTCAAGTACCACGAAGGCTACGGCACCTTCACCATCGACGTGGGACGGACTGAGACCACTAGCACCAAAGCGCCGGCCCTGGCAGCCAACTCCAAGAGCGATGGCGTGGACAACATTACCTTTAAAAAGGCAGCAACGAACTGGAAGACACCTCTGCACGGTGCTGTCATGATCGTGTGTATCGCCGTTCTCATGCCCTTTGGCGTTGGCCTGCTTAGGGTCCGCGGCAACTGGAAGTGGCATGCCCTGAATCAAACGGTTGCAATGGTTGGTGCCTTCTTAGGCACTGCCCTGGGCATCGTCAACAGCTTCTACTATCAGAGAGTAAGTTATCCCAAGTCACGAAGGCTGTGAGGCCGCTAACATCATTTCCAGTCCCGCAGCTTCGACTCTTCTCACCAAATGATCGGCTTCGCCATTATTAGTCTCCTGCTTGTGCAATTCGGCTTGGGCGCTTTCCATCACACCCAATACAAGAAGACACAGAGCCCTACCAAGTATGGTATGATCCACATTTGGGTCGGGCGCATCATCATTTTTATCGGCATCATGAATTGCTTCATGTACGTATTCAACCTGTGATTGACTTCCCCCCAGGCGTTGCTAACCTAATCACAGCGGCTTCACCTTTGCTGTCAACCGTAAATATGGCATGATTCTTGCCGCCATCGTCATCTTCATGTTTTTCCTTTCCCTCGTCCTCATGTTTGGTCAGAAATATCTTTACGCCAAGAAACGAGGCCCAATGGGCATGCCTGCGGCACAGGGCTACCACCACCCAGAGCCGTGGCGACAACAGCAGCCTCCTTCGCATCAAACCGAATACCCCTCCGATCCTCCTCCAGGCTACGAGGCCACATCGAGCCATATCGGCCTCCGTTCAGTTTCTCCGTCGCCTTGGCGGTCATCGGATCGGAAAGATGACGACGTGGATCTCGACTTGGGGAGCCAGCAACGGCCGAGGGAGTTTACTTGAATTGACCTCGCTAAGTATGAGGCCTGGCGTTCAGAGATTACTGTGGGCGTTCTTTTCGTGGCCAGATGGATCCAACTCCCTATCAAGAGGGCGAATAGGATCAAGGATGCCCATCCGGTTCGGCGTTTTAGGTGATTTGGATGACTGTATGAGTATGAGGAGAAAACAACTACACGGTAGTACTATGCATTTCAGGCATTGCTTACGCGTTAATACCTGCTAAGCTTGCAAAAGTTAGGTCAATTGACTCACTGAAACTGATGAAAAGAGCTGGACTTGAATTTGTCAAAGACTTTGGTCGCATACAGCCACACTTATTGAGACTCCAGTGATAAAGTGTCTGGGTGATTGGAATTGAGAATAAATTCTTCGTCATCCACAGGCGTCGTTCGACAGTGTCAAAACACCCTCCTTGGCAGCATTAGCAACATGCTAAACTGTCCGTCGCGGTTCCCCTGACGGGGCCACAGCCGAAGGCTCTTCCTCGTCACCCTCGAGCCAAATTTCATGTCCATCTCCTTCCCTTACTAGCAAAGCAGCGAAGACCCCAATTATGCCAATGCAACTCATAATCCACCACACAAGACCGATAACGCCTTTGTTGAGACCATAGCCATAAATTACGCCTCCAATCATGGGACCAACTGTCCTCGCCGCGCTATTCACACTCTGTCCAACCCCGTGAATCGATCCCAAAACGCTAGGATGCGGTGAACAGTTGTTGACAAGGATGGTCTGGCCAGGGATGGCGAAGGTGCGTCCCATCACTTGGACCGAGAGCACGCCAACTATCGCCAGCCATACCAGGACTCCGCTCTTATGACCCGGTGGCGGGGATGAGTCGCTGCTGGGTACAATTGAGAGGTAGGGTACCAGGAAATATGTGATGGGGAAGCAGAGTAGAGAGAACCGCCACGACCTGGTAGTACCTAGACGTGCTGAGACTCGTGGGTAAAGGAGCAGCTGGAGAGTGATGCCGATGACGCCAAGAATCGACATGGCCAAGCCCACAGACTGAGGTTGAAGACCTAACCCTCCGGTGAATAGAAATGGGAGACGCTGCTTGTGATCGGACGTCTTCGGGTCCCACACTGGTGTAGAGAGGAAGACAAACCATAGTGAATTGAAACTCCCGAGGTGAACGCCCATGAGGAAGCTCGCAGCTAATGTCATGCTAACATTGCGGGTGAACATGCGCCGGAACGAAAGTCGCTGGGTATATCGTTTCACGGGTCGCTTCCCTACGTCTTCACCCTCCACCAGCTCGACATCCGAAGTCGGGACGGATGAATATCCAGCGCCGCCGGACTTGGAGAACCTCGACTGGAGCAGAGACATGAGCTTCTGGCCGACTCTCGTACCCACATCCGGCTTGTCACGCAGCGCATCGTGCGTCTCCTCCAGACCCAGCCATACGGCCAGGGTTGAGAAAGTGAGAAAGACGGAGCTGACCAGGTTGGGCGTCGCGTAGGGGAACTTGAGGAAGAACGGGACATTGCCGAAGAGGTCCGGGTAGCTCCCGGCCGGGTCGGAGAGGAGACCGCCGAGGATGGGACCGATGATGACGCCGACGTTGAAGGTCATCGGGAGCAGGAGGAATGCCCGGGACTGGAACTTCTTCTCACGGATGATTTCGCTGATCCTATTTGATATCCGTGTTAGTGGGCCTGCACGTAAGACAGAGACAGGAGATACGAACATGGTCCGCATGACACCGACGTTGCCATTCGTCACTCCACCAAGGGTGCGAAACAAAAGGGCCTGCCAAAAGGTCGTGGAGAATCCAAAGCCAAGGCACGAGACGCAGGTGCCGGACAGTCCGATGAGCAGGACCGCCTTGCGGCCGACGCGCGGAGAGTCGGCGACGCGGCCCCAGAGCATGGCCGTGATGAATTGCGCCGCTGTGAAGCTCGCATAGAGGATGCCAGCTTGTGTGGAGATGGTTGAGTCTGGGAGCGATTCGTCGAACCACTTGAGCTGATAAAACATGTATGCCTGTGTCGATGTCAGTTGGCGACTCTCTGTCTACGGGGAGAGGGTTTCTCATACTTGCAGCGAGGACTGAACAAGCGGCTCGCTCATACGGGCCAACGTGATGACAAAGAGCTGCTGTTTACGAGGCAGATCCCTCCATGCCACAGGGCCATTGTGGCTTGTGGCTTTGTTGACGGGGCTCGAAGGCAGCGGCTCATCATGATCCGTCACCAGTCGTGCCAGTGCGTCATGGTCGACATCGCGACCTGGCTCACCGTGCCATTCCCTCGAGTCCAGAGTGACCGAGAGCTCAGACTCATCGTCGCTGCCAACCCTGTCATACACCATCTATCCCCCCGATTCGCCCGCAGTTGGGGGCGAGATACAACTGTGTGAGTGATAAACAGACGAAAGACGGATAGTTGACGAGAGTGAGATGGTTTTTGCTTGAGGTTGTGTTGTGTCCGTGTGTCTGCCTAAGTATTTTGGGGGTCGGAAGTCGGTAGTTCTCTATCCGAATAATTATAACACCAGTTGCTAGAGGGGTCAAGGCGGTGTTTTATGAGTTCGAGGCTGAACCTTTTTCCAAAGCAAAGTCGTCATCTAGTCTAGTTATCTCGACGAATGAGCGTCTTCGTCCCCGGGTTTGGGGCGGGATTAGGACGGCATGCTGGTTCCGGGCATCTTTTGCAGATCGAGGAACGGTGGATCCCATGGTGGGGGTTGCATCCTTTCTTGCTGTGGTGTTACTAGGATTCAGGGGCCTTGTTGAGTCGGCAACAGTCATCACGCAGTTAGTTCGAATCGGCAGACCTCCAAGTACTATGTGCGGTGTATCATTTTGACTGTCTTCGAAAACAACCGCAGGCAGTTGCTCCGTTGCATATAGTACTGGGGACTAACTAGTTGATAACTATCCTGGTACGAACGGATGGAAAGATAACGCCAAACGCTTATGATGTTGACTTACATTGACGATACCGGAAGGAAGTTCCCAAATACATAGTGTGGTACTTGACTATTCCTCCCGGTTGACGGAGACAACTTAATAGCAACTTACAAATTAGGACTGGTTTGTGTGGGATAATTCACCGCTTAACAAACCGGCCACTTAAATCCTAAGCATCGCTAATAAGCACGGGTCAAGTGTCGCGGCCCTCCGCTTTCCGGAGCAGTGCTAATGAGCCTGTGACACGGTGCATATCTCACTGTACCGAGATACCGAGATAGGAACCACCACGAGCTGGTGGGAAGCCGTCACAACTCGCCTAATCCAATCTCGTTGAGCGCATTCAATCACCATCAAAATGTCTGTGGAAATTCAAGTCGATGGCATCAACGTTCAGATCACCGCCGAACCCCTAACCCACGAAGCCTTTGCGTCGTTTGGAGACGTCGTCACGAACCCTCGGCCAAACCTACATCCCACCACCTACGCATCGCAAGGAGGCCAGCTTCCCTACAATGGGATTTCTGCGAATCAAGGCACCGCAATCCAGTATCGAAATGTCAGTCGTCCTCAGAATCTGTACGCCCAGGCTCCGAGCGGCGATGGCCAGCTCATCATGAGTCAATTCGTCTGCGGCACTCGACAGCTCGCTGCCACCAGCAACCCGTCGCAGAGCGAGTTCACCATCGGGATCCTGGAGCGTCACCCGTTCACATCCCAGACATTCACCCCGCTTGCATCGACAGCTTCAATTTACTTGGTCATTGTGGCTCCAAGCTTGCCCTCTGGACTGTCGGATGAGGGCCTGCTCGTGCCCACTGGCAAAGGCCTACCCGGGAGAGGACTACCCGACCTGCGAGGCCTGAAGGCTTTTGTGGCTACGAGTAAGCAGGCTGTGACGTATGGAGCTGGCACGTGGCATGCTCCAATGGTGACGTTGGGCGAGCCTCAGACGTCGTTGGATTTTCTCGTTATCCAATTTTCCAGCGGCATTGCGGTGGAAGATTGCCAGCTAGCCATATTCAAGTCGCAAGGGTCGGAAGAGCCCAACATCAAAGTGAGGGTCCCCGCCCTCAAAGAACGGGTCAGGAAATTGTAAAAATAAGATTAATTCAACGGGACCATGTTTTGAATACTCTTTTCTCATTTCAGACCAGTTTCCATTAATAGCCACCTCAATATCGCTCACCTAGCCAAGGGGGAGGCTGAGCAGGAGTGGGCTACTTTCACTAACCGCAACTGTCGCATATCGAGCGAGATCGCAAAGGATGGTGGCAAGTATCTTCAGCTTGGCCTGCTGTAATACGAGCAGATTACAATACCTAATAATACGTAGCTATGGCACCTGAAACTAGATCCGAAGAGCATCTTATTCGAGATTAGATGTTGCGCGGCAGACAGCTCTTAGTCATCGGGCATTATCACCACGTGGAATCCGGTTAGAGTCATCTGCACCGCAAGCTGGGGACTATAAGTAGCTTGAAGACCTCGACGACACTTGACTGTTACCGCAATCACCACAACAACCTCATTCCACAGTTCCTGTAGCATCGTTTTCGGGTAGAACGCCTTCTGATTTCGAACTTGGATCGCTTGCAATCCTTCTCAAATCCCAACCCAGTTAACCTCATCCACCATGACAGGACAACTCCCTTTGCCAGATGCGCAAAACAAGCTCGAGGACCTCTCAGGGATTGTCCTTAAGCCTGGAGAGAACCCGTACATGGCTTTGATCAAAGCCTGTGATGAAAAACAAGTGAGTGAAACTCAAGACACTTTTCGCTCAGTACAATTGCTAATCTCATGGCTAGGCCGAGATTCAATCTCTTTACTCTGCCCACAGAACGAAGAGAAATGCCCAACAGAAAGAAAAGTTTCTCGCATCTGACTTCAAGGAGCTCGTCATCGACCAGTATCTTTTGAGGTTGGAAGTCCCGACCGTCCAGCCGGGCTTTCGTGATGAGCGAAACTGCTTCGTCATCTGGGCTAGACCGCCTAACCATGTTATCGAGCTGGCGGTCAAAGTCCAGGAGCTGCTGAAGGATGCTGCCCCCAGTGAGTAAACCGAGTCACTTGATTATACGACCCCTAACACCTCTGGCAGATGTTTGGCTCATGCCCGCTCACAGAATGCACATGACCGCACTCGAAGTGGCATTCTCCAAGACACCTGAGGAGATCGCCGCTCTGGTCTCTGCCCTGCGCCCAGCCATCCCGCACACCGTCAACTACCCCTTCTCGCATAGGTCGCGACTCGTCAAGCCAATGATCTCGTACGACTTGTCCGCGTTTGCACTCTCATTCGTCCCCGCCGCCGGAGAGGCGCCCCTATCGCCGGATCCGGTCGGGCCGTTGGTCAAAGAGGGCATCACGGAGGGCGACTCGTACACCTACCACCACCTCCGACGTGATGTCTTCGACCAGGTCCAGAACGCCGGTATTGAAGTTGGGTCGAGATACCAAGTTCCCAGTGCTCACATCACCCTTGGTCGGTACTTGAACCATGACGACCACGACACTCCCGAAAAGCGTCAGAAGTGGATCAAGGCCATCGATGGCATCAACGAGTGGCTGGAGAAGCAAGTATGGAATAACTCAGAGTCCAAGTTTGTTGGCGAGTGGGTTGTCGGCCAGGAGAGGGGACTTGATGCTCGCAATGGCGCTTTGTGGTATGGAGGTGGCCGAACCATTATGATGGGAGAAGGGTTTTAGACTAGCCACGAGGTAGGGCACATAGATTAGGTTGACTCGGCAATAGTGGCGAGGAAGCAACGCAGTGTTCATAGAGTGGAATAAGTCCAAGATGTCGATGAGTGTTTGGTTTCACTTGTAAGACTGTTAGGGCAGAGGTTTGATCTCGGCACAGTCATGCCATTGAGAAGCGCTTCATCTTTGGTGATGCCAATGGAAGCCGAGTCTCAATCTCACAGTTTGAGTACAGATGGCCGGACACCAAATGATAACCAGAGGTGCAGGCACAGAGATGTCTTTTTATTCACTCCCTATGAAGCATTCCTCAACCGAGGACATGTACCTCCCTTCGCCAGTGTCCATGATGCCCGAATTCCGCCAAGGAGAAGCATGAGAAATGGTGACCCAAAACATTTTGCATTTAGAACACCAGAGCAGCGCCCTTCGTCTTCTTGTCACCACTGCGAATATTGTTAGCACCCAGACAGATCTCGAGTGTGCGCGCGTCACATACCCCAGCTCGAAGTGCTTGCAACGCTTCAGCGACAGCTGCAGCTTGGTCTTGCACTTGACGCACTCCAATCGCAGCACAACCTTCTTGGTGGTCTTGGCCTTCTTGTGGAAGACAGGCTTGGTCTGACCTCCGTAACCGGACTGCTTTCGGTCGTATCGTCGCTTTCCCTGGGCGAACAGCGAGGCCTTTCCGGCCTTGTACTGAGTCACCTTGTGCTGGGTGTGCTTGCGGCACTCCTTGCCCTTGCAGTAGGTGTTTCGGGTCTTGGGAATGTTGACCTGTGTGATCCATCGAGTCAGCGGCCTGCAAAATGTGCGTCCAGCCATCGCACATCCATCTGGCTAGAGAATGGCCATATGCATGCCGCACGAGACAGTCTTGGGTAGGGCGTTCGGTTCAATGTTCGCAGTGCTGTTCGCGGTGAAAGAGTCCACATCGACGGCCTTCTTCGTTGTTCGCAGCTAGTTGATCGGAGGTCGCGCAACATCGTTTGTGCAGTCAACACTTCATCCCACTTCCTAACTCAAGACTGTCTGTCATCGCGCGGGCGGTCGATTGTCGCATTGCTCTAGGGATGATGGATGCGGTTCTCTATGACGAGGGGTTAGGGGCTTTGGGTAGTTGCGGCGACATACCATTTTGACGACGTTGTGCGGGTGCCGTTCTTTTGGGTGTTTGGTGATGCGAAGTTCCGAAGTCAGAGCGGAATTTGGAGGTTTTGGTGATTTCTCGCTTTGTGGGCAACTAGGGTCGGCGCCATGCCTCATCGGGTGGAGCGGTACCCGCGTGCACCAGCCACAAGTGCGGCCTGATTTACCGGGCGTCTACGGAGAGCGCCTCACCTCGGTGAGGCTGCGTACATTGAAGGAGGGAGCTCGGACCTTACGAAAGGAGGACCCCACCATTGGATCTCGCTGGCAGCATCACCAAGGTGTTCTTTAGCGACGGGACGGAACTGCATTCAACCAGATACAGCCGAATTCACAACTATCGCCAAGATGGATCCCTACTCGACCGAGGGCGAATTGATCAACATTCATAACTACTTCCACCAGGGCCAGTACCAGGAAGTCATCGATTTCGATACCTCGTCCTTTTCCCCTGACAACACCCTACCTGCGCGCATCCTCTCCCTCCGAGCCCAGCTAGCCCTTGGCCAGGCCGAAGATGTCCTCGCCGATGTAAAGGGAGAGCAGGAGCCGGACCTACAGGCTCTAGGTGCCTTTGCCGAGTACAGCCTTGGAAAGACCGACTCTGCGCTCAAGACGGTTGAGAAGCTGGTTGCATCGTCGTCCGACAATGCGACTGTCCAGATCGTCGGCGGATCCGTGCTCCAGGCTTCTGGCAAACCCGAGGAGGCGCTCGCCCTGCTGTCGCAACACCAAGGGAGTCGTGAGTCCGCCCTGATCTCGTCATATGCTTGTGCCCCGGCCCCTGAGTTGTGCTGACATGCCGCCCAGTTGATGCCGTCTCCCTGATCACTCAGATCCACCTGCAACAAAACCGAACCGACCTCGCCGTCAAGGAAGTTGCCGCTGCTCGAAGATGGGCCCAGGATAGCCTGTTGGTGAACTTGGCTGAGTCATGGGTTGGATTAAGAGTGGTATGGACTGGAACGCCGCAATGCCAAACATCAACTAACACTGTCCAGGGCGGAGAGAAGTATCAGCAGGCATTCTACGTATTCGAGGAGCTCGCTCAGGCCGTGTCCACGTCGTCGGTCCGAACCCTCGTCTCTCAAGCTGTTTGTGAAGTGCACCTTGGCAGATTGGAAGAGGCTCAGACCGCTTTGGAGCAGGCACTTCAGAAGGATCCCCAGCACGCAGATGCCATTGCCAACCTGTTGGTACTCAACGTTATCTCTGGAAACGACGCTTCAGAGCAGATTGAGTATGTTAAGCCTTCTGACTTTGATATTCACTTGCTAACATAACAACTCTTAGGAGCCTCAAGCAGGCCGACCCTGAGCACCAGTTCCTGGTGGACTTGGAGGAGAAGAGCTCCTTGTTCGACAAGGCCGCGAAAAAGTATAGCGCCAAGGTGTCTGCATAATCTGGCGTGGCGGGGTATGGAATGACTATTTATGATGGGCGCATGGCTGTTAGACGATCGGAACCTTAGCGAGAATTATGGGAATGTTCTCAATGCGATACGGCTACCCTGTAGCTTGGTTCTGATTTTGCGCTCTTATGATCTGATTCCTCGAGAATAGTGCCTCGATGCACCCTATCATTAGAAGAAGTTGACGATTTATAATGGATTAAACTTCTGGTTGGTTGGCTTGGGTACCAAATACTTCGAAGCTGAATTTAGATCATGAAATTTGGACAAGCGTCTACCCTCGACACCCAGCGAACAAATTGCATTGCAAAAACACACGTTTTTTGCTACCCAACATTTGTGTATAGAAACGCTAATCACAGCCGAAGTTTGAGAGTCAACTCAAGTTTCTTCTAAACAAAACGGTTTGTGGTAAATGTTCTTGGAGATAATAATGCCTTCATTTAGCCTTAATGTGTTGTTGGGTGATTGCCCTTAACCACTGCCGCAGCCCCGCCACCAGCCTGCAGCATACTCAAATCGAGATGCTACGGACGGCTCCGTCTGCCAAGGTGCAATCAGTGCGTACCACTCCGGGTGCCTGTTTGATGATACACCCTCGTTGAGGCTGGTGTGTGGTTGCAAGGTTGGATCCTTCCTGCACAATCCGCCCTATGGGTTGCAGCCTTCGGTAGGAATCGCAAGATAAGGCCTCTTCTTAGTTTAAAACATGCAATCAAGGTCATGCTGTGTCCCAAAAAATGGACCTATGATACTTGCTCGTCGGCTAACATATACATTGAGTGTGAAATAACAATACGTTCCCTAAATCACTCATTCGATGGTCCACAAACTGGCTGTGCTCGACGGCATTGTGATTCAGATAAATAGCTGTATGCTGGCATCATCCATCTGAGATGGACCATCTGTACTATATATCAAGTGATAAAAGTCTGCCGCTTTTATCGCCATCAAACCGAGCCCATAATTTCGGGCCCATGCAACAATATCATAATGTCGTGACAGCCAGCACGAAACTCCCAGATCCCCAGCCAAGATGTCATTTCGCTACGCTCGACTCGGCCCTGGTGCGCCCTCTTAGTTTATATCCCATATCCATAGTCCGCTCATTTCTTCTTGTTAGGGAACTTGGGGGCACCAATGTCACTGCCACGCAGCTTGACATTGAGCACGCGCTCCATAGAGGAGAGGATCTTCTGGTCGGGAGTGGAGGTACCTCGCTCAAAGTCGGCGACGATAGACTGGGTGGTGTTGCAGCGAGTGGCGAGATCCTTTTGAGTCATCTTGGGCTCCATCTTTTGTCGGGCCTGGGAGATGACATCGCCGACATCCTTGCCAACGGTGTTGGGCTTGATAATATCGTCGGAGCGGTCGACCTTGGTTAGACGCTGGCCGTCACCACCCTTGGAGACCTGCGACGCAAAACTTGTTAGCAGTGACTTCTTAAAACATGCCATGGGGAACAATTTCGCCTGATGCAAGGCTGCCTCACGCATGTCATGGTGGGGCGGCGGTAACAATGAGGGAAAACAAGTCCCAGTCGGCGCGAGGGCGGGTGAGAGTGAGGAAACCTAGAAACTTACAGCATTGGCAGAAGCGTACTTCTTCTCAGTGCCGATAACACCACCGGATCGCTGAGCAGCGTTGAGGGCAGCGTTTCCTCGGACAACGGTCTCACGCTGCGAGGCACCGGAGCCACGAGTGCGGCTGCCGATCTTGGTGGCGGACTCCCAGTCATCCATGTTTGCGGTTGGTAGGGGGTTGTGAGGGGTGAGTATGCGATATGCGGGAATTGTATAGTGTAGTTGGTGAAGTTGCGTGTAGTTGCTGACGTGGATTGCGGTCGTTGAATGGGAGAGTGTTAAGGGTCAAGATAAAGGGCCAGAGGGAAGAATTTATGGAGAAGCTGATGGAAAGCGTCGCGGAGGCCTGAGTCAATCGGCGGGCCAGGATGGCCTGAAAGGGAATTTGGCGGGGTGTGGCGGTGGCCTCTCCGTTTGGCTGCGGTTCAGGCTGTGCAAGGCGCCTTGTCTCGTGCGCTGCACCCCGTACTGAGCACGAAGTCCTGTACTTTGTCAGCCTGCAGGGAGAGACTGGAAGAAAGCGCCACCGAGTGGCTGGAGTTTCGCTGATAGCTCACTCTGGCTCACTTGCACGGTTCCTTTTATTAGTGGGCCTGCCCTGTGGAAGGTGCTAGATGTTGGCTGGTTAGGCCCTGTCTGCTGGGGTTGTCAGGACACCAACAAATCTGGGTTATGACGGGTTGACGGGCTACCTCACGGCGCTCCCGTCCGTTTTTTCGGAATGTCGGAGATCGGCCACGGCATTGCCGGCGGCTTTTGTACTTGACCTTGACCTGGAAATACTTCTGGTTCCTATATTAGCTGACAAAAGAAACAATCGCTCCCCATACTCCAATTCTCGGCCTGATGCAGAGCTTGATAAAAGTTCGCATTCACCCCCGCTGCTAATCCCCTAAAAACGATGACGACACAGCGGGACCCGCGACTTTGATGGGTGATGCGCTCATGCCTGAGTGGTCCCGATAACTCACTCAGCGCTGATGACTAAGCTGATTCAACTTGCAGCTCCTCCCCTCGGAGGCTCATTGCACCATTACTCCGTAGCACCTTGATGGACACATGGCCCAAACCTCGGATCTTTTGTCCTAGGATATTGTGATACTCGTCCTTCTGAATCCTTCTCGTCTGACTTTCCTTTCTCTCCCACCCAAGATTTTCCCAGAAGGAGATTATCCTAAACCACTTCCATCAGTGATGCGCCTACCCTGAGCAACCTCATAGCCGCGTATGGACGGCCTATCCAAGGACTCGCTGCTTCTGCCGGTGGTCCTCGTTGGGGACTACCTTGGCCGCCTACCGGAGAGGCAACCTCTATCTCCCCGCCTTGCCTGTCTTGTTTTTGTCCTGTTAGGCTATTACACTCTTTTGGGATGTGTGACAGACCTTTACATGGTCGTTAGCTTGCTAGCTTGGCAGCATGCTTCAGTGTTTACCTCGCATATCCCAGAGGCTAATCTTCAACAAATTGGGCTTCATCCCGGCCTTCTCGCCGGGCTCACGATCGCAACTCTGACCGTGGGTTACCAAATTCGCAGATTGATTCTGACGAACAGTGAGGCAACTTGGGATGGCCACGGTAGCCCTTACCTGATTCCCAGTCGTACATCGCACACCCGATTCTTCCCCAAAAAGCATTCCTTTTCATACTCGTATCTTGTCGTCGGGATTCCTGTCGGTTTCTCTGGAAGCGCTCATGGCATCATTTCTGCCGATGTGCCTGAGAAATCTACTTCGTGGTTTTCTTACATGTTTGGCCGTAAAGCTTGGTTCGATGTAGATCCTGCCGACTACCTCCTGCGAGGAAGAGCTGAACTCGATTTGCGCGGCAAATTGGATGATTACCTCCACTCCCAGGTTCGAAACCAGACAGCACTTTTCGGAACAAAGACTGATACTTCAGGCAGAATGTCGACTCATCACGGTATCCCCATGCCTATCTCGTCACAGCGGCCAGATTCTTGGGCTACCACTTCAATCCCGTTTCGTTCTGGTTTCTCTATTCACAGGAAAGGATTCTCTCAGCAATTGTATTGGAAGTGAACAACACCTTTGGCGAGAGGCGCCCATATCTGGTCGAGAGAGACTTTGCCGCAGAGGCTAAGCACATCCGGGATCTCACAGCATTGGCCCAAGGGGGTGAGGAGGTCCGGTCTCGAATTAAGGGTGCCTGGAAAAAAGATTTCCATGTGTCGCCCTTCAATTCCCGCCAGGGATCCTACTCACTCCTCGCGAGTGACCCTCTCGGAACTGACATGGAAGGCTTTCTCGGAATCGATGTCACTATAAACCTGGTGTCATCCAAGGGACACCCAAAACTTGTTGCGCGACTCTTCTCAGAAGGTGAAGCACTGAAGCCAAGCACTTTGAGCGTTGTGCAGAAAACAAAATTCCTCGCCAGTTGGTTCTGGGTTGGATTTGTAACCTTTCCAAGAATCGTCAAGGAAGCTGCCCGCTTGTTCTTCGAACGGAAGCTTCATGTCTGGTACAGACCAGAGCCTCTGAAGGAGAGCATGGCGCGTGTGGCTGACAACACAGAGAAGCAGCTGGAGGAGGTATTTCGAAGTTATCTCCACTACCTCATCAGCCAATCCCCGAACCCCATCGTTGTCAAGTACGTCCCTAGCGGAATTCCTGGGCCTGCTGAGGAGATATTCAGCTCTCCTTCATCGATTACGGAGCCGAAAACTGCGGAGAGTGTTGAGATCAAGATACTGACGCCGGTATTCTATTCGCGCTTTGTGCATTACGCCCATGACTTTGAAGCCATGTTCAGTGAATTGGCCGAGAGCCAGACTGTTTGGGTTGATAGGCCGGAATTATTGCCAAAAGTCTTCCTGAAGAAAGCTGCACCGCCGCTGCAGGCATCGTGCCTGAAGGATTACCTTTGCTTTCAGTTAATAAAGAACCTACGACGCAGACCTGAGAGAATCGCAAGGCCACTTATATCTGCTGCAGCTGCCTCACCGACTACACACACGACGACAGATATTCGAGGCTTTCGCATTTCATCGATGGATGCGTTTGTGCTGGGCCAGGATAATGCACAATTGAAGAGGGGGTACAGATCCGCTGTGACCCAATTGTTCATCGCCGACCATGTTGCGTTTGGAATGGTGGAGTTGCTCGGCCTGATGAAGTTTATCGGAAGAGCCGGGGTGTCATGGTTGCTGGCATCCCTCATCAACCAGGCGATCAAGAATGGCTCATGACAGACCGAGTGAGACCAGGGGCATGGACTTCGGCCACGTTCACGATGCTTGAGCAATACAGATTCACGGCAACGGAACAATACAATTACGAACCATCTAAAAAGTCAGCACTTAGCCTGACTATTGGAATGTTATATGCTCATCGACAATTTGGAATTGTTCTTGTTAAGACGGATTTGTATACAGGAGAAATGTTCCCCTAACCAGGCAATCAGATGCGCTTCCCCACGACAACCAATCGATTCGCTTAGGATCTCCAAGCTTAGCGATGACGAACCCCCCCGCCCAACATTGTCAGCCAAGATGGCTGCTTACAGACGGCTTTAATCATCATCAGCAAGCTATGACTGGAAAGTTTTATTCACCGGGCATCACAACAGAAGGATACGGCTTTCTCGGAGATCCTGCCACGGCAGAATTGAAGCGGGTTGGAACAGGACCAAAGGATGTTACTCCAGATTCAAAGGGGTGCCAGCATGGATCTATTTGGCACTAAAACCAGAAGCGCCGCCGATGGGCGTTCCACAATTCCAAATTCTGAGCCCCGCTCCCCGCGACTCTCAAGAATATCAGCTTGCGGTTGGCTATGGACAACGACCTCGATGCGAGCGACAAATGGTTGGCCTCGCTTGTCTGTTGTCAGACACATTTGAGGCGTGTTAGATGAGGACGTATGTGGAATCATGTTGGGAGTACTCCGCTAGGACTCATTGGGTGAGACATACATGAGATTCTTGACGAATGTTGTACTGGCACTAACACTTGAGAGGCAGCGGAAATGCATCCCAATGCTCCAAAGTATTGCTAACTGGGGTGGTGCGGGCACCATGAGCTCAGCCTGACGAGAGGGACGGGTCCCACTGTAATCTCGACAATAACACAGAGTTCAGCGATGCTTCCCGATGAGCCGAGCCTCTGTCATCATGTACCATTCATTCTTTGCCGGTCCAGGATATACACGGCCTCGCTATAAAGTCTGACCGTGATCTCGACTTTCCGCACCACCGCCTATCTACTTCCATCTTGAGTTGAGACCTGCAACGCCTCATCCCACCCCTCACAACCCTCCGCTCTCGCTGTACGGTCGCCCAATCGCCAATAGCCCAACCTATCGCCCGCCGTGTCACCGACTCTTCTAAATCGGACTCCTCAACGTCATCCAATCGTTGCCCCACCATTGTGAGCTTCCAATCGCTCGCGCCAATCTCACCAGGTACACTGCAATGCATACACTACTCTACCTTACCCCGCTAGAGCCCCTCAAAAGCTTCATCTGAAGCTCCCCCCAGCTGCCTTTCTTCTCCCATTCTCTCTTCCTCACACTGCTCTTTTACGCTACTTTCAAAGCCGCTGACCATCTCTGCTCGCCCTCAACCAGCTTCTCCACGATCCTAAACACAGATATTCATCATGCCTATCACCGGACACTGCCTTTGCAAGGCCGTCACCTACTCTGTGGAGCTTGAGGAGCCTCTCCTCGTTGGGTACGATCATTGCGACGACTGCCAGCGCCAGAGCGGCTCAACTTATTGTACGTTTTCGCCCAACTATGCTCCTAGAATCTGGTACAAGATCCCTCGCGACTAAACTCACCCGCCTATAGCCCTCGTCGCTGTTGTTCCCAAGGACAAGCTCACCATCAATGGCCCCGTCAAGACTTACTCTGGCTCCAAGGGTTCCTCTGGCAAGATCGTCCACCGCCTCTTCTGCTCCGAGTGCGGATCCCCCATCGCCCACGACCCCGATGCGGCCCCCGAGATCATCGCGCTCAAGGCTGGTACCCTCTCTACTGAGCTGAAGCAGAAGCTCAAGCCTGTGCGTATTTCCTCCTCCCAGGACCCAATTCCTGCGACCAGTTTGAAGGTAGTGCAGATACTAATTACCGACCAGGACACCGAGATCTGGACCGTCAGCAAGCTCCCCTTCTGCCAGGAGCACCTGGCCAAGCCCTTCACCCACATGCCCGAGTAAAGAATGGATTCCATCAATGAGTGGACATGGGTGGTGTTTTGACGATGACGAACGATGAGGATCAAGCATGTTGATGGAAGTCGTAAACAGCGAGCTCTCCACATCCCTGAAACAAGCTGGATGAATTGAAGCAGCTGATAGCTTATTAATGGGAAAAGTCTCTCAATGAACTCATATGCTGAGGATGGTGATCATGGTCAATTCTCTCATGTATAAACATGTGACTGCATTGTTATATCTAGCTAACACAAGGCGTGAACCCTCAATTTCAATCTCCAAGCATCTCATCTATTAAAATGATACGTGGGTATCGTCGTCTTTCAACATTATTCATCGCAACGCTGTCCATCCTTTCGTAATTTCTTGGACCATATTTACCTTGTCTATGTGCTCAGCGCTGCCACCCTCGGATCTATCGTACCTAAATGACACGCCCCTGCCACTTTATATGACAATCAAGAGGCACAAGGCCCCGATGGCGCCTACCAGCAAGGCTCGCGGACTGCACCTCGTCGCCACGTCGGCTTCCGGGAACTCCTTCTGGACCTTGGCGGTGTGGCTGGCGGTGACGGTGAAGCAGCTGGCGGTGCCGCAGCTGTAGTCGCTCGGGCAGCAGCCGGCGACGGTGCCGGCGTCCCGGCCGCAGAGGAACCAGCCGTCGGCGCAAGTCGAGGTGGCATCGCCGGCGCCGGCGCCGGCGGCCGGGGGAGCGTCGGTGGCGAGCAGCACGATGGTGATGCCGCCCGAGACGAGCGTCGTGGATGGTGACGGGCAGTCGTACGTGTTGCACTGCCGGTCGGTGCGGCAGCAGCCGCCGCCGTGGGTTGCGAGGCAGCCGTAGTAGCCTGTGGGGCATCCCGTCTGCGTCTCGGAGGTGTCCGTCGCCGAGGCCGTCGTTTCCGAGGAGATGGGCCGGAACGGAGCGCCGCCTGTAGCGGTGCCCGTGATGGTCCGGGTGCTATCCTCGGTGGTGGCGGTCTCAGTCGCAGTGGCCCTTTCTGACGATGTCGTCTCTTCTGAAGTTGTCGGTTCTTCTGACGTTGTAGTCGTCTCAATCTCGGTGGTTGTGCTTGTGGCCTGCTCCTCAGTTGACTCTACGCTCGTCGTCGTCGTCGTCGTCTCAGCTTGTTCTTGGGTAGAGTCCTGGACGGCCGTACTACTCGCGCTGCTGCTGAGGCCTGTTGCAGAGGCACTGGGGACGCCTTCATCCATCCTGGTCAGCATTTCCACCATGTTTACTTGAGAGATCTCGATCCGTTAGAAAACTCACATCCGGCGCCCTCGCACACGTATCCCGGGATACAGCATCCGCCGCCAAGATCCTCGGAGCAGCTCGTCGCACCAGACGGACAAGCACCGACACCTCCCCCACAAGAGGCCGCGTCGGGGCAGCAGGCGATATTGCCAACGCTCGAGTCCTCGACCGACACGCAGTACGTCCCCTCCTGGCAGCACTTGTCCGACGAGCCAATGTCGGCGCAGCTGCTCGTGCCAGCGGGACAGGCCTCTCGTCGGTGCAGCAGTAGAGCCCTTGCGGCAGCCCGTCGCAAGTAAGCGCTCTCGGCATGGTTCAAGTGCCGCGCAAAGGCCGGCCGGTAGCGTTGCGTCGTGCTGTCAGCGGCTGCGTCGCGTTCTCTGTTTTGTCCTTCGTCCCAGAGTGAAGAGACGGTGTCGCGGGGCCCAAGCACGGGGATCGCCGCAAAGGCAAGGTGCTCAGCCAGCAGCTTCTCGTGAGAGTTGGGCGCGAGCTTCTTGATGGCCGTCGGCGCGGAACCGTCGCCCGCCACCTGCGATGCAAAGATGGCGAGGGACGGAAGCGCGAACAATGCCGGATAGGGCTTCATGATGGCGGGCTAGTTACTACTATCCCAGCTTGGTCCAGAGAAAGACAAGGTAGAATTATTGGGTCGTGCCGTGGCTCTGAAGCGTTGGCGATGTTGTACTGCAGGGCCGGATCGAGGTTGCAGCTCAGGCAGCCCGAGGCTTCGCTCTACACCGCTGAATCTGGTCCAATCGGCGAAGCTGGTCTCTTGCAAAGGAGACGCTGGAGCTCCGTTTCGCTGTATAGATTATTTATATCATGGCATTGGAGGACCGTCTGACGCACAAGGCCCTTGTCCCTTGTCCCTTGTAATCCATGTGTTGGGGTCGATGGTCCCGGTTTCTGACTGGCTGGAAAGCATCACGTAATGCGGCCGAGCCAGCACCCCGGCGCTGGCTTGGGACCTCTTGGTGTCGTTACTGTTCACAAGCCGGCATGTACTATTACTGCCCGCAACTCGTCCACGGTTTGTTTTGTGTTCTTAAAGAGGCCTCCCCTTATACCCGCATAGCGTTACGATCGCTCCTTTTATCTCCAAGTCTTGCGTGGCAACCGATCACGCAACTGCCACCTTGCAAGCAGGCGCTCTCTCGACGAGGAAGCCATGATCCTGCCCTCTATCTGCTTCCTACGTAGCGGGCTATAGGGTCTGCAGCCTGGTATTCAATGTGAATGAAAAGTTGGGAGTTTCGTTTTTCGCACTTTGGCGGACCGTGTCTAATGTGCCACCGTAGCAACATAGCGCCCTCACATTTCACAACAAAACACACTAAAATCGCCCCTGGTATTGCTCAGATAAGGTCCATCATCCGTCCAGTCTATCGAGGTTGATTCCTGTCTGTTTCTAGCCCCACGCTGAACATTCTCGGTCTAGAGGGAATCTGTTAGCTACCGGGTTCTAGGTCTTGTCCGAGGCATGCTTTCGTTTCCGCGAACCTACCAATGATTAGCTGCCCAGTTTCGTCGAGGAGAAGTAAGCTTTTTACCTTCATCTTCACCAGTTCCTGGGTCGCACTTAGGCTTCATCCAGTCAAGGATGGACCTTTGGCTAATGCTCGCAACCGTATGTGGGCGCCATCTCTCCTCTCGCTCATCAACACTCTTACTCAGCCCTTCCATGGCCATGCACACCAGGCGTGTCTGCTCATAGTCGACTAGAGCCTGATGATTGAGGCCGATCATACTGTGCCGAGGAAACATGATTGGGAAAACCATCTCGAGACGAAGCTGAAATTGCTGATCTTTGGGTACGCTTTCGAACACGTTAGCTCTGATGACGTTCGTGATAGGATAGCAATTCTGGTCTAAAAGAATAACACCGCCATGTCCCTCCGACTCCAGGCAGTGTCGTAGTATAGACAAATCTTTGTTCGTCTTGCCGTATACAAGGAAGATCGTCCCCCGATTGATACCCTTTCGCTGCAACGCCCCCGCGATCTGGGTTGCATTCATTCGATCGATATGTGCACCTCTGGATGGCGTATAGACCGACCTGCCTTTTGATCGGCTACAAAGTTGCTGGAATGGATTGATTCCATAAGCGGAGCTGGGCCCAGACTGTTGTCATGCTCGATAACGGTGTTGATGAGGACGTTGCTGGAGACTCGCTCGGTAATTGCAAACTCCCACAGCTGACCCGAAGCAGCGGAAAACTTATCATCTAGATCAACGAGGTTTGAGCCAGGCCGTATCCCTTGCTGAATCTCGTCTATCCGACGTGGGGCCAAGCTCCGTCGCTTGGCAACGCTTCCCCAGGCACAGTCTGAGAAAGACTCCAAGGTAGGGAGCAAATTGATTGACTTGCCCACAACCAAGCTCATCAGGATTCATATTACAGATGTTTCGGTGTCCTTACGAGTCCCAGTTCGTCTGTCGCGAACGCTTCGAGACAGAGAGAGAGGCGTCGATACATGGTATTATCATCGGTCATGGTGAGGCATCACAGTTCCATAGAACACAAGATGGCCAATACCTGTGCCCCTTTGCCGACTCGCACAACTGTACAGCATCTGACTCCGTCCCCGAGGCCATGACGCAACAATTGACTGCCGCGCATCCTTGCGAAAAGCTGTCTTGCCCTGTGGCAGCGGAGTTTGGATGCACTAGATTGTTCCCACGGTTACACAAGTCTGCGCTGATGAAGCATGTATCCTCGCATCGACCTCAGAGGATTCCTTGCCCCGGGGCAGAAGAGAAAAATTGTATCAGCGGATTCAAAACGACCTACAGCGCAAGTGTACACAGCAGAATACACGATACCGATCGAGAGAGGTTTCCCTGCCCCGCCGCAGAGGAGCATGGCTGCACGCAGACCTTTTCCACTGCTGCTTCGGCAAAAGCTCACGCAGATGCAGTCCATCACAACGCAACGTTTCCCTGTCCTTTGGCAAAAGAGGCCAATTGCGCTAGAACGTACAAATCGGCCAGCGGCGCAGCGCAGCACGTCAAAATGCACGAGACAGTTCGAGAAAGATCTCCATGCCCCGTTGCAGAGAGTACGGCTGCTCGGAGACATTTTCCCTTGCTCGTTCAGCAACCAGACACGCAACTCAAGTCCATAGCAACAAACAGTTATTTCCATGTCCTTCGGCAGAAGTGGCTAACTGTGCCAGTACGTTCAAAATACCCAGCGATTCTCGACGTCACGACAAGACACACGAGACCAATCGAGAGAGGCTCCCGTGCCCAGTTGCAGAGGAATACATACCACTGCACGAAAACGTTGGCAAATCCCCAGACTGCGACGAGGCACGCAAATGGTGTTCACTTGAAAACCCGGGTTCCCTGTCCTTTGGCAGATGAGACGAACTGCACAGCGACCTTCAGTTGTCCATCGTCAATATAGCAACATGTTTCAATGGTCCACCACCGCGTTCGACACCCCTACCTGCTGGCCGAAGAAGAGGGGTGTCTAGAAACCTTCTCCTCGGCGGGTCATGCCAGACAGCACCTCAAAACCCACCTTCGGATCAGTCACCCTTTCCCTTGTCTCCGAAAAGCCTGTGACCAGAGGTTTCTCAGTCTTGAGGAGGCTATGATACACAGCAAACATCCGGATCACTCACCTGTCACTGTCTACCTCTATCCTGTCACAACGTGCGTTTCCGCTGTGGCTGGGAGGACATACACCAAGCCTCATCTCATCCAACATTTCAAAAGTCACAGGAGCGGCCAGCTTGGTAACGACATCGACTTAATACCGCAACCTGTGGTTTCGGTGCCTATATGCAGCGAACTCTCTCTTTGGTCACTCATACAACTCCGGAACTGCAGCGGGCCGAGTGGTAAAACCCCTGGCACTGGCCTCAGCCAAGGCCTACTCCATGACTACGAAGGCGAAGAACAAGAGATCTCGGATCCTGCCACAATGGACGACGAAGGGCCCGGCCTGACTTCAGGAGGCGATACAGAGGAGCACAGCATCTTGGCCACAGAGCGCTACAGCCATCCACATGTGTCACTCAGTAGCTTGGGTCGAACATGTGTCAGGCCTAGCTCCCAATGTGAGGGTATGGTTGCAGAAAGATGCTCCCAAGAAAATCTCATTGATCTCGACTCGGCGCACTTGCAGAGGAATAGGGATGACCTTATCCTGAGCAGCCGATGCATTGCCTGCGACTTTTATCGTACAACCACGAGGTTTCTCACAAGTATCGGCATGGAGCTTCAGGAAGAGAATCTAAATTGTCCCATTCCAGGTTGTAACCAAACATCATTCCACAAAAGCGGAAGATGTACGCAACACCTTCAGAGGCTGATCTAGGGCAACCTATCGTACCTGAAGCCTCCTGCTAATCTCAAGAGGTGTCGGGCAATCTTTGATTCTTCGTGTTGGAAGCAGTGGACTCTGCCGCTTTCATACAACACTATACTCCCGTGCGGTTGGGCTCTTTCGAGTGTCGAGCAGTCGGGGCCCAGCCCTGCGGCAGGCGCGTTGAGGAGAGCAATGCGCAGAACGCATGATTTCGGTGAAGATGATGGATATTTTTGTTGACACGATTGACTTCGTGTTTTCTGAACGTTGGTTCGGTCAGGATTCCACTGATTTGGTAAGGATGAGTTGGTTGTGGCAGTTGTGGCAGAAAACTCTTGGTAAGGCAGGTAAGATACCGAGGGAGGTGAGAAAGCCTCAGGTTCTGTTGATAGGAAAGTCCGGGGGCAGTTATTGTAGCGGTAATCATTCACTTTAAGTTCTATCTGCAGTGACCGAGCACCGCAAGTTGCACGTGAATCGAGATATATGCCCCCACCACCGTATAACGCTTGCTGCCGGTGAAATTTACAATAGTTATGGCACCGACGTAACTGTTGGCTTAATGGTCAAAGAATATCAGTGTACCTCCATTACCTAGACACACGTATCGTTACCTAAATGTAGGATGGGATAGATAATCGAGCAGGAACAGAAACAACACGCCAAGGCCGCATACAACCATTATCTCCTTGCAGGAGTGCCTTGTTAATTTCAGTATGATGTATAAGTTGTTTAGACGGACTTCGTGGATGATAAAGACAAAATGACAAGAACCTGAGAACGCCTCGCCAGGTGGTGGTTGGTCCCATTTGCCAGTCACTATGTACAGGGACGAGAAAGTCCAAAGATGACCTTGCCCACGACCTGATGCGAATGGGATTTAGCTAGATGTCCTTGCACTGCCTCCATTGTGCGAGGTATGGAACCTAAGGTAGGCAGAGGAGCCGCCAGCCCTTCAACCATCCGCCTAGAACCGAAGTCTCGATCGTTAGTTCTAACTTGTATAATCAACTTCGTAGATTTGGCGCGAGTAGGTGTTCTAGACATTGTTCGGTCCCCCCAGGTTTCCGGCAATCATGTCGTCTTGGCAAGCTCCGCCTTAACCCAAGCCTCGAGTCCTCCCACCGCAATAATCTCCTGCACATTCACCGGCAGCTCTCCGACTTGCTCCGTCCACGTCTCCCCTCCAGGACCCTCCGTCACCTCGACAAGGCTCCGCTTAACATCCCACGTCAAGGTCCAGCCCGTCCTTCGCGTGAGGATACGCTCTTCAGCACCCGCTGCTGGCGTGGAAAAGTGAGCCCGCAGGCGCTCGACCAGCCGCGGGACTTCGAGTCCCATAAGGGCGTTATTGATGCTATTTCGAGAAAAGACGTTGCCAAAGCTAGCAGCAACAACCAACGGGATATCTCTAGCGAGAATAGCAGTAGCTGCCTGCTCTCGCGAAGAACCGCACCCAAAGCCTTCGCCAGAGACAAGAATGTCGTTCGGTTTAGCGATACGGTCGAATTCAGGGTCGTAGTTTGAGAAGCAAGCCTTAGCCATGTCCTCCCTGGAGACGTTGTCTTGATAGGTCAGCTTTCCGGGGTAAATAGCGTCGGTGTCGACATTATCAGCATCACAAAAGACGATCTCGCCGCTGATCTTCTCGGGAAACCCGGGAAGGATCTTAGTGGCAACCTTATTAGAGGCTCCAGCGGCGGACTCGACCCTGTCGATAAACGAGTCGAGCTGCTGCACAAGACCAGATAGCTCGTTCTCGGTGGTACGTGCTAGGCCCGTGCCATATCCAGCATCCACGCCAGACCAGCCTTCAGGCACCTTGTAGACGCCTGGGCCGGTAATGACGCCGTGGAGAGCGCTGGCAGCGACAACTTCGGGGCTTGCTAGGTACGCCTTTGCGTCGCGCGATCCCATGCGTCCCTTAAAGTTACGGTTGCTGGCGCTAATACCGACCTCGCCAGGCTCCAGCAGTCCCTTACCCAGCCCGATACATGGCCCGCACCCAGCAGGGAGAGGCTGAGCACCGGCCTCGAGCAGGACCTGCCAATCGCCCGTGGCCTCAGCGGCCTCCTGCTCTGGCGCCGAGGCCGCCGCGATGTAGAGCTGGACGCCATTGGCAACCTTAGGAATGGCGCTGCCATTGGCCTCGGCAGCATCCCTAAAAACCTTGGCGGCAGCTCTAATGTCCGAGGCTCGGCTATTAGTACAAGAAATAATGTACGCGCGATCGACCTTGATGCTCTGCAGCATAAGTGTATTGAGGGGCGTTGCGACCTTGACTGAATTAGGGCCTGAGACGTAGGGCGAGAGGGTCGAGAGGTTAAGGTATAGCTGCTTGGCGTAGACAGCGTCAGGGTCTGCCGTAACTGGATTAGCGAAGAGCTCATCCACTCTTTCGTGTGTGATACGCTCTCGTGTAGTCCTGTCACTAAGCATCGCCGCCTCGGTCGCCTTATACCGTAGCCAGCGCTCCAAAGTGCGGTCAATAGGGAATATGCCAGCAAGAGCGCCCCATTCACAGCTCATATTAGCAATAGTAACGCGAGTATCAACTCGTAGACTTTCCATTGTCTCCTCAGGCCCTGTAAACTCGACCACGTGGTTAAGAACATCGCTCTTAAAGATGCCACAAAGCGCAACGATAATATCTTTACCAGTCACGCCTGGCGGCAGCGTTCCTGTGAAGGTGACTCGCGCGACTGGCGGGCAACACCACCACGTGCGGCCGGTGGCCCAGACGCTACTTGCGTCTGAGCGTACAACGGGGGTTCCGAGACAGCCGATGCCACCATAATGTGTGCTATGGCTGTCCGAGGCCACAGTCATGGTCCCTGGCCAAGCATGTCCCTCCTCGACCATGACCTGGTGGCCGATTCCTCGGCCGGCAGGATAGAATGAAATACCGTGCGTCTTGGCGAACGCCTCGATGTTCTGATACTTCCTCAGGTTGGCCTCGCTGGTATTCTGGACATCGTGGTCGAGAGCCATGACGAGCTGATCCGGACGGTGGATTTTGGTTGCTCCCATCGACATGAATTTTGTCATGACTGGAAATGAATTGTCGTGGGTAAGAATTGCAGCTGGCTCGATGCTAATGAAGTCGCCGCTCCGGACGAGCTTGCCTGGGGGCAGCCCAACAGCATAGCGTTGGACGATCTTTTCCGTGAGGGTTTGGGGCGACCGTTTCTCGGTGGAGGTTGCCGTAGGATAGTCGCTATGTTGTGCGCTAAGGCATCGGGACTGAGAAAGGGCGGTCGTGGGTGCGTGAAGGCATCGGGATATCGAGACTGGTCGCAGTGATTGGATTGTTCGTACGCTGGCAGGATACCAGCTGCTCGAGAGACGCACAGCCCGGCTGCCCATGGGGCGGAGCTTGATTGGGTCAGCTAGACTGCTAGAATATATGAGCACTGCCTGACTTACTGCTCTATACGCCATGTCGTGCCGCAGAAGCGACGGCAAAGTCCTTGATGTGTGTGTTGGTGTCTTGATCTTGTTGGATAGAATTTTTGGGAAATAGTCATGGAGGCTGTAGAATTTCGGCTCGGCAAGGATGTATCGGGACGGTACTGCTCGATTCTCGCTTTATCTAGCTCCATTGTGATTGGCCCGGTGAGCGATGACCTCTGGGCTCTTGTGCAGGTACTCCGTACTTCACTTCCAAAAGATTTTCTAGGGCCAGAAAACGGGGCTCAACTAGGCCTAAAACGGGGCCCGCCAACACCAACACATGCATTGCTAGAACAGGCTCGCAGAATGCAACCGAGCCGACCAGTAGAGGCCTTTCCATTAGTCTGGTACTCAAAAGCATGGTTTTAAAGTCGGGAGTGTATTCATCGTCTCGTATCCTCTATACAAAGCTATCCTATTGTACATGATTAATTGTACATGCGCGCCACTCACTCCCCATAAGCGAGGGTCTGCAAGGTTCCAGGTATTGTACAAGGGTGCGTGGTGGTGTCATGATACGTTGTACATGGTGATTTAGAAGCCTAAATCCATCTCCTTTTCTGGCTTACTCTTTTCGGGCTTGCTCTCCTCAACTTTTTTCTTCTCCTGATTCGCCTCCTGGGATTCATCTTGTGGCGCTTCGTTTCTTGTCCCCTTGGGTTCCAACCTCGCTACCAGATCAATCACCTGCTGAGTCTTTTTGGGAACATCATTTTGCTTCGCCTTCTGTTCGGCCTTCTCCACCTCCATCTCCTTCACGAATGAATGGCATAAGAGTCCAGCCGCAACACTAACGTTCAAGCTGTCCACACAGCTGCCTTGCACGAACCGCGGCACCGACAACTCATAATCGGATGCCACCTTGACCTCCTTGGACAACCCATGTCCCTCGTTACCGAGGACGAGCAGACATGGATCCTCGTTGAGAGGGCTCTTGGCTTCAATTGCATCCGTGGAGATGAATTTGCTGCCATGCTTCCGGACCAGTTTCCTGTCCGGGGGTGCGACTGCGGCATATGCCTTCCAGCCAGCCTTCCTCGATTCCTCAATAAAGGTGATGGGGTCGTCCACGGTGAACAGTGAGACTTCCTCCACTGCACCAGCTGCCGACTTGAGGACGACAGGTGTCAGGGTTGAAGAACCGCGCGTGGTAATACCAACAGCATCGACGCCAAGGTAACTTGCTGTGCGGAGAATGCCTCCCAAGTTTCCGGGATCAAGGATCTCATTCAACAACAAGACGAAAGGCTTGGGCATAACATCATTGGCGCGTCGAACAAACGTGTCTGTGCCGTTGATGGCCTCTTCCTCCTTCATTTGAAAATCTAGTTCAACATGGAATCCAAGCCTGGTCGTAGTTTCTTCCAATCTTCCCAAGGATTTGATGGGGAGCTGGGGAAGAGGCGATGCTTCAAGAACAAAGCCGTTGTGAGGTCGGCCCATGCTCATCTTGTCCATGATTCGCTGCTCGTGGTTGGGTACGATGGTGATGGGGATATTGTGTTTCCTAGCCAGACGAGTCATGATGGTGTTGTCCTTGGAATCGATTCGGTTATCTCCACCGTAAATGTAGAGATTGTAGAGCTTCCGCCTCCCTTGGTCGAGGGCCGCTTTGACAACCGACCTTCCGTACAGGAACTGGGATGCAGCAGTGGTGTACTTGATAGTCATAGGCATCATCTCCTTCTTGCGCCCGCGCATTGGAGCTGATGAGCCGTGGTAGTCCTCGTTGCCTCCACCTCGTCGCTCGGTTTGCCGTGAGCGCATCGGAGCTGATGTGTCGCGGAATCCTCTATCGATGTCATCTTGCCATGAACGCATCGGAGCCGACGTGCCACGATGTCCCCTATCGCGGTCATCTGGCCTTGAACGCATCGGAGCTGAATCACGGTCATTTTGCCCTGGCTCTTCACTCGAGGCCGGTCTCCGAATCTCGCGTGATTCTTGCTCAAGGCGCGCATTGTCACGCCTAGCGTCGCGAAACGATCTGGGTCTGACTGGCTCCTGCAAAACCAGTTGGGAGGCCGCTTCTTTGAGATCGCCATGCTTCAGTCGGTAAACTAAGCTCTTCTTGCCGAAAGAGAATTCCGGGTCGGTAAATCGCTTTCTCCGGGTCCTGCGATAGTCCTCATCCTCCTGTTCTTCTTCCTCCTTCTTCTTAGCCAGCTTCTTCCGGAGCTTTTGTTGCTGCCGGAAGTTTGAGGCACCGTCCATGGCCTTGGAGGTAGATCGTGAGGCGAAGCTATCACGCGAACCCCGACCAAAAGAAGATATTCCCCGTGGTGCTATTCCAGTTCGAGCATTGAACTTTGATGAAAACTCATCTTGGGGTTCTCGACTGAGGGAGGCTCTTTTTCCTCTTCCTGATCTGCCACCGGATCGATTGGTGGATTCATGGCTCGCAAAGCCCTTTGGTCTCGGTCTCACCTCGTTTGCGTTTCGTCGGGGTCGGTCGGTCTCGTCTTCGGACGATCGTGGGGCACCGTATTGGGCACGCTCGGAGGATCGAATTCCTCGATGAATCGCAGAAAGGCTTGATGCACGAACCAAAATTCGGGAAGGATTTGAGTCGCTGATGAGAGCTGTCGCGAGTGGACGGCGCAGGGCAATTGCTCTTAATCGCGTTGGGTAGAGCATCGCAGAGAGTGGCTTTGGTCATGAACCAGCGACAGTGTGATGGGATGGTATCGCATAGATACTTTAATTAGAAGCAATGCCGAAGCATTTTCCAGACTTTTCTGCCGGCTCTAGCAGGGATCCCTGGCAGGCGGTGGGACTGAGCCGAGAACGCTGATTGGCCATTAATTTCAAGATCGCTCAGCGGCGGGCCACTTGCGCAACAGCACCAACGCGTGGATGGTCAACCAGTCGCGTTTCCATTTACGATCGACGGTATCGGATTCACTCTTTCAAACGACACTCATGACGTCTTTTGGCTAGATTTTGGCCTTAACTCAGCTTTCCATCGGGGGTCCTCTTCTTCTTTTTGCTCTACAGGTGTCCTTCAAGCCCAATCCTGCGTCTCTGTCGCACTCCGAAAGCGACATCAAGACCCCGCCGATATCCCTCGAGACTCGACCCGATGCACCGCAAACAATGGACCACGGGGATGACATTTTCAGGTCTTTAGAGCCCCTTCGCGACGAACTCGATGGATTGGGTGGAGACATGGGAGAAACTCTCGATGACCAAGAGAAGGAGTTTCCCAACCATGCCGAGAGCTACGATGCGCAACCTGATGCCGAGGTCGAAGTCGAAGCCGACACCAACATCGACGCCGACGATGTCGCCCCGGACAGCCCCAGCTCTGACCTCCAAACGGATCGCAACAGAATAGAGGTCTCTATTCCAAGTATACCTCAGGAAGAGCGTGAAGAATATGCCACAGTGCACAGCAACATCGTCGAGGCCATCTCGGCAGAGCTTCCGGCGCAAGATGGCCAACTGCAGTGCTTAGTCGAGTTCACGGATGGGAGAGAAGAGCCGGTATGTCACATCGATGTCTTTCTTTGTTATAAAAACTTTTTTTGTTGCTTCTATGTGACCCTTGTTCTCTCAGTTGTTTGCAGCTATTTGCCATTCTGCCGTTTGTCAGGTTCCGTGCAAAACAAGTGAAAGGGGCGTACTTTGACTGGACATCGCGTCGCATTCTCCCTCTCCCTCACTATATCTCGGGCACATCGCTGTGTTGTTGGTGCAGGCCAGTATTATTCACTGCCGATTTCAAGCAAGCTAGCCCTGCCTATTTAAAGCAACCCTTCCTCCTTGCACCTCGCCTTTTCATCTCTACCATCACCACCGTTATCTTGACCCTCACTTCTATGCGCCAGCAGCCCTTCATCTTCAGCGTTCTACAGGCGCGATCATATCACTAACTTGACGCCAAGGTTTTATTCACGGACCTGGTCACACTCGAGAACGGCAAGGCAGCCTTCGCTCGGTTCAGCCAAGGGCTAGGCCAAGGCGACGGTGACATGAATGGACACAAGCGAAAGCGAGACTCTGAGGATGAATGGGACACTGACGTTCAGTCTGTCGCATCAGACCCGATGGATCTTGGTGAAGACGAAAGTGATGAACAGCCGACTCAACGTCGACGGGTACTAAGCCGTCCCCTTCGCTCTCGAACCTCTACGAGGCAAACGACTCGGAGTATCTCCATCGTCTCAGATGATGATGAGCTTAATGATCACGATAGCCTCAAGCCAGAGCCGCCGACTGCTCCAAGCCGGACACTCAGAACACGGCAGCCGAGACAGGTCACCTTGACAAGCATGTCTTTGTCCAACCATTCAGGGACTCAAGATCAAGATGAATTGCTTAATGAGCCGGCTCCAGTTTCATCGGACGAGGACGATGCGGATTTCTTTCTTGTGACTTCGGACATTGTACCTAAAAAGGGCCGTCCAAACAAGACACGCATGAGATCAAAACGCCTGCAAACTCGCTATGCGCAGTCAAAGGCACAATCGTCTGCGGCTTCTAGACGACAAAGGTTTCACGACTCCGATATCGAATTTGAAGCACCTCGGAGGTCGGTCAGATCTACCAGGAACAAAAGTACCATGCAGGACGATGCTTGGATGGACGAAGACTCGTTTTATGTTGTCGATGACAAGGCCCCAGGGGCCCCGAAGGTCATTTCGATCAGAGAAGTCTTCCAGCCCTTGCCTCCGGACTCCGCATTCTCATTGATGCACATGAGTACCTGCCATACCTGCGGAGGGTCGAAACAAAGAGGCCAAGTGATCCATTGTCAAGGCTGCACACTCTCATACCACAAAAACTGCCTTGGCTTTCGAAGTGCGCGAGATCACATGGTCACCAAAGTTGGAGAAGATAACTTCGTTCTGCAATGCAAGTTCTGTATCGGCGTCTACACAAAGAGGGATGCCAACGCTCCTGCGCATGGCATGTGCCAAGGCTGCAAAGTCGAAGGCCGTGCCTGCACTCCATACTCTGCAAAGAAGACCGCCCGACAGGAGGAGAAACTTCGAGAAGAGAATGATGGCGTGGATCCCACCACAACCGTTTCTCCCACGCTGTTAAACAACACAGATCTTGTTCTTTTCCGATGTGCCACATGCCGTCGAGGCTGGCACGTTGAGCACTTGCCTGGCGAAGGAGGCGATGCCGTCGGTACAGATCTCAAATCGGAACGCCTCAAGGACTACTCCATCGATTGGCAGTGCGAGGACTGTAGCACATCCAAGCACAAAATCCATCGCCTTGTTGCTTGGAGGCCTTCTGAGTGTACTCTCACAGCCACGTCCCCTCGACCGGCATACAGCGACGTCAAAGAGGATGACAGGGAGTATCTCATCAAGTGGGAAAGCCTTTCCTATGTCCATTGCACATGGAAGCCAGGAGCCTGGGTCCATGGTGTTGCACCCTCTACCATGCGTGTCTCGTTTGGAAAGAGGGATTTGGAACATGATTTGCTCAAACTCGACGAGAAGGAGGCTATCCCTGATGAATACATAACACCGGACATCATATTTCACGTCAAGATGCAGCAGTCTGCTCCGCGCTCCAATTCCCGGGAGGCCGAGCTGGCCAACATGTCCAGAGTCAGCAAAGTCCTCGTCAAGTTTCAAGGTCTTGGCTATGATGATGTTGTATGGGACTCCCCACCCAAGGAGAGCATGGCCGCCATCCACAGCGCATTCGTGGAAGCTTACTACGAGTATGTCGAAGGCAAATATCTCCGGAACGACTCGCAATCCAAAGTTCGAGAACGCATCAAAGCTTTCAAAACAGCATCATTCGTCGAGCTTGCTGAGCAGCCGGCGGGACTCAAGCGAGGGAAACTCATGGGTTATCAGGTTGAGGGACTCAACTGGCTCCTGGGAAATTACCACTCCGGTCGCAGCGTTGTCCTAGCAGACGAGATGGGTCTGGGCAAGACCGTTCAGGTTGTCAGCATGATTACTACGTTGGTCCAAGATAAACCCAAGGTAAACGGTCATTGCGAACGTCCCAATACGTCATCTAACATCATTGTAGTGCTGGCCATTCCTCGTTGTGGTTCCCAATGCCACATGCCCCAACTGGCGCCGCGAGTTCAAGCAGTGGGCACCGGATCTGCGAGTTGTTACGTACCATGGCGGCAGAGAGCCGCAAGAGCTAGCATACAAACACGAGCTCTTCCCTGACAACTCCTCTGACATGAAGGCGCATGTGGTCATCATGTCGTACGACTCCGCCGCAGATCCTCGGACAAAGAACCTCTTCAAGTCCGTCCATTGGACAGGTCTTGTTGTGGATGAAGGCCAACGATTGAAGAACGACCAAAATCTTCTCTACATTGCACTGCGATCAATGAAAATCCCCTTTCGACTGCTTCTCACGGGAACTCCTCTACAGAACAACAAACGTGAACTCTTCAACCTGATCCAGTTCATCGACGAGACCCAGGATGCAGCACAGCTAGACGAGCAGTACCAAGTCCTTGACAAGGAGACTCTGCCGAAGCTCCACGAGAAGATCCGCCCATACTTCCTCCGACGAACCAAAGCCGGTGTTCTCAAGTTCCTACCCCCGATGTCACAAATTATCCTGCCCGTCACCATGACCACCATTCAAGAGAAACTTGCCAGAAGCATCATGGCCAAGAACCCCCAGCTCATCAAGGCCATGTTCGCCAACAGCAGAATGAACAAGAAGGAACGCGGAAGTCTCAACAACATCTTGATGCAGCTGCGGAAATGCCTTTGCCACCCTTTCATGTACTCCGAGGCTATCGAGGAGAAGCATCACGACAGGGAAGTCATGCAACGAAACCTCGTGGAGGCGTCTGCCAAGTTACTTTTGTTGGAGAAGATGCTTGTCAAACTCAAGGAAAGAGGACATCGAGTTCTTCTCTTTAGTCAATTTTTGCAACAGCTGGACATTATTGAAGACTTCCTGACTGGACTAGGCTTTGAGTACCGTCGACTCGATGGAAACATTGGTAGTCTGGAGAAACAACGTCGCATTGACGCCTTTAACGCGCCTGATTCACCTCTTTTTGCATTTCTGTTGTCGACGCGAGCTGGTGGCGTGGGCATCAATCTTGCGACCGCAGACACGGTCATCATCCTGGACCCTGACTTCAATCCACACCAGGATCTTCAGGCTCTGTCTCGAGCTCACCGCATTGGGCAAAAGAAGAAGGTTCTGTGCTTCCAGATCGTGACCAAAGACTCTGTGGAGGAGAGGATCATGCAGATTGGCAGAAAGAAGATGGCTCTTGACCACGCGCTAATCGAAAGCATGGACGACGATAACCTAGCTGGTGATGACTTGGAATCTATTCTCAGGCACGGTGCGCAGGCATTGTTTGACGACAATTACCAGATGCAGGCTATCCATTACGACGCGGCTTCGGTTGATAAGCTCCTTGATCGGGCGCAAAAGGAAGATCCCAAGTTAGCAGACGAGGGTGCAGCGGAGGGTCAATTTGCTCATGCTCAAGTATGGGCCAACGATAAGTCTGGTTTTGAGGATGCCCTTGCTACTGAAGAACAAAACGAACCGATGCCTATCAACTCGAGCGTCTGGGATCGAATCCTTGCCGAGCGTGAGGAGGAAGCCAAGAGAGAAGCCGAAGCGAATCGAGAGCTGCTCGGACGAGGCAACCGACGTCGCACAGTAAGAATCAGCTTTCTCCAGCCATTTGGCTCGCAGCTAACGCATTCAACAGGCTATCAACTACAAGGCAAATGGTGCAAACATTGGGCCTCTCCTAGATGACCCCGAAGCCGAATCGTCAGAGTCCTCGGATGAATTTGCCAGTGGCGCAGAGTCTGCGGATGACACGGACGAGGAAGAAGAATTCCCCTCGTCGAAAGGTAAACGCCAGAAATCTAATCCTCCGCAACAGAGGACCCCAGTTCCAACCCCGACCAAGAAGGCAGTGAAGAACAACAGTGTTAACAGACGCAACGCGCAGACGCCGAAGAATTCATCACAACGATCAACACCCTCAAAACGAACGACCAAAACTCCGGCTCTAGCAACGCCGAAGTGTGGAAAGGCGCCAACACCAAAGGCGCCTTCAGTTCCGAAGTCCAAAAAGGCTCCAAAGGCCGCCCCAGAGGCCGCCCAAGACAGTCGACAGATCAAGCAGCAACGAACCCCGGTGCGCAACGGTCAGAAAGCGAAACCTTGAAACGATGCCGCAACCAATGGAAAGAAGGGGAAAACGGACAATGGACAGACCCTGGCCAAAGCGAAGGTATCTCCAGCTCCGCCTACCACAGACAGCAAATAGGCGCCCCCTCAAGCAGTCTCGGTCAAGATATGTCCCGATACATAAAGCAGAACTATTACTACAGCGAAGGCCAACTGGGGAGTTGGCCACAGCAGCATGATAGCTCAGGCATGACACCACACGGGATCATACGTTTGGCAACAGAGGCCGAAGTGCGGGTAGCCCTAGACCGAGTGCAACACTCAGCGTCCAACAAGAAGACGAAACAGCAACAGAAGGCACTACTTTTCCGCAAACTAAGGGAATTCACAGAGCAAAGCGGGTCACTGGGACGATGATTCGCTCCTCGGAGGTACAGTAGAGGGAAAGCGGAAAGCGGTTCTCATTTTGGGCCTTTGTTTGGACGCGGAATTGGACGCGGATATTAATGCTTGCATGCATGCAAGAAGGCAAGCAAGCAACAAGTAGGCAATCACACTTTAGCTTCCCTGCCACGACGGACCGCGAGAGATGGACAACGTATTGGTCTTCTAGCTATCCGTACCTACCTAGATATCTACCTACCTAGATATCTACCTACCTATATAGGTAATGGAAACTCCACGAGAGACCACATGGGCCCTGCTTCTGCCCACGATGTTGGCAACGCGGTGGCACTCCGTCACGTGAGGAAACACAAACATACCTACCTGAGCATACTGCAGGTAGCCGTACGGGCAGTCCCTCTGCAGGCAAAGGTGCAGACCGCACATACTAGCCATCGCCTATCCCGGGCGAGACAAACTGAACAAACAAGCCGCCGCCAGCCTGATGAAACTCGAGCCGCCAGAAGCACGTTGGACGGATTGATGATAAAAAGGGCGTCTCGTCCGTCCTGTTCCCTGCTGTCGAAGCACCAACCGCTCCTAGGCTCATCCAACACCAACTCGGGCTATACGCGAACTCGGTCTATACAGGGCGTCTCGTCACTTCGCCTCGTCGCTCGCCTGCATCACGCTTGCGGCATCCTGCCGATCTTGCTCCCGCGTCCGCCGTCGACCTTGGCTGACGGCATATAAAGTTACCTGCAGCGAGCCAGGCTCTTGTTTGCATCTCGTCCGTCCGGACGCTTCCCGCTGCCGATCATGGATCACCTCTGTCGAGTTGTCTTGTCCAAGACTGCGTCTGCCGCTCCTGCTCCAGCGCCGGCTCCAGCTTCAGTTCCCGCCCCAGCTGCTCCCTCTTCGCCCCCTACTCTCTCTCCTTCTCGATCGTCTTCCGCTTCTCTGACCTCCTCGTCCAAGACCAACTCGCCTAGGTCAGATAACGAGCACTCTGCTGACGCCTCGTACGCCATGGATCACCATCAGACCCCCCCTCAGCCCAGCGTCCACGCCCGCACAAGCTGGATCTACGCCAACTCGCAAAAGGACGCTCGGCAAAGTATCCAGCAGTACCGCGACGCAGCCCCTCGAGGCGCCACATCTCCCAACTGGCGAGTCGCCCAGCACCCTGTGGATGTTGGTGTTTGGGGCCACACCGCCCAGTCCAACTACACGCTGGGCAGCGTTGCGCTCCCCAGAGTCGAGACCCCCTCGAGCGGCCTGGAAGGCTACGCGTACTGCCTTGATCGAGGCAATGGGCAGTATACCAGACTTATACCCGCCGATATGTTGCCCCCTTTAAACGAGATTCCTGCCCGCCAGCCTGGACCCCCAGGCATGGTGATTTTGCCAGACCTGCATTCTGCTCCTCCTCAGGGTGTTGCGCCGCTGAACAGACCAGTCACTATCAAGGTACGTGTCATTGTGAAATATTGCAATAACCAAGAAAGCTAAGTGGCTTAGACTTGGCGGGATCGGGACGGACTAGCATCTGATAGCCTACAGGTAACAAGCCGCCGTTGCTCCTCCCTCGCCTTTGCATTGGTTCTCCGCTGTCATCACCCAGAGCTAACATTTATAGCAGAATCACATCGACCAAATCGTTGCTACGTCCCCCGTCATCACAAAGAGGCCCAAGATCTACTGTGACAAGTGGATTCACGACGGCCAGTGCGCCTTTGCTCAACAGGGTTGCAAGTTCAAGCACGAAATGCCCTTCGACAAAGCGACTCAGCACTCCCTGGGACTCTTCCAGGGACTCCCAGGCTGGTGGAAGAGACTCCAGGTCGAGCTTCGGAAGCAGGACGAAGAGCGCAGGGGGGACCTTGCAGAGTCGGTCACAGCCACCTCTATTCCGCTTACTCTGACGGACCAGGCCGGTGCCGAAGGACGCGTCGGGTGGCAGATTGACGGCTGTGACGACATGCGGCCCCGAGTGCCCCCGGAGTTGAACTTGAAGAATCAGAACAAGCGACACGGTAGGTGGCGACGCTGAGGTCCGTAGCTCGAGCTGATCGGTTCGCAGATGCCCCTCGCCCGCTGTCTACTGGGTCCGCTGTTGGATCTGCCTGGACCCTCATCAGCCATCAAGACAAGCCTAGTTGGACAACTGCTCTGATTGATATCCCGAGCCGACGCAATACTTGGGCTCCCCGCGGAGGAAACTACCCTGGCCGCTCCCCGACGAACAAGGCTGTTTAGGGGGCCAGCACAGCTCGAACATCGTGCATGGAGTATTTTCAAGACTCTCATGCTGGGATCGTAACTTTGGATTTTCCAGTCTCGCTTTAACTGTTTTTTTCTTTTTGATAGATAACATCACATCAGAGGGTCCGCGTACACTATAGGCGATGCCTCAACAATGCAAGAATTTTGTTGCTGCATCTCAGATCCATTCCAGCGTCCACGTGGGCTGGCCTGTCCTGAAGGGTTGAACCTCAATACCGTCGCCGATGAAGTTGCCAGAGATGATTTCATTTCCCTTGGAAAGTCTTATCCTTTCATCGTTGGTTTCCTCGACTCCGTAGAACTTGCGTCCAAAGTTGCTGAAGAAACCTGCTAGGAGTTCCTGGGTTACGTCCTCCTCCTTAATTTCCTCACGCTCGATGGCCGCTTCGAGTGCGGAGAGAACAATCTGAGTAGCGTAAGGCTGGGTGAAAACACCAGCGGCAGTCTTGCCATTCTTCTTGGCGCTGATATCATGGGGGGCTGAGTCAGTGCCGAGGAAGAACTTGCCCTTGCTGCTGACGACGGCCTGCAGAAGGGCGGTACGGTCCTCGGGAGTCTATGGATTCATCAGTCTCAAATTCCGCCGTCCGTTTCAGAGCCGATTCCAGTGAGAGCCACTTGAAACGTCTAGCTGCAGGTTACACATACCTTGGCGACGGGCTTGCAGTAGCAGAACTGGGGTGGTACGAGTTAGCGGGTGAACAAGCCAAGCAAACAAACTGGCGGTATAATGAATTGGAAGATCACTCACCACATCTGAAGCTGCATCATCGACAAGGAGAAAGAGATGGTGGGAGGTAATGGTGCCAACAACGTTGTCTCCGCAGGCTTTGACAGCCTCTACAGCGTCTTTAGTTGAGCAATGCTCAAGGACAATCTAATTTCCATTAAGTACTTTGCTGTAGAAAAGAACACCTGGGAGGGATAACCTTTAGGCGAGGGAATCGCTCATGGAGACCCTTCAGAGTCGGCAGAAACTTTGACTCGGCGTTGAGAATGGTGATTCCCTTCTTGGGGTCGCTAGGAACCTCTCCGTGCAAGTTGAGGACCAGGCCCTCTTCTTCCATAGCAGCGAAGACATCGTAATATTCCTCGTAGCTAATGACTCCGGCGTCAGAGTTTGTGGTGACGCCGGCAGGATACGACTTGACGCCAGCAATCCCTGCTCGCTTGGCTTCGCGAATCACCTCGGGAGTGATGGAAGGGTGCAGGTACAGGGTCATCAGATAGGTGATGGACGAGTCGATGGCTTGGAGGCGAGACTTGTAGGACAATGCCTGCTCCACACTGGTTACAGGGGGAGTCAAGTTAGGCATGACATAGACGAGCGAGGTTCCTCCTTGACGAATCGTCTTGGTGACCGTCTCAGCCATCTTGCCATCTCGGAGATGGACGTGAAAGTCGGCCGCGGCCGGGAGTTCAAAGGGTCCCAGAGTCATTGCGAAAGGGGTTTCAGAGAAGTATTGGGAGAGACAATTCCAAGTGGGAAAGTAATTGGAGTTCACGGGCAGCGATGTAGAGCCGACGAGTAAAAGTTCGACAAGCAGTCTTACACAGAATGGTCTCGACGAGTGGAAATTTGAACCGCGAATTCTGGAGTTTTCAATGCCAGGCTTGAGCCTGGATGACCCCGCGATTGGCGGGGCTTATCGATAAGGATCGATCGTCTTGCTGACGGGAGCTACAAGAAGGCAGGCGGCGAAACCTCGGCAGCTGCTCCCACCCCGACCAAGCCGCACCCAAGCTCGCTGCCTCAAACCACCTACCAGCTTGCACTTGGTGCATCGTTAATACAACAAGACATTCCCTCTCAGACTTGACACAAACCCACAGCTTCAGGTGTATTCTCCCACGAAACTGCAGCAGCTGGTCATTGTCGAGATCTAGTCATCTCGCTGGCTCGAGCATGACGAGCAGGTGATCTCTCTCCCACGTCGTTCAAGCTTCCGATTCCCCCGCCTCTCGAGCCATCGCTCACCTCGACCGTCTACGCGAATACTTCCACGCCGAGACGTCTTTTCAAGGCTTTTCAAGATGGATTACGTCTGGGCGACCCTGGCGACCGGTCTGACAGCTGCAGATGCTATCAGCTCTAAGAAGCTAGACTCTGCCTTCAAGGATCACGCTCGAGCTATCAAACAGCTCCTGGCCACCCATCGCCAGGTCATCGCGGCTAATTTGGGTGAAATTCTCTCGGTACAAGCTTCTTTCCCCCGTTCAGCACCATTTCCCTGCCTGCTTACAAGTCTCAGAAACTTGAACCTGCCGAAAATGCCATCGCCTTCCTTGCTTTCCTCCAGGTGTCGGTGGACCCTCGCCATCCCCCTGCTGGGATAGAGCGAGTCGCACTCCTAGACGAAACACTCCGATTTCTCCTCAACTTCGAGCCACATCAGATCAGATATGTTGGACTGTCTTTCCGAAAACTTCTCGAGACAATTGCAACTGGCCAAGTGTTCTCAGTAGGCGATCAAACTTACATGTAGCCCATCTTCAAGCACTAACGCGTTGTCCTCCTCAGCCCCTCGTCTCCGTCGAAGCGCTAGCGACTGCGATGCTGCGGCTCGACCCCAGCGGTAGCATGTTCACTTCCACACATTTGTTGCTAGTGAAACTGGCGTATGAATTTTCCTGCATCGAGCCGGCTCTGAAGGTTCTCGACCGCGATATCACCTTTTATCCAGAAATGGCCGGCCAGAAGGATGCAAAGTTGCTATGCGACGCCAGCATTGCCCCGGCTTCCTACATCTCAGTCGATACCGGGTTGACCGATCCCGTGAAAAGCACATCAGTACTAGAGTACAATTTCTTGTCTGGCTTGTGCTACATGACGAGAAAAGATTGGTCAAAGGCCCATAGAGCCCTGGAGCGAGTCATCACACACCCTTCCAGGGATAAGGGAGTGTCAAAAATCATGGACGATGCGTACAAGAGATGGGTACTGGTGGGACTCCTCAAGGACGGAAGGGAGCCAAATCTCCCGCATTACACAACCTTCTCAGCCAAGAATACTTACAACACTCTGGGCCTACCATACAAAAGCGTCGCCAATCTCTTCTCCACGGCCAATGCAGCACAATTGAATGGCGAAGTCGAAGGGAACCGAATAACTTGGGAAGAAGATAACACCACGGCCCTCATCACTGAGGTGGTGGCGGCTTATCAGAAGTGGCAAATTATCAACCTTCGAGACATCTACAAAGAAATATCCATCTCCCAACTACGCCGCATCACACTCAGTGCTGAGACTGGTGAGGCGCTAACGAATGACACGGAGGTTACGAAACTGGTACGCGAAATGATTGAGTCAAACTTGCTCAGGGGAGAGCTGCTCCGAGGAAATGATGGGAATGACTTATATCTCAAATTCCACGATGAGAGCGAATACATGACAGAGGCGAACTTTGCACACGACATCGCCCAACGACATCACAACATCCAGAGCCTAGGACAGCAGTTCAAAGCAGCAAACGATCGTATGAGCGGCAGCAAGGAGTATGTGAGGCATGCGGTCAGAGAACAGAAGAGGGCGGAAAAGGATGGAAACGACCCCCTGCCTGCCTTTGAATCTCAGATAGAAGATGAGGACTTGATGACTGGCGTCCAGGCGCATGGTTAGGTCTCTAGATCCTGATGACGATGCATTTACACACCCTCGTAGACGTGGGTGCAGCATGTATTTAGCAGAAGCTATGACAGAGACCGGCCAGATGTGTCCGTCTTGATGTCTCCGGCAGATAAGGCTGAAGCAGCTTGATGCCAATGTGCTTGAATCGCCCTGATCTGATATCAATTGGCGTTTTTATGGGGATAGGTTCCTCAGAGCACAGGAAGACGCCCGCTTTCACACTCACACTATTGAATGTCGCTACGGGCGACAGCAACATCTCCGCTTGCATCACCAACCTATATACCAGGATGGACCCGAAGTGGGGTTTCATAAAGTCCCCAGTCGGTCACAAGGGTCGATTTACGGAGGTATCCAAGGCGGTTTAAAACAAATAGCATTAGCAGAAAGTCCCACAGCGACTTTTCCATCTCAGAAGCTGATGTTGGTCTGTTGTCTCCCTAGCATGCTCAGTGTATAGACATTTTCAGTAGGACAAGTCACTAGTTTCCTCGACCGCTTGAACGAACCGCATAAACCTCTCATACTCATCCTCAATCTTTTCGGGATCAGGCTCTTCATTCTTGGGTCGAGAAGGCTTCTGTACTCTCAAGGGCTTCGCCTCTTGTTTTTCGATGGTCGAATGACCTATTTTCCTCATGTTGTAGGGCCTAACATGTCCTTCGAGCCATACCTCGTCGTCACCATTCCCTTTGACCTCCTGTTTCGCCTCAGCGACCGGGTCCTTGTTCTGAGGCTTGGTCGGTTGCTCAACGAGCTGTTTCAGGTGGCTTCCGTGTTTCTTATCCTGTTCTTCTTTGGAAATTTTCTCTACAGCCGTATGGCTGTGTTTTTGCACATGGTTGTTGCTGGAGGCATCACTGACATGACTGGCAACAGGTTGTTCCACCTTGGGCGCATCATTGGGCTTGGATGCTGTCACCTTCTGAGGACCCCCGGAGCCTTTTCGATGAGAAAACGTGTCCTCACTTTTCTTGTCTTCCAGCTCGTCGTACAAATTCGTGAGATTCTCGGGCAGCTTTTTCTCGGGCTTCTTTGTCTTGGCTTTGAACTTTTCTGCGGTTGCCTCAGGCAGGTTTGGGTGATATTTCTTGAGCGCCTCTGTATGTTCCTTGAGCACCTTTATGTGTTCCTTGAGCAGCTCTTCGTAGGTATTCTTTGTCTGTGCTCCGGGCTTCCATGCCGTTCCCTCAGGCAACTCTTGCAACTCTGGCTGCTGTTGCTTGACTGTCTGTGTATGCTCTTTAGGCGGCTTCTTCTCGGACTTCGCTCCGTGTGTTTCGGGCATCTCTGCCGTTTCCTTGGGCTCCTCTGTGCGTTCTTCGGGTTTTGGGTTGGCGATGTCGGACTTCTCCTTCCTGTTAGACCTCTCCCGTTCGGACTCATCCTGCTTGAAAGGGTTCTCTTGATCGACCTCCTCTCCACGCCTTCTCAACTTGTTGCCCGTTATCTTCTCCTCGGCCGCCGTTTCGCTCTTGTCCATAGTTCCGAGGATTCTAGATGTCTGTCTTAGAGGCTCAAGGGAGAAAATCAAGTGTCGCATCTCCAAGCCATGGTCCGCCTGGACGGTCGAGTCTGCTGAGGGAAAAGGGGCGGCCATCACCCCGGCGAGGAGCGCGGCCATCAGGGCAATGAAGCCACGCATTTTGAGAAATCGTGAGGGATGAAGATAATAATACCCGTGTTATTCTAGTATTGTAGCCAGGAGCAACCACAGTCAGAGACATATTTACCTTTATGGAAGAGCGACTGCTGGCGCGTATGCTATGGGGTGACGATCCTCGCATTACTGGGTCAGCGCGGCGTCAAAGTTGCCTCACGCATTAAGTTAGCTGAAGATTCTGACTGAAAGGTTCGTCTCAGCCCATAATCTGCTTCTGTGAACCGTCAACGTGTATGCAGCTAAGTTTCAACGTCACTTGTTATCCGTTGTCATGTGTTAATCGCCGATGAGCTTGACCTTTACGCACAATATCTACAAGTTCAAAACTCACATCTTAATCCAGAGTCGTCCGTTTGGGCCCCATCATCAGGCTTTTTGCCCTTCCACGATGGCGTATGACCCATGAGACCGATATCAATGCCTAAATCTTGTGCAGCGAATGGGCTAGGGGAACCATCAAAGTGGATCGATGAGAAGAACCCAAAACCACCATAACGCAAGGTTTTGAAATCATGACGTTCAAATTGCATTCGATTAAAACATAAACATGCCTGTCTGGTCCCGAACAGCAGAATTATTTCGGAAAATCGTCCCTATCGTTACACATGATAACACATATCTCATCAATACATAGCTCGAAACGAAACCCAATTTGACTTCCTCAACCAAACAATTTCTTGAATGCACCCCTAATTCCTCCCGGTTTCTTCTCTTCCTCCTTGTCTCGGGCCTTGCGTCGCTCTTGATGTCTTGCCTTGCGTGCAGCATCTTCGGGGGGAGGCTTGGAGGATAGCTCTTCCTTGGTGGCGGTTCTGGATGACCGCGACGGCCTCGAGGGCCTTGTTGGCTCGTCAGAAGGATCGCTACGAGTCCTGTGCGGCCTAGTGCGAGGCTCATCTGTTGACTGTCGAGAGTGCTTGTACTTGGGCCGACTTGTCGACGAACGCTTGAGAGGCTCAGGGGCTGGCGCTTCTCTCACACTCTTGACACTCTCGACAGGGGTTGCCTCTCGAGGCGGAGTGCCACCCATGACACGCTCGGAGCTTCTCACATTAAAGAACTTCTTCTCGGGCAAGGCCGTCTCCTCCCGATCCACAGGAGGTTGCTCTCTGTTATCGTCGAGCCGAGAGCGGGTCGAGTGGCTGTGACGACGAGATCGACGGTGTCGTCTCTCAGGCTCGGGTTGAGGCTCAGGTTGTGGCTCCGGCTCACGCTCACGCTCACGCTGAAGCTCCGGCTCTTTACCCTTGCTTTCTTTGACAGTGGAAGGTTCACGCCTGCGTTCCGAGTCTCTTTCTCTTGGCCAGCGGTCGGATCGTTCTCGTTCAGCCTTTCGCTTGTCATGAGCAGCTTGCTCCTCAGACGTTCGGTGTCGTCTACCAGAGCTACCAGAGTCGGCAGAGAATCCACTGTCTCTTCGCTTCGGGGTTCTTGGGGGCGTGCCAGAACCAGCGCTATCAGGTCCGTGACGGCGGTGCGAATAAGTGCCATGAGACGATCGTCGAGTAGAATCTCTAACTTCATCGTCGCCTCGTTGGCCCCGAGATCTGGGTTCCTCGTCACCACGCAGACCCTTAGATCTGGGCTCATCGTTGCCACGTGCGCCTCGAGATCTTGGCTCCTCGTCGCCACGCGCACCTCGAGATCTTGGCTCCTCGTCACCACGCGCACCTCGAGATCTATGCTCCTCATCACCACGGGCGCCACGGGTCCTGGGTTCCTCGTCGCCACGTTGACGACGAGGCCGAAGTTCATCCTCAGCACGGGTCCTGTGGCGCCGTCTCTCATCCTCGCCCCGTGATCCGTGTGATCTCTTGTCATCATCACCGCGAGGCCCACGCTCTCTTCCTTCCTCCTCTTCACGACTTCTTCCTGAGTTGTGGGAGTGGGAATGGCGGCGTCTGCGGCGTCTCTCTGGGTCTTTGGATGAGCCAGATTCTCTGCTTTTGTCGTCTGTAAACAAGTCAGCAACGGACTTGTGAAGTTCTTCATGCTCGTCGTCCTCGAAGCTCCGTCGTGAGGTAGAAGCAACTGGGGAGAAGTAGTCATTAGAACCCATCATCATCTGGTGGCCCATATTAGGGAGACCCTGCTGGTGTTCGCGGTGGCTCATAGGTGGCGGGCTGCTGGGGGGCTCAGAGCCTCAGCTGCCGCATAAATGACCACAGCAGCAGCAACCGTATCCTCGGCGCGCTGGATTGACATCTTGCGCTTCCGCCGGAGAGTATGTGCCCTCTGCATGTCTATCATGTCTGTGTCAGGTATCACGATGCCAGGAGTGGGAGGCCTAGGTCCTGCCTCAGTCGGCGACACTGGTACCGGCAGAGCTTCTCTCTGCCGGACCCCTTCCATCATAGGAGTCGCCGCATGTCCAAGATCCAAACGAGGCGGTGCCTTTGAGCGAAACTCATCTTCAACCATCGTGGCTGGGTGCCTAAGACTTGGGCGAGCAGGCTTTTTGGATGCATCGCCTTCCGTCATGAATGCGCGATGTCTCAAGACAGGTCTGCTTTCAATCGCTCGGCTTGCCACAGGCATGAAGATGGGCTCCTTCGTATACACTTCTGTTCCTGGCCGTGGCCTCACAGGGCGCAAGGGGCCACGCCTTTGTGTGTCCAAGGAACGGGGAGGGTATTCGTGATGAGTAGAGTCCCTGGGAGCCCATTCTCCCTGCATAGGTTGCTTGTCGGGAAGGCTGGAGACAGCGCTGGCACCAATGACAGTTGCGGCACCCGCTACCAAGCCCTTCCTTGCAAATGATGAACCGTTAGAGGAACCATATGAGGATGTCCGAGCGGGCCTCGGGGGACTTTCCGTTCTTGGAGGACTATCGACAGTGGGAGGAGTTTCAACCTTAGGGGGGTTTTGAACCATGGGTGGTCTTCGAACAACAGGGGTCCTTTCTGTCGAATCGTCGGATTCCGTGTTCGTGTCTTCATCCACGGGTGGTCGCTCCACAGAAATTTCGCGGGCGGAAGGCTTGACCTGTTCCTCAGAGTCATGAACAGGTGAGTGCCTGGCAATGAGCTCTCTGGTTGGAACAGCGTCCTCGAAGGGGAGTCCATCAGCCGTGCTAGCTGGGATCAATCTCATGGCGCTGGAAGCATCAAAACGAGCATCTAACAAAGGCAGCGATCGATCTTCGACCGGTCGAGCAGTGACATGTTGTTCAGGGGCTGGTGGAGCCAAGACTTTCTGACGATCAACTTTGTCATCAGACTCTGATTCTGACTCGGTCTCCGAATCAGAGTCAAAGGCACGCATTTCAGGAGCACGTTCTAATGATGCCGGCTCTTGACCCTTGACTTGCGGAATGTGCTCAGGAGCCGCGACAGCCAGAAGACCTTGATGATGATAAGGCTCGTCGTCAGACTCGGAATCGGACTCGACCTCGGGTACCAGAGGAACACGTTCCGAAGCAGATGCACTGTCTTGCTTGGTGACATCGCGTCCTTGCGTATGCAACGCAAGCTCTGCGGCGCCAATTTGCGTAGTTTTATCCAAATCCGTGTCCGTATCGTCAGAGACTGTGAGGTTCTCATGCGGTTGTAGTTCGAGAGCTTCATCGGCGGCTTCTTTCGAATCCAAGACGAGTTTGCGGTCAGCGGAAGACCAGCCCCGATCCTGGTCATGCTCCGCCGTTTCCAAGAGAAGCCTATCTTCGTCATCGGAATCCACATCTTCTAGATCACCTGGAGGAAGTACAGGACTCTCGACGATCCTCCCGGCCTCTAAAAGAACTTCTTCATTGGCATTTGAGGATGCATCTGATGGTTCGAGCACCGCGTGGTCAGATTTATTGTCCAGAGGGTTCTGGGGTCCGGCCGCAAAGGAGATGTGAGCGGGTCTTCCGTCAGTGACTTGTCTCTCTTGAACCTCGCGGTTCATTGTGTCTTCCTCGAACTGTAGGGATCCCAGATTGGAAGCAGGGTAATTCTTAACTCCAACTTGATCGTCCGCATCCGCATCACTGTCCTCTTCTTCATCGGTCTCTGGATGAGTAGAGGTGGGTATGTGCTCACTCGAATGCTCCAGTTCAGGCTGCCTGCGCAGTGCCGTAGCTTGGTCCTCCAGAACTTCGTCTCCTTCGGAATCTGTTCCCAAGTTGTCCTCGGCAATACTAGCAATGCTCCTGTTGAACTCAAACGCCTCTGGACCGTGGACGGCTGCAAATGTAGTCTTGTCATGTACACCTTCACCCTCGTCCAGTTCAGAGGCACTGTCAGAGATGCCTTTTGGGGTGATGTTCGCCAAAGCCGCCGGCGAGATATCGCTCGCTTCACCAGACTTTGAAGGAGCCTCGTCTTCAGTGTTTGAAGTAGTCTCGTCCTCGATATTATCCGTAGTAGCCAGTTCGGGAAACATCTCGGAAGGGTAAGCCTGAGGCGAGGTGGACAGGTTTTCGACTTTGAGGTTCATCTCTTGAACTTCCTTCGTCGCTGGAATGAGCGAGACAGTCCTTGAGGCTTCGAAAAGGCCACCGGGCTTTGGGGCATTATCATCGGGATGAGCAGATTCTTCCAGAACATCCTTCCCTATAGATGATTCTTGAAGCCGAACGTCAGACACAGGAGTTGCTGCGCCTTCGCCAGTACCAGGTATGTCATGGAAATCTCGAGCCACGAGTTCAGGTGAAGCAAACATGGAGGTGGCAGTAGATTCCTCAGGCGTCGATGTGACAGATCCATCTCGTTCATCGGCAATCGTTGCTTCTGCGAAGGACTCCTCTCGCGCTCGGTCTAGAGGCTCATGCAATGATATCGTCTCTCCAGCGTGGGTCTCTCCATCGACAGCCCTTTTTCCGGCTACGGGTAAGAGGCCGGGCACAGGTGGCAGCGGGTCAGTCTCAGAGATCCCAGAATCCATGATGGCGGTAAGTTCCTCATCTTCAGACTGATCGGAAGCTGCTTCTAGAAGACCCATGGGGGATGACTTGTCCTGAGAAGCTTCGTGTTCATGAGGCGTATTTCCGACACCTTGTGAAGGGCCAACTGTAAGAACAGGCCGGAGACTGGATGACTGCTCAGACTCTAAAGACGAGTCTGCTCGACTGACGCTGGGCTCTTCCGCAACCATGTCGAGAGACTCTGTCAATACAGGTGTGCGCAGATCGCCTTCGGTGCGTGGCTCCATCGGGGCTTCTTGGGCAACATCGTCCGGAATGGATGCACAAGAAGCGGGGTCTTGTTGCTCTAACTCTGAGGTGGCGTGCGCCTCTAGATTATCGCATCGTTCATGATTCTCAGTGGTTTCATCATCCGGTAGGAGCAAAGATGACTCATTCAGCTCGCCTTCGGTCAAGTCGTTTGTCTTTGCTGGCGCTGGCTCTTTTGACCCCAACTTCACATCAAAGTCCCCTTCGTCCTCTTCGATATTAACCATCGCGACCAAAGGGGCCTCCGACGACGCCAAAGGTATACTGTCTTTCGCGTTAGACTCAAAAGACTCGGTGTCCTCTGGCTGCATGCCGATAGCCACTAGTGCCTCTGTTGATGCCTTTGCGGGTAATTGCTTTGAGACCCCATCCTCTTCATGTCGCACATCTGCGTCAAGCTCCTCAGACCGAGGGGTTGCAAGTTCGCGCTCTTCCCTGGGCTCTGTGTGTTTTGTGTGCTCTGTTGGCGCCTCTTTGGCTGCGGGTTGATCAATTGGGTCATAGACCGGCACCTCTGCGCCCTCGGATTGCACAACAGGTATGTCCTTGACGGATTCGAGCTGCTCCGATTCGACAACCCCCTTCTCAATGACCTCGGAAATATTGTCTCCCTCTGAGCGTATCTGGGTTTCAATCTCATCGTCGGGCAAGTCGTTGTCGCTAGCCGAGTCGGGTAGTTCCCCAGTCTCTTGGGGGTCATCCACGGGGGTGTTGTTAGAAGTATCCAAAGGAAACCCCTGGATCCCAGGGATGATCTTTGAAAGTCCGGTTGGGGAAAAGCGAGCTTCTTCGTCTTCGGGTCTGATGATCGCCGACTCTGTTTCTGTGGAATGATCTGTCGCGACTTCTGTCTCAAACTCTTCCGGTTCTGTTGCGTGATGCTCGGGGGCAGAGGCAGAAACAACAGTACATTGAGAGTGTTCAACATCGTTGGTTGGAGAGACTTCATCCATCAAGTGACCATTCTCGAGAGTAGGTTCCTTATGGGCCTCCTGAATCGCCTCTTTGGCGTTATCTCTCAGAACGTGGGCCAATGGTTCTGGGGTCTCAAAAGGAAGGCCCACAACATCCTTTTCTGGCTGACGGACTGCTTTGTTCTCATCTTGGCCTAAATTCGGCTCTTCCACTCTTGGCATCGTGATTCTTGTGGCTTTTTTCTCGCCCTCTTCGGGGATTGAGACATTCTCTGGCTCCTTCGTAGCTTCTTGTTTCTCTTCTGCGATTCCAGCTGTCTCTGGCTGGTTCGGTTGATCATTAATGACAGTGGGAAGTCCCGCTTCTTCTTGATTGGGGTGATTGTCCTGTTGTTCCGGGGTATCTTCTGCATCTAACGCCAAAACGCCGTGATCCAGGTTGTCATGTAACTCCGAAGTGGAAACTCCCAAACGTTGCGGAAAATCAAGAAGGGTATCGTATAATGAATGACGTTCCTCACCTTTGTTCTCCAGCTTCTTTTCCTCGCCTGGAATAGGTCCTAGAGTGTCCTTGCTCTCATCCGCCTCGGCAGCTTTGGCCTCGTCCTCAGTCTTTTTTTTTGCCTCTGTTGTGCTCTTTGGTTGGAGCTCGGGGTTGGTTCATCTTGAGGCTCTGTGGGTGGCTTTGCTTCCTCGGACTCTGGTGTTGTCACTTCTTCGGCTGGTTTAGCATCGTCTTCCTGGGCAGGTGGTGCCTTCTCGGCAGGTTTGTCATCTGACTCGACTGCAACAATGGGCGCCTCCTCGGTGGGCTCCGGGTCTTCCTCAGGGGCCTTGGGTTCATCGGCTGGCTTGTCATCAGTGGCAGGAGCATCAACCGCTTTCTCTCCCGTTGCAAGAGCCTCTCCGGGAGCAGGTGAAACCTCCTCAGCTGGCTTGTCATCAACTGGAGGTGCTTCATCGACTGGCTTCTCGTCAGTGGTAGACGACTCTTCAATTGCTTTCGTCTCCTCTGATTTCGCCTCCTCTGCGGGGGGCGCTTCACCGGTAGGCTTGTTATCAGCAGATGCCTCCTCGGCCGGTTTAGCTTCTTCTTCTTCTTCCTTTTCAGGCTTGTCGTCAGCGGAAAGTGCGTCATCGATAGGTGGCGTTGCCTCGGCAGGCTTTTCGTCAGTAGCAGGTGCCTCCTCAACTGGCTTCTCTTCAGCCACCTTGAAAACCTCCTCTTCAAGCTTGTCTTCAGCGGGGGGTGCTTCGTCGGCAGGTGAAGCTGCGTCGGCTGACTTTTCGTCAGGTGCAGGTGCCACGACTGATTTCGTCTCCTCTACGGAGGGTGCCTCCTCGGCCGGCTTGTCGTCAGTAGATACCTCCTTAGCTTGCTTGGGCTCTTCTGCGGCCGTGTCCAGGACCTCCTCGACCGGCTTGTCACCAGTAGGTGCCTCCTCGGTTGGTTTGGGCTCTTCTGCGGTCGTGTCCGGGGCCTCCTCGACCGGCTTGTCACCAGTAGGTGCCTCCTCGGTTGGTTTGGGCTCTTCTGCGGTCGTGTCCGGGGCCTCCTCAATCGGGTTGTCGTCAGTGGGCGCCTCCTCAGCTAGCTTGGTCTCTTCTGCGATTAGAGTCAGGACCTCGTCAGCCGCTTTGTCATCAGTAGGTGCCTCATCAGCTGGCTTAGCCTCTTCTGTGGTTGTTGGCGGGGCCTCGTCGGCTGGCTTATTGCCGGAGACGGTTGCTTCATCGCTATCCTCTGCAATCTTGCTGGGCGTCTTGTCGTCGTCCTCACCCTCGCTCACGTCCTTGTCAAGGCCTTCGGCTTCCTTCTCTGGCGTAGGGTTGGGAGCAGCAGAATCATCATTTGCCTCGTCTTTCAGCTCAGACTCTGGTTGTGCAGTCTTGTCGACGCCATTCACCTCAACGGCATCAGATGACTCGAGGTCTTTTTCGTTTTCAGGAGTTGAGTCATCTATGTTATCGCCCGTATGGTTGACAAGTTCTAGCTCAGAGTCTCCCTCGGCGGGAGGTACGGCAGCGTCGTTGGCAGGCTCCGCTTTGGCCTCGTTCTCGATGGAAGCTTCAGGTTTCTCCTCAGCAGATTTGTCATCTGTTTCAGCGGTTTGCTTTATCTGAGCAGGCATCGTATCTTCGGCAGACGCGTCCTCTGCGTCAACAGACTTCACTTCTTCAGCTGGCTTCGTCTCTTCAACGGGAATTACCCCTTCGGCAGGTGTATCCTCTGCTTGAGCTGGCTTCACTTCTTCGGCAGGCGCGACCTCTCCTTCAGCTGGCTTCACCTCTTCGGCAGGTTTCGCCTCTTCGGCAGGTTTCGCCTCTTCGGCAGACTTATATTCTGCTTCGACAGGCTTCACCTCGTCGGCAGGCTTCGCCTCTTCGGCAGACTCATCATCTGCTTCGATAGGCTTCACCTCGTCGGCAGGCTTCACCTCTTCGGTAGGCTTCACCTCTTCAGCAGACTCATCTTCTGCTTTGACAGGCTTCACCTCGTCGGCAGGCTTCACCTCGTCGACAGGTGTGTCCTCTGCTTCAGCAGGCGCGACCTCTCCTTCAGCAGACTTCACCTCTTCGGCAGGCTTCGCCTCTTCAGCAGACTCGTCTTCTGCTTTGACAGGCTTCACCTCGTCGGCAGGTGTGTCCTCTGCTTCAGTAGGCTTTACCTCTTCGGTAGGCTTCACCTCTTCGGTAGGCTTCACCTCTTCGGTAGGCTTCACCTCTTCGGCAGACTTATCTTCTGCTTTGATAGGCTTCACTTCGTCGGCAGGTGTGTCTCCTGCTTCAGCAGGCGCGACCTCTCCTTCAGGAGATTTCACCTCTTCGGCAGTTGTGTCCTCTACTTCAGCAGGTTTCACCTCTTCAGCAGGCTTCGCCTCGTCAGCGGGCTTCACCTCGTCAGCAGATGTATCCTCTGCTTCAGTAGGCTTTATTTCTTCGGCAGGCTTTACCTCTTCGGCAGACTCATCTTCTGCTTCAGCAGGCTTTTTCTCGTCAGCAGGTGTATTCTCTGCTCCAGCAGGCTTCACCTCTTGAACAGGTTCGACTTCTGCTTTAGGGAGCTTCACCTCTTCAGCAGGTGGGTCTTCTGCTTCGGCAGTTTTCACCTCTTCAGCAGGCGTCGTCTCTTCAATAGGTGTGTCCTCTGTATCAGCAGACTTCGCCTCCTCAGCAGGCGTTGCTTCTTCAGCAGGGGTTGCCTCTTCAACAGGCTTGTCCTCCTCGGCAGATTGATCGTCTGCGTCCTCTGCATCAGAGGGTTGCTCTGTTTCGGCAGGCTTGTCCTCTGCTTCGTCGGGTTCCTTTGTGTCGGCAAGCTTCCCAACCACTTCTAGCTCCTTCTCGGCCAGGGTCTCAGGAGACTTGGTGACAGGCTCAGCTTCAGGTTCTTCATCACCTAGGGCCGCAGCCTTGTCCTCGATGTGTCTTTCTTCGACCAGCGCTTCCTCGGCTGCCTCCGATTCCTTTTCAGCCGGTGATTCGGGGGAATCGATGACAGGCTCTGCTTCAGCTTCTTGCTCGACTAGGGTCACAGGTTTGGCTTCGACAGAATTTTCCTCGACCGCCTCTGGCTTTTTCTCAACCGAGAGTTCACGCTCGTCAGTCTCTGACTCAGAGTCGACAGGAGGTTCGAGAGTGCCGGCTTCAGCGGCGACGGGCGGTGCGACCTCCTCACCGTCAGATCGAGGAGTCTTTTCAACGTCGGGGCTATCGACTTCCTTGGCTTTCTCCGCATCTACTTGCTCGGCGGGAGGCTCGGGGAAGGCTGGCTCGTCTGTTTCGGCGTCTGATTCAAAATCATCCTTGACGACCTCGGGTTTTGCTGCGGGCGCAGCAGTGGGAGCATCTTCGGTCTTTGTGGCTTCTTCGGCAGGCTTCTCGGCTTCATCAACGTCTGACTCAGGATCATCATTGGCAGTCTCGGGTTTTGCTGCGGGTGCAGGAGCAGGAGCATCCTCGGTCTTGGTGGCTTCTTCGGCAGGTTCATCGACTTCAACCACTGAGTTGTTGTCCTCAATTTCCTCAGACTTGACTTCAGGCTCAGATTTTGTTTCCGTTGCAGACGCCTCGATTTCCTGGGATTTGCCAAGGTCATCATCCTCAGCATCAGACTCTTCTGGGGCCATTTCTGTAGTCTCGAGAGGAGGCGCTTCGCCCTTCTTGTCTTCTTTCTCGACGGGCTTACTCTCTTCGTCTTCGGCTTCAGTATCGTTTGCATCCTGGCCGTCCCCAGGAGAATCAGGCTGCGTCGCATCGACAGAGGCATCTTGCGGAGTATTGAGGTCGACCTCCTGTTCGAGACCTATCTCAAAAGTGGCCGCTTCTTCCTTAATTTCGGCGGGAGGATCTTCGGGTCCGGGTACTCCTGCATCCTGGTCCTTAGCCAGCTCTACTCCTGGAGGCGGATCAGCTGGCTTGATATCCTCAGCTTCCCTATTAAGCTCTGCTTCTTTCGCATCTGTGGTGGCTTCAGCATCAGAAACTTCCTCCTGAGCCTCATCTTCCTTCGGCTCTTTGTCTGCTGCCACAGATTCTCCAGCTGAAACAAGTGCATCTGATTTGCCATCGTCATCGGGCTTCGAGACTTCGTCAACATCGAGTCCAGCATCCTTGGTTGGTTCAGGTTCTGTGTTAGACTCTGCAGGTAGCTCTTCTTCGGACTCTGGAGGGGCAGACTTCGCTTCCTCAGCGATAATCTCCTCCTTGACCGCCTCGGGCTCTGGCTCCCTTACATCGTCTTTCTTAGACTCTTCGGTCAGTTCTGAAGCCGAACCTTCTGCAGGTTTCTCCTCAGCTTCAGGCTCTTCAGCTGGCTTGAAAGCTACCTCAAGTTCCTTGACGGGAGTTTTGATAGAATCGAGTTCGTCCATGGAGGCATTGGCGACATCAGCATGAGGGTCTGCTTCAAGCGTCGTCTCATCATCGATGGATTCCTCCTTGGGCACAATCTTGCGCTCATCAGCAAGAGAAGTAGATTCGTCAACAGCTGTTGTAGTTTCTGCAGACTCTGCGGCGGCAGCTGCCTCCTTTGCCTCCTTGGCAGCTTTCGCCTCAGCCTCAGCCTTGGCGGCAGCTCGTTTCTCCTTGTTCTTAGTCAGAAGTTCGAGACGTACAGCATCCGTATCACTAAATGCATCCGTCTCACTGGACTTATTCTTCTTCTTATTCTTCTTCGACCTCGGCTTCGACTTGGACTTCGATTCAGAATCCGACTTCTTCTTCTTCTCGATTAGGGTTGCTAACTCGACTTCTTCCGCGGTGATTGCGGCAGCCTCCTTTGCGGCAACCTCTTCAGCTTCCTTTGCAGCGACCTCTTCGGCCTCCTTCGCAACGGGGGCTTCGGCTGCGTTTGTACTGGCAGCAGGCTTCTCCTCCTCGGTGGGTGTTGATTCATCGGTAGGAGGTGAGGGCTTGGCAACCTTCCCCTCTTCAGATGGTGTTGCTTCGGCATCTTGTGCAGAAGGGACTGTCTCAGCTTTCTCCTCATCTGCGCGGGGTGGAGTTTCAGCAGACTCTGGTTCCTCAGCGGAAACGTCTTCAGGAGACTCTTCCTTGTCAATAGGAGGCGCTGGGTCGTTATGTTTTTCTATTTCGACGACTTTCTCCTCAGCTTCGACTGGCTTCTCCTCCTTCACGGGCTTGTCGTTTGTCTCAGCAGGCGTCTCCGAATCAGTAGGATTCTCCACGTCAGCAGACTTATCATCAACTTCAACAGACTCGCCGTCTGCCTCGGCAGGCTTGTCCTCTGCATCAACAGGCTTCCCCTCTGCTTCGGCAGGCTGCTCCTCTGCTTCAGCGGATTTCTCGTCCTCAACAGGTGTGTTCTCTGCTTCAGCAGACTTATCCCCTGCTTCAGCAGGCTTGCTATCAACTTCAGCAGGCTTGTCATATGTAGCACTAGGCTTCACCTCTTCAGCAGGCTCATTCTCTGCTTCAATAGGCTTCTCCTCTGCTTCAATGGGCTTCTCCTCTGCTTCAATAGGCTTCTCCTCTGCTTCGGCGGACTTGCCATCTGCTTCAGCGGACTTCTCATCCTCAACGGGTGTGGCCTCTGCTTCAGCAAGCCTGTCCTCTGCCTTGACGGGCTTGTCATCCTCAGCGGATGGTGTGTTCTCTGGTTCCGGAGGCTTGTCCTCTGCTTCCAAAGGCTTCGCCTCCTCCTCGGGCTTGTCGGCTTCCGCAGGCTCCTCAGCTTCCGCGGGCTTGTCTTCTGCTTCGACTGGTTTGTCCTCTGTTTCAGCAGCCTTTTCCGCTGCTTCGACAGACTTCACCTCCTCCTCGGGCTTGTCTGCCTCCGCGGGCTCCTCAGCTTTGTCATCACCTGAGGGCTTGTCGTTTTCTGCGGGATCCTTCTCCTCAACGGGAGGCGAAGTTACCACAGGGACGTCTTCGGCAGGCACGTTCTGCTGCAGTGTTGAAGCAGGCTCTTCTGCGGGTTTTGAGCTCTGGGGCGGTGTTGTTTCGTCTGAGGGAGGGGGAGGCGCATCATCTGTTGGCTTGCTTTCGGCCTCCGTCTTAGGACCCTTAGGCACTTCTTCTTTCTGAGCCTCGGCGGGAGACTCCGGCTCAGGTTCGGCGGCCTTTTCTGCCACTGAGGATGACTTAGACTTGCTTTTGGAATTTGTGCTTTCGGAAGTCCTTTCCTTTTCTTTCTTGTCCTTCTTCTTGTCCTTTTTCTTGTCCTTTTTCTTGCTCTTCTTCGATTTTGATGGAAGAGCGGACAAATCCTCGTCCTCCTTTTCAGACTTCTCCTCCTTGGCTGGTGGCTCTTCCTCCGCAAAGGTCACTTCCTTGGGAGGTGACGGTTCCTCGCTGGGCTTCTCGTCTGTGGCGGTGGTCTCCTCTGCGGCAGGTTTATCTTCTGCGGCGGGCTCTTCTGTGGCTGGCTTCTCCTCTGTGGCGGTGGGCTCTTCTAGGACAAGCATCTCTTCTGTGGCGGGTTCCTCTCCGTCAGCAGGTTTTGACTCTTCGGCGAGCGTTTTCTCGGTAGAGTCCTTGTCTGTGGTTGGGGGCGCTTCCGCGGCCTCGGGCGACTCATCCTTGGGCGCCTCGTCCTTGGGCGCCTCGTCCTTGGGCGCCTCGTCCTTGGGAGACTCGGCTTCGTCCACTGCCTCCTCTTCCTTCTCGGTTAGAGGCGCCGGTACAGGCGCGGGAGGTAATGATTCTGTCTTATCCTTCTTCTTTTTGGACTTCTTGGACTTCTTTTTCTCCTTCTTTTCCTTCTTGGCCTCCAATGGCGCTGGAGGCTCTGGTGCCGGTGGGGGCACTCTCATGAGCGGCTCATTCCACTCACCACCTATTACAGAGACTCAGCACAATGTGTCATGACACCAAAAGCTGATTCACTCACCTGCGGTGGCAGGATCCTGTTCCGCATCTGAATCTTCTGCCATGGTGTATCGAACATTTGAAAAGTCGGAGACCTGCACATGGGACCAATCAAAATTAGTCCTATATGGACAGTAGTCGATGCCATGACTGGGACTCATACTTGCGCTTCCCTGTCTCCTGACATCACGAAAAAAAAAAACCTCCCCAGGATTTTTGGGGGAGCGTGTCTATTATCTCTTGCTGCTTGCAGATGCGCCAGTCAGGCGATCGGGTAGCTGCAGTAGGTCCGCCAAGCGGAACGTTAGATCTCTCGGGCCCTGAATGCTGTCAAACGCACGACGAATTGGTATGGATGGGGGGAGGACGGAGGCGGGATGGATGGGGGTATCACGCGGTCCGACAGCGCAGCAACGGCAAAAACGGGAATGGATATGGGTGCGGAAAACGAGACAAAGGGATTGGACGTTATCGGCAATGTGTGAGATGCAGGGCTCGGATCATAACGGGCGAACGGGTGGGAGGCCGGGAGAGGTCATTGACGAGAGGGCGACTCGAGTCTCGACTGGCAGAGGTTTGAACTTTCCACAGGGCGGCTGGGATGACTTGGCAGGCTTGGGTCCGTGTACTGTACCTACCTGCCCTGGCTATTTTCTGCGTGGATGCGAATGGGTCCGGTCCGTCACAACAACTCAACCATGTTATGGAAAAAAGCATGCAGGCCCGACAGGCTAAGGCAGGCAGACAGACGGACGGACAGACGCCCAGTACCCAGTCAAGCGACTCAAGCCAGCCAGTCCCCTGCTCGCTTGATGGGTGACGAAAGCCCAAAGCCCACGGCCCAAGTCGAGTCCTGAACATCGTGCCCATGCGCAATTGGCCCACGCAGCGACCAGCACTGGCGCCACGTCGCTGGGGCAATTGGGCTCAGAGGGGACCGACAACTGGGACCAGGTCAGCCAGCCAGATACCACCAGCCTACCTGCCTACCTACCTACCTACCTACCTAGGCACCTACCTAATACCACCCAAGGTACCGACCTACAGTGGGTGCAGCCAGCCTGCCTGCAAGACTTCATCCAGCCAGACGAGCACGCATGTGGCACATCGCGGCCCAACCAGACAGCACGTAGCCGGACGGGTAGGCAGTCGAACCTGCATGACGTCTGAGTCAAGCCCGTATTGCATTGTACTGTACATTGTTCACAGTATTGTGCTGCAACTGCACTGATCCAGTGCATGCATGTCTGGCCTCCGAGGGTCGGGCAGGGTGGGCGGGAAGCCTCACCCAAAACATTGGGCGGTGATGGTCGACATGAGCTGCCGCGTGCCCTGTACTGCGTCGTGCTGCGAGGTGCTCTGCTGCGCTGTGCTCGGTGTGCTGTGCTGTGCTTCACTTATTTGCTGTAATATGATCCATTCGGTAATCTCCCAGTGCCTTCATGGCCACTCAGACCCTTGCCGTTGCAGTAAGCCCCGAGGACGCAAATCTTCTCATGATAAGATGCGCTGTTGGATGTCCACGACCCATTCCAATTGACGCTGGTGGTGTTGCTGTTTTGCTCATGATAGACCCAACATGTCTCCGCAACACCATCCCCACGCACAGCAGCACACTTGGACATCGAGACGGGCCACTCCCAAGCTTCCCGGCTGCCGGCCTCGCTTTCGACCTGCAGTACTGCTGTATTGCCCCCGCTACGGGTCTCACTAGCCAACGCCAGGGTGAGTAAAAAGCGTCCCGAGTTGGCTGGATGGTGTTGCTGCACTGCTGCAACTGAGTGGTTTTGTTTCCCCGGATGTGCAACGTGGCAAGCCTCTGAAGCCTCTCCCGGCTGATCCATCATGCATCTCGACAGTCGGGAGCCCTCGGGCATTGGGCCGAGCTGGTCTTTCATTTGCCTCGGTGGAGTTATGTTTTGTCAACAGGCATTGTCAATCATTAGTCTCATCGATATCCGTCTTCGTCTGAGGTCTCCATCTCTGTCTCTCTCCATCAACTACGTAGCCCGTCTGTCGCAAGCGCTGTGGGAATAGCCCCCCGCCTTGGAAGCCAATGTGAGGACCATGCGGCGCTGCCCAGGGGCTGGCATGAACAATCGATATTGACCTGTCAGCTTCTTAGGTAGTCATCATGCCGCCCGCTTGGCGAGGTTGGGATCGGCCCTTGCCTCGAGGGGTCCTCCCGTTTGTTAGCATCAATGCAATGGCCCAAGCAAGACGTAGGTTTCCCAGATTTTTTCGTCTCGTGGCGGGGATCCCACGGCCTTGCTCAAAGGCGGCCGGCCCACTGCAGCGGGTTGCCAACCGGGGTCCTTGATTTGTTACTGATCGTGGGATTCTGCCCCCATCCAGTCTGCGCTCCCGCGCATCTGTACCATCATTGCCATCGGTCTTCGGTCATCGGCCACCGCCGACCCTCCACGGCGCATCTTTCGTCGCTCTCTATCTTTGGTCTGAAGGACAAATCCTGCGACTTATCACTGTTGGCCATCGGAAGGGGGGGGCTGTTGTCGCACGACAACGTGCTTTCTAGGTCCCCAGGCGGTGAGCTGACGGTGGAGGTTGGCGAGTTTGCGCGACACCAACCTCTTTCAAAATAAATGGCACTTAAGTTATACAAGCACCAGTTGTCCGCACGTGGAAACAGTCTTGCCTAAAGGGGGGTTCAGCGCTATCACTACCTAGGTACCTAGGTACTCAGGTAGGAACAAGCCCAGTCAACAATACTGCATGTATGATGTGGAAGAAGCATCCATGACCACCCAAGAGGAACACCACCGCCGCCGTGAATGTGGCCGATCCCATCTTCTCTACTACCACGTAGCATCTCAACACGAAGTGTCGGGCCCCACATGGCAAAGCATCCCACCCTACGACAGACAAGCTGCACGTAATAAGCAGTACCTAGGTAGGTATGTAGTATGTGACATATGTACGGGGCAGATATTAGGCCGTGACTACCTAGTTCCTTCGTTGCTGTACGCACTCCATGAAACTAACACAGGTGAGCCTGGGTGTTCCTGGTAAGAGGTGCCAGACCATTCCATCTCATTCCAGCCTGACGTCTTTGGGTCGCCATAATCATTATGCCTTCCAACTTGTCAAGTGTGGATAATTGTCAATCTGATGGTCTGCATAGATGAGGCAGTTTCACCAGTGTTGTGATAGAACCGCACTTGGCGCCAGGGAATCTGATCAGCCTACTAGTCGGACGACTCAAATGCAGCGCAGATGCATCTAGGGGAGTTGTGTGCCAGGTTGTCGGGCTTCCCAGAACGGAAGCTAGGAACAATCACCTGCATAGAATCTCGAGCGTTGAAGCAAACCGCGGCTTTTCTCGGTTCATGTTTCTTGGTATCTCATCTGTCATGTTTAACAGATTCCCTCAGTTAAGCCAGGCATCCCCCAAGCTCTTCTGCAGGAGCCATTCTGATGCTCCCTCCAGCTTCCCCTCCATAATGACTGCTCGCCCTATTATGATAATTACTGTGGGTAAAATTCCCCAGTTGCAGCCCCTGGCGCATGCCAGAACCCTGGCATCTTCCCAAACTTTGGCCATTTCTAAGCAGCCGCATTCTGTTTGGGTTCAGTAGCGCTAGGTGCATACGCAGCTTGCGCTCTGTTCTTCTTGATAACTTCCTTGACGCGTTCCTCAGCCTCATCCCAGTCGTCAATGTCCAGTCTGACCAAGTCGATTCCGAAACCTTGAGCAATTTTGCTGAGAGCTTCAAAGCTCTTCTTGTCGTAAACAAAGCTGATGCTGACGCCAACGCGGCCAAAACGACCGGTTCTGCCAATACGGTGGAGGTAAGTCTCGGCATCAGGCTCACTATCACCCCGTCCCTTCATGGGGATATCGTAGTTGATGACCATTGATACACTTGAAACGTCAATGCCGCGGGCCAAGACGTTAGTCGCAATTAGCACCTTGTTTTCTCCCTTGCGGAACTTGGACAGCAACTCATCACGCTCGTTGCCATCGAAGGCTGCGTGGAGGGCGGAGACCTTGTGGCCGTCTGCAGTCATGCGTCGTTGGATCTCATTGGCGCTCTCGCGGGTCTGTGGTCAAGTCAGGGGAGGTACAGATAAATGAAGCCCATCATCGTTCTTACCTTGACAAAAATAACCGACTGTCCAATAGTCATCAGACCGTAGAGCTTGCACAGGACATCGTACTTGATGTTGTCGTCAGGGCAATCGATAAACATCTGAGAAATGCCCTTGACTGTGAGCTCACTGCGATTGAGCTTGAGGCTGTGAGCGTTGGGCGCGAACTTTCCGGCGTATTGCATGACCTTCTCAGGGAAAGTAGCAGAGAAGAGGAGGACCTGGATTTCTTTGGGCAACATACTAGAAAGGGAGTTAGCACGCATAGTAATGAAGCTTCCAGCTGGCACTCACTTCTTGACTCGCAAGCACTGGTCGCCAAGGCCCTGCTGGTCAAGCATGTTATCGGCCTCGTCCAAAACCAAAATCTTCAGTTTCGACACGTCGAGCTGGCGACGTCGAATGACGTCCATAACCGTGCCTGGCGTTCCAACGATGACTGGATATCTGATGGGTTCGCCACGGGGAAGAGCGCCGGGGATCGCGGCAGCTACTCTCAGATCCTCGACGAATCGGCCAATAGCGTTGATTACACCTTCAATCTGACGAGCAAGCTCTCGGCTAGGAGCCAGAGCAAGAGCCTGGGGCTGGTTGGGGTTGGTGAAGTCGACTCGGGACAGGATGGCTGTGACGAAGGCCGCCGTCTTACCAGTACCAGACTGGGACTGCGCCAACATGTTTCTCGGGGGTTGCTCAAGATCAAAGGCAGGGACTTACCCTGAACCTTAGAGGGCTTCAGAAAGTTCAGGGCAAGAAGGCCCTTTAGGATAGGCTCAGGGCTGGTGAGGCCTATGTTAGTGAGAGTTGGGTTAAGGAGGGGCTTCGCCTACAGGTTGAGGTCCTGCCAGGTAGTAGCAGAGTGAAAGGGTGTAGCTTCATTGTTCTGGAGCTCGCTCAGGGAAACTTCGACATCCCATTCAGGCTCCTGGAGGCCGGAGCCACCGAGTTCCTCGAGAGCACCATCGACTTGGGCTGGGGCGGCGTCCTCGGCAGGAGGCGCAGCGGGAGTATCGGCGGGGGTCTCAACGGGAGTCTCAACGGGAGTCTCAACGGCATCCTCGTTGGGCTTGGTAATGCGGCTTGCGAGGTCGGCCATCTTGAAGGAGGTGGTCCGCAAAGGTAGGAGGTGAAGGAGGTGTGTGTTTAGGCGTAAACAGGTGACGGCTAACTTGGAAAGCTTTCTTGGAGTTTTGGCGGGGTTCAATTGGAGGGGCACCCTGCAGGCAGCTTCCCCAGCTGCAAGGGTGCTGTTGCTGCCAGTCCCGCTGTTTATCCGGCGCATCTGCTTCCTAGACCAGGAAACTAGGAAGGAGCGCTTGCATGCTGTTTGCTTCCATACCAACTGAGCCTGGAATTGGGCAATGCGACTTGTTTTTCTCCATCTTGTTTCCTCGATTCTACTTCCACCAACAGATTGTACCTAGATCTACCAAGTGTTCGTCTACTACCTTATACCTATCTAGGTACCAGGCATAGTCTTTACGGCGCTCCGTCGCCTCAATCCTATCAGCATGACAGCTCCTCCACCTCCTCCCCGTGGAGGACTATCCCTCTACGAAAACCTCCTCGACCCCAACGATTCATCTTCCTCTGCAACCATCTCCTCCGCTCCGGTCCTCTACAATCAGGCCGAAAGCGCCTCTGCAGAACCCTCTGCTAAGAAGCCTGTCGATCCTGCCCTTCGTTTCCAGCCCATTCGCCGTCCACAGCCAAAGCAGTCCAAGCCGAAGCTCTCATTCCCAAAACCCGCAGGCCCCAAGCCAGTCGCAAACGTGCTCACAGCCCCTGCGCCACCTAAAAGTACACTCGCCGATTGGGCAGCAACAGAGGATGATGAGTGGCAGTATGGGGCAGTCGAGAAGCGCCAGCGTGGCGGGCGCAAGAAGAAGAAGAAACAGCAAATGCATTTGGAGACCGACTGGGAGGAGCTATATGACCCAGCACGGCCAACGAATGTGGAAGAGTATTTGCGAAGTGACGAGAAGGTGAACGAGGTGAGAGAGTGGAAGGCGTTACTCTACCGACATCGAAAGAAGCGCGTCGAGAGCGATTTCTCCGAGGACGAGGACGGCGACACCAGACATGTCGCATCAAGTTAGTCTCCAGGCCATTCCTATGCGATTGTTCTTCTAACGCTCAATTTCAGGTCAATTTGCTCCGCCACCATCGTACTCCTTCGTACCCCCTCCGCCAGAGTCACTACCAGCTCCCGCTCCTCCACCCGACAGCACTGACGAGGATGCTTTCGCCAATCGAGTCCCCATGTCTCATGGCCAGGCTGCTCCAACACATCCCGCACCGCCCTCCAACCCTACCACGATATCCCGTGCTCCCGTTCGATATGCGCAACCAGATGAGACCAGAGGCGACGATGATAGCGAGCCATACTCCCCACCTCCCACAATCGGCGGCCCTTCCGCAGACGTCGATTCTCAGGCACGATCAACACGACCTGGCCAGGCCGGTTTCGCTCACCGCCTCATGAGCAAGTACGGCTGGACCAAAGGCACTGGTCTTGGTGCCGATGAGACGGGCATCATCAACCCTCTGCGAGTGCAGGTCGAGAAGCGGCGCAAGAAGGCCGATGCAGATGGTGGGGGCTGGGCTGAACCTGGAAGCAAGGGCAAAATCGTGGGCGGGAATCGTAAGGAGGGGAGCACTGGCAAATTTGGCACAATGAGTGAAGTCATTGTCCTACAGAACATGCTAGAGAATTTGCCTGATCTTGAGGTCGAGATCGCAGACGGTCTTGGGCAGGAGATCGGAGAAGAGTGTGGTGAGAAGGTACAGCCTCATTCCACATCTCCCTCAATCATGACTAAGACTAATGATACGACAGTACGGGCGTGTGGAGAGACTTTACATCGAGTCAAGCAGCCGCCAAGTGTTTATCAAGTTCACAAACCAAGTCTCTGCTCTGCGAGTAAGTTTTGGCCCACTGTTGCTATGTGCAAATCACTCACATATTACAAAGGCAGTGAACGAACTAGATGGGAGAGTATTCAACGGGAACGCCATCGTACCTAAGTTCTATGACACCGACAAATTTGAAAAAGGCATTTACAACTAAGATATGGCCTGGAGCAAGGGATCAGGTTTGGTGAATGACTGCTCTCAGACAAGACACACCACGTATGTTAAAACAGCCTGTGCTGTAGATATGATACCCAACAGAATTCTGTCAAGCTTACTGCATAGAAGGTGCCAACGGCAACAAAATGGAACACCTCGGTGCTATATAGACGGCGCAAGGCGTTGCGTAACTAGCACACAAAACCACAAATTTGGATCGATTGATTATTTGAATAAATGTCAAATTCAAAGTGCAACATCTAGCTGTATGGCTTTGTTGGAGGGATATTAGTTGGTACGATATGCGCTAGTTGCAATGCACTGCCTATCAAAATGGAAAGATCAATCAGTGCAAGCGAACTTGGTAGACCAAACCAGACTACCTATCTACTATCACTAAGATGGTTGACCACCCAGCTCCATCACTAGAACGGCCTCATCCTGCGCCTGTTAAGTTCTCTACAATGTGTGTTAAGGTAAACACATTGGGGTCTCGCGAAACTTTGACAAACCTCGTCATTGAATGGGGCATCTTGACAATTGGCAAATAGGGCAAGGGCTACCAGACGTCCCAGCTCGCAGACTCGAATAAAGTATTGGTTCAGTGGAAGTACAGTCGATTATTAAGTTCTAGTGGGTTATCCTTTGCACGCAGCTGCTGCCTCCGCGAGAAGCATCTTGTGCCTCACGAAGGATGATGAAACACAATATGTCGGAAAGAAAAATCAGGGAACATGAAGAACAGTGAACGACGCCAATCCGAAACCATTTTGCCATGCCAATATCCTTACAGCAGTTGAACAAGAGCAGCAACACCAGCAAGGGTGAGCAGGGTCATGCTGACACTGTTAGAGCCAGCGGCATCCTCATTGTCGCTGTTGCTAGAGTCGCTTGAGTTGCCACGAGTAGACTCGCCACCGTTGCCACCCTCGTTGGCATCCTCGTTGTTGCTAGTGCAGTTCATGCTGCCCTGGATAGCATCGCTGCTCTCAAGCTTATCGAAGAAATCGCAGAAGTCAGAGATATCAGTAGTGGAAGAGACAGTGACGGAGCCCTTGACGTCGTTGAGGCTAGGGAGTTCAACCCTAGGTATTTAGTTAGCAAATGTGACACAGGATTACATGAAAGTAGCTTACTTCTCGAAGCTACCACGGAGGATGATAGCACCAGAAACGCTCTCCAAGAGGGGGAAACCGTCAATGGCCTCCATAGCAGTGTTGTTCTGGATGGTGAAGCCACCCTCAATCTTGGTGAGAAGAGGCATGGAGACGTTGGTGAGCTTCTTGTTGTTTATGAAGGAGACATCATTGGTGATGGTGGTGACGTTGGGAGCCGAGAACGTCTTGAACTCAGGGTTCTTGTCAAACTTGATAGACTTGGTGATGGTGGTGAGCGCTGGAGCCGAAAAAGACTTGACGTTGGAGATCTGGATCTCAGCGGCAAGCTTGAGCTTGTCCATGGTAATCTCCATGTCGTTTCCGTTGTTGTTAATAATAAGCTGACCAGTGATGTTGACGAGATCGGAATCGAAGGTGGTCATGCGCTTGTTGTTATCGATCTGGAAGTTGGTAACAGTAGCGACGCTTAGGCCACTCAAATCGCTAATGAAGGTATCGGTAATACGAATGCTGTTCATCTTAGTAACGCCCTCGGTACCGAAGTTCAGGCTGCTAAGCTGAGGCAGCTTAATCATGTCGATCTCGCCCACGCTCTTCAGGGAAGCCATCTCGAGCGTGCTTAGGAGCTCGAGGTTCTGGAGCTGGAAAGTACCAGAGATGGCATTGATGGTGGTGGAGGTGAGCGAGATGAGACCCGAGGCATTGTTAACGATAAAATCACCCTTGAGTTGCTTGGGGCCATCGATGAGGACGGAACCAGCAAGGTCGGAGTCAATAATAATATCGGCATCGACGACGTCGCAAGAGATGACGGGGGTGGCCTCGGTGACTGTGATATCCTTGGTGCAGGTAGCAGCTGTTATGATGGGTAGTCAGCAGGGAAGTTCAACTGGTCACAACTGCGGCGCGGATACGTGGTGTGGTGGAGAGAAAACATACCAGAAACCGCGGTGGCACCGAACGCCAAGATGGCGGCGGAGAGAAGCTGAACGGAATGCATTGTAGTCTGGCAAATCGGTGTATGGTCAGCGTTGCGCACTGAGAGAGCTCGATATTAACGTGGGAGTTGAAGCTGGATTCGAGCAGACGATGGAGTGGGATTCGCGTCGGAGAAGCTTCTAAGTCTATGCAGACGTCCAAAACTTCGGACGTTGGAAAAGATGATGATGGGGAGAAGAGTGTTCGAGGATGTGAAACCGGTGGGACGAAGACGGCTTGCTCGTATCCCTTCTTTGGGGTTGGTTGGGGGTTCGGGGGGTCGTTTCGCGATGCAAGTCAACGGGGGGGAGCAACCAACCTGTGCACCGAACGGGTGAGTTGATCGGGAGGCAGAAGAGGCAGTTCCAAGGGGGTCGAAATAATGTGGAGGAAGGAGAGTAGGAAGGAAGGAAGCAACGAACGGGAAGCCAAGACGGGCGAGAAAGTGAAGTTGATGAGAGGAATTCAAGGTTGATGAGGCAGGTGAGGTGGAGGAAGGGGAGCAGAGACAAAAAGGACGGGATGGGTGTCAAACTAGCAGGGGCGACGCAACACGCGCCTCGGCGAGCCCTCGGAGCACAAGCAATGCGTACGTACCTGGAAACAGTGGACTGGGTCCTGCTTTGATTTTTCTTGTGCTGTTGTTGTGTAAATCGGGAGCGGGAAATGCGGCACGAGAACCAATGGCTTCCAAAATACTACGTGGGTAAGTACGAAGTAGGTAGAATCGGCTTGGAGACGACGGGGTCTTTTAGGCCTGTGCAAACGAGCGGCGTGAATTGAAGAATGGACGATGCGACGAGAGAACCGACGACAGGAGGGGAGAAGGGAAGGAAGAGCGCGAAGGGAGAGAGATGAGAGATGAGAAGCTCCTGCGCGGTGGATATCCGGCCAGTCTTGCATGGATTGGATCCATCCATCCACCAACCTAACCCACCCTTCTACGACCAGACATCTACCCAGCCATCCACCGCAATTGACTGGCCAAGCTGGCTACTGGGCCTCCATTGACTAGGTCCCCCCATTGACTGGCAAAGCAGGGCAGGCCCATCGGCCGGAGCCAGACCAGGGTAATTAGTGAGGGTGTGGGAAGCCCGGAGGCGTCGTTCGGGGAGGCTGCATCGTTCCGGGAGGCGACATTGCTCCAGAACTAGGCCAGCCATGGGACGAATGGGCCACATCCGCGACGACGACCCACGCAAAGCAACGCAACACCAGCCTATTCGTACAGCGATCGCCAGGTCTCCCACCATTGGCACCCACCTGCGTCTGGTCCAGGAACAGGACCATGCCACCCCATCTGGTACCATCTTGGGTAACTGTGGCGGATAGCTTCTTTGTTTGGTTATGTCCCTGACGCCGCTCTCAAGATGACGCTTGGCCGGGATGAAGACGTGCACACGTACCATTAATATTGTACTCACACAAACAACACACGCATGCGGCTGCTGCCACAACCCGAGCCTAAGCCAGCCGAGTACCTATGAAGGTTGCGACGGTTAAATCAAATCAACAACAGCGACGTCTACGTCAACATCAAGGGGCTTGCACCATGGGGCAATGATCCGACATCTCCAGCACGACAGGCTTCGAACGTCGCCGCGGCGGGGCCGTCAAATCCACGATATTGGCTCGACATCTGTGCCCACACCCGCCGTGAAACGGCGCCCAGCACTTTGCTCCCAGATGTTGGAGCACCACGTACTCATATTCGCTGCAACCACACGCCTCCTCGCGTGCCCATCATCATCTGCGTGTTGGGCAGGTATCCGAGATGGTGCCAATTCTGTCCCCCTTGGAGAGTACCAATGGTCTGCCTACCCGATGAGGCGAGTAGCCTTCCCCATCCCCGGCCGGTCATGTCGTTCTGGGGCTCTTCTTCCCCCGATCTCATCGCCTCCCTCCCAGGCGAGATTTGCTGCTCCCGTTCCTTGCTCAATGCTGCTGAAAATTTCCAATTTAAGCTGAACTAGCAGGGATCATGGCTGATTGCGAGTGGGTGCTCATTCGCCATCACGTTAGCCAGCTACGAGCATGTGTCGCACGTTGCCATCAGATCGTCGCTGTAAATAGAGGTCAGGCCAAAGGCACCTTCTAACAACTCGGCATCACCGCACCACTTCTGCAATGCCCCTAGCCGAGCTCAATTTGCTTCCATCCATCCAGTTTCGCATACCAACCTGCCTGTTCTGAGGGCTTGAACACGCGCGGCAGCAAAGGCGCGGTTCTCGGCGTCACGGCGCCGTCAGGACGCCGTCATCAGACGCTTGGGCAATGCAGTCCAGGAATGGAGGCCTCGTTTCGTCTCGAGACTCAGAAATCTCAGTCATGTCTCTGAGCAACAAACAGGGCAAACAGGGAGTGGACCCCCCGACCACCTTGTAATGGCACTCGTGTCCGTCCAGTGCATGGTGAAATGGCCAGGCTCCAAAACTCAACCGATAGTCTCATCAAGCCCGCAGTCCAGGCCTTGGAGATGGCCTGGTGTTGTCTCTCAGTAGCCGGGAGTACGTGGATAGATGAACCTGCTAGTTCGAGAATTCGCACATGCATGTACCTCGTGCGTACTCTCGGTACGGGCAAGCATCTTTGTCACTGATGGTTCCTCCGGTGGCTCCGGTGACATGAAGTTGGGCGGGCAAGCCGCAGGAGTGACGACTCCGCGTCCCCAGTGCCGATACCTTGTCTCTGCCAAAGTGCCAAAGTGCCACCATTCACGGCGATATTCATCCCCCTCTACATCCGTCCGTCGTCCGAACTTGTGCGTGCGTATTTCCCGCCCTGGCCGGCCCAGATATCGCATCCCTGCGCCTCAATGGTGCCAAATACGGGTATCGTGACATCGATCTGAACTTGGCTTTGATAACGAAACTTGCCAACAACGGCACTTCAAAATCACCCATTACACACGGATCTCCGCCGTAGTCCAAGGCACGGGGTATTAATATGGCCATAGCACCGGCCGCATATTAAAATACTACATTCTGATCCTGGGGGATTGAAATCATCATCATTTCCCCTTGTTGTGGGCTTTGGGCGCAGATACACCATCGTAACCTATGCTACGAATACCCCTTTCGCACACCCCTCATCCGGACTCGACCTCCCCCTTGTTCTTGTTCCACCTGCAAGGGCCAAAGAAGCTTGTCAACAGTCTAGCCAGCATACACCAAAAATCGGACACGGGGGCGTACTCCTTGGTGTATTTATTCTTGTCCTCAGAGAAAAAGCTCCGATGTGGCAGGAACTCAATCAATAGGGATTCTCGTTTTGTGTTTTGGATACCTTTGTCTGCAGGCAGCATCACGAGTATGGGAACAGGCTTTGCTGCGACCTGCGTGTTGGTTAGGTGGATCCTTTCCGTTGCCGCTCTGCAACAAATGTAGACACTGAGGTGCCTTTATCCGCGCCCCTGACGCGTTCCTTGCCCCACACGTCTGCCAGTGCGTCGTCCGGCTCATCCTCTCACATCCACCCGAGGCCATCCTGCATCATCGATACCAAACTATCACCAGCCAACGCCTCGCAAGGGATAACAAAATCAAGGTTTTCTTGCTGCGCCAATTGTTTTAGCACTGCTCTGCCAAGCTAGACAACTGAACTTTGCCCGCACCAAACCACCTCCTTCGATATCCTCAGCCAATCCAACTGATTCAGACACTACGAAAAATACTGATCATGCAGTTTTCCTGGCGTTTCCAAATCGGGAGGCTGAATATTTCCATCGCTCCTTGGAAAAGCGCCCGCTGATCTGACATGGCCTCTCATTGTAGCACTTTGATTAATGGTCTCGTCCCAAGTGCCGTTATCTGTGCCTTGCGGGAGCCAAATCAGCCCCTACGAATGAAGACGGTCCTGAAATGACAATCATCCCGGTTGTGATAACGATTCGACCAACGTGCTGTATCTCCCGGTGATGAGACAAGGTCCAATCGAGGCCGACCCATACCAACGAAAATCCTCATCCTCTTGTGCCCTGATATGTCCGTCAGTGCCAATCATTCTCATCCCATCTGCTCTCTGATGTCAATTACATTACCACATGCTGTGGGCCTGTGCTATGTCTCCAACACCTGGCAACAAGGTCCCGTCTTAGTGGGGATTAGCCTATGAAACATTTGATGAAACTCGGTCTTTCGATGGGTTGGCTAGTCGGTTGCCTTTGCGCAGTGCTGTCAAAAAAAAAAAGTCATAAATTGCCCGGCATACCGGGTTGATCTCATGCAGGAAAGAAAACAACAACAAAACAGCAAACAACGGCGACCGAGCAACTGCTGTACGTAGCGCCTTCTATTCCATGGTGCTTATGTCCGTCTCCTCCACGCGCCACATGTACCACATGAAGAGGCTGCGATACGGCGCGAACTTGTCCGACAGTTCTTTCATGTCCTGTTCTGACATGTACTTCCACTTGCCTCCCTTGGACTTGAGTTTGCTCACGTCTCGTCCAACAAAGGCGGCCATGCCTCTCTGGACACCCAGATCCCCCAGTGAAAAGACGTCCATCCGCTTGAGCCCAAAACATGCGAACATCTCCACAGACCACTTACCCAACCCTCGAACAGCGATGAGCCTCTCCATGACCTCGTCGTCCGATGCATCGTGCAGCATCTGCACGCTTAGTTCACCGCTGGCGAATTTCTCGGCGAGGCCCTGGATATACTCAGCCTTGCGTTGTGATAGTCCCGCCGTCCTAAGATTCTCGATTGTGCGGGCGGCAACCTGGGAAGGCTGAGGAAACCTCTCCCCAATGTCCCCAAATAGAGTAAGGAACTTTGCCTTGATAGACTTGGCAGCCGCACCAGAAACTTGTTGGCTGATGATGCCGCTTGAGAGACTCTCAAAAGGATCAATCTTCTCTGCCAGGCCCACGGGCGAGAACACCCGACAATGATGCTGCTCAATCAAGGGCCGCATGCGCTCGTCGGTCTTGATGAGGTAGTCACAAGCTTCCTTCAGCAGGTTCTCGGTCGTGGTCTTGACCTGGCGCGCCTTGGATGGCGAGACGGACTCGATATCACGGGACGCTACCAACCGTGAAGTCTCTGGAGAAAGGAGCAGGGCGTTGGTCGACTTCGGGTCCGCGAGGCGAGTCGCAGTCACACTTCGCGGCTTCCTCGTCGCATCAGAAGGCTCCGCGAAGAGGCCCGCTGCGCCGGGCGTAGGTGTGAATGGTGCTGCGTTGCGCTGGACGCGCTTCTTCGTAGGCGTACTGGACACCGCGGCCTCCGAGTCATCCAAGGGGACCTTTCGCTTCCTGTTCACTCGTGGGGCAGGGCTGGGATCCGGTTCATCTTTTGGGACAGCCTGGGCGCCATTGAGACGGGCAGATCGCCTTATTGCGACCATGTTCCGCTGTGAAATGCCGAAGCCCGTACGGTATTTAAGCGTGAACAGTTGCCTCGTGAATTGGCTCAGTGACGTCGAACCCCGTTGTCGTAGCAGCGCAAGGCCCATGTGAAGTAGCGGGCGCAAAAAAATTCCACACGACAAATCCGACGTGGCGCGTGTCTCGTGTGTTATCTTGCGGGTGTATAAAACGTTGAGTCATCTGTGTCGTGACGTTGAGACGTTGCCTTGTGAACGCTATTCACGCTGAGGGATGGTGTTGTATCAAAAGCATGGCAACGCCCTTCACTCGTCATTGGCTGTTCAGGCCACCAGGTCACGGCGCCAACAGCAATTGTCAGCATCCGTGCTGTTCATTGCTGGATTCGGAACTACGGTTGAAACCTGGGCTTAGCGTTTTTCGAGTATGACTAGATGGTGTGGTTCGGGAATGCTTCTCATGATGATGTAAGTCAGGTCATAATTGTTTTGATATGGGCTTTTGTTGCCTGCGAAGCCCCTTGTTTGGCTGGCCAATAGTCGTTTGTTCGGGTTCTAAACCTACCTTCCTGTGGCATATGAAGCTACGGTCTGAATTGGCACGTCTCTGCCCAGCTTGCACGATAATACTTCCACGCCAACCACGTACGTTATCCAAAACAAACCCAAGCGGGCCGATCTTCCATGTTTTGATGTCACTCCTCTTGTCCGGGTACCCTGTGTCACCAATCGGCTGCGTGGGCTGAGAAGATAAAATTCCGCAGACAAGCCTCCCACACTTGGAACCAATGGCAACGCAACATAGCGGCCAGAGATACAACCACAACACAGGACACCAGATAGTACAGACGGGCATCCAAGCCGGTTTCACGGACAGTAGAACGTCTCTTGTGTTCTATTCATCATACATGGTTTGGCTGGGCCAAGGCACTGAAAAGAGCACGTCCAATACGAGACCATGTATATGAATCAAGCATCAATCTCCAGGGTAGTTTAGCCCCTATGTTTGCTGGTGTTCACTGCTGTTTTCCCTAGTAGTTAATTGCTCCACGGCACCTGTGCCGAAGCTCAATGCAACCGCGACTCCACTGGGTTGGGCTGCAAATAGCACAAAGGAGCCACTGAACGTGCAAGGCGGCGGGGCGTGGTGGAGTGAGGAGCAGGTACCTGGCAAGCCTCTGGCAAGCCTAGACTGTGCTGGATACACCTAAACGCAGTCGGCCAGGCGCCCCAACGCCACGCTCACAGGCCCTTGACCTCCTGTGGTGGTGCCGGAACCCTGCAAATTGCCAAGCCAAGCTTAGTAGGAGATTCCGGCCCCTCTGGGCTGTCGCAATAATGGTGATGGTGTCGTGGTATTTTGACTGGGCTCCGTCGATTCTTCTTCTTTTTGCCAATTGACTTTATTCACGCCTTTGAGCGACCTGAAGCCGCCTTCTTGGCCCAGCACCTGCGAGACGACACCCATGCCCTGGCCCCTTCCGAGAACCATCCCGCAATCGACAATCCATCGCCTGAGAGGCTCGACGAATCTGGCTCTCCAACGACAACAACACTTGTTCGGAACCCACCCCCTGTAGCTCCCGCCCTCGACCCCGACGACAGTGACGGCGACGGCTTCGGCTTCAACGACGGACGCGATAGATTCCCCAAGCGGGCGGTGACGACAGCCCACCCGAGGCATTCGCCATGCTTCTCCCTCAGGGTGGACTCAACTGGAAGGCCACAAAGGCCAAGCTACCGCTGAGTCGTTTCCTGCGGAATAATGTGACGAGGTCGCGATTCTTCCCTCTGGTCGTCGCTGTCTGCGTCTTCTTGTTGCTATGGCGTAGTCTCTTCGGCTCGGCTCCTGCGCCTCCAAGGTATGATGGCATGGCCCTATCATGACGATGCGCCTGGAACTGTTTTTGGTTGCTGACATCTTTCCCCAGCTGGGGCCCTGGCAAATCACCCATGGACATGACGCCGAATGAGTATGCCGTGTGGAACTCGCACATGAAGACACCCGTCATCTTCAACCACCACGCATCGATCGAGGTTGGCGCTACGTCGATCCAACACATCGACCTCAACCCCATCAAGTCGACGCGCAGGGCGCTCGCCAACGAGGAACGGATCTTGATCCTGACACCCCTCAAGGACGCTTCTTCCTTCCTTCCTCGATACTTCCAACTTCTCTCCCAGATCACGTACCCCCACCGTCTGATCGACATCGCATTCCTGATATCCGACTCCACCGACGATACACTGGCCATTCTTGCCTCCGAGTTGGATCGCCTCCAACGACAACCGGGTGAGATGCCCTTCAACAGCGCCATGGTCATTGAAAAGGATTTCAACTTCCATCTTAGCCAAGACGTGAAAGAGAGGCATTCTTTCGAGGCTCAAGGGCCACGTCGAAAAGCGATGGGCAAGGCAAGGAACTATCTTTTGGCTACTGCTTTGAAGCCTGAGCACTCCTGGGTTTACTGGAGAGACGTTGACATTGTTGACTGTCCGGGAAGGATCTTGGAGGACTTTATTGCCCACGATAAAGACATCATTGTACCAAGTGAGTTGATGGCTGGAAGCTGCGCCGAACATGACAACGCTAACCGCCACTTCAAGACATCTGGTTCCACAGGATCGAAAAGGGTGTTGATATTGAAGGTCGATGTAAGTGGTTGCCACGGACGAGGGACGACCCGAACAAGACATTAACACACGTGGATAGTCGATTACAACTCCTGGATTGAAACGGACAAGGGCCGCAAACTTGTCAGCACTCTCCCCAAGGACGTTGTGCTCGCCGAAGGTCCGTATACCAAAATAAGGATAGTGACACCTCCTGACTTCGTGCTAGGCTACCACCAATACGACACTGGCCGCAAGTATCTCGCCAAGATGGGCGATTGGCGAGAAAACAAGGACGTGGAAGTCGAGCTCGATGGCATTGGCGGAGTCAATATCGTTGTCAAGGCTGATGTCCATCGATCTGGTACGTAAATCGACGACAGGACAAATGAATCTCCAGCTAACCAGTACACGCAGGTATCAATTTCCCGTGCTACGCTTTCGAAAACCAGGCCGAGACCGAAGGATTTGCCAAGATGGCCAAGCGAGCCGGTTACCAAGTCGTTGGCCTCCCCAACTACATTGTTTGGCACATCGACACCGATGAGAAGGGTGGTAACAAATAGACGATACGACTTCATGATGACGCGCCGGAATCACCTCTCGCGCCTCACTACACTTCTTTTTCCCGGACTGGTCCGAGGGCTTCGGCCGCCTTCTTGACGGACGCGCAAAAAGATGTACGAGGATTCATGATATTTACGCCTGTCAAGCTTTCAACCTTCACTGGCCACCTTCGACACCCACGCGAGGGGAGCCAGCATAGAGAACTCATCCCTCTCTACTATGTTCTTCTTCTTAGCCTCCCGGGACACAATATGCGCATGCGCACATGGAACCCGTCCAGCGTTGTTGCGGCATTTCTAGCGTTATGGTTTCCTCGGACCAGCATCGGCCGCGAACCAGATGATTCTCTGTAATATTTATTTCTGGTTATATAGGTTCGACTTGGGTGGAGCAAACAGTTCGGACCTGGAATAGAGAATTCAGAAGGACTGGCGAAAACTGGCTGGCATGATCAGGCGGAGTTTAGAGTGAGGTACCCATTGCACAAGGGACCTTTGTAATAGAAACGAAGAGACACTAGAACGATTATCCCCCAAAGTTGTCTCTTATGCTCTGCTTGCTTATGGTGGATGAATGATGATGGTGTGAGGACGTAAGAACATGAGTAGATGTGACGCAGGGTACTTGAGGATTTCTAGCTTCACAAAAATGCGAAGAAGTACGCATGGTGCAGACGATGTGCATATCAAGTGATAAATCAGGGGTTGTTTACCGGTTCTGCCTGATTTCAGTGGAGGCGCCTTGGCAGCATCTCGGTTATGATCTGGATCTTTTGGGCAGAGAAGTATGAGGTTTCTCGCCTCGCTTAGCTTCTATGATATTTGAAGGGAACTTGTACGACGCCCGGTATTACATATTTGCATTTGGAATCCTGAAAACAAGGGTTCGGTCTTGATCGGTGAGCTCTGCTCATAGTCTGTTGCCTTGTGGATGCCATGCCGACATCGAGCATGACGCGTACGAATAAAGAGTAGGGTAGGTCTCGACTCTTATTATAGGAATTGTACTTGGATCAGTGTATTGGTATCGATAAATGGAACTGAAGCTTGATGATGGCATCTCATTTAGGGTATCTGAGAGTGTGATTTTTCGAAATGTAATTACCGGTAGCTCATCGCCATGATAAGGACTTAGAAGACACCTGAGAGCCTGCTGCGCGTGACCATCAAGTTGATGTCAGGCTTATTGTTAGTGGAAGACGGTGTAGTTCCAGTGGTCAGAATAGTCACAGAAGACTCCACAGGGGTTCAGGCCATGTGAAGGTGCCGTCACATGATCTTGGCAAAACTACGGCTAAAAGGCGAAAGTGCCGTCATCGCCCGCGAACGACGAAGGCAGCGATAAGTGTCCCGCAGGCTTCCAACCGCCCCCAACTATCGACAATACGACGACGACAACGCTGACGACGACAAGCGACACGACCTCCTCTGATCTTGGCCACTATAAGTTTGTTGTGAGTGTAACGCTCCTCTATCACCCTCCGGATCTGATTTCCCCATGTGCTAACTCGGCATACCCTCCAGCCTTACCCCACCATCCCAGCCCTCGCCGAGAGCGTTACGCCATTTCCGGCGACGATCACTGAGCCCTCTCCGGCTCGCGACGGACAGGGACCTTTGCTCTCACCCCTCTATCATCTCCAAGACTTTCAGAACCCAACAGCAATCAATATGTGGGGCTGGTTTGGCGGTGCCGCGGCGCAGAAGAAGAAGGACAGCCCGAAGAATGCGATCCTAGGGCTGCGCTCGCAGCTTGATATGCTGCAGAAGCGCGAGAAGCACCTCCAGAACCAGATCGACGAACAAGACGCCGTCGCTCGCAAGAATGTTAGCACAAACAAGAATGGTATGCGAATGATCTGACAAGCGGGAGGGGAACCCTGCCGGGGCACTTGAGCTGACAGGATAACAGCGGCCAAGGCGGCTTTGAGGCGCAAGAAGACACATGAGCACTCGCTCGAGCAAACTGTGGGGCAAATCGGAACCCTGGAACAGCAGATCAATGCGATCGAGTCGGCAAATATCAACCGGGAGACGCTGGCGGCCATGGAGAAGGCGGGCCAGGCAATGAAGACTATCCACGGAAAGCTTACACCGGAGAAGGTGGACGAGACGATGTACGTCATGCGAAGGGCACGCACACTCACTGGAGGAAGAAACGTGCTAACATGAGTCACAGGGAGACTCTGCGGGAACAGAATGCGCTCAGCGAGGAGATTGTCAACGCTATCGTCAACCCCTCGCTCGGCGAGTATATCGACGATGCAGAGTTGGAGGACGAACTGGAGGAGTTGCAACAGGAGCAGCTGGACGAGCAGATGTTAAATACGGGCAACGTTCCCGTGTCAGATGCAGTTCACAAGATGCCTACTCCGGCAAACCACGAGCGTATGTTGCGCGTTGATGAATTTGATGTTACATCAATACTGACTTTGTTATAGCTGTGTCGAACAAGAAGGCGGCAGTCCAAGAGGAGGACGACGAGGAAGCCGAACTCCGAAAGCTCCAGGCGGAGATGGCCATGTGAGAGTACCATTGATAGAAGCACATTTGCTGCACCAGAGCATTTATTGGTTGGAACAGAGGATCAGGGGTTGCGTTGGCTTGTATGCTTCCCTCCCTCCTTGGTTGATACGGATGGGGAGGGAAGAGATGGATCTGTGGCATTCTGAACTCGAATCATCCCGGCACGCGTGTTAATTATGTTGTCGGTGTTTTGTCGGCGCCGGCGTCTGAGGCTATTATTGATGCTTTTCGTTTTGCCGCATGTTTTCCTTTTTTTCTTCTTTTTTTGTTTTGCTTCAGCATCCACGGGGGAGAGGGGCTGCCATGACACCCATGGAACTGCGACGCAGGGCAACGGGAAATGGTCAAGTTTGGTAGAGAGCCCCGTTGGCGAAGAATCTAGATTTTGATAAAGAGAAATGAGGCACTGTCCACATATGACGCTTCTCGGAGACATTTGACGCTGACAAGAACGCATTGGGTCGTAGTGTGAGATTGCAATGTAACCCGATCCGAGAACTTGGGACTGGGAGCATCGCCTGTACATGGGGATGGAGGCGCTTCTTGTAAGCAAATGGACCTTATTCGCTGAAGTTATGATCTGTGAGTGACAAGTCTCTAGTAGCTGCGGTGCTGGGGGGTCTGATATTGCATGTGTTAATCTCTTAGGCAGCTTCATCTACCGCCCATGCACCTCAGACCACCAGATCACATTAGGAGCCTTAAAACATTTCACGATTTACACGGTCTGGATGCCGTGCGCCAGGGACGGCAACTGCGAGCCGGAGGAACTCTTGGCCCCAACCCGGCGCCCGGTGAATCTTGACGAGACGAGTTGGGCTGCATCTTCATTGACCCTCAGGAGCTTGTGCTGTCACCGCCAAGGCCTCAGCTGTCAGCCACCACCGAGTAGATCTCGCGGAGAGCTGGGGGTCCGGAGACAGGCCGGTCTCAGAGCCGTCTGCCTTGGTCCGCGGACCTCACCCTGGCTGGGTCTCAGTGGCCCCAGAGGGTGGCCGCCAGCAAGAGTGTAGTGGGCACGACACAACCGCGACGACGAGACAAGCCGTGGGCTTTCATCCCATCCCGAAACCGTCAGGGTACATAATTAGGGGCTGTTCCCGGGATGGCCTCTTTAGCATCTTTGGAAGAGGGGGTTGTCGCAGAATGTCTTGACGAGCTGCACGACTAGGCCGTTGAGGCGGCCTCTGTAAGCTTAAGTGGCTATGGGCCGGGCATGATTGGCTGACGGCGTCCAGAGGATCGTCATCACGTGATAATCCGCTGGCTGTTCCTAGGTTTTGGCGCCAGGCCCGCCCGCGTTTACAGCGGCGCCTAAGTCTCCGAGCAGCGCTAGCCAATCATACTGCGACGTAACCGCTGCACCGAACATCGTAGGGTCTCGTTCGATCCGCTTTCGCCTCGCCCACTCAGACTGCGACCGCTTGCGACTTCGATGCGATGCTGCAGTAGGCTTGACCTTTATCCCCCGAAAATAGACTGCCAACCTGTGGTGACCCCCCATGGATGAGGGTGCCGCTATGACGCACCCGCAAACCTGAAAGAACTGAACCACCATCATCCATGACCGGCCGACGTGCTGCGGGACCAACCGACTCGAATCGCCTCGGCGGCTCCAGCTGAAGGGTCATGGTTTGGTCATGGCTCGCAAGATGCAGGCTCGAACCGCCCAGCGTCATGGATTCACGGGCCCAGCAAGCGCTGGGCTGCTGCGAGCGCGTTGCTCGTTTCCCTTTTTCATCATGGGGGCGGCCGGATTTCCGGCCCTTCCTTTCGCCTCTTGTGCTCTCTCTCTCTTCTGTCTCCGCCAGCTTTCCTTCAACCCTCTCCCATTTTCCTTTCCCCGTCCCCTTCTTTTCCTTGTTCCGTGTTCGGGTCTGTGTTTCGTGTGTTTTGATCTCCAATCGCCCCCCTTGACAGCGTCGTATCGCATTTGCATGATCTGGATCATTTCCTTTGTTTCTATGAGTGTTGATGAATCATGCTGAGATGCTGGACATCTCCATTAATATACCCTCCCAATAGGTGAGCCGACAAAACCTATCCCGATGCCCTCACACCTGCCTTCACGCCTACCCTCACCAAACCGAGACCACTCATCATAGCCAACAATGTCCGATACTGACCCTTCATCGGTCAGATGTTTCCATATAGAATGGCCAAGAGGCCGTCTTTCTTTGCTTCGCTATGGTTAAGCACTCTGTTATACTCCACCGCCACATTGGCGTATAATCTGTCAACAACCATCTCCAACTTCATTCCCAGCTGTGCTGAGGATTGTTTCAATTCTTTCCTGTATGTTAGCTATGGCACTTCAACATGCATGCCCGATCCCACATTGCAATGTTTGTGCTCTCGTGTCGGTGCTAGCGGGTTTACCCTCGGTGAGGGTGCGTTGCAATGTATAATCGCGGAGAAGTCGATTGGATTCTGTTCGGACATTGATGCAAGCGGTATGTTGTGCTCGCCGAAACCACGTTGTGCTACAGGGCTGATAAGATGACAGACACGGTCATTCAAAATGCATATGGCATGTGTGACGACCAGTTCGACGCCGTTCAACCTACTCACAAGACTATCACCGCGACTCTCGTCATACCTACCTCGGGAGGCATTGTTACGTTCCCCCCCGTCAAGACATACACGTCGACCATGTCTACAACGTCAACCACATCTACTACGCTGATCACGTCGATGACAATATCGTCCTACACCTCGCTGCCTACGACACTGGTCATGGAAACATCGTCTCCGCCTCTGATGACTAGATCTACTGCGACGTCAATGACAACTTTCACAAGGCCCACTTCCTCATCTGTCTCAACGACCTTCGGCTCAGATACCGCTGTCAACCCGTGGCCGACGACAATTGACGAGTCCTCGACAGCCACTGATTCAGCAACAGGGACTAGCACAAGTACGGCGGCGGCGGCTGGAGGCGGTAGTGGCAGCAATGACGACGATGTCGATGGAGACAAATCTCTCTCCCGTGATCAGGTTGCTGGCATTTCTGTTGGCGTTCTTGCGGCGGCCGGCCTGGCTATTGGAGCTATTGTCATCGCGAGGCACTACCGCCGCAGGAAATATCCGACTCTCAAGAACGGCTTCCTTCCCATGAGAGACACCTGGGGATACAAGCCCGACCGCTCGGACAGCGAAAGAACAAATTCCTGGATTGCTCATCAGATTCGACCACCCCTGGATTCTTTCCCGCCCCCTCCGATGCCGTCCTACACCCGTCCTACAGCGTCCTACCGACGATCGAGATATAGGCCTGACGCCATCGGCCTGGCTATATCCCCTGCTTACAGTCAGGTTACCCCCGTCACTGCGAAGTCGAGGCGAATGTCTAGGTTACTCCCAGCCAAACCCGTCCTGCCAGTTCTGCCTCTCAACATTTCGAAGAAGGGCTCTTCCCCGCCGCTGCCCCAGGACGAATGGCCAGGCCCTCGACACTATGGAGGGCCATCGCGTCAGGAAAACCCCCCTCGACTCCCTCCTCTGGAAATCGGCCCATTGGCCTCTGTGGCATCACCTACGGGATCTAAGCCACCACCGCCAGCTCCTCCCAAGCTGCAAATCCAGACATCAAACGCCCTCACGGCGGTGCCCTCGTCTCATTACCAACGTGAGAGCACATTGACCGAGTTTGAGGACGATGGTCGGGCCTCTATGTCATCATCTGCCCAGGTTTGGAGGCCGCCGCCAACAACGCCGCACTCGGCGGGGACTTATTACGTCGCTGACCAGTACGGAAACTGGGTTCTTGGTGATTCGAGAAGTGTCGCCCAGGCTGGGGGTTCTCAAAGTGCTGTCCCTAAACCACCCCCAAAGGACAATGCTAGCTTCCCGCCAGGTGGTGCCCCGAAAGAAAAGGCGGCCGATACCGTCTCGCCACTCTCAGCTGACGCCCTGAAGACATCTCTCGCACCTCCTGCAGAGATTGTGTCAGGGGCGTGGCAAGCCAGCAACGCACCCCAAAAGCCTATGGGTCCTCGTGCGCAACCTGCTCCTAATACTTTGTTCCCGGGCCAGTACAGTGCGCCTATCCAAGCCCAGTCAATCCCACGTCGCAATTCTTCCAATCGCCGCTCGCTCACCCGCAACCTGACCCGAGCCCGTGCCTCTGGCAGCAGCGATGTCACCACTATCAGCACCTCGTCGGATGATTCCGTCATTGACCCGTCGCCGCCGCTCGAGCCGCCAGGAAACCTCTCACCTGTTGTCGAGTCGCCGCAGTCGGGCACTGGCCGCTCCCCAGTGACATATCCCAAGATCCCAACTCGCGATCCCAGACGGATCAGTGTAGCCATGGCTCAAGGCTTGAATGTAAAGCCGAATACCGATAAGAAAATTGCACCCCCGCCCACAAGGCCGATGGTATACTACCCACCTGGGCAACCTAGTCCGACATTGGGCATGATGCAACCCCCCTCCGGACCTGGTATGGCCTCTAAATGGGCACCCAAGGCTGGAAGAAAGCCGGTTACCGATCCTGCAGCGCACCGCTCAGGCTCCCCCACAATGAGAATGGTCGAGCCCTCCCCGGAGCCGGAGGAGCAAGGCCCTGCTCTTCCGCCAAAGTCCCGAACACAGGCTTTCTTCTTCGCACCGCCGTACCCTCAACCCCTGACTACTCCTCAACATGGCCGTTCAAACTCCGATTCCAATCAACCAGTCACTCATCGTCATCAATTACCTTCACAGCAGCCGTCTCACTATCAAAATCAACAACAGCGGCCCTATGAACCCCAGTATCAGCAGCAGCAGCAGCAGCAACCACAACCGCCACGCCAGTATCAACCATACCATCCAAACCAACAACCACAACAACAACCACAACAACAACAACCACAACAACAACCACAGCGGCAACCACAGCCACAAAAGCCATACCAACAACATCAACAGCCAACACAGCAACAAAAATACCAAAAATATCAGCAGCAAATCAAGCAGCAACAATACCAGCAACAATACCAGCAACAACCGCGGGTGCAGCGCCCATATTACCAGCAGTCACTACAACCACAACAACAGCCACATCGGCCGCAACGACCACCACGTCAAGCAGGAGACGACCTAGACCAATACCAGTGGCATCCTCTCCAGCCTCCCAAGAAACCCAACCCGGATCCTGACCCGGTTCGCACCTCAGCCCAATCTTCCTCCTCCGCTGCCTCATCCCTGCTGGCTAAACGTCTCGGTCCCGGCCGCGCAGCAAACATGGCCATTCCCACAGATCCTTCTCGAGGAAAATGGCGCCTTGAAAATGGCAGCTCCCAAGATGAATCTACATCAGGGCGTGACTCAGGTCTACCTGCGACCCCGACTTGGTTGCCACGATTGACTCCCACACGGCGGGGTAAAGATCTCTTCTTGAATGTGCAGTAAAGGAAGGGAAACATGAGCTCATGAGTTTCTTTGTCATTTATATTCTCAGCATGCCACATGATTTTCTTTTTGCATTTCACGACTGTACAATAACTATTGCATTCAAGAATTATAATGAACGGTAGCATAGACTGCATATTTGCTTAGGGAGGAATGGCACACGTTGGAAAAACGACCATTCTTGTATTCTATCGACAATCATTCTAGGTCATTCGATTGCATTTCCATCAAGTCTCATGACATCTTACGGACCTCCCCTTCTGACTCTAGTCTCTCGTGCGACTGCTTGGGCCAGCCACAGGCTGATCCCCGTTCTCCTCTTTCACTGTCTTACCCATGAAGCACTCGAGCTCGCCAAATGCCCGCGGGTGAGACGGACCACTTGGTGGCGGTCCAAAACCTAGTCTGTCTAGCTCAAAATCCGGGGTTTGCTCGCTGCTTTGACCACTACGCTGATCACTGCGGCGGAATCGATTCGAGAGCCTATTCTTCCCACCTCCCATTGAGAACATGCCCTGGACTTGTCGGAGATCCTCCATGTGACCCTCTAATGCGGCATCTAAAGCTTCAAGCCCCTGATTCAAGGCAGATCTGTTGAGGTGAGCTCCCTCGTCGATGAGTTTGTTCTTTCTCCGAATATCTTGCCAACGCGTCATGCAGCCGAGTTCCAGCATGTTTACTCGGCGGTTCTTGCCAGTAGGATTCCCAATCATGACTGGGCGCCAGGCCACATCCTCCTCCATCATAGCTCGCAAGTCGTTGGGCATCGAAGCCCGACGCTGAGTAGACTTGCGGCGAGCTTGAGTCACTCGGTCCATCACCGCTGACTTTGAGCGTGGGATGATGAGAACATTCTTGAAGCGGACGAGTACCAAAAACAGCAAAACTGTGAAGAGGAATAAAATGCACGCTACCACTCCCGAGGCAACTCGTTGCCCAAGTGTCCGAGTGATATGACCTCCCAGGGCGGTTGAGCCGGCCGCGAGGATGAATGCAAAGGTATGAATGATTGCAAAGGCAGAAGTAACTCGCGGGAATGACGAGTAGTTTGTCTTCTTTAGTATCTGACCAGATGCGTCCCTCTGCCTGCCAATCATCCCTGGCGAAAGGTCTGACGTATCGAAAGCCTCCATGATTACACCATTGCACTTAGCGACGGCCAGACACGAGAGAAACCCGATGCACATTGCAAAGAAGGTTGGAACCCCGATGCTCATGGGCGGTCCTGAGGAAACAACCGCATAGCAAGCAGCTCCTAGTGGCAATGTCGTCGTGAAAATAGTCCGTCGAATCAGGTGGGACGACCATGCAATTGTTCGGTCGAGAGTCTCTATGCTGGCATTGACTTGAAAAGAACGAGATCTTGAAAAAATGCTGGCACTCTGGAACGGGATAGCAACCAAAGCCCCCAAAGCCATGGCAGCGACATGGAGACCGACGTAGGGGGAGCGCAGATGGTAAAATCGGGAAGCCAACGAACCTAACAAGACAATGACAAGGACAACCTGAGCGTATATCCAAGACACATAGGTAGCCATAACAATGAAGCCAGGTTGTCGCAACATTTCGAGAGAAAGAAGGACACCATGCCAAACTTCGTTGCCCCACCACTTCGGCCCTGTTTTGACTCGATGCATCATGACCTCGCCACGCGCAAGTCGTCGTGAGATGTCCGAACCAGTTCGAACTTCCGCAACAGATCGTCGAAAGGAAGAACGTCGGGCTTCGGGGCAGACGACGTTCAAGAGCAGTACTACTGCAATCAAGGCAATGCTGAGATAGAACCCCAGGGCTGGAGGATGTTTGTCAATGATAGCGGCGCCAATGAAAAACCCGATACCCAGAGATCCAATCCAGCACCAGGTCCAAATACCCAGCCAAACACCCATACCGCCACCGTGTCTCCTTGCATCAAACTGATCAACCACTTCTTGGTGGGGATTGCTGCTCATCAATGAGGCTCCAAAAATGTCTGTGAGGATTGAATGAAAGTTCATGCTGGCAAATCCAAGCGAGCACCCCATCAAAGTTCGAGAGGCAATTAGCATGACCCTCCATGAGGTAAGATTGGTCAATCTGGGGCTATTGACAGCAAGTGCCTGTGGAAACAAGAGAGGCATTGCAAGGATAAGGCTTCCCATAATGTATGGCTTTCGGCCATGGAGCAGGGGAAGTGGCCAAAGAAAGAATGTTGGGAGGGCTAGGCCGAGAAAACATCCTGTATTGCCATGGACGGTGATATGGGACTGATCAACAATGTAGTACTGTATGGACGGAACGAGACCAGAGTATATGCCGAGTAGTATACCGATCAAGGCTGTACTCATACAGGCAACAGTCGCGACATACCTTTTTCGGTTGGGCGACTAGTCCCTCGCAATCGGTTGCCGCTTGTGAGATTTAGGGAGGTTGAATCCTTGGTCATTTCGCAAACTGACGTGGGATCTGCGACGCAAGCTAATACCGTATTCAGGACGCATCTTTCGACCCGCGACATTGTGTTCGGGCAGAGCTTCTTGATTAATGGCATCGCTGCTGGCTGTTGAGGCGTGTGGTCCGACAGGTCGGTTTGTTAAGGGGCCATCCTCCAGTAAAACATGCTTCTTCAATGTGGAAACGGCCAGTGAAAGACTGCCCGCCACCTTCTTTTCCAGAGTCTTTCCATCTCCTTGATCTTGTGTAGAACGCTGGTCGTTGATAGGCTTACTGCGGGGCACTTTCATAACCCGGCTACTTGACATTTCGCTGGCCGTGTCTGTCTCCTGTCCCGGAGATCTGGGCCCTTGAGATCGAGAATGTGTTCGGGTATGGAGGTCTTCGTGCCCCAAAGAGTAGTTCTGGACAATCTCAGCCAACCGGGGGCGATCGGCATGGCCAGAGAATATCGAGGCATGCCCGCAACCAGGCCGCTCTGGAACAGCCTTGTCACTTATATCGGTTCCAAAGAGATCTCCAGGGTTCTCATGTTCACTAGACTGTGAGTCGTTGTTTGCGTAATACGTAGCTACTTCTCTGTAGCCTGGCACAGGGTGACGACTAGAGTCCGTAGTGACTACTGCTGGCTTGCATCTGTCATTTTTTGAACCTCTAGACTGGTCAACAATATGGGGCGCAAAATCTAGAGCATCTTTGAGGAGCCCTTCCAGATCGCTAACAGCCCGTTTGAGGGATGGTCCATCTAATTTTGATTCAGACTTGCCAGTCGGGCGACGAGTGGTGCTGCTTGATAGCGCAGGCTCGGAAGGACGCCGAGCGCTGTTAAATGGCCTCTTGACAGACCCCTGTTTTGCAGGAATTTCTGTGAACTTTGTACAGTAGGCTTCCGGGGTGTGAATTATCCCCTTGAGCCACTGAGTTGTGCGTTTGTAGTCTAGAAGAGAACCAGGAGATTGACTGCGACCCGACGAAGTTCGCAAGCTCGTTTGTTTCGCATCGCCATGTTCACCGTCCAGCGAGGTCTCCAAGCCGGCTGCGAAATAGCGCTCATTTTGTTCAAAGTAGTGATTCTCTTCAAATGGATTTGCATCAGAGATACGACTTATCAAGCCGAGGCCAGTATTAGCATGAGATCGTGAACACAGCGAGGCTCTGTGAGTTTCGGCATGAGTTTCAGCATAACCATCTTCGCAGTGTTGCAAGGCCTGATGATTCTCAAAGCCTGGGATAGAGTAAGGAGAGCAGTTTTGAACCATGTGTGAATTTGGGGTTTGTGGAGAGTGGCCAGCGGGGTGCGGTCGTACACGGCTTCTGGCGCGCATGAGTGAGGATGTTTTGTCTGTTGCCATCATCGGGGTTCGAGTTTCGAACTCAGATAGGAATTTCGGTTTGTCGTATAGTTGGTTCGAAACGTGGCACATTCCGCCATTTCCAATGCTCTTTGCGGCCCCGGATAACTCAACCTCTGCTTGCCTTAAATTTGTAGGAGGAAGAGAAGAGCTGACTGGATGACTTGTGTTTATATAGAGGTGTTCAGGCTCCAAATAGTCTTGATATCGGATGGGATCATGATTGGAGGCAGGGCGGACCTCCTCGGTGCCGCTGTCCGCCATGTGCAAAGGTCTAGCTGCTTCAGAATATTCAAGTTGATTCCCTCTTCCAGACATATGTTGATGCGTGTTGTTATCTCCCCCTTGAAGGGTGCCTGAGCGAGGATATGCACATCTGAGTAATAATCCAGATTCGCTATCCTCCAGTACTAAATCGCCAGGGTCACAGATGCCGATTGAACTAGCCATACTTGACAGATGCTCATGGGCATACTCATCGTGTAGGTGAAATAGAGACTCTAGCTGAATCCAATCTTTCGTAGGTAAGGAGGGCGTGAACACTTTACTTCCTGGTGAAATGGGCGATGAAGCTTTGCCACTTGCCATCGATACCCTCCTAGTTGCGGGTATTCCTTGGTTCTCGTGTTGCACTCTCTCCTTGGGATCTTTGCAAGATATGCCCAGCTCTCCTTTTGGACCAAGGGCCGGTGTTGTCGCAACCTTGTCCAGGATATTTGAGCCACTGGCCTCTTTCTTGAGACGACTGCGTCGGCGGCCCAGCAGTGGCTTCGCAGAGGATCCACCCTGTGCATGAGCCTCTTCTTCGTTACTACGAAGCAGTGACAGGGATGGCCGAGAACTAGGAGCTGGAGTATGATCAAAGTTGTTTTGATCGACTTCGATCATCTCGTGCGGTCGGTGTACCTGGGTATGGCTGAAGAGAACGGAAAACATTGTCGGCCTTTCCTTTCGCAGGGGGGCCGAGTGGAAGAGTTGCGAGTCTCGGCGACGAGGCTTTCTGGAGATGCCGAGACGGCTTGGGGACTGCGGGAGGCTTCGGGGCGGTAATGTTGAAGGGCGCACTGCCTGTATGCAAGCTGGGTGGCTGCCAACGAGGTGACTTGTGATTATGAAGTGAGCGGCCGGAGAGGTCGGCCATGAGACACAAGGACTAGTTTGAGAAACGCATATGAACCTAGGTCGATGGCATTGCTGGATAAAGATGCCGAGTGGTCAAAGAGTGTGTTTAGGTTTCAGAGCGAGATACGAGGACGATGCCAGGACACGGTGAAAGAGGAGGGCGGTGCGGGAGAGCGATGGAGATGGAAGAGGTTGGTGATCTCGAGATTAGGTAGGCTGGTTAGGGTTTGTTTACGCTGGCTACTTGAAATGGAAGGCGCATTCAGGAGAACCATCAAGAAGTGAGATTTGATGCACCATATATTTGGATGTCGCCTTGTTGCCTCCTGCCCTCTCTTCCGGTTGCTCTACCAGACTAGCTAGGTACCTCCTTGTCGGCACCTCCCGTCAACACAGAAAGGTTGAATAATTTGGGTACATGAGCATTCTTTAGGTACGGCAGAGCATTTAACAACATCTATGCGTGTATAGAAAGGGACGAGAAGACAAAGCGTTTCAAAGGCTGATTTGATTCACCTTGTTCCAGCCTGTTTAATTGGTGCCTCGTCTGCTCTCCGCATTAGAGCGTTTCGTTGTCACGAAACTCAACTCCATCCAAGCCCCCCCCCCTGCTGGAATCCTCCACTCAACGCGATACAGTTCGGCGCCGCACCTTCGGCCATAATCTAGCTAGCACCGTTCGTGAATATCGCCACCATAAGCAGTCCCTCCCTGCCTGCGCTTCTACGACGTTAGACGCTCATCCCTGAAGCTTGTGCTTACCTCATCCTCCGGAGTTACCCTGCACCTCAGCTCCTCAAGTGTGCCTTGGCCCGCCCCCAGAGTGGACGAACGCCAGACGGAAGGATGGTGCTTACTTTTCCCCAGTGTTCCGGCCGAGAGGGCGCACATCCCTCCGAGGGCCAGATGGTGCTGTTTGGCCGCGTGCCTGGGCTGCCTGGTACCTAGCCGAGACATGTAAAGGGAGCCGCATGGGTAGTGTGTGTTGTGCTGATGCTCACGACATGCTCCCGAAGCTACCTGGTTTTGGTTCATATTACAATGTACTGTACCAGTGCTATGTTGACCCTGTCATCACACTATCCGCATTCGCTTGCGCTCGCGTCATTGAAACGGTTCCCACATTTCCAAGGCCACCCTCCCACTCGCCAAAGGCCCGCTCACTCAATCTGCGGCAGTCTACGGAGTAACAGATCCAGAAATCGCGACAAACAAGCCTCGCCCGCACCCCTGTCACCTTTTGCTGCACGGCGTCAGTCGCCTAATGAATGTGTGAGGGCCGGTGGGGCGCGTCTAATCCTACACCGCCCGCAAATCATGCTATCGCCTGCGTTGCCACAAAGCGGCTGGTTTAATGCTGCTACCGGCCCGGCAGAACGGTTCCGCCCATCAGCGAATCTCCCCCTTCCCGCATCGGGCAACCTGCCAGCCTTCCCCTATTAATAGTAATGTGCGTTTACCCTTTCAAGGTTCTGACTTTGCACCACGCAAACTAGCGCCTCAGACGCCTTTCCCGGGGCATGCTTGTTCCACTCGCTGCAAGGCTGCGGATTCCCGTTGTCTGCCTTGCCAGCCCGCCCTAACATTTGCCCGTCAGATGAGGCCTCCTCACCGATACCCTGACCTCAAGCCAAAAAATGTAGATGCAGTCTTGTGCGAGGCCATGCAGGACGGTATTGGGTTGTATCGATCGCATTGCACCAATGCTACAAATCTGGAATCGCCCAAAAATAACTCGGGGACTTTGGTCACCGTTGCGTTCCAGGCCGATTGACAGATGCCACCCTTGCACCATCTCTTTCGTCGTCCAGTGACCTGTTGTCCAGTGACCTGTTGTCCAGTGACCTGTTGCCCGCCTGTCAGTGGATGCGAGCGGGGCATCGTAGCGGGGCTCGGACTTTACCGTCTTCACCTAGTGAAATTGAATCATCGTCGTAAGAGCAACCTCACGAAAATGAGAATGGGCTTCATGTGTGATAAGAAACAATTGGCGATTCTATTCAAATAATTTCAGAACATCCAGTGTCCCAAATTTGATTTTCTGTATAGTTTGGGCCCAGGCTGTTGACAGGGCCGACTGTGGCCTGCACAGTCCATGTTTGATTGGTAGTACAACATCTTGCCAAATGTATGAAGGGGAGGAATGTTGAAAACTGGAAAATAAAATAAAGGAAAACAAAAAAAGGTCAGAAACAACCAAAAACCCAGTATCCAGAGGTGCGTAACATCCAGCCAGCGTATGCGTAACCTCCATCAACAAACACTTGCAATCTTGGCAAGAAGATGGCCAAATGTAAAAAGGAATGCTCCAACAAATCCCAACGCCTGGTATATCTGCCGTCCCTAGTGCCAGTAGAAAAACTCGTATCGAATGAGGCATCTGAGAAGAAAAGAAAAAGAAAACCCCATCAAAAGGGGCGATCGAAGTTCGAGGCCAGAGCCCAGCCAAGGCCCTTTTATCCAACCTGCGAGCCCAAGCTCGATAATGCGAATTCACCCAAAGTTGCCGTGAGGCGATCGGCAAGGCCGATCAAGAATATAAACCGGTGTCCGTGTTTCCCGTCGTGTAATCGCGTCGCATGTTTTCCGAATCCAGGAACAAACGACTCAAGACCAAATCCAACGCTATGCAGATGACCGCCCAAAATGCCGAGATGAGAATACTCTGAAACCGTGAATGAAGTGAAGAAGAAATGCAAGAAGAAAAAGTTGGAGCAGAGAGGCTGAAGTAAAAGGTCGTTTTGGAGATAGGGAATGAGGCCAAAAGGGCCATCGACTTGTCGGGGGCGTTCGCCCCCACCTAGGCGTCGAGGAGGGGGAAGGGCGTCGAATCATGATTCCATTCACGTAATGATCGTGATGTCGTTCTCGTGTCTTCGGTAGCGTCGTTGCGAATTCATGGCAAAAGAGTAGGGCAGGCCTAGAAGCTTGCCCATGAAGGGGTGCAGAAGACCGAGGGAGATGAGGGCTCAGAGTGGTGATGTGCAGCTGTGAGGCACGACTGATCATGATGTCGCCCCTAGAGAAAGAGGACGAGTCTGAAGGCCATGAGTCAAGAGCAATGCGGAAAGTCGTGACGGGTTAAATGACCAGATGTAGGAGACCCAATCGCCGAATCCAAACGTGGCGAGTCGCGAAGAGTGCCATGACGTGCAGTCAGTTACCGGAGACAGGATGTTTCATCGATAGGTTGAGGAGCTGGAATGGCCACTGTAGTCGGAGTGGTCATAATGTGACGAGTACTGAGCGGACGCATGGCTCGCGTGCAGGCCGCAGACGTATCCAACCAAGATAGTTCGCTGCTCAACGTAGTGATTGGGGCGTCCGTATCCCGCGCAGCGATCAACGGCGTGCTGGTAGTAGAGGCAGCGGCAGGCTGAGTAGAGCTCGACCAGCTGATAACACATGATGGCGAAGATAGGCCGGTATTGGCCTGTCGTTGGTTCGAGTGGATAGCTGGGGCAAAAAGTAGGTAAGAGCTGTTGGCTCTCGATATTGAAAGTGGTGGGTGTTGTTGTTTCGTGTCCAACAAGAGTCGTCGTCTAGACTTGACTCTCAAGGGAGGATCGGATATGTTGGTGACAGAACGTGAGAGAAACAGATACTCAAGCAGAGGATAGTGCGGCGAAACAAGAGACTTGAATGTGAGAGCGAGGAGCGCTCAAGATATGTGTTGATGGAGATGTGCTGGCTTGTAGGCAAGAAGGGCGATAGAGGCGGACGAGGCATCGTAGCCTTATAAGTCGGGCTTGTAGCCTGGAGATGCAAAGAGTCAACGTTACCGACACCCCCGAGGAATGGACTTTGGCAGTGCCCACGCCCCTCCCAGGCCTCAGGGAGACCCTCCCCGGGCGAACATCAAGGCACCAGCGAGGATAGAGACGCCAGTAAGAGCGCGCGAGAGAGAGATAGCCGCAGTTGAGTCTGACTGTCCTGACAGGTGACTAAGGCTTTGGCCGCGTCTAATGCAGGCATGGGATGGCGCAGGGCCCACAGGGCGAAAGGGCGAAGGTGCCTTGGGAGTCCTGGGGCTTTGGGGCCTTGTGTCCTGTGTCCGGTGCCCTGTGCGCGCCTGTGCCATCCCGTGCCATGGCGTTCCGGAGGGTTTCCATCGCCGGGATGAGGGCTGTCAAGGCGCAGCACAGTGTGGATGAGATAAAATGGTGGCCTGGGTACCTCGTACGCCGGGAGGCAGGGGGGACAAAGATGTAGTCTCGAATTACTTCTTTCTCTGCGAGGTACGTACGTGGGTGAGATTTGGATGCGACGGATGAGGATGGGTGTGACAGGTGTTTCGGTGGATTCGGCGTGAAGAGTCACCCATTGGACTGCGCCAATGGATCTAATGGTGTCCTGCAGCAGGGCTGACGAGGGGGTCACAGGCATGAAGCCAGAGGCCAAAGAGCATTGGGCGACGGGCGGGGAGGGCTGGGAAGGTGGAGGACGAACCCTGGATGCTGATGAAGCCGCCAAATGGAAGAAATGGAAGAGTTCGATGCACCATTCGGCTGGTGGTCGCTGTCGTGGCCGTGTCCGTGGCCTTGGTGACAGCGGGTGATTGTGGTTCGTTGTTTTGGTGGGACATGTTCTCTATGAAGTCTGCTTCCCGAGTCAGGTTCCTGAGCCTGCACCCAAGGTTCCGCGTCACGACAACAACCATTGTTTGCCTACTCCGGGCAATTGACGAGGCCAGAACGGATTCCTGGATCTTCCAAAGTCGCACCGTAGCAAGGCGATCACCAGGGCTCCATTTTCATGGGCTTGGACGTGGCAATGATGCGGTGCAAAGGTCTGGTGGTCTTTCAGAAACTCCATTTTCCAAAGGGTTCAAGGGGAATTGCGTCAGTCTCTGACGTAGGGCGAGGCAAGCACCTTGGTATCTAGGCGTCCGCGCGGAATGTACGGAGTAAGGCAGGCAAGGAGGTGGTTCGCCCTGCAAACTGCCTTTCGTCCCTTCCCTAGGTACGTAGTACCACCCAAGATACCTTACCTAGGTACCTAAAAGCAGGTAGGTGCGGTAGGTGAGGTAAGCTGCACAGCACCTTCCGCCCAGACAGTCCATCTATTGGTCTTGGTGCAAGTTGCAACTTCCAAGGTTAGGAACCAATCCACTCTGCCCCAGGCAGGCTAGGCAGGAACACGAGTTTCTCAGCACTCCGAACGGCTCTAGACCACTCATCGCCCTTTTACTGTTCTACACTCCACCTCCGACTCACAATTATCGATCACCGACGCCTGTGCCCGAGAGACACGAGCAATGCGCAACCCCGAACGCTGGTTGGTGCCTGGGGATGCCTCTTGATCTGCAGTCATAGAGTCAGAATGCAACCTCCTTTCCACCCCCCTGCTCTTCTCACGCGGCTCCTATTATCCTGGTTACCAATTCAACTTCTCTCGCAACTATTCGGAAATTTTTTGGCCAACCTCGCCTTGGTTCCTGTTTCCGCGATTATTCAAACGAAAGGGCCCCGCGGCTGAGGATTGATTGCGCTAGTGGAACTAGGGCTACCGCCAATTGAGACCTGTGGTTGGGGGCTGGTTGGGGCTGCTGCACCCAGAACCCGGTGACTTGGCCATTCCCCTGTCTTTAAGGGATTAAGTCTTCCTTGCCTGGAACGAGTTTCTGCTACTTTGAGTTGGCTTCATTATTTCTTACGCCTTGTTACGAACTTCGGTTTCAGACAAAAATCCTGAATCCATGCCGTTCCCAGAAAGCAGGAGCAGGGGGCTTTCTTCGCAAACCGCTTGGTGTCCTTGGGGATGGATTAGATGCAACGGAGAATTGAACCACAACATCATCTTCCAGTTTCTATTTTTCGGACCTCACTCTGCACGCCCCGAGCGAAGAAGTCCTACTGAGATGGACCATATCCGTTTGGCATGTGCGACATCCCACATCCTCCTCTTTCTCACAAGCTTCCTACTCGACAGGACGGGAACCCCGTTATACATACTACAGCCGGGAATTTCGGTGGAGGTATCTAGAGAGCATACAATGGCTTGCCGTGGCTGATGAGTTGGGTTTACTGGTGAGTACAGTGCCCCTCACATTGTCCCCTTGCTGAGGTACTCAAGGCTGGAAATAAACCCACCGAAAGCCACAACATTGCACAGTGGCTGCCGATGCTGACGCCATAGGGTGAGTTCCTGGTGCCCCGTAGGGCTGTGCCTGCAGCCAAACTCCCGGCCTTGGCAATGCTTGCTTGTCTGTTTGGTTTGACACCAGAGGGTTGATTTGGCTGGTTGGGTCAGCCGTTGGACTGGTGTTCAACCCCTGGGCCTACCACAGTCATCCACCGGGCCACCGATTCGGCCACCGATTTCTGGCGTCACATCGTTAGGTCATGGTAGCATACCCGGCAGGGATCGATCCATCCAACTCATTGGTCCCACGCGAACACATGCTGTGTCGCCGAAGGCTTCCATGCATCTTCGAGCGTCAATCATTAACATCAGCATAAGCGTCTAGCCTCGCATCGCTTGGAAGAGCAGCTAAGATTGAGCGACACGGTGCGACTCAAGGGAGGGAACCTGTTAGCGTCTGTGTTTGGACCCGACAGCGAGGTGCCCGTCAAATTCAAGGTTACCCGGTCTGATGGTTCCGGATCGCCAATGGCTTCCCAACAGCCATAGTGCCGGGAACCAATGCGCACGCGTTAAAGCACCGCACCGTACCACACTCTCCGAACCTAACCAAAAGAACTGGGTTCCAAGCGCTTTTGAGCACGGTGTAAAAAGAACACCAAAAACCCCGAAAAACACCAGGACCGGCTTCCTCATTGGGCTGTGGAGGCAGCCCACCCCAGCCTTGCATTGGCGGCCCTCTGAAAGCACGGTGCGGTACTTACCTCTAGCTTACCCAGAGGCTACTCGAGGTACGGGGCAGCACGGGCAAGGTTTTGCACAGTGACCTCGATTTGGAAACCCTGCAACACATTCACTCCGAGCCAGATTCTCCAACCCTCCTTCCCATCCCACTGGATCTGATCCGTCACTAGGTGGCCGAGAGAGGGTGGTCATGACAGGGTTGCTTGGTGCCTCGAATCATGGAGGTGGTGTCTTTCCAACATTCCGGGGGGATGCTGCGCTCAAATTGACACACTCACATGGGCCCCTGAGTAACCCGTTGCTGACGGTAAGGCTGCCCGGTGTCTGCGAAGGCGTGACGTGATACGATGCAGAGTCAAGTGCCGATTCCGTCGAGAGACTTGATCCCCCTTGGATGATGTATAGCCGAAATTGCATGCCTCATGGGCATCGCTCAAAATAACTCTGTGGGGAGTTCGTTTTTCCGTTTTGGCATGTCGCCTTGAAATAGACCCCCCGGTCACAGAGTTGTTTCAACATCGCCTAGAAACATCGATCTTTAATAGGTCGTTGATAGATCTTTGGGGGTGGGGGCACTGTGCTTGTGATGCTGTGTTCAATCTGCTTTATGGGTTCACAGTGCTGTGATTCACATGTCTCACCGACCACACCCCTGGCAGCTTTGAAGCATTACGGGAGACAGTCGATCTCGGGCCTTGTCTCAGATGCCTCACACCCTTTGACAGTTGACACCAGTGATAGAGGTTGACGCCTCTCTGACAGGACAGTGGCCACCCAGCCCCGCACTGGATCACCTCAACTATTGATGGCTTTGGGCCAGCCACGCCGATAGCTGTCGAAGAAACGGATGGAAGGGTTCTACCATGCACGAACATTGGGGTTTTGGGATGGAAAGACGAGTCATCGGTAGGCAGGCTTTCGAAGTTGAGAGAAGCAGAGCGCAGCAAAGATGGGGCATACCCAGGCATGGGACGAACCCTGCCACCATCGCCCAGTCACGCCCCATGCCGATGCAGAAGAGTCAGACAGGTCGAGGCAGAGAAGGAGAGAAAGAGTGCAAGAGAGCAGAGCGACTTGGGGCACTCGCATACAGCCAGCGTCGCACCCATTGTTATTCGCATCTGCCTGGAAATTCGGCATGTGTAAATTGGGAACGCATGTTTTGGTGGGTGGCCATTCGTCATCAATATGACGGTTGATGAAGTTATAGAAGCTGGACTACCAATTACGGGGCGAAGGCTGAACGAGAACCTGCGGTAACGACCATGATGGAGACTAGAGTCGTCACCTCAATATCAGTATCGCGCCGGCGCCAACGTCATTGCCGGTGAGCGCCGCGGTGAGCGGGAACCATGACCTCACTGGCGCTTGGTCGGTCGGCCGTCCGGGTTTGCGACGTCTTCAACCTTGCCGGCGCTTGAATCCAGTGGGAGTCTGTTTAGGAGTCAATAGACTGCGGGGAGGATCGGATAGAGAGAGTGAGAGACAAGAGAAAGAGAAAGGGAGAGGATGAGAGGCCCGCTGTGGCCCGTCGTGCCCAATCGCCGGGCGACGGAAAGAGCACGCGCCACCGCCTGACCACCAGCTGCGCCTCTTCTTGTGGCTTGCACGCCCCACTTACAACCACATCGGCGCATCAACCGCATCAACCACATCCACACCCCCGTTGTTTGTCCCGGAGTCGCCGGCGGAGTAGCTCCCTTCCCCGGCCGCATCAACCGCATCAAGACAGCTTCTCCTCCTGTTTCTGTGCTGCTGCAGTAACTACTGTCCGCTATCCTACCTCGTACTGCCCGCTACTGCCAGCTACTGCCCGCTACTGCCCACTAATAATTACTGTGCAGCCCTGGCAGCCTCTTTTTTCTTAGTCTTCCGTCAGCCGCCGCCGCGCCTTTCCCATCTCCGGCCATCATGGGCGCCAAACCGTCAGAACTTGTCTCGAGACCTCGTCACTCCGACCCATCCTCACCTCACCTTGCACGAGGCCCGCTTCACATTTTGCGAGTCAACTGCCCTCTGCTGCCCTTGCATGGCCCCTCTTTCCCTTGCCGCCCGCTGCTCGTCGCCCGCTCGTCGACGCCCTGCCTCGTCTTCTCCAATGGCGGCCATGATGCGGCTATCTCTGCTTGCACGCCGCGGCTCTGTCGTCCCAGTTTCTCTGCTACGTACGAATAATCTGACCCCTTCCAGTTAGCCGTCCTGTGTCTCATCCCTCATCTCTCTCACTTACTTCCGTCAATTGCCCTGGCGTGTCATGTCTCGGGGTCCACCTTGAACTGTGCTACGCTTACTATTCGTCGTCGTGAACCACTCTATTGCAAGGTTGAATCATCATCTTCCAGAGGCTTCTGAAACCTTTCCTTGGACATGGGTCCTGTCGCGGCCTCTCGGTGAGCCACCCTCATTTTACCCTCCGGCCTCCACCGGCGAAGTGTCACCCATGTGTCCTACTCCCATTTTCATATTCACTTTCGACTGGGTCTGCATTCGCGAGGAGGCCTCAGGAGACCAGGTTTTGGATATCTCATTGTGTGCACGGTTGTCTTGATGCCTAGGTACCTAGCACTTCAGCCTTAGATTGTCACCCCTGCTTCGTTTGCCTCTCTTGGCCCCCAATTCTAGGACAAAGTCATCGGCCGTATAGTCCTTCACCCATCTCGTTCCGAAGCAATCATCAACTTCGTAACATACACCCCTTACACAATGGACAATTCAGCCACAATCCCCCTGACTCACTAGGCAGAGCCATATCGTACCACGTTATAGCCTCCTTGGGGGTTGACGCAAGGCGTTCAGAAGGCAAAAGACGTCGTCTCGTCGTGCTGTATACTAGGCAGTAGTAGAATGAATAAAGTAATAGACAGAAAAAGTGAACCCCTCGTCTCGCTAATCGTTAAGTCCTTCGCCTCCCAAACCCGAGTCTTTTGTAGAATCCACGCAATTGTCGCCGGGCTAGGCAGAGTCGTTGTGTACAATGGCAAGCCATGCTCCTGTGTAATGTATCGAATACCCAATGACACATGGCCTTTCACAATTAAATGCGAACGATTCTTTAAACTCCTATGTTCATGAAATTCGCCAACAAGAGACTACGCTCGCCGACTCATGGCGGCCGTTGCGCCTGCGGCGGCGAGGTCCTGCTTGGCACTCACACTCCTCCCGGCCGCTCGAGGGAGACTGCTCGTCCCCATTGCGATGCCGCCTGTGCCTGCGCTGCTTCGTTTGGTAGGACCTGAGTTGATGGCTCCGGTACCCCCCGACACTTTGCGGTGGGCACCTGAGACTGGCTTGTAGGGGCTGGCTCCTGTTCGCATGGATGCCGCGGTCTTGAGGCTAGATCCTGGAGGCTCAGGGAGGGGACGCGGAACTGATATCGTGTTGTGTCGCTTCATAGGCGACGACTCGCGTGTCGGCATGCGGGGAACCGGCATAGGTATTTTTTGCCCTGTGATGAATTCGTGTCGAATGGCATCCTCAGGTTTCAGTCGTCGATCGGGATCCCAACGCAGACAGCGCGCCAAGAAATCCAAGAATACATCATCGTCGCATTTGAGCACCTGTTGAAGGGTTTTGGACGAGGGACGGCGCCTGCGGCCCTTGGACGACACTGTCAGGCGCGGCTTGCCCATCGAGTCGAAAAATAGTTTCTTTCTGGTGCTCTTCTCGATGAGATGTTTCTCAGGCGGGCCGAAAACTTCCATGATGCAGGCAAGCTGTTCTTGTTCGTTCTCTCCAGGGAAGATCGGGACGCCCGTGTACAGCTCCGCTAAGATACAACCGACACTCCACATGTCGATAGGCATGCCATAGGTCATACCGAGAATAACTTCCGGGGAGCGGTAGAACCTGGATTGGATGTAGGTGTAGACTTTCTCATTCTCAAAGCAGCTGGAGCCGAAGTCGATGACTTTGATCTCCGAGTGCAGAGGGTGACGAAGAAGAATGTTCTCTGGCTTCAGATCACAGTGTATAACCTTGTGCTGCTTGAGAAGGTTCAGCGAGCTGAGTATCTGCTTGGTGAAGCGCCTGATGATTTTGAGCGAGAAGCCTCGGAATGCATGGGCCTTGATGAGTTCGTAGAGGTTCATATCAAGTAATTCAGTGGAAATACAAAGATGACCCCTGAAGTAAAAGCTTTGTGTAAAGTTGACCATGCTATGCTTGTTCTTGGGATCCTGTGGTTGCGTCAGTACTCGTCAACTTCCGCACGTGTGTTTGAACTAACCCATTCGCGAAGCTTTTGGAGAATATTGACTTCGACAAGAGCTTGCTGGTGGAATCTCTTCTTGTTCCTGATGATCTTGATGGCAACCAAACCCCCGGTCCGGTGGTCTATGCATCGAACCACTTGGCCAAAGCTTCCCTTTCCAAGAATATCAATGATTTCATACCGGTATGATAGGTGATCGCCCGACACAATCGTGTAGTCTCCCCGCTCATCATCGTAACCGAAATTGGGTGAGTCTGACTGCAGGTCGCCAACAACCTTGCGCGCATGCTGTGTTCCGCAAAAGTATACGTCATTGTAGTCGACGATCTCGCCTCGTTCGTAAATGTTTAGCATCGCAATGCGAATAGCCTCGTGCGGCCCAACGCGCTCTTTGGGTGTCGCCCTCTTCCTCAGAGCATCCAAAGTCCTGGCAGCAACCTCGGTCTCTTTTCGTCGAGATCCGAGTTTGGCCATTTCCTCCTCTGCCGCCATATCGTCCTTGTCAAGTTCGGCAGTCCATGCGTCAAGACCCTTGTTTGTGCTCGAAGAGGTCCTGGGGCGAAGAATTTTCTGCATTACTGATGGGTGTCGGGCTGCTGGCATAGTTGATGAATCAGGAGTGGGCTTTTTACTTCCCCAGGTATCGCCCTTGGACCGATCGTGAGATGTGAGGGCATTTAAACTTCCAGCTGAGCTCTTCCGCCGTCTAGACTCAAGGTATCCCCCAATAGGTTTAACGTGAGGAGTAGGACTGGCTTGCTTTTGGTTTGCTAGATTGTTGACAGCCGCAGATGCAGGGAGTCGAGGGGGGGGCATGCTGTCTTGTTGAGATGCAGAGGCCTTCTCAATAACATCTTGAGGAGTTGTGATGCTACTTTTGGAGTTTGTGCGCTTCCATGAGATGCTGAGCTTCCTTCTGATCGAGCTCATCGATGAAGGAGTTTGAGGCTCCTCCAAGACAGGTTCTGGCGGGGGAGACTGGGGAACGGGCTTATCGGCCTTGGGCGCCCGTGGACCTGCAGGCTTGGTATGAACCCGATCTTCGAAAAAGTTGCTGCTCATGGTTGTGAAGTCTCCGCCCGTTTTCGACCTCTTCAAAAACCCGTGTTCTGATCCACCCTTTGGAAGCGACGAGGACAGAAAAGGCGACATACTATTCTTGTGGTCGATATCCTTGAAGCCTAATGAGGAGTCTGAGGAAGTGTTATCGGGTGGGGTGGGGGAAAGGTGGGTGTGGTGGACAGAGCTGCTGCTTCGAAGTGACGGCAGTTCAGGAGTATCACCATGCCGACTTTTCGAGAAAAAGGAACTCTTTGATGCAGTCATTGGGGTGGTTGGAGTCTTTGGCAACTGCCGAGAGGGTGGCGGACTCAGGTTCCGATCTGCACCACTGTGTTCCTGCAGCGCAGCGATCTTGTTCATCGTGGGAGTACTCAGCGGGCCTAGACTGATCGGCGGCAGCCTCAGAGGTTGCAGGTGCCTCTTACCCTGCGGAGTGTTTTTTTGCTCCGTGTCCCCGTTAGTGTTGGTTGGGGCGAATGAGCTCTTTCGGGCGCTGGGTCTTCGTTGCACCTTTGTCGGCTCTGGGAAGACTGGCATAGAGATACTTCCTGTTAGGCTGGAGTTAGGGTTAAAACTTAGAACATCTACGTTGCTCAAAGCGGTCTTCTTCTTCTCCATGAAGTAAGTCTCTGCCGGTGAATCCTTTGGCGATTCGTATGCCTTTGGTATCGCTGGAACAGGTGGGACATCTTCCTCATCATCTGCGGGCATTGGATTATGTACAGTAGTATGCTTGGGTGCGGGTAGTCGTGATGTAGACGAAGACTGGGGGACACGCGGCTGTATCGATCCTATCGATGTTCTCACAGCGTTGAAACTGATGGATGAGTTGACCGAGAGACCTGAGCTGTACGATTTTCGACTGATATCTGGTGTGGTTCTCGATGAGGAGGGAGTGCCAGAGGTCTTCCTGGGGATCATAGAGGGGGACCTTGATTCGGCTCGGGTATCCATGGACACTGGTGGTGGAGGGGGTACATTGGAAGATGAACTCAAACTTTGCGGTTGAGGCATGGTAGACAGACGTTTCATCCTTCTGGTGTCTGTCGGGCTTATCGTCCTTGCACCGAGACCAGTTGCGTGCGTCGAGTGATGACTGCCGGGCATTGTGGATGCCCTCTTACCGGTAGAGGAGGGCGTGCTGAGTCGCCCCCCGACACGAGGCGATCGAGGAGCGAGCGTGGAAAGGCGGTTGTGCTCTGGGGTGAGGTTGTTCCCAAGGCCCAAGTGTGCTTGGCTGGGGCGTGGTGGTGGCTGTACCGACTTTGCCTTGGTCGCTCTTGAGTTGCCCAGATTCCGCGTGGCATCCAACCAGCTGCTAGAGCTTCCGTCAATCGATGTTCTCGTCGAGCCACCGGAGGCGGTGTCTGACAACAGGCTCGGGCGTCGCCTTTGTGTATTCCGAGCCCCGTATTCTCCATCTGCTATGACCCCCGGACCGATCGATTTGCGAGGTGGTTTTGAGGTCGCGGTGCTGGTGTGAGATACGGGTGGGTAGTGGCTTTGACGGCGAGCTCGCGATGACACGGGGCCATTTGAGTTATCGATTGGTGCTGTAGACGAGGCGTTTCCGGACGAAAGACTGGGCTGTCTGCTCGACGTGCTGGGTCGTCGCAGAAGAGAACCTGATCGAGATGGTCGGTTGGCGGTGGGAATGGCAGGATGGGCGGTACCTCCATTCTGGGAGCCGGCTCCTCGGGGCTTTTCGGACATCATGCTGTCATCCAATCCGCGCGTCTCCAAGATGCTTCCCTCACCAGTGGGACAAGGAAACTGTGTGAGTTTGAACTCGGTGGAGGCGGATTCGAGGCTGCTCTGAAGATCATCGAAGCTCACAGAGGGCAAGAAGTCAAAGGAGCTGGTGGATTCGCCTAATTGACTTGTTTCGCCATCTCGACCGAAGGAAAAGAGTGAATGGTTGTTGGATGAGGAGGCGCTGAGCATTGGAGCGTTAAGGGCGAGGCCGGGATTGGGGGTGGGAAGGGGCGGTCGGGAACTGGACGTGTTGCCCCTGTTATGAAGGCTTCGTGGTCAGCTTGTCCACATGCATTGATGCGATGGATGGATGACGGGGATGCATCAACCATGGGGCATGGGAATGAAGAAGAAGATGGCGACTGGAGGACGGGATGCTCACAAACGAGTTGGAGAGAAGTTCGCTGGTCGAGGCCCAGCTGGTGCCTTGTGCTCGTGGCTCATAGGGACCTGGTCGAGGGGGCGTGGCTGGCAATGCGACCAAGAGTGTGGATTCACGGGGGTCGGTCGCTAGCACAGACTCAGTCCGGTCAGGGAGCTGAGCGCATTCGAACTGCTACCTCATTCCGGACCGGGAAGACGAGGACAATAGAAAGAAGGAACAAGGTTGGAAGGCGCGGGGCAAGCGAAAGCCCGGGTCCTGGATCGGGCAGAGTATCGGTGAGGTCGAAGATGGAGGCGAGAGGCGGTTGACGGAGATGAGAGGTGGTGGATGAGAGTCGAGACAGAGTCGTTGTTTTTCGAAAAGAGGGATGCGGCCAGTGAATCGCAGCGGGCACAAGCAGGTCCAAACTCCAAAGGGGCATGGGGTCGACGGCCTCGAGTGAACCTGTCGGCGGAAGGCGTGTGGGGTGGGCTTGAGGTCGAGGTACATGAAGATTGGGTGAGCTTGGGGCAAGATCTCCATGTAAGTGGCACGCCATAGAGGTACTGCTACATGACCGGCCACTCTAGCACTGTCGTTTGGTTTAGGTCCAGGGCTGGGATGCCACCTGCGGGCTGTCAGGAGGAAGGGGCAGTTGGGGGGGACCCTCTGGGGCTCTTGCTGCGAGGTTCAGCACCAGAAGAAGGAAGCACGTCTACCTACATTCGTCCGCTGCACCTGCCGGTTGGCCTCGGTCGGTGTCCAACCGCACACCTGTTCCCTTATTGGGACCGGTCTAAACAATGACAGCCGTCCACTTACCCGGAAATCCACCGGCGCCCGACTCCCTGCTGCTTCATAGCGCACTTCGTATCAAACTTCATGCTTCTTCTAGTTTAAATCGAGTCGCGGCTGACTGTGTTTTGTATTGTTCTGACCACGCAGAAGACTGTGCTTTGCATTGGTGGGAACACGGAGAACACATCACCACCTTGGACTGTCTTCGGCCCAGAACGCCAGCCATCGGCAGCCATGTATTCTTGCCTGCTTCCTTTGCCAGTCGTGACTGCGGCACATGCCCAGCCACTGTCTCAACGCGCCCAGTGGATTTTGGTTTGTTAGCCACTCCGACGACAGCAGCGGTGACGCTAGGGGTTGAGGTCTCGGTGGAGACAACAGATGAGGACAAGGCTCTCTGGAACAGTGCAAACGCGAACTCGACCTCGGGAACTGGTTAACGTATCAACTCGTGGCAAAAGGTACCTGGCATGAGCACGGCCCTTGCCTTCACAGGAGTACCGTATGCCCAATGCTCATCTCATGTCCTACCTGCCCGGGTTGCCCTGTGCATTGGGGCCGTCGTCGAATATTACAGGTGCTCAATTCCAAGCCGCGGTTTCGAGACCAGGATCAGATTTCTTCTTCTGGTGGACGACACTGAGACTCCGGCTATGGACCTTCAACTTCTCCCCACCTATTTCAAAGGCCCATCAGCGTGCTCCATCCTCCAACCTCCAGAGAGGTCCGTTCTCCACCAGGAACCAGGGGAAAGAAAGGGTCTGGTTCTCGGCCACTCTTTGGTACGTAAAAAGTGCACTCACACTGTACTCAACAATGGGCTAGATTCCCCACGCTCTGTAGGCTTGGTTCCTAGGGCAAGCTGGCGACTAAGCGTCGTGATGGACGCGGTTGAGCTCACAGGGCACCGGCTTCTCCATGCGCGCTGATCCAATCAATGCTGCAATGGCGACCCTTGTCGCGCTGTTGTCATGGCAAAGCAGCACATCTTGCTTTGTTGCCACTTGTCGGATCCAGTTGAGTGCTGCACCTGGTGCCCCCGGGCCGTCATGGATGTGTCTCCCTCCAAGTGCGGTTGCTATTCGTCGAAAGCAATGCACGCGGTGCGGCGATGCGATGCAGGAGAGAGAGATGGCCCAATTTGGGAGCCTTTGGCGCTAGGGGGCAACTTGTCGTCCCCTACTATTGATGTGGGAAGTGTTAGACTCGCTCTCCTGCATATCAAATTCCGTTTGTTTGGCGGAGCAGACCTCCTATTCAATTTCCAGGACGGAAAAGAACAGCAGGGGCCATGTCGGAAGTCGTTTCGGTCTTTTGGATCAACGCATATGGTAATCTCATAGCGCAGATTACTCCAGATTGTTTGTGTCACTCAACTGGGCCAAAGCACACCGTCGCTGTACTTCGCAGTTGAGATCACCTGTCTTGAATGTGAAACAACTCTGGATAGGTGCACTGAGGCAGTAGTTACTGTCTGGGGAGATGTTAGCTGAATGAAACTAGGTTGCGATACATAGGTGTGTTTTCTTCATGACAACTTAGACATCCGAGTCCGTTCCGACGACCATCTTCGAGGACATGTGCTTTGCGTAATACTTACCTACCGACCTACTTTACAGGTAAGGCAGGTAGGTTGTCAACAAACATGCTTGATACGACCGGGAATTTATCCGAAACCGTTTTCCAGCTGCACGCCGCGGGCCGCTTTGCGCTACTGAAGCGTCAGGGCTGTTGGAGGGTGGGTGGTATGATTGATAACTGGCCAACTGGCCAACTGGCTTGCGACCATTTGGTGTGGGTTGGGTTGTGGCTGAGGCGGTCGCCTGGCCCCATGATGAGTGATGTCAGCGCAGCGCGGGTGGTGTCACATGCCACCTCTAACCCGTCCCGCGTCGATCCTCCACATTCCCAAATTGGTCGCTGCGACATGTCTTGAATATCGTCGACGTGTCTGTCACGTCCGTCACCTATCTTCCTCTGCTTTGATGGACGACTTCACCGCGGAGCTCGTAGCCTCTGGGCAGGACTTCGACGCCCCCAGAACCCCCGAACGAACTCGCGACACTCGAGAGTCGCCTAGATCCGACATCGACCCGGATCGTCCGGCGACGCCTCCTCCGGATACGCTGCCCCAGCGGACTGGTTTGCGCGGCGGCATGGCTGCCCTCAGAGAGAAGGCGAGCTTGCAGGACCGCTTGGTAGAGAAGTTTGTCGTCCTTGATTCCTAGGCAGTCCGCGCTACCTTGCCATGGCCGAGGTGCTGACCGACCGTGAATAGACTTCTCCAACAGGTGGTACCAGCCGACGACGATGGCTCTGTCGATGGCTCCGTCGCCGGCGATGACTGGCCGCCGTCTACAAATGCCGAGCGGCCAAACTTCAACATCACCACCATGTCCTACAACTTCCGCCGCTTCAACGCCCGCATCGGCGTCGTCTTCAAGTTCCAGGCCCGCGTCGAGCGCATCCTCTTATGGCACCGAGCGTCGCACACCCTCTCCCTCCTCGCCGTCTACACTTTTGTTTGCCTCGACCCATACCTCCTTTGCGTCCTACCGATGGTTGTCCTCCTGCTTGGTGTGTTCATCCCCGCATTCCTGGCTCGTCACCCCGCGCCGCCCAAAGGCACCTTGTCCAGCCACCAGAATGTGGGATATTCCCCACGCGGACCGCCGCTGGCTCCTGCGGCAACTGTGCGGCCCGTGAAGGAGCTTAGCAAGGATTTCTTCCGCAATATGCGCGACCTGCAGAACTGCATGGACGACTTCAGCCAGGGACAGGACAAGGTGGTTGCGCTGATGGTGCCCGTCACCAACTTCAGCGACGAGTCACTCAGCTCCGCCCTGTTTCTGTTCCTGTCCGCTGGAGCTCTGTTCATGACCATCGCTGCACATCTCCTTCCCTGGAGACTCCTCTTCCTTCTAGGTGGCTGGGCTATTGTAGGTATGGGACACCCGACCATTGCGCGCCTCCTATCCATCGCGCACAAGGAACGGCTACAGCCGCAGGAAGCCAAGGCCAAGACATGGCTCGACGGCTGGATTGCCAAGGATGTCATTCTCGACTCGAGCCCGGAGACGCGTGAGGTGGAGATATTTGAGCTGCAGCGCATGTCTGGCGCCGGCGAGTGGGAGCCCTGGCTGTTTTCGCCCTCGCCGTACGACCCCCTCTCACAGCACCGCATCTCCGGCGACCGGCCCCGTGGAAGCCGCTTCTTCGAGGACGTTCTCCCTCCAGAGGCCTGGGAGTGGAGCGAGAAGAAATGGGCCCTCGATCTCTGGAGCCGCGAGTGGGTCGAGGAGCGCATCATCACCGGCGTCGAGGTCGAGACAGAGGGCGAGCGCTGGGTCTACGACATTTTCGACGAGCGTCACGACCGCACCGGCGTCGTTGACGTGGCCACTGACAAGGGAAAGCTCAGGGCGTACGCCTCACGGCCGAGCTGGGAGGAGGGCGAGGATGGGAGCGGCAGGAGAGGAGACTGGCGGCGGCGGAGATGGGTTAGGCTTGTGAAGCGCAGGGCAGCGGAGGCATCAATGAACTAAAGCAGAAGCTTTAGCAATGTGTAATCGTATAACATGGCTTCACCGTGGCCGAAAGTGTCACCTGGGTAGTGGACGGCGTTTGGTGGGACGGGGCACGTTGAAATGAGGCTCAGTTTGACGCTTGTAAGAGGAAAAGGAATGAAGCAAGGTAATATGTTAATGAATACTATGAACAAGGTGTATTCCACCAAGTTCCTGGCGACACGTCATGGAGCGCTCAAATAACACAATCATCTAAATGTAACAATTTGTCTGTTGATATCACAACCTCCCATCCTCCCTTAGCTAGAAAAGTGGTATCAACTCAAAGATCATGCCCGAAACTGTGGAATCAAAATTCATCAGTTCCCAGGACGCCAGCCAGATCGTTCTATATGCGCTCCGCTCGTGATGTTAAATCCGATTATTAAAGGTTTAGAAACATTGGGGGCATTCCCAGCCCGCAGTCCCCCTCCCGAGGTCGCTCCTCTCGGGGAGGGTGTCAAAAAGTAGCTTCCCGGAGCACTCAAGCAACGACCATCTTATCCAGGATCTTGTGAATGCCCTTGGTCAGGCCTTGCCCTCCATCAATCTCCTCGGCTAGCTTGCGGGCGCGCTTGATGAGGATGGTGATGACGCTCTTGGTGTACTCGAAGCTGCCGGTGGATTCCATGTAGGCTACGGCGTACCGCTTGACCTGGGTATCGGAAGTCTTTTGCTTTAGGATGTTGACTAGCTGGAGGTTTGAAGGGTTGGAGCGGATGCTGTGGATGACTGGGAAAGAGAACTTGCCCTCGGTCAAGTCCTCGCACATGCCCTTGTTGTTGCTGTATTCCTTAGAGGAGAGGTTCATGAAGTCATCGCGGATCTGAAAGATCAGGCCAACGAGGTTGACGAGGGGCACGCAGTTTATTTTGGAGGCGGACTCGGCCTGCATTAGCTTGATGCCCAGACGGAAAAGCCCGCCTGTCTTGTTGCCGACCATTTCGAGGTAGTCCTCCTCTGTTGGGCAGGTGAGAGTGTCTCGCCAAAACAGGTCCATGCCCTGGCCACGATGGAGGTTGACAAGCTCCTCGGCGAACATGACGATGGTTTCCGGATTGTTGAGCTTCTGCAGCTCCTGGAGAGCAGTGAAGTAGATGTAGTTGGCGGAATTGATGGTCTGGGCAACACCAAAGATGTTGTGGGCGACGGGAAAGCCGCGGCGCAGCTCGGATGAATCCTGGACGTCATCCACGAGGAGAGAGGATTCGTGAAGCATGCCGACTACGCGAGTAATGATTTCGAGGCTGTCCTTGGGGACGTTGAGCCAGGTATTGAAGGCGCCGATCAGCTGGGCGCGGAAGTCTTTGCCAGGGTGGCTTATGACGTAGTCAAAGGGGCCGCGGACCACCTTCTCCTTGTCATCGGTCCAGGAGCGCTGGGCCGTAAAGTTGAGGTCATCATAGGCATATCGATCGGCATTGGGAGGCTGGTTGGGAGGCTGCATCATGCCGAGGCCCGGCCCAGCCGGCTTCGCAGGACGCTCTTTCGGACTGATCCATTCGCCTTCGGGGACGGGACGATGGATAGATTTGGGCGGGGGCGCTGTGACAGTGGCGGCGGAGCTTGATGTGCGACGAGGGATGATGGTGGGAGAGGCCAAGGGGTTGGAAGGCATCTTCTCCGTTTCTGTGATCGGCATGGACAGCATGTGGGCGATCGAAAAGGGTTCGGGAGTTTGGTTGGGGATCATGAAGGCGTGTGGTTTGGGCTTGATACTGGAAAAGGGTAGGAACCGGGAGGTGATGGAAGGAAATCGAGGAGACGAGGAGCTGTCGAGGTGGGATATCGGGCTTGTAAATGGATGGATGCCTGCTCCTGATGGTGGTTGGGTGCTGTGGTTGTTGATGTGTTCGGAAAAGGCAGCTTCCACAAGCTGGCTTCAAAGTACAGAGACGCAGCACAGGCTTAGAAATGCGGTTTGCGACGACGTGGGTTTGAGGATCGGTTCGGGACCTGTCGCAGTCTCGGTCATTGGGTGTCCAGCACAAACGTTGAGTTCAAGGCTGCCTGGGGCGCAAGCGGAGATGGAGGCGAAGGCGAAGGCGAAGGCATGAAAGCCATTGTCATGTGCAAGCAAGGTCTGACGGGATGGGTGGGATCTTCGGAGGGGGAGGATGTCTGAAGGAGGCTAAGCTCGCTGGGCGTTGGTACTACGCACTACGTAGTTGGTAGGACTGGGCTGGTTCACTGGTTCGCTGGCTCACTGGTGGTTTTGTGGGCAGGACGGGCCAGGTAGCTTCAGGGCTGTCGCAACCTGGAAGCTAGGTACTAAGAATAAGCGGGCTAGCGCCGAAGCCTGGTCTAGGACCCGGGTTGCAATTGTGGGGGAGGAATCGTGTTTGGACACGAAGCGGAGAAGGTATTCAGACTTTTTGCAGGCTGATTTGTAGAATGATGAGGGGGTTGGCCCCTGGCAGCCAAAAGAGAGGGGGTCTAGCAATGCGCTGGCGATGCGGACATGTGACTGACCTCGAGATGACGGGTGGGTGCCGATTGGGCGGTTACTTTTTAACGGCACAAGAGCGAGAAAACCAGAGAGCTGCGAAGGCCAAGAATATGTAAATCTGGAATATGTACTGCCAAGTTCTTTTTTAGCCATGTCCTGGGCAGGTGGTGGTGGTGATGGTGATGCGCTTGGAATGGAATCGGGTTGGGATGGCGACGCTGAGGCTGTCATCTGAAGCTGACGATGGCAATGACGTCCATCCCGTTGAACCAGCTGCCATGCCAGGGCTCCCTCGCCCAAGCAGCCAGATGGGATAGGCCATGATCGAGGGAGCGGGCATCAAGAGCGGGTCTCGTCGTTCGGTTTCATGCAGCTCAGCAGCGCAGCAGCGGGCCTTTCTCGACCCCGTGAATGGGTCGAATGGACCGACAAGCCGCTACTACCACGTAGTACACACGTAGTTACACACGTAGTATGCACCCGCCGCCTCCAGTTCCACAGGCGCCGAACCGGGGAGCGGATAATGAAAAGCGAGGCCGCAATGGCTTCGCGGGTGGGGTTGGAGTTGTGAATGACATGTGTATCTTACCTGTAGTTCTGTACAGGAGTGACGGTTTCGGAGCAAGCTGGCTGCCGCAACGAATAGTCGGAGGGCGTTTTGAGAAGTATAGACGAGGAGCAAGAATCTAAGTTGGATTCAAGGAAGGACTGTCGTATTGTGATAATAAGGGGCAGGAACTCTAGGAGACCTGGGCCGCATCTGGGAGAATGGGGAAATTTATCCATGGCTACCCTCGTGTTCCCCCGGGGAGGGGTCTTTTAATATGTTGAGGCCAAAGCTGATCCCTTCCAGTCATCCATCCATCATTGGGGGAAACCACACCACCTCAGCCCACCGGCTCTGCTCCCTTTCGATTTTGAAGGCTGCTTCGTCATCTGACTCAGGAGCTTCGAAGCTTTTCAGGCGACAATGCTTTGCCCTCGTTCTGCCCCGCCTGCATTCGTCGTTCTACGGAGTAGGCGGATGGGGGTTGATGCTCGTTGAGTTGGAGTCTTCTTCACTGCCACGGGCCGTCGTTTCTGGACGAACCGGGGTCGGTGACAGACGGGGACTGGTTCTAGCTCAACAAGTCCTACACAAGTCCATGCCAAGGCAGATAGATACAGGACACCACTTTCACATGCTTCCCATTCATGGGTATGAACGATGCAACCTACTCTCACCAGGTATGCATTCTGCTGCCCATTACGCATTCATTCGCCTTGGCCGCTACAGCAAGCTTCTTAGGCTCATTCGTTGCCGTCCCCTTCCTTTGGTCAAGACGGGGAGGTGGGAGCGCGCGCCCCAATCTGCAAACCTGCAGCAGCAGCACCGGCCAGTTAGATCCCACTAAGCCCGTCCCAGCTGCAGCACGTTCCCCAGGGGTCCAGTCCGAAACCGCCAGATCTCTCAGGCGACTCCAGCGCATCCGCATCCGCATCCGCATTCTCCAGCGTATTCTCCAGCGCACTCACCTTGTCATGGCTGGTGAAACCGCCACAGCGATAGACACGCCACTCGTTGGTTCAGGCTCATTAGCACGTCAACTTGGGTAACACGGACAGAAAACCGTCGACATCTCCACTGAAATGAGCAAACTCTCAGCGGAGACAGCCCTGGGGATGCAATCATTAGGTGGGTTGGCCGGCTCCCTGGAAGCTCGGCCCCGCGGCCTAGGCGACGTCTGGAAGCCGACCCTGAGCGTTAGAAGCTTGCATCCTTGGCGCTAAAAGTCTCGTTGCCCGGGTGAATCGTCCCAAGGCAAGCACCGGCCCCCGTGCACTTACAACATCACCCAGGCTCACAGCAAACATAAACTCTTTGATCTTCCCCAGTCCCATGAAATTGTTTGGGCTCGTCCATTCCATCGGTTCTTGATACCCAATGTTTTTCTCTTCTTCGCTCCTCATGTATTAACATCTTTCACCCTGCACTGCAGCACCAGTCTGTCTCTTCTGCCTCCTCCAACAGGTCTCCTCGCCGTTTGTATTTGTCTTCCTCGTCCCGGTTGTTTTGCGTCGCCTCTGGTTATCGACGTCAACAAACCCCACAACCGCAAATCACCACCACAAACCACAACCACAAATCACCCACACATCACCATAATGGAGTCGCTCCTCTCTCTGGCATTCGACAACCTGTCGTCCTACGACGGCCCCAAGAACCGCAAAGGTCTACGCCAGGTCGAGGGCCTGCTTGCCCAGATCTGCAGAGACCCGGGCAAGAATGGCGCTGATGCCTCGGCATCGGGCAGCAAGGACCTCGCGCAGCTGGGCCAGGACCCTGCGTTCCGTGAATTCTTCAAGCTGCAGGAGGGATTCGAGTGGAATATCCCGATGCGCTTGATTGGGACTCTCGATCGGCTCATGGCCAAGGGAAGCGATGGCCAGAACGACCTCTTGATCCTCAGTGCCCTCGACCTCATCCAGGGCACGCTGCTGCTGCACCCCCCCAGTAAATCGCTTTTCAGCCGGGAACAGAACATGAACGTAAGTATATAATTGACATTGTCCTCTATTGTCCTCCCGCGTTTACTCCTCGACCTGTCGACTAACATGCCCATCGCAGCTTCTCCTCGATCTTCTCGAGCCCTACAACTGCCCAGCAATTCAGTCCGCAACTCTCTTGACTCTCGTCACCGCCCTCATCGACACTCCCCGCAACACACGCACTTTCGAGGATCTCGACGGCCTTCTTACGGTCACCTCCCTCTTCAAGTCACGCTCTACAGCCCGCGAGGTGAAGGTCAAACTCGTCGAGTTCCTGTACTTTTATCTCATGCCCGAGATGCCGTCGATTCCCCGAGCCGAGCAGCGCGACTCCGTCCCCGGCATGCTACAGCGTAGCCCTAGCAAACTTGCCGGTGCATTCGCCGCCGAGTCTCGTCGCAAGCGCTCCAGCTCCGTCGAGGGCGAGGTCACCCTGACTACTGAGGAGAAGCAGGAGTTGTTGAGTCAGCACTTGAGTAGCGTCGAGGATCTTGTCAAGGACCTCCGGAACTGCGCTCCTTTCGGAGGTGTCGTTTGTTAAAATGCCTGAGCAGCAAAAAAACGAGCCTGTTGTTGATTACACGCGTCCTTCTTATTTCATTTGCTCTTTCTTTGGGACGGTCCGGCCTCGGCGTTTACGGAACTGTGGTGGTATTTCCTCTGTCTTGTATTTCTGCATGGAGTTCTGAGCAAAGTCGGTCTGCGTAATTGTCTCTTTTGTACGGATTTCTTCTCGGTGAGAGAATTTGGATGGTTGTCCTTCGAATGAACAGGATAGTAGGCGTTGCTAGTAAAATAGATGGCTAAACAAACACGGCTTATTTTGCACAATCTCACTGTTCCGGTCGTTGGACGGGTGCGAGTATAGGGCTCTCTTGAGGTGTTGGGACGAGGGATGAATGTCGTCGCTCTGGAGGGGCGCCGTCGGAGCCACAGAGCTCGAACCGACCTTGGACAATTTCGGATTGGGGCGTCGGAACGATACTGGAGTTTGTCATGGGGGTCATGGGCGATAGGAACCCGTTGCCTGGAGTTGCCTCTTTGACCGTCGAATCGATCTCGACGGGCGCAGTAATGTCTCCAGGCCCCTGAGGCCTCCCGGGCACGGCGCGGGCATTGCCGGGCGACGTGGACGCCGAAGTGACCATCTCCGTGAAGGGACCGTGGACGGCGTCGGGCCCGAAGTAGTCCTGGGTCAAGCCCTGGCGGACCCGGCTGTGGTCGGTGCCGGAGATGTCGGTCATGGCGTCGAGCGCCCCCGGGGCGGCGCTCTCCTGGCCGCCGCCGGAGCCGTCCAATCCGGCAGACTGGCGGCTGAGGGTGCGCTGGCGCTGGCGGCGCTTGGAGATGCAGAGCCAAGTCAGGGCGCCGACGATGATGCTGGTGCCGAGGACGGCGCCGACGCCAATGCCCGCCTTGGCGCCGGTGGACAGGCCGGCATCGCCGTCGTCGGGGTTCGGGACGACGGAGATGGAGGCCGAGGGGTTTCCGGCGGCGCAGTAGCCGGTGCTGCTGACCTCGGTGCAGTGCTGCCAGTCGTCGCAGCACCCGTTGCCGTCGGCGCACCGGTGCTGCGACGTGGTGCAGCCCTCCTCTATGGGTGTGAGCGAGGCCGTCTTGGAGGCCGACTGGGTCGAGGCGCATCGGCCGCCGGCGCGACACTCGGCGCCGTACTGGCAGCAATTGCCGCCGAGGCTGCTCGGGCACAGGAAGAGGCTCGTCTCGGGGCACTTGCGGCCACAGCAGCCTTCGCGCACCGTGGCCGTGCCGCTGGCCGTCACGGTGCGCGTGCAGAAGTAGGCCGTCGAGTTGCAGGCCGAGTCGTCGGAGCAGTTGGACCCGATGGCGCAGCACCTAGCTCTGCCCGAGCGGTTGACGTAGCAGTACGAGTCGTTATCGCAGCACTCGTCGCCGAATCCTACGTCGAGGCCTGGAGGAGAGAGTTAGTAATCAGTTTGGTGTTTGTTGCTGCATATCAAGGTCGCTTACAGCTGTGCTTGTCTTCACCGCAATCCACGTCGGCACGCTTCGCCACCGGATTCGACTTGTCCAGGACGAAGCGCGGCAGCAGGCCGTTGGGAGCAATCGGTAGCGATCCATAGCGCTCGTGCATCTGGGCCGCCGCCAGCCCAAGCGTGAGAGCGCAAGCTGGGAGGAGGTGGAAGATGAGGCGCATCGTGATGGGAGGTCGTGAGACGTCTTTTTTTCTTCTTCTTTTGTGCTCGGTCAGCAGGCGGCGGGGAGGAGATTGACAAGTCAGACGGTCATCATTGTCGTCTTTGCGCCGATTGAATCCCTCGTAAATCGTAGGTGCTCGGCGAAGCCAAAAATACAGCCGTGTAGCTGGAAACACCGAGAGGGAGGCGGATGAGAGCGCAAAGGGGACGGACAGGGAGAAAGGAAAGGAGGGTTGAGAGTCGCGAGTCGAGACTTGAGAGGGACAAGAGAGGATGACAGATGTCACATCCCGACACCGAACGAGCAAAGAAGCCTCGCGTGGTCTCGAACCCGTTAATCCATGCATGTCAGATTGGGAAGAGGCCGGCCGGCTCATCAGCCAGGGTTTGGTATTGCGCCGCTTTTAGTCCCTTTGTTCTGCGTGTGCTGTGCTCTTTGTAACGAACTTGCAGCGACCGCAAGGGGACTTTGGAGACACACACACACACACACACACACACACACACACCTTTTCCTTAACAAGTACAACCCCAGGAATACAGGCCCTTGTCGTGATCGACGTGGCAAACAAAAAAAAAAGGGCTGACGGGTGGTGATTGGCGTTTTGGTATTGGCCAACTCTCACTGATGGGCGTGGCATCGTGGATCTGAAGCGTCGGGTGCAGCCGCTGTCGCAATTGCAATTATCGAGACAGTTCGTGGATGCGACGCAGGGGGTTATTCAGGCACAGCTACTTTGCAGTACTGAAATCACAAGTTGTTTTTTTGGTGATATCTAGGTACAGCACCTACCTTGTCCAAGGCCATCACCATGTCGAGCATTGGCCGCTCCGCCTCTCCAAGTCACCAGCCACCACAGCTATCAACAACGTAGTAACACTCATAAGAGACCTTCCTTCACTAGTATCGTCCGTCAGCAGTTCGTCCTCATCCTCTTATCATTAGCACCATGGCCCCGGACCCCCGAAAGCGGAACAAGCCCCCAGCAAAGGTCAGCATCCCCTACCTGAATCCCACCTGGATTAGTCCATTTTCGGATCCTTTCGCCGTTTCACCGCGGCTGCGGAAGCTGCTTGCTTTCCAACGCTTTCTACATGTGGTAATCGGCAACTTTTGCCCGCAAGGGGATGAACGACTGGCAAGGATTTGGCTGTATTTTTATATTAATTGTCTGGACGCCTAAATCCACATGGTTCGGGGATAGATGAACCACATGTTCGCCGACCGTCTTTCATCTTTGAATGCCTACCTTAATTATTCCGTTGGTGCATTGCAACTATCACGTCGAGGCACCGCATCAGTGCTTGTGGACCAGCCAGGCATTGATTGTTGCCAATTCATACAAACAACTTCACCTTCAGAGGAAAGACTGTCAGAAGACGTTCATCAACCTTCTTGTTTTAGTCATTTTTTGCTCTAGTGGTGTGGCTAGTCGTTACTTGCGCCAATCAACAAATTGCCAGCTCGTGTCTCTCCGCGCTCAGCTTACACGTAACGGGTGCCGGTAAGTTGTGCGTTGGACACCGCAAAACAAACTAATAGCCACATCCACGTTGTCAGTGGCTTAAAAACACCACACTAAACAGCTTTAACGTCTCCGAGAAGAACTCCCCATGATTATCGGTAGGCATGATTTATGACAAAAAGTCACAACCGAACACATCGGAGAAGAAATAGCGAGAATAACCGTATGCAGTTTTCCAATCATCAAAGCACACGGAACAGCAGCCTAGTAGACACCTCAAGTTTAGATCCATTCCATCAGACCAGCATCAATCTACTATAGGTCCTCGTCGGGCGGGTCATATATACCGCAGTTGAGCATATCTACCTGTGTAGCATTTGCCACGATGTGACCGAGCTTCTTCGCCTTGCCATTCGTAAGAGAGTTCATACCCTCCAGAGAAAGCACAAACCCTGAATCTGTTCCATCGATGGCAAGAAAGGGCCGAGCCCTGTCTCCATACTCGAGTATCCAACAGGTAACGCACGCAGTAGATGTCGGCCCAGTGATGGCGTCCATGGCGAGGATCCTGGGAGGGACGTTGCCCTGGTTCTCCCAGTCATATCCGGGAATCAACCCCGTCTTGTTGTCCCAACACGCAACCTCGGTAAGCGGGCGTTTGATGTCGTCATAGATGGCGTTGAAAGTTACTGGGATGGCTGTAAGTGGTGTGCTGTGAAGAGTATTTGAGTATGGCTCACCAGACACAGCCAAAGCTGGGACAAGGAGGACAGCGATGCTGAAGAGGCTAAAACACCGCATCTTGGCGCGGCAGGTGTTGAAGAGTGAAGACGAGAAGTTAGAGGATGGTATTGAAAGGCAGTGAAAGCCCGCAGCGGAGCTATTGCCGATAGTTGAAGGATCAAGATGAAACGACAAAGTGGGAGCACAAGATCGGAACGCAGCCGAGCATGGAGGAGAGCAGTGGATATGGATGGATCTGGGGGACCGGGACGGGCCGAGGGGCATGTTTATAATAGCCGCCGTGTGCTCGTGTGCTCGCGTGCTCGTATGATCATGTGGTATCAGCTGATTGGTCCGTCGAGAATATGATACAAGTGTTCTGACCTCCCATGTGGCGGCTCTCAATGCTGTGCCCCAAGACCCCCAGACAACGGAGTCTTGCAAGGCAGTAGGTAAAGAGGACACCGTATTGAATCAATCACATCAACCAGACAGTTCAGCTTCTAGACTCTTATGGGGCAATTCTCCAAGCTTATTGACACTGCGAATCCGCAACAAGCAGGCCAAGTGATCCGGGGTATGTACTCATGGCTAAGACACATGGCCCGGAACATACAGCCGAGCTGGCTCTAAGAGAGTGGTCGGCAAATACGAGCCTTGTCCCGCAGTGATGGCATGGTATTCACCCCATTGGCACATGAAGCAGGGGGAGAAGCTGCATCGCGCAGGGGATAGACTTCACACACTAATACGAGATGCTTCAGCGGCGATCCGATCGAGGATCCCGAGCCGTTGCTCTAGCTTGGGTTAATGGCAACGGACGGGCAGAATAGCGTCCGTTTAAAGTTGGAGGGTTTTCGTATTTTAAGCTTAGTCTTTTATTTCACACATAGGTATCCGATATATAGTCCTTATGTATTATAGAAAAAAAAACTGGTCTCAATGCCAAACTTGTCCCACGAGGCCTCCTCCCTTGGAGACATTCAGCATCCTCGATATCGGTATGGCACTTTTGCATTCAACCAAACCAGCGCGACCTCGCTTAAGCATCGCATGATCAACAATCCCCTCACTCAGACGAAAAAGGGCTGACGCGTTGTAGTGAAACCGCGTGAGGCATGCCCAGAGTAGCATGATGAATCCTAGAGACCGTCATCCCAGCGCAGTTGATTGCGAGAGTAGTGATGTGCATCCCCTCTTTCCTTTGGTGGGATAAGCATGCGAGCAAAAGCCAAGAGTTTTTAGTGCGAATGAGACCTTGGTGAGGTTTATTTCGGGGAGTGGTGAAGATATAAAGTCGCCTAGATTCCCGACTTGACATTGATGTGCTTCATCTTCATCCTCACACCTCCTCGATATCTTACTCTCGAAGCTCATCAAACTCCCTTCCCACATCTATTCGTCGTGAAATTGAGGTAGGCTGCCAGTCCTGGCCAGACAGCGTTCTGCTCGGCTGACTTTGTGCCTCAGAGTATCAAACATGAAGGCTTCCATCAACACCATCCTTTTCTTCTCCTACACGGCTCTAGCCGCTGTTGCGTCGGTCTCGCCAGACACACGAGTCAAATCTCTCTGCGGGACACTGGGAGTGATGGAAATATCGCCCAAGCAGCTCCCTGACGGGGTCGCCTTGACGGACATCCGCATGTGTGCCGATCACCCGCTGGGCCGCAACCGCACTCTGGACACGGCGGAGGGAGCATCGCTGGCGCCCATGGACACGGACGATGTAGCGACTGCGGATATAGCTGTGGTCCCTGTGGAAAACACTCTGGAAGAGAGAGCCTGCTACAAAAATGCACCCTATGGCTGCTCGGATGGCTACTGCTGGAAGGCCTGTGGAGATACGGCAAAGGGCGAGTGGTGCTGGACGGCCGGGTTGGGCGGAGCTGGATCTTGGGCCAAGTGCTCGAGCTGGAACGACTGCGGAACTGGAAGTGTGAACTACGGCTGTGGAAAGGGTTGTGCGAAGCCGTTTGTCTGCGGGTGCAGTTGCTAGATGCGATGTTGTTGCTCGAGTTGTGGTTAGTACAGTGTAGATACCTAAGCGTAGCTCATCCATGATCCATACACCACGAATACGGCCATCACCAACTACAAATAACAACACCACTTAGTCCAACGCACTTTTTATTCCTAGGCATGTTCGCTATAGAACCCGTATTGTACCTCTCCTCCATGTCCTTCACGAACTTAAGACCGAGTGACTCCCCTCTCGGCGCAGTATTTCTCCACCTCCTTGCGGAGCGTCTCCCGCTGCCGCAGCGCCGCGTCCATGATGTCGTCGCAGACCTTGCCCAAGCCCCGATCATCTGCAGACTTGCTCGTCTTGTCTATGCTGACCATCTCTTCCAGGACCGCCTCCAGCTGGTTCGGCAGCCAGGTGACGATGGGGCTGCCACCCGTGGCCGTCGGGTGCGACGTGCGCTTCAGGATGTACTCGCGCGCGAAGCACCAGTGGCGCCAGCGGAAGTCGCGCACCTGGTTGAGGATCTGCAGCCACAGGCTGACGCTCTCGCGGCGAAGGTCCTTCTCCTCGTCGGACGCGTTGGTCGAGTGGCGGCCTAAAGCATAGCTCTTCAGGTCCAGCTCCAGCGAGCGCTCTTTGACGTGCAACAGGAAGCCCTTGTGGTTGCTCGGTCGGTACTCGCGGAAGTCGCGCAGGATCTCCGTCAGCGGCGTGTTGGGCATGGGCACCTGCAGCAGGTTGTCCATGAGCGGCACGATGGAGTCGTTGGCGCCGCTCTCGCCGCGGAACGACATGGGCTTGTTGTCGTTGATGCCCTCATAGACCACGCCGTCGGGGAACATGGACTGTGACGTGATGCCGAAGATGAAGGTCCGGAAGCTGGTGTACTCCATCGGCTTCGACTTGGACCACATGGTCTCCATGACGCCGTTGATCTTGGTCAGTGCCCCGAGGATCGACGACATGCCTTCGTTGAACTTGGTGCGTCGGTCGACGGCGCTGGGGTTTGACTTGTCAGCGGCAGCATCCAGCGCCTTGACGGTTCCAGCCACTAGGGGCCCAGAGTTCTTGACCATGTCAATGTGAACAAGAACGAAGCCGGCCTCTGACGAAGTGGGGTCCAGGCCATTCTCAAAGGCTCTGATCAGTCGAAGGTTGGAGTACTCCATGCCCGCGGCCGGGTCGACCTTGCGGTAGTTGAAGAGAGCATAGGAACCAGCATACTCCATGAAGGGCTTGAACCCACAGCTACCATGTATGTTAGATGCACTTGTCTTCTCGTGGTAGCAAGGGAAAGGGTTATTGCTAAAGAGACTTACATCTCGGCACATCGAGCGATGGGATGCGCGATCTGGGCTGGAAGGGTCTGTCGGCCAAGGCCGTAGGGCTCACCCTTGATGAACCGGTGGTGACAAGGCTCCAGCAGGTAAGCCGATGCAAGGAACGAATAGTCGCGGTACAAGGCATTCTGAAGAGGGAGGTTGTCCTTGTACTTATCGACAGCTTCCGTCAGATTGGGTAGCTCTTTGTCGACCACATCACCCAGCTTGTACTGAGCAAGCAGGCCTGGCTCCCCTGAGGCTGTCGTGACAGGCATCCGTTGAAGGATATCCTCAAAGGCATCAAAGTCCGATGGCAGCGATACAATGGGGTCCATACGAGGGAGGAATCCCCTCGTTGTGGACACCATAAAGGCAGGCATGGTTGTGTCATCCGGACGAGTGTCGTCCAGGACGCGAAAGGGGGGAGTGCTATCGAGAGAACCCATCTTGTCAGGGCTAGAGAATAGACACAGAGATGGTATAAGAAAAAGAAGTGAAGAAGGTCTTTGTTGATGTGCGAGTTGTGATTGCAATTGTCTCTGGATTTCCTGTTCCTCACTCTGGATCTCGCCGCCGCCTAAGTACCCTGTGGCCGGAACAGATTCCGGCCACACAGGCGGGGATGGCATCAGGGCAAACAGCGCCGTCGGCACTTGTTATCTTGCCTAAGCACGTATGAAGCAGGTCACGAGCGCGTATCTCCCGCAAAACGTAACAGAAATGCAGTTGATAGCCCCCAGAGCGCCTTGCATCGCTGCGGGCGCTCCTATCACCACCGACGCACACGGAGTTGAGGCCATCGTCGTGCACAAGTCGATACACTAAACTGGTTTGCTGTAGGTTTTGGCGTACAAGTCTCGGCAACTGGCCTAGATCGATATGCCATCTTCGAAGTATCAGTTAGCACGAGTTAATGACCCTAACAATCACCTCTCATGCTCGAAAGGAGGCCGTGGTGATGTTGTCCGGTCGCTGATTGTGAGTTTTGGGGTGGGTGGCCGGCGCACTTAAAGGACGTGGCCCCACTTGGTGCCGAATCTGACCGGCCACCGGCGGGGCCTCGTGGCCGGAATGGTTCCGGCCACAACACCATATCGGCCCCGGACCAGTCCACGGCCTCATATTCGAGATCAATGCGGGAATATTGGAGCCCGCCGGAGTCCATCTGGCTTGTGGTTATCTGGGGGAGGGTCCGTTCTCGGCGTGCCCGCATCCCAACCCCTGCATTCAAGTCACCTGGTCAAGCCATACACAAGGAAGCAATTTGTCGTTGAACCGTCATTTTCACCCATATCATTATTCATTCGTACGTAACCATTCCCATGCCTCGCTCCTGAGTCGTCATCTTCAAAGAATGGGGTTGCAGCGACCAGATCCCATCATCTCCCCTCCCCACTCAGACCGTCCCCTCCCCCACACTGTTGGTCGGCTTAGATAAGGTCTTGAAGCCACTGAGCCGGGTCTCGTCGGCACTTGTGTCTGTATCGGGAACCTTCATCACCGGTAGTCGGATCGCGGGCGTCTCTGACGTGTCTTCGCTGTTCGGGGTAGGCGTAGTCGTCGCATTACCCACCAACCCTGCACCCAGCCGAGTATCGACGCTTGCAAGGGGGACGTAGAAAAATTTGGTATGTGTCGTTGTCCTGGTCACAGTCGATTTGGTAGTGTTGGTCGATGTTAACACTGTGGTGCGGAACTCCCGCGTCTCCTCAGAGAATGCTGATCTTCCAGAAGCCACACTGGCTGCTTGAACCAAGTCCTGAGGCACAGTAAGAGACGCTGGAATTGTGATCTGGGACGGCTCTTCGACTCCAGATTTGGTGGCTAAAGTTTGAATGTCCTGATCCACGTCGTCTACCAATATTGGAGATGTACTCAACGCGGAGTTTTGTCCCTGAACATCCGTGGCGGCACTATTTCCTGTTACGCAGTTAAAATCTCGACGGAGGGGGTTCAGGCCACTCACCTGGCGCGCCCCTATACATTGGGCGGTGTTTACAATAGGGTCTTCAGTCTGCTGTGACAAACTTCCGTAAGAGCTTGACGCGTTTGTGATTCCGGGTGGTTCTTGGTGCTCGGCTCCAGTCTGCTCTGTCAACTCTCCGGTGGAGCTTGAAACATTTGTCTCTCCGGGCGATTCCTGGTTCTCGGTTCCCGACTGGTTCAAGAGCTCGTTGGTAGAGCTTGATGTATCTGTCTCCTTGGGCGGTTCTTGATGCTCTCTTCCGGTCTGTTCCGTCAAAATTTCCGTAGGGCCGGATGCGTTTGTCTCTTCAGGCGGTTCTTGGAGCTCTTCTCCGGGCTGTTCTGTCGAATCTTGGGCTGAGTCCGTAGATCCCGACCCCCCAGGTGACTTTTGGGACACTGTCTCGGACGTCTCAATGAAGGCACCTCCAAGCACCGTGCTTGACGGGGATTGCGACTGTTGACTGGGTTCTCCTGACGGGTTGCCTTTAAGCTCATTGTTGGGCTCATCGGTGGAAATAGAAGTGGCGGAGCCAGACGGCAGCATCCCAGTTACTTGATCTCGGAGAATGTCGATTTGATCTAAGAGACTATAAAGCTCCGTTTCGGGAACCTCAAGCATTGCCTCCCGTTCCCCAACCAGTCTCTTCACAAGACCTAGTGTCTGATGGAACTGGGAGCCGCCATCGGAACGGCTCGTGACATGTGCCTCGTCAAGTGTAGTCTTTGCTGTAGGCTCGCGCCAGCTTAGGGCAGGGAGCCCGGGTGGAAAAAGAGACCCTTCAACTCCGGGGAGGTCCAGAGAGAATTGAGCAGCGATGGTAAGAAGATGATAGAGGCGGACCATTGTATCGAGTGAGGAATATAAAAAAACAAAGGTCTTGTTCTACTTAGAACATTGTGATGCGGCCAGTTCCTGTAAATATATCTCTCCCCAAGACGTCGTAGAGGGCAACACATTCCAGCCATCGCGCTGGCAACAAGTTGCACCATGGTGTCTCAGTCCTTGTCAGCCAGCGCTTGCTGGTGATCCGTACTAGCGACGAAAATGTGCGATCATTCATTCCAGAAAATGATGCTCGTAATGAGCGTCGTCACGGGCCTACAGAAAGATGACGTTCGCAAGCGTGAAGGCTGCTTCCTTGAGCAGGAGAATCAAAGGTGGTTAAGTAATCCGCTGAGAGCAGGTTATAGGCCGTTGAAGATGCTAAATAAGGGCGTCAGCCAAAGCGTTGCAACGTTGAGCCAGGACGTGCAACCTGATGATGCAACTATTGTCGGAGAGTGACGGCCCAAAGACGCTTATGGGATTGATGCGACGAAGCCAAGGGATGGATTTTACGTTGGGCTAATGTTGCACGCAGGGCTAGTTGTCTTAGCAGTCTTCGATGGGGAAGAGAAGCCCTTGTCGGCAGGTCGCGGCGGCTGTCCATTACGAGCTAGCATTGTATCTACGATGGAAATATCAGGTTGAAACCAGAGCGAGAGTCGCAGGCCAAGCCGTGGGCCGATAAAATGCAGTCAGGCACTCTTTTAGTTGGCGTTGATGGGGCGGAAACAGAGAAATATTGCGGGGATGAGGTTAGAGGTGAATGAAAGTCACTGGAGAGGTGCAGTGATGCCTCGCGCGAGAACGTTGGCAGCCAGGCTCTGGACCGTGATGAAATATGCGCAGTCGAGACTTTTTTCGGGGATTGTGTTGAGTGGGTTGGGCTGGCTGCCGGGATCATCGGAGTTGTCAGGAAAGGCGCTGTGTGTTACCGCACGATGTTGGTTAGATGCTGCCTGGGATGGGTGATATGTGATGCGAATGGATGATGCAGATTGCCTCGTCCTCCCAGTGCGTCTGTCCAGTGTTCGGCTGCTCCTTGGTTCTTACTGGCAGTTCATGTTGGTAGCATCCAAGGCGGCGGCGGCATCTGAGGCCATCCTTGTGAGATGGTGCGAGGGGGCCTCTTCGTTTCTTTTCGCCCCCTCGCTTGAGCGTCAATAGCCCCATCCTTTGCTGTGTAGCCTCCGGCATCCTGGACGATCGGAGTTGCGCAGGAGGCGTAGACAGCGGTCTGGCAACAAGATTGTGCCTGCGACAGTACGAAGTAGACTGGGCTGACGATACGCACCGCCCTCGAGCAGCTATTTGGTGGATCTAGACCGTCTACCCACCCACCACAATAATGGATTAGATCAAGACTGGCGATGGACGGACGGATGAGACAGGAGACGATGGTCAGTGGAGAGGGTTGGCTTGGCCAGGGCAGGCTTGGTTTTCCTCGTTCGTGGGACGTGATGACTCGCGGATGTGGGAGCTGGAGTGGGAGATGGCATTGTGACCGGTTCCTCCAGGTTCGGTGCTGTGGTGCTTTTGGTTTTTCATCAAGGTAGGCTCGAGTCTTGGGCCCTGGGTCCAGCTCTGAATGTTGCACTTCCTCATCGACCAAGTCGGCGAAATCCGCCACCGAGAAATCCTGGCAGGGGATGCCTCCATCTGTCTTGGGCCTCGTCATTTTTGCTCGTCATTATTGCTGGCTCAGAAAGTCAGGCTGTCACAATGGGCAGCGTGACCGCCCTTCTGGGGGAGGAGGGGAGGGGTTTTCTGTCCCCATCTCCGACTCTCAGTCGCTCTCTCAGACTCTCGCATGAGCATCCCCGTCCCGATTCCCGAACGTGGACCATCCAAACGTGGACCATCCGACCTTGGCATCCATACTGCTGTTCCTTGAAACCTGCATGGGAGGAACCGTTGTTCGTTGGCTTAGCAGTGTAGGCCACGCAGAGCCAGCCCCAGCTCAGCCGCGATGGGCTACCGTGCCTGATTGAACTATGATGATGGAGAAGCGACGGTTGCGAGATGAAGGGAGCTGTACACACGGGTTGGTACGTACCACCTGCTCACTCATTCTTGCCGCTGCAGGTGATGGCAGCGACCTGAGGCGGAAAGTGAAAGGGGGATGCTCAGTGGCTAGCCGGCCTGCATTAGTGGGTTTTGGGGTCCCTGTCGGAAGACAGAATAATGCGCCATCTGGATCTAAAAGGTCGGTGCCGCCTGGTATTGAAGGGTTTCCGTTGTCGAGGCAAACCTACTGCCCGGGTACCTTAGGTACATGCATACAGGGCGGGCACTCGCGCAACGTGCGTGTACCCCAGACAGCACTCATAACTGCATAACCCGACACGCGCTAGGCCGATCCGGGACACGCGCCCAGCGTCCCGTCACGTCTGCGCCGCCGGTCTGGTCTGGTCTGGGGATTTTCTGAGTCCCGTTCTCTCTGCGTCGGTGCCAGTGCCAGTGCGAGCAGAGCAGAGCACGCACGAACAAGAACCTTTACCAACCGATTTTGTTGTGCGCCGCCTCCAGGCCCCAAAATGAAAATGGCAATGAGACCAAGGCCCCAAAACCTACAAGACAGGACGCCCACCCCCCGTTCTTCCACTTTTCTCTCATCATCCCCCATCCTGATTTCCCCCTCGCCCTTCTCGCCTCGCTCTCTGGCCCTGCTGCCATCACCACGAACTCGCCGCGCAAATCCGCCATGACCATCGCCAACGCCGACTACTACTAACAAATCTCCCGCTCCGCTCCACGCAAGCCCCCCAAGCCCACCACCCCTGACCACACCGGATCACCAGCCTTAGGCCCTTTGCCGCCTCTCCCGTCACCAGCTCATCCCCAAAAACTCCCGCAGGCTGCTTACCCGTCTTCGCCTCTCCCTCCTTCATCATCACCACCGTCTCCCATCACCACCTCACCATCTAACCTCCCTCGCCGCCTCACCCCACTGCCGTAATCAAACCCCGAATCCCTTCGCCTCCGTCGCTGCCGCTGCGCTCTACTACGCTTTACCTACATCGCCATGGCTCCCCCAGCCAAGTCTACCGACGGCCGACGCAAGTCCTCAAGCAAACCTAACCTGCTCGTCACCCTCAACATCTCGCCAGTCAAGCTACGCCAAGTCTTCGGCCTTCCTGAACCCCAGCCTGTCAAAGAAGAGACACCCGAGAAAGACATAAAAGAGACTACCGATTCGCCTGTTCCTGAGGCCTCAACCACCCAGCCAACCGCCAATGCTTCCAACGGCGATAATGCGTCCGATTCCAACGCTGCAACTCCAGCTGCCGAGGGTGCCAACGGCGAAGCTACCAATGGCGACGGCACTCCCGCCCCTTCTGCCATGGGCCCTCCGGCCGAAGGCCCCAAGAAGAAGGGCGTCAAGCGATCGGCTGCCGTTGCCAACGGCACCATAGATGGGATTCCCAAGCCTCGAGGAAAACCTGGTCCCAAGAAGAAGCCGCGACTGTAAGTCTCCTCTTGAATCAACTCAAGACACCCCACACTGCCTGAGCATATCTCTCCATCACTCTTTGATGATGCACTCCATTTGAAGCTTGCTGACAATTCACAAAGGGAGGACGGCACGATTGACCACACGAGCGCTGCCAACCGAGGAGGTGCTGGTCACAAGCTTGGTCCAAAGGCAAACCAGGGTGCTATCAACGCCGGCCTGCGTGCACTCGACCGCTCTGGGAAGCCTTGCCGCAAATGGGCCAAGGGCGGCTTCACCCTCAAGAGTTTTACTGGCGTAGTCTGGGAGATTCCACGCTGGGCAGCTCCTCAGAATGTCAGTATCGGGTCTGGTACCGAAGACTCAACGGCCCCCTCTGCCGAAAGTAGCAGCAAGGAGAACAAGGAGAATGGCCAAGAAGGCAACAGCGCCAGCGCTAGCAACAGCAACGTCCCTGGCGACGTGGAAATGCAGAGCGCTCCCAGCATCAATGAATCTTCGCCAGCTCCCATTGCCATCACTGCGGCTTCATAGTGGTGATGCTGCAGCTCAGTTTCTTCATGTCCTATCATTCGCAGGATTGTCTTACTACAAGGCCACATCATGGCGGTGTTTCAGGGTGATACAGAGTTGGCGCTTGATCCGTTCAAGGAACGAAGCCATAACTCACTAGACTTTTAGTGCAGAGAGGGCGTTTGATTTGGTAATTTTTTATTTTCAGATTGCGATGGCGGTATCGCAGGCGTTAAAAGGGACATCAGGCAAAGGTACGCTGTCAGGAAAAAGATGGCAAATTAGGGAGTAAATGAGTTTTTGGAGGGTTCAATATTGTACTATTACTACTACCATGAGGATTCTAGGCTAGACGGATCCAACAGACTTAAAAATGGGTTGAGTCTCAATTTAAACGAGGTTATCAAATTATCCCGTGAGACGAGGCATGGTAGACTGTGATGTGACGAGGTTGGGCTAATTATCTCGGCGCAGATTGTGACTTCTGCAGAGTGCCAAGGGCAAGGTGGCATCAGCGGTCTTTTGAGTCGCGGCTGGAAACCGAGCCACGCAGTTGTGGTGAAGAAATTCCCTCTCTGAGGAATCCCGAAACAAGTGGTGGTCATGCCAACTCAGGAGCCGACCATGTCACTCGAACTCATCCCTTGCGGCATCCCCCGGTTGGCGCAGCGGCGGATTAGGCACAAGCAGATGCAGCCTGCCCGTCCACACAAGACCGCGGGATTTGCTCGAGGATGGGGGGTTTTGAATCGATCAGCTGGGTTGGCAGCGAGCGGATTGGGATGCCCAATGGCCGCATTTGTGGATACTTAGATCATGACGAGTCGTCGTCTCGATGTCGCTGAGTCGAGAGGTGGTCGGTGATTGGGACCGCGCTTAGTCATCCTAGCGTCTAAGGTTCCAGAGTTTGGATGGGCCTGGATGGATGGATCCATTGGGTGGGTGGCCCGTGACTTCATGGTGGCCTGAAGGGTCGAAAGTACTCCCGGCCCATGAGATACGCCTTCACCAGGCCAATCCCAGCAGCCAACGAATGTAGGAGGTGCTGGAACGGGTCCCTGGCCCAAGGCGAGCAAGTGATGGCTGGATGAGAGGAAGAGGAAAAAATTCACCAAATTCTAAATACTCGCTTAGACGACGATGTCAACATCGGGCAATTTAACTACACAACGAGGGGCCGAGGAAACTGGCGTGACCAGCACATCCTGTGCAGTCTTCTCTGACCCAATCCAGTGGTTCCAAGGCGCGTTGGCTACCTAGGTAAGCCATCACGCTTATTACATGGGTGACAGCCCACGTCATGACAGTGACTATCCTATGTAAGGTAGGCAAAGCCGGACGGAACCCAGGGGAGCGGAGACGAAGAAGGTCTCCGTAGTTTTCACGACAGGAGAATCCTCAATCACGTGCTATTCTAGTATCATGGGCTACACGAGAAAGGTAACTTGGATAGGTACCATGCAATGCAATAAAACGCAGTCCTTGTGAGCATATGACGCTTGTTGGTGTCCTGACGTAGACCCTCAGATGCACGCAGGTTTGGTCAGGTCCCAGTGTGCAACTATTCAAGTGGGATAGGCTGTCTAGCAATGACTAAGGCAGGTGAGGACCCTTTGAGTTAGCGAGCACTTACAGTTAGCGAATCCCAACACCTGCTTCCAGTAATGGCAACAGCAAGCCTCAGCCGGTAGCAAGCATCTAAGTTTGGGTGATGAATTGTCCTCGTGATTGTCTCTTACAGGTACCGAAGTTGCCCAAGGTTACTTCTCTCCGGCACCAGTCGGCATTCTCAGCGGGGTGACAACGGTCCCGATTGCGCTGCACCGAGACCTGCCACAGCGCTAACCCGCGTCCGGGGGGCCGCTGAAGCGTCGCCAACTGACACGGATTAGTGAATCAATCGCTAATCGCCCCTCTCTGACGCTCACTGGCGTGCTGGTGGCTGCTTTCTCCTCGGCGACACCCCGTAGCGAGAGACGACGCGAGAGGATTTGAAAGCATCATATTCCCGTCCAGCGTCGCCCTCCATTTCTGCTGCTTAGGGACGTGCGAACTTGGCCTCTGTCTTCAGTGTCCCTACGACGACGAACTCTTCAGCGATAAGTTTCTATCACAGGTAAGGTAATTCGTGCTTGGACGAATGCGCTGCGAAAGCGGGTCGACTTGTCTGTGTGGTGACGGCACCTTAACGGAACCACCTCCACCCCCATCCGCTCTCCGTTCTCCGCCCTCCGCTCTGCGCTGTGACGGCCCACGCTCGACCTCCATCTGCTGGCCCCAACCGCCAACCACCATCCACTCGTTGATCAACGCCATCTCTTGACTTCGCATCCCTCCCAAACTCTCGTCTTCCGTCCCTCGACCACACCCTGCCTGTTGCCCTCATTTTCGCCCAAGCTAGTCCTCGCCGAACCCGCGCCTTGATCCCGGTGGTGCCCGCCGCAACTGAAGGCCCTCAGACAGCAAGCACACACCTGGGAGCTCCTTCCCAGAGAGGCTTCGTCAGCCTGTGCGTCTCGTTGCGGGCAAGCACCAGCTATAACCTCCTGCATTCTCCGCCATGTCTGGCTCCTTCCCACACGGCTCCCCAGGTTACCAAGAGCCCTCATCGCCCGGCCCAACCTCGTCCGCTCGCGCCACTAGCCGCTACCATCCCGCCTCATTCAGCTCCGTCAACCCCGTCGGGGCAGCCGCTAACTTCTACTCGCATCCGTCGCGAACTTCGATCCTTAACTCGGCCGGTGACCTGGCTCTTGGTGGCTCGTCAAACTTGGGAGGCCTGGGACTCATTAATAACGTCAATATGGAGGGTGCTGAGCCTGGGGCCGACACCCAAGCTTGGAGGGGTGGCCTGCCGTCCTTTTCGCGGGCATTCAGCATGTTGATCGCCGCCGAGGCCGCCGATGGCTCTTTGAACAACGAAGAGGAGACATTCTTCGTTCCCTCGTACCTCGCAGGCTCGACATACATCCAGAAGCTCGAGGAAGCATACCGGTCCAAGCTCCAGGCACGAGAATCGACCCGAACATTGGCCAACGGCCTCTCCCCGAATCTGACCACTTTTAACCCTCATCAACATCCTCTCCCTCCGGGCTCTCATCGAGGCATGTCGCACACAGTCATCGAACGCCCTCCCGTTTTCGAGGAAGATGACTCCTTGGCCCCTCTACCTTCAAAATGGAACAAGGACGATCAATGGGGCGGCATCGAGATCCAACCCGATGGCCTGAGCATCAAGTATATTGGGCCCAAGAACCAGCACGACCGTGACCACGAAGCATGCGCCGTCCGTGCCGATCACTACATGCCGGTTCAATGTGGAGTGTACTACTATGAAGTGCAGATTCTCTCTGCCAAGCGTGACGAGTATGTGTAGACAGGCTATCCCTGCCCCTAGCAACCAACAAAAGACAAACTTGAATTCTGACGAGTCAACAGCGCGACTATTGGCATCGGCTTTTCTACCAAGACGGCAACGCTATCACGACCTATAGGATGGGAACCCGAGGCGTGGGGTTATCATGGCGACGACGGACGATGCTTCACAGGCCAAAATATTGGACGACACTACGGGCCTCGTTACAACACTGGCGATGTGATCGGCTGCGGCGTCAACTTCCGAGATAATACGGCTTTTTTCACCAAGAACGGAGTAAAGATTGGTTGGTCTCACTCATGTATCCATCCATGCTCTGCCTGTCAATGTGCTAACTGCGTCCCCAGGAACCGCCTTTCATGATGTCATACGGGGCAAGTTGCACCCAGCCATCAGCCTAAAGAAACCTGGTGAATACATTCGAGCCAACTTTGGACAAACTCCATTTGTGTACAACATTGATGATCTGATGCGGGTATGTGCTAGTCACTCACATCGCAAAGTGCGTCCCACTAACCCCCCAAATAGGAAGAGCGTGAGAAGGTACAAAAGGACATCGAGGCAACAGAGACGTCCACGTTGGTGCCAGGAATGGGCGAGACAGACCTCATCCAGGCTCTTGTTCTTCAATTTCTCCAGCACGACGGGTACGTGGAGACGGCGCGGGCTTTTGCAGAGGATATGAGAGTGCAAAAAGAGGCGCTGAATATCGACCCCAACATCAAGGTTGACGGCCTGAACATCAGAGACGATGAGGATGCCAACAACCGACAACGTGAGTTTTCTCCCTTTTCACTTGTAGTCGCGAGGTTTTAATATAAGGCAGGCATTCGAAAGGCTATTCTTGAGGGTGACATTGATCGAGCCCTCAAGTACACAAATGCCTACTACCCGCATGTCCTGCAGGACAACGAGCATGTCGACTTCAGGCTGCGGTGTCGAAGGTTTATTGAGATGGTGCGAAAAGCGGCACAACTCAACATGCTCAACGATTCGAAGAAGGGAAATGGCCACACTACCCAGGTGGCACAAGACATGGACATGGACATGCACCGTAGCGAGAGCGCCGCTTGGGCTGCCTTAGATGCCGATCTTGTCGAGAATTCGGCCGAGCTGATCGAGTTGGAGCGCAGCATGCTCGAGTACGGTCGGTCGCTTCAAGCCAAGTATGCCAATGACCCCCGGAAAGAAGTTGCCAAAGCGCTCAACGAAATATGGGCCCTGCTTGCATACGAGAATCCTTTGAAGGAGCCGCAGGTTAGCCACTTGTTGGATAGAAAGGGACGGGTCGCTGTAGCGGAGGAGCTCAACTCAGCCATCCTATGTGAGTCTCCCACAATCAGCTAACCAATGCCAAAGACGACATCTCTAACAACTTAGCAGTATCTCTTGGCAAGTCGTCTCGCGCATCCCTAGAGAAGCTCTACGCCCAGACCAGTGTTCTTCTTGAAGACCTTCGCCAAGATGGTGGTGAAGGCGCCTTCGTATCTGTTGACGATGCCCTGAACGATATCCCTCGATCAACTCAGATCTAACACCCTTGCGAATCATTTGGTTGCTCAATCTCTGGTGTTTTGTGTCGCATATCATGAATTCAGGTCATACCTCGGCGTTCGGCTGATTATGGGAACAAGGGATCGCTTCCCCTCCCCTCCCCCCCTCACTGTTGACTTGTGCCATCTTCTGCGTCTTGGTGTTTTGGTCTTGGTGTGGTAGGCGTTGTCACTGCGGTTGGTCCTTTCCTGTGCCTTGCTACTCTCCTCCTTTGGCACGCATACGTTTTTCCAATTCACTTCCAACTTCCATCACAACTTCTGTTCTAGTATTCTTTGGTGAGGGAGGGTCTCTATAGATGTGGTTCATGGGCCTGAGTAGGTTTCGCAAGATGATGAGAGCAATGCACCCTCCTCAAAGATGAAGGTGAGGAAACAGAGTATCATGTAAGCCCAGCACATAGAACAGAATCGAATATTGAGAACAAGAAATGATTACTTTCGAAGAGACATGTCGCTGTCCCGATCCAAGAGCACTGCGGTGTTTTTTAGTGGCTCATCATTTGCTACTCAAATAGTAGAGTTGTTGCCGTCTATTCCTGTGGTCCGTCAACTGTTTCCCAGTCATGTGTTACAATGTCGGTTTTTTTTTACAAGTGTCCCCGCCTATGCCCGGTGCCCGCAATGTTTCACGGTCATGCATGTTCTATATTCATACAATATTCCCTCTACTTGGCCGTCTGCCCCCAACAATGATCATACAGCCTCTGGCGATGTCTTCGTAGATTATGGAGGCCGTCAAGACACCCGGCAAGTGAGGAGTCTTGCCAGGCGAGCGCATCATCAAGCATAAGGTACGTGTACGCAAACACATCTGCGTCGAACAGTCCAGGCCCGAAGGAGCCAAAGAACCACTCGTCGTCTGCGAGGATAGCAGACAGCGACCGCAAGGCGGCGGCGGCGTCAGCATACAGCTGAGGCGGAGAGATGTGCGCGGAGCGCGTGGTCTTGAGGATTTCGGAGGTGGCGGCAGCGTGTAGGGTGTGGTGTATGGGTGCGCGCAGGAGGATCGAGGTTGGGAGGTAGAGGCTCGTGAGGAGGGGCACGTTGGCAGGGATGAGGTAGAGAGCATGGAGCTGTGGACGTTCGTTAGTAAGTGTTCCTACACTACCAATTGCAATTGAGAGACGGGGAGGGATAGCGTACCCAGGCAGGACGGATGTTTTGTGTCAAAAGGGCTTGGTAGGCCTCCAATCGCGGGGAGGATATGTCGGGGAGCTCGCGTGAGGTATGCTCGAGGGCGTACTTGTGTATTTTTTCGCCAGTCAGGGGCACCGAAGGCCTCGACGATGCCAATGAGGGCGGGAGTAGGAATGGCAACGCGCCAGAGGGTGAAGCATGGTTATTCGAGGGCACAATGTCGACATCAACCCCTGCAATCCTCAAGAGAGTCTATGATCAAGCATTAGCACCAGGGGGGGGCAGATAGTTTGAATTAGTGGGAAGAGGAACACACACCTGCCACTTGAGGCACGAAGGGTTGAAGCTCGGCAGACCGTGGGGCGCATCGTCGTCGGCTATGAAGACGTACAGGGTCGGACGGGCACGGGACGCGGCGGGGGAGCGGAGGGGGAGGGCCTCGGGGCCGTAGACGCGGAGGGGGAAGATGTCGAAGAGGCCACGGACGGGGGCCGGGACGGCGAACCAGCCGCGGCGCGAGGCGGCAGGAGGGGCGGCGGCTGCCATTGAGAGGGAAGGAACGACCAAGACAGAGAAAAGGGAGCCTGTCGCCTTGGGGAGTTCTCGCGACGACGGGGGGGGGTGGCGGCGGGCAGTCAATCGCGCGGGCGGGGGGTGGGATGTGATGCAGATGCCAATGCCAAAGGCGATGCCGACGGAGCTCGGTGAGCTTGCGTTGGAAAAGCTTCCATGTGGAGTGGAACGTGGCCCGGAATGCCGGCCAAACCCCGGGGCCTTCGGGCTCGGGGTACGTACCTGGAGCCTCGCAAAGACCATCCCGTCGACCCGGGACATGGTGCTCCACTGAACGTCACGATGCTCCAGACTCCCTCCCCTACCTACGCCGTGCAATCAAATATGTAGAGGGGGGTTAAAAGTGCCGGATGCAGTAACTCTCTTCTGCCGGTGACCCAGCTGGAAGCACTTGGCAAGTGATTCCTGCTCGAGGAGGCAGCGTCGATCTGTCTGGTCTTATGGGTCCTTTTTTAGTCTGCGGGGGGGGAGTGTTTCCAGACTCTCCCCGTCATGACGGGATTCTGTCCGTTGCGGGCACGAGTAATGTGGCATGTGATCTTCCATCCACATTGGAGAAATGGAATTTAGATCAACTCATTGACCAAAAGTCATTCATTGGATTTACTCTCCACTGTTACCAGCTCCTGCCATTGAGGTAAACCAACGGAGGAGCATCATAGTCCGTTCCCTCCAACGATTGAACGAACAGAGGACGAACGCGCGCTGCATCCTTTGAGAGTAAAGCTATTCAAGTCTACTGATCGGGATTCTGGGCAAGCGTCATCACTTGCACAAGATTCAATAGCGATGGTCTGATTCGAGGATTTTGAGTTGCGGCTCAATCTGTGTTGTGTCCTGCTGTGGAAGCATGGTTATCCTGGTGGTGTGAGAGTTGACTAAACAGCCGGTAGAACTATGGCCACGCACCACCAAATTCTACTGCGGTGGCACATAGCTCTGGCTATTGACGCCTCGAGATGAGGCGCTCCTAGTCTCATTCTCGTTAATTAGAGGTCCAGACGCTGGTCGGCCTCCTCCTGGGCTTTGGGGGCCGCTCGCGAGCCGCACCGCCGCCAGCGGACAATGCTCGGTGTGATTTTACCCGGACCCCATCGCCTCGGGAACAGGGGACACTCGTGCGGGATAGCAACGCACGAGATTTAACATCTCGACTCGGGTTCAATGACGTGTGGTAGAGCCTCGGATAGAATTAACTAAAAGCCCTCCTCTACGCAAGGACCAAGAGAGCGGGTCATGGGCAAAGGCCCGAGACAGATGGAAGTCTACGTCTGGACTCGCTGGCCGATTCGCCGGGGCCAATGTGGGCAAGGACTCGCAGTGGGAGCGAGAGAGCGGCCGATTGACCGATAGACCAGCCGGATTCGCCTCGCAAGACCCAATGAGTAGGCGTGCCGGACCGACAGATGGGCAAAGGGGAAGTCTCGGGATTCCCCCACCGACAAACAGCCATGTCCAGGCGGAGACGAACTTTGAACCATTTTGGTTTTTGCTGCTTGGTGGATTCCGAAATGACCCGGCGTGGCCAAACAAGTGGCAGGGACCCTTATCACGACATTGGACCAGGGACTAGACGGCCTAGGCACGAGGAAGCCCTCGTCGTCTGGGTTGCAAGCTGTGGGCGGAAGGGAAGGATAGAGCGGCATGTTGGACTGTAGATAGGGCATACTTCGTACATGGGCCTCGTTTAGGCGCCGAGCCACGGGCATGACAGGCAGACCGAGATGAAGCCATTTCCAAGACGACATCCACACAGAGTCAACCAGCTTCCACGCATGTCACACCAGCGGCCCACATTGGCGATAGAGTCTGTATTAGTGTGTAGACGCAGTACGCAGTCGAGAGTGCATAGATGCATGGCGTTGCAGACACCACAGAACGGAAATAAGTGCGGTAACTGACACTCACACACAGAATGTACCACGGCCTGTTCCGTAGAACCATCTGTCTCTTTGCATCCGCTGTGTGACACGCTGTGTTGCGTGTGTACCCTGTTTGCGAGCTGAGAGGAGAGGACGCCAGGAGACCGATACTCCCTCGTCAGCGGCGGCCCGGAAAAGGTCACCAAGAACAGAGGACCACCACCAGTCTGTCGACTTTTTTTCTTCTTTCTTTTTCTCTCTATTTTACCCCACACCGCATCTCACTGCAAGACTGGAGCACTGCAGTGGGGTGAGCAGGTCCCTAGGTACCTACTCTAGCGTGATTCTCGCAGGCGTCCCTCCACTAGCTCCCACTGTCCCTTTGGTGCTAACGCACGCAGCGGGCGGTCTTCTCCCAGGGCCTTGATCCCTCCCAACCAGAGGGTTCTCCAAGGGATGGAGAGGAGAGGGGGGGGGGGGGCATGATTAGAGGCCCTTCGCTGCAGCCAGTCGCTGGCAGGCGCTTCTGAATGCCCTGACCGTTTGCGAGCGGCTGCCCCACGTTAAAGCCGAATCGAAGGAAGAAATTGGGGAACCTCACTAGCACGGGAGCCCACTTGTAGGTCCAAGGTTAGCTCGTGCAATGTAGCAACTGTACGCAGTAGCACCTCGACACGAGCACGAAATGGAGAATCATTATCCGCCTGCCCTACAGCACCCGAGGCGGGTTCGCCACTGAATGACGATGGGTTTTCTCTTGGGAGTTGGGACAAAGGCCGCCCTTGCCCTAGTTCCAGTTCTCGGTCTCTCTTTGTCCGTTAACCCTGGCCTCTCTCCAGTCTCTAGCTCAACTCATCAATACCTAGGGTCCAAGGCCCGTCTTCGGTTCCAGGCCCGGGTCCTGAAGGTCTTTCTTATCCCACGTTTCCGTGATTCCACGTTTTCCACCCCCAGAACCCGCTAACAAGCCCCATGTCCTTGTCCCACGTCCCATCATCCATGTCCTCATCCATGATCCGGCGTCTTTCTCACGTCGTCGATAAAAATCCGGCCCCCATCGACCTACCCAGTGCTCCATCGTCGAAGTGAATGGGACCTTCTTAGGGAATGGAATCACCGCCAGCCATGATCCATCCAGAGTTGACTTGACTGATGACCCCCGATCCCAGCCCAAGCGAGTCCCCTCCCCTCCGCCCCCGTTCAGCCGCCCAGCCCAACAGGGCCGAGGCCAAGCGGGATACTGTCCTTGTCTTCTTCTCTCTTTTTTGTTTCTGTCGTCTGGCGCGCTTGCCTTGCAAGTTGGGCACACCAAATCATGGAGTTGAAGAAGCAGCAGCAGCAATGTGGTGACGATGATATGCAGGTGCTTTGATGGCAATGCATCAACATTGCATGAATGCATCCCTGTCCCGTCCCGCCTGTTCTTTCGTCCACGACATGAGCACGGCAGTGATACCTACCTAGATAGGTATGTATTAGGGACTGTACAAAACCTACTGGGTATCTGTTTGACTTCAATTTCCGTCGTGAGATGGTAACAAGATAGTAGACATTTCGAATTGCCTGTCGCTCTTGTCTCCGTCTCCGCTTCTTCTCCTCCACTTCGTCCACTAACCTTTATCATAGCAACTCTCTCTCTCTCTCTCTCTCTCTCTCTCTCTCTCTCTCTCTCTCTCTCTCTCTCTCTCTCTCTCTCTCTCTCTCTTTCTCCCTTCCCTCTCCACATCAATCCCGTCGGCGACTCCGTCTCACTCGGGTTTAGGACCGCAGACTTGCAACCCGCAACCCGCAACCAACGGGTCATCCATCCCACCCCACCAGTGACAACCCACCTACCCACCGCCCACCTCAACCCCGGCCTCTTTTTTCCTACGCTATCAGCCTAAAATCCGCCGCAGCTTCGCCTTGTTTGCGCTGCCGCAAGCCGCTGTCGCGTTTCTTTCTCCCTAGGCCTTCCTTCCCCTGCTCCATACGTTGCGTATCTCGGCTCGGATCTGCTCAAAACGTCACCACGAAACCTTGTTGTCTCGACGGCTCCCCATGTCCACTTTCACGTCCACTTCCACTTCCACATCCATCTCCACGCCCACGCCCACGCCCACGCCCACGCATCCGAGTACATAGACCTACATCTACTTCTCCTTCCGCCCCCAGTCTCGCCCTCCCACCCTTTCTTGCATCCATCCTCTGTTCCCGGCCATACATTTTCGCGTCCTTGTGTGATTCCACCCTCGCCCGACTCATCACATCGACTGAATAGGACGCCACTGTCACCCAGGCATCCCCCTTCGTGAGACATACAGCATACACACCACCCACACACCGTCACACCCTCTCGACGGCCGCATCGCACAGTATCCAATCTCTCTCCCTGCAACCGACACCCCATCAGTTGCACATCACACACACATTAGACTTGCTTTTTGGTGCCCGTGTCTTGGTCATCCATTATAAGCTCCCCCTTCGCCTTCTCCCTCGACGCCTTATCGTTCGTCTCTGTTTAAATTCCTGCCCTGCCACATCGTCCCCCGCAGTGCTAGACTCGCTCGTCAAGCATTTACACCATCATTTATATCGACATTCAATCAACACTCCCCGCGACCATCCCCACGACCAAAATGGACGCCTCTAGTTTCAGCAGCACCTCGTCCGCCTCATCGGCTCAGCAGTCCCCCACCGTCCAGATGGCCCCCCAACCTGTCCCCGCGCCTAAGACATCGTCGACCGACATTTTCCTCAAGGAATTCAACCTCGTTGCCGAGGCTGCTAAGCGTGCTCAGATGGCCGTCATGGTGCGCGACTTTGAGGAATGTGGCCTCTAAGCCCCGTCTCGTTCTCATTTGGACCGAGCCGCGATATGGAGGGGCTAGGCCAAAAAGCCGCCGACAGGGCTAGGCTTATCCATCACCACCTCAGCAAGCACGGCTGCCACCAATCAAACAAGGCAATCCCCAACGTTCAGGGACTCAACTGGATCTGACAACCAACCAACCCAACATGGCCATCGAGAGTTTGGCAGGGGCTATCGCCGTTCGTGTCTATCTCAGCCATGGCGTACGACTGTGGCCTGTTTCCCGCCATCGCTCTCGTTCCCGTATCGCGCGGCTAGCAGGCCCCGGCGCTCTGGAAGGAGGACCAGCTGCATCGACCACGGCCGCGGCAACGTCGGACTCGGATTATTCTTTGCTTTTCCGGTTGCTTTCCCCTTATGGGAAAGGGTGGTTCGATGCGGGTCCGATTATTCCATCTCCCGGCGATTATGCCGGCTTGGGGCGGTGTGGGTCCGTTAACCCGGGCCGTTGCCCGATGACGATGAAAATGGATCGATGGACGCGGACGGGACTCGACTGGTGGAGGTTGCCGGACATTGCGAGCCAGCGATGGATCGGTGTCTAAGATCAGCATTCCCTCGGGTTGAGGGGAACCTTTTTTCCTGCAGGCCAAGTGTGACGAAAGAGCGCGGGACGTGAACGGCGTCTGGTCTCTTTGTTTCTTCCTTTCCTTTTTCTTTTTTCTCGTTTCTCGTCGTTTGTCGTTTCTCGTTTCTCGTTTCTCGTTTCTTTTTGGGTGGACAGCGGTCTTGGGGTTTCTGGCGCATGTGAGACATTACGGGATGTTGGGCATCAAAACGTCCATTGGTGTTTAATTTTTCTGCCACCAAGATTTGGAATGGTCGGTCATAGATCATAGCATACAGTACAGAGAAACTGGGATTCAAGGGGTAGGGGAACTGGGTTTGGGTTTAATTCTGGGCATGCTACGGCAAAAGCTAGATATGTTGAGATACCACCACTTTATATATCCGTCATCTCCATTCATTCATGCTGCTCGCATTTGACGACCGATTATTCTCGAGTCAAATCGGCAATCATCAAAGAAACGACATGAGCCTGACTCATAATTCCTTAGTAGGGTTGCCTTTCGGCTACCTCCTAGCAACTTGCAAAGCTGTAGGCTGCAGTGGTGCACTTTAGCAGCCTTCATTCAGCCCAACTCTGTTTCTACGGTGTGTCGCACATGACGTTCTAGGCTCTGGAGAGGTGTTCACATTGAGAAGAGAAGGGCACCAGCCTAAACACTATCCCGCCTTGCTTCTGACAATCAGCTTGTTTCCCCTCTTGTCTCAGCGACTTCGGATGTAAGGTTGTACCCCGCTTGGATGTGGCGAGGAGAGGACGGGATAGTAGTAAGAGGGCACGTGCGTGAGAAGCGCCGAGGGACGTTCAACGCCGGGACGATACAGGCTGCGAGGGAACGATACATGTGCTCTCGGGGGGAATCGACGATGGGCCAACTCCAAGGATAATAGTAGTGCCCACGCGGCGTCAGGTAGGGCGTGAACCTTGTAATGCTGATCGATCGAAAGTTGGCTCCAACCTCCAAGTCAAAGCATGGTGGGTTGCACAGCAGCAGCAGCAGCAGAGAGACGAGGGTTGAAAGCTGTCTCGTCTCTCTTCACAATCCCCACGCCCCTCGTAGCAACACAACCTGACGGGCAGGGAGCGACCTCGACGGGTGACACTCCTTTTCTGAGACACATCCCTTTTATTTTCTTTTTGGAAACATGTCACCGCCCATCCACCGGCACCGAGGCATGCATCTTCGTTTATTCTTGTCTCCTGCTTTCCGTCCGAATCCTGGAAGCAAACCCCCCACCACAAAAGAAAGAAAAAGAATGAGCCAATCCTTCGCCCTGCCCGCCCTCCCTCCCCAGTCAATCACCGACCCCACGACGCCCAATGTTGCACCCCACGATCCGAAAATCCAGGGAGGGCAGGTCGGTAGCCGAAACAAGCTTGTACTCACATGTACCTGTATATTACGTCCGCGAGTACGTAGTAGGTAAGGTAGGGGAGCAAACAATGCTTTCCTTTTTCATCGCTGTGTAATTAATATTCAATTGATTTGATTGTCTGGCATCCTGCCGTTGCGGTCTGCGTGTTGTTCGGTAGTACACTGATACATCGAATCAAGACAGAGCCGGTGAGGCCTCTCTTACCCCTCGAAGATCCCCCATTCAACGGCTGCCACAGTCAAAAGGATCGAGAGCGACTCAAATGACGTCGACTGATGCCCTTGAAGCTCCCCACGTGGAACGGGATAACCCCTTCCGGGTGCGGCGTCATCCCACCCGCTTCAGGCTGATGAGATGCCTGAGGTGGCCATGTTGTGCACGCCATTGGAAGTACCAAATCACAATCATACCGAGGTGCTCCGTAGTCAAATATTAGACCACCAACTGCTCAGCTCCCATCTCAGTCTCAGTCCAGCTCTGGTTGGCGCTTTTCGAATAAAGCACCAACACAGTGTCTACCTAATATTTATCCACCGCCGCCTTCTACACCCTCTCCATCTCCACTACACGTGAGTTGCGCTGAAGCCTGAACCTATGGTACTATCCACCCCGCTTCCCCTCCCCCAATGTTCCCTCCCGCCTCCCGCCTGCCACTCCTCTTCAGCGAAAACCAGTTGCCGATTGCGTTCAGCGAGCGGCTAGCTTCCACGATGATCGAGAGGGGTGCCGAAGAGAGAGCGTCTTAGGCCTACCCAGCTGCTCGGCTCCAGCTGCTCGGCTCTAGCTCCACGCCAACTAACAATTACCCGTTGCATGGAGGATGTCTGGTCTTGCAACTCCGGCCGCCCGTGACGGCTAGGATGAAGCAGTAGTTGTTTCCGGCTTTACGGCTCCAGTTCGTCATTGATCGGAACAGCACAGTCGCATGCGACCAGTAGCCTGTAGGTTCTCGCTATCCACTCTCGTTTCCCCTCGGCTCGGTGTCTCTTCCATGATCCATCACCCATGGCTCTCGTTACCTTCCCCAATTTCGCTCACCATGCCCCTCACCCTTGCCCCGCCAATCCGCGAATTTGCTGCTAAGGCATCCCCGGATTCACCCATTGCTCCGTCCAAGTCTTGAGGATACGTGTGTGCTGTTGCTTGCTTCTAACTGTCTAGCTCGCTCGCTCAATCTCTGCTCTGTTGCCGTCATCCATCGCAATCCATTACAGTCCATCACCATGCCCCACCATCCGACCTTTTGATCCCCTCGCATCCCTCGCCCTCGCAGCTCTTCCAGCTCTCCCAGCTCTTCGTCTCTTCCACCTCCAACCCCCGCGATATCTTTGCCTTACCCGGAAGACACCTTTAGCATCATACGTATCGATAACCCACCCACATCACCTCATCCACGCCACCCCACATCATTCCCACCGCCGACCTCATTCGTTCCGCCTGCTTCTCTTCTTGCTTTTTCCCGCTTGTCTTCTCGCTTCCGTCTTCTGTCTTCTCTCTCTTCGCCCTCGTCCTCAATGGCCACTCTCTCCGCCACCTTCGCCGGTGTTCCTTTCGCCGAACACGGTTCCCGCTGGGACTCAGCATGGCGTGAATCTCGCACGCCCTGGGATCGCGGTGGTCCCTCTCTCGCCCTGCACGACCTGCTTTCACAGCGCCCCGACCTCGTGCCCCAGTCCCAGCACCACGATCACCGCGGCTTGCCCCTACGCGACGCAACTGGCGCCGTCGAGAAGAAGAGGGCTCTCGTCCCCGGATGCGGCCGCGGCCACGATGTCCTCCTCCTCAGCTCCTGGGGCTACGATGTTTGGGGACTCGACTTCAGCTCGACTGCCAAGGAGTTGGCCATCGAGAACCAAAAAAAGGCTGAGGCGGAAGGTTTATATAAGCCTATCAACGGTCTAGAGAAAGGAAGCGTCCATTGGGTAACAGGCGATTTCTTCAGCCAAGACTGGGCCGTGGGCCTTGGTGCCACACCCCAGTTTGACTTCATATACGACTATACGGTAATGCCCCGTTCCCCCACTCATTTCGTTCTATTATATAGCATGCATCTTCATGGCTGCTATGCTCGGACACGCCGACTGACTTTCTAGTTTCTATGTGCCCTACCTCGTGAGGCCAGACCTCGATGGTCTCAGCGGATGTCGGAACTACTCATTTCGGACGGTCGCCTCGTCTGCCTCGAGTTCCCTACAGCGAAACCAATGTCGGAGCCAGGGCCTCCTTGGGGTGTCTCTCCAGAGCTCTACGAGGCCCTTTTGTCAGCTCCGGGAGAGGATATTGCATACCATCCCGACGGTACTGTTGACGAGACTCCCAGTCCGAAGCCTCGCTCCGACGACTTACATCGACTGAGTCTCATCAAACCGCTGCGAACACACGCCGATGGCATTGGAAAAGACGGAGCTGTCCTCGACTTCATCTCCGTGTGGAGTCGGTAGCCCCATGCTCTGCGCCCTGCTTTCTCTGCCTTCTTCTCGTCTCTGATACCAAACGACCACCGTACATGATCTTCAAAAGCATATATAAAGTAAAGAGTCCTTTTTTTTTCATCGTGTGTTGCTCATGGTGCCTTGCGGAGTGAGTTGTAGTGCTCTCCTAGCCCATATCCATGTCTGTAGTAGGCCAGCCAAAGCGTCTTTCCCGGCGCGGCGCCCTCCTCCTCGCCGATATGCTCCGTCCGTCCGTCCTGTACCACGCGGATCTCGACCTTGTACTGCCGCGCCAGAGCCATGAGCTCCAGCTGGCCACCCCACTCGGCTGTGCCTTGTATCTTGCGGGTGTAAGCTTCCAGGTCCTCTTCAAGGAATGGTGCGAAATCGTCTCTGTGTTCCAGCATGAAGGTAGCCGCCGCGCGACGCACCTTTTTGTAGGCCGGCTCGCTGGTCCCATCGCCTCCCAGAGGAATATCGTTCTGGTCCAGCTGGTCGGCAATGGCGGAGAACAGGCAGTGGCCATCGGGCATGATGTCCTTTTGTACGAGGTTGTGGGTTTCAAACGTCTTCTTCATAAACTCGCTCTCGCGTGCCCGGTGGTCTGTCATGTTGGCCGCCTCTTCTTCTGCTCGATCCGCGGCGGCTTCCTGCTCTGCGGCTCGACGAGCAAGTCGTTCCTTTTGACGATTACGCTTCTTGCCGGGCTGCTGCTGCTCTTGCTTTTGTTGTTGTTGTTGCTCGGGGATAGCGGACGTCGGCGCATCCTTGGACACGCTGAGGCTCTCCGTCGCCCTGGAGAGCTTGTCCTCGTCCGTGTCCGCTGTTGGCTGCGCATTCTCGTCGTCGTCGTCGTCGTCGTTGTCGTCGTCGTCGTCGTCGTTGTCGGCATCGCCTGCCAGGGAGGCGAGTTCGGCGGCGTGGCGATCGCGGACCCCACGCTCCAACTGGGCGCATTCGCCATTGACGCCCTTGCGCGTCTTCTTGGTCGCGTTCTTCTTCTTGCCCGTCACGCGGCCCTGCAGGTCCTTGAGCTCGCGCCGGTGGCGGGCCTGGAGCTGCTCGAGCGTCTCCGCGGGATCCATGGGCACAGGTTTGATAACAAATTCGGCGAGAAGGATGAAAATAGTAAGAATTATAGAAAGGGTGCTTTGCTAAGGAAGTCTTGATAGGATTGGTGTTGAGAGAAGGATGGTTTGTATAAAGAGCAGATGGCGGGGTCGAATCCGTAGCTGCGCGCCTACCTAACAAGTGGGAAAATTCATCGGCGCCCCGTCATCCCGCAAGAGAGTTGCATATTTCGTAGTACGCACTGTTACCGCCTCTTCACTCTCCTCGGACTTCACAAGCACCATAACCACGCCAAAACTTGAGTAAAACCTCCCTTGTCGAGAGTGAGTTTCCATTTGTTTTCCTATCTACAGCTATTTAAATAAGGAGATTGGGTCAGAGCCAAGAGACGAGCAGAACTTTTCGTCCATCACCCGCAGTGCTAGTTTCAGTGTCAGAAAAGCACCGTTTCCATCAATTTTAGCCAAGTATTTGCTTCAGCTATATTTTCTACCATCCTCCAACAGCTCCCTGCCGTCATCCATGACGGCTCCTTCCGTTCTGAGACTCGCATCTCCAGAATGCTGTTCATTCTTCTTTTCCTGTTTGATAAGTTGAACATCAAGTGAAACGCCAAAACACCGCGCCCATCGCACCATTGTCATTTGGGCCAACCCGAAAGCCAATGTAGACAAAAACCAGTCCCAAAATAATTTACAGAAAAGGGTATATAGTTTTCCTTGCTCCAACTTCTCAAAACAATTCAAAGAAATGCACACTAAAAGATTGGTGTGGTGTAGCTCACAGGCTAGAACCCCTTAAATGGGTCGTCTCGGAAGAAGTCTTCCTCGCCCGCTGTTCGACTCCCATGGTAGTAATCATCATTGGCACGGGTACCTCGATGATTATAGCTGTCCCTGTGTCGACTTCGGCTCTGTCTTCGCCGGAGCTCCTTGCTCCGCCTCCTGAACTCGTGTCGGAACTCGTCCTGTTCATCAGGGTAATCGCCGAATCCATTGGGAGCTAAGGGGCTAATAAAAGCCTCCATCCGTACTGTTCCGATGGCGTCGAAGAAGTTGCTAGGACGTGAGGAAGCCTCCGATGTTCTCTGAGAGACGGCTTGGCTCACGGGCCATGTCCCTGTGCTCGATGCCTGGGATTGGTAGATATCCGACGACCCGGCAGTGTTGATACTAGCTCCAGTCGTGCTGCTGGTAGGGGCATGATGAGCTCCTCCAGCAGGGCCAGAGAAACCACGGAAAGAAAGGGGCGGGGGTACGTGTCCTCCGGTGTTGCTTCGCTTTCTACCGTGAGCCATGACGGGGTTGTTTCGATCGTGGAAACGGGGGATGAATGGAGGCTCAGCAGCATCAGCTGAATCCTCTCTCGAGTGGTTACTCGAGATGTTTCCCACGGACTCTGTGAGAGGGAAGGGAATCATGTCGCCCATTTGTGACGAAGGCGCACTAGGTATGCTCGGAACGCTTGGAGGCTTGGCTTTGGGGACGTGTGTGCGTCCCTTGGCCAGCCGGATAGAGTCCCTGATACCAGATCGCTTCAGCTTTGTTCGAGGAATATCAAAATCGGGCAACGGCGTTGGTAGGTCCGGTGGTGGCGGGGCCGAGACAATCTCAGGGACCGCCTGGGAGGAGTGCGCCAAGAATGACAAGGCCGTCAACCAGATATAGTGTCGGTCCGCGGTAGTTGCTGTAAACTTCAAGGCTCTCTGCGGAGTAAGAATCAAGATCGACCGGTTAAACAGTGGAGGCGAGCCCTTGGGGGCGGCGTTGTCATCTTTGACATCAAGCACAGATTGAATAGTGACTGGTTTGGTCAGCGATCCAAGTAACGAACGAGCGAGGGCGAACGACTTACGTTTTCTACCAGTCTTGCCCATCAGGGCGCTGCCAGACGACGGCTGCTTGCTGCTCCAGAGGATGGCCCGTTCATACGGTGCGAGCCAGACCCATCTCTTATGGCGATCGTTGCTGTTCTCATCCTTGTTGCTGCTCTCAGGCACTCCAAACGACTTCCGTCTGCGAACATACTTGAACATCCACTCTCCAACCATGGTCTGCGCAATCGCGTCCACTACACTATTGCTTTGCGCTCCGGTGCTGCTGCTCGCAAAGGGAGGATCGCTGCTCATCGTGTTATCTGTGACGCCGGTGTTGTCCGTGATGACGGTGTTTGCCGTGGTAACCGACAGTTGGTGTTGGTGACGAAACTGATCACTGCCCCGAACACGGCTACGAGGGGTGGTGATATCGTTCCTTGGTAGGGGGGGGAGTCTGGGGCTTTCCGGCGCTTCGGTAGACGGGGACAACGGTGGAGGGGACCGGCTGCCCTGTCTGTGGCGTCGCTGAGTGCGAGGAAGGGCGGCCGCGGAGCGAACCTTTCTGATACTGCCTGCTCGGTAGTGGCTGCGGCCTGTTCCTCGGCGCATGAAGTTTTCTCCACGAGTCGGGCTTCTCTGTCCATCACTCGGAGCGCTGGAACTAAAGGGAAGCTTCCTCGAGCTGGCCCGAGTAGGGATCGGGAAAGGCGGGTTCTTGGGATCCTGAAGACTGGGGCTCCTTGATCGACCCTGTTGGCTGGCAATACCATTCTGAATCATTGCCGCCTTGCGCATAACGCTCGCTCGGTTGGACGACATCGCAGCGGGGCTCTTCTCGAAAGCTCGGCCAGACTTTCCAGAAACAGAAGTCCTGTGAGAGGAATCCTTGTCGCTAGAGAAGAAGTTGTAAAGCTCATTTGCAAATGGCTTCATCGAGCCACGAGATACCTGTCGCACTGTGATCTGTTCGGGAGAAGTTGGAATGGTACCGTTGGTCGTTGCGGTGCCAGTGGAGCTGCGCTTGCCTGGTCTGCCTGTAATGGACTTGGGTCGGGGGGCAGACAGAGCAGTGCGATACTCCGAGTCGCTCATGTCAAGATCCCCAAACTCGTCGCCCTCATCGGAGCTACCGACATCGAACCCAGCAAAGAGGCTGCTGAAGCGATGAGGCCGTCGCATCGGGGCCTTCTGACTGGAAAGCGGACCATCGTCGTTATTCCCTGGATACGCATCATGCGTCATGTCGGATTCGGCAAACGAGATGGGAGAAGACGGGATCTCGCCCGTGTCCCGTTTATTCGCCAATCTACGCGGGTTGCGTGGCGGAACATTACCAGGCACAGGTGTAAAGTTCTTCGGTGGCTCAAAGGCTGATCCCGGGTTAGGAGATGATGGCCTCGATGTAATTGTAGAAGGTTGAAGGTGGGGTGGAAGCAAGGCGAGGCGCTTGTCAGTCTGGATACCCTCTGTCTGGACCCCGGCTTCACAAGTAGAAATTGGAGAAGATAGATTGACTTGACAGCCAAAGTCTTTGAAATACTGAGGTAGTCGATGCTCTCGCGGAGTAGCAGGACGGCTCGTAGGGGGGTGTACGCTGATGCTAGGAATCATCGGTGGCGGAGATGGGGGCATCGGAGGAAACACGAAACGGCGCGCAGGAGGAGGGGGAGGGTCGGTCTGCATTGAGGATGCTACCATTACCGGCTTCTCAGCCTTAGGAGGAGGAGGCGGCGGAGGTGGTGGTGGTGGCGGCGGTCGAACGGGAGACTTCGGCGTCTTGGGAGGCGTCAGAGGAGGTTCCTCGATTGTCTGCGAAGAGGTAGACACCATGAGCTTGCGAGGAAACACAGGCTCAATAGTCAAGGGCCGGGCGATGTGAACACGCTTGCGGCGCTGGTTCGCTTCGATCTCTCCGTCTCCACGTGGTGAGTAATCCATCTCTGGCGACTTTCCACGAGACAGTGACGGCTCAGGAGTCATTGGCTTCGAGGGTGGCAACTTGGGCGATGGGGGTGGGGAGAACTGGGTTCCGGTGTCGGTAAAGGTGACTTTGGGTGCAATAGGCTCAGCTTCTTCATCTTCACCCTCAAGAGCTTCCAAGACCGACTGATTCATAAACAGTCTGCCCCTCACCACACTTCCTGATCGCTTGAGGCTCTCTAAACTCTGATTACGGCGATGCAATCGGTTGATTAGACTGTCGCGGCTCATGTTGCGGCCATGGGCGTAAGGGTTGTGGTGAGATAAGGCGCTTTCGCGGCCATCGAAGTCGCTCTGTTCATCCTCGTCGTCAAAGTTGAGCTCGTCTGCCAGTGAATAACCATTGGGCTTCATGGATCCTGGCCCGGTCATGAAGGAAAAGCGAACGCTGTTAGTCATACTCATCGTCCTAACACTTGCCGCGTCGTTTTCCCGGCCACTCTCCTCGACCTCGCTCTCATGACCAGCACCAGCATTCTGAGCCTGGGCTGCCTGAAACGCAGCCACTTCGTCGAGCACGAGCTTGAGGCGACTCTCAGCAACATGGATCTTGCGCTCATATTTTCGTTTCTCTTCTTCCCAATCATCTTTTTCCTGCGCTAATAGATCATGGACTCTCTGCGAATCGTCCTCTTGGGTTCGGATCTTCTTTTGTGCAGCGTCAAGTCGCTTCTTGACATCGGCAATCGATTCAACGGCATCGTCCCTTTCCCGGGCCAACTCGCCCAATGCTGATGAGGTTCCTCCTTCTAACAGAGAGAGTTGTCGCTTTAGAGACCGGCTCTCCTTGCCCGTATTTACCAAGTTCTCCTGTAGCGTCTCCTTCTCATCTCTTGTTGTCTGAAGAGATGATTCCAACGTCTCAATCTGGCGAAGCTTCTCTTCTTGGTCTCTTCGAAGGTTCAAAATTTCGGATACTAAGTTGGCATGCAACGTGGGTGTGAAACGTCGAGGATCCAGGATGCTGATAGTCTCATCTGTAGTGATGTCCCTCGACGATCTCTTGGAGCCCTTTTCGCTAGGCATTGGGGGAGGCGAGGCGCCTTTGCCTGGTGGCGTAACTGAACGTCGGGATCTTCTCGAGGTTCTAGAGGGGGTTCTGTATGGCGTGTCCTGTGGTGTTGGCAGTGATGTCGCTGCCGGACCGCTGAGGTACTCGTCATCCGTCTCCCAGGCACCCATCTTGAAGAAAGATAGTTGTTGTTTTTAATGAGTGATGCTCGTCAACCCAACCGAATTATCGATGACCAAGTGCAGCATGAAATGTCCAGTCTGATTCGACTCAGCTTTGCAGTTTCAGACCAAGCCACGTTGTACGAAGCAACGGGGTTATATGTAACCACGATAGCCCCTGTACATGTATGATGGCAACACCGGAACTGACAGAAAACGTTTCCCGTTAAAATGACCTGGTGTCAATGAAGCACTATTCCCCGCTCCAAAGTCAGCATCCTGCAAAAGCAACGTGACAAATATCCGCAAGGATGTCTTGAGATTGGTGATCCAACGGGTGCGGGGCAGAGTTGAGGGTGGCCTTACAAGCAAAATTACTGGACAAGAAAAGCGTTTGAATTCAACCAGAGACTGCCTGCGACACACCTACGAGTCAGCGTCAATCTTTATGCCCAAAACCGCCGATCGCTCGAGCGCTTTCAGCTTTCGGGGCGGTGATTAAGACTGGCACCGCTTACCTTGGAGAGAATGGTATATATAGTCAGAAATCCCCGTTTCTGAGACGAACTGTTAAATAAGAGACGAGGCTGGTGATGGACGAGATCGTGGGCAAGTCAATGCGCTCAATGGGTCAGCCGTGCGGAGTCTACCGTCGATTCGAACCTGTGGAGGCTGAGTGTGTCGTGTGGAGGGCGCGTTTGGTCGTGATCGTGTAAGTGGGATCCAAAGGTCCTGACGATTGGGTCGTCGTTCGCTCAACGGGACATGTGAAGGAAAGCTACCAAGGTAGATGTCGGTCCAAGAAATACAGATATAAATCACACAAGCAAGTTCGCAAACTGGGCAATGTCAGCCTTACATCACCAAGATACGCGCGATTGCCATGCGCAGACCCTAATAATAGGGGAATGTCATGCAGCGGCCACGGAAGAAAGAGGGTTGGTGTCCGCGCCAGAGGCATCACGGTCTACGCCCTGGTCCGAGTAACTCACCAAGAGAAAAGCGCAGATATTTAGCGCTGCAGTCCAACCTCGTCACTCAAGGGCTTCCAGGCAATCGGTGCGTCATTGCCTCTTGCGAAGAAGTGATGCGACGAGATGTGTGGGAGAAGCAGAGAAAGATGTCGTGAGAATAGGTGTTCGAGGGCCGGAAAGGAGCATCGAGAAACAACACCAGCACCAGCACCAGTCCAGGCCAAAAAGAAGCGACTTGGAGGGAGGGGGGAGAGGAAGTAGGGGAGCAAGAGTAGAAGGAAAAGCAGTCTCTCTGCTATGGTAGAGGAGGTGACGCGGGAAACTAGAAGTGCCAAAAGGCGATCAGAGCATGCGCGGGCGCAAAGACCCAGGACCCTGTTATGTATCCACTTGCTTGAGCGTTCACCGTGGACCAGAGCCAGGCCAGGCCAGGACAAGCCAAGCAATGAGAAAAGCTGTGGAGGAAGTGGAGGGCACTGCGATAGCTCCGGTAGAGTCGACAACTGCAGGACGAAGAACATGCAGCCGTAGTGCGAATACCCACGTCTGAAAAGCCCGGTACGTACCGGTGGAGGCGACAGGGGCCAGAGGATATTAGACATGGCCCCCAGCAAAGTGAGGCCAAAGGATGGGGGGCTCGTTGGGCAGGGCCGCGGGAAGGTGGAGCGAGGCCGGAGACCCGAGAGTATGGGCATGGCTGTTTGATTAAGGGTCGACGAGGCTTGACGACTGACGATTGGAGATGGAGGAGGGAGATGGGGAGGGGCGACGCGGAGATGGGATACCAACAAGGGCGAAAGGCGAAAGGAGACGACAAGCAGAGTTGGTTGGGAGCATTACAACTTGACTACTCCCACGAGGCTTGACAGAGGCATTGAATAGCCAACCAAGCTGCTCACACGCGTGCGAGATGGAACATTGGTTGGCCTTGCCCCGTAGTGACCCGTCTCGACTCGGTTTGACTCGTCTCGCCTCATCTTGGACCACGCTCGTGATTTGACTTGTTCTGATGCGGCTCGAGTGCCGTGCCGTCTTGTCTCTCTTGTTTCTCGTTTCCCGTTTCCTGTCCTCGGAGCGCAGCGGCGTCCATCTCTCGATTCGACTCAACGGACAAGGGGCGCTGGCCTGGCTGAGCTTAGCCTACGTACCAAAGTCGGTAGCCTTTGTTGTGATGGACTAGGCCCCCGGATGGCCTCGCCCCTGCTCGTCCACCCAACTGGTAGCTTGTATGCTTGAAGGCGAGTCCCGGCACCCGAGGGAGAGACAAGTGCTACGTACCCAGTAGCACTATCATAGGTAGTAACGGCACGGTTTATTCGTAGGATTTGTGCTTTGATCGCGTTTCTGCGAGAGGGGAGGGATGTTGAAACGGCGGTCGTCGTTATGGTCTGGCCAGACGTGCTGTAGTGTGAAGGTTGTTAAAGCTTTTCTATCTTTTTAGTGGCCTTCCGGTGATCTTTGGGCCTGAGATGAGTAGTTCCAGGCACTCACAAGCTCCTGCGGGCTCCTCTGGGCCCCAGGGGAGAGAAGAGAGGGGACGGACTTACGGCCAATAGAGGGCACAGCGCACTCTCCGGAAGAGCTCCCCTAATGGGCTCCGCTAAGGCCGCTAGACCACCCAAGGATTTCCTATGGGATTTTACTTTGCAGCGGGCCCAATAGCAGGCCTGGTCTCGTCTGGGGCCTGTAATTTCCTCCTCGATGATCCCACCCGAACCAGACGGAGCATCTTTCCACAAAGCACGCACACAACACGAGTTCACAAGGAAGATGCCTGGCTGCCTGGCTGGTACCCTGTACAGCTCCTGCACAGCTCCTGCACAGCTCCTGCACAGCTCCTGCACAGCTCCTGCACAGCTCCTGCGGGTCTAAGGCCGTCTAAGCCTTGTCTCTTTCCCATTTCGCTGTGGACGTTTGGACGTTTAGACGTTTGGACATTGTACTGGTGATCATCAAGACTTGAACCTCCGCACACATGCATACGGATATCACATGGCTGAACCATGCAAGCCATGCTCCCAATTCACATTTTAGCAATCACCTGTCCGTCGCTCGCTGTGCCCCTCTTGGTTCTGTCGATCAAACGGGCATCAACGCTCCGGCCGTCGTCTACGTACTCACTTTACTCGGGCGTAAACCTGACGAGGTTTGAGAGAGCACTTGTCGATCCCCCCTCCCCGAGATAGAGAAGTCGGCATCGGCTCACCTCCAGAGCACAAAGAGGGTCCTCGTGTTTTTTCCTTGCTTGACAAAAGCAACATCTGTTGAAATTCCATGTCAATGATTCTCAAGCTTTCCCCCTCCCGTGGCCCCCTTGCCTCCGTCGAACCCCCGTGGCCCTACCACAGCGAACAAGGTCAAGGTCCAGAGAACTGGGACTCAAACAGACACATTGTACAGGCTAATGCTGTACACAGTACTCCGCGTGTCTCTGAGCGTCATCAAGCACGCACCACTTCTCCCTATTGCTACCGCGGGATAACGGGCATCAATGACACCAAGGCCAACATGGGCCACCATTGTCGGGTTCGATCCAGCACGGCCTGCCTGCCTGTGTTGCCAATATCGATATCATGTGAAAATAACACATGCACAATGCAAAGCCATGCTCTTCCGAGTGCTCTGCGACCATTCTACAAATACTACGTCGTACTGTAGTATGTCATGTACGATGTGGCAGCCATGGGTGGAAGCGAGAGCCCAAGCAGGGGGTTGATGTCAGGATCAATGTCAGGGCCAACGTCAACCGACAATGGCTCAGCCAATCTTATCCCGTCATATCCTGACATATCACATCCTTCATTCGGGAATCCATGGATCACATCTCACAGCCTCGCCCGGCAGCACCGAAGAAGCCGCATTGGCATGCAGTCTGCTCCCTGCTGTTGTTGAATTCTCGTCTGCTCCGGTCATCACATCCCTCAATTCCCTCGGGGAGGAGGGACGCTAACCGGAGTTCAGATCTTCTCCGGTTATTGATCAAGCAGCTGCAAGACCAGCCCGTCCCGTCACCTTATTCCACACAGACACGTAAGGCGACATGACCAATGGATTGGCACGGACGAAAAGGCCCATCGCCTACACATAGGTATCCGAACACCATACCAGACGACATCAAGCTGGGGCCAAGCACATGAGGCACACAGTGATAAATCAATACTTATGCCAGGGGTCAGGGGGCCTGAGGGGTCATAATGCACGGCAATGGCACACATATGCACGCCTGGATCATCCAGCGCTGTACCCCAGATGGCTCTTTGGGCCCTTGCGCTACATGGTACGTACACGCTCGATTCTCGCCAGCCTCACCTTGCCATCCTCATCTATGTCTCCTCACTATGTATGTATGTGGAGGTCCGCGCATTCATAAACACTCCGGACGTAAGCTCTGTCTCAGTATCGCGCTGAGACCGATGACAAGACAATAATATGTCAATTAATGGGGCCACTTGTACCCTGTGACCGACAAAGCATAACGAGAGGGTTGAGGCCCGTGTATCGTAGAGATCGGCGGCTGACTACTAATTATGTACGTACGTACTCCCAGTCTGCCGAGAAGAAGCCGCCCCACGGCTGTGATGGTGATGCTTCCAAGTTCCAACCTGGCTCGATGCAAAATATCAGGCTAGCACATGCGCAAACAGAGTTGCCTGTGCTGGGTTCTATCACCCGACGGTTCTGAATACCGATACCACCCTGACGGACGCGTTATCGAGACTCGAGTGTGATCTGAGGGTGCATCGAGGACGACAGCAGTTCGGAGAACCTGACCAATGCAGCATCCCGTTGCTCATCTCATCTCATCCTCGCCCTAATCAAGGCTCATCGAGAAGCCACCCGCCCCCCGCCACCACCCAGTTTCGAGCCGTCTGGCGACCGTTGTCACCTCGTTCGCATCGTCACATCTCTAAGACGCTGACGGGTGATTGTGATTGCGAACTTTTGGGTCAAGTGAACTCGCCATTTCCCGTAACTAACGCCCCAAACACGTAGCTGGAAGTTAGCGCCGACCGGCTCCTTGGCTCCCGCTTTCACCTCGACCGGGTAAGCCAGAATGCCAGGATACCAGGATGCCCACAAAACCCATTGGCCGGTTCGCAGCGAGAGCCTAGCAAGAGGCGCGGCCCGGGGCCAAAGGAGGAGAAGAGGGGCAGATTTGGAGAAGAAGCAATTCCTCTTCACTCGGCCATCAAAAATGAACCCCACGTCGACGTATCACGAAGTTGGTCTCTTCCAGTCAGGGCCCAAAAGAGAGACCCTGGCAAATGAACGGCGTCCTCCAACACTGATCCGGTCAAGACAAGACCCAGCCGGAAAAATAGACAGACTAATTACAAAGTACTGGGTGTTGGATGAAGCCCAACAAAGCCCCATCTCCTCGACGCCCCCATCACATCTAGCATGTTTCTTTGGCTTTCCTCGCCCGCCATGGTTCTCCAGCGCCGCTGGGACGGTTTATCCTCCCAGGCCCCCATGCCTGACCTCATTGCACATGAAACGAGCAGCTTACTGCGAGTATACAGACGCATCCTTGGCTCAAGTGATCTATTTCTCCCCTGCAGACGAATCATTAAGCCAGACGCGATAAGGTCGCGAATGTCTCTTGTTCCACGCGCGTCGTAATTCTGTTATTGTTTTGCCTCTCCAAATCAAGCCGTGCGTCAGGAGACTACCTGCTTATAATTAATTATAGACCATCTAAGTTACGGCACTCACAAGAAGCGAGCTCCTTACCGCCACCACCTCCCTTACCTGTGGAGATCAAGACATGGTCTCTGGCGGTCGCACTGCCGCCTGGTACTTCGTACAGCGTATGCCTTGGCAGTCGTCGAATCGTCGAGACATCCGGATGCCGTGAGAGAAAGGTTCCGGATGGCTGCGGCGGCATCGGCGACTTCAAAGGATCCACGCCCCATCTCCTTGTCGACAATTACTCCACAAGCACATTTTTAAAACTAGAAGCGTCTTTGACAACGGAAAAGACGAAGGGCTACGGAGTAGATATGCACAAGTAGTGCTATACTCGCGCAATGGTGAAAAAAAGAAACGAAAAACGTTGCTTTTTTTTTAGGCCGCCGAACGGTTATTGTGCAGCGCGGAACTCGCCCGGCGCCACTGGATACGGGGCGGCGGTCTCATGTCTATTGAGGCCTTTCTCGTCCTCCGTAGTGTCCCGCTGGCGCTTGAGCTTCGACGGTTGGGGCGGTATTTGGGCTCATGGCCGACTGCAAGTTCAGGAGAGGTCTTGGATAATGCTCGCATGGGATGCCTGCCTCTCTCCGTCCCCAACAACTCTCAGCTACAAGCCCGCCGTCCGTTCAGACTTGGCCTTGCCGATGCCGCGGTCGATAAATCGGGGACATTTTTGCCGTTTTGAATCAGGGGCTTCACATCATCCCCTATTCTGTGGTCAGCCGTGTGCTGCCCACAGGATCTGATTATCCCGTGAGCTGTATCGGATGTGGAACTGTTTGTTTGGTCAGAACGCCTCCTTACAGAGGGACGGTCCGCCGACAACCCCATTAAATCACATCTTCCAACTCGAGTCAAATAGAAAATTGAAGTGACCAGTATCAATTAGACAGGTTGACGTTCTACGGCTGATAACCGCGCTGTGTCACAAGATCCCAATATGCTCATTCGCCGTTGCGGAACACGTCTACCCGATACAAGGGATTGCTTCTCTTCTTGAAATCAAGCGGTCATCAACGGCCACTCGCCTGCCTTTACTTCGAAGACAACTTGTCTTGATCGCCATCACCCACCCAAATAAACTGTAAAACTCGGCTCCCCACACGGCACTTGTTCAGCTGTCTCCAATCTCGTGTTCTCTTGCTCCGCAAGACAATGCAAGAATGTTACGATTATCCACACCAGAGTGACATGACATGGAAAAGCCTGCGATGCACTCAATCGCCCTTCTCTTGCTTTGCATGACTCGGCTGTTGCACTGTGATAGCATCGGGCTTTCCGTTACAAGTCATGCAAACCCCAACCACGGAGCCGAGGAGCAGATGAGATGATGAAATGCGACACCAGGCCGCGAACTCCAAACCATCCCATATCATCTGCCGCACTCGTTGTCTGGATTCTTTTTCGCTACCACTTATCTTCTCTTGCAGTTCGCGTTGCAGAGCATGGCGGATTCATGCCCTGAAGAACAAGGATGGCTTTTCGTGAAACCGGCTTCACCCTACCGGCATGCAACCTGCCGAGTTATCACCCGTCCCCTAATAACGCACGGCGCTTGGAATCTCGTTATGGCGTGTATTTCCATGTGTACGTAGTATGCGACCCAAAACGCGACCACGAGCTGATGTTCACACCGAAGTGTATACGGCTTCAGAGGAGCATTCCATCAAGGGGGAAAATTGCTGTGATTTAGATGGCTTTAAGATGTTTCTGACCTTGACCCTCATATTGTTGGGCCTGTCGTAATCATACCTTGTTTGAACGAAACTGCTTAGTGGATGGGCAACAGCCCTGATCACTGCTTTATCCTGCTTTCAGGTGCCCAATCTTCTCATCGACCCATACTGGGTACTTGTTTAAGCTCTCGAATAACTGAACAACGCTTCCAATCTACGAGTCTTGGTCAGTCAAATTCTCAGTTGCATCTAGCTCTCGAACTCACCAAGAAAGCACACGAGCCTAGAAACGTCGACAGCATGACCGCATACTCAACACCTGGCTGCGATATTCCAAAGCCGAGCGCTCCACAGAGCGTGAAGCCGATAGCTCCTATCAGATTCCACAGTCCAATATGCCATCCGAGGACTCCTGGCGCGGGAATATACCATCGAGGCTGCACCTCGATCATGAAGAGTGCGCCGGAGATGATGAAGCCACAGCCGCCAATGACCTGCGTAGCCCAATACACGCCATTCTCTTCCGCCTTGGAGAAATTGTCCAAGATGGGGGGTAGAGATGTGATTCCTGCGATCCAGAAAATGGTTGCGCCGACCATCTGCGAGAAACAGGCAAGGAACCCTATCTCGCGAAAGTAGTGAGTCTTGAGTTCATACCACGTCGGCCACCATGACCACTTTCGACCGCCCTCTGCGGAATCAGACGAGTCCTCTTCGTTCTGGCCGTCCGGGTTTGATACACCTTGAACCAGTGTCCCCTTCCGGCAGTGAGAATGTCGGCATCTAGGATCCGTATGAAGGTGCAAGACTCCGTCGAACGACTCTTCTACCGCCCACCCGAAACAGTCGACGCGGTTCTCATTCACAGCTTCGAGCATGAGGAGGACTGATCCGAATTCGAAGACAGTGGCTCCAATGAAAGCTGTCAGCCCTCCACCCCATGTCGTCTCTCCAGGAAATTCTGTCGATGGATCTTGGACTGGTAGCCAGGAGAAGAACCCATTGATCACCCAGATGATGGAGCCTGTTGATGTTAGAAAGCTCCATTGGCCAAGCGCAGTGGTGGCCAGTACTCACCTATAGTGAAGACGAAAGCAACATCGTATGAGATATCCCATACTGGGTATCTGACGAACATTTTCAAAATTCCTTGGAAGGTTGATTCCCAAGTATTCGACGGCTTTGGACCTTTCGCGTCATGTTTTCGTAGATCCCGGTCCACGACCAGCGCGTGACGACCCTTCCTATTGTCGCGACTCCTCCAGATATAGGCAACGTTGGGCGAAGAGTCGCTTGGCGTGGCCGGTGATTTTCCATCTCTGTCTTCATCAGACGGTCTGGCACACGCTTTTTGAGCTACAAAGACACGTTTCGTGGGATTCAACGACCGAAACACACCGCTGGTGTGCTCTGCGTCATAATGGCGACCCCAGAAGTGTCTCGGTGCAGACGACATGGTGACGGATCGTGGTGCGATGTCCAACGTGCTCCTGGAAACAGCTATAGCATATTCGAATGTTTGGAGACTCGAGCTCTGAATATTCACGGTGAGATGGCGATGATGGTCGTTGAAAGCCGACTTCTGGAAATTGCCTGAGGATTGCATTTACGCCACAGGAGGCGAGATCGTGCCGCGATTCCGGCGCCAATCATCATCACCCATGTCATACTTTTTGCAGTTGCGCTTCTAGGGAATAAACGCCAAACACTCAGAATTGAGGGCTAACAACCAATCCAAGCGGTAGGATTTTAACTCAGGCTGACTAGTGCATGAATAATGATGCTTTAGACGCGACTCTTCGTATAGCTAGACATATGAGCAAGCATGTCACCAGACGATCATGGCTACCCTATACATGAAGCGTGGTTGCAACTTCAGTAAACAACTTCGCCGGCCAGCAAGAACTGTTTGGTGATATTCGGTGGATTTCGGCTATCATCAATATGCTAAACGCGAGATTATACCGAAATGAACCAGTCGCCGTTCGTCCGGTGTTGTCATGGACAGGGCGTAGTCAGATATCATCATGTGACCCCTCTTTCCCGCCATGATTCATAGCTTACACTCACCACCAATTTCACACTTCGCACTTTCAAACTATTCAGCACCAAGCTACACGAAACAAAGAAGCATCACGATCCACCACAAAGATGTCACCCAGAGACAGCTTCCCGCTTACTAAGGTGAAGGCTCTCGTCTTTGATGTCTTTGGCACCACAGTGGACTGGCGCTCGGCAGTTACAGAGGAGCTTACGCTGCGAGTTTTTCGCAAAGCATCCTCTGACATTACTACAGATCTCAAATCTCGCCTGCAGGCTCTCACCGAAGATGATTGGAAGAAATTCGCCCAGGACTGGCGCGACTCCTACGGTGTCTTCGTTCGGGGGTTCAATCCCGAAACGGATGCTTGGAAGACTGTCGATCAACACTACCATGACAGCCTAGTCGGTTTATTGGACAGCCAAAACCTTACGGGTCTATTCACTCCAGCAGAGATCCAGTCTTTGAGCCTCGTGTGGCACCGACTTCCTCCATGGAATGACACAGCCGACGGGCTGGCGAAGCTGGGCGAGACATACACCACCTGCACTCTCTCCAATGGTAACACCGCCTTACTCCGAGATCTCGACGACTTTGGAAGCTTAGGATTTCAGAGATTCTTCTCGGCGGAGAACTTCCGAGCCTACAAGCCGAGTCCGGCAGTGTACCTCGGAGCTACACACGAGTTGGGTCTCGAGCCCGAAGAGGTAGCATTGGTTGCTGCCCACCTCTCAGACTTGGAGGCTGCGAAAGCTTGTGGTCTCAGAACTATCTATGTCGAAAGGCCAGGAGAAGAGGAATGGAAGAAAGCCGGGGAGAAGTACTGGGGAGCCAAGGAATGGGTGGATCTCTGGATCGACGAGGAGGAGGACGGCTTTGTGATGTTGGCCCATAAGTTGAAGCAAGCTGCAACGGGCGAAAGCAGAGCCGTAAATGGGGCGGAAAATCCCAATTAAGAATGGTCACTGCCGGGTAATCAAGATCCAGGACTATGTGAGCCGTCATAGACGTCACCAGGTCTCGAATGCAACTAGGACAAAGGGATGCATACAAACGCATCGAACATGTAGCATTCAAACCCGAAGACATTTTGAATCACACCCTGACTAATCGTATAAAGCCGTTGGCTGTCGAGGCTGTGTCGGTGACTGACGTATCCTTGCTCCTTTCCCCTCTTCCGTTAAGTTCTCGGCACCTTGGCGTTGGTTTGGTTTGGGCGGCATATGATTCTGACGCCGATCCCAGGTATATCGGCTTCACCTTCCCCGACGAGAGATTCCTAAGTTGACCGACCTACATCAAAAACCGCCGGACACACTTGTTGGTAGTGGTACCATAATATACCCTGCTCATGTAGCAGTTGTTGGTCTTACTCCGACTACGGGTGTGTGCTGGCGGCAGGCACGGCAAACAATGGTAACTTCAACGTTGCTTCCATATAAGAGTAGAATCCTAGGGACTTTGCGGCTCACATGAAAAAGAAAGCCGGGGTTCGTATGTTGGCGGCATAAAGCAACACACCACGACAATCCTCGATGCTGGCTGGGAGGCCGCAGCATTGGAGTGACTCTGAGCTATCAAATGGGCGCGAGGGTCCTGTCATTAGTCAAGTCTATTTTGTGATTTTCACAGCAACTACCAAGCGGTAACATGTGCTCTGAACTACTGTCACGTAGCACGTTGCTGAGGCTCAAGAGCAAGGATGCAAGGCAAGTTTAATGCTGGAGACTGGCCGTGTCTCAGCTCTGCACCCGTTTTCTCCCTGTCTCACACGGACCACAAGGGACAAAGCCAAAGATCCGGGGGCGGTAGAAGGGAAAGCAACGGATTCTCGATGCGACATGAGGTCCGGAATTAGTCTTGCAACTTAACTCTTCCCTTACACGCGCCTGCCGCCACATGGACACCCTGCAGGCTGCATGAGCGTTGAGAAAAGGCGGAGAAGGGAGAATGCAAAGCTGGCCCGGACCCCGTGTATGATATGCACAGTTGCACACCGAGAAGGAGTCCTCCCGGTGCTTCGTTGGCAGGGCCAATCCGCGCAGAGCCTGATGGGCCAGGTTCACCGGGTTCCTACCCGCTTGCCTAGGATTCCAGGAAAGGGGCAGGAATAGGAGGAGACCCGTCCCATAAACACCCGAGCCGGCCTTGAAACATCCCAACGGGAGCCATGCCATTGGGAGTGAGGAGCCGAGCCAAGCCGTGTCGTTGTCTGGGGTGGCCGCGAACCCATGCATTGCGGACCGACAAACCCTTGGAAAAAGCCCCAGCAGAGCCGTCAATTGGGGATTGAGGATTCTAGACCTTGGATGGGCGTCGGATCAATGGTGAAAGGACGTGCCCGACGTGATTTCTTCATGGCCGACAGGGGAGTGGAATGGAGGGCAGCACTTCCCATGTGAAGATGCTAGTCAAGCCTCTGAGAGGGTCAATCGGTCCTATGCGGGAGGCTGGCTGTGACGACGGAGAGATGCTCGGAGGCGATGGAATTGGAGGGGGAGACGCAGGGAGACGACGTGCAGCGCGTCAATGTGTTCAATTGAGGCTGTACAGCTACTCTCCTCGAGATTGATTGCTTTTTCATGTTCGGCTCCGTCTGCGTTCACTTTGGATGAGAGAGTGGACGTTGGAAGTTGAGGTGAGTGCAGGCCAAAGAGTGGAGAAAACTAGGCCCGCTGGCCCGGGGCATCTGCGACCTCCACTGCGACCGCCTTCTGCGGCCACCTCACAGACACCCGAGAGACGTTAATTAACCGCAAGCCGAGCCCGGCAATCGAAGTTACTGCGTCTTCCATTGTGCGTGCAGAAAAGGCAGATGGGATGTACAGTACCGTATATACATAGCCTTCAAGTACCTGCCATGCCGTCAATTAACCCAAGGGGCGTCACACATGTGCTTGATTCCCATGTCTGTCAATGTGGGGCGGAGGAGGTGGGTAGTCAGTTCTCAAGGCGGGGGAAACAATCACATCACACACACACGCGCGCACACACACACACACACACACACACACACACTCTCTCTCTCTCTCTCTCTCTCTCTCTCTCTCTCTCCACGCACACAATTACATATACACAAGAATCGTACACAACAAAACGCACAGCCCGACAGCTTACAAGCAAGCGCCGGAGCCGGCGGGTTGGAGGGATTGCGGGCCACCTGAACCAAGGGAGGGGGACAACTCCGAGTGGATGGATGGCTTGGCAAGGGAGCCTAGAATCTACAATCTCATAGGTTCTACATACGTAGGTAGTACGTACGGGACTAATATGTAGTACTACGCAGAGGGCTCGTGTCAGCCGCTGTGCATGTAGCCGTCTGTCTGGTTAGCCATCTGGCATGGCTTTTATTAAGCTTGGCCGGCACAGATGATGACACCAAGATAGACGCTGGCGGGTGCGGATGCGGATGCGGATATGCGGACGCACGCAAGAAGGGAGCACGGGGCAACACTGAGCTGCAAGAGGGTCGGCTCTAGCAACAGCACCAAGAGCCCCTCTGGCTTCTCGGCCGGCAGTGTCTCCGTATCGAATCGAATCGAATCGATAACTGATCCGCAATTCTCAATTCCCACGCAAATTTGTTGCCTTTTCCATGGCCAGTCTCAGCGAACCCAAATAGTCTAGAGACGTCATGGTGGTCGTGCGTACATATATCCCCGAGGCGAACAGTAAGCCTTGCGCTCTGGCCACCCAGATGTAGCGCCTGGGTGAAGCACTATCATGCATCAGTCTGGTCCATCAGAGCAAGCCGCCTACCCAGGTAGGCAGGTAGACCCCCTTTCGGGGCCGTCAGGGCTCCATCTTCCCTCTGGCTAGAGAGTAAGCACTCACATTCGGAACATTATGTGGTGGGCTAGCCTACGCCAAGCCATGGTATCAAGTATAGCGTTGCTGGATTTTCCGCTGGAGCTGCATCCATCCTACTGTGCCTACGTATGGCCCGTGAAATGTGAGATGGGGGCGGTAGCCTCGTCTCTCGTCTCCCGTCTCCTTGGCCCAGATAGGTACAGTCATATAGGCTGTACTTTTGGTGCTTGCCAACAGCTTACCGCGGTACAGCTCCAGTGCGACCCTAGACAGGGACTGGGGAGACGGGGAAGCGATGGAGAACTCTTTATAACATGGAGATGCTGATGAGTTACACACAGTCTCTACAGTCAACGCTCCCGAATTTGCCATGCTGCCAGGCCGTGTGGGAGTGGTATGCTTCAGTATCCACAGAATGGAAAGGCCATCCCCCAAAACGGTCAGCCGTGTCAATTGAAACGGGACAAGGCTTGCTCCTCTCCGCGTCTGTTTTGTCGGAATGGTGCCCAACTCCAACCTCGGACCTCGTTAGGACGAGACGGCGGGACATGGAACGTCTCCCGGGTCCGTGTCAAGGCCTGGAGATCAACATGGCACCAAAATAGCACCAACAGGCAAGCTACTTCTGGTCTCTACCCGTCCCTCTCTCCCTCGATGGATTCATTCGATGGCGATGGTAGAGAGAGAGGGACAAACGAGATCGAGCAGGAGAGATTGTTGAGCCGACAAGCGCGAAACCCATCACGGACAGTGTCTTGTTGCTACCATGCTTCTGGTGTGGTTTGCTCATCGAACTGTGGATATTTGCTTGCGCTATCACCAACCCAACTGCGGTTGTGCATCAATCATCTGCGCATGGCCCTTGCACCGTCACAGTACCCAACGGTACCTGACATGGCACACAAAGGACAAACATGGCCACTGCACCCACTGAACCACTTGCAATGCGCCACTGTGCTGCACCGACTTGCACCACTACACTGCACTTCGTACTGCCCATTCGTGCTGCACCTCGCACAGCCAGCCGGCCAGCGCACGCATAAAGCTGTTCGACCCCTACGACCCTTTGGACAGCAATTCGCAGAGACTGGGCTCAAAAAACCCATATCCCACCCCATCCCCCTCCAGTTCTAGCTCCCCGGTCTATCAACACACCCTCCGATTTTTTCTTCCCTTTTCCCTCTTGTCTGTCGTCCCTCGCTGTGCTCTGCACGCAGCGAGAAATGGCCCTCGGGCCAGCTCCATATGTACAGTGCCACTACCCGCTGTCAGCACAGGCCACCCACCACCACCCCAACCCCAAAAACGACCCCCGGCTTAGTGTTCCCCCGGAGAGGAACAGGGGCCCCGTACTGGGTTGGGTACGTCGCTGGCCGAAGACTTGCGCAAGCCCGCCCAGGTACCGGCGAGGTACAGAACCTACCTAGGTAGGTACCTACCTACCTACGCGGGTGTTGGTGGTATATCAACACCGGCAGGTTCATTCTACATAGTTCCTGAGTGATTAAAAGCTGCCAAAACCGATGTTCAAGAGCTCCCATCATTTTGAACACATTTTAATAATTCGAGAACCATGTGTAGCAAGTCTACCACTGTTGAGAAACACCCATCACCCGCGTAGGTACCTATTGTGAGGGCCGCGCCATGCCTCTAACCACCAGGCTTTAACCACACCACACCAACTGAGAGCGCTGCGACCACCTGGTCCTGCTTGCTGTGGGCGTTCTGCGAGTGTGCTGCGGCCTGCAACCACCAGCATCCAAGGTGCAGAAATAAGCCGGAAAAAAAAAAAAAAAAGAGGGTAAAAAGAAAGAAAAAAAAAACCGCAACCCAAAGGCATGGTGGACAGAGGCAGGGTATTCGTAGGAGGAGAAGGAAAAAAATTCGTTGCTAGGAGCCGAAGCAAACGAGGGCTGGGCGAAGAAAACTTTTCTGTATTTTCTTCTTCGCATGCAAGACCCTATCGTTGCATCATCCCTCCGAAGGATGGAGAATCGTACAGACAGAACGTGCAGGCCACGCAGAGACCAGGCCAGTGCCAAGCTGCGGGAGGGTTGCGACAGAACCGCCACTTCGATACGGACTGCCATTGGCCACAGGCGGGAGAGCCCAAGTCAAGGCATCTTCCGTTTGTTGTTTCGGTCGAGTCAAGCTCATGAGTTACGTCGAGTTCGAGTCAAGCCAGACCAAGTTGAAGCCAGCGTGTCAAACCCGCATTGCTCGAACCCGCACAGCACCCGCACCCACACCGAGACGGTCCATTCCATGTAACGGTAGCCGCAAGGTAATTCTAGGTAGGTAGGTAGGTAGGTAGGTAGGTTGGCGTAGTAGCTCTGATTCCGGGGGCCCGGGTGGTTGCTTGCCGACCAACAGGGTCAAGACGGGTGACTAACGTTGGTAAGTAACCCTCGTCCGTTGTTCGTAGGTCAGGTAGTAAGTAGGTTGGTAACCCTCCCCGTGGGTTGGCAAGTTGTCCCTCGCCGTTCATGGGTGGGTTGGTACCCTCGATCGCCGCGTAGTCCAATAGGCAGGTCGCCAAAAAGGCTCCCGTGGACTTTGCTGGGTTTATCAAGGCCAAGCTCCCAAGCAGTCTCCATCCCCATCCCAACCCCCTCGATGAATTATGAATTGCTCCATCACTCAATCGGATTCGCCAACCCGACTCGACCCAGCCCAGTCACCCTGCGAAATGGGATGGGCACTCCTCACCAAGCGGCGTTGGAATCTCCCGGGGTGTGGCGCGTCGTCCGCCTTTACCCTTCCGGATTCCTCCCTCGTCCTATCAGCAGCCTTTTCGCCCTTCATGCTCATGCGGAAGCTCATGCTAACTATGGACTCGCTGCTCGCTACTCGTTCCTCACTGCCACTGCCCGTGCCGATAGATGAATGCAACTACTACTAGATATGTATGCACTTGCAGAGCCTGCGAATCCCATCCGCTCGCCGAAAACCCTTTAGGTACCGCAGTACTTGGATCCCGGGTACTGGACGTACCTATCATTTCGATTCCGCCCCTACGTCTTCTTTGGGATGTCGCCCCTTCGTCCTCTTTGGGACCTTCGCGCCCCCCCTTCTCCTGGTGCCATTCACTCTCTGGGGCCCCTCCTCCTCTGTAGCTCCGGTGGTGACATTCCCTCCTCCAACCCCAAAGTCCTAGGTACCTTGCCTAGCAGCAGCTCTGGTACTAGATACCTGGCCTGCCCCCGGCCGCGTTCCCCTAAGGCCGCCTTCTGGATGAGTGCCCAAGGCGGCTGTCTCGCCCACTCGCCCACTGTCCCCATGCCGCCCACGCGCTGCACCGGTACCCGGGATCCTCCCTTACAGGTACCTCCCGGCCAGCTGCCTTTCCCACTGCCTGCCCACCGCCAGACGGCCCACCAGCCATGTACCTCCCGGCCCCGTAGCGTGTAGCGCGGCCTTGTCGGTCCTGTGGCTACCTTACGAAGTACCTTACCTTACTACCTGGGCTGCTGGGCTGCAACCCATGGAGGTACCGACTTTTAGTGAACTAGGCCCCGCCCACAAAAAAAGTCCCCACTCTCCGTCTTCACTACGCCGCCAGCACCAGCGCCAGACCGTCCATGCCTCGACTAAACATCTTCCAAACCGGACTGTCTTCTCTCGCTCACTACCTACACTTTACTGCTCCGGCGACTGCTCCTGCTGCTGCTTGACTTCTCCCTCGCCTGACAATTGCTGGCTGCAGCTTGAACCTCCCTCAAGCCACCCCCTCCTCGTTGCTCGTTTCCATCCGCTCAGCTCGTGAGGAAGTCTTTGTCAACTGCCTTCGACATCGCCCCCGAGTCTTGTCGCCGACCCTCCCCCTTCCTCCCCCTCCATCCCCTCGGTCTCTTGGACCTTCCGCCTCCGCAATTTAGCCTCCGCCGTCATTATGGCGGGTCGAATGGTCCTGTACAAGCTTGTGGTGCTGGGCGACGGTGGTGTAGGGAAGACGGCCCTCACCATCCAGCTGTGTTTGCAGCATTTCGTTGAGACTGTGAGTCCTCCCAGCCGCTCCTACCTCAGCCTCGAGGCTACACAGCTCTCCCATCCCCGCCCCGGAACCCACCCTCGACTGACTCTCCATTTCTTGTAGTACGACCCGACGATCGAAGATTCATACCGGAAGCAGGTCGTTATCGACGGTCAACCGTGCATGCTCGAGGTCCTTGACACAGCTGGCCAGGAGGAGTATACTGCACTACGAGACCAATGGATTCGTGACGGCGAGGGGTTTGTCCTAGTGTACAGCATCTCGTCGCGCTCATCCTTCTCTCGCATCAAGCGCTTCCACCACCAGATCCAACGCGTCAAGGAGTCGTGTGCTTCGTCGCCGTCATACCCTGGCTCCCCCATCTCCTCCGCCAGCGCACAGTTGCCCGTGCCCATCATGCTCGTCGGCAACAAGAGCGATAGAGTTACCGAGCGAGAGGTTTCAACCCAAGAAGGTCACGCCCTAGCCCGCGAATTAGGCTGCGAGTTCGTCGAAGCCTCGGCTAAGAACTGCATCAACGTTGAAAAGGCATTCTACGATGTGGTCAGAATCCTACGCCGGCAACGACAACAGGCCTCCCGGCCGCCCGGTGGCAGTAGTGGTCGGCAACGAACAGGTAATGGCGATGCAGGAAACCACCGAGACCATAACCGACACCGAAGGAAGGATGGTGACCGGGGCAAGTCGAAGTGTGTGGTGTTATGAGCAACCAAGCACCATAACGAAGTCCATTTGGGATACGAAACAGGGAGGATAAGGGAAGAAAGAGAAGGGAAGACAGCGAGAAGAACAGAGGGATATCGCTAACTGGAGGTTGAGTGGCGACGTGAGCTGCGGATGAGGGGGCGGGCTGTCGCAACCCCTCACCCGCCAGAACCGGTCTGACGTCAAGTGGAGGTGCTTGGCAAAAATGCCAGGAGGGAACAGAGAGACGATCTATTCTTTATTGCGATTTTAGATGGCCACATGTGCCCGACAACGAGGGCGGCATGACGACGCAGCATCAAACGACGAACGAAAGCAGACCAGTTCCCGCACCGGCGAATGGCGTACGAACAAAAAGAGGCATATTCTTGGGGCGCTAGGTATTCTTTCTGACATTTATACTATTCTTCTTTGCAAAACCTACGGGCAAAACGTGGGCGTCGGATGTATCTTCGGATTTCGTTTGCCTTGTCTTGGACACATGCTAAAGCTCTGGGCGGGGCGGCAACCGTTGGTGGGTGCGTTTCTGGTGTCTTGGACCGAGTGCGTGTTTCCGCGTTGCCGCCTCCCTCTCCTCACCCGTTGCCTTGCGCACATGTGGAGCGAGGGGACATGCATTTTCTTTTCTTGGTGCCCTTGTTTTGGGTTTATGTGTAACTCGGGCATTGACGAAGAGACCTGTATATTTGAAGCTGGAACCCTTACGGGTATGACACGCCAAGCTCGGATGCGTGCCACGGCTTGCCTGGATAACGGTTTTGCGTTCACTCGAAACCCCTCGACCCGAAGACAGTTGACAGATTCAGGGGAGGAGGGGGATGAGGGGGGAGTGGGGGGCTTTGCTGAGCATGAGCAGGATGGGATGGATTGATCAGTGGAAGCATGGCCCTACTTGGCTTGTCGTGAGCTAGGGCCAGGGTGGCTCACTTGACAACGACGGCTGGACCTGGCAGGTAGGTAGGCGGAAGCGGAAGGGGAGAAGCAGGGATGTCGTCGCCTTGTAGTCCATACTGTCATGTTTAGGATGAGGTGGAGGAAAAGGGAGGAAGAGGATGATCAAGAGGGGGGCTTGGTGGAGGAGATAACGGCAATGGAAATGGAAGAGGGACATGTCACTGTATCTACATTCGAGGCAACATGGAGGGCTTGTTGTCCTTGAGGAAAAAAGGCAAGACTTGGCTGTTATAATTCATTCTTAATATCGAAGCAGTGGAAGCGGTCTAGCAGTCAAGTAGACAAGCAACTGACATACCAGAGTGTCCTGTCCTCTCATGTCCTGTCAGCTCGGCGGCCCATGGTGTGCGTTCACTAAATGGGAAGGGGAATGGAAGCCCTACAGACGTTAGCCTTGCCCACGTCGGCCGCACTACTACGTACGAGGGTAACGAGGCTAGGAGGCGTGGGTGGGAGGCATGTTTGCAACTTGCGTGGGTTAGAAAAGGCGTGGGTAGGCCGTCGACAAGGCCGGGGCCCCTGGACCGCGAGAAAGCCCGATTGAGAAAATGGGACTAAACCGCTGGGATGTTGCATGGAAGGGGAGGGAACCTGGGATGCATTCGCTTCGCTTGACAGCCTTCCCACGCGGGTGCTGCAAGGAGGAAAACGAACGGTCTCGTTTGAGGCTTCATTCAGTTCAGATCAGTTCCGTTCAGTCGGGGGGTCAAGGTAGCATTCATACGGATTCAGTTCTAGAATCCGCCAACGACGAGGAGCGACTTGCCTACCTAGGTAGGTAGACCTGTCTGTATCTACATACCTAGGTACTGTAGTACCTCTCCGGAGAGCGTTGAACGGCCTTCTGTATCCGTACATATTCGGGTACCGCGCATGTACCTACACCAGCCGTTTCACTTCATTGCGAGAGGTGTAGTCGTTGGTTCCATTGGTAGAGGGAGGCTCACCTGTGGGTAGTTGGTTCGGTTGTGGTGGTACCTCGAGGTGTTAGGTACTGCACCTGGCGAGAGAAGGGACCTAACCAAGGGACCCAAAACGAACGACGGGGGCGGGGGCAGTGCCAACGCCTAGATCAAGCCCATTTCATGCCCACATTCCATCCATGGCTGGGCCATCCCACGCCTCTCTCTCTTGGGTACGTAGCGTGTCTCTCTTGCCTGTGTGTCTTGTCTCTCCGACGCATCATCTATCTCCCCATGGCGGCCACCATGTCAAGCCACAGAACGAGCACGTTCCCGGTTCTTGCTGTCAATGCAGCACGCGGCTGCAAGAAGCAGCCAGAACTGCAGATGGCGCTGCAGATCCAAGTCGGTATGTACGAAGTACTGCGTAGCATGTACTAGGACACAAACCCCCACCACCCACAAGCTCTTGGCTTGTCCTTTTGAACATATGCGGAGGGTTGATAGATACCCGGTTCCCTCGCCCTAGCCCAGTGCAAATGGTTCTTGCTTTGTATATTTCGAGGGTGGTGTTGGTTCCTACAGGTAGGTACTCTCTGACTGGCACGAACCTGACCACTCCTTTTCGCCCTCGCTCTCTTGGAAATAACCTGAGATCAATCTTCTACTTGAAGCCGTTTCATTGAATTATGATGGCCATGAGAAAGTGCTAGTGTCACATGGGAAAAGTACCTAGTAGGTAGCCAAAGCGGGTGAAGGCTGAAAAGAATGTTCGAGGCACGATGGCGGGGCAAGCCAACCAACGACAACTCAGTCTCTCGTTCAATCATCGTCCAGCGTTGACTCATCCGAAAGAACGGCAGGCGACGACAATATCCACCACCATCTACAGCACGCATCCATAGCCATCTAACCCGCACCTGGAATTGGAAAGGAATATCTAGTTGATTGGTCGTCCTCCACATCGCAATCCTCCCTACCATGTCCCTCACCAACGCCTCGCCCGAAGCCGCTGCCGGCGCCGCAAAGACGGCTTCCTTTGCGCTTGCGACGCTCCCGGCCTCAGCCCGCAACGAGGCCCTCGAGGCCATTCACGCAGCCCTCGAGGAGTCCAGGGACGCCATCCTCGCTGCCAATGCCCGCGATCTCGACCTCGCCCGCAAGGCTGCTGCCGATGGGAGCCTCAGCCAGGCCCTCGTCTCGAGGCTCGACCTGGGCAAGAAGGGCAAGTGGGAGGACATGCTCAAGGGTATCTTGGATGTACGAGACCTTGAGGATCCAAGTACGTATCTTCTATATGCTTCACTTTTAACTATCTTACTCTCTCTCATCCCATTTCATACGGCCGTCTCAAAATGAGCATGAGGTGGCTCAAACCCTTATGTCACATTTGTTCAATTATTAACCCTTCAAAGTTGGTCAGGTCCAAATGAGAACTAAGCTTGACGATGACCTTGTCATGGAGCGCGTCTCGTGCCCCATCGGTGTCCTCCTCATCATCTTTGAGGCCCGCCCCGAGGTCATCGCCAACATTGCATCCCTCGCCATCAAATCTGGAAATGCCGCAATTCTGAAAGGTTAGGCCCCCGTCATGAGACTCGCTTAAAGTGTGTAGACTGAAATCCCGTCAAGGTGGAAAGGAGTCGACCGAGTCTTTCGTCGCTATCTCGCAGGTCATCTCATCCGCCCTTGAAAAGTCACAGGTCCCCAACTCGGCCATCCAGCTCGTCACCACCCGCGACGCCATTGCGGAGCTTCTCGCTCAAGACCGTCACATCGACCTCGTCATTCCTCGCGGATCCAACGAGCTCGTCCGCTACATCAAGGAATCTACTAAGATCCCCGTGCTCGGCCATGCTGACGGCCTCTGCCACATCTACCTCACTGATTCTGCCGATAAGGACAAGGCTGCCACCGCCATCGTTGACTCCAAGACGAGCTATCCAGCTGCTTGCAACGCCGTGGAGACCCTTCTAGTCCAGGAGTCGGCCCTTACGACTATCTTCCCCGGTGTCGCTTCTGCCCTCGTTGCTAAGGGTGTCTCCTTGCGATGTGACGCAGCAAGCAAGGCTGCCATTGCGTCCCTGTCCCTCGAGGGCGTCCAAGATGCTAATCCCGAGGATTACGACACAGAGCACCTCTCACTGACCATTGGCGTCAAGACTGTCGACGACATTGGCACAGCCATCACGCATATCAACACGCACGGCTCTCACCACACTGACGCCATCATGACCTCCAACGCCGCCGACGCCGAGCGCTTCATGAATGAGGTCGACTCGGCGGGCGTGTACTGGAACGCTGCCACGCGCCTCGCCGACGGCATGCGCTACGGCTTCGGCACCGAGGTCGGCATCAGCACCAACAAGATCCACGCTCGTGGGCCTGTTGGCCTCGAGGGCCTGACCATCTACAAGTACAAGATCCGTGGTGACTATCAGGCCACTGCGAGCTACGGCGACGGAGAGGGCAAGCGGCCATGGAAGCACGAGCCGCTAAACCTGTAGATGATAGGAACGAAGGCGTTGGTTGGGGTTCAAAAACAAAAACTTACACTGGTTTCATCTTCCTGAATTCAATTCCAAGCCTCAGGGCTACTCATAAATCTCTTCATGGACGTTAAATCAACATCGGTTACATGATGCCGATGGCCCTTGAGAGAACCTCATCACTTGACAAGGGTAGCTTCTCCCTAGTGGGGGCGGCCTCAGTTGTGAGCGTGGGGGGACTCGCAGGAGGGAAAGAGAGTTGCGTATTATTCGTATGTACTGCTATGTACCTATGTACGAATGGGGCGAGAAGGTATGTATCATGTATCTTCTCTTCTGTCAGTTCTGTTGTCAGTTTTGTCTTTGCTGCACCGTCGTCTGTGCTCTCGCCCAGCCTCGGCCGGAGCGGCGCCGACTCGATGGAACAGATCTCGAAAAGGGAAACCCGAGCAAGTGCAAGACGAAAGAGTAAAGAGGATGGCGAAATGATGGGCAAGAAAACTAAAAACAACTCGTCTAGCTCGCATTTCCCCATTTCGCATCCCACCAACTCACCATGTTTGCCTCCCCCCAGACGGCACGACGGAACCATCTCACATGCCGTGTAACACCAAGCAACCCAGTCTTGACATAGAGTTACGAGACCAACAGGAAGCATCACCCACCACCACCCACCCAACTCGGGGATAACGACCATAAACTGTGCAACTAATGTACCAACTTACTATGTACATACATAATCAGGATGCATCTACGGACCTGCCGCAGCGGGAACACCGTTCTGCGCAGTCTCGTCCTGTCTTTGTCCACATCAGTTTTAATGCCTCCCCCTCCCCTCCGATGGGCCATGGCGATGAGACGCCCACCCAACCACCCCAGACATGACCCCAGTCCCGGAACAGCGCCAGCTAGGACGCAACGCAAGAATCGATAGCCTCGAGTTTGTTGATATGTTGGGAGATGATGGCGGCGGCATGCGGAGACGGGTGCATGCGACATGTACCTTGATCATTGATACCTGTCTACTTTGGTAGTCGATAGTACTGTACCGTGTTGGACTGTACAGAGTAACTCACGAAAAGAGGCGATGAAATGGTGAGACATGGCGGAAGGACGTAGGGCTATTAAATCGAACAGACGAGCCGAGAGACCCGGGATCTGCCATGCGGCGTAACCCTAGCATCTGAGTCCAACAAGACATGCCTAGGTACCTAGGTAGTCTACTTCGTACATAATTAGTAGATTGATACCTTACCCATTTATCGACGCCGCTCCTACAGGTTCTGGACTACGAAACCCACCTACTATGTACGCTTGGGTAGGTACTTGTCCATACCCGCTCATGTAGTAGAAGGTACATGGTGAAAAGCTGGGACGACGTGCTCCAGAGTAGCTCCCTGCCTCTCATCACGGTGACGGTGCAGCAACAAGTGCCGAGGCCTGACAGCCCAAGCTCCCCCTTGCCATTGAGTATAGCCTGATTAGCACGAGCTGCTCTGCCTGACCCACCACCACCTTGGGTACTCAAACTGGGTCCTCAAACTGGGAGGGAAAAACTGAAGAATTAAAACGCCGTCCAGTCCCGCGATGCTGGTCCGGATCGACAGCCGGTCGGCCGCTCCATGGGGCCTCGTTGGGACCGACGCGAACACATCGCTGTCAACCGCTAGGGGCTTGGTCTTGGTGAGGCGCAGGGCTTGTTCCAGTGGGTGCATGTGGTGGGTGGGTGGGGGGAGGGACGGGTTAACAAGCACCTCCGCTATTTCATGGCGCCCATGCGGAGGGGGGCCGGCAAGGAACCAAGAATCTGCCGTGTCGTGTCGTTGGACGGATGAGTTCCTCGGTATGCTAAGGTAACTTGAGTTAGCTCTTACTCAATGGGTAGCAAGTTATCAAGATGTCAACTTGACACGGTCACTAGGAAGAACTCGACTACCTGGACAAGCAGGTCGCCATGTTGCAGGAGGTTGATGATGCCCAAGTGCGGTAACGGTTCATGATCCGAATACGGGTTGCGTGCCAGGAATTGACGATTGTCATGAGGGAAATGAACTGTAATGACAAACGGGGAAAATTACAAAGGTCCCCTTACGTACGTAGAGTTGCGACGCACTATGTAGTATTCACAAACCCGAAATGAAAGCCTTGAACCGCCGAGAAAACCCACCTCCATAGCCCTGGGGCATACGCCACACCGAAGCGGAAGGTGGCACAATCCGAACAGGAAGAGAATGAAGAAAGAAAGAAGGGGGAAAGGCTAAGGTATTCATTTCGCTCCCATGGATTGGGCGAGCGAAACGGGGAATCGTCCCCTGGTGCTGGTGCTGGTGCTGGGGCTGGGGCAGGGCAGGGCGGAGGGGAGGAGGGGAGGAAGGGAGGAAAGGAAGCTCTTCCATCCTGGAAAGTATCCCGGAAGCTTCATGGGCTCCTGGGACAGCAGCCGGGGGCCACCCCTATCGCCAGTGGGAAAAGACGGCCTCGTTCTTGCATGCCGCATGCGGATGTTGAGCGGCCATTGTCAATGCATCGTGAGGCTGCTGGATCTGGAAGACGGCCAAAGTTTGATCGAGACACCAAGAAACCACCATGGATCGATCAGCTCAGTCCAAGCCGCAAATACCTACATACTACGTAGTACATGCTCTGGTCCATAGAATGACAGGGGGACACCACATTCGATAACACACACAGCTTCCCCCCACGCTGCATCTTCAACGGCCACCCCGACATGATATCCACCACCCACGACACAATCTAACGCGCCATTTCCCACTGCCGACCTCTCTAGGTTGCCAGGTCCCCAAACCGCAACTCGCAAGCCCGCAACCCCGGCTATGATGGCATCGAGGCTAGCAAAATATCCTCAAGGCTTGGCCCCTCTCCCGTCGGCCCTTTGTCCCACTCTCGTCCACCCGGACGGCCACGCCCAGTCGCTGCTATGCATGTACGAAGTACATCCTACGTGCGTCGGTTCGCAATCAAGCTTCATGGCTTGACATTTTGCCAGGCTAGAGAAAGAAGAGGGACCCATTCCTCTTGCAGATTAGTGGATGGAGGAACATGTTTGAGCTTTTCTTTCTTCGCTTCAGCCGTGCTCAGATAGACGACCTGGGGAGTTGCTTCGATACCCGTACTGGTCCTACTTTAGGCACATTCTCCCAGCCGCCTGGATGGCCATGTGAAATCAGACTTTACGCCAGCGCCAACAATGACAGGCCATCAGATCACACTGAGTCGGATCGAGTCGGCCATGTAGAAACCGGAGACGCAGCGATCCGGGTGCCCCAAGAAGGAAATTTTCCGTTTCACCACCGAGCCGCCCAATCCTCAGCGTCTTATCCCACCTAGTCTGTTTCACCACCTCAACCCAGGGCTGCCCAGGTCAACGACAAGCTTTGGCCTTCAAACAGCCCCTAGTCGGCTGTTGATCCATCAACTGTCGATCCCTCTAACGTCCGAGTCAGCATCCTTTGCCAGTCGCCCCGGACTCTGCCGTGCTGCGGTTTGCCGTATCATGATCATGTTCATGCCTGGCAAAGGATGGGTCGGTCTTAGACACGCGTGCATAGTAAACTGGAGCATCATACAACTCCAGAAACCAAAGTGTTGCCAGCACTGTAGCAGAAAACCTATAGTTCATCGGATCCATCAGGTGGGATTGTCGTCCAGAGAATTAATTTCATATAGAACTATTCCTAAGTGTCATTTGTTTTTGCAACCTCTCTTAGAACAAGAGCTTGGCTGGATTTGCTCTAACTTCGCTGGTGATATAGCCCGAGCAACAACAAGGAAGAACTAGTTCTCCCCCCGGACCCCAATGTGGCTTCTGGACACATAACTTGAGAACACTTCATATTCACAGTGGAAACAATTTATGACGGATCATCCTATTCAGTAGACCTATAGATGATAATCCAACTGGCAAACATCCCGCCGTGCTTCGTGCCGTATCCCGCGGTGCTTGTCCAAGACGCCGTTGTCCATACCCAAAGAATCATCGTCGCTGATTGTTCAAGGTGTTTAAAAAAAGAAGATCCACATCCCGATTCGAGTCGGGTCATCTCCTCTATCCAAAAATTTGTCGTGAGAAGAGGAAGAAAGAAAGAAAACTGGTAGGCGCTTGAGTATGTGAAGCCCAAGGGGGCAGGTAAGTTTCATGACGTCCCCAGAGATTGATCAGATAGCCATGTACCGCAACGAATCGCTCATTCCTTAGTCGCGTGTTGGTCTCCAAACGGACTGCTGTCTCGTCGTTGAGAGCTAACTCGTACAGAGCCCCGATCTGTCTCACCAGCAGAGTCCTCCATCACTGCTCCCAGCCCGGGTGCGGTGCTCGACTTCTGTGGGGTTGACCGGTCCGGGGGATCTGAGAATGGGCCTTGGTCTACTGAGGGGGAGTCCTCAATGATGGTAATAGCACTTGAATCTCGAGTTGCGTTTCCGCCTGGCGTGGTAGGTCGTGATCCGGTTGGCAACGAGAGTGTCGATGAATCGGTATCAGACTTGGGAGGGATGTCGATCTTCTTCAGTCCTCCAACCTTGACAACCTGGGCACGAGCCTGCGTAGCAGTGTTGGCACTGTTGAGGAATGTCGAACCAACGCTAAATGCACTGGCTCCGCTCTTGGGTCGTCCTGAGCCGAATCTGTGGAAATCAATTGCTGGGACTGGGGGGGCGTTTGGTTCCAAGCTGTTGTTTCCAGTCGACCTAACGCTGACAACAGTAGGCTTGGCACGCATGCCAGTCTGGGCGGGCACCTGGACCTGGGCTTGCTTGCCGTAGATTGTCGATGCAACACTAGATCGGGGCGCATATGAAGTGCGGGCGTACGAGGTTCGGTCAGAGTAGCCAGACAAGCCAGAGTACGTCGAGTCTCGGAGGTCGCCAGGGACGAAAAAGTGCTGCTCGTCGTTTCCTGTCGGGCTTCGGCCGTCGGTGTGCTGCACAGGAATCGGAGGAACGGGGGGTACCGGGACGCTGGGGGAGTTCGGAGTCGCCCGGTTTGTGACGCCAGGGATATAGGCGATCTGGATGATGTTGGATGCTCGGGTAAGAACAGTCGATGCGATCGAGTGAACAGTATGTGTTGATGGGGGTCGAGACCTCCTCGAGCCGGCATCCTTCTCGGAGCCTTGAATGGCGTCCATGTCTTGTACATAGATGGACGTGGGGATCTGAGATCTCTTCGGCTTGATACAGAACCTCCAGACCAGATAAGTGGCAACGGCGATAACAACTAGACCACCAAGGACGCCGCCAACAATACCGCCCACGCTGGGGCCACTGCTGCTTGACTTGGTGCTGGACGTGTCATCTGCCATGCAGATCGACTTCGCGCATTGGGTGCAGTCGAGGGGGACGGTAAACTGGCAGCTCTCGCCGTCACCGCACTTGGGACATTCGAGTTCGGTTGTGTCGTCGCAGGCCACGCAGTTGGTACTTCGAGGAACCAAATGCATCACTGTCAAGGCGAGGTCAATAATGTTGTCAACTGGGAGAATCCGGTCCTTCATTTACCCTGGCTCAACTCGTCCAAGTCCCTAGCAATAAGGAAAGGTGTCTTCTCCATGATGACAAGGCGGGGGGGTGATCGGATCGTGGTTAAATAATTGTCGAGTGTCGATCACTTTGGGTGATCTCTTCGGCTTGGCTTGGCAGTTGACGATTGATTCTGGCAGTAGATATTCGATAGATGTTTAAAATGAAATGAGAGATCGGCTGATTCGTGGAGTCCTTCGCGCCCGAGTAGAGTTAACAATTGATGCGCGAGATGGAGGCGGATTCGGCGATGTGAGACGGCAGTGTGAGAGTGGGAGGGGATAACGAGTGGAATGAGAGACTGGCTCCGCGGAAGGAGGGAATAGAAAAAAGTGCTCTAAATGAGTAAAGAATGGAACATCATCGACCACGGCGACTAAGAAGCAAAACGAATCAAAGGTTAGTATACCAGAGGCTTCGCTGCAAGTCGAGAGGGATTGAAGGATCGATGGTTTCGTGGATGCGCTCGTTGGGCTGAGAGAGGATGAAGGAGCGAGAGGAGAGGGTCAAGAGGACCGAGACGTGCGAAGAGCGCCCCAGCAGAAGGCCCGCGACTGGGCGAGCGCTCCAGGACATGGAGCGGGTGCGACAGGGGATTCTGGTTCACTAGGTCACTTTGGGGCTAGCGAAACAATTGAATGGCCGCCAACATTTCGCACCGTGTGCCATGGCGTCTACGGCCCCTGATTCGGAGTCTGGTGCAGCGCCACCAGTCCACTGCGAGCCCACTGCGACGAGCAAAGCGCCCCCAAGCAACCCTGGAACCATGCCCCCACTCTGTGCGGAAAGCCCCTTGGTTTCCGAGCCGGCACTGTGCTGTCGATGGAACATTGACGCTAGATGGAGAGTGGGTGGTGGATGGCGGATGGTGATTGAGCAGACTCAGAGCACGGTAATAACTCACTGCCTCTTCTGAGTTCAGGCGCCGCATGGTCCGCACCGCCCAGCCAGCTTCAGGTCGGGTCAGGTGAAGGAAGGCTTTGTGAGTTAACATGAGGGTCGACAGGCGACGCGTCCCTGTCCATAACTGCCCCCGGCCGGGAAGCCTCGGCGGGCGGTAGATGCGCAGCTCCCCAGCATACTATGTACCTACCTACCTAGGTAGGTAGGTATTGCTATGCCAGATGCCATGTACGCAACTCGTACTACGTACATTATGGTCGCGAGGCATGAGAGTCGTGGGAGAGCCAAAGAAAGCCGCTGAGGGACACAAGGAACACAAGGAATTGCAAGGCATTGATGCAGTGTCACTATCCACCCATGGCTCTGTCCAGGCCTCTTGGCCCGTCTTGCCCAACCAATCCCTTCCCTTCTCCAGGGCTTGGCTGGAGAACCCAGGAAGGCCTGTGGCCACCACACCCAGCGGTATGCAAGGGTCTGGATGGATGGGTTGTCGGCTTTGGTGGCGCGAGTTTGCATACCAAACGCCGGCCGGGCGTCGCAGAATGGGCTTTGATCCTCGCGACCTCCGGGGCAATCATGGCAAATCCCTCTCTCTGTCAAGGAATTGCTTTGCCGCTGCCGGGCATGCCGCTTTTCTGGGGATTCGACAGCGATGACCCCACGAACGGTGAAGGCCATGATGAATGCGGTTGTCGTCGCTGCGATCTTGAAGTACCTATGTTGCATTGCGTGGCTCCTCTGCTTGCATTGCGCCGCCCTTTCTTGTGATTTGTTAATTTGCATCCACAGCGAATCAGCGCCGAACACCGCGGCCTTTCCAGAAACCTCCTAGCCGTACTATCCCGACTCTCAACGCCTGTTGGCTGCTGGGTGTCGGCTGCAGTGTTTCCAGGCCCAGCGCTGCCAGCAACGCGGACAATGCCAAGAGTATTGACAAAGTCGAAGCGAGCCCATGTTGTTGTGTCAGCGGGAAACCCTGTGAGATACTGGTGGAGGTGCTGTGTCGCCATTTTCACATTTTATCGTCCTCGCTGTGAAGAAACATCTGGATAGTGGGTTGCAGATCTTTGCCGTCTTGAAGAGAACATCAAGGGGTATTCCCTCTGTGGGCTGGCGGGGCATTGGTCCCTCCAAACTCCACTGAAAACGTTTGTCATCGCGTTACTTTCCAGCGATCGTTCGAGACTCGGCTTCTCAAAAGGGTCGACAGTACGACATCCCAAACACTCACCGGCCATCTTCCTTGTAATTAATGCCAAAGGTGGTTCATATGGAAGTCCGGAAGTCCAAGATGTTTGGTTATTTCAAGCGTCCCAACCAACAGCTTCTCCGAGGCGCCAGGCGAAAACATTCCTCCCAGTATCAGTGGGCCGTTTGGTTCCTGGGCGAGAGCATCTGATCAGTCCCCGCCCATGGATAATAGCTTGCCAACGGCAGGAGGCGCTGTTTTCATGTAGATGCCCATGTGGGTGACCACAGCAAACATGGAAGCCTCGCCGACGAATGCACGCGTCCGGGGGAGAAAAGAGTGTGTCCCAAGTTGCCAAGGCCCCAACCACAGTTTGCGGGAGCCAAATATCACCCAAGCCCTGAGAGGTTATATGTTGCCCAAAGAATGGCGGCGGGTGACATCTCAGAGCGGGCGAGTGTTTCGCCATATGCGTCCTCGGTGCTGATGTGCAACCTCGCCACCTTGGTTTTGAATGGATGAGTTGTCACTTGCCCCGTACAGTGCTGAAAAGCAATTTATTTAGAGTGCCATACCGCCAGATATCTAAGATCCAGTGGACGGGGTCGGATGTCACAACAGAACACGGCTTCATTCTGTCTCGGGATCTGAGCCGAGCGACGGGTGTCCTTTTGAGTTTGGATTGGGGGGGTCTCATGTTTGACGACACATCATCCAGTGTAAGATGTTTCCTGCCCACTGAGCAGTTCCCTGCCGCTACGCGATATGTGTAGGACAACGCTCCGGCGAAGCTGTGTATCGGGGGATGCTGTCAATGAGGAGAGAAACAGACAGTCATACCCACAACATGAGCCTCACATAGAGTGGCTGAGGAGGTAGCTGGCCACTCATATTGCAGAGATGCCAGGTCCAATGGTTGAGATTGATGAGCGAAACATCACTCAACTAATCGACGAGGAAGGCAGCTTAAGCACGAGATCTGTCCGTCTAGTGCCTTGGCACCCACCGCTACTCATTGGCAAAAGGCGGGCTTGGAAACAATGAAAGTCGACATGGGTCACGAATGAACCGCGCATGCTATTCAGAAGCTGACGTGAGGCGGAGACGTTCAGTGCCGGTGGGCAATGGATGTAACAACGATCCCCTGCCTTCAGCTTCCAGTTCTCAGCTTCCAGTTCTCAGCTTTCAGTTCCCCAGCCCTGTAGATTTGAGTATTGGCGCGCCAAGCCACCCACAGTCAGAATGGCAGACTCTTCTGGGCTTGTCATGCCTCCAAAGTCAGCCTAATGCTTACTGTGCAAGGAGGAGGATGAATCGATTAGTAGACCAGGGGGGGTCTGGTTGTGTCGGCATCTGCACAAGCACGCAGTAAGCTGATGTATGTCCATGCCTGGTCTGGCTTGTGTGGCCACAGCCGAGAAACGAGCACCCAGTGTGCACCACGGCTTTTAGTGCGCCTGAGCCCCAGTGTTGTACCTACATCTGCGTAGTAGGCTCGTACCACGCCAGCCCCAGTCGCTTGCACAAGTGCCTTTATCCCAGCCAATCTTACTATTTTTGGGACATCAATGGCAGATTCTTCACGTTCTGGTCGTGTTTCGAAGTAAAAGGTGGACCCAGTTCCTGCCAAGAGGGATTTCTTGATGGATTTTGCCTCCCGAGCAGCAAGGCACAGCGCTGGGACTCGTTCCTCTTGACGGACCGACAGATGGAGAGGGATGGGCGGGTGGGAGATCGGATAGCACAAGCACAGCCTGCACAGCGTCAGCGGGTACACGGACTGCCGTCTTCTCTGTCGTCGCTAGCCCCAAGCTGCAAGCTGCAAGCTGCAAGCCTTAGATGTGGGTGCGACCCCAGTCGCTCAGCCTAGAGGCGCCAAATCTGACTGATGGTGAGCCTCGGGACGCCTGGGTTGACTCTCAGGCCCGTCTAGCCCCCATCCGCGCTGCTGTGGATGCACTGGGCTTGCCATGAGGCGCTCTCAAGCTCACAGCGGCTGAGGCCGGGTGGGAAGGATCGTAAGCCGCCGGGGCTTCAGAGCGGGTACTCATTGCCCTATGAAGATGCATCACTACCAAGGTATCCGGTCCGTAGCTGTGAGAGCCTGGCCTGTGGGAAATTAGGTACAGCACATCACGCAGGCCTTGCGGGGGGTCAGCGCGGATTTAGGGCTGGGATCTTCACAGTTCCCAGTTCGCATTCGCCGCTGACGAGTCTAGGTCTCTGCATATGTATGCTGCATGCTGCATGAATGAATTGGAAGGGGGGGAGTGGATGTGGGCGGCAAGCGGGCATGTTGACGGCAACAGAAAACGATGTGAGCGTGGCATTTTCGCAGGGCAACCTACGAGCAACGAGCAACGAGCAACGCATGGTCAAATAGAATGGCAAATCGACGCAACCAAGGCAACCTAACTGCAGGGGAGGGGGAAGGAGGGATGAGGGAGGGGCTCCATCCATTCCCCGGGCCTTCTCCATTCGCAGCGGCGCGGCCAGGTGGCTTATGGCTTATTTTGGGGGGCCTACCGAGTACAGCCAAGGTAGGTAGTTGGCGTTGGTTGGCGGACTGACGTAGCTAGAGATGCATCGGCACAGAGGAGCCCGCTGGAAGCCCGCTGAACGCTTGGGTGGCGCGGGAGCTTGTACAGGATCGTACTGTCTCTGGGCTGGGGGTACTTCCAGGTTTGCGTTCGGCCGTGTGGGTGGCTCCTCGTGTCTCTCTGGCTCTCTGGGTGGAACAAGGAATGGAGCATCCCCCAAACACTGTGGAGTGGCTCAGCACCTTAGCGCGTCCATCAGTCCCCTATTCCAAAGCCCAGCTTCGCTGCAAGCAGGCTGTGGCCCTTGGCCCTGGACCCGTGGAGCGAGAGGTCCGTCCTTCATCAAAAACATTTCTGAAAACCCTCCCGCCCTGTCACTCCTGATCTTATTCTTGATCCATCCTCCTCTCCCTCTCACCGTTCTCCCGTCCCAACTATCAGCATTCTTTTGAGGCTGGTGCCTCATTTTTTCGCGTTGCGAACAGTTACTCTGGTGGTTCGCTTTGTGCTCCAGGTAGCTCCTCTTGCCATTTGACGAAAGCCCGTGACCGCGATTGGATTTCCTTCTCCTCCTGTTTCAGCTGCTCCCGCTTCCCCAAGCACAACAAAAAGGCTGCCCTCAGCCCAACCCGCAACACCGCTATCCCGAACAAATCGATCCACCAACCCTCAATACGACCAGTCTCCATTGCGAGGCTCCCAGAGCAAGTTAGTCACAATGGCGTACAATGGCCGTGGTCAGGAATACGGTGGCCACCCGATGCAGGATCTTCCTGCTGGAGGCAACGTGAGTGCACCCTACGTGCAACTGCTGCTGACACCTTTGACACCTGTTCTAACCCTGTGCACAAAAAGTACCACCTTCCCCCTCAAGAGAACGACGAAGAGCAAGGTCGACATCTCCTAAACTCAGGCTATGATCAGGACCGTCTCGGCGCCAGGACTCCCCCCGACCGCCCCGTCTCCGCTTACAGTCTGACTGAGTCCTACGCCCCCAACGCAGCCCAGCACCAAGGCCCTGGTTTTGGCAGTGACCATGGCGGCAACAACAATGGCTCGTTTGGCCAATTCGGCAACGAGGCCCCGTACGGTCGACCTGATTCCGCCTTTGACCCCGATGACAGCTGGGTCCAGCGACAGCAGCAGCCTACCATGGGTGGTGGCGGCGGTCTGGGCCGCTCAAAAACCCGAAAGGTCAAGCTTGTTCAGGGATCCGTCCTGAGCATCGACTATCCAGTGCCTTCCGCCATTAAGAACGCCATCCAGCCTTGCTACCGCGATGCCGAGGGTGGCAGCGAAGAATTCGTCAAGATGCGATACACAGCCGCTACCTGTGACCCCAACGACTTCACCCTGAAGAATGGTTACGATTTGCGACCCCGCATGTACAACAGACATACCGAGTTGCTCATTGCTATCACCTATTACAACGAAGACAAGGTACTGGTCGCACGTACACTCCACGGTGTCATGCAGAACATCCGTGACATTGTCAACCTCAAGAAATCGACCTTCTGGAACAAGGGCGGCCCCGCTTGGCAAAAGATTGTGGTGTGCTTAGTTTTCGATGGTATCGATAAGGCTGATAAGACCGTTCTTGACGTGCTCGCCACTGTCGGTATTTACCAGGACGGTGTCGTCAAGAAGGATGTTGACGGCAAGGAGACGGTTGCTCACATTTTCGAGTACACCAGTCAGCTCTCTGTCACCCCCAACCAGCAGCTTATTCGACCCACCGATGACAGCCCCCAGAACCTGCCCCCCGTCCAGTTCATTTTCTGCTTGAAGCAGAAGAACACCAAGAAGATCAACTCTCATCGCTGGCTCTTCAATGCCTTCGGCCGCATCCTGAATCCCGAGGTCTGTCTGCTCCTTGATGCTGGTACTAAGCCCAGCCCCCGATCCCTGTTGGCCCTCTGGGAGGGTTTCTACAATGACAAGGACCTCGGTGGTGCTTGCGGTGAGATTCACGCCATGTTGGGTAAGGGCGGCAAGAAGCTGCTCAACCCTCTCGTTGCTGTCCAGAACTTCGAGTACAAGATTTCCAACATTCTGGATAAGCCGTTGGAGAGCTCTTTCGGATATGTATCTGTGTTGCCTGGTGCTTTCTCTGCCTACCGATTCCGAGCCATCATGGGCCGTCCACTAGAGCAGTACTTCCACGGAGATCATACTCTGTCTAAGCAGCTCGGAAAGAAGGGTATTGACGGCATGAACATTTTCAAAAAGAACATGTTCTTGGCTGAGGATCGAATTCTGTGTTTCGAGCTGGTCGCCAAGGCTGGCCAGAAATGGCACTTGAGCTACATCAAGGCTGCCAAGGGTGAAACCGATGTTCCCGAAGGTGCTGCGGAGTTTATCAGCCAACGTCGTCGATGGTTGAACGGTTCTTTCGCCGCCTCGCTGTACTCTCTGATGCACTTCGGCCGAATGTACAAGAGTGGTCACAACATCATCCGAATGTTCTTCTTTCACATTCAGCTCATATACAACTTCCTCAACGTCATGTTTACCTGGCTCTCTCTCGCCTCTTACTATCTCACAACTTCCGTCATCATGGACCTGGTCGGCAACCCCAACGTCACAACCGGATACCACGGCTGGCCTTTCGGTGACACGGCCACCCCCATCGTCAACTCAATTCTCAAGTACCTCTACCTCGCCTTTGTGATCTTGCAGTTCATTCTTGCCCTGGGTAACCGTCCCAAGGGTTCCAAGTTCACATACATCGCCTCGTTCGGTCTCTTCGCTCTCGTCCAGGGCTATATCTTGGTTCTCTCCGCCTACCTTGTCGTTCGCGCGCTGAACACCAATCTCGGGGACCAGATCTCGTTTGCCTCAGGCGAGGCTTTCGTCAACAGTTTCTTCGGCGACAGCAGCGCGGCTGGTGTCATCATTGTGGCCCTCATTACCATTTATGGCCTGAATTTCATCGCCTCCTTCATGTACCTGGACCCTTGGCACATGTTCCACTCCTTCCCTCAGTATCTCTTCCTGATGGCCACCTACATCAACATTCTCATGGTCTATGCCTTCAACAACTGGCACGATGTTTCTTGGGGTACCAAGGGATCCGACAAGGCCGAGGCTCTCCCCTCTGCTCATGTCACCAAGGGCGAGAAGAACGAGGTCGTGGTCGAAGAAATTGTGCAGGAGCAGGAGGACATCGACAGTCAGTTCGAACAGACTGTCCGTCGTGCCCTGGCGCCGTTTAAGGAGGAGGAGGAGATCGAGAAGGCGGATGTCGAGGATTCGTACAAATCCTTCCGAACTGGCCTCGTTGTCACTTGGTTGTTCTCCAACATTTTCCTCACCATTGTCATCACCAGTGACACTTTCGACAACTTCCACATCGGAGTACGTATTCAGATCGATCTTTTGTGGAAAACACTCAATACTAACAGCTATTTCCAGGAGTCTGCCACCGTCCGAACGGCCAACTACTTCAAGTTCCTACTCTATTCCACAGCCGTGCTCTCGCTCGTCCGATTCATGGGTTTCCTCTGGTTCTTGGGTAAGACTGGTCTCATGTGCTGCTTCGCCAGACGATAGGCACTTCACTCTCCATGCTTTTTGGGAAACGGTGAATATGTAGGGCACGTAGGGTATGACGGGTGTCAGAGTAGATAAATTGGCTCGTTATCGGATACCTGAGTTTTGTAACGTCTTGCTTCTTGTTTTGAGTATTAATGGATGGCCAATCAAAAGAGTGTTGCGTTTTTGAGGCGTCTTCCAATGGATTTGGGCACGACACGTATCTAGTCTAATTTGGCATCTATCGGAGATTATGACAAACTTTTACTCATGAATTTCAAAAGTGCATTTAGGCACAACTGTGTGAATTGATACAACCTTGGATGCGTGAGTGAGTGCCTGCGTGAGTACGTGGATACTTTGTGAAGTGCGTCATCAAGGTCCTCTGTTCGCCATCATGATGCGAGGCTGTGGTTGGCCGCCTAAACTTCGGTGGGTTGGGATTTTGGCTGCCTTACGGCTATCTTATCAAGCATCATCGCCTTTCGACTAAGCCGCCGCCTCCCTCAAACCTTGCCGGCCGCAACCACCCTCTCGTAAGACACGGCGTCGTGGTCAGCTGCGTGATATCTCGAGCATTTCCTTCGCTATTGCTTCTCGCGCCCAGAGGCTCTCCGAGACTGTGCTCATCCACCCCTACCCCTCCACACTCGCCGAGCGCAAACAGCACAACCCACACTTAGGTCTCCACCTGTTACGATGTTGAAGATATGGTCGATGGTACGTTCTCTTGCCGCACGTCTGGTCGGGCTTTAAGCTGACATTTTGGCAGAAAAAGGAGCAGAAGGAGGCGGAGAATGCTGAGGGGCAGGCTGCCGGAGGCAAGAAGAAGAAGGTGACCGCTGCGCAACTGCGCGTGCAGAAGGGTATGTCGAGACCGTCCAGGCTGTCCAGACTGGAACATCGTCTCCCAGTTGCATAGAGTCGGGGGTACTGACGCCTTATGTGCCAGATCTATCAGAACTTTCCCTCGGTTCGACGATGCAGACCGACTTCCCCGACCCCGACGACATCCTCAACTTTGTCCTTACGATCGAGCCTGACGAGGGCATGTACCGGGCAGCCAGGTTCACATTCGATTTCCAAATCAACCAGAGCTTTCCCCACGAGCCGCCGAAGGTCCGGTGCCGGGAGAAGATTTACCACCCCAACATCGACCTGGAGGGCAAGGTGTGCCTGAACATTTTGCGCGAGGATTGGAAGCCCGTCTTGAACCTCAACGCAGTGATTGTGGGTCTACAGGTACGAATTACATTACTTGAACACGGCCGCGACCAAGTTTTCTGTCCTAGCTAGTGAACAGTCTACAACCGTAGAGCTGGGTCGAATAACGGGAGGGCGATGTGACAGTACACGGGCTAACACGGTTTACAGTTCCTCTTCCTCGAGCCGAACGCGTCGGACCCACTGAACAAGGAGGCGGCTGAAGACCTACGAAACAACCGCGAGGGATTCAAGCGCAATGTACGGACGGCCATGGGTGGAGGTGTGGTCAAGGGGTCGTCGTACGATCGAGTTTTGAAATAAGGCGGATGCAGGATGAGCAAACTCGGAGGTGTGTTGTCAAACATGCATCCCTAGAATCGTTCCATGGGGGCGCAGGATACGCGATGCGTATGAGGTGATGGAGACGGGTAGAATGGAAGACTGGAAGCCGGGAAGATTTTGGGGGGGGGGGGGGGGAGAGAGGTACCTAGATGAGGACAAATGGACGGGGAGAAGGGTGGCGGACAGCGTTTTTAGCGAGCATAAAAAGGAAAGTCGCAGCATTGCCCGGCGTCTGACGAGTCCATGATCAGGGTGGGAACTTACTTAGTGTAATGACAACATTCCGATTGCTTTTATGTGCCAGAGAAGCTAGCTGAAAGATGGTTGGCAGAGGCTACCTAGACATACCAATATGTTTGACGGTTTGGAAAGAAACGGGGCGTATGAATTGCCATGGGATGATGCGCTGGTGTTCACCGACATTGCGTGGGTCCGTTGCTTGACATGGATTCAAGCCGGTGAACGCTGACTGTAAGCCACGACAACAAAACAGTGAACCGGGGGTTGGTACCTTTTCGGAGTGATATTTCATAGGAGGGCATGAGTCGCCAGAGGGCAGTCCCATATGTGTTTGTCACGAGTATTGAGTGTGTCTTGGATTGTTCGGACACATAACAACCTACTCACTTGTGTTTGTTGTGAGTTTTGGTGGTGGAATTAGAAAATCCAGCCAGCATCTAGGGTAGGTTCCTAGCTGACGGAGGGGAAGGGGGACGTGGAGGGGTAGGGTTGGAGGGGCTTCAGCCGCGGTATACCCGTGCGGTGACGGAGGGGAGCAGCACGACTCGGTCCCTCCATGTGAAACCCTGGCCCTGGCCGCTACGGAACAAGGGTGCTGGCTGTTGCCCCAGACGTCCAGACGGGATCGAGACGAAGGAATCGGTCTTGCTGACGAACGCACCAAACACGGTAGGGTCGGCGGCCAGCTGGTATCTAGGCCGGTGGTGGTTGGCTGGAATTGAGAGAGGGTGAGTCAATAATAGCCGCTGGATCCCAATTGACCCATGCGAAGTTGCCATGGACACCTCAGCGGGCGAGCGTGCCAACTTCTCCGGACGAGGGTATTCGGTACCTGCGCCTGAACGGGTTCCCCGGTGTGGAGACGGGTTCCTGGTACCGGCCATGTCTGTTCTCCCCAGACGCCGATCGGGGCTCACTGTCAGACTGTTCCAATGCCAGAACCGTTCCCAGGTCGCAACGCCAAGTTGTAGGCGAGCAGCTTCAAGATTCCCCTTGGCGGTTCAGTGATGGGTCCAGTGAACCTGTCGACACAGTACCTTTCAGTGAACGACACCGTAGTCCTCCAGTGAAGATGCAGTGATTCCCCTACCGATTGTAAGTTATTGTGCGCCGTAGCCCACTGAAAAGTCCACCGCTTGCCCTCTGGCCTCTGGGATCCTAGCCCCCGCCCGCCCCGCTTTCTCGGGCGTCGGACCCACTTCCTGCACCCTCCTCCGCTGGCCGAGATCGGTGAGTCGGCTCGCAGCCAGAAAATTTAGCTTTGACCTGACTTTCATCGCCAGACTTTCTTCCAGTTTTGCCTCCACCTCCCTCCCTCAGACTCCTCTCCTCTCATATCCATCATCAAAATGGCCTCGCGAAGCTTCACAAAGACCCTCCGCGGCTCAATGGCCCGCCAATTGGTGGCGCCTGCCGTCCAGCAGCGCACCTTTGTCGCTGCTGCCCGCGCCGCCGCCCGCCCTGGTGTCGTCGCCCGCCCTGCTCTGGCCAGCCTTGCCCAGCAGGTCCGTGGTGTCAAGACTATGGACTTTGCCGGCCACAAGGAGGACGTTTACGGTGAGTCGAGCCGAGAGAGAACCGCGGGCTCTTGAACCTGCGATGCTTCTGTTGCACAATCGCTGACCATGATGCTACAGAGCGTGCCGACTGGCCTCAGGAGAAGCTTCTTGTGAGTCACACCCTCTCCCACAGCTCAGCTGGGCGGCCACCAAAAACCACCAGAATGAAGTTAAATCCACAGACTAGACGCTAATACCTCGCCTCAGGAGTACTTCAAGGACGACACTCTGGCCCTCATTGGCTACGGCTCTCAGGGCCACGGCCAGGGTCTTAACCTCCGTGACAACGGCCTCAACGTTATCGTTGGTGTCCGAAAGAGCGGCAAGTCCTGGAACGATGCCATCGAAGACGGTTGGGTCCCCGGCAAGAACCTGTTCGAGGTCGACGAGGCCATCACCCGAGGAACCATCGTCATGAACCTCCTCAGTGACGCCGCTCAGTCCGAGACCTGGCCCGCCATCAAGCCCCAGCTCGTCGAGGGCAAGGTAAGCATGCGACCCCGTGTGTCAGACGCACTTGAGCCCCAAGGCTGACAGGGCAACCCCTCTCGTAGACCCTGTACTTCTCCCACGGTTTCTCCCCCGTCTTCAAGGACCTCACCAAGGTCGAGGTTCCCACCAACATCGATGTCATCCTCTGCGCTCCCAAGGGCTCTGGCCGAACCGTCCGATCCTTGTTCCGCGAGGGCCGTGGCATCAACTCCTCTTTCGCCGTCTACCAGGACGTCACTGGCAAGGCCGAGGAGAAGGCCGTCGCCCTTGGTGTCGCCATCGGCTCCGGCTACCTTTACAAGACCACCTTTGAGAAGGAGGTCTACTCTGACCTTTACGGTGAGCGTGGCTGCCTGATGGGCGGTATCCACGGCATGTTCCTCGCCCAGTACGAGGTTCTCCGTGAGCGTGGCCACTCCCCCAGCGAGGCCTTCAACGAGACCGTCGAGGAGGCTACCCAGAGCTTGTACCCCCTCATCGGCTCCAACGGCATGGACTGGATGTACGAGGCCTGCTCTACCACCGCCCGCCGTGGTGCCATTGACTGGTCCCCCCGCTTCAAGGATGCCCTGAAGCCCGTCTTCAACCAGCTGTACGATGCCGTCAAGGATGGCTCCGAGACCAAGCGATCCCTGGAGTACAACAGCCAGAAGGATTACCGTGAGAAGTACGAGGCCGAGATGGAAGAGATCCGCGGCCTCGAGATCTGGAGGGCTGGCAAGGCTGTCCGGTACGTTTACAATGACTCAATCCCTATTTTATCGACATGTTTGACTAACCATGATAATAGCTCTCTCCGACCTGAGAACCAAAAATAAGTGGCAGAAGGGCGTTGACGCACGGAGATTGTGATGGAACGGTTTGGAAAAACTTGTGTGAACTTTTTGTACTTGTATTCCTGGGCTCTCTGAGGGGGTCTTGGGCTGTCTAAAAGTTGACATGTGGCTCTTGGCCGACTCAATACCAAAGTTTTCTATTTCAAATCCTGCGCCCTCCGTCTTGACATGATAAAGCGGGCCATGACATGGTTGGCGGGACTTGAACCCAGTAGATGCAGTAGGAGCAAGCGAGCGTCGGGGCGAGTATTCTGTCAGGTTGTTTGTGGTGGACGGCTCAAAGAGGGGCTACGCGGGGGTCAGTATTGTAAATGAGGACTAATGTTGCACCTGTCGGCATCAAGGCCATGGCCATGGCCATGGCCATCGCATGCCAACTCTCTCCCGATCAACACCATCCACCCGCATCACCACCATCACTGCCACTCGCTCCCCATCCACAACATATTGCAAGACGCGCCAGCAACAACCGCAGAAACAAAGCCAGCCACCAAGAACCATGGCTGACCTCGCAACGACGCCCCCCTTGACGCGGGCGTCAGTCATCGAGGCGCACAAGCTCGTCAAGCCGCATGTGCACCTCACGCCCGTCATGACGAACCGGACGCTCTCGGAGCTGGCGTCGACGCCCCGCGCGGCCTCGGCGCTGGCCGGCACGCGGTGGGCGGGGGGGACGCCGGCCCGGCCGGTGATGCGGCTCTGGTTTAAGTGCGAGAACCTGCAGCGCGTGGGCGCCTTCAAGGCCCGGGGCGCGTTTCACGCCGTCGAGAGGCTCAAGATGGAGCCCGGGTGGCTCGAGGGCGGCGGGAGGGAGAAGGGCGTCGTGACTCATAGTTCGGGTGAGTTTGTCTTTGTCTTGTCTTGATCATCCTTTCCGGACTATGGTCGTATAAACCCAAGCCATCTACATCTGGAACCCAAGACTCCTCCGTCGACAGTGACAAAGATGATCAACCGCTGATCACTGTGAAATCACCCAGGCAACCATGCTCAGGCCTTGGCCCTAGCTGCCAGCGAGAGCGGCATCAAGGCGCACATCGTCATGCCCAGCAACGCCATCCCGCAAAAGATTGCGGCGACCAAGGGCTACGGCGCAAACGTCGTCCACAGCGGCAGCACCAGCGTCGAGCGCGAGGCCGTGGCGGCCAAAGTCATCGCCGAGACGGGCGCGCGCCTGGTGCCGCCGTACGACCACCCGGACATCATGCTTGGGCAGGGCACCATGGGCCTGGAGCTGCAGCAGCAGGTCGTCCATCTCATGACGGTCGGCGACGGCAACGGCCAGCAGCCCCGCTTCCGGGCCGCCGCCACCGGCCGGGACAACGCTGGGCCGGGCCGGCCGGGCAGCGCCAAGGCGGAGCCCGGGCTGGACGCGGTGATGACGCCGTGCGGCGGCGGCGGCATGCTCTCCGGGGTGGCGCTCAGCTGCGAGGGCACGGGCATCCGCGTCTTTGGCGCCGAGCCGTCGTTCCAGGGCGCCGACGACGGCAAGCGCGGCTACGAGGCCGGCGTCCGCGTCCCGGCCGTGTCGACGCTGACCGTGGCCGACGGCCTGCGCACGCCCGTAGGAATACACCCGTGGAGCGTCATCTACGAGCGCCGCCTCGTCTCGGGCATGTTCAGCGTCACCGAGGACGAGATTCGCGACGCCATGCGCCTCGTCCTCGAGCGCTTCAAGATGGTCGTCGAGCCTAGCGGCTGCGTGCCCCTAGCCGTTGCTCTGTTCGACGAGGACTTCCGCAGTATGGTGGAGCGCGAGGCTGGCGAGGATGGCTGGGACTTGGGCTTGGTGTTTAGCGGTGGCAATGTCGGTGCTGATGCTATTGGTAGACTGTTTGCACAGTAGGAGAGGGAAAGAGAGAGAGTCAAACATAGTAGCTCTGCTGTCTTGCTCGGTTACCTCATGAAATAGACCATCTTTGTATTTTCAGTCTCGACATACCCACCACTAGCATCTATACATAGGGCATAAATCGTCACAGCTTTCTGCTGTCTTTGGTATCTGTTCACCTTTTTGGATATCCACTCAAGTCATCATCTCAAACCGCCCGGGTATATATCATTTGTTCAAAGCCTCATCCATCCCCACCCTCCACTTGGCCGAGTTCTTCCGCAAGATCCAGATGCCAAAGTAACTCGCCAACATGCAAAATATGCAAATGGATGTAAACACCCACCCAACGTCGATGGCGTTGATCCACGGGGCAGCCACAATGGCGCCGATGCAGCTGAGCGTGTTGCGCACAAAATTGTTGATGGCGACGCCGGCGGAACTGCGTTTGCGGATGAACTCGGTGAGCATGGTTGTTGCGGCCGACTGGAGACACTTGGATTAGCCAATGCAGTGTTCGATGCTGCAAGGGGGAGGGGAAGACTCACAAAGATGAGCATCGAGGCAACTCCGAAGAAGAACAGGGCAACGGCAGGCACCATGAAGTGAACTCCATACTTCAGAGTCCACCCGAACATGAGCAATGCTAGCGGATACACAGTCGAAGCAATCCAAGCATTTTCTCGTAGTCTATCCTCGGGAAAGTAGATGAGCTTTCCTTTCTCATCGTAGCGGTTCGCCTTCCTAGCCTCCCGTGCCATGATGTTGTCGATCCACTTGCCTCCCAAGAGCGAGGCCATAATGTATCCCAACCCGGACGGGATATACAACAGCCCGATGATGAGCTCGCCATAGTTGTAAGGCGGCCTCGAAAACTTTTGCTGGATGGCGATATTGGCTACGTAGAGCGAACCAAAGGCAATGGCGGCGATCATGACGGTGATGAGTACTGGCGGGTAGCGTAGATAGAGGATGACACCAAGAGGGTCGATGAGATATCGTCGCAGCGAATTGGTGAATCGCTTCGTCTTTTCTTTGGCGGAATCTATGGTGCGCATCCGCTGCAACTCTTCAGTCTGGACAGCCGGAGCAGGTTCTTCGGTCTTGCGACGAGCCAGCGTCTCTGGAAGAAAGAATAAAATCATGAGGAGAACGACCAAGCCGTAGATGGAGAGAAACCACATCGTAGCCTGCCAGCCAAACTCCTGCGTTACCACTCCGCCAATGACGGGCGCAATCAAGGGTCCCAGCAGAGGGCCGAGATAGAATATGCTCATGGCTCGTCCTCGTTCGAAGACTTCGAACAGATCGGCGACAGAGCCGGCGCCTGTAGAATGAGCACTGGCAGATGCGCCACCTGCGCACATCCGGAATACGATGAGCATCGTGATATTGGTGCTGATGGCTGAGAGAATGGAGAAGATGACGAAGAGGCTGAACGAAGTGAGATAGATGGACCGTCGACCAAACTCCTCTGAGAAAGAAGACCACCAAAGAGGGAAGATGGCCATGGAGATCATGTAAAGAGCTACAGACAAGTTTGTGATTGTCTCAGAAGTATCAAACTCCTTGGCCAAGACAGGCAGGGCAGCTTTTGCTTGATTAACACCAAGCCATGTTGTAATTGGGGTATGTAGAGGTAAAGTACCTACGATAAACAACTGTTGAGCCAAGGGGAGCCGCGGCCGTAGCCAAGGCGATGATGCAAATGAGACCCCATTTCGTCGATCTCTTGTAGTCGTATGGGTTGGAAATTTCCGGGACGATGGTAATACTCCCCAGCAGTCCTCGCCGTCTCGAACGAGGGACGATAGAAATGGCTCGCGAACGAGTTGAAGAAGCCCTCGATTGAGTCCGTGATTGATGGACCGACTTTGTATCCATGTTCCCTAGTGGCTCGCCAGGAATAACAACCGGCTGGCCATCATGAAGGGACTCAATCTCAATCTGGCTGTGATTCGACTTTCTCGAGTCCGAATCTGCAGTGGGAGGCCTTTCTTCTTCATGGTTGTTGCGATCCTGTTCTAGGATACTCTTTTCGTTGTCATTGGCAGACGTCATGGCGGTTTATGCCTATGTGACTGAGGCAGCGGTCGGCTCCGAATCGGCGGGACAAAACAGCCCAATCCGAGGGCCAGAATCTAGGTAACAAGCCGAAACAAGGAAACAGGGAAACAGGGAAACAGGGAAACAGGGAAACAGGGAAACACTGGTAGAAGCATGTGATACAAGTCAAGTTGCAGGATCAGATTAGAGCAAATTCTCGAAATAAATCCTCCAGACGGGTTCTCAAGAAAGATGCGTGGTAGCTGTTGGAGACCGGGATGGGGATCCGGATGACGGGGGGGGATCGACTGCAGGTTATAAAGACAACCAAGTCGGATAAAGGATCTCTTTCGCTAAACAAAAGCTCCATCCGACGCCCACCGACCGACATGCGCAACCAGGCCCAAAACGCGGCTGCCCGCGGGAACCGGCAATGGAGACTGGCGAGATTTGTGGTGGAGTCATCATGGGGGAGTGGAGAGAGGCCTTCTCCCATGCTCCAACTATCGGTCCCGCGGTCGGCCAAGTTGGCACTAATAAAAAGGCGACGAGGGTGGGTTGAGTGGTGTTTCCGACGCGGAAAGAAGGCGGCCTCGATGATGCTTGGTACTGTAGTTCCAGTCCTGGATTTTCAACATCCGACGCAATGCAACCCACGCCCAGCAAGGGTGGCCAGCTGACTGCCAAGCACATCTTCACTCCTTCTCCGTATTGAGTGGAGAATGAGAAACAGAGACCTCCAGGACCATGGATCGATCTTGACAGCCGTAAACCATTTTGTCAAGCCCAACTAAGAAAGCGTGGCATGTCGAGTGGGGAGTAGACTCGACATCCACAGCCCAGTCAATGAATCGTCACTCTCTTCGGCCTCTCTCCTTCGGGTCTTTCTCTACGTTGGTTCCGGTCACGTTCCGTTGCGAGCCCGAGTCTTGTCGATTATCAATTGCAGATTCCGGTGCCGACATCGCTCGGGCTTAGCACGGTAATAGCTGCCGTCTGGAGTTCGTGTAGACGGAGGGAAGGCTCTTATAGCAATGGTAAATTGTGAGAGAATACCTGTGTTGTGTCAAAGATATTGGCGTCGTAGTGTGAAGGTTTTTTTTAGTGTCACGTTGATATGCTCGCCTCGTAGACTCGGAAAGAGTCCTTGCTCGTGGCTTTCGATATAACAAAACATTTATCGAGAGCAGGAGTAATCATATCATTAGTCTACGTGGATCAGACATGGACTCAAACAGGCTCCATATCGCACCGAGATAACAGCTCAGCCCATAAACCCCCGTTTTAATCACCATACGCCTCCTGCCCCTTTTACCCATTCTAGCAATATGCTCAAGAACTGATATCATACTGCTTGATCAGTTCCGCTAGCTTGTCTCCCTCAGACTTAAAGTCCGGAACCGACGCGCTCATCACCTGGTATCGTATCCTACATATAATTGTTAGCCTTCAGCACTCGAGACTCCACATTACGATTATGTACTCACTTGGGTGCATCACCAAATGTGTCCATCTTTGCCCTGCATCGGAAGTTGAGCCTCTTGCAGTTGGCAGCCTCGAACGCCGCCATGAACTTGGTGTCATCATTTTCCTTGAGCTCCATGAGCTCATTGGCGTTCATTCCCATAATGGTTCGACCAGTGTCGTCGAAGCAGCTAAGCCACTGGTGGCTGGTGTGGTCGGCAACATTCAGTGACAGGATGTATCGGTAGTCGGGCTTGTCATGAGACACGTTGCACTTCTCGCAGTGCCAGGAATCACCCATGGGTGTTACCTTCTTGTTGCAGTCCGCCGAGGAGCAGGCAGGGTAACAGAAGTTGTCCTGCTTGATGAAAACAATAGTGGCCTTGACCGAGTAGTACACTGGGGCATCCATGCCGATATTCTCGTCCTTGACTTGAGCGATAGTCTTCTCTTCGTCCTTTCGACCGGTAGCACCGCTCATGCTTGTCATGTTCTGGTGGGTAGCAAAGGTGTCATTTCGACCCGCCGAGTCATACCAACCCTTGAGCCTGTGTGCATCGGGAATGTCAGGGTCAACAGACATAGTTCCTGACGAGAGCAAGCTCAAGCTCTTGCCATTGAAGTCTGACACCTTGGTGCCCTTGAATGCAATGACGGACTCTGGCGGCGAGTCAAAGGAGTTTGCTATTTTGCCCCACACTGTAACGCGGACTGAGTAGCTGGTATCGTCCACTATTGTCAGATCTCGTTTCTGGAAGGGTCGCCCATCTTTCTTGGAGGTGATCTCGTTGATCTCACCAACCTCCTTCAGCACGCCAATGACATCGACGGTGTTATCCTTTTCGACGCTCTGCAGCTCCTGAATAGAGCAGAAGTTGAATCGCACTTGGGGCACATTTGACTGGTCCTCGGCCTTCTCAATAACGGTGTCGCGCTCAAAAACAAGCTCGTAGTCGTTGGGGAGGTTGGAGAATTGCTTTTTCGCTAGGGAAACACGGCAAGGCGTGGAGATGTAGTAGACGGAGCCCTCCTGCAGAAGGTCGTAGAAGGCATCGCACTGGTCATTGAATCCAGTGGCTTTAATCTCACCACTCTCATCAAGCAAGTTGACACTGAACAGTTTTCCTTCACCAGTAGACTTGTGCCAGGTCTTGATATCGGGCTTGGCAGTGACGCGTGCCTTGATCGTCCACTTATGAGCGAAGGGCGACAGGCCTTCAATGGGATAGATGTTGCTACCACCATGAGTGGCTGGCCGTGAAGGCATTGACTGTTGCTGCTGTTGTTGTTGCTGCACTTGCGGCTTTTGTTCCTCCTTCTTGACGCCATAGAAGTCGTTTCCAGCGATTGTGGCGTCTTGAGGCGCCTTGGTGTCCACTGCGACCGGCTCCCCAACCTTTTCCTGGACGCCCAGGGATTCGATAACTTCGAGTTCGAGGATGACGAGAATGCTACTGGGAGTCAGAGGGGAGCTTTGTTGATGGTATTTCATCACTTACTTCTTTCCTTTGAGGTTGTTGGGAGTGTATTGCTTCACCCGGACGAAGCAACCCCGGACGAGCTTGCCATCGTGAACGTGACGATTGGCCTGGGTGGCGAGCATAGTCTGGACGTAGTGGCCGCCGTCGCTCATGACAAGTCGGTATCGGTCTCCTCCTTGGGCTGAGGGCGCCATCTGCTTGACCTGGAGGCACTGCATGACGGGTACGGGAAATAGCTTGGCCGCCTTGTCGGGATCATTGAAGATGACACTAGCACGGGTCAGTCAAAGGGAACGGGGAGGCGGTGGAGGGAACGTACTCGAGGGCGCCTCGCGAAAGCGCTGATGCGGCGGAATCCATGGTGCCTATGTGAACGGCCGATATTTTTGGTGTTGCGTGGCTATTTCTTGGGACAATCTGCTGGTCGATGGGTTCTGTGAACTTTTGCTCAGGTTGGTCGTGAAATGTGTGGATGATGAAAGATGCCTGCGACGCGTCCAGCGCGTTGAGTGGGAACGCGCTGATGGCAATTGATGGCGGGGTCTTGGCTTACGTAATCTGTTGGTAAGATGGCCATCGAAACCGCATCGAACCCTTCAGCGGCTTTTGGATTGATGGATCAATCTGCCAGTCGACTGCAAGTGAATAAAGCCGAGATAATTAGGCTTCGATGGATTTGGAAATTTGAGGATTTCTAGATCCTCTCTATGGATACGAATGCCTTCTCGCTCTTCCTGGCGCACGCTTCGCTCAGCATGGTGTCCCTAGCTACCCCTCTACCTAACTTACCTACATGACGTACGTACATGGTACATTTCAGCTGCAGCATCCCTTCATGCATCGACGGGCATGTCTCACACATCTCACTCTCTCCGTACCGTTCCCAATCTACCATCTAGGCCACTTGACTCTAGCCTAAGGCAGACCATCTCCAGCACGCGACTATGGCTGACGCAGACAATGCCACCCGAGCTCCTGAGAGTGATGCCTATGAGAGTGCTGCTGCTCCTGCGGCATCAGCTCCCGTCGTTGGCGAGCATTGCGTAACTGACAGACCTACACGTATGCGGAAAATACGTCCTCCTTCTCGCGCTTCGTGTGACTGACAGACGCAGCTTCGGGTCAGGCATCTACTGGCGAGATCATCAAACTCAACGATGTCGATGTAAGTCGACGAGTGCTCATGCTGACCATCTAGCTGATCATCCACCCTTCGCCAGGTTTATGTCTCGAAGCCGACCGACTACCCTCACGCCCCATCCCGGCTCCTTCTTCTGCTCACCGGAGGAACAGGCATCAAGTCGATCAACAACCAGATCCAAGCCGACAAATATGCCGCCGAGGGCTTCCTCGTCCTCATGCCCGACATGTTCGAGGGTGAATCCGCCCCCGGTGCCACCACCATCGTCGACGACTCCACTTCGATCCTGGAGCAGCTGAAGATCAAAGCCGTCGAAGTCACCAAGTCGTTCCTCATCGACATGTGGCTGGCCCGTGTCACCGAGGACCGCATCATGCCGATCCTGCACAAGGTCATCGACGCCGCCAAGGAGCAGTATGCCGATGCTATCAGGCAGGGCGATGGCATTTATGCAGTGGGATACTGCGTCGGCGCTCGCTTCGTTCTCCTCCTGGCGAAGAAGACACATCCTACTACTGGCGGGGATGAGGAGAGCGGAGATGTCAAGGTCGGGCCGTTCATCAAGACCGGTGCCGTCGCTCATGCTGCGTCAGTCGTACCTGATGACTTCCAGGGTCTTAGTGTCCCGTTGAGCTTCGTGTGCGTTGAGCAGGACCCCTTGTTCCCAGACTCTGTACGCATGGCAGGCGAGGATAGCATGTCCCTTGCGAACCTCGAGCATGAGGTCCAAGTCTACCCCGGTGTACCACACGGTAAGCGCGTCATCGTAAGCAGAAATCGTCGTGCGTCGCGAATGCTAACCATCCTTAGGGTTTGCTGTGGTTAGCTCATACCAGGATGCTGCTATACAGGATGCTCAGGCTACGGCGTATGGGCAGATGCTCAAGTGGATTCAAACACATTGAATGAGGAACTTTTTTTTTGTCAGGAACGAAGGCAGAAGCGCCATTATGATATTGTGTTTCCCAGCAAACGTGTATGCTTTCAGGAAATGGTACATATGATTTTCCCCAGGTTCTTGGCATCCTCCATGTGCTTGTGGGCTTCTTGGATCTCCTCCCACGGGAGAACATTGTCCACAAATATCTTCAACCCTCCCGACTCAAAGTCGGGGATGTATTGCTCCAGCTTGTCACGCAGTTCCCCCTGGTAGTCCAACTCACGACTCCGCAGCGTGCTGCCCTCGATACGCAGTCGCTTGAACAGGATCTGTGATATGTCGGCATCCGGGACTTTGCCACCGCTGAGGGTGCCGAGGAGCACGATGCGGCCGTCGCGCGCGGCAACGGTGAGATTCTGCTGGAAGTAGTTGCCACCGACAAAGTCGACAATGTAGTCGACGCCCTTGCCCCCGGTGCGGCTCAGGATCTCCTTGGCCCAGTCCTGCGTCTTGTAGTTAAAGGCGGCCGTGGCGCCGAGCTTGGATGTGATGAAGTCGCACTTATCCTGCGTGCCAGCCGTGGCAAAGATCTCGGAGGCGCCCGCCACGCGGGACAGCTGGATGCCCGATATAGACACTCCGGATGCGCCCGCGTGCCACAGAATCGACTTGCCCCGCGTGAAGCCCAGCACGAGGTGGAGCGCCTGTGTGGCCGTGATCCACGTCTCCGGGATGCCAGCGCACGTCTCGAAGCTCAGCGCCTTGGGCTTGTGCAACAGCATCCGCGTACTGACGGCAATGTACTCGGCGTAGGCGCCTCCGTACGCAAGTCCAAACACCTCGTCTCCCTCCTTGAAGCCGCCACCGTCTCCGGAGCCGAGGGACTCAATGATACCGCTGAATTCAACGCCGAGCGTCGCCGGCGCCTGCGGAGGGAGTGGGTAAAATCCTCGGCGCTGGATGATGTCCATACGGTTGATGCCGAACGCCTTGATGCGGATGAGGGCCTGGCCCTCCGCGGGGGGTGGTCGTGGTGTCTCGTCGTTGATGAAGAGTGCATCTCGCTCGCCCTTACCCCCTCGGATGTCTGCAATGGTTGCGTTAGACTTGAATCTCGAGTTTGCTTGTCATCGTGGTCCCATACCAACTGCTTTCATTGTGCTCGTCATCGCAACGGATTTCGGTCACTCGTTGCGGGCAATTGATTGTGAAATTGATAGTTGGAATTCGAAACCTTGCCGTTCATCAAGTCCCGATGGGGCCGGTGACGCACATGGAAAGTTGCGACATTACTAATGCAACTTTACTAACCGGCTGGTGATCGACGTCGTCAACCACCAACTCTCGGGTTGATGAAGACTCGTTCCGAGTTACGAACAAACGTGTAGCATCTCACATCTGTCGTAACCGCTACCATCGGAGCGTCAGTCAGCCAACCACATGTCTTGCTAAAAACACAAAAGTCTCAGTCTTGGGTAAGAAGGATAACGAGAAGAAAATCATCAGCCACAACAGTTTTCAGTGTGGAACTGGCGGTCACTGAGACGGACGGTAAGGGGTCGTTTCCATCTGCTTCACAACAAGAAAAAAAGAAGAAAAAAAGATCCCTGACAATGTAACGTGTGCGGGTGTAAAATATGGACTCCCATTGTAATACTTACGACGTTCGTTCGGCCCTCGCCTCACGTCGGACAAGCTTAGACACAAAGGGGGAGGAGCCCCGTCTTTGTCTCGTCTGGACTCGTCTCATCTCGACAGCAAGCCAAGCGCCTGATTGAGAACATCTTCATTCATGGCGATCCGTACAGAGACTGTCAATGTCTCAGAAATCAAGGAAATCATTGTTGGTGATAGTCCGGTTCTGGATCCGCCTACACGAGGTGGAGGTTGGGGCCTAGGCTAAAGTCAGCAACACCAACTCACGACACGTCTTGGCCGAACGAATCAAGTCGGTTGTAAATCTATAAACCAAAGCGTCGAGATTGAGACTACCGGACGAACATGGAAGAAGCGGTGGGTGTGGCACTTTGGGCCTTAGCGATGAATGAAGGGGGGTCCCGATCAGTCCACCGAACAGGGATGCAATTAACCAGCCCAATGCTCACAAGCGCGCAAGACGAGGTGATTCCTCGTCCGATAAGTCTCTGGAAATTAGATATGTACGTGGTGATAATTCACACACGAGTGTACTGGCTGAGACCCGCAGACCAAGACCTAATTCGGGGAGGCCATCTTGGCATGACAGATCTCATGCTGGGAATGGAAAATGCCCTATCTACAGATGACATACGGAGTACTCCGTATTGGAATAGGAGACATGAAAGGGTGGTATTGGATTGGATGAAACCGCCATGGTACATCGTTCGGCCTTGACAACCCAGAAATGGTTAGCAGTGTAAAGGTGAAAACAGAGTTGTTGATGTTATCTTGGCGGCAGTAGGTGCACCATTCTAAGCGAGGGAAAAGATGAGCCTTATCCCAAGGCAACCAGTGTCAATAACAACAGTCGGAACAGCGCCGAAATAATCAGTACACCGCAAAGATGCGGACTAGGGTGGTGCATGAGGTCTCCATACGAAGAAACCGCGCAAAGGCACTCCTTGTGGGTACGTACAGCTGAATCCAGACAGGAACTGAATATGGCCAGCACTACGGACTGAGTGAGTAGGCAGATGGGCGATCACCAAGTTCACAGCGACAGGTGGAAATTACATCTGGGTGTTTCCATTCGGGTCAAATTCAATCCCGAACCACATCACAGTTGAGGCGCTAAGGAGAATTAACCGGAACACACAAGCGTTGATGATGGCTTGCTGTTCCCTATGCTTGATCAAAGCTTCCTGGTTTATTAGCTGGAGCAAAGCGTGGGAGGTCGGTTTGGTGGGGTGGACAGAGACGAGGCGGCTGGATTGGGCCGTCCGAGATGGAGCTTCATACGTAGTGCATGGGATGGGCCTTGCATGCGGTGAAGGTTGAAAACAGAGCGAGAGGCTGTTCGTGTCTAGACGCTCCCCACATCCTGCGGCTTGACCAGGTATTCCCTTTTGTAAAGCGAGGCCAAGGCCAACCGATACTCCAACCATGTGTTTGCTTCAGTCAGTACCCCATAGACCAAGGATCAGATCCCGAAGCGGCCATATCAAAGTTTATTAGCAGGGACGAAGGGTTTCCCCCAGACTTCATGGCGGTCTCTCAGACACTGCCAGCTCCCGACGCCAGGGCAGAGAATAGCGCCAGAGCTGCCTCGCCAAACAATCTGGGTTAGCTAGGGCATTGGGCTCGCCAGGAGTGGTGCAAAGCTTGTTGCTCGCCGGTTGTACGGTGCTGGACATGCTACGAGACCAGCAAGGCAGGCTCCCTGCCTTGCGATCTGGGGTGGAGTGGGTGGAATCGAGATGGGACGCGGCCCTTCCGCAGTATGGCCTGCTTCCCACCAGTCCACATGGACCCGGGGGAACGTGGGCTGGGTTGGAACCACAGAAAAGGCTCGGGGATCATTGCTCAAGAAGAAAAGGAAGTTTCGGGTATGTGAGCCCAAATTTGGCCGACGGAGACCATGGCTCAAAGCGCCAACAATACGTCGTGGGTCATGATGAAGTACTTCGAAGATACGAGTATCAGATTGGATGCAACGTCCCTCTCACCGTCTGGTGCTCTGTTGGTTAGTACCTTTGGTACCTACCCAACCTTGGATCTTGAATCTTGGATCTTGTCGGCTCTGGCCCGGTGTTGCTTCATCCTGGGAGCCGCTGTATCGAGTTCAGTACCAATGCAGCAGGAGAAGCCAGAAATGACGCATCATCCATGGATGAATGATAAGACTTTGGCGCTTGGCAAGGTAGGTGCTCACTCAATGGGTTATCATTATCAGGTTGACTCGAGAGTGCTGTTGGATGCTAGAGCTGGTCAGTGGGTAAGGGGGAAATTATGAGGGACCCAGCACACCTAGACGAGGCCCAGAGTCACACACACCTGGCAGCCTTTAGGCCTGAGGCTTTATCACCGAGGACCCGGGGTGTGTCAGGAAAGGCTGCATCGGCTCGAACTCGTCGCCCTCCTTCTTTGCAAAGCCTGAAGTTCAGTGTTCTGCAGCGATGGAGAAACCCCAGAGGCAAGGATCATGATAGGCAGCGCAAGTTCGGATTTCGGTGCCGTTGCAAAGTGAGAGCAAGCATCGGTGCGGGTCCGGGGTTCCAATAGCTCAGTTAGCGGATGTAACCAGTAAGCCATGTTGGCTACGAGAGGCCGCAGTTACAGCGGCCCCAGCAATCATGGTGCAATCAATAATCAATCAATCAACCAGTCAATCAGTCAGAGAACGGCATAGGAAGGGCAATTATCAGGAGGTTGACCGATGGGTTAATTGGAGGGTCAGGTTCTGAGGGGGTGTGGATGCGGTACGTATGCCGTTGGCTGCAATAACTGATTCCTTGGAAGCAAGACGACCTCGAGTGCCTCCATCTCAGATCAGATCAGGTAGCTGTTCCCCCAAAGCTCTGGGCACTCGCTTTCAGCAACAACTGTGTTAGCTCCAGTTCCTCAAAGCACCACCAATACAGCACCAATACAGCACCAATACAGCACCAATACAGCACCAAAGCAGCGCCACCGAACCACGAGCTTAGCCAATAGATATGATGAACGTTTGGAGCCTCCAACAGTTGCTGTGGACATGGCCTAAAGATGGTGGCGTGGCTTGTCTTCATCCCCGGTTGCAGAGATTTATCCTTCACTTTCAGTGCTTTCACTTGCCTTTCCTTACTCCGGTCAAGTCCCCTGTTCACAATTTCTGGGGGTTGACCCAAAAGCTGTGGTTGCAGGCGACAAGGCACCAATAAATGCGGGTTCATGATTCCTTCCATAGGACCAAGAGCCGCCGATGTTCCTCTTCAAGTCTTGCCTTTTGAGCTGAGACCCTTTGGCGCAAGCCTCAAGCCCTACAAACGATCAATGCTGCTGCGAGGCTACAGGGGCCAACATGGCTGGGAAGACGGTGTGTCCAGGCGTGAATGGTTCGTGCTCTGGAAGGCTGGAAGACTGGAAGGCTGTCAAGCGGTCTGGCAGGCGCTTGGGCGCCCGCGAGAGGTGTGTAAGTTGATGCCTGAGGTTCATACGCACGCAGCGAATGAGATCATGGTTCAGTCAGCTGCAGGAAGAGAGGCGCGGCGGCCGCGGGAGGGACTTGTTCCTGCATTAGTGCATTGAACACCAGGGCAACGACTCGTCAACAATGACAGTGGACCGGTTACTGGGTGCTGCACAGTGCACACTGCAAACTGCAATGGGCATAAGCGACGTAGTTCCTCCCACCGCCTACGCTGGCTTTCAAGAGCGGACAACTGCCATCAGCCAGTGGGTTGCTTGTATCTGTGCCACTGTCTAAATCAACTAACAAACTTGGCTCTGCTAGGTACTCCGTACAGAGCACACGCTCGCCATCTGGAGACTCCGGGTCCGGTTTCTATTAGTAGAAACGAATATGGAGAAGGACATTTAGGAGGAGTTATAACTACGTAGCATGTCTCAAGCCGGGTAAAGGGACCGAAATACCACGGCAGCAGGGCTAATATCCAAGCAAGGACCACTAATTTTACGGAGGAATAAAAGTGGTGATGTACAGAGATCGGCCACGCCAAAAGGCTCCATGCGAGGAGCCCATGCCTGCTATCATCAGGCTTGGGCCTGTTGTATGGAGTACTGGGGGGACCAAAGCGAGGACGGTGCCAGGATCAAAGTGCCTCATACGCCGTTCGCTGTATCTCGCCGCCCTTATCCGTGCCTTAACCTTCTGGGTCCGGTCTGTGCTGCAAGGCCCTGCAAGGCCTTTTGCGCTGGAGAGCCCCTGGGGCCTGGGTGGTCGGCACCTCCGCCATGGGCCTCATTCCAGTGACCGACCCTGCATTGGAGTGATTTACGAATAGCGGCCGTGCTGATTGAGTAGATTGATGGGTTCAAATCAGCTGCGTTTGCACCTCTGATCATGCGGATCCCTCGTATCTCTGTGCCGCGCTGTTTCCCCTGAGTGAGTGAGCGAGTGCGGTTATTAGTACGTGAGAAGGGCGGAGAAAACTACTGCGGTGGTGGTGGCGATAGAGCTCGGGAACCCGACGCGAGCCGCAAGGCCCAATGAACAAACAATAAAGTCAATAAAGCAAACGGCAACGCTACAGAAGCTTTTTACCGTCTTGACCGTTGCTGATCAGTGACCACAGCGTGCAGCATGCAGCATGCAGCATGTACCGCTGCATATGCCCTCCACACATATAGGAGATACGTACTACGTAAAGCTGCAGCAGCATCAGAATGGGAGTGTGTGGGCGGTTAATTTCGTCTGATGAACTGAGTGTGGAGGAGGTCCCCAGGGGCCCAAAATGTCCAGAGCGCGATGCCATCCGTATTCATTTGGTAGGGCAGCATGCAATGGTTCGACGCCTAGACTCCAGCGTGCCCCGAACAGGTGCTGCTCACTAGCCATTCGTTGATTCATGCGCCCATTTCCCGTGTCTCGTGGCAAATGCGAACTCGGCAGTATTGACGATTGATGAGACCCATGGCGCCGGCCCATCTCCTTTCGTGGTGTACGTACTTTGTTGCTGTTGTTTTTAGTCTCTTGTGTCTCAGTCATCGCTCTTAGAGTCTTGTCAGAGCGCAAGACATGGCTTTGGTCGACGGACGGGCGGTCGGTCGGTCGGTTCCCCACCCCCTCAGATTACTGTATCTCTCTCGGGGCTGTCGCTTTTCCCCTGTGTTTGGTGGTTTTCTCGTCGCTGTTGCTGTCCCTTAACGTCGCAGACGGCCAGCCCACACCCTCCCCACCCTTGATCCCCGTCGCGCCGTCGCTGATTTGCCCCGTCCTGAAATAACATGGCATTGGGAGACGGCTGCTTGGCGTCCAGGATCCACACGAAGGTGGTGTGGCGCCCCAACTTCCCTCTGCTCGCCGACGCTTTCTACAAGGTAGCTCTGCCGCCTCAACCACCGTCACATCCATCGTCTACCCCCCCTGGCAGTCTACTTCGACTGTGCGCTCCCTGGTCCAACCCGTACCACGCAGTAAATTTTCGTAGTCTCCATGATCCATGAGTCCATGCCTGCCCCCATGCCCATTAGAGAAGCGCCTATCTCCCCCTCTCCCCAGTGCTCTTTTCCCACTCTCCACTCCGCTCCGCTGGGCAAGCCCACAGCTCCTCCACCCACGCTTTCGACCCTGCTCCACCCCTCCACCCGCCCCTGTTGCCCATCCAAGCCATCCCATCAACAACCCAACTCTCACTCCCCCCCTAGGTCAACTCTCTTGTATAAAGCACGACACTTCCAGACGTCCTCTCTCGGTTCTTTCCTTCCTCCTCACCCACACTCGCTACTCAACCCTGACTACTATACCAGTCAATTTCATTCGCTACAGCACCTCATCAACCCTCCTAATCAACACCTACAACCAACTTTCGAGTTAACATAATACCCGACAAATCAGTCAAGATGAAGTTCGCTGCTGCCACCATTCTCGCCGCCGTCGCCGGTGCCTCTGCCGCCTCCAACGTCTCGTACGTCACCGAGGTCGTCGATGTTTACACCACCTACTGCCCTGCTGCCACTGAGATCACCCACGGCGGCAAGACCTACACCGTCACTGAGGCCACCACCCTCACCATCACCGACTGCCCTTGCACCATCACCAAGCCCGTGATTGCTACCTCCTCCGTCATCTGCCACGACTGGTAAGTTTTACTCCTAGAGCACCTTCTACATCCATCCTCAGGTTACTAACAATAATTCAGCGGCCACAGCAACAGCACCGTCCCCGCTGTCATCCCCTCCACCACCTCCACCGGCTCCTACGCTACTCCCACCGGCTCTACCCCCTCCGAGGTCCCCGCCTCCGGTGCCGGCAAGGTCGCCGCCCTCTCCGGCGCTGGCCTCGCTGCCCTCGTCGGTCTTGCTGCCTTCCTGTAAATCAGCAACTAGCGCGCCTCGTCGCCATCCACGTCCTACCTACGATTTCTTATGCTCGATAATACTTAATTTCGTGGTAGCATTCGCCACTTCATGACTGGAGGAGCGTTGTGGGAGAGTTAGTGTTGGTTTTCATTCTGGAGGAACAGCGATTTGGGAGATGTATAGACTTGGGATACGAACATACGACGCGGAGAACCGGTATACTCCTGCACTGCCCTATGGAGTCTTGTCTAATGATGGCCATGCTTTGCAGGGATTGAGACATTCTTGTATTTGATCTTTGTCTCGGTGTTCGAAAGGAGCTCGCCTTGTCTCTACGGAGATTTGTGTGTGCGGTCTTTTCGGGGCTGGGAATATAATGTGTTATTGCTTAAAGCAACATTTTGGGACGATTTCGTCTGCACTACTCGCGATTTCGCCTCCATTTTGTGCTTGACCAGAACCTTCAAAAACACATTACCACCTCGAAAACTTTTTGGATATTTCGGTCTTCTTGTGCATATTGTCCCACCAGGACCATTCCTGAGTACCGTGGAATGGCTTGGGGTCGTCGGGCGTGTTTATGGTCTCTTTGTCAAGAGAATCCAGTGTCTGCGAGCCTCGATTCTTGTATCATAGTTTAAGGCAAAGCAAACGTTGCTGGGAGGCCAGTTTTGGTCCGGCATATTCTGAAGACTCAACGTCCCTAGCGAAGTGTGTTTAAAAAGTTGTTTAGTAGGCTTGCTATGAGTTGCGAGTCTCAAGCATCTATCGCTATGTGTACCGTAAAGTTCCCGGCGGCTGGAAGTGTGGCGCGCCAGAGACAATGCGCCTCGTATCTCTAGTCCTTCTCTTTCTTGGTTGTCTAACGTTAACCGCTACCCAGGTGATTGGACTTTTGACTAACCCTTCCGCACCCAGTGAGTTAGTCTCTGACCATCGGCCCACACCTCACGCCTCATGCGTGGGATATCCAGCCGCTCACTGAGTCACTCAGCGGTGCCATGCATGCTTCTATCCATGCTTCTTCTATACCATGCTTCCAATAAGAGTCTCGGTCCACTCCATCGCAACTTTGCCCCAGAACCATCTGGTGGTCGGTCAGATGGTTTATCGCGTATTGTAGACTGTGCCGACTGACTGCAGCTGACCATTGACATTTTTGCAGATGGCCCTTCATCACAGCGCATACACGGGGTGGGGTGAGCGAGATGCAGACGAACCGTGGTCAACAGGGGCAGTAACCATGGTTTGTCTTGTCTTGACTGTTATCAATACGAAAAAAGAAAGAAAAAAAGACACGAGCCACGCCGCACATGGGTCCGATAGCGAGTCAAAGAGTGTGGATGGCTCTCGCGGCAGTGACAAGTGTGCTGCATTCCATTAGACGAGAGAGGGAGGGTGTGGGTGTGATGGGCGCTGGGTGCGGTGTCATAGGCGTGCCCTGGTTAGCGAGATTGTACCGCTTGCCTTATCTATCGGGGAGCAGGTTTTTGGGGAGGGTGTAGGGTGGCTGATCCTGGTAAAACGCAACAGAGGACAGTAAAACCGGTCGACCAAGTGAGGTTGACCTAAATATTGGGCAGGGCACGAGCCAAAAATGGGACAATGTAGTCGATTTATCATGTCTGCTCGTCGCCTACACGGCATTTTTATTGTCACCCTTGGGCATCGGTCGACTATTTGGGGAAAATATGTAGATTGGATCAAGTCGGCACCCCTTTGCGACTCGTAATCTACGCAATGCTGACTGAGCTGATGATGAAAAGGTCGCCGCCAAGCTATCTGTACACTATTTGGGTAGGTGCCTGATTAGCTTAGGCTCCGGCTTGTTTGGGATTGAGTGGTAACGTGCTCGTCTTGATAGGGCACTCTGACAGATAGCGTGGACATGCTGGGACAGCTGGCATCTGGATGGAACCTTGGGATTGGCACAAAGTCCCTTTCTGTGCATGAGGAAGTGTTGGTGTGCAAACCGTGTCTAACCATGCCCAATACGCCCTGGGCGAAGGGGCCCAAGTGTATGTAGAACGAGGGTGGCATATGGAAAACGGATCAAGCAGTACCATGTGTTGGCGGTCTCAAGTGAACACAGTGAGCCCAGTGTCATCCAATATTGTGCTTGGCGTAACCAGTGAACGAACCATTGTCAAAATGCCGACCCAGGAGAAAAGAGCGGTCGAGGATGTTCAAAAGGACGCATGGTGCCTTTGGACTTTTACCCTTGGCCGTGATTAGTTTCATCTCAAGTCACCATCCACTGAGTGACGGAACTCTCCCAGCCATGTCTTGGGTGTAACTTTCACCGCATACGGACCTCTAGCACACAGAAGATGGGTGGGCAAGTGAGCGAGGTGCTCTCTGGTTGCTCCAACGATCAACGCTCCCGTTCACCCATTTCTCCAACAGCGAGGACCGAGGTCATTCCAACGCAAGTGCGGTAGGCGAGCCTATTGGACCACTCCGCCAGAACCCTTTTGCCGAAGCTCTGGGGAACTGTGCAACGGCAATGTGCGCCGAAGACAGGACGAAAAATATCACGACCAGTCTCCGGTTCCCCCCGTCCGCGAAACCCAAGGTGGCTTGATGAGATATTCTTCCAAAGGTGCAGCATCGCTCCGCTGGATGGCAACCGTCGCGATGAAGTATCCCAGAATGGCTGAACCGTACATCCGGAAGAGCTCATTGTTGGAGACCCGGGTCGGCAGTCAGATGCCGGGTGCCGTCTCATGTGGACCGAGAATGGAGAACTGTACCGTCCGTGCTGTGAATTCATCGAGTATTCCACTGGCATCCGAGAGCGCGTGGGACGCGATTGCTCTCTCCGGGCCCATCTCGGAGTCTCGGAGAGCGCTCCGGGTCGGCAACGTCGCCGGGCAAATGGCAACTGGAGCTGCAAGCTGGAGCTACGATTGCCCCGGAATGCGGGGGAAGTGGGAACCGCGGCGCCCCAAACACTTGGAACTGTCAGTCCACAACCAACCAGCATCAATGGGTGCCTCCAGCAACCCAAGCCAGGTACCCAGGGCTGGTACCTACCTACCTACCTACCTACCTACAGGTAGGTACCTAGGTAGGCAGTCAAAGAGAGGCATTCTCATTCGGGTTGCCAAGTCACGTCACGACACCGTGGGGGACAGCGTTGGGAAGGCGTCACCCATCCTCGGGTCGGTCATTCCCACTCCCTCAACCCCGATCATTGTCACGGAAAGAACTGCTCGTAGCTGCGCCTTCCTAGCTCCTCTCCACCCGTCCTCGCACGCATCCAAGACTTGCTTCGGCTCCACTGCCGTAGTCGCCGTCCCAGACTTTGTTCCTAGAGTTTGACCCTGTTGAAGGCTCACCTTCACAAAGCCGCCAATTATTCATAACCGAGGATATTGGGAGCGGCTCATAGCCGTCTACGACTCATCAAAGAGGCCCATCAGGCGCGTGACTCTGGCTGTAATGCAGAAGGCTTCGAGACAAGCTATCCATAACATCTCGGCGTCTGTGCTCGCTCGCCCACATAGTATCCCTCGACCATTCTTCCCTTCTCATTTTCTTGGTAGACTAGTAGCCCCTAGTCGTGGCTGTTATCCTCTTCGCCTTTCAGGCACCCGGTCCCTTTCCCACCCACAACACACAACTCCCAACACAGCCGCCATGCCACACAACGATCATCATGTGCAGGATGAAGTGCTGCGGCACTCTCTCGAGGACCCGGACGATTTCTGGCGACACCAGGCCGAGCACCTCTACTGGCATAAGAAGTTTTCATCCACCATCGAGCTGACCCAGAAGACACTCAGTAACGGCATCACCCACGATAGCTGGGAATGGTTCCCGGATGGTGAGATCTCAACCTGCTATAACTGCGTTGATCGCCATGTCCTCGATGGCCACGGCGACTCGGTTGCCATCTACTTCGACAGCCCAGTCACCAACACCAAGGAGAAGTACACCTACCGACAACTGCTCGAGGAGGTCGAAATCCTTGCTGGCGCTTTGAGGGAGGAAGGTGTCAAGAAGGGCGATGTTGTGATGCTCTATAGTAAGTCGAACCAAATTAGAAGGACATGTCGTGAAACAGGCATCTGACATAGTCAACAGTGCCAATGATTCCAGCCGCTGTGATGGGAATCCTTGCCATCAACCGACTGGGTGCCATCCATTCGATTGTGTTCGGAGGTTTTGCTCCCAATGCCCTAGCCCAGCGAATCGATTCTTGCAAGCCAGTTGCTCTCCTGACGGCCTCATGCGGCATTGATGGCAACAAACCACCCATCGCCTACAAGCCCTTGGTTGAGGAGGCCATTGCCCTCTCCACTCACAAGCCAAGCAGGACCATCGTCTGGCAGCGTGACCAAATCCGGTGGAATCCTTTGGACCGCAATGCAGGTCAGGCCACCTGGCAAAAGGTGGTGAGGAGTGCCCGAGCCAGGAACATTAGAGCAGAATGTGTGCCCGTCAAGAGCACCGATCCGGTTTATATCATCCACACATCGGGCACTACTGGCACTCCAAAGGGTGTCCTGCGTGACGCTGGTGGACATGCTGTTGGCCTCCATCTTTCTATTAGCTACCTCTTCAACATCCATGGCCCCGGGTGTGTTGCCTTCACGGCCTCTGACATTGGATGGATTGTTGGACACTCTTACATCGTCTACGGACCTCTCCTTACCGGCGCGGCAACTGTGCTATATGAGGGAAAACCAGTTGGCACCCCAGATGCCTCGGCTTTCTGGCGGATCGTGGATGAGTACAAGGTCAACACCATGTTCACTGCCCCAACAGCCCTGCGAGCCATCAAACGCGACGACCCCAATAACAACTTGATCTCAGAATTCGGTAAACGAGGCGGTCTCAAGTCTCTCAAAGCCCTCTTCCTAGCTGGAGAGCGGTCAGAACCTACTCTTATCCAAATGTACCAGGACCTTCTCACCCAGTACGGTGCCGAAGACTCCCACGTCATTGACAACTGGTGGTCTACAGAAGTTGGCTCTCCCATCACTGGCCGCGCTCTCGTCCCACACGCCGGCAAGCACCGCAAGACAGATGTCCGTGATCACCCACCTCCCCATCTAAAGGCTGGGAGCGCCGGCAAGGCTATGCCCGGATTCGACGTGCGGATTGTGGACGACGAAGGCGACGAGGTCGAGAAGGGGTTGATGGGGAACATTGTCCTCGCCATGCCGTTAGCACCCACAGGTTTCCGGACCCTGTGGCAGGACGAAGAGCGATTCTGGAAGGGCTACCTGAAGAGGTTTCAAGGAAAGTGGCTCGACACAGGCGACTCCGGTTGGATTGACAAGCAAGGTTATATCCATGTCATGAGCCGAAATGATGACGTTCTCAATGTGAGCGCACATCGCCTGTCAAGTGGTAAGTTTCGCACCTCATTTTCTATAGTTCTAGGGAACTTGACTCACACATCCGTAGGCTCTATTGAGCAAGCAATTGCCGCCCATCCCCTCGTCGCAGAGTCCTGCGTCGTAGGTATCCCTGACGCCCTCAAAGGTCAGATGCCATTTGCATTCATCACCTTGTCCACGCCGGATCACCCGTCGTCGGCTATTCCAGATCAGGAAACTACGAAAGAAATACAGAACCTGGTACGCCGACAAGTCGGCCCCATTGCGACGCTTGGTGGCATCATCCAAGGCAAGGCCATGATCCCTAAGACAAGATCTGGCAAGATTCTCCGGCGTGTGCTGAGGGATATGGTAGAGAACGCCGCACATGGCGAATTGGCAAAAGAGGTAACAGTACCCAGCACCGTTGAGGATGCGGCTACGGTGGAAGTGGCTAGAGGAAAGATCAGGGAGTACTTTGAGCTTATGGGATCAAAGCATGGCGTCGTCGAGGGCATGATCAAGGCGCGACTGTAGAGATGAACCAGACACCGGAAGCCCTGCAAACATGAGCCTGATGAACTCAAACAACATGCTGTTGTTGCTTTGGATATGACGATTCGCTCGGAGTGGATAGTTCAGGCCATATATCTTATTTGTATAGCGTGTTCGTTACAAGGCTGAGGACTTGTCTCTCTTGGGAAAAAGTCATTTCCAACCAAATTCAAATTCTACGACTACCCATGCGGCAAATCACATCGACAGAAAAGTAAACTGCAATGTCAAGCACATATTGTATAAGCTCACCTGAATTGGTTATGTTGAGTTTGGTATTGCGGGTCTGCCTCTTGAGGAAACAGTTGGCACTCCAATTCGCCAGCAATTGTGTATGGGTTTGCGATGCTATCATCTATTGACATGCAATATGACATAACTGTAGTCTCAAAAAAAAACCAAAAAAAAACCCATGTTACTTAGCAACGGCGGATCTAGGTTACTTGGTATTGGCATAATGAGCCAGTGTAGTAGTGGCAGAGGAAGAGTCTCAGTTCTAGTCGCGATGATAGTTTTGGACGCAAACGATGAAGCTAGACCACGTCGGCGATGTAAAGTAATAAAGACTGTAGATGGTTGGCATCCTCATGAATATTAAGGTACACCGTATACTTGATACAAATTCTTAGCCAGAGATTCATTCTTATGCGGACAGGTCAGGTCACGCTGGCTAGCCTTAACATCTATTGAAACTCCCGTATGCATATCCATCAACACAACACAACACAATTCTCTCTATATACTAGCCTTTCAGGCATTCAATGGAGATTAAGTGTGCCAACTAAATTAGGTCTAAGATACAGAGTGTGAATGACTTTTTTCGACAAATCAACCATCTTGAGATCCCTGTGGAAAGGATTTGGTGCGAGCCTCAATCGCGTGACTCTCTTCAACGGACTTTCAATAAGCCCCGCTACTGCTCAAACCGGTCCAACAGTATCCAGTAGCATTTTAGGTGTCCTGCAACTGCCGGCATGGCAAGTCGCACAACCCCTCACCTCTAGGCTTCTCCTCGCATGGTCGACCTATTCTATACGGGGTTCCACACTGTCCACCGACCTGGGACACCCCCCCCCCCCTTCACTCTCGTGGCGAATAGTACAACAAAACGACGACGCTGCTGTCTCGGAACATTCACCGATACCATCGCACAACTACTAGCTCCAGTGTCACCGGGAGAAGCGTTCGATGATAGGTCAAAGGGGCAAGAAGGGGGAGGGGAGAGGAGACGGGGGCGGGTTGTACGATGTTTTGAATACGGGTGGAATAGACTGGCGTTAATTAACTGCAGTGTTGCTTCTCGTTTCTATCAGGAAGGGGGCTTGACTTGCAACGGAGGGCGTGCGCCGTGTGTTGCTTGAAGCTGCGTGGGTGTGACTGGTTTGATGGTACGGGGTTAGAGTCGAACGAGACTATTACAGAACCCTCGTCTGTATTCTCGTCCGTATGCCGTCACTTGAGAGTCATTGGATATGAGCGTGCCATGGGCAAATTTCTCCTCACTTCACCAACACCAAAGGCTCGACGACGAGAGAGAGACGGGACCATTCTTGACGTGGCATAAACGAGTACAATTCAAAAGACGTCCCAAACTGCCCGTGTGGGCGTATCCGACACATATCCCATGTCATCTATCCCATGAAACATAGCTTCATGCCGTGTTACGGCCTACCATTCCTATTCATGCAAGCTCGCTCGCCAGCCCCAGTGCCAGAAGAATTCTGTGCTGCCGAAATCCGCAACTTACCGGCCCATGTGCTCTTCCATGCATGCATTCGTATCAGATCTCGCATCGTCTGGACGCGCTGCTTCGTAAATTGGGCTTCGTTGAAGGGAAACCCGGTTCTGTTCTGAGAAGATGCCCCGGGAGAGACGAGGGTAGCTCTCGGGGGGGCTGTTTGGGATAGAGTCCATACACGCTGCCTTGTCCCTTGGGCGCGATCACCACGTTTGTGAAGCGAGCCTCTGGCAGCCTCTTGCCCGCCTTGAGGCTTTCGAGAACCCTGGTATGAGTGCATGTTAGTCAAGTTTTTGTTGCTCCACTTGTTTGTTCCCGTCGGAGTTTTCACATGTCAGGAATATCGAGGGTGTGAGGGATATCAGAGACATCGGGGATATCCAACAAATACGGAACTGTTTTGCCACTCACCATTCAACCCCAACAAACTTGACCCCGACCCCTCGCATCTTCTTGATCTCCTTTTCCAGTTTGCTCCCGGACAGTCCTCCTCCTCCTCCGGCTCCGGCGCCTCCAGCGGGCCGCCCGATGATGACATGGGTGACGCGCCGCCGTGCGAGGTGTAGCGACATGTGGCCGCCGTTCTCGGTGAGCAGGTGCTTGAGCTTGTGGTCGGATACGAGGGGAAACGTGCTTCCGTTGACGTAGACGACGACGCCATCGAAGACGGCTCGTGTGCGGGCTCGGTCTTGGCGGTCTTGATCTTCTTGTCGCCGCTTCTCCATCAAGGCTTCGTCGGCCGTGATCCCGCACCGGCCTTGAGTATCGTCGTTGGAGGATTGCTTGAAGAGGCTCTCACTAGAGGACCCCTTGGCCAGGCTCTCGCGCATCTTGCCGGGCTGCACGAGCATGTCCCTCACGCTGCGCTGCGCCCGCTCCCGCACGGCCTTGGGGATCAGCGTCTTGTGCTTGTGGTCCCAGTCGTCGGAGCCGGCGCCCCAGGAGTCGGCGACGCGCTCTCCGCCTGATGCGCCGGCGCCGAACTGGCCGTTGAGCTTGCGGTTGCGCGACTTGCGCCAGCCGGTGCCCGGGTTGTGCTCCGGCCGCTGATGGCCCGTCGAAGACGAGTTCCACGGGTCGAAGCCGCCTCCGTGCCGTGGCAGTGCCGCCTTTGACGCCTTTGACGCCTGTGGCTGTCCGCTGGGAGGTGGCTGCATGGATGGATGGGCGGGCGAGTTAAAGGTCATTGGCGGTGGTGGTGATGGTGTTTTTGCTTTTTCCGCGGCTGCGTTTCTGGTGGTTCTGGGACGACGCCGTCTTGTCAGCCTCGTTCGTTCCTGCACTACCTTAAGTACTGAGATGCAGTTCATGAACCCCCGTCAAAGACTCAAAATCGTCGCTGACCGCCAGCTTCTTCTCATTGTCCTATGTAGAGACGACAAATGTTGCAGAGTGAACCTGCCGTTACCGAAACGATGTCAGCTGACAGCTCTGCACCCTCCCTCGCTCAGAAAGTGACTACTTTCGCCGACAATGGCCGTTGTTTGACTTTAAAAACAGACGCATCAGCCGCGTGGCGCGTGCGAGAGCACAGCCATGGTTGACTCGTGCACGCCAATCCAAACGCGTGGTCACATGAGACGCATCTCCAACACACACTCTCGCTCACCGAAAGGCCAATGTCATGACGCCTACCCTACATCTCTGCTCTCTTCTCATGGGGATTTAATTAGCTCCGCCTTGCATCAAAGCCTCCCGTCTCACCACCTTCTTTGTGTGCAGCCAAGCTACCTCATCATCTAACATCATACTCTCATCCTTGCGGCTCTAGACGCGCGCTGGCGCCAATATGCCGTTCATTAGTCAACCCATCACCCGTCTTGCCGTCCTACCATGGTACACAATTATAGTTGACATGCTGCAACTTATTGGCAGCCTCGGATACTGAGATCCTCGCCTGCGCCCCTGCCATGGACGCATGCCTCTCCACAAAAACTGGTCCCTCCACAGGGCCTGCGACGCCTAACAAGCATGTTTGTCGAAATGCATGCAAAGGCCTGCTGCAATCACGATGCGCATCATCCGCACAGGGCGTCGTAGGCAAGGCACGCAGCCTTGCTTGGTTGCTTTGCTTCTGGGATCGACACGAGAAGCACAGACGCTCTCGCTTACCCGGCTCGGCGCGACAAGGCAACATAAGCGGAAGATGTTGACAATAGACACCATCATAACATGATGGAGGTACATCAGACGTAAGCATGGCAAGAGTGTGTCACCGTTTTGGATGCATCCACACTGCGTGTAATCCGCAGAGGGGTTGATATAATCAGCACCAGCATTAACATCAACATTGGTATACTACATAGGTAGGTACGCATCAACGTCCGTATGCGCATCGGCATCCCCATCGACATACTCATCTGCATACTCATCAGCATACGCAGAGCAGCACATGGCATGACGCCCGTACTTGCGCAATCACCTGCCGGCTGCGGCCTCGGCCAGCCGCTCGGGTTGTTTAAGCTAACTTTGCCTTTGCATTGACATGGTATGCATCTCTCCGCTCAGCTCGGCCGGATATACGTCTGGGCGCCTGGATCAAACGCGCCACGAGCCCGGATTACATGATAAAGCTTTTGAAATGCAAGACGTACGCACTACGTAGTACTAGTAGTAAATGGCTATGAAACACGTGGGCTTACAAACCTGGATCCTGTCTGCGGAACCCAGCTCATCTTGGGGAATATCTGCTGGCATGGGTCTCGGGATGCGCGCAATCAATATCCTCTGGAGCAGCCACTGGGCCATGCTCGTCCGTTGACGCAATCCTATCCATGGCACAGGCACTTGAAAGAGGAATGTGTGCGTACGTAGGTCTATGTGCTGCTATTCGAGCCAGCCAGCCGTCTGGGGGGCAATACCCATCCCACCCTCCTCCAAACAAGCCGGGTCCGTGTCCAAGGTAATCTATCAAATGGGAAACCTCCTCGTCCAGGCCCCCCAATAGATTTCTCTTCTCTCCTCCTTCATTATCTCCCCGTCTCTTGGCCGAGCCCCTCCTTCCTAATCATCATTCACAGCCAGCCCCAAACCCTCTCAACCCCCGACTCTGACCCGAGCACGAAACACGCCCCCCCGGGCTCGGCCTTTCCCTCAGACACCCTCCTGAGCCCGAGCTGGATGATTGATTCTGTTCACTGCCCCCATCTAGGGTTGCGGGAACTAGCAATGCCACCCAGCACGAGGAGTTCGCCAAAACTGGCGTTTGACAAGGACACTGGCGGCTGCCCACCCCTCCAAGCACCACATTGGCCCGCACATATGCGGATCATACTTGCAGCTCCCACCCCATCGACGGCCTGGTGAACTCTGTTGACCTATCGTACCCCAATTCTCCAGATATGGGAGATGTTGGGCAACGGGATGCTGCTGCCGGGTGGACTGCACCCTTGGGCTGCATGGCCGAGCATGGAGCATGTTCGTGTGGCAAGGTCCAAGGGGCGTCTCAATGTGCTATGTCGGCACCATGTTGAGACGGTCGAAGGAAAACGAGCTAGACACGGGGATGTGGCCACTTGCCACGTCCAACAACCCTCCATTGCCCCGATCTGCTCCATTCGTGACTGAGCTTCCCTTCACGTTGCTTGCTCTTCATAAAGTTGCTTGTCCTATTGCGTTCCCTGCTGTTTACCGGGATGCCACGGAAGTATCAGCAGATTTCCACCCCTCACCGGGAGTGCCTCCGGTCCCCCCAAGACACAGATCCCCCAAGGTGGGTATCCCATTACCATCCCCGGTTGCCCCAAGGCATTCCCAAGATTGTACATATTCGTACATGACTGCGGGTGTCCTGCATATGTGCGTCCAGTACAATGTACTGTACTGGAAGAGGGCAGCCTGCGCATTGGACAGTATTTGTGGTAGGTGGATAACTGACCATACCACTACTCCCTCCCCGACCTGCACGCTGCCATGCGGGAAGGCTAATGTAGGTAGAACGACAGTCAGATCTTCACCATTTTACCTCAATGTTTCTTTCACCAGCTGAATCTCCTGGTCCCAGTTATCAAGAAAACACCTTGATATGGTCTCGAACGATCGATGTTGTGGCGTGGATCAGGTTGCCACATGTCCATCTCGCTGCACCCCTGTTGATTTTGTGATGGCGATGATGATGTCCTGCAATATATCGACGGGAGCGGGCCGAGTTACACAATACAAAGAAACTCTTGGCTCTGATTCCTCGTCGTCTCGTACCAGCCAAGTGCGGAGTACATGATGCTGTTGACGGCAACAGGATGCTGACAGGGAGCGACAACCCCCATGGCTTCCTGGCTAGCTTCTTTGCGATCTGTTTCGTCGTCGCCCGGCGGGGTCGCAGGTGAGTTGGCAAGGAAGTGGTGCCGTTAACACGGCCCCCGTGCATGGACATGCAAGGGAGGGAGGGAGGGCGTTGTTCTAAAAACAGGGTGCCTCTTTTCGTACATCCGTGAGTTCTTCTAGGCGAGGGAATAGCGGTGAGAGCAACCTAGGCCCCAACGAGCGTTGTTTGGGGCGCAAAGAAAAATTCAAACAAAATAAGATAGGAAAAGAAATCAACATCAAATGAGTGCTCCCCTGGTGTTCCCCTGGGCTAGTCTCATGAACATTGACTCTAAGGCTGCTGAACATTGACTTGCAGGCGCCCAGGAACTGAAGTGAGGTTGGAAGGACGCGATGCGCATGCAAGCACAGGTCAGATCTCGGACAAGCGCACCAGGCCCTGATGGAAGGCAGAGCAGGAGCGCACTAAGCGCTGCCAGATCGCATGTTTGGGGGGTAGGCTTAGGAAGGCGGTAGTCTGTGGATAGAGGTGTCCTTGGGGAAGACTGGGGCGTGAAGGACGTCACTCGTAGGGCAATGGGCGAAATATCCCGGCGCTGTTGCGCTGTCGCCGACACAATGTGGATCTGCGGCGAGGCCTGCCGCGACCTCGACACTGCTTGACGCCACGCCGTGTGGACAGTGGGAGAGCCAAGGGGCGGAAGCTCATCGCCCAGTGCCAGCATGACGCCATGCCCCGTTAGGAAAGGTCCTTGTCCAGCGGTATCCCCATGTGAAGCGGACCGTTGTCCACACATGCACACACATGCACACACATGCAGCGCGAGCCAGCAGATGGGTGTCAAACAAGTGAGCTTCTTTGCTTGCCTGTATGTGTTGGCATAAACCTTTGAGTTTGGTCTTCAGCGGCCCCCAATGCTCCAAGCGAGGTGAGCCTGATATACCACTTGATGAGGGTTTCTAGTTTGGGAAGCTGAAGGGTCCTTCTCAAGAGCTTGTGATTCAACCTCGTTGACTGCCGAGGCCATTGGACTTCCGAGTCCGGCCTCGGAATCATTAGTTAGTGACGCACAGAGGTTGATAAAGACCACACCCCCGTTGCGTTCAGAGGCTCATCGATCTTATGATCCAGGAACCAATGGCGAAGCGAGGATCTGGCGGCTTCGGGTTTGCTTGTTGGGGTGGTTGCGCTGGCAGCCATGGTAGTGGTGACCGGGGTGGAAATGGTGGTGGTGTGCACACGACGTGGTGGGCGTTCATTGGGTTGGGAGAAAGTCAGCGGCCAGCCTAGCATCGATACCAACAAGCCAGCCCGGGCCTCAAGCGACGGGCTGATAAACACCAGTCCGGAGGTACGCGGCTTCTCACAGGCTGTTTTTCGTCCTTCGCCCTTGCTGAGTTGGATGATAGTCATGGCCACCTTGTCGCTTAGAACAAGGAAGCACCGGCACGTTGTCTTCTTAGTTCTGGGGCTAGGGAATTGCCTCGGATGTTGCGCTGCGGGGAGAATTGACAATTCCCGATCCCTGGTGCGCAGTTTACAATGGAGGCGTGCCGGGAGGAGCGAGGTTATCGATGAGAGAGAGCTTTCGGCTGGCCGTCGAACCCGAAAACCGAACAACCTCGCCCGCCAGCGCTGGAGCCGGTGCTGGAGCTTGTCCTGGAGTTGGGTGGGACTTTTGCGACCCCCGGCTTCACAACCTCGCCTTGGGCAATCCGTTCTGCCCATCTCGCATCTGACAGCAAGACGAACGGGTAGGCTAACCAGTCTCCCCCACCAAAAAGCGTTAGTTGGCACCGGCGTGCAAGAGAGTGGAGGTCCCTGGTCCGGGAAAAGTGGTGACTAGGCGTGTTAATCCTTGGCCCTTCCGATCCCCCACGGGCGGCACAATGAAATCGCCCAGAGGCAGCGCGATGGTTGGCCGGCTCAGAAAACAAAGGGCTGGCGAAGGACGGCTGGGGTCGCTGAAACACCCCAGCAGGGGCTCCTGTTCACTCTTCCCGATCTATATGCACCTCTCATTGGCCATGTTCTAGACATGCACTACATAGCCGCTGTGCAGGTCATGCAAGTGCTCAAGCCAACATGATCCCCTCACCACCCCTGCCGGCTAAGGCCAGACGGCTGCAGGGACTCAAGGGAAGAAGAGTGCTGACGAGCAATGGAAGCTCAGCCCTCCCGGAGGCTTGCAGAAGGCATGGACATGGGAGCAACGGATGATGACGGGGAGAATGCATTCGTCACGCCATCATGAATATGTCAAACTGAAGTTCTGAACAACTTGCGCCCGGATCCCGGCGATGTGAGCGAATGAAGCGGTTCGTATCCGGGTTGTCCCTGAACACAAGTTCAGTTACTGCGAGAAATAGAAACTTCACCCGAGGTTGCAGGGTTGCATAACTCACAAGGACGATATTGAGGTTCTCTATTGTTGCGTATTACAGTTCCGAAGCTGATATGAATCTCACTAGCATTTGGTTAAGTCCCCGAATGGCTTGGTTGTCTGTGTTGCACTGGCTTTTGAATCAGCATCAGACTATTCGGACTTCAAGATTGGCGGAATTATCAAAGCGCCGCCACCCAATTATGTTGGATCATTGCGCCCTGCCATTGAAAGCACTGAAGTTGGCGAGCTGAGCTTTTGCTAAATGAGGTGGCGTTGATGAGTGAGATGGATTGAAGTCGTTAATAGTCAACTGAGCAATGTGAGAACCGAGCCGCTTGACCGGTGCTTGCTGTTGAACCAATGGGCTAATAGCTCGGGTTTCATGGTGCAAGCGAAGCCCAAGGGCGGAAACACACAGCCAAGCAAACTTGACAGGGTTGAAGCCCCGAAATGTGAAAACCAGCGGTTGGTTCAGTTACCACAGCCCTTAACTGCTTGTTACGTCTTCCGTGCGGATGAATAAGGCACTTGGAATTTCTTGAAGGCGCATGATCTACGGGCTTATGGAAGCCTTGCTGAAGTTGAAGCCGTGACAGTACTTTTTTTTTGAATAATTTTTTTTTTTTTTTTTTTGAAAAGGCGCGGCATTGGCATCTCGGGTGGTTGCCAAGCCCCACAGATGGAGTCCTTTTACCACTGTACAATGACGAGGTTGGGTGCCACGGTCACGAGCTAGTGGCGGCTTGGCTGGACTCAATGGTACGATGGCGGTTGGAGAAGAAAAAAAGCAAATGCTTCTCCTTCGACCTGATTCCGCGTTGTGTGAGGACCATGTCCGAGAGAGCTTGCTTTTAACGGGCACATCCGGCGGGCCATGATGGGATGAGACGGACAGGTAACCCCAACCGACGAAGCGGGGCAGATCTGGAGTCTGTCTTTGAAGACGAATTTACCACAGCGTACGTAGGGTGCTAGGCTGGGCCCTTGTCTTAGCCCAAGACAACTGTGTCATGATGGACGTTCAGGTGAGACAAGAAGCCTAGATCGAGGACAGAAGGAGACTCGTCGAGAGCGCGGGTCGACAATGTGGCTGGCCATGTGTCCCCCGTTGAAACGTGCTGGCGACCGGTCGCAGCCAGTCGGGGGCAGCCAGCTGTCAAGCCCTCCCGACACGAAAGACACGAAGATGGCTCTAGTTGGCTGAAGGGGGCGCCAGATATCGATAGCGATTCTGTCGACGCAGGCCTGGGCTGATTGTCAGACTCTGTTTTTGCGATTATGCCAGTGTCTGGTGCCAGCGTCCCGTGTACTGCGCCGCGGGAAGGGTCAGCCACACCAACCTGGCCTGGCGCTTCGATCCCTTTGGCTCTGAGGAGGATAAGACGCCCATCCTTGTCTAGCCAGCATCCAGCATGGCGATCCCTGGACGAGGGAGTGAGGGTCTCGCGGCTGTGAGTGGTGGCCAGTGCGTTGAGCGTGAAAGGCGGAGAGTTCGAGTGTGAGTGTGAGGCGACAAGGGAACTGGGAAAAGAGCCCGGGTTTTCGGTTCGAAGTACAGGTACTTGGGCCGGAGCTTGCCCGCCACAGTGCGCGTGTTCCCTGCCTCACCCCCGTCGGCGTCAACGCAACTGACTGGCCATTCCTGGACAGACTTGCGAGATTCAGCTGACGAGGATCAAGTTCCCACTTGGACTAGGAAGAGTGGAAGACCAAAAAGTGCAGCAAAGACCAGGAAGGCCTGGAAGACGAGGCCGCTTTTTGCGTTGTGTGGGGAGGTTAGACGCCTCCTCGATAACGCGGTAGGAAAAAAAGCAAACGGGAAGGAGCATGCGAAGCTTCCAGACGACGCACAGAGCGCAGCATCCTGGGCAGGCGCCTGAGCGTCGAACATTCTATTCAGCACCAGCCGATGGGGCATATCAAACCAATTGCCCTTTTTTGCAAAGCCAGTCGTGGGTACCTGCGTTGACCAAACAAAGCACCGACTTCGCATGTACGCCCTCCGCCCTACGCCCTCATCAACCAACCCCCTTTGTTGGTGGGTGGCTAAGGTGGCCTCTGGTTGTGGCAGTGGGGTCATCGTAAGAGTTGGTTGCTTTTTTCTTCTACTTTTTTCTTTTTCCTGCTATCCAAGACTCAACGCCCGTCATACTCCGAGTTCGTGACAAGGATGCGATGACTTGCTGCGGGATGTTCGCGGTTGAGCAGCCCCCCGTCTCTTTCTCGCTCGATCGTCTCGTCACTCCTACTCTGTTTTCCGATGAACTTGTGACTTGTTGGTTTCTACAGTTTTTCCTTCTTCCGGGTACTCCCCTGGGATGGCACTCGGCCGGACGACGAAGGGTGCTTTTAGTCCCCACGGAATCTTGCATTGGGCCATACATGGCACATGGTCTCCACGGCGGAGCTTCTGCAGGCTCGTCTACATGGCACCTTGTAGTTGAATTGGAAAGGCAACTACTAAGGTACCGCATTGGAAGGTATTCGTAAGTCTGTACAGCACAATTACCGCCTGTACTTTATTCCTGGCCCGGCCAGTAATTACTGGAGTCGCACAGGACTACGATGCGGGCTCCGAAACCCCGGCGTCGACGATTGACGACGGCGGCGGATCCGGATTTTCGCCCGGTGTACGGAGTATGCCCATGTCTGCTGATGTGCAACATATTTGTGGCAGTCTGCCTGTCCCTGCCTTTGCTGCTCGGTCGTTGAAGAGATGCACAATGCCAGATCTGATTGTTGCCCATGCTGCCTGTGTGAGCACGGTCTCGGCAATATCCCCCATCTCACACACGGTCCACGTTACCTGGCGCGATGTCACTTTCTCCTCATCCACGTCGGTACATTGTCCTGTCAGACTCCAGGCTACACCGCACGGAGTAGCACTTCCTCGACCCGAGCTTGGGGCTTCGCCGAGCTCCCGCCGTTGGCTAGAGACCATACGAAGTAGCCTCGCTTTAGTTCCCGCCTTTGACGGTGTTAGGCAGGTCGTGCTCAGCACACAACAGTGCCAGCACACCCCCCGTCAGAAAAACCCCTGGGGGTTGCGGTTAACCAAAAACCACTGTCGGCTGAGATTGATGAGATAGGATGGCGTTGTAATCTTGCAGCGCCTGTGAGCTTGCTGCTTGATCAGGCGGTGGCAGGGCGCTGGGGATCCCTGGATGCTGGGCGACGGGCGGCTGGGATGTTTTTAGCCATCAACCTCTCTTCTCACTTCTTCTATCCATGTACTCCGTACGTGGTAGACAGATTACTACGTACTTCGTACACACTCCATTGCTGGCCTCCCGCCGATGACATGCTGCAAGAGATGCGGAATTACTACAGCAATTGAGGGTTGAACTGTTGACCCCATGTTACGCACACCGTCGCCCTAGATGCACCCACAATCCATCCCGCACCACATGAACTCCTTGCAGGATTCTTAGATATATGAGATCTTCGGCTTCGGGGTCGAGAAGTGGAAATACGTTCTGGTCGAGGTGCGCCTCTGGCTGATACTGGATTCTGACGTACTGCGGTACTGAACCCAGTTCGAGGTACAAAGTTGGTGGGGAGTTGGGTGGTATTGACCCCATGATGGCCTGATACAGTTTGATTGATGAAGTTATGGCGTTCATTGTTCTACGGAGCGCCATTTACTGAAGCATTGAATTTTGGCCATATGTTCTTAAAAAATTAAACAAATGTCGCGTCTCCTGAACCTTGGAAAGCTGATGACCAGGTGGTGGCTGGAAGGTCAACAACCCTGACCATTCTTACCTGCCATCAGAAACATCCTTCTTCTGGCGCTGTAGTGGATCCCACATACACTTCATGCACATTGCTTGTCTACTTGCCTATCCGTACCCACCTATGCATTGCACATGCACAGGACGCCGCCTCTAAGTCCCGAAGCTACGTGGAAAACCTCCCATCACAGGGATTGAGCTTTAATTGGTCAGATCGTCAGTGTAGAATCCCAATTTGTCTGTAGGATTTAGCAGTCCGTTATTTGGCGCGCTTCCCCCCTACGTAAATAAGTTGTCGTTCGCTCTACCGAGAGTCCAACTCGGGCATGAACTGCATTCCCGTACCCTCACCGTCGACGCTGCGACTCCGCACGTGATCGCGGATCATGCCGAGGATCTCGCTGTCCTTCCACCGCGCGGGCACAGGTCGGTACGCAGGCTTGAAGTTGCCGACCGTCTGCGCCCACTCGCCGGTAGGCGGGTGGCGCGTGACCTGGTCGCTGGCGGGCTTCGCGTCGGGCGCGGCCGTGGAAGGGTTCGTGGAAGACAGCTCTTCCTTCTGCGTGGCCCAGTAGTAGATGTCCCAGTCGTTCTCGTCGAGCAAGAGGTCGTACTGATCCAGCAGCGCAGGCGAGAGTGTGGACAGGTGCCGGGAGGCGAAGGTGGAGAGAAGGAGGTCGGACTCTAGGGTGCCGCGTTTGCGAGACTGGTCTGCATTGAAAAGGAGTCAGTTTGGTTGGTTGGTCTATCGGAGGCAGCGAGACGTGGTGGGCAAATGCCGACGTCATCGCGAGATCGTGGGGGGAGAGGGGTCAAAAACATACAGACAAGGCGAGCTCGCTTCGTGGCGTCATCTTCACCAACGCGGCGCAGCGGCTCGATCTTGAATTTGGCGCCTTGTAACTCGCCGACGCCGAGCTCAGCGTCGTCAGTAACGGAAGCAGCAGCACGACGGGCCGCTGTCGTGGAGAGCGGGCGGAGAGGTACGGCGAAAAACCGGCACGCCGCGGCGGGTCGTCGGAGGGCGCGTGAGGCGATGGAAGCCATGATGTCGATGAGGCGAGGGGTAGTAGGAGGCGGTGTTGAAGTTGTCCAAGGGCTGCTGTGACGCTCTGAATGTGGTTGGGCGCAATGGGTTGTCAATGCTAAGAGAGGTGAACGAGGGTTTAAGAGAGGTTGCCATCGATGTTTAGAAATCCGGAGCAACTAGAACCGGCGCCGGCCTCACCCTGGCTGTGCTCTTTTTTGGGGGGGACTGTGTCAACCCGATTTAGTACACCTAATATCACACTTCCTTTACCTAACTGTCCAAAGATCATTCTCTTATTATAAAACAGCATTAAAATGCTAAAATAGTCATTAAAAGGAGGTGATAATGGCTATCGGAAAGGCATACTGCTGTAGTTGCTGTGCAATGGCGAAAATAGCTATCAATATCTTTGTGAAAAGGATGAGGTGGAGAAAGACGTGCTGATGTCCGACGCAAGTGACTTTTCTCTACTAGTAATTTGAGTGGCTGATCATGTACAACAGAGTCACAATGGGTGAGGCTGCCCTACCCTGGTAGCACCTTATGCACCATGCATACCCGACAACGGCGCGTGCGCAGGCGGCCATGCCATGCTAGATGGGCAGCATCAGATCTGCCAAAGTTTATTATTACAATTATCTGAGTTATCCGTACCTGAAGTTTGGCCCTCCTGGAGAATAGCCGAAGCTTACCTGAGCACATACGGTGTTAAAGCCCTACTCCGTACATGACCAACATTTTGCAAAGGTGTCAAATTTGTCAACGCTGGATTACGTAGTGAAGACGGCCGAACCCAGCTTGGCGGAACTTTCTGAATCGGCGACTAATAATACTGCGCCGCTTTGAAAAACCCGCGCGTATACTCCGTGCTTGCAGGACGGAGGAGCAAGAGACGAAGGCCATTCGGCCGATTCCACAGTCAGCATGAACCATGGAATACCGATATACATCGGTACGTTCCTTCCCTGCACGAGACTTTTGAAACAAGAGCATCAGGGACTTGGGGATGCCTCAATCTCCAAGGCGGATGTGATGGGGTGTCTCAGTGGGTTGATCACGAATACCTTATCAGAGGTTGGCCGGGTTTTTTCTTTCTTGAGCCCTGTCCCATGCTACTTAGAAGTAGGAGATTTGTTGGACGGGGCAGAAACAGACAAAGCAGGGCAGCGATTGTCATTGCAGCTTGTCAAACGCGAACAGGCTCGGAGAGTACAAAGTATCTCAACCACCACATATCAAGTACAGAATCGCGAATTGAGGAGGCGGGCTATGACGGGATCCAAGTTCGGGGTGACGATGGACTGGGCGAGGACGGGGGAAGCAAACGTGAGCTCGCCCGGGTACTTGATCAAAGATGCGCGGCCGGCGTGCTGGTCATGTCATGTCTTGGAACCGAAGTCGGGGTGGCTTGACGGGGGCCAGGCATTGACAACCCAACAGGTTGAATGTAGATTGTGTCTCTGCCGAAGCCAGATATGATTCCTTCAAACAACACGCTGGGCATCAGAAAAGAGCAAGCCGAGAAGGGGGAAGAGCGCCAGAATGCACAGTGAAATCGGGTTGCAGGGCAGCCCCGGTCAGCGATGATCGTCCCCTTGCCGCTGGTGGTGCATGATGGGCCGAGTCTCTTGGAGGGGACACAATGGCAATGGGCGCAGACAAGTCGCTGGCGGGAAGAAGTGAGACATGGCTCGCCGCGAGTGGCCCATTGAAACCGCCACAGCCCACCGCCGGTACCCAAGGACCATGGGCATCGGAAATAGCAGCCCTTCCACTCACTAGTTTCTGGCGTGCTGGCGCGTTGGCACTGTGCCCACTTGGTCTATTGTGAGAGGTTTGTTTGCGGGCCATGTCAGCCACGAGAGGGGGGATAGGTGCAGATGGATGGGGCAATTGAGAGCTCAAAGGGAGAGGAGGAAGGAGGCTGGGTGGGAAAGACCGCAGGCCAAACACCAAAATACGAAACAGCACGAGAAGAGCCCAGTGGCCCGCGCCAGCGGCATCAGCGGCGCCCTGGACGCCATTATCCCAGTTGAAGGAATCCGGTGCCCTCGGGAAGAGAAAGGCGCGAGAGAGCCCCCATGATGATGGGCCATGATGGCTCATGGGGGTCCACGGACCACGAGCCAAGGGCATTCACTCCGCACCAGCGGGCGCCGGCTCGCACGATTGCGCCCGAGATCCAACGACCGGGGTGGTTGTTGGATATTCGCTCAGTCGTCCACCTTCTTGACGAGGAGGCTGGCGGTAACGCTCAAGACGACAAGGGGTGAGGGAGCCAGTCAGTCCGGGGTACTTCGTACAGTTAGACGGGGCAACAATCGACCTCTCTTCTTCTTTCGTCCGAGGACCGAAGCGTCATGAGGATGATGAGGTGGCCCTCTCACTTCTTCTTCCCAGGTTGGTACCGAGTTGCCGGCGAATAGAACCAACCCGGAAAGCGAGGCACTGACCCCTGGCCGCGAAGACAAACCTGGGCGTCAAACCCAAAAACGCCGTTTGCTGCCGCAAATTCTAAGCCAGGTCCCAGGCCGGTCAGGCAGGTCCCAGGGCATTGTGTGAAAGTCTCGGTAGTCGTACTTGGTACTGTGCATAGCATGTAGTTGGTGACGACAGTCTTTGCCTAGGGAGGAACTATTTTGAGGTTGGAAGCGTGTTTGGTGTGTTTGTATGTGCGGTGAGTACCCGCAACTCGATGAGTGGTAAATGGTGTGAATGGTTGCGGCGGTATGGCGCGCCGTTGACCCTAGGAATTGCCCGTCCTAAGGTTGGAAACACCGGAGCATCAGAACACCCCAGGAAACCAGGAAAAAGCCAACAGCGCAAAACCTTGTCTCCATCTGGGCTCGTGTGCTTCGTAGTGTCATGGTACATTCATCATGGTACTACGAACAGTGTAGAGGTTGTCGAAATACCACTATAATATGTAGTCTTCACTCTGTCGCCATATGTCTGAAAGCGCTGAAGCCTTTACTGGGTACACCTAAGTCGCCATCTTAGAGTCTACCTAGCCCAGCACTGTGCCGCAATAGAGAGGGGAAACCTCAACGACTTGCCTACCTCAGAGTGAGGGGGGAAAGAAGGCGTGAAAGCACAACACACGACACGACACGGCACAACACCACACAACATAACAGCACAACAACACACACACACGACACGACACACAGCATCCAATCCCCTCCAACCCAACCCAGCACGACACACAACGCAACGCAACGCAACGCAACCTCCCGCGAGACGCCGAGAAGCAGGGCCTGCCATGGGCCAACCATGAGAAAAAGCAAAAAGCAAAAAGGTCGCCAACCCCCAAACCAAACCCCAGCCCCAGCTTCCAGCCCCGGCCCACCGCCCAGGAAGGGAAGAGCAGCAAGGCCGCAGAGTAGCGCGTGGCATGCACTGGGTGTGCTGGAGTGCTGGCGCGAGTGAGCGGAGCTGCCGGGGGGCAGCAGGGCAGCAGGGCAGCATCCATCGCTCCCGCCTACCCCCGGCTAAGTGGCCCCCCTCCCAGCCAACCCTCCCCTGCACCCTGTAGGCTGTGGCCCAGTGAATGATCTAGTGGGCTTTGTGGCTCTGGCTCTTGCAGTGCCTTTTCGGGTGTCCTCGCGGGTGTCCTTGCGCAGGCAGATCCCAGGTCCGCAAGGGGGAGGCCCCTACAATTACAGGCCTGCCCCCCAAGGCCCCAAGGCCCCAAGGCCACGCCGCCAACGCCGCCCGGCAGCAGCGAGCGCCAGTGTCTGCCAAGCGCCATCACCCCCCATCACCCCCCCATCAGCCCCCCATGATCACCTCTGCACCTCTTCTGCCTCCCCCCAGCTGGTACGACTCTGTTCCACCCACCCCGAAGATCCCCCCTGTCGACACGCCCCTCGCACCACCCACCATCGCATCCCCGGACGCTCTTTGGCTCTCCCAGTTCCTCCAGACCCTCCCTATGCTACTGGGGGAGCTCGCGCCTGTCGGCCCTGGCTTGTGCGCTGACAAGAGAGCGAGCAGTGCGCGCCCAACTGTGGGGCTCGCGCCGGGGGACGGGGACGGCAGAGAGAAGCACAGTGAGGCTAAAAGGGTCCTGGTCGGTCTTGGTCAGTCCCGGACGTTTGCTTGACTCCATCCCGCGAAACGCTAGAACAGAGACAAGAGCCAGCGGCAAGAAGCCAGCGCTGAGCTACGAAGGTACATAGTGCTAGTACAGCACAGCACGACCTGCCGGGCTCAACAAAACGTCCAACAACCCACGTCTACCCAGCCCGGCCGGCCCTGGCCGGAGAAAGGGCGAGATTAGAGACAACAGACGCAAAGACAAAGAAAAAGAGACTTTTAACATCCGACGAAGCGAAGCGAGGCGTATAGACATAGAGTTGATTGGGATTGGGATTGGAATTGGAATTGGAATTGGAATCGGGGGGTGGGCGCGGACGTGGGCGTGGGCATTGGATCTGTCGCATTCTGTTCCTGTTCTTTGTCATCGGCCGAAGAAAAAAAGTCAAGCCGACCCCGAATGGAAAATGGTATACCCTCGGCGGCGTTACCTGGTCAAGCCTCATTCAGACTCAGACTCTCTCGGTCTTTGCTTTCGCTTGCTCGAAACCTTGAGGGAGGAGTACTTTGAAGCAGAGCCACTTTTAGTAAAAGACAACTAGTAGAGACAAGGCCACAGGGCCAACCTTGGCCAACCTACCTGAAAACCATGGCCGAAAACCATGATCCAAAAGACGTGCGAACCTGGATGTACCGCGACAAGTCCCCTTCTCTGCCCTTGCTCTTCTTCCCCTTCCCCTGGTCTCTTCCATCCACTCACTTGCTGTCACCCATGGGCCGTGGACAGTGGACAGTAGAGAGTAGACAGTGGGCCGTGGACCTTGACCGGCCGACGCCCCCCTACTCCTCCTACTCCCTCTCTTCATCCTACTCCCTACCTCATCCTCCACTCCCACTCCCGACCCTGTCTAGCCTCACCCTACCAGTCGTTCCCTGCAACTGCGGGACCCGTCGACCACTCCTCCGTACCGTACCCGTACTTACCTGCCTCCTCTCACCACCACCACCCACCCGGCCACCGACCACCACCGCCAAAAACAAAACCTTCCCCGGAGAGGCGGTTCCTTTGATTTTCTTCCGTCTTCCGTCTTCACGACTCCACCGACCTCCTCATTTTTGCTCTTCCCGACTTTGAGGCTCCTGAGGAAAGTGTAAGTAGTGTCGTGCCTGAGCTTCTTCATCTGCACTCCTCCTCCTTCGCATGATTCCTCCCCCCCTCTCTTCTTTCCTCTGCGCAACATTCGACGTCCATAGCCCACCCTCGCTTTTTCTGCCCCCGATCTTCAACGCAGCTAATCCGTCTGCATTGCAGTAGCGGGTGAACCACCCCCGACGCCAGAGAAGTCAAGAGCAAAGCCTCCAAACAGCGGCGGTTGCTTGCATGCAGACCATTCCTTGCGAGCTTCCATCTTAACCGACTCGACCCCGCCTCTTCTTCTTCATCTTCTTCTCGCCTCCCTCACCGGCTTCGACGTTGCGACTTCTTCGCTCGTATCCACGCCTATCGCTCGTGGTTCGCTTCCGTCTTCGCCCACCGCCTCCGCCAGTCACCAGTCTTGTGTGTTCACCTCTCGCGCCGGCATTCGCTTTGGCATTGTCCCTTCCCACCAAGATTTGTTGGATGTTACGATTTGAGACGAATTAAAATTTTATGCCTGTCACGATTAGCACGTCTCTGAACGAGTCCGTCTTGCCGCCGTCTGCCAAACCTCCACGCCGTCACGTATCTCCTTCGGCGACAAGAAGTGCCTCCAGGTTTCACCGTCCTCCGGTCTCTTAGCCATTTGCCCTCTCCGAGCGCCTTTTGTCTGCCCAATTTGCCGCATCAGTCTTTGTCGAGTACCCCTTGGGCACGAATCGATCTGCTCGCGCCCCCAGCTCTTTGGTAGCGCAGCCAGTCCTCGAGGTCGGTCAAGCTCCGTCCTCGTCTAGCAACAAGAAAAAACCGGAAAGCTGGATTTGCCGTCGATCTCACAAGTGCAGACCCGGGGTCCGTCCGACGTACCGTGCTTTAACCCACACACCTCCCAGCGTTTGTCGTATATGAGCAGCGAGAGATTGCCGTCTCTACCGCTTCCACCGCCGGGCCAGGCCTACTCAGGCACTTCGTCTCCTCGGGTCAGCTCCATCGGGTCGTACAACGGTTCCCACTCGGGCTCCCAGTCGTCTTTCACTTCCGCCGCCTCTTCCAACGGGCCCAAGACTCCATCTCCCACTCTCCCCATCAACGCAGTCACCGGCCCTTCTACTTCCATCACTAGTTACGACGCCATGAACCAGTCCGGTACCGAGATGTACTACCCGCAGCATATGTCTGCAGGACAGGCCCCCCCGCCCCAGACAGTCACCTCGGGGGGATGAGCCACTATCCTCAGCACCAGCCACCTTTGTTACAACCAGGCCCTGGTCAGTACACGGCTCCGGCATCATACGGCCAGTATGGCGGATACGCCAATGGCCTCACCTCACCTCCCACGGCCCCCCCGGTGTCAAACCCGATGGGCGCCCAGTCCGTTCTTCCTCTGCCCGGAGTCGGCTCCCAGGGTGGGATGCAAAACGGCGGTTACCAGGGCTTTGATACCACAGGCCAACAGCCTCCGCCGGGTATGAAGCCTCGGGTTACGGCGACGCTCTGGGAAGATGAGGGCAGCCTTTGCTTCCAGGTTGAGGCTCGAGGCATTTGCGTCGCTCGACGTGAGGGTAAGGAACCCTAGCAAGGCCTAATGTGAATTATAGCTAATCTGGGCTCATAGATAACCACATGATTAACGGAACAAAGCTGCTGAATGTAGCTGGTATGACCCGTGGCCGACGAGATGGTATTTTGAAGAGTGAGAAAGTCCGACACGTCGTCAAGATTGGTCCCATGCACTTGAAGGGTGTCTGGTATGTTGATTGTTCACGTTTGAGACTCGGAGTGGACCGCTAACCGAGACAAGGATTCCCTATGATCGAGCCTTGGATTTTGCCAACAAGGAGAAGATCACTGAGATGCTGTACCCGTTGTTCGTCCATAACATTGGCGCGTTGCTGTATCACCCGACAAACCAGAGCCGGACGACCCAGGTCATGGCCGCGGCCGAACGCCGCAAGCAGGAGCAGAGTCAGATGCGGAACCCCGGACCCCCCGGACTTCCCTCGATCGGCCAGCACCATCCCTCGATGGCTCTTCCAGGCCCTCAACCTTCATTGCCCTCTCACAACAACATGGGCCGCCCATCACTAGATCGGGCGCATACCTTCCCTACGCCTCCCACAAGCGCTTCCGGCGTCATGGGAAACATGGGAACATCTGAAGGCTTCAATTGGCAAGGGCAAGGAATGAGCGGACCTCAAGGTAACAACCCGATGACGATTGATACTGGTCTAAGCAACGCGCGCTCAATGCCAACTACCCCAGCTACCACTCCACCTGGAAACTCCATCCAGAGTATGCACCCCTACCCCTCTGGTGCACAGCAGCAGTACGACAACTCCCGGCCAATGTACAACCCCCAGTCGCAGCAGTCTCCCTATCAGCCGTCAAATGCCAATCCGCAGGATCGGATGTATGGCCAGCCCAGCTCATACCCCAAAAATGAGATGGGTCCTCCCACAAGCAGGCCCTCGGCTTCGGGACCGTCTGGAGAGCAGCATGATAGCAAGCCTCCCAACGGCCTGATTCACTCCGAGCAGCCTGCTCAGCCCCAGAACGGCGAGGAAGAGACGGAACATGAACACGATGCCGAGTACACCCATGACAGCGGCGCCTACGATGGAAGTCGCAACAACTACAACTACACGGCACCTGGTGTCGGAGCGTTGGCCAGTGACGCAAACTTATCGCCTGAGATGACCGGCTCGCCTAGTCACCCCGCGCCTTCAGGAAGAGCTACCCCTAGAACGGCTGCCCCAACCCAGCCCTACTATTCTCAGCACGCCGGGTACAACACTCCCCCGCGAGTTCAGCAGACCACCAGCAACCTCTATAATGTAATGAGCAATGACCGCAACACGACGAATGGCGCACCCGGGAGCGACGTTTATGCTCCTGCACCCGACTTGTCTGGCTTGCCCAATGGCTATGCTACCCAGCCTCCCGTGATAAACGGAACTGGTGGCGTACTGAAGCGCGGGCGTGAGGATGATGAGGAGCTCTCCCGGCCCTCTAGCACCGGCCCTGGTTCGATGGGCAACCTCGACCTCAAGCGCCGGAAGACCATGATGGAGACGACCGTACCGGCACCCACCTATGACGCCATGCAGCGTCCTGCCTCAGCTGTCGGCATTCCCCGGCGGCGATAGCGTTGTGTGTAACAGCACAGACTTTGTCATGCTCACCTGTTGCGTCTTATCCGTGGAGGCGTTGCAGCATTCTGGGCGTTGTGAGACAAATTGGGCTTGTCTCCGGCGAATAATTCAGATTTTGTACCGCCTTTTTCACGGTGCAACGACACACTCCTTGAAAACTTTCTTAAGCTCTTGCTTTTGCTTTTTCCGACGTTCGCAGTCGACTCATCCGGCGCTACTTTCGACTGCAGGATCGCTGACGAGTTATGATACGACTTCCAATTCTATGTTACCTAAGATGTCTTGTCATGGATGTACATGGCTGATGAGTCACGTTTTGCATGAGGTCTTAATTTTTCAAGAGAGAACCACTGCAACATTTACTTTTCCACGGAATGCTTCGAGCAATGATACGAGTGCATGGGATGAGAGACAGCGCTGCCTGTAATGATACTCAGGCGGGAAGCATAAGTTCGGGGTTGGACCCGTCCATTATGCTTTTCCTTTTAACAACCTTCAAACTTTCCAATTGGAAGACACGATTGGCAATGAAAGAGAGACTTTTGGGGACACGTTTTTTATGACGACTTACGACTTTTTTCTTCTTGTTTTCTTCCCTTTCACTGATGCTCAAAAGCGCAAAAGACAGTGTGTTTTGGAAATGTTGCTTTAGTAGGTAACGAGTTATGAAGGACAATAAAAAGCTGTTTTTCGAGTAACACAATACAGGTCTAGAGATTTGGATACGAGTTTGAGTTTGAGTTCCTACCAGCATAATGCAACTCCTAAATCCAGTCGCGCCCCTGAACTAAATTAAAAAAAAAACCACATCATGTAAGTAAGCCTCAATAACCGCTGGTAGCAACATACCGGATAGAGCAAGGACAGCATGTCTATTTTCTATGGCACTTGTAACATTATTGCCTTCTCGATACTTCTAGAACCATGAACACTCCATACGGTCTCGACATTTTGGCACGACTCTTGATTAAAAGGATAATCCTGTTGCAATAAGTGCATACTTTCTCCAGTCTGGATATTGCGTAGCATTAGAACTCTGTTCTCAAACACTCCCCTGCGTGGCTAATTTGTTTCCCTCTCACCATGGTCGTTGGTTGGATGAAGTCACGTGGCGCACGAGAGCCGTTGTCAGGTCAACGAGTAAACAACTGCCCCTTACTTTCGCGCCCGACAAGATGGTACGGGATCATTTTGAGCACTAGCAAACGTGATTGCAAACCTCTCACCTCTCACTTCTGCACACTCTTTGCATTAATTGACTTTGCATTTTGATTTCAAGCGGCTTCACCATGGCTTCGCCCCTCTCGCCTACAACAAACTCAACTCTCAACATTCAGACACCTCCGACTACTCGGCGCTACGACGCGTACGAGGTGCGAGCTGTTTCCTCCCAGTCTGAGACAGGTAGCGAAGCTTCACAAGGATCCTCGCCTTTTGTTTCGGCAATCAACGAGACCACCCTGTCCGAGAAGGAGAACGGCTCTCCTTCCAAGTCTCGACATTCCCGCGTCCTGTCGGGTGCCACGCTCTCCCCCTTCAAGATCCTGACCGACCAAATGGAGTCTATCGAATCTAGAGCATCCGATAAGCTCGCATCGCTCTCCCGCACCCCGCGGAAAAAGTCGCCTGAGAAACGGTTTCCTATTAAGGTCAGCAATCCGATCGAGGCGCCACGCTCCCCCCAAGAGCGAACGATGAGCATGGAAGATGTCATGCGGCAGAGCTCGGGCTTGAAGCGCGCTATCGAGATCTTCGAGGACGATCAAAGTGATGTAGAAGACGAACACGACATTACTACCGGTACCGTCAATATTACGCGTCCAGCCCCGGCAGAGATGGACGAGTCAATGTGTCCCGACGACAGCATGATCAGCACCTTTAGCACTTTCTCCGCCATTCCCGATATGACCATGTTTGCAAAGTTAGGGCAGAGCCCTGACAAGATGTCGAGTTATGGGGGTATGACGCCCCGTGCCGGCGGAAACGCGAACCTATCACCATCACGAACTCCTCGACCGATGTCCATGCATGAGACTGGCAACACAACCAACTTGCTAGACTTTACAGAATCCATGAGATTCCCCCAGAAGACGCCCTCACGGGGAAACCCTTCGCCACTGCGGATAGGCACTAATGTTTCTGCCACCCCATCCCGACAGCTGACCAATCTAATCGACTTTGATATCCCTCCAATGCCAACACCACGAAGTGTTCCGAGTATCACTCCTCGCGAGTTAGAGTCTCTCAAGTCAAACTTCCTTTCGGAGATCAGCTCACTGAAGGCCTCTTTGAGCGGCAAGGAGGCCGAGGCCTTGTCTCTTAAGGCTGCCGTAGGAGATGCCGAAAAGCGAGTCGGCGAGTCGATGGAACAATTTCGTGAGGAACGCGCCTTGAGAGAGCAGGTCACAGAAGAGAAAGAGGGCTGGGAGAACCGTGGACGAGAAATGGAAAGTGTCCTACGAAAGGTCAAGGAGGAGATCGTTCACAGCCACAGAGAACGAGAAGAGCTAGAACAGAAGTTGGAAGAGAGCGAGAAGAGGAGGGAAGCTGCAGAGATGATGCACCAGGAAGCAGAGAGTAAGATGGCCGGCATGCGAGCTGGCAAGGAGATGGAGAGGTCGCCGGAGAGAGCGAAGCACCCCAGCGCGTCGAGTCACGAAGTCGAAATCGCCGTCGAACGAGTCGCCCGCGAGCTTCACGCTCTGTACAAGGGCAAGCACGAAGCGAAGGTCACTGCCCTGAAGAAGTCGTACGAATCTCGATGGGAGAAGAGGATCCGCGAGCTGGAAGGCCGTATTGAGGAGCTGGGTGATGAGAATGACCACCTCCGCATGGGCCGGGACGCAACCATGACGAAAGTTGAGCCCAACAGTGCCGAGACAGAGGAGCTCAAGTCCAAGGTGGTGCGCGACAGCGCTGCCATGAAGGAGCTCAACGCCGACATTCAGCGCCTCGAGGCTGTCGTACAGACGGTCCAGCTCGACAACGAGGAGCTTCGTGGCCTGCTCGAGCGGGAACGCGTCGAGAAGGGAGAGCTGGTACAGCTGGCTGAGGAGATGATGAACATGCAGAGCATCGTCCAACCCACGCCAGCCAAGCCTCAGATGCCTCAAATGCCCCAGATGCCACAAGAGAGGCCGTCAGAGGCCAAGACTCCCAAGCGAACCATGGAGCAACTTAGGAGCAGCACTCGCGGCTCAGGACTAAGGGCTCCAGGATCTAGCCTCCGCGCGCCCCACGAGCGAACCAAGAGTGCCGGTGGCCTTCCCCGTCCCGGCGTGCCCCGAAGTGGTATCATGAGCTCCATCGAGAAGATGGGCAACTACCGAGGTCGAGGAGCCGAGTAGGCCTGCAAGGACAGAACAGGCTATGATGCAAAGACTCATGAAGACAAAAGAGACTGTATGATGGAATTTTGCTGTTGGCGAGCGTTGTGTGTCCGAGTTGGCGAAATCCGTCACCCGAGCGTGGGCCTGGAGGCCACTCTTTTGGCCATGTCATAATGTTGTGTGAGGCGTTTGGGAACGGGAACAGAACCTGTGTGATGGCATCTTCCATCATTTTCTTAATTAACGATGTTTGGACCTATAATGCCCCTTTCCCTTTGCCTACCTTTGAAACGCAAGCCGTAAACGCTGTGTCTGAGTGAGCCGAGTACTAGTGAAGAGAACGACATGTGTGGGAGTACTCCGTAACCGACTGTTCATTCAAGTAATGTCTGGCGGTTCGTCAAAGATGTAATTGCCCAGCAAAAATAGTATCATGCAGGTCTGGTGGAAGTCCTCTTCCAACCCGCGATAGAGCCATTGTACTCGCGTCCATTGTTTTCATGTCATAGCAGCGTTTCATCCTTGAAATTTCAAATCCTTTCCTGTCTTGCTTTTACTGCGCCTGTATTACCCGTTTCACAAGCCGTAAGCCTTCTTGGCGGTTCCGCCAAAGATCATGGCCCGTTCTTCGTCGTCCAAAGTAGCCATCCAGCACATTCGCTCGATGACGCTGTGCCAGCGGGGCCAGGCGTCCTCAGTACCGACAGTGCAGACAGGCCAGTCGCTGCCAAACATGATACGGCTGGAGCCGAATGTGGCCAGGATAATTCCAAGCCAGCCAAGAGTGGACTCGAAGATGTGGTTGGAGGTCTGGTTCTTGAGGGATTCGGGCATCTCAGAGAAGCCGCCGGAGAGCTTCATGTAAGTGCGGGAGTCCCTGCTGAGGGTGTACATGGCCGTGCGCCAGGCCATGAAGCTGGGGTCGGAGGTGAGGTTGTAGATGCTGAGATCGGGCTTACAGAGGTGGTCTGTGGAAAGGGTTTTGGTTAGTACGAGGGAGGATAAAAACGATGGGTATGGGTGTCTTACTTAGTACCAATGTAACCTTCTCCTCGTCGGGAACACCATCATGGACACGATCGACCAAGGCAACGAGCTCGTCGAGCTGCTTCTTGCCTCGTCGATGTTGGTCGACGCCAACCTCGAAAACCAAGCCCTTGCGGCCTAGCAGCTTCACGCTCTCAACAAAGTCATCTTCAAGCATGGTGCCGTGAGGCTTGTCCTGCAACAGATATCGGAACCCTTTCACCTTGGGCCACGCCTCGCCAGCCTCCTCCTCTACTAGTGCGAGATACTTCTCCATTACGGCCACGCCGCTGGGCAGCGGTGCCCAAGGGATGATACCCAAACATAGCTTCGCATCGTCGGCCGAATGACCTTCGCCGTCGCGAGGCTGACCGAGGGCAACACGCTTGATCCAACTGACTTCTGCCAGCGGGCCTTCCCAGCCGGAGCCATCGACGGCACCAGACTCGAGATCATTCTTGCGGTCTGTCTCGACAAATACGAAGCCAAGGAGGGAAGGGGCTGAGGCAGTAGCCTTGCGGTATTCTTCGACAGAGTGCTGGCCGGCAAGCTCGCCTTCGGGTTTGTACCAGGCGAGAGAGTCGACCTCGGATTCTGGGTAAAGGTGGATATGGGAGTCGATAATGGGAAGGATGAGCTGTTCGTCCGCCATGTTTGCGGATCGGGAGTTGGAGCTGAAAGGTTGGAGGTGATGTGGATGATAGATAGGCCGATAAGCTGTGCAGTGAATCAGCTCAGGATTGAACTTGAGCTCGTCAGACGGTAGCGGCGTGTTTGTCGACAGCAAAAGAAACCAACTTTGGCTATGCAACGGATCAGTGGAGGGATCAGTCAAGTTGTTCAAGGCTGGTGGAAGTCGGTGTGAAACGACGTAGAGGGGACGGGACGGGACGCGACAGCTGGTGCTCTGAAGGTACGGCAGCTGCTGCCCACCCCAACTACCCCGCTATTGCCGCCCCGCCCTTGACTCGAGGTTGGCTACTAAAATACCCCGAAGCAGCGAGGTGCTTCCCAGTAGTCGTCCAGTTTACAGTGGTTTACAGTGGTACTGAAGATAGCAACTTGAACCGAGCGAGTAGATGCCTCAGTACATTTGATATATTGACTAGACTGAACAACTTGACTATGAGGATAGAGATCAAGTTCTCTGCTGCGGCAAGGTTGGGTATTGATACTCAATCTGTCCTAGCTGCCTAGACCTGTGACTTCCTCGAAAGTCTAGTAGCTAGGCAGGCAGTAGAGCAAGCAGATTGATCTAACGGCTGAACAAGCTGCTAGATCAAATAGTCTATCCAAACAGCTTGATCAAGCTGCCTAGGTAGGCAGCTAAACAAGCTGCACACCAAAGAGAGGAGGTTCCAGACAGTAACAACAAGTGCTGCTACACCAACGAGCACTATCAAGATATGTACTGTACCTACGGTACAAAGAGGTAGACGCCCAGGTACAGGTGAAGGGAGGCAGCACAGAAGCAATACGTTGTGTCACAGCCAAAAGAAGTTGGGGATTCGGAGTTATGAATAGATTCAATCGTCATCTACACATTTGACAGCTACCTAATATTTGGCATGCGGTGTGTCATTCTGATATGTGGCTAGTCCAGACCACCTCTATCGTAGGGTCCAGATCTACATCCACAGCTTGACCATCCTGGAGTTGGAATCTCGTCTGTTAAAAGGCGGCACGAGATCTTCCAGCATTGTCCGTTCCAATCCTGTGGGAGGACTATTGCATCCTCCCAGCTCACTCAGGGGCTGGCAAAATTGTATTATCCGCGCAGAAGCGACAGGAGCCGCCACTTCTACGGGAGGGCCGCAGCATCGACCCAAATGGGGATCGCACGCATCGCACGCGGCGGCTTGCACCAAGACCAGCTTGGATTGCCATCCAGCGCCGTGGGCGTGGGGCCGTAAAGTGAAAGTTTTTGTGTTGTTCACTACAACAACAACAACATGGCGCGGGTCAGCCCGGCGCGGAGTCGCGACCAGGGGCTGCTCGAAACAAGGAGTGAATGGCGGCTGATTCTTCCCTCAGCCTCTCTCAGGAAAACTTGAAGTGCATTGATGAGCTCTTTAGCTGACGACCATGCCGTGGCGGCGGGAGCTGCTGTGCGGGACAGCAACAGGTTCGTACTCGTCCTCGCTGGCGTCGCTGGAGCACATGTCGCTCTCGTCGTCGTAGCCACATCGGGCACCTCCACAGTCGATCTTGACACGCTCGCCCTTGCGGGTGATGCCATAGCGCTCACAGGTACAGGTGCTGCATTCGGAGCCAGGTGTACTGTAACCGGAGAGCGATGAGTTGGGCGATGAGCTGTCTGAGCGGTACGAGAGGGAGGAGCCGCTGGATGACACGGGTGATGTGCTGAAGTCGGTGATGAGATCGTCTTCGAGGCCAGCGCTGCCAAACTGAGCGGTGAGTTCCTCGATTTGTTCATTGTCATAGTAATCGGAGTCCAAAATGTGCTTGGTGGCATGGGGCGACATGGGCTTGGGGGCCTGGATTTGAGACATGGACAATGGCCGGCCCTTGGGAATGTCGACGGAGAGTGCCACACGATGGCGAGATGAGCGATGCTCCTTGTCTTTGGACGAGTGGCGGGAGGAGCTCTTGCTGCTGGACTTGGACGATGACTTGGAAGATGAAGAGGATGTCTTGGACGACGAGGTCTTGGACGACGACTTGGACGACGACTTGGACGAAGATTTGGAAGACGACTTGTGCGAGTCTGTGGGGACGTCAAGAATGTTCAGTTCCCGGCCAGTGGTGGGCTCGACTGTTGAGGTGACGCTAGGGTTGTGGGCAATGTGGTAGCCATCGATGATGTAGTAGTACCAGTATCGCTGGCCAGCCTCAAGGGTGGCGTTCTGGAATCGAAAAGTACCCTTCCAGGAGCCAGACTTGGAGGAGGACTTGTCCCTGGAGAGCGGGAGCTGGCCGACGTAGCCGTCCCAGGAGCCGAGAAGATGGACCGTCTTGACGCCGGAAGAGACGCGAAGAGAGAAAGAGAGTTGAATAGCCGACATTATTGCTTGTGTTGGTGATTTCAATGTTGTTGCAGATGCTGCTGCCGGTGTTGGGAAATCCGATACGTGAAGGGCGATTGCGAGCAAGTAAGATCCACGATTTCTGTTATTAGGGTATTAAAAGAGGTGTGATGATGTGCAGGACAAAACAAAGATTTCAGTGTAAATGGGTATTGTCTCTAAGCTGACCAGCAACTTGAAGAGGTGTCGTTGGAGGGCGACCTGCGGCCGGAGATGGAGTTGAGAGCAGATTAGAGACAAGGTAATTAGAATAGGAATAGAGACCAGCTCTATGGAATGGGGAAATGGGAAACAAAAAAGACAAAGGGCACGAGGGGAACAGAAAGGGGGACTTGGAGATTGAGAAAGCTTGCTGAAGAAGAAGAAGAGAAAAGGGAAAGTTGGGGGCTGTGGGTGTTGGCTGGATATTATATGGATGCGGCCAACTATCGCGGCCCAGTGGCGGGAAGGTGCAAACCTGGAAGTGGAATACAAAAGCACTGCAGATACTCAGGTACCTCCCGCAAAGACAACCTCCATTAGAAAAACAACCTGGGATACAACCTGGAATGCATGACCCAATTCATGGATGCGAGTATGTACTAGTGGTACGCAATCGAGGCCATGTGAGTGGACTCGGACTCGGGATGCCCACCAAACAACGACGGAGACGCAATCGCAGACACAGATACAAACGCAAATGCACAGGTCGAGCCATGCAAAGTTGCTGCAAAGCCGCTGCACGGCGCCTGCACTGCGGTATTCGTACAGGAACCTGACCCTTTTCCCTGCTTCCAGTCAGCTGGAGTGACTCCGAGTGAGTGCCCATGTTGCTGCTCCATCGGCACGGACTGGGATCCCAGCGGGCAGCAGTCAGTGGGCACGGGTCCGAGTGCGTGTGCAGGCTGCTGCAGCTTCCGCAGGCCGATGTCCTCCAAGGCCATCCAAGCCGTCCAATAACATGCCCGGTGCAAGGAAACACTGAGTTCGCGGTGTGGGTGCCCAGCAGCGGCGCCGTCGCTCATCACACATCCAGACGACGACGTCGGCGGTTAAGCATGAGGTCCCACTCTCGAGCCCCCTGTCTGGTCTCCTCAGGCCTTCACCAGCCGCGAGAGGGTTGCAAAATTTAGCAGCATTTAGTAGCATCTCAGTGGGGGTGGCCCCCCAGCACTGGGCCACTAAAACACCGCTACCGCGTCCGCCTCCAGATGCCTCAAGGCCTGCCCGCTCGTCTGGGCGTCTATTTCGCGACTCTGATTGGCTCGTGGCACCGCGGGGCTGGGCCTCTCGTCACTCTGCAGCTCGCCCAATAGGCGGGCCGACGTCTTTGTCTCATCACCCATTCACTCTCCCGACCCCAATCCCACTAACTTTACCTTCAGCCATTCAGGATGCCCTCCTCTGCTTTCTTGATGTGATGGGCTGGCTGCCTCGTCTCTGCCTGGTCTGTCTCTGCTCCTCTGCCTGCCTTCTCTACTCTGCCTGCCTTCTCTGCTCTGCCCGGCACTAACTCGCCCCTCCGTGCTAGTCATGGATCATGCAAGTCGCTCACATCCATTATGATCCATGATCCTACCCTCTCGAATATGCCTGTCATGCCTGTCACTCGACCCCATTGGCAAGTCCAGCAAACTCTAGCATCTCCGGAATGCACCGCTGCGGGATACCATGCAGCCATTCGGGGATCGAGCGAGTCGGAGTGCGCACGCGGCCGCGATTGACATGCTCCATTGCTCCTGTTCATGCTGCTCTCTTGCTCGTCCTTGGCTGCCGTCAGTCAATGACGCTGTTAGGACGCACGCAATCAAATCGACACTGCACAATGCGTCAAGGCGCCAATGGGGGTTGATAGCTCACAGTTCTGAGAAATACAATCGTCAACATGGGCTATTCTGGTACTGATGGTCCATTTCCGAGACATCTAACAAGCCATCTGATGACAAAGGCTCCAAGGTACACCCGCCTTTCTAGCCGACCAGTACCCGCCTCGCTTGCTCCATCAAAATGGATCACTCTACTATTGCTCCATGATTTCTACGCTAAAAAGAGCATTAGGAAAAGAGGATCAACAAAAAACCTCCAAGCTTGCAACAAATTCGCTCTGCTGCAGAGCCAATTCTCCACAGTCCACACCGAGGCCCCGATCTATTGTTCTTGTTCTTGCCAGCCAACCTGGGCCAGATTGGAAAACATGTTTGAACCATGCTCAGACAAGGATGGCATGGTCTTTGTTTCTGCGGCCCGCCCGCGTGTCTCCGAAGGCTGACCCCGTCCCACTCACATCCCTCACCTGCCATCGACGTCCTTTACGCTGCCTTTCAGAGTCCTTGACACCGTCCTCCGGCTCCATGCATGCCATACACTTTTAGCCCCGGCGGGTATGTGAGGGGCAGTCACACCCGTGCACAGTTCCCACCTCTCGTGTTCCTAGCCTTCGTCCATTCACCACCAAGTCTTGCTTGTGAAAGGGGGGGCCACGGACCTCTTGCCTAGAATGACTTGATCTAGGGAAGCCGAAGGAGCGAAAGATCCTTGGTGTCTTCGGTGGGAACGGGAAGCTGAACATGTATGCGGACTGGTGTGGAGTGGGTGGATGGCAGAGTTGACATCATGTGTATGATTCTCGGCATGGTGACCACCTCCAGTAAGGCTCTAGATCGTCAGGATGGCGCTCAATATCTGCGGGTTTGTGACTGATTTACCCGAACCTCTCACGCAATTGATCAGCCTCTTCGCTCGTCGCGACTGCAACCCATCACTTCTTAGATGACTAGAACATCTTTCAGCCTGGTGTGCAAATAATTGTTGCCTCGGTCAATCACGGGGGAGAACAGCCGCTTGGTAGTGTGATATCGACTTGTCTTCCCAAGCGCAATCCCTAGGCTCGACATCGCCGTTACCTAAGGATAACTCGTCTGGCAATGGAGCCAGAGTCCGACCCCAAAAAGTTTGGGAGTAAAGTGGATTTGTAACTCAAGCGTCAGAACAGCCTACCTACAGACCTCTCCGTAGGAACGAATGGTTCCTTACATGCCACCTAGAATTCTCAGACACTATTACTGAATACCGATGTAGCCAGTCTTACGAAATGTTTGTGACTCAGGCTTCCCCGTGTCATATGACTTGACCTCAAGAGAACACTTGAGCTTAAACATGTCCGTTCCAGCATCAAAAAAAATGGGTCAGGGAGCTATGTCTTATTGTTCAATACCATGCATGCCATTCATTTCATTCATAAGACGGAATAAATACCAGTGATTGGTAACTTTGAAGGTGCGTCGTTTGTGCTCCTCGAAAGTACCGTCGGTAACGTAGCGGCTTGTGACTCCCACTTATGTCGAGTTCTGGGAGTCGGATGGATCTCGTACGCAGTACCATTTAAAGCAAGATTAGTGGAAAATGCTCTACACATTACGTTCGGACATCTACGGAGTTGGACAGAACCTCTCGCAAGTTCAACCTCAATCATGCTGGATGTAAACGTCACCGCGGACGTGATCGATCGATGTGCTTGTGGAGGTCCTTGACTGAAAGCCCTTTTTACCAAACGCAATATATAGTAGGTTCAATGGCATGATTATGATATCAGTTCATACTACACGCCGTAAGGGGTATCGCCTTCTCGAATTATGTTAGTGTCAGAAACGAAGAATTACTTAGTCGTCTCCCTTTGGAAACTCATTGGGGACACTTTTAGAGCAAAGGTTTTCCCTAACGAAAGAAACTTGATCGTTATTTCGCAAGTCAGAGTCAGAAGAACATGGAGGGGAGGGGGGGGGGCGGGGGAAGATGCAGCGGAGAGGAAGCCAGGTGAGAGGAGGTGGACATACTGTGGATTGGGGTAATGACTCATACTAAAACAGCTGGCCCCTCAGCCACAAACCACCTACACAGGCGCTAAACGTCTGCCATCTTCCGTAGTATAGTGGTCAGTATGCAAGCTTGTCACGCTTGAGACCCGGGTTCAATTCCCGGCGGGAGAGATCCGGCCACCTGTGTTACACAGGTCAATGAATTTTTTTAACGTGTTCATTTTTTGTTTTTTATCGTATTATCCTATTCTGGGGACAGGGGGTTTGCACGAGCATACAGCGTGTTGCGGTGGGCCGTCGTGAAAACTTAGGCAACGACGCTGGATCGGCACTTGCGCAAATCGACTTGCCTTTTCGAGATATCATGCCGGTATCCACGATGAGTCTTATGACGGTGGTGGGTCTTCGAGTCCAAGATGCGAATTGATTAGAATTGCAGAGGTCCTGAATAGGGGTTCATGTCTCGGTTTCCTAACATCAGCATCAGCACCAGCACCAACTTGTGAGAACTCGTTTGTGCCACAGGGCAACTAAGGCGGTCACCAATAACGGGAGGCACGCAGATCTCTCTCATCTCTCGCCTTGAAACCTAACTTTCTGACATCAGGCACGAAGAATCGACATCTACAGCCATGGCACCCCAAGAATTCACCGTGGATGACGCCCTCATCGCCGAAGTGACAGGCTATGTCGAGCGTTATATGTCCAACTACGACGCCTCTCACGACTTCAACCACATCCAGCGTGTCCTCCGCCTTTCTCAGCACATCCAATCGCACACGCCCAACACCCACCGGCCTCTTGTCACCCTCGTGGCGCTCCTCCACGACGTCGGCGACAAGAAGTACCTGAAGCCGGGCGAGGACGCCTCCCGCATGGTGTATGCGTACCTGCGCTCCCTGGACGTGCCCGAGGCCCTCGCCGAGGCCGTCCAGACCATCTGTCTGGGTGTCAGCTACTCGTCCGAGATCAAGGACCCGGCGCGCGTGCTCGCCCTCATCGACGAGCACCCGGAGCTGGCCGTCGTGCAGGACGCGGACCGCCTAGACGCCATCGGCGCCGTGGGCATCGCCAGGACCTTTGCCTTTGGCGGCGCCAAGAGCCGCACGCTGGAGAACACAATGGAGCACTTTGACGAGAAGCTGCTGCTGCTCGAAGGCATGATGAAGACGAACGAGGGACGCAGGCTGGCCAAGAAGCGGACGGAGCGGTTGCGACTGATGAAACAGTGGTGGGAGGCGGAGACTGGGGAGCAAGTTGTGTGAGGAGACACCACCTACCTATCTACGAAGAGGTCGAGGGTGATGAGAAGGAAATGAAACCCTCGCCGGTAGAGTCATCAAGGCTCGCGTACTCCATAGATAAATAATCACTTATTCCAAATCCCTGTCTATCCAGGTTGTGAGCACTAAGACCCAGGCCCGTCTTACATGAGCAAATTGGAGCATGTCAGCCGAAGATCCTTGGAAAAACGTCTCATCTGACGTCTCACTCATTATCAGAAACGTGAACTTCGTCCAAAGAGATAGCCTCCTGCTAACGATAACCAAGTCATCCCGCGTTGGGAGGCGTTGGCTGAGGTTCGTCTTGTATTTAGCGGGTTGCTAAGTCAAACCTTGTGGATGACTTCAGAGACACATCATCCCAGCCCTCACAACCCTGAATTCCACTACATCTTACTCCCCGCACTTCACTACGTGCTTGATCTCATTTTTCACGGGAAATCACTGGCTCGTTCTTTGAATGCGATAATGGACAGACTCCCATCCGAACTCGTCGTTGAGATTCTCTATTGCATCCCAATCTCAAGCTGCAAGACGGCTCGTCTTACCTCTCGCTCCTTCAACGCCATCCTCTCCAAGCGCACCTTTGGTATACTCATCTCCTTCGTCGACCCGCTGGCCGCCGAGGCCACCCTGACTTCGCTCTCGCGGGATCTCACCCGCCGCCGCCGCTCCATCTGGTCCCCGCGCTGCAACGTCCCCGAGGGCCTGCCCATCATAGAGCCATTCCTGCTCGCCCTCTGGGCCGGCCTGCGCGGCGAGCCGTGGCTTCCGTCGCGGTACTCTATCACCGGCCGGAGGTTGACCGTCGCGGCACTGCAGAAGGGCCTCGGTAGGGCTGACATGACAGAGACGGTGCTGCAGGAGGCCATGTTCCGGTATGCGCTGTATCTGAGCTACCTGTGTCCAGACGACAGTCCGACGCCGCATGCGTGGGTGTTCGATTTTCTGCTGCACCGAGAGGCTGCGGGTTACGGTCTGGAAATTGATCCTTGTGTCGGCATGGAGATAGGCGCACCTATGTTTGCTCAATGGGATGGTTCATCTGGAGAAAACGCAGTTGATGTAAAGGAGTGATTGAGCTAATGCTAAGGAGTGTTTTGGTTTAAAGTAATGATTGATGTAAATAACATTAAAATAATGAATGCGTGTAGCTATCTATACATAGACGCATGCCTTCCCGTAGCCATAGGGCTTCTCATCCGTTTAGCCAGTCCCATTCAGCCGTAACCAATAAATGGCACGGTAGTATGCCCCAACGCCGGTCGCCCATGCGACGAAAACCGAAAATGGATTCCAAAAATGCTTCGCTATCATATCGTGTTGAAGGAGTGTACAAAAAATCGTGATTTTAGGACGGCTTAAACAAGGAAGGCGGCGGCAATGCCGGCAGCGGCGAGCAGGCCGCTCACCGCGTTGGCTGCAGCGCCGCCCGTCGGGATGGTTTCGGGGCCGGAAGTGGAAGTGGAAGCGGGGCCGACGGGGAGTCGGGTGGCGGACTCGCCCCCGTTCTGGCCCCCGTTACCACCGGCGCCGTAGCCTCCGTTTCCACCGGTGCACGAGGCGCAGGAGCCGTTGTTGTGGGCCGGTTCAGACGTGACGGGGACGAAAGTGGTGTGAGGCGGGTTGGTAGGCGGGTTGTACGTCGCAGTTGCGTTGTCGCCGTGAGTGGGGTAGCACGGCACCGTGTAGGTGATGGTCTTGGTGATGGACTCTCCGGACTTGGTGGGGTTGGGGTAGGTGTAGGTAGCACACTTGGTCGTATAGCTCACGGGCTCACCGGTGTGGCTTGGCTCTCCCGGCACCGTAGAGTTGTAGTAGACTGGCTTGGTCGTCTCCGGGACATGTTCAGAGTAGACGTTCGTGGTGGACTCGGGGGTTGAGGATGTGCTGGTGTAACTGGGCTGGCACAAGGCGGGGGGCAGGGTGTAAGGTGGGTCGGCATAGACCACACACTGAAGTGATTGAGTCAGCACAAGTCATCTTATCTATTCATGGGGTAGTCACTCACGTTCTTCTCGCATGAGGCATCGCCATATGATCCATCTTTCTCGTAGCAACTACTAACACCGCCGAGAGGAGGGTATCCAGAGACGTTGTCCGAGCATCGTCCAGGTGTACCGTGGCCGTAGGCGTCGCACCTTAGGATGATGTCACCGCCCAGGCAGTAGTTGGCGTTTGGCCTTCCGCAGACGTATGTTCCGTTGCCGTTTGTGTACCCGGCGTTGGCAACGGCCGCGGCGGCAACAACTAGGAGACTGGCGGTTCTCATGGTGAGTTCTTGGTGTCTCTTGTTACTTGTTACTTGTTTGTTGTTTCTTGTGTGTGTTTTAAACGAAGGGATAGTTCGACAAAGCCGAATACTAAGCGAGAGACGATGGTGTACTGAGATGATGTACAACCAGATGAAAGATCAGGCAGCGTCGTCCTTATAGTCCCAACACCTCGTGATCGAGTGTCTTAGTTCGGCAAGTAAGACTTCTTCGTCCCGGACCAAAGTTGCGTTCTTGACGGCGGGCGGGGCAAGTGGCGGCCGACCCAGTTGCAGGGCTGATAAGGCCATAGCCCGCGTGGCTAGAAGCAATGGCGAACCCGATACGAGGTGCGCGATGTCTAAGTGGGCGAACGTGGGCCGCCGTAATGCTGACGACCACTACCAACCCTCCCACCCATTTCCTAAAGAGGAAACCTCCAAAGCGTCCGTCGTATGCTTGGGTATGCCCTCGTCCTCCGAGCTGCCGCTTTCTCATGCTTGCAAACCAACTTCAAAGCCCAGACCCATTCGTCATATGCAGTGTCATATCCCCGCGTATGTCATCAGCAGCGATTCCGGGTGGGTCGTTGGAGAGGGCTGCAGTGCGCCACAAGGGACTTGGGGTTTTGGAGGGTAAACTTGTCAGACCCTAAGCGTGCCGACGTCCGGGAGCCCTATGGCGGGAGGCCTGTGATAGGTGATTCCATGTGAGTTTGTCGATATGACAAGCGGCCGACGACACGCAACAGAGCAAGTATTCGAAAGCCACAAGCTCCATCTTTTGCTGATGGGCGGAGGCGATGTTAGTGGTGACAGTGACAGGGCTATTCTTGGGACATGGCTTTGTCTCGATTCAGGCTAGCCAACTGCCATGTGCCGACCGGCGTTTCCGGGTACCGATTCGGCCGGTCCCGCCACCGCACAGGCTTGTCAAGCCGTTCGGGCCCCCCAACTCACCATGGAATTCACTGGAATTGCACCGGTGACAGGGCGCGGGATAATCTCATCGTGAATAACCGCATCACTGGGTCTATGAAGCTTGGCTGGTCCGTCCAGGTCTCCAGGATCTCCTCGGCGTCACTAAAATTAAGGTCGAAAGATCCACTGCATCGTCAATCGCCTCAAGAGCGTCGGCAATGGATCCATGTCCATGCCCGCCAGTCTCCAGATAACAGGCTCGACAGCCGACAGGTGACTCAAGTCGGGCACAAGACCGGAATATTCGGGCCTCTTCCAGGCGGAGCAGTCGTCACTGTCGTGTGGCTCCTCACGAATCGCAGCGCTGACATGGACCGAATTCGCAAAAGCTTGTCATCGAAAAGTGCGGATGTAGACGCCTCCGAAGCCAGAATCTTCCCAAAAAAGAATATGGCCAGACTCGGAGATCCAGTGACGGCAGCTTGCTGGCTTGCTTCCGAAAATGGTTGCCACCCATCGCAACGTTGCGTGAGAACCTTGGCCCAGCAGCTCGGGCCAGCGCCGGTTGTGGTGGCTCACCTTCAGCCTCAGTGCTCAATGACACACTGAGACCCATGTCTCACCCCAGCCCCAGCCCCAGCCACAATCAGACGCCAATATTCGATTCGTATCCAGAAAAAGACACTGCCTTGCTGTCGCCCACAAACTCACCGTTGTTTAAATATCAGGCTGGTCTCTGCTGAAAACACATTCGGGAGTTCTTTCGCACGGAGACCGTGTCTGGAGAAACGCCTCCCTCGACGTTCTGGGAGTGCACGAGTGGTCGACCAGTCTCGGTGGCTCATGAGTGCTCCAGAAGCGACTCTCGCACTCGGCAATACACGAGCATCTGCGAACACGCATTCTAATCGCATTTCCCGCGTTTCTCGGAGAGAATTTTAGTAGTATAAGCATGACAAAGATGCCGATAATGTGCGATCGTCGAAAAGGGTCGTTTCGGGCAGCGCACGACGACGGCAGCTTCGTATATCAGTGCCCAGGCGGTCTTATACCCCGCACCACGGGAACTCGTAGTGAGATCGAGCCAATAATTCCACTCCAGTTTTGTAGTAGTCAACCTAGACTCTTCGCCGCGTCAGATCCGATCGAGCATTCGATCATGAAGACTTGTCGAGATCCGGCCCGCTGTCGGCCGGTCACACGGGATGGAGAATCTCCCATGCACCCCGGAGCATGGCTGTCGTCGTTGACGAACCGTGATAGAACCAACTCAGGTGCTCAAATTTAGCCAGCTCGGCCCGTTCGCGCAGCCGGGAAGCATCTGTCAGAGGACAGTTTGAAGCTTGGGTACTGTTCCTTGAGCGCATAATATGAACTTGGCCAACCACGACGTTGTTGAAGCTATATTCCAACGGCGGTATAATAGTCAGTAGTCGTGGAGTTCATAAGCAGGCTCGCTAAATGTATGCAATCGGGCGGTGCTTGATTTCTAGGCGCAGGTAAGTTTTCAGTCGTGCGTTGTCAGCGACGAATAGATAGCTACCATCCTAGAGCCATAGATCGCGAGTTGTTGAGGGGAAACAAAGCAACTGCTGAGAGAGGTCTCGGGGGCGTCCTTGTAATAACGGATGCCTCAATTCATTCGCTGGTATCGGAAGACATGCAGAGTCCGCGTTTCCGCCAATGTGCAGCGCCATGAAATGTCATGACCAGTGAGTGCAGCTGCTGGGGTGATGATTCCATTATGCGCGTGCTGGAGGCGAGAGCCAACGCAGACTGCTAAATATAGGCGCAGTCGTATGAAACATTCCTGTTTGTTTCCTGCGAGCGCACAGGGGCTGCATGGCAAGGCATGGATTGGACTGGAAATTCCCGAGCGAGTCAAATTCTGGGGGCGTAATGGCTCTGTGTCATCGCCTGTGACTCTATGAAACTGTAAGTCAATTACAGTCCACTGGAGGAGACATTGTAGGGTAGGTGGCTACGAAATGATAATGTGAGGGATGAGCGTTGCCCAGACATGCATAGTCGTAATAAAAAGCACTGCCCGCTTATATTTCGACCAGTCCATTGATAGGTCGACGGGCCGTCTCAATTCTCGTGCATGTGATGGATGTGAAGGACCATGACATTAACACTGGAAAACAAATCACCGAGGCGCAAAATACAAGATGTAGGGACTCCGGGATCCAGGGGCCCAGACGGCTAGTGATTAAAATTTAAAAAAAGGAAAAGAGACAATGACAAGCTGGACAAATCAGCGGCCCAAGAGTGCTCCCGCGGTACGAGATGCAGGGCGCATGAGGCGATTTCTTGTCTCACCTTTTGACGGCCACCTTTGACTGATCACCTCAGTCGTAACTCAATCCTCCACCGCTGCCAGCCATCATGGCCCATCCGTCACCCATCAGCACCAGCACCAGGGGACAGAACGGGCCCAGGCGCGGGCCGCCAACCTCGACCCCACTCTTAGAATGGAATGCCAGATCGCACCTGGAGGGAGATGAACCGGAAGAGATGGAGACCAGCCGTACCAAAGGTCCGTTTTGGAGGGATGGTTGTAGCTGCCAGGCGTAGCGACGACCAGCCACCGGGTGGAGGGGGGAGGGACGCGAGGGATGGCGAGTCAACGCATCAGAAAAAAATAGGACCTGCCTCTCTCATGCTAACAGGACTGGCCGCTTTGGATGGCTTGCAGGCGTGCAGCACTACTTTTGATTCGATTCTGATTCGGTTCATGGCCCTGCAAGAGAAAGAGGGTCGCGACGAAGGGCGAGTAGGAATCGCCTTGTGAGTGGCCTGTCACAACGTTCCAAACCTGCAGCAGAATGCAGTCTCCTGTTAGCGGCATCCTCGCGGGTTGCGTCTTCGACAAGGCCTATTCGTTAGGGGGCTTGGTCTAGGATGCTTCATGTAGCGCCGCTGAGAGCACGAGGTGAGATCGATTCCCCCCCCCTCTCTCTCTCATGTCCTCGAGGTTGATACCTATGCTATGGTCCGCGATGAGATGGAGGGGGAGGGAAGAGGAGGGGAGGGCACCCACTCACACGCTCGCACACTCGGCCAATCCATTCATTCGCCGCCCATTTATCCAACCGCATCTTGCATCACCCAACGTGAGAGATGGAGCGGGGTTTGCGAACTTTGGCCGTCACTATGGTTGCATGTTGATGGTCGCAAGTTCATTGAGACGGAGAGAAAAGTCATAAAGATTTACGTAGCCCCCAAACCAATGAGTCTCTGCTTCCCATCAAGCCTCGAAGGCCTCGAAGGACGGCTGCATAAGACAAAGGCAGGTATCAGGGGCAGCGCGCGCTTAAAACAACGAAATATGTTGGAAAGCCAACCAACATGGATGAAGCCGCAGAGCGTCCGTCAGTGTTCGCCATTGAGAAGATAAAGAGAAAAAATCAAGGAATCATCGTTCAGCCAGCCCAATCCCATGTCATCCCAGCTGTTCCCTTTACGCTCCGCTTCCGCTTTTATCTCCACCGAGCTACTGTACCTTTGTACGAATACTGCGCCCATACCTCCCGAGAAGTATCTTCCCATCCCCAGGGATCGTATGGACCGGCGGGACATGCGAATGAATCCATTTGCCTGCGCAAATAGGTCTCGCTTGTCGACCCGGCGCAGCGCAACCTAGCCCGCGCATGACGCCTGAGCCCATTTCCCGAACACGGTGCCCGAAACGTCCGTATGTCCCTTCGCAGCTGAAGCTGAAGGTGACGATACATCCGGACATGCATCCATTCAATTGCATGCGCATGCAGGCAAGACCCATTCAACCAGTATCGCCCTGGTCCAACTGAGCGGAGTGGGGAGGCCCCCTGGAGGGTTGCTTTGGTTGCGTCAGTGCTGTGACACCCCACTGGACTATCGCTGGAGGGCCACCACTTGGATGCTACCCGCCACTGAACCACCCACTTGCATCAATCCAGGCCGAGTCCTCAGTCCCTGTCCCTTTTCACGACAGACTGCCGAGTCCGCTGCACCTGTGGAATGCGAAATGCACCTCGCTGGGACCACTAACACCACTGAGGCCACGGGTTTCTAGCGCCCCCAAGGCTCCATACTTACCTGGTAGTGCCACCTCCACTTCCACCTCTACCCATCGCCCCCGTCATCCATTCGTGATTCAACTCCCTCTCACCATTATCTCACCTCGAGCTTTGCCTCTCCACCATCCGCGTCGACACCTGCTCTCTCTCGCTTTGCCCAGCTCGAAATACACCGTCGCGTCGCCTTTGCTACCCCTCTACCGGCACCACATCGCTGCGACCACAGGCACTCTCACATCTTACGCGACCGTACCGACCTCAGCTATGTCGGGTCCGTCCCTGCGCTCGCCAGTATCGTGATCTCGGCACCATCCTGCCCAGCCCGACGTGTTAGGTCACCCTCACATCCGCATAGACGTGTCGCCAGTTGGTTGAGACTTTGCCACCGCCGCCAGAAGCCATCGTTTGCCTGACTTGAATGTCTTGGATCGCAACTTAGCACCGTTGCGCCTATTGTTTGCTCGCTTCATCCATTGTCCTGCACCTATCTGGCCAGACTTGCTTCTCGACTCAAACGAGCCGCCCCAGCATGCCCACAACTACCTGCGGCAGCCACGACATTGTCGCAAACCCTGCTTGCTAAGCGGATCATCGCATCCAGCCAACTCGAAAATGCTGGCAGCTAAGAACACCGTTTCCCCGCCCACCATGACGGCCTCTCCTCTGAGCTATGCCGATGGCCTGTCGCTCAACACCAAACTCGCCGGACAGCGACAGTTCAAGAAACACAAAGTTCTACCTCGTCCCCACCACGATCGGGGGCACGAACAGGTACATGCACCACGGGTCGGGCCGAAAAGTTATGATTTAATCATCGAGACGTCCCGTCCGAGTACAAGGGACGATTCTAGAGGCCGCAGCGCCCAGCCTTCCAGCCCCCGAACACTCAAACACCAACCCCGGAGGATAGGGAGCGGCCCCGATCTGCCACCGACCCCCCCAAGGCACTCGCGCAAGTCATCCAGCAATTCCTCCGGTCTGCCTTCCAGCCCCATCATACCAGATACTGTTTTCCAGACGCCTAGGAATGCGCCTGACCGACCCCCTGCGACGCCCCCCAACCAAAGAAGCCCACCCACGCCAGACGTGACACCACCTCAACCACCTAGCCGTCCAGGATTGCTACGCCCTGTTATGACCGATCGCGCAGGATCGAGGGCCACGACTGCGGATTCGCAAAGCGGTTCTTTCAGGACTGCCCGAGAAGAAGCCTTTTCTTCCGAAGACGACGAGAAGAAATCCGCGGGGACTAAAACCTCTTTATCAACCGTTCGTAAGGTGCCCGAGAATAAGGCCATCCGTGCTCCTAAACTCAACGGCCTAGGACTGGCTCTGGCTAGCCTTGCTCCTCCCGAAGAGAACAGCGTATCCCGATCAGAGGGTGACTTCGGCACTTTTGACGGTGATTGGAGTTCCGTGAGCGAGGTCGAGCAGGAATGGGATTATAACTTGTTAAGGATGGTTACCATCAAGAAGAGGCCCCAGGTTCTCGACTCGGCACGGCCAATTTCGGAAGCCGCCATTGTTATTGATCCAGACATGGTTCCGCCGACGCAAGCAGCCAAGGCTGTGCGACACATGCCGTTGCACAAAAAAGCCGACACCATTTCCTCAGCAAGAGGCGTCTCAGACCGCGGGGCAACATCGACGGCTCCCTCGAGCACGGGCACCTCTATGAGCTCAGACCCTCGACGAACTTCTGCCATTTCTACCAAGTCGACCATCTCCACCGTCGTCGAAGCGATTCTTGTAGATGGCCCGCCGCAACGACAGAGAACCTTGCGACATGTGCGAAAGCAGGGCGCGTTAAGGGGACGAGTCGACACTTCCCCAAGCTCCACCGCCAATTCTTCTCTAAAGTCGGAGGCATTCCAGAGAGAGCCACGCGGTAGGACGCGGCCTCAAGATGGGAAATACGGAAGCGTTGTCTCCAACACCACTGTTCGTTCAATCTCGAGCGGTAAAGCTAGACGTGAGGTTTGGAAAAATGGTGGCATTCCGGTCGTTATTGTTCCCGATCGGTTATCCTCCAACAAACCCAGATCCAGGGAACCTTCTCTCCGATCCCATTCGAGCAAACGGTCAAATCGGTCACCGAGTGCGGGCTCCGCACCTTTGGATGTGTCCTCGGTCAAGGAGACCAAAGACACTAGGGAGGTTGGCCCGACATTCTCGAGACAATCTCGACGAAGCCGAGCATACTCAGAATCAGATGGTTCTGATCAGCGGACAATCGATTTCCCTCCATCGGTGCCAGCACGCTCTTCGTCACTGTCAGCTCCGACCAGTCGTAATGCCTCCCAGGCAGGATCTCGGACCGGATCCCGAGCTGGCTCATTGACGGCAGAGAGTATGCAGATGCATAACGCTCTACAAGAATCTCTCTTGAAGAAGGCTGAAGTCAAAGCACCAACGCCAGTTGTTTGCATCCCGGAAGGTGTGGCTCCTCGTTCCATCTTCCCGATTGACCCGGATAATGAATGGCATCGTCGATCGAGCAGCGACCGACATTCTGGATTTCTACTCGTGAAAAGCTATGGGTCGTTGAAAACCCCATTTTCTCTCGCTTCCATGGAGACGAATGGAACAGCTCTAGAGGTTTCAGAGGCCTTCGCAGTTCAGATGTACCCACATCAGAACTCGTCTGTGTTGATGGTTGACCATTCAGCCAAACCATCACAGTCCTCCATTGAAACCCCAAAGGAGCCAGAAATCGTGGAGATGCCAACTCGACCCAAGATCACACTTGTTGATTCATCGGGCAATGACCCCATTACGCCCCCTCAGCCACAGTTCTCACTTGACGATGTTGATTCCCCGCTGCGAAACCCCAGAGCGCCCCCGGAGCCCCCAAGCCACCCCCCAGCCATCAATTTAATACCAGCAACCCCCTCTGGAATGACACCAGCAAATGAAAAGATGATCCACATGGGCAACTATTTTGAGGTTGCGAGAGAGAAACCTGGACGTTACCCTTCCCGCGTCCGTCGGGCTTTCAGCCGCCGCCGCCGACGTCACTCCGTTGACTATCCGCCAACGACACCTAGATCACCAGGGTTTTTGACGCGAACATTTTCTCTTTCCCGTCACATGCATAGCCGTCACGGAAGTTCATCTCGGGACAGAGAGCATGTGGATGTGAAACGTGAGCCAGCGTACCCAAGTCCTGAAGACAGTCCGGCAGAGGAAGACAGGCTTCATCCCTTCTGGCGTCCCCAGTGGTGTGAGGATGATGAGTGTGATGGAAGCTGTCAACATCACCAGGATGAGTTCGAGGAGGAGGATGACGTGGTATACAGATACCCTCCGGTTAACAATCGGCCGCAGAGAAACCTCAGTGCCAGGATGAAACGGACATTTGCTATCTTACCTCGGGACGAGGATCGCTACTACGTCGATGATTGGCACGGCCCGGAGCGACGTACAATTCGACGAACTCCGAGTGGAAACCTTCGAGTCATGCGACACCGAGCGAGCTTCGATTCCTTGAGGCGAAATTTCAAGCATGATGAGGAAATCCACGCCGTGTCTGACGGCGAAGAAAGGAGGCCATTCTGGCGCCGAAACAGTACGCACAGGCGATCCAGTAAGGAGCGTCGTCGACTTTCTCTGGGGAGCAAACTGGAGGAGATCCAGAACATCCCGAGGAAAATCAGTGAGAAGAGACGTGAGAAACGAACTCGAGAGCTTCGGCAGAAGATCAGCGGACCGCGAGAAGTGCGTGACGGAGTCGGGGAGGTCATCAGGTCAAGCACATTCCGAGATCAGCACCACGCCGTCAATGGAGGAATTTAGACACCCCGAGCCGTCGGAGCCTGCAGCAAGCATGCTGCTAGTGACACGCGCGCGAACAACAACGGCCCTTCTAACACAAAACAACATGCCACACAGACATTATGAGACCTAGATGAATTGGAGATTTACGATCGAGACGAGATTACGCTTAACGAATGACATTTTTGGGGCTGGAGGACTGGTTTTTGCTCAACGGAATATTAGTAGCTGGAATTTGATTTGAACGAGGACGAAAGGATGACGAGAGGCGAGATGTGCTTGGATGCCGGTCTTCCTCACAGTCACTTCTGCGTGCGGTTGAAGGCTGTGCTCGATGTAAAAGTATAAGTTGAAATGACATGCCTCGAGATACCACAAATATTATTAACGGGCTTTGCATGGCAACAATTACCCACGAGACACTTTGCGTGGGCAACCTTTCGGACTTGACCTCCTACTAACTGTGTGACACTAGTTCCTGATCCGCGCCCATATCCAAGCCACGATTGCCAGAAGAGTTTTCGCTACTCATATGACATTGTTGTAATGATAATTTTGCATTATTCCACCTTAGAACGCCTAGTATGCCCACAATGCTACAGATACAACCGACCGAACCATAATCTCCCTTGCCATTCTGAATGATCATCGCTTGTCTTGACCAGGGGCACCGGGCGCTCCAGGAGCTCCGAATCCAGGCTGGATTCCTCCGGGGGGAAACTGGCCCGGCGGGGGCATACCGGGAAGGCCAGGGAAAGCCGGCATGCCAGGAGCACCCGGGGCTCCGGCGACGCCAGGAGGTGGGAAAGGAAGACCTCCCGGTGGTGGGAAGGGAAGGCCATTAGGAGGAAGTCCGTTGGGGCCGGGAGGGAACGGGGGCATGGGCATGCCGCGGCCGCCAGGAGGTACTGAAAGGTGTTAGACGCTTTGGATGCTCAGATAAGGCCTTGCACGTACCAGGAAGGCCCTGAGGGAACTGGCCAGGAGGGGCTCCAGGCATTCCGGGGAAAGGAGGAGGAACGCCTCCTGGGAACGGGAACGGAGGCGGGTGGAAGCCTTGGCCCGGCTGGTTGTGAGGAAGCATGGGGTTCGCGTGGGCTTGACCCTCGGCGGCGTAGGAGGAGGTGATGGAATCGATGACGGACTGGGCCTTCTCGTGGCCGATCTCTGTTGACGAGTTTTGTTAGTCAGGGAATGGCGCGCGACGATGGAGGGGCGTAGGAGGGGATGCGCACGCTGGTAGTAGTCTACGACATTTCGCAGGTGGTTTCGGCCGCTGTTATGAGCCTTGCGCACGCTCATGGAGTCGTGCGTGAGGTAGACATCACAGTAATCGCCTAGGCAGTAGGTTAGCTATCGAGGTGTTTCACGCGGAGAAGTTCGAAGTGAGGCTTACAGAAGACTTGGGTGAGTTAGCAAAAAATCGGAGAATGATCTGAATCAGGGCGCAGCGAAACTTACACTTGGGCATATTGAGAAACGTACGCGATGGCGGCGGTCGAGGAATCGGGCGTTGGTGATGGTGCGATTAGATGCGACACGATACCCAGGCTGCGAAAGCGTCCAAAAGTCGACGAGGCTGACTCCACACGTGATGTGCCAGGCGAGGCGAGCGCCAAGACGCGGCTTGATTGGCGCACGGCTGCCAGCGCCTCGAGCCGGCGTGGGTCCACAGCGCGACCGGGACACCTTTCAGTTTAGATATGGACCCCCTGTTGCTTGACCTGTTACTGGAACGGAACACCGACACAGGACAGTTTTGTCGACCTTCTTGTCCCCTTCACGACGACGACAAAGACGACACCGACGACGAGAAGCAGAACCCATCTTCAACCTCCTCCCCGGAAACCCGCAGCTCTTCATGGCGCCCCCACGCTCCCTGCTGCAGCACATCTGCAGCCTCCTCCTCTTCGTCGGAATCGCACACGCCCTCAAGTTCGACCTGATCGCCCAGACCGAGTCTGCCAAGAAGGAGCGCTGCGTCCGCAACTTTGTCGGCCAGGACACGCTGGTCGTGGTCACGGCCACCATTGACGGATACAGGGGCGATGGCATGCTTGTGAACATCTACGTATGTCGTTATCGGATTCAATTTGGGGAGGGTACGCGGGATTCTAACGGAGCTCACAGATTCGAGACGCCGTTGGCAACGAGTACGGCCGTCCTAGAGATGTCGTGGGAGAATCGAGGACCGTCTTCACCTCGCACGCCGACGCCGCCTTTGACGTTTGCTTCGAGAATGTATTTACCGGCTGTATGTGACAACCCCCATTCTCCGCCGTTGCTCGCATCGCATACGATTGCGCCCCTCCCTCCCCCCTTGGACACTTTGCAACTAACACCCTCCCTTAGCCAAGCGAATTAACAACCCTACCCGCCACGTCGAGCTTGACATTGACATTGGAGCTGATGCCAAGGACTGGTCGGCCATCCAGGCCACCGAGAAACTCAAGCCCGTCGAGGCTGAGCTCCGCCGTATCGAAGAGATCACCTCGGAGATCGTCAACGACATGGAGTACCTCCGTTCCCGAGAGCAGAAGCTGCGAGACACCAACGAGAGCACCAACAACCGCGTCAAGTGGTTCGGCATCGCCACTACCTGGCTGCTGATCGGCCTCTGGGGCTGGCAGATCATGTACCTCCGCGCCTACTTCCGATCGAAGCACCTCATCTAAGCGGGTCTGTTTTTATGAAGCGTGCGTCTTGTGTCCATTGGGCGGTGCTGAGTCACGTCACGAGCGTCTATTCGGGTAGAAGATGCAGTTGTTTTAGGAGGGCCGGGAGGCATTTCTTTGCTCCCCGCGATCCTGCTGGGTCTAATTGTGGAAATGCTTTCCAGGTATGACGGCGTTGGAAATCGTTGCATGTAAATGATCGGGATGGGAAAACAAGGCAGAGCCTGTCGTCGCCGAGGTGCACTGACGAGCTAGAGTGTAACAAAAGTCACGAAAATGCAATATCATATGTCCACAATGGGTCTTCTCAGTGAAGCATCTACTATGTAATTCGAAGCACGCGACCAGCGAGACCAAAGCTGGGGCCAACTTTCCAATCTTGATAGTTCCCTATCTGGTGTGTGGCGCATGCTTTCTTTCAAACCAGAAGCGTGGTTGGCTGAGATGGCGAGAATGTGGCTGGATCCTCGATTATCTAACGGAGACTGCTGGTTTAAGTGGCGCGATTCCCCAGATAAGATAAAGCAGCTCTGAGTCAAGCATGAGCAGGAGTGACTGGTCGGAAAGAGTAGCCGGGAATGCTCGTTCCTAGCTGCCCCTCCACCAGACAGCACAACCCCGCCATCAACTAACTAGACTCTTCGCTAACAACAGCATCCTGAGTCCACAATCCGAACTAGAAACTCTCGAATCATGGCGGAAAACGCAGCACCAGCTCCCCAAGAGCAAGATATCAACCCCTGGTCTGTGGGAGGCGCCCAGGGTGCCGATGGCGAGGTTGCTGCCATTGACTACGATGCCATCTGCGAGTAGGCACTCCCAAAACCGCATATCCTCAAAATCACACGAGATTTTGGTATAACTTGGAGAGGCTAACAAATCCCCCTGCTTGTAGCAAATGGAAGACGTCTAAGATCGATACTGCCCTCCTCGAGCGCTTTGAGAAGGTGACGGGACACAAGCCGCACCGCTGGCTCCGACGAGGCCTCTTCTTCAGTCACCGCGACTTTGACAAGATCCTGACCCGATACGAGCGCGGCGAGCCCTTCTTCCTGTACACCGGCCGCGGTCCCAGCACCGGCAGCCTGCACCTGGGACACACCATCCCTCTCAAGTTCACCAAGTGGTTACAGGACGTGTTCGACGTGCCGCTGGTATTCATGTTGACGGACGACGAGAAGGCCCTGTTCAAGGACACCCTGACGTTTGAGGATACCCTGAAATATGCCATGGAGAATGCGCGCGACATCATCGCCCTCGGATTCGACGTCAAGAAGACGTTTCTGTATAGCGATTTGAAGTACCTGAGCAACCACTTCCTCATGAACACCTGGGAGTTCTCCAAGCTAGTCACCTTCAACCAGGTCCGCGGCGCCTTTGGTTTCGATGGAAGGTTCGCACGCTCCTGGATTCTCATGCTTTGTTTCAAGTTTTTCTAACAAATTCCAGCTCCAATATCGGCAAGATTTTCTTCCCGTCAGTCCAGTGTGTCGCTGCGTTTGCCACTTCGTATCCCGAGATCTGGTCCGACGAGCCTGCTACCGAGCGAACAAAGGCCATTGCCAAGATTCCCTGCCTCATTCCCATGGGCATTGACCAGGACCCGTACTTCCGTCTTGTTCGAGACAACGCCCACCGCATGCGATTTCCTTCGCCAAAGCCTTCCTTGATCCACTCCAAGTTCCTCACTGCCCTGCAGGGCGCTGGCGGCAAGATGTCGTCGTCGAACCCCAACTCGGCCATTTTCATGACAGATACTGCTAAGCAGATCAAAGTGCGTATCCACAACAGCGATCTTAGGCCCGCAAAAGCCAATGCATGTCATTAGGAGTTTACGTGACGCCTGCTGATAATCTCAAACCCAACAGACCAAGATCAACAAGTTCGCCTTCAGTGGTGGCCAAGTCAACATTGAGGAGCACCGAAGACTTGGAGGTAACCCAGATGTTGATGTGTCATACATTTACCTGACTTATTTCGAGGACGACGACGAGAAGCTGGAGAAGATCTACAAAGACTATAAGAGTGGCGAACTGCTGACTGGAGAGTTGAAGAAGATGGCCATTGAGTCGCTCCAACCCTTTGTACAGGAGTTCCAGGAGCAGCGCAAGCTCGTCACGGACGAGGTCTTGGAGTCGTATATGAAGCCCCGAAGGCTGGAGTGGAAGGGAAACCAGAACCCACTGCCCAAGGAGGAGGTCAAGAAGGAGCAGACGAAGAAGGCCGAGCCCAAGGCCGCAGAGACTGCTGAGCTTCCCATTCGGGAATGAGAGCGCACAGTAAATGGAATAGGAAGAAGACGGCTTGTCTTGATCGAGCTTTGGGCATGTATCCCATGTCATTGATGATGCGTTCCTCCACAACCTAGAACAAGTACATGAACTGTTGTTCTTGACTATAGTGATCCACCCTGTCCGATTCATGCCTCTCTACCTCGTTTACAAAATGTTTGGATGCTTCGTGGCAGGGGAGGAAGACCACCTCTCAAACTCCCACAGGATGCCAACTCCTAACGCCAAGGTCCAAGAACAACAATATCACAACCGCATAAAAACGAGAATACCACAAGGCCGCCAATGATCCCTGGCTGGTGGGCGTTGAGCCTGGGGGAAGGATATCGAGAAGAAGGAAGAGACAAAAAAAAAAGGGCAAGGTGAAAAAAGAAGAAACTCGTCTCGTCGTCAATTTCGTAGTCCATCAGTGGTCGAGCAACTATTCTTGGTCGAGTCCTGGGTTTTCACCCACCACCTTCAGGGAGGATGTTGCCCAGACTCCTCAGCACCTCCATGACGGGCATGTCCTTGGTGCCGGCCCTGGCCTTTTCGCGCTCGTCCCGCTGGCGGAGGCGGAGGGCGCTGATGCCGAGGACCTTGTCGGCCTCTTTACCAGCGACCAGGACCCGTTGCTCAAGCTTGTGGATGTTATCGGAGAGCTGGTCGACCTGAAACTCGAGAGACGACTGGATGTGACGCAACCGCGACTCGGTTTGTGATCGAAACGCGCCGAAAGAGACGGCCTCGTCGGCCAAGTAGCCCCTGATCCTACCTTCATCCGGATCCAACAGATCAAAGTCTGGCAAGGTGATGGGCACGGCTTCGTTCTCTGCGAACAGAGGCGGTTGTTCAGCGGGTGGTTTCCGTATTGCTTGCCAAGCCTTCTTCTCCTCTTGTAATCTGCGCATCAGGGTTAGGGGCCATAACACGAGTCGAATTCTACTACAAAGCACTAACCTCTTAACATTAATCTCCAACTGTGCCATCTTCTGATCGAGCTCCATGTTCTTGGGGTTAGGTTTCAGGATCACGGGTGCCTTGGGCACTTCATCGTCTCTACTAAACCAGTTGGAGAACTCTGATCGAGCAGCAAAATCCTTGAGTAATTGGTCCTGAATCGCGCGGGCTACAGAAGACCAGGATTAGCAATTCCATTGGCAACGTTGAAGTCAGCAAACGTGTCCGGGGCTGCTCACCACCGAGAATGGCACTCGAATTAGGCGTTCCATGAGGTGGCTTCTCGGCCAAAGCGCGTTCGCCGCACCAAGTCAAGAGCTGCTTCATCCGTCGCGGCTCGGGCAGACCGCCCTCGATGTGCTTGTAAAATCCAGCCGTGTCAACTTCTCGATGCGGAATGGCCGTCTGGCCGCTGTCGATGAGTGAGCTCGCTCGCCGCCCACGCATCCCCAAGCTGCTCCGCCGGCTCTGGTTGCCCTTCTTCCGCATCTCCTTGTTGCGGTTGATGACCGGCGTGTCGCTCATTGGGAGCGCGATCTTGGCGGCTGCGATCGGCGCTACACGCTCTGGTGACTCGTCCCAGTTGGGCACTGGACGTTTCGGTTGTTTCGGTTGTTCTGCATCGCGGTAATTGCGTTTCTTTGATGCGCCGTTTGTCTGCGGGACCTCCTCGTCCAGGTTTTCCCCAGAGACTCGCCCGCTCCTCCGCATTCCTTTCCTAGGAACCTTGCGTGGCGGCTCCTCGTTTGACGCGTCAACACTGGCTTTTCGTCGAGTAGATTTCCTCGCGGGCTTTGCTTTTGCTGGTTCTGATACCGTCGTCATCACCGTCGTAGTCGCACCCGCCGACACTTCCGCCTCCTCTTCCACAATCTCAACAGGCGCTGCGTTCTTCGTAACGCGTTCCTTTGCCGCGGGTCGTCCTCGCCCCCGCGCCGGTTTCTTCACTGGTTCCGGCTCTTCTTCCTTCTCGGTCTTGACCCTCTTCGACTTCCGCACAAACTGAAAATCGTCATCTTGCTCGTAATCGGTCACACCTGGTCGGCGGTCAGCGCTTCGTCCCCGCAGCGCGTCGTGGTGGTGCAACATACCGCCGAGACGCTTGCTCGTCCGTCGCTCCGTCTGGTTGCTCATGCTAAGAAGTTGTAGCGGCCGCCGAGTCGTCACAAGAGTCGTCATGAGTGGCGCATTCGGGACCGCATAGAATTTGTAGTTGCGAGTGGTGGCCTGGAGGGGGCTTCAGCAAGTCGGTAGTAGGCCGTGGCGGGATGGTCGCGCGGGTTGCAGAGTCGCGTCGCTTCGTGATATACAGGCGGCTGTACGTTCTTGATGCCTTCAAAGTCACACAATCGGATTCCTGGTTCAATTCGCGATGTTTCGGCCGTGCTCCGGGTCTTGGTGGTGGTTTACGAGTCGCGACGAGGTTGTGATGGTTGAGGCGCATCACCTTGTTTACATGAGGGATGATTTACCACCTCTCGCGCTATGCCCCTTTTGGCCGAGCCGGCGCCCCACCCATCAGTACCATCACCGCCCACCACTGACTGACTGACCTGACCAGCTTGACTGCCTTACCGAGTTAGTCCGCCAGCCCCAGACATCGCGAGCAGCCTCATCTAGGTACCTACTCTATCTAGACTAGATCTTGGTGTACCTGGAAAATGCCAACACAGCTTCATTTGACTATACCCAGCCAACTTCATGTCAAAAAACAAGCACATGCACTTCTCCATTATGCCCATGTATGCCTTCGTTCTCATCATGTTCGATTGCGCAACTATATCATTCGACCATGTAGCTCTTGTTACCTACGGCTACCTGCAAACCCAATTCCCAACACCGTCAAAGACATCATCCCCTTGGTCCAAGTCCCGTAACGCCCCAGCCAGGGTAAACCCCGCCTGGCCGAACACCTTTTTGATGTACGTCCCGTGTGCCTTGCCAAAAACTTACGTACAAGCGAAATGTTGGGCTCGCCACTCTCAGTCAAGGCTTCACCTTTGGAGAGTGACAGCCCCCAAAGAATCTCGCAGAGGAGCCCCAGAGGACTCATCCGCTAACCACGAACCCCAGACACCAATCCCCGTCTGGGTGTCCCACTAGTCGTGAATTGTTGTACAGGCCGAAAAGAGGTGAAAATTAGAAATAAAACAGATTTGGCAGGCTCCCAGACGTTCCAAGCCTGCTGGTACCCTTTGTATATGTGGTGTGCGTCCTTGGGTGATACCCTCTATTCAGAGAGACGTGATCATTCCCTCATTGCGGAAAGAAAGGGTCATCCCCGGTCGTCATTTTGCCGTCCAAGGACGCCGGTTCATCATGCTCATGGGCGGATCGCAACTCGCTCTATGAGAAACGCCGTTGGACACCCTGGCCAGCCATGACTGGTTGGTTGGGCATTGGTGCACCCATGCCATAAGGGTTCATCTGGGGGTTGAAGGGCTCGACAACCTGAGACATAAAGGCGTTGTGGAGGCCTTGCTGCTGCGTGACTGGACAGTCCTTGTGTGCGAGGAGGAGCGTCTTCAAGTTGACCACCTCTTCCCTCAGCTGCGTAATTTGCGCAGTCAAGGCATCGTTCTCAGTGCTGAACATCTCTACCTTGGTCTGCAGGTTGGCAAGCCACTGCTTTTTTCTTTGACGGCACTTGAGCGCAGCCACACTGTAAAGTGTTAGGAACGAGTTTGACATCGGAATCTGGGGTTTCAAAGTGAGACATACCGGTTACGCTCGAGGAAGTTCTTACGCTTTTCCTCATCTGTCATCTTGGTTTTGGTACCATTTTCATCATACTTCATGTTCGACTCATCGTCCGACATATCCATATCGTCCGGCATAATGGGAATTCCGCTATTGGCCTTGGCCTTCTTGGTTGGGGGTACCTTTGCGGGAGCCTCGTCGGCCTTTCTCCGACCGTTGGTCGCAGGCGGGTTCTTCTTGCCCTTGCCTCGCGTATTAGGCCGGGCCTGATCGCTATCATCTGAGACGCCACTGACTTCACTCACACCGCGAGCGGAGCCACCATTGACGCTCGACATCTGTGGCGACGTATTCATATTATGGGGCACAACCGGCGCTGGGTGCGCGTGGCTAGCTGAACCCGAAGTAACAGCAAATTGATTCGTTGATTGAGCTCCGTTCCTGCCCTGGGCAAGCATAAACAGACCGTTGGCGGCGTCGTTGTCGTGAGGGTCAAAGGGACCGGAAGCTGGCTTAACCTCGGGCTTTATTACCGCGTTGCCGTTAGTGATCTCTTGAGGCTGGGACGTAACAGAGGGCGGCTGCTGTGTCGGAGGCTGTGGGGGCGGTCCAGCGCCTCGCTGAACACCGTTTGCCTGGTCTCTCTTGGCAGCAGCGCTGATTGCAGTGCGATGGAAATCAATCGTGCTCGGCGTCGCGCCTCCGCTGGCAAGTTGAGCAAAAAGAGCTTGGGAGTTCGGACTCGGCGCAGGAAACATAGACCCGCTGCCGCCCGGAGTCAAGCCCGACCTCAACGAGGACTCGTTGGGTGTGGGGAAGCCGCCGCGCAGATGGGTGTCACCAAAGTAATCATTAGCAGGGCCAGAGAGCATGGCTGGGCTCAAAGGGCCAGTCCGCAACGAACCTCCGCCCCAGTTGAATGGTGTCGCGTTGGGCCCAGGGAGTAGGGACGAGGGCGATGTCAAGGCGGCGACCGATGGCAGCTTCGTGCCTCCCGGTGTTTCTGGCGCACCCCCGAAGGACTGCTCGAATGGATTGGGCTCCAGGCTGAGAGATCCGCCGACCGTGGCCGCGAAGTAGTCAGGAGTGTCGGTACCTTGTTGTTGACCGGGTCGTGGAGGAGGTGCAAGCGGTTTGGCGACTTCGGCATTGGACGCGACCTCTGGTTTCACGGACGGATCGGCTTTTGCGTCGGTCGGGGCGTCTGCGAGAGGTTAGGGGTTAGTATGGTGGACAGCGACGAAGGCATTGACGGCGACAGGTGATGTGGACGGAGGCATACATCGGTGGTGGGGATCGGGACGGAGACGGAGACGGGGACAAGAGAGCAACGGAGGGTGAATGGGAATAGAGATGACGACGGAGAGCGATGACGATGATGCGTCATGGCGGAGAAAGCAAGACGGGAGTGAAAAGGTGGAGGGGGTTGGGACTCACCTGGTCGGGGGGGGATTTCTTCGACTGCTTTGGGGACTTCGACTCACCTCTGGCGGAGGCGTCGACTGTTGAAGTCCCCATGATGACGATGATGTATTATAGCTTGGGGCGGCAAGGTTGTGAAAGTTGATGGGGTGGGGGGGTGGGAGTGACGAAACGAGGATGGAGGAGGACAAAAAGTCAAAATGAGGTCAGAGGCGACGATAGCAGAAACGAGCCGCTACTACTATGTACGGGGCGAGCGATTGCAGGAGCACAGCGATGCAGTGCAGTTCCTGGGGCAGAAGGAAAGCGGCACGCGCTGTTGCGACAGGCCAAGCAAAAAAAATAATAGAGCGACGGCCGAACCAGTGGAGAGAGTAGTGCGGCAGGCGTCTGGCGTGGGAGTCGATGATTGCGTCGAGGCGTCGAGGAGTAAAACGGGCTGTGTTGCGGGACTGCGTCGACGGGCGAGAATTGTGAAAGGATCAGGTTGGAAAAGACGTCAGAGATGACGTTGTGAAGCAACGAAAAAGAAGGCGCAAAAAGAGAAGGCGGGCGCTGGGCTCCTGGAAGGTCTTGTGTGTGGCCACCCGGCAGAGACAGGGAAGGACCGGGGTGCCTTCGCTGACAAAATGGCATCCGAGGGGGGGCCGGGCTCGCACTGTGCTGTCGACGCTGTCGATGGCATCGTCCGATTCCTCCTCGACCTTACTGGCTTGTCCCGTCGCGAGGAGGATGATCACTTGCCAGGAATTGCTCAACTACTGTACCTAGGTCGACCCGCCCCGCGTTCGTGCGCTGTCCGAGTTGTCCTCATGCTTTGCATCGGCCCGCGAACCTCGGACGAGAAGTCAAGTCATGGCAGAGCACAGTTCTCCAATCTTTTTTTTTTGCCTTGCCGTCTCACCTGTCGGATGCTTTATTCCCATTGTCGGCTTCGAGATGCCCTGATGCTCCTGTCACGCTACGACAGTGGTGGGTGCTGGTTTCGGAGCCGAAATACAGTGCGAGCACTGTCAAGCCTAAGGTTGCAGTGGAGAATCTTCTGTTCTGCGTGGCTGTTTGCCCCATTATTACCGGCCGGGGGGGGCCAGTGATTGTTCCCCCGGTGGCGTCACACACTTTGCCCACCCACACGCGCAAATGTTGATGAGTTTTGAAGCGTGCGCTTGCGCTGGGCGATGCGCGATGCGCGATGGACACGGGAGGAAACAGAAAACAGTCGCTTACTCTTGTTATTATTTCTACACTGTGCGGGCACGAAGCGCCAGGGTTTTTTCCCATCTCCACACCCCATTCGCGTGGGGACCGCAAAATGCATGCAGTTGCGAGAGCCAGGACGCATGGGAGACGCAACAAGGTGGGGCCAAAAGCCGGTCCATGGCCGTCATTCCCCCCTGAGCCAATGGGCCGCCCACGTCGTGATGACGCAGGACCGTGAGGCGCGACCCGCCTGGCCGTGGTTGGCTTCCTTTCGCACACCAGTCTGCCCATTCTCTTTTTGCCAATCCGCCTTCACAGTCTGCTTCACAGTCTCTCACGGTTCCCCCTCGCGGCCAAGGTCTTCCCTCGCCTCATCTTTTCTTACCGTTTTGAACTGCGATTGTCCCTAGAGGCCAGAGGCGGGCACACGAAGAACCCCGATGCTTCCGGACGTCTCCATCCTTGACCCTAAGGTAGGTAGGTAGGTCAGTACGAATGCACTTGGCTTGGAATGTTGGGGCACCCAATCGATAACTGAGGCACCATCCATCCACACTCTTTCGGAGCTCCAGCTCAACATTACGACTCTGAATCCTCATATTTGACATCCGTCTAACTGGCCGGCCTTCGACGCGACTTCCGCCCCGGCCCCTATTACGGTAGTCCGAAGCACGCACTTTGGTGGCCGCTTCTGCAACCCCAGAAGCGCGGTCAACATACAAGGCACATCCACAATCGGTCCCTCCCTAGCCTCACCGACTGTCCTTTTTACCACGTCAAGCGGGCAGTGGTCAGCCTGTCCATATAATGAAATTGATTCTATCCTTTAGATCCTCTCGCACAATTGACCAGGTCTTACTCCCCTTTGCTCACTTGTGGCGAACCCGGAATAGCTACCCGTTCCGAACATCGTGTCTTTCAACTGTCACTGTGTGTCGTCTTGTCCAGCTTGCCAGGTTTTCTTACAAATCGTTGAAGCTGGGACAATGCAGGACAGCACGCTAACCGTGCCCAGGAGCTTATCGGATCCCCGTCAGCGTCGCCCAATGTGGCCATTCCCCGGGCTGGTCACGGTCCTCACGGCAGAGATCGCGTGTGCTGGTCTCCGTGGTGCGTCTGCGAGCGAGTGTGTGCGTCCATCTTTCACTGTAGCAACAACTCGACGCCTCTCCATCCTCATCTCATCCCTATCTACACATGCGAGGCCGGAATGTCGTCTCCGTCGCCTCCGAACGAGGCTGCGGATTCACTATGCCCAGGCTCTCTTTGTGGGCCAGTCCATCGAACTCTGAGCCAAAGGGGGGGAACGTGATGAATCTTTCCGAATGAAAGCTGCCAAATCGAACACAGTGTCGCCTCACGACTTGCGCGCACGCATCCGCAGGCACTGTGTTGGTACTTGTCATACCAAGCAACCAGGCGCAATATGACTGGACCATGACGTCAGCTCGCAAACGACTGCAACACATGAGACAAAGCCTCCTCCGCCCTCATCAACCGCATGAGGTGTGAGGAATGTCGCCCCAGCACGGGCAGCTTTTTTTATCCAACTGAGTATCTTGGTCACCCTTCCCCTCCCCCTCAAACTCGCATGTCTTGTCTGCTCTCCCTGTTTGGGACGATACGATGCGCCGCCCATGCGCGAGTGTCTCGCGGTACGCTGCTTCCCAGTTTAGCGCAACGCAACCTCCAGGGGTACCGCGATTTCGCCCAGAGCCATCGAGCCTCAAGAGATTCAGACTCTCGGCAGCTCGTGGCAGCCAATGCCAACATTGCATGCCCCACCACGAGACCCGCCAATGTCAAATTATGACGGCATGTCCTTTTGTCCTCTCCAAGCAATCACATTGACGGCCCGCTTTGATTCTTTTGATGCGACAGAGTGAGTCTAGCTGGGACCAGAATGAATCGGATCCCAGACCTATTGAAGGGCAGTTTTGAACGTAAGGTAGTAGCAAACAAGCCTCAGCCCTACCCCTCTGATTCCTGTGCGACTGTCAATTCTAACCACGTGCGTGCATCTAATGTCGGGTCCGTTGACGAACTACTTGGTGGCATTTGCTCACATCTCTATCTACTACGTAACCACCTGTCCCAACAACCGAACATTGACCAGGTTCATTCTTGGGAGCGCGCTTCTCCACGCGACAAAGTTAGCTTTGTAATCCGTCACTGTGCAATGCCAACAGTCAAATGGATAGAGAGGGCTCGCTCCTCGCACTAGGTTTACAGAGTTTGGTGCTAATTCGTGGCAGATCGACGCCGTGTCGTACCCGCGGGGACCTTAAGTACCTGTGATTGGGGCACAGGCTGCATCAAGGTTCCAGTGGAAATAAAAGCTAGTTCTACATACCATTTACCTGCAGACTCGTGATAGTTCTCTTTCGCACGGGTGCCTCCGCGGGGCGCTTGGCATAGTCCGCGGCCATGGCCTCGGATCATACCTTGTTGTTTCTATTCCCATGTGATGATGTCAACAACCTAAGCTTACACCACATTCGTGTGGCAGCTACCCTAGACGCCATGAACAAGAGAACAACAACGACAACGAGCAGGTCTCGCGATTAGGCCGTTCGATGTAAACCCGATGAAGAAAATCTGGGTTTACATGGCTTTAGCGTATGTTTTGCTGGGTTATGATTTAACTCGGTCAACCAAATATGAGGTTAAGGAGATTTTGTCCTCAATTTACGTAGTTGAATCGAGGTGCTACACCTTGCCTCAAGGCCACCTGTGTGCATCACAACTTTGCGCCTCCATCGACTAACTTCTTGATCCTAAACCCATGCCTCGGTGCATGAACCCTCACCGAATCAGCTTCCTTGCCAGTCTCGTATACCACCTCCTGCGTATCGATCCCGACCAACTTGCCCACGTCAACCCCAGACGACCCTGTATCGATAGGCCAGATCCGAACATGATCACCTTGCCGAAGCCCCTGCGCAACGACCACAGCGTCTTTGCTATCGAGAGCCGTGTCATCCTCGTTGAAAGCCGCCTCCAGGATCGCCCGGGCGGCCTCGTCGCCGCTTAACGTCGCCGGCTTGCCCAGCTGCTTCTTGGCCGCGGACACGGCGGCCCGGAACCGCTGGATCCAGGCGAAGACGCGCGGGTACAGTGCAGGCGAGAAGTGGTCCTTGGGCAGCGCGCCGGGGAGCTCCAGCAGCCAGTGGAAGGGCCACACGGCCTCGATGTCCGCGAGGCTCGGGCCCGCCGTCTTGAGGATCCAGTCCCGCCCGTCGGCCAGCAGCGTCGCCTCCAAGAGGTCGAACGCCCGAATAATCTCGCCGATGGCCTCGGGTCGCGCCGCGTTCATGCCCTCGACGCTGAGCTTGCCTCCGATAAAGTCTCCCCGGTCGCGGAAGTACGCCGGGTCCTGGAGCAGGGGTAGGTCCGTGGGGAGGAGTTGGACCGCCCTACCGAACAGGCCGGTGTCGTTGGTGAAGAGGGACAAGAGGCGCTCAACGGCAAGCTGATCGGGCTCGGCGGCTCCAAGGCGAGGAACCTCCGGGAAGAGCGCCTCAAGCTTAGGTATCTGGAGCCGCGTGTCGAGGTAGACGTCGCGTCCGATCGACAGGACTGGAATGCGACGGTAGGAGATCCCAAGCCTTGAGATATCAGGCCGGGGCATCATAGGCGGTTGGAGCTACCAGAATGTCAGTAAATCACGTCCACGACACCATAAATCAGATAGCGAGACTCACGCATTGGCTGTAAGGGATCCCGCGAAGAGTCAAGTACCACACTACCCGCCTGGCGTACGGCGAGTACGGGTAGTGGTACAGAATGATAGGAGGGCTTGACATCACGACCTCGTACTGTTGTAGCGACGGAGAGATTCGATTTCAGCAGCACCCACGAACATATGACCTGGGTAGATGGCCTTTTTGATTGTTCTTTCCCGTAGCCCAGGCGAAACCCCAGCCTGTCTCATGAGCTTACGCCGAGCCTCGGTTGATGGTTTGCGGGGTGCAGTACATGGGCAAGATTGATCTTAGTTAGCCTCTAGCCAATAGCGTGTTACACTTCCCTCCAGGCCTTTGCATCCAGCAGTCATGAGCACCCAAAACACAAACGGAAAGAGTCCGAGTCAATTGATTATGTCTTCTAGCTGCTATCTTTTGGTACCATTCTCAAACGATTTTGCCCCAACATCCCACTAAGCAGCCAACTATGCTTGTAGTTAACTGGCCCTTTGTGATGGGATGTATTCCGCCCTCAAAATCTTGCCAGGTCCGATGCAACTCATCCACACCTAAAAGAAGACAACCCATCTCGCGACAGTGACGTCTTGCAATGGAAAATCCACTACCAGCCGTCTCCAGCGTCCTGGCCCGCACCGCCGTCATGCTGGGCATTGTCGAATCCATCATTTGACGGAAAGCCTTCGTTCGAGGCAGCCGGAAAACCGCCGTCATTGAAGCCTTCTCCATCAGCAGGAGGCACCTTGCAACGGACCTTGGTATGTCCGTATTCCTGGCAATTGCTGCACTGCACCTTGCTCCCTGTGATATGGTCAGATTATCCGTTATTCGAGAAACTCAACGTCACAACGACTTACAGTCTCGGGGTTCAGGGCACTCCTTGCTGAAGTGGCCCGTCTTCTCGCAGTTTCGGCAGGTAACATTGTCCATGTTTCGGGGCTGGTCACACTCCTTGGACATATGTCCCTCTTGACCACAGTTGCGGCATGCTCGACCACCGCCCTGAGGGCAGTCCTTTGAGAAATGGCCCACTTCACCCTCCAGTTAGTCGCAAAGAAAATAACAGGAACAGGGAGACGCACTCTCGTTGCACTTGCGGCATTCAATGTTCTCCGGGTTGGGTGGCTCCTCGCACTCGGCAGCCTTGTGACCTGATTGCCTATTGATGTTAACACAAACCAATGTCAATTGGAATTCTGCTGTCGGACTCACCCGCAGTTCTTGCACGCAAACTTGTTGACGCGTGGCTCGGGGCCTAGCACATTAGCTTTGTCGTGAAGGAGTTTCACGGATCAATAACTCACAGTCACGGACCCGGTGACCGTCGCCGCCACAGTTGTGGCAGGAGATCTTGGGACCGTTTGTTCTCTCGGCCTTTTCCTGCTCGCAGTACTTAGAACTATGGCCAAGCTCCTTGCAGTTGAAGCACAATGGGACTCCCTTGTCGACAACCTCTCCCGCGTCATCCAAGCGAGAGAGAATCTCGGCACGGTCCTGTGGCCAGCCCTCGATTTCACGGGGACGATCAGGCTTCTCCGAAAATCGATAGGAAATAGTGTATTTCTTTCCCATGTTGCCCTGCAAATCCATGTTCGTGAAGATATTGATCAGTGGCTTGATCGTAGCGATCAGCCAAAGACCAATTTCTTGGTCGATCAGAGCATTCTGAAGCTCTGTGTAAGTGACAGCGCCTTCAAGAGCTTTGACGTACTCCTGCACGGCCTCTTTGGCGTCATCAATGTCGTGTTCTGAGACCGCTTGCTTCAGCTTCTGCCAAGCTTCGTCGGGGGTGACCGCGGAAATGTGGTCACGGTTGATCTTGCGTGCATTCTCGCAGTTCTTTCGCAAGTGTCCTGCTATAGTTAGTGTTTTCGCTCGGTTCGTTTTCATCCCCCCAAAACAAACGTACCTTCTTCTCCGCAGTTATCACATGCCATGGGAGGTTTGTCAGGGCAGTCACGGACCAAATGTCCTGGCTGCTTACAGTAACGACAGGTCATTTCTTCAGCGTTGGGGCATTCGGCTCTGCGATGACTTGGGATTTGTCAGTGTGCCAAGGTAGACATAAGCAAGCATGCAGGGCTAAAACATACCCAGATTCACCGCAGCCGAAGCACTTGTCATCACCTTTGCCATTGCCATCACCATTGCCCTGGTCAAAATCGGTGCTAGGATATCAGTTAACATAGGCCATGTGCCTCGACAAGAGTTGGGGGTTTTAGGACATGGCGTACCCCCCAGTTCCATTCTGATCGAAGTCGTTGGCTCCAGAACCCGCTCCAGTGAAACCACTGGGATCGTTCCCGTAGTTGTTGGAAGTTGAAGCAACACCACCGTCTCCCCAGTCGGGGGCGGCCAGACCTGAGTTCCATTCAGACATGATGGAATGTCGGATAGTTTCAGACCTGGTCGTGAACCTGTAGAATGAACCGTCAGTGGTTGAAAGGAATGAATGCGAAGGGCGAAGGATGAAGGACAAAAGATGAAGGCAGGAAGCCAATTTGAACAGAAGACGGGAAGCCTAAGGTCCTAAAGGCGCAGGCCCCCTCCGAAAATGGTGGAGAGAGACGGGATGTTTGAGAGTGATACGGAAGGAAAAACACAGGCGAAGAATGAATTGTGTTTCCCAACACAGCCCAGTCAAGTCACACATGCCCGCCACAATCTATCCTTCAGCCCACATGACGAGAAGACCGTCGCACGTAGCATGCTTCAGTTCTACCAGATGCAGCAGGCAATGGATATCGCTTGACGAAAAAAAGAAACACAATTACTCACCTGCGGTTTCGCCGACGCTGTATCGGTTGAGGTCAAAGTCGTTTTCCACAGCACAATGATGTGAGGAAATGGAGAGAAGCGCGAGTACTTTGCAGAGGAAGAAGTGATACAGGGAGAAGGAGCCGTGGCCAAGAAAACCTTGAAGAACGAAAAAGTTGATGCCTTTGTGCCTAGGAGATAGGTACTCAAGATCTAAGGAAGGCACGCGGTGGGTGCGTCAAGGGGAGGAAGCACCTTGGGTGAGAAGGAGAGAAGGAGCAAGAAATCTCGGAATTGAGAGACGTGTATTTATTTAGGCACTTCAAAACAAGTCACGCTCCTGTTCTGCAAAAGATTCATTGCCAGGTGCACACAGCCTTCACCAGCTGTTGGCAGATGATGAGGAATAGAACCATTGGCCTATTGATTTACCACAAACGCTAGAGGCCTAGATTCCCCTGGCGTACCAATTGGGTGCGTTACAGAGCCTACCAATTAGAAATACCGAGACTTCTTAAGTAAACAACCTCGTGGAGAATGAGCTGTGCCTTTGTCATGGTGTATATGGGCTTTGTCGACAGGGTGGTTTGCTCACGGCGCTTGAGTTGTTTGCTGGCTATTTGAGGACCGCAACTCCATGTCAGAGGCGACGCTTTCAGCCCGGTGACTACGGCTGTTTTTAAAGATATATTTTTCGTAGTATCACACGGTATCGATGGGCGATATCGTCGCCCTGCCATGGTTCTTGTCTCATTACATGTACCCATAAGCGCAACGTGATGATAACCACTGTCTTGAGAAGCGTCGCCTACTTAGGTAGAACAGAAACCACACTCAAACGGGTACGTGTACTGCAAGCAGGCACAAAGACAAAGCTGTCATCTTGTTAACATGCTCGAAGACGTAAACGTTGCAAAGACCCACATGTTTAGACTCACCCGCCAGCGCCGAGTGTCACGTTGCGCAATGCAAACCGTCCTGGGTCAGAAATAAAGCCCCGGTCCCGGAAACCATCCATCCCCCACCTACAAATGACAAAGAAGCATGCAGCCATTGAAGACAAGCATGGGTCAGAAAGGAGAGAGTGATAGCAAGCGCAGATGACTCCGACAAATCTCCTGGCGGGGATTGGTCCGAGTTTGCACCGCGCGCGCCCTCCGCGTGCCCTCCCCCCCTTTGTCGAACAATTAGGCGATAGGTCAGCGTAATCGGAAGAGGCCGTATGGATGGGCAGCCCTCGGGCAACGCTTGTGCCTGTACCGGTGCCTGGTTCAGGGAGGCCAGGTCCCGGGTCGTACGGTTGGCAGGCGACTTTTTCGTAAGCGACGGCTACCGTGATTATTGCTCAAAGGGTTTTCGGGGCATCTCCGAGGAGTTGCAGACACGCCGATGGTCAGCACTGTAACGGAACGTCTGCGAGAGGGCAATTGAGGAATTGACGCCAGCGGCCAGTCCGTAAGCAACCGGTCATCATTATTTGCTGCTCGAAGAGCCTAGCTGGCTTTCGGATGCAGGGTCGATGGTGGCTTGCTCCGCACCTCCGCGGTCGGAACCAGGGGGCTGCTTATCGATATCGCCCTCGATCGCTGTCCGAGGAAAAGCACAAGTGAACCCCGCAACACAGAACGTCGATGTGAGACTGTGTGTTCGGCTCGACTTGGCACTGTAGAAGACCTGCGATAACAAGCGAAGCGCACAGTCCAAAGAGGCCCGCATGCACGGCGGATCTAGGTCGCCCATTGACTAATCTAGTTCACACCAACAAGCCATTATCTTGGGCGAAAAGTCCTCGGGCTTCCTACATATCCAACGCCATCCCCCCAACTCCGCTCTTCGTTTCCCTCGCTCCTCCTCTATCGCTTCTGAAACATCTCTCACAATGGCGCCCGCGATTCTCATGATTGACCCAAGCGACGACTTCGTCTCGTCAACTCCGTCTACCTCGCCACCCGAGCGCACTCTCCTCCTAGCGCCTCCCTCGCTTGCCTCCCACTCCTCGGCCCTCACGTCTGTTCTCTCCAATTATGACCGCTCCGTTACCGACCTTCAGATGCTCGACCGTCTATCCGCGGGACTGGTCAACCTACCAACCGCCACCTATGACCTCATCCTGATCTTGGCCGACGCCTCGTCCATGCTCGGCGAGTCCCTGGCCTTGATGAACCGGGCCGTCCTTGGCCCCGTCGCCGAAGCGCTCAAGCCCAAGGGCCGACTACAGGGCCAAAATGGAAACAACTTGGAGGAGTCGACGCTGTCGAAGGAGGCGGTCCTGGCGGGTTTGGTTGCATCCCGTGGAGGCTTCGAGAAACCCGACTATGGCGAGAGCGAGGGAGTCGTCAGCCTGAAGTTCGGAAACAAGAAGAAGCAGAACCAGGGCGGATTCATGTTTGCAGATGGGTCGGTGTCTCTCAAGAGAAGCGCACCCAAGGTCGAACCACCAAGGCTCGCTGTTCCTGCCGGTGTCGGCTTCATCGACCTAAGCGACGACCTCGACGACGACGACCTCATCGACGAGGATGACCTCATGACCGAGGAGGACCTCCTACGTCCCATCAACATCCGTAAGCTTCTCCTCATCTTTGGTAAACCCCTCCCCCACTCCCCACTTAAGCTGACTTCTACCCAAAGCCGCCGAATGCCAGCCCAAGCCCGGTAAGCGACGGCGCGCGTGCAAGGATTGCAGCTGCGGCCTCGCCGAACGCCTCGACGCCGAGGACAAAGCCAAGCGCGCCGAAGCCGACAAGAAACTAGAGAGCGTCAAGCTCGCCTCTGACGACCTTGCCGAGGTCGACTTCACAGTGCAGGGCAAGGTGGGCTCTTGCGGCAACTGCTCCCTCGGTGACGCTTTCCGATGTGACGGCTGCCCGTACATCGGTCTGCCGCCCTTCAAGCCCGGCGAGGAGGTTCGGCTACTGAACATGGATATCCAACTGTGATGAAGGCCCTTGTAACGAACGATGGGGATGCAGCAATGCAGGCGTATATACACTTGTTTTTGGGACGGGTTGGATTCTTAGGCGGGCCCAGGATAGGGAACGGCGCCCGCAATACAATGATGGTTATGGGGAAAGGGGTGTTTGTACGGAGCGCTCTACATTTTAGATTTGGCGTTCCTGGCGCAGCTTAGCCCATTTAGATGATACAAAAAAAAAAGTCGAGTTGCATTATCAAACTCCAGACGCCGTTCTAACCATGACATGCTCCAACCAACCCTTACATATGAAAGTAGCCTAGGACCCCGAATAGTCGACATATTCTCCCAGACCCAAGCGGAAGTAAGCTTGCCAAGGTACCGAATTATCACTAGTGTCGGCTTGTCGGCTTCTTTTCGTCTTCCGAGTCGCTGTCACTGTCGTCACCCACGGCATACTGGGCTCTTCCGGGCGCCGTAGGGGTTTCGATATGTAAGTCGTCCAATTCGCTCTCGTCGAAAGCCGCGGCCTCGAGATCACCAGGACCCTGCTTGCTGCGCATGCCATCCAATCGCCTAGAAGAGTCGTTGCCAGCAAGCGCATGGTAGGCGGCGCCCTTGCGGCGCTCGCGCCAGATAAAGTACGCCCAGGCTGTGGCAGCGACGGCCACAATGACTAGAACGACCTCGCCTGACTTCTGGTACGCAGCCCACTTGGCCTCTTCCAACTTCTTCTCCTGGTCCTCTTGAGCTTCTTGAGTTTTGTTGGAGGCACCGCCCACGGTGGTTTCAGGACCCTTCTCGCCGTCGATGCGGCTATCGGCTGGGTCTCCGCCGATATGGTCAATATTGATGCCCATGAAGCGGTCCAGCATATCTCGGCTTTGGCGGGGCAGGTCAAAGGGCACCATATGGGAAGAGTTGTAAAATAGGACATAGGTCAAATTCCGAGCCTCCTGCCAGAAGCCCGCAGGTTTGCCCTCGAAGGTCCAGTCGCGACGAGGGGCCCAGTTTCCAGGGGTCACCTCGAAGCCCCTGCCACCATTCCACGACATCTTGTTGAGCATCTCTTCGGTACCAATATGGTTGCAGATTAGATCTTCAGCTCCCGAAAAGAGGAGGATGGGCACCTCCTCCAGGAGAGCGGGGAGATAGTCGACAGATGGTTTCGAGTTTCTTGCAGTGAACGCCGACCCCACGGCACCGTTGCATTCCTGCCACCCGGTGTTCTTCTGGTCACTGACGTGTAAGGCATTGACAACCTGTTTTCTCCTCAGGTAAGGATTAACAGCCTTCAAGTCTGGGGGCCAGTTCATGCCACAGCTGGGGTAGGAATCCTTGAGTCGCACATCATACATGTTGATGCACGACTTGTCGCCACTGCCCGACCTGGTCAGTCTGAGAATGCTTGACAGAATGGCTTCGCATTCGCTGTAATCGACGAGACCAGCCTCGGTGGCCATGCGCTTCTCGCAGATTCGCAACTCGTGTTTCAACTGCTGGTGCTCATCCGAGCCCTTTTTGATGAGGCCTTTCTCAACGGCAAAGGTAATGTACGCCGGATACTGCTCTCTCGGGGAGATCCAGCCATTTCCAATCAGTAGTCCCTTGAGGTTCCAAGGGGTTTTCGGGCTCTTTTTGTTGCGGGCGATAATGGCATTCGCAATGTAGGGGATGTGCTGTCCGGCGTACGACTCGCCAGAGATGTAAATCTATTAAAGGGTAAGACAATGGGAAGAGTCAGGATAGGGAGTAGAGGGCATACGTCATCGGTGTCATACTGAGGGAACAAGGCAAACCACTTCTCGAGAAACTGGACAAACTGGTCGGCCATGTCACCCAGCTCGTGCACAAAGCTGTCGGTATCAACGTAGCTAAAACCTGTGCCGACTGGGTTGTCGACGAATAGCAGGTTGGCGAACTCGTTCCAAGAGCCGTTGTTGGGGACTAAAGTGTTCTCGTCCTTGACTCGATAGGGGCCGATTTCCATCATCGCGCCATCCTCGGAGCTGCATCCTGGCCCTCCGTTAATCCAGATGACAGTTCGCTGCTTGTCGGCGATGTGTTGATTCTCGAAGTGCCAGAAAAAGAGGTTTCCGTTGTGCTCGGGGGTGATTTCGATATGGCTTCAATTCAAGGACGCGTCAGCAGGGCCGGGATGCGGCGGAAGCTCGGAATGACTTACCCAGCATGCATTTTAATGGGAGGAGAGTCTGCAGGCAATCCAGGAAGATCGCGAACATAGTAGTCGGCGGCCGAGTCTCCCGCAGAGCCTGTGGCGGGCCAGAGTGCCAGCGAGAGCAAGGCCGGCCATCGTCTCGGGCCTGGGAGCATCGAGAGAGCCATGGTGGCTATGCGGATGGGACGCCGCAGCGTTCTGGCCGGAAAGGAAAACACGCACAGAAAATGGCGATGGCGCAGGAGCCTCGATGACTATAGCAAAGTTGACATGTACGGGAGGAGAAAGAGAATGAGTCGAGGGGTTCAAGGTTGTAGGTTATGAGGTTGAAGATCTGAAAGGGTGAGGTGGCCCGGAGATGGTACTCAGCCCCAGTACATGTACTGTTGGAGACAGTGCCCCTTTGGCGGCGAACGGGACACCTGGAAGGCCGGAACATGGACGCGAAACTAGCGGGGACGTTAGGGAGCTTACTGGGGGAAAGTTAGCGGCAGAACATTCCCTAGAGCCGTGAGGAGCGGGGCATCGCAGGGCCCCAGCCTGGCCTGTGTAAGGGGTCAAGCGGCGTGAAAAACAATCGGCATGCTTTGCACCCAATTTTTGCAGTGAGGCGTGCCAATTATTTTTCACGCCGCTTGGGTGTGGTGCTGTGGCGCTGTGTTGTTGCCGGAAAAGGGTGCTGAATAGGACGCTGTTGGCAGCTTCTCCTCTTGTGCAATAGAATGTCACTATTTTACTCCGTAGTTCAGTGCGTGATTAGGTAAGATACCTAGGTAGGGTAGGTTCGTAGTACCTGGTCATAAAAAAAGTACAAAGCATTATCCTACTTAAGGTATATCAAATCGTCTCTCCCTCATACAAGACCCGTCTATTGATCGGCTGGCTGGTTCATTTCCAAAACAAACCCCGCGTCCAACGCTACGTTCCGTTCCGCTGTAAATTTCTACCCGGTTTACTGAAGCTTGAACGGAAAAGCCACAATGACTGGCAAGACCTTTATTGTCGAGCATCTCGACCCTGAGCTGGGACCCTGGTCAGAGCTTGAGTACCTGGCTATCGCCTCCGAGACAAAGGCTACAGGGGGCTCTTTTATCCTGTCCAGCTTGCCTCCCACGTTCCAGGTTCCCGCAGACCTCGCCAGCAACCCAGCATTCAAGGCGGAGAATCGAGGCGTGGAGGAGCTTTACGCCGGGCAGAAGTCGCGTGTATGTCTCCTTGACCCGGCGGCTGCCAAGGACCTGTCCCCCGAGGACGGGGAGACATTCGATGCTTTCTTGTTTGGGGGCATTTTGGGTATGTGATGCTATCCTTGGCGAAGCAGGGGCCGTAACTAAAGTGTTTGATAGGCGACGATCCTCCTCGAGGTGGGTGGCAATGACAACTTCCAGTCTCACCATTCGCTGACATGCAAATGATAGACAGGACCTCTGAGCTGAGGAAGAAAGGTTTTGAGGGCCGCAGGTTGGGGCCAAAGCAGATGACCACTGACACCGCTGTGCGAGTTACGCGCATTGTGGTACAAGACAAGGGTTCGTACCCCAATGTCTGATGAAGCTTCACAAGTTCACTCACAGGAATTAGTCGCGCTTGGCCAGGTGCCCTACGTGGACTTCCCGGAGCTCAAGTTCAATGAGCACGAGAGCACTGAAATGCCCTTCCGCTATGTTAAGACTGAAGATGGAAAGCCGATCATGCCCAAGGTAATAAGGCCGTCCCGCTCGTGTGTGGATGATTAAAAACTAACCGCGCTTGCCAGGGCATGGTGGAATTAATCCAGAAAGATGCTGACAAGGCCGTCAACGATCTATTCTAGACTGCAAGGGTTCGTCGGATCTGGCAAGGTCCGTTGGCGCGCGCCATTACGACGCTGCCTCATCCTCAGACCTAAGCTTCGAGCCGCGTTTCAGGAGTCGATCATACTGGTATCTCCGGCCTTGGAACACAGGGGGGTGGAGTTGTCAGGAATCCAGACGAAAGCTTGTTTTTCCTCATCTGGTGAATAATCAACAAAATTATATCTCCTGTGATAGAACGCAGTGCATTGCGTGACAACCCAACAAGCGCTATGCCGCGAGTTTGATGTGCCACCAAGATGTCACTGTCGCACTTCGAACACGTTTTCCAACTCCAACCTCGCATTGAAAATATCCCTCAAAGTAGATAATTCCGTTAGCCTAGGATATCTGCTACTATTGTGTTTCATTGTTCATCCCACAAGTGGCTCAAAGCAGACTTCATGTGTACAGGGTAAATCTAGTCAAACACAGACGAGACTCTACTACGATATCATGTAATTGATAGGACTTTCATCGGCTTCTTCATTGTATTAGAATCGACCGAGGAGTTTGTGAAGTCTTCGAAAATACGTGACTCTTTTTTTAACAGCTACATCGTAATTAGTGATATACACACGTGTGAGATTGACGAGAGTAGCAGTGAACATCGCTTGGACTCGTCACTACCAAGACACACGTGCGGCTGGGACAGCAAGAGGACACCCGAGTTTAACTCAAGACTATGGAATTAGCAAGTAGGGTTGTATCATTATCGAGTTGCATCAGAGTAGAGTCTTGCTAACGAGGCTGGTTAGGTCCATTTTGGCAATCGTCCGAAATGCATATAAGCAGTAATGCAGCAAACGCGACATCGCTCTAATCCTAGCACGAGGTGGTTGCGGAAACTGATGACCTCAACTTTCAAAGTTGAGTCGTCGAGAACACCTGGCATTTTTGATTAAAATTCTGAATGTACCTAGATCGTGAGACTGAGGCATTGTGATGTTGCGATCCTTTCTCAGACCCAGGTCGCTTGTTGGCCTAATGATTTCTCGACGACGATGTCTGTCAACAAGAGCCACAGATCCCCTGCGAATTCTGTTCTGCGGCTCCGACGAGTTCAGCTGCGCATCACTCAAGGCTATTTATGAAGAAAAGATCCGAAACAAGGACCTGGTAGAATCATTGGATGTCATGGTTTTACCCCCGAAACGGGCAGGTAGAGGCTACAAAGACATCCGTGAAGGTGAGACAAGAATGGCCCACGGCGAGCTGGCCACTGAGCTGATCATCGCTGGCAGTGCCATGCAAGGTGTTGGCGGAAGAAATGGGCTTGGTGACTCATCAGCGAGATACCTTTACGAAATGGGAGGTGAGTGTCCAGACGGGCGACGAAGGTCTAGATATTCGGTCGCAAATGACTGAAGCTCAATACAGCTCCCGGAAGCAACAAATCTAGTCATTGCCGTTTCGTTCGGGCTCTTTGTACCTCCTAGAATCCTAAGATCCGCTAAGTATGGAGGACTCAACGTGCACCCATCGCTACTGCCTGAGTGAGTCCCATGTACTCATGCCTGTCAAAGATTCGATGAGCTCACATAGTCAGCCTCCGTGGTCCGGCGCCAATACATTACGCTATCTTGCGGGGTCACCAGTACACCGGGGTCTCTTTACAGACACTGGATGACAAGGCATTTGACCATGGTACTATCTTGGCCCAAACACCATACCCGGGAATACCAATACCGCCCGGATCAACGGTTCAGGAAGTGACCAAAAAACTGGCCCCCGTAGGAGCTCAAATGCTGGTACAGGGTTTACGTGATGGCGTATACCTTCACCCTCACCAGCCAGCAGGATGGAAAGCTAAAGAACTCGATGGTGAGGGACTGGTGCATGCCCCCAAAGTCAACAAGGCCGACGGGCAGGTAGACTGGGCCCAATGGAGGACGCAGGATTTTGCCCGCCGGACTAGGGTCTTTGGGTCAGTGTGGACACGCGCAGTCAACAAGAAAGGAGATGCCAGGCGACTCATCATCCAGGACGCTGAGGCAGCTCCCAACGATTTTGCCACCGCAGATGGCGTGGCGTTGTCCTTTGTTCAGAAGCTGGGACCAGACTCAGAAGATTCACGACATGAAAGAGTGGTATTGGATCTTGGCGACGGAAGCTGTCTGCTACGACTCGTTGACGGAGAGTGCATCCGAGTGAAAAGAGTCAAGGAGGAGGGCAGACCTGATCGCGATGCTGCTGTCGTATTCAGGTCATATGCTCACTTCTGACGGTGAATAATATTAATGAAGACATGTGGGCTTGAAATCACGTGTCTCTATTTTCCAAGCAGCACTGGATTTGGAGCAAAACGAAGAGATGAACACATAATAAAAATTTGAGAAGAGATAACCTGAGAAGTGACGAGTTGCATCCTAGAGTTTATAAGGATAAAATGAAGAGCTGACTGTCAGTAACATTCGCTATAAATGGCGTAAATAAAGCTAAGGCGATTTAAATAGCGGTTGATCATGGCACTCACAAAAGATGATTTCTTCGTGAAGAGCATGTGCGAGTCTAGTCGCTGACTTGCAGGATCCCGTACGCTGTCACGAGAGGCTACTAAGCTAAGAGGTTGACAGGTAAATTCAAGATTTTCCCACCCGACTCTGATTTGCACCTTGAGCAAAGTAGTGGACATGATGCGCGGATACTCAATTAAATGGGTCTGAATCTAAGACGATCCATGTCTATAAGTATGTGCCGCATATCGAGAACATCGTTGCTCTTCCTGAGCCTGAACCTGCACGCATTGGTCTTTCTCTAGTTTCAACTATTGAGGAAGATACAACGATAATCAACCAGACAGCATTCCTATCGCGGAGTAACAACAAAGAACCCCAAGATGTGCGATATCGTCGAATATAGAGACCTCTGCTGGCAATGCAGCGCAATTGTCGGCCATGTAGAGCAGAAGACGAACCCATGTCCCCCATCCTTGAAGGGCGAAGAATGCGAGAAGCACACCGAATATATGACAAGCTATGTATCGCCGACTGGGTTCTTAAATGTATCGAGAAAGCGGCGGAGTCGAGCCGTAACAAGAAGACTCCAATGAAATAACTTTCGATTTTGTACAAGTCGGGTAGGTCACTCAAAAATCAAGCCAGAAGCAACCGGGGATGGATAAAAATTGCCAGCCTGCGAACTACTTTGGTGTTCGAAGGGCTGGGGAGGTGGGATAATGAAAGGATAATAGCCTGGCGTGAAAATGCCTTTTCTCACTTTTTACTTTCTAAAAAAGGAGTGCACTACATCTCTTCTTCTTCACCTGAGTGTCTTATGAGCGGTGAGGATGTTTGCGTGGCCAGCGAGAAACACCTACGGGTCCTCGGGTAGATGTGGCTGCTGGCAATACTGTCAGCTGTACATGCACGGAGTCTGTAAGCTTGCGGACCTGGGGCCTTGTTAAGAACCCGGGGTGTTGCTATGGAAGAAGAGAGGCTGTTAGGAAGGCATTTGCACTCATCAAGCTCAATATTCTCTTACACCGAGGGCTCTGGGTGAACAAGTCAGAGATACAACGTACGACGCTGACGAAGATAGTGCCGAAGAAGGCATCACGACCAGATGTCGCTCGGCTGCGGCGCAGATGTGACATGCCTTGATCCCGGCGCTAGGCTGGGGACGACGACAGCTTTGGTTGGTGAAAGTAAAAAGATGTGGAGAGGGACATGTGGGCAAAGACACACACACGGGCCTCGATCAATGGACGAGATGAGGCGAAGCCGGAGGGATGGGGTACTGACTTTGCACTGCATCTCCTGTGACGTTGACTTGGATACTTGACTTAAAGATTTGACATCGACTTCAAGCGGTGAAGATCAGTGGAGAAGAGACATGAGCTCAGAAAGAGCCAAACACCCCATCTGACCGACATATGGTGGAATCCTTCGACGCAGTATCTTACTCTGTTCTCGGACGAGTGGGCGGCGGTTGGTCCACTGAAAGCAGTAGCAAAGGTCACTCACTCATGCTGCGTCGGCCCTCCTCAGGAACGCATGCATTCAGGTCGAGTCGATTGACTGCCTGCACGATTCAGCATGAAACTTGTACGCACCAGTAATGCTTTGTCAAGTGTCAATTTGTATCCGCACATGGGGGATGGCTGGAGTGGTGATGAGCCTGATGACGACGACCCAGTTGTGGAGATAGGCACGTATGAAGCCAGGGCAAAAGGTTTTTCTGCCCAGGCCGAGTACGCATGAAGTCGGACGGATGTTTTCGCATAGTAGCTCTTGAAGGTTGCATTTGCCGCAATTGATGCTGTGAGTTGTCTACCTAGGTACGTTGTAGATGTGTTGGATTTCTCTATTGCCTTGGTGTTGTTGCCCTGTAGGTAGCTGCCGTACCCGGCAAGGTCGGGGCTTTGGGGACTTGACCCCAAATTGAATTGATTGAGAAATAATTGCCAAAGCCGACTTGATGTTCCCGCTAATAATAAGAGCGCGCTACAGCACCTTGGTGATCCTCAAGCGCTTGATCCAAGAGCCCGAGAAACTCAATCGTTTGGATGATGGGTGATAGGCCAATGTTGGTCTGCGACGAATCACAATGCCCCGGTGCCCTGTCGCCGCCTCCAGCGTGGTGGGTCAGTTGGCGTCTGCTCCCCTGAGTCCCCTGTAGCGTCCGCGTGGATAGCGGTTAGCGGTTCCACCCGCTGTGCCCGGCGGCTGTCGCACTGAGCTTTTACTGGGTCAACCAGTTCTTAGGGATGGAGCATCAACTTGGAACATGCACCATCTCCATCTCGACGCCACCACATTACGACGACTCCTTCGAGGAGAAGCATCAACCACCAAGTCGACAAGTCTGCAAAAGACAAAGGGAGCTACTGTTCTGATACACGCTATTGGACATGAACCAATTACTAACAACCCTTGTGTCTTACTGTTCCGCTTGGTCCCCATCACAGGGGTTTAAGGCGGAGACGACGACAGCTTCGTCCACATCATCCATCTCGTCTGCATCTGTCCACATCTGTCCACACCTCCACATCGCCTGCAACCCCTAGACCTGACCTTTCATGCCGGTGAATCGACGACCAGTCAACATCGGCCCTCGTTTCATCCGCTGCTGGCGGCCGCAGGGGTTCGCGGCGCAGCGAGATGACTGTCCTGCGTTCTGTACCGCATCGCAGGGGCCGATGGGAGGGTCTCCTGCAAACAACGAAGAAAACTGACCATCGAAGGAAGGAAGCATAAACAATCAAAAATCTTGAGAATGCTCGAAAGCTCTGACCTTGTACCGTCACAGCACTGTGTACTACGTACCAGCTAAGTACACAGACCATACGGATGCTGTGTCTTGGCCAGCTCTTCTCGAGTAGGTATCTACCTTAAGACAGATAACCGCCGAGGCCTGTCGGGATGTTTTCTTAATATCCGAATCAAGGGCGTTCTCCTGGCTGCCGCTGACGACGCGCCAGAGGCAGTTCGCTTGCCCTTGCATACCAACTGCCACCCAATCTGGGTCATGCCGAGCCTCGTTTAGCCTGTGAAAGTGCGTTTCGACTTTCGAGCCTCAAGTCCCGCCTCTCCCTTAGGCGCGGCCGACAGGTTCCTGTAACAGCCCTGGTTGGAGTGTGTGTTGTTTCAAGCGCCACCCGCTCCTCATGTTATACATGAATAGCACGCGCATCAACAACGACGACGACGACGCAATGACTCGCTCTCCTGTCAGCGTGGCATTCCCTTCAGCTTCCTTCTACGTACCACTCGCGATCCACCTTACATCCGTGGTGGATACCACCGACCCGGACCCCCGTCCGGCAGTCCTGGGCACGTTTTGTAACGCTGTCCGTGGTAACGTTGAAACACCGCCTCCTGTTCTATTTCCCAATCACGGCCGTCTCCAGTTATTGTAAATCTTTTTGGACCCTTGAATTCCCTGAATGGCATCTACTTCTGCTGTCTGATTGGTGCCTCGGCGTGTCTCTCGCCCTCCCCAGGAAAGACAGAACCTTGATCAATATGGCCTTGTCCGCTGGCCCCAGTATGCTATCCCCAATGGTCTAAACCACCCTGGGAATCCCAGCTCAAGCCGCTCAACGCTGTCAGCCTCCTAACTGCTGGCCCCAGTTCTTGGTGGTTCTATGTAGTAGTCCCGAAAGGGGGAGGGAGCCTGCGAGAGGCTGTTCAAAACCATCCCTATCCCGGCATCGCAAGTCCAAGAATACTCTCCGTTTCTCATCCGTGTACGCGGATCATTCCTTTTAAACACCCGTGTTCATCCACCTTTCGTAGAGCTTCAAGCTTGCTTCTTTGACGTTCCGCACGTCTAGTCACTCCCTCATTTTCATTCCCGTCCCATTCACTTCATTCTTTTATTGTTCATATTACCGAGCCAATTCCATAACAATGGCTCCTTCTCTCCTTTACGTTGGCGCGGCTGCCCTGGCTTGCGTTGGCAGCGTAAGCGCCAAGCAGTGGTATCTCCATGACACCTACGATGCCACCAACTTCTTCGATAACTTCGACTTCTTTAGCGTATGTTTGAACATGGCATGGCCCTATTTGTTCAATCTAACATGGATAACATAGGATGCGGACCCCAACTCGGGACATGTCGTGTATAAGTCTCAGGAGGAGGCTACTAGCCTCGGCATCGCCAAGTGCGAAAACGATGAGGTTTACCTTGGTGTCGACTACACCAACGTCCTGGACTCGGAGACCGGACGTCCCAGTGTTCGGCTTCACTCCAAGACCGAGTTCAACCATGGTCTCTTCATTGCCCGATTCTCTCACCTTCCCGAGCCCAAGTGTGGTGCCTGGCCCGCCTTGTAAGTGTTGAACATGGAAAGAAGGATTCGTATATCCCGACGCTCCCCTAACAATAATGATAGCTGGTCCGTTGGAAACACCTGGCCCGATGATGGCGAAATCGACTTGATTGAAGGTTGGAACTTGGCCACCAACAACAAGCCCGCCTTCCATACTGGTGACTCGGATGAGTTTGGCACTTGCATGCTCGATGGCGAAAGCCAGAGCGCCACTGTCGATACCGATAACTGCGACAACACCTACCAGAACACCCCTGATCAGTACCTGAACGAGGGCTGCACTGCTGACGACTATGATGCCCCCTATGGCAACTCTGATGGCGGTGTTTGTAAGTCATGATAGTTGCATATGAAGCCAACTCCGCACTAACTATAGCCAGATGCCCTTGAATGGACCGATTCCTACGTCAAGGTCTTCGCCTGGAAGTGGGCTAACGTTCCTGACAACCTGGACTCGGATGAGCCCGACACCGACTCCTGGGGCACCCCCTCACTGTACTTGAAGAACGACAAGTGCACCATCGACGACCACTTCGTCGACCAAACTCTCATTATCAACATTGCCTTCTGCGGTAACCCCGTCGGCAATGACGATATCTGGGCTGAGACCTGCAAGGCCGAGACCAGCTACGACACCTGCTCCGAGTACGTCTCCGCCGAGGCCAGCGCGTTCGAGAACACGTACTTCAAGATCCAGGACATCCGATACTTCAAGACCGTCAAGTCGGCGTCCACCAGCACCAATTCTGCTGGCGTAAGCAGCACCGAGTCCGCCAGTGTCATTAGCACCCCCTATGCCTCTGCTGCCACTTCCACCTTTGCCACCGAGACCCGGGTTGCCAACACTTCTATCGCTGCTACTACGACTGAGAGCATCCAGATGACCACTTCTGTTGTTTATGGCACTCAGATCAGCACCGTCACGGCCTGCCCTTCTTCGGTCACCGACTGCCCCGTCGGCTCTGTCGTCACCCAGACTGTCGTCCTGTACACTACCGTCTGCCCCGTCACGGCTGCCGAGGCCACCGAAACTGCCAGCTCTGGTTCCGGCTCCGGCTCAGATGATTCTCAGACCACTACCCAAACCATGACCAACGTTTACACCATCACCAGCTGTGCGGCCTCCATCACTAACTGCCCCGTCGGCGAGCTCTCCACCGAGTACATCACCACCACCTACTGCCCTGGCAACGACGAGGGATCTGCCACTACCACGCCTGGCTCTGGCTTTGGCTCTTCCGGCTCCAACCCGAACTCTGGCGCCGAGACCATTACCAAGACTCTGACCAATGTTTACATCATCACCAGCTGCGCCGCTTCTATCACCAACTGCCCCGTTGGCGAACTCTCTACCGAGTTGATCACCACCACCTACGAAGGCGCTACCGCTACCCCTGATGCTGGCTCTGACGGCTCTGCCAGCCAGACCGGCTTCTTCCCTGCCCCAGCTCCCTCTGACACCCCCGCCGGCACTCCCGGTTCCTACGAGACCCCCGGCGTCGAGTCTACTCCCGTCGCCGCCAGCACTCCCGTTGTCATCAAAACTCCCGTCGCCTCGTCTGCGGCTGTTTCCTCCGCGGCCGCCGATATTCCCACCGTCGTCTACGCCCCCGTTGCTACCACCTCTAGCACTACCCCCGTCGCCGCTGGCACCTCTTCTAGCAGCGGAAGTACTGCTAGCGAGGTCCCCGTCACGGGCAGCGCTGGCAAGACGGGTGCTAGCCTGGCCCTGATCCTCGGTGCCGCTGCTGCTATGATGATGTAAAAGGAGGGACGCTTTCAGTCACCTCAATCATGTTTCTTCTTCGATTAGATTTTGTCAATAGAATTGGATAGATAATTCCAAAATACATATTCACCTTTATAAATTGGCGTTGATTGCCTTTCGAAGATATTGAAGACTATCGTTGAAAAGGATAGCCGTCTTGTGATCCGCCCGGAAAGTGTTCTGCTCGTGAGTTTATATGCTCTGCTGAAGTCAACATGACCTCCTGCAGCATAAGTATCCCTCACTAAGACGCGCATTCTCGTCAATGTGCCACAATGCTCACCAGAAAGAGGAGACAGCGGGAAGGTTAGGCTATCGCCAACGTTTGCGTCATTAGAACTTCATGGGTGTATGTGAAAAGTAATGGTATATATATTGCGTCGCCATGTCCACAAATCTGTCGTTGACTGTTATTATTCTTCGATGCTCTTTTCTCAGAGCGAGAATAATCATAATCTGGGGGTATCATTCAACTCTATACTGCATCTCTCTCCCGTCTACCAAGGCGTGTGTCCATCATCGCCTCACGACAGTCGCGTGCGAATCCATTCGGCCCACTTGCACAGGTCTTCCAAGTGCTCCAGGACTTTGCCGAGGTCGGCCCTGGTAAGTTCTTTGCCCTTCAATTTCCGGGCCTCAACATCTCCCTCCCGGGGTATGACGTTCTCATTAGCAACCTCGACGACCCCGTCCTCAAGGACTTTGAGAGTGATGTTCGCGGTTGAGTTCCTGAAGGGGAAGACAACCTGGAGATGCGGAGTCGGGTGAACCCAGAGAGTGACATCTAGGTTCAGGTGTTTATCAGAGAGGGCATCTTCCTTTTGATTCTCCGCAGCAGCCTTTTCAGCGGCAGTGTCATCGGCAGTGGGCTGTTCGGTAGCGTGGTTCGTATTCATAAAATCCGCCAGTTCGTCCTTGGTAGTTGTGGTACTTGTATTCGCTCCAGCCGCCGAGGTCTGGCCATTCGTTACTACTGGTTGGGCTTCCTTCGTCTTTGTGCCGAAGCTGTTCTCCAGCAGAGTAGAAATAAAGGCATACTGCCGAAGCAGAGGCAGCATTTCGATCAGCTGCTGAGGATGGGAGAAGGGCATCTCAGTAACCACCTGAGAATAGATTTGTTTATAGATGAAAAGGGTATTTCGATGTGGTTTGGTTGACAGGTTTCGGTCCTTGTCGTAAACCCGGACATCCCGCTGGCGCGCAATAGTCCGCAACTCGCTTGGATCCTGCGAGCTGCCCGGGGGAATAGGGAAGAACAGGCTGTCGAATGTGGGCGGGTAACCAAAGATAGGGGGGGCATTCACGTTGGCCAAGGTGTGTAGTCGCATCCAGTCGTTCTGAGGAAGAATGACTGGCGGGTCAAAAGTGACGGTGAACATAACCTGGGGCACCGTTGCGGTTGACAGGTCGGGTTGAAGCATCTCCATGCCAGCGTTCTTGTTTTCCTCCGATGCAGGAAGAACAACATTGGCGGGATCTTGCCAGTCCAGATGCGGCCTCTTTGGGTCTAACGAGGGCTCGGTCTTCACAATTTCGTTGGAAATCCAGTCCTCAGATACCCGTATAGGTTGGTGTCCCATTCCTCCCGTAGAAGCGCATCCAATCAAAAGTGACCAAACTTTTTCCTGAGTCTCGGAAAAGGTCGTGGCTTTGTCACTCGATGGAGGGATGAGTCGCAGAGTTTTCCAATATTGTATGGCTAATCCCACTCGCTCTCTTGAATGCATAATCGGGTAGCCATACCTCGTACACATGGCGACAATAGAGAGGGCTCGGTTTGTCTTGTCAATCATCCCTGGTTCCTCACGTAGCTTGGAGATGTCCCACTGGTGCAACTTTTCTAGGCTCACATAAATGCCTGCTAAAGCCTCGTGGCAATCCAGCCCGGGAATGATGCTGAGTTTGTCTAGAATCGCCAGACGCTCCAAATTGACTGCAAATCTGTCCAGAGTTTTCGTGAGCGGGCTTTGCCTCGGAAGAAGTTGGAGGTCTTCGAGCAGAATCTGGCTTGCACGCTCCACGTGCTTGGTGACTGAGAGGGCCGATTCTGGAAATGCTAGAGAGATGTTGGTGACAATGTTATTATCCAATACGATATCCAACTGGATGGCCGATCCTGCTATGACGAGGGTCTTGGTTTTCCGGCCGTTAGAGTCTGTGTGTTCTTCAGAAAGGCAATCGAGGCCTATCCGCTGCGCCAGACGCTCTAGGCCGGCTTCGCTGACAAGTCCCTTCTTCTTCTGCGGAGGGTTAGATATGTTGGGAGCATCATTGCGGGAGACGTACGTTTAACATCTCCATGATGGCCTCCAGCCGTTTTAGCTTGTCATCCTCGCTCACCAAGGCACCTAGGTGCCCTAGCCCGACGCCGACACCCTCGAGACCCATGTCGAGACCCCCTCCCATCGCAAGGGCACCCATGGCTGCGGCAGTAGACGGGCTGTCGAAGTTGAGGGGGGCATTGGCTTGCTGGGCCATCATGCCTGACGTTGCGGGAGACTTTTTGAACTGCTGAGGCGACGAGCGCGGCCCTCGAGGGGAGAAAACGGCGTGTGCGGGGTTCGAGAAGGGCGTCGATACGGGAGGCGTGGCGGCAGCAAACTGCGAGGGAGTGCGGCCCTGCTGCGAGGCAGCGTGCTTCATCGCTGTGGGTGTCGCCATGGTGATGTGCGTGGTCGTGAGGTTGTATGAGAGTCGGAGTCGAAGTCGAAGAGAGGGTCTCAGGACGCGCAGGAGACAAACGCACGGCCGGGCGTCGCTTTACAAGGTTGACGACATCCGCGAGCAACGATGGACGACTGTTTGTTGGAGGGATGGTCGAGTCAAACTTGGTACGAGGTGGATTGCGCCAGAAATGTTGAAAGTTCTTGGAGGTCAAGCTTGCGTGTCTGCGAGTACGGATAGCTGAGCCTCACTTATCCATGCGCCACCGTTCAGGTACAAGCCTGCACTAGCCACTGATGCCCCACTAAACCGAGTTTAACCGCAGAAGGTGGGCAGCGAAGGGACTGTACAGTAGATCTCCAATTAACTACTGGAGTAGACAATTGCGCGATGGCATCAATTTCAGCACCCAAGGCAGCTCCGGCAGCATCAGCCGCTGCAAAAGCTGCAGCAAGCGCCAGGGAGCAGATTGCGCCACGATCAATCTCCATTCTCGTCTCTCCACCCCCCGTCAACTTCGCCGAACGGCGCTCCGTTCTTCAGGTGTTGGAGCGGCATGGAAGGGTTGAATTCTTTAAATCGGTGCCAGTATGTTAGCCTTACGAGCGACGTACTAGATATCTTCTAACCGCAGATGACCTTAGGGCCATGACTCCATGTTCATCTCATTGATGAAAGAGAAAGAAGCCGCCAGTCGATTGATCACCACCAGCCCACTCAGCTATGCAGTATCAGCTCCCCAGGCTCCCGAGACTGCTCTCTCCGACCTGAACGCCCGCCAGACCCTTGCGAAGTCGAAGCCTGTGACACAAATCAAGACAAAAGACACCTCGTCTTCAACCTCCTTGTCCCCCGATCCCGACGTCAAGACCAGCCGAGAGTCGCGGAACAAGGAATTCAAGATCGAAGTCTGGCCACATCCAGAGTACAGACATCACATCAGCTCTCGCTCCACCCTGCATAGGTCGTGGCCTGATTTCGTTGGCGAGGACGAGTCATTCATTTCAAAGACCTTGAAACAGTCGCTTCCTAACACCATGGCGGCGAAGGGCCTCGCGAACTGGGAGCTGGACCTAGGAAAACAGCCAACAGCAGCGGCGTCCAAGTTAAAAATGCACGAACGTATACAAATGCTCTCCTGGATCCCTGGGAAGCTACAGATGCAAGGGTCAAACCGGCAAAGGGGGCCAAAGGATGCCGAGCCGGAACCGGCAGTGCCGTCGACACACAACACCAGCTGAACGCTGTCCGTTTACAGCATCGCCTGGCCGAGGCAAGCTGGGGAAACGAGCCACTAGAAATCACACAGGCGTATGTACGTATGTACGACGTACGAACAGCAGGCCTCCGAGACCCACTTTGACAATTGCAACTCTGCAAAGCCCTCTGCCCACTGCCACTGCCAGCCATCACGTACCTGGTGACACCGCGTCGAGCCTTGGCACCCCTTGTCTCTCATCACAAGCGAACAAACGCAGCGCTGGTGCCAGGAGGTGTGAATTTTTTTCGGAACAATAAACTGACTAGAGACCACGGGCTATTCTATGTCATCACCACTCGCTGTATTTCCTGATTCTATTGGATCGTGCCAAGACGGGCTTGTGACGTCTGCACCGATGTTCAATTTGCAAATGCCGTCCGGGGTCGAAGCAAGGCACGTCGATGCCCCTATCCCTGCTGCTTTAGGCCCGATTCGACAAAGCCACACCAAACTACGTCACCACACCACAGCCCCAGACACCAATATGGAGAATCACAATGTAGCTCACCACGACACACAGACAATTTCATTTGGGTGCGCAAAGACAAGGTCTTGAAAGTCTTGACGAAATGACTTGATGACGTTTCAGCCAAGCCGTCGGCCCATGGGCTGTGGATCTGTGGCGTACTGCGTCGTCTGCTTGGGAATAGGATGCACTTGTTTTTCACGGAGTATATATGACAGCAACCAGAACCACGATAGTCGGATTATTATTCGCATCCAGTTCCAATCACACACATCGACTTAGAAAGCCAATAACCTCCGACCCTCTCCCCTTACCACTTAGACTACATCAAGTCAAACCATCAAGATGGGCTTGGGACGATTCATTCACCACTTTGGCGCATTCTTGCTGTTCACAGCAACAGTGCTGCTCGTCGTCGTCGACATCACGGCCCCTGTTGTCAACGACATCTCTATCCTCAAGGTCGAGCTGGCCGATTCCATGGATGGTTCCGGTGTCACATTCGGAACATTTGGTTACTGTGTTCTTGACGTCAATGGATCGTACGTGGCGATGCTCGAATAATTGTTTAGACGAAACGCTAACATGACGCAGCGACGAATGCTCCAAAGTTAGAATTGGCTATAACCCGGCCGATGTCATTACCGATGCCACAGGCAGCGAGTTCTCGAATGCTTCTGAGAACACCGCCAAAGCACTTACAAGAGTCCTGGTGTTGCATCCAGTAGCCACCGGCCTCTGCTTCATCGCCTTCATCCTGTGCCTTGGAGCAGGTACTCTGGGTTCCTTCGTGGCCTCCCTGGTTTCCGCCTTGGCCTGCCTTGTTACCGTGGTGGTTCTCGCATGCGACTTTGTTGCCTTCGGCATTATCAAGCGTAAGGTTAACAGGTCCAGCGCCGACATTAGCGCTCACTGGGGCGTCGCTATCTGGCTTGTCGTTGTTGCGGGAATTTGCACTCTGGCCGCCACTGTTGTCGTGTTCTTCACCTGCTGTGCCGGCCGAGCTCGCCGCAGACGCGAGTCTCGCAAGATGGCCACCATCCACGAGTAAGAGAACGAGTCGAAGCCATCAATCAATACCAGAGAGTGGGACATGCGCCACCAGGTGACTTGATGTGATCGGAGAAGGAAACAACTCAAAATGCGAGTCACTCGACCGACTCGTATAATGGGATGAAGGAGTTAATGACGGGCAGAGACGACACTTGCTCTTGGCAGCACTTTTGTACAAATACCCTTTTATGATATCCAGCGTGCAGGTACTCTACCTAATGCTATAATTCACGACAGAAATTTCAAACCACTGAATTAAATACTGAAAAATTGAATATACATCTGCCTAATCTGATAATCCGGGCTTGATTATATCCTGTCTCAGCTACTGCTACATCAATCCACAAGCCTCGTAATATTCACACCATCCCAAAGCGGCAAAACAAACGTCTCGAGCCTAGGGTTCGACACGCACAGGGTGTTGAACTCTCTCACCGCGTCAATGTGCTTTACCCTATCCTCGTCAATCTTAGCGTCAAGATCCGCCACGAGACCTCTCCGCAGCACATTGTCGGAGACGACGAGCGCTCCGGGGCGCAGCAGACGACGCGTGCTTCCGGGCTGAGACGCCTGAAGCAGTTGCTTGAGATAGCCAGGGTACCCAGTCTTGTCAGCGTCGATGAAGACGATGTCGTAGGGCTCGCTCGGGTTGAGCTCGGGCAGTCTGCAGGGTGTTAGAACTTTTGGGCATGGAGAGATGCAGTGATGGGACTGGTACTCACGTCTCAGCAGCGGGGCCGACGACGATCTCGATGTTGTTGATGTGGTTGGCGGCGAATGCGTCGTTGGCCAGCTGGGCATACTTGGGCTCGTATTCAAGACCCGTGACGCGTCCCTCTGGCCCAACGGCATGGGACCAGACCATGGCAGAGTAGCCTACATAGACGCCGATTTCCAAGACTGCAGTGGGCAAGGGTTAGCATCTCGTCTGTAGTTACTAGGTGTATGAGTAAGTTCTGCAGTGGCTCACCTCGCTTGGCGCTGATGGACCTAGCCAAGATATAGTTCCACTGCGACTGGAAGTTCGAGCTTATATAATCTGAGTCATCACGGCCCGCTACGATGGAGGCGTGGAAGTCCGTGATGTGCTTGGGCAGAGGCGTTGAGTGTTGCGCAGAGTAGTCAGTGACCTTGCGGCCGAGCTCTGGGGTTGCGTACAGCGGGGTTTCGTTTTCCTTCATTTTCGGAATTCCAGTATAGAGAAAGTATTTTGCAAAGAATCATGTGAGAAGGTCACCTATTTGATCGTCATCTAGGCGTCTAAGGAATGCATCCAGGCGGCTTATTTATGCTCCTGGACCCAGCTCGGAGTCCGAGTGCACGGCGTCTCGCGATGAACCGCCCTCTGCCGACTTCCGGACCACCCAATGACTCGAGTTTGCAAGGGTGGGTTGGCTCGGATTTAAATCGCGGCTTCAATGAAGCCTGTGATAAGCCGATGATGGAGGGCATTCGGAGAGAAAAGCGGACTTTCGGCGCAGAAGCACAGTGCCTGAGCTGCCGAGTGGGACCGAACCGGCGTATGACTTATATCATAGGCCTCTTGACTTGACGTAACTTTGAGCGGGGTTGACACAATCACAATCATGATGCAAGCCGTCATGTAGGTTAAAAAGCAATTATTAATGACAGAATAGAGGCGTCTAAGCTACCCGGTTGTCAGTGTTACTACACCGACTGACTACTAGATACATCAAAGCCAATCCCCATCCATCTGCAGTAAGAGGACTTTTCCGTTGAGAGCACTCGTGCTGTCGCCCGCGGTTTACAGGAGCAGGAAGGTGACCAGTCCAGCGATAGCAATGCCAGCGGCGGACACGGCATTGCGGCCGGCAGCGGCAGTGGGGACAGTCGAGGGAGTGCTGACGCTCGGCTCCAAAGAGACCGCCGGAGGAGGGCAGGGCTTCGACTCGACAGGCTTTCCGGGAGCGGGGACCGGCACGACGGGCTGCTCGGGAGAAGCGGACGGGTAGGGAGCGATGACCGACGACGGGGGCGGGGCCGGAGCGGGGGGCGCGACGGGCTTGGCGGTGGGCTTCTCCGGGGCGGCAGAGGACTCCTTGCTGGGACCAGGAGCCGGAGTAGGGACGGGAACGACAGTGGGCTTCTCTGGGGTGGCGGAGGATCCCTTCTCGGGGCAAGGAGCTGGAGCGGGAACAGGCACGACAGTGGGCTTCTCCGGAGCAGCGGACGACTCCTTCCCGGAGCAAGGAACGGGCTTGCTGGTGGGCTTCTCCGGGGCAGGGACCGAGGGAGCCGGAGGAGGTGGGACCGGAGCGGCGGAGCTGGAGGGGCAAGGCTTGGTGTAAGTAACCACAATCGGGGCGGTGGAGCCAGGGGGGCAAGGCTTGGTAGTAATAACCACAACCGGGGCGACATGAGTGGTAGACTTGCAGGGCGAGGTGGAGGTCTTGGTGACGGGCTTGGCACTGGAGGTTGAGGGCTTGTGGTGCTTGGTGACAGTCTTTAGAGAAGCAGAGCACTTAGTAGTTGTCTCAGCCTTCTTGGAGGCTGAAGTCTTGCACTTGGTGGTTGTAGGCGCACTCTTGGTGGTTGTCTTGCACTTTGTAGTCGTAGTCGTGCACTTAGTGCTAGTGGGGGCACACTTGGTGGTGGTCTTGGTCTTGGTCTCCGTCTTGGTGTAGCACTCCGGGCCGTAGCAGGGCTTGGGCTCTTTGCAGTGCCAGCAGCCAGGCTGGGCCCAGTTGCCTTTGCACTCGCAGCACGGCTTGCGCTCGCACTCGTCACCCTTGCAGGGGCGGGGCTTCTGGTAGCAGTTGCAGGGACAGCCTTCCTTGGCGCAGGGGCAAGGGAGAGGCTTGGGTTTGGGCTTGTAGCAGTGGTCGCCTTTGCAAGGGTTGGGGCGACCCTCATGCTCCTTTTCCTTGTTGTGGTGGTGATGGTGGTGGTGGTGGTGATGATGGTCATCGTCGTGGTGGTGGAAGTCGTGGTGCTTGTGGTAGTGAGGGCAGGTTGGGCTGTTGCAAATGACAATTTTCTTGTCAGTCTCACCCTTGGGGCGGCGATGCGTGTAGACGGGGTGATCGTGATGCTTGGAGCTGTGATGCTTGGAGCCGTGGTGCTTTGAGCTGTGGTGGCCTGAGCTATGGTGGCCGGAGCCGTGATGGCCGGTGCCATGGCTGGAGGTGCTGTGGCTGGAGGTGCTGTGGCTCGTCTTTCCAGTAGAGCCATGGGAAGCTGTGCCAGAAGAGCCGTGGTTAGTCTTGCCAGTGGAAGAGCCATGGACGTCGGAGGAACCATGACTAGTCTTGCCAGTGGACGAGCCATGAACATTAGAAGAGGCGTGGCTGGTCTTGCTAGTGGAAGAGCCATGGGCATCAGAAGATCCGTTGCTAGTCTTTCCAGTGGAAGAGCCATGGGTGTCAGAAGAGCCGTGGCTGGACTTTCCAGAGTGGTTGGAGTCAGTCACGACAATGTCTGCAGACGACCTTCCGTCATGCGGAGACTTTCCAGCGTCAATGGGGCTACTGCCTGACGTATCGGCTGAGTGGGAGGACCCAGGGATGTCCCGGGAGGAGAGAGACCTCTCTCCGCGGAAGTCGGCAACCCCGGCCTGGGCAATGCCGTTGAAGACGGCCAGGACGGCCAGGAAGTTGTGACGCATGATGAAAAATGGCAAGAGCCGTGACCCAAACGATGGACTTGAAAGAGCGCGAAGACAGACGAGGTCTTGCACCTGAGAGATGGATGAACGAGTGAACTGAGGTATCGAACAAGAAACCGCCCTGGCCCCCTTTCTTATATTCACATCTCTTGGTCTGACTTTTGTCTCGTCGTCATCCAGTTCACCCATCTTCGGCTTGCTTTAGTGTAAGTTACCATCCTGCATGTGTTGGTTTGGTGACCGAGAAGCCAAAGACGCGGGGCAACATACAAGAAACAATGTCGAGTTGGAATCCAAACCGTTAACTTCTCATAACTAATAGTCTGAAGAGGAGTTGAAAGTATTTCCACAAGTTTCTGTGGTCAAGGCCGGGTTGAACTGTACGCGACACGAACACCGGACGCATTGTTTTGAAAACAACAATCTTGAAGACAAATACCGCGTCTTGCCCTGATAAATGCTTCCGATTTCGAGAGTTCAGGTTGACGGTGAGTGAGAGAGTGTTGAGAGAAACGTTTATGTTATCTAAATCCAAATGTGTCTTCGAAGCTACCGCTTAACGACCAAACCTTGCGCCAAAGGCCGCGTAACAGATAATGCCCGCTATTAATATGCACAGTCTTAGTCGCCCATTCTGTCTTTTCTGTACCTCCATCCTTTCTCGGCCAAATACAGAAGCCCCCAACGCCCCTTACTCCAGTGGAGGATACCAGGATACCGGTTAGACGCACACTCATTCCTCCGGGACACCAGAGAAAAGTCCGAACCGCATCCGATGGCTCTGTGGATATGTTAGTATGCAAGACCCGAGTGAACTCTGTCAAACAAAAAGCATATTGGACCAATGCTGCAGGAAGAGGGACAGGGGACGCGGGTGGGGGACGCACAAATGGTAGCTTTGGGATAACTACAGCCAGGACGGCGAGGAAGTTAATGATGAAGTAAGCTAGATCATAGTGGGTGTAGTGGGTGCTGAGTAGAAACAGCATAATTGGGACACTGAGAAGAAACTTCTTGGTGGGTGTATACTGGGCGCCGTTATCGATCTGCTCCCACATGTTCAAGTTGTCAAAGGCACCGCTATTGAACTCAAACGGAACACCGCGGACGTAATGGAACATGATGTACGAGCCGAACATGTATGTCATGTTGACAAGGGTCCATGATGTCTCCTGCGAGACACCGGGGATAATGTCGTAAAAGATCTTGAGGCACGCGATCAGAACAAAATGGATCGTCCATGCTCCTGTACATGATTCCATGTCAGCAATGCAGTTCATCAGCGCGGGGGTCTCATGGGCCAGGTATACCTTTCGCGTTTGTCCAGTTGGCATTGAGGTTTGGGAGAGCAGCCTGGTCGCTGATCTGCTCGAGAGTCTCTGGAGGCTCATGGTAGACCTGGAGGATACTGCTAGATCTCCTCCTCCGGGCGCCGCCTGCGTTGCGCTCGGGCATGTTGAGATAGATGCTTCCCCGTCGCGCAGGTTTAGTGCCTGCGTCGTAGGAAACGGTGCGCTGGAGCAGGATCGGAGAAGACAGCTTGGCGGTATTGAAGGGTGATAACGCGAAGCGCGATCGAGGGGATGGTTGGAGAGTTGGCGGGCTGAAGAGCCGGATCGGCGGGCGGATGGACCAGTGTGATTCGCGATGGTCGATTGATGGTGTGGGAGAGGAGGCGAGAGGAAATTAGAGAGCGTGGCTGTGTGCGAGACTGGTGGCCAAGTGGCTTCCCCTAATGATGTCACGGAGAGCGTCGGAGATGCAAGGCAGACGCAGGGGAGAGAGAAAGGCGAGGGTTATCGATACGAGGCCGGACGGGTAGGATGGCCGTCGAGGCGGCGGTGATGGACGGGATGGGCGAGATAATGAAGATGGAAGATGAAAAATGAAAGAAAGAAGATTGGTGAGATGGAGACAGCCGGAGCGAGTCGTGGGGAAGAGCGAGGAAGAGGGGATGCCGAGCGGAAGATTGAACGAGGCCGACGGAGCGACACCTAAGTTTAGAGCGATGAGCACTGAGTAGCCACTTCCTTCCACGGCCACGACACGAGCAAGCGAGCAGGCAAGCACGAACCAACGGGAGAGATCAGGGGACCTCAGGGGATTCCAGGGGACCTCAGTGGGCGTAATGGGCGATACTGGGGACGTTTGGTGAGGCCAGTTTGACCAGTTCGGCCAGTTCGGCCAGGGATAGTGGAGGCTAGATTGCTGGGAGAGGGGCTCCAGGGGCTCTAGGGACCACAGTGGCCTTGGGCACCTAGCTGGCGGGCCAATGCTAGCGCGGCTATTGAACCGGGGGCGAACCGAGAGCAGAGCAACACTCTTTAAGAAGCTCCAAACTCTCCGACACGACACGTGCACAGGCTGACGACGACGACGACGACCGCGGAGGGCAAACGGACGGCGGCCGGCCGCGGAGCTAGATACGGATTGTGGGACGTCAGTACGGAGTTATGCGGACCGGGGATCGGCAACGCAAGGTCGGGCGGCGGTACGGCGACGGCGAGGGATGAACGAACACGGATACTGTGGTTGCAAGATGGGTGGGTGGATATAAGGCTTGTCTCCGAGAACCTGGGCACAGAGAGCGTGGGGTGGCAACAAGAGATATACTTTTTTTGGACCGTCCACAGACGTGTGAGATGGCAGATATACGAGATGAATATAGGAGATAGGGAGAGAGATTGCGTGGCATGTGCAACTGATCTCAGGGTCGACCGCTTCGCCGCCTTTTGATCTGGCCAGACTCATTGAGGCACAGTTCACATCTCACGGCGCTGCCAAGTTTCACCTTGCACACGAGATCTGGTAGCACGTGTGGAAGTGTGAATATCGGCTGACGTCGCATGTCTGTCGGAGCATTGGCCCGGGCCGTACAGGTGCATCGTGCAGCTCCGGACATGCTGGGGTCAGCTCTTGGTGAGCTTGGGTGAGCTTGGGTGGGCTTGAGTGGCCTGCTAACGATGGCTTGCCCATGGGCCATGGCTTCTAGGCTTGTCCATGCCAGTGGCTTGCCACCTCTAGAAGACTAGAACCGCTTCATCGGCGCTGGCAGCGGCAATTCAGCAGGGCGACCCTGGCATTTCTTAACATTGCTGTTGCGGGCACCACGGGAAATTGTTTGTGATGCCCGTTCCGCTGGCAAGTCGTGGTTAATCTTCGGGACCGGGCCCAGCTTTGGGAGTTTGCCCGTGTCAAATGGAACATCCAAAATACAGGCGCGCCCTGATTGGCTGTCTTGAATTTTTTTCAGAGCTCCCAATATCATGGCATCGCAGCGCTCATCTCTCTGCTTGAAGCGAACGCAACGCGGTGCATCCCATCACCACCGCCCTCCCACCTGACAATTCCCGTCGGCCTAGTCGCTGAATAGGGGACATTCATTGCACCTTGGTCTAAGAACACGCCAATCGCTACCTAAGCGACCCCCCTATCCCATTCATTTCCCGCCGGCACCGCGCTCGTTAACGTACGTGTGCTGTACCTTGTTCCAGGAAACACGCTCAGAGCAGAACAGGAGCCTGCACAGGAGTCGGGCGCACTTTTGGTTCTGCCCGCCAGTTCATGTAGATTCCTGGCTGGCATCGCGCCACAGCTTGAGGAGATCTTGACTGGCGCATCTGCTCACGTTACTGTCCTCTGCTTGCTGAGCCTTTGTAGGGTTGGCAGGTTAGTGGTGAGACATCGCGAGTCGAGGCTGAAGCTTTGTGAGCTGCCAGCCTTATGAAGTGCGAGCCTTGCAGCCTGAGCCTGAGCCCGAGCCTCTCAAAACCGAGCCTGAGCCTTGCCCGAGTTGAGCCTGAAGGTCGGACGCATATTTTTGGAGCAATTCCTGCACACAAAGGATTCTATTTCGCCTGACGGCGGGTCGCGGCAGGTCCTGACACCCCGCGAATAGGTAGGATCTTTCTCACGTTTCTTTGATCTTGGGAAGAATGGCTGGTGCGCAGTTTGACCCCGAGGAGGTGATTCTCATCTCCTCTGAAGCTGAATCCTCCGAAGCTGAGTCCTCACCCCCTCCGACTAAAAAGAGGCCACTTGAGCATTCTCCCAATCCTGCATCACCCAACAACGCCTCATCTCTCCCAAACTCCAAGCGTGTGAGGACGGAGCCACCTCCAACGACAGACCCTAGGCCTCTCGGCCAGGAGCCTTTGGGCGAGGAATCTCTCAGCGCAGAGGAAGGTGAGATTGACGAGGATGAGCCTCAGGCCACGACTAGTTGTCATTCAACCGAGGCCGAGGCACCATCAAAGAACGAGTCACCCGCAACAGTCCCCTTGAGCCAAACCAAACCCTCAAAGCCAACGGCGGGTTGGAACCCAACCATTAGCAAGACCGTTGTGAGGACGTCACTCACTAACGAGTTTCAACACGACTCGCTCAACTTCCAGCTGCCTAAAATTGCCTCGAAGGACGGCTCATGGAGTGTCCGCTTTAAGGACTGGACCCGCGGATTCTGCTGTTCTAACGAGGGCCTCGTCCACGCCATTACGCCCGACCTTGTCTACACTGCCTATGTTCACTACATTGACAATCTTTCGGCTTTGAAACCCAAGAAGCGGCGAAGTGCGAGGCAAATGGCCAAGGAAGTCGAGAGCACGGGTGAACTGGCGGCTCTTCTGGAGCGTTACACTCAGAACAGTGGCAAAATGGCCCATGCCCTCCCTCCTCGGCCGCCGAAGCAGCCTGCTAACGAGGTTGCTGGCAAGCGAAAGGGCTCACGCGCTTCTAATGTCAGCATGGATGCAACTCTTGACCGTCCAGAAGACTCGGCATCGAACAGCGAGTTGGAGTACGAGCCTACCTTGAGCAAATCTGAACGAACGGGCGGAGCGAGTGACTCAGCATCATGCCTGCCCGAGGCGGCACATGCAAATGGTAACCACCAGCCTCTGCGAGTCAATGGTCACTCACTTGTCGCATTATCCACCACTCCCCAGGACGGCCCGATCATGACGAAGCGAAACGTCCCTACAGGGTCTGTTGCGTTGGAGCAACAGCGAAGATACTTCCCTTCTGCCAGTGATCCCGCACACATGTGTCTGCTCTGCGGACGTGGAACACACCTGGCAACCAGTTGTCCTACGCTGATCTGTTCATCCTGCGGTAGCCTCGATCACCCGGACCTTTGCTGCCCGATTCGCGAGAGGTGCAAAAAGTGCCGTCAGGTTGGTCATCAGGCATCCCAATGTACTGAGAAACTAGCCTTGACCAAGGGCGAGGGATTGGCTTGCGACGTCTGTGGCTCTTCAGACCACCTCGAAAAGGATTGCACGCAGGTGTGGCGGTCGTTTCATCCGGAGACTGGAACCATCAACAAAGTCGTCTTCATCACTGCGTCTTGCTCCATGTGTGGGAGCAACACCCACTTCTCTGCCGACTGCAAGCGCCGCCGGGGTGGCGATGTGCCCAACCCTACATGGTCGATCAAGAACCGCGATCAATACCTGGATTCGGATTGTGGTTTGTCGAGCATCGAGGAGACGGGTGGGGCCCAAGGGAACGCCAGAACGACGCGAGCTCCCGAGCTCAAGATACGCGGGCACGCGGCGCGGACGACCAACGTCCATTACTCGAGTGACGACTCGGAGGTGGAGTTTTTGGGTAATAAGCCTGTCCAGCAGCGCGCACCGCTCGGACAGATTCGGATGGCTAGCAACATTCAGATGCCGCAGAACGGGACGTCTCGAAACGACAGACCACCTAGAGGGAACAATGGCCGAGGACAGAACCAGCATCCTCTGCCACCTCTCCCCCCCGGTCCTCCACCAGGACCGCCGCAACGCCAAGGATCGCTTGGGTCAATGTACCCTCCTCCACCCGGCGTATCGACATATGCTCCTACAGGGCTCCCGTCTCTCCCGGCGAAACCGCCTTCATCTTCGAATACGCGAGACTATCGGAACGTACCTCCACCACCACACCTGCAAGGGCAAGGCCCTCGTGGACAGTCCTATACCGATAACCCACCCCAAGGATCTAATTTTAGGGGCAGGGGAGGGCAACGTGGTGGCCGTGGTGGCCGTGGTGGTCGAGGAGGCGGTCGAGGCCGGGGCAGAGGTAGAGGAAAATAAGGCTGGGAGCTTGATTGGCAGGAGAGATTCGAGGTGATGGTGGGCAACCTACTTACCGAAACGATTCCAGAGCAGCCATGCGGGTCCTGAAGAGTTGACTGAGGCTTGACAGATGGTTGGTGGTCGTGGCCTGGCTGATTATTTTGTGGGCGGGACTAGAGCCCAGATGAGTTTTTGATACCCACCATGTGCGAGCATCTAGGACGGCGTTGGCATCGCTTAACCAGGGCCCTTGCGAAACGAGACGAGAATAAAAGCTATTTCTCATGGGGCCAAACTACACAAGAGGAGATAAGCTGGTTGACAGGCTTGAGACATGCTTGTTGTGCTATGCTGGAAGCGAAGTTGATGTGGTTGAAGACTTTTCTGAAAGCTACGTAGTGATGGGTTAAGACGAAACGAAACAGCCGGTTGAGTACATGCATCCACTGGACTGGACGCTGTCCGGGTGACCTGGTATGCGAGAGGGTAGGGCAGGTCATGGAAGTGGGTGAAGCAAAACGAGAGTTGAGATGGACAGGAGGGGGCGTTGCATCGTTGTCAAGGCAGACTTGAGAGGTGGGAGGAAGGTCAGCAGGAAGCCCAGTCTTGTGTAAGTGAAAAACTTGAGCATGACGCAACACTGCAACTGCGACACGGCTGCAAGAAGAATGCAAGGGGACTGCAAAGAGACGCCACACAATGGCACCGGAGGGCTCCAACAGGTGGAAAGGTCGGCCGACCTACACTCACCACGATGCCCCAGACACGCGGGATTGGATCGTCGCAGGTCGAGTTAGGTCGAATGCACGAGTGGTTGAGGACTCGGAGGCGCTGCGACAAGTACGTCGGGACCCGGCAGCATGGGGCAGACAACTTACAAGGGATGTTTCGAGGTGGCAGAAGCGTTTGAAACAGAAGAGCAGGGGGGCTAGACTACGGGGATGGGGGTTATGGATGATGGGGCGCGGAAGAGTCAGAAAGGATGGAGAGCGAGGTGGACATCCGACGCTGGCTGTGGAGAGCGAAACCAGAGAATGGATGAAGAAGCTTAAAGCAGATGCATGTTTAGGGTGAGGGCTTTTACACTTTCTTGACTCGTCGGTTGAGACGGGGGAGAGAAGTGCTAGAAGAGCTAGACAAGACAATTGAGGACAAGGATGTGATGGGATGTAAAGTGACGGGGATAACGATTGGGGCGGAGATGGTGATGGCGATGGTGATGAATGCGGGTGGCTGTGGCACGGGATGGGTGGTGTGGAGACCATAGACAGAGGCAGGAGAGGGTTGTGGCGCGACATGAAGGAAACACGATGTCGTTCGTCGCGCATTTCGCCCTCTGCATTTCCCATTTGATATTGAGGGGATCGCCAGCAGCCCGCAGCCCGCCGCCATCCTGCCGGTGCAGGTGGCCATGCTTCAGCCACGCATCGAACGCATGAAAGAGATGGACCTCAAGACCTCAACCCCCGGTATCTTAGTTGAACCTTGAGCCTCTAGCTACGTAGCCGCCGCACAATTCATGAATTGAAAATTATTTGATTTGATGCTCGCCTCGAGCCGAGACATGCTGGAGCTGGAGCTGGAGCCGGACCCTGTTTGTTTCTTTGCGCCAAAAGGTGGAAACATCGTGGGTGTTTGCAGTCGGAGTCATCCATCCCTCCCCCGGTCTCCATGCGCCAGCCAGCACAATCCTGTCCTCCCCACAACGTTCCCTGTGGCTTGTTCGGTGGCATCGGTGCTGTCGCGCGTCCCCGTCGTCCACGTTGCGCGTCTGTTCGCGTCGAAACACGCGGCTTCCATTGGACGGGCGGCCATCTGCAGCTAACGAACATCGCGGGAGGACAGACAAGGTTGGGCAGACCAGGGTGCGGCAAGCGCTATCGATAAACATCCGTGGATGGGGGTACCTGGGGGATACCCGTCAACACCAAGGATACCAGCATAGGTAGAGAGTCGCCGAATGGAGTGGGCGGGTGGACAGCTTAGGGATTTTCCGGGAGGGAGAAGCCGCATTGTTGCAGTCGCATTCTTCTTAGTAGACTGCATGGTGGGGGGGGGAGGGGGAGAATGGGGGATCTGAGGTACAGCGTGTAAGGTGCATTGATTGTGTGAGGTGCAGTTGAGGTGCAGTTGAGGTGCAATGCAGTGCAGCGCAGTTGCAGCAGAAACAGCTGAATGAAAGAGTCTGCAGGAGGATGGCCCGCTGTAGGCCACCCGACTGGTCATCGTTCCTCAGGATGTGAGCCAGTCGAGAGAACGAGGCGGACGTCACTGAACTAGGTAGGCACAATCAGATCAGGATGTATAGCCCAGGTACCGGCTCAGGCACAGCAACACCATGTCGATTGCCTCCAAGGTGTGCTGGAGGCTCTACAGGGCTACACAGGCCAAGATAGAAGGTGTAGGTGTGCGCGCCTTCGACCAATCAGAGGGCGACACCAGCGCGCGGTCGAGTCACAACGCGGTGTGGCTCCCCCGCGAGATGCAACGTCGCCCGAGCCACAGTTACCTAATTGGTTGCTGGACTTGCTGCCACGAGCCTCGAGCCTCCACGGACCGTCTCCACGACACATCCCAGCCTCCCTTGGACTTCAGCGTCCCACGACATGTCCACCAACGACATGTCCACCAACGACATGTCCATCAACGACATGTCCCACTGAGAACATATCCTTGATACTTCGTACATTGTATTCCAATCGCAGGCCGTTGTGCTGACTCCACCATCTCATTCGTCCTCTCTCGTCCTCCCTCCCGCGTAATACTGCCCGGGCTGTGGGCGCTGAGTTGCTAACTAGCACCCCCCTGGTCCCTAGTCTGGTCCCTGGTCTCGTCCAACGTCCGTCTGTTGTCGATCAAAAAGCCCAGACGACAGAAACAACACCGTCCCGGCTAGTCGTGTGGATCGCCGCGCCGGCTTCGACTCCACCACACTGCCGGGTCCCCTTCTGCAGCTACGTCTGCAGCCCACTGCTCTGCAGGTCTGCATCCCCCGTGAGTCACTGCCAACCAGTGAATTGCGGTCAGAGACCGCATTCTCGCGATGGACCCATGCGCTATGGCTCGGCACTAGGGCAATGTTGGTGTCAAGCATGGGAGAAGGATAGGATGCAGCGCAGAGACAGAGAGAGAGAAAACCTTTTTTCTCGAGCCCTCTCTCACCAGTCAGCGTGATCCGAAAACGAGGGGCTGTAAGTCACGCGAGATATATCTCGCCCGTCCCTGACCAGGGCCAGCTCGTCTGCCGCCCTCCTTTGTTTCTCCTGGCTTTTGTTTCCATCGTAAACTCGCCTTCTTCAACTCCTCATCTCTCTTATTCCCATCCCCAACTCTAGGGCTTCTCTCTAAAGACATCCTCATTACTCATACCCGCTCAATTGATGCTGAGGCTTTCTCGCAAGACTTCAAGTCCGAGAGTGACAATCAGACATACATACATCCATCCTCTTTTTTCTGCCTTGTGGATTGCAATCCGAATTGGCCTATAATAGCGCCTCGCCAACTCGTATCTTGATCAAATCTGCCCATCTTACATCACATAACACCACTCTTACTTACACGCCCAATACCATCAACAACACTGACAACACCGTCTGTATCCTGGCAAACACTCACACCAACAAAAGCCACCATCTCCCGGTAGCTTCCCAAAGACCTCTGTATACAATCCTGCTCCTTGCGACATGCTATTTTTGCCATGGCTTCACCAACGAAACAGCGCCTTGTCGCCATCTTAAGAAGCGACTTCATCAAAAACGCTCTACTGCCTCTCCTCTCAACTGAGGATATCTGTGCCCTCCGCCAGACCTCGTCCTCCTGCTGCAACCTCGTCACCAAGCACCTCTTCACTCGCGTCCATGTTTCCTTCTCAGCCTCGACCTTCACTCGCCCGGCCCGAGTTGCGGCTCTTGGTCGCATCGGCCACCACATTGAGCACCTCACCTTCTATCTGCCGCACTCGGAAGCCACTTTCTTGCCTCCTCTAATCCATCCCGCTTCTGGCAATGAAATTACTTTTCTATACACTCCTCACACTAGCATGGGCTCTGTACTCTCTCGTCCCAAGTACGCAAACTCCGAGCTTGGTGACATCCTCACCCAGCAATATCCACCCATGTTCCACGCCGCCACCAATGTCCCAAGTTTTATCAACGCCATGCGCAACCTACCCAATATCCGCCATCTGACTATTCGCTGCCCGGGACAAGATCCTCGGGAGCGCTATCGCCGCAACATTGTCGACTACGCCCTCATTAGCCTACGCATCTCTCTTGAGCGAGCTCCCCTAACCAAGCTTCATAAGCTGTCTCTGTCATCTGTTCACCCGTCTGCTTTTAACTATCTCCGCCACGTCCCTGGATTCGGAAGCGTGCCCTCTGCTGGCCGCCGCTGGAAGCAAATTCGCAAGCTATCTATCTCTGTCGACGCCTGGGACTTCTATGGCACTTCCCCCGGCCTCGACCACCTCAAGATCATGGACAGCTATATTCGCACATTTGGTCCGAACCTCGAAAAGTTCTCATTCAACTGGCTGGGTCGCAAGGGACCTTGCCCTGTTGCCCTTGCTGGAGACCCTCTGTTTGCGGCTCCGCGATCTTCTAAAAAACTCTTTCACGAGGTCACGTCCCCTATGTCGCCCCTTCCCCTCCGCCCAACCCGTGGACCCATCCACTTCCCCAAGTTGCGATACCTACAGATCCGCAACTCTACCATGAACGCTCCTCAGCTGAGCCAGCTAATCAACTCGCACCGTGGTACCGTCAAGGAGTTCGACTTTGAGAGCGTGTCCCTCGCCAGCAACGACAACTGGGACGACGCCTTGGCACCTCTGGACAGCGACTCGATGTGGTCTCGGAGCAGCAGCACACCTGCGCCATCAGAGTGCAGCCTCGTTACGAGCCCGAGCTCTGAGTTTCTCCCAAGCCCTAGTGCCGCCGTGGCTGCGGCGAGCCGAGAGCTCATGAATATTGACCTCGGCGGCTTCACTTTCACCGATTCCGACCGCGAAATCATCAACAGCTTCTCAGGGGATGACGATGTCACGACAGTCGTCGGGCCCACCTCTGCAGAAAGCGAATTTGGCGCAAGCTTCACTACCAGGTTCAGGAAGCGCACTCGCCGTCGCCGCAGAAAGCATCGCAACGACGGCGATGAATCACCTGAAAAGCCATTACTCACTCACCAACGCTCCACCTCCGACCCTCGCTCGCCCTTAAGCCGCCAGAAGCCCTCTCGTCCATACCTGAGACCTCATGTTGAAGAGGAATTCATTCGACCTGAGACTCCTGTTCCTAATCCCGTCTCTATCCTAATTTCTGCCCCTATCCTTAATGCCGACCCTCAACCAATTCTTCTTCAGCCCACGATATACGACCCGTTCACCAAACGGGCCACTGCCGCCGCGTTCGGATCTGATAACAACATCTCTCCGGTGCGCCGCGACATCGAGCAGGAGGAAACCCACCGACTATTCGCAGAGGACGCTGCGGCGCGCACCAGCGCCTTGCAAAAAGCCAAAGCGGCTGTATTGACCAAACTGAGCCGCGAATTCTGTAACAAAAAGACCCGTCCCGTCGAGCCCAATGCATGCCGCTTCCTTGCGGGCAGGGACTTGGGCACCGCCTTTGGACCCAACATGGTCATGGATGACTGCCGCGGACTGGAGAGTCGGAGTGTATTGGTACCGTTGATGTTCAGCCGGTCCTGAGTGTTCATGTTCATGTAAAGCAACTGTCTACGATGAGTGTACATGGAATTCGCGAGAAAAGTACGCCTGGCGAGGCAGGAGTTTTGTGGGTTTTTGATGTGATATGATACCATGATTTCAAGCCCGTTTTTTTTCTTTCTTCAATGTACGTATCATGATACTTTTAGCAGCGATGTTTAGACGTATATAGTTTCAATCCCTTCTCGTACCAAAATCTGATGTGTGCACTGTAAACCCGAAGCTCCTACTATTGGGACGCCTTGGTATCTATGAACTCTCCTTGATAATGGTCTCCAGTGCCTTCACGTAGTCCTTGACCTCCTTTAACCCGGTCAGCGTCAAATCCCTTCGCCGTCCCTCAACCACCACCACGGGCACCGCGTCGGTGTCCATCCCCACGGTGCGGATCTTCTCCTTCACTTGCTTCTGCCCCTTCTCGTGGTCACTCACCAACGCCTTCGCCTGCTCCTCCGACACGCCCACCGCGACGCACGCGTCCTCAAGCGTATCGTCGGCGGCTGGGTGCCGGCCCTCGGCGAAGTAGAGCCGAAACAGCTCGTCCACGAGGCGGTTCGCCGTGGCCGCGCCGTCCGACTCCTGGACGAGCTGGATAACGCGGTGCGCGTGGAGTGTGTTGCCCGTCGGGCCATCGAAGGCGAGGGGCGCGTCCAGGGGCTTTGCGAGGCTCGTCATGTGCGCCTGGTAGAGCTGCTGCGCCGCGGGGTTGTCATTGTGCTTGTGCTGCAGCGCCCATTGGGAGCGGTCCGGGATCGTCTTAGGGAGGTCCGCGGATGGCTGGTACGGGTCGAAGCGTAGCGTGAAGGGGACAGATGGGGACTGGACTTGGGACAAGGCCTGGTCGAGTCTACGTTGGGTGATGTTAGTGAGGACTAAGTAATGGGAATGAGAAGAAGGAGGGAGCGGTGCCTCTTCTTGGCCAAGTATGTCCTAGAAGTAAGAGTGAGCATGTGGTCTGAGGATGAGAGAGTGAGAGCTTGGAGAAGTGTGAAATCTGCTTGAGAGCTTCGAGACTGGTGCCAACATACCAAGGACAGATTGTATCGAGGGTAAAAGTTACCTGTGATTCGTACATTTGAAAGTGACGACGCGCTGCAATAGAACGGGTCAAGATTGAGAACTTGAAGTATTGTTGCAAAGTCGACGCAAGTTGCATCGACGTCACGGTCATGGAGGCTTGGAGCGGGGGAGCGAATCAGCGGCCCGCTCACCTCCGGCGGACCGGGGCAGGACATGCGGAGCTATTCCCACGAGGCAGCTATGATAGGTATGTGTGTATGCAGTTCAGTGCATGGCATTTCGCGATACACGTAGATGAAGCTGTGCAGTGGTGATGATTGTGGGTATATTAAACGTGAATTCTTTTCCCTGCCAGCTTGCCTGCTAAGCTACCTAGTCAAACGTCATCTTCGAACCTGTGTGCTTCACCACCGCACCTGTCAACCTCGCAGTCAAGATGTCTTCCGACTCCTTCAACGGCTTCGAGGCGCCGCTGTCCGCGCCGTTTGCGCCATCGCCCTTGTCGTTTGGCCTGTAAGCCTTGCGCGGGCGTGCGTTCTCGTCCTTGTCGGCGTTAGGGTTCTTCTTGAAGCGCTTCTTGTATCGCAGCTGGTCGTCTTCGGCCAGCTCGATCTTGAGCTCGCGACCGAACATTCGGTTGACCCACCACTTGCGCATCTTGAACTGCTTCTGCTGGGGCTTCTTGTCCTCGTCGTCATCGTTTTCAGAGCCCTCCTTGAAGTCCTCTTCCGTCTCTACCTCTTCCTTAATCTTCACGAAGCCCTTGACGGCCCACGCCGCCGCATCAGGCTCCCTGAATTTGACCCAGCCATATCCCTTGCACTTGCCAGTGTCCTCGAATGTGGCGACCTTGACCCAGTCGATCTCGCCGCACTTTTCAAAGTTCCGTGACAGGTCCTCGTCGGTCGTCTTGAAGCCCATGTTGCCCACAAAGATTTTGCAGCTCGCGTTGGCGGCCTGCTTCTGCTGTGTTGCGTCGCCTTCAGCGGCCGTACCGGGCTCGGCCGGCTCGGGTTCCTTCTTGGGGCGGCCTTCGAACGACTTGGAGTCTTTGATGAGGAGCTTTCGGGCGCCAAGGTCGTTCTCGGAGAGGGCAATGGCGGCGACCTTGGGGCCAATCTCTGTGAAGTCGACGTAGGCGAAGCCCTTATTGGTGGGCTTGGCTTCCTTGTCCCGGCCGGGGACCTTGTTGGTGGGCAGCTTGATGCGAGTGATCACGTCGTCGGTGATAACGCCGCCCGAGTTGTCGACGAGCCACTTGCGCAGCTCGATTGGACCGACGAAGAAAGGCAGGTTGCCGATCCAGACTCCGTGCTCAGAGCGAGCGTTCTCCTTCTTGTCCTTCTTCTCGCCCAGGGTTGTCTCATCGTCGCTGTCCTGTTTGGCGGGGAGGGACTTGCCCTTCTTGAGGGCACGGCGGGCGCGCTTGGAAGGGGGTTCTGGGGCGGAAACGTCGACTTCGAGCTCTTCAATCTCTGCCTTGCGTTTGCTAGATTGTGAGGGCTCGGTGGCAGACTGGGCGACAGGCTCGTCGGATTGTTCAGCCTCGATGGGGGCGACTGGCTTCTCGGGCTCTTGGACCTCCTCGGCCTCGTCAATCATGTCGACATCTGGCTTCTCAGACTTCTTCTCCTTCTTCTCCCTCTTCACCTTCTTTTCTTGCCTCCCCTTATTGTCCTTCTTCTCTTTGATCGCCATTGTGTCGGTCTGTCTTGATGATGGTTGAATATCGAGACCAGTCCACCGTGGAACAGTCTCAGTTCCAATGCGACCAGATTTTTTTTGCAAGTGGTCGGTACGATAAGGGATAAGAGGCGGGAACATATGGAGCCCACCCTGGCAAGCCCCACTGGACATTGATGCGGGGCTTCAACGGCTGCTGCGACTGATTCTAACACATGAGAGCTAAGTTCCAGAATCAGGGATTGGGCTAGTATTCGCATGAATTGTCATGTACAAGGTGAAGAAAAAGATGATCCTGTTGAAGTACGCTGATTAATTTGCTGTCATGATACGTCAGGTTGTTGAATTCTCTACTACCTAGGTTCGTACTGTGATCGACTTGTGACGTGCTAGTGGACTGGCATGTACCTTGGCAGGTATCTTTGCGCTGCACCAGCATCAAAGCAACGAACGCTGGCGGTGCTTCATTTCAAGTTCTCACCAAGCAACCAGAAGTTCCCGGTAAAATCAACAGCTTGGTGAGTTGGCAACCCCTGAAAATCAAGAACCCGATAGCCTGACAAAGTTTTGAAGTTTCTTTTAGCGACAAAAGTGAATCTGGTGAGTTTTGGCGCGATCCTGGGCGGAAGTGAACTTGCCTCCTTGGCCGAAAGCCTGGCGCCGCTGCATGTTGTGGGCCAGATCATTAGCTGCACCATGGCCATCACGGTAAATGCCACGAATAGTAGGTACGTATAATGGGCGGTGTCTCGATTGACGAGACGCCTACCTAGGTAGGTACCTATCGAAAGAACCCACCATTCCTCTTGTTGGCGCTGCCCTGAGACCCCCTTCAATTACGTCCTTGCTGCAAAGGCACAGTTGCGGCACCAGTTCAGGCATGCACAGGCGTAGATTCGAGGCTGCTCATGCACCAACTATGCCCCACGATGTTTCGGTAAGCTGGAAATGTGTTGTTAAGTGAAATGACGACCGAGAACATGCGGTATAGGAGAGTTTATTGGCATTTCCGAACGAATCCAATAAAGAGATGGAAGTCAAACGAGCACTGGCATGTCTTGGATGTCTAGCATGAGGAGGAGGGGCAAAGGGGTTGCTAGTCTGAACCAGAGGGCCGGATGACCACCGCACGGTGTACCGGATTGGATGCTTACAGTGCTTAGCATGGAACTTGGTTTGGGATGGCATCGGATGGCGCCACACCAGAGACACGGGCAGCAGAGTCAGACATGGCAGAGACAGACATATCGTGCGGTAGGGTGCGAAGTCAGAATGACGATGGAACCAGACAAACGCGCAACTCTGATCTGACCTTGTCGGCAGTCGCAGGCTAATGATCTCGCCCTGATGCATCAATAAGGGGGAGAGGTCATCGAGGGAGGCGGACTGGTGGTATTTCTGGCTCGTGCTGTGGTTGGAGCCGGTCCGGGGGCGGGGGAGAGAGAGAGGTTAGAGAACCGAGGCGCCGCCCGCAGCCGGCGCCGGCCGGACACACCGAGACGAGACGGGCAGCCGAATGAAGGAACACCCCGAAAGGTGTGTATCGGTGGAGTTGGATAGGAATGAATCGGAAAAATTAAACTAAGTTACAAGGGTTGAGGGAGGGATAAAGAGCCCGGAACTGAACGCCTACCAGGTTCCCATCAGTCAATTCGCTCAGACGCATTGCAGTCGATGATCCGAATGTTTGTGCTGCGGTCTAGGCGTCCTGAGGGGCAATATGACGCCGCAAGACAAAAGGCCAGCCACCTGTGGATGGCAAAATGGCAACAACCAAGCTGAGATGCCCCACGGCCAGGCCACGCGGGCCCTCCATGTTCCATGTAACCCAACCCATCCTGTAGCGCACCCTGCAGCCCACTGTTTCCCTGGGATGTCCACTGAGCGCCCACTGGCTCCCACTGGGCTTCCCACTGAAGGGGCACCGTTACGGCACCACTAGTAGGCGCCCGATGTCCCGGCATCACGTGCGGCGGCGGCCTTGGGGTTCCAGTGCGGTCCAGTGGGTGGGTGTGGCAGTTGCTTGCTCAGTGTGGCCCAGTTGTGGCCTAGAACCTGACTTCGGCGAATCAACCTCTCGGTGACTGCAGCGACCGCAGGGACCAACGAGTGGTGCATCGGTGGCCTAGCGCAGAAGCATTTCAATCACTCTCAGCTCAGTTACGTTTGTCTCTCGACGTCTCTATTTCGCCCTCCCCTGTCTCACTTCACCTTTCCTGCCTCGTTTGGTCACAGACGGCAGCCCAAAACAGAGGCCCAATCCATGCGCAACCCAATCCAATCAACCCTATCAATCCGTCTCCCTCCCCACCCGCCGACCTTGCCTTGTCCGCGCTGGCTGGTCTATGCACCAACCTACAGGCGACCCACGGGTACCAAGGCTGCCCACGCTACCTGACGCTACGCTACCCTTAACAACGCAATGTTTTTTGCGCCGAGCGACGTCTCGCCGCCGGGCAAACCCATGCCGCCGCTGTTGACCGCTTTCTGCTGAGACTCCCGCCCCGACCTCCCTTCTCCTCCTCCACACTTTCCGCTTTGCACATCCGGGGCCTCTCTCGACGCACTCTGCACCTTCCCGTCGGCACCTAACTCTTCTAAACTCCCTCCTCATCCATCTGCCGGGCATTCTTCTCCATTTCCTCCGCCTTCGGTTGTCCTTCATACTCTGTTGAAACCGTCATCACCTCATCGACGCCGCCACGGCTGCCGCTCAGTGCACTCGGGTGACTTCTTGTTCTCCACCATGAACGTTTTGCTCTCGCCACAACCTCCAGTGTTCCCTCATCAACACGAAAACCCTCGCCTCTCACCTCAGCGATCTTGTGAGTATCTCTGACGCTCGCCTTTATCTGCATCTCACCCAACTGCTCTTCCGTGTTCTTCCATCCGCCCTATCGTCGCTCATCACTAATCCTTCCAAAGTATCACCCTTTCATAACATGACCTCCCGCAAGCGAAAAGCCGACGAGGATGGCGACGAGGCCATGTCGCCCCAGAGCTCCCCTGCTATCTCCGCCAGAGCCCTCAGCCGACCGTCGAAAAAGATCCGATCGAACGAGCTCATCGGCCGACCTCTCTCCCTCCCCCGACTGCTCGAGACCCTCGATACCTCCCAGCTCCGAACTGTCCTGGAGCGGATATGTGAACGCCATCCCGATATTGGCCAAGAAGTTAAATCTGGCGCCCCACGTCCGACTGTTTCTGCTGCTCTTGCTGTTCTGCACGATTATCTGGAAAAACTCAAGGACGCCGCCCCCTACGGCGAGTCAAGTGCGGAATACACCTACTACCGAGTCAAGGACGCCATGGTCGGCTTGATCGACGCCCTCTTCGACTTTACTCCTCAGTTCCTCCCTCCCATCGAGACACAACCCACCAAGTCGCTCCAGTTCCTCGATGGCGCCACCAATCTCATCCACAAGCTTCCGGACTGGGAACCCCATGCCTACCGTCACCACAAGGAAAACGCATACGAGGAGATCTCCAGGGCATGGGCTCTAGTTATTAACGAGGCAGCTAAGCGAGGCGGAGGCTTCAACCTACACTCAGGAGGATGGGACCAGACTTTATCTCAGCACAACCAGCAATCCGGAGGACGCTTGGCTAGTGCGATCAGTGCGATGGGCAGCAGCGTTGGATGGATGGGACCAAACGGAAACGGATCGTCCAACTCCTCGGATCCCAACTCCATCTTGAGCCAGTTGATGTCGGGTTCTTATGGCGCTCCGGTTCGAGTTGGGCCATTCTAGACCGACCTTTCAAGAGGAATACGATTGCATAACACGGCGCTCCGGACTAGTCATCACTGCATATATCATGGCCGCATCATTTTGACGACTTTCATTTGGCATCAAGGGCTGGCATAGACTTATCAGGCACCTCATTTCATGCCGCGGCGGGTTGGACGGCGTTTGTCTGCATTTGCTGATATCCCTTTCCTTCACTCATGAGTAGCAGGGATTATTAATGTATCTGAATTTCCTTCTTTCGTACTTCAGTGTGGACAGACCACACGATGCCTGTATGTAGAGAGCACTATTTACCCATCATCCACCTGGTATATTCAAACCCAAGCAGATGACTGCAATCACAATGTGGTTTGAGCAGTACTTTGGGACATGTGTACCTCGAATGTGATGTGAATTTCCTTCGGTGTAAGATCGGATAGTTCTTTTCCGTAGAGATCCGATGGTACTCCATGTGATAATCAGATAAACAAGCTTACAGCTCAGACGACCATAATTACTGTCCACGAATCGAATGTGGAGTCAAGAGTCAAGACAGACCAGATCTCGGCCGGGAGTCTCGCAGCGATCCCTTCGGGAAGATGTAGAAACTGAATCGAAGTGGGTTTTGGGTTCCTTCATCTCCTTCCGAACAGGGACTACTTCTGGGGGCGATGTTGCGGCAGGCTATTGATCAGGCTTAGCGCTCGTACTGCATTTGTTCAGCTGTCCATCGCCTTGTGTTATGAAACCCAGGCTTGTCAACTTGTCGTCAAGCTCTGGGGCCGTGATTGAATGCTCACAGACCTTATCTAGGCGGATTGCATATTACGAAACAAGCCCTAGCCGGTTCAATTGATGGAAAATTCACGTTCGGGCGTATTTATGTCTTGATTGGGCTCGAATGCATGACTCTGGATTCCTGATGGTTATTCTGAATTCGGTTCTGCGCGCAGCGCCAATGAGTCTCACAGACATTGGGGCGGCATTTATTCGCTGTGAAACTACATAGATGGGAGACCAATGATGAGAATCATACACCAGTCTAGAAGTCCGACGAGGCATGGGACGTGTAAGTGCCTAGTCCAGAGGCCGCTCCCTTATCGTTTGTGTAGTACCTTGGTGCCTCCCATTGAGTTTCCATCTTCGCAATGCAAAGCCCTTGAACCACGTCACTAGCCTAACCTACGCCGGCCTTCACACCTCAAATAAGACTTTGCGTTTGAAAAACTTGATCATGACTTCAATATGTAGTTTAAAGTTTGACCCGCTTTGGCCAAATATTTGGCATTGAAGAGCAAGGTGATGTTGAGCAGTTTCGTAAAAGCTGTTGATAAGGCTTGCAAACCAGTGGAACAATCTACGGGACCTCCCGGCGATCGTTAGGGGTCCAAAAAGGTGGACCCGATTTCAAAGCAGTTGGTCACGTGCTCTCCCGTCATTGTTAGGCAGAACGCGCTAATGCCTTCCGTGAACGCGTACCCATCACTTTCCATCCAGCTGCTCTCCCAGTAGCAGCGACACTCGAAGTGTTGGACGACCACACCACAGCTCATCTCAACATTTTGCCCCTACACTGAGCTTGCTTCTAGATGTTGACATAGACGGTGTGAATTGCTCGACCCTCCATCATGCCTGCGTAGGTTTCGAGAGCAGCACGTTGTGTACGCTATTCATCTTCTGACTGTTCTTCTAGTCCAGGTCAACAACACACGACAGTGACCAACCCGTTTGAGGAGGTGAGGCCTCGAGTGTCAGAATGGACAGCCAAAGAAATTGCTACTATATCAGCTCGACTCGATAAGCAACTTGGTCCGGAGTACATCTCAGCGCGCGCGGGTCCAGGAGGCAGTAAAGTACATTACCTCACAGCCGAAAAGTGCATCACACTTGCCAATGAAGTTTTTGGCTTTAACGGATGGTCATCATCGATTCAAAATATTCAAGTCGACTTCGCCGATGAGAACCCCCAGACTCAGCGTGTCAGCATCGGCCTCTCGGTCATCGTTCGAATCACGCTCCGCGATGGGACCTACCACGAAGACATTGGGTACGGGTCGATCGAAAATGCGAAGGGAAAGGCAATGGCCTTCGAGAAGGCTAAGAAGGAGGGTACCACAGATGGGATGAAGCGGGCGTTGAGGAGCTTTGGTAGCGTGCTTGGGAACTGCATCTACGACAAGGATTACGTCAAGCAGGTCACCAAGATAAAGGCTGAGCCGGTCAAGAAGTTTGACCAGAGTAACCTTCATCGGCACTCGGACTTTGTGAAGCGGGAAGCGGTTCGGGTGGAGCCACCTGCGAACACGGCTAAAACGGTCACGGCGATTAAGGCTGAGCCGGCTGTTGCAGTCTCAGATTCGTTCGAGGACTTTCTTGGAGGTATGCTTTCATCGGATGGGTTTGAGGAATTCGAGGCTGAATGTCTGTAGAACTTGACGAGGCCGACTTTTGCGTCCCAGAGGACGACGACCCCACTGACGAAATTATGCTATCGACGTCTATCATCGGGCAAGGTCCGAGTGACAAAAGTGCCAGCATCGTTAACCGCCCACCAGTACAACAACCCGTCCACCAACCGAACAGGTCACTTTCGGGGGGATCCATGAATCGCCCTCCTCAAACGCCGAACCAAGCTCAACCATCACGCCAAGGGCCCTCAAATGCTGGACAACAAGGTCAATCGAATCGGCCCCAACCTGCTCCCGTGACTCGAGCAACAATAACACCAAACCAAAGTGGAGGCCCTCGACCCCCGCCACCTGCCCTTCCCACTGGAAATGCTCCAGAGTCTGTTGGCTTCTTCTCCGCCAGAGCAGTCAACCAGCTGCCTGAGACCAGCATCCAAGGTTTGACTAATACTCGGCTTTCAGCCCCTCAGGGGCAGCAGGCCTTCAACCCGAAGGCAGAGAGCCCTTCTATCCGAAAGACACCGGGCATCGACCACTCGTCATCCAAGCCTGTCTCAAGGTCTGGCCAACATGTCGCCCCAACCAATAGTCAGGCAACCACCGAGACACCGAAAAATGCAGGTGGCTTTACACCTGTCCGGCCATCCTTCCCAAGTTCTCAGAATGCCCGGGGGAACATGGCCCACCCTTCGCTGGATCACACCCGTCGAATAGGTGCGCCAGGTGGACCGGGCAGTCCACTCGCAAACAGGGGGTCGTATAAACCACCAACAATGAAGCGACCACCTCCTGGAGATGCCAATGGCGGAAGGCCTCCTCTAGCTGATCTCCCAGCGAATGGAAGCGGCACAAGTACTGGCACATCAACTACCAATGGTTTAGAAGCGAAAAGGCAAAAGATGGCGTAGGTAATGAACTGGGAACCGGAACGTCATGGAACGAATGGGGGAGTACGGCGCATAATCGTAGACAGCTAAACGGTGTCTGTAAGGAGCTTAGGCCTGGGCAAATTTGCGAATGATAGCAAGCATTGTTAGGTATCTGTTTTAGCCAAACACTGGACTGGGGGATCTTAGCCCCATGAATGATACGGACATTGCGATTCTTGAGAAATCCTGTTATGGAAGAGGTTTGAAAGAGGAGGTGGGTGTATGCTTATATAATTGATTGCATTCATCTACGTGTGTGCAAGGTTGAGTCAAAGAACAGAGAGAAAAGGGACTAGCGATTAGCCGGCGCCAGGGTATATTTCTTAACAGGGTGTGAATACCAATGCCCCCCTAATAACCGACTCTTTGATGGGAGATTTTACTTTTGAAGATTGGTTCTTACACATGCAACCGCCCACCAACTGAGGGTTGACCGACATAATATCCTGACCATCTCAACTTAGGCCTTCTTGGCGCTTAGGTTGGCGAGGCCGCTGCGGGCCTGCTTGGAAGCGTGGGGGAAATCAAGCTTGTTGCTCATCTCAATGCACTGGTTGTACTTCTTGCGAGCGAGCTCTGGGTTGCCCATCATGGCGGCGATGTCACCCCAGTTGCAGAGGGCGACGGCGCAGGCCTCGTCACACTCAGGGGTGCGATCATCGCCCTGAACATCCTTGGCGTGGAGATAGGCATTCTTGGACCAGTTTAAGGCGGCCTCAAGGCAATCTTTGCGGGTGGTTGGCATGGCTGGGTCTTGCAGCTCGCGCAGGGCGTCAGAGGGCTGGTCGGCCAAGGTTGGAGTGAATATGGGATGTTGGGCAAAGGTGGCAGCGAGATTGTTCATGATGACTGCACGGTGGCATGGGGTCTCACAAAGGCGGAGGGCCTGGAAGAAGAGGGGGATAGCGAGATGGAACTGCGACTTTCTCTCATAGTCGCGGCCGAGGGACTCCATGACGCCGCCCGTCTCCTCTGGGGAGAGCCAGTCGCCTTCGCTCTCCTTGACGCCCTCAGTCTTCCGGCGGTCGAACTCCTCTAGGGAGGCTTCCACGGCCCAGATCAAGTGCTTCTGGGAGCTGTCAGGGTCAAGGACGTGTTCATCTGCGTATAGTTCTCCCAGCTTGACAGATGTTCCTATGGCCTTGACAAGAAGCCGCCTCCGTTTGTGCCAGAGGTTCTCGGGCACGGAGTCGTCGTCTTCAGCCTTGTCGGTCGATGCAACCTCTGTCCCCTTACTTTCTGGGGACTCTGGTACCTCGGGCTGGTTTGGCGCAGGGGCGAGTAGTTTTCCAGCATTATCAATCTTGCCGTCGCGTACCGACTGCTCCATGACGTCAACCCACTTCTTGAGGTCCCCCAAAATGGCTTCGAGGACGTGAAGGGTGCCATCGTAGTTGCCGATCTTCTGTAGCCAGTACGAGGTCTGGATTCGGATGCCGAGGACTTCGTCGGAGAAGGGATCTAAGCCGTGATCGGCGCATTGCTCCATAGCTCGCTTGTAATACTTGAGGGCCAGCTCAGGATCGGGACTGATGTTTGTGTAATAGAGAGCACGTCGCAGGGAGTTGGCAATGGGCTTCGGGTATCTCGTGAATTGGAGATGGTAGAAGTAAGTGAAGTAGAGCTTAGCAGTGTAACCAGCCATGATAGCAAGGACAAGCAGGCTGGTCAGGTTAGCGAATGCAATCGAAGGAAAAGGGATAGTAGTCGCACATTGCCAATGCGAACGCAGTAGTTCCGGGGCTCTGGCGGAATGCCGTCTTGATACCAGTCGGGCTCAAGGCAGTCATGAGACTTCGAAGCCCAGCAGCGAGGGCCCGGCCGGCGAACTTGCGAAACGTGATTTGAGGTTGAGCCGGCTGTTGTTTCCGGGGCAGTTGGTTCTGCTTGTCTGAGAGCCCCTTACCAGGGGGGTTTTGGGGGTTTTGAGGGGAATTGGATCTCGATGAGGTCTGGAAGCTTCGTTGTAAGGATTCGGGTCGGAGGGGCACTATGGCATGAATGTGGAAGGTGGCAGAGCGTGAACGAAGGTGGATGGACAACAAGCCGGAGGCGGCATGCCGGAGACATTGACCGTGGAGGGGCCGCAGCGAGGCTACGGCCGAGACAGACATGACGGGCAATCCGGCTGTAGGAGGGTGAGGACGATGGGGAATTAGATGAAGCCGTTGGTGATGCGATGAATAAGAGTCGCAAAAGTTGGGTGTAGTGCGTCAATCCAGACCCCAGAGTCCAGACTTGCGATGGAGCACGGACGGACCGGCTCGATAGAATTGTGGATCTAAACGGGGTCGAGAAAAGCGTGCCATTGGCAGGAGCGGCTTTGCTAATCGTCTCGTGTGTGTTTTGTCGACCGAGGCTCTGGGGCGGCTTTTGGTGGGGGAGGGAGCAAGCTCAAGCTCATGACGGAACCGCCAACGACTCTCATCTCTCACAAACACAACTCGCACTCCTCAGCCTCGCCATTGTCAATTTAAAATGTCGGGAAAATTCGAGCCCAAGGTCCCAGTCACTCTCGCCCCGCCCAGCGACAACGTCATCTCAGTCGAGGAGCTGAACAAGGCGAACGGTGCGTCCTCTCCAACCCCGCCGTCATCGCCATCATCGCCATCATCGCCATCATCATAGCGATTGATGCCATTAATAGGCTTCGTTGTTTGTGGGCTGTAGATAATGAGCTTGGGCTGACTCGAAAATCAGGAGCCGACGGTGGGAAATGCTACGTCGCCATCAAGGTATGTCTTCTCTTCTTTTCTCTTTTTTGCCGCTGTGTGTACAGGCGCTGATCGCATGAGAAAACAGGGCAAGGTCTACGATGTCTCCGGTAACAAGGCATACCTACCAGGAGCATCATACAATGGTAAAACCTCACCCATTTTGTATCTATGGTCATTTTCATATTCGCTACCGTATTCACATCCGTACTCACATCCATGCCAAACAAAAACTACCGTGCTCCATGAAAATGTCCTCTCACTCGAATCCGCTCACTGACCATGCGTCACAGTCTTTGCTGGCAGGGACGCCTCCAGGGCCCTGGGTATGACGTCCACCAAGCCCGAGGATGCTCGCTCCGACTGGGAGGATTTGAGCGACAAGGAGAAGGGCGTCTTGAATGACTGGGTTACCTTCTTCTCGAAGCGGTATAACGTTGTTGGAGTTGTCGAAGGTGCTACAAACATGGGTTGACTAGCCGAGGCGTGTCTTACCGATAAAGGCAAGCTGTGAGCTCGTGCTGTTACAACAATTCTTTCGACCCAGTCTCTTTACTCCTATTCTTCTCCCGTGAAGATGTGTTATCCGCTGTTGTGAACTTGAGAGAGACTGGGCCTCTGAGCGTAAGATATTTCCTCTGCTGTGAACTTGATCCTCTCTTTACTCAGTTCATCCCAGCCTCCAGCCTACAGATAGCATGCCTCCCACTTTGCTCCTCTCACGGCCTTCATGTTCACATTCGTGAGAAAGCTTAATTTCACACTCCATTAAAAAACACGGGAGACGAACGCCAATCTGCTTCAACTCTCTCGGACCTACTCCACCCACTCTCACCCGCTGATCCCTATCCCGATGCCGTTGAGAAATTCCCCAGTAGTTTACAAATACAGCCTCAGTCCATAAAGCCAGACCAGCCATGTCCTCAAACTCTTGGACAGACCGGCCCCGCCACTTACATTGTCGCACAGCACACTCGGAACACAGAACCCGCGCACCGTAGCGGCTTGGTCCTGCGGTATCCTGCACAAGCGCCCGCTCCGTTAGACTTAATTGTACTATGTAGGTTCTAAAGCAACTGAAACAGGTCTGCTTCCTAGGCGTAATAAAATTGCACAGATTCCAGTGAAAATGATCCTCGATCGCGATCAGTTGGAGTTTGATCAAAAAGCACGAAAGGAAGTTGTATCAGCTCAATAATGTGATGCAAGTGAAGACAACGTCTGATGTCCCTCTCACCTGGACCTCAATTTACTCACCCTCAAAGGACCCTAAGGGCCTATTATGCAAGCGAAACCAGACTGCCGTACCTATTTGCCATACAGTCTATCTGTTGAGAAACCTTCTGTCACCCAGAATATCCATGATGCTTCTTCATCGCCGGCTACTTCGAGTCTTACGCCTCTCTAGGTAGCCCATCATGACAGTCCATTTCCTCGATTCTGGGCACCCGCATTTATGCAGTCCTCACAGAGTACAGCTTGGGGCCACGAGCTACGTAGGTTCTTGACGCCAAAGCATTGGTGGTATGGGTCGTTGCGGGCGAAGTGGCAGTAGGACTTGAGGCGAATCACGTAGTGACCGCAGGTGAAGCGAAACTCTTCGAAGTCACACATTGTGTCCCGTAGTTGACCAAATATTAGAACCTGTAGACAAGTATGTCAATGCGGCTGTTATGGTCGGCGATTCCTGGGAGTGGTTACTTGTTGCTGTTGATGCTCCAATACCCTTGATTGAAGAGAGTATGTAGAGATAAAACGTGTGATCCGAGAATTGGGGTATGTTGGGAACTCGAGTACTTCTAGTTCAGAGAATTGATAGAGATAAGAGGTTACAATACGAAAGTCGATTGGGGAATGGCCAGCCTTTTGTAGATGGAAGACTTGTGCTGGTAATAGTAGCCAACACAGAGCAAGCTACAGCGAAGTTAGCGAGAGACATAAGGAGGTCGTATTCACTTGGTGCCGGCAATACCCAATCACATCGGAGTTTCTCTACATATATCCAGGGGTCTGAAGCAAATAAATCCTCTGATTCTGATCAATAGCGTCGCCCCGCGTTCAAACTGCCCCCTTACGTTCTCTGAAAGCAGCGATGCGCATGGTGAGGGAGGCAGATATCCGAGCTGCATGGCACACGACAATTACAAGACCCCAGGTTTCGTGTTGCACAGTGCTTATTTGCGCGCCACTTCGTGCTCTATATTTTGGGGGTCACTGGACAGAAGCCTCGAGACATTTTGGGGTGCCTATGACATGCCATGTAGATCATGTTTGTCTCCAGCATCAAACCACGTTTGGTAGCTAAGAAGACTGCATTGAAGCTGTATGAGAACCCAATGCGAGAGGCCCTGCGAGCGTAGGCAAACTTAATCTAGGCTTCCAAGGGCAGTTGAATGTTGAATGTCAGAATTCCTCTCACGCAAACGCCAGCCCTTTTGATGAAGCTGGGCCTAGACATAGAGCGTACTTCACAGGGAATCAGAGAGCCCGCAGCTACATCGCCAAACCAGTCTGTGGGATTTACACAGTGCCCGTACAAGTCGTCAAAGGAGCAAACCTCGAGCTGCATAATGCATTCCAACTACCCGATTTTCCAAGACACTATCCAAACGATAGCCATGTACCCGGTCCAGACAAATCTACGATAGGGCTAGGACGATGGCGCGGTGGCAGAGCTGAAGCCCGAGTTTGACACGCTGGACAAAATTGCGTGGGTGGACATGAAGCGGCAGCTTGCAGAGCAGGCTGAGAAAGCCGCTCACTGGTTGCACAAGCTGCATTCAAGGACTGGTTCAAGTCGGCGACAGGATTACAAGTGAAAAGTGGGGAGAGAAGAGGAAACGAATCCCAAGAAGGGGATGCAGCACGCCGCAAACATGGTGTATTCTCGTTTGTACTACGTAGATGTGGTTCGGCTCCAGACTATCGAGTGAAGGCGCATCAGACTCATGTCAGAGTCCATGCTCTGAGACAGGTCGAGGCTGTGTGCGTCAGCTCCAAGTCTCTAGTCTACCTAGAAAAGTAGTTGAGTAGGGATTCAAGGACATCTACGGCGCCATCAGACGATGGAGAGACGACACAGGGCTAGCAAACTTGGCGACGAGAGATGGGGGCCACTAGTTGAGGGGCAGTGAATGATGCTAGAAAGCGGATCAAAGGGGAGGCAATTGCAATGGGATGGCCCTTTAGACCAGGGCCAAGCCATTGCCATGGAAGGCAGAGGGGAAACAGTGAAGCAGGTTCCGTTTGGTCGCCGGGAGGTACTGATACTACTGAGGCAAACAGGGGGCGTTGGTATGAGATCTGTTGTTCATGACGCAAGAAGCTGAGGCCCAGCAAGACGTCGCGAATGCTCACAACGAGACATCGAGATTGATCTCATACGATTCGGCTACCCATGCTAACGGAGTAACTTTGCAGTACGTACCTAGTAAAGTGCAAAAATGCGTAGCTGGGTTGGCACATTGGTGAGCAGCGTAGAGTTTCTAAATGGCGGGCTAGGAGAACTGTGCCACGCTAGAAAGCAGTGTTGTCGGGGATTGGGCGGCGAGACAAAAAGCTCGGTGCGATATCTGCGTCACTAGGTCGAGCCTCGAGCCTCGAGTCTCGAGTCGTGAGGCTCAAGTCAGATCCGAGTGGGTAGCCATGTCAGTGAAAGTCACGGTCTCAGTCGCAGTAGCGGATCGCAGCATGCGCCTCCACGTGTCGTAGAGGCGAAGCAGCTCTCAATGCTCACACCCACCCAAGCCTCCCATCACAACGGACAACGGCCAATGGAGGACAAAAGGGCGGGGAAGCCAGTGTGTGAGTTTTGTCACAAATGCGCGGATTTTGCAAATGTGACGGATCATGGATGGATGGCGCGAGATGAAGTGTGCGCAAGTGCGCGTTGAGACTTGCATGAGGTGTCCGCGAATGCGTGACCATGGCGCGCAAAAGTGCAGCCTTTGCTGTAGTCTTGGTGGTTCGCCAGTGGGTGATCAGTGAGTGACCAGTGAGCGTTTATGGGCTTGGCTGCCTCGCGGCTGCCTCGCGGCTGCCTTGATGCTCACCGACGCGATAGTGTGGCAGAGAGGGTGGAACAGGGCCCTCTGATTGGCCAACGGGACCCGACGGCAAGCACCGAGCGGGCGAAAGTGAGGCGGGTCGGAGCATAATGGGCCGCTTGGAAAGTTGGGGGAGGCCGTCCGGGGAGGAAGGAGCACGCCCAAGAGTCCTTGCAAGACAGCGTCCTAGACACCCAGACTCCGTGCTACCTATGGCATGGAGGACGCCCAAACGGTTCCGTCATTGCCAGTTCTCTCATCTCCCTCACCACCTTCCTCGTCTTGCTCCTCGTGTTCACGCAACTCGCAACCCGCTCTTGCTCTTCCTCTTGCTCTTGCTCTGGCTCTGGCTCTGGCTCTGGCTCTGCCGTCGCTGCGCCTTCCGTTCGTCGATCCGACGTGGCACAACCTCGGCCTATAGGGCATCCCTTGGCCAGCTCTTGTCTTGCGTGCATCCCACATTGCGAACCACCACCACCTGCTGCGCGTCACTGGACTCGAGCCTCAGCACTACCAGTAAGGCAAACAATTCCCCACTAGGGCGTTTCAATTCCCCACCTCGTCCATATACCACTTCTGGACCTCCAGACTTCTGGACATCTCGACCTTCGACCTTCGACCTTGGGCTTTCGATGATCTACTAAGTCGACATCAAGCGGCTCACCAGTCCTGTCTTTCTCTCTTATCAGAATCGGTACAAGCACCGGAACTGATCACCACTGTCCCGGCCACCTTCAACAGGAGCCTGACTTGGTTGCCCACTTTCAACTCTCCAGCCATTCCTCGTTTTGGCTTCCCTCCCCGCATTCACCTTTCGTCTTCTTGTTTGACAAACCTGTCCTTCCTCACTTTTCCTCACTTTTCCTCACCTTTCCTCTCCCTCCATCTGCGCTGCCTAGCTCGACAACCAGCTGCCTCTTCGCCACTGTCAAGAACCTCGGCGCCCTGCCCTTGGAACGCTCTATTCACCCATCCTCTTGCATCTGTCCTTCCGGCTCTGTCGTTAGCCCAGCTTGCACGCTAGGTCACTAGTCCCACGGCTGTCATCTTGACATTGCCGTTTCATCCCATCCTGTGACCTTGGCCAACCACAATCATCCCGGGCATCTCTCTGGATGTTTGTGAGCTTCTTGGACTCTGTTGTGCGTCTTCATGTCTTGCGGAGTAGAGTCGTCGACAGTTGCTGACATCGGGAGCAGTCCCTCGCGAAATCTTGCTTACACCCTCGCTTCCCCGTGTATACGCATCGCCCAACCTTTATCTCTTAACGCTGCCTTCCATCTCTTTCAGTGCTCCTCTCGGTTAACAGGGCGGGTTGAGCCGTTCATCACCTGAATCTCTCCTCAACTAACCACCAGAACCAACCGTCCTCCGGACCCAACTCTCGCGATGGATGTCTCCAACTCGGGTCCGGTCCGTCGCCCTGGCGTCCCCAACAGGGTCCCCTCGGCACAACAGTCCTCTGCGAAGGCACCATACCCATTCAACTTGACTCGATTCTATAACATGAATGATTCCCCGTGGGTACCACAAGGCATCATCACTGGAATCCCTCCCGACGCTCAACATGGCCAGCACGTGTCTGGCTCAGTTGGCTTCCATAGTACCGGACCGTCTTTCCAGAACTATAGGAGTAGGCCCCTAGCTTCCGAGTGCGATACATGCAACGAGGATTCAGGATACGCTGGGAGTGGCGCTCCTTATAGCATTGAGGCAACCTCCGTTTACGAAGAAGACCAGAACCTTGAGGCTCAGAATACCGCACAACTCATCGAGTCTTTCCACCTAGATGCGGGGCAGATTTCAAGTAGTGCTCAGCCTTCCCCATGGACACAACCACGACCAACTCCAAGCAGCGTTGCCACGGCCCCTGCCAGCGGAGGCTACAAGCACTACTGCTCCCCGTGTGATACTTGGTTGAAAACAAGGTCAGAACTAAAGTATGTTGCTCAATTCACAACCCGATCAAAACCTCTCAACTCACACAAATTAGCAAGCACAGTCTCAGGCACAGCAAGCCCTTCCTTTGCGAGGCCCTAGATTGTCATCGGTCCGAAGGCTTCAGCACCAAGAATGACCTCGACCGACACAAGCGCAGCGTTCATTCTGACTTGTCGGTATCTGGGCCTCGATACATTTGTCCCTTAGACCAATGTGCCGCGAAAGGTCAACCCAAACTCTGGCCGAGAGCAGACAACTTCCGTTCTCACCTACGTCGCATTCATCAGAAAAAGTTGACCCACGAGGATGATCTTCAAGAGTATTTGTATCGGTATGTGAATCGATGCATCCTTTCCCAAGTTGACCTAAGCTTACCGTTTCCAAGCCCATTGCTCAGGCGTGATGATCTTGAGGGCGTGGGAGGCACTGCCCTCTCATACATGAACGCCAATGAACCTTCCAACATTCGGCAGCCTGTTGGTCACCTATTTCCCCAGTCTTACTTTGGAGACCAATCAATCGCTACTGCTTCAAGACACGGAATTCCAGATCTACACAACGAACTTGATTCCATCCTTCAGAACTCAACACGTGCGTCTCCTGAAAAGGGCCAGGCTGGTCTCGTCCCAGCTCAAGAGGGCGATAATGACTTTCTACGCCCAAACATTGTGCGTGGAACGGGTCAACGCCCATTGCACTCGAGCCGGTCATTTGACAGCCAGATGACTTCTCTCCCTGATGTTCCTTATCCGTACACACATGCGAATCATGCAAGTGCCACTGGGGACATCGAACTTTCCATGGACAATGATGATGATTCCGGCGCTCTTGACGACGACGCTGAATCTTCTGAGCGTGGCGAGGAGCAAAGAAGCACCCCACAGACTGATGTCATCCATTCCAAGGGCTTCCGGGCCATACAGCCCGAACCAGAGCGATCTGACATCAAGATGGTAGATGCAGAGCAAGAGCAACCGAAGTCTACACCCCGTGGTTCATCTCACATGGTTCCTGTCAGCGTTCTTGATCTACCCAGGGATGTTAGCGTCCTGGAGTATCTTAAAACTCTTCCTAAGGAACTCCTCAAGGAAGTCCTAGATGGCGAAACGAATGGCATCAAGGCAACGAGCTCATCACAGGACTTGCCTAACCAGAAGAATCAATACCCATGCACAGAGTGTAACAAGAAGTTTGGTCGACCCTGCGAGCTTAAGTTTGTACCCTCATCCATGTGATTCTATCCTCATTGCTAACCAACACTCAGGAAGCACAAGAAGAGACACGAAAAGCCGTACGGGTGCACAGTCATTCACTGTACCAAGTCTTTCGGTAGCAAGAATGACTGGAAGAGGCACGAAAGTAGCCAGCATTGGCAGCTTGAATCCTGGAAGTGCGAAGAAATGAAGGCGAACCAGACTGAGCCATGCGATAAGGTCTGCCCTAGGAGGGAAAGCTTCAAAAATCACCTTCACAAGGAGCATATGATGACCAACCCAAAGGAGATTGAGGAGAAGCTCGAAAGATGTCGCATTGGGCGACATTGCGACGATCGCTTTTGGTGTGGCTTTTGTTCAGATGTCATCGAAATCACAGGCGAAGGTGTCAACGCCTGGACGAAACGATGTGATCACATTGATGATCATTTTTCTGGCCGAGATGGCAAACAGAAGATGAACATTAGCGAGTGGGTTCACCTTGATGACAAGGACCAAAGCTGTAGCGTTGGTGGGCGACAGTCAAATACGAAGCCCTCAACTCCCGACTCTGACGTGAGCTCAACCTTGAAGCGGAAGCCAAGCGGCGAGGCAGAGACCATGACTCACAAGAAACAACGACAAGAAATGGAATACATGTGGACATGCGTAAGTTGGCCATGACTTTATTGCTACGAATGGACACTAACATGTGGCAGTGCAATTGTGACACCCTCATGAGTATAAAGACTTCTCCGGCGTGTATCGATTGTGGTCATCAGAGATGCACGCATAACTGTCATGTTGAAAGCTTGGAACGGCGTGAATGATTCGGCGGCCATAGGTCAATGGCCGGAGAATGCTGGGAGAATCTAAAAGAGGAGTTGGGGAAAGCTAATGATGGATTGGTTTTGGATCGCGAAAATGCATCTGTTGTTAATTTAGGATACCCATGGCAGTATTGCTGAGCAGTTGAGAATAAGGACAGGAGAATAATGAATATTTGTTCTCAATACAAATAGTAAATCATCCAGCGAGGAACTCGTGCACACACACATGTACTCACGCACAACCGTGACAAGTCATCCCTTTGACTTGGTCTTACCTCAGCGGTCAGCCCGGGTACTTGAGCCGGTGGGTAGCACGCTGCCATGACGGAACCTCAGCTGTGCTAAACCTATGATCATGTCTTCTTTGGGAGAAATCTAGCGACGCGGTCAGGAGATTGCCAGACAACCAGTCCGATATTATGCAGATCCATAAGGGCAGTCGCCGAGTAATTTACACACTCAGGATACTCTCCACATCTCGATTGGGCGACTTACAGAAAAGCTTAGGAAAGGCAGCTCGTAGTTTACAGCTACCAGCGGAGAATTCCGTGGGCGGCGTCTCATCCCACGGTAGTGATGATAGTGGCTTGGGAGCTGGAACTGCCGGCACCTAGCGACTCGATAAGAGAATATATTATAGGCGTGTGCGGCGGGCAAGGATCTATAGTATGTGAGATGTGACAGGTGCCCTCTAGTCGGTAGTCTGTGCAAAGCTGCGAGCCGTTGTTGATCAACGTTCAAGGGTGGTCCTCCTGACGAACGCCCGGGGGGGGTGATGGCTCGTACTTCTAATTTGGCTGTCCGTGTGAGTGTTGAGAGGAACTGTACTTTAGGAACGACTCGGCCACCAGCCACCGGCCACCGGCCACCCTGGTCCCCTGAGAACGGCCATTGGTGCCCGACGACAAGGGGCGCAGGGCGGCTAAGAATGAGATCGAGGGAACGGGGCGTTGATGCTCGATGGCATCAGAGGCAGAACAGTAAAAAGAAAAGCATGGAAGGAATTCCCTAGGGCAGAACGCGGGTGACGGTGACGGCTTGGCAAGGCTGCCGGGGCGGCGCGTAGGAAAGCGCCATGCAGAAAACCCAGCGACCTAGTCCTTGGATACGGAGACTCGATATTCTGTGGGGAGTCGAGACAAGTGAGGCAAAACAGAAGGGTCATGACAGGGAAGGCAAGACAAGAGGAGGTACGCAGAGCAGAGACAACTTGAGGAGATGGCCACCTTGGCCCGGAGCATCTCCGGACCGTGGAGCCGTATACTGGCATTGGCTGAGAAGGCAGACCGGAGACGAAATTCAGCACAATTGATGGGGCCAAAGATGGACGGCAGCGAACCACAAGAGACGAAGTCAGCCATGACAGCCACCTAGGTGCTGCCCCGCCGCAGTTGCTTTTGGCAGCCAAGGGGATGGGGGCTCAGATGTTCCAGATGTTCCAGCTGATCTCCAGCACTGCTGGCTGCTGCACTGAACCACTTGCGTACATACGTGCATATGTGCGGTTGGTAGCGCGGTTGTCCATGGTCTCCGTCGACGGTCGGTCTATTACAGACATCAGAAAACGGAGTACACAATGGGGAAAGTCGCATCGTCGAAGCGGTTGTGGGCCTCTGTCTCCGGCGTCCGGCGCCACCATGTGGCGGAAAGGCAACCGGCCCGCTAGGCTCTAGGCGCCGTGCGTGATGGATGCTTTCTGACCAATTCCATCCGTCATAAGTTGGTACATGTAGATATCGTGGCTGGGATTGGGCTCATTAGTCGCGGGTATGATTGATGATGATGCAAGGTTTGACAAGTGCCCGACCTGAACCAATCCACTGCCGTCCCGTCTGAACAAACAAGACGGGAGGTGTTAAAGCGAGGCAAAGGAGGGTGTGAAAATGTGGCAGAGAAATCTAGACTATCAAGTGAGACTCCAGATGAGAAAACATGCGAGGACACATCATTCCACGGCCGCAGTCAGCCCTGTTGGAGGGCTGGAGGGCTGGGGGCCGCAGCGCGGGGGACTCAGCCCAGGCGGCTCTTCGTGCCGGACTCTGGAAAGTACCCATGACTTAAGCCACGCGAACATGCCCAGGGCCCCCATTAAACTTCTCCCATCTTCGTTCCCAGGGTGCGGCCTGTCAAGAGCTCAAGATACCCAGGTTTGGGGGCAGGGACGGCACGGACGGGGCGGGTTGGGATGGAACGAACCTGTCTCTCTCTGGTCGACGACAACAGGATGCTTCGCCTTGGCAGTTACACAAAGCCAGGGCCTTTTCAGCTCAAAGAAATGAGCCAATGATGGATGTCATGACCAAATTTCTGTCCCAGACGAAGGATTGCCAGAGGGTCTCCTCCGAGCGTCCACTGCACTCCGAGCGCAAACGCTGTCGATCTCCGCGCTTAGAACGGGCAGGACGGGGGGGCGATGACAAGCTCGCTCGGGTCGTGCCAGCCTTTGGAGTCATTGCAGGGGCCGTGTATGGAGTGGACGAGATGCGCTGGGGGCTTGGTAATTCGTGCAAGTTGCGCATTTGCCAAGTGCCGGGTCTCTCTGTGTCTCGCTCAGCGGTAGGCTACGCAGGTTGACTGACCTTGGCCAATGCCGTGAATCATGGCGGCATCTGCAAATTCTTTCAACTGGGGATCATTCAGCCTCCGGACCCAGATGCCCGGTCGGCGTCTCATTCGCCCCGTCATGCTAATGGGTTATCGTGCATATTTTTAAGCATAGAATACGTCAGTCGAACACGGTATCGAGGGGGCGAGGTGGCTCGCCACGGCACTATGCAATGTATGTCTTTCAAGACGACAAAGTTCCTGCGTTTCCGCCAATGGTCCAGGTAAGAAATGACGTCTTCTTGTGTAGCATTGTACTTCGTAGACATGCTCGGTATGTGGTAGTTCTGAGCTGGTTGAAAATAGAACGGTTAAGGACGATGGTGCAGCAACTCAGGACGCGGCTCAAGGCACAGCCAGAAACACAGCCAAAGACACAATCAAAGAGACAAGCCATCGTCGACAATCTGGGCACTGGGCACCTTCTTGCAAACGGGGTGCCATTGCTGTTGAATCCAGACAAGGGTCGTGACTTGTCTCCGGCTCCGCCTGTGGCGGCTGGCCATGCAGAAACGGACGCATCTGTCTTGGCGCGAAAAGGGGGTGGAGGGGTGTGAGACATTTGAGACAACTCAATGAGTGGAGGGGGTCAGGTTGCTCTCAAGCGTCTGCACAATAACCGGGCGTCGAGATTGTGTTGGTTGTGTGTTGGTTGTGTGTTGGTTGCGTGTTGGTTGTGTGGTCGCCTTGTTAGTGAAGGTGGGCCGGTCAATTCACAACGGTGGGGCTCTTGCTGGCTTCCACCTGTGCAAATCTATGGAACTCACAAACTCGGTGGCGCCAACGCGGTGCGAGTCTGCAAGAGCCAGCGGGGTGGATCCCCTGTCATCGGCCAGCCCCAGCTGTGGGGGGACTTTAAATGCCAGCGGCCAATCAGTGGGGCAGGATCTCTCGGCCTGCACCGTCCGTCATCCCGCAGGTGGCCCCAGGTTGAAAATTAGCGTATCAAGCGGCCCGTCCTCCAGCCACAAGCCGATGCCACCTCCACTTGGCGCCTCAGGCGGGGGCCTATCCCTACCTGCCTACTATGCCTCACCAAAACACCCTTCCCTTCTCGTCAACGCACGTCCTGATTAGTCTGCACTGCACTCCGAACGCACCTTCCATCCTCGCCTTGACTACCAACGGAATACCTCGAACCTGTGACACCATGGAGCAACGAGGTACCTACCCTACCCACTCGGGGCACAGCACCATGCGTTCCTTCCCTACCTCGTAGCCACGGTCATCAAGTTTCGTCCAATACAGAACACAGATTCTGAGTTGCCAGCCTCTCTGCCTCTCTGCCTCTCTGCCTCTCTGCATCTACTAATCAAGAACGTACTCTACCGGCTGCATCTAATCGCAGCATCTACTGGCTGCGCCATGCCGTGCTTGACACCGGTCAGCTCGACCATGTTGTCATCGTGCGGGATAGAGTCATGAAACGATCAAAGATGACGACGTGCGATGCGCCGTGCCATTGGACGACTGCCGCATACCTCCTAATCTGATTGTTCCCCGTCGTCTGGTACACAGTTATTCGTCTTGTTTCGCATGCCCACCGACCTTTTGCAGGCCAGATGATGGTCGCAATCGTGCCGAGGGCGAAATCACAAGGGGCCCCCAGTAATAGTAACGACGATACACCGATTGTGTCTGGCCTCCGGTGTCAACCAACATCACTAGTGCGACTCCCAGAGCATCATCGCCATCAGCTTGGAGCGCCAGTCGATCGCCTTCTCATCGCCTCCTTTTCACTCTTCTCATCTACACCAATCTAATAGCTCGTCAATGTCTCTCTTCTTTCCTCCCCACCTCGAGTCTCCCCTCCTCCTCTACCGGCGCCTATTCCCGCATACGCGTACCTTCAAGTGAGTGCCCCATCTTGGCCATCTCGTCCTCAGCTCCCCACACAACCATCACGGACCTCTTATTACTTGCTCCTCATCTGCGACATGGCCTCCCTGGCTGAAGATTGGGAGGCCCGCGCCCCTCCACCCAACTCTCTAGCGGCGTCAACTGTTACCATGCTTTGAACAGCATTGTCGTTCCGGACCGTTCTTGCTTCTCTCAGGTCATGCCGACAAGTCGAGTGCCAAGAGGGCGAGACTCGATCCTCAGTACTCACTACCCACTGCTCACACTGTATCTCCTTAGGACCCCCAAGGTCCCGTCTTGATGTCTTAGTTCACGAAGGTTCAAGCCCGGCGGTTCAAGACTCGGTGTAAGAGGCCAGCCAAGGCGATCGTGCCTTCAACCCAAGTGGACCAATACTCCTATGCTCGTGGCCAAAGTGGAAATACACCAGCCTCTCACGTCTCAAGAATTTACCTGCAGACCATACCACGTAGTATGTCCAGGCCTAGGCTGCACACGAGGCGACCAGGCAACTGCCCAACCGCAAACGATCAAGGGCCATCCATCCGCCTGGTCTCGGCCAGCACAGTGCCCATCTCTCCCAGTCTGCCCTGGGCCACCATGGGGCCACCGTGTACCTGGCCGCAGCTGTTGCGTCGAATCTGTCGATCCCAGAGTATGGTCAGGGGTCCGACTACCAGTGGTGTCCGGGGGCGAGACCACCGACTTAATCAATTCTAGTGGCTTGCGCAGCCAAAGCCAAAGACCCAGCCGCGAGGTACAAGGTACTTCGTGAGGCTCTGCTCCCCTTGAGACGGATGGGCACAGGTACTCTGCGATCCCCGTTCTATTCAGCCGTCGACTTGCCCACTCAGGCGCCCATTAGCCACTCACGTCGCTTTGACTAACACCCACCTTAAAGCATCCCTATTTCCGCCTCCATATCATGTCGCCCCGGCCCCATCTCTGCCCCAGCTACTATCCAGATCACATTCTTACTTTCTCTTGCTCTCGCTCAGTCTCTTCACCCAACTCCTTTTGAGGACTGCCTGATTGCATTTCATCTCTTAGGTTCGCCCGCGATTGAATGCCTTCCCCACCAACTTTTTTCCTTTCTGCCCCGTGTTAGCCCACGTGCTATCCTTTGGTGCCTCGAAGCACATTCACATTCTGCCTTTCGATTCGGACTTAAACCCGAATTTGGATCTGCGACCTCTCTGCCTTTCAGTCTACTAGGTATTCTATGACCTAGATTATCCAGGACTTTCCTCACCAAACTTTATCCCAAACCCTTCACGACGGACGCCACTGCATCTCGACGCAATGGCTTACAGCTCTTACTCAACCAGGCAGGACGCTGATGGGTTGATCAGCGGGATTCACCCCTCATTCATCGACCACCATGGGAGTCAAATACAACAGGGAAGCTTCCTTAGTCTCATTGACCCCAAGTTGATGGGTGATACTTCCCAGATGCAACGATACCTTCAGGACCCGCACAGACCCGTCTTCGACGTGCAGATGCTCCCTCAAAATGACTACACTTTCGGGGCAGTCCAATCCGGCAGCATCACTACGATTGCGCCCCGGCCTCAATTCGGACGACATGATTCCCCCTTTTCCCAGCACCAATCCTCAGGAGGCAGTAGCGCCCAGAGTCCAAGAACAGAGACCGACCTATATCATGACAGCACCCAAGGGCCATCCACCCCTCCTGATGCGAGGTCTCCGTTTCTAACTCATGTATACGACAACTGGGAGGGCCCGCTTCTATCGGGTCTCTCTTGCCGGCCCGAGGGATGCGTGAACCTCTCCGATATCCATCCCAGCCAAGTCGCCTTGGCGGATATCGATGAAAGCGATGGCTCTAAGAGCTTTAGCCTTGACCAAGAACTCGCCAACTACGATAACAGCACCCCATCCGCCCATTACCTAGGGGAAGTTGCCAGTCACATGCCGTTGCTACGAATCTCGAGCCCCGCGAGCAACACACACGATCGATCTGCAATCGAGCCTGCTTATCCCGACCTCGAGAACACCGAGAAGCAAAGCAACCCGGATGAAGTAGCAATCGAGACTCCCTCCCGCACACGAGGGGGTCAGAAACGTATGTCAACATTTGACAACCTGACTCGAGCCTCCAAGAATGCCAACCGTCGCGGTCGACCGAAGCGAACGGTAACATCTATGCTCACCGAGCCGGCCAGGGTCGGTAAAACTACATCTTTCTCTCGTGCCCCTGCCAGCCGAAGACTGCCCACACCTTTGGCTACCATTCAACATACTTGCCCTCATTGTCAAGAGAGTCTTAAAGACGATGCAACACTCCAGAGGCACATTAGAAGCCAGCACAATCATCCCTTCACCTGTGTCTTCCACTTTGCCGGCTGTCCGGAAACTTTTGCCAACAAGAACGAGTGGAAGCGCCACGTCTCTGCTCAGCACCTGAGCCTCCACTTCTGGCTATGCGTTCAAGGCGCATGTGGGCATGTCACAGACGAAGACTCCCAAGTCTCGGGAGCTGCCACACATGGCCGACCCTTCAGACGTAAGGATCTGTTTACGCAACACATCCGACGCATGCACCCTTTCCCGTGTCTTGGAGAAACGGGAAGAAACAAGAGAACTACACCAGAGCAGAACAAACTGCTCAAGGGGATGCAAGACTCTGCATGGCAGAGGAGATGTGTTACACCAACCCACATGCGCTGTCCCGCTCAGGCCTGCGGTCAGCTTTTTAATGGTGAAAAGGCGTGGGATGAGCGGATGGAGCATGTCGCGCGACATCTCGAACGCGCTGCCAATGGGGAGGAGCCTAGAGTGCAGTTTGGCAATGCTCATGATGCCACTTTGGTCAATTGGGCCGCGAGCGAAGGCGTCAATGTCATCCACGCAACCCCGGAGGGAGGCTGGAAACTCGGCCAGCCACTGACCAATTCCAGGGTTAAACTGAGGGCAGTGTCCAGCCACAAAACCATGGTTGACGAAGATGCGGAAGGAGAGGCCTACTAACTGAGAGTATGGACTTGAACGGGCAGAGACTGTTTGCAGCTGCGATCGGGAGGCCGTTTTCAATTTGCGTTGTTCGAGTTTGTTTGTTTGTCATGTTCTTGGGATGGATTGGTGCACCCGCTAATCGGCTGGCGTTGGGATTCTTTTCGCTCAATGATACCATCGCCTGTCTCCTGGGGACGGATATTGCTTCACACTTGTCACTGGGTTTAATTTCTTTTTTTTCGTTCTTTCCTTGGGTCTTGGTTATGGCCAATGCAGTCGATAAAGATACCCCGCTTATAAGGCGGTTTGATAGACAGGATTGGATACACCTGATGATTTACGCCTGCCTGTTCCCGATCTTGAGTTTCCCACATAATGGTCTTGTCGATATCCTCAACCTGGCTCCTGATGAGCCGTCGACCTTTGAGTCTTCTGACCCCCCCCCCCCCCCTGCTGGGTCTTCCGTGCTCTCTCTTCTTTCCCCCCTCTCTCCCTCTGCCAGACCGCCTATCTACCTCTCGCAGAGCCTCAACACCGCAGAGCCTCAATTCCATGCAGAGTCCACTCATATCATCTCGTAAACTTACACGTCATCCACCCACCACCGTCCTCATTTCATGCAGCAAGCCCGCTCCCTGCCCCTAGGGCTCATCACCGCCCCCAAACGCCCTTCGCCGACAAGGGCCAAGAGAGCGCCGCCCCCAAACGCACGCACGCACGCACGTCGTCCCGGTTGCCCTGTCTCGTGCGGCACAGCCTCATTTTGCCTAGTCATACACAGCGGCGGGGGATGGGCGCTGGTGGGAGGGGGTTCAGCGTGCAGACTACTTGCTGGACAGTCTCGACTCTGCAGAGGAGGGTGGTAGGCATGTTAGCCACCCCAGACGAGGTCCGCTCGCTCTCGCTTCAATTGGAGATGGCTATTGCAACGCCAGATCGTCTGCAGGAGCGAGATGACTGCATGGACATACAGCATACCACGTACGTACGGGGAAGTAGAGGGTGGGATTGGGCGGCCAGACAGGACAGGGATGCATGGGGGCAGACAGTTGGTGCGTGGCCCTAGGCTTGAATCTCTCAATATTGTGGCTTGTCGGTACCAAATTCTCTTGCAAGGATTATCAAGTCCTTTTCCTCGTAATGTGGTATTGAATTTTCTAGCATGTGTAATTGAGCCGCGTCTGGGGGAGCTGCATCAACCCCGAACCTTGTACGGCTGACTATCACTCTCTTGTGCGTGTCACACATCACCGTCTTGAAAACTTGTACCTGTACCAACGAGACATCCTCCGAAACTCAATGCTTTTCCTCACGGCCCCTGTTCTCCTATGACCGACCACCTTGCTGGTGGAGAAAAGAACGGGAAAAAATGATATGCTAGTCGGGATGAAAAGGAAACAAAAACAACACATTGTCGGCAGATGCCCAGCATTTATCACTGCGGGTCGTGACAAATCTGATGATCGCAGAGTCATGAAAGTAGCTAAAATGCATTTCGTAACTTGAAGATATTCCTTGGTTAGCTTGTTGCACTTGAGAGGTGTGAAGATAGGTTGACCTTACCAATTCCCATTCGCTATCGCCGCTGCCGATGCTGTTCGAACCAGAAACGTTTTTGAGAACCCATCGCGAATCTGTCATTTTTCTCTGAAGCGACTCCATCTTCGTCCACTAGCCTAGCATGGGTCGGACGAATCTAGCAGACCTTGTTCCCAAACGCTTTATACAGCACTATGCCATGATCAAACACCGTTTTCGCTCAGCATCGAAAACGAAGAGCACGAGGTCCGAGCTGTGTCTCCAGATCTTCTAGTTGCCCGAGACCATTCCATCAAACATTTAGACAGCCTGCGCGGTGATGCTAGTCGTCACATTCCGTCGAGCCCGCCGCTGCTGCCTGGTTTTGCACTCTATAGCATAGCCGGGCTCGGTGGCTTTGCGCCATTCGATATATGCCTCGTATGCCTGTTGGTCTTTGGTATCTGGTATGCGCGGCTTGGGAACGGGGCCTTGGTGCGAACTGATTCCTCTTGCAGCCCCGCCGCTGGATGGCTGCTGTGTGTTTAAGGGAGGTTGGATGTTGGTCCCGAATGGCAATTGGTTGTTGATGTTCAGGAGGGATTGAAGTGCCAAATCATTAGCTAAATCCATGGGTCCTCGACGCGTGACTGGTATCCCCTTGTTCAGTACGAAACTTGGATAAGGGGGACTGAGAGGCAGTGGAAACCCACTTGCAGGTGTTGGGGGCAGCGGAGGTCCAGTAGGAGGCGCAAATCCAAAAAGAGGACCAAACGTGGAGGCAGATGCTTTCGGAACCGGAATTCCCCCGAAGTCTGTGTTTGACTGAGTAGCTGGCTTATGACGCTGTGGTTGGTTTGAGATGAGGGAGAAAGGGATGAAAGGCAGAGCGGAGTCGGCAACCGCCGTATTGATGCTCAGTTTAGTATCAGGATTCTCAACTTTCGTTTCCAATAGTCCCCCTATCATATTCCTCGTGAGACCAGCAACATTGGGGTTTTTAACGTCCTCGTGATGTCCATTGAAAGAAAGAAATTCTCTTGCCCTCGGATTGAGTTGTCGGGTGCTCCTCCCAAGCCAGAGGCCGGGATCTTTGGAGACGTCTTGTTCGGGGATGTCGGCGGTATGCATTGAACGGATAGCAATATCCGAGTGCCCTCCAGCCCGTGACACTCTCTCAAGCGGTGTTTTCGTCAAACTCGGGTCCATTTCCCAATGTAACGATTTGCGTAAAGTAGGACGATCATGAGAACCTACCTAGGATGCCTTGGTCATCTGATTGGCGCCTCTGTGAAGTTTTTCCAACATTCTTTGGAAAGCCGCATGCTTCTTCTTCAAGTCCGGATTGTCACGTTGGAAGGACCCCGTCGTCGAGGGCTTGCTGCTGCCCATGCTTAAACGTTGAGCATCATAGATAGGGGCGACTACCGGCTTGTCGAAAACAGTCTGTCGCATGTCCTCCATCATCTGTGTCTTTGACAGATTGTCCGTTTGCAATTTAATTTGGGACTGGCGTTTGGAAGCCGCAGCGGCCATCCTTGGTGGTGTTGCTTCAGTTGCTGCTAGGACTGCGGCCAGCTCCCGTTCTTGTTCATTGCGAGGCATCTTGCGGGGGTCTTGCGGAAAGCCCGGCTTTTTTGGTCGATACATTGAATCTGCACCATGTTGGAGAACGATCCATCCTGAACTCCATCAATCAACCCCCGGGACCTTCATCGGCCCAGAAGGGGACAAGTTCGATGATGCTCATGGGTTCCCCATTGGAACCATGCTCCTGCAATTCTGTTTGCTTGACAAGGCCGCAAAGACCCCAGTGCTCTGAACCAGTTCTGATTTTCCCCATGTCTTCAGACCCTAAAGTTTCTGTGGGCTCAGTGTCAGCTTCTGAGCCTCCATGGCTGGACATCCGATGACTGAAAGCAATGTGGTCCCAGGGCCCAACTCGTCCCATCTTGTGTTGGCCACCCGAGGGGTACTTTGAATAGATTCCTTCAAAGTCCGTTTGCGGCTGGGAGTCGTTTGTCTTGGAAGTACAAAATCCAGAGTAGGTTGAAGTAGAAGATTTGGTGTTCTCAGGTCGCCTTCGCCAGTCGGGGTTCTTCATGGCCTCGACGAACTTTGACGTGACGTGGTGTTCGTCCAAATTTTCCTCGTCAAAAGACGCAGATGCATATTTGTTTTCTTCAAACATCTCGCTTGTCGAGGAGAGGGTTGTGTCGGTCGCCTCAGTGCGAGGAGGCTGTAGCTGGCCTCTGGTGGTGGAGACAACCATGTCGAACAAGAGCAACACTCGCAACAATTAGCAATGGCAAGGGCCCTGGGTAAAGGAAACTCCTTGGGGGTGGCGATGATCTTCTCTGGATGAAGTTTGCTTGATTTACAGATATAGTGACTCACAGTGCTGAAGAGACCCGAGGTGAATATGGCTGGCTGGTCTGATGCTGGAGTCGCTACTCCGGTTTCTGCGTCGCTGCTTGTCGGATATTTGCACTGTAATGAAGTCCCTACTACATGAGTTGGTTCTTATTCTGATGCGGAAGGCTTTGCAATGATGGTTGAAGGCTTTCCCTTGTGATAGTTCGCTCGGCTGTCGCCATCCACCACTTTCGCCTTGGGTTACTTCAGGAAACCACTGCAATATCTCCAAGGTAGACCGTCAGGCACGGATACGTTCTGCTTGTCGTACCTAGGCAGTCAAGTAGGCCGTTGATTGGTCGAGTCGGGATCGTGTGGAAGCAAAGTGACGAGATATAGTGGAGAGGGAAAATCCCGTGAGGCAGCTGCCGGGGCAGTTCTGAAGGTCTATCTAGTCCTTGGGTAAGGGAGATGCCTAACGCTGCGAGTAGCGTAATGCAGATCCAAAAAGAAGCCGCTTGGCCAAAAAGCAAGCAGAGATGCAGATGGTCGTTGGTCAGGGTGGCGGGCAAGGTGATGTGCAAGGAGAGGATTCTGCACTACTGGCAGTGGTGGAGAGGAAAGGGGGGCCGTGACAGCCAAAATCAGAGGCTGCACCTGCCAGGTGCATGACAGTAACGATCCGAGATAGGCCAGGCCAGACTGGCTAGAATATTCTTTCTTTCGCGAGAACTGATTTGTCGAGGCACGTCGTCCCTTGCAACTACGATGGAGAGGTTTCTGTAATGGAGGCAGATCGCAGTTTGCTGCTGCCACCGGGAGGATGATATCTGAAAGCAACTGCCCTCCATTTGCACAGTCTGCAGAGTATCGTAGAAATGCAAAGAGCTAGCCACATTAAGGCGATGTCACAGTCGCCTGGCTTCTCTGCTCGGCACTTTTGATATTACCAGCCCAAAATCTCACAGTCTTCAGGGCGCACAGTGGAGGAGAGATCAACGGATATGTTCTATGTATCAAGCTAAAGTACTCCAGGCTGAAATATAACACGATTAGCGGCATCAACATGTCCAATTCGGGTGCCAGGGCAGGTTTGAAGACCAGAATCTTGCTCCTGGTGCTTCGGCCCCACATGGCACTATCATCGTCCTCTTCACTACCCCTGATTCCCATTTTACCCTTGGTATTGTTGGCCGCCCATATAAGCACTGAATGCTCGCTGCGGGACAGGTCAGTCAAATGTATTTTCCTAGTCTCCAAGGTCTCATTGTTACTCACTGCGTTTCGTGTCTGCATGTAAACGGTTCCAGGACCAGTAAATTTGCAAACAAGACCCTCGGCCGAAGCCATGCCCGAGATGATACCGCCCGATGCTACTCGCTCCATGACATATTTCGTGTTCCAGGCGATCAAGTGGCCGTTGTCGACAATGTACTTTTCGTTTTCGACGAGCTATGATTCGTTAGTACTGCATCCCCAACTGCCAAGGCGGCCATAACACTCACATCTTTACGGATAATAGCTCCAAAGCTCGAAAGCCACAGCAGTCCTGTCCCACTAATCTTGTACACCCATAATCCCTCGCCACTGAAAATGGCCTTGCTGAGCGCCTGTCGCTTGGAGTCCTTGATGACACCTTGGGTCGAGGCCAGGTAGGCGTCGTGGCCTACGGACCACGCTTCCTTGCCCGACAGTCGCAGGCTAGTAATGTCGCCAAGCATGTGCGGGCCGAGAAGTAGTTCGCCAGGCCCAGTGAAGGTCGAGCTGGAAATGTCGCCACCTGAAATCACCTTTTTCATGCTGAATTTAAGCTGGCCCTTGAGTGTGACGGTTGGGGACATGGCAATCATGGCGCCGGGCTTGGCGGCAACAGGACAGCCCATGGCGAGCTGGATGGTCAGGATGGTGTTGGAATCACGGTGGCTGATTCTATAACTACCGCCGTTAAAGGTTCCCACGTCATCGTGTGTAGCAGAGGCGCCTTGAAATTGTCCGGTGGGGGGAGCTCCAGATACGGTCATGGAGTACCCTGGTTGTTGTTGCTGCTGTTGCTGTGGTTGCTGTTGCTCCTGTGATTGCTGCTGATGCTGCTGCTGCTGCTGCTGCTGCTGTTGGGCTGGCTCTTGCTTGGGCTTCTCAGGCGGGTAAGGACTTCCAGTATCTTGGAACGACGGCGGCGGCGGGTCAAAGTGTTGTTGCTCCGGGGTCGCGGCCGGTCGTACCGCCACATTCGCCTGCTGGCCTGTTGGAGGAGCATACTGGGGCAGGGATTGAGGTGGCGTCGGTGTCGGCTGCTGCTGATACTGTTGCTGCTGCTGTTGTTGAGATTGTTGCTGAGGCTGCTGTGGTGGCGGCGGGTAGTTCTGTGCCGGTACTGACGTGGGAGGAGGAGGATAGTGTCCCGGTGTCGACTGTTGCGGTGGAGGAGCATAGTGTCCCGGGGTCACCTGGTGCGGCGGAGGGGGATGCTGAGGCGAGGGAGTCTGCTGCTGAGGAGGCGCCGGGTAGCTCATAGACGAATGCGAAGCGTGGTGAGGAGACGGAGTGTGCTGTGGTGGCGGAGGATAGTTCATGGCCGGGACTTGTTGGGCTTGGGGAGGAGGAGGGTAGAACTGAGTCCGGTTTGCTGGGGGCGATGTTGGAGGCGGCGCAAACTGCTGCTGCTGTTGTTGCTGGGCTGGAGGAGCTGGAGATTCAACATCGGTCAGTATTAGGCATGTAAGAGGTCAAATTCGTCCATTTCTCGTCACGAACCTGCTTGTGCCGGAGCCGATCCAGGCGGAGCTGTGAAGCCATTGTCAGTCGGGATCCTCGGAGCTGGGACGGCGGGGTAGCTGTGAGCAGAGAGGGGAGAGCTCACGAGGATAATAGTGCTGGCTACACATGATGTTTTACGGTCCCCGGCTACTGCTTCGAGAGACAATGGTTCGACGAGGCTGAGCAAGAGAAAAGACAGAGGGAGAGGAGGACTGAGGGAAAGTTGACGAGGCGGGAGCTCTCCTCAAAAGAGCTCATGAGACATGCTGTAGCCGCCCAGGCAAGCTGTGTGCCAACTGCCAAGCTCTGACGACACACAGCCCCGCCCTGGGGTAGTTAGTGTACCTGGGTACCTACCTTAGTCAACGGAGTACCCTTCCAAAGATGTCGCCCAACTCTTTGGGTATCAAGACCACACCACTAATATCTGTGTACAACTCCAATTGGAGGCGATGGAGATGTTCGTTGCACAAGCAGCAAATGTTTGCAGACACCAACAGTAACAACAAGAGCCCGGAAAGGCCAGCACGACGGGAAAATTACACGGCAATGGCTCGTCCAGCGGCTATGACACTGGCGGACACCCGCACAATCGAGCCACGCCGCCTAATTACACAACGGGCAGGCCAAGCTCCCACTGCCGCATCATCTCCAACAAATTGCTTCTATTTCCAGTAGTGATTTCTCGATGCCGGCCAATCATGAGGCCATAATCAGCTCACGCTGCCCTGCTGGGCGGCTCACGGCCCTGTTGGACTCGGGGTTGTAGCCGCTGTCGTGGGGCCTGCCCTTGCGCGTTTCATCCACCTCATTGGCCTGGCTGTAGAGTGGGAGGCAAATTCCACAGCAAACGACTGCTCTCTCTATCCCCGACCATTGGATAATGGTTCCTTCTTTTATTTCGTGTCGTCTTCTTCCAACTAACCTACCTACCCTTGACCGTGTCTATTCATACTTGTTGCTGAGCCTATTCTAGCGTTAAGGTTGCTGGAGGCAGCCTCGGCCGTGCCCTCGCAGACCCCAGCCTTTGGCGCCCAATCCTCCTATAAACCGCTGACTCCATGAGACGTTTGCTACACCCATGATGCAACATGTCAATACACACCTAGAACAAGTGTTCATGGTCTCAAGTATCAAGTATCATTCCAAGTCTCCAAACCATCCTCGGATAGCACAAGTGAAACGTGGGTGTTCTGCCAAGCAATCCCTTCCCACACGAGCAATCATGAAAAGCCATGTCCCCAAATAGGACGCTTTGATTTGGGGGTTACCATTTTTGCCCCCAGCGACAAATCTCAACCGTCAGTTGCCATGATCGAGTCTAGTGGCCAATATGATGACTCAAAAATATCATCTAGAACCGCCCCCTCGGCTATCGTTTCGCTCTCGCTACCCTACACGGAAGCGTTCCGCTAAAACCCGTAGCCGGGAATAAACAAGTGACATATCAAACTCACTGGCATGAATCTTGATATCCATCATCAATCACGTAGCCCAATCATACAAATCGCCAGGGAACAAACGGGCGTCAAGTGAACATTAATCATCACCTAAACCCGGGTTGAAGGGACCGAGCATCCCGAGATGGCCGGATTGTTTATTACCAATGGTCTGGTTCGTGGCAATTGTCTTCCACAATAGTGTTCGGGCTGAAGCCCCGGAGCCGAAGTGGTTACCAGACCCATGCTATTGCCTTAACATTACTTGATGTTAATGAGCTCCGGAACTATCATTTCAACCATAGCGCCACAGCTGTGATTGCTGTCGTTGAGTGTCATCATTTGAAGACGCTAATATCTGAATAGTCAATTTGTGGTAATCCATAGTCCTGGTCAAGGTTTTGGTGAAATAGATTCGAGGGGCTTGGCTGTTATCCGACACAGTTGAGTGGTCATGATGGCAACGGACGCCAAGGTAGTGGGTGACGTCTTGCCTTGTTGCCTTGGGTCTCCTGCAGCCAGCACCAACGAGCTGGCAGGAGAAAAAGAACGACTTCATCATCCGGGTGATGGCGGATGGTACGACGCAGCAGTCAATCCGCTTCCCACAAATTTCTTTTTCCTGCATCCATAAAGGCCCAGATGACCGCCTCCATTACTGGCGTGTCATCACCGGGGACATTTAAACCAGTCAAATTGTCAACTAATTAACTAGTCAACTGGGTAATTAGTCGACCGGTCAATTAGTCAACCAGTCAACCGGTAACCCAAAAGATGATGTCGGCGGGCGGCGGTCGGCGTTCGATGGATACGCTTGCTTGCCCCCGGACGCCTCCTTTACCACGGCGGCCTAGGTCTGGATAGAGTTTTTTTGAGTTCCGGAAAGCCGTAAGATTGGGTTGTGAGCTTCAGTTTGACAGGTTGATATCCGAAGGCCAAGCGCCACGTATTGCAGAGAGTCTTGGGAAAACTGAAACTGAGGTTCCAATGTGCTCGTCTATTCGGATATAACGCGGAAAGTCCACTTTCGCATTTGCATGTACGTATGAGATAAACTTTGCCATCCCCATCACCTGGGTGCGGCACTTGTACCTAGGTCCGTTGAGACGGATAGCTTGAAGGGGGAGCTCAACCGGGATTCGAAGTAGTACAGCCATTGTGGCCATCCAGAGCTTCAAATAGGTTATCCCTGGCACTCATGTTAGATGACGCGCATTTGGACGGATCACACTCGCCAGCGTTTCCCACTCATCATGAGCCTGTAAGCTGTTAGGCGCAGGGTTACAGGCCACCAACAATGCCTACCCATGCTTGCTATGGAAGGAGGGTGAATGAAGGTTGAGGGGACCTTTTTGGAAACAATTTTGCTTTTTTCTTCTTTTCCGTGGCTTTGTCAAGTTCAGCCCTGTGTCACCTCAGCTGAACAGGGCGTACTCCCTACGGTGCAACAGCCACCGCGTATTTCGAAAATCTTGTCTTATTGAGCGACGGTCCCGCTCCACGATGCGGGGCATATTGTCAGTTATGGCGGGCAGATCTGGGGGCAGAGGCCAAATGCAGAACGACGTTGACCAAGCAGTGCATGAACGGTTTCCAGGCAAGGGTCGAAGACTGTCGATCAGTCGCGGCATTACCAATTCCGGGCCACACCGGCATTTTCCGCCCTTTCCCATGATCGGAGGTTAATAAGCTTTGCGTCTTCGCCATCCTGAGCGGTCTTGAAGTTGACGGCGTGATTGATGTGACATCGTAGTTATTGGCTCGAGTGCGAATGCAAAGCAAAGTAACGGTAACCGGCACGTCTGCTGTTTAGTTACGTACTTCGTAGTACTTTAGACGAAGCGAGAGCCGTTCGATGTGGATAGACTTGGTCGGTTCCACCTTCGTGTTGCTGCTAGTCTTCTCCTCCCGCCTCCCGCCCACTACCTACAGCCTCCGACGAGGCATGAGATGTCATCAGGGTCAGGCAGCTTCCGTGATAGTTTTCGGGGACAAATGGGCGCACCACCATCTTGGGTCAGCTCTTAGCGTACTGCGTTTGTGTTCCATTAGCATGCTGCTGGGGCGCGCTAGGGTGAGAGTGGTCAGAAGTTCCCGAAAGTTCGCCCACGGGCCAGGGTGGAGTTGATGGAGCTTCCTGTCCGTAGCGCATGGCACTTGGAAGCAAAGTGATACTCAACCAAGCAGTATCGAGCTCTAGCGCTCTTGAACCCCAGCCAACTCCGAACCCCCTGTAACGCCACTTTGGAGGGGCTTGAGGAGCGGGACAGTTGGGAGCCAATAGCGAAGTGCCAATCTTGAAGCTTGAGGCTAACCCCAGCCCTCCGCACTGGACCAGCTTCAGAACAACGTCGTGCTAGAACTCGGAAGCATGGGACCAGCATCACAGATCTGTCTATGCAGTTGGCCGCTGCCAGACATGCCACTGTGCATTGCCCCAGCTTGTTGGTTGGTGCCTCACTCTGGGTCGTCTTGCGGGAAGACGCAGCAGCTTCGGTTTCTTGGGTGTGGGATCATCAATGAAACAATCTTCAGGGCCCAACCTTTCGGTCAGCTACGTCTGACCGTTGGTTCCAGAGCTGTGTACGGAGTAGATGGATCGTGGTTCCATGGGAGCCTCCACAACCGACCACACGGTAATCTTTCTGCTGGGTGCTCCGTACATTGTACTTCCTACCACATAGACTACTCGTACCGTACTGGTTGCAGCCGCTTTCCCAGAACAAAAGAGTTCACCAGCTTAACATCCGAGGCCATGAACGGGTTGATGACAGCCTCTGGTCCGCTCCGATGCCCCAGTTCGACCGGCGACAGGGCATCTGTCCACCTCCTCTTGCGAGCGAGCGTCAGGAACGGTGGGAGGACCGGTCCAGACCAGGAGCGGGCAGGGGAATGGCTTGAGCACTTCGTAGATCAGCCCTGTGGTCTGTCATCTGGGATTGTAGGAGCTCATATCGTGGTTAAACAGAAGTACGAAGTAAGCTCATACTCATGCCCACAACGGCTGTCTGTTGGTTTCATGTTTACCGCCAACGTGGGTCATGGCGTTTCTCTGCCAGGCCAGTTGACAAGTTGACACGCAGGAGCGCCAGCGGTCCTGATATTGGCCCACGCAGTGATTCTCGACCCCAATGCCATGCTTTACTACGTACAGTGCTGTGGGATCGTCGGTGGCATGGCACATTGCAGGGGGCGTATCCACGAGGACGCGATGACATGAATCCAGACGCACGTGTGCATGTGCGGCTAGCTTCGCGCTGGCGAAATTGGTGAATGCGAGTTCCACTCAGGCGGTAGAGAATGGAATCTGAGGCAATGGTTGACCCTCTTCAGCTGCGAGCGTTTGCTCAGACATGCCGCGAGGATGTATTCAACAAGCGTTGGACATTGAGGGTTGTGAAGCCTGCCATCTCAACTCTCCACAGCCGTACGCACTATGCACGTACGTAGCAGTGACAGACCCTTGGGCACAAGCCACGCGCATCAAATAAATGGTGCTCTTTATTAGATCCGTCCTGGCACGGGAGTGGCCAAAAGGGAGAGTGGCTGCGATAAGTTACGCGCCTCAACCTGGATTCTAGACGCTGTCTTCTTCGCTCCGTGCATCGTCACAGCCCCTGAACCAGCTGGCCTCTGGACGAGTCGGGCGAGAGAGCGGTCAAACTCCCAGGAGCCGGGTCGCGAGGTACTTTGCAAGAGCGACTAACGAACAAGGTGGGTTAGAAAGAGCTGGCCCTAAGATAGCGCTGGGCTTTCGGATGCTGTGCTTGTGAAGATTGGATAACAAGGACGCAGTGAGGGGATGACTTGTCAATCCCCGACGCTGAGCCTGGACGATTAAGAAGCCAATCCGGACGAACGACTCAGAAGGGACTAGGGGCAATGTGTGGAGGTGGGCCCCAACCTGGAAGCAAGTCAGGGCCCGCCCTGTGCTGTGCTATGTAGTATCGACTCGGAGGAGACCTGATCAATGCTGGTAAATAGGCTGCACCCTGACACTGATTTCAGGTTCTTGCAGAGTTCTGAGTACGAACGTACCGAAGCACCGAGGCACCAGGTCAGGCACGTCCAGGTTAAGAATCCAGGATCTGGTTCATGGTGTGGTTGAGAAAGGGTAAGGAAGGGACTGGACGCCGACTGGCTGGGACACTGGGGCAGGCATAGACGACCTGTATGTGCCTTGGTACCTCTTACCTGACGAAGCGAATTGGCTCCCAAAGCTCCCTCAAATGGAAGCGTCTGAACTGGCCACTCGTGGCGGTACCTTCCAGTCTGGGGGTGTTCTGCACTTAGAGAAGGATACCTGCCAACCTGCACTGGAACCCACCATCATCCCACAACCTATTCGCCAGTAGCTCCTAGCCAACTAGCCTTCCAAGGCCTCCCAGGGTCGGTTTTGGTAACATTCCAATTCTCCCTCTCCCACTCCCAGACCACTCCCAACATCCACTACCACTACCACTATGAAGCACCACTTCCAAGGCGCCGGCACTTTCACCGTGTGTACGCACTAATCCGTGTCCTCGACGAGTCAACAGGCGTGTAAGAAGCGCATGCCAAGGAAGGCGTGGTGTGACACTCGAGCCTCCAGAGGAGCTGTAGGGATCAATTGTCCGGTACTACGTGCATACGCAGCACAATGTACGCAGTACTACGCACATCGAGGTCTACATGGTTGAATCGGGGGTATTGATACCGATGCACACCACCACCTACTTGGAGGTATTGCCCGCCAGTCAGTGCTCTGGCTTTGGTAGTCCGCTCTCTTGGTTCGACTTGGCAGTCCAGCACGAGATTGCATCGAGGCCGTCATCCCCTCATCAAGCCTCTCAGATGCGACCCAGTTGTGCAGTGCCTAGTGCGATGCATGCTGACCCCAGAGCCCAAGGCCAAGTCTCTGAGACCCGCGATGTCATTGTCAAACCTGGCCAACAGGGACTTGGGAAGAGTAAGAGAGCAGAGCGACCAAGCACCAGAGCTACCAAAATCACCAAAACTACGCCCTGGGTGTCTGCAAGGGCCTTCTAGACACAGAGCCACCCATCCCACACCCACGGTATCGAGCGCGCGAGTCCCAGCAACCAGGCGAAGCTAGCTGGGGAGCCGACTGACCCTGGCCCTTGCACTTAGGAAGAGGCTGAGACGACCCACCAGGACAGGAACTAGACGCGCTTTGCTGTGGTACCCAGCTGTCGGTACTGTCGCCAGAGGGTAAAAGTCAAAAGACGAATCGACTTATCAGAAGCCACCACTCGGGGGAAAAGAGCTGGATCACCACTGTCGAGGCTCGTAGCCTGTGGCTTCGTGGCTTCGGTGCTACTCTGTGGCATGGCTTTCGGAGCTCTATCTCCCTAGACACATGGTTACATGGCCGACAACTTCGTACCAGAGTACACGGGCTTTTTGGCTCATCGACGGTCGCTCGTCGCGCGCTGGCTTCGTCTGAATACGACTTAGTCTCTCCAGCCCAGGACGCTCCACCCTAAGACTGGGCGGCGTCAACGCCTACTCATCTAGCGCAACGCCTTGGATGCCTTCATATTACCCGGCATGCTCCCCCCTGCTGTCCTCTCCCGATCCCCTTCATCCTGGCTCTCAACTCTCACCAATCTTGCTCCTGTCTCAAAATCAACTGTGTCTGCCTCCATTCTCCTCGACTTGTTGTTGCATCACCTACAGCTCGCCCACAGTCTCCCTCCTGCCTGCACACCTCGTCAGGCTGGTTTTTTTCTATTCCATGGGCGGACTCTCGCCCAGCAATGTGCGAGGCTCACTCCAACGGAGGACGGGATCCCTCGTCCTCCAGGGCATCCACACAATATCACCAAAGTCTTGACGAACAACCAACACCCCCGACGACAACTAACATCATGTCCTTGGACGCCGCGACAACTCGCCCATCAGATGTCGCATCTTCTATGGCCTCACCCATCTCACTACCAACCTCACCCCCGCTTTCGCCATGTATCAACCTTCAGTCTACCCAACATCGCCAAGTCGACATGCTTGCGTATCGACTCCGCCACCAGTCCTTGATGCAACAGAGTCTCAGCTCGGGATCCAACCGCCCACTTCCTTCAGCCTCTCTGTCGCCTACCTCCCTTCCCGACGACGACCTTCCGCCTTATGGTGTCGCGTCCCGTTATCACGACTCTATGGTCATGGAAGTGGACGACGACGCCGCCGACGAAGGCTTGACAGTGCCTGTCGTTCTCACTCATGGTGAACATCAGACATATCAAAGAGGCTTAGGAATCATGGTACCCGCTTCGATATCAGGATACTCTAATATTGGCCAACCTTCGCTTCTCACCCCTAATTTCCCCCCGGATCTCAGTGCCCAGAATGAGAAAACAGGTCCAGCACTCTCTCGATCGGACTCGGACCTTATCTGCCCTGAGTTGGAAGTAGATGAGGGTTACTGTGAAGATGAAGACGACTTCTCATGGCTTGAGTCGATTGTATCATTGAGGAATTCCAGCTCAAATGATACCAACTCCCCATCCGCAGCCGGCATTAAGAAGCGGTACGGTCTTCGATATCGGTCATCTAGCGAGGCTGCAACCCGGTGTAGCAACGCCGTTCACAGCATTCCCCGAATGCGACGGCGCGACAAGAAGCGTCGCAAGCCATCAAGGCCTGTGGACGCATCGACCATCGAATACGCCGCCAACGCAACTTTATGAATCTCCACAAAGTCGGACCACTCTTTTTATTATTCAACACACGAAACGGCGTACTTATTAGCGATGCATGGCATGGGCCTCGGCGCACACACAGTATCGGGCGGCATAATGACCCTCGAGCGGCGTTATCACGGGACAAGAATCACTAGACATTTTGCTTTATACTGAAGAGGCACACGCCATCTGGATCTGGGGTATGGTGTATCACGGGGCTTTGGACGGGAGTTTGCGGCGTGTTTCTCTTCTTTCATTTTTTTTTTTTTAACTATGGTCCTATGGGCCTTGATGGGTTTACTTATTTCACGACATGTCATTTGATGGTCAGGGGCGTTGGTTTGGGTTAAAGGACGACACCAATGGATGTCTAGGGTTCCATGGGCATCGGAGGCGCATCATCTGGCTATGCTTGGGAACAGTCATGATAAGCACCATGGTTCGGACTCTTGAGGCAGGATCAGGGACCCTGAATGGATTGGCGCTGGCTGTATCGACCAGGAGGGGCAAGAAACACGTTTTTGTGTAGATGGGAATCACATATGCCATTGATCGTGCAACGCCACGAGCAACTCGTGAGTAAAGACTTTGCCACCAATGATGTGGCTATACAAATTCCTCTCGCAGTCCCAGGACCTGTTTTTGTGATGATTGCCAGCGTGTGTTTGTGTGCATCAAGAGGCGGCAATGTCCATGTTATGCCATGGCAAGTCGTAGCTGACGAGAAGCTGTGCTTGTCAGATGGAGACGTACTAATAAAGTGTACCTAGCAAGGATCATGGTCAAGGTTCGACTTTTCTCTCCAAGTGGAGAGAGCAAGAGTGAGGGTGAGAAGATTGTCTGTCTCCCTAGATTCCTCTGGTAGGTAGTACTGAGTAGATGCTATCTGTACATGCACCAATTGTATGCATGTCATGGAAGGTGCAGACCCTCACACTTTCTCACACTTGCCGTCTCCCGCTTACATGACATGGCGCTCTGACACTCTGACACTTGTTCACTCACTCTGTCGGGGCCTGATCGGCTGAGTTGCTCACACACTCTCTACCTCACTCTGTCATTCATCATGACAACAACGGGAAACGCGGGTTGTTGGCGCGGCAATGGCCATTCTTGGCCTGAGACAGGTGTAATCAACCGCCAATCAAAGCAGAATCTTCACCTGCCGAGAGGAGGCTTGTCGGCCCACGGAGACGCGCGGGGTGCTTCGGCAGACGAGGAGCTCATCGGATCTGGACACCCGGAGGCTCTGCCTTGTGCTTGCGTGCAATGGCCGATGGCTATGGTCAAAGCAGTGGGGAGTTGAATCGTACAAGGCACAGGTCAAGGCAGGACGAGGTCTTTCCAACGGTCGAGGAGTTGAATGTTGCTGGGACTCGGCAACGAAGATGAACGAATGGGAGGGACATGCAGATATGCCTTGGGGCTGGTAGGTTGGCGTCACTCTATTTCCCTCTACCGTTTACTCATCTACACGCCAGGTGATCTTGTCGGCTTTGCGGTGGCTGCTCAGGACCATTATCCTTTCGCCTCGGGACCGATACGTGGGCCGCCCTGGCGCGGTCTAGCCACAGCGGCTCCATCGAGGCGAGACGCCATTTCGATGAGACTCTCTCCAGGTCTCTAGTCTCCAGTCTCCAGTCTCCAGTCTCCAGTCTCCAGTCTCCAGTCTCCAGTCTCCAGTCTCCAGTCTCCAGTCTCCAGTCTCCAGTCTCCAGTCTCCAGTCTCCAGTCTCCAGTCTCCAGTCTCCAGTCTCCAGTCTCCAGTCTCCAGTCTCCAGTCTCCAGTCTCCAGTCTCCAGTCTCCAGTCTCCAGTCTCCAGTCTCCAGTCTCCAGTCTCCAGTCTCCAGTCCCATCTCACGCCATTGTTTTGTCGCCTGCCCGCCACCTCTTATGATGGTCTCGCACGCAACCGGGTGGAGAGATCGGTGCCAATGAAAGGAGGCACAGAAGGCCACAAGGCGAGCAAAGTAAAAAAAACAGGATCATGACGCAGAAGACAAGGCCTCAGGACCGTCGTTGCGCCAGCCGGGCCCAGCCTCGCCGGGCCTGAGTTTGGCTGGAATGCTCGTCCATAGCCCGATGCATTCCTCCCGAAGCCCCTCCCCCCTAAGCTGAGCCAACTCTGCTAAGAGATGCTGCCACTTCTTCCTGCCGAATATGTCAGGCAATTAAGTCGTATCGCCACACGGCAACGGTTGCTGCGTTGCTGCGTCGGACCACATACGTAGGTTCACTGTCTTGGTCCGCTTTGGTGAGCCTTTGGTTGTCTCGCCGGTTGCTGGTGTTTTGTTTGTTATCCACCACCACAACCAAACCCGTCACCAGATACCGTTTACTTCGAATTCGAATTTCAGACTCAAGATCAAACTCGCCGAGAAAATCTATCCTCGTCCTGTTCGGGCCCGTTTTGAGCCTGTTGCTGTGGCTGCCTCTCAGACTCTGCTTCGCGTCCGCTCACTTTCCTCCTCATGCTATCGTCATAGCCGTCGACGCTCACTATCAGACGCTCTCACTCTCTCACTCTCCTTGAAGCACGGCGAATTGCGTGGAAAGCCCAAAACCCGGCTCTTCTCATACTCTACTCATCAGCCCAGACAAAAACCATGGCCTGGGCCGCCCTACCGTACCGGGTCGAGGCTGTGGACCGCGACCCGGGCTTCTGCTGGCAAGACCTTGATGACGGGCCCAACGATGGCTCCAACGACTTCTTCGGCCAGTTTATCGACTTCGAAGCCGACATTGGCTCGTCCATGGCGAACCCGCATGGCATGGACCCTTCGCTGCCCACCATGCCCGACCCGCTCATGCTTGACCAGCCCTCCGAGTCGACCGTCTCATCCGGCGTCTCGACGGCCGGCGACGAGTTCGACTTCTTCTCACACAGCTCCCAGATCGGCCCCGTAATGTCCAGTCACTCGGTCGGGCCTCACATGCACGAGGTCGACCCCCAGAGCCTTGCCATCGCCATCGCCGACGACGACATGGCCGGCAAGCTGCCCCGGGCCTCCATATCCGACCCGGAGCTGCCCCGGCTCGAAGGCATCTCGCTGCACTCGCCCTCCAAGAGGCGCGCCCACATCTCACAGCCGTCGTCTCCGAAAGCCCCGAATACCATCACCGCCACCGCTCGGAGGCCTAACAAGTTCGTCGAGGCTCTCTCTTCGACGATCCGTCGGGCGGGCAAATTCCGTAGAGGCCGGAAGGCCTCGGCAGTCGCCGTGGACCGTCCAGGCTCTCCGACCATGGAGAACCCGCCCATGGCTTTGCGGGTACAGGCATACGAGTATAGCAATGGCAACGAGGCCTTTCCCCCGTCGCCTACAACAAACCCGGATAGCGGAGCTTTCGTCCACGGATACTGCGACGATCCTTTCAGTGAGCCTCCGTCAGCCACCTCGCTCCATTTTTTCGGGGGCAGTGGGATGCACACTCCTGCCGAGTCTCCCATCGTCAAGTCTGAACCGGTAAGCTATCGATCTGATCTTGGGACCCAAGGGGATCTCAACAATTGGCCGCTTGCCGCACAAAACCAACCTCAGCTCCCTCAACACGAGCAGCAGCAGCTTGCGCCTCAGCACATCCAGCAACAACCACGGCATCAGGCCTTTCCTGCTGGCTGCTCTGCGCCCGAGTCGTGGCCCGCACCGGAATCCATGACGCACGGCGCTGGCTGGTGGGATCTTAACCTCCTGAGCCAGAACGGCGAGTATATCATGGATCCGCAGCAGCAGCAGTACCAGAGGCACGCGAACCTCAACATGGCCATGCACGCGCAGCACGCCGAGCTTCCATACGAGTACCAGGCGGGGCCGGACCCGGCCGGGCTCATGATCCACATGCCGCAACCGCGCGGCGCGGCCCCGGCCGTCATCAACGACCTCTCCGTCTCAGGCCAGACATACCTCCCACCGCCGCCGCCGCTTCCCATGCCCGGCTCCGAGCGCCCGCACCGGCCACCGCGAGCGCCGTCGTCCGGCGCGCGCCACCTCTCTTGCTCGCCGATCCGCAAGACCCGGGCACCCTCAGCATCGCCGCAACCGGCGCACTCGCACTCGCGCCACAGCTCCGGCGGCTCAATAGGCTCGGTGCGCAGCGCGTCCGGGAGGGGCATGGTCCCCGGAACGCCAACGACGATACGCAAGCAGCGTCGGTCCCGGGACCTGAGCGGGAGCAGCGCCGCCGGCGCCGGTGGCGGAGAGATTGGCTTCGTCAACTTCACCCCTAGCGACGGCGGCATGCTGATGACGGGCGTCGCCCCGAGCGGCAGCTCCAAGACCAAAGCCCGACGGGAGCGCGAAGCCATGGAGCGGCGCCGACGCTTGAGCGAAGCCGCCCTAAAGGCCGTCCAGGCTGCCGGCGGCGATGTCGACCAGTTGATGCAGCAGGGCTTTGCACTCTAGGGGGCATCGTCATGCCGCTCCTGGTCCCTTGGAGATCACTCTCACTCTTCTAGTTCACACATACGATGCGTCAACAACTCGGGGCGCTCAGATAACGTTCCGCATTCCCAACGACATCGTTCGATTTTTGCCTTGTGGTGCAATGGCTTCAAAGGAGTTGGGTCCGGACAATTTTTTTGGGGCAGCTTTGGATTTTTAGATCCTGACTCCTATCTCTTTTACTGCATTTCGAACCAAACTTACCTCAGCCTACCGACCTGCTTTTTGTGTTTCTAATTTCCTTTGTCTTGAGCCCTCCAAGCAGGATGCAGACAGCACAAGCTCGACGAGCGCCGTTCTCTCTCCATTTACTGTTCTTTCTGTCTTTTTCTTCCGATACCTTCTTGTACGAATATTTGATATCCCACTACCCGACAACCCATGTCTGTCCTAGTTTCCCTTTTTGTTAGTTGTTCTATTTGCCCGAGGCGAGATGATTTATGGAGCAACATCGCATGTATGAGGTGGATGGTTTCCGTGAAGGGCAGTGTGTTGTTGATGAAGAGGATACAGGTGCGGGCAATTTGCAGAATACGTGCTGGTTCGCCCTTGGCAGTGGCATCACTCGTTAGGAATTGTTAATGGAGTTGTGAGGTGTAAGATAGCTCCAATGTGGGCATTTCAGGTGTGCATCAGTACCACAGATACACCCGCCTTCTTGATAGATAAAGTCGACTCGGCGACATCTCAGTAAAAGGAGAACGTTATCTTAAACCGTGCGGCTCACCCATCTAAACCCATGCTTCGGTTGTTCTTCCCGACATTGCCTCATCCTTCTTTCTGATTGAAACCATGCCGCAGTCGTCACATCACAATGATATTCACGCATTACAAAAGACCTCACCATCAAATGAGCAGACATGTGAACAAGTAAACAGTTTTGATTGGGTAAGGTGGTATTCTCAGCTATTTATTTTCTGTTGGTTGACGACTATTCCTTGGTCGTATCTTCCCATATTCATCTTGGCTCGACTTCCCACGCCAAACCCAGCCCAGCTGCAATGGGAATATCCCTCCATTCCGTTCACCTTCCCAGTATGGTTTATATATACACAAAAAAAAGTTCGCAGTAGAGCACAGTGGTCCGATATTCGCCAACGCCAAGTCTCGTCGCAGACGCCGTCGTCATGCTTTCGATGTAAAAAGCCAACCAGAAATGTAAGAGCACACGGTCTCTAAATGGTCCTTCTGACAGTCGGGGGTCGCTTCGATAAGCCATGCTATGCACGAGGCTGCCCTCGACATGGATGATATCCCAAGACGCGTCGGCCCATCCCAAACCGCGTCAAACCCAAGATAGAACTGAATTCGATGCAAAAATCGGCTCCGGTAGAGGCCGAAGTAGATGTGAAACTCATCAAAAAGTGTGACCAGGACGATACTGTCCTTATTCAATTCGTTTAGTGGTCATATCCAGCGCCTCGCTGCCAGGGGCTATTGCACCAGGTTAGCATCTGAGCACTATTAATAATCTGAGTTGTAGCTTACCTAGCATTGTTCTGGTTTCGATATCCAGCAGGGCTCTCGTTTTGCTGCTGTCGTTGCTGACCGAGTGGTGATCCCGAGTGTTGGTAGGGGCTCGGAGATGCGGTGCGGAAGGGGCTCGCCGGTCGTTGTCCATCAGCGGGGAAGAGGGGCATCGATGGGTTGACAGGAGATCGAGGTGGTTGGTCACGGAACGAAGTCTGAGACTGGTTGTTCATCTCAGCCCGTCTTCGCATGCTGTCGGAAGACATAGAATCGTCGTCATCAAGGTCTAAGTGAGACTTGTAGCCACCCTTGTCACCTCGGGCCGTAGCAGCCAAGGCGTCAAGCTCAGTGGTCGTGTTGAGCTGAGTTTGTGACTTCATAAACGAGGCACGATCATCAGCCATGTATTGGTATCGCGCATCAGGGTTCTTTCGGAAGAAAACAAAAGATGTTGACACGATGACCATCAGCAATAGGATGAGCGAAAAGGCCGCGTTCATAATGAATAGAACCACACCCACGACACCCACGACGAGCTTAGGCGCGCCAAAGACGTTAGAGAAGACCAGAAGGAAAATGGCGTTGAGGAAATTGATGACGCAAATGGCAATGTTGAAGGAGTTGGTGCTCTTGTCCATCCAGGGTCGGAGGACTGAGGCGCCGATCAGAGCGGCAGCTTCAATGATGATGAAGCCAACGGCCTGGGCAACCGAGGCAGCTTGCGAAAAGGCGACGAGGCACGCCTTGACAAGAGTATAGCAGAGGACAGGCACGATGAAGTAGTAGGCAGAGGCTCGGAACTGAACATAGAGGAAACCCCACTTGTTGAGAGCCTGAGGGTCGGAGAAGAGAATGTAGGCCGGGTTGCGGTGCATGGCAACTGAGCGGCGAGCGATGCGAATGACCTTGAAAGCACCCCATCCGAGAGTGGCGGCCATGCCGAAAAAGAAGAAGACGGCCAGGACGACCTCGGCCGCCGAGTCAACCTGAGTAAACTCCCACAGGCAAAGAATAGCCATTTGAGGGAAACCGATCAAGGTAAGGCGGAACAAGATGCCCTTGAGAACAGTAAGCCATCCGTTGCGGAACTCGAGGAACTTGTCGCTGGACATCATCTTCTGCTTTACGAGGAGCTCGCAAATTCCCTTGAATGCGAGGATAGCCAAGATGGTGATGGCAACCACGACGCAGAAGAAAGTCAGACAAGTCATGAACAGATTAGTTGTTTCAATCTCGGCCTTGAAGGCAACTCGTTGAATGCCATAAACGATGTAGCTACCAGTTTCAGTCTGGATGTTGCTTCGTCTGACAATCTCGTGAACTGCTCTGGGCATCATTGCAGCGCCACGCTTGAACAAGCTGAGGCTGGCATTGGCAAGGTCGAGACCTCGCTTCTCAACCTGGACCGAGACGGTGGTCAGGGAGTCGAAAAGAGTCGAGGGTGTGCCACCTGTCGCTCGCTGGTACCAGGTAAAGATGCTCTGCATGAAACCGACGCGGATGATGCCCATGGACCATTGAAAGTTCTGCGTCCACGAAGAAACGATGGGGGGCAGGCGCACGCTGGTGAGGCCAACAATAGCCTGAGCTTGGAAGTAACCGAAGAGCGAGAGAGAGTTGGAAGCAACATGGGCGGCGGTGTTGGAGTGGCCCAGTCCAGAGACAATAGCAGAAGCCACAAGACCGAGGCCGGCAATACAGGCGGTAGCCCATTTGACACCGAGGAGATCGACGGTCTTTCCATTGGAAATGTTGGCCTCGACACAGGCCACACTTTCGCCAGTGCTCGTCAGGTTGACATAGACACGGACAGTTGCATCCAGATCGGGAACACTGTAGGCGATTCCGGGAATGTTTTTTAGGGCGTCGTCGCCAATGGGTAGGTTGAACTTGAAGGGAATCTTTCCAGCAACCATGGGACAGAGACCAGCGAGTCCCATGTCGCAGGGGTCGACCACCGATGTCAAAAATTGATAGCCATAAGCAGAAGCCCTGACATCGAACTTGACTTTGCCTTGAATGGATGAAGTCACAACGACGTTGACCTCGGCGGAGCCGTTGTTGGGGGTGAAGATGACGTTGAACAGACTGGCAGTAAAGCCAGAGTCGGCCTGGCAACTGTTCAGCGAGTCGGAGGTGAGCATTCTTTCAGCCGCAACAGGTGTCGTCAACGCAGCTATCGACGACAGCACCACCAGGGGCTTCTTAAATATGGACCACATCATGGCGAGGCAGATTCAGGCGCTTTTGGTTATCAATGGATTGTCAAATCGAGAGGGCCTCGTACGAGAGGGGCGTCGTCCTGAAGAGCGCTCGTAAAGGTTGACGAGTTGTCGATCACGGCGCGGTCGGAAACGGCTCGTTCGGGATGCAAATGGTAATTCTCACTTCCTTCCTCGGACAAGACGATCGAGACGGTTCAAATGCAGCGTCCTGGCGCAAAATGAGAACGATGGTGTGAATGGCGAGGTTGGCGGCGGCGAGCTTGCGTTGTCAGGAGTCGTGACGTGGTTGGGTGTACCGTGGGTAAAACGAGGGGAATCCGTGGAAGCGACAGAGAGGAAAAAGAAATTACGGCTGGCGAAGTCGAAGAAGAGAGGTTAGCGAACGGCTCGAGGTTGAATCCTCTCCGCGACGAGGCGTGGCTTCGGGCTGCAGCGGCTTCGTCGTCGATAGTGGTTTGTTGATCGGTAGTCGCAGGTGAAGGACGGAGTTTGTGTGGGGTGAGACGAGATGAGGAAGAGAAGAACGGCCAGCAGAAGCAGGTTTGGGAAGGAAGGGGGACGGTGCGAAAGGGAGTGGCGGAAGGGGCCAGGGGCCTTGCAGGTTCCGACAAAGCGCGTATTGGTACTTCCCTACGTCTGGTCGGTAGGTAGGTAGTAGGTTCCAGGTTGGCTGGCTCCTTAATGGAGGTCAGGCACCTCGGGAAGGAGGTACGAAGTACCCAGCAGCAATTATTCCTTGTACGTGTACTTGTTGCAGTACGAAGGGTGAGAAGTGGCCTGGATTGGCGTGCCTGTAGTGGATGCTAGCTTGGCTGGGCCGGGTTTACAGTGTCGAGGCGATGGGAAAGGGGAATTTTGGGGGATTGGGCAAGGGAGGAACGGGATTTCAGTGTGGAAAGCCCACTGGACAGCAAATAATGGCGGTACCTCGTCAGTGTCCGACTCACTGGCGCAGACGTTGATGGCGGTCAGCCTCTTCGGCGCCAGCCAGCCAACCAGTCAGCAGAGCCAGCCACTGAACGGAATGGGCACGGCGGCGCAAATTACGCAACACCCACTGGCAGTACTCCGTACGGAGTACGGAGTACAGCGCGGGATTCCAGGAGCCAAGACGCCAAGCAAGCCAGGTATCGAGCTGTAGCATGTCTTGGACGAGCTCGGGCCAGTCGCCGTAGCGTTGTGATCCGCAGGCTGTGCAATACCTAGGACGCAGGCACAGTGCTGGCTCACTGCAAAGTCGAGGGACCCGTCGCTGGGGGCGACAGGGATTGCGATCTCGTATCCGCCCTAACAGAGGTACCCTGAAGGTACATGTCAAACTCTCGGGTTTCCCCTGATCCCTCCACTGGAAACTGGATTGGATTGGTAGACTGGACAGCGAGAGCGAGCGCTTGGCCAGCGCAAGGGCTCGTGCGCATACAGAGGTACGTACGTGTAGGAACAGTTCTCCTACGTACTTCGTACTCCCCCCTCTCGTCTTGGCTGAGGGAGACGCTTTACTCTACAGGGACTCAAGCCCCTCGCGACTTTGAGGCGCAGTGCGAAATGTCGTAGAACAGCTCCCCGTCGTGCCCATCAAAGAGTTCGGATGCGTGGGTAAAGACGATGCTAAACGATGCTGCAAGATGAATCGATGCGACACGGGGACACGGGGGACACGGGGTCGGCGACAAGCCATCCGGCGGCCGGCGAGACGACCAGCCCGTGATGCACGCATGTAGGCGTGACATTACCCGTTTGGGCGTCGTCGTTGATTACCTTGGTTTTGGCTTCATGCACGCTGCACACACACATCATCATCATCAGCTGTGCATACTGGTACTCCCTTGCATCTCCAACCCAAACAATGAGTGCACAAGCAAAGCAAAGCAAACAATCGGCTTAAAGCCACCATATCCAACGGTTGCAACTTCTTCGCAATTACCTGTCGCAGCCCGGGTGCCCAGACTCAGCCAAGCCTCACACGCATACGTACTGCGCATGTGCCATGGACCAAGACTTCGTACTCTGCTTCAGGGCCCCAAAACTACGACAAGTCACCTCGTCACCACCACCCACCGTCGAGGAAAAGGTCTGACTGTCTCTTGTTAATTTACGAGAAACCCAGCTCTGCCCACTGCCCCAAACGAGCTGGAGGCATGCACAGCCCCCTTGGTGGTGGTGCCGAACCCCCCGATACGTCACGCGACCCTGGCTTGCATGGCTCTTGTTCGCGCTTTCGTCCACGGGCCTGTGGTGGTCCTCCCCGAGTTCCCTTTTGTGGTACTGTCTTGCAATTGAGATTGAGAATTGAGGCACTGCAAAATGGAAGCCAAGCCAAGAGTGGACGGTCCCGCCTCGTACCTTACATCCACCGGCGAGATTATCTTACATGGCAGATCATGATGAGCGGGGGATGTCAGAACGACGGCGACAAACTACAGCAAATTTGGGTAGAGCAGGATTTGACCGTTCGTATTGCCCTCGTGTGTCGGCTTTTGTGCCCGCCTCGTATCTAATAGCCAGGAGCTGTCGCTCTGCCACTTTTGACAAGTTTGCACCTAATTACACGACTGCCGATGCTCGTTCTCCTGCCGTGTATCCTGAGCTGACGCAGGTCAACCATCATCGCCATGCCCGTCCGTAATAAATGCGGGACAGGAACAGGGACAGGAACAGGAACAGGAACAGGAACAGGAACAGGAACAAGGAGGGGCAGGAACGCAAATCCATTCTTCTTCAATGCCATCCACGTCAGAGTTTCGCCATCAGCATTCATACAATCCGTAACAGAGCCTTCAGGCAATGCACCCAGTGAGCAATAAGAGAATCCGACCCATCTGCCAATCAATAGCCTATTACTACGTACAGAAGTCCCCTTCCCAGCGGACGGCATCTCCGGTTCAGCGTAGCCTGTTGGTGGCATCCAGGGTCCATCCATGCATCCATGTCCTGTTCGTCTGTGAGTTTCCAGGGCGCCCTACGCTATAACGCGCCTCTTCACACTGGCCTATTCGTAAATGTGCTTGATTGTGGCGGCGGGCATCTAAAAAGGTACCGCCCGGCACTGTCTGTCAGAACTCTGTCATTGGCAACGTCAACGTCGTTGATCATCATCACGGCCAGGACTTTTTGCTCTTTCTTTTCCTCGTCGAAACCAGCTAGAACGACCTGAACCCAGCTGAAATCACCAGTGGCCATGTAGCTATCCTATCAGTCACCATTTCTTTGCTGCCACAGCACTTCCATCCCGAGTGAACCTGTATTCTCGCAAGTCATCTTGGCTACAGGGGCATAACCCGCATTGCATTCCACGGATCCCGCCCTCTTGCCCTGATACCATCCAGGGTGGAACCAAGAATGAAAAAGGTGGAATGCCGGGAGAGAGAAATTGGGTCTCAGGAGACTCGAAAAGGGCTCCAACACTCCTCCAATACCCGCCTGGCTTCGTTGGTCGCTGTTTGAGGCCTCCATCTTGCCTCTCCCTTGCACACAGTAGGTATTCCCATGTGAATACGCTGTAGTAATTGGCAATCCTTCGTCCCTCCATCCCATGCCAGCGATGAGTCGGTTGCTGCGTGCCTGTGTCAACGGTTGATCTCTCCACCATGAACGTCATCATAAACAAATCACTGCGCCCATGGCCGAAAGCCCATCACCCGCTTAGTCCGCCCTCTCCTTGACGCGCAATACTGAACCCACTTCGATGTCACTCTCGACCTTCAAGTTGCCAGCATCAGTCGTCTGCTCCACGATCATCGGCACAGCAGCGCCGTCCCTGGTCTAGCATCCCGCTCCCACGACAGGATCATCGCGCCGGCACTGCCATGCGTTCTTATCTTCTTCCCCTTGGTTTCGGCCCCAGCGTGACCCGCGTCCCATCGGCTGTTTCGTCATTCCTAGCCTCCTCCCCATTGGACAACTCAGATCGCCTGGTTTTGAGCCTGTGTGAGCGCCTGGAATCCACTGAGCCGACCAGCCTTCAGCTGTGTTTCATAAAACCACGAGGAAAGCCAAGCTTTCCACAGCAGTGCACAATGTCACTCCAATTATGGCATCATGCATACCAATGCCTTATTGCATTTGCGCGTTTGAATCCAAAAAGTCTAGCTTCAGTATTCCCAATCCATAAATCATCCATATGACCATCTAAATCCAGCCATGTCCGTGTCATAAAATAACCCCCATTTATCGTGCCACCAACGCATGCCCAAAGGAAAAACTCACATAACAATCAGCCACATGCCCTTCAGTGACCAGTGAAATCTATTCACAACCCTCATAAACATGTATCAATCCCAGGCTCAACTACAGCACATCCCATTGTGTCTCCCATGGCTTCGTGCCTTGAGAGTAAATGATGCCGTGCTTGTAAGAGCTGGTGAGCTCCTCCTGGTCGACACCACAATGTGTTTGTCCGTCACGGCCTTTGAACCAACCCAGTCCGTACGTCTTACCATCGTCCAGCTTCTTCACCATCTGGGCGTTGCTGAGCTTGGCCGTGCCCACAAAATTGTACAACATTTTACTCTGGTGAATGAAGGCGAGAATGGATGCTATTGTGTTGGGTTGTCGAGGGAGGAACGCATGGCGTCGCCGGAAAAAGACAATGGTTGCCACGATCATCATGTACAGCAACACGAAGAGTGTAAGCCCAAGGGACATGTAGAACGACAGCACCGTCTCCTGTCCAGAATTAACCAGTTTCTGCTTTCTTTCCCAGTCGTCTGCGGAATGCATGCCGAAGCTTATGATGAAATTTCGTCCTTCCACAGTTGCCAGACTGGTCACCATGATCGTCAAGAACTCAGCCATGACAGTTCCGAATCCAACAAAGAAGACGAGGATATGGCCGTTCAGAAGGGCGCAAATTGGCATGTATCCGAAGGGTATAGCCGTGTAATCGAGAGTCAGGGTTTTCGAAGGCGCATGTCGCTTCGAGAGGATGTAGTATGGCTCCATGACACGAACTGCTGTCTCCATGGCTCCCCAACACATCTTGAGAATAACAGCCAGTGCTGTCACAACAAAAGCAGCGCGGTCGGTAATAATGCTCGCAGTGGTGAAGAGGAAAGTAGGTACGAACCCTGCGAAGAGGAACAACCCAACGATGAATGGAATGCTCCCCAACGCACGAAGCGCCAGGGGGTGCGGGTTCTCGGAAAGGTGAGTACTGTCATCCTCTTCGCGGTCCTGCAACTTGTCGGTACCTCCATCGTAAGGTGCAAGCGAGTTGTTCCGGAGCATATAACGGCGTCGTTTCAGTTTGTGGTGAATATCCTTGTGCTTAGCCGTATCCATATCCTTGAAGTCCATCAGAATATGAGCCACAACTGCCATGGATGCAAGACCGGCAATGCCTCTCACATCGCCTTGCAGGCCGGATCTTCTTCTCTGCAGCACGTAGAATAGGCAGCAGCTGAGCACGGCGCAGAGGGCTAGAGTAGATGTCAAAAGTCGAGACCACATGGCGGCGATGTAGATTTCCTTTTCATGATCGGGGTGTTTGATTCGTTCTGCTTGGCCCGGGGTCAGGACGACGGAAGCGGCCGCAAATGTTGGAACCAGAGACACAGCCAGAGTTGAGGCAACCGATGACAGGAAGACAGCGTAGTGGCCCAGTTTGAGAGCGTGAAATGGTCGGAAGAGGCTGATACTCGTCACATAGTCCACGTTAATCGACTTGGAGGCCAAGGCACCCTCCTGCCTTGATAGTTGGTAGTAGGCTTCCAAACGGCGAACTTCGAAATCTGTAAACTGCCAAAAGACGCCGTATGAGACAGCGCACAAGGTCGGCAAGAACTTGACAGTGAAATACAAGCCCGGCTCCACGTCTTCAGGCGACTTGAATCTAATTACGGGATCGTCCTTGAACTTCTGATAGAGCACCTCCTGGGTGACCGCCAGGAGAATCGATAGAACCACCAGCCATAGCAGATACGGCCATTGCATTGATAACGGCTTCCAGTTGGGCTGCGGGTAAAAGATCTGAGTTTTGGTGTTTTTGGAAGGATACGAGGATCGTCGCATATCATTGACAGACAGGGTGCTCGGTCCCTCCATGCTACTCAAATCTGTGCTGGACTCCAAAATGACTTCGATAACCTCGCCTCGCCGGTTGGCTTCGTCCTGGCCCATGTGTCGAATCGTCTCGTTACGCCCCAGACCCTTGGTGGGGATGCGTCGCGTGATGGATCTCGCCAAGTTATTCTGGCCGTACGATGGGGAAGAGAGGAGATCGGCGTCACGAACCACTGCTCCGGGCTGGAACCCAATACCGAGACCTCCAGTGAGCGTTCCCCTAGCCTCCTCTTCCTCGAGCTTCTTGATGAAATCCTCATCTTGGGCAGTGGTGGGACCAAGCGCAGCCGTGAGGTCGAACCCCGCGAAATTATCGTCTTCCTCTTCAGCGATGGGTGCATATTTCGAAGATTTGCCCATTGGAGCGGCACTCGGAAGTAGAGAAAGGTCGTATTCCTCCTCATCAATGGTGTCGTGAGCCGGCTGCCTCATCGACGTCAGGCTAGGCATACGGCCCCCTCGGGAAGGGCGTCGCGAAGGCGTACCACCGGATACTGGCACAGGCGCGTAGGATCCGGCTCCACTGGAGTAGCCAAAAGATCCCGACCATGACGAGGCCCCGGAAGAGTAGTCATTGCCGCCGTACTGGGGGTCCGGGCTGCCTCCAGCGTAAGAGTCGAGGGAAACCATGGATTCCCGGGCGTGCAAATGAGGGCGACTAGCGGAGGGGTCGTATGGATCATGTGAGTCAGGGTACAAGCTCATGGCAGAAACTCGATGTTGAAGGTGCTGCTGGTCGGGACGCGGCTGTCGCGATGATGCCAATGACATGTCGGAAACATTGTGAGGGATAGGGTCGGGAGCACGATTGGAGTTATCGTTCGGGTGATAGGGCTCAGAGGCATCATAGTAGCCAAAGGACTGTCCGCCAGAGCTATCACGGTAGGCCATAGTACGGGCTACTGATCATGGCGAAGGGAATCGTAGGCAGCGGTTCCGCCCCAGGCTGGCGATGCACCGTTCGAGGGCCACGTGCGAAAGATGCTGAATGAAGCCGGTTGTATGTGAAGGCGGGGGCGGGGCTTGAGACCGGGGAAGTAAACGGACGGAGTACTGTAGCAAGCGAACGACCTAGCGAGTGAAGGATCGTGAGGCGATTGCAATTAATGTTGCAGACGGTGAAGCAGTGCAAGAATGCGAGAGTGCAAGGGAAACGAACGACGGGGTGAGTAAAGTGCGAAGGGCGAAAGACGAGGGAACTAAGGTTGGTGGAGGTTGGCGTACAAGATGGAGCTAGAGCTGTGAATTTCCCCATGCAGCCATACCATCCCCGGCCTTGTTTCTCACTGCAACCCTGGCATTCAGCTACCTACCTTAGGTACCTACCTACCTACTCCGTACCTCTGGCCCTGTACGGGGTAGGTGTCCGTACTCTGTCTGCTCTGATGCAACACCTTAAGGCTAGGACCCGTTTTCTGGGTGGCCGTGCTTCAACTTGATTCACGCAATGCTACGCACATTGGTAAAATCAAACGTCTCCGTCCTCCCTCGCATTCACAGGGCCCGCGCGCGGCCATCCAGGCTTTTCACCCTCCCCCTTTCAGAACCGTGAAGAATGACCAGTAGACCGCTGCGGCATCATCCGCGTTCACTGTCTCAATGCCGAGCCAATCGATAGCATCTAGGCCTTCCCAAGGTCTGAGGGGGCTTGCAATAGCGCGCCTCCCCCTTAAGAGTCCTGTCTTAGCAAACCCCCCACCAGTCAGTCTTGCGGGGCCTCTGAGTGGCCGCCCAACGATTGTAGGGCTGGCTGCGCGGACACGCGCCGCCCCCACTTGCGATTCGAAACAATGCTAAAGATATATTTATGAAAGCCCATGTACAGGGCAGGATTGTGTACATGCGCTGTACACTACCTACTCCCTACTCAGACATGCATAGAGTGCTGTTGTCGTTCTGTCCATACCAGTGCAGCAAACCGGGTGGTTCGGTCGTCGCTTAGTCGGTCAGCGGCCTCCCACTAACCAGCGATAACCAGGGGCGGGACTTGTAGGGCGTTAGAGCCTCAGCAACCCCGCGAATCCACCACATCGGGAGGGGGGCCAACGGCCTTTCAAGGCGTGTGCAACTGTGTATTGTCTGTCTCCCCCAGGCTTCAGGGGCGCTGTCGGCGCAAGATGATTTCCGCTAATTACCTAGGTCTAGCGTCCATAGCGATGATGAAATATGGCAGCCCGGCACGGTAGTCGAACAATTTCCCGTTAGTTGATGTCGATTGGTGGTGACAACGCACCGGGCAACGGACGGCGGCCGACTGAAAGAGCACCGCCCACTGTTTTTAGATGTCGGAACCGTTTCTACAAAGTACGTAGGAGGCACGAATCTAGCAGCGGTTGTGGGGGCCAAAAATCGAATGGTGGCTCCAGGATGACACCGCGCGGTGTGGACCTGGCAAAGTGTACAAAGTCACCCACGAATCCAGACAACGGGAGGGAACGGTTCCGGGACAGCCCTCTTCACAACGGCCAATGGCAGTCGGCTGTCGCGAAGCTGGACGGATTAGGGTTACGGGGAGGGTCCCTCCCCAGGCCTCAGGGCCCCAGCGGTTGCGTGAGGGTGTGATCGGAGCTGACCTTGTCTCCCTGATCCTGCATCCGCTGGCCGGTACCCCTGGCATCTGAGAGAGTGAGAGAGTGCTTCCACAGTAGCACGGTTGGTTGGCCTGGGCCATAAGGGTGCAGAACACAAAAGGCACCAAACGGTACCGGGCAGGCGGTCCCCAAAATGCGATTTATGTTGGGCGTCTAATTATAGCACCCCGCCAGTCACCATCAATACCTCTCATTAGACTTGGGCCGTTGCGAGGGCCGGTAAGACTAGCATATTAACTTTGTCTTTGAGAGGGTCACTACTTAATCCGACAGCAAACACATCACGGTGCTTCCCGGTGAGCCACGCCGCAGGAGAGAAGAGGCGCTGGTGGGAGTAGCTAATGTGATCGGAATGGGGTCTGAAACATTGCGCCTGTAACCACCTGAACGGCTGATCATGCATTCCCAGCAAGTGACCAAACTTAGGGGGGTCGGCCTGCATGCAAAGCTAGAGCCGCAGAGTCGATAGTCACTGCGGTGGTGTGTCAATGTGTTCACACATTGGTTCAATAAACTCGTTGCAAACATTTTTCCCATCCCAATTAGGGTTGACGTCGTTGAGTGGTGTTATTTGATGCCCAATTTACCCTATACCACACCTTAAGTGGTTTTGGTCAATGTCACAGAGCATTTTCTTGCTCAGCTGCCTGTTTCTGCTGTTCGACAGAATATACTGGGATGTGAGGTGTGAGATGTGCCACAGGCACGTGGATGGAGCAGCAGACGGATCAACTCAGGCATGTCGTTGCTGGCTAAGCTGACACTGCGCCATCTACCAGTTTCATGACAGTACGAGGCATCAGTTATGTGGTGAACACAGAGGGGAAAAGAAGCATCTGCCGGCAAGGCTAGTAAGCCTTCAGTATTATGTATATTGAACGTGAAACCCAAACAACTCCCAAGTAGCATGCTGGAGTTATCCAACCTTGAAACCAAATCCATGCATCGCCCATGTCTATCCCAAGAAACACTGCGCTCCTGCACGATGAACACCCAACCATGCCCTTCATGAAACATATATCCAACCTGATAGAGCTTGAGAAATCACAGCACTAGATAGGCCGACAACATAGCAGCCACCAGTGCAACCAATGACATGGAGTGTCCCGCCTGGAGTCGAGGAGCAAAACTGCTGTCGGTGGTGCCACAGCAGCTGTCGCGGTTGTAGGTGACATTGTTCAACTGCGCTGCCACCTCAAAGACAGAGCCGGGGAATCCGCCATAATTGTAGTAGTCTACATTGAGGAAGTTGGGCGCCCGGCCCCAGTCTGAGCGGCAGTTGTTGGCTGACAGCCCCAGACTGCCGTAGCCCGTGACGTTGTTGGTCTCGTTGAGCAGCGACACGGCCGGGACCAGCAGCTCGGTACCAAAGACGTTGAATTCGGCGTTGAGGTTGTGGTTCAGATAGTACAGGCGGTCCTTGGCCGACGCATCACTCAAGCTCGGCGGACGTTGCGGCGTGCAGGGGAACGCGCGGTCGACAGGGTCGAAGGGCGTCTCCCACATTTGTGAGAATTCGTCGAGCAACCAAGGATACTCTTCCTGGTCAGCCTCGTAGTCGAGGAACATGACGACGCGCTTGCCGCGGATAATCATCTCCTCCAGAGTCGGCCAGTCATCCAGGGACATAGGCAAGTAGGGCGGGTAATAGACGTATTTGAGGATGCCGGTCTGCTTGATGTACGGGTAGTAGAGGGAAGGGTGAGAGTAGTTGCCATTGCCCAGGAGAATGGTGATTACGTCGTACGGGTGGTTGTCAACCCACTTCCTCACCGTGGTGAGCCAGTCGGTGATGGGGCCGGCATCGAGGAGATCGCACGACGTGTGGCAAAAATGAGGGGCGGACGAGTTGGATGGCCATTGGATCTGGGCCTGAAGTAGGCGGATGCCATCATTGAGCTGTGTTGTAACGTCGAGCTCCTGGTTGGATCCCGAGTTTCCTGGCCTCACAAAAGGCGAGTTGTGTGCAGCAATGTTGGTGATGTTGCTGTATTTGCGGGTGCAGAACTCGACGTGGTTGTTGCAAGGCTGGGTGTTGGTGGGCTCGGCGACGCCAGTCTCCGTCCCAGTGCCAGTCTCAGTCCCGGTCTCAGTGCCAGTACCAGTCTCAGTGCCAGTACCAGTCTCAGTGCCAGTACCAGTCTCAGTCTCGGTCAGATTGGTCCCGGTTGTGATATCTGAGGTGAAGCTCGCAGTGAAGCTTCCAGTAAACGTGCTGGTGTGACTATCTGACTCGGTCGAGCTGGCTCCCTTCAATGTGATTTTGGACTTGTATGTTACGTATGTACCCGTGATGGTTTGTTCAGCCTCGGCTGTACGTGTGCCCTGGACAAATGTGATGTCTGAGGTGTCAGATAGGTCGACAGAGATGGCAGCAGCATGGCGTGAGCACAATGCCACCAGGATGGCGACGGCTGTGTGATGGACCTTCATCTTGGACAAGCAGTCACCTGTGACACGGTCCTGAACCCCTCAAGGTGATGCAGTGAGATGCTTCTCCGCAGAAGTGGTAGTTATGATAACCAAGGACAATGTTGTGAGAGGCTGAATATGTGGTGGAATTATATCAATGTGGTCCAGCTCGGCCGGCGGTCAAGACGTCGGCTTCGTCGAGATGACTTTCAACAAAGCTCAACGACGCTCGAATTAAGAAATGAGTTTGGGGTGATGAGCTCTAAGCGATGAGCCGCCAAAAGGAAACAACAAAGGTGCAAAAATGGAGACGGGATCAAAATGAAACGACAGGGAGCTGAAAGACGAGATCAGGGTAACAAAAGAGGTTGTAGGCGGTCTCGATCCCTGCAGAAGAGACCCTAGATCAATATCAGGAGTCGTGAGAGAAGCGATGGGAACGCGGATCGCCAAGGGGCCAAGAGTAAGATGTGGAGCAGGGAATATTTCGACCAGCAAGCTTTTGCAAGCCTTGCTAGGCGCTGTCGGTTGGGAAGAAAGAGGAGGAGGCCCAGTTTTTCTCCGGAAGGCTGGCGGGTACGTTGACTCAACAATGAAGATGCGAGGGGGAGAAAATCAGAAAAACGAAGGTCTTTGATGCAGCCGCCATGACATAGTTAGCCAGCCTACCTATGATGCTTTGATGCTGTCCTGGAGGCGAGACGCTGGGGGGCACTTGGCTGCTAGGTAAGGCTAAAAGTAAGACATTGTGGGCTGGCATCCACTCGGCATGGAAGTCGGCAACCTGGCCTGGCAACCTGGTTCTCTTTTCTTCTCCCTTTAGGAGGAGCCACGAGGAGGAGCCACGAGGAAGAGCCAAGAGGCAGACATGAAGCCATGCCGTAGTCGCGATGGCCGCAGTCACGGTAGCCGCTTGATAGGACGGGCTTGGACGGGGCTGGCTTGGATAACACGAGCTTGGACAGGCTTGGACAGGCTTGGATAGGCTTGGAGCCTTGGACAGACAAACGGGCACTACGAATTTGGCCTCTGCCATGTCATGGCCGGTTTCCGGCCTTGTCGTTTAACCCAACCTGGACCATGATCCAGGGCAACGCGTCATCGTATTGGCCGCAGCGCTGCGACGTCAAGTGGCCGAGCCGGGTTCGGCGGCAGCAGTCAGGACTCAGGACAGAAGGGGACGAAGCCGTACTACCCGTACGAAGCGCCGTGCAGAAATACAACATGTAGGTAGCCAACTGGGTGGTTCAGAGAGCTCAGAGGTCAAGAGTAAGAAAAGAAACAAGACCATGACATCGGCCCATGTGAGGGCAAACACCAGACCATGTTAGGTGACCTGAAGCGCAGGGTTCACACCTCAGGGCTATTGGGTGTCTCGATTACGACCTGGTGGTGCAAGAGAGCGAGAACGGTAGGCTGCGAAGCGCTGGAACATGCGCTGCAGTCTCCACAGGAGTGAGCCAGCCAGCAAGCCAAGGCGCTGAATGAGCCGAGAGCCGCCAGTATGCTGGGCGCCATGGCCGGTGGGTGGCTTGAAGGCCATTCTAGGGGGGCTAAATTAGGGGTTGCCTCGCTGCCTCCGTGAGGGTTGGCGACGGTGGATTGCTGGGCCGTGGACCCGCTGAATCTCGGCACTGCGAGGGGCTACAGGGCTCGGATCCAGGCTTCAGCTGGTTCCCCCCGGCGGCGGCCCTGGCGTTGTCCAGTGGGAGCCAGCGGCAACGGTCCAGTACCGTCCGGCGGGACTGGCGGCGGCCCTGGCAACTGGTTGGCTGTGCACCCAAGTACCCTAGCAGACGCCCTGAGCCCCACTGAGCGCCCAAGCAGCCCCAGTGAAAATAAAATCCTTGGAATTGGGGTTCTCATGTCATGACGAAATCGACCTGCGTCCGGCCCATCTTTATTTTTGGCGGCTCCAGTTCGATGAACAGGCTCGGGTGTTCAGCGACACGACAAACCCAAAAAAACACAACTGGGAGCCGCGCCATGCCAGCAAACTCTCGATATCCATTTACTAAACTGCTGCCGTGGCCCATTCGCCACCATCGCGCATTTCCTTTGTATCTTTTTTTCTTTCTATTTGTGTGCGACTGTTTGTGTCGTCTAGAAGCTGCCGAGTCCGTGTAGAGAAAGAGGGTTGGCTTGTGAGACCTGACGACGGCACGCCTGGAGCGTGTGGATGACCTCTTTGGCCTCGCCGACTTTTCGGGACCGCCCCGACTCCTCTGAACCATCCTGTCCTTTTTCGATCATTTGACTTTGTCTCCTGACCCTGTTCGACGGCACCTTCGCGGATCGACTGTCCTCCCCCGCCACGAATCGTCAAGACGACCGGCTCCCGCGAACGTTGGACACCTCAACACCACAGCCAACTATCACCACCACACAATCTCAACCATCCCCACGCATCACCACAACAACTCGCCATGGCCGCTCCCAACGCGCGGCGCAACACGGCCATCGCCGCCAGCGTCTTCTACTTCATCACTATTCCCTTTCTCATTCTCGTAATCATCGGCAACACCTACAACAACAACATCCTCACAGACATTTACTTCTTCTCGCTCGACGTCTCCCAGGTCATCCCCATCTCCGTCGACAACTCCAACCTGCTCAACTCGGTCGCCCGGAGCTTGGGCCTGCACGACTTTTACCAGGTCGGCATCTGGAACTTCTGCGAGGGCTACAACGATGAGTGCGTTTTGCCCCTGGATAACCTTCCCTCCCTATTCTCTTGCTGACTTGTCGTTTGCGCTCTAGGGGCGTCACCTATTGCTCGCACCCGAAGCAGTTCTACTGGTTCAACCCCGTCGAGGTCCTCGTTAGCGAACTACTTGCTGGCGCAAAGATTGCTCTGCCGTCTGAGGCCATCACCGTCCTCACCATCCTCCGAATCGGCTCTCAGATCATGTACGGTTGCTTCATGGCCGGCATCTGCATCAACACCGTCCTCGTCTTCCTTAGCCCGCTCGTCATCCGCACTCGCTGGTGGAGTCTCGCTCTATCGTTCCTCAGCGCCATTGCTGGCATCGTCGTCTCGCTCGGGGCTGCCATTGCCACCGTCATCACCTTTGCCGCCAAGATCGCCCTGACGGCCCAGGACCAGCTGAACATCAAGGCCAACATTGGCATCAAAATGTTTGTCTTCATGTGGATCGCCGCCATCGCCACCGACGTTGCCTTCCTGCTGCACGCCGCCATGGGCTGCTGCTGCAAGCCTGACCGACGCGTTGTTGATTCATCCGGTGCGACCGTCCCGAACGAGAAGCGCCCTATGGTAGCGCTGCCCGAGTTTGTGCGTCGGAGGAGAAGCCAAGGAGTTTCTCAGTAGCCCTGTTTTGGTGTGATGCTGGAGGATTGGGCGGGGTTGGCGCAATTGGCTTGGGAAATGAGGCACATGCGGAAATAGACACTTGGATCATTTAGAATGTGGGAAAGGAATCATTGGGAGTGAAAGACAAGCACAGCGTCATGTCCAGGGAGATCCTCAGACTCAGCGGACATGCGAGAAGGCGAACATAGACACGTTGAAACATGATCACTCAGTGTGATAGACTAACTTTGAGAGCGGGTTCAGAACAATGCAGATATAATCATAGTCTTAAGTATAAAAATGGGTTGACTCTAATGATGTATGGAAATCATGCAAGAGTATCGCTATTAGCACATTCCAAGTTGCTATCCGGACAACCTACCTTCCATTCTACATTTTTCCTCTGCATTACTGGTCTTATATTGTAAGCCAGAAAGCACAGCTATAACTAACCGAATTTAATATCGTCTATGCATCGCAATAGCGCATATGCCTATCGATGGTGAGGCCGCTCAAATAGATGCATAAGGCTTCAGCGTCAGCTTAGATAAAGGCGTCGGGTGCCCCATTCACTCTACTACGCAAGATGCAAAGCGGGATGTTGTTTGGATGATATGACATGTCCTTTACCCAATATTCCGCTCCCTAACAACTCGAAGGTTTGTCATGCATGGTTCGTTTCTACATTAGTCTCATTTTGTAGGTATGATATTATTACCTGATGCAGTAGAAACTCCCACCTCTTTGAGCTACTATTGCCTTGGGGGCTTGGGTACTGGGCCGATCATACTGTTGTTCTTACTATTGTTTTGCCTTCCCTTTTTACTGTTTTGACTCTGGTCCGATATATTCAATGAAGCTGTGTCCAAAGCACACCTTTATCACATCTTACAACTCCCAACTCTCCAACCCCACCCATCAAAAGTTAACGATGCTTGGCTCCCTTGCCATTGAGATGGTCCCGGAAGGATCCAGGGCCCAAGATGCGCCAGCACAGTAAGGGAGTCATCAGATGAGGGACCAGATACGAAAAGAACTGGGTATGAAACTCCTCTTTTGCAAGGCGTGCTCCTTCAGTTTGATCTAGACTTTTGTTTTCCTTAGTCTCTCATGAAAATGCAACTTTTACTGACCCAATTCTCCTTCCAGTTTGAGACATTCCATCTGATCAGATACAGCTAGGCCGCCCTTTGATGCGCGGTGGGTTGCTGTGCTTTCCCTCGTTGCCGTGCTCCCGAGTTACCGGGTTCATCACAGCATCCTCAGCATCCTCAGCATCCTTAGCTTCCTCAGTTGAAGGCTTGATCTTCAGGAGTTCGGACGTGGATAATAAAGATCTTCCTTGACCCATTGTCATTCGGTCCATTGTCACTCACGCTACTCCCTGGACAATTGACCAAGCCTCGATGCGGATCTAGGAAAAAGCCGACGACAGTTTGACACAATGCCGTCTCTCATTAATCCTGAGACACTGGTGAATGGAGCCACTGGCGGGTGAAATTTCAATCGCCGCGACGATCCGCACGTACCCTTGCAACTCGCCTCACCTCCCTGGCGTTGACAATGCTTGGCTCGCGACTAAGATCTGCCAGCGAAGGAAGCCAAGCAATTGGCTCCCGATGAAACAAGCGTGCCCACAGTGCCTCATGCGCCAGTACCTATCAAACAATCACCAGCACCATCAATTGAGATTGTCATCATCACGTCCTATTGTTGATAGAAGGTGGGTTGTTCCACCGCTCGGGCTCATGATCCCAGGCTTTGATATTTGGGATGAACACTTCAATCTCGATGCCAAGTACTGCGTACATCGTCACTCCCTCGCTATGTTCAAGCATGACGACGGCCGGTTTTTAGCCCGGCAACGTTGGCAGCAATTCCCTAAGAACAGACGAGTCCAAAGACTCCAGAGAGCGCCCCAACAGCTGTAGCCGCTTTCTCCATCTTGCCGCATCTGCTACGAAGTACTGTCCGAATCTAGGATCAATCTTGGACCGTGTAAGTATTACAGTCGTCGAACCTGTTCCAGGATCGAGAATCTTAGGGTGCCAATTTTGGAACCTTGGCAGACAAGCGATTGGGTACGGAAACAGGGATTTCGGTGGGTGTCGTCCGGCTTTTCGGTGGTGCGTTGGATAACTGGATTGTGGCTGAGCAGCTTCTCATGACAACAAGTTGAGGGGTTTTGATGCCCACGCATGAGAGAGCGCGACCAATTTGGATACGAGAGGGCGCGACGCCAAAACAACAGTAGTGCACATGAACTGAGAAGCTTTCAGGTACGAGGTGATTGCTGGTGCGAGGTATGTCGAACGGTACCTGGTACTTGCTGATCCAGGTAACACGCGCCTCGGGTTCCGACGGCACGTACCAGTTACGAGAGAGAGCTTAGAAGAGCGGTTCGTGTAGCAGATACGAGAGGCGGCCGTGAGGTCTGATGGAAGAGGACCCAGAGGGGACCCAGAGGGGACCGAGAGAAGACCGAGAGAATTGGAGCGATGCAAGCAAGAGCTCTGGGGAACAAGCCATGGGTAGAACAGTAAGTACGGCCTCACATGTCACTTGCATCCGTGGCCAACGTTACGGCATCTGATTCTTTTCTTTGAATTGAACTTGGCTGCCAACAATCGCAAAAAGTTTAAAAACCTGCCGTGTCGATGCAGCCAAGACCTGGCTGGATGCACGAAGTACGCAACCCCCCCCCCCCCCCCCCCCCCCCCCCCAAATCACCCATGCTGGCGTGTGGATCTTGCCCCTGGCGCGTGCACCACATTTGGATAATTGGATCCAAGTGGCTGCATCATGGGGATGGTCTTGACCACATGTGTGTTGTGGTCAGGTCACAATGTGCCGCCCATCATCGCCTCCCCTGGACTTGATTGCCCAGCAGAGCATCTTGTTTTTGATCTCTCCTGGCTCGAGTGTATCTGCATGGAGAGATGTAGTGTATCCTGTCGTCATGTCGTCATGTTGTCGATTATCTTGTGTGTGCGTGTGTATGTGTAGCCCTGATTGCAGCTGTCTCAAACTCATACGAGGCGGGATGCGTGGCAGGCGACTTGCCACCGATTGAGATGCAGCCATACGATTTGTACGGAGTAGAGCCAGCGCGAATCGTCTCTCCACCTACGCAGTACTCCGTACCGTCTGAGCTAATGAATGGACCGGACCAGCCTCCCCGGTCAATCACGGCTCCCCATTCGTGTCTCCATCGCGTGCCTGATCCTTCCGGGGAGAGGAGTGGGTGGTCCAAGGCACCTCCCGATTCGGAGGGGAGGAGGATTCGACTGTACCAACCGGCCTCTGGTGTAATTATTCAACGTCGTGAAGTGGAAGACACATGTGTTATACATCAGTAGACAGTCTTTATATGCCAACATATCAATGCAATGATGGATTATTTCACATGCCAGACACACAATAAGCCGACGTAGGGGCAGCTGCTACGTGGTGCTATTTGTAGCAAATACGTCTAGATACAACTGCTGTGGGTGCTCTACAACTGGTCCCGTTTATTATTGTTTGTACTCGCGCACCCACCGTGACGTGAGCCGAGAAACCCATTCGCTCCAAACCTTCTGAGGCCTAAGAAATGGACGTGGGTGTAGCAGCATCAGGACACTGTCTGCTACGTACAAGATTTGGAACCAGGGGCTCGGCTGTACCTCATACTCGTCTGGGGGGATTAGACACGCATGATACGGAGTACAGATCGTTCATTTATTCTTTGGTTCTTGGTGGTTCTCGCAGAATGCTCCCTGCAGAATGCTCCATTGATGCTAATCCTCAAAACTGGTTGTTCCCTCCCTCCCTGACGCGCCGGCACCACACACACCTCGGTAGGCCATCCATCCATCCCGTCTCTCCTGACCCTTTTATTAAAAGCCATTCCGGCTCGGTCGCTCCCTTCACCGTTTTCCTCCTTCGCTCTGTCCTCCCCATTCTTGTCTACGTACTGGTCAACGCGCTGCATTGTTGTTGTTGCCCGACCGGCCACTCTCGTTTCTTCTTCTTTTCATAGATCGCATCTCTCCAACTCTCTCGTTGTTGGTTTTGATTCAAGTCTCGAGGTACCCAACAAGGACCCTCAGGTACCAATTCGCCTTCGGACCCGTCTTTCTTGATAATTACGACACACCCAACCAGATCGATACAGCTTCAGACTACGATCTCCCTCGAATCACGCTTCTTAGCCGCAAATCTTCAACTGCACACAATGAAGACGGGATTCCTCCTTTCCGCTGTGGTGGCTCTGGCTTCTGCCACCCCTACTGTGAGGCAACCCCCCAGCAAGCGCAGCGACCTTACTGCTGTGACGGTCTCAGGCAATGGTGAGCTCCAATTATTGCATCGTCGGCTCTCGCATTGCCGACTCTCGTAACAAATTGCTTACATCTTCAAGCTTTCTGGCAGGGTGACACTCGATTCTACCTCCGCGGTATCGACTACCAGCCCGGTGGTGCTGCGGCCAACACTGACCCGCTTGCCGACACGAAAGTCTGTGAGCGCGACATTGCCAAGTTCAAGGACCTCGGCGTAAATGTAATCCGTGTCTATGCCGTTGACAACAGTCTCGACCACGACGAATGCATGTCTGCTCTCAACGATGCCGGGATTTACCTGGTCCTGGACGTCAACAACCCAGCCTACTCCATCAACCGAGCGGATCCCGGCCCTTCATACAACACCGCCTACCTCCAGAGTGTCTTTGCCACCGTCGAAATGTTCGCCAAGTACAAGAACACTCTTGCCTTCTTCTCGGGCAATGAGGTTATCAACGACGAGGAGGACACCGACAAGTCTGCCCCTTATGTCAAGGCCGTCACCCGTGACATGAAGAAATACATGAGCTCTCGCAATCTTCGTGCCGTTCCCGTCGGCTACTCTGCTGCCGATGTCTCGTCCAACCGAATGCAAACTGCACAGTACATGAACTGCGGTTCTGACGATGAGCGATCTGACTTCTTCGCCTTCAACGACTACTCGTGGTGCAACAGTGATTTCACCACCTCAGGCTGGGATGTCAAGGTCAAGAACTTCACTGATTATGGCCTTCCCATCTTGTGAGTATCCTGACCTAGATTATCAAAATGTATTCAAGGTTGCTAACAAACTTACAGCCTCTCCGAGTACGGCTGCATCAAGAGCCGCCCTCGCAAGTTCGACGAGCTTACCGCCATGATGAGCGACAAGATGAGCAGCGTCTACTCCGGTGGCTTGCTCTACGAGTACTCTATCGAGGAGAACGACTTCGGTATCGTCAGCATTGGCTCCAACGACAAGGTTACCACCATCTCCGAATATGGTCTCTTCAAGACTGCCCTCTCCGAGAACCCTGCTCCCACTGGCGACGGTGGTGCTGATTCCACCACCCACAGCAAGTCGTGTCCCACCTCGGACGCCTCCTGGCAGGTAAATGCCAGCCTGGTTCCTGAGATGCCCGCTCAAGCGGACAAGTATATGACTGACGGTGCTGGTGATGGCCCCGGCCTCGATGGTGACGGTTCCCAGGACCGAGCTGATAGTGGTACCGCTACTGCCGGTGTCACCGGGGAAGCTGCTTCTTCCACTGGCTCTTCAGATGGCGATGATGACAGCGCAGCCTCTGCTCTGGGCCCGCTGGACCTTGCGCCCATTTGCGTCACTGGTGCGGCCATCATCTTCACTCTGTTTGGCACCCTCCTTCTGTAAACTAAGTATTGATTTACTGAACCGTTGAAGTTTTTCACACATGCCATCAATTGATGGCGATTTTCTCCTCGTTTTATGACATTCAAAACATGATGGTGGAGATGCGCGCTGGATTTGATGCGCTGGACACGTCGGATTCGTCTTTTTCTTTCTTTTCATGGGAACCATTGGTGTTTAACCCAGGAAGGGTAGACTGCTTGGAACATTAATTAGCTAGTCTAGGCGATGAACCACCTCCGCCTTATGTGTCGTCGCTCGAGGGTACAAATAGACTTCTTTCTCTGTTATACCATGGTCCTGTGACATGTGAGGATTGGCATGTGAGAACTTCGTGAGTGGCTCCAATGGTCGTGGCCCAGTCCGTGGCTTGCTGGAATGACTTCAATCGTTGACTCGCTTCGCACTCAGAGGAAGCAAATCTTCCGCTGAAACAGCATATCTGAACTTGTACAAGACTTCATCTGATTCGAGGTGAGCTGAGGCGATTGGCAAGAAACACGTGTGGGGGTGCCAAGCTCCGAGTTATTAGCCAGGGTTCCTCTAATTGACGACCCGAGCCTCGGCATCTTCAAAAGTGCTGGCTTACATCCCCGCGTCGAAAGCTCGCCTCCCTTAACCAACTGACATTACCTTGATAGCACCTTGGATTATTCACCCATCCGTTGTAACCCGACTCTTCATAAATTCTCTTCCAAAGCCATAGACCTCGCGCGCGCACAGCACTCGTTTTCGTCATGTCGACAGCAACACCGATCCAGGCCTACGCGGCGTACGAGCACTTCGTGGTCAGCTCGCCGTCGCCGTTCGTGGCGCACGTTGAGATCAACCGCCCGCGCAAGCTCAACGCCTTCTCGCGGCCTATGTGGCTCGAGTTTGGGCGCATCTTCACGCAGCTGAGCGCCGACGAGGATGTGCGCGTCGTTGTCCTGAGCGGGGCCGGTGACCGGGCCTTTACGTCCGGGCTGGACGTCCAGGCCGCGGCCGAAGATGGTATGCTCACGGCCAAGGAGGGCGATGATGTGGCGAAGAAGGCAAAGGGCATGAGAAGTCACATTGAAGAGTTTCAAGAGTGCGTCAGTGCGGCCGAGAAGTGCGAGAAACGTAAGTCACGGATTACTCGAAACGGGAGGTGATAGTTTGCTAATCTGCGTTTTCTTGCGCCTACAGCTATTATTTGTGTACTCCATGGCATCTCTATAGGCCTCGCCATCGATTTGTCCTGCTGTGCCGACATTCGTATCTGCGCATCCAACACGCGCTTCGCCGTCAAGGAAGTCGACATTGGCCTGGCGGCCGACATTGGCACGCTCGCGCGGCTGCCTAAGATTGTCGGATCGACGTCGTGGGTCAAGGACGTGTGCCTCAGCGCTCGAGACTTCTCGGCACAAGAGGCCGCGGCGGTCGGGTTCGTGAGCCAGGTACACGGCAGCAAGGAGCTGGCTCTGCAGGCGGCGCTGGCTTTGGCGGCGTCTATCAGCGAGAAGAGCCCCGTCGCGGTGCAGGGCACCAAGGAGCTGCTCAATTACGGGCGGGATCACGATGTGGCGGAGAGTCTGCGGTACACAAGGGTGTGGAACGCGGCGGCGCTGCAAGGCAAAGACTTCGGACAGGCCATCATGAGCGGCCTGACCAAGACAAAGCCACGGTTTGAGAAGCTGTAAGGGGGTTGTAATCGAGCACTGTCTCAGTTGGTTTGGCCTGGCAAAGAGGTATCTGGACGCGAGTATATGGCTATATTATTGTTGGAGGGTGTTGGTTGACAAGAACCTGTCTACTCAGACCCAGACTCCTCCTCTGGGGGAAGGTTTTCCTTGAGGCGCTGTAGATTTGTAAGAACAAGGAAACGACAAGATAAGAGACACAATACAACAAAGAAACTTAATCGATGATGCTGGGTCGTTTGGGAAGGGAAGAAACCGACACATTGGGGACAGTTTCATGGGCATGCTTACATCCTCGAGCTTCGCCTTCAACAGCTCAACCATGTTCTCTTTGACAACGACTCGTTCATCATCGAGGTCTTCAATGATGAAGTCGTGGCTGTCACTATCGATATTGACGATGATTGACTTGATTGACGGATCGCATTTGATCAGCACGCCTATGAACGGCGACGTTAGATGGTTGTGAAGTAGGCGTTGGTTGGGGCAACGGACCTCGGATTGCACGAGGCATCGTGGGCGGCTATTTGCGTGTGGTTTAAGATGTGACAGAATGTGTCTTCGCAATCCTGCGGAAAGAAGCTTGGGGGCAATGTTGATAGTCTGAAGACGGCGACAAGTTTCGCCCTCGTGCCTGAAGAGACGGGTTGTCAAAAAAGGTTGAGCCTGGATCTTGGAGTTCGCTTGGGGAAATCGGCCAGAGCCCGGACCCACTCGCTTCAAGAGAACATGTGGAATCACATTCCGCCAAGAAGGTGAGGCTGGCCCTGCGCCTCAGCCAAGCCACTCCATGGACCGTCATCTGCGCTTCTCCAACTGTAAAGCATTGGAATCCAAGATTCACCCTGCGGCTGTTGCCCAGAACATGTAAGACTGCTATCTCAAGACTGGATATGGGCAATCGGATAGATTGAAGGGAAAACGGAAACCGAAAAAGGAGGCAAACCTTGAGCATATCACCGGCTAAGGTGCCGTAGGTAAGGTAGGAAGTAACTATAGGCACATATGTGATGCATCGATTGGATCACGAGCACAGCAGAACGATAGTAACCACACCACCCACTCCCACAACTCGCTCGCTCACTCGTTCCGTTCCAAACCATAATGACCCCGCCAACCCGCTAGAGAGGGGACCTGCCGGGCATCCGTGTGGGATTCCAAATCGACTTGCTAGGTGTCCAAGGCTCCAAAGCTGCCCTTGTGCCCCTGCCGGCTGCCGAGCCGTCAACTGTCGTCACACACTCGTCCAAGCCACAGGCGATGAAGTCACCCACGGCTGTCCCGGACTCTGGGTATCGGCCGGGAGGCAGTACATGGCAATGTGTACAAAGATCTCCCCGCCCGACCGGTTGGCGTCGATGACGCGGACCAATTCAACTTCTTTATGATATATTTGCCGCCCAATTCTTCAAGAATCTCGTTGTTTGATCAAACAAGGAAGCAGATACAGCTGTGTTGTGATCACCTCGACTGTGCCTCCCTCAGCATCCGCGACCTCGACCTCACAGCCACTTGTACTCCCTGGAACCAAATAGTCTAGTGAACTACTAGAGCAACAAACCACATTTCCACGCCTCTTCCGAGCCTTGACGCCTACAAATCACTGCTTGCATTGGTACCAATATCTGCGTGCAACCTTGCACCACACACACCAACCCACTCATCAAGATGTCGACCTCTCTTCCTACAGAAACTAGCAGCTCCGATAGTGACGATTCCGGATCCATGAACGTCAACCCACTTACCTGGCTGCTCATCCCGTTCAGCATTGCCGTTCTCATCGCCGTCGTCTTCACTGTGACGCATTACCGCACTCGTCGCCGCCTACGCAATACGCCCGGGTGGCCTCACCCGCCGGGAGGTCCCTCCCCTTTCCGTCCTCTCGGGCGAGGGGGGTCTGAGATGCTCGACCAGCGGCGAGAGCGGCAACGTATGGCAAGGCCTGGGGTAACACGCTCGGAGGAAGGCCTCAACGAGCTGGGCCAGGCGCCGCCGGCATACGACGGGAAGAAGGGGGCCTTGCGGGACCCCGGGACGGAGCTGCGGGATCTAGAGGCCGGAGGCGCTAGTCCGCCAGAGTATGTTGAGATACCCGCACCTGCGGTGACGAGGGAGGGCCGTGAATCTACTTAATCTCGGCAGCACGATTGAAGGAGATCGAAGTGTTTCTTTTGTTGATGTGTAATGTGAGCGGGAGTCTTTTCTTGGTATACCCTTCTTGCTTGGCGTTGGGGTTGGGATTTGTCGTCAACTTGTCCAAGGAGATGTTGGTTGATGCTTGTTGCTGATGATGTACGAACGTGTGATGGATTGAACCCAACCGATAGTGTAACGAACCCTTCATTTATTAGCATACACTAAAAACATGAGCTCATTTTGTTTTGTTTGGATTTACTAAGTATGCGTGGTCCACAGTCCGCAGTCAATCAACATGAGCGTGCCTTGTGGTTTCAGTTGAGTAACACAAACACACCACCTCACAGCATACTGTCCAACACGATTGGAGCAGGTCCTCCCTAGATTCGACGATTGCTCACGAGGACACCGGGTGCGAAGAGTTGCACGGTTGACTCGCGCATCCGAGTTACTGTAGAAACACGTTGGGCAGCGGCATCAGGCCGACATGGTGTCACTTCAGTTGTCTGCGTTGCCTCGGGTGAATATCGATGGTCGCAGATATCTCAAGGATATGGATGTCGGAGCAGACATGATAATGGGTAAGCACATTGGCGGTCAAGAAGATCGTCCTGTAGCGCCCGACACAGTGTTGCACTGTGTAAAGTTTGTGTGCGTAAGAAACGGTTGGAAGCAAGATTTGCAGAAGGGCAATCCGCGGGGGCGGTGTGTTTGAGAACCATCCGGTTTGCCTCAGACGCGGCTTGGACCGACATCCACGTTGCTTCCTTACCTCCTTGCCCCAAGCCTCAGTATCCAGAGAAAGAGCATCGTTTGTTGGGCACGTTTGCGAGCTCGAGGTCCCAAGGGTGGCCCATATTACCCAGTGTGTGTGTGTCTTGCATGATACTACGGAGTCGGAGTATCTGCCCAGGAGGATGCAGCTGAGGCGTCGCCGCGCATTGGCCTCAATGAGCTGCAGTGAAGCAAGGCATTGGCTGTAAGCCTCAAGTTAGGGCGACACAGCAGTCAGGAGGCCAAGAAGCTAAGATTTTCTTCGAATGGAACGCCCAATGAATTAAGCGGTGGCGAGAAGCGGGGATGGATGAAGATGCGGGAGGCTGGCAGGCGATCATTCAGAAGTGGGATAATATGTGGCTTCATTATCGACAATTTGCGATTTCATATCCGACACCGGCATCCTAATTGGGAATGTGAATAAAGAAGGGGGTTGAAATGTTTGGATACACAAGGTATCAATCGAGATTGGGACGGGAAGGGGAAAAGATTGCGCCGCTTAACTCCCGAGAAGCGGCGCAGCTGGAGACGGGAAACGGGAGAGGCATTTGCATTTTTTAGTCTTGTTAGTGTCGAGTCAGTTCTTGGACGTAATGATGGTCGTGTTAAGAAGGACTTGTTAGAGAATGGGACTTTGGGCAGCGTGGTGAGAGATAATGGATCTGGAATACGAATAGTACTCAACTTGGCTTTCGGGAGATGCGTTTCAGTGCTTGCAAGTGCTCTGACTATTATGAGCTTCACAAACTCAGCCCTACCATCCTGTCGGGTTCAAGTTGGTGTGTGTCTTGAAGCGGGGGACTCGAGGTCGTGTCTCATCTTCTCGTGACATGGCATCGTCTCGATTTGCATCGAGATACACGAGAGAGCAGTTTGCTCTCTGTTAGAGATTGCGAGACGCCGAGGCTGTACATCACACTGTCCCTTGTGTGATGAGCACGCCAAGAGTGACGTGAGCTCATGTCTTTTCGTTTCCCACTCACGGTCCTGCGGACGTGTAGAGGCCGCCATTCCATTCTGGGCCAATCTGAGGCCGTACAGTGGACAGCTCTGGTGGGAGAGAGCCAGTGAGGCCAGTGACATGCAGTTGGGGAGGTTGGGGGCCGTCGTTGTCGAACCCGGGGGACCCTGGACAAACGAAGCAGGCGGAATAAAGCGCCAGGAGAGTATGAAGTAATTATGAGATGGACTCATGACGGCCACTCTTCGACCCCTAGGCCCTGGCGGTACCTGAGTGTCCAGAAGCGGTGCCCCGTCAACCAGCCCGACGCCGCCTGTGGGACGACGGGGCATTACGGTGTAGGACAGGTACGGAGCTGAGGAGCTGAAGATGAGAGAGATGAAGCCATGGTCCAATATCCACGGTATGGCCTATTATCCACGGCATGGTCGCTCTTCGTCTAGCAGGGCAACCGACGCGCCCGTTCCAACCCCGGTATGATTGAGATTGAGCCTTGCTCAACGAAATGCTTGGTAACTGGCTCGCCAGCAGAGCAGAGCACGACCTGCTTGACAGCGTGGGAAACGCCAGGGGTACAGACTGCAGAGTGCAGAGCGCAGAAGAGCCGGATGAGAAAGGAGGTTGGCCAAGACCATGACCATCGGTGCCACTGCCATGACCGCCATCACCACGATGGCAACGGAGGATGTGCTGACTCAATCGCTCACTCGCTGGAAGAGTCGAAAACACACCGAATGATGAACAGGTAGGGTTGAACTGTAGCGCCCTTTCTGTAGTGCCGGGGTTTTGGTGTGTCCTCCAAGCCACTCACCTCGTCTTTTCCTCACTCACTGCTCGCATGGCATGGCATGGCATCACATTGCATCGCTTTGCGTCGTGCATCTTTCTCGTGTCTTCATTTTCTCTCCCACGCCCATCCATTGACACAAACGCCCACCCATTCATTGGAAGTCCGCTGGCTACTGGGTAGACTGGCCAGGTGTGTGGGACGCCAAGTGCACACATCCTGGGCGCTCGATGTGCCCTGTAGGCCCTGGAGGCCTGGTCTGCCTTTAGCACACCCGCTCAGCGCACCCCTGTCCCCCAGGCGCTATTGGGTCAGCCTGTCGGCAGGGCCAGCGCATCACCCCAGAGCCTAGTAAATCCCAGCCGCCCCTCTGAAGTTCTGAACAATAACAAAGCCTCTTAAGGAGCCGATTGTCGTCCGGCCGCCACTGCGAGCTCCACCACCAACCTCTAGCCTTCTTGTCGCCCCCATCTTTTCTTACTCGCCTCATCTCGTCGCACTCGTTTTGGGGATAGCACGGAAGGAGAGTTGCGAAATAACTCGAGCGATCGAGCGAGCGATTTGGTGAACGGAAGAAGGAAGCGCAAGGAAAGGATAAAAGAAGAAGGCCGGGTTCATCCTGCAGCCCAGCGTCGGCGAGTTAGGCCAAGAAGCGACAACGCTCGCTGATTGCCGCGGCACCGGTGCGTCCTTCGTACAGTGCAGCAGCGTGCGGACATCTGTACCACGTACGGCCACTTTTCCTTTTTTTAAAACCACGCACCTCCATTCTGCAGCCTCTCCTGGTTCTTCATCTCCCCCCGTTCTCGGTCTCGGCGCCGTTCGTTCGCTGTGCCTGTGTTGCGCTGTTCTTTTCGAGCCTGCGGTGTTGATTGGCATTGGGCCGTCTTTTTTCTCCCCCTTCTCGGGCTTGCATTGGCTCGTCTAGGCGTCTGGGCGGACTTGTTGCGGCTCGCTCCCGTCTCTCCACCATCTGGGCTTGGGCTGGTTGCTGCGGTTGCACTGTTGGCCCGCCCGCTCCCCCCGGTCATATCGGCACTGACAGGTGAGCGCACCACTCGAAACCACAAACCACAAACCACCACGCCGCCTTCTCCCCTCCTCCCAATTCTGCATCTCTCCGGGCTCCAACGGTAGGGCCAGTGTGTTTTGTCGACCCGCCTGGCAACCGAGATATTGCACCCGTGCTTGGTTCCGACTCCGTTGCTTGTCTTGTGTAAGTCGTGCTCCTTGCCCCGACTCGATCCGTTGGGCTGGCGCCATTGGCCTGGGCTCGTTGGGTCGTCCCGCCTCCGTCTTCGACCGAGTTGGTGCATTTTGCACCGCTGCTCCGCCCATCAGGCAGACCGCTGACTCCTGTCGTTCCAGGCTTTTCTTCTGCGTGCGCATGCTCTTGCTTCCTCCATCCCGCATGTCTTGACCACATACCTTAATCATCATCACTCCTCCTTCCCTACTCGACACTGTGGTTCGACAACACCGCAACTCCACGCATCACACGCCAGGGAAGAAGCGAATCATCCTGCCGCCCTCCCAACTGCTCACCTACCTCGCCCACTTTCCCTGGCGACTCACCGGAACACGATGGGCATCGACGCCAGGAAAGCCCCTCCTCTTCCCGCCCCAACCGAAACCGAAACAAACCAGACCACTCCGACCGAACTGACGTTGGATGCGTTCAAGCCCAGCGACGAGAAATCGTCCTACTCCATCCCCGAAGACGGAACTCCCGTCACCATTGCCACCCGCGGACACAGAGCCAACAAGTCACAGACCTCTCTGCTCATCGAGTACTTCGAAGGCGGCAAGCAGTCCTCTAGCTCCACTGGCGAACGCCGACCCAGCGTACGCGTTCGTTTGACGCCCTCCAAGAAGAGCCGAGGTGATCACATCCAAGTCACCGAGACCAAGGGATCGCGCCAAGGTTCCCTTACCCGCCGGATCCCCCTGAATCTGGGCACCGATCTCGAGTACATCGACGGCGAGGACGGGAATAGCATGACCTCGTATGCCTCGGCCACTGAAGAATCGAATGTTTCCAGAAATCCCATTGACATCGAGATTGACCCCAGCACCCACAGCAGAAGACGTCGGCCTGCTAGCCCTTTGATTCCTTCAGAGTCCTATCAGGTAAACGCTTCAGAAATCTCTGCCATCCCATCCGACAGCTTCCTCGACGGCACTGGCGCTGGCTCTACTGAGCTCAAGAATAGCTTCAATCAGTCGAGAGGAGAAGACATAGCCGTCGCTGCTGGCGCTGGTGCACTTGCAGGCGCCGCTATGGACGAAGTCAGGAGCCACAAGAGTCGAAATCGGGAGCGAGTAAAAATCGCCGACAAAGCAAAAGACAAGTCAGATCGGAAACGTCGCCCGAAGAGCAGGACGAGCAGTGTAAGTGAGCGGACAACCGACGAACTTAAATCCCCCCGGGCCCGCCGTTCCAGTCGGAGTCAGCAGGAATCCAATGTGTCAGGACTTGACTCAACCATGCTCTCCTCTAATTTGACGCCGAGCCATCGCTCTGTCGACACACATTCCACACGCTCCGGCGTTTCCAAGTCATCCATCAACAATCCCAAGCTGCTTGAGACAGTTGAGGATGCCATCCGAAGATTGATCTTACCAGAGCTAAGTGCCCTGAAGCGGGAACAAAGTAAGCGCGAAACCCGGCGTGGCTCTTTTACCTCAACGGCAACCTCCCTATCAAGGGAGGAAGTGACCCAAGACCGCCGGCGGTCTTCAGGTCAGCGCAGTGATCAGAAAGATAGACGCAACAGGGAGGCGCGTCACGACTATGGTGACTCACTTCACAGCATCAGCCGTGAGTCCCTCGATGATGGCTATCAATATGACGACGATGTTGTCACCCCTAAGCGCAGCGGTGGTGACTTGCTCAAGGTCGCTGCTGCTGGTGCAGCCGCGAGCAAGGGCCTGTCTCTTCTCGACGATAAATCCCAGTCGGAAGATCGCAAGCACAGGGAGCGGCGACGGCGCAGGGCCGAGTCTTCCCGAAGTCGAAGTGTGGGACGTGACCGATATGCGGAAGAGTACGAAGACGACCATCTGGTGGTGCCCGCCCCGCCGATGCCCTTGATGAGCGAAATCAACCAATCTGATCTAACCCGAGCATCTATTCTCTCCGCCACCTCCGACAGGCCTCACTCTGCTACCGAGGAGATCACCCCCGGTGTTCATAATGTCACCCGCGCTCCACTCTCTGCCACTTCAACACCCACACCGTCGAGGACCCCAGGTGACCTCGACGACTCACTGATTATGCAGCATGCAAATGTCTCACACGGCGACCTCAACGCCTTACCTCGTGGTCAAAAGGATTATGAAGAATATGAGACAGATGAATTTGGACAGAAGGTTGACGATGTTCATTATGATGAGGAGGATCCTCACGACGTCTCTGACAATGGCGACTACCCTGAGAACGGATACGACAATTCTTACTTTGCCACTCAGGACGTTCCCCCTCCTCTCAAGTACGTCCCGTACCAGGCAGGTGCTCGTGGACTGAGCCCTATTCCCAGTGTTTCCGGCTACACAGATGGCGCCAGCGAACATCACCCACGCCACTCAAGGAGCATGCACTCCACGAGTGACGTCTACTCTGCATTAGAGGCGAGGTCTCCAGATAGGGATATGGACCCCATGTCCGCCAGGAGTTCTGGGGTAGACTACCGGAATACCACCTATACCGAGGACAGCGAACTCGACCGAGTTACATCCGGACAAGCTGTTCAAGGCATCGGCGCAAACCCCAACTTCGTCCATCCTCCCTTGGGTGTGGAATCAGCGGTGGCATCTCTAATTGACGGCTCAATGCTTGAGCAGTCCGTTCTCACCAATGGCTCCGTTCTCACCAGTGGCTCCGGATATGATTACGGCGGCCCGAGGGACTCGACTGTGTCTTACGATGATCAATCAAGGACTTACAGCAGCCGAGGCATGAGTCCTGAGAAGCAATACATTGATAACAGTCGTGAGATTGAGACCGAGAGACACCACACCCCTAGCTCCAGGTCTCACAAGCCATCGCCAGAATTCACTGAATACGAGATTGATGAGCATGGACGAAAGGTGCCTCGCACCAAGTCCCCCACCACCTCGGAGGCCGCCATCACTGCCGGTGCTGTTGGCGCTGCCGCGGCCGCATTGAAGGCCATCCAAGCCAAGAAGCAGGCTCCTGTTGAGGAAGAGATGATCCACGAGGACTACCAGCCCGCTGGTGTCTTCCGAAACAAGTCATTCAAAGAGCGCACGCTAGAGGGCCACGAGCCTCGCAACACCCCGACACACAGCATAGATCGACTTGATTATGACGAGCCCCCGAAAATGAACGCTAGCTTTATGCCGGGCACTCATGATCTCATGCCGGAGATTGGCTACGTGGACGATGATGCCCTCACCAACGCTTCCGTCGTTCAAGATCGACTTGATGGCGAGCCTGGTGATGGGCACATGTCTGGCCGAGACACCCCCACACAACGCTCTGTATTAGAGTACCAACAAAATGAAGTGCGCAGCCAGGCTAGCAGAGCCAGCGGCCCTGGTCTGGGTCTTGCTGAAGCTGGGGCAATGGGTGCCACCGCGGGCCTCGCTGCCGGCCACATGCATAGCCGCGAGCCTAGCCACGACCAAGACGAGTGGCAGCGGTCATCCTCCGACCACAAGAGAGACACTCTGGTTACCAACCCTTTTGAGGATGCTAGCCCCATCGCCAATCCAGCCCTGAACGAAGGTCTCCTCGGCACTCGCGGACTGAACTCTTCCTACGGCGCTCCGTACCACTCGGGAAGCCCGAACTTCACGCAGAAGTATGACGAGGGCTACATGTCAAACGGTCCCAACCGTACGCCGGATGCTGACCCGAAGAACAACTCCCTCGATCTCGGAGCCACCCTCGTGGCCCCTGCTGGAGAAGATCCATTTTATGCCCCCAAGGATCACGTTCGCCACCTGAGCGGCATGTCCCAAGGAATGGCTTCCCCCTTCTATGATGCCGCTACTGGCCAGGGCATTGATCGCATCGAGAACAAGGACATTGTCGCGCTTATGCAACATGTGAGTATTGATTCGAGTTTTCCGACTTTCAATCACTAATATAATCCACAGCTCATGGTCCGTGATGCTCAACGAAGCGCCCGTGATACCGAGATTGTTGCTCTCTTGATGAATGCCGCCCTGGAGATGCGCACCTCTTTCCGGGAAATGAAGGACCTTATCCAAGACACTGGAGACGATGTTATTTTCGCCAACTCCGAGAGCACTGACAAGCTTTACAAGGCAATCAACGGCCCGCGACCATACCCTGGCACTGCCGCTCGGTCAATCCAGAGTGCTTCCCAAATCGACACCCTGAACGACGCCGCCACCAAAAAGAAGAACCTTTGGAAGCGAGCGTTGCAGGGTCTCAGTACCAAGGGAACAAGCGATCTTGGCCGGATCGAGGACATGCTCATGCAACTCCTCGGCGAGGTGGATGTTCTCAAGACCCAGACGGCCCCCCCACCAGTCTCGACAAGTGGAGGCCGCGGCCACTCTTTCGAAAACCTCCAGCCTGAGGGCCACTACGAGCAGGATCGCGGTTATGAACCGGAAGGCAACTCGACAATTAGCCATGGCAGCCAATCAGGCCATCTGTCTCTCTCGCAGTCCAGATCGAAACTGCGAGATGAACGCAAGTTCTCAGACAACCGTATCAGCACTGTCCAGGAGCATGAGGAGGAGTACCAATACGACCATCCTAGTCCCGCCCTTGAGCGAGCAGACCCCAACCTGTTGACGCCCACTCGATCAGCAGGTAATCTTCATCGTGGCAACTCCGTTCCCCTCGACACCCCTCCTCAACCCTCTGGTTCAATGCCACAGCCTATGAGCGCAGAGAACACTCCGCGAACAGGCAAAAAGCACAAGGCCAGTGGTTCGTCGGGCTGGCTTCCCAAGATCTCTCGGTGGTCAGGAACAACTGCTTCCAGCGTGGGCAAGGCTTTCCGCGGAAGTGGCAAGAAGGAGGCCAAATACGAAGATTACGCTCCTTCTCGGTCTGGATCCAGCATGGCTTCGTATGATGATGAAGATTATCACCAAGACCAGCACAACCAGCATCACCAGCAGAACCCCTATGAGGAGGATAAGCTACATACAGGATTTTCTGAGCAGGACCTCGCAGGTTCCGCTGCCCAGCCCAACTTGGACTCCACTGTTACTCGACGTGACAGCAACTTCACTCCTGACGAGGCCCCCAAGTACAAGGTTCACCGCAACTCGTTGAACCTTCAACACCCCCAACCCCGGCCAGGCCAGACAGAGCGATTCCGCAACGCTCTGGAGTACTCGGCGCAAGAGTACGATATCCCTATGACGCCCAGGTCGGCTGACTGGGCTGGATCTGCAACCAGTGTGAACCGGCTCCCAGCGAACACCAACCGATACAGCACCGCATCATCAGCTGGAGCGCGCGAACCCGAGTACTGGGGCTCATCGCCAACAGGCCCACCGCGGCCTCCCAAGGAGCCCATTGACAATTCCGGTACACGGACGCCGCAAAGAAGCAACCGCATCTCAAAGCTCGCCAAGGGTAGCCCCCTTCAACACCAAAACGATGAGAGCACATATGCCGGCCACCCCGGCAGTCCTAAGCCAGAGAACCGAAATCTGAATGCTGCTCTCGGCATGCCTACCCGAAGACCCAGTGGCCCAAGGGCAATGACCCCAAAGAGCCCCGAAGAGGAGGCTGCAAGGGAGGACCGAAGACGCAAGAGAGGTATGCGATGTCAGCAATCTCCCACCACGCGCACCCTCACTAACTTGAATAGATACATTTGGTACCATCGCTAGTGCCCACACGGACGACACAGACACCTTTTAGAGGAAGGATCGATGGTGTTGAACCACGCCCGCATGTGAATCGTCACCTAAAATAGGGCGCAACCAGATCCCAGGACCTGTTTTCATCTTGGAACTTGGCCATATGAGTTGGCTGAGTGTAATATGCGTGTGATGTTTGGATGACAGAAGGACAATTGAACGAGGGGCTTTTGCAATATGGAAAATGGAGCCTATAGACTACTACATCAGGAAGTCGGCCAGGCCAGTGGCAAAGCAACTTGCCAAAGAAAAAATAATGGAAACATCGGAACGGGAAACAAGAGATGATGGATACCCCAAACAAAAAAAACAAAAAAAGGAAGATGTTATTGTGGAGGATAGCTTGCACATGAAGAGTTTGCTTCATTTCTTGACGACGACATGATATGGCTATCTGGTTTCAAAGCGGTGCGTCACATTTTGGCAGGCATTGGATTGGATTCATGAAGGCAGAGGAGGGATGAAAGGCCCATTTGGGAGCGTCGTGGAGTTTATCGCTCAGGGAATCCCTCTCAAGTTAGGTAACCTTAGGATAGTTGTAGTTTATATGAGATACCAATGGTTGTAATCAAGGGACGTGAGCTGGGGGAATGAATACAAGAGCGTTTTGGACGGCTAAAAATACGTGTATCTTGAAAGTGAAGTTTATCAAATAGGATGTTTCGAAGACTCAAAGTTGTTATCGATGAGTTATTGTTGATGGGTATTGATATGACCGGATGTAGTGGGCAGGAGGCGGCTAAACTCCGACGTCGGTGGCTAGGTGTCTTAGTGCGGCGGTGGAAGTGGACTCGTAATCGACATGGACGAATAGCGCCCATTTCAAATCGGAAATGTCTGACAAGCCCACGATCTGCCGTGAGGCTCTCGATGCTCTCGATCTGAACTGAACTGAGCAGTGAGGAATTTTCTGTCCCTGCTCTTGTTACACTTCAGCAAATCCAAAGCCCAAAGAACCAACCAATTGTCGTCTGGCGAATTCACTCCTCGTGTTTGCTCTGTTCTCAGTTCATGGAGCTCTGAGCAGACTATCGGCATCGGCTTCTATCGACGCCGACCTGCCGGGTGGTGTCCGATTTACCTTGTCTGAGGCCTCGAGGGAAACCATTGAGTCATGACGACGGACCTGAGGTCGCAGGGGAATCCGAGCATGGAGGAGCCGCCAAAGCAGGTCAAGAGGGGGGGCGGCCATGACTACAAGGGCTTTGTGGCGGGAGTCTTCAGTGGCATTGCCAAACTCACAGGTATGGAAATTCTTTCACCTCGCACTCTGTCGTCGAGTCACCTACGGCTCGGAAGCTTCTTGGGGTCTTCTTGGACAGCCTACGGTTTTGCTAACATGGTGTGTAGTCGGCCATCCGTTCGACACTATCAAAGTGCGCATGCAGACGACTGACGCCTCGAGGTTCAGCGGCCCTCTGCAATGCCTCACGCAGACGGTGCGTAATGAGGGTTTCGTCGGCCTCTACAAGGGCGCAACGCCACCGCTGGTGGGCTGGATGTTTATGGACTCGGTCATGCTGGGCTCGCTCAACGTCTACCGCCGGCTGCTCTCGGAGCACGTCTTCCACGTACAGCCGGCGTCGGCTCGGGGTCCGGGAGTAAGGACGTACCTTCCGGCGTACGGCCACGGCATGGCAGGCATCATGGCCGGCTGCACCGTCAGCTTCATCGCGGCGCCGGTCGAGCATGTCAAGGCGCGGCTGCAGATCCAGTACGCGGCGCACAAGGCGGACCGGCTGTACGCCGGGCCCATCGACGCTCTACGCAAGATCTACAGGCATCACGGCATCCGCGGCGTCTACCATGGCCTCTCGGCGACGCTGCTCTTCCGCGGCTTCTTCTTCTGCTGGTGGGGCAGCTACGATCTCTTCTCGCGCTTCTTCCGCAGCAACACCGGCCTCAGCGCCCCGGCTATCAACTTCTGGGCCGGCGGGCTGAGCGCCCAAGTCTTCTGGCTAACCAGCTACCCGAGCGACGTCGTCAAGCAGCGCATCATGACGGATCCGCTAGGTGGCGGCCTAAGCGATGGCGTAAGGAAGTTTCCCCGCTGGAAGGATGCCGCCGTGGCCGTCTACAAGGAGACCGGGTGGAGGGGATACTGGAGGGGGTTTGTGCCGTGCTTCTTGCGCGCCTTTCCCGCGAATGCCATGGCCTTGGTGGCATTTGAGGGTGTGATGCGGTCGTTGCCATGATGAAGGAGGGAAGAGGTTGAAGGGATTGAAAGGAGTCGAGACAGAGAAAATAAATTGCACATACATGTACAACAATATCTCTTTATAGATTGGACGGGATCCCAACTCAAATGCAACGACAAGTTGAGTCAAGGTGTTCCGCGGCAGCAGGCAACCACACACAATTATACATCTTCACATCATCATCACAATTGCGACGCACATGGCACATCGTAGCTTGTCTCCAAAGGAGCAAACACCAAATGGTGCCACACAAATGGCTGGATCTATTGGCCAAGTCCTAAACTTTTCCTGTCCCAATTCACCAACCCATTCCTGCGCCTTGTCCGATGCAATGCAACCGTTTACTCGTCATCGTCCTCAGCCTCGTCGTTGACGACGTTGAAGAACTTGAGCTCGTAGACGCCTCGGGAGGTGGAGACGACACGGAGCCAGTCGCGAAGCTGCTGCTTCTTGAGGAACTTCTTGGTCCTGCGGGCACGACGGGGTTAGTACATTCTTCAACAATCTTCCCCAAAGCGCCGTTGACGTACAAGTACTTGAGGTAGCGGCCAGAGAGGTCGTTGTGGGCGGTGATCTCAATCTTGCCCTCGCCCTGCTGCTGGATAACAACGTTGTCGCCAAGGTTGTTGGTGCGGCCCTCGACCTTGATGCGGTCCTGGAGGAACTTCTCGAAGGCGGCGACGTCGAAGATCTTGTCGCTCGCGGGTTGCGAAGCGTTGATGATGAACTGCCACCGCGTTAGCTCTCGTCGTCCTCTTCCGTGCCCAATTCCCACGGGGGGTCGATCGTCTTCGAGGTTGGCCTCGTCGCCATCGTCGTCGTCGCAATCATGCAAATATGCCGGGTTCGTACCTTCTTGGTCTGCTTCTGGGCCTTGCCCGCCTTCTTCTGTTGAAATGACACTTAGCCTACTGCGTTTTCCGGGCACCTCGCTGCGACCAGCGCAGGGGGCCTACAGCAAAGCGGTCATGTACGTACAGTCTGAGGAGCCATTGTGAATGTTTGTGTGGTTGATTGTGAAGATCGCAAAGAGGTCAAATCCTGCGTCTAGAAGAGAATGGGTGAAAAGTAACTTGGTGTGGGTGGGTTTGCTGGATTGGATGAATCGTCCACCTAAATTTCGGCCACAATTCTCGTGGGGGCGGCGAAAATGGGCTCGAAATTAGGGCTACGCTGGATTACTTGTGATTAATTGCGGGGCATAACAGGCTGTGGAAGGTTTCTCGATCACGTGTTAGACCACGTGATATAAACCGAGATCACCCGTATCGCTTTCCATCAACATCATTTTTAGACAGTTCCAATTGTTGGACTGACAAATCGTAAATGGCGGGTATTGGGCAGTAAGATTTTTTCGTCATCAACAAAATCACCTAGTTGACTGACGTTGCATGTTGCGCCAGAAGTGCTCCCCAACAGGAATGCCTGTTCTGCAACAGATGTACCGTAATCCAATGTGAATGAACCAATTCAACATCAAGTTTTGTGTATAATATCGAGCGGCGATGTCTTTCATCTTGAGTGGTCTAAAAGAAATCCAAAAGCAAAACACACAAGAAAAATAGACGACGCCATGTTCAATGGCCCATGAACACCAAGGCGCTCTAGCTTTCGGTAACTGCAATTGACTAAAACCACTGGACTGTCTAAGTACATCTTGTTCCACTGGCCCTAGAGGGGTAGGTTCGAATTGTGCTCTCGTTGTCCTCATCTACACTTAAGCAATTCTCTATTTGGCCGTTCCTACCCAGATCCTAGTCGGCGAGGGGACAGTTCTGGGACATCTATGCACTGTAGCTTGACGTGAAGATGCAAGGCATAGGGCACAAAGGGGATAACGTATAAAGAGTGATGAAACATGCAAGAAGAATCTGAAAAAAAAATTCAAACGATTGACTAATTATAATGTTAACTATTCAACCTTAATTGACAGCTACGAAGGTATGAGCAAACTGATCGTGAGACTTGAGAGGCGCCCAGGCTTCCTCAGCTTCCACAGTTCCGGTGTCTCTCGTCCCCTTCACCTTAGTACTCTTCTCTTAGGCATTCCACGCCTTGGTATTCTTCCCCTTGGTACTCTTCTCCTTCGTGTTCTTCCCCTTCCCCTTGATATCCTTCACCTTGCCTCCCATTTCACCGCACTGGCCAGCCGCGAAGCACTTGTTAATAACCATGGCAAAGGTGGCCAGCTCCGTCGATTGTACGCTGTCCATGGCGATCCAGTTGGGATACAAAGAGTCATTCGTCACATTCCAAAGGTGGTTGTACAGGCCGCTGTACGTCTGGAGCGCACGCTCGGTAATCGGCTGGGTGGGAAAGACTGCTTCCTCGTCCGAAAGCGTGATGATCCAGTCCGAGTGGAAGATTCTCGACTGGCGGCTATCCCTGCTGCGCCGGAGGTACTCGATCTGGTCATTGTACATCTGCTCCGGCTGCATCTTGTTCGACCACCGGTGAGTCAAGGGGAAGGTCCTGTCTGAGACGAAGCCGTTCACGCCGCCGGGGTAATTCCTCTTCTGGGTCCACTCTGGGCTGACGCGAATGATGGTTCCTCCTTGCTTGTTGCCGATGAAGCGGTTAAGGGGCCACTTGGTGATGTCTTCGTTGTCGGGGAGCTGAAATGGCTTGGTGAACTTGACCAGTATCTCGTACATTTGTAGGAGTTCGTTCTCGCCCAATAGCTCAAGCTTCCCACAATCAAGTTTTCGGGCTTCAGGGGCCGGGATATCGATGATGATCATTTCGCCTGGGTACGCTTTGTGGAAGTCTCCAACAGCCCGGGCAATGTCTTCCAAACTCTCTCCAAACCTGCCATTCCACAGTCCCACAACCATGGCGCCATGAGCTGCTCGAAACTTCCCGTCAAGGAGGATTGGACGAATGTCGAGGACACGGACGCCTAGCTCATTCATCTGATATTTGACGTCCTTTGTCTGGGTGAGCGTGCTTTTCTTTGAGGCGAAACCAATTTTCTTCGCAGCTTTGGACATGCCTGAGTGATGAGAACGAGGTAAGGCGATCTCCCTGAGTGGCAGATGACCAATATGGGGAAGAAGAGTCTGCATCCAGCTCCCGGGAGGAGCCGTAGTGAGAAAGTCGCCCTCCTTACCCGCCACGATGAAGACGGAACCGCCGGGGAAGTCGTTAAATCCGAGATTCATCTGAGAATGCTTACGAGTGACATTAGTCTCAAACTCTTCAAGGAATTGGACGAATATGGGGTGCTTTTTTCCCCTGCGTCGCTGGATCATGAACGACATGGGCTTGGAAGTGCCCTCGAAATGGTAAACGACTTCACCAGCCGAGTCCCTAGGGATATTTCCACCCCGTCGAGCGCTGAACACAACTTCCGACTTCCCCGGCTCGATATACTCAGGAAATCCCTCTTCCCACATTCTAAGCTGGTAGGAGTGCGAGTATCCCTTGCGCCAGCGGAAGGGGGTCGCGTTGATAAGTGTGATCAGGGTGGAACCTTGAAAAATGACCTCGGGCACGGAGACCAATCTCTTGCTCGATTCCCCATCTACCTCTTCAGCCTGTCGCTTATCATGAGGCTGTTGCTTCTGGTTCAATTTCTCCTCCTGCTTCAGAGTAAGCTTGGACTTGAGACCCAGGAAATTGCTTGGGTCCTCAATGGCGGGAATGTTGGGTTCAAGAAAGGAGTGTCTGTCCTTTCTATCAGGGTCGAAGAGACGGCTATGATATGCAGCCGTATCTATCACAAAGCCTGTTGGAAGGGGTCAGGACCGAGGAAAGTGTTTGGATCGTCGGTGGCGGGAATGTTGGGCTTGGCGATGTGGTTTTGGTTAACATCAGGGTCGGGAAGGCGGCTATGAACTGCATCCGTATCTATCACGAAGCGTGTAGGCAAGGGGTCTGAACGCTCTAAATGTCCGTGTCCTGTCCCATCAATGACTTTGGTTCCCTTGTTTGTATCAAAGAGTGACTCGACGTCTTGCCCATGCTGAGCAGCACCAGTGTGGTCATGGATCCGTGCTGCTTGAGGCATAGCAGTTGCGTCGGGATTGGGAGGTCGCATGGTTTCTGCTGGCAGGCTGTTGACAATCCCCGCTAGTAGCCCAAGCAGAGGAACCAGTCGTCTCAAGGACATGTTATTTATCTTGGTCTGAGACATCATGTTGATGACAAGAGTATGATGTGTTTTTGTGAGAGTGGTAGTGAGGGTGGGGAGTGAAAGTGAGGATTGTTGAACGTCAACTTGAACAGCCAACACAAAGAGTCGAGAAAGGAACAGCAGCTGAGGCAAAAAGTCAAAAAGTCAGAATGACAATATGAGCTGTGGCAGTGATTATGATGGGGAGAGAGGAGAAGCTGCCTTTTTATACCAGAATGCAAGAATTTCAACGCTCAAAGGGTTCTCAACCAAAAGAGCCGTAAACTACACTTTTCCACGGACGGCCAGCAGGGTGACTAGCTCCAAGGTTTGCTGATCGGCTGATCACAATGGCCTCGAAGTTTCTCAAGGTTGCCTGGGATGCGTCACTTGAAGGCATTGGTGAAGACATCCGGTCCACATGGGTACGGGATGCCATGGGCTGGCTTGCATCTTAACTTTCCCCAGTTCGAGAGTTGGAATATTTAGATGTTCTTTCATTTCTCATCACTCGCACAGGAGGCCTAAAGAAGGTTCGGCCGCCACGTAAACATCAAAATCTGTCGACCCAGTCCATTACAATAACGCATAGGGGGGCATTCAAGGAGGAGGGTACTGGACATCACCACCGATGATGGACTCAAGACTTCGATTGGAGGATTGGCTAGAGAGGCGGTAGAGATGGCGCCTGTATACTAGAAGGGGGGACGGTGGTAACGCAAAGTTCTTGCTCGTTACAATGACTCTAAGCAACTACCTAGCAGAGGATTCCGTTCAGAGGCTGTGGGACATTAATATATAGGGGACCTATGATAAGTCGTATCAATACTATGTCTCCTTGTCTTTATGCGTCTCATGCATTCAGGAACACTTGATGGCTGCGGCTCCCTTGCCATTATTCTCCTTGCCTGCTTCCCCCGTCCTTCTTCAAATAAACCGGCAACCGACGACTTCATTGATCCCGACTAACCCATGGCTGCATCTAATACAATACCTCCGACAGCTGAACAGGACTTTATTTACACCCAGCCTCATAGTCCGTGCTGCAGTTTGAGTTGTCGCTGTTGATGCTTAGTTCATCCCCGACTGTGTGCGTTTTGCCGGCTCAGAAGAACTAAATCTGCAGATACCGATCCACCAAAGAGGAACCAGCGCAGTATATTTTTCCTCAGGAGTCATTTGATCTGTCCAAACGTCATGTTGGATAACTCAACTGCAGTTAGGCCTTTGCACGAGCCATTAAAATCATGAGCCCACATGCAACGGCGTTTGAACACCTTTTGGATAAATTCCGATAGGAGCGATGTTCTTGGGGAAGTACTAGCGTAGAGGATATGACCGGAAATGTTTAGATTGTTCCGCATTATATAACTCGACGTTGGGGCCAATATAGTGCACCTGCCTGACTGGTGACCTGCCTAGTTTAACCTCTTCGTCCATTCTGATACTGTCCGAGCCCTGGTACAGATGAGAGTTTGAGGCCTCCAAGAACCACACTGTCACTATCATGGTCCATCGTCACCATCTTTGTCCGCTGCAGAGCCAAATTTTGTTTTGTTGGTGTGGATGCTATACTTAGCCAGTGAAAAGATAGACACAAATAGGGCGTCATATGCTTAGAATGAGTCCTTAGAAGTTGGAACCATCATCTCCATGGCTCACTTCTCTCTCCGAACTCGCTCGTCAGGGACTTCACCAACAATAATGTACACAAGAGAACAACAATACTAAATGCATGGGTATCAATCATCAAAGTGATGGGAATTCAAATTCCAGCGCCTCTATTCGTCTTCAGGTAGAGCAAAAATGTCCTCGACACCTTGCCAGGCCCCCCTGGCACGCTCTTCCCAGTATCCTTCTTTTCCACTTTTCAACTTCCAGACCTCCTCACCCTCCGGGCAATTCTCGGCCTTGATAAACCATCGTGGCCTATACGTCTCGCCGCGTTCCTCTAAATCTCGTCGTCGTGCACGCTGTGCCTCTTCTAATCCATGTTTCCACTCCTCGGCTTCGTCCAGCTTGCCTTGCTCAGCTAGTCGCTGATCGGGGCGCAGTCGAGAATCCGTCGGTGGGAGTTTGCCCTGGTCGATTTCGGTGATCTCGTTCAAAGTGGCAGCAAACGAGGTAAAACCGTACGTCTGCGCTGCGTTTTCCACAAGGGTTCCAACTCGCCAGATTTCCTGGCCACCACCCTTGCCTGAAGTCTTAAGTCCACTAGTCCAGGTACCAGTCAGACCGCTGCCAGTGTTGACTCCTTCAGGGTTGAAAATTTCGACGATGACGTCCTCAGCCCGCCCGCCAAACATTCCCTTGCTTTTAAACTCTACCGTAGCCTTGTGACCCGTGCTGTCATTAATAACGTGCATCGAACCCACGGGTTCGACATACTTTTCGCCCATCACCACGTTACGCAAAAACATGGTAGCAATGTTCCATGAATAGCGCTCCTCTTGCCCGTTCGAGAGGCGCAGTACTATGCGCACACGACCGTCCGCAGTGATCTCGGCACTCTTGCCCCAGAACTTCTGACCAGGTGATGCCGACTGAGAAAACGACCAGCTGGTTGAGTCTGCCTGCATAGCCAGTATTACAGGGCGGTGTTGAACCTTTTCGACAATAAGTCTAAATCCTCCAGGAACCTCCTTCTCGGATCGAACGAGTTCGAACGTTTCACCCAGCAACGGGGTGAATGGTTTTCGCATTGCTCGCTCCTTTGCCCGCCCACTGCTAAACTGTGAGATGGCGAAAGCGGCAACGAATAGAAGACGGTCTGTTGGAGATGACTGCTTCGCTGCTTGGTTCAGCAACTGGCCGTATTCCAATTGCTCGGCCACCTTTTGCACAAGTGAAGTGGGCTCGTTTGCCGAGACAGGCATGCTGATTGTGCTCAGATCCTTCCCTACATTCTTCCTTACGAAAGCGATTAGACTTGGAGGCGGGACGGTTGCCGGTGGGATGGTTGCCCGTCTCACGACCGGCTTATCGTAGGGTAGCGGAGCAAGGTTCTTGGGCTTTGAGGGAAACAGTTGGTTGGTGTCATCCATATCGACTTTTTCGTCTTCCTCTATTGATGAGATGGAGGAGTTATCCTGGAAAGAAGGCTCGTCGCCGTCAGAACCGGGTATCTCCTCCTCGCTGGCATCGATCTTATCGAGCTGAAGGACTCCCGAGTTGGCATCCTCCGCGTCGAAAAATTCATCAGCTGTCGACACGGATTCCATACTTCTTCTTGGATCCATACTCCTTCTTGGATCCATACTCCTTCTTGGATGTCCGCCGGCGGAGGCGGACATTGGTAAGCGGCGACGCTTGCTATTGCTGATGACGGTTGTGAACTCGGCCACAACAGAGTCGAGATCGGCCAGGAGTGCCTGACAGTGATCCTGGAGAGAGTTTTCTTCCTGGAGAGAGTTTCCTCGGGATCTTCGCCTCGCTGCCCTAGAGCCGCTCGCAGATATCGTCGTGGTGACGCTGCCTGGCGAAGGGACAGCAAGTGCAGCTGCGGTAGAAGCCTGGACAGCACCTGTCGGGGTCATTGCCAATGGCGTGCCCGATTTCCGTCTCCAAAACGACTTCCTCTCTGGCGCTGCAGAGAAATACGTATCCTCCTCCTCGATGACACCAGAGCCAGGCGTCAGATATTTGGGTGAAATTGTTGGTTTCGATTGCGCCGCAACCTCCCTTGTCAGGCGGCGGAGCGCATCGCGAGTCCCGACAACACGACTAACCAATGCCTCGACTTGTTGCCATTCTCGGTTCTCCTGCGCGGACGATTGCTGGATCGGTGGAATATGAGTGTTGACTTTGAGACCGGATGGCGCAGGCAAATCCAGAGCTTCCAGCCCCCTTGCAACACGGCTTGCTCTCTCCAGTGCACGAGCCCATTCTTGGAATTCCTTGTCGTTGGGAGCTTTGAGGTGCCAAACCTCTGCTCCGGAGTCGATGCTAATTTCCCTCCTTCTCTGGTCAGCAGCGATGGCAGCGAGGCTCAATGGAATGGCACCTCGCAGGGCCGATGACTTTGGGTTGTAGTAGTATGAAAGGGTGCAGGTAGAGTAGTCGAGTGAAAAGAACCGACGCGCATAACCTTGCCCCTTCTTGCGTCGTCGCTTGTGGAGATTTCCGACGTGGTAGTTACTGGGGTTGCCGCCGTCACTTCGACCAGATACAGATGTTGCCTTTCCTCCTGCTTTGTGACTGTGTAGGCTATCAAAAGAAGCCGACGCGACGCCATCGAGGTTCGCCGCGCTGTGCCGGCCGAGGCTGATCTGGCTGCTGCCGGCCTTGTGCGCTTGAAGATTCGGTAGGTGAGAAGAGGCATGCGGCGCAGAGCCGGTCGGGTAGGTGAGGACGACGAATGTTGCGGTTTTGGAGGTCTGCTTAGAGAATGTGTTATCAAAGACAAGGCCGTACATGCCGCTCTGTCCTTGAAGGACCTCGTAGGTGCCCATGGACACCTTGTCCGCCTCGCATTTCCCTGTCCATTTGATAGGGATGAAGCCCTTGCTCTTTAAGAGGTCCTGGGCTGTAACTTCTTTCTTGGAAAAGCGACTGGTTTTGCCTTCGGCCACGCCGCGTGTTTCTTCAGCGCCATCGAGGGAATCACCGGTCGAGGCTGCGAGTGTTGTGGCACCGCTTCCGGGGTGTTTGACTATGCCAAAGTTGCTGTAATCGCGTCAGCGCGGGGTATCGAAAAGGCGTTGTTGATTGTATCGCGGGCGAGAAAGGAAAGGGAGGGAGGATGATCCATACATGGACTTCTTGTGAGGTTGGACACTCCACGACAGAGTGTTTCCATCTTCGACCTTGACCCAGCGGAGGACGTATGACTGGAGCAGGGTTAGCGGGTGATTTAGACATCGATTGGTGGGCGGGTTGAAGAACTGGCTGACGTGCCTTGCTGTGAACTTCAAGCTGTTCAATGCCCGCCATCTTGTGACGTATGGCAGACGTTGAGGCGTCGACGCGGGATGTGAGGCGTCGGGTCGCGTTTTGGGTTTGGAGGGGAAGAGCTGAGGAGGGGAAGCTGCAGACTGGAAGCTACCAAGCCCTACGTAACGGGGAAGGGCGGGTTTAAAGTCGAGGCTCTGGGGAGCAGTTGGCGGTGGGGGAGAGCCAGTAAGTAAGCTTCTGTTGCGGCTTTTAGGAATGGTCCATGGCCCGGGTCGCTCGGCGTCGCGAAGTCGAAGTAGGCTCGGTATTCGCGGGGGAGTTATTATCGCGAAGAAAAGCACGGCCGGCAGGTTGGGAAGCTTCTGGAGTGGCGAGCTTAAGTTTGGTCCGTCGGACTTTGGCTGGTATCTTGGTGGTTTGGGGGTTTTTTTTCCTCCAAGGTCCGAGTCCCGAACTTGCCTCCAGGTGCCTGGGTTAGTCGGCAATCTTATGTACAGCGAGCTGAACAACGAGCCAAGTCCAGGCGTCAGCATGAGGGCCGAGGGCGACTACAATAGATACGTGGACAGATGGAGGGGACGAGTGCAGCCCCAGGGAGACTAGGCAGAGGCTAGGGGTGACGGCTACCTAGAACATGCCCCACGGATGCGTCCAAACAATGTGGCAAGGAGGTATGGACCTGGACTAATACGGGGGCATCTTCCGAGCTGCGAGGGAGGCTGACAGCAGCGTGTCAACAAGTCTCAACAGCAAGAGTCGTCCGGTAGCGGGGTTTGCTGTTGAGTGCTTTGTTGACGGAAGACCGCAAATACGCAATGCCTATTCGTACAGCCACAGTGCTGCCGGGGTCCCAGCCATTCTTCTTGCCGTTGAAGGTGGGTTCAGCGAGGCTGGAAGGATTGTTGGAGGTTGGTGCACTACGTACTGCGTGTACAGGTAAGTGCTCCAAAACGTGGTAAGCAGTCTGGCAGCAGAGGGTGGCTGGAGGGATGCCTGCACGCTGACGACATGACCTCTTTGCCGGGTTTGTTCGCCCCTTTTCGTCCTCTTTGGTGGTTCTATTCATTGTGAGAACTGAAAAAAAAAGGCCCGGCAGATGGTCAATTGTGCCCTGTCCTGCACGAAGACGTCAACAGTCCATCGCCAAGCCACGTCCTCGTACCCTCGTTTTTCGTACGTCGTACTCCGTACCGGCCGGGCGCGCCGTTGCGGTACGGTACGGATGCACAGCCACGCACCCATTTAAAGCTGATTTGATGACGGCTGACCATGGCACATGGCAACCCGTCGAATAAGAAGTTTGTGCGGTACCATACTTTCTTGGCTATTTTTATTTGTATTCATGCCTTGCCGGGAGGCCGGGATGGCAGCCATGTGGGTTGAGGATGTCCCTGGCGTCGTGCTGCTTCTACCAAACCTACCCTGGAGTTCTGCCTCGATGGAACAAGACACGTCGCATGCCAAGGACCTCCTCTCTGTACTTGGGTAGATTCCACCGCTTCTCCCGTCTATCCTGGGTTTCAGGTGAATTCTCTTGCACTCCTCGGAGCGTTCGGAAAGCTCCTTGATACACATTGCTCACGAGTCAATGGCGTGGAGGGATTGTGAAAGTTGCTGTTCTGTCGAAGTATTTCCAAAATACCGACAGTCCGCTGACCTCGAATTTTCAAGTATTACTCACGCCTGCTGTCAGCTCCGGCAATTTCAGAACAGGTTGGGTTCCAGCGCCGCCGGTCGGCTTATCACATCTTCCCGCGCGTGATCGGAGCGGGCGGCAGGGCGATTGTCGCCGGAACTTCCGGCCTGTCTCGTTGTTGACAAACCAGACTATTCGGTCTCTTCGGTTGCTGGTCGACGGTTCACGGAGGACTGCAGACCGATGCGGGATGTCGATCGCCGGATGATCCGCGCCAAGTCACGGCCAATGCTTCGACCCTCTTGAGACTATCATTTGTAATTCAGGCCATTCTGCCCGTTGTCTCGAGTTGCGCCGGATCACTCAGCACAAGGTAGTCAAAACTCTGTGCTTATGTAGTGACCTGTCGCCGGTTATCTTCTTCTTTCTGTTTCGGGGCGGTGGGACTTTACGAGGCAAGTATGAGAAGTCTGACTTGGAACATTGGGTATCGCTTTGACGCGAGTGATGCCTTCTATTTACAGACATGTTGGACATGGTTAGCTCGCTGACTGTGTTCATATGCGCAACCTGACACAGCACTGCAAACAGTGCAACGCCTCTTGCCTGAAGCTGGGACCTGCAGCCTCTTAAAGAAAGAACATCCAGTGCCACTTTCTCCTTTCGGATGCGAGAGCGAATCCGTACTGGAAAAGCAATCTACGTACAGCAATCTGCCAACCGGGGAAGCTGAGCCAACGATTAGTCAATCGGACACAACGCTGTAATTCCCTGCTGAATCCCACATGGTCGTGCTGCAGGATTTCCCGCACCCCACACGCCTCGTGAACTGCTGGCATGTCAAAGCAAGTGCTTTACAGCCGGAACCGCTTGAGAACGGACTTTGCCAGGGGCGTAACATTGCCATACGGATATTCCTTCACTGGGTTAGAGCCGAAGACCGCCCGCTCGGCGCTGACTGCTGCTAGAACTTTGGGTTATATTTTCCCGTTCAGTTGCGACGGCTTCCCGGCTTGACTCTCAGCCATGTGGCAGCTTACATTTAACGCGTCGCATCATCAGTCACCCTTGGTCGGTCCCCGTTCCTCGCCTTCTTATCCATCCCGTCATTCAACCTCACCCGACGCCTTTCCACTCTCAGACCCTGGCCCGCTCGCCTCGACCCGGAGCACATGGAGCAATTGGAGCAAAATAGATGCCCCATGCGATTCCCCCTGGCACCATCGTTGGACCAAGACTTCCAGACGCTCTAGCCAGCGGGCGGGCTAGGCCTACTCGGGGCCGCCATTAGGGACTGGCGGGCCACCCAGGGCCACCCAGAGCCACCAGCCAGTAGAAACCCCACTGTGGCTTGGGTGTCCCTCTGGGCTGTAGGGGGGGTCGCTGGACTCACTGATGTCTTTGGCGGCCCTTCTGGGAACTTTAGCGGGCTACTGGGGCACCGTTGCGGTCTCTTTTGGGCGGTTTAGGGGTAGTGGCAGCCTCCTTTTCGACACCCGCACCTGCACCAGCACGGCACCCGCTCCACGCTCCACGCACCACTCACGACTCACCACTGGCCGTCCACTGGCAGTCTGGCCGGGTTCTCTCCATCCTGACCTGAATCGCACAACGCGACACCCTCCTACGAATGCTTCCCATCCCTCCCTTTCCCTCTTCCTTTGTTTCCCTCTTTTCCCTCTTCCGCTGCTCTCCTGCTTGTGCCACCCCGTGATCCATTTCTCCCCGCTTCGCTTGACGGCGGCTCTCCCTTCGCGGCCCACGATTCTGGATGCTGGCTCTTTCATTGTCTCTCCTTTTGCTTCCTTTCCTGTACACATTGCTTTTTGCTTAATCTAGTGCCTGACAGCCTGGTTGGGCCGTATTCGCAAGCCTCGACCAACGTTAGTCGGTCCCTCGGCGCCTGTTCTCGGTAGAACCGTCTGCCATCCCGTCTTGTTACGCCGCTGCGAGTGTACGAGCGCGCGCTTGTTTTGCGGAAACGCCCCCACGATCCATCGACCCGGCGACGGTTACACTCTCACACGACGAGTGTTGGCTGTGCTTTCTCTCGCGACCATCGGGTTCTACAAGTGCCCAAACCCTGCGCCATGTCGGGCGCTTTGAGCAAACGCCAGCAGGCCCGGAACGAGAAGGTCCTCCAAGAGCTCGTCCACAATGTTCCGGGCAATCAACTGTGCGCTGATTGCCACGCGCGCAACCCAGGTACGTTCCACTCTGAACTACTTGCGCTCTTGGGTTGGGACTTTGACTGACAGTGTTCGGTGACAGCTTGGGCATCATGGAGTGTACGCTTTCCCGTTGCGATCAGGTATCCGCCGCTACCCACGAAACTTGACTAACAGCGCCGACAGTTGGGTGTCTTCCTTTGCATGAGGTGTGCTGCGATCCATCGAAAGTTGGGCACACACATTTCTAAGGTCAAGTCCCTGAGCATGGACAGTTGGTCTAACGAGCAAGTCGACGTGAGATTCCATACCACTATCAATCCGTTATGGGAGCGCATATGAGCTTACATGCCCCGTCAGAACATGAGAAAGGTTGGCAACATTGCCTCGAACAACATTTACAATTCCGAGCATCGAAAGCCCCCCATCCCTGTTGACGCCGATGAAGCAGACTCAGCGATGGAGCGATTCATCCGCCAAAAGTACATGAATAATACTGTCAATGGCTCCGGAAAACCAAGGGCCCCGATACCAGACGATGAGACACCACCACCGCTACCCCCCAAGAACTCCAAGTTCGGTTTCCGATCAGCCTCTTCCATCTTCCCGCTTTCCTCTAAGTCGAAGAAGGACCCTAGGCTGACGGTCAACGCGCGGACGGTGCGGAGCCCGTCTCCGAGGGTGTTCGATAAGCCAACCAAGTCGTTTGGTGCGACATTCGACCAGGACCAACCCGACCAGATGGATCAGAAATTGGCGAGGCTGCAGGACATGGGGTTCCAAGACACCAAGCGAAATGCGCTCGTACTTAAGGGTGTTAATGGGAACCTTGAGAGAGCAATTGAGGCGCTGGTGCGACTGGGTGAGGGTGGTCGACCATCCCCTCTCCCTACTCCTTCGCCACGAGAGCACAGTCTGCGCACCTCGAGGTCGTTAACGCCACTGACACCCAACTCTGGAGGATTGGGACTTGGTTTGGGCGCTGGCCTGAGCGTTCCAGTCCGCTCCGCGACGGATCGGCCAACTACGCCCTCGAGCGCTTCGACAAATCCCTTTGATAACCTCGGTCCGGCACCACCACAGACGGCACAATCTACGGGCAACCTTCAGAACAAGAACCCGTACGGCTCAACGAATCCCTTTGGGGTCCCGTCTCAGCAACCCGCGGACCCCTTCGGCCAAGCCTTCCAGAGCATGTCCCTCTCCCCGGTACAACCTCTCTTCCCGCATCATACGGGAGGGCCGGCCGCTCAGCCTCTCCCGCCTCTCCCGCAGCAGCCGGCATATCAACAACCGATGGCCCCCTCTGCGCCTACCAGCCCCAATACATACATGCCCATGGCTTTCAACAACATGACGTACCCCCAGCCTGTGCAACCGCAGCCAACGGGATACAACCCTTTCTTCTCTGGGCAGTCGAGCCCGGTTCAGCAGCAGCCTCCACAGGCTTCTCAAGTACCCCTCTCTGTGAATACGACGCAGTCTCAGGCCTCCTACAACCCATTTGCGCGCTCCCCGACTCGAATTGCCTCCCCGAGCCTTGGCCAAATTCCCGAGCAATCGCAAACCTCGCACCAAAGCCCGTCTATTTTCCAGAATAATTTGGTATTTCAGAGCCCAGCCCCTTTGCAGCACCCAGAAACGGCGACAAACCCGTTCTTCGCCAACGCCAACATCAACCAGACTGCTGCACATATGGGGCAACAGGCATTTGGTCAGCAGCAGGTAGCGCAGCAGCAGGTTGCCCAGCAGCCGATCATTCAGCAGCAAGTCGCCCAGCCGACGTATGGCCAGCAAGCGTTTGGACAGCAGTCGTTTGGACAGCAGCTATTTGGACAACAACCACAGCAGCCCCAACCGCAACTACAGCAGCAGCCTCAGATGCAATTGCAGCAGCTGCCTCAGGTCCAATTACAACAGCAGCAGCAGCAGCAGCAATTCTATCAGCCTCAACGAGCTAACAATGCCTCCATCATGGCTCTTTACAACCAAATAGCACCTCAGATGCCAACCGCTCCTCAGCCGGCTCCGTACACCGCCCTACCCCCGACGATTCCTGAGAACCAGCCGATTCAGATCCAAGCTGCGCCAGTGGCACCGATCGCACAGCCTCAAAGTGTTTCGCAACCGCTTTCCCCCAAAACCAATCCCTTTATGAATAATGCCGCACCGGCTACTATCACTGCTTCGGATCCCTTCGCCGCGAGGAGCAGAGAGAGTATGAACCTGGGGATGGATCTTGCATGGACGAACGGCCGGCACAGCCCGGATGCGTTCGCAAGTCTCAGCGCACGGCATGTATGAAGTGACGTGACGTGACGAGCACGCATTGGAAAACGCTTAGGATAGTATATATGTGATAAGGGAGGTGTATTGCATGATGGTAATAGTAATGTTGGTTAACGGCTGTATGTTGTGGAACAAAACCCATGTTTCGACCTGGATTGGTTAAATTCTTATGGTTCTTGCCATGTCTACCCTTTGCATCCGGCGGGCTATTAACGATCAATAGCCTTTGAGCTGCTGAGTAGCTGCGTCGCCGATCCTCTATTTTCCATCAACGACGCTTCACGTAGTGGCGACGACTCCCACTCAAGCACCATGTATATGTAGTTTTGGCTTCAACCCTTGCTTCTATTCGCGGCATCGATGTCCATTGGTAACCCTGCATATCTCACCGTCCGCTATTGCTCCGCATCATGGTATGCTGCGACAGTCAGGGGGCCATTCGCAGATGCATCTGGTTATATGAACAGGCGATGGTTGCCGCACCGGAGCGGATGTAGTCGTCGGCGCAGCACGGGGATGTTCACGTGGATGCAAGTCAAGAATGAAAAGAACCAATCATGTTAACCATGCACGTTCCTGGAAACCAGATCAGTACACCGACGGCCAGGATTGCATTCGCCGTTAAGCTACGACTCATGGGATTGTCTCAGCTGCGGAGCGACCATTTCCGGGTTGAACAAAGGCGGTTGCGGGGTTGGGGAATGGAAGGATGAGGAGGTGTGGCAGGAATGTGACACTCCACCAATCAACTTACATGGCTGCATAGTGCACTCAATTGCCTGATTCTGTCTTCGATGATGCGCTTCGAATTGCTTGCCAGGGAAAGTCGATTGGACTGCAGTCGGTCGAGGGAAATGTTCGAGAATCATGATTTATTGAGTCAATAACCCTGGAGAGATGACGTAGCCAGTTGTCATGATGAATTTGTGCAATTGGGCTCCGTATGACAGCTCCTGACTGATGCTGGAACCCCGCCTTGGTGAGCATTCTGCAGTACGTGGTACAGCCGAGGCTAAGTGACGATACTGTAGCTCTCCATGGCGACACGAGTCAGTGCGGAACTAGTATAGCTACTGTAAACGCTATCGCACGCTCGACCTGTTGGACATGAAGCGATTGAACGCTGTTTGACATGGACGGCCCTTGCTTGCCAACTGCTCAACACTCAGCACGACAAAGGATGGCTCTAGAACCTGCCACCAGGGATGGAGCGGCACCTGACTGGTGCCGTGTGATCCTGCGACTAGCACTGTCCACGCAACCCCCAGCAATGCCAATGGAACACTGCGCTGTAGCGACATCAGTAGCCAATCAACACTTGGCCTAATCCAAAGCGCATTTGCAGAAATGTGCAGAGAGGCCAAGAGGCGAACAGTCATGTCAGGAGATTGTGACCTCGTTCTTTCATCATTCCCCGCCTAAACGGCAGCTTTGTAGGGCTCGTTATTGGTCGCTCGCCTGCTCGTCCACGAGGGATCGGCAACCGCCATCCACTCGACGAAGCCATGTTGTGACACCCGCTGAGAGCGGAGACTTACTTGCGGAGTCGTTCGCGTTAGTGGGAAGACGGACTCCCGGAGCGGCGGGTGGGCTGGCGACAGGTCGAGTTCGCACTGTATTTACGGGCGCCGCACATGCGTTTTCGTTTGCTCGGAGGAATGGCCAGCCAAACTATCGTCTTGGGCCACACTGTGTGGCAGTGTAGCGTCAGTCAATGAGTGGTGGTTTATGTCTTGATCTTTGTCTTCTCGATTCTGGTATTGAAGTGTTGTGGCCAATTGTACCTTCAGACCTAGGTACCTAGATAAGTACCTACCTAGGTAGCAAGCTGATAAGTTTCTCAATGGTAGAACACATTGATACGTAGATGCTGGCATTGCAATACAACGCAACCAAGCCACTCGACACCTCTCAGAATCCGGCTTATTCCTCAGAATACCTCGTCAGCGCACTAAGATAAGCCCTCAATCGTAGAAGCCCCCATATCTGAGGCAGTACTCTCCAAATAAGCGTTGTGGCTGGCTACACACTCAGTCGTTTAGTTGCGCGATGCAGATATGAGACTTCTGATGTGAGGATAAAGCAACGTGAAAGCTGGTTCCACAACCTTGGTCGTGCGCCCATCATCACGTTATTGCGCTTCTATTTGTGACATCTTCAACGTTTTCTGGAGAATTAATTGCTACCACCTTGCTATGTAATTCATTGTTGGAGTTGGCTACATCTCCATGGACGAATCCAGCCACGAAGGAGCTGTGTTCAGCCAAGCCACATAGGATGGTACAGTGATAATGATACAACCATTACACAGTGCGCTGCGTTTGTGCTTGATTGGCGGCAGATGGTCGCCGTTGGCGGTAACCACAGTGCAGTTTCCGGAGAGGGGATGGCCCCACAAATCAGCCTGCATCCCGGCTCACCGAAAAAAAAGTCACTTTTTCCCACTGTCCTCCGCTCCTCCCCTAGCAGTCGTCGCCCCCCGACTCCCCGAGTGCCCCGAGCGTCCCTCCTTCCCTCGCCCTTTTCAAGCCTGACACATCCCCCACTCTCGAACTCACCGCTGCCCAAAACTCCTGTTCCTCCTCCAACTCGCCTTCTGCCGCTTGCAACCATCTTCAACGACAACCGCTTCGATCAGTTATATCACAGCCCTTCTCGTGTACCCGCCAAAGCCTACATCAAACCCAATCACCAGCGTCTCGTCCCGTCTTGTCTCGTCTACGATTTCCGCCTCCGCCTCCAACCCTCGCTACTCCGTCATACCAGTCCCCGCGACACACTTAGCTGACACCCGTGGAATCTTGTCAACAATGGCGCCAATGAAGAATCAAAGTAATAATTACAGTAGTAACTACGGCGAGGCCGCCCTCCAGCAGGTCAACGTCCTTGCCTCGTGCTACATTGTCGATTCCACTGTCAGCCTCAAGGGCCTCCACTACTGCACTACCGGGGTTGCCGGTATGTTACCCTTCTTGAGTCACCTTTGAGTCACGACTCCCAGGTCCCCTCCACCACGACGTCCAGCGATGCTGACATGTTCTCTTAATAGGGGCCGAGTGGTATGCCTGAGGTCCCTTCCTCAGGTCTACCCTCCCCACCAACAAGCCCCCCCTCGCCGCACTAACCTCGTCGAACGAGCTCGCCTTTTTGCCCAAGAGCAAGAAGCGCGAGGTCCCAGGCCGGCGCCTGGGCCGACGAGGGGGGCAGCACTCTCGATCAGGGAAGAATGTGAGAGATTCTTCTGCGAGTCCATGAAGACGGCATTCCACGGTGAGAGGAACCCGTCGATGAATGGCTCCGGCCTGTCTGGTGCTTATTTGCAAACGCCGCCGCTCGATGACCGGCTTCCCGATCACTTCCAGCAACAATTCAGCGATAATAAGTTGCCTGGCTTCGAAATTGAAGCCTGGATGGAAGTGTGGGACTATGCCGGCGGGGCGAGCTTCCGCGCCTTTGTCGCCAACGATGGCGAGGAGAAATCACTCTTCGTCTTTTTCGACTATCAAGGCGTATTGGGCCGAGACCTGAAAAGCGCGTATGTGACCCCCTTTCATTCCTATGTTCTCTGGTCTCGTATTCTAACATTGGTGTCTTCAAGTCTCATGGCCCTCATTGAACTTGCCGATGGTCCCCTGGATTGTTCCCACGTTGTCACTTGCATCGACAGACATATCCCTGCGGATGAGACACAGTCTCTGACAAAGAGCCTCCAGTGGGTAGGCTTCGACATGGTCACGCTAGACCACTGGGCTCACGACCTTGACGTCACGAGCAAGCGATGGATGTTCATGGGCATGGAGATTTAGGTTGCATAACCTATTGGAGTTTAGGAAGAATTGCGTTTCCTTGGTCTCTGGTTTACGGGCTTCTTTAGCACTCACTTGCTTTCTCACTTGATCTTGCATCCTTCACCCAGTTGGCTTATTTGTTCGTTCTCTGCACCTTGGCGACTATGGTTGCATTTGGGCGTCGAATGGCAAAAGCAAGAACCTCTATGCATCTCTTGATTCTGGCATTCGAAATATTAGTGCGTTGGGAGGTTCTCGTTTAGTTTTGTTTCTTTCAGGGTCACAGCATGGCATGCACAAGTCTTGGTTAGGATAATTACAATCAAAGTGAACACTTGACACGGTTGTCTATAACTTTTGTTTAATTATTTGTGTCTATGTCGTACGCCTCCTAACTACAGATCGTCTTCGAACTTCCGCACATCAAGTCCCTTTTCTTCCAAATATTCCTTGACCTGCTTAACAGTGTACTCGCCACGGTGGAACATGCCAGCGCCGAGCGCGGCATTTGTGCGCGTCTTCTTGAAGACCTCTTGGAAGTGACCCGGGTTGCCAGCGCCGCTGGAGGCGATGACGGGAATCTTGATGGAGTTCTTGACCTGGTTGATGAGCTCGAGGTCGAAGCCGCTGTTGGTGCCGTCCTTGTCGATGCAGTTCAGGAGAATCTCGCCGGCACCCATAGCCTCGACGGCTTGGACAAGCTCGACAACGTCCATGTCGCGGGTCTCGCGGCCGCCCTTGATGGTGCAGGCGTACCAGCAGTACTCCTCGCCCTTGGGGCCCGGGAGGCTGGTGCGCAGGATGTTGTGGCGGGTGGCGTCGGGCTTGGGAACGTAGACGCGCTTGGGGTCGACGCTGACGACGACGGCCTGGTTGCCGTAGGCGCGCGAGATTTGCTCGATGGCCGTGTTCCCAAAGAGCTTGCGGCCGAGTGAGTAATACTCCTCGGCGGCTAGGACGGCGTCAGAGCCGATGGAGACCTTGTCGGCGCCAGACTTGAAGTACATGGTGGCGATCTCAAGGGCCGACACCTTGCTGCCGTCGGTGTCGACAGTGTCGCGGATGCCGCCACCGATGGTCAGAGGCACGAAGACAGTACGTGACGTCTGGCGGAGGATCTCGAGCATGGGAAGATCGGCGACGGGGCAGTCGCGGAACGATGTGATGTTGAGAAAGGTGACTTCGTCGGCGCCCTCGTGGTAGTATCTCTTGGCCATCTCGACGGGCTTGCCGAGGTTGCGAACGTTGCGGTCGTCTCCCTTCTCGCGCACGTCGTACTGGTCGCCCTTGGTGACAACGAGGTCACCCTGGTCGTTGGTTCGAACGTCGAGGCAGGCGATGACACGGCGAGTGAGGCTGTCCTTGAACTCGACGGCGCCCGTCTCAGGGGCCACAGTGAGGGCCTTCGCGCCGTCACCGGTCAAGAAGGCTCGGAGGGTCCGCAGACCAGCAACTCCAGACTTTTCGGGGTGGAACTGGGTTGCGTAGATGTTGCCCTTGGCGACAGCGCCGACAAAGGTCTCGGTGCCGTAGGTGCCGGTCGCGATGGTCCATCCTTGCGCCTCTAGCTTGCCCTTTGTGTAGGGCAGCTTGTACGAGTGGACGTAGTAGTACTTGGAGCCTGGCTGAAGGTCGTACATGGAGGCGCCGGCAGTGTTGGCGCTGTTCCAGCCGATGTGCGGGACGGCCTTGTCCGAGTCGTCGAAGCGGTCGAGGGATCCCTTGATGACGCCGAAACCGGGCACCTCCGGATCTTCGACGGAACCCTCGAAAAGAGCCTGCAAGCCGACGCAGATGGCCATGAAGGGCTTGCCGGCATCGATGTGTTTTCGGACGGGCTCGAGGTAGCCTGCCTGAGAGAGCTGGGAGAGGCAGTGGCCGAAGTGGCCGACACCGGGGAGGATGAGTTTCTACAACAGAGAAGTGTTGTCAGTTCATGGCTTCAGAACTCAGGATTGGAGGGTTGGGCGAGGCTCGCGAACCTCAGCATTGGGGACGTCTTCCGGTGACCGAACCCATTCGACGTCGTATCCCTGGCTCTCAATGGCGTTCACCAGGCTCCTGATGTTGCCGGCGACATAGTCCAACAGGTGAACGGTGGGCATCGTGGCCCGCGGAGCGATCGATGGAGGGGTATATATCGAGAAAGGTGGGGGTTTTTGTTGGAGTCGGACTCGGATACGAGGAGAGATTGGCGACGTTGAAACGGAACACTACAAGATTGAACCCAATTCCAACTATGCGACACTGCAGCCAAGGCTACTTATGCAGGCTCTGGCAGATGCGCGACGTGACTCAACGTTGAAGTGGGATTTTGCGACAGGCGGCGGGTCGTGAGAATGAGTCCAATTGCGTTGCGTTGCGTTTTTGGCTGCGGCTCGAAATTCACCCAGCGATAGCGGGGCAGCTTCTTGCCTTTTGCCCCGCCTGATCCCTGAAGTGCCGCCATTGACCGACCTACGCAGTAGAGCGGGCCTTTTAGACGGACCCCGGATTGGGCAACGGCTTTGCGACTTTCACTTTTTGATCTGAAGCCTGAGAGCATTTCACTCTTTCATTCTCTCTTTACCCTGCTCTAGCAACAAATGACGCTCCCGTTCGAGGGGTCGGGGCTCTGAAATAGACGGTGCATGGGCGACGACACACGACGCCAGAACCTCATCTTCATCTCAACTCTCACGCTCATCCAGCGCAAACGAGGAAGCCATGGCGACCTCCCTGATGGATGAACTGAGATTGGAAGAGCAGGCCGCGGTGCTGAGCATGGAAGAGCAGCTGGAAAAGGATGACCAGGACGATTGGGAGTACGAGTACTCCACCACTGAAACCGAGGTTTGCACCAATCTCACCCTCACCCTCCACCCTTTCCGTATTAACTAACCCTCACAAATTGATAGACCTACTACCTCACAGTTGACTTATCCTACCCTGAGTTCAAAGACCGCCAATCCAGAGTCGTCCACCATAGTAGAGGCGGATACTACAAGAACTGGCTGGACCAGAACCCCGTCAAGGCAGGTGGTGGCTTTGAGAATGACGGCGACAACGACAATGATGACGAGCCCCTCCCGGAGCCCGAGGCCGACGACGACGAGCCCGAAATCGATCCCGAGATCCTTGGCAAGGGAAAGGGGGTGGACCGGGGCGAGGCAGATGGGGCACATGAAAACGACAAGACGCAAGACGACAACGAGCGGACAGAGGATGTGCAAATTCTGGAGTTACACTCAAAAAACCCCATCATCTCGTTCAAGGGCCGCGTGTTCGAGGGCCAGTGGGCGGAAGTCATAGGAACGGAGGCCATTTTCGCGAACCGGGACAGCGAGAACCCCTTGCAGGCGCTGCGCCACCTAGACAAGAACGTCGACTTTCTCGCAGCCAGCGCATCTCGCATCCTGACGACTGAGCGGGTGCTGAAGCCCAAGATCCGCGCCGAGGACCCCCTCGCGGCGATACGAGAGGAATGGAACATTCGAATCCCTGTGGGCAAGGACCGAACGGGCGAGCGCGCGCAGCAGACGCGGTTCCTGGAAAACCTCATTGCGCTCAAGAAGAAGAAGGGCGAGACGGACCAGGTGACGGTGTACGCAAAGGACGGAGAGGGCAAAGACTTCAAGGACAGCCGAGACCCCGACTACAAGCCTCGACGGAGGAGGAGGATATTCAACGAGGATGGAGAAGAGGTGATACCAGTACGAGAGCGTCGGCGGAGAGGAGGAAGGATCGGTCGACCTCGCGGCCGAGGGCGTGGCCGTGTAGGAACGACAGTGAATACGCCAGCGACGGACATGAGCAGCGCAGCCACCGGTACCGGAATTCTTTCAACGCCAACTCCAGGAAGATGGGATGAACTCTACGATAGAGAGGAGGAAGATGACGACGATGACGACGAAGAGGGTGATGAGGAGATGGACGATGGTAGCGACTCTGACGACGTCGAGGACATGTCGATGATGGACTAGGATTGAGCGAGCCAAGCGCAAGTCCTCTTAGTACCGTCCGGCCCCAACACCAGTACACTACAACCCATTTTGACACATGTGGGCGCAGAGACATGCCGAAGGCTCCCAATTGACCAGGGCAAATATCCCATGGTGAAAACCACGCCTCAATATGGGTGTGGTGAGGACGGGCAAATTAGCCATCGACGCAACATACATGATGTCCGTGGGCGCGAGACAGCGCCAGCAATGGATCAGTCAGTTTTTGTGAATTACGTTTATCGCGATTGACGGAGCGGAGGGCTTGATTTATTTGAGGGTAAAGGTGTGCAGGAAATGGGCTTCCCAGTGAGGGTAGTTTGTGACAGATGGCTCTCATCGATTGTCAGAGGTGATGATGGTCGAGGAGGAGGCCACATTGTCGTTGTATTCAAGGCCAAGGCTCACGTTGCTCACGGCATTCAAACTCGCCGTGAGATGCCACGAGCTGGGAGAGTACGTAGGCGTTGGGAACCAGGCTAGCCTCCATCACCAACCACCCCACGCGTCGAATAGCAATGTGGCTATTGGTGGATTGCCTGCATGGAACGAGGGCCGGCTCCGAAAAAGACTGTCCAGGGTCTAGATCAACGGGTTTGCGCACGCTGCTTGCAAAGGCCGGGGGAGCACCGGGGGAAGAATGCCGGTGATGGGTCGGCCGTGCGGGGACGGATGCGGACATGGCCATGTGATTGTGTTGCCAACGATGGTTCGCTGGTTGGTCCGGAGCCATTGGGTTGAATCCCGTCTCAGGTGCCCTCTGCCATCCCCAAGATAACCATCATGGGGACACTAGACATGGACTCTAGGCTTCGCTACTGCCATGTGTCGTAATCCTCCCGTCGAGTAACCATAATTGTAAGCAATGGATCGGATGTGGAGGACACGCCGCTGCTGGTAGGGATAGAGGTGCTTCAGCATTCTGACATGTCCCTTTCTGGGTGCGTCTTTCGTCAAAAAGCTCATTGTTCCGAGTTTCGCTCTGTCGTTCTGGGAATGTAATTAGAGTATCCGATTCTCTCGAATCGCTAGATGGGCAGTAACCACGTCTATGTCCATGCAGTGCCAAGGCGATCTTGTGCCTGTGTCATTTGGCTGGTACAGTTGAGGCCGCGGCAGGCGATTTTCCACAACTAAAGTCCTCCCATAGGAAGACAGCACCAGACTCAACTCTTGCTAGGCGAAAGAGGCGACCAGGACTCTGGGACGCCAAGAGGCCTAGGCCCGACCGTCGGCCAGTGTCCTGGTGTTGAAGTGTTGATGAGTTGGATGCGGCCGCCGCGACGCTATTCAATTCCGCCAGTTCCAGTCTAGGGCTGCGGAAGGACCATAGTACTGCTGGTACATACATGCACCAAGAGGACGACACCAAATCCTGCAAGTACTCCTCTGTATGAGCTGTTCCTGGCCCCCTCTTAAGCAGTTGTCTCACTTGTGCATCGTGGTGGGATTTCCCCTCCATCTCCCCTCCCTCCATTTAGTTAGGCTTGTTTTTTTTTGGAGCACGCCTTTTGTCTCCAACGTCACGTCCCCGTCAATGGCAAACTGCTCCGTGACTAGTGGCTCCGACTCGTGGGCCGGCCCCGTGAGTCGAATGACTGACCGATACCGCAAGCCGGACCATCAGTGTGTCGGTCACGGGTGTCGCCTTTTTTTGGTCATTGCGTCCGCTAGTTGCAGACCGACTTCCGGACTTCTTTTGAGAAATGGAGATGCTGCATAGTTTCTTTCAATTCGGCCCTAGCGAAGGGCACAAACCTGGGGACTGGACCCTGGCTGGAATCTAGTACGTATGGCTCGATCTGGTAGGTCATGGAGCCTGGGTGCTGTATTCGTATTGGGGTACAGGTGCATTCAGCCGCCGACCCTCCACTTCTTTGTTGGACTGTGGCGCGTAGTCTAGTGGGAATGGGCCGTTGCTTGCTTGTTTGTTGGGATGATAGACCGCCAATTGTTTACTGTGGCAGATCAGATGTGAGGAACTGCTGACGTATCCAAGATAACGCCGCTTCACTGGAGGGTGTCCTCTCACATATGCGTGCTTGGCGATAGATGGTGTGGGTTGTTTCGGGAGATGCGGTACCTAGCATATTGGACCGTGGGCAACTGCATTGGGTGCGGCGTGTATCCGCATACCAAGCATTGAATCGCTGATTCGTACACCACTGATGAATCGGTGAGCTTCACACCAGCCCCTCTCAGCGCGAAGGCGGAACACAGGCCACTCAGCCCGCCTTGCGCCATGACAGTTGTGGCCAAGAGAGCAAGTCGTGAGGCAAGAGGAGGCGGAGCGTGAGTGAGCGTGGAACATGGGCCCGGAAAGCCGTGTATCCAGTACGTATTACGGGACGAGCGGCGGTTCGAATAAGGCAGAGTTTGGCAAGGTTGGTCTGGTCTCTGGTACTTGGGCTGACTCTGGATTTTGGGCTAGGGTCAGTCAGGTTGGCTTCCTTGCGTGACAACTTGGAACCTCGGATCTGAGGTGGGGGACGTTCCCAGGTTGCTGTGGACGGGCCAGCTCATGCCTGTTACAGATGGTGAGGCATGAGGCGACAGGAGCTGGCCTGAGCGGAAGACTTTACGTAGTACCGTACCTTCCGTTAGGTTTGGTTGACTTGGAACACACGCATCTTACCGCATGGACGGGAGCCCTGGAGAACATCGAAACCCGGCAGAGTTCGTGCTCATGTACCGCCAATGTATCGTCCTGCCATCTTCCAGTCCCCAGCCTGTTCAAATGCTCAAGACCCGTTCATGATCCATACTTTCTCATCTAAAAGCCAGGGTCTTGTGCCCGGAGTCCGGTGTATCCAGTCTCCGTGCCATGCCCGTGGGGCCAAAACAACCCGCGCGCCAACCAGGCCGACCACGGGGGGCCTGGTCACTACCCCCTCCCCTAGCATCGAATCGAGGTCGATCTGGTGCGAAGCGGGTGTAGGCGGGCATGGCAGGACCCAGAGGCTGGATGGTGGCGAAGGCGCAGACGCTGGCGGATGCCCTCGTGTCGGTTGTCCTGTCTCATCGTGTTCGGTTTGGCTTTCGACTTTTCGGCTTGCGCGTGTTTCCGACGCATGTGTGAGTGCATGCGTGTTCATCAGCCTTGACTGAGGTTTTAGTCCTCCGCCATCAGAGTCTAAACCCAAGAATACAGAGAGGCGGCGAAAAAAATCCAAGGCCATGAATACAAGCTACCTACCTAGGTACCTAGGTACCTTAGTAAGGCTCACTCAGGGTACGTATCTGCCGGCTAGCCCCGTCCGCTGGGGCTTTGAATGCGATTCAAGCGCCCAATTGCATTGCATGTACTGTACCTCGTGGTACCTCGAAGGCCCTGAAGGCGCAGGGTCTGGAGAAGGTGCTTTGCTGACACTTGCCGTCTAAAGCACCTGCCGCACGCTACGACGTATTCGTACCTGCCTCTGGCCTTGGCTCCATCTCCCCCGCCACGGTGTCCCTCTTCAGCGAGGTCACCCTCAGGCCGAGCCGGTCAAACCAGGTTAACTGAGGAAGATAGTGACTTGTTGATTCCTCGCTGCCTGCACCTGCACCTTCCCCTCTGCCAGTGTCTTGATCCTCCCCCTGCACTGCATAGCTTTAGAGCCCGCTATCTGCCCTGGAAAAAGGAAGCCTTGGCCGGAGACCCATCTTGGCCCACCATCTCATCCACCAATCCGTTCTCTTCCCGTCAAGTTCAAGCATCCACAATCTTGGCCCATCTGGGTCACCTTGGCCAATCCTGACCATTCTAGGGAATCTCCAGAGGGTCATGTACAGTACAGTACCTGCTGTAGACACCCCAGAACTGTCCCAGACATCCCAGACATCCTAGAAATCCTTCCCCCATCCTGGCGCCTCTTTGTTTCTCACGCTTTTCTCACTTCCTTTTTACATCCCCCCCCCCCATTCTTCGAGGCCTGGCCTAGCCCGCACGACCTGCCGCCAGCGGCGTCGTAAATACCCTCGTTCTCTTCGTGATGCTCATATAGCTGGCCTATTCCTCTCCCCTCCCCCCACCCTCTTCCCCCGTGTGTCTTCCCCCACCGAACCGGCTGCTCCGTCGAGATATCTGGACTATATTTACATCCGGACGGCATATCCTCCCTCCTCCCTCCTCCCACTCTCCTCTATCCACCACCCCCCCCCCCCCCCGATCCTCGCCCTTCACTGCTTTGATCTCGCTGCGCTAGCATCACTTCTTCTGGGCCGTTGCCCGTCGACACCGACACCATGTTCTGGATTCGCAAGTTTGCCATTTTGCTGGCCTTCATGCTGGTCATCTCCTTCGGCGCTTGGGTGACTCCCCGGCTGCTTGATCCTACCAAGCGGGGCCCCGAGATGCGAGCCCGGGACCGCCGCTGGGTCGACAGCAGCCCGTACTTCTGGGACCGTCAGGCCTGTCGCTGGATCGGTCTTTGCGGCCTCCATCACTTGAGGAGTGATCCCGCCACACGCGGTGAGAGCGACGACGATGAGGAATGGGGCGAGCTAAAGCGTCGTGCAATGAGCTTTGAGCCCCCGCGATGGGAGGCCGATGACCAACCCCGCGAGGACCGCAAGCGAAACTTTCACCAGCGACGGAGAATTCTCCGTGAGATCCCCGAATACGTTACCAAATACGCGCCCTACGTCCACCTTTACTCGGGCGAGGAATTCTGGCCCTCAGACATTCGAGAGCATGTCGAACACATGACAGTCTATGTCGACGAGCAACCCCTCAACTCGTCCACTAAATGGACGCTGGACAATCTGCATGAGCTAAACAGGCACACCGGAAAGGTCATACTGCGTAGCAATGACGACGTCGAGGACCGCCCCAGCTGGCTTCATAGCCACCACAACGTTCCCAATCCGTTCCCTGACGAGGAAGAGGATGAGACTACACCTCCTAGTCCCAAGCGCCCCAACGTGCCTGAGCTCAATGAGCCCACCACCTGGTATGACGTTGACAAGAGGCGCCCACTTAACCGAATTGACGACCCTCGAAGCCGCAAGTTTCAGCACAAGGGTGACTATTCCGAGCGCCTTGCCATCCGCGGCCACAAGCCGGATGCCAATGGTTACTCAGCTGCCCCCGCCGTTCTCGTCGTTGTCGACAAGGGCTCTGGGATCGTTGATGCCTTTTGGTTCTTCTTCTATTCATACAACCTCGGCCAAACTGTTTTCAATATTCGCTTTGGCAACCATGTCGGCGATTGGGAGCACTGCATGGTCCGCTTCGAGAATGGAATTCCAAGGGGCATCTTCTTCTCCGAGCATGAGGGTGGACAGGCCTATGCTTTCGACGCCGTTGAGAAGCGTGGCAACCGCCCAGTCATTTACTCGGCTGTCGGCTCCCACGCCATGTACGCTATGCCTAACAAACACTCATACATCCTTCCCTTCGGTCTTCTCAAGGACCTCACCGACAAGGGCCCCCTGTGGGACCCCACCTTGAACAACTACGCTTACCACTACGACTATACCAAAGAGTACGGCGAGGACACAGACGAACTCCGAGAACCCCAGGGCCTCGTCCCCGCCGCTTCTAACCCGCACGCTCCGACATCTTGGTTTCACTTCCGCGGCCGCTGGGGCGACGAAGTTTACTCCCTCGCCGACCGCCGACAGTGGCGCTTCTTTGGTCAATATCACTACGTCACCGGTCCTGATGGCCCCAAGTTCAAGACACTCGATCGTGAGAAGATGTGCCAGACTCGGAAGTGCAAGATACTTTACAGCCTCGATCCGTTTGCGACCTGGTACTAGACGGCGTATGCGACGCTTGTACACGAATATGTGACTTTTCCTTTTTCTTTACGGTTTGCACATTCCTTATACTACATATACCTGGGAGCCCCAGTTGGATACGAACAGCGAGTTACGGTGACTTGCCCTCTCGGAGGCTGGAGCAATCGGGTGGCGCCGGTGGGGCAGTCGTACTCGTATTGCGTTGTGTGTGCTGGGAAAATGGGCTGGACGGCATTAGAACGGCACGAGTGTACGGTGTTAGCTCCTTTATTGCCGCTTGGGATTTGCTTTTGTGTTTGTTGGCCTTCCTTGGCCAGGATTTGCGCGGACTGGTTTGGGGATTGCAGTTTCCTTGTGTGTTTAGACATCGTTCCATGATGATTTGGGGGATATACTTTTTGTCCGGAAAAGGATGCGATTCCAGACACGCTGGGCTTGATACCCGATACCACTTTGCCGCATTAGAAAGACTTTCGAGAGCACCTCTTGAAGGATAGCGACCCGACGAAATTACGAGAACCCTTTTTCTACTCAGTGCCCAAAAAATGCAGTCACATTTCTACTACCAGTTTTGGTCGGCGAATCGCAACTCGATCTTGCAGGGCGAAAATGGACATGAACGACTGGGGGCAATCGACTCACCCAGGTGGTTGGGCTCTACGTAGAACATGCTGTATTGACCTGGCTGCCATAATTGCAGATCCCGCCGCTCTCGGCGTTTCTCGCCGACCATCATCCGTCGGTGAGGATTTATAATCCGTCGAACTCGCCTTAAGTCAGCCGAGAATCATCCGACGCCAAGACATGGCAGGATGAGGTGGCACGTATGGGTGCGTGCGCGTGTATGTGCTTTATTTGGGAAAGAAACGACCAGAAGAGGGTGGCAATGGCATATCTGCGTCTAGTACAAAAACAACAACAAGCTGAGAGATTTCCAACACCCTTACTGTGCGCGCATCGCCAACGCCGGTTGGATCTACAATCTCCCGAACATCCCTTTCCCAGTGCTCCCAAACGTACCATGCATGTATCTCTGAGTACTCCGTTCCTCCCTGTAGATCGACGCTGCCTTACATAGTACGTAGTAGGTGCTCTTTCTTCCTTTACCCTGTTGCAACGCCGTGTAGATCAGCCCATGAATAATAACGCCAAACGCAGTGTGCAGGAAACTCGGGGTATATATACAGGTAACCTCCAGAGAAAAAAAGATAATCAGATTGCGTAGCACAATAGTGAATAAGGATCGTTTCATTGACATCAGCGGCTTGTCGTGCGACGTAACATCATAAATCGCGAACGGCCGTCTTTCATTGTTGCAGTCTGTGCTCGTCATCTTCATGAATATGAAATCCAGCAGCATCAGCAGCATCGGATGTGGGCCACGCAGTCTGGGTGCTGGGATATTCGGATGGCTGACTACTGGCATTGTTGCCATGGTCAGCATCACAAGGATCGATGTTCTCCCCATCTGAGAGCTGATCTTGGTCCTCGATGCCAGGCCATGGCTCGTCCTCTGGCAGCTGTCGGCGCTGAGAACCGCCGCTCGAATGAAACTCGACCTGGGCCATCTGCTCCATGCTGGCAACACTCTCGTTGTCTTCGTATAAATCTTCCGATTCGCTCTCATAAATCTCGATATTAAAGTCCGGGTCCTCGTCAGAGGCACACCCCGGAGCTGCACGAGCCACGCTACTACCCCGAACACCACGAACTTCTTGGAGTGGAGCGTTGCTAAACGGTGTGGCATAAGCAAACGGTGTAGTTCCACGCGTGGGTTGACGGTCGGCTAGCCCAAAGGGCATAGGGCTGGGAGAGGCAGTCCATCTCGGTGTGAATCGATGATAGCTGGGTGAACGTGTACTTCGTCGGCGTTTTGTGATGGCCGACTGAGGGGCAATATGCACAACCGGAGAAGGCCGGCGACTTTGTCCATATGAGGCGACCCGACGCCTACTAGTAGCTGGCGAGTTCTGTCCTGGGGCAGACATGGGCATGGAAGTGGTTCGAATATGAGGTGGTCGAGAGCCCCGTCTACTCAACAGCATAGGTGATTGGCAACGAGTGACCATGGGACTCGAGGATCGAAAGGTTTGAACGGCCGGGAAGTACTGTTGGGAAGGTGAGGATGAGGTTTGTTGCCGCTCGTTACGTAGGGTGACCGACGCATGTGCGCTCGGCAGCTCATCCAGCTGTTCGTTCCACAGCCAAACGCCTTCGTTCGCAGCTCCGCTGTGTAGTGATTCGGCCTCAGGGAAGGTATGGTTCATTTCCTTGAGTCTTTGCCATGTCCAACCTGTTTCATATGCCTGGAAGTCCTGCAGATAGGCATCTGGGTGAGTGATGAACAACCTAGGTTCAGACGACCTCATCATGACAGAGTTCAGGAATTGTGCATCCCAGGTGGCATGCGTCGTCATCTCAGCAGGGCTGAGGAACCTGAGTCGCGAATCCTTGTGTATTTTACGCAATGGGACCCAAGCCGACTGAAGACCTAAGAACGACGTGATGCGTGGGTCCGGGGCTTGCGGGCGTGAGAACATCTCCATCTCGCGGAAAACATTGCCAAAGGCAGTGTTCATAGCTATTGCGACACTCATAGCGTCGGAACCCTTGACAGTCACCGTCTTGATCAACCCGCGGCTTCGTAGCCGCTGGTCAACAAGGCTCTTAGCGCTGTAGGCCTTGGGTAACAACCATTTTGAATCTTGCCCGGAGTTGGTCCAATCAGCATAGAGTGGTGACTGAGACCGCAACGTCGTGGTGCTGTGCGTCATGGGGAGTTGAGTCCAGTCATCACTGGTGATTAGAGGCTCCGTTTTGAACCCATGTGCTTCCTGCCAAACCCTCCGAAGAGGAAAAGGTAGGAAGACAACCTCAACTTCCCAGGGGTGATTGGATGATGGCATCAGTGACTGAAGGTGAAGAACCTGAGCCTGTAATGATTGCACCTGATTGTAAAGTTCCTGAGAGTGAGTGGGTCGACTCGTATTGTTGGTCGAGACCGATACTAGGCTCGCGTCATCACCACGGCGAGACACAACACTATTCGCGTCGTTGGCAAGTTTCTCGACCTCATCGATCCTGCTCTCAAGGTCTGTGATGCGAATATCGGCATGATCATGCTTGTCGTGGCATTCCTCGTGACCTGGTGCTGCGAATGAGACGGTTTCCAGCCGATCCAGGCGCTGGTCATGACCGCTGACAGTCTCAGATAAATTCTTGAATGCTTGACGGGAGACAGCATTGAATCCGGCGGCTCGGGGTTCGCGTTGCGTAGGCGTGTCCGGACGGGGAGTATCCTGGTCATATTGATCCTGGGTAACAAACACAAACGAGTCGGCTTGCGCAGCAGGTCCTTCTATCACAGCGGCCGAGTCAATCATCGGAGGTTTATCCTGTATATGTGGCGACCACGGTTTGGGTCCAGCAACGCCACTTAGTGTCTGGAGACCCGTGCCCGCAAAGGGTCGCAAGTATTTGGCCTGGGCAGAAGAAGTCGTGGAGGCGGTCTGAGAGAGTATCATACATTGTGATGGAATTGGGGGCATCAGGGTCGCCTGCGGTTGGGATTGTATCAGGCCACCCCAACTCAACGTATCTGGCATGGAAGCACCAGCGTTGGGACTCGCGGGAATCCTGGGGAATGGGCCGCTGTCCTCGGGAGTCCTATTGATGAAAGACAAGTTTCCTCCGTTGAAGCTTGAAAAATCCATTCCTGGTACGGCCGGTGGGGTTTTCAAGGTCAGGTCCATGACGGGGCTCAACGGTTCTCGGCCAGTCCTGGGTTTCTCATTCTCCTGGCCGAGGAGACGTACAGGATGGACGTCGGGAAACGTGCCATCTCGGTCCCCCTCCTCATGGTAACAAGCATGGTGGTTGCACATGCACCAATGGGCCGGTTCCAGGGCCATAGTGCCTACATTGCCACGGCTCCAGAATCGACGGCATCCACACTTGGCACCGTTCATGCCCGGGGTCAGGTCAACAAAGTTGCAGCCACCTCCGGGAAGGATGGAGTTGGGACTCCTGATGATGGGCGCATCATTGTAAATGTCGAAAGGGTTGGCGGCGAGATGAGACGGGTCGAAGGGAGTTGCTGCCATTGGACACGGCAGGCGCCCATGTCGCGCCAACAGACTCGAGAGGAAAAGAAAGAGGCGCCTCGAGACGGGCGGGTGTTGTGATGACGGGTCGGGACAATGAGGAGGTTCGTAAGCCGGCTGAACGGGAAGGTGACAGCTGTGAAGGTATCACGAGCCCAACCAGGCCCAGTTGGGTCGCAGGCAGAAGGGCCGCCTACTTCAGTTCATCGCACTACGGGATAGTTAGTTACGACCGGGAAGGCAGGGTGGCGGCGCCGAGTCCATTCGATCTTGAGGAATCCTGAGGCAAGACGAACTGACCAGAGCGGATAGAGGAGACAGAGGAAATGGACGGGCGACGCGACGAGGGAACGAGCAATTTATACGGGCGCAAGGCGAAGTCGGGTTGCTGCACCAGGAGAGCAGTGAAGCGCAGGCGAACCAGATGGAGTGGACGAGAAGAAAAGTGTTGGAGGAGAACGTGTGAGAGCGTGTTGCACAGCGTTCGCCGTGCCTTGCCTGGGGGACCTGGGACCGGGGTGAGAAGCAGACGGGGCGGCAGCGAACGACAGGGCGGCGAGCGAGAAGTGGCAGTGGTGTGGTGGGAGGGAGCATGGATGGATGGAGGCCTTCTCCACAACACGACGCTTGTGTTCAACGCGTTGCCCACCAACTCCAAGTGACCAAGCTGCTCCAGGGGCCCATTGCCTGATGCAGGAGGTCGCATGGCTGCCTTAAAGTTGGGGAGGTTCAGAGTACTCTTTAGAGCTGGGGAAATGGAATCCGAGAGAAGCGTATGAGTGAGTTATCGTAGTCGTGTGCGGTTAGGTTGTAAACAGGCCATTGGACCGTGTTGAGGCCCAAAGGCTGAAGCTGTGTGGGAGCTCTGAAGTTCTTCATCCGTTCCAGGTTGTTGATGCAGCCCGCCGGCCTAGTACCTGCCTCCATACGACCCGTGGACAGTAGAGTTGCCTCGAGGCTTGTCGACGACCCGAGGGGCGGGAGCCACCACCAGCACGCTGCACCTTCCCACCCCCCTCCAGCTCCAGAGCTCACTTCCTTTTTCCATGCTGCGAACTGGCGCAGCAAATCAACAGACCAAATACCCTGTCCAAAGTCGTTAAAGCAGCGTTCCGATGTCTCAGAACGCGTTCCCATTGTAAGTCACTTTGCGAGTTGCCTCTCCCGCCTACCCCGCCAATCTGGGCCAAACCAGACTCTATCTGGTGCTCAACGCGGTGCACGCTCTCTAAGAGGTACAAGCCTCAGCACAGCGCACCATGCCAGGGTCCCGTCCAAATACCCTCCAATAGGATGCTTCCGCTCTGGCACAGTCTCCACCCCTGGGTCCAGTGAGCACTTAGCTGTGCCTTGACCCTTGATCGCGTCCATCAGGCGCGCCTTTGCTTGGCCAGCTGCTCCCACACCCAACTCAATGGCCAGCCAGCGATTGTGTGAGGACGCCCAAAACAGGGCCGAGATTTCATGCAGGCCGGATATGGGCATAGAAGATGGTATCGTGAACGGTGTTGGTACACGGGGACGGACGCTTTTGCTGTGCGTGAATGAGCAATAGTTCAGCTGCTGTGTGAGGCGAGACCGTTCACTGGATGCTAGGCAACGGCCCGGCTGCAGTCGAAACTTGACGTGATCGTCATCCCCGTTTGGATGCGCGCGCAAGTTGGGCTCGACTCACACAGTGAGGCGGCACCTTGGCCCTTTTGCCTCGAACAATGGCTGGTCCTGCGTACCGGAACAAGATAGTGGTGATAAATGTACCGACACGCTCTTCTCGGCCTTCACGGTGCTATTTCGGGAAACCCACGTTCAACAATGCCGCCTCGGACTTGAGCGTACAAACAACTCTGGATCTACGCACCCGCAATGATCCATTCACATCACCACCTTGTTCAAGTTGTCATCCCCCCGAAGCCCCGAAACCGTAATCATTCAGTCGTCATCTTTCAATTCCTTATCGTGGCGAGATATTGCGTCTTCTCAAACTCGAGTGTCAAACGTTTCATTGACGCTAGCTACAATGGGGCCATGCATTGCGTGACTTGCTTTCAGCAGATAGTCGGCAATGATCACAAGAAGACGGGATGAAAGAAAGATGGATATCTTAACACCAATTCTAATAATGCTCCTAGATGCTCCAATTCCTGTATGCCCAAAATGATATTCAGCGGTGATGTCCAGCAATACATGAGAATATGTGGCTTGTCATGATGACGTCTATGGTCCTCCTCCGTGGGTGGCAAGAGTATGTGCGCACCACCTGCATAGATGTGACTCTCGTTTTCGTCCGTACTCTACACCTCGCCCCAGCTACCCATGGGGCCGTTCGGAGCAATCACGGAGCCAGTTCCCAGCGAACCCCCTATATCCCAGTAGTGGCGGGAAGAAACGCTGCTGCGTCGAGCCGATCGCCTAGTGCTCTGACTCGCGCAGCTGCTCTGGTGCCGGAGAATCACGGGGCTGGTCGGCGTCGTCGCCTTGAAAGTCCTCCGCTCCACGGGTCGCATCCGGGATATCAGAGGGTGGTGCTGCCGCACACGGGCAAGCTTGGCCGCGAGGTCCTGCGTGTTCGATGTTGCCAGGTGCGTAGGTCCTGGCGGAGGGGGGTTTGGGGGCCGGGACGACACGAACCGGGAGCGCAGGTATCGGAACACGACCTTCATGTCAAGGTCCTTCTCCCATTCGTCCTGGGTGAAAGCATTGCTCATGGGGACATCCTGCGGCGGTGCCTGCACCGGGTCAGCGGATGGTTCAGCTGCTCGGCTGGGTATGTTGGTTGGACGCGAGGCTGGCTTCATCGTTGGTTGGAACTGAGGGAACGACGAGTGTTCAGGGTCGACAGTAGAAGGGATGTTTTCCGCGGCGGAATGAGATAGGTTGGATTCTGGGATGATGGGAAGTCCGGCGTAGGGCAGAGGCATTTGCTGCACCATGCTGTATGCGGAAAAGGCCCCGGGGTGATGAGAGAGGTGGCTCACGAGCAGGCCAAGTTCTCTTGACATCCTTTCGAGCATATCGAGTTGCCAAGATTCGGGATTTGATGGTTGCGGGGGTTGTACTGCTTGCGCTCCCGACTGGGAAGCGCGGGGTGTTGCTGCCAACTCCTCGTCTGTATCGGGAGCTGCATCTCCCCAAATAATCGACAACAGCCTCTCATCGATGCCCAAGTCTCTCATGACCTTGCGGGTAATTCGGGTGAGGAAACCCTCCTCCTCGACGGGAGGCTGGACCGCGTCCTCGTCGTGCCAGGTCAGGTTGTCTGATCCAGCATCTTGTGCTGGTTGCGAGACAACTGGCATCGGCATGGATGATGAGCGTCTGTGAAGTGATGTTTGAGAATGCCGCCTCCGTCGCGTCTCACGCTGGATTTCGCTGAGAAGCACTCGGCTGTGCTCTAATCGCCATGCCTCGATCCTTTGCCGCTTCTCAGCTTCCTGGACTTGGTCGTGTTCCAGATCCAGCTGGGCTAAGTCAAGGCTCTCTCTGCGCCGGCGCACCCTTCGCGGGTTGAACCGCTCAAATTGGTAGATCTGGTCCTGTGCATCCGCTCCCAGGGCTGGCTGGTCTAAGCGGAAAGACCCCAGCCCATCGTGACTGGGGAACACAGGCAAAGCCTCTTGGGGCTCGTTGTGTGATTGTGAGAAAATCCCGGGCAGCGAGCGGAACTCGGGTAAGTGGCTATCGAGGCTGTCAAGCTCGGCGTCGTCGTCGGCGGATTCATCGTCCACAGCAGAGAAAGAAGCGGATTGCCGAGAGTTGAGTCCGACCTCCGATGTCGCAGCTCCGTGTCGGTTCCCCAGAACACTCGCTCGCTCTGGTCGAGGTATCTCCAATGATTGCTCAGTCTCAGTCAGATACGACGTGGTGGTTACGTCGGTGGGCGCGAAGAGAACCCATGTTTGCGACTCTTCCTGTCGTTGCTCTTGGGCAGCGGGCAAGTCGAGCCCGGTGGTCTCTCGCTCTTCGACCGTGGGTTGCACGACGCGCTGTATCGACTGGCGGGTCGGCTGATGGAAAGCCATGGTAGAGGCTCGTCAAATGCGTTCGTTGGTTGTCGTGAGGTTGATCAGATAAGGAAGGGGATATGATAAGACGGTGTCGGTGTAGGTGTAGGTGTCGATGTACTATAGTAGGTGGCGGTACTCAAGCGGGTGGACCCTTTGTGTCGAGGCCCGCAGAGGTGATATGCGAACGCAGTAGCACTGTGGAACTGTGACAACCTCAAACCGCACGACGTGAAAGCAAACGAGGCCGTTCGCAGAGAAGATGGCGGAGGGCGAAGGCGATATAGGTACTCCCAACAAGAGAAATGGAGGAGGAAATCCGGATGCAACATGAGAGAAGCAAGGAGGAACGGGACGCGGGAGATCTGGGACCAGCGGCTGAAGTGGTCCAGCCATCCTAGTCCATCCATCCTGAGCGGGCGACGGCGTCATCTAAACACTGCAGTCGGGGGCGATCGGCGGGTGGGGGGGCTCGCGTGTCTGGCTGTCTGCTGGACAAGTCCACTGTGCGCGCCGTGGCCTTTCTGAGTCCCTCTCCTCCAGCTGTTGAAGGCTAGATGCGCCATCCACCACCCTTCCATCCATCCAACTCACCCATCCATGATCCATCCATCCATCCCTTCTACAGTCCATCCGTCCACACAGCCATCCACGTCTCAGGAGGTTGACTACGACTACCTACCCGCGCTGAGACTACTGAACCTGCGGCGGCCAGTGCCCAACAATCAACAAATTACAGTAAGAACTGCCAAAGACCTCCGGCAGTATGACCCAATAGCCCTCTATCGCTCGTCATTGGGCCTAGCTTGCCAGCCCGCCCAAGACAGCACCCGCACACCGCATGCTTTAAGCCAAGATGACCCTCGTCCATTCCCGTTCTTCGCCAGTGCGAGCCCCTGGCTGTTTGTTGACTGTGCAAATCCACTGCTTATGGATCCATGGATGGCGGCATGGCTGGCCTGACCTGGATCTGGCCTTTGGCGCATCACAACAGTCAAAGCATCGTCCTGCCGGGCCTCACCGGCACTCAGCTGCAACCATGACTTGATTATATAGTGTCATACGGTCCGAATCACCACAGGACACGAGAATGAACAGTCCACGGCCCCTTGTCTCTGCACATTTGCCCGCTGTTTGCTGCGCTGCTGCCACCGCTTGTCTGTTGGCGTCTCTTCCCAAGGTGCTCCAACTTGTCATATCAGTGGACAGGTACATTGGGATGATTAGGTGGCAGATAAGCGACGGACTGCTGCAGCACCCAACATTGGCGTCAGTGCCCTCGCCGCTAAGCTGCTTCCTACCTCCGCGCCACCCTCGCCATCATGTTCATGACTCCATCCCGTTCCCTCCGACGTTCCCTCCGAGTGTCCTCCGGGCTCATTAGTGAGCAAGTTGACGTGAGCGGGTTCGGCGAACTTTCGGTCGTTAAAAATCAGATATCTCACTCAGCATGTTGTATAAGCAGGGGCATGAAGATGGACACCACATCGTTGCCAACAGTATCAGGGCTGTGCTCCCATTTGTCCGCATGCTCTATTCATGTGCACCAACCCAGATCCAGAAGGCCAGCATGTACCTTTTGCAGTCACTTATGTAAACAACCACACCAGTCGCCTGTGACTTGGAATGGCGTCACAACGCCCAACGAAGGTCATGTGGCCTGTGGGCGTGGGCCAACAGGCGTCCCTCCGCAAATCGCACAGTCCCTGGCCTATCCCTCCACTATTTAGCATATTGACCCATCGTAAAGATACCGGAGCATGATGTTAATCTCCAACGCATATCTTGGCATGGAACGTTTCGAACACCTCAGTTCTGAAAACGTTGACGAATATGATAACCTAGTGATGCAAGGATCGCCAGCCTACAGCAAGCGTGAAGTCATGTCAAGTATATGGGAGCGGGGAAACGTATACATTGGGATCAACGCTTGTCACGATCAACTAGTTTCCCAGTTTCATTCTTATTCACGAATGAAAACGATCAGATGTATCAAAGACAGTACGCGGATAGTAGAATCAGACGATTGAGTTCGAATGAAACATTTGAATTTGCCGAATCAACCTATCAACTCGAAAGTGAGAGGCCCTTATTTGACATGCCATTTTGACGCCAGCCTAAAACCCAGATGCCATCGCAACCATTATCTAAGCCTCAGACTTGAAGGCGTCGGGGAAGCGGCGAACGTTCTTCTCCAAGTTGCCGTGGTTGGCAAGGAACTGGACGTAAGCACCGTCGACCAGGACGCGACCGGCGGCCTTCTTGTCGAGGTACTCCTCGCGGCGGAGAGGGGTGAAACCCCAGTTCTTAGAGACAATGATCTTTTGGCGACCAGGGAACTTGTACTGGGATCGTCGGAGAGCCTCGAGAGCGATAGCGCGGTCTAGAGTGAGTTAGTAATGCTGCCCCGGTGTGGCGGGGAAAAAAGGAGAGATTCGACATACTGCTGTCACGAGTGCGGACGCTCATGAGGATCTGGCCAATGTTGACACGGGCGACAGAGCCGTTGGGCTTGCCCCAGGCACCACGCATACCGGTCTGCAGTCTATCGGCACCAGCGCAAGACAACATCTTGTTGATGCGGACAACGTGGAAGGGGTGGGCGCGGACGCGGAGGTGGAAACCCTCCTTACCACCGTTCTTGACGAAGTACTTGTTGGCGCAAATACGGGCGGCCTCGAGGGCCTCGGAGCTCAGCTGCTCATACTCGTTGGAGACGAGGTGGATGCAGAGAGGGAAGTCGTCGACATTCGCCTTCTTTCGGCCGAGATCGAAGATGCGAATCTTGGGGTCAGGGACACCACGGTTGAACCGAGACTTGGGGTACGGCTAGAGATATGTCAAGTCAGTATGGCATTCCTGGGATATTGAGCCATCGTCATCGATGGTGTAGGGGGATACCCGCGATACAGCTTCGCAAACAGCTCTCTTGGGACGGAGCATCCGAAACAACTCGCGAGAGCATCACTGGGAGAGGATGACAAAAAAACTCACCTTGTTCTTGCAGTACCGGTAGCAACGGGCGGGACGACGAGCCATCTTGTCGGATTGTAGATGATCTTACCGTAGGTGGGTGGTGTGTTTGGGGGAGGTTGAGTTCGTCGAGAAAGATCCGGTCTGCCTCTTTCTGATTAACCCACCACTTTGATTTCAAAGCAGACTCCTCGGTCTTCGGCGTGGTGCCACCGCCTAAACCTCGGTTCTTTAGGGCTTGCGCTGATCGTGGTAGTGGCCTCATTGGCTAGCCTAATTGCAGCCCTGCCCCGCAGCCCTGCCCACCTCGCATATCCAAAACTCCCGAAGTCCACGAACTTTTCGAGATTGAACCTTAGTACTCCATCACCCAACGACAAATCGCCAGTCCTCCGTCGACCACCAACCCGTCAAAATGGCCCCCGTTAAGAAGAGCAAGAAGGATGCCAACAGCATCAACTCCAAGTTGGCGCTGGTGATGAAGTCCGGAAAGGGTACGTGACACCACCTCGTTCGCATCACGAACAACTATTAACACGATTCTTTCTAGTCACTCTTGGCTACAAGTCCACCCTCAAGAGCCTCCGATCCGGCAAGGCCAAGCTGATCATCATCGCTGGCAACACCCCTCCTCTGCGCAAGAGTGAGCTCGAGTACTACAGCATGCTGTCCAAGGCTCCCATCCACCACTTCTCAGGCAACAACGTAAGTCGATACGCTCATGTCTCTTTAAAAAATTGTCTCCCATCTTGCAGTCCGCCTGCAAGATGGTTCTTATTTCTCAGGGGTATCTTCGACTTGAAAGTACTCCTCTTGTCCAAGAAGCAATTCTTGCGGCTTGCCCAGAGAAAAAGTCTTGCCAGACTTTGGAGGGTTCATTCGCTTACGAGTTCCTCATACAGATTGAGCTTGGTACCGCTTGCGGTAAGCTATTCCGATGCTCCACCATGGCCATCCTCGACGCTGGTGACTCCGATATCCTCAGCGACCAGTCTGCTTAAATAGCCAGTCAAGGGTGCATTTCATGGCGTTCGGGGTAAAATGGGTCAGGGCAACTGAGGATATACCAATCAACGTGATGTGAAGAGCGACAACTTTGAGAGGACATGCTCACGCAAGTCGTGTGCAAGTGCTCCCCTCGACCTATGTGTCTTGGGCTTTATCTACGACCTGATATCCCAGCTTAGGATATTGGTCCAAGTCAATGAAACAATAAAAGCTCATGACCATTGTTCCCCGCTTTGCTTGTCTTCCAAATCCCGCGTGAAGTATAACCATGAGCATGTATGTTCCAGCCTATCAAAACCATCTGAAGGAAATGAGTGACTCTAGAAATGCAGACTGCCTAGACTTGCCGACACGAATTGAGCAAATTATGGGCAACTGTACACGACTATCAGACACTTGTTGTCTTTGCACATGTTGTTAAAATACCTCTCTGCACAATGCCCCTCCCGTCGCCTTCTCGGTTATGGGTCCATGAAGTTGTAGAGTTTGGTGAGCAATAAAACATGAAATAGATATCTGTTTACGCAGGCAGTGATAACACCCCCACACCTATGACTAGAAGGGTTCACGTTTCAACAGCTGTCGATGTGACTGGAATTCTCGAACCCATGACAACTCCCTCAGCATTGTCGCTGAGGCTGTCCATCTTCCCCGGGTGTGTGGATCCGTTGTCGTTGTTGTTGCGATGTTTGTAGGCTATCATTCCTCGCGCTGGACTATGCAAGTCGAACCTGCAAGTGCGATAGGTGAAGAGTTCGTCTCTTCTTTAATCTCAGATATTTTTCGATTGGTATCTTCATATGCGGTCTTATCCAAGCCTAGACAGCAAAGCCAGACATGGACCGATTGTAAGAAATCAGACCCCGCGGTGAAAGGAAAAGCGGCCATTCCACATCGGCCCAAGACATCGAAACGATCCCAGGGTGCTGGTACAACCAGCTCACCAGTTCAAAAAGGTCACGGCTATGCAGCCATTGGCGTCATTGCATCCAGTAATTAGATGATGGCCACGTTCCAGAAACATAGCGGCTCTATTGAAATCCATAGCAGAAACAGGACATGCTCAAAATGAGGTAGGCAACCCAGAGGTCGGGGGGCACCCAGGCGCAACCTGGCATGGGGAATCCTACATTGCAATTTCGAGACGTACGTACGTATCGGAGGGCAGCAGGGAAACAAACAAAGGTCATGCACTCGCCGCATGGATCAGGGCACGACCATGACGGCTAGAGGGTAGCGACCACCATGAACCAATGACTCGGCAACGTTGGTGATCAAAGGGGAAGCTAAAAGGCGACAGATGAGTTCTCCACGAGGAACCCAGTCGGAACAACCTAAGACAGAGCCAGGGTTCCTCATGTAAAGGGCAGGTTTCACAATGATGGCTGAAGGTTGGTAAGGCAGGCAGCGGCACAGGTACCCCGCCCACGAATCTTGTGCCTTTTGCAGCATTCCCGTAGCAGGTACGGGCAATTACAGTGCCAGAGTGTGTAGCATGAGGAGAGTGGTTCGTGGTTCGTACTAAGCACGTAGCCTCCGACAATGCCCCGATGGCATGATGTTGGGGAAATCATCCACACCAAACTCTCTTATTTCGTAACTTACGAAGTAGGCATCCGGAGTATAGCTCGTGCATGAGTCGCCCAGACAGGGACACTCAGACGGATCCGGAACGTTGTCGATAAACTACCTCCACTACGCTGTCCTTTACGAGCAACCTTCTTCAAGGGCCCGACGCCCACGACTTGCGCCGCTGCTCTAGCGTCCGCTTCCACAATACCAACTGCATCTCAGACTGCATCTCACATTCTGGCTGCTCTGGTCCGCATTGCATCTCCTTTGCTTGCTTGCAGCGAGTGGCAAGAAGTGCATTTCCCAAAGGGCTGTGCAGTAATTACTTTACTCCGTCTATCTGCGCTGCATCGTCATCAGCAGGAACATCAGCAGCCACATCAGCAAGCATCACACCCGCCTCACCAACAATCGTCAGCCATCAGCCATCAGTCATCAGCTGTCAAGCGTCAAGCGTCAGCCATCTGCACGTTGTTCCCGCTCTTGCTTCTACACCTGCATCGGATCTGCATCGGCACTTCGCATCCGAAAACAATCGCTCCTGTACCGATTGCAGGTTGCTTTTTCTTGTCCAGGACCCTATCTCATCAAATCCGTGTTTTTGTTGGCGGGAGGTGCATTCACACATGCTCAGAGGCTTGTCGACTCAGACGCGTCAGGCTTGTCCTCCAGGCCTCTAGGCCTCTACCGGCTCTCTGAGAGGATTCTGCCACCAACGCCACACACTACGTACCCGATCCAACTTGGCCTGTTTAGGATCTGAGGCGCAGGCCGCGACCCTCCAGGAGTCCAGGAGTCCAGTCCCTCCACCGCCAGTGGCACTTCCCCAAGCGGCCCTCCTATTCCATACATCCCAGTATTCCACCATCGAATACCCCATAATACCCGGTCCTACCTCCCAGGAAGGTATTTGTGTTCCAGGTCTCACCGTCACTGGGCGACGTGCATTCAACGACACAGTCTCAGGTTCTCAGGCTCTCAGCTTTTTTTTGCTTCCGACCGATCGACCGCCTGAAAGCGTTCGCCCTTGTTCCAACACCACCGACTCTTGCTGGACCGACTCTTGCTGTACCCAACCGCCACTGCCCCGACCCTCACCGATTCTCTCGGCCCACCTGGCCTCACTTGCTCAATCCAATCCGCTCGTCGCCGCGACATGTCTGCCGTTTCCAAGAAGCCCCCTGCTGGGGGCGTCGGCCGGGTATCGAGCACCGAATCAACCGCTTCGCCCAGCCCATCCCCGGCGCGCTCTTCGTCCCGGTCCTCAACTCCCACCGGAGGCCATGCACGCACTCGATCGCTCCGCACCGGCACTCCTGTGTCTGCCCGCGCCGCCGCCGCACGCCGTGATACCGGTCTCAGCTCCGCTGAGTCTGACGCCCGAGCCGAGGCCTCATCAGCATTGGAGGATCTCCAACAACGCTTAGAGAAAGAGGAGAAGTTGTCGCAGCAGAATAAGCGTCACGCTGACGTCCTCCAGTCGAAGTTGGACGAGACCGTGAAGGAGTCTTCGAAGCTCGAGGAGAAGACCCACGAGCACGAGGAGCAGATTGAGACCCTTACCAATGAGAAGCGAGAGGTCACACGCCAAATGAGAGAGATGGAGTCCATCTACGAAGCGGAGCGGAGTTCCATCCTCAAAGAGAAAGAAGAGATGGCCAACAGAGAGGAGGAAATGGCGACTGTGATACAGCGGCTCAAGGACAGCCTTGCTCAGCGAAACAACACTGATGATGAAATCCGTCCCTCAAGACAGGGTATGTGTCTCAGTCCGCCGCTCTTCACCAATTCAACTGCTAACGTTTGGCAGTTTCATCCGTCTCGGCAAATTCGTCACCGTCTCTTGAAGGCGGCGGCTTTGCACCCCCATCTTCCATGCAGCGCAGCGACTCTCGCAACAGCTCGAAACTAATTCTTCAAAAGGACAAGCTCATCGAATCTCTGCGGCTCGAACTCGCCGAGGCTCAGATCAAGTTGGTCGAGTCGGAGAACCAAGGTGGCGGCAGGTTGCATGAGGTCGAACGGCAACTCATGGAGGCCCGCATGGCTAACGCTCGTCTCATGGAGGACAATGAGAGTTATCAGCTGCTTCTACAGGAGCGGACCCTTAAGGGCGACTTTGGTCAGAACGACTTCAGCTACATGGGTTCCAACTCCAACCAAGACGCTCTCAATGCTCTCGAGGGCAATTCTGGGCTTTCCAGTCTCGCCGATGAACTCTCAGAGGCAACAGATGGCGAATCTGAGGGCGACCGTCGGGTCGAGTCCGAACTCAAGTCAATGAAGGAGCAGAACAAAGCCCTCACGCTGTACATCAACAAGATCATCGAGCGCCTTCTTCAGCACCAGGACTTCGAGTCAATTCTGGATCAGTCTGGAGATGTCAAGTCGTTGCCAGATACCAACAAGGATCTGCCTCCCCCGCCAACCGACAAGAACCTTCCGAACTTCCTTCAGCGGACCAAGTCTATGGTTGTGGGCCCTACCAAGCAGAGGCCGAGACCCATTTCGGTGATGCAACCGTCGACCAATTCCAATCACACCGACCCAGACAAGGCGCCCAGCATTCCCATTGGGAACCTGACTCGGTCGCAAAGCACACGCCGAACTCGACCGCAAAGCGATCAGTACACGGGAGCGGCAAGCCTGGTGAGCCAAATGTATAGAGGACCCGATGGCCCTGCCTCACCGCCCCTGGGCACTCCGCGACACTCACAAACATTCTTTGCGCCGACAAATATGTCGGGCAACCCCAACGCAGCAGCTCGCGTCCCGAGCGGTAGCCAGGTTCCGACGTCTGGCAACTTTCCCGGCATGAGGAGCGAGACGTCGAGCCTGAGCGGCGAATCGGGCGACTTGTCAATGTCGACGCCGCCTTCGCAGTCACCACCTCGGTCTCACACCGACAAGCAGCCGACCTCTTTCACAGGTGGCAAGCCTCGACCACTCCGACTGGTCCAGGAGAACCCAGATGCCGTCAAAGACAACAAGCGAGCGAGCTGGTACCAGGGCTGGAGCTGGGGCAAGAAGGAAGACGGCCAAGCTCAGTCCAGCGACCCGATTCCCGAGTAGATTATTGAACGTACTATCTTTGGGCCTACATCTGTCAAGAGGGAGTAGAAGTGTCGCGCGGTGTGGACTTGTTTACGGCGTGACGGTTGGATATAACTTTATTCATGGGGCATATGGGTCTGACGGCCGGTCATGTACGATTTACGTCATTAGATGTTGCGGAGTTTGGCTTCTGGGTTCCTCATGACTCCATCAACACACATCCGTACATTTTTTTTCGAGGTTATATTCAGGCAGAGCCCGCCACATATAGTGCGCGCTGTTGCCCTAGACGGAAGGGGTACTCGTGGAGTCGTCACGAAACAGGCAACAAGATTTGCTAAGTACGCTTGAGATGAAGTCAGATGATTGGAAATATGTACTCGCACGATTATTCAGGCCATCTGCATATTTATGTTATGTATATGAGTTGACCTAGAAACACAAATTGATGAAATTTTCGTCACAAAGTGTCTTCCTTGCCATGTGCGAACAGGGAGTCCTGGTCTTCTGACTTGTCTTCACTTTCACCTGGGAACAACGAAGGATGGATTCACAGCATCAAGTGAATGGGTTTTCCGCATAGGACTTCGTGGGTCAATAACAGAATGCAACCATGGCACTCTAAGAGAGGGTAACGGGACGTCATGTCCTGGGGGCCTTAGCATCCGGCACGCACTGCTTAGATTGGTACGCAAGCAGGCAATGTTGACAACTTCCCATTTTGCACAACGGGCTGAAGTTGATTCGAGACACCACAGCCTAGCAATTCAAATTAAGTCCGCAATGTAATGAAGCTCCGTCACGAACAACTCGGCCGCGAGCCGTCAACTGTACGGGGGAAGGCCTACCAAGCACCGGCAGCGTGAGCCGGGCTACAAGCCGGGTTACATGAACACTTTCAAATCCGATCGCACTATCGCGCCAGGTGACTGTCCAAAAACTTCATACACAAGACAGCATAGCATGTGAAACTAGAGCCATGCCGTCCGGCCACCACGTCAAGGGGTAAGATGTCGTTCCCAGGTGAAGAAAACGATGCCTAACCACTCCTATCAGCCTTCGTTCCTATCAAATGACTGTAGCTATGAGCCATGCCCTCCGCAATCAAAATTGAGAAGAATATCACGACTAACGACGAACGCGGTGGATTTACAGCACAATATAGTGATGTTTGCGATAGTCAACCCCTGCCCTGGATCCAGTTCCGGTAGAGTACGGCTCGGGCCACGATACAGCAAGTCCTATGCGCAACCAGACACCAACCCCTCACACTCTACGATGTACATTACCCAACTGAAGCGTGTTGGTGGGAAGCACAGAGAAGGTCATGACAGTAAATATAAACACTGAAATGGCAGGAACCCAGCAGTGAAATAATGAAAAATAGAGGAACACCAAACTCATCAACGAATGCGAAACCCATGAACTAGATTTTTCTCCGCCACTGCTCGAACAAGTCAGCAAACAGAAGTCTCCCCTCGAGGATGCCATGCAGATCTATTGACCCCCCACCCCCCCCCCCCAGGCTATCCTAGAAATGGGACGCAACGAATTTCCTGGATTTCATGTTTGCATGTGTACTGTGAAGCCCACTCTCAGTCAACGAATCGAAGGGCAAGCAGGGCTCAGAAAAAACACCACTTGCAAAGACGCTGAGCTGAGACGGGGGAGCCACGAACATTGTCCATCGGTATAGTTCCATATACATACCGGCCTATTGAAATCAATTTACAGATTATTGCGGTGGTGTTGACTCTCGGCATTCGTTTGTCAGATGACGAGCAAGCCGGTGTCCCCTGCTCGTCAGCAGCTGTACGCCGAATAACTAGCTCAGCATGTCTTGCATGTCGACGCAGCTGAGATGAATTCCGTGCTAGAAATGAACCAGGATACTTATCAAATGGCGTATATGGGTGCTACGATATCGAGTCACTCACACCTACTCGGTCCGCAGGTCGAGACATTCAGGTCGCACCAGGCGAACACGCGATGCGCCTCAGCAATGTGTTGGACGCCGATTCGCGCGTATGGTCAGTCAACTCGCCCCCGTGATATCCCGCGCTCTCCTCTCCAAGCACGGTTGAACAAGTGTCCAGAATCAGGCAGCACATGGCGCAGCTTTCGCCCACGTCCCAGCCGCAGCATTCCAGCCGCGGGCTATTTGAGGCCAACACAGGGCGTGACAGCTCACAACGGGCGTTGACGGGATTATCATCTGCGCAGGAACCCGGGCCATCGATAGGCCGGCCCGGGCCTCCCGTTAATCCATAGGTGCCTTGGTCACCTTGGTGGTGAGTCGGGACGACTACTAAAACTAGACTGGGAGAAATGGCGCGTGGGGTTGGACGAGACGTCGTGGGTGTGCCGTTTTGAGATCTGATGTATCTACAGTGCATCTTAGTCGGAGAGATCTCACAGTCTACATGACCAGGATATTGTCCCTCGGTGCTTGTCTGTGGGACGAGGTAGCTATGTTGGTGCCTGAACGATAGAAACTGCCGAATGCCAGAATCCTGAATCCAAACACCCATCTACTAGATGCCAACCTAGGACATTCCGGATTGAATCACATGTTTGAGAGAAATTTCTTGCAACTCCTTCCCATCCCTAACGCATGAGCAACATCCCAGATGGATATGAAACCAGAATCCATGTCTCGGTCAGCGAAAAGACGGAGGAGGGTTGGCAGTTCAAATGCTCCCTGTCCGTCATCACATTCCGTCCCGTCCGCGCTGACCTACCCTACACACTCTCCCTATTGAGGTTTTATACATCCCAGAGTCGAGTCGCTCTCTCATGAGGCCCCGTCCGTAGGCTCGGACGCTTCATTTCCCCTGAAATGGTCCCGTTTCCTACCGGGTCGGGGCTCACTTGTGCCACATACGGCGGCTACGAGAGGGTGTGGGCAGCGGGGGATATCGTGTCGAGCTGTGAGAGGCGGAAGTGATGGACCAAAAGGGCTATGGTTTGGGGGCGGGCGGTGTTTAGACACCGTGTAGCAGGGGTAGTCGTCACGCATGCACATCTCCCGTGCCAGAGACAGACAAGAGACCCGAAAAGCAGTCGTAAAAGTTACCAGCCCTGAGAAATCGACTTCTTCATCCAGTAGATTTTTGGTGCACGCCGAGGTCACGCAGCGGGTGCCATTCAGGTGTCACCGTTGATTCGACGCAGGATGGAACGAGCATGGGTGAAGATGGACGAACTCGGATCAACCACCCCCTCCCCTTCCTCCCCTTTTTGAACGTATTGCCGTTCGAGAAGGACGGGCGAGATGCAAAAGGAAGGGGGCATGGATCGGGATGTGGACATGGGTAACAGAAACGGACATGGGATCATGGCTGTTGACTGTTGAAGCCAGGGAGGGAGGCGTGTGACAGGTGTTGCTGGATGTACTTTTTCTTCTTTTTTTTGCTATGATGCGAGGAACGATACCGAGGCAGGCCATCATCAACGGTTTCGCACCGCCCACGAGACGTGTGTGGATGCGTCCTAAATGAGGCAACCAAGGAAATTGACGACTGGCAATGAATAATGAAAAAAAAAAACCCAAAGCGTCACCGCCGAACCGCAAGGCTGTTTCCGGCCCCCAACAAAGGCCCCCCGGTTGACCATGTGAGCGAAGCATGGTACCTGGCCTTGGATCAAGATTCGTCCAATTTTGAGATTTCGTTGAGGTACATCTCACCACGACGGAATATGAGACACGGCAGAGATAGACATGTTCTACAAGGCATCATAAAGGAGAGCACACATTACGGATGGCGTACGAAGTACATACTCATAGTTCATTACCCCCCCTTTGTTGACCGCCTCACAGCAAGCGGATACTCGGCGCCGCCATCATGGCCCATGGGACGGCACGACCAGGGCAAACAAGATGGGCACAAGATGTGGCTCCTCTGCCTCTCAAACAGACAGCACTTTATCTTGCATGGAACGCCGTCTGGGGAGCGTGAACATGTGTTGGGCCGGTCATGATTAGCATGTGCTAGCAAGGCCCAGGGACTCACTCCAGCGGACCCCTAGCTAATTAATCACGGCCATTTGATACATGACATGCTACGGACGAACGTCGCAGAGAACGAGCACAAGCCCGGTTGAGCCCTCGTCTCACATGTGCCAGCGGAGCCAGGCTTCTGCCACACAAGATGCGGTCAGAAGAGTCATGAGATCCCGCAGGGATACCACGCGGGTACATGGGCCACTGCCGAACTGGTGCGCTAGAGCGCCGTAGCTCCGAGGTACCACAGTCGCATGCCCTTCCTGATCTATACAACTTGCGCTCCGTGCGAAATCGCTTGGGTCGGGTTGTTTTCTTGTTGCGATTGGGCTTTTGCTTGGTGGTTTCTAGGTTGTTTTGGGCGGCCTAACTACTGTGACAGGCGTGACTCTTTAACAATCTACGTGTTGTGCTAGGGCCTGACTGTAGCGCGCTCATCAGGCGGCTTCAAGGTCCGTGGTTCCCCGGAGAGCACCGGCGCCGTCAGGCTCCCACTCGGCAGAAGACAAAATCCTTTCATCAATCGGTACTTGGAGGGCCTGATAGATGAGGCGGGTGCTGGGCCAAGTCAAAGTGGGGGTTTTTGTTCCTCCCTCTGTCGTTGGGCGCCGAAGACAGTCGAGACTGTACTAATACCACTCGCTGTAATGAGCAACAACGCACCTGAGCACACGATGGCTTGGACGGGGGCAGTGAGTGGGACGTTCTAGCGGAAACTGGAAACTGGGTTCTCTCCGACAATTGTCTGGACTCGAGAGGGGCATTTGCAGGCAGGCAAGTGGAGGTTACTGTAGACTTTTGGCGGCGAGATATTCACCAAGCTCCACTCCGTTGTCTGGGCCACTATTCCACTCGATGCACCAGCCGAAACACAAAGCCGAAAAGCCAAAGCCCTGAAAAGAAAAGAAAAGAAAAGAACAGAAAAGTGAGAATGGACGGAGTTGTTCGGGGGCTTACGAGGTGTCTTGCTCTACTAATCCACTTCCGAGGGAGGGGACGGCATCGGCAACGGCATCGGCCACCCGCGCCCGGAACCAAAACTCCTTGTTTGTCAGGGAAGGATGGATGGAAGGAAGAACATAGATATGGATGGATGGATGGATGGATGGATGTAGGAGCGGGCCTTGTGCTGCGCCCTGAAGCTGCGGCGGGTCCTTTGACGGGTGTGGTTGGAATACTGGACCTGGGCTTTGATCTTTCTGCCTCAAAGATGTTGCTGAGGGGGATGAATAATGGGTAAGAAGCAAGCAATATGGCAATGCTGAATCGCATGGTTTTGCTACCTAGGCTTCCGAGAGCCGCACTTACTTGACGAGGGAAATGCGGGAGGGACGGACTTGTGAACTTTGGACTCAACAAGTGTGAACTTACCAACAAAGGGTACTTTGACACCAGGTAATGGTAGCACATTCCTGAGGTGCGAGCCAACCCAAGGTACAGAGGCACAGAGGCACACGCGTTTGGAAGGCAAGATGGAGTTCAGGTACCGGCACCAGGGGCCGATGGTGTTGGAGGGCTCTTCCGAGACCCCCGAGGCCACTAACTCGCCACCCGGGCCAGGTACCGGTCCGTGGATACAGGGCTAGGCACCGGTGAGAGTGCTGTTGGGCCCATGACTGCTCGCCTGTTTGGTGGGTTCGGGTGCCCTATGTCCCTGTGTGATGTGTGTGTGTGTGCGCGTATGTGTGCCTGTCGTGTAAGTGTGACAGCGTAGTGAGAGGGGAAGGCTTACAGCGGGTACAGCGGGTACAGCGTGTAATGCAGCGTGTTGCTGGACTTATGCCACTCGCTGGAAGTAGCTGGTTGGGCCCGGAAACTCACATTTTTCTCCTCACATTTTTCCTCCGCCTTCCATCACCCGGAGCAAAGCCAGCGCTCCCGTTTGGGTACCTGGTATGCGGGCCAATTTCGCTCGCCTCGTTCCTTTTTATTTATGGGAGCCGCCAGGTTCCGACTCCCGTCTGGTTTCGGGGGACGCGGGCGTGCTTTCTGCCTGCCAGCGTGTGCGTGACCCCGGGCTCAGAAGCGACCCCCATCCGGTTTGACAGCGAAGCACCTGGTGTCTTGTCGGTGCATGTGCGTGTGCGTGTGCATCCTGATGCGTATCATCGGCCCATTCAATTGATTTCTCTCTCGAGGCACATAGGCAGCTAGCTCCCCGTTTGCAAGACCAACCTCGGGCATGTACATGCCAGGCGGCTGTGACACGAACAACGAGGTTCGTGATAAAAAGTTTGTGCCAGCTGCGTGTGCGGGACCAAGCAACACTCCCGGGGGAGGGGTGAGGTCATTGCTACGTAGGTTGACAGGCAGTGCGCGAATGCGACGCCGTGCAGATGCGGTTGTCTTCTGCCACAACGGCGAATCATTACGACATGGCTTGGGCTCACGTTGCTTCTGCTCACACCAAGAAGGGCCGCAGAACCAGGGCAACAGCAGCAGGGCGGCGACCGGCACCGGAAACGCCAACGGGAAATCCAGGGCTTGAGAGGTAATGCCAGGGCTTGATGAATAAAAAACTGTGTACCGAGTCTCGTTTTTTCTTTTTGCTGTTTCCATGCAGTGGTGCAAAGAGAAAAACACGATGACGCTAGCCCGCCTCAAGCCTCCAAGTCCCGCGCGGGCCAGCGACTCCAATCCACATGTATCTACCTATCCATGGATCCCACAGCCCAAGCCGACCTGGCCGACCCGACAGATTGTGTCATGCTGGCGCACTAGCTGTGGCCGTCCAATCGGCGCCCGCTTCCCCAGGTCCAAAATCTTCCCTCCCAGGTTTCCTTGCTAGGCTCCCTGGCTAGGAGTCTAGCACGCCTCTTGGACGCCAGAGGCTTCTTGGCTTCTTCTTCCAGCCCTGGGCCTGGTGCGCGTGGTGTGGCACACTCCCATGAGTCCATGCATCGGTCGCTGGTCCGTCGGTACGTACAGTACTTGCCCACCTGCTATTCGTAAGAAGCACGCCAAGGCCGCGTCTTTCCAGTGGAGCTGTCCAGTCTGCCAGCATGGACGTCAGCAAAAACTGCCCTGTGGTGTTGAGGCGTTGGTGTGCGCGTGGGCGGATATAGGTACGGCCGGGTACGGATTACGTCTCAGCGTCACCACTCTTCTCTGCCCAGCACTCGGTCCAACACTCCATTCATCACTACCACCACCACCACTACTTTCTCGTACATCCACCTCCTCCATCCTCCATCACCCCCAGATTCAAACCTGCACAGAACAGCTCAACCCACGCCGACTCCTGCACTTGCCCCCGTCCAGTTGCTAGCACGTCGTTCCTTCTGCGTCCACTCGCCGCTGTCGACCCAACCATCCCGTCCGTCCGCTTGTGTCCTGTCTGCCATTGTCCTCGACAGACAAGACGCAGCAGCCGTCCGGAATAGGTTGGGTATCACGCCTCTTCCGCCCTCACGGCTCGGGTCCTCGGCCACCCCCATCCTGCCTCGATGACGAGCCAACCACGATGAACCTGCCTGCCGCCTGCATCACCACTCCTCGTTCCTGCTAAGGCCTGCTCTGCTGGCTGCTGGCATGATTGCTCGACTCTCGCTCCACCGTCCGCACCCGCTTCCATCACCATGGACAAGTCCTTTGTCGTTGGAGACGGCACCCCTGGTGTAGCCCATTCCGCCAACATGGCCAGCAGGCGCCGCTCCAATACCCCGGAACCATCCGCTACCCCGTCGACGACCACCTCTGGGAGCCAAACATCGAAGCAGTCGTCCGCCAATAACTCTATAGTCCCATCGCCCTTGGCTTCTCGAGATTCTTCTCCCACCCGCCCACCACGGAGGACCGCTTCCGGCAACCGCATCTCTAGTTCTAGACCTCGCAAGAATAGCCAAACTGACCAGAGTCCTTCTCGCCAAACGAGACCGAGCATCGCCAACTCCAACACACCTTCGCGCTCATTGAGCTCGACCAACACCCCCACGCTCCTCCCCGCCTCTCAATCACAACAGCAAATACAAGCGCCTACTCCCCAGAAACCCCTCGCATCCGACAACCTGCGATGGCCTGTCTCGCCCCGCCTGCGATCACCTCCTCCCCAGCTTAACCGCCCTGGTATACCTACGCGCCGAAGTGACCAGGACCTACCCCATATCAACATCCAGAGGCCAAGCCCGTCGCCTCAGCCCGCAGAGTCTGTACAGACTGCTTCCGAGAGCGAGTCGGAGGATTTCCAGCAAGGAATGAGAACTCCGGTCCGTGGAGCCCTGGAAACGGTCCAGGAAGTTAGTCTCCCCAACTCCCCCAATCCAACCAATGATTCGGCATTGCTGGAAAAGGTCAAGGAGAAGCTATCAAGCTCGGAGAACCACTCTGACAGTGCGCTCGTGGATGTCCGGACCCTGCGCGCGAGACCCAATTTGATCAACCATGAGAGTGGCAGCGACAGCAGCCATAACAAGGCTGATCAGCGAAGGACAACCTCTGTCCCGCCTCCATCGATTGTGAGGCAGTCCAGCGCCATGTCTGCGAAGCAGGTCAAGTCCAAGCACGACGCCTCGACTCAGAGCATGACCGTTGAGACGGAAACCGTCCCAAGCGTCCCCCAGGTCGCGCTTGCGACAGGTCCCAAAGTTGAAGTCAACGGGACACTGAAGGCAAAGCCAAGCTCGGAGACGATTAGACCCAAGAAAGAGAAGAAGAAGACCACTCGGAAACAGTCCGTTGTGAATTCCGGGACTGGTAAGACATTGATCTCTGCGTTTGAAATATTGTTGACTAACCGTCACAGCTTCCTCAAAAGCAGACGTATTCGAAGCTACAATTGCCAGTGCTGTTGATGAGGCAAATACTTCTGACTCCGAAGAAACCTTCGTTTACGATTCGAATCCCCCAGATAACAACGACCGCGCTGGTAGAAGGTTTCATTCACGAACTCCAAGCGCGACCTCCATGGTCAGCCAGGCAGACCGCCAAAATTTGCGATCCATCTACGGTGTCATGGAAGGCGGTGGCCCAGCACATGGCCCTAAGAAGACAATGAAATTCGTCAACACATTTACCAGTAACGGGAATGACAGCCTGACCCCCGGAGACGAGGATGGCAAGGGAAGCAGTCGCAGCGCTGGGGGTTCCACGAGAGGTACCACTCGGCATCAACATCACATCGGCCGCTGGGGCAGACAACCTAACAATGGTCACCCGTCACTGTTCGACAACGAGTCGCCGTTCCCGAATGCAGCGCGGTCGAAACTCACGGCCACCAACGTCAGAAACAACTCGTCTGGTCCCCCTAGCCCTCGGAACAATCACTCTGCTCGTGGAGCCTTCGGAAAGCGCACCGCGTTGCAAATGTCATCTAGCTACGACGTGGATGACACAACAGGCGCAGATGACGAGCGCACACCTTTGATTGGATCGATTCGATCTGGCCGGTCTGGGAGGAGCCGGCGTGGCCCGCACAACCTGCGGCAGGCCGAGTCCCAGACCTTTACGAGGCGGTCGTCTTACCTGAACCGATTTGCAGCATGCCTTGTCCTCACTATGATGTTCATGCTGGTTATTACTGGCGCGATTGGCTTCATGTTTGCAACATCGCAGCCAATGACCGGGATCGAAATCACGGCTATCCACAACGTCGTGACTAGCGAACAAGTCTTGATGTTTGACCTGACCGTCAAGGCGCACAACCCTAACATCGTTGTCGTAACAATCGACCACGCCAACCTGGAAATTTTTGCGAAATCGGAACATGCGGGGACAGACTCGGACTGGTGGGAACACCCGCGCGGCCCCGAAGAGTTAGGTCCCTTGGACGACCCGATTAACGACCCACCACCGCTGGATGGCGGTGACGACGATGACGACCAAAAACCAAATGTTCTGTTGGGGCGGATCACAGTATTTGACAGTCCCCTGACCTTTGAGGGCTCCCTTTTTCATCAGGGGACCTCATCCTCCACTGGCGAGATGCAGCTTGAATATCCCGGTAACGCGACATCCGGTGGCTCAAAGCGGTGGGAACGAATATACCAAAACGAGTTTGACCTCATTGTCAAGGGCGTTGTCAAGTACACACTGCCAATGAGTGCTCGTGTCCGCAGTGCCACCGTGTCGGGGAGAAAAACTATCAAGCCGAATTCTGCCAACGATCCGAACCTCAAACCGAACAGCACAACACTGGATTCACACTACTAGACTGACCCCTGCTTCGAAGCAGAGGCCCGTTTGGCCTTTCTTTTGTCAACATACTTTTGTCTTGTGTATCTTGAGCGCGCATGGCATGGTATCTCAGGGAGTAGCGGCGTTGGATGCCAATTTCCAACCACAATCATGGCTGAAAATTGAAGCAACATTCGGAGAAGCGATGAATATGTTTCTTTGGTTATAGACAGGCGCCCACCCTTACATCCTGTCCGGTGTTTCTCGGGAGTTTTTTGTGCGTTTTGATTTCTCGCCCCCACCTGCCACCCCTCATCGTTTTGGCGAGCACCATTCCTCAGTTATGACTTGTATGCTTGACATTGATGGGCCAAACCCGTTGAGAGGGAAGCAGATACACAAATGCTTGCCTGGGCTGGCAATGGGACGGCGCTCAAAGGTGGAGTTATGATGCCTTTTTTTTTGTTTTGTTTCTCAGAAACCCCATAGATGGAAAGTGGCAACTACATGTTGTAATTGTAACGGCTTTATGATGACCCTACACAGAAGAGGAAAAAACCCGAAGCCAGAAAGGGAGATCGACATGAGAGAAGGGATAGTGGCAGAGGCGGCTTGTTGTACATATGAACTAGGATGGGAATACCAAATGCATTTTATACTCAAAAGTCGAACCGTGTTGTGTGAATTTTATGTAGGATGTATCATAACAAAGGTATCCTCGCATCATCTACTCCTCTAAGCTCTTCGGATCTCAAGTAGAGACAAAACCCCTAAACGCCGGCCCTTTTTGGTTCCCGTTCCAACCGTCCATCTGCTTATTTTGCTCGACCATGAATTCAACCTCCTAATACGTACGCCCGTCTTACGAAAAGTGTATGCCTTCCTCGTTAAAGGCAAACAAGAGGCGCAGGAAGTCATTCTCATCGCACTTGCCGGAACGCTTGTCAGCTAGTTCAGTAACATCCTCGAGAACCTTGCGGATCTTCTCTCGGACGAGCTCGGCGACCTTGGTCTTCTTGCGCTTGCTCTTGGTCTTGGTTGAGGTGGCAGCGTTGCTTTGCAACTCCTTGAAGAACTCTGGAGCGTCCTCATCCTCGTCAACGTCCATGCCACCCCACTCTTCTCCATCGGCAGCACCATCCTCGACATCCATATCGTCTGCGGCTTCCGCACCGTCCTCGACGAGAGAGTCATCGACGGCGACGCCATTCATGGCGCACCAGGTGCGGTAGTTGCGCTCCACCATGGCCAGGACCTCCTTGGTGCCGAGCCAACTGGCGCGCAAGGTCTTGTTCTTGCGCACGAAGCAGACGCGCAGCAGGCCGTCCCACTCGTCCCAGCTGACGTTGGGGCGGTCCTTGCCGATCTTGGGTTCGATGCGCACGACGGATGACTCGACCTGGGGTGGGGGGCGGAAGTTGTTCTTGCCGACCTTCATGATGTGCGTGATCTTGGCCCAAAACTGCGCGTTGACGGAGAGGCGGCAGTAGAGGGCGTCTCCGGGGCGCGCGGTTAACCGGAGAGCGAACTCGCGCTGGAACATGAGGACGGATGTGCGCGGAGGGTTGGGGAGGGAGAGAAGCTTGAAGACGAGGGGACTGGAGATCTGTGAATTGCGCTGTCAGGTCCTCTGCGACTTGCAGTCTTGAAACTTCATTGACGTACCTGGTAAGGGGTGTTGGATATGCAGACATCAAAGGCTGGCAACTCGGTCTTGATGACATCGCCCAACAAGACCTCGAGCTTCCTCTGCTCAGGTGTGCCTTGCACACGCTTGGTGACTTCGGCAGCCATCCTGGGATCGACTTCGACGCATATGCATTTCTTGGCTCGCTCTAGAATGCGCACCGTCAAGTTGCCGGTACCAGGGCCAACTTCGAGGACAGTGTCGGTGGGCTTGAGGAAGGCCTTTTCCACGATGGCATCTGAGACACCAGGGTTCTTGAGGATGTGCTGGCCAAAGTTTGTGTTGAACTTGAAGACGTTGTTCTTGTTCGAGTTGGAGCTACCACCGCCATTGCCATTGCCATTAGCACCGCCTCCTCCACCGCTGGGGCGCTCGTAGGGCGAATTGGGAGCGCTGCTGCGCTTGCTGTGCTTGGTTTTGGCCATTGAAGTTGTCGTGATGATTGGCTTTAGGATGGCGGATCTCTAGAGATGGTGGGCGTGGGCGTGGGCTTGGTGGGGAGGGGCGGTGGTGGGAAACTTTTTTTGACCAGGATCTTATCGATAGGCGTTCTTAGCTGTGATAATTAGGCACAGCACGGTGCAAAAGTCAGACATCGTTGGTGACATGGGTCTCAAGTTTTCACTTGGTGTCCTGTTTTGAACACCTGCCTGGAGTTGCCTGGGGCTGCTGTTTCATTGAGCCTTGCGCGACTCTCAAGCTTTTATCACGACTTAACATTTTCAACCTACGACTGTCCCCATCCAGCTTCTCGTGGTGCAGCGCCAACGGGCCGATTGCGACAATGACGACCCGACGCGATTTCCTGAACCAACCGGCGCCGGAGAACTACGTGGCTGGTCTGGGACGAGGTGCTACCGGCTTCACGACACGGTCCGATCTTGGTCCTGCTAGGGACGGGCCCAGCGAAGACCAGATCAAGGAGGCCCTCGCGAAACGCGCCGCCCAGCTCGGCATCGTACCCGAAGGCAAGAAGGGGAAAGAGAAGGAAGAGACGGGCGACGACAACGACGATAGAGAGCGATACCAGGACCCCGACAACGAAGTCGGGCTCTTCGCCGGCGGCGTCTACGACAAGGACGATGAAGAGGCGGACAAAATCTGGGAATGGGTCGACGAGCGCATGGACCGACGAAAAAGGCAGCGAGAGGCGCGAGAGAATGCCGAGCGCGAGGAGTACGAGCGCAACAACCCCAAGATTCAGCAACAGTTTTCCGACCTGAAACGCGCGCTGGCGAGCGTCACAGACGACGAATGGGCGAACCTACCCGAGGTTGGAGATCTCACGGGCAAGAACCGCCGCAGCAAGCAGGCCCTGCGCCAGCGATTCTACGCCGTGCCGGACAGCGTCCTCGCCGCGGCTCGGGACTCCTCAGAGCTGGGCACCACGGTCGCAGACGATGGGGCGGGCTCGAACACTGGCGGAGACGCTGCGGACGGAACAATGACAAACTTTGCAAAAATCGGTGCGGCGCGAGACAAGGTTCTCAAGTCAAGGCTGGAGCAGGCTTCACAGGGAACCGAGTCGGTCGTGGGCAGTTCCACGAGTATCGATGCCCAGGGCTATCTCACCAACCTTAACAAGCAGCAGATGAGCGAAGCCCAGGCCCAGGTCGGAGACATCAACCGGGTGCGCGAACTGCTTCAGTCAGTCGTCAAGACCAACCCCAACAACGCCCTAGGATGGATCGCTGCGGCTCGACTCGAGGAGCTGGCTGGCAAGATCGTATCAGCACGAAAGACTATCGACCAGGGCTGCACGAGGTGTCCCAAGAGCGAAGATGCTTGGCTGGAAAATATTCGACTCAACCACGACTCTCAAAACGCAAAGATCATTGCGCGAAGGGCTATTGAAGCAAACGGCCGATCAGTTAGACTCTGGGTCGAGGCAATGAGGTTAGAAACGCTGCCTAGCAACAAGAAACGAGTAATCCGACAGGCGCTCGACAACATCCCTGAGTCCGAGGCACTATGGAAGGAGGCTGTCAACCTAGAGGAGAACCCTGACGACGCAAAACTGCTCTTGGCCAAGGCGACTGAGTTGATCCCGCTGTCTGTTGACCTGTGGCTGGCATTGGCACGGTTGGAGACGCCCGAGAATGCGCAAAAGGTGCTCAACAGGGCCCGAAAGGCGGTTCCCACATCACACGAAATCTGGATTGCAGCAGCGCGGTTGCAAGAACAGCTTGGACAAGGGACCAAGGTCAACGTTATCAAGCGTGCTGTTCAGGTTTTGGCCAAAGAGTCTGCCATGCCCAAGCGGGAAGAATGGATTGCAGAAGCAGAGAAGTGCGAGGAGGGTGGGGCTATTATTACATGTGAAAATATTATCCGAGAGACACTTGGATGGAGCTTGGATGAGGACGACGACCGAAAGGACACCTGGATGGACGACGCAAGGTCTAGCATCAACAGGGGCATGTATGAGACGGCTAGGGCTATCTACGCATACGCCCTGCGAGTCTTTGTGAACAGCAAGACGATGTGGATGGCCGCGGCAGACCTGGAGAGGAACCACGGCAAACGAGAATCGCTCTGGCAGGTGCTAGAGAAAGCTGTCGAAGCATGCCCGAAGAGCGAGGACCTGTGGATGATGCTCGCCAAGGAGAAGTGGCAAGCCGGAGAGGTGGACAATGCCCGACTCGTGCTCAAGCGCGCCTTCAACCAAAACCCGAACAACGAGGATATTTGGCTTGCAGCTGTGAAGCTGGAGTCGGAGAACGGCAACGTCGACCAGGCGCGGAAGCTACTAGAAATTGCGCGCGAGCAGGCGCCCACGGATCGCGTGTGGATGAAGAGCGTGGTGTTCGAGAGAGTCCTGGGCGAAATCGAGGCGGCTCTCGATCTCACGCTCCAAGCGTTGCAGCTTTTTCCAGCAGCTGCGAAGCTGTGGATGCTCAAGGGTCAGATCTACGAGGACATGGGCAAGATTGGTCAGGCAAGAGAAGCGTACGGCACAGGCGTCAAGGCAGTCCCCAAGTCTGTTCCCCTGTGGCTGCTATACTCTCGGCTGGAGGAAAAGGGCGGCTTGGTTGTCAAGGCTCGATCTGTACTCGACCGAGCTCGTCTGGCGGTGCCCAAGAACGCTCATCTCTGGTGCGAGTCGGTGCGGCTCGAGCGACGGGCAGGCAACTTGTCCCAGGCCAAGTCGATTATGGCCAAGGCACAACATGAAGTGCCAAAGAGCGGGCTGCTCTGGGTGGAACAAATCTGGCACCTAGAACCGCGAACGCAGCGCAAGCCGCGCAGCCTGGAGGCTATCAAGAAGGTGGACAACGACCCCATCCTGTTCGTGGCCGTTGCTCGCATCTTTTGGGCCGATCGTAAGTTGGACAAGGCGCAGAACTGGTTCGAAAAGGCCCTGGTGCTGGACAGCGACTGCGGCGACAGCTGGGCGTGGTACTACCGCTTCCTGTGCCAGCACGGGACCGAGGAGAAGCGCGCCGATGTCATGACCAAGTGCGTGCTCAACGAGCCGCGGCACGGCGAGGTGTGGCAGGCGATTGCAAAGAAGCCGGAGAACTCGAGGAAGGGGTGCGAGGAGATCCTAAAGATGGTGGCGGAGGAGATGGAGCAGTAATGGGGATTGTACGTTAAGTGTATTCATCCCATGTATCGTTGCGCGAAGGATTACAAGTCAAGTCGAGTCAAGTCACTGGGAGACGATGGAGTTTAAGAGTTTGTACCGACCATTTCTCTGGTATGGTTAGAGGAGGCGCGAAATGCAAATAACAAGATACATAGACATCAGCATGAGCCTGCGCACGACCTTTTGATTGAGTGTGAGTATCACTGATGCAACGGATGATAGTTCTGTCATGTAGTGAATTGATTGCGTGCGGTTGCCGCTGATTAATTACTCATCCTCCGTCGGATGTTAAGATACAAGCCAGAGCATGCTGCATGGAGTCATTCTGGTGTTCATTGGGTCAGGGTGTCCCCCAATTGATTCCTCTCATTGCCTCAAGGCGGGATCTACTTACTACCACCAAACCAGCTCGAGACACCGCTCTTGGCTTTGGCGGCGCCTTCCTCGACCTTCTGGTCGAACTTGTCGACAGCTCTGAGGGCGTCGGCCTTTGTATCCTTGGCGAAGGCTTCGGCGTTGCTTTTGGCTATGGAAGCCTGCTTGTCGGCCTCGGCGATCTGTCGGCGGGACGGGTTAGTATGTGTGCCTTACACGGAGATGCGAGGGTTCAATGTTGAGAGACAAAAGAGAGGAATGACGTACAGCGTTGTCGACCTTGGAGCCAGCCTGTTGACCGTATGCTCGGAAGTCTTTCTCGGCGTTGGTTTGTGTGGTGCCGGGGAGATGGCTCTTGACGTTGGCAGCGGCTCGGTGGGCATCGCCTGATTGAAGATTGTTAGTGTTGGCAGAGTTGAAGGCGCGCAGCCTCATCGAGTGGAGGCTGGTTGCAGGACTCACTCTCAAACTTGTTCTCGGCAGCTCTGGGGTTTCCGCCGGCCGCATAGAGGTAGTAACCGACGCCGCCAGCGGCACCGAGACCGAGGACGAGGGGAAGGCGAGACTTGGACATGATGAAGGTGAAGTTTTGTGGTTTGTGAGGGTGAGTTGCGATGAGCTGTTGGAGTCGGTATGGAAGTGAGGGGATGAGGAATGAGACGAGCGGGGGACGGGAAATGGTAGAGAGAGAGCCGAATGTAACGATGAAAGAGACGGGAACGGAAAGAGCAGAGGAGTACTCGCAGGTAGGTATTTATCCTACGGGGTGGAAGGGTTGTACCAACTACATGGCTGGGGCTGGAGGCCGGGCAGTCATGATGCTTCCATTACCTGAGACCTGCCGACGGTTGCGGACGTTTGCGGCCCGCAGTCAACAAGAGTGACAACCCTAGGTAGAGTGACATGGGGGGTGATGAGCAGGAGGAGCTTCCCCTCATCGGACGGGCTCCATGTGCTCGCAATCCATGATGTGTGGCACGGTTTCCCAAGGTCCGACGTTCGTGATGCTGGCAATGGCGCAGATACATGACGTAGTTGGAGCGTCTTTGGCGGGGAGTGGGTCCGCCTGAAGGCGCAAATTCGGGAGGGAAGACTCGAAGGCTGGTCGAGGCAGATACGGGACGTAAAGGTGATGATTGATGAGCGACTGTTGTCTCTTGGAATGGGTACCCAGCTACAAGATTTGACTGCTCTGATGGTCAGCTTTGTCGGACCACCCTAGAATCCAGCGAGTGCACTGGAAGAGCGCACGCTGCTCTGTAAGGCACCTGACTTTAGATAATTGCCACAAATTCTAAGAGTTGTAGACGAGCCTGCTAGTTAGCCACTCACATCTAATAATTCAAAAGTTGATAACCAACTCTTCATGTGTATATTTGCCAATACTTGGTGTATTTTTCACAACAAAATAGCAGCAACGAACAACACTCCAGCACTCCAGCAATCATTCCAACTGAGCATCATATGCCCGTAGCAATGGAGTGAGGATCGCTGCCATCTGCCGCTAGTGCACTCTCCATGCTTGGCCTGCCAGGGGGGGCATTTGGCTTTTGGCCCCACTGTCCTCGACCCAGGATGGGAACAAAGGCTGCACAACAGGCACGGTATTACATCATCGATCTGTGCTTTGGCGAACCCAGCTCCCTCGTCGAATCTCACAGCCACATCCCCTCAGCGCAGGAGACGCAGCGTCATTGATGATGATGTTAGACGCTAAACCACGCCGTGAGTACAGTCATATTTTTCACGCTCTACCAGCTTTTGCGGCCCAGCCTGGTGGGCGTTCAAGCATTGCGAGCTCAACTGCGCCAGAGAGGCCCCCTGCTTTTGAGGACTCGAGGAGTGCCCAGTGGGGTATAGCGACCTGCACTGAGCCTCCAGGGGGCAGCCATGGCGGACTACAGGCGGTGCCCCTTGCCTACAACCCCACCGCGAAACAACTAAACTAGACTCCCTAGCTGAATGCAGCCCTGGTACCGTCACGAAAAGCTGGCACGAATGTACCTAGACAAGAGGACTGTGGCGCTTCCCCTAGGCGTCGTCAACGTTCTTGCTGCTTCGGCGACATTAACCTTCTCACCCCATTTTCCAATCGAGGTAATCCAACATTTGGTTTGGTCGCTGCCAATCTGAAGCTGCCTCAGCTCGTTGCCCCCGCGTCGAACGACTAGAAATCCACACGCTACACTCGCGTCGCTCCCTATTGCTGTGCCGCACCCACAGTCCCGTCTCCATCTCGACGATGCCCCTTTGAGACTCTGGGATACACCGACATCGCACCGACTTTGCCATAGTTGTGGATGGATTGCTAGAGCTTGGACAACCGAGGCGCCCCCGACGCCGAGGGCGTAGCAGACATGCTGAAAGTCACAAGCTCTCGCCGGGCCGCGGGGCTTAAGCCCACAGACTTCGACCACGAGATCTCCCTTGTCGATCACGATGCAGTCAGAACACCGCCTCCAGGGACCGCGACCCCGGAGCCCACCGAGGTAGTGAGAAGCACGACTACTACGCGGTTGCTGGACCTGGACGAGGAAGACCACGATGAGGCATCACCGAAGCCGGACGACACACGGACTGAAGATGGGGATGGAGCCCGGCCCATAAAGCCCCAGGCAGAGAACAGCGTGGGTCAGTCAAGCCCGGCATTGAGGCCATCGATTGAAATTCAGCGTATGATTTTTGGCATGAGGCCATGTTTGGCCTTTTTCTATTTCGCGTCAAGTCTAACGTCTTACAATAGAACCCACCCCGAACGTCTCGCGCGAAAACGATGATCATGTCAAACCCAAAAAACGTCATGAAGAACGAGAATCGGTCATCGATATTCTGTATGAAAATGAGAGGGGAGGATTCCTTTGCGGAATTGCCTTATTCTCCGGCCAGGCACTAGGTGGCCTTGATCCTGCTCCATGGAGTAAGTCGAACCGACCTTGACGAATCTGCCCCTGAACGAGGGCTAACACACTACAATAGCCAATACCTACCACAACACATCACCAACCAACATTCATACTGCGCAGGTCCCTGACCCTTCCTGGGAATGGACCTGGCCAGATTGGCGTATTAATTATCAGGAAGGCGTGGACGAAGGGGGTTGGGAGTATGCGTTTGCCTTTTCAAAGAAGTTCTCATGGCATCGCGCCAGATGGTGGAACTCATTCGTTCGAAGGCGTGCCTGGACGCGCAAGAGAGCCAAGAGGCAGACCAACGAGGTTTCAACTGACCCGCACATGTTGAATGCCGATTACTTTACGGTTCGCTCTACGTCGGATCGACAGCACCACTGCCGCGACAGCGTCGCCAGCAGCCGACACGCCAGCAGAGCGAGTGGAAGCCAACTCTCAGCCGCCGAGGCCGAAGAGGAACTTCCAGATATCGAAAACATCGAAGACCTAATGCGAACACTCCGCCAATCTAGGATTGACCGAGAGAAGCTTGAGGCTGCCGAGAATTACCTGGAGCACGCGGTGGATCTCTCACAGCTGCAGGACGAAATGCATGAGATCATGGCCATTTTCGTTTTCCAGGCTTCGCGGCGAATACTGCTCAGCCGCCTGATGCAGATATTTGACAACACTTCGTCGCAACTCAAGAAGGAGGAGACTGACGAGCTGCGGGCCCGCAACGAGGCGATTAAGGACGCAGTTAAGCATGCCGACGAAGAGGTCCGTAAGCTGGCCTACTGGAGTGATGTCAAGCAGATGGCTGAGAATGGCGAGGTCAAGAACGCCGTTAATGGCGACAAGGGATGGAACGAGGAGTGGCGGGGTCTGGATTCGAGTGGAGGGGCTCATCCGAAGGCTGGCGAGTCTCGAAAACAGTGACAATATGGTCACCATACTGGCGTTTCTCTCTGGTCATATTTATACATGGGACTTGGGTTGTATGGAGATGATATTCACAACTTAGGACTGGACTGGGTGGACAGTCCCTGTTCTTTTGTGGGCTGTCAGGCGAACATGGTTGTGGCGGGGTTATCATGGAGTTTCGTCAGGTCCCTCATTCAGTTTGCTTGGTCTAATGGAGTCATAAATATTCGCAAGTCAACCCCAATTTCTATTAAACACAATCTTGTCAAGGCAGCCTCAATAGGGTGGACGATGTCGTTGAGGATGATCTGGGTGACCACGTGACGCTTTCGCCGACTTCGCGTGGGGCCCGTTATCGCGATAACACTAGCCTAGGGATTTTTCCGCATCGCGACCAGCTCCGATGCCCCAAGGCTCCAGATTTACCGACAACCCGGGTTGCAACGAATTCCACCGCCCCGACGATGCATGCCTTATGACCAATGTCCCTGGGAATCAAATCATTATGGAGGGCTCGAGCACGATGCTCCTCCATCGCCAGGCCTATGTTGATTTCCAGGGACCCTTTGCCTTGTAGGGTCCCGAATCAATGCCTCACGACCTTTCGCTCCGAATCAACTTCGACGCCGACGCCGATGCCATTCGATTTCGTCTTTCCTACCAGCACCTCAGTAACGCTGCCGCTTCACCAGGAGCTGAGTCTCCAGGTGGGAGATGCATCGCGCCCGCCGCTGAGTCTGGTGTCAACGCCCGTGATCGACGAACGGCCTGAATCCAAGAACCGAATATTCAGGGATGCCTTCAAACTACAAGCGCACGTAATAAAAGAAGAGGACAGGAAGAAGCACTACCCTGTAACCGGCCATCCGCGAACGTACCCGAACCATTCGGCGAGCAAGGAAAGCCTCGACGAGCACTTGCGAGACATGAGGCGGCAGGTCGGACACAGTATTATTTGGGACCACTTCGACAAAAAGGTGCCTGGCTGGAAAGACTGCTTCGAGACCTTGCGGCGCATGACGCCAGAATGGAGTGGACGGGCAGAGATGTCTGCCGTGAGGATTATCTTGCCTAAGACGTGGTCCATTGAAGTCAACAACCTGAATCTCGAGTATGTCGACTCTGCCACAGGTGTTCTCCAGAAACTACGCGCATCTGTCGACAAGAACCCGTCGGCCATTGTTCTCCGCGGGAAAAGCTCCATACTTGCCCAAGCTGTTGACGATATTGTGCGCTCCTGCAAAGAAGCCGAGGTCTACGAGCTTGGGGAGGTTGCCACATCCGATTACAAGACCAAGCAGCTGTGGCCCACAATCGAGGGTGCGCCGAACGGTGGCGCCTCACTACCGGAAGGCCAAGACGAGAGCATTTGGATGCACAGGGAGTACCAACCATACGAGCTCCAGGAACCGTATGAGAACATCACTAGGCCTGAGGTGTGGACACAGGAGAGTTTCGAAACCTATATCGCAACTCTCTGCTACGGCCGAGTTCCCGCTCACCTCGCCATAAAATTCTACGGAGAGCGTCGAATACACGGAAGGAATATTGATACCGACGGCATCCGTATCCGTCTGATTGTCGAGGCTTTTGAAGACGCAGCCACTCCTTCGCTAATCACGGCGCCGGTTCTAAGGATGGCCGTTTCTATGATGGCGTTCAAGGGTGGACATCGTGCCTCGGCCAACAAACTCATCCAATTGGGCGAGGAGCTGGGTATCCCCATGGACACAGACACTTACAACCTCATGCTCGAGGGATACGCTCACAAGCGAGACCTCGGCTTCTTCTACGGATTCCTCCGCAAGATGGAGGCGAGGTATTTTAAGCTCAACATCCGCACTTGGCTTCTCTTTCTTCAACTCATCAGGGGGGACGACGAGAGACGACAGATCGTCGTGACTATGTATGAGCTAGGAATGCTCAACCACGCTGCTACTCGTCGGGGCATTGCTGAGGTTATGGCGCCCAACGATGCCTATGACGCCTTCAAGGCTGGCCAGTCTCTAGAAGACTTCCTGGCCGATCAAGCGGTCCGCTATGGCAGGGATTGGCTTACGCCTGGCGCAGTTAGTAGTGTCATCATTGAGCTCCTCCGTTTCCATCGCGCCGAAGACCCTCGGATAGGCGATTGCAAGCGTCTCATTGATATCCAGATTCAAGCTGGACATCTAGTTGAGACCCAGACGATCAATATCTTCCTTAAGCACGCGGCCGCAACAAATGACTGGACCACGGCGTTGTGGGCGACGTCACTGTTCCAGTCGACTGGTTGCGAGCCCAACCAGGACACATATACTTCCCTCATGAGCCTTGCCATCAAGTCCCGGTCGCCGCATGCTCTTGGGACCATATACTTTTACGGCGTACTCCACCGCAAGCTCAAGAAAACATCTCGCCAGATGCTCTCGCAGGTTCTTCTCCGCCTGCATCGCGACCCCTTCTGGCAGCTTCGAGACTGCCAACCCACCATATTCCCCAAGGACGTCATTGCGACCCTTGAGAACGACAAGATTCGTACGGCCAGGTCAATAATGTCCCGAATCGAGCGGGTAATACTTAACAAGTGGGAAGGGTTCATCCCTATCAAGTCTCTTGCTCGATCTCTCGAGCTTACCATTCAGTCCAACGACAAGCCGTTGCGCCAGCAAGTCAAGAACCCGAAGCGTGACGGCGATGGTGCCGTCCAGCCCATTCGGGTTAAGGACTTGGTAACCAAGCTCCGTCGCGTGGACGGCGAGCCTGGTAATATAAATGTGCGACTCAAGGGTCGCTTCGACCCCAGAACGATGATTGAGGGCTGGGATGGCAAGGAGGGGCTACTATCGCTTGATGAAGTGCAGCTCATGGCTCAACAAAGGTCGACGCGTGATGTGTCAACCGAGAGGAATATCGCTGCGTCGGCATCGGTGCATTAGCAAGACGCTTCTACCGTGAGACAATGCCGGAATCGCTTAGTGCCACGGAAAACAAGTTTCCCTCGACCGAGACACTGCTATCTGGAGCTGCCAGAAGACTTCGAACTCGGAGAACTCTCAGCGGCGGAAACATTTCGACGACGCAGCAGGCCGCGACACCAATCAAGCTGATGAACCTGGAATTTTCGTCATCAGCGGACTTGATTTGGCCCTGACTTCGTCCTTTGACAACCATTCAGCTCGGACCGTCCTCACAACACTTGAGAGACACTCGGGTTTGCGGATAGAGGCCTCCAGTGCTCCCTGGATGAAGGCATCGCCGCACTTGTACCATCTATTGTTGCTCAGCAGACACACATCTCCAGCCATGTATCATGTCATGTATCACACTCTGTACATCAGATCCTTATCGCTGGGACACACACCCGACCAACCATCTTCGTCGCACCTCACGCCACACGTCACCACATTCTCAAAAAGTTCCTGCATATTAGCGGGCCATTACTATGGCAAACCTGAGAAAAGGGGAAAACCGGATATATGGCAAATGATAGACGAAGCATTCTAGAAGAGGCATGAAAAGAGAGTACGCAAATGACAAACATTAAATCATACACTGACGCACTTCGAGCAAACACTGGTCCAAAATTCATCAATACGCACAAATATTCCACCGCTAATCTTGGCTTTGACCCGACTTCCGATATTCCAATCACCAACCCTAACTACCCTAATCCAAGATTTTTTGTTAATGACATTTATCTTTTCCGGTTTATGAAACAATTCTGGAGAAAATAGCAGCTATGTATCTTCATCTTATAGAGGGCCTACGAAGTCTGCATGGAATTGTTTGACGGAAGAAAAGGAGGGGCAGACGCGGGAAAATTACTCGCCGAGGATGAACGGCTGGGCAGACAGTAGTGTAATTCCTGTTGCTCCGTGGAGATGTATAATGCCGTTATATATCCGCCCTGTCTATCATGACGATTCGTCTCTAGCAGCTGAACCGCAAATGCGAAGCTTACGTTCCTTGTCACGCCGCTCAATCGGTGGTTCTTTGTAGTAGGTAGTTGGTTTAAAGGCGAAATGTGTAAACGAGACAAAAACAACCAAATACAGGACGCGAAGATGCACAAATCCCTCCCTGTGTACACCGGCAAACCCACAAGGCCAAAAATGTTGTTGCCCTTCCTGTATGTGCTCTTTCTTGCCTCTTGCCCAATGATTGCCTCTTGATCTGAACTGTAAACATATGACGCTCACCATGATCCTGTCCCATGCCTCATGCCCTCGTGTTCCTGCATACTCCCCTGATTCTAACAAGGCTGAAGAGAAAAGAAACGTAAGCCGTACGCTGTGGATGTGAGTGAAGCAAAGAACGGGTATATTCGACATTCGCGCGAGTGAACGAGAGAGAAAAAAGGTCTCGGGGGGGCGTGCGCAGGTTGGGGATCCAGTGTGAAATATCAAAGAGGTTTCTCTCTCCCCTCACGCATCCTCTCATCCTCGATCTCTTCGTCGGGGAGACGCGCGCGCGTGTACACGTACGCAATCCCGATTTGACACCAATCCGTCGACAGTTCTGAGACGCAAGACCTAGTATGAGAATATCTGACATCACCCTCCGAAATCCTTGAAAACCCTAGCGCCCCATGGGGTCTGGGGAACATGGCCAGCAGTTAACGACGTTCAATTCCGACCACCGCCTGTAAAAAGGACCACCTAACCCTTCTTAGTCTCCTGGGCGGCCGCTTCTTTCTTCTCGTCCTCAGCCTTGGGCTTCACCTCGGTCTCCTTCGCGGGTTCGGGTTTCGTCTCGGCCGCGGCGGCGGGCTTTTCGGTCGCGTCGGGGGACGTCACGGTCTTGGAGACTTGGCTCGCAAGATCCTTGTCTTCGTCGTCGTTGTCGAACATTTCTGTATCATCTGAATCCGTATGAACCTCAGTGCCATCGCCGAGGAAAATGATGCGGCCTCGGTACCCACCAACGCCGAAGGCCCGGCCTTTGTTCTCAGCATCCATCTCGTAGCCGCTATCGCTATCTTCAAAGTTGTGGTGGACTCCCGGACCACGGAACTCGGCTACGCAGAATCGGATCTTGTTAGCCTAAGGTGGGATCAAGGAACTGGACGAAGGCGGGTCTCTTCAACACAGAGGTTGGGCTCCACAAGACGACGCCTTTCGCACATGAGGGAGAAGGGTGGGAGGACTCGTACCGTATTCGGGGGGGGCGCAGGGGCCGTCTCCGTTGGCAACTCGGCGGGCAATCTCGTCGTACCACTCTTCCTTGGTCTTGCCGTTGAGGAAACCGATGATGGTCATGGTCATGTTGTCACAACCAACGCCACCAGTCTCTGAGTTGGACGCCAGACAGTTGTCCATCATGTTCTCGCAAATCTTCTCGAGCTCCTGCTTAGCAGCAATGCCGCGTCGAACAAATTCGACGACGGCTTGGGAAGATTGACAATCCCAGATACCTGCTCCAATGAGTACTGCACGTTATCAAACTGATGGTATTTTCCTGCACTTACCGTCACAGGCAAGAACCAGGAACTCATCCTCGTCGGTAAGGTCGTGTTGCTCGACATCGGGGTAGGCGGTGACGATCTGGTTTTCGGGAGAGAGCTCGGCGCTCTTCTTGAACTCGAAATCGCCAATGGCGCGCGAGAGTGCTAGGTTTCCATTAACTCGACCAAAATCGACAAAACCACCAGCAGCTGTGATTCGGTTCTTCTCGACTAAACAGCGTAGTAGACCCGGTCAGCATGGGCAAATATGGCAGGCGGGCTTGGGGTAGGCAGAAAGCCAGGGATTCGACAGACTTTCGTTTTGGGGCTTGTGGTCGTGGGACATGGGTTTGGCCCGGCCCTTGATACCCAGCACAGCTCTTGAGTCGCCGGCGTTGGCCTGTTGGTTTTAGTTAGGATGGTGTGTGCGGGAAACTTGACCCCTCGACCGCATGGTGGGGCGGGCGTGGGGGAGGGACAAGGCGGCAACTGACGACATAGATCTTGTTACCAGCGATCAAGCTGACACAGGCAGTGCAACCCGAGACTTCCTCCTCATACTTGGGATCTAAGAAGCGAAAGAAAATAAAAATGCGTCAGTGCTGGGGACTCGCAAGGGTGGCAGCGCAAAGCGCGAAGACAACCAGGGAGTGGGGGGGTCAGGTGAGGTGAGCAGTTGGCGCATACCGTTGAGAATGGCGCGGTCGGTCGCAAGGAAGCCGTCCTTCAAGCCCTGCGTGTAGTCACGAGCCTTGAAGGTATCCTGCTTGAAGATGATGTTGTGAATATTTTCGCCAGTAAACAATGCTACCTTGTCGCCACCGTGGCCGTCGAAGACACCAAAGAAGCTCAGCTTCTCGGGGTGAGTCTTGGTGGGGTCGAGATTGAGGACGTTTGTGTGTGCGTCCTCCATACTAATGCGCCAGCCCTGCATGGCAGAGACTCCGTAAATGAGTCGCTCATCCTCGCCCTTTTCCGAAGCCTAGGAAGAAGAAGAAAATCAGCAGGGACGGTCAGAGAAGGTGAGGTTTGGCGGATGCGTCGGAGGGTGAGCGGGGGGCAGGGAGCAAGCGTGAAGACCAGAGCGGGGAAGTTGAGCAAAGTGCATCAAGGAAGCGCGCAGAGTGAGAATGACGTCGAGGAATGGAATCGAGGAGCACAGGAGCGGCGAAGAGGTCGAAAATCACGTCTCGGAGGCTCTGGAGACACGGGGCGCGAACTGAGAAGAGTCGAATACTTGTATTGGGTCGGTGTGGACGTGGGCGTGGGCGTGGGCGTGGAGAGAGGGGTTCGCGAACAGGCGACAGTTCTCGCAACAGTACACAAAAAGGCCAGGACAAGGACGGCGCAACGACAGGATGCAGTACTGGGCGGATAGGGACACGGGAAGACGACGACACAGTAGACGACGCATCGGATGACGCATCGGACGACGCAGGAAACGCACCTTTTCGACAACGGGCTCCGAGAGTGTTTGGCCCATGGCTGGAGTTTGATGATGGGTCTTGGTTGCGGGAAGGTCAGAGTCAGCTACCGCGATGTGGAAGAGAAAGGTTGGAGCGGGTTGAGAGGGTTGCGCCGGTGGAGGGGCTGGCGGGATGCGGATCGAGGGGGAGGGGTAGGTAGCGAGATGGCGACTGGGAGATAGACGAGAGGGAGGGAGAAGGAGGAGGGAAAAAACCACCAAGACACGGGACAAAGAGATGCCCGGGGAAGAAAGTGCGTTGGTTATTGGAGGTGGTTGTGCTTGTGGAGAGGGTGCTGGAGGGAGGATTAAGGCTCTGCGGGAGTATGTGCGGGTGCGAGTGGTGCGTGTGGCGCGTAATTAGGTGCGTGCGTGGTGCGTGGTAGGGAGACTACGTGGTGTGTACGTGCTAGAGCCTAGCCTCGAGGTGGGATGCGGGCAATCTGAGTGGGATGGCACGCCGCCTACTGCAAAAAAGAAAAAGAAAAAAAAAACCCGGGAAAACCACCAGAGAACCAGCGAGAACAATGCCCGCAGAATGAAGTAACTCATCGCCAGGAGGAAGCGGGGTACGAGTCGATTCGTTTGGCCCTGTCTAGCCCAGGCATGTCTGGCCTGTCTGCCCGCCCTGGGTAGGCACCCAGCTAGCCCTGTGTCATTTGGGGGTGGTGGTCTGGACAACAGGGGCCAAATGGTGTAGGTAACCAGTTTGTTGATGAATGAAGTTTACAACCAGATCTTTGCCATGTTCAACATGATAAGTGAGTAACATTGTACACCTCATTAATGGGGATATTTGTACCATCAATCAGTGTCTGTACCTTTTCTCAACAATTAACCCTTAAATGCCACCTGAGTTATTCTACATCTTAGGGCACCTACACGGCAGGTAGCAGACTTGGGCACAGAGGCAGGTGCTCAACCGTCGATCCCTCTTATAGAGTAGAGTATCGCCTGCCCCAAGGCGCTAGTAGCCTAGAACCATACCTCTAGCACCGAGACATGGGCAATGGGTGAGTCGCTAAGGTAGTTTGCAGCACTTCAATGCACGCGGACCGCCTCATCATCCATGTTCGTCATGGGTGGATATCGCCTCCGCCGAGACTACGAAGTAGGTAGGCAAACGGGCAAGCAGGCTACTGCAGCACTGATTCTCTGCTTTGGTCTGACCCATGGCTGGAGGTTGGTACTTCGTAACGGGTCAGCGTGAGGAGCACAAGTTCCCAAACCTCAACTAGGCACCGAGGGTGGTGTGCCATCCGACTAACTAATAATACCACGTTGGCGCAATTTGAAGTGAAGAGGCGAGAGAGGAGGGGTCGCAAAATTGCCTTCATTCTGCTGGCGCCTAATGATTCCTGGAGGTTGTTGGGGGCTCTCGGTGGTCAAGGGGGATGTATTATTAGCACCACAAAAGGTGGCATCACAGAATCTGGCACCGTATTGCCCCGTGAAAATTTCGTCAAGTGGCAGTGATAAGACGGGAGTTGTCGCCACCAATTCGGTGCTTCAAAGGGCCCAAAGGGAAAGCCACCTTAATTTTCTCTCAGATAGCCTAGTGACCCGGATACCAGGCGCCCGCTCTCTTCGACGCGGGGCCGGAAGTTAGACCTGGTCGCGTGCCCGTCATCTCGGCGACCGGCCCGGCTCTACCAGAGATGCAGTGCTTCAATTGCTGTCGTCGAACTACACGCTGCATCGTGAGCCACTACGTGAACCGCTACGTGGACCAACGCGCATCATCCTTGGGGGAGAGAAGGAGATAGGCAGACACATGCTCGAACAAGTCTGAAATGAGCCGAGCTGGGCGTTCGTCATGTCGGTTCGTCCCATCTTGTCCCTGTGCCGTGTTGGGAGGGCACACGAATTCCCCGCAAAACACGCCCGGAACGTAGCAGACCTGGTGGATAGTCGGAGCCGAATACGTTCGTAGTCCCATGTCCGTACTCCTTCCTCGTGCCCTTTTTGCTAGGCAGGTACCTAGTGATCTGGGATTGACGGCCCATTAGCGGACCACCACCTCCGTTCTTGTCAGGCCAGACCAGGCAGGGCAGGCAATTCCGCGGCGAAACTGACGTCGCTAGTGAAGGATTTGCACCGCTCCCGCATCTTGGCTGCGTCGGGAGTGTTGAAGATTATATCGGTAGCTTCTAACACGATCTGGATTAGCTTGATTAGATCGCGTCTAATCACTCTTCACACTATGCTCAAGAGTACATCGCACAACCGACAATCCGGTGGGCTTCATCTTGAGAGCATGGTGAGACTTGGAGCGCTCCTTCCATGCTCTCACTACCATCGAGAGCACACACAGCAGCACCTGGGTCTAGTCACATGACCAACTTGACTGACCTTTCACGTGTCTCTCGCCACCTAGGAACCCGCACGGGAAATCATCAACAGGCAAAAACTCCCTCTTACATGGATAGGTGCCTACCTAAGAATGCCAGTGGGCCCATTCACTTCACCCGCATCTATTTAGAAATGTCGTTCAAGGATATACTCACCGATCGAGTCCATGGCGAAACAAGGGATAAAGACTTTAGTTTGCGTAACTAGTCCTCGAGGTCGTCTTCGGACTCTGATGCATAACCAGTATGATATCCCCCCTCCCCACTTGTGGTCGCGCAGTTTCTTTCAAGACACGCGAAGCGATACCAGCGTGACCAGCCAAGTATTCTCTCCGTTGCAGACTTTGAAATTAATTCTTTCGAGTGCCCCAAATGGTCTGGGTGATCTGTCCTGCTCGGGAACGTTGGAAGCAAGGCTATTACGTTGACTATTTTAAGCGTTGCTAACCGACCTTGCTAGGGGCGGTTCGATTAAGCCCTCACCGTCCACGCAATTTGCTCTGTATGTTGAGAGCCCAGGCACTGTTGCACCTGCCCAGAAGGTCGCTATTACAGGCAGTCGGTCCATCAAATGCGGAGCCAAAACCCATGACTTGTCAAATACCAGTCCTGTTGGAACATCTAGGGCGCTATGTAGCTACGGCTATTTTACTTGCTACGCCTAACAATATGCAACTCGTTCCTCCTGTGTAGCACCTCAAGGTCATAGGCCTGTCCGGATCTTGATTGGCAAGCGGACATACTGGCCGTACTCCTTGATGGGCTTGAACTTCACTCATCTTCAGTCTTGAATCCCCTTCAAATCTTGGGCTTGACTAGACTGGGTCCGATACAAAGGGCCAGGAGCCATGGTACCGAGACGTCTTTGGTCACTGAGGAAGGTGCTGCAATCTGGATACACTACCCTTGGTAGTTGTTGAGAACTTGAGATTAGAAACACCTAGCTCTGTTCTAAGATGATTACAAAATAACTGTCATTCCAAATCACAATCCAACTCTCTTCTTCCTATCCAAATCGGTCCCTAGAACAATAATATGATAAAGCCAAATCTTCCTGAATAGATAAAAATGCACTGGTATCGTCGCATGTCGTCAAAGGTATACTATGGAAATCTGACAACCAGCCCAACGCCACCCAACCAATCAAGGTACGACTTGGTAATTAAGTCCTCCCATCCCATTGTCACCTCTACAAGAAGGCCTTGAAGTGATCACTTTCTGAGTCCTTCACTGACTCCTCTATTATCCGCCCTGAAGCCCTCTCACTCCGTCTCGACGCCCTGCTCACTGCCTTACCCTGCGGGTCCATGTTCATCCGTGAGTATCGGCTTGCCGACTTACCCATTGATTCTCTTCTCGTCCGCGAATGTCGGTATATCGAAGGCTCCAGCGGTTGCTCGCTCAACTGGGACTCTCGACTCACCGACTTACCTAACCTCGATCGATGTGATGCTCCTGAGCCGCGAATGCTTGTCTTGGCATCTCCCCACTGGCTTGGTGACATCAGCTCAGGGCTCGCTCCCCTCTCCCCTGGCTGTGCCCCTTCTCGCCCACTCATTGCAGTGCTTGGCCGTGCTGGGTGAAACGGTGCTGTCTCCACAAGCCTTCGATAAGCATCGCTGGCATTCTCGCGTCGCTTGGGGAGCACTCGCCAGTTCTCCGTTGACCCAGATGATGGCTCAGACCGGAAACTTCTCCCCATGCTCGACCCGTCCGTGTCATACCACAACCCTCGACTATGTTGTCGGTTCAGCCTTTGTTGGCTTGCTAATCGTGTTTGGCTCGGCCGTCTCATCTCAGGTACGGTTGCCGCCGCCTCTTCAAGGAGTGTTGTCCCTTCCGCTGTTATACCACCCACAGTTGCCGGCCTCTTGCCTAGACTGATGTCAGACGGCTTTCTGCTGAAAGCTCCAGTCATTAGCCGTGGGCTGGATTGGTGCGATGATGAGAAGGCCAGTGAGCTTTCTGGAGCAGACGAGTAGAACCCAGACGGATCTCGTGTCCGTCTGAGTTCAGCGCGCATCGCTCCAACGTCGCTGTGTCTCATATTTGGTAAGTCCTCGAGCGATGGTATTGCTAGATCCAGCCCACTACGGAATGAACTTCCTGAGTCCGATAGGAAAGCTGGTGGAGGTAGCAATTGATGCGTCGACTCTGAGAACGTAGTGTCTGAAATATGGCTACTCAATGAATTCTCACTTCTCCGAGCAGTCGCTGTCGCTGTCGCTGTTGCCACTGTGTACCATGACTGTCGTCCATCTGTGGCTGACCCCGTTATTGGCATGCTGGCTGTCCTTGTGATATGGCGCATTGAATCCTCCATCAAGAATCGTGCGGGAACTTCGGGTGTTGGCAGGATATCCGGGATAGGAGACGACCTGGGAGAGCTCGTTGATTCCTCCTCCGAATAGTCTTCTCTTGCTGGACGATAGAGAGGTGTACGCATTGTAACGCCATCTCTATTCTTTTCAGATCCGCCCAGGTTAGGATTGGTTCCGTTGACACGTAAGCTCTCTAGTACTGGGCCTGAAATCTTGTTGCGGAATGTGGTCGATAAATAGCTTGCGGGTGATCTTCTTCGTCGGCGGACAAGACAGAATATGAGCAGAGCGAGAAGAAAACAGACAGTAAGAATAGGTAAAATAGTCGCAAGGAGGATCGTGGTAGTGGATACACCATGGCGTTTCTCCGTTGTACCCTCATCAACCGACGATGTGGTTTCACTTGAGCTGGTGGATTCAGAGGTCGATGTTGTAGAAACAGATGTTTTTGATGCCAAAGATGTCGTCTGGGTCGTCCGAGTGGAGGTGAGAATCTTCACGCTGAGACTCGCGGTCTCTTCCAGTTGAGTGGTCTTGGAAGTAACTGTGAGGGAGATATTGAGCTTGCCCGTCGCCGACCTTGGAAGTTTCCCGGTGATGTTGAAACCATCAAGCTCAAGCCAATTCTTTTCGGGACTCACAACCATTTCGAGGTTGATCTCACTCGGGTCCCAAAAGTATGGTTTGAGGTCGATATCAACATCTTTTCCGGCTCGCAAACTAATGTCGCTAATTGTGGATCTGAAAAGTCGTGTAGCAACGTTGACAATAGCGAGGACACTCAGAGTGTCTGAGTGTGAGTCGCGGAAGTTGATGGTGAAGTTCGTTGAGTGGTCCTCCTTTTGTTTTGGGGTTCCCTCGATAGCCCATGTTTGGTTGTCAAAAGAGAGCCAGTCTGGCATATTTTTGGTTGACACTATGACATCACTTGGTTGAGCTGCCTTCTTGTCAAGTTTGATCTCGCCCCGCAAGCGGTCATAGCTGAACTTCTTGCCCCGAGTGGCATTCATCATAATGATGGGATTACTGGAGCTCAACTTGTGGCTTCCTACCGCGATGTAGAAAGGGACATACGCCGCCGAGAAGCCCACGATATCGGACGCGATCAACTTGAACCCGAATGTCTGTGGAGGTTGAATAAGAGATTCAAAAGGTGGCGTCTTGCCACTGAAGGTCAAAGTGTCAGAGTTAAACTTGACCCATGACGGCAGAGGGCTGCTGTCGTTCGAGCTAGCGTAGTAATTGACCATATTGGGTTGGTGGCTGAATGTTTTTGAGTCAAAGGAGAATGAGAACTTGGTTGATGGGTAGAATAGTAGTGATGAGGGAGCCGAGAAATCGCCTAGATTTTCGGCCTGGTCTGCGAAAGGTATGTTGACTGACGGTGACTTGTTTCTTGAGACGACGAGAGTTGCGTTGAGAGTCGAGGAGCCGGATCCGTCATCTGCGACGATTTCAACTGTCTGGCCCACTACATCGCCTGACGGAACGGTCTTCTCGGTCGGTGTGCCGTAGAGTCGACCGGTTTTACTGCTTATGGATAACCATTTCGGGGCGTCGCCAAGAGAGTATGAGATGGCAGAGTCGGCTTTGAAAGTGTATGGCATGAAAGTGTACGAGAAAGGCTCATCGACTCGAGCCACTGGCGGTAGCTGGGAGTTGAGTGGAAAGTTGATAACGGGCTCACAATGTGCCAGATGAAAGAAATGGAGAGTGATACAGAGTATCATAAGAGAGGCCATAGTAGCACGATATCGCGTTGTCGAACACTTAATCGTGAAGTCGAAAGGGTTTCAAGACGCCATTCGTCGGGAAGCACAAGGTAACTGGCAGTGAGAGTGAAAACGAGGATGAACAAGAGAAAGAGGCAAAACGGAGGAGGCTACAATATTGTGCGAAGGCGCACGAGGGCATATCGTCACTGGCACATGGATGGCTGGCGGGATGATGTCTTCCTACTACAAGAATACCACGCCCTTCATTCCGTATGAATGCTCCACCAAGGCATTGTTGAAGGAGGGGAAGGGGTCCGGCTCACTGGGTTATTGGTGCACAGGCTCACATATCCAGAGTGGTCAGACGCACTCTGTCTTAGTTCCAGGCGTACCGAGGGCATCGGCAGTAGAGATGTGGCAGGACACGGCGCAAGAGCGCTCGCTGCAGGCTGGCACCGCCGTGGGTACATTCCTGAACGAGGCCTCCCCTCTTAGAATGGGCGAAGACGAGAGTGAGACAACCGAATTCGGATGCCACTTAGCCGGACTAGCTGGCTACTATTAGTCCAGAGGGGTGAACAGACCCATCGCAGTATGGGAGGGGTAATTGAGGAGCAGTAACGGCAGAAATAACAGAAGGCGTGAGAGGGATGCCAACAAGGGCAAAAGTAAATGGCTTGATGGAGTCATTGTCCATCATAGGAGGAAACCGGCGCCATGCCCAACTCAGTCAAGGGCCGAGCATTGGAAGTTGAGCTCCTTCGGCGGCTGGTCTATCGCCTAATTGCCCCTCATCAGCACTCTGAGTGGGCACTGCCGATTCGTCAGAGCTGATAACCATCCCAATGGGAGACGTAGCCGAGTGCGGTAAGAAATCCTTATCGCGATGTGCGACTCTGGGGGTTTGCGTCCTCACCATTAGTCTCTCCCAGGGAACCGACCAATTAAGGGTTGACACCCTTGGGGTTAAGGAGGGACACAAGGGCGAAGACCCAAAAGATGGGGCCCATTCAAGTTTGAATTTGCGGCTGCACGAAGAAAAAGGAAGATTGTTTTGAGCAGCAAAGGCAACACAGGCGGTCAGGATGAAGCGATAGCGAAGTGGTTGATTGGTGAGGAAGTGGGAGAAAAAGTGCTGCAGGTTAAAACCTGAATAGAGACAGTGACAGATGGAGGAGGCACGGACTGCGAGCGATAGCGGGAAGGAGCGAAACTGCCCTTCTGCAACTCCATCCACAACTTCCAGTACTACCACCCTCTCCATTCTTCCTTACCTCCAGACACTGCAGTTTCCCTACACGTCTCTCAGCTCCCTGAACGCTCACATCCAAAACTCACCCCTGACACTGATCCTCGACGTAACCACTGCTCCCTACAGACTAGGGAAACAGCAGTCTCTTTCGCCATATTTGCTCCCCGCCATCGGCAGCCAGTCTGTTACCGCCCACCCCACCAAAAAACCAACGCTCCTGTGGCACTTGTCAATAATGAGCAGCCCACCTCTATCACCTTTGTTGGATCCAGTCACCATCAGCGAGGATCTCGCCCCTCTGCCCATCCTCAAGTCTGCTGGCGTGGCAGAGGTCGACTTCGATGGAATCCTGTCGCAGCCCCTTCAGCTACGCGAGGATGTGAGGTCAGGTTGTGGTGGACAGACATGGCCTGCCGGCATGCTTCTCGGTAAACACATGCTACGGTACCATCGGGATCGTCTACGGAGCGCGCGAGTGTGAGCTTGATTTTTTTCTTTGGATTATTTTTCTTTACCCCTCCCTTCTCGGCACTTGACCATGCACTTGTTGCCTAGCTTGCATAGTTTTCTCGACGGATCCGAAAAAGTGGGAGGTTGAGTCTGAGATGAACTTGCTGACGTCGAGTCTCAGACTAGAATTGGGGGCTGGAGGCGGCCTCATCGGGCTTGCCGTAGCGCTCGAATGCGAACTCCAGAACCCAATGTTGGTGACTGATCAGAATGAAATGCTACAGTTGATGCAGCACAACATCCAGTTGAATGGTCTCGAAGCGAAGGCCCAAGCCATGGTACTGAACTGGTACGTTCTCATCACCAAAGTGAACACCCCCGCTTGCAACACATGACGCTTTGTTGACGTGTTCGGGACTGATGAGATGGTTGACTAACGTTGTCCATCCATGTTCTAGGGGTGAACCTCTACCAACAATCGTGGTGGACCAGAAGCCGGATGTCATCCTCGCAGGCGAGTGTGTCTACTTTGAGCCAGCATTCCCACTCTTGATGACGACCCTCAAGACCCTGCTGGAACTGAACCCAGCAGCGATCGTGTACTTTTGCTTCAAGAAAAGGAGACGGGCAGACATGCACTTTGTCAAGATGGCTAAGAAGGCGTTCCTGGTGGAAGAGATATATGATGAGGACAGGCCAGTATTCCAGCGCCAGGGCCTCTTTCTCTTCTCCTTCGCCAGTCGCACAGGCCAGCAGACAACTGGCAACAGGAATGGTACCACCCGATTGGCGATGAATGACGATCGTAGAATTCAAATTGTTTCGCCTTAATAACGCGGCCATCTTACCCCGCTGTCCGAATTACTATGCTCTCTCCCAACAAGTTTGAACGAGGTGAACAAACAAGAGGATGCAACGTGGTTCCCCTCCACCCACCTGCCATACACGCCTAGGACTGATCCTTCGATCGATCCATTCATCACTGACCGGACCCACGTGCTCGGCCAATCGAGGCTGTCAGTGCGGCCCAATAATAGCGCCGGTGGCACTGAAGCGAGAAGTTAGGCGGCGTGCAGACAAACGCGAATTGATGGACGGGGCAGCGTTCGCCAGCCCTCTTCTTCTGCCAGGCACCGTGTATCAACTGGAGTCTGGGGCGACCATGGTGGACTACAAGACGAATACTCCATATGGAGAGCATTATTACAGATGCTATTCTAAGTTCCCGCACTGGACAGTTAACGAGGGAGGCTTGAAGATCGAAATGGGAGAGGCAGTGCACTCAGGCGAACCCCGTATTCCTGGACCTCACATGCTATACGGAGCATGGATGCTCCCCATCTAGCCCGTTCTTCCGGGGATGTCAGTACGGGGGCCGTCGCCTTGGAGAGCGCTGGAATGGGGAGGAGAACGGGACGGCTGGGGACGGCTGGGAACGCCCAGACCCTGCAACTGCGTGGCAATGCATGCCGAGAGACGGCTTGGGGTAAAGAAGATTTGCCTGGACCGCAAGGCAACAAGACGCCGGCCCTGCATGCTCTGACACAGGCTGACGCGGTCAGTGACCGCTCACACACCGACGAGTGGTCGGGCTGGATGCCCAACGAGAAAAGAAGAGTTTTTCTCCTCGGCCCTATCATAGGCCACTGCAAGCTATCCAACGCTAGGTGTAGGGCCTGTGAGGTGGCACCGTGGCAGTGGCAGTTCAAGGAAATGGCCAACGGTGAATGGAGCAGCGAACGGCCAGGCTCCGTTTCATGGGCTTGTGTGACTGTCCACTCTCCACTCTTAGGTTAACACCGTTTACCAGCTCACCAGCCGCCACTCAACGTCGGAACGTCCTACCCAAGGTGGAGGGCTGGGATCTCGCTTCTCATTGGTCCCAAGTGTCAGAAATCCCGCGATGGCCCAGGGACACGAGGCCGCCGATTGGCCGCCTCTTGGCGGGCAGCCATCCGGTACCTTGCATGACTGAGGGCACACACACTCTCGGAAGCTGGCGACAAGCCCGTCCCTGGCAGTACCATCCACGTCCAATCATGGCTAGGTGGGATGAGCAAGATGGCTTATGTCGGGCCACCTGGCTGCCTCAGCACTTCGTACCTGTCGTCGACTGGTATTACTGCGAACTTTTTCTGCATTTTGTGGACGCTCGGGTCGGAGCCAGCAGTAGCCGCCCATCAGGAGAAGCCGCTGCCGTCAGCCATCAGGAGGTTTGCCCCTGATGAGGAGGCACGACGGCTCACGGACAGATTCTCTAACGACGCACTGCTGCTTCATGTCAAAACAACCCAGGCCAGCAGGTCCAAGGTCGTGCAGCAAGCCTCCGAACAAAAACACTCCAGGAGGCCTGGATGGTACCATCCCCCCTGGCTTCACCTGCTCTGTCGCCATGCCCCCCCAGCCACCCCTCCCGGTTGGCTTCAGTGCGACGGTAGATCCAAATGTTGCAGAGAGCTTGGACGAAAGGCCATGGCATATTGCCACGCCCATGCCATCCCCTCGGCTCTCCACACCAACTTCGGAGGCCCCAAGAGAAAGCATTGGGCTTGACACCCTAGCTGGCTGAAAAACCACGCGCAGCCCCGTCGTAGTCGGTACGTACCCGTCAGGGGCCGGGATGGATGTGCCGGGATTGGGGCGAGAGAACCTGGACATGGAGACTTTGTGCATCGTGCATCCCTCACTGACTCTCAAGCCAACGGGATCGCCAGCGGACGATGCACAAGCTGACGGAATCCCAGTCCAGAACCACCAGAGGCGTATTCTTCATTTGTGACCCATCCCATCCCTTGCTAGCCCCATTGACCTCCTTGGCCACAGGTGAGGTGAAGGCTAGCATGGAGCCGGTACGTAGGGTTACGGCGAGGCATATTAGAAGACTCGCTTCCTCCCTTTAGCTCCCCCCCGTCCCGCTTGTTTTGTTTCCTCCCCCAGAACCATACAAGTTCAAACGCCATTCCATCCCTCCCGAGCAGGACTCTCTCTCTCTTTCAAACCCACACGCTCTCTCTCGTGACGATATCGTCCATTCCTTTTCTTATACATCAATTACCTTGCAAGGTCATTACTGTTGAACAGACCCTTGCCAGCAACCTCTCCTTTTGAGCTTGTAGAACCAACTGAGATACCCAACACACCACGACCAACTCGAAGCAAGTTCCGACAAACCGTTACTATGAAGTCCTTCGCTGTTGCCTCGGCCTTCCTTGTCGCTGCCGCCGCAGCCCAACCCCATGGAAACCACCACCACCGCCGCCATCATGAGCAGCACGAGAAGCGCGAGCTCGTCACCGAGGTCGAGTGGGTGACAGAGACAGCGTACGTTACCAAGCTTGTCGACAGCACCACCACCGTCTGGGTCACTCCCGGCCAGGAGCAGCCAACCAGCACCACTGAACAGGCCAACTTCATCGAGACCTCCGCCTCGCCCATCCAGAAGAAGAAGAAGACCAGCACCACCGAGGAGTACGTCGCTCCCGAGCCTACCACCACCTCGGTCTATGTGCCCCCTACCACCTCATCCACATTGAGCACCTCGACTACATCAACCAGCGAGGTTTACGTCCCCCCCGTGGAGACCTCCACCTCCGTTTATGTAGCCCCTGAGCCCACTACGAGCACATCAGTCTACGTCGCTCCTGAGCCTACCACCACCAGCGAGGTCTACGTCGCTCCCACCACCACTGCTGTAGAGGTGGTGGCTACTACTTCGGCCGTGACTGAGGAGAGCAGCTCTGGCAGCGGCACCACCTACTCTGGCGAAATCACCTTCTACGACCTTGGCATGGGTGCCTGCGGTTGGGACGACTCCGGCAAGGGTAGCACTGATAACATCGTTGCCATCTCCCACCTCGTCATGGGTACTCAGTCCAATGGCAACCCCATGTGTGGCCAGACCATCACAATCAAGTCCAACGGCAAGACCACCACTGCTACCGTCCGCGACAAGTGCATGGGATGCGCCTACGATGATATCGATGTTAGCGACAAGGTGTTCGACTTCCTCTGGGGTGGCCCCGATAAGGGTCGTGGCCCCGCCGAGTGGTGGTTCAACTAGAGCCCTCGCCTGTGACACACAGAGTTCTCATTGTCATATCCGAGACTCTGAGGAGAAGACGACAACAGATACACATCTGGGTAACATGTATTGGAAACTTGACTTTGATTTCTCTTGGATTCCGATACATCAAACGACTTCTTGGTTATGACCTTTTTTATGATTCAGAATGCTATATATCCCCTCGAAGGCACGGGGGGCAAAGGCAGAAAAGAAGAGCCTCGGGATCGCGGAAATCACCCAAGCCTTCGTTTTATATTCGGGTGTTTTGGATTCCCCGGGCTGATAGACTTGTTGGTTTGCTTCAAATTTCTTCACTTCTCAATGTACATAGCTTTAAGATGGTTGAGATGTTTTGGATAAACGAAATAAATCAGTGTCTTGCTACGACTCTCTATCCCCGCTCGTGTTCATCTCATTTGTCGTGTTTCGTCCCATGCACACTGGGGATGACGACTTTCCGCCCTCCCGTTTGAAGTTAGTTGCTAGGTTAATGTGATTGGTTCCCCGCAGCCTAATTAATGACAACAGGGACCAACCGTAGCATCAAATTTGCCAAGTCAAGCCCCACAGTCTAGAAGCGCCCCCAGCTGAATGCTTAAATGCAGGGCTCAAGAACGTCATTTCCCTGTGTCCCGATGACCGCTCAGCTCGAGATACTAAGGTGGCTATAAATATTCATTCGTCCATGCGGACATACATAGTACGAGTACAAGTGCCCCCCTCGAGTCATCCGAACTCGGCTCCCTCCATGATGGCGTGTAACCATGAGCTGCTGCTACACAGGGAATACTACAGCAGGCTCAGCAGCTCCTCGACGTAACGGCGAGTGTCTACACCAATACCCTGTACCAGGCGACCAGCGCCGTCACCCCCACCAGTAGTTGAGTCGGCGTAAGCAGCGCGGAAGCCGATGTGGTCGCTCGCGCGGCGGATGAGAAAGATCTCCTTGGCGATGGCGGGGTTTTGAACCTGGGAGCCTGGAGGCGTGGCGTCGTCCGAGTGGTCTCTAATGGAACCCGCGTCGGAGCCTGCTTCGTGTATAGTGGAGAGATTGCTAATGTTTGCGTTGGGGCTGCTTGAAGCCTCATCGCGATCGAGCAGGCGCGTCCAGACGATCCACCACCCGCGATTGGTCTTCTGGGTACGCTCGAGGGCTGTGTTGCGGGAGCGGGATGTGGCGTGGATGCTGAGGAGATGAGCATGGGTATTCAGAGCGTCGGGCCTGGACCAGATCTCTGGAGTCATGTAGAGGTTGGGGATATTGGGAATAGAGGAGTGTACGGTCAGCGCGTCTGGATCCCAGATCAGGTCGTATATGTTGCTATTACCGGAACCCGCCATGTCGGCGCCTGGCCGCTCGGGTCGGTACCGTGTTGATATTAGCAGGTGCTTCCGAAGTGGCGCGAGTTGGTGATGCAATGAGCGGTAGAGCGAGTCCCAGGCGAGGGAGTCGGTACGCAGGTTGAAGAGGAAGACGAAGATGAAGGGGCGGTTGACATAAACGACGACACGCAGCTTCATGGCTTTGTTTAGGTCGTGGGAGTCATAGCCAGGGAGCATGTTGCCAATGACCTGCGACTGCGTGAGAGGGCTGGCAGGGTGCTCGAAGTCGCGGATGATGGTCGCCTCTGGCCGATCAGTGGCCTCACTCTCAAGCTCGATATGAACGGTCCGAAGGACGGTGCGCGAGTTATGCTCTTGACTCGATCCGTCAGAGCTGTGACTGGCATCCCCGTCACTCCGTCCGCCGCCGTCCTCGTCAATATCTCCCTTAAGACCGATAAGGTAGTGGCCTGCGGAATCATAAGATGAGGCGCGCCTGGTTGGGCGCGGCCGAGGAGATGTAGGGGGCTCATCAGCAGCCTCTTTGCTGGGTGTCGGTGTCTCGGGTCCTGGTGACCCTTTAGAAGAGTCACCAGAACCACCCGGTAAGGACCAGTATGTTCCGTAGCCCAGCTTCAGGTAGCTCACCATTTTGTCTAGTCTACCGTCTTCTGCTTCTTGAGCTTGTAGTTTATCTGCATCCGGAGTACCTTGCACGGCCCGGAGAGGCTCGCCCGCGGTGGACCTTAACGGTCCAGCAATACCTGGTGGCGGGCTAGAATCTGCTATTGGCTTCTGAGGCGGCGGTTTGCTTTCCTTTCTCTTTTTTGTGCGACGAACCGATGTCGGACTGTCGATGACGCCGTAGGCATGGTCCCCCCACGTGTAAAGGTCTTCCATCCAATGGGTCATGTCTCTTAGAGACTTTCTCGAAACAGCCCCGGTTCCCAAGAATATAGCTCCATCTTCCGCCCCAGGTTCTTGGCCGGTCCCTAACCACTGTGACGCTTCGCCCTTCGCTGTAGATTCCGATAATGTATCGGGGTCATAGTCGCCAAACTTAGATACGACCAAGTCGACGAGTCCCTCTATTCTCCCGACGAAGCCCTCCAAGACATCTCGCTCGCCACTCCCACGGTCTTCCTCGCCGACGCCGACGCCGAGTTCGCCTGATGCGGCGATGTTGATCCCACCAAATACACCCCGCGCCGGATTGCCATGCAGCATGACGTTCCACGTTGAGAGAAATAGGTCCCAGTAGCGGCCTATGATTGTGAGGAATTTGGTGCGCTTGGTGCGGACAAACAAGGCACTCAAGGAAGAATCGTGGTGCATGAGGAAAGTGCTGTGTGCTCGCAGCAGATCCCTCGTAAGAAGGTTCGAAGGTTTCATCTCGCGGCTCGAATATTCGAATCGGTCCTCGGCAAGTTCGCTATTCTTAGTGGGGAGTCGGGGAGGGAGTGGCACTTTGGTTAGGTCAATGCTCTGAGATGTCAGGATTAGTTTGGGAGTTTGGTGTTGAGAGTCGCTCTCGAGAGCTTACAGCCAATATCCACCACCCAGGCTCCAGCTCATGAAGCACCACTCTGGTCTTTTCGGTGTCGATGGTGTCTAAGCTCGCGCCACCCGCAAAACCTCGACTGAAGCTGGCCATGCCCTGAGCAAGGCCGATCTGGCGCAGGCGCTCATTGCGCTCGTCGGGTGATATATGCTGGGTCGGAAGCCCTCGAGTGCGTCGACGCTTGTGGGAGGCAGCCTGGGTGCCAACGGAGGCGTAGTACACGATCTGGTCGTCGATGGTCTCGTCCGTGTTGCCGAGGGAGGGGTTGAAGATGGCGAGGAAGCCGAGTTGGGCTGGGACGGTGGCGCCAGACGAAGCTGGCGTCGGGGTGGAAGTTGACACAAATCGACCAGCCATGGCGTTTGAAACGGGTCGCCCCTTTGACTCGGTCGAATATATGCGTAGATTGGCAAGATGCGAAGAAAAAAACGCCGCCTACGAGGAGGTCGGTGGGCTGTCGGAGGAAGAGGTCCGTCGTCTGCGATGCGCGTGCACGTCGAAAGCTGGTGGAGGGCCAATTACTGGTTATGTCGGATGAAGTATTGCGTCATGTGGGGGAGCTAGTCTATGTGAATCAACGCTATAGAGGGGCCAGTGCTTAACGAGACATAGCGTGCTAATTCACTGTAGAATCACTCAACTACAGTGGCGGTAAACTGATCTTGAAACAAAGGCACCTGGGTGCCGAAAATTGATGTTGCCTTTAGCCCAGAAATCATATATCATAATGCATAACTACAATGCCAACTTTAGTCTACAGCAGTCGTTGGTATCCTCCTTGCCACTGCTACGCTGCCTCCGCTCTCGACACAACTGCCAACAACAAAGTCATCAGGGTCATTCCCCTCCACGCTCCCATATCGCACTTTGATATTGCGGATTATCTTTCCTCTTGTTTCGTCAGGAAGACCGCCGCCGCCAGGTGGCAGACCAAAGTTTGGATTTCCTCTCGTCATTGTCGTAATGTTCATCAGCATCTTTGGCATCCTGAGTTTCAAATCCACCACCATCGTGACCATGGCTGCGGTCCACATGAGGGCCGTAGATAGAATGAGCGGAGCAAGCCAACCAAAGTTACAATGGACTTTGGTCACCGTGTTGAATATGGTCGCGTTTGATGCCCCAAAATACACAAGATCCACTTCGTCCGTGGCCACGGACGCTTGCAATGCTTTGTAGTTCGACGGATGCCCCAGGTACAGAGCGTTCGACCCTGCCATTGCCAACCAAAAAGTGTTCATAATCTGTCCCAGGCGGAGGGAGAAGACTGATGTGTCAAGGTTAAAAAGCCCAGGTTGGCTATACAGCGCGGTGGAATTGAGCATGTTGTTTGGGTCATACATGTATCCCTGCAGCATCGACATGTCGAACGCCCTCGTAGTTTGCATCTTAGAAACCAAGTTGAGGAGGTATGCAAAGTAAACAAAGGTGTAGGGCTTTCGGTCGCAGTAATTATCGAACACGGTGCGGTTCGGGCTCGGGTTTGTTGCCAGAAGAGATGGCCGAATCGCGGTCGAAACGCAATCCCACCCAACGCATTCGACTTGTAGTTCGACATATGACGTGTTGACAGAACAGCTTGCGTAAGTCCCATTGGACTCGTTCTCCCAGCCTAGGTAGAGAACTTCTCGAATGCTTGGGCTGGGGTCACTGCAACGGGGCTCTGAGGCATTGGCCCAACCTTGGGGAAAGGGAATCGTAGCGAGATACCCCCAAGACATCGTGGACATGCACATGGAGTAGGCATTATCCCAGCAGTCAGCCGAGTCAGACTTCATCTCCCTCCACGCGGTGGTCACATTCGGGACTGCTCGTAGGGTACCGCAGTCGAAGTTCGTGTAAGAAGTCTCGATGGTGAATGTCGAGTTTGTCGACGAGGGAACGCCAGCTACCGGGATTCCAATCAGACTGGAGTATGTGATCTCATCTGCCCCATCTCCAATTCGGTTGATAGAAACCCAATCTCGGGAAGTTCTCCCTTTGTACCCAGGAAGCAGTTCGAGCACTGGGACTTTGATATTTCCCCAAGAATCCAAGCTGGACTGTTTCGTGGTGTTCGGGGCGCTAATGGAGGATATGAATGAGCTGATGATGGGAGCACTATATGATCCAAAGCTGGCGCCTTCGAATGTGTCGGGGAAAGGTGTGCTCATGTTGAAGTACAGCACGGTTGTGAAGGCAACCTCCCTACCGGGGCGGAATGACAACACTCGAAGTGCCGACTGAGCTCCCAGCGGGGAGAGCGCCCATACCACAACCAGGGCCAGTGCAAGAAGACTGAATTCGCCGTAATCGGATATCGTTGTAACTGTGCTAATGACAGTGGTCGATCCATACAGGAGATCAAGCTTGCCGATGCGCTCTCCATGATGCAATCTCCAATGGGCGAACGTTTTGATAGCGCGACCAACGATGTATGCGAACAGAATCGGCACAGCTGTGGGGCTCTACGTAAGACACAATGTTAATGGCCAAAAAGATGCTGTCTGAACGGGAGGGCTCACCAAGTTGGAAAACTGGCGCAGAAACGATGCTATGCCCGGTACGTCCTTGGTGGTCCGGCCGTTGAATGAGAAGAGGAAGGAAATGTAAATGGCGATGAGTAGAACGAGAAGAATCGAAATCGTGTTTAAGACGACATCGGTTGGGCTAAAGACCCTGCCAGGTCGAACCCGTTGGGGCCATTGCAAGATACTCTGTCGAGCGCTTTTCGTCTTAGACGGCAAAGACGGGCTTCTCGTCTCCGGGGCGACCATTGTGAGCTCTGGACATGCACAGCAGAGCCAATTACGCTCCGACGGAGGGGAGGATGGCCATAGTTATAAGTTACAACACATTGATTGGAGCCAGGATCTCTTCGCAGCCTATTAATATCTAACTCTCGTGCGCAGTGTTGGTTGAGGAACCAACATGCAACATGGATACCGTTACTCTGTACCACCAGTAGACAGGTGCTGTAAAGCGCGCTCCCGCCCTAAATTAGCAACTGAACCTGTGAGCTTGTAGCGTGCAAGGGTGGGCGGTTACAGGACGGTTTTTAGTGCACAGCTCACTGTAACGGCTCCACTATTTGCGGCCCGCCTGGGGGATCTTGAAACGAAGCGGACATGAACGATGGGGTGGCCAAGCTTTCGGCTCTGCTCGGGGCGGGTGAGCCCGTCCGCCGCTCGCTGCATCATTCGTCAACGGGGCTGGATTAAACGCCTAGAATCGCACGGATATCAAACTATAGCTGTAATGTAGCGGGATTGACTCCATTACGTCGTGATATCTTCAGGCTGTTCTCCGCGTGAAGGTGCCGCAAGTTCATGAGCCATTTATCCCGTCACCTCATTTGTCACCTCGCGTGCTAGTGAGGGGGAGCAGCACAGGAATCAGCCCTCTTTCACAGATCTGGTGGCTGTCGGTAGGTACCTACCTATGTACTCCGTAGAGGCTGAACATGGCCTGGTGACTCTGGACTACTCATTTAGTACCTAGTGTGCGTACTCCGTATTTTGCAACAGGATCCAACCACCCTGGTCGTTCGCGAACCAGCAGCTGAAAAGCATCGGCAAAGAACAAGGCTGAGAATACGTACCTACGCTCCTGCTCGCCTCAACTTTCAACCTTCCTGCTCCGCCTCCCCAACAGCCTCGCCTCGTCGTCTTCCTCGCCTTCGTCTTCATCGACACTCATTCTTTAAAATCTGCCTTGACCATACAATTACACCTTGGCCCGCACTGTCCCAACGCCGTCATCTCTTCTGTTTTATCCCGCCCACTTAATAGCCTGCAAGCGCGCGATCCCGTAAGTGCGCTTGCGCCAACCCCCCATGGACGAAATATACAAAAAGATTGTTGACTTCAACCCCCGTCACTTCTCCGACTCCCCCGACGTCCGCGACTTCGAGTTCACCGAGCTATGGCGCAGTGACACCACTGGCGCAGTGAGGGTCTTTAGCGACAAAGTCGTCATCTCAGACGTCGCTACCTGGCTCGCCAAGGAGTCCCAGCCCACCAAATTGGGTACAGAGTCGCTGGTATTGCGCCTCGTCTGGACCAGCCTTGACTTCAAGGAGAAGAGTGTCGGATTGCCCAAGGCTACTCTGACAGCTATCCTGGACAAGTTTGGCTTGAATCTTGCTCATGGCTACGTGCTGAGCTGTGTCACCGGCATCAATGCCTTCTCCAAAACCGTCGAGCCTGACTCCGAGCACCAGGCGTACAGCTTTTCTTACGCTCCAAAGATTGCCTCCAGCTGGTCCCACACCCGATTCACGAGCAAACCATTATCCCGACAGTCTGTGACGTACGGTATCGTCCTCGCCGGTGTTGCGCAGAAGGAGACCCTGAGGAAACTGCTTCACAGTATGTGGCAGCCGAACCTCTCGGCCCACGCCATGTTCCCAGCCTTTTTGTACGCCTTTATGCTGAGCGCCGAAGCTGAGAGGACCGTTGAGGGCATGAAATCTCGGATCCAGGCTGTCGAGTCACGCACGGGATACACGGGTTTCCAGACGAAGCGGGGGACTACCGTGGTGGGAATAGGCTTAGGCGAACTTTCAGCAGAGATGAGTGGCTACGCTTCCAAACTTGCTAGTGCTGAGAGGAAGAGTATGACACTCGAGAAGCTGATGGATTTCATTCTGGGGCACACGGGACCGTCGGTGGGAGTGCTTTCCGAGAGCGATTGCCTCATGAAAAACCACACCTCCGTGCTTAGACAACGCCTCGACATGCAGGTCTTGGACAAGTCGTATACTTTGAAACGGGTTCAGATCCAAATAGAAGCAGTAAGTCATTTGGAACTAGGACGACAACACTACATCAAGTAGTAACTTTTGCACATCGAGACTAACAGGTGGTTCTAGCTCGTTAATCTTATCGGCCAGCATGACAGCATCAACAACACCGACATTGCCTTGTCAAGCCACCGCGACGCCTCTTCAATGAAGACGCTAGCATTCGTGACCATGTTCTTTCTGCCTGGAAGCTTCGTTGCAGCTCTCTTCTCGACTAATTGCTTTGGCTGGGACAACCTCGACCCTGAGGACAGCTCGATCGGCGTGCCCTCAACGCCCCAGTTCAAACTATATTGGGCCATTACGATCCCGATGACTGTTCTCACTTTCCTGTTGTATTTCGCATGGCTAGGATTCCAAGTATACCAGAGAAACAAGATGCACGCTCAACTGGGCAAATCTCGGCCTGCCGACGGGAATAGCAAAAAGAAGGACGAGGAGTTCACGGAGGCGATTTTGCTTGCCAACAAGCGGTTTTCCATGTTTCGACAACGTAGCGATAGCACGGCTTGGTACTAACTGACTCCTTGAGATGAATCTTGCGACACGGCCTGGTGGATTATCAGCAGCAACAGAAGACTTGTTATGACTGGTATTTAGCGTTTATTATGTGGATACGATGGACGCAGGATGGATCAAAGGTAAAATATAGGACGATCATAAGTCGCATGTTCCAAGACTTTAGGTGCAATGAGTTGATATAAGGAAACATATAAATTCACTGAAACATATCCTGGGTTGGAAAACAATCACAAGTCGAGGGTTCTTGCCTCAAAACTCAAGGGGTGGAAGTAAAAAGTAGGGTCTGAGATGCTTGACCCGACTTACCGCCACAGCCGTATTGGGTGGTTTTCCGGGAACGGGTCATATCACCTACCGCAAACGTCAGAAGGGCATAATAGTCTCTTCGTCTCAGTCAGATTTGGCAACAGCTCGCCAAAGCGCTATCAACTCCTAGTGATAGATAGTGTTCATCAATCATGTAGTCGTTAGTCCCATGAGAAATGGGTACAAAGAAGCACAGCGAGCGAGGTAGCTGAGAGAGGATCAAGGAGCGAACATGAGGTTATGCCGCTACACAAAGATGCACGCTTTAAACAAGGATTGGTCACCTTTTCGGGCAATTCCAATACTAAACACCATAAACCCAACCCTTACAACCGAGAGTCTCCCAATTCCCTCGCGCCCCTCAGATACGCCTCGCTTCAAGTCACGGTCTCTTCATCGGCCTCCCCGAGCTAGCTTTCGTCTTGGGCCTCACCTTTCCGGGCCCGCCCACGATCCTGATGAAGTGCGGCTGCGGCGGGGGCGGCGCCATGGGAGCCATGAGGCCCGGGTTCATCCCGGGGGGGAGCCCGTGGTGAGGCGGCAACCCCGGGATCCCGCCGGGCGGCCCCATTTCGTAGGGGCCTCTTCCTAGACGAGGCCACATGGTCATGGTAACGTACGTGCCCGGCTGAATGAGGTCGTCCCAGAACTCGGGTAGCAAAATCATGGGCCGCATGGGAAACGCGGATGGGATGTCGGGTTGGGGCGTGTTGTTGTTGCTCCTATCGTTGTTGTTGCTTTTATAATTGTCGTTGCTGCTGCTTCTGTTGTTGTCGTTGTCGATGTTGTTGAAGTTGAGGTTGCTATTTTTATTGATATTGTCGCTGCTGCTGCCCCCGCCGCGTTTGGTAGAGACATTGACTTGGAAGAAGAAGTTACCTTTGCCTGGACCTCTGCGCTTGGGGGGTTCTAGTGTCAAGGGCAATGAGACGTGGAGGCTATAACGCCCGTTGACAACTGAGTGTCCCAGCACCGTCTCCACCCCTTCGCCGTCGGGGCCCATGAATTGGGAATCGATGGTCATCTTCATTCCCTATTGTTTCCCATGCGTTTAGTAACGTAGATTACAGTTTGGCATTACCCAGAGAGGTGGGAAAGGTGGTCTTACGTCCCACGTCTTGGCCCTCCGCCATGGGATGAGCATCGTGCGCCCCAGGGCGTCCTTGAAGCGGATCGGCAGCTTTTGCGCGGGCCGCTCGGGGTCGAGCTCCCACGGTATCGGCTGGCCGTGCATCAGACCGGCAGTCGAGGCCGGCGACAGGTCCGTGTCCGGGGACGGCGCGGGGGCCGGGGCCGGCGCCGGGACTGTGTGCGAGGAGCCGGCCTCGGACTCGCAGAAAGCCGGTGTGTAGTTGACCCGCACAGGCTCTTTGCCCTTGTCGAGTTTCGGGGGTTTCGCTTGCTCACCCAGGGAGTCTTCTTGGGTTATGGATGGCAATGATGGCTCGTCTTGCGGGTCTGACCACATCATCTACCATGGGTCTTCAGCAACATGAGCTTGGAGCATCTCATGCCATGACAACTAACCTCGTGCTTATCTTTATCTGCATCCTCGCCTTGAACATCAGGCTCATCGGTTGCTAGGCCGGCCGCGCTCGGCGGTTCCGGATCGGCCGCGGGAGCCTCCAGCGGCGTGCTCAACTCCACCTCGGCGTCCGGGACCGCGTCGGAGCCAGCATCACGGCCGTCCCTCTCGGCAGGTTCCATGTCTACCAGTTACTGGATCTGCGGTGCGAGGGACGAATATTTGTCTTAGAGGGAGGGATCAGAGGAGAAGCAATAACTTGGGCTTGCGGGCGGGCGTGGGAATGTCTTCAAAAGTCGCCGGGTTCGAACTTCGCAAGTCGATTGATTGCGAGTGTGTCGCGGAATGATGCTTCACATCGGCCAGTCCACCGCAGGTATGGGAGGCAGTTGTTGATTGGACGCGACCTGCGTTACGCAGCCCGAGATGATTGGATTATGGCGATCTCAGCGGCTGCCGCGATGCAACCAGCAGCGGGACCGCTCCAGTGGGCAGATTTGCGCCCTCTCTGCAGCGCTTGTTCTCCGCACTTTTCCAGAGCCTCTACTTCGTAGCTAGGACGGCTGTTTATTCATAGCGAGGTCAAGCTTCCCAGGTTTATTAGGGCGTGCGAGACCGAGAGCGAGTGTGGCACCAGGAAACGCAACCAGGGTGGCGCGGACAAGAAAAGGCGAAATGCTGCATTCCCTAACTTGTCCAGCGAGCACAAGAGTCGACAACGCATGAGGTACGCTACGGAAACACACAGCCGCGTGGATATTGATACTAGCCACGGCATCCAGCTAGGTAGGAATTCACAGATTCCCTGTGCAACCTGAATATGAGACAGACCGGCTGGCTGTTCTTCACGGATACAAACGAAGCCCTGTATCTAATCCTCCTCATTGTCCTCCTCCAGCTGTCAGCAGCGCTACCACAAACAGAAACAGTGGCTACAGCGTGCATCCACTACGAGTTGAGGGGTAATGGGGCGGCGCAAGTGGTTGTTTTGGCGGTCACAGTGGCACTAACCCACTGCCGGAAACCTTGCAAGGGCCGCTAAAAGCCCAGACACCCGGCCCCCGCTACACTAAAAGGTGACGGGGGGGCGCAGGGAACGCTTCTTTCCCCTCCTCACTTCTTCTCAGCTGATGAGCTGCTCAGATCTGTCTCTGATCTGCATCTTGAGGCGTTGTGCATTTGGCCAAGGACGATTCGAGTACTAGAGAGATCTGTATCCCATCAGCCCTTCACCGAAAATAGCAAGGTCTCTTCTAGCTCTTCTACCTCTTCTGCGTGACCTCGTACCGTAGGGTGCAAACCGTCAGCTTCGTATGTGTCAACTGCTGGTCGCAACCGGCCGGGTTGCCCATCCGCGAGCCAATGCCCCTCCATCCAAGCTCTCCAAGGGCCTATCAAGCCTTCCAGGGCCCATCCAAAGCCTCCCAAGGGCCCATACTCGTCCCGCCGCTTTCTCATCCTTGCTTACTCGTAGCCTAGTTGCGCCTCTGCTGACGGCACTCAAGTCGCGCGATATCGCTGCTCGTCGACTGCCAGACTGCTTGCTTCACCTCTGTGTTCTTCACCGTTACCTAAAGTCCGCTGTAATTATAGGTCTCATCGGCCAACTTCCAGCGCTTGGTAGGGCATCCTCCAGTCGTCGACTCACCTGTACCATCACTACCATCCCACTTCATACGTCATCCTTCCACACCCTCACACCCCCCGTCAGTCCTACACCACCACTGTACGTACACTGCTGTTCAACTGTTCCCCGCTGACAGCTTCGGCTTTCAGCTCGTGCTTATTCGCCTCCGCTTCAATTCTACATCCTTTCCTTCAATGCTCTGATCCTTTCCTCCTCCTCATCCTCCTGCTCTACGCCTGCGATCAAATCACATCACCTCCCGATTCATCAACCCGTCATCCGTGTCCAGACCCTGCGAGGGCCTCTCGCCAACCGCCATCATGGAGTCCTTTGGAATGCTTAAGCGTCGCACCACCGAGCTTTTTCAAAATGTCCAAGACAATCTCCCCACAATGCCCTCTGTCAGCTCTGTTGCCTCTGGGCCACGCAAAGAGCCTGGCATCAATGGCACATGGGAGCGCGTTTCCATTCCGCCCCTCCCACGCTCCTCCCACTCTCTCGACATCATCTCCGGCAACGCCTACGTCTTTGGCGGCGAATCCAACCCACGTGAGCCTGTTAACAATGACATGCATGTCATCACCCTTCCCTGGAGCAGTGCCGGTGCCGATTACTACAAGGTGAAGGCGGCCGCTGCCAAACAGGATGAGTTGCCGCCCACAGAGCCCGAGGTGCCCGAGGTACCCGAGCCCAAGGTCGAAGAGCCCAAGACGGTCGAGGAACCCAAGAAGGCCGAAGAACCCAAGAAGGCTGAGGAACCCAAGAAGGCCGAGAAACCCAAGGGGGATGACGAATCCGAGGAGGACGACGATTCTGAGGAGGATTCCGAGGAGGAGGATTCTGACGAAGAGGACGACTCTGACGAGGACGACTCCGACGAGGACGAGTCAGATGCCGAAAAGCAGCTCGACGATGTCCCTCTCACGCAAAGCGAGCCCAAGGGTAAAGGGCCTGCCAGCCCAGAGGCTCCGATCCTCGGCAACGTCCCCGGGCCCCGAGTCGGACATGCCACCGCTGTCATTGGAAGCCGGATCTTCCTCTTTGGTGGCCGCGGCGGCCCTGACTTGACGCCTCTCGAAGAGGCCGGCCGCGTCTGGGTATTCGACACCCGCTCCCACACTTGGTCCTACCTCGACCCTGCCCCGGCCGTCAAAGGCGGTGCCATCATCCCTCACCCTGCGCCCCGAAGCTACCACTGCGCCACGGCCACCGACCGCCCGAGAGACTTCGCCATCTTGCGCCCCAAGAAACCTGAGACCTGGCAGCAGTGGGCTCTGGGCGATACCTCCAAGACCGGTATCCCACAGGACCCCATTGTTGGCAAATTTGCAGAGGACGCCGTCGATGAGGAGTCGGACGGCTATGGCACCTTCTTCGTCCATGCCGGAACCGTTGCCAGCGGAGAGTACGTCAATGATATCTGGGCCTTTAACGTCCGCGAGCGTACCTGGAGCGAGCTTCCCACCGCCCCCGGACCTGCTAGGGGCGGCACAGCCATCTGCATCAGCAAGACCCGCCTGTTCCGCTTCGGCGGCTTCGACGGCAAGGTGGAGCTTGGTGGGCAGCTGGAATTCCTCCATCTCGAGGTAGAGACCTTTGACGACCAGGGCAACAAGGGCGAGGTCGCCCTTCGTGCGCGCGGCGGCTGGCAAACCATCTTCGAGAACGACACCGAGTCTGATCTCACCGAGATCCATGCCGAGCCCTCCCAGGTATGGCCAGAGCCCCGCAGCGCGGCCTCTCTCGAGGCCCTCACGCTGGGTGGCGGCTACGAGTATCTGGTCCTGACCATGGGCGAGCGCACGCCCAGCCCGCAGGGTCAGGACGTTGCAGGCAAGCTCGCCGACGACGTCTGGATGTTCCAGGTGCCACCGCTGGGCATGACGGCCGCGAGCGTCACCGCCGCCATGTGGCAGGCCGTCGGCCGCAAGACCGGCGAGGGCAAGTGGACCAAGGTTGACCTGGCTCCTTACGATGACGACAACGACGTCGACATGCCCGAGCCCAGAGGCTGGCTCTCGAGCGCCGTCATGGGCGACCTCGAGGAGAACGCCATTCTGATCTGGGGTGGCGTGGGCGATGGAAACCAGCGGCTGGGTGACGGATGGATCTTGAGGTTGGGATCTTGAAGCTTGGAAATACTGGGTGATAAGTGGAAAAGTTGCGTTATGAGTGGGCAGAAATCCATAGGAATTGTTCTTGTTCTTCTTCTTGCGAGCTTTTGGAATATTTCACATGTATCAATGACGAAAACGAATCAAGAAAAAAAACCAAGGGTCTCGTGTAGTTTGGAAGATTCCACGTTTCTATACCATTTGCTAGCATTCAACGCAGTGTTATGTACAGTCCTCGGCCATCTCCGAAGCCTTTTCCATCACTTTCCATCGCGACCCAAGAAAACAAGTGAAATGGTCCCGTTTAAATAAATAAGTTTGTGTTCTACAAGTCCGCCCGCGTCTTCTCGGCTCCCCAGGGCTCGGACAGCAAGTTGGTCTGGCCGGCGCTGTTCTCGCACGTATCTCGGCCGCTCAGGGGACCGGGCGCAGGCACCTTGACGGAGGCGGGGCTGGCCGCGGTGGCGCTCTCCTTGAGGGCGGTGAGCAGCTCGACGACAGTGGCGGGGGTGAGGTCCTCGTAGTAGTCGTCGTTGATCTGGATCATGGGGGCGTTGACGCAGGCGCCGAGGCATTCGACCTCGAGGATGGTGAAGAGACCGTCGGCGGTGGTCTCACCTTGCTTGATGCCGAGGTGGTCCTTGATGGCCTTGACGATAGAGTCTGAGCCGCAGCCGCCGAGTTGGCAGGGGGTCTAATCACTGTAGTCAGCGGATCCGTTGCTGTTGAAAGGCTGATGCCTCGTAATGTTTGTCCGTCCCCATCCGACCACATCCGAGGAACTATCCCGGCGTCCTCAAACATCAATTGTAGCCCAATACTACAATATCTTGCCAAAATAATAGGGTATCGCGGTAGGGTTCACATACCGTTGTGCAGATCTGGACGAAGAACTTGCCCACGGGGGTTCGGTTGTACATGGTGTAAAAGGACGCAACTTCGTAGACACGCATCGGGGGCATCTCGAGCAGACGGGCGACCTCGTTCATGACGCTGATGCTGGTGAATCCGTGCTGACGCTGGCCGAGGTCGAGCAGGGGCATAACGGCGGCCTTCTTGTACTGGGGGGGTATCGCTTGAGAATCTCGGCGATGACGGCCTCATTCTGCTTGTTGAACTTGAAGGGGATGTCGGGGTTGTTGTCGGGAGTGTTTCGGTGCTGTGGGAGCAGCGTTAGCTATCTCGTCCCTCACAAACCCTGCGCTATAGCCGCTCTATGCTCTTCCGGGGCGCTGGAGCTGCAATTGAGGCGCCAATGGCCCTCGAGAGGGCTCGTGGGGGGTAGCTTACCACCATGAGGACATCGCTCGGTCGGCGGGCTGTGAGGGAGAAGGCGCGGGACTGGGGACGGGCGACCCGAGAGGCGCATCGGAGGGCCGACCGGGAGACGAAGTGGGTGATTTTGCTCGCCATGGTGGTGGATGGGGAGAGGGGCGTCGATGGGAGAGGCGTAGACGGGGTCGTTTGGTCGTGGTGCGAGTTGATCGTGAGGGCGTCGACCTTTCAAAATGTCGTTGCTCATCCGGCCGTCCAGTTGGAGCTGCTTAAAAATGCGCTCTCGTGATTGGCGGGTTCGGTTGAATATCGGGGCTGGCCGGTGCTGGACGTTGATCCGAAGGAAAAAGGTACGTACCTGGCTGGATCTCATCTGCTCTCTCTTCTCTCTTTTATCCCTGCTCGATCATCTCCTCGCTCTTACAACAATGGAGGTTTATCCGCGCATTCATCAAATATTCTTGTGTTTTTCTCTGATCTTATGACTTCAATCTCTCTCTCAGGCTTCAAGCACAACAGAATATGCATGCCTTGCTTGATCTTGACATGGCGTTGGTCGTGAGCTGTACGATAGGCTGCACTCGCTTACTTGAGCCTAACAGGTCGTTTATCTACCTAGTCATGCTCCAGGTGAGAAGACAAGAATGGCTGGTGGGAAACAGGGAACGCGATTTCTACCCAATCTGCAGTCATTCCCACCCCTAGCCACGACTTTCATTTTGTGACCGGTTATGAACCAAGATGGTTGAAAAGCCGACGATGGCTCCTGTGATACTGCATCATGTCCCATCCATGCATGAACACTCTTGTGGACTACCCTCACGGCCTTACTGCTACACACCTGGATACAAGTACACGCGACTTGCAACCTCGCCCTCTCGTGTTCGTCATACTCATCCAGCAGGTATTCGACTGGGTTTGAACAGATTAAGGTTGCTGCGCAGGATCATTTCAAAAATTGCCATGAGCTATGCAGTTGCCACAACCTATCGTCATGTAGCCCCGCGTCATGGTGCAACCGATCGGAAATGAGTACACCCCGTGACGAGCCACGGTTGGGCGCGTTCCAGCTGCAAGTGTTTCTTTCGCCGTTGTACTGTCATTGGCAATGCTGGTCGCCATGCACGTTGAATCATTCTCGGTGGCTGGATCGACTATTCATCACCATTGACAACCGAGTTTCGGAATTTACTCGCCATTGCCCTGTATCGGTGCACATGAGTCAATATAAGCTTAAAAGGGTCTCGGGATCGTCGCCTCATCCCGCGCGCCCAAGACAAGTAACATGGCTCTTGCGCTCACGCTCAGCAAACTCAGGCGGACTCGCACCGATAAGAACTCTTTCGGCTACGACAACTGTTATGTGCGCCAGTCAGCGTGATACAGTGAATTGAAGACATGCGTGCCACGGCCACACATGCAGTGTACGGGTGACTTACACACGGACGATGCGATGATAGCTACAATGGGTAGTTCGTGCTTCTTGCATCTAAACCAGGTTCGCAAAGTCTTCATGCCAGACCAAACCACGCAACCCATGCCTTTGACAAGCAGGCACTCAGCGAATCTCCCATGTCTCGACCCTTCAGCCCTTGACGTTTCTCAAATGACGGGCGCATCAGCTAGCCACATGGCCCCATGCCAGATCCAGGCCCCTGCGGGGTCCTAGTGTTAGTGCTATTGCGTGGCCCAGGCTAATTTTAGTCCAGAGGGGATTGAGACACAACAGCTGAACTGCTCCTTATATGTGCCATCTCGGTCACCTCCGAACTCCTCGATATGGGCACGATACGGTTAAAATCGAGCCGTTGAGTCAATATTGAGGCTATTGACAGCGGGAGACGAGCGAAGCGCAACGCGCTTCCATCAAGCTCTCCGTTGAGACATCGAGTCTGACATTTGGCACTCTGCTCGTCTGGCTTGGCATCGATGACCGAGAACAGAAGGGAAACCCTGCGTCAATCAGATCTCAGCCTTGAGCAGCGCGTCTGACCTGGAATCCTGCAACCGTAAGCATAGTCATTCAGAAAGTTTCTTCAAGACGGGGAGCCAAACTCACATGAGGAATCAGATTCACACGAGAAACAGCACCGGGGAGGGCGAATCTGCGCTGTGAGGAACAGTAGTTCGTCACTCGTTGTACGACCTAGGTCTATATACTACTTATCACCATTTGGGTCCCCATCCAACACGGTCTCTTCGTTTCCAGGGCCCATCAACTAGGGAGCTTATTGTCTTTCGACCCTCTGCTCTCTCTTAAAGGCCTCTTCGTCGAGACCTCGGGGGGCATTTCCATTCAACAATGCCCATCAAGTCTCGATTCTCGGTGCCAGTCCCCAACTGCTCCATCCAGCAATGGGTCTTTGGGTCTCCCTCCGGGCCTCTGCCCGACAAGAAGGCCTGGATCGATGCTGACCGGCCTGAGACTCACTTCCTGACCTACACCCAGGGCCGGCTTCTTGCTAAGCGCATCGCCGTCGGCCTGGTCGAGGACGCCATCAAGCCGGGCGACCGCGTGCTTCTCTACTCGGGCAACAGCATCTTCTTCCCGGCCATCGCCATGGGCGTCTGGATGGCCGGGGCCGTCTTCACCGGGGCGAACCACGGGTACGTAGCCCGCGAATTGGCCTTTCAGCTAAAAGATAGCGGGGCTTGCTTGATGATTGCAGTAGAAAGCAACTTCGAGGCTGCGCTGGAGGCGGCGAGCCTGGTAGGTATGGAGCACGACCGAGTATTCATGTTCGATTCCACCCTTCCAGACTCTCCGCAAGTCGAGAAGCAGCCCTGGGGAGGTAGCAGGCACTGGACCGAGCTCATCGCATCTGAAGCAAAGGGGGACGAGTTCGTCTGGGCTGAACCAGAAGACTCCAAAACGGTAACTTGCGTTCTCAACTACAGCTCAGGAACGGTATGGGAACAATGGACCCGCTCTTATTCTTCGTCGAAACATTACTAACACATAACTCAGACTGGTGTTCCAAAAGGTGTGGAAATTTCACATTACAACCACGTCGCCAACGGCATTGGGGCAATACACTTCGACAAACTCGACCCCGAGTATGAAAACAAGAATAACCACGCCACCGCTCTCTGCTTCCTCCCCATGTCCCACGCCTTCAGCATGGGGTATTTCATCAACTACCTCCCCCACGAGGGTGTTCCCGTCTACGTTATGCCGTCCTTCAACTTCCCCAAGATGCTGGCTCACATTCAGACGTTCCGGATCACCAAGCTCTTCACGGCGCCGCCCATACTCGTGCTATTGACGAAGCATCCCCTCGCTCGTAAGGCTAACCTCAGCAGCATCGAGATGGTTGCGTGCGGCGCCGCTCCGCTGTCCAAGGAGATACAGCGAGAGGTCAACAGCATGCTGCCTCGGGACGGTTCGAGCGCCAAGCAGGGCTGGGGCATGACGGAAGCCACCTGCGTGGCTTTTTCCTGGGACCCGACGAGATCGTTCAATGCATCCATCGGCGAGCTGGTGGCTAACTGCCAGGCCAAGCTGGTACATCTAGAAACTGGTGTTGAGATTACAACAGCCAACACGCCTGGCGAGCTCTGGCTAACGGGCCCAACCATCATGCGCGGATACTGGCGCAATATAGCTGCAACAAACGAGGTATTCGTGATAGATGACAACGGCACGCGCTGGCTCCGCACCGGAGACGTGGCCTACGTGGAGGAGTTTGAGTCGGGCACGCTCTTCCACATCGTCGACCGAGTCAAGGAGCTCATCAAGGTCAAGGGCCTGCAGGTTGCCCCGGCCGAGCTGGAGGCGCTCCTGCTGGAGCGGAACGACGTTGCCGACGCGGCTGTCATTGGTGTCACCATCAATGGCGTAGAGGTGCCGCGGGGTTACATTGTCAAGACGCCCAACGCCAAAGACACCACTGAAGACGATATTGCCTCCTGGCTTGCCGCCCGCGTCGCACGGCACAAGCGGCTGGTAGGCGGCGTCGTCTTTATCGACGCCATCCCCAAGATCCCGGTATGTATCTCAAATTCCTAACCCGCGAGTGTTTCTCTTCTCATCTCGCTGTTCTCCCCCTGAACTCGGCTCTTTCACCACGATTCACTCCCGATACACGTAGCTAAATTCCCTCCACTATAGTCGGGTAAAATCTTGCGCAAGACGCTTCGCGAACGAGCAAAGCGGGAGGTTTGTCAAGGCGGAGAGGTGCGCCCCAAGCTATGAGTTGGCGGCGCCTTGTACGAGCTTACTAATCCGTGTGGTTTTCTTCCCGCAGGACGTGACTTCTGACACGTCTGCACTTTGTCTGCAGCACACACATGAGAATCAGAGTTGTGGCTTTGGATATTGCACCGGATAATTTTGGTGGATTTGCTACAGGCAGTGCTTTCATGGCTATGTTTCTTTGGCCGTGTTGTATTATGAACTATATAGTTAGGGGTATGTGTTCAGGGGGGTGGCAATGTCAATCATCATTTATCATGGTTGTTCCGTTTCTATTTATTACCATGTACCATGTCTCATTTATCAAAGACAAGGTGTCAATGGTTATCTGTCATCTTTACTCGACAATCAACGCCCGAATCTCCTCTATCAACGTAGTCGGTAACACGGTCCCATGCGCCCTTTCGGCCCTGCCGGCATCGATACGATACTCGACGGGGAGATCGATGCCACCCTCTCGGCCCAGGATATCCTCGGCCACGGCGATACCGCACCGAGCCGTCACCGGCATGCCGTGGCCCGTGTATCCGGCGCTGATCCAGAGGCCCTCGCCGCCTCCCAGCCTGGCCGGCACGCGGCCGACCCACGGGTGCCCGTCACGCGAGTATCCCATGATGCCCGTCCATTCGTAGGCGGCCTCGAGTTCGGGCTCCTCGGCGTCGCCCGGTGGCTTGAGCTTGACGGCGTGCTGCATTGCGGCGCGGAGCTGGCGGCCCACGGTCGGGTCGACGGTGTCGTCGCGCGAGACGCCGACCTGGCCGTCCGGGACGCTCAGCCGCTCGCCGCCGAGGATCAGCTCGCCCGTCGGCCGCTGGACCAGGTAGTCGTCGCCGCCGGGAGCCACCCAGACATGGCTATGCTCCAGCGCAGTGCTGTCCGCGGGAGGCGTCAAGGCGCACACCTGGCCTCGAACGGGGACGAGGAGGCCGCTAAGTCGAGGCAGTAGGCTGGACGTGTAGGCGTTGGTGGCCAGCACAACAGTCTTAGCAGTGACTTGGCCACGGGCGGTATGTAGAACCCAGGTATCGTCAACACGCTGGAGATGTTCCACGGGCGTCTTTGTCTGCAGGTTGAAGCGCTCAGAGTCATTCTCGAAAAGGAGACGCTCCAACACCCAAGCGACAAGCTTGTACGGCCACAGCTTTGCAGCACTGGGCTGGTACACGGCAGCAAAGGCCTCTCGAACCCGAAGCTTCCGCAGCCCGTCTTGGTCCGTGACAATGATGGCCTCATCAGCCAGGTCGGGGAAGTCCTTCTTCAGACGGTCCAGGTGCTTGGTGACCAAGTCGAGCGTCTCGCGGTCCGGGATGTTGTGGACACCGCCGACCGTCTCCCAATCACAGGGAATGTTGTGCTCGGCGACGAGGTCTCGCAGAAATCTGAACGTCGCCAGCTCGAAGCGGGAGATGAGCGGTTGAGCGGCATAAATGAGAGGTTGACAATGACCACCGTTCTGGCATTATCACATTGTTAGCAAAATGACATAGCTCCCGGTTCTCAACCTCGGCCATGGGGATATTAACCCGAGATTCCTCAACCTTCACACTCTCAGGCGTACAACCTCATGCCTCAACCTCTCAGAAAATCACATGAAAACTCACCCTTCCTGTAGCTCCCCAACACGCCTCTCTCGCCTCAAGCATCAACACCGATCTGCCGCCATTGACAAGCTCGCGCGCCGCAAAAGTACCCGTAATGCCGCTTCCCACAACGGCTATGTCCGCAGCTGCTGGAAGGTCCTGTGTCGTTCGGTGTCCCAACAGTGTCTGGGACGGCTCTCGGTGCCAGTACGACTTGGTGCTCTCGGTGCTGGGCAGCTCTGCCTGTTCCTCCAGCAGTGTAGCAACGGCCATTGTAGAGACAAGAGAAAGAGTTGCGAGATGATCTCGGAATCACAGTATGTTCCTTGTCGCTAGTCGGTGCGCCTAGTATGTCTCTGGCCGAACTTGGCGTACAGACCCCCGTTAGATGGATGATCTATGTGGATGAATCATAAGTTACTCCCATCTAGTTGTTGCCTTCATAAACCCCGCGCCTCATGTCGGGTACCCGCGGGGGCTTTCGTGGGCCTCTTATCTCGAAATCGCTTTGTCATCTTCAATCGTCCAGCCATGTTACGTCTTGATGATTTCACAGAATCATGTCATTTTTAAGGAACGAGGTTCATCATTGAGAACTGGTCATATCATATTCATGCCATTTCGTCATCAGAATCGTCATCAACAGTCAAATCAGCCTTGCCTCCAGGTGCTCTTTGAGATCCTGGGTGCTGCTCTGACACCGGCCTTCCCAATGCCTTTCAAGTCAACCTTGCCCGTGCCTCCACTCCCACCATTATTTATATAATCTACATGATTCCACCACGAGGCTTCATAGACACTCGGGTTCGGCCTTCCTTTCATTCTCCCTTTGTCTTTCTGGCCGATAGCCTTCTTTTTGTTTTGTCCTCCTCTCTGCGGCTCCTTGCAGATGGTCACCTAAACTCCTCCGGATTATTACTCCTAGTAACCATGTAATTCCAACATGTCTAATCCTTCAAATGTAGTTAATACACGCAATCTCGGTGCCGAGATGCAAATAGTAATGCGGTCTGCAATAGCCCACGCATCGCCTCGGTGTGCGCGTGCCTCAATCAGGCCGTGCAATTGTAATGGCTGGTTGAAAAGGAAGAGGTCGCTCTAGTCGTCCTGTCGAAGCTGTTCTGCCAGAAACCAATCCATTTCCGGTTCAAGCTTGGAACGACTGATCAATCAAAACGCTTGGCGGGCAACAGCCTCCCGCTATCTTTCAGATGTCGTAGTATCATCGTATCGTGTCATGGTAGAAACACCTAATCATATGAGATACGGTGTAGTATCGTCTCCGAATTGCTTCAGCCGCCAATTCCCCAATCGGGCCCCGACGCATCACTCGTACGTGTTGCAGCGCAAGAACCCAAATTTCGACGCCTATACAGTCCATCAGGCGTTGCTGATATCCAGTCGCCGCAATCATAGAAGTCGCCGCACCTTGTCACTCCGATGCGGATTGATATTTCACACATCCGTCATTTCCGTATCGCTGTCCACGGCAATTGACACAGGGAAAAGCTCTGCAGGTCCCCAACTTCCTTCGTATACAGTTGCAGGGGCGGCTCGGTGATCAGCGACCCATCGGAGTCCCTCGAGTTCCAGCACCTGGTGTACCAGAGGTCGGTCACCAGGTTCCTGAGCCGTCATCCATCGAACCACAGAGTCGAGAGAGCTGGGGTCAAACGCATTGACCATGAAGTCGGGGGGTTGCTGCATCTCTGATCGCTTAAATGAGCCAAATAGATTGCTGGGGTCGTGTGTCTTTCCACTAGAAAACTCGTCGCTGTGAACGAGTTCGGTAGGGTTGCCGGCAGCATCCCGCTGTACCTCAATTGAAGGTGTCCAGGTGAGGCTGGGTACTTCAGAGAGGTCACCAGATCTGAGGGCAATCCACGTAGGACCGTTATCAGGAAGCACCACATTGGCTGCGGTTTCCAGAATGATGAGACCAAGCGAGAAAACGTCGCCGGACTGGCCGACCTTGCCTTTGAGCATCTCAGGCGCCATGTACTCTCGATCGCCCTCGACATCAACTCCATGGGCAGATGTGCATTCCTGGGCGAGACCAAAGTCACCGATCTTCAGAGTTCCCTCGAAAGTAACCAGAATGTTTGCTGGCTTCAAATCGAGGTGCATGAATCCAGCCTGGTGGATTTCCTTCAAACCCTAGGATAAAAGTTAGCCGTCTGTACTTGCCGACGGTCAGTTTTTCACATACCAAGCAAAGGTCCTGCAGAATCTTGAAGATGCGGAAGTCGTCCAATCGGCCTCCCCGTCCGACGTTGCCCAAGAACTTATCGAGAGTGCCTTCCTCGCAAAATTCGGTCTGGATGTATAGATGAAGGCCATGTTCCCATTCATCCACATACCTGACCACATGATCGGCATGGCATAGCGCCTTAAGAACCTGTGCCTCCCGCAGCTTTGTCTCTCGGTCTTTCGGGCCCTGGTAAGCGTGCTTGGTCTTCTTCACGGCAAAGACCTCACCCTTCTCCGGGCTAGGCTCAAGCTCACGCTCATCCTCGCCAGGAGTTGTTGAAATCAAGGCATCGAAGGCCATCTGTCGGTGGTCCAACTTCGTCACTCGGTAAACGGTCGAAAACTCGCCTTGGCCAATCTGTTCAACCTTGTCGAATCTTGACCCGAGGCTTGTGTCAACCTCGACGTTGCTGGTACGCATGTTGACGGGGGTAACAAGAAGACTTGTAGAAGATCGAAAATCTCGTCCTGCTGTCGGGGTAGAAGGAGGCGGCATATTATCCGTATAGCCATCACCCGCCTGTGAGATGGATAGACGGCTGGTGTCTAGTGGCAACAAGCTCTCCTGGGGAGTTTGAGGGGTTCGTCGTCCATCAACTGGACTCGCTGAATCAATGGCACTCATCTTAGCATATACTTCTTTTGTAGATTTCACGGAACGGGACATGGAGACCACACTAAGAGGGGCCGGAGGATCAACACCTCGCCGGGCTCTTGAGCGGCTGAAAGAAGAACAGGAAGCGCCGAGAGTAGGATACTTCCCACAATCGACGACAGCCAATCGATAGGATGTATCGTTTGGTGTGAATGATGACATTGACGTTTCGAGGGTCGACTTACAGGTTGATTCTCGGGAGATCATAGGACGAACAGCCGAGGTAGGGGGCAGGGTACGGTTTGCGCTGGGGCTCTCGAGCGAGTGCTCGCTAACGTTGCTGAGATTGCTCAGGCTGGGCGTCATGCTGTTCTTTGTGGGGGTAGGAGGGGCATCACCCTCCAGTGAGTTGGAGAGATCAATGCTATCTCCGAAGAGTTTATGCTCCTCTCCATCAAAGCTCAGCACACTGCCACGGCGTGAGCTTCTGGAGGCGTTGCCACGCTGAAAGATTGCCAATCCTTTCCCGGGGTTGCCAAAGGTGTTTGGTGCCTGGCCAGAAATGGGGTTGTTGAATGGAGTGGAAGGGAGGCCAGCAAAAGAATTTCGGTTATTACCCCTCTTCTTCATGGCGCTGCCAGCAGGTGGTGGGAAGGTAGCGAATGGGTTTGTATGCTTCTTGCAAGGGGTGTCGGGAGGTGCCATTTTCCTATCAGCCTCTTCCTCGGGATTGCGGTTGACCTTTGAGACGAGTCCAGTAGAGTGGAAGGCTCCTATCCAAAGCTGCCCCCTCATGGGAGTGGCCATTGACCTTATAGGATCATTAGCACGCGTCGGTCTTGTTGCATTGAGTGGCAGAGATCTGGAAAACGGATGAGGTCTCGGGCGGTCGGAGACCCTCGCCGGAGGAGGGAAACATGGCGCCTCCTCAGTCAGACTACCTCCAGATGAAGAAGTTGTCAAGGTCTTTGAGAGAGGGTGGGGTTGGTGTGTTCTGCTATCCATAAGATTGGAGGGTGGGTTGGATGGGGGGGTGGTCGATGTCAAGAAGGGGCTATCTCGAACGTGGGGAGGGACAAATTGGTCCATGGAGAGACGGGGTCGGCTGCGGACTGGTGAGAAGTCGGCACTGATTTGAGCCAACTGTCGCTCGCCTGTTCGCCTACCCAAAGATCCTCGTTCGCCGTATCGTTGCTGAAGAGTCGACTTTCGCAAAGAGGACGACCGCTTTGGAACATTGGCGGTTGGTGTCGGGGAGGGCAACGGGTCGCGCAGAGGTGCACCACCGGCACCTGAAAGTTCATATTCAGAACCAGAGTCTTCGTGGATAGAGAAGCTCTGAGAACAGGTGGTGTTGGACCCGAAGATGTTTTGGTCTTCATTCTGGACTAAACCCGTGATTCCATGCAAACTCCGCCGCTTAGCCACGGGGCTTCCTTGGCTGGGTTGGTCCAGATTCATGGTCGCATCACTGCGCTTCAGGGATCCGGTATTCGAAACCATGAAGCTATCGTTATTGGTGTTGGAGGTGAGGTTGGCGTTAGTGGTAGTATCGGGAGTATTGAAAAAAGAAGACTGCGATGAGCCAGAGACGTCAAGGTGAACACTGTGTCGCTTATCACAGCTTTCGCGCCGACCAGGGCTAGCCGTTGCGATGAGGTTCTCCTGTCCTGGCGAGTCAGGAGTGGAAGCGATTGTCGTGAGAGGCAAAGAGTTGACCTTGTCGGTTGCGGTATTGAGGGCTCTCTTCAAAGGGCTCTTGGGCGATGCGCGGGCTCGTGTCAGTGGTCTCGAAGGCGATGACTTCTTTGCAGAGCGGAGCGAAAGTCTAACGCTGGGGCGAAAAGGAGTGCCGAATATTGACTGGTTGGGGCCGTTTGCGTGGGCGGAGGATCCGAATGGCGGCGCCGACCGGGTGTTTGATGGCAGAGGCTGTTGGTGCTGTGGTGTTGAACCAAAACGTCTGCACGGCGACTGTGGCGACGTCTGGTGGGAGCCTTCAAGATTCTCGGAGCTTGGTGAGTTTGTCCGAGATAAGAACTTTGAGGGCGATCTGGACATCGAGCGTCGCAGAGTACGAACGGCTGAAGTTACATCGATCTGATGTGCGTGCGTTGGTGACGGAAGGGCGAGGGTGCCGCCACTGCTGTTGGAGAAAGACATTGTGAAGGCGTGGAATGTTGGAGGGTCGGGTGTGTCGCGGGCAGTGGAAGTAATGCCCACGTAAGCAAGGCTAGATATATGCGTGGGCGAATCTTCTACCGGTTGATCAGAGGTAAAAGGGAATTGGGAGCAGCCGGCTATGGAGGTGATTTGGTGCCGCGATCCAAAGTGATTGTTGATAGAAGATGGTGGGAGGTGTGCACAGCGTATCGGCGAGGCAGGAGGAGTAACTCGAAGCGGTACCCAACAACAAAATCCCAAAGCACAGCCAGTCTCACTGGAAAGCCGTAGGTCATATCATGACTTGGCAAAGGGGGCAGGCTCGGGCGCTAGAGAGAGGCAGAGGATCCGCGGGAGGTGCAGGCTGCAGTCAAACCGCAGACAGGCAGAAAGGTAGAAAGTCCCGAAGGTGATTGAAAGTGAGGTGAAGGTGGAGAGATTGAGAGGCGGGAACCAGGAGGTTGGAAAATTGTTCGGCGGTGGAGGTGGCAGCAGTCGTGGTCTTCGTCGTGGTCGTGCTGTGAGTGATTGAGAGAAGGAAACGGGGGCGGTTAGATCATGGCGCAAAACGATTCCGAACACAGCCCAGTATCTTTGGTTGATTTCGTCGCGATCCTGGAGACCAGACTTCAGACCCCCCGTGTGGCGGCAGCTGGAACCGTAACCCTTTCTTCTGGGCACAACGTGGATCCAGGACGGGTCTGGTGACTCAGGATATCGAGTTGAAGGGAAAACGACTGGCAGTGGCGAATCGGGCTGGTATGCAGGCGGTTTGTTTAGAAAGTTGGCAGATGGTGTGGGAGGAATTGGGGACTGGTTGACGACTACTGGCGCTGGGACAAGAGCAGGGACGTGTGGGAGTCGAGAGTCGGGGGGATGGCGCGTGTCAACGCTCTTCTGGGTGGCGGCAGGGGCAAGAGGGTGGACACCTTGTGTTCCAGGTTTGGCAGCGGGCAGTTTGGGTGATGGTGGAGGCAAGCAGGCAAGCGGGCAAGCAATGTCCAGACAAGCGGGCAAGCAGACAAGCCGAACGCCAGTAGGAGGCTACTGTGTGCAGGAGCAGGCGCAGGTGCAGGTGGACCGAAAAGACAGGGCAAGGACAGTGGAGAGCACCGGGCCACGGGACACGGGACGCGGGAGACAGGCCTACCGTAGGAGGAGCCACGGGGAGGCTTGGGGTGCAAATTGGCACGCGCCTGCCATTGTGCGCGCCCAAGGTGACGCATTTGTTTACACGTTTTCCGTATACGGTCTAGTGCGACACGTCCAGAGCGCGTCTGTTTGGACAGGGGGTGGGCGATGGATCCCCTCCCGGCCCCCTCTCCTGCCCCCTCCTGCCCCTCTTGAAGTCTTAGCCTCTTAGGTGCTTTGGGGTGCTTGGGTGCTCTTGAAGCCCCCCCTCCCCCCAGTCAGGCCATGGCGTCGCGGCTGGCCCCTGTGGCCCACTGGCGCCCGCCCATGCCTCCCATCCCACTGTTGAGACTGTTGGCGCCCTAGCCCATCTGTTGCATCGATGATTGCATTCCCCGCCGTGTGAGTTCTTCGTTGCCGCCGTTGTAACCTACCTAGACAGACAAACAAACAATCAAGCCCACGCGGCACGTTCTCGGACGGGTAGTTGCCGCGGTTCGCGCCTTCTTTGTTGCAAACTGCAAAACTTACACCCTTCCTATGGCTTCCTCTCATGAACGGAACGGGAAACGAGCACGGAGACACACAATAATAACACCCTGAGGCCGAAACCCGCCAGAAACCCGCGCCTGAGCAACCTGGAAGCTCTATCCATATTGGAGCGAGATACACTCTGTTCACCCCATGCCTCTTCCTCCCCCTCTTGCTGGGAGTTGCGACCCTCGCTTTCAGGGCCTCTTGTCCAAAGTATCCATCCAGACTCCCCCTAGTGACACTGACACGTCCCCAGCACCCCCGGCTCACACTCCACAGGGCGCATCTCAGCGCCAGTGCCCAGGGGTCCTCCCGTCCTGAGCCCCAACTCCGAATGGTCCCAGTGGCTTCTTCCAGGGGGCTTTCCAGGGGATTTCCAGGGGATTTCCAGGAGTCCGGCTGCTGACGAGGGTTCCACGCAGTCTGGCGCTGGCCCCAGCTCACGGCCGATCAGCCATGGCATGGCATGGCATGGCTGGCATGGCATTTGGGACGGATGAGATGGGACGGGCTGGGGATGAGGATGAGATGACACGAGACATCACTCTTTCTTTTTATCTTAGCGATGCTGGCCGGCCTGTCGCGTGGTCGTAGGTAAATAGACGCTGGAACCGCTGAGCAGATCGCGGGCGACTATCTCATAACAGACATTGTAAAGGACCCAATTCCAGCATTCTTGCACTTGTGATTCCCACCTGTTCGCTGGCCATTCTTGCTAACAGCGTCATGATCACCATTGCTTTATCCCCTTATCCTGGGCATCCTTCAGCTTCACAGTCAGATTCAACCTTGGCTAGACTGTCTACGTAAAAGGATCAAACATGCATTGATGACATCGTCGCAGTTGGGACTTGAGCTTTGGGACATGAGCTCTTACTACGTAGTAGCTGTATAGAAGGGGCTGTAACAATGCTATTGGCCTATCGATATTGAGGCTGTTTGTAAGTCATCGCGGCCCAATCATCGTTGCAGTAACGGCGGCGACATTAGGAAGCTGCTTTGTGGTTGACTGTCAAAGATGACAAGTTCGTGAGAGATATATCGCCGAGAAGGCACATGTCTAGTCCTTGTGAGGTGTATCTTCGACCTCGATCCCTGGCCTTTGCTTCGTCCAACATTTGCTTGCCCCTCACTCCTCCCCTCCGCCACCAGCCAACTCATCATCGGGCATCAGCATCCCCCATTGACCCCATCCATCCCCCCCATCACCCATGCCTCGCATCATCACAATGCACAAGGCGTCGTGACGCGCAGCAAATCCATCTTGATCATAACAAACAATAATACTCCGTACAGCATCCCCTATTCACTCCACTGTTATTCGAACTAGTTGGCGGTGGTAATTTGGTATTTGATTATGCCTCTTTATGCTCGCCGGACCATGTCATCTCGCTTCTTCTGGAAGAGTCCGGGGTGGCCCCGCCAGATCCGGACCGCCCTCACACACTACCCTCGTAGTCCATCTTGCTGCTAATCAAAGTTATCGTTCCCAAGATGGGACTTCCACAGAACGTCTTTCAGATGACTGGCCACCAATAGCTGCCGTCTCCGGCACTTGGGTTCTGCCGTCATATCAAGTTTGGCGTCTTGCCCCGTGCTCTCGACGATGCCCGAGGGATGACGACTTACACGGGCCAAAACGCCGTCACGCAAATAGAAATAGAAACAGCGCTCTCAATGCACAAACTCCCCCGCTCGTCAATCTGCACAATCCAACTCAGGCGATGACTTGCACTAACGTAGGTACGGAACATACATGGGCGGGCGTGGCCGGGCCGCTGTTTGCACAAAGGGGCACGCGAACTTGTTGACCGCCTGGCTGGTTGCATATTTTATGGGACGCCGCTGCAGCTAACTCGGCCGCTGAAGCACACCGCACAAGTTTTGCGGCTCTGTGAAATGAACCCCTACGGTATTAACATTGGAAGGGGTTATAGGCACAAGCGGTCTGTTCGGGGTTCTGCGTGAGCGTCTTCTCCTGACCCCTTTCACGAAGTTTTTCGGGTGGGAGGCTGTGATGTTGTCGACGGCCATCTTCGTGATACGGGTTTTTTTTTTCAAGGATGTTCGCTTCGCAACTCTTGCCGACAACTACGCCTCCACAATAGATTATTAGGCGCCACCATGCGCCCAGTCACACCTGGCTGTACGAGCTGGATGCATGCAAGCGCGCCGCTCTCCGAAAGAACAAAGTATGACGCATGGTGGGTTGATACTCGTCCGACCAGAACTGCGGCCGAGTGGACTTTTAGTGAGGGCTTGGTTACCCTACACTCGAATCATCTTGAGCATCAGCTGGCCACCATTTTCTTGGCCACGCTGGCAAACAAACGCACATAGGCGGGGTTACATCGCATGCGCAGCTTGCATGTGTGATGGCACTACGGGGATCAGACTACACCTTGCTTGGTGATTGACAATCTTCATTGGGCAGCTGGTCTAGACCATCGTGGTCGGGGAGTGAGACTCGGGCTCCGCGAGGGGAACCGAACTGCAATGCAATACTCACTATACACATGAGTGATACCTACGTAGTGCGTTGTATTGTTATTGTGGGTGATCACCAAGATAAGAGCGAGAGAGAGAGAGAGAAGTCTCAGAAGGCGAAGGCTGAAGTACTGGCATGTAAGCTGCCGTGGCGGCTACAAGGCCGAAGCTTTATGGTTCATTTTGATCTCACAAGATGCCGTCCCTCACTCGATGGCGCCGACTATTAAACGCCACGTTCTCGGCTGATCTGGCCTCATACCCAAGCTTCCCCGCACACAAGTGATACATGTCTGAATTCTGATCAAAACAGTTCCATCTTCTCGAGGTGGATCAGTCCGTTGGGCGGCTAGATCTGGATCAGCACCCGTTCGGCGGGCAAGTGGATTGAAATAATCGACAAAGTTGAAGAAGGGGATGCTCACTGGTATGAATTGTCTCAATTTCACGCCGGCCTCCCTGAAAACTTGGGCTGTTTCCCTATCCATGCTATAGCCATGAGCATAGACAACTTCACTGATCCCCACCTGGCATATCTTGATGCTGCATGTCAGGCATGGACATGTGTCGCAGTACAAGATGGAGCCATCGCGGATCCTCTCTCGCCCCGCCTCGAGGAGGGCGTTCTCTTCAGCGTGGATGCACAGGCATGTAGATAGCCCGACACCGGAGCTATTGCCCTCGTTGCACCTTGGGCAGCCTCCATCAGCGCAGTTCTGGAGCCCCCGCGGGGTTCCATTGTATCCTGTGCTGATAACTCTTCGCTCCTTACCCACGAGCACACAACCTACCCTGCGCTTCATGCAATTGGAGCGATGCGCGGCCAGGGACGCCAGTGCCATGAAGTAGTTATCCCAGCTAGGGCGGAGGCGATCGGGGTTGGGGATGTCGAGCTTCCCCAGGGTAGCATAGAGATGGGCCAAGGATGCCGATGTGTTGAGCAATCTCACGGCCCCCCTGGATATCAGTTGCAACAAGCCCATGTCAGGATCGTATAAGTGAGTATCGCTTTTGGTGACAAATTCCTCGAGGCTCATCTCAGGCTTGCCGGCCAGGGAAGCACGCTCTTGGTAACGATGCCAACGGACTGTCAGTGGGGCATCCACTGAGATGAGGAGGAAGAACGGTCGACGGACGAAGACATCAAGGACAGCCTCAGTGGGGATGTCTGTGGTAACGAACCGGTCCCGCCAGCGCTTGGTAACATAGTCGAGAAGGTCTTCGGGTGTGGAGAAAATTTGAGGCTGAGTTCGCAGGGCGAGCGTGGTTTCAGTTGGTGATTTGATACCATTCTTGGTGGTGAGGCTCTTTGAGATTGAGGCCCCAGAGGGAAGCTCTCGGCCGAGCGGGGTTTCAGTCTGCTTGTCAATCTCAGAGGCGGCCGACTCAGAGTCTGAGTCCCCGAGTGACCCAGGAGATTGGAGATAGAGATGTTTGAATCCGTGATGGTCGACTAGATATTGGGCCACAGTCTTTTTACCGGAGCAGATGCCTATCAATGGAATGAAATGTGAGCGGTGTGTGATGTTTGTTGATGAATCAGGGCCGCGACATACCGCCGCACACTCCAATGAGCATTGCGAAGATAGGCACGGTTCAGTACCTTGCGTTGGGCTGGAAAAAAAGATGGAAGATGACTTCAGGCGAGGCTCAAGTGTTGAATATATTTTTCGGTTAATGTCGTTCCCTTTGAGACGCGACTCAGCGACAAGCGCGTCCTCATTAGTCGTTGTCGCTGCACGTGTGGGGGGTTGCGTTTGCGGCCGTGGTTTAAGAAGCACGCCGGAAAAGTGCAGCAGGAACTGTAGGCCGTCTTCAAAGCGACCATCTTACAGTGACCAGGTAACGGCCGGATCGATCTCATGAACTATAAAAAAAAACGGGACTGCAAATCAAATGACCTGCAGCTAGATCTAGGATCCATTAAGTTGATGCCCGCCTGTTGGAAAGTTCGTGCCGAGAATTGAGGATTCCCATGATGTAAAGTCGGCTTCAAGACCAGCCAACAACCATCAGTTCTATGGTTATCGTTAAGTGTCAAAGCGAAACAGAGACCAAAATCAGCAAATAAATGGCCATGCAATTGATCAAGAGGCCTCTTTGAGGAGTATCGGTTTTAAATTGCAAACAACAGTATCATCTAGTAGATACCCAGGCATTCTAGTGAGGAGCATGGCCTTGTGTAACATGAAGGTAACGACACAATGTCTGGAAACGGTATTTCAGCAACGCTCTCCTCTGCACTGAATAGTAAAATCGCAGTGCTTTACAGGGCAGTCTGGAAACAGAGAGTGTAAAGCACATTTATTAGTTGATGTAGTTTGTTCTTCAGTCGAGAACTTGGCACACAGTGTTCTTACAAGCATTTCTCCTGGCTGCTATCCCTATTTAACCCATACTGCTCGGTTCTGTCTTTCACCTTGGGCCCAGTTCTTTCTATTTGGTGGGGCAGGGCTGGCTGCCTGATGGGGGCTCGCTACGTACCCCGCGGCGGGGTGGCACCTGCCCGCCCTCGACGACACTACATCATTCGCGCCTACCTTGTGATGTATGACCTTGTCGTCAAATGACAGTAACTTTTGTCAGCAGCCATTATTCCTGTATCCTCAACTCTCTATATCCTTTTCGCGCTCACTTCGCCTCATGCCTGCGGGCCTCACTTAACATCTTCATTCTCTCTCAGCGCAAAGCGACTTTGTCGTGCACTGCGTTTCTGATCTCCCCGCGTCCACCCGCGCCTCGCTCCCCCTCGTCGCAATAAAGACACAAGCGCCCCGGTCGGCGACAGGCAGCTGCACCAAGATGGCCGCGCCTCTCCAGTTTGCGACCTTTACCTCCGAGATCGAACTGCCCTTCTACTCGGTGCTCTTTGGCTCCAAGCTCGACTATGACAAGCTCGACGACTCCGCTCGCGGTGTTCTTGGCCTGTACGAACCTCGTACAGAGACCCCCGAGTCAAGCTGTCGCATGCAGATCCTGGGAAATGCCTTGACTAGCAATAAGTAAACCTCCCTTGTCTTTTTGCGCATTCCTCTCATTGACGATTGCAGAACTAATGAGCCCAGTCCACCTCTTGGGACTATCAGGGCCGAGGGCATTATTAGAAACGTGAATACGCTGGAGGACTTCAAGAACATGGACAAGGCTGCCATGATCAAGACTGCCGGTCGCCAGGTACTTCCTTATTCTCGCATGCGATTTTGTAGTGCCCGACTGACTGTCTCAGATATGGGATGCGATCAAGGATGGTAGCATCTATTCCGTCCCCTCGCTCCTCTCCTCTTTTGTGATCCTCTCGTATGCCGACCTCAAGAAATACAAGTTCACCTACTGGTTTGCCTTCCCAGCCCTCCACTCCGACCCAGCCTGGAAACGATCCGGCCCAACCGAACGCCTCACACCCGACGAGAGCACCGCACTTGTCGACCGAGTGGGAACGTGGAGATATGAGAAAGATTCCCGGGAGCATGGTTTCTTTCTCGCCAAGAAGGTGCGAGGTCAAGATCCAGACACCACCGAGGATGCTGATGTTTCCCATACGCTTCCCTACCGATGGGAGGTTGGCTCGTTGCGAGATTTTGAAGAGGGATTCTTCAACCAAATCCCAGAAGAAGACCAATATGTCGCATTTGTCGACCCTTCTACCTACCCCGAGGGACCAGGGTGGCCGTTGCGCAACTTCCTGGTCCTTATTCGGCAACGATTTCGCCTGACGAAGGTCAAAGTCCTATGCTATCGAGATACCTGGGCCAGGAGACATGAGGCGCGAAGTGTGATCCTTCCTGTTGAGATGGACCCTGTGCAGGATATGGAGGTCGCCGAGATGCCCAAGATTACTGGGTGGGAGAGATCGAGGAATGGCAAGCTCCAAGCTCAGCAAGTCAACTTGGGCGAGTATATGGATCCTACCAAATTGGCCGACAGCTCAGTTGATTTGAACCTGAAGTTGATGAAGTGGAGAATTGCACCCAACCTGGACCTGGACAAGATCAAGAATACAAAGTGCCTGCTTCTTGGCGCCGGAACTCTTGGCAGTTATGTGTCGAGAAACTTGATGGGTTGGGGTGTCCGGAAGATTACCTTCGTTGACTACGGGAGAGTCTCCTACTCTAACCCTGTCAGACAACCTCTGTTTGAGTTTAATGATTGCCTCGATGGCGGTAAACCGAAGGCACCACGGGCCGCAGAGGCACTCAAACAGATCTATCCTGGAGTGGAAAGTGAGGGCCATTCCTTATCTGTCCCTATGCTTGGCCACCCTTTCACGGACGAGGCCAAGACGCGGGCAGACTATGAGAAGCTTGAGGCTCTTGTCAGCGAGCATGATACAATCTTCTTGCTCATGGACTCGCGGGAGTCTCGTTGGCTCCCCACTGTGATGGGAAAAGCCGCGGGGAAGATTGTGATGAATGCTGCGTTGGGTTTTGACTCATACGTTGTCATGCGCCATGGGAGTGAAAGCAAGGAAGATGGGAAGATGTCGCTCGGCTGTTACTTTTGCAACGATGTCGTGGCCCCCGCAGATGTGAGTCATTCGATCCACCGCCAGTTCATCAACACCACCGCTAACTCAATCCATAGTCAATGAAGGATCAAACTCTTGATCAGCAATGTACCGTCACCCGACCGGGAGTTGCAGCTATCGCATCGGCCCTTCTGGTGGAGCTCTTGACGAGTTTGTTGCAGCATCCGCTGGGTAAGGATGCCCCAGCTCCCCAACCCGTCTCTGGAGTGATGCCCGAGAGAGATCCCCCAGATCACGCACTGGGATTAGTCCCGCACCAGGTTCGAGGTTATGTATCGACATTCCAGAACATCGTCATTCGAGGACAGTCCTATGACAGCTGCAGCGCGTGTAGCCCAAAGATTCTTGAGGCCTATAGGAAGAACGGCTGGGGCTTTGTGAAGCAGGCCCTCCAGGAGAAGGATTACGTTTTGGAACTGTCGGGCCTCGCCGAGGTGCAGAGAAGGGCAGAAGAGATGGCAGGAGAAGTTGACTGGGACGAAGAAGACGAGTTGGCCGAAGAAGGAGAGGGAGAACTCATCTAACAAGAGATGTTAGCTCCTGGATATTGATTAGAGACATGGGTTGGTGGGTTTAGAGATGCAAATCTTTGCGTGTCTTCTGGGGTTGGATAGATTCGGCGTTTTTGGTGTCGTTATTACCGCACATGCTGGGATATTTTTTATGGAAGGTGTTTTTCATGATCTGCGATTAGATCATTTAGGACTGGTCTCTTTGGATTCAATGCAATTTTTTCCCCACTATCTCAAGGGTTTTCAATGATGCCCAGACAAGCCAAATAAACAACCGAAAAAGGCTGTTTCGGCGTCTATCATAAAGCCATGCACATCTCAATCAGAATCAATACTCAGCTAGGAAATCCCTCCGGTCTACACATCTATTTGTCTCTCTACACCTTCACTGTTCTTTTCGGTATCTCTGGTACGCAACTCAGTCACCCCCAAACCATTCGCGGTTGATCTAGCGCCCGTGAGCTCGATATTTATGCCGTCTTTCCTTTGTTGAGTTGAAGTGATTCGACGACGACCCCCCATAAGTGCCGCGATGCTTACAGCATGGAGACATTCATCGTAATGATATGCTGAATTTTGGTTCGCGTATTGACGAATCCGGCCCCCTGCAACTATCGTCTTCGACGACTCCAGTGGCTATTCTGCGAGAGTGAAGGGGTGATGAATCAGGTATCAATCCTAGGTCCTCCAAGAAGAACTAGTACAACTCAGGGGCCTCCATCGGCAACTTATCCGCTGTGGATGTGTTAGTTTGAGGTCTTTGGTTCGAAGATAACAGCGCGCCTTTTTTCTCCACTGGGGTGTCTTGCATTACGATGTTGCTGTGGCCTTGAAGGGCATGTCAATGCCTCAGTTCTCCATGGGCGCTTTGGCGGCCTTGGAGAGTATTGCGTGATACCATCATCCTCCACGTAGGATATGGAGGGTGAGGAGGTTCGAGGTGATTGGGGGTTTCTACAGTATTATCAGCCTTCCCCGAGGGGTTGAGACAGTCTATGAAGCATTTCATGTATTGGCATCAGAGTCAAAGAGATGCAGTGTTACTGAGTAGCCTTACCTATCATCAGACACCTTGTAATCGCCATCATCAAACATCCCGCTAAAGTCATCATCAGAAACACTAAAGTAGCTATTCCAAAGCTTCTTGAAGGGTGGACCAAAGAGCTTGTCCACAAGACGCACCGGGATCGGCTTTTTAGCGCAACAGACTGGTAGAAGCCAACTCCGGGCAGCTCCTTTGAACCTTTCTCGTAAACAAATGCGGCAGAAATGATGGCCGCATTCGAGCGTGGTAGTGGTGCCCTTGACGAATACTCTGGAGCAAGATTTGCACGCTATGCTAGATATGAAAGTTAGCATGATCCTCAAGGCTCCCTGGTGGGAATGAACTTACACTTGAGTGTTCTCAATTGCCGGCTCTTTGACTGTCACTGGCTTCTTAGTCGTCTGTTCCAGGACGAGAGAGCACTTGAGACGTAATGTGAAGGTGACATTTCTCGTCTCATCATCTGCGAATGGAAGAAGGGGCGAGGATCGATCAGCCGATTCGTCAAGGGGGGGGATTGGCTGCATCTTCAAGTAAGACCTCTGAATGTAGAGACAACGATTGCTGATTGCCCATTTCGTCTTTATCTGAGTAGTCTTGTACAGTATGTGAGCGGTACTTGGACAAAGTAAATGGCTTTATGGTCTTTTCAGGCGGTAGAATTTTGGTGCTCTCGCAGCTCCATGCAGCCGAGGCTTTCGAGACACCAGTGTTCTGGTCGACAAATCTGCTGCTTGCTTTGGCCACAGGTGCCGTACTGTCTTTTCAGCGTATGCTACACCCCCATTAATGTTCCGTGGACTCACGCAAGTTCATGTGGTTCCGGAACATCGGCTAGAGCTATCTGCATCCACGCATGGCTAGTGGCTACAGCCACCGAGGGTCTGGCCTTGAGTGCAAGAGACATCAGCTCGGTAGCAAAGTTTCCCCCCCTGATTAGAAACGTTCCTTGCTTGCAAACCGCCCAGAGGAAACCTGGAGAGTTCGTGAAAGTATTCGAACGATTGTGGAAAGCTGGGAAACGGTAAAGAGTTTGTGAGCAGCTTAAATGTGACGGCACCAAGAGACCACATGTCGATGGCAAAAGCGTCAGAGCGGCCGTTTTTCTCATCCTTTTTCTCGTTTTCCCCCTCGCACCTTTTATCGTTCACATCGAAACCAAGAGCTTCGGTGAGTGCGAAGCCAAATGTTCCCCTCAGGTGAGAGTGTAGCATTGTGACGTCTTGACGCCGTCGCTTGCTTACACCAAAGTCGGCAATTTTGACAAACCAGTCTGGGCCGCTTGTAGCAACCATGATACTCTAGATAAATTAGTTGATATTACTTCAATGTGTAGAAATGAGAGGCACCGCTTGCTCCTGGCTTGAGATCACGGGGAACGAAACCGTTTTCATACATAAAGCCAAGGCCTTCGAGAACCTAGCTCGTGATTTGTCTGGCCTCCATCTCTAGCAATGGATAGGTAAGGTTTCTATGTAAGTCACCGGATTCGAGGTATTCCATGGTAATGAAGACTAAATCTTTGTTCTCAAACCAGCCATAGGACCTTACGAAGCAATGCGAGTACTGCATGCATGTCAGCGACATCGACCATAACTGCGCGCGGCGAAGATCAGTTACCCTTGGATGCGAAAACTTCATAATAGCCTCTGGCTCTCTGGTTCAATCTAGTTCTTGCTCTGCAACAACACACTTCTTGATCTCCTTCACGGACCATAGCCTTTTACTCGTGCCATTCTCGCAGCGCTCGCGATAAACGGCGCCATGTGCGCCGTGGCCGAGCAAGGCATCGCGCTTCCAGCGCTGCTCACTGCGGAGACATCGGCCGCGTGCCGAATGGTCGGAGAAACAAATGACGTGCCGCGTACAGGCGCCTACAATGTGAGTCTCAATCTTTGAGCCGCGCACAATATCAGTGAGCAGTCGATCCTCTGGCATCCTCTCGCGACTCTGACGCGGCAAAGTGTCGCTTTTGACTCCGTGTGTAATTGTAAACGGCGAACTATCACCCGCTCTGCAGCGACGACACTGGGTGATATTTCGGAGAGAAGGCGACAGGTGATGCTCGATTGTTTCGTGCCATCATACTCATCAGTCGAGGAGTGGCGATTTCAAAGAGCGATGGAATTGTATCGATGAGGCTGCAATTGTGTCAGGCCTCCCAGCAATGCCTCGTTGATGTCTCAGCCGCTGTTCAGCTAAGCGCCTCGGTAGGGAAAATTCCATCTCGATAAGCACATCTCGGCCAAAGCACATACAAGGCACATACGAGGCTCTCTAACCTACAGCAGGGGTTCATGTACATACCTACATGTATCTACGGCGTATCATTGGACTACATGTTGTATGGCGTCGCTGACTTGGATTTTAGCCGCTCCCCTTAGCCGTATTCTTGTCAATTGCACACAGTCCCTGACTCCTGTCCATTACGTATTAATAGGCGCTTAACCTCTCCCAATACGCGCCCATGATCTCCAAGTTATTGCATTTCCAGCCTCGCGTTGACAACTCAAGCTGAACATAAGGCCATGTCCGTAGAACTGGTCTTGGCTGTCGCCGCTGGCGCATATCTCTGTCTCAAGTATACTCAACCACTGGCAGCTGACTTTTAACACACCAAGTTAACGCAGTGCAGATATGGGAAGAAATGAGTCGACGCCTACCAAAGACTGAAGGAAGCGAATGATAACGTCAAAGCCAAGATCCTCATTATCGAGACGATTTGGAGTCGAACCGCTGTCCAGATTGAAGTGGTGAAACGCATTGCCAACACTCTTGGCGAAGAGCAGTACCGGATTCATATCGAGGTCCTCGAAATGCTCAAGAGTAAGTTGTTGATTGCCATAACCAAACTCGAGTCAGTCGTGAAGAAGGGAGAACGGGATGCAGTCAGAAAGTGGAGAATCGTCTTCATCCACGATACACTCGAGTTGACCATTTCCGAGCTTGAGAGATGGCAGCGTCTCTTTCATCCCACATGGTATATCATGCTCCGCATCGGAGACCCTGTGATTGATACTCAAATATCAACCGTGTCGACGCCAGTTACCAGCCCCGTCAAGACGTTCTCGACGGCCCAGAAACTTCGGAAAACGGTGTTGAACGACTCAGCCGGCGATGTGCATGTGTCGCTTCCAAAGGATGGCATCGCCTAGGAGGGGGCTGGAGGGATTGAGTACTCGAACACCCGTATGGTTCATCGCATGGCTTCTCAAAAAGTCTTCGTCGTAGACACGGTATCTTGCGGCTCGGATATCGATATCGCCCGTACCAGGGCAGACGCCGAAAGCCTAGCAAAGAAACTCAGACATGTCGACCCAGAAACGTTTGGACTCTTGTCCTGCCACGGTACTGTCAAGCGCAAGAATCCTGTCAGCGGTCATCTTGCCTCTATCGAGCTTACTTCCGCCCACCTCCGACTATTGAACAGATGAAACAGCCTACAAGTCTGCACCATTGGCTGTTGCAGCGTTCACGGCCCAACCTCACTCGAATGCTCCATGGCGCTCAACAGCTGGCCAAGGCCGTCAGCTTCATGCACGCATGTGACATTGTTCACAAGAACATCCGGCCGGAGACGATTCTGGTATTCTCCGATATAAATCAGACCTCAAACTCAGCAATGGGATCCGCCTATCTGGCCGGCTTCGATTCGTTCCGCAGTGTAGACTTCCATACGATACGTATTGGCGACCGATGCCTGGAGCGCAACTTATACCGACACCCGCTGCGGTAGGCTTGCGCGTTCATGATGCCTACACGATGCAACACAATGTGTACAGCCTAGGAGTGTGTCTCTTGGGACTGGGATTGTGGCAAACCTTCGTGTGCTATGAAACTAGCGACAAGGAGGATGGTTCCGCCACCAAGGTTCCGTCCCAGGCCCTCGGATTACCACTGAAGGTTTTTGACTCGACTCCAGCCGCCAAGTTTCTCAACTCATTCAGGATACATGACCGCCTCGTAGACATGGCGAGGTCAGAACTTCCAGCGTACATGGGTGATAGTTGTGATTACCTGTCTCGCTTGCCTCGACGAGGGGAATCAGGTGTTTTCCGGGGATGCTATGCGAGACGAGGACGGTGTACTGATCGGGCTTCAATTTATAGAAAACGTGTTGCTCCGCCTTGCCGAAATATCGTTTTGATGTACTTGTGAGGGAGCTGGGATTTTTTAGTTTAACTGGGCAAGACTTAGCTTACTCCTCGGTAATGAGACCTGGGCGCCATGAGAGTTACAACGAACAAAAGTCTAAACGATATCGCATTACATTCCTCGCTACCAACAAAGGGCATGAGATGTCCAAAGTCCCTTTTATATTCGGAGCCGAGGTGGAGACCGTCCACGGATAAGAAGCCGGCCACGACGCCGGCTGGTCGATGAGTTCGGACAAGCTTGATTCTAAATCTGGCAAGGGATCCGTGTTGTAACCCAACACATCCGTCATCAAGATTCTCCGATACGTTCACACGCGTATTCTCACATACTCATGCGCAACTCTTCAGGTCCAGCCGGTTGAATGCATCTTGCAAGCTCGTATGAGGTCTTGGCACTCACAGTGTCGTCTTTGACGCTCTAACGGCCGATATATCGTGGCTGAAACTGCTCCTTTGCGTATCGGGAAATTGTTCACTGGCCGACAAGAATTTCTTCTTGATTTTGTAAGACGTGTGGTAGTTCCTCGAGGTGGCTGGCTCAGTGGCGTAATGCTCCGTTCATTCTGCCACAGCAAGCCATGTGTGTCCCAAATAGGGAATTAGTTTCCGTCAGCTCTCTACCACACTGAACAAGCATCTGACTGTGCAAAACAATGCATTGAGATAATCTGACGCCTTGAATCTGGAAGAGTAGGATGCCTTGCTTTGACAATCACGTAATAAGACGACGATCAAAATTGGAAAAAGATCATGATGGTATTGGGTTGGATTGACGGGTATCGAGATAATTACTAAACAGTCCGGCGCGACGTTTGCCTTCCAAAGTCAACCCAACACCTCCCCCCCCCCAATGATAACAAAGGAAAATAGGAAACAAAACAGTAGAAAGCGATCCATAAGTCGTCAAGGTGTAGGCCATTTAACCTCTCCAACAATTGGATGTTGTTTAGGTCTAGGGTATGAGCTCATGCTAAGACGAAAGCGAACTGGGTGCCCTCGACTGCCGATGCATCGTCGGGATGCCCGGCAAGTGCAAGTCTTGGCCCTTTCGCTACGCGCCCTGCGCTATAACTTGCATGGGAGTCATGGGACTTTGGTTGGTCGAGGCCGGGGAGTTTTGACAGCTCAGGCTGGTGGGGTGGAGTACCGAATGACCTTCCCATGACCGCCAGCACTTGCCGGGAGCGTGCGAGGCCCCGCAAAGTAACTTAATATTTCAAGATGATGTACAGAGCGTGGATGATGCCGGGGATGTAACCTGGGAAGTCAGAGTTAGTAAATCTTTTGTTTGAGTTCAGGTTGTGGCAAAGGCGCATAGTTCCGGACTGAAGGACTCGGAGCCGACGAGAGGGCGAAGCATGACTTACCCAGAACCGTGAGGAGGATGTTGATAAAAAAGTCGGCACCGCAACCGCGCTCAAGGAAGACACCGACGGGAGGGAGAATGACGGCAAGGATGATCTTGCAAATATCGCTGTAGAAGAAGAATTGGTCAGCCTGCTGGACTTTGGATGCTTGGTGCGTTCGCGAGAGTGAATCAACGCGCGCTGGGCAAGTCAGGCACAACACCATCAATCCACGGAATCCTCGGGATTATTTCGTCACTGCGACGAAGTAGGGCGAGCTTACCTGGTAGTGAAAGGCATGTTGGCGGTTGGTGTGAAGAGTCTGCTTGAAGAGAGAGACTTGTTGGACAATGTAATGGAATTGGTAGCTGTGAAAGCGAAGCTTTGTAGGAGAGTGTGAGATGTACGAGTGATGACGAGATTCTGCTCTGTAGTTCTGGGGGAATCGAATAGTTTATTTATACGGCGCCTTCGGATCTTTCGTCTACCAAGTCACCCACATCATCACATCACGCACCCAGCCCTTCCCCAACACATGCTTCCAGGCTGTTCCGTTCCAGGCCATCAGCAACCAGTTTGGTCCAAAGGAATCCCCCCTCCCCCCCCCTCGTCAGATCGAGACTGCCCAGCCCTGCCACAACGTATGAGCCTGGGCACTGCGTCATCGACTTGTTTGGGGAACAGAACGAAGCGGCGAGGAGGGGTGGATCGCAGGGCAAGCTACACAGACGAGGGACGTGTGTTTGCATCCCAAGGTGGAAAGGCCCCTTGCGGAGCCCGGCTGCCCTGCTTTTTGGGTGGAGGAACACTTCGGTACTTGGTGAAGTACGGGCGAATGCTTGGTTGATGCCAATGGGTCCTCCCGGTTGCAGCACAAGGTCGCTGGCCTGGGGGTTGCTTGGCAGCGCGTGTCCCGGAAGTTGCATGTGTCATTGGGTTGGTCGTTACGTCATAGGCGAACGGTTCAATGAAGTTGTGGCAAGGAGCAGGAGTGGACGCCACAATCTGTGACGATTGCTAGCTCGATTGGGAACGGGACTTGGGTGGGAACAACGGAAACGCACGGTGCTGGCTGTGGCACAACGAATATGTCGCTGCGCCACAGATGGCGCAGCACCAGACCCGTCATTGATTCCCATATGAGCGCCAAGCAGAATGCTATTTGTGTCTGATGATCACGCAGGAAATGTCTTGCCGCGGTTCATCACTGTTCTATTCTGCGACGAACCGATCCTTGATCAGCGTAAAAAACCGCCTTGAACATCGCGTACAATGTGGCTGGTGCAAAACCGGGGCATGCTCCTCTTGTCCCCTTGACTTGGCGCGCTTACAAGCTTCGTAGTTGGTACTGTACTTGCCAACCAAGATTTTGCCAACCTTGCCTTTTCATCTCCCTGACGTCCTCTGTCGTAATTGACGGCGCCTGCGATGCCGGATTTCCCGGAAGCGGGACTTGGTGCTCGGACAGAAGAGTTTCGGATTCGGTCTGCCCTGTGGGGCCTGGTCTAAAAGTTCTTTGCTCCTAGAAGAAAAAGACCGTCAGAGGACTGTTAGATAACTTGATTTATGTTCTAGATGAAATTTTCTGAAGAGGAACAATGCAATGCCGATACGATACGGTCATGTGCCATTTCAAGTTACACAATGATTTGGTGTAACACTAACAAACCCGACAGGCTTTGGGCACGTCCCTCTCAGAGTGCCATGTTTGGTGCGTCCACCAAAAACGGTATCGAACAAGTTGCTATCCTTGTTACTCACAGGTTCTTGGTTTCAACTGCATTACTTCGTACTATACGCACATGCTTGGGGCGATGTAGTGCATCTGCGAGGTCTCGTGGACTTGGCTTTCCAACCGCAACCACTCAAGCTTGAAACTGATGGGCGAGCTGAGGGCCGCGTCACTGCCAAGGCGGCGCGTGGTACCAAAGTACGGGTCCTTCGGCACCGCGCGGTGGAGGGCCAAGAACTCAACATGTCGGTGACGCCGTACTGCAGGATTTATTGACGATGAAGAAATATTTTATTATTTTTGTTTCACGTAAGGCTCACGTGCTGTATAGACATGATCACGCCCGGGTAATTATTGACCATACAAACAAAGGTCCAGATCCAGCCACCAGATTTTAGATGCAAATGTTGGACATACAGTTTACGGTCGTCCGCCTTATTCCTCCTTGGGCCCCGAGATCGCCCAGCGTTTCCCGTGGAATGCAGTCCCTAAAATCTTGGATCCAAGAATGTATCCCAGATAGGCGCCGACAACGATGGTGACGGGCCACTTCTGCCACTCGCGATCCCAGTCGAGCGGGATGGGAACGGCGCCCAGCCACGCACCGATGGTAGCACCCGCCAAACCGCCAAACGTCTGGTCCAGCGGGGCCGATGCTCCTAGCACGGCCTGCAGCGCAACCGGGTCGGAACCACGGACGTAGAAGATGGGGAACACGGCGAGGACGGCGAAGTGTGCGCAGCAAAGGAAGGTGTGGGCGATGTGAGTAAGGAACGGGGCGCCGAAGAGGACGAAGAGGACGTGGAGGGCGGGCGTCAAGAATGAGGTGAAAATGAGAGAGATGACTGTGTTCTATGCGCGGGATATATGTTAGCCATTAACTATACCAAAGGGGGAATTGGGCATTGCGACGAGCTTACAGCAACGTGATTCGGCGCCGCAAACGTCTTCTTCTTGTCCGCAATGCGCTGCTTCTTGGACACCTTTGCGCCGAGGGATCCCGCGACAGGGAGACATAACGTCACATACGCTGCCTGAAGAACCGCAACAACAGGCAAGGCCGTCTGTAGTGCAGAAACGGGGTCAGCCACCAGGGCGTCGAATCTCCAGGCAAAGAGGCCCGCGAGCACCAATGGGTGCACGATGGAAGCCGGGCCGGCGAGTGAGTTACTGAGGAGCGGGATCGCAGGGACGGCGACGGCGGCCTTGGGGGCGGGGGATTGGGCAGAGGCACCCTTCGTTAAAGTCGTCGACATGGTGATAGAGCCGACGGGCAGCGATGTCGTCGATGCGTGGTGGTATCTCGCGCTGCTCGTTGCGGTCCGTCCGGAAAATCTCACCCAAATGCGCTCCGAGGCCCAGTTGACAGCTTACCACTCCTAGCTCGAACCTTAGGAGGCACGAGGTCACGCGTGGGGTCACATGGCGATAGCGATAAACACATGGCCGAGAGGGTCGGCTCGGGGCGATGCCAGGCTTGCATTAGCCAAACGAGAAACAGCCAGCCGGGAATTTTGTTTTCCGGGGAAATATTGGTTCGTTGTCAGTGTGCGACTAGTCTGTCAGACCAGCGGGCGGGTACGCAAGCACAACGGGTGGGATGAATCAATGATGGATCGGAGACCCTGGCCTTCGGAAAGCAGCGAGAGCACCATATCGACTATCCGATCTCATGCAATCTGATGACCCCGTTCGCCTGTCATGCAACAACAAGGGACACGGCTGGAACGAGTCTGGAACCGGCATTTTGGGATAAGGTCGATGCCAGATCGGATCACGACGCCGCCATCTTCTGATCATGGCGTTGGCCAATGCCGGGTGGTGGTTTGCTGGTTGGGCTCGTCGTGGCCGGCCGAGATGCCACCCTACAGGCCACCGACCATCAGCCAACATGCCATCAGCCGATACGCTACGCCGCAGTGGCCGCAAGGGCCGCACCGCGCTGGAACTGCCTATCCCCAGCAGCCGGGAGAAACAGGGCAGGCTTCTGATTGGCTCTCTGGCATCTAGCCAGGGCCGCTGTCAGTCGAGCGAGCCCGGCCAATGACGAGACCCGCCGGTCCCCGCCGAACGGAGCAGAATGGCACCACGGCCGGGGATGGCGCCCTCGAAATCGACCCATCCACCTCCGGGACACGGTAAATGCACGGTGGAGACACGGTGCTGACACTTGTCAAATCCACAGCCCTCATTGGCTGCCGCTGGCCCGGGCATCCAAGACGGCCCCAAGAGGTGGTATGATGCTCTCGACAGAGCATAGAATCTGCCCACAATGGACATGGCCGGCTCGACAGACGCTGGGAGAAGCCGCCGTGTTGGCCTTCCGGTGCAAATTCGCAATCCCTGGCCACGGGACAAACAGATCGGGAATGCCTGTCTGTATAAGAGTCTTTGCCATCTTCCCCTCAATCGGTTTATCTCCTCTCTCACCATCGCCTTCACAGCATCCAAGCAATCAACTACAACTCTCCACTCTCACCCACCAACACCACTCAATTCGATTCGGCTCAGCGAGTGTATTACTCCAGGGTTTCAACGGTTCATAAAGATTCAATAGACTCTAAAAAAAAAGGTCATCTTACGACTCAATCGCCTCTTACACCCAACCCTAAAAAACACCAACCACACCACTCAACATCATGTCTGCCTTTGCCGCCCGCATCATCACCCGCGCCGCCGCCCGCCGCCAATTCTCTCTCCTCGGCGCCATGCGCACTGTTGGTCGATCCATGGAGGCTCACCCCTTTGAGCGCATCTCCATCACCCAGAAGGCCGCCAAGCCCGACTACAGCAAGATGGTCAAGCGCGTTGGTAGCCAGGCCGTTCTGTAAGTGTCCACAAACAGTACAATTTGAAGCTTCATTAGCAACTAACCGTACTCTTAATAGATTTTTCCCCTTCATGGGTGTCGCTCTGGGCTGGCCCGCCATCTGCCCCCTGATCTTCGACGGCACCCTGTAAACGGGTTGCCTTACACGAATACCATCGGGTTCGATCCCGACAAACAAGGCTCGAAAGGGTTTGCAATTGATGGGGAGTCATAGACTTTATGGCTATCCAATTCAATGGACTACCCAGTGGTGACTACACACAGTCACTTGTACATAGCATTGAAAGGCGTTGAGGTGAATTAGTAGCGGAAAGGTGCAATGGCATCCAGGCTACGGCCATGATAAATATAGAAATCATAATTCCTTTGTTAAGAATACTCTGCGCTGTTCCATTTTACTGTGATGAACATGCCCAGCCGGTTTGGGCTCTTTGTGTGGCATTGCAAACCAGGATGCTCTCGCGAGATATCACTCAGGGGCATGGGGAAAACTCCCTCATACAGAATGTGCCACAAAACCTGATAACTCGCGGATCAAAAAAACGAAAAAACTCGTGGGCATCGTTTCAACAAACCTGCTGCACCTTAATTGTAAAATACTTTCGCCCGCCTAGCCGATGGTTCGCCTGGTGCCCCCCTCACGTTTCCCATCTCTTCATCCTGCTGGTCCTCCGCAATCTGCAATCTAGCCTTTGTAGACCTCTTCCTCAGAAAGCAGCCCACTAGGATAATCAAACCAGTCAAAATAATCGCAGCAACGAGTAGTCCGATGCCGAGGCCCATGTTCCATTTGTGAGTGGCCTCCTCTCTAGCTGACAACTTCCCCGCCTTGATGTGCGGCGCAAACGCATTGCTGAGTGCGGAAAATCGACCCCACATGTCGAACCGGATTTGGGTCACCGAGTCGAGAGAATATGGAGGCTGTAAGATAACCCTGGAGTTCTTTTTGGGCTTGTCGGGTTACAAGCAGTTTGTGGTGATTTGGGAATCCTCGGCTAGCGCCCTGGGTAATGGTTCTAACATCCACTTTATGTAGTGGCTAGATCCGGAGGTAACTCGTCAGCAGTTTGTTACGTCTTAGCAAGGAGCAGCTTACTTACATCTGGTGGACGTGAGTGGGATTCCGTGTTTGGGGTGATTTTGAAACAAGACACTCGCTTTGTCGTATGCAGGAGAAATTCAGCTTTGAGGACATTGGCGGAAGAGCTTTCTGGCTGCATGGGAATCAAGTTCATGTTATATGGGTGATACTTCTGTTGGTTGAGCGTGAACGAAGAGGCTATGACCAAGCCCCTGTCCATGACTTGAAGAGCGTACCAATAACATCCGCCGTCTTGTGTTCACGATTGTGCCAGCTTGATCCTTCGAACCACCAGCCTCGACTCTGCCAGCCCCAGGTGTGAGAGAAGAGCAATCAAGGCTTGAAACAACCGCTAATGAGATATTCGAGTGGGCGCACTGTTTGTGTGGGGTCTAATCCTTGTCCTACTCTAATTTCCCGTCCCATTTGAAGCTGTCAATATTTTTTTGGCCTGTTATTCCCCCACTGCAGTGGTTCAATTGAGTAGTGGCTATGCAGCAGCTTTCTTTTATTCTATTCTTCAGTGCGAATGTTGAAATGGGTGAAGCGAAATATAATCTCACTCAAAAGAATCGAGTCAGACCTCACTGTGTTGGTTGGTACAGCTTACCAGTTGGTCTAAATGTGGAACTAGAAACCTGGATGAAAGGACCAAAGGATTGACTCGCGTCGGCCCCCTCAGCAAGATCCTGGCAGATGGCCCATTCATTCATTGCCTTACGTCGATCGAGTGAGGTGGAAGCCTGGACCGCGTCTTTTCAAAGATTGACAACATGATGTCCAACACTGGAAGAATGATGACTGAGAGAAACCAGAACTAGGATTGCAGGGATCTTGGGTTTGCTCCGTGTTGTCAAGGAACCGGTGTTTCCCCAGCCGATTCTCCCTCAAACACCATTCGGCCACCTCTCGTAGACGACCTGCTCATTTAAAATTACCTTATCCATCCTTTGGCAGGCATTTGGTGCAATGGGACCGTCCGCCAGTTCTCATGGCGGAGCCGAGATCTCAGACAAAGACGCTATCTCTGAGGCTCCCCGGCGTCCGTTCACCGACCTGGTTGAACGCGATGACCTCCCAGATGAACTTTCGTGGGCAGACAAAGGGCCAATATTACCAGGGCCGCTTCCATACACCCGTTTGGCTTCAGACGAGATCCGGTTGGTGATCCTTTACGCAGGGGACCAGTCCACCGAACTGCGCCTCACCACTGAAGTCCGCAAAATCGAGGATGCCGAGGGCGATTATGCCGCGATGTCATACGTCTGGGGTGACCCAACGGAAACGAACCCCATATACGTAGATCGGCACGAATTTGCTGCTACGAAAAATTTGGTGGCCAGCCTGCACCGTGTTCAGCAGTTGCTTCGAGCGGACGAGACTTTGCCACTATGGATTGACGCGATATGCATCAATCAGGGCGATGTCGAGGAGCGCAATGCACAAGTGTCCCAGATGAAGCAGATTTATGAGAAATCAGCCATGGTCATTACTTGGCTGGGAGAAACTGGGGCTGATGGTCTCAAATATTTGGATGAGTTGGTGGACTGGGCTCACGGCCAACCCGACGCCGATAAAAGCGGGAACGCACAGGCCAAACCGATTTCATTCCACGTTCACATTAGGGGGCGATATCAGGAGATGAAAGATGCTGCAAGAATCGTTGCCAACCAATACTGGAAGCGCGTCTGGACGGTTCAGGAATATTCTTCACCACGTCTCGGGATATTCTTGTGCGGCTATTGGTGGATGGACAAGAGCAAATTCACACCGTCTTTGCACATGTATCTGCAAGCTCTGAGAGTACTGAGAGCTGGATATGAGAAAGCACCGGACAGGAATGCTTTCTTCGTCGACGCCACGATATGGGAGGTCGAGAAAGTCATTCAACTTCATAAACTGATCTATGCGAGGGCTGCATCGGAATCCGCAGAAAGTGATGGCATCAAGAGATATACTCTCATGTCTATGCTTCTAAAATTTCGGGATCTCAAAGCAACCAACTCTCTGGACAAGGTGTTCGCCCCGCTTTGTATGGCAGTCGAAGAGGTTGAACTGGCCAAGAGCATCCCCGTCGACTACAGCAAGTCTGTCAAGGAGATTTTCACACACGTTGCAGTCTCCTGCATGGGGTCTACTGAATGGCCGCTCGCAATTTTGGAACTCTGCAGATTTGGTGTTGCACCCGACCTCCCATCATGGGTGCCCGACTGGGGAACACCACCTCGCAAGATCCTGTCTCGGGATGCAACAACAGGCCAGCAAATCGTTTTTGCCAGTGACCAGATGTTCCCATCATCCTCACTTCCACTTTTTCATGTTTTAGATGACGATGCTCTTCAACTCAAAGGTATACATGTGGCCACTTTAAGCCAGGTTTGGGCCCCAATGAATTCTCAAGAGTTGAAGGACAAGACCAACTTCTCCATTGGAGTTGATGACCTTGAAAGCAAGTACTTTGTTACTGGAGAAACGATGTCAGACGCATACCGGAAAACAGTGAATCCAAAGGGGCACGGGGAATATCCTGATCAAGTTCCTGGGGATGACCTTGTCCTACTAACAAAGGCCCAGTGGAGGACTGGGCGTGGAATCGTGGGGCGGATAAATCGCAGACGGGTCGCCCAGACCAACAACGGCCTGATCGGACTTGTGCCGACAGAAGCGGAGACGACAGATGAAGTTTGGTTGATTAGAGGCGGACGCGTATTTTACGTACTTCGACCTGTTGGTGAGCGCCGATATCTACTCATCGGAGAGTCATACTTCCATGGCTTGATGGAGGGAGAGCTGGTGAAATTTCCCCAGGTCAAATTGACACCACCACAGGGTGTCATTCTCGTATAACAGACGGGTTAGAACTGGTAGACACTGTGAGGAGAGTGGGAATGGCCTTGGACAACGATACACTGTTTGTTCATGGTATCCAGTTGCGGCCGGATTGTGCGTTAATGATCATGGGCAGAACGGTCCTTAGGTACACGAATTATGGTTGTTTTCGCCGCCTATTGGAGGACTAAATGAGACCACAAAGAATACCCTCCACATTGTTACCTGATTTTTTCTCCCGGAACTCTAGCGCTCTCTACACTTGGCGGTTTCTTGTCCGGGACGTGTATGCGCATTTGCAGGGGATCAAACAAATATCCAGGTTTGTTCCAGCACTCCTAATAATACCATATTGAATCAATGCTGAAAGATAACCAGATACGAAGCTCTTTTTTTTCCTTCTCTCACTGGGACCATTCTCGTGATGGATTGGTGGTGTTGAGCGTTTAGGCAGAAGTGTCACGTGCCTTCGCATCAACTGCGTAACGCGTTATGACGCGCTGCGCTTGTCCACCCACCCCACCAACTCATCACCTTCACATTGTCCATCGAGATGGCACGAGGAGCCCAGGAGATCATCGAAATTATCGATGAGCCTTCGACTTCGGAATCTGGTGAGGACTTCGACCCGGTTGACAAAAGTGTGCGGAAGAGGAAACTCGAGGTCGAGTTTTCCGAAAAAGTCTTGTGGACGGATGACGAGGATGATCTGCCAATGAAGCCCAAAAAGCGCAGGGGGAAGCGGAAGTCCACGGAAAAGAAGAAACATGGAGCCGAAACCAAGGACAAAACCGCTTCCGAGGATGATCTTGAGCTGTCCGGAGTACCGGAGTACCTTCAGGACAGGAGACGCCAGTTTGATGTGAGTAGGAAGCTTCATCACGATGCTGCTCTCATGTTACCCCCGGACTACTCTGGAATAGCCTTTGAGGAAACAGGAAGACTTCGAGAGCTTGAGGAGCGACCCAAGTTTGACGACGCCAGTGGTGTGAAACCGTCGAGACCATACAAGGACATCGAACTTCGGCAATCAGCGGGCCTCATACCGGCATCCATTGCTCAGTATCTGCGAGACTACCAGGTTGCTGGTGTGGCATTTCTTCATCGAAAGTTCGTGTATCAGGAAGGCGGCATTTTAGGCGACGACATGGGTCTGGGGAAAACAGTACAAGTCGCAGCTTTCCTGACGGCAGCTTTTGGCAAGACCGGCGATGAGCGAGACGCGAGGCGCATGCGACAAGTGCGCCAACACATCGGTCGATGGTACCCGAGGGTTTTGGTCATTTGTCCTGGATCCCTGATCATGAACTGGAAGAATGAGCTAAATCGATGGGGCTGGTGGCACGTTGATGTCTTCCACGGCGTCAACAAGGAAGACGTCCTCGGAGCAGCTCGAGCAGGTCGATTAGAGATTATGATCACCACATATGACACCTACAAGAACAGCCGAAGCTCCATCAACATGGTGCAGTGGGATGCCGTGATTGCTGATGAATGTCATCGGCTCAAAGACAGATATTCAGAAACTACCAAGGCCTTGAGTGAAATCAATGCACTTTGCCGTCTCGGTCTCACGGGAACGGCAATCCAGAACAAGTACGAGGAGCTTTGGACGCTGCTGGATTGGACCAATCCAGGACATTTTGGAACTCTCGCAGAGTGGTCGCAAACCGTCACGAAGCCGTTGACAGTTGGACAGTCCCACGATGCGACAGTTGCTCAATTGAGTCTTGCTAGGCAGACGGCCACCAAACTTGTCGAGAATCTCCTACCCCGTTACTTTCTACGTCGGATGAAGACCCTTATCGCGCATCAACTGCCCAAGAAGACTGATAGAGTGGTCTTTTGCCCGCTCACCGACCTGCAACGCGACGCATACGAGAACTTTCTGGCTAGCCGCGAAGTTGATATCATACGCACTATCTCTGAACCATGTTGTGATGGAAAGAAAAAAGGCTGGTGCTGCGGTGAATTTCTTCCTGATGGGAATCGATGGCAACACGCTGTGTTCCCTAGCATGTCGGTGTTGCAGAAACTCGCGAACCACCTTACCCTCTTGGTACCCCAGACAACCGACATGGAAGCGAAGCACAATTCGGAGCTTAGCACACTGCGAACTTGCGTTCCTGATGCGTGGAAGCTGCTCTACGATAACCGGGATCTGATAAAAAATCTTGTCAATCCCGAGTTCTGCGGTAAATGGAAAGTTCTGAAGAAACTCCTCAAGTTTTGGCATAGCAATGGAGATAAGGTACTGGTCTTCTCACACAGCGTGCGGCTACTCCGAATCCTGCAGCATCTGTTCACCATCACGAGTTACTCTGTCAGTTATTTAGACGGATCATTGAGTTACGATCAGCGCCAGGAAGTTGTTGATACGTTCAACTCCGACCCGACGCAATTCGTTTTCCTTATCTCGACTAAAGCTGGTGGCGTTGGTCTCAACATCACATCTGCAAACAAGGTCGTAATCATTGACCCCCACTGGAATCCGGCATACGACCTCCAAGCACAAGATCGAGCCTACCGAATCGGTCAAACACGGGATGTTGAAGTTTTTCGACTTATCTCATTGGGAACCGTAGAAGAGATCGTGTACGCACGCCAGATCTACAAGCAACAGCAAGCCAACATTGGCTACACTGCCTCCTCAGAACGACGATATTTCAAAGGTGTCCAGCAGGACACCGAGAGGAAGGGCGAGATCTTCGGCCTGGGAAACATTTTCACATTTCACGATGATCATGGCTTGCTTCAAGACATCGTTAACAAGACCAATATCGCAGAAGCCAAAGCCGGAGTGAATCTCGTGGACGTCGACATGGAAACAGCAGCTAAGGATGAAGAGACTGCTGTGGTCAAGCAAGAGCAAGGAAATGGCGAGGATGGGGGATGAGTCAGTTGGCAGCGCTTTTGACGGCCGAGAACCAAGAACAGGTGTCAGGATCTAAGAAGGCCAAAGCTCCCAAGAGCGATGCTATTCAGGCTATTTTGACGTCTGCTGGTGTTGAGTACACGCATGATAATTCAGAGGTGGTTGGATCTTCAAAAGTCGAAGAACAGCTGTCACGGCGCGCGGCAATGACGTCTTACTCGATTGGGGATGTTGAGGGACAAAACGCTCTTTTTGCGAGCAGTCAAGACGCACCCACTGGTGACGGATTGCACAATAACTATAACCCCCAGAAGAAGTCAGACTCCGCCAGTTTTGCGAAATGGCGCGGGAGTTTGGGTTTGTTAACGCAACCGAATTTGCTCTTGTGGTGGAGAACTGGACCCAAGAAGCCAGAAGGAATTGTTTGAATACATTCTATCACAGAAGAGAAGCGCAGTTGATCCGTGCGGCACTCGTCAAGAAGGATGACGAAGAAGATGACAGGAGCGAGGTTGATATCAAGCCCAAGGTTGAGACCAAGGCCAAAGAGGAGGTTGAAAAAAAGGGTTGGGAGCAGGAACAACACTTTAAAGAAGAGAAAACGAAGAGCGAAGACACGAAGACTACTCTATATGTGAAGGCGGAGGCCGTGGACATCAAAGAGTTTGACGATAAGAAGATGATCAAAATTGAGGGATCGAGTAAGAGGAACTCAATATTCCTTTCAGACGACGACGACGACGACGAACTTTGATGGACTACATGCGTTACTAGATGAGATACCCTGGCCTTGCAAGACATGATTCAAATAAACCGACATTGAAGACATCTTGGTACGTCTTTGGCGAACTCGGACAGCAGCCCCTCGCCCGATCTTTTGCGGACGTGTGAGGCGAATCGCGAAAGAAACACACCACCGCTTTCCTTCATTAGGACCCTAGGATCCTGGGCAACTTCACTTCGTCAACGTTCCGAGAACATGAGGGAGCACCGCGTAAGCTGGCTCGTCTACGGGCTGAGCTAAATCAATCTTCTCCCACGGCCCAGCATTTCTCAGCGATTTGCCAGTGGCTCGGCAGATCCTGCATGAACCCAGCACTCTCGACCAAGCAAGACTGGTGAACCCTGTTTTACGGCATTGATCAGCATCATGATGGCTGCAATAGTGTTGGATACGATGGCAAGATACTCACACTGATACAGCCACATAAATACGCCTCCACGTTTAACCTGAACCTGGACGTGCTCGTACGCGTACCATCTGCCTCCTTTTTTCAGGCAGTCATACAGAAGCCGAATATTCTTCTCTGGCTCTGGGATGCTACACAGGCACAGAATCGTCACTATGCAGTCGACGCTGCCGGGCTCGATACGGCCTTCCCATGCTGTCGGATTGTTGAGATCTTCGATACCCACGGGGACGACTTCATAAATGTCATCGAGACCGATCTCCTGAACCCGCTGTCGCAGAGCCGCTGCTGACTGGGGATTTGGTTCGATACCGTACACGCGCTTCAGCCCGCTGCCTTTGCGCCGTCTCACCTCTCCGCCGATGTCCTCTGTGGCAGCAATTGCGGTTGTGCCTTTGCCCACCTTGGCGAACACATCTGCCCACATTCCCGTGCCTGCGCCAATCTCCAGGACAAGACCCTCGATAGGCACGCCGATGACCTCGTCGCAAACGTGTCCGTCGCGGACTCGGCCCTCCAGTAGAGGAACGACGCGCCTCTCGGCGTGAGTCTTGACCTGGGGGCCGACAAAGGCCCAGAAGTTGGCGAACCAGACTTCGCTAAAGGCCGAGGGGGAAAAGAGCGTGCGATAGTCCGACTTGGCGAGGAGCTGTCTCACTGTGCCGGGCCAGAACCCTAGACTGACGCGCATGAACAGCCAAGGGTGCGTCAGGCTGGCCAGGCAGTCTTTGATCGTGTCGAAGGACAACATCTTGGCTGCGGAGCCGATGAGGCTTGCCAATGGGTGACTGTGGAGGATTTATGATGTAGGTATCATCGGGCAGTGTGCGACAAAAAGGGGTAAAAATTTGTGTGATCGAGACTCATGCAAGTGTGTGTGCGAGAAAGAGAAAGAATGACGACTTCAGATGGATATTTATATAAGTTCCCCGCGCACCTGATCTAGGCCTTAGTGGGGTCGACCGGCTGACCCCTGGGAGCTCGGGTTTCCAGGTTTGAAAGCCGGCAATCAAGACGGCTTACACATCCGATGGCTTTTTCCTTTGACTGACGGGGGAAGCCTCGTTGAAAGGTTCTAAATTGCGAGATGCGACCCTCAGGATAACCTCGTTTCCAGCTAAGACAACAGATTTGACGCTCTGACTTCTGATTGAGGTTCATCGATCATTCATATGATATCACAGACTCGTCTGAGTCCTCCATGGCGGATCTTGAGAGTGAACGATGCACACAAGCGACACCTCCGTGGCGAAATCTCAACCGGAGAACCGCCCAACATATTTCACAATCTTCTCAAAATAATCCAAGGCCTTTGGGTGTGCCGGGAACATGTAGAAGCAGTGTGGCAGCCCCCGATACGTGTGCAGCTCAGTCTCCACGCCCTCGTCCTTCAGCCGCTCGGCATAGGCGAGCCCTTCATCTCTCAAAGCGTCGTACCCAGCAATCATTACCACTGTTCGTTATGAGTTAGCTTACAGCCATCTTGATGCTTTGTCGCTTCATATTGAAAGGAGACTTACACGCGGGAGGCAGGTTCTTTAGCGACGGCGCCAGCAGACACGACAATCGCCAATCAGGCGTGGGCTCGGGCATGTAGTGATCCAGGAACCACTCCAGGCGGGCTGATGTCACGATGCTGGCTTCGTGGTTCTGTTGGAAGCTGCCGAGCTCATATTTGTCCTTAGGCGCAAACTTGGGGTGGCACGTCACGGGGAAGCAGAGGATTTGCGCGACGATGCCTGATATGCTCTCGTCGCGGACCATGAGGGCAACGACGGCGGCCTATAATGCTAGGATTAGCTGGGCTCTCGGCGTGGATGACGAGGGAAAGACTGACGAGGTTGCCCCCGGCACTGCCTCCTGCGAGGATGATCTTTTCAGGGTTGACCCCCAAGGTGGATGCGTTTTCTTTCGACTAAAGGGGTCAGCCATATTACAGATTGATGGTGAACGACGTGAAACATACCCATTTCAGGCCATCGAAGCAGTCATTCGCCGAGTATGGGAATCGAAACTCGGGAGCCCTTCACTTGTTAGCCATATTCATTATAAAAAATTCCATTCCCTTTGAACCTACATCCTGTAGCCCACACTCACAACCACCGAGTTCGTCCTCCCCGCGATGAGTAGGTTCTCCGAATGCTCTGTGCAATGGCCGCCGACAACCCAGCCACCACCATGAAAGCGCATCACAAGGGCCGAATTGGGCTTCTTGTCCTTTGCCTTGTAAACCTTGATCTCGACCTCGCCGCCATCGCGCATCGGGATCTGCCGCGTCTCCGTCAAGACATCGACGCCCTCCTTGGGACAGCCCTCGGGTGGCGCCGAGTCGTTGAGCCACATCTTCCGGAACGCCTCGAGAGACAGCGATGGATCCCATATTTGCTCCACCATCTGGTCCGTTGCCGCCTTGAGCTTGGTGAACTCTGGGTCGAGCTCGCTCAGGTGGCCATACTTGAGCAGTGGCTTGAAGTTGGGGTCCAAGTCGACGTATTCTGGCTTATCTTTGGCGATGACCATGGTTGTGTTTGTTGAAGGCTGTACTTTCTACAGTACCGCTGGAGTATACAAGGACAGAAACGGAGGTCAGTACAACATGCGTAAATGTACACCTTTGTATATGGAAGGACCATGTGAGCCAGAGGGCGTGCGTTCTATATACTGGGCACAGCATTGGAGCTATGGTCCATGGACCATAATAGGAGGGATCCGGGGTCTCGTGGGTGGTTGTGACCGTGGTTCGGGCTTAGACGTCGGAAAACGCTAGCCTAGACAACTTGAAAGGCCATTAGAATGCTTCGAGTTGACTGCCAAGGCGAGACAGGACAGTCCAATTAAGCCTAACTGGGGATCATGCTCAGTCTGCTCGCCAATGAGCGACATGACAAGGGGTCAAACGGGGTTAGTCGACCCCGGCCTTCTTGAATCAGTAAAAAGGTGCCTTGTCATGACGCTGAATCATTGAAGTGCCTCCTCTTGTTGGCTGTGGAGGGGTCATGAGATGGAGTTCGTTGTCGGTTAACCTTCTCCGTGACGATTTGCGGGGAGGGGCTTCGTCAATCAACCACCAGCTTAACCTGGCGTGTGAAGGCCACCATTAATTCAGGCCAAATCGAAATTGCAAACACGCCGAGAGAAATTGATTGGGAAATGATTTGAAACGTGATCTCGCAGCTATCGTTACAGCACTGTCAACTCGATAACCGTGTTGTTGCTCGATCTGAGTTAGCCCAACCCGACCCAGCTTGACCCAGCTTCTCTATCGTAGGTATGTTCTGACTGGGAATCTCGATTTCGCTGTTGCGAGACGTTTGTTCGTCTTTTCCATTGCCCGCTCGTTCTCCAGTAATTCTTCCAATCCCATGGCTCGATGTGTCTATATGGCGAGCATACGGCCGAGATGCTGGGTCTGACTCCTGCGCAAGGCCACCAACCACCACCCACAATACATCATCCCTTACAGCCCCGTCATCTTTTTCTCCAAATTCAGACCTTGAACCGCATTTGCAAAAATGCGTTCGAAAACCGTTCCAGATAGTCTTGCGCCGCAAACTCCTTGAAGTCAAATGCATGTTTGTTGACAGCCGTTACCGAAGTCCCATAGGCCCAATGGCCTTTTGTACACGTCTCAAAGCCCCTCACAGAAGCTCAAAGTCATCCAGCTGGTCGCGGTACTTCATGATGTTGCGCTTAATCTTGCTTCCCACCGTCCACGTTACAAAGTCCTCCATGCCCCTGGTTACGAGGTACGCAGGATCCGTGACAGTCTCCGTGCCGACGCGCACATGGCCCTGCTCAATCATTTTGGTCGCGGCCTGGACCGTTTCGGCCATGCGCAATCGGGTCATCAGCACGGGCAGCCTCCTCCTCGCAAAGGCACTGACGGTGACGCTGGTCTCGACGGCGGAGAGCTTGGCAGTCGTCGAGAGGACTCCCATGTCGTACAGCTTGTTGAGCAAGAGCTCTTCGTGCTTCCGGCGGGTAGCGTTGTCGGCAGGGAGGAGGGAGAGGCGGTGCGCGAGCTGTCGAAGGGACTGCGAGATAGAGAGGTCAGGTTAGGGACATGGCCGTGGTGGATGAGGAGGGCGCGAGGGAACATACTCCGCATAGACGGTTGTACTTGTGGTAATCCTCAGGCTTCTGGATCATGTAACGTCGGATGACGGCCTTGTCGCGGTGGTCATTATCCGACTTGTAGGAGATGAAGTCGGTTTTTCGCAAGAGCTTCTGCTCGTGATGCTTGAGTTTTCGAACCATGGTGAAAGAATCTCGGTGTTTTTGAGGTGTGCTTTTGGGATGGGATCAAGGGGCGAGACTGAACCCTTTTAATTTTCAAGCGAATTAGATGTGGATCGTTGTAGCCGTTGTCGTAGTCGGTCGCTCGAAAGATCGTAAAATTATATCCTGATGGAGTTGAAGCTGGATGGAGGGACGTGAAAACGATAAAATCTGAGTGGGGCGGTCCCCAAACCGCGGAAAGGCTCCGCCGGCATGTTCCGTGTGCAGCTCTCGGAAAACCTCCCAAACCTCCAACGACAGCATCACGAAATCACGCCCTAGTCCGCCAACGCCGTCCAATTCGCCTTCCAAAGATGCCTCCTCGACTCCCAGCGCCGTCCTGCGGCTCCACCATCGTGCGCACCCTCCTCCGCCCCTTCTCGTCCTCCGCCGCCGCCGCCGCACCTCGCCCCCCCGCGAAGGCCACCACGCACATCCGGGAGCCGGCTCGCAGACCGGTCGCCTCTCTAACCTCAACAACAGCGGCTCTTCTAGGTGGTCCAACTCGCCAAGCCGCGGCGGCGATGCTGCGGAGCGGATGCTCGAGCGCTCCAAGGCCCGCGCCAGCGCGTACGTCCGCGAGAAATCGGCCCAGATGGAGTTCCTCAAGACCCAGAAGATGTCCAACGACTACCTCAGGCAGATGCCCCGTCGGTGGCAGGCCGGTGATGTCTACTCGCCGCACGATCTGAGTCCTGTCGAGATGTCGAAGTGGCGCAAGAGGTCGCCGCCCAAAATCGATGTCATCGACGCCTTGGGAATCAACCCGGTGGATATGTACAAGGTCGGTCTTCTCGACGAACCTCGTTAGTTGATAGTACTGAGCTAATGCATACAATAGAACTTCTCATTGATCGAGTTCTTTACTACTCCCTCTGCAATGATCAAGCACTCTAAAGGTACCCGCCTTCGACCTGTAAACCAGCGAAAGATTGCCAAGATGGTCCGCCGAGCCCAGGGCATGGGTCTCTATCCCACAATCCACGACCATCCCGAGTTGCTGCGAGAGCATTTCTTCTCGACGCGTCAGCGATAGAAAGTGCCGCCTTTGGGCCCTGCCGGCGTGTGCGGGTGGTGCCATGGTCATTATTTGGTCATTTGTATAACAGCTTCGACCTCTGCTACCTATGTATAGATACATGTCTACAACAAACATCTTTTGGTACACCTCAAGCCTTGAAGACTCGGTTTAGCTTATATTTGCAAAGCGAATCCTCAGTCAATCGCTTGCCCTTTTTCTCCAGTGCTGTCCAGATCTCGGGGTATCGCATTTTCGCCCAGCTCTTGAACCTGGACTGTAGTTGTTGCCCTGGAAAGGCATTGAACGCCACGCCTAGCCTGTTCCTTGTCAGTAACACCGTCAGGTTTGAGCATTGGGAGAGCAAAACTCACGTCATTGCATTCGGTTCAACTCCTGTGGTTTTTTCCATCCTCATGATGATGTCTTGAACTTCCTGCTCTTCCGCACTCGCGGCAACGGCGCCGATGTAGGCGTTGTAAACTGCCGGAGTAATATCCACATCCATGCTTTCTATTCTTTTCCAGACCTTTTGCGCCATCCTAGATCCCCCCGGTCTGTGCTCGAGAGTCCAGAAGATGGCCTCAAGACTGGCATAGGTGGGTCCCTCTCTCAACGATGTGATCTCAGTCCAAAAGTCCAATGCCTGGGTGGATCGATCACAAGAGGTGTGGGCAATCATCAGAGATGTGTAAAGCCGTGTGTTTGGTTGAACGCTTGTGTCCATCTTCAACATGTTGTAGACCATCTCTAGTGCTTCAGCATCGGGATGTTGGCCTAAGCCCTCGAAAAACTTGATGTAAGTCTCGAGTTGTGGGTGGTAATCGTTGTTCCTGTGTTGCCGCATGTGTCCAAATACATGTGATGCCATATCTGGTCGCTTTCGGTCAAAAAATGATTCCATGAGGTTGACGCGATATTCAAAGCTCAAATCCTGGAAGAACTGTCGGAGTAACTGGTAGCTACTCCACGCACGGGAGGTGCTCGTGTCAGTAAGGCAAAACTTGACGAAAGCCTCTTGAACTATCTCTCTTTCTTCAGCACTGAATTGGAAGGCGTGGACCGAGAGTATATCCATCACGTCATAGTACTGCTCGTTCTCTAGAAGCCGAATGCAGAGCGTGGCAACTGTTGGCGGGTCAAGTTGCACCTGGTCTTCCTCGGTAAGATTGACAAGCTCAACAATGAGCTTGAAATCTGGTGTCTTCTGAGCGCAAAGCGCACTCAGGTATCGATTGAGCAACTGGCAGTACTCCCACCATCGATCGGGGTTAGAATGCCAGGGTTCCAGTTTCTTGGCACTTTTGTACGCAGCCTGAACGCCAGGCAAGTAACCCGCCTCCAAGCGCAGGCCCATCTGGATAAGATAGGTCTCGCCATCCAACCTCATATCTTTGTCGGCGGCGAGCGAAAGAACATCCTCTGCTAATATGGGATCCTTCAGGTCTACCGCAACGCGGAGAAGACCATTGATCGTGGCCGTGTCCGCCTCTACAGGGCCGTTTGAATCAGCCATGTGTAACATCATGGCCTCCACTTGCTTCAGGCCCTTTCCCATGACGAGAATTGTCTGCAGCAAGCTATCCCAGTAGTGTTTTTCGGGTTTCGAGTCACCCAGCGCAAGAAAATGGGGCACGGCCCATTCTTGCACGTTGTTGCGCGTTGCAAACGTTGCAACCAGAGGATATACTTCAGCAGTGCGAGGTCCAGATGCCGGTAGTTTGTCGAACCAGTATTTTGTCTCGGCGACTTGGTTTCGTTGGGCGAAGAATGTGACAATTGAGGTCTGTGTTTCCTTATCAAAGGGAACGTCATTCTTCTCGGCATATTCAACCAATTCTACCAGCTCCAGTGCACAGCCCTCTCTGGCCAGGCCTTGCACGACTGGGACCACCAGATTGTCGCCATTCCTCGCAATTCTAACCACATCGTCCCATCTGGCTCGAAGTATTTGGATAGCTTCCTGAGACCCGCCATAAAGGCAAATCGTGTGGATGTATTGCGCCCAAAGGGAAGTGTCAGTGCCCTTTTTCTTGTTACACAGAACGCCTGAACTGAGAACGGAGTATATGCTTTTGGCAAGGTCCAGGTGTTTTGCAGTTCTTTCGCGAGGTCGCAGTGTTCGAAGTGCAGTAAGAGCGTTGATCAGGCTGTTGCGTTCCAGTTTCAAGCGACTCTTAGTGGGTGGAGCGTCGGATATTTGTTCCAGGAGGTAATCAAGAAGCCGGCGGCACTGGAGGGCCTGGGTCGCGTTCAATGGCACACGACTCGACAGTTTTCCACTGAAGAAGGTGTCCCAGCACTGCATGAGCTCGGGTGTCGGTGGTGGACGTAGGTTGTCCAGCATCCGACTCCTCCAGACCATTATCTTCATCCATCCTGGCTCAAACTCGGGTTGCCGCACCTCTCGGGGCGCCTTCTGGAAAATACCGTCAAAAAATGTCCGGTGCAAGACGGCGCCGTGGGCTATCGGGCGAAGCAATTTTCGCTGTCGGGTAGGATTTGAGAAGAGAGCGCAAGATGGCGAGCGGGAGTGCTGGACAAGGACCCGTCGAGCATGGCGAGCTAGGTGTGCCCTCATGATGGATCAGTCTAGGAGATGGAGGGCCTAGACTAGTTAACAAAAGTAACACAGGCCGGCTGTGGATTCGATTCGTACAGGAGCATGGTTGAGGCGCCACATCACACGATCTGAAGGCGACGGAGGTCTGGAACTTCACACGAAATCTAGAGCTCTCAATTCCAATCCGCGATCAACCTCGAAAATCGAAGCCGCGCCGATTGGCCCCGTCGGAAGTTTAGCCGGCCCGGTTCAGAGCCTGGCGAGGCGGGGGCGGAGATCAAAGTGTTAGGATGTCATTCCCCCCCCCCCCCCCCCCCCCCACCTCAAAATGTGTAGAATACCACCCGTCACAACTCAATGTTCATGACCATTTACACTGTTAGCCCATATTTCAATTACGGACTTAGCTTAACTCATATAACCGAAAGGTGACTCATGAACAAGTATAAAGGTTTCCCTAGCCTGGTGATGGTGAGGCTGTGATGTATTCTGGGTCTCACGTTGTGTTAGTGGTCTGTCGCAAACAGGCGATTACAAAGCCTGCTGCACTTAACTCCGCAACTCATTCTGGGAGGGATGTCACTGGCATAGATTTAACCCGTTAATAGCAGTACGTGGGATGATTCTAGCTGTCTGTAAACACTCTTATCATGGGTGTAAAAAAAAGCCATCAAAACTTTTAATGTGTACTTGCCAACTTATCATCCATGCAAGGCAAGGGGGTCCGAGAGACAACCAGTGTCATTGAAAGGGCGCCTCGGATCGGCAATGATGGCCGGCACCACAGGCCATAGATGATAACCAAACTCCCTATGCTCATGGACTTAACGAAAACGCCGAAGAAGTCGAGTTTCCAATTCGGCACCGTATCCGACCCACCATCTTCTCATGTTTATCCCCGCCCGAAATTCGCAACAGGGGCGGGGTTATCGTTGGCGTGCTTGGTCTCAAGCCTACCCGCCAACATATATATAGACGACGTAGCCCTCCAAATGGCTGTCGTCATATCGCATCAAGAGATTGACTTTCACCACCACCAATCCCTCAATCCACCTGCACCCCGCTTCAAACTCCAATTTCATCACTAGTATCGCCGATTCCTAGCCAAAAAGATGCCTCTCATCGCACAGAAGGCGACCAACCGCATCATCCTAGGTCTCATGACCTTTGGACCTCCCGGGGGAGCCATCGCCCGCGTCACTGACCAAGCTGCATTCAAAGAATGTCTTGATCTCTTCCAGTCGAAGGGATACAACGAGGTGGACACGGCCCGAGTTTACGTCGGCGGATCACAGGAGGGATGGACTGCCCAGGCTGGATGGAAGGAGAGGGGCCTCACTTTGGCCACCAAAGTCATGTATCCGGCGAACGCCGGCGATAACACGGCAGACAAGGTCGCCGAGTCGGTCGAGACGAGCCTGAAGGAGCTTGGTACCGACTGTATCGATGTAAGTCGCATTGCCATCATTTTCTCGGTGGCACTCGGACTTTGGAAGGATGTTACTAACGCTTCATTAGTTGCTCTACCTTCATCGCCCAGATCGCGGTACTCCATTCGCCGAGACACTTGGCGCCATTGACAAGCTTCACAAAGCTGGCAAGTTTGTGCGACTCGGCATCAGCAATTTTACGGCCTTTGAGGTGGCCGAAGTCATTGCCCTCTGCAAGTACAACAAGTGGGTGAAGCCTACTGTTTACCAAGGCATGTACAACTGCATCACTCGAAGTATCGAGCCAGAATTGCTAGTAGCCTGCCGCCGCTACGGACTGGATATTGTTGTGTACAACCCCATTGCTGGCGGTCTCCTCTCCGGCAAGATCAAGTCGAAGGACATGGTCGTTGACAGCGGCCGCTTCTCCCTGGAATCATCCTCGGGCAAGGCATATCGCGATCGGTACTACCGAGATAGCACTTTCAAGGCGTTGCAGACGATTGAATCTGCGGTTGAGAAGCACAACTTGACCATGGTCGAGACAGCTCTACGTTGGACGGTGCACCACTCTCAGCTGAAGATCAAGGACGGCAATGACGGCATCCTCGTCGGAGCTTCAAGCGTTGCCCAGTTGGAGAGCAATCTGAAGGATCTAGAGAAGGGCCCGCTGCCGGAGGAAGTAGTGAACGCCCTTGATGAGGCGTGGCTGTTTGCCAAGGCAGACACGGCCAACTACTGGCACGGAGACCTCGAGTATACTTATGATGTTCAAGAGTCGCTGTTTGGTGCTGGAGCAAAATAGATACCCAGAGCATTGTGAGAGAAGCAGAAACGGGTAGTAGCGGGGTACCAAGAATATTCTGAGGGTGTCGAGGACACATGACTGTAAGCGAGGGTCACATCTAGGACTGAAATGTCGGAGGCTACAAAGATGGGGGGCAACATGGCACGAGGCACACGAGATAAGAAACTGCGCAGTTCCATGGATGACCGCCGAGAGGCTCGATAATGGCCGCATGAGCCTCCGATTATTGAACAATGCCGTCCGGTGACCACGCAGCATCTGCCCAGTCACCCGTGAACCCGTCCACCCAATAGTGCCAACCAACGGACCGATGGCTTCTTCACATAGGTACCTAGGTAGGTAGCGACCCCCACTAGGAGGAATGACGTACAGCGGAGGTAGGGAAAAAAGCAATCTCACTTCGACCCCAAGAAACTAGACAGCCGTCTCGCCACTGTTTTTTTGGGCCAAACAGCGACATGCAGTAGATGGATTATTCGAAATATTCCAACGGTTTACTTGTTCTCAGTTGGTAGGAAAGGCCCTCGTGGAAATCTCTCCCAGCCTAGATCGGTGACGTATCCCCCGGCATTGGCGCTAGCGCCCCTAAAAGTTCCGTCGAACCCCCATCAAAGTTCCAGTTTCCCACTGTAATTCCTGCGTACGACAACCGTCACATTACCCAAACTTGAGAACCAGAGCCGCGGCTGACGCCTGGCGCATTCAGACTCGTCCCTTTGGCCGCTAGCAGCCTGCTAACCTTGCCCACCCCCCTGTATTTACGGGGTCTGAGACCCATCCGCCCCCCTGGACCACTCAACTGTCACCCCTGGTGTGCCCTGGCCACACATTCCGACGACAAGTACTGGACGTCCACGGGTCTTCAACACCACCACTGCGGCACGGCTCATCGGGACCAACGAGAGAGCGTGATTATTCTCGGGAGTGACTCTTGGCATCATACCGTTCGCTTCTCTTCTCCTCTCTCCTTCAACTTCTATTTTCTCCCTTTATGCCTCGGCGACCCAACCGCGACCAAGAGGTCCATCTTCTGCGAGACCACGAACGCCCCTTGACGAGATCCCCCGTTCCTACCAACGACACCACATGCTCCCGCGAACCTCGAGCCAAGAGCAATACGAGCAGTGTTGGCACGCGCGGCGCCAGCACCAACCGCCCAATCGCCGCTTCCGACACCGACGGGAATAACTTCAGCGACGACGAGGACAAGGACAGCAGCAGCTGGCTTGAATTAGAAGAGATGGACCCCGAGAGCGCCCGCCGCCCGGCCTTTCATCGCCATGCCGATGGACGGTCTGGAACGCCGCTATTGCACAAGCAGCAACCCGACGAAGAGCGCGGCCGCGCCGGCTCCGATAACAACGGCCGGAGGACAAGCCACGGGTCCAGTCGCGATGGAAGCCCCTACCACAGAGAGATGCTCGAGCGACCCTCCTTCAGCCGGCGATCAACAATGCGAAGCCGCAGCCCTCTCTCAGTTGCTGCCGGCACCAGCTCGACGCGGAAGAAGTACACCTACGCCGCCTTCTTCCTCGTCGTCAGCCTCATATCCTTCTGCATACAAACGGAGCTGAGCGCCTACATCCAGCACGACCTTGGCTGGGACAAGGCGTACTGCATGATGTACTTCACTCACGGCTCTTGGGTTGTGCTCTGGCCCGTCCAACTCGCCATCCTCCGCCTGCAAAAGCGTGACATGCCATGGCCCGTTTTCTGGAAGCGCCACAAGCAGCAGCTGCGCACTACGGCGATGATGATTGAGATGCAGACACTCGACGTCTTCCGTATCTCTGTGCAGCAGCGGGCCCGCCCCGTTCGCTACATTGTCCGTTTCACAGCCATGATTACATGCTCTCTAACCGTTGCGGGGCTGAGTTGGTATATCGCCGTCAGTCTAACGACACCTTCGGATCTGACAGCTATCTACAATTGCTCAGCCTTTTTTGCCTACGTGTTTTCTGTCCCGCTTCTAAAAGAGCCCCTACGTCTCGACAAGTCCGTTGCAGTTCTCATCGCCATCGTTGGCGTACTCGTGGTTGCTTATGGGGATACCAAAGAGGGGGCACAGACCGTCGAGGCCAGCAACCGCTTCTTCGGAAATCTCGTCATCGGGGTTGGCTCTGTACTCTATGGCTTGTACGAGGTCTTGTACAAGCGCTTCGCTTGCCCACCAGAGGGAGTCTCCCCCGGTCGTGGCATGATCTTCGCCAACACCTTCGGTTCCTGCATTGGCCTCTTTACCCTGACGGTCCTGTGGATTCCTCTGCCCATCATCCACTTCCTCGGCATCGAGAAATTTGAGCTCCCAGTCGCCTCCACCTGTTGGCTAATTCTCTTCGCCGTCTTGGCCAACGCCACCTTCAGCGGCTCATTCCTTGTCCTCATCTCCCTCACTTCGCCCGTCCTTTCCTCGGTCGCTGCCCTCCTGACCATTTTTATTGTCGCCATTGTTGACTGGTTCATCACCGGCGAGCCGCTCAGCTTTGCCGCCATCATTGGCGGCGCCATGATTATTGTTGCCTTCCTCGGCCTAACATGGAGCACATACCGCGAGATGCAGGAGCACGAGGTCCTGGAGCCTATCGTAGACCTGTCTGACAGTGATAAAGACGGCGATATCAGCAGCGATGAGGACTGAGTCCTGCGATTGCAGTTGTTGCAAAATTCTGCTTGTGATTTCTTGTACAGTGGGTTAGTGGGCTGGGAGAACACACTCAGTTGCATATTAATTGGGAGTGCATTCGGATATGCATCATCGTTACGGGTTTTTTGGGGGTTTTTTTGGTATACGGAGCAGCGACACCTAGCTGCCAAGGTTGTTGGTTTGGTTATGTTTGATTGGAACGCGGCCATGGATAGATCTCCGTTCACATGAACATTGTTACTGATAGAGTCAAAGACCATCATGACATTGTATTCGTTTGTTATTAACATGTCTTACGCAACATGGATGTTGGATGATCAACGCTTCGCATTTCGTTCGACTAATTCATCCGTTCTTCCAATTTGTGAATCATCATCCTTCTGATTTAGTAAGGGTGTTTGCAGGGACAACCCTTGGGAAGTGCTATCATGCTTTCACAGATCGGCAAGGTAATTGGCAAGCAGTTGCTTCTCGGGCTAGGACCTAATTGAGTCTCATCCGGACTCGCCTATCACATCCAAACCAAAGTTTGCGAGAGAAGGGAAAGTAAATAACGCGATTTCAATAGCTGATTCGTCGAACTCGTGGACGGGCAGAGAAGGAAGGAATATGTATGATAGCTGTTTGAGCTGGCCATGCGCCTGCCGAACAGGAAGAAAAGCTGCTTGATGAAACGATTGACCGCCTGTAATCCAAAGCCAGAAAGAAGTTGCGGTTCCAACCCAGCCACACACACACATTCTTTTGCGAAGAAATGCAAGAGCAAAAAAAAAAAAGGAAAAAAAAAAGGTCAAAGTAAGTCGGCTCTTGGCCAACACGTCACTTGCCCCGTACTGGAATCGAACCAGTGATCTTGTCATTACTAGTGACACGCTATACCACTTAGCCAACGGGGCTTTTTGAGTCGGGATGTTTGAGTCATGACCCCAGACGCTTTATAAACGATCTTCCTTCCTCACGAAGTATCCCTTTCTCTTCATTTTCCAACCCTTGAGCCCATGGACTTGAACGTACTGCATCGCCATGCTCCAAGCCTCCTCATTGGCTGCGTCACCGCTCTCGAATGCTTTCAGCTCCTTCCACGCCGACTTGACTTCTCGGTCAAAGAGTTCACGCATCACAACCGAATATGCGGTATCAAACTCGAGCCATAAATCGGCAATTTCGCCAAGGATGGGTATACCATTGGGAAAGAAGTTGGACGCCTGCGGCGTCATTTGAAGGAATAGGTGCTCGACCGGGGGCAAGCATGGGACAATGACCTCCCGAATGTGACCGGAAATAGGAAAGATCCCAATGTATGAGAAAGACTGAAGGGTCTTGTGGATATGGTTGAACGATGTATCAGAGGAGTTCAAGATGGTAGGGAGCAGTGTCGGGGGCAAGTAGGTGGTGACCTGGTGATGAGAGTAGACCGGGGTGAACGATCCTTCGTTAACAAGCAGCGCCGTCCAATCTCGGATGCTGAACAAATCACTAGGGGTGGTGTATACATTGACCCTTGGTTTCTGCGACGGTAGAAGAGCAACCGAGGTTTGGTTGTCCTGACCTGTCGGGGAACGCGATGTCCGCGACAGTGACACGATGTGGCGGTGGCTATTGCAAGCCCAATCACTTGCTAAGTCTACATCGCGACTTAGAAGTGAGGAGAGGATTTTAACCGAACCAACCAATGTAATTTGGAGTGGATCGAGCTGCTCAAAGATGAGATGCCATAGCCAGTTGTTGTCATGAGGTACTTCAGGCACTCGGTCCCGTACATGCCCGCGATCCGCTCGATATGCCGTCAACTCTTCATCCACTTCATCGCGAAATTCCGAGAATAAAGAAGCAGGCGGACGTCGAGAGACGGCGGAGTTAGAGATGCTTGAAGTCGTAGACGACTCCAGAGAGTCGTCCTGAGGAGGTAAGAGACCCCATAACCCGTTATCGAGCATTCCATGTGTCCTTGCTCGCCTTGGGGTATCTATAAGGATGGTGAAGCTCTCCACGACCCTCGACAAGCCTGTTCTGTGCAAGAAGTCAAAGACCTCGATTTTGCCGCGGAGCCTGGGACCGGTCGGTTGGTGGAAGCGTTCAAAGGCCCAGACGATGTTGCTGAAGAGCAGCTGCAGAAGCGAGCGTCTCCAGAGGTGGCATACTAGAGAAGCGGTCTTGACGGGGGTGTCGAGCCCGGTTTGCAATCCGTTGACAGGGCGAGCGATGTTGTTGGGATCCTGAACCAAATTTTTCTGGACATTGGACGGTGAGTCAAGACAGCGAAGAATGTGAACGAGAATCTCGTTAGGGAGTCGATGAATGGGCGACACCGGCGCCGGTGTTGAGGTAGCAGTCAAGCCCATTTTTTAAGCTTGGTGATGGGTTTTTGGTCTTGGGCTTGGACGATTTTCCGCTTGAGGTTCGTCGGTTCGATGAGCGAGTTGCCTGATGCTGCCACTCAGGGGAAGAAAAGTCATGAAGTTCCGGGTTGGAGGATGCACACGGGGACCAACAAACACAGCTGATGACGAGGGCCCCACGTTTGCGTTGTCTCCACCACGCAACGTTAGCTTCGGCAGATCGGAGAGGGCGCCACTTGATGCGAAGCTTATCACTTTAAGCTGGCCCTTAAGCATGCAAACAGTAGATCACGCCTCTCGATCTAGTGTTTTGCTTTTTTGTTCCCAAATAAAAAAAGGAAAATCCCACGGAATGCACGCAGCAAAACCCGTGCCGCGCTGCCATTGGGGCCGCCCGAACTCGGTTCATCATGCGGCCGCGCCGCGACAAGGTCCGGGATGTTTTGCATTGTCCAACCGCTTCGCAGGGCCGTACACCTCTTGCTGCAGTTGATGTCAGCCTTGGCGAGAGAGCGGCCTGGCAATGTAACCCCAAGATGCAGTTGCATCGCCGGCAGCTCTGTCCAGCCCCGGTCAACGGCAAAATTCTCACGCTGCAGCGTCGTATTGGGGGGATGGGTGCCCAAGCAGTTGGGTCTAGTTCTGTTTGTGCCGCCCCTCCCTCCACCTTTGAAGCCCTTGAAGCCCTCCAGGCTCCTTGCCTCCCTACCTTGGTTGCTTGGCTGTATGTACTGCGCCCGACGGGGATCAGTGCCTCCCTAACCAGTTGTCTGTCCAGGAAACAAGAAAACAAGTCACATGTGAAGATGGAGTGCGAACCCTGGGTTGAGGGTACTGATGGATATTACCGGTGACTCATGACGTCTTCATCGGCAACCAGGATTCTCGCCAACCCATGCCCGCGTCGACTAAACGCTGTTCAACACTACGTTGTTGGATGCAAAAAGCACTACACATTATTCTCGGCAACTAGCTGAACCTCTGTGCAACGGCACTATCGATCTCTTCTCCACATTCCATCCTGGCCAAGGACGATATAGGAAGACGTATAGTTATTCAAGGCGCCTGCCGATAGAGTGGCCGGGAGCCCTCGGCAGACAAGGGTGATGGTGCCAGGGGTGCCAAGTTGCCATGACTGGTGCTGTTTACCACGTTGCGAGACATGTCTAAGACTCCAGCCGCAACACCGAAAAGATAGGTCATCGGTCAGTCAAAAAGAAAAAGTCGGTCTGGAAAGTGATCATGCATTATACTAACCCTGTCCATGTTGCTTTGTTCAATCACTCGTTGTCACCATGCGGTTCCCTGTACCTAGGTAGATTCCGAGAGCAAGGTAGCTTATGTTTTGCCTTCGTACAGTAGTCTTCTCTACGTGGCACTTATATTTAGCATCAAGAGTGCATTGCCTTATGGTATGATGCTTCTATTAGCATTCTCCTGAAGTTTGGAGTGCATCAAGGTTATGGATTATAGGCGATGGATAGAAATGCCACCTCGTCACTCCGTGGCCGTGGCTTGAGCCTTTGCCAATAATAATGCAACTTGCAGCTATTCATTCCAGCAACTTCCAGCAAATGAGTGATACGAATTGGCTGAAGTTTGCGTGTTTGATAGCAGTGTTTGGTTCAATGGGCGGAGGTGCGGTACAGTTGCCTGCCAGTGCGAAACTCCCGCCAGAGCTGCCTGGTCAGGCTTAAGAAGCCCAGAAATTATGCCAGGACTTTTTGCACTTTTCACTCCTGCATTACTCAAGCAAGCTCGAGCAAAACCACTACGCATCCTCCATCGCCTTTTTATCTTGCTGTAATCGCATCACTTTCAGTCTGAACCCCATTCATCGACCCAGAGAAACCATGCCCCTCAACGACGACGCCTCAGACGGAGATGGAATTTCTGCCTCGCTGCCATGCATACTTGACATCGTGAACAAGAATCGCCACGAGGTTCTTGGATTAGCCTACGATGAATATGTCCGGGGACGAATCTTCGAAACTGATACCGTCATCCCGCCTACTCTAGAGCTACTATCACATCACGATCTCACGTTGAAGGCCAGCCGCGACCTCAAAACGAACGAAGTCATCGAGCTTCAGATCATCAAAACCTCGAGCCCCGACTCCATTAACTTCATGGCTTAGTGTCCTGAGAATAAATGTGTTGTATTCAAGGGCGATGCGAGCTTGTTTGATCGTTTTATTGACTTTGCCATGGCCCTAATCAAGGGAAAAGATGCAGTCGGGGGGTTCAAGGCACCAAGCGATATTCGATTCCCATCTACAGGATTGGAACGGGGCCTGAGCTATGAGGAGTTCGTCAAAAAAGTCGAGGTCGTGGAATACGTGATGTGGGTCGCCGATCTTAAGGACGACGATGGTAAGCGTTGCCGACTTGACGATGATGGAGGGAAACTAACCATGCATAGTAGAAGAGGAACTCGGTAGCCGCACAGTCCAAAGCCCGATCCGAAGCTTAGACCAAAATCTAGATCAAAGTCCACACTCTATTTCCGAACTTCGCACCTCGGCTGAGGACATTGAGACCCCAGGAACCGTGATCACCACGAATAGCAAGTCCCCCGCGCCAGAAACACCACCGAAGCAGATGAGCCCAGCCAGTGGTTCGAGCTCGTCGCTGTCACCTCCCCCAGATGTCATCACGACACCGCCGTCCATGAAACGTTGCACCATTCAATCCAATACGAACACCGACAATGAAAGCGGTACCTATTCTCCTACGAGAATACAAGTCTCCCGGCCACCATCGCCTACACCATCGCGAAAGAGAAGGCGAAGAAGCCGACGGAACTGAATGCGTGGTCACACGCAAACAGGTACTGCATTCCTCACAAGAGCCTCCTGTGGATCGCTCAAGAACGGACCATGGTCAAAAGAAAGATGAGAGAATTGCTCAATGAGACCAGCTGGTATTGGTCTCACGTTAAGCAGCTGCAGGGGGTTGAAAAGAGTTTTGTTTCCTTCGCGGAAACTTCAGCTACCTACTTACTTACTTAACTACGTGTTGCTGTGCGTGGCTAGAATACTTGGAGCACTGGCTCGCCTTCAATCACTGGAAAAGGACTTTGGACTGTTGAGCCCAGTATTGTGTAGTAATCTTAGTCGATTGATGCATGTCTATGTTGATCCAGTGTGATCGCTCGTGCTAGGTAGTATAAACTCCAACCAATGCATTACAGATTAGAAAGCAAATCAAGCAGAGAATTAAATGTCCATTATCCACCAGATCATCCCATCATTAACAGTTCGTAAGGTTGCCGTTTAAAGACCACAGCTCTTGGAGCTGATCTTAGTGGCCTTGACGTCGACGCGGCCGAGCTTTGCGGCCTGGCCGTGGGTGAGGGCATTCATAGCAGCAAGGCCAATGTTGAAGCCGCTGGCGGCGTGGTCGATGGCGAGGATGTTGACGCTCTTGCCCTTGTACTCGAGCTTCCAGCAGGTGCCACATGAGGGGGAGTTCCAGCCGGCAATGGCGTCGACACCACCGATGTAGGGGAACTTGGGGAGGTTGCCTTGGGTCTTCCAGTTGGGGTGCTTGGTCATGAGGCCGTTGCTGCCGTCGGAGCAGGAGATGGTAGTCAAGGAGCGAGACTTATCATCGTATCCGGTGTCGTAGGAGACTAGAGTAGAGATTTTAGTGACAGAATTCAAGATGTTGGTATGGTTGAGGGGACTCACCGGTGACAGCCGAGGCGGCGGTGGCCAGGGTGAAGATGCTAAGGATGCTGGACAGCTGCATGTTGGCGGTGTTGTTGGTTTGGGGGTGGAAGAGTTGGTTGAAGCGAGTGTTGGAAGATGGAGGTTGTAATTGAGGTTGTTGAAGCTGGAGCGATGGAGAGTGTGTGGGATGATGTTCCAAAAGAGTTCTGGTGAAGAAGAAGGGTTGAAGGTCTCTTTATACTTGAAGATTCACATGCTGCACCTCGTACAGTTCAAAAATACATTTTTAATAAAAAAATCAAGCTTGCCATGATGAGGTTCGCCGATCAGCCACTCAACTCCACATCATGAGGCTGGATCGTTTTCCCCGAATAGTTGGCAGATGTAGATGCCGGACTCCGGGTGGACTACTAGCGGCTCGCCGCTCAATTGGCCGAACAGTGCCAAAAAAATCTATTTGCGTCCCAGGCAGTCGAACACGGCCTTCGGTCAGTCTGTTTGCGCTCACAACTATGGCCCTATGTGTCACATACTACCAGGTGCTAGGTATGGTCAGTAACGCAGGTCGGTACGGGGTGGTACGTTCCAGATCACCCCGGCCGCTCTCTGAGGTGGCAAAGGGAGTTTGGTTGTGGGGGAACAGCGCTCGTATTCCTGGCCTTCAGGTCCAGACCCCGGCAGCAAAGCTCCGACTCAGCGGCCCACTCCGTCCGGCGCGCCCGGGCCAGGCCACTAGAGCCCTTCAGAAACCCCCGTCGGAGTATTCTCAATGAGCGCCCGGACCCTGATGAACAGGGTCTAGAGGAGGGATCTCGCCCTCCAAGGGAAGAAAAACACCACACACTAACATACCTCTTCTACTAAACCTAGCCCATCTGATCCTCTGGAGAGCAAGTGGTAACTAAATCGTGTATAAAACTGATTCAAAAATGGCAAATGTTTCACTAAAGCAGTCCAAACTACCTACAATCTATATCCTAATTTATCTATAAGGACAGAGGGAAAGTTGATGCTTCATGATGTGTGGTTTTTTTTCTTCCAACACTTGCTCGCCTGGTCGTCCAGGAGAAGGCCATGACCTCACCGCTGAATCGCTAGCGAAAATTTACAAGCCGCTGCGAGGGAATTGATTAGCGAGCTCGTAAACCGCTCGAGCCATGCGGTAGCACTCAATGGTACGTACGCTGGGCTTGTAGACATTGAGACGCTTCGGGTGCGAAGCCCAATACGGTGAGTCTAGGCGCACTTTAGCATGTAATGGCTCTTGACTCGGTCTTAACGAATCCAGATTGGGCGAGGCTCGAAAGAACTCCTCCCAAATTGGCTACAGAGGTGCATGCGAAGCCCAACACCATGGGGCATGAGACTCACATTCTGGGGAATCCAAGAAGAGCCATAGCCAAATCAGAGACACATCTCACTTGGTCAAACCAAGCTGGGCTCCCTTACCAGCAACCATTGAAGGCCGGCGCCCACAGCGGGCGGCCGTAACAAGGTTGCATGCTGCGGTTTGATACAACGTTCCAACCACGACATGATCAATTTTCGCAACATAGAGTTTAAAGAAGTCATCAAAATGAGGCTGGCTGGCTGTTTCTGGTCATCAGGGAGTGTTTTCCCACGTGTTTAGCTGCCTGTCGACTCTTGACATCATGTGAAGATGGGAAGAGATCTATTTTTGGGATGGTGGACTGTGCATATTCCAGTCCCGGCCGGGCAAGGCGAAGTGCCGTATGCCGTAGGCCGTGGCCCGGAGAGCTTCCAATTTTAGGCTTGGCAGCCCCTGACAAATAGCATGGATTCTGTCTTGGGGCACTGGACCATGTTCCTTGTCCTTTCCAGTGAAACGACAAATCACTTCAAGGTAAGATAAGGCAAGGTAGGTACCGAATAGGAATGCCTTTGTCGCTGTTGTCAGGATGAAATCGGTCTGCGGGCCGGCAAGTTCCTCGTTGCCTTGTCTCTTCGACAATCCCCTTACTAAAATCACGACCAGGTAACCGTAAGAAGTCCTTGACTTAAGCCTCAACCATTTCATTGTACTATTCCAGAGAGTTCGCAACTCTCAATTGACTACCTGAGAGACGGTGGGCTTTGCAACGTTGCTGACGCATAATCAAAGGGCCGAGGCCAATTATTCTTGGCTCTCCAAGTTCACGCGAGTTCCGACACTCATCTCACATGCATGGCTTGCTGCGGCATAACTCCGATGCTGTGCTACCTACCGGTGGCTTGGGTCAGCCACTTCGCGTCGTCGGCGTTGAGCAAGTCAGAGGACAAGAAGCAGAAGACTAGAGCGATGAGATGCTCAGGCGTCAGGAGAGAAGAATCCCGGAATGCCCTGTTACTCATGTCTTGAATACGTAGCTCTTTTCAGAGTCAGTCTATTCTGACTGTTTCAGCTGTCACAGACAAGACCGGAGGTAGACATCACAGGCAGTGCTGGCCGATCACCCGACAAACACTGGACCGTTGCCGCTTGTAGCAGTCGAACGGCCCTTGTGGTTCAGCGGTTGGGCCAATTGGACAGCGTACAAAAGAAAGGAGTCCCCGCTGTAGACGAGGGGCAGGCTGAACAATTTTACCCCGCCAGGGTTTTGCTTTTGGGGGGGCTCCGTCATCGGCTACAGCGACAGCTCAGGCAGGATGAGCAACCCATCCGGTGCGCAAAACTTCTCCCCAAGGAGCCCAGCAACCGGGAATCTCGAGTCTTATTAGCCCCAATTGCGCCATTGGCCTTCTCTGGACCGCCTCGGAACCATCTTCGACCCTTCTAGACATAACCGTCTAGATCTAGCCCTCAGACATAGTCTTCGCGGGTGATCGATTCCCTACTGTTTCAACCACAGTCATGGAGTCCTTCGTTATCAAGACGCCCTGCTCCAGCGCCAACATCGGCCCGGGCTTCGATGTCATCGGCCTCGCTCTCTCCGTCTACCTCGAGCTGCACGTCACCATCGACCGCTCCAAGTCCAAGTCCGACCTCCCGTTGAACTGCCGCATCACCTACGAGGGCGAGGGCGAAGGCACTGCCGAGATCAGCCTCGATCCCCAGGTCAACCTCATCACCCGCGTCGCCCTCTATGTCCTCCGCTGCCATGGCCAGCGTGATTTTCCCGTCGAGACCCATGTCCACATCAAGAATCCCATCCCTCTCGGCCGCGGCCTCGGCAGCTCTGGCGCCGCCGTCGTGGCTGGTGTCGTGCTGGGCAAGGAGGTAGGCGGACTTAAGGAGCTCGATATCGATCGCCTCTTCGACTATTGCCTGATGATTGGTGCGTGAACACTTCGCTTATGACTCCGCCTGAGATTGAAACTAACACAGGGTGTAGAGAGACATCCTGACAATATCGGAGCTGCTCTGTACGGTGGGTTCGTGGGAACGTACCTCAAGCCATTGACCCCCGAGGACGTTGCCAGGACAGAGATTCCTCTCAGCGAGGTCCTCCCCGCGCCGGCCGGAGGCGAGGACACTGGCAAGACACCTCCGGATCCTCCCCATGGCATCGGTCACCACATCAAGTTCCCCTGGGCCAAGGAGATCAAGGCCGTGGCCATCATCCCCGACTTCCAGGTCCCAACCCACCGCGCTCGTGAGGTCCTCCCCGAAAAGTACCCTCGCGTGGATGTGGTAAGTCTCCAATCGTCAAGTCTTGGTACCGTAACTTGACTCCTAACCCAACTGTGCAGACATTCAACCTGCAGCGAATTGCCCTGCTCCCCGTTGCTCTGGGACAGTCGCCTCCTGACCCCGAACTCATCCACTTGGCCATGCAGGACAAGATTCATCAGCCGTACCGACAGGTGCTCATCCCCGGCCTCACTGAGATTGTCGAGTCCATGTCGCCCAAGACCGAACCCGGATTCCTTGGCGTCTGCCTGTCTGGCGCTGGTCCGACCATTCTGGCTCTCGCTACCCACAACTTTGAGGAGATTGCTGGCAAGATTATCTCCAAGCTAAGGGAGCACAACGAAAACAAGAACCTACATTGCGAGTGGAAGGTGCTTGAACCTGCTGAGGGTACTCAGGTCATCCGATGAACCACGAGTTCATGACGATGCTACGGGATCACGCCTTACCGGGTAGCTTGCCGGGTACCGGCTGTAAAAATGCCGGTCCAATGCCGGGGCTGACCACTGCAGCAATACGTAGAGTTCCGCCTGCCTGACAGGTGTTTCCATTTGAGAGACCGTAAGACTGATATTGGAGTCTGGTAATCAAGGTTTGAATTAACAGCCTAAAGTTCCTGAGACTTGGCGTGTGGGGGGAGAAATATCTAGACCCGCGTCAGTATCTTCTTACACTTACTGAGATTTCCACATCGAAGATACGCTTCAGATGGTTTAAAATCAAAGGAACACACCGATAACTCAGTTCGAACCTGTTTCGCCGCTATCAACGCATGCTTTTAACGATGTCACTAGGCCGATGTCAAGCCGAGTTCTCCAATGATCCAGGAAAGCCTAGTGAGATAGTTTTCAAAACTTGTAGAATTCTTTCCCATTTTGTGAGTGCTGCGTTCGTTCTCTGCTACGATAGCTCATTCCCTACCATGTATTGAATCGGTCTGGGACTACATACCGCTTGTCAATTATATCGCTGATAACAAACCGAGGCCCGGAGCGAGTTCTCCCAGGACCTCTGGCATCGCGCCCAAAATGTGCGTCAGGATGTAGGGTAAGTCGGTGGGAGCGGATGGGTTTGTCCCGCCTCAACTCAATGTGACACGAATATTTTCTAATAACGCGGCATCTCATATCAACAACCGGGCGAATGGTTTAGTGGTATAATACTCCCTTAGCATACTTCGTCTGAATATCTGGGAGTGGTCCAGGGTTCGATTCCCTGTTCGTCCAACATCGGTGGTTAAATCCCACTATTGTCCTACTTTTTTGCACATTTGGCGAACTTCGTGGCACGCTCATCTTGCTTTCGATGTGCTTCTCCAAGAGACGCAAGTTGATAACCTATTCTTTACAGAGAGTTTCTTTTTTATTTTGCATGTGACTGCTTATGCCATCGTCAATACTGGCCCTCGTCTTGGAAGTTGGAACCCCTGGTCTTTAGTCCGCTATTGGTCCCCAAATCTCGCGGAAGCCAACACGGAAGGAGCCCTGATCACCGAACTTCCGCACCTCCAGTGTCGCATTCTCCGATCGGACTTTGACGGCTGCACTCTATTTTCCCCGTTCTGAACGAAAACGCCGTCCCGTACGCCAACGAAGCCCCCCAACACTTGGCTGCCTCCAATAGGATCTCAGCGCGGCCGCCACGACAAGGCTGAGCCGAGGCTCGATACCGATTTGTGATCCAGCTGCTTGGATGGCGAGGGACTCAGCTGAAGCCCCTGAAAAACACCACCAGCTTTATCCCTTGTCCCTCGTTTTGATCGAGGTTGAGAATTGCCCATGTGAGTAGATCCTGGGGTCGAGGCTTACTCACATTGTCTGGGGTGGAAGTATAAGTCTGCCATCCCCCGCGTCGCATGGCCTCCACTCCCCATATCTGCTGGGGATAAGGGTCACAAATCTCGACTAATCACCACCATTGCAGACAGACCGAGCGCCACACCACAGCTCTGGATCGAGAACAGTCGCGGTAATCCCTCATCATCATGGCGTCTGCAGCAAAGAAGCTGCCCGGGCTGTCGCTCATTGTGCCCATTTTCACACCCCTCGCCGTCGGCTCGCTTGGATATGCAGCCTGGCGCATTAACTGGATTCCTGCCATGCGATCGTTTCTTACGGGTCCTGGCCGGACGTCGCGGATTCTGGCCATGCTCCTTGTTCTGCTCAACTGGAAGAGCATGCCATTTGCGTGGACCGTAAGTGTATACCGTCGCGGTTCAGCATCTTCGGCCGTGGTCTTTGCGTCGCACAATCGCTGACATGTAGCCAGTATCGCGTCTTCTCCGCCATCCTTTACCACATGTCCTTGCGCAAGTCTCCGAAGCACAACCCTAGAATGCTCTTCAAGCCTATGATCACCCCCTCGCACTCGCCGCTCCTCGAGATCGACTACAACCTGCACAAGTCCAACTCAACCTACTTCGCCGACCTTGACATCTCGCGAACCCACCTCGTTTCGTACCTCGGTCGCGCCTCCATGGCGTCTCTGTCGCGCAACTCGAAGACGAAGATTGTCATGGACCCAGCGACGGGCCAGCCAGTCAAGGGCCCCATCGGCATCATGCTCGGCGCCGTTGAGTGCAGCTTCAAGAGCGAGATCGCCGCTTACAAGGGGTTTGAGATGTGGAGTCGTGTGCTCTCCTGGGACCGCAAGTGGTTCTACATTGTGACCCATTTCCTCCCCAAGAACGCCGCCCGGCCGACCGAGTGGCTCGACCCTCGCTGCGCCAAGATGCGCGTCCGAGGTTCCAGCGATGCGGCTGGCGGCTGGGAGAAGAAGATTTACGCCACCGCCATCAGCAAGTACGTTTTCAAGCTCGGCCGCTTCACCGTCCACCCGGCCTACGTCCTGGGCGGCGAGTCTGGACTGCTGCCAGAGCGGCCCGGCGGTTGGATGAGTGGCGAGGAGCAGCTGGGCGACCTCTCCGAAGATCTGTCAGATATTGACTTGTCTGTGGATGGCCAGTGGGATTGGCGTCGAGTCGAGGCGCAGCGACGGAAGGGTATGGAGCTGGCTGCTAACTTCCACGAGCTGGAGAAGCTACACGGCATCTTTGATGGTGGTAATCATGGAGCCCTGGGAAAGTTTTGACCCTGAAGAAATAGTCATAGAGACAGGAAAAGAGGCAGAGCAAGACAAGACAAGATGGCCTGAGAAAAACATGGCATTTGTTGAAATACATGGCGTTTAGAGTCGGAATAGGTGCATGGAAACCCCACCAGGTACGGAGAGTTGAAAGATATCTGACGGGTAAGGTATCGCATTTCACGCAGCAGGCTTGCTTATGGTAAATATAGAATTTTACATTAATAATTGCACGCCATTCTTGTCGTTTTACATGAAACTGGAACGCCCTCCGAATACGTGCCAGCCTGACCTGGGAGAAACGCCAAGCCATCCTGATATCCAACGCCTTGCTATACAAACACTCTTATCACATTATTTTTTTGGCCTGCCAGTCGTTCGACAACAAAGCTTCCTATAGCGCGGCGACCACGACCACGATCACTGCTGCTGCACCGGCCCAGACTATGTTTTGAGGAAGGAGAGTCGCCGCACCGGTAGTTTCGGTCGCGGCGGCGGCGGCAGCAGCAGCTGATTGAGAGGCGAGAAGGGCTGATATTTGTTCGGCGCATAGCTGGGCGACGAGGGTCGCGGTGTCTAAGCCAGAGGTTAGTCACAGCCAACAACGCCAAAGTCGAGACGTGGATATGTGGTAACGTAACGACAAGAATGAAAGGTGGAGAGAAGGGAGGATATGTTGTTTACATACCGGATATCTCGTCGAGATCACATCCGGCTTTGACGAGACAGGGCGACGTCGTCTTGATGATTGCTTCGAGATTGCTGCACTGGCAATCGACGTCTGTGGCCGCACACCCTTGCTCTTTTACGCCGATGGCGAGACATTTGCCGGCACACTCAGGGAGATTTGCTTGGAACTGGGCAAGAGCCGCGAGCTGGGTAGCGGTGGCATTGGTCGACGTGGTCGCGGTAGCGGCAGCGGCAAAAGTAGAGGTGGCGGTGGTGGTGACAATGAGAGTCGCGGTGGTGAAGAGGAGCAGGCGATGAAGAAACATGATGCGATGCGGGCTCGACGACTTGTCGGTTTTGGTGGAAAGCAACCGGTCACAGAGACGAAGACGGGCGAGAGAAGAACAAGTTTGTTGGGACTGTTGCAACCCTGCAGGCGAGGTGAAACGATTGATCTGATCGGTGCCGGATGGCAGTGTTGTTGAGGTCGGCGCAACTCGAGGTGAATCTTGACCAGGACAACACAAGAGACGAGGGAATAGCAGGGCACGTCTTATTGAAGCGAAACCGAAATGCAAGAGACCAACCCAAGCTCTTCTCGTTCCCAACGCCAGCCCGTCCTCTATCAAACCCCGTTTCGGCAACCTCATCTGGGGGATGCATCCATCCACAGCGCGGCCGTCACACCCTCAGTCAAAGGGCACACCTAAGCATGACGGAGCGCAGGGGGGCCACACAAGGCGACTTCGAGTTCCCGCCAACCAAAGTCCGCTCTCCTAACAGCGGGTGCGACAAGGGCATTGCCATGTCCCTCTCAAACCTTCGAAGGCTGCGAGAGACGGGCGATAGGCTCAGTGTCAAGTCAATACAGAAACCGGCAGCCAACGAGAAACCAGGGGACCCGGCTTTCTCCACGTTGTGACGACCGAAGCGGCACCCCTGCGACCCTGGAGTCTTAGACCCAACTGCGGCGTCTTCTCACAAAGGTCATGGCGTGTGACACCTTTTGGGATAGGACAATTGCAATAGTCTGAGGGCCGTCGTTGGCGAGAGTTGGTGGGCTCGTCGGTGCAATTCGCCTGGCCTGGAGCGTGTGGCGTTGGACCGGGCTGCTGGGGCGGGCTGCTGAGAGCCAGTGGGTCGTCTGCTGCACAAGAGCCAGTTGGGTTGTCTTCTTAAGAGCCAGTGGACCACCTGCTGAAGGGTTGCCACAGCCTGCACCTGCGCCAGGGGCCTGGCCTATGGGGCCTCTGCGGTGCCTGGGCTTTGGGGGAGCTAGGGGGATGGAGGCGGGGGCTTACAGGGCCGAGTTGGGCCTGCGAGGACGTGGCACAGACGCTGGGTTGAGTGACCTGGATGGTGATGGTGGGCACAGGCTTCGCTCGACTTGGTTGGTTGCCCTATTTTGCCGGCTCTGTGACGATGGGCTCACCAGGTCGACTAGGGTGGTTGCTTAATTGGTTAATTGGCGGGGGCTCGATGGGACAGGTAAGTTTTCATTTTACGGGCTCAGCAAGTCAACAGAAGTAGCGAGAGGAATATGTCAAAGTTGTGTTAATATGTGGAAGCTAGACGCTGGCATTTGGAGGAGTGTCATGTGGACGAGACTCGAGATGCCTTCTCGTTCTGATTTGCTACACCAAAAAGGAAAGCACGAAGGCCAGATATCCCGTGACTCACCTCTCGACTGCCCAACACCCCGAATGAAGAAAAAAAGAAACAGTTCACGCGTCTTCTCGCAAAAATGAAAGACATGGGTCTCTCTCTTGCACCCTGCCCCGACCCCCGCATCAGATCATGCTGTCGGGTTCCGGAAGCCCAACTCTCGGCCAGGGACATCTTGATGACCCAATGCCCTCTGTCGCCGGCACACCATCTCGCTCGGCCCTCCTCGTCGCAGGCCCATGCTGCTGCTTCTGCGGTGGCCCCTCCCGGGGCCTCGTCGCCCGCCTGCGATCGCGGGGAAGACAGACGAGGGATAGGGCTGGTGCTGTAGGGTTGTAGAGCAAAGCATCGCCAAAAGGTCTTTGCGCCGACGCATCCAAACGTGGGTGTGCAAATGTCACCATGTCCGTGCCGTCGTTCCGCTTGCTGGTCCGACGATGCTAGACGAAGACGCGACAGTGACAAGACGATCCCGAGACGCAGTTCCGACTCCTACGACGCGGCCAGGCGAGAGAAGCTTCCAAAGGATATGCAATTTTCGACGCTGAGAAGAGGTCTAGATGAAAACAGAACCCTGCCCGGCGTACGGAGTACATGAAAGACATGGGGCGCCATGTTCGTCTCAACTGGCGACTAGTGGAGCCGTCCCGCGGAACTAAGTCAGAACGTCTCTCCAACCACCTGATACATGGATCCTTGTCGAACCTGAAGACTGCCAACCCTGATGTGCATCCGTGTATGGACTTACATCTTCCGACAATCCGTCATGAAAATTCTGCAGCAGGCAAGCCACACCGTCGCAACTACGCCGTCTTAAGCTTCACGTCCCCCTACAGACTCTGGCCGCGCCAGTTTTTCCGTGTTGCGGGATCGTCTACAGACCCCTGATCGCTGTTCAGACATGACTCAGCTTGGCACCGCTGCGAATTTTGCTTGTGCCTCGATGTAAATCGCCACTGGATCCATATCACAACCTTCGGCTTGAACTCCTTAACTGGCCCTGGTAGGCTGTACCATGGCCAGCTTGAAGTTGGCCAAGTTAGAATGTCCCTTGTGGAACTACTGCTAGATCGATTCAAGGACATATAGATTACGATGTCCTTCGGGCCCTTGACTTGACATGACGTCGAGCACACTGAGGCGAGCACCATTCTCGTGGAGATAATACTGACACAAGCCCACAGCTCTGTCTGTGTTGGAAGTTTGCCGTGAGCATTGCCATTTGCTAATGACAATTATTGTCTCTCTTCGACAGAGAGTAGACCGACAGGGGACAAAATGTTCGAGACATGGAAGGAAAACGACTTCCTATTTGTAAAATTCTCTTTGGCACATTGTGAAACATCGGCGGTCGAAGCATTGGTCGAGCGAGAACCCGAAGCTGCGAGCTATCGAAACGGATAAATGAGGAAAAAAACCCCGTCTATTGCAAGGGTACCATTGCTCCGTGATAAGCTACCACGATGCGTTTCTTCGCTAAGGGTATTAGACTGAATTAGAGATGATCTTCGTTATGTTGACATACTTAGACGAGGAAGGAGTGTTTAAGATCGGCGATTGAGCGTCGGTACATGTTCATCATAAGCAGGTTCAGAACTTGAGGGGCACTGATGCTGCTGTCGTCCGTCATGGCCTTCAACCTCCAGTGAATGGTTGATGGTACGCGACGAAATGTTGTATGCTACAGCTACGCCGTTTTCGTTGCAGTTGATGGATCTCAATCTTAAGACAACGTAGGGATTGACGCCATCACTGCTTCCGAGGCATGGTTTCAGTACAGCGGCGAATTTGTCCTCGTCTAAAGATGGGAGGGGATATGTGCAACCAGAAAGGTAATGTGGATTCTTCTCGCAAATGGAGGATGCGGCGTTGAATTATGTATTTCAACGTCTTGGCCTGTGTTGTCAAGGATGATCCTGAGGGTTGCGAGCACCGCAACGAGACTCAATAATTATGGCTCAACTCGCGACCAGTGACGAGTGCCGATATTTGAGACAAACAATATGTCATGGCTAATCAGAGGTTCACCACATGGACCGGCAGTTGTTTGAGCAGCAAGCACAGAGACAGCAGCACACCATATCGGCCTGGCCGCAAGTTACAAACCGAAATATCGGCCTTCATTCACATAGCATCCACCATTGACAACGCCTCGCAAGTCTTCCGAAAACGACATTGTCGAAGGATCGAGTGATAGTGGTGGTTTACTCACAGGTAGGAGGAGCTCCCTAGCTGCGGGCTGGCCTCAACGCATCGCATGCGTCAAGGGAATCATGTAAGCTAATGACTAGGTGTTGAAAAACTCTAACAATGGCAGTACTTAAAAACAAAACCGACGAGGGTTCAAGTTGTTCAGTTGACTTTTTTAAATATGTTTATCAGCATCGGCAGGGATTTCCTGCCTCAGTGCTTGACTCTAATATTGGTCATCATCATGTAAACTTGAACCCCCGTCTCGAAAACAGTTCGGACCCCCTCAGGAACTTCCAGCGAAGTTTAGAGTGTAAAAAAGAGGGAATCGTCGCCGTGAAACCGACGGTGGCACCCTCCTCGCGTCAAGAATGAGCCCCATTGAGTAACCTAGCTTTCGCTGGGCAATCGCATACCTATCAACCTCGACAACAAGTCCTCTGCGCCCGACGCCACACTCGCAGGCACCAGACGTCTGTTCGCCTCCTCCCGGTCACGCTCCAGTCGAAAGGCCCGTCGCTCCCACCTGGCTCGGACTCATATCTTCATCCATAAGGTCTAGGAGGCGCGAATAGACTTCTCGGGTCTGGTTTGGTTACAAGAGTATAAACGGTGGACAGGGTCGGCAGAAGGAGAGGGCCTGGGCGCGGAGGTCAGCCGCTGTGCTTTTATGGCGGCGCGTTTCCGCATTCTCAGTAAAGAGACGTCCGGGGACTTTCTCCCAGAGCCTGGGGGAGGGAGACGCTGCCGGAGCGAGCGTCTCTGTGTGTGAGCTCCGAATAGCGATTTTTTGAACGAGAAGGGTGGTGAAGAAGGGAAAGAAAAGAGGAAGCTGGAGCTCGGATTTGATTTTTTATGTCGATGGGGCCGCAGGAGTGGCCTTAGGCAGGCACAGGGGTGGGCCTAGGACGGGTTTTCCAGCGCGTGGTGACGGGCGAGCAACCAATCCGAGCTTCGTGTTGGAAAGGCTGGAACAGCTGCCTTCGTGCCTGTTCATCATTCACCGTCAGTGACAAAGCACCCGGCGCATACATCTGCGACGACCCATTCGGGATTCTGTTGTTTCTTTGTTTGACAACCATCTTACTTACCACTCGAGAGAGCATCTCGCCTTCGTCATCGTCGCCTTCGTCATCGTCGCCTTCGTCATCGTCGCCTTCCATTACTCTCGCATCAACTGCGCCCATCCCGAGGACGCGAAAAAAAAAAAGAAACACCACGACCTCCTTTGCCAGCCTCACCAGCTTCGCTTAACCCGCAGCAATGTCAGGACTCTTTGGGGGCCAGTCGAGCGCAGCGGCCAGCAACACGGTCGGTGACCTCAAGTCCGACGTCGCCCTGTCCGACCCGCCCAGCGATGCCGTCTCCGACCTCGCCTTTTCTCCTGCGCCCAACGGCCCCGACTTCCTCGCCGTATCGAGCTGGGATAACAAGGTCCGCATCTACGAGATTGCCCAGAATGGCCAGAGCCAAGGGCGACACGTCTATGAACACAGCCAACCCGTCCTGAACGTCGACTTCTCCAAGGTAAGACCTTTTCTCTGTTCTCGGGAGACGTGGCGGTGGCCACTGGGTGGTTCATGGCGAAAGGACGAGCTAACCGCAGATAATAGGATGGAACCAAGATCGCCTCGGCCGGCGCCGACAAGAACGTCAAGGTTTGCGACCTCGCCTCGCAGCAAGACATTGTCATCGGAACTCACGACCAACCCGTGCGAGCCTGCCGCTTCTTCGACAGCGGTAGCGGCCCTATGGTGGTGACGGGATCCTGGGACAAGACTGTCAAGTACTGGGATCTCCGCCAGCAGGGACCCGCGGCGACGGTGACGTGCCAGGAGCGCGTCTACTCGATGGATGTCCGGGACAACCTTTGTGTTGTTGGCACGGCCGACCGCTATATGAACGTAATCGACCTCAAGAACCCAACCAAGTTCTACAAGACGTCCCAGAGCCCCCTAAAGTGGCAGACGAGGGTGGTGAGCTGCTTCACTGACGGTGCGGGCTTCGCTGTCGGCAGCATCGAAGGTCGATGCGCCATTCAATACATCGAGGAGAAGGATTCAAGGTATGCTCCTCAAACTCACCCCAGCTACTTTGCCCAGGCCCTAACGTGACCAGCTCCAACTTCTCCTTCAAGTGCCACCGCGACCCCCCCTCCAACAGCGTCACCAACGTCTACGCCGTCAACGACATCTCCTTCCACCCCGTCCACGGCACCTTCAGCACGGCTGGGTCCGACGGTACATTCCACTTCTGGGACAAGGACGCCAAGCACCGTCTCAAAGGCTACCCCAACGTGGGCGGCAGCATCACATCTACCACCTTTAACAAGAATGGAAGCATCTTCGCCTATGCCGTTAGCTACGACTGGAGCAAGGGCTACCAACACAACACACAGAACTACCCTATCAAGGTTATGCTGCACCCGGTTCAAAACGACGAGTGCAAGCCCCGACCGTCGATGAAGAAGAGGTAAAGGCAGAATGTGAGCGCAGATTGTAATGGGTTGAGGCCCGGGTGGCGAGTGGATATGGAATGGAATTGCTTGGTTTGGCTTGGTTATTTGAGTATGTACGACAGCACAAGAGAGACTGAGAGGGAGAGAGAGAGGGAGAGGGAGGAGATGCGAAATGGAAGCTAGTGGACAAAACGGGATGGTGAATGGGGAGGTGTTACGAGAGATGATACCATAGACACAAAACAACTATCACCACAAACAACCAAAGGACACATTGGCACAATATTAGGTAGCACCCGACTAGCTGGGAAATTGACATCTTAAAGGCATCATGGGCCAAGTTTTTCTTTTTGACACAACAAAGGTCAGTTGATTTCTTGTGATTCGTCTAGATCATAAGGCTGTAGCTCGAATGCGAGCGTAGGTAGACTAATTAGAATGCGTCACCGTAAGACTGGGCGCAGACGTGGAAGCAATTACAACGCTATATTCCCAATTCCAGCAAGGTCGGTCTGATTGTCATGAAAAAGACCACTAGCCCTGGCATAATATTCCCCTCCTCCCCCTACAGTGACATTTCATCCTCAAGTGCGCTGGCTATCATTCAGGTGGCCTTCTTGGGGGGACCGCTCATGAAGTCGTCGACCATGCCCTTGAACAGGTCGCTGAGGATGGTGCTCTGATCGTCGTCCTGGGCGGGTTGCTCGTGGGCAAACTTGAGCTCGACGCCGTCAACGGTGACACCCTCGACAGAGGCGAGGGGCGCGCCGGGGATGACGTTGTCCGGGTCGGAGGCGACGATGGAGGTGGCGTGGAAGCGGGCTCCGAGGTCGGCGGCGTCGGAGATGGAGGCGTGGTAGGCGCCGTAGTTGTCCGGGAGCAGCGGCATACGGGGCATGGGCTCCGAGGTCACGGGGATCGGGTGCAGCGGCGGCAGCACCGTCGCGTCCAGGTGCGCCGTGGGCGTGCGGGAGGGGGTGGAGGAGTGGAAGCCCTGCATTAGGGGACGGGCGCGGTTGGCGATGGAGGGTTGAGGGGTGGGACGATGAGTGGTGGTGATGTGACGAGACTGAGAGGGTTGGTTAGCAAGAGATGATCATTGTCAAGAGCAACTGTAAAGGATGGACATACCTCATCGGCTCGACGGGTGCTGCGTAGGAGCTCGTCGTATTTGGGCATCAGCACAGCGCCAGTGCTTCGATGCGAGTCCAGCAGCGCGCGGGACAGTTTTGAGGCGGGAGCAGTGATTCTCGACATTGTAATTGACGAAGATGTGATTTTGGTCTGTGTGAAGAAGTGGCCGAGGGGAACCCAGACTTATAGAACAACAGTGGAGGGGTAGTCAAAGCGTGATGCGGGTGATAACAAAACACAGCCGGTTGGGGGAGCAATTGAGATGTTGAGGGTGAGAAGGTTCGGTGGACCGGTGGGAATGCAGCAGTTAAGAGATGCAGAAGAGAATGAAGAGTTGGAATGGGAGGATGGGATGGATGATAAATGGAAGATGGAGGGGGTCGGGAGGGAGGAGGACTGGACCGGGAACTCTAGATATACATACTCGAGTGTGTGTGACTGACTGCTAGGTGAGTAGGTAGGGATGGAACATGGAACTAACTACTGTGCAGTGCACAATGGAATCGGCTATGCCAGGGGGTGTGTGACTCGACAATCTCCATGCTCCGGACTTCGTCCTCCTCATGCCTCGTTGCTGCTAATAGTGTAGGATCTTGTATTGGGTTGGTACAGTACATAGGTTCACACCCTCTCCGCCAACCCAGGTAGGGAATAATGGCTCCAGCCTCCATCTCGGGGGGGGGTCAGTCACCCGTCAACAACTCACAGGGACAGCAAACAGGGGGCCACAAGATATTGTTGGTGCAATTGCTCGGTACTGTGCTGTATTTTTACCCACCCGCACTGATCTGATCAGAAGCTGGCTGCTCTGACCGACAGACAGACGGACAGACCTAATCTGCACACGCAAGCAAGCACGCACTCAGCGCTCCTTCTCCACTGCAAGACCGCCCGCTTAGCGGGGAAGGAACGAGACCATGCGCTGTGTTGAGATCCAATCATATTTGGCCGCCGCCCTGTTCTCGCAACCACAGCTACCTGGCCCACGAAGTAGCTTCTTCATCCTCCTCCCTGTGCTTGCAGCCTCCAGGTTTCCCGCTCCCCGCTAGGGAAGACAGAAAGAAAGGCCTGTCTCAGTCCCGCCCCTCCATGAATCAATGAATCAATCAGCTTGTCCCGCTGCTGAGCGACTGGACTGTTGAACTGCGAGGGAGTTCAGACTAAGCAGTGCTCGCCTCACTCAGGGTCCGTGGCGCCTCTCGTTCCAGCGCAGACGCCCCGTCTAGACAGCCAGAAGAAACATGGAACTAAACACGTTGGGACTAACAACCATGGCCACGTGCTCCATTGTCCCTCTTTCCATTCACCGCGTTCCTCAGCGGAGTTCGATCGACACAACTCAAACAGACACGAATGGCGGTGGCGTCATACTGTTTAATGCGCGATACATGCCTGCCGTACTGTACTTTACCTGCCACGACATGTGAGAAACGTCATGTTTTGATAGAATGCCACCCCCTCTCCGTTGAAATACGCAGGAGAAGTGAACGGAGGCGGCACTCGAACTCGTTGGGAAGCTTCCCAGCGGACATGGAAGGCCACTGCGAGGTGGAGCAGCGCCGCTTTAGCTGAGATGTAGCTCTCTCCACCCCATGTTCCCTGCTGATCAATCGAGGCTCGGCAGGGGAATGGTGGACGATCTGCCAACATGGTGGGGTTGTCTCAGCTGAGTCGTGAGATTTGCTCTCACGCTTCAGGAACTCGATTGATGAGCTTTTCAACAACACGACCACCAAGTTCACCGCTGGGATACGCAGTCAATCGCACACGGTTTCAAGCTCGAATCAAAGTGAACCCTACGTCTCACCTCTAATTCATCGCCGAGTCCCTCTTGAGAGCAACTCTTTGCGAAGCGTTCCTCTTGCATCACCCCTACCAAAAGCGGCAACTAAGCTAACGTTACCCGGCACTGGGGGAAACTGGGAGAGCTGTTCATCAAGCACCCACAAACCTTGAATCTGAGCTCGAGCTCCAGGGCGAGCCGTGACACCGAATACCGAACAGGGCCCCTTCTTCGGGTTCCCTTCGCCTTCGGTTCCCGATGTCCACTGAAGTTTGCAGCAGCAATGGACAAGCCAAGGCTTGTGGTCCACGGGACTCAGGAACCCGCCATCTCGGTTGCTCGGTAGTGCCCCTTGGCCGGGGACAGTGCCGCTGCCAGTCTGTCTCCAGCACAGGGGACAGGTATTCTAGCACATGCTGCCTTCCACCCCAGTACCAGCAGGTTTCCGTCAGCAGTGTTTTCTCACTGCTGCTCCCTGAGCTGAGCCATTGCCGCGGACCACCGGGACCGAGTCTTGCTCGTCAGTCGGCAACGAGGAACAACCGACATGGCATCATTCCGTGATTCATTCTCCTCGTAGTTACGAATCCCAGCTTCGGAGCCGTCCATCTCGTCCGAATGTTGGCTCCGTCGTCGGCGTCGGTCAATTGTTTCTTGGTCATGACTGAGGATGGTGTCGCAACTTGGTGCCGTATGCATGTACCTTTTTCTCGGCACCCGACTGCGAGATTGCTGGCTGCCGCCCTGCACAAAGCCAGCAGAGTCAGCACGGACAGCCAGGGCCACCGCCAAACAATGACCGCCTACGGCAGCGCCCGCCGGGTGCGTGCGTGTGCTCCAGCGCTTGTCCAGGGGCCCAGCACGTGCTGGTTGACTTGTTGAGAGTTGACTTTGGGGTCGATCCATTCCAACAAGGTGTGGAATGCATAGGATATCTCGGGGGGGAGGGGGGGGATCCAGAAGCCAAAGACCATTGACTAGGTAGAGACAGGTCAGGAGATGGCCAATATCAATCATTTCATTGTGTTGTTATTTTGGAAACGGGGCATGAAACTGTTGAACCGTCGAACGCCTCATCGAGTTGGACCTGGCGTGGATAGAGACAAACGAGGTAACAAGGGGTCTAGGTGAACGAGGCTCACCGTGGCTCACCGTGGCTCAGCGTCTAATCCAACCACCTCAACAGAAAGGTACGTACCACTCACCGACCTAGCCCATGAAGCTCTAGCAACCCTGGCCAAGCCTCTTCGGCAGGGCTCCCGACACTACGAAGTTTGCTCGTCCATCGGGTCCATCCGACGACCTCAAATTTCATTTCCAAGGTTTTCGGTGCGCATCTGGCTCAATTAAAGATATTTTCAAAGTGTTTCTGGTATCCAGAATCCGGGAGAACAAAGATACAAGCCGGAGATCGTGAGCAGTAGCCTCGTACGGTCTTGAACGTTTACCCCTCTTCCATCAACACCACTATCGTGACAGCTCGTCCGATCCCGTCCAGGACCTGGCCATGTACCACAGAGTACAGGTACAGCGTCCATCCACTTCAGCTTTGCTTTTTCCTCCCGTCGTGATTGGGGCGTATCAGTGCGTATCAGGGCGCAATTGGAGGTGGAATCTGGCTCCTGGGTTGCACATCCAGCAGAGCTTCTTCTGCCTTTGGACCTTGCATTGCATTATCTTGCTGGCCCCTCCGCCACGGCCCGGACATTCTATCACTGTGGCATCAGTGCTGCCGTCGCTTGCGTAGTCCCCTCACCATCTCACGTGCAAGTTTCTGACTGCTTTCGTTTGGCATTCGCATCGTGCATACTATGAAGCCGGATGATCCGACTTGTGATTGCTGGCGGCCGCTCTCCAATTCGCGGCGACATGTCCGGATGGTGGGCTTATAAAGAATAAATGCATCTGCGATGTCACACGCGAATGCTGCGAATCCTGTCCCATTGGAGAGAGCGTCCACTCTTATTCCGGCTGGCCTGATGATCACATCAAGTAGGGATGCGGCGGGGAGATCCGTTTCCTGAATTACCCGGACGCTGAGGGTGTTGCTGTGTTGGGATATCCGGAGCATCGACTAACATGGTTGATCATTCTCCATTCTCAAGGGTGTTTAGTCGCTATTCTGGGCCATGGTCTCATTCGAAGCTGCACGACACCGGACCGGTCACCAGCGGTTGCGAGATGTCTTAACGACGGTTTCCCGTCACGATAACGCATGGCGATAGCTTGACTTGATATGCAGCCCTCGCTTTTGAATCCTGACTTGTCGACTGGTTGACACTACTAGTACTGTTTGCTCTTCTCCTATGAGGTTACTGAGAGAAGCTTCTGCTGGCTACGGAGTACTACGTACATAGCATAACTTCCCAGTAATGTCACCAACTAAAAATCGCTTGCTTGTCCTTTGGCGTTCATTTTTCTTGAGATTACGAAGCACCTATCCCGATAGCTTTAGGCAAGGTAGCTAGCTCGCATCGTGGGCTCCAGTCGCGATATTGTCAATTGCGTCATGACAAGTTCGTGAGAGGTAACTACCCCGCCATCAGCAACGTCTCGCAACACCGCAACCCGATTGTGAACTTTAATACTCAAATAACTCAACTTGCCAATCGCTCAAGGGAGTTGTATGGAGTTCTTCTACGCAGTGGAATCCCTCGCAAATAATTCCCCAGCTATTTTGTTGCGCTGCTTCTGCTTTCTAGGCTAGCTCTGTCGATCCCCCACTTCCGGAACTCCGCGACATCCTCCTCCCTTCAACTACAAGCAACTCTCCCTTTGCATCATCCAACAACCTTCCAGGAGTACCGACAAAATGGCACATGCAGAGACGAGGAAGCGGGTTGTCGAATCAGACAAGGGTAAGTCATACGACGTAACTCGCAACTCCTCAGTGGTTGGAACATGTCAACTAACCCAGAACTATAACAGTCTGGACAACCCTCATCACGAACCTCGACTACCTCTCGGGTCTCCTCACGCTGCATCACTCGTTGCAGCGCGTGCAGTCGCGATACCCCCTGGTCGCCCTCTACACTGACTCGTTCCCCGAGGAGGGCCTCGCCGCTCTACGCGCCCGCGGCATCGCGGTCCAGCACATCCCCTACCTGCTGCCGACGGCCGGCCGCGACTACTCCAACGACCCGCGCTTCTACGACTGCTGGAGCAAGCTCACGCCCTTCTCGTTGACCGAGTACGCCCGCGTTGTCCAGCTCGACTCGGACATGCTCGTGCTGCACAACATGGACGAGTTGATGGACCTGGAGCTCGACCCCCCCGCCCTCAGCGAGACGGGCGACCGCGAGACGAGCAAGCGTGTCTTCGCCGCCGGCCACGCATGCGTCTGCAACCCGCTCAAGAAGCCGCACTACCCCAGGGACTGGGTGCCAGCGCACTGCGCCTTCACCTTCCAGCACGACTGCCCCGACGCCGCCCAGACCGAGGGCATCGACCCGGCCGTCGGCCCGCTGGGCTTCATGAACGGCGGCCTGCAGGTTGTCAACCCGTCGGCCGCGCTGTACGATCAGATCGTCGCCCACATGGAGGCCGACGCCGCCAACATGGACTTTGCCGACCAGTCGCTGCTGTCCGACCTCTACCGCGGCCGCTGGGTGCCTCTGCCCTACATCTACAACGCCCTCAAGACGCTGCGCTGGAAGGGTGTCCATGATCCCATATGGCGCGACGACCAGGTCAAGAACATCCACTACATCTTGAGCCCCAAGCCGTGGGACGAGATCGACGACAAGGGCGAGTGGACCGGCACCGAGGAGTCGCACAAGTGGTGGATTGACGCGAACCAGGAGAGAAAGGCAAAGGAGAAGGACCAGGGAGTCAGCGACAGGTTCTAAAAGACCATCGATAAAACCGACATTTTTATTAGGGACTGCGAGGCGTTGATGGTGGCAAGAATGTGGTCCTGATGGCAGGTAAGCCCCGAGGCGAAGATATAGACCATGCAGCTTTTGACGAGGCGTCACACGTAACATTGGTATCATTCTGGAGAGAGGTATCATCTATAGAAACAAAATATCTGCCTGCCAAATGCCTCTGATAAGAAACGTTGACAATCAGTACCTTTCGCAATAATCACGCACCACCCCTAAAATCCAAATCCTGACACATATATACACCTCATGACTGTCTTTCTTCCTCCAACTCTGCGTGTACAGTGTAATCAGAAGGCGTTCCGTTTTCGCCAATCTATCGTGGATGAATGCATGACTGTATTCTTAACGCGATGGATGCCCCGACCCAAACCCGCTGTTTGTGCAAGCAAATGGTGAACAAAAGAAATTGACCAAGTAAAATCGTAGTGGCATTCGTGCAAGTGCATACCGTATTGGGGGTGTTCTGCTATGTGTGTTCGTGTCATGAATGTCATCCATCCTCTTCATCAATGAGATTTGTGAGATCCGGCATTCGTCTTTGCATTTAGTGTTTTTTGTATTTCTGTAGGTCATTAGTAAAGGTTCCTGTATAGTAGACAACAAAGAATGCTTACCTCCTCGATCCGCCGGCGATTGTTGGGGTCGATCGAGTTCGTCGCTCCCATCAAGGTTTGTCCAATAGCCTTGGTAACACCAACAGCTGGTCTGAAGATGATGGTTGGTGCACGTCTCAATACTGCCCTGGCCGCCCCGCCAGCCGACTGGCTTCCCATGACCTCGCCTGGTACGGCAATGATAGCGTCGCGAGCCAGGTTCACGTCTCGTGTTAGGGAGCGGTATCCACCGCGAATACCGGAAATGACACCCGTGGGTTGGTCAGCATAGAGTGATATCTGCTTCTTTTCCTCGGGGTCGAGGTCATCATCTTCCCACGAGCCCTCGGGTTGCTGTGGCTCTGAAAGCATGCCCTCGGCACCTTGTAGCGCGTACTGAGTTCCGACGGCAATCTTGGCACCTAGCTTGACAATCTCGGTCCCAGTTGTGCGCGCAAAGGCAGCCGCACCCTTCGAAATGCTGCGAATCACCCGGCCGTCCTTCTTGTACTCGCGGAGTGGAATCTCAACCAAGTCCTTGAAACCGCTACCGACATTAACGATTGAGCGCACAGGGGCGAGGCCGGCTAGAACACCAGGGAGTTGGTTGGCCTTGACTTCGGGTGTCCAAATGTCGTTCAGCGTCTTGCCAAGTCTGTCAAATCCAGAAACACCATAGATGATGACATGCCGTAAGACCAGCCTGGACTCCTCTAGAACGATAAAGTTCATGAACTCAGTTGTGTGCCCAGACCGGAGTCCTGCATAGTCCACACGCTTCGGTTTGAAGTCGAGCTTCACGGGCACATCGTTGACTTCGGCACGTTGGAGGAAAGGCACGTCACTTGGGGAAGAGTGGACGGGCACCTTGTCGTCTTTGAACTCGAAGAACCGAGTAATGAAGTCAAGGGCATCCTGATCAACATGTAGCCTCAAAGGTAATATTGTCGCTCGCAGCACAATTTCCGAGGCCTCGAGGCTAGGCTGTGGTTTGACGTTCAGTAGCTCAAGATGAACCATGCTGGTACCCATTTCACGCTCTCCCATATCCTGGTCGTAGGTCGCAAATTTCTTCCAGGTCGATGTTGGGACATGGTCAAAAACGTCCAAGGTGTTCACTCTCACGTCGACACTGCTCATAGTCTCACCAGAGTCGGGCGGAAAGACGATCAAATCCACGTTTACGCCCTGCAGTTCAAACGTGATTTTGTGGTGCTTGCTGCGCTTGAGCCTGAGCCGCTTTGATCTCGATTGACGGGTGCGTACGGTCCGGTTAGTCGATGACGTGAATGCCGTGGTCGCAACGGATTCGGTTTCGGTTGCATTGTCGTTGAGACCCTCATTGATAGCGCGGGAGAGCTCTTGAGGATCACGGTTTGCTGGAATGCCGATGTATATGGAGTTGAAGAGAAAATCTCCAATGGCTTCTTCGTCTTCGAGTTCCTCTTCATACACATGGGCTTGGGCCTGGCGCTCGTATGCCTTGGTCTCCACATCTTGCACGGCCTTGGTGATGACATCTCGAGTATGTGTCCAGTCATAGCCATCGAAAAGATTCCAAATGACATGAACATCTCGAATGGACACAGTCAAGGGACTGCGCCTCACAAGCTCCGCAGGCGCTCTGTCGTATGTGTTCCTGTTCGAGTTCCACACCTTGGCCTTGCCATCCTTCGACGAGTCGCGCTGGTAGTAATCTTCGTGAATGATGAGGTCATCTGTGTCGCCCGAGTCTTGGCTCTGGTTTCCTGATGACGCATCAAACCCAGTCAACAAAACCCCCTCGTTAGTATCTTTCATCGTCGTCCCATGAGATAAAATAGAGCTGTTCGTGGCATCGAATAGTTCTTCTCCGGTTGGCTCGTCATCATAGAATTGTGATTCGACCTGCAGCGGGCTATCAGTGGCGAAATCAATGTCCGAGCCACTACCCGCGAGTTCCTGGGCGCCAGCAAAGTCTTGGTCGAAGTCATATTCCCCCTCTGGCTTCCCGAAGGCCTCAGCTGATATAGAAGCGAGGAGATCCTGGACAGGGATGACGTTGGTTCGGTACTTGTTCTCCTTGCTCGGAGGCGTTGGAGGTTTCAAAGCGTTGGCTAAGGAGATGAGTGTCTGGGTAGAATCTGCACAGGTTTCCAAGACAAGAAGATCGTCTCGAAGCTCGACATTCACTCGCTTCTCTCCATCCTCTCCAGCACTGACATCTACAACTACCTTTGCCGAAGAGATGTAGCAGATGTCCACATAGCCGCGTGCGCACATGGTTGCCACTTGTCGAGAAGTCGAGGACGAGGCGCGAGGCCGTTGGCCGATGGGCAAAGCATCCTCTGTAAGTTGGGATATGTCATCAATTAGGAGGATCGACGCCTTGTTGATGTTTAGTACCGCGTTGGTGTCAACATCTTTTGGGAGCACAGCCACAAGATGGGCATCTGTGAGTGCAATGACCATCCTTGAAAGTTGTGCAAGGGGATTCAGCCCAAGCAAGCAGTCTCTGAAGCCAATATCCAGAGTCATTGGCTTTCCAGCTTTTGTCTTCTCCGAACCAGGGGAACCCGGTTCTCGTGTCAAGGCATGGTGCGCTTGATCTCCTAGGCTCGCCACGGATGCGGCAAGGCTGGCTTCGAAATCCTGTGGAGTTGCATCTTCGCCTAGATCCAATAGATCCATAATGGTGGGAACTCGGTACTCGATGTTAAGGTCTTGCATCTTCAACTTGATGACGGGCTCGATCTCGTCTCCAATCATTCTGGCCATGAGGACAGGTCCTCGGGATGGTATTTCTGAGAGGGCATATGCCGAGCTGCCGACTAGCTCCTCGGAATGGTTTCTCTTCACAGAAATACCATGGATTGCAATGGCAACGAGCGACGGCATAGTGATGTGGCCAAGATTGAAGTCGTTAATTTCGACACCCAGATGTCCCAGCTTGCCACCAAAAGCTAGGCTCACGCTCACCTTCTGAATCTTTCCAAGGGTCAGGAGTCCGGGTCTATCGTCCTCTGGCAGGTACTTGGCGACTGTTGACAGTTTGGCGATCTCTTCTCCGAGATTTGGAAGGACTGAGAGTTGAGCCATGTTCTGGACACGGACATTGACTGCATCGACCGAAGCCCTCAAAACAGAGCCTTTTCTCCTTTGTCGTAAGAGTGTGTCCACCATGATCTCATCATTTCCGTGATCGAACTTGACCTTAGTAGGGATAATAAGTTCGAGAAGCCTCTCCAAGTCCTTATCTTGAGGTGCCGTCAAGAAATCAACGCGGACGCCGCTGATTTCGGTACTGATAGCAGGCTCCGCTTGCGAATGTTTCAAGAATGGCCCAGAAACCCGCATCATGGTGCAAGCCATACCGATTCCCTCCTCTCGGCTGACCAGTTTGATGGCGCTCGATTCAGCCGCGACGCTGCAGTCTCTACCAACAAGTTCAACAAAGGCGCCCCCAATCCTGAGATTGACTTTGTTTTCCGAGGCAGCAGATTTGTCACCAGGGTCGATTGGAGTATCAAAGCGGACTCCTCTTGGCTTCGGTGGGGAGACCACGGTTGTTTTTGGTGTGGGCGAAGGGCTCGACGCAATAGAAGCGCTCATGTTCAGGAAGCTGCTCAATCCGCCAAACCAGCTGAAGGTTTCGTCTAGTCGTTGCAAGTCGACCTGTACCACAAGGGGTAGCGTTTCAATCTCGGTCTTGGTGCTGTCGGCTGACTGAATAATCTTGATGCCGACGTCCGTACCGGAAGACAGGAAAGTGTCTCTAACTGACGTACTCATAGGCCTGCCACTGTCGAAAGATACAATATCGTCGTTTGCATAGCCAAAACGGAATTTCTGTAGGTCAATCTTGGTTAAGGTGGCCGGCTGCGAGGTCGGCTGGCTTCGACCAGTTCTCTTCGATGCAATTTCGGTGGGAGACATCAATATTGTCAGGTTCTGAAGTGTTGTGCTCAAGAGAACCTCCTCGTCAAAAATAAATGCCGTAGGATCCAAGTAACGCTCAGGGGTATCTGAGACTCCACCTAGCCTATTGAGAAAGTTGAGTTTGATTTCTTCGAGCGTGATCTTGATGTCCGAGGCCTTCTTCACCGGTGCTTGTTGCTCGCTGCCTTGTAAAGCAACGGGTGGTTTGTTGTCTTTGACCGCTTCAAGCAACTTCCCAACAACCATAGCGAGGAGGAAACCAAGGGATGTGTCAAAATTGATGTTGATGGGAGAAAGAGCTACCTCGAGCGTGTTATCCGAGCTCGCAGCCGAGGCTGGAGGGCTCTGTGGCGATGTCGATGCGGCCCCATAGACTGAAAATGCACCTGGTGCTTGAGGATACACTGATCGTCCTAGGGATTGTGACAGGTGGGCTATTGACTCTGCTGATGCCGCTTGAACTTTAATGTGTTGATGTTGGGACGGTACGTATATGGATATTGTCTCGAGGTTGAAGATCTCCTTGACGAGTCGGGTGGGGCCTTTTGGAGTAGGGATATCATCCTGTTGCTTTGTTGGTGTACTTGAGCGCTCCGGGTCTAGATCAGCAATGCAGGCTCGAGAGAAGGCGGGGGAAGAAGTGTCGCTGCCCGAGGACTCTGTTGATAGGCTTTCTTTCACAGGAGTTCGAGTTGAGTGATCCCTTGATATAGACGAATCGAGGATAATGGAGGGTGAAGAGTCGTCAGCGTCGGTGTCATCCTCCCACCCGCCAGGCATCACTGCTCGGGGTGTTTCTGGTTCGGATTTGGGGGTCACTTCTTCGCCTTGTGTCTTCTCCGCCGTTTCGACTGCCGCTTTCGTTTGCTCAGTTGTCGGACTGGTATCTCCTTGTGTTGGCTTCACTTCCTCCACAGGCGTCTTCGCTTCCTCCGTAGGCGGCTTAGCTTCCTCCACGATCGGTTTCGTTTCCTCTAAAGCTGATTGAAGAAGCTCTGCAATTGATTCAGGTGGTGGAACCATGTGCTGTGAGGCGGCGGGTGAGAAAGCCGTTGAGGCTTGGGGGTCATTCTGAGAAAACGCGCTCATGTACATGCTCTCAGCTTCTTCGTGCGTGTATACATGGGATTCGGCGAGGTTTTCAGTTGAGTCGGCCCCCAAGCTACCTTGGGAGGAGATGGATAGGTCTAAGGGCCGATCCGAGGATGGTGGCCTCAATGCATTCGTATAAGCCGGGTGGAAGGGGAAGTCCAATACTGGAGCTGATCGAGCCTCCTGTTCAACGCTTGCCCATTGTGGCCGGTTCTCTTCATATGCCGCAGAGTACGAAGCGCGATCAGCGAGGCCCACGGTCGAGTGGAACAAAGGTTCCTCAATGGGTTCCTCGAACTCTTCCTCCTCCTCAGGTTCCGGAGGTGATGGGTTGTTGAAGTCGTGGTACATGGAGGCTTTAGGAGTGGCCGGGTTGTCATCAAGATCATCATCGGCGGGGTCAGAAAGATCATATGGGATATCTAGCGCTTCCTCGCTATCGCCAAGGGGAAAATCTGGTTCGTAGGCATCGCCAGGGTCTTCAAGACGCCCTTGAAAGCTTTGTTGTGATGATGCCAGAGACTCGTTATGAAAGCTGCCTTGTGATAAACTGGTGGCTTCACGGGAAGGAGGATTCCTCGTCATGGCAGGAGAGGATGAGACGGACGGGGATGCCATAGACGGAGATCGCGCCAGCGCAGAGAAGACGTTCGCTTCAGAGATAAGATATGCCCGGACATTGGATAATGAGACGTGACGCTTGCCTTCCTTGTGCACTATTGTGGGTGATCCATCCTGGGCTTCAGAGTGGGTAGTGACGCCTTCGATATCAATGTCCTCCAGAGCAATCTGGAATGACACTAGTTCGGTGTTCGCCGAGTTCGGCTCGACAGGTACTTCAACATCCAGCTGGAACGTGATGCCCTTTATCTTGACTTGCATGCGATCGACTATGCCGTGGAGAAAGTCTGCCAGGAAGGCAGGCAGCGAAAGCGGTTGGCCGGTTCCGAGCGTCGACTCCTCCTCGCTTCCGTCATCGCTTGTCGTGAATGAGGCACCGAGGTCCTGGGTTTCGGCCGCGAGGGCGTCTTCGAGTTTTCGGCGCTCTGAAGATGGTTGAGTCTCTAGGAAAGATTGCGCCAGATCGACTGTATTGGGCACGACTGTGGTGTCCTCGGGTGTCTTAGTACCGGATGTGTGACTCGGTTTGGGCTCGGCTCCCAAAACTTGTAGGGCGATATCGACTCCATCGACCTCGACAGTTATAGGGCTCGTATAGAAATCCATCGGGATGGTGACTCGGAGCAGAAGAACCTTGGCCTTCTGTAGCTTGAAAGTGGCGGGAAGTTGAAGCAACTTCTCGAGCTTCTGCACCGGATGTTAGCGCATGGAATATGTCGATGAGTGTGGGGGAAGCCTACCTTGACCTTGATACCAACATCGCGAAACTCGAAAACGGTATTCCTTCCCAGTGCGAGGTCCAGATTCTCCATATCCAGCGCCTCGGCGTCGAGGAGCTCCAACCTAGACAAGGCATACCGAAGCAGCCTCTTGGGCATAGAGGAGCTCTGGAACGACTGGAAGAACATCGCCATGGCGTCGACGGAGGCGGGCTCTCGAGTCCGGGAAAGGGTGGTGGCGATGGCTGCCCTCGCGGCGGATGATGAGAATGAGGGAGACTGGTGATGAAAGGAAGATACGGTCAGCAGCTCGTGTCGTGAGTAGTCGACGGTGTCAACCTCTAGGCAGAGCCGGCGTCGGCGTCGGCGTGCTATCAGTAGACCCCCGGCCAGATGCGGGGCCGTAGAGCATGATTAGAGGAGAGGAAAGACCATGGATGGCTCAGATGAGGCTTTGGGGAAGAAAGTTTTGACAGCCACAAGGGTGTGGGAAGAAGTTGTGAAAGGGCAGTGAATCATGGGCCGTGGCTGCGGCAGCTCAGGGCGTGGGATAGAGTTGGTTGTTTGAAGGAAGTAAAGGTTGTTCAAGTGCCCCAAAGGGTCCAGAGGGTCGGCCAGAACGGTATGGATGGCTGAGGCGGCGTAGGTAACGCAGTACACGGTACGTAGTGCTAGTACAAGTGGAGCGCCCACCGAGGATGGAGCATCGGAGGATGAGGGGGTCTTTGGGGAACGCAGCGGCTGGTCTAGGCTCCCGGACTCCCCCCAAGCGGCGGGTGATGCTCTGGAGGCCCAACGCTAGATCCGCTATGAGCATAGACTCGTGACTCGCCTCCAGGGGTCCACGCATGGTGTTTTAGCGGCTATGGTGACGTGAGAGCCACCGACTCTTTCCTCTTCAAGGCGGTCATGAAGCATCATTTGACCCGTGCATCAGGCTCTCGGTGGGCGGGCAGACGGCTTAGCCGCTTAATCGATAACGGATCCTTGGTGGGCGTCATGCCCACGCCACCAAGACCACCCATCTATCTCATGGACCATGCCGCTGAACATGAGGAATTCGATAGTTCACTGTAGGTATGGCAAAGGCGGTGCGCCGCATGGGTGCCTATGCGCATGGTTCAGAAGCACAGTGGTACCCTAGCCGTTCCGCGACCTTGGCTACCTATCATGGCTATCATGCCATGGGTCCCTTGTCGGCATGAATCCTTTGCCGTCCGATCAGATTGGTCGCTCTGTTTTGGTACACCATGTCGCAATATTGCTGGTTGATGCAAGCATGGTGCCCTTCATGACACTCTCTCTGTCTCACTCCTTCCGTCCGCTGCACTTGCCTTTACCTGAAAAGAACAAGACAAAAGAGTCAAGCGTCCACACGATTCAGGAACCGAGCTTTGGCGGTTCCATATGGAGCTAGGCCATCACGTACACCGGCTCACGCGAGCATCTACGTAGTACATCCACGAGCCAACACCAGCCAACAACGGCCAACAACAGCTCGAGCTAGGTATCACATCGTTGTGGCTCTGGCCCGAATCTATCTGTCTTCTATTCTAGGCGAACAAGCCAACCGCCCCTCATACCAATGAGTCAACATTGATAATTGGTGGGCAAGACTCGGTGCTTTACAGGTTTCCAAGCCCAAGACTCCTCCTCTTCGTCCGTCCATGTGACTCCGCTATCCTCCTACCCACCGACTCACCGCTCCAGTACGCTCCGGTGGCCGTTCCCAGGCCCACAAACGGCGCCGTGTGTTCTCCGGCAAGCCACAGGCCCTGGTTAGGCAGACCCTCTCGCATCGTCCGAATATCATCGTCGCCGTTCTCTAGGCCGACCTGGAAATTGCTGTAGCTGCCGAAGCCCGCAAGCTCGTCGTGAAGCCAGTCTGAAGCCATGAAGCCAGTCGGTTTGCAGTTGATGTCGCTTTCCGAATAGTGAGGCAGCCGGGAGTAGTAAGGCTTGAAGAAGTCCAAGAGAAAATCGTCCTTCTCCTTACTCGAGAGGCCCGCGATATGACTGGTGATGTACTGCGACTGCTCGCCGTAGGTGTAGAATAGGAGAGTGGGATGCGAGGTTTCCGGCGAGAGACTAGCAAGATCGACAACTTCTTGATTCCACTGTTTCGGATTTGATTCAGCGGCGTAGTTGGGTGAAATCCATTGCACAAATCCGTGGACCCTTCGCTCTTCACCCGCGGGTGTAAGCCAAAAGGCGCTTGGAAAGCTGATATAGACCTGCATGACTGATCAACATGGGTGCATTCGGCAGATGTCAGCCCATCATACCTTTTCAAGGCATCCGTAGCTAATAGCTTCAATTGCCTTGGTCATACGAGCCGGAAGCTCAGGCTCAAAGGCGTCGAGATTCCGTTTTAGCCATCCCAGGGGAGTTGTAACAACAACTTCGTCAAAACCCAGCGTTTGACCACCCTCCACTTGAATCTTGACCTTCTCCTCGGGATCTCTACGATACGATATCCCCTGTACCTTGGTCTTGAACTTGATCTCGGCACCGTCTAGGACTGGCTTCGCGATGGCATCTAAAACCTTCTTGTAGGTTCCGGCGCAGAACAAGTTCTCTGGCAAAACACTGTTAGTGACGGTAGTACTACCTGCACTGCAAAGGTTTACTCACCTCCCTCGATGCACTCCTCCATCCAGAAGAATTTCAGACTTTGTTTGAAGATGGGACTTCCAATAAATGCTCCCCACATCTCGGACATTTGCATAATGGTTTTTCGTTTCTTGTCGTAATCTTTCTCGGTGTCGGGGATTTTCTCGACAACTTTCTGCCGAAAGAAATCGTGCAAGCTCTCGTCATGGTGGATGTCCTTGTATGACTTATTTGAGTGCTTAAAGGCGGCTTGGACGATTTCCCACATTAGGGTAGTGTACGCCTCTCCTTCATCGACATCGAAGAGGTCGCCTGCCTGGTCAAACACATAGGACCGAGTGTCCCAGCTGCCGACTGCAGTGTTGGTTTGCTTGGCGATATCCAGCATAGGGTTGTCTGTTGTGCCATGAATCCAGTTGGGGCCGACGTCGACCAGATGACCGTTGGGGAGGGTCTCCTGGTGCAAACGGCCTCCAATACGGTCACGAGCCTCAACGACGGTGACCTTGAAGCCGTATTGGAGGAGGACGTCCGCACATCGCAGGCCAGCAAGTCCAGCGCCAACTACGGCAACGTGAGGTTTTGAGGCGAGATCACCTTTGGTTCGCTGCCAATCTGTGTCAGCGTGGTTACACATGGCTGGCGGCGGGGAATGATAAGGATATCGGCGGCCAAGAGATACGTGCCGCAACTGACACACCAAGCCATGGAGTTGATCTCAAAAACAAAAGGCTCACCGAGGCAGGCACCTTCATTATGGTTTCCGTACCTGTTCAAACCCTTCCATCGTGGAGAACTTCTCCAGCAGTTGATCCTGGTCACGATCGACGAGGCTGTTGAGGCGAATAGACCTGAGATCCTGGTAGATCCTGGAAGAATTGCGCCTGGAAGGACTAGTGTAACATATAGAATAAGCATCCATGTTGATTGTTGGTGACGAAGATAGAGGTCAAGTCAGGATAAATGTGTATGATGAAGATGTTGGGAATGGTTGCAATCTGGCTTCCAGTACTAGGATGGTTGGTAACTATGAGGGCGGGGTGGGTGCAAGTGTACCGAGTCGGCGGGAGGGGAATATAGTTAAGGTTGGAGCTTGATAGGGAGGTCACCGGGCGGTGGGGTTGTGCGAGTTCCCGAGGGTAGGCGAAAGATTGAGGCAACGTGAGTAATGACAACTCGAAAAGGGGATAGGATGCGATACTGTGACAAGGACGGGAGGATCACGAGGGAGATGCAACCTGAGGATGCGCGTGTCATGGTGGATGACAAGCACAAGCTTGGAGGGGGCTCCCAAGCAAGTCAAGCCGGGCACGACCCGACCAGTTGAGTGAGAGCCACTGGACCAAAAACCTCAAAGAAAGCAAAACCAGGACGGGTAAAAGAGGGAAAGCATCACCCAACTGGGTATCACCACGGATGGGTCAAGGGGGGTTAGAGGGGACTAGAGGGACCAGAGGGACCAGAGGGACCAGAGGGATCAGAGGGATCAGAGGAACCAACGTGAGGCGGGCGGCCACAGGCGGCTGGCAAACGCCGCGATACCATACCAAGAATGGGTCACCGGCCTACTATCCTACTGCCACCACTCGGGCGAAGCCGATAAGGAGGCTTCGGAGACCTGGGAGGCTCGGCGAGAAGCGAATGAGGCGAGCGAGGGCTCCAAATGGTTCCAAGCGATCCCAAAATGATCCAGATGCACGCCCTCGGTCGACAGTCCCGTCCCTTGTACCCGCAGTGATAGGCGCGCACTGCATATCCATGTCCAAGACAGAGTTAACCCACCCATAGAGCCAAGATAGAGATAAGTGATGCAGTAGTAAGCCAAGCCAATCGCAGTTGCGCTTAGCTACTCATGGGGACACGGGGAGGAGGGGAGACGCGTCGTTTGTCCAGAGCCATCCAGGCCCAGGCCGTTCCTTCCTTTAGCTCCAAAGGACTCGTCAGAGTAGCGGAGTCACGGCCCGGCTTATTAAATAATGCAGGAGGCGAAAGGCTGGCAAGACAATGAAGAAATTACTTAACTTACTATGTGAACAGGGGTCGTCGAATAATGCTAGAAAATCCAGCGGCTATTTGGAGAAGTCGCATGCTGATTGTCGAAAAAGAATTTGAGTTGTTCTGCGCTCAAAAAGTACTATAATTATGGAGACTGGGCAGTATGGTGGAAGCATGCAGCACAGTGTGGATATCTACTTCGTTGTCATTTGCAGCCACTGGCATTGATCAAACCTCGACAATCACACAAGTACCTGGGCTCTTGACCACTCTGTATTCCCGAGGGGCACAGCTCCTAGGGTATTAAGTGAACCAAGAAAACGTTCCGTATGTGCCAAGGCAAGATCTCGTCTTTGACAATCACCACGATAACAAGACTCGACCCGGGCCGGCTTGCTCACTGTGTAGTACAGACGGCCAAGATTCAACGATCACCGGGCAAACACGCCCTACCTTGAAACAACGACGATCAACAGTGACCCATGCCATTTCAAGATAAATGGCAAGAAGATCAAGTCTAGTGCTGTGTAGAGATATGTATCCACACCCCGAAGTGGAGATGAGTTGCTAGTTCGACATGCTGCCTCGAGACGCAGAGTCGAGTCAACTCGGCTGGGAAGCAAAGATTTACTATGCATCTAGTCATGCGGGCTCTTTTTATTTGCGGACAAATGAAGTGAAAAGGATACATCACGACCTTGGTGACCGAACAGATACCCAGGCTTAAGCACCAGACCAGAAGAAAAGTTCTACTCACTCATGGCAGGTACATACTACATGAGTTTGTTAACGATTTTATTAAGTTGATATCTCATCTTATAGGCTATTGCATCCTCGCAGCCTTGTATTCTCAGGATAATGTCTACAGCCATGCCCCTGCCCAACTACGCCAAGATGGCTTACAGGACCCCAGAGCATCCACATCGTGCGGGGTTTACATCACATCTTGGCCAGGCTGTGTAACATCCTACGTACCCAGGCAGCAGGCTGAGTATGGATACTTTTGCTCATTTTCAAGCCCGTCAGACACGAGTCCGTCTTGTCATTTCACCGGAACAACACTTCAATATGAGCCAAAAACAGGCGCAGCTGGACAAGGCCGACAAGATCGGGCCATACCAACACATTAAACTCGACTCCCCGGACGAAATCCGCCTTTTGCACCTCCTGCCTGGCAAATTTGATGATGAAATTCGATTCCGGATCACGCATGTGCTCTTAAAGCAGCCCAAAGAGCAACAGTCGACTCGTCTCTCGCGCTCGGAGCTCCAGAAAACTGTTCCCAGTGGCTGGGAGGTCTTCGAAACTCCCGAATGTCGATACCTCTTTTGCTATGACCCCGAGGATGACGCGGGGGCGGAGAATAGTTCTGATGGGTTGACCAATGACGATGACGGGGACGACGATGATAAGTTTCAGACAACTTGGGTTCACCCTGATCCCAAGATGGATCCTGCCTTATACGTCCTCGAACCAGATAGTGAGATATGGGCTCGTGAACCAGCTTTTGACTGCCTGTCGTATGTATGGGGCTCTCAAGAAGACTCCGAGCCTGGATTTGTTGAATCGGATACCGGAGATCGCATTGGTGCCTTCAAGCTAGGTCCAAACCTCGCCTCGGCCCTCCATCACCTTCGATACGAGGACAAACCACGAACTCTGTGGGTGGACGTCATCTGCATCAACCAAAAAGACCCTGATGAAAAGGCCGTGGCAGTGAAATGCCTTTCTAAGATGTACAGCCTGACTACGCGCGTCGTCGTTTGGCTTGGACCCGAGGAAGACGGCAGTTCTGTCGCAATTTCGCTCTTGGCCCATGTCGGCGCCCAGATCGAGACCACGCTTGATGGGTTCCGACTCACATCGCCGGATGCCGAGGAGCCGACGTGGTACGACATTGATGTTAATCTGCCAATTAGTCCTAGCGAATGGGAAGCAATCGAGGAACTCGTGAGCCGACCTTGGTTCACTCGGGTCTGGACGGTGCAGGAAATTGTCCTGGCCAACCGTCTGACCATACTCCACGCCGGCAGTGCCGTGATATCCTGGGCTCTTTTTCGTCGCGCAGTTGAGTGCATACTAGACAAAAAGACGGTCTCGAAGGCCCGAGTCTCTCTGGGCAAGGCGAGGACTGCCATCATGAACGGTAATGAGAGGCCCCTGGCTCAACTTCTGATGCGGCATGGCAGCCGGTCGTGTCTCGATCCCCATGACAAGGTGTATGGTATACTGGCCTTGACGCCCCCCAAATTCCTGGCCACAATCGTGCCGAATTACGAGCAACCGGTAGCAGAGACGTACAAGAACGCGTTCCTGATCAACATTAATACGATTCGCCGGTGGGAACTGTTTGGTAGCACGCCGGATGAACGAACAATCGAGGCACCCTCTTGGGTTCCTGATATCTTCCCGGAGTACCCATACGGCTTTACCTCTGCTCATCAACTGGTTTCGGGTTGCTCAGAGCTGCAATTCCGGTATAAGGAGCCGAACAAACTTGAGATCAAGGGCATTCGTTTCGACACCATCGAATTTGTTGGCGGTTGGGCCCCTCCCAGTGGGCTGGGAGCACTTAGAATGATTCGGTCCTGGGAGCCCGAAGACCTCTTTACCGCTCAGTACCATGCTGGAGGTTCTCTCTTCGACGCGTACGTAATTACCTTGTTCCAGTACTGCATCCGCGAACGTCATCCAATCGAGGAGGGCTGGCCGACGTTGGAAGAACTGAAGAGATATTTTCGAAATAAAGTCTTCTCCACAGCGACACAGCCGAAGAAGGTATTGGACCTTGGTGATTATTTGGACTCCATTCTATACGGAAGATGTCTAGGGCGGTCGCTTTTCAAGACCGCAGGTGGAAGCATCGGCCTCGGTCCACCAACGTGTCTACCTGGTAAGAAGCTCCATCATACGGATGGGCCAATGACGTTCTAACGAGAGCAGGCGACGTTGTTTGCGTAATCCTTGGCTGTGACCGTCCTCTAATTCTTCGACCAAACCCCGACGGAACCTACCAGTTCCTCAGCCATGCTTTCGTCTACGATCTGCAAGATTCACAGGCCCTTCTCGGCCCTCTTCCATCCCCATGGCGGGTCCAGGTCTATGAACACCCTCAGCAAGAGTTTCGCAACTACAATCAATACTTCAACCACGAGACAAAGAAGCTGACACCTGAGGATCCCAGGCTGGGGCCGCTTTCCGACTGGGAGAGGATCCCGCTCGACAGGCTCGGGCGAGACTTGACGGGGGATGACCCCGAAGTGATGGATTTCTTCAAGAATCTGAAAGATGGTCGCATTGTGAATTCCGATCCGCGGTTGTCACCGGATGCTTTGGAGAAGATGGGAGTGAAGCTTGAGGCGTTTGTTCTAACTTGAAAGTTGGGTGAGCAAGGGTCAAAAGGCGTCAAGGATTGGGGTTGCGCGTTCGACGACGTTTGTTCAAATTGTGACATTGCCCTCCCTTGTCGTCAATGGCTAGGTGCCTAATCTATGCCTTCTTTGACGGAGCTGGATTTCTTCGACTTCAACCATGCTTGGGCATGCTGTCAGCGAGAAACCAGTGCGCATTCCTCCATGCTAAGATCGGCCCTAGTAGCGACAGCAAAGAGTGGGCATGTGATCCTGTGTGACAGTCAAGACAGTGACCGACCAGAGCCACTACTCGGCCATTCCCGTCGAGATAGTCATGCCATGATGGTCCAGCAAAAATAGGAGAATCCCTGTCTTGTTTTTACAGCCTCAACAAAGGCTCAGTGGAGCAAGAGCAGCCAAGCCGAGGAACAGTGAATGGCGCCTGCTCAATGCAGTGTTAGATCCGACGCGCCTCACCCCAGACTTCCCCATCCATCACATGTCCGCCCCGCCCCCGCGATATGGTAGACAAGGCTCTGGCCAATCAGCATCGCTCCATTTCATCGCACCCTGGCACTAAGAAGACGGTGTGGAGAAGAGTTGGAGAGACCGAGGTACCGACGTCACCTCAGCCGACCAGCAATCATTAAACCTGCAATCTGCCTGCGACATGGAGCATTTGTCTTGCGGAGATAAGATTCTCATTCTTCAAACCCGCATCTCTGTGTTGAACTTTACACCTCCCCCTTCATCTGATCGACATTGAAAGCAATAGACTAGACCAGGCCACTGAGCTATCATCCTGCCACTTAAAACACATCACGCCCAGCTCATCCACCAGCATGAGTCCTCCCGAAACGACATTCTCCCGTGAGGAGGTTCGCTCCCACACCACTGACGACTCGCTGTGGTGCATCATCGACAGCACAGTCTACGACCTCACCGACTTTGTCGATGCCCACCCCGGCGGCGAGTCCGTCCTTCGTCAGGTCGCCGGCCAAGATGCGACCACGGCCTTCTACAACCTGCACCGCCATGAGGTTCTCACCAAGTACTCTGACCTTGCCCTTGGTACCGTTAAGGGCGAAAAGCCTCAGGTCATCACCCCTCAGCCCGGTGACCTCAGCCAGGTGCCCTACGCGGAGCCCCTGTGGCTGTCACCATCGTTCAAGAGCCCCTATTACACCGAGTCTCACCGCCGGCTGCAGCGCGCCATCCGAGAGTTTACAGACGAATACCTTTATCCCGAGGCGCAGGAGTGCGAGGCCACGGGGCGCTTTATCAGCCAGGAGATGATCGAGCGCATGAGTAAGCTGGGAATTCTACACATGCGCCTCGGCCCAGGCAAGCACTTGCACGGGGTGAACTTGATGGACGGCGCCGTGAAGGGCGAAGAATTTGACTATTTCCATGATCTAATCGTCTCACAAGAGATGTCCCGCGCAATGGCAAGGGGTTTCCAAGACGGCAACATGGCTGGAATGACCATTGGGTTGACAGCGGTGCTGAACTTTGCCCGAGACGAGGCGTGGAAGAAGAAGATTTCCGAAGAAGTCTTCAGCGGCAAGAAGAAGCTGTGTCTTGCTATTACGGAGGCATTTGCTGGCTCAGATGTCGCGGGCCTGCGCACGACTGCTGAGAAGACCCCCGACGGGAAGCACTGGGTAAGTTGAGAGTGCGTCCTCAGCCTATTAAATCAGACAACCTAACTCGAAGCAGATCGTCAATGGTACAAAGAAGTGGATCACAAATGGATCTTGGTCAGACTACTTCGTGACCGGTGTTCGAACGGGCAAGGGCTTGAGCGTGCTCCTCATCGAGCGGGGCGAAGGCGTCGAGACCAAGCCCATAAAGACGTCGTACTCCGCTGCCGCGGGCACAGCCTACGTTACCTTCGACAACGTCAAGGTTCCCGTTGAGAACCTGTTGGGGGAAGAGAACAAGGGCATTCACGTTATCCTCAGCAACTTCAATCACGAGCGATGGACCATGGTTTGTATGTCATCAACCAACCCCCAAGCACCCAGTCCAGGTCTAACGAAGATGAACAGGTGGCAGCACCCGCATTTCGAGGGCCATTGTTGAAGAATGCCTCAAGTGGTCAAACCAGCGCCTGGTCTTTGGCAAACGCCTCATTGACCAACCCGTGATTCGACAAAAGTAAGCCAAGCCTCACCAACAGGCAATGCCAACCACGTTACTAACAATGTCCAGACTCGCCAAGATGATTGCCCTCGTCGAAGCCAACCAATCCTGGCTCGAGACCATCACCTACCAAATGTGTCATATGCCTTACAAGCAACAAGCTCAGCATTTGGCAGGTCCGATCGGTTTGTTGAAGATGAGCGCTACCCGTGCAGCTCATGAGATTGCAGACGAGTCGGTACAAATCTGGGGTGGCCGTGGTCTCACCCAGACGGGTATGGGCAAGTTCATCGAGATGTTCCACCGAACGTACAAGTTTGATGCGATCCTTGGTGGTGCTGAAGAAGTGCTCGGTGACCTCGGCGTAAGACAAGCCATGCGAAACTTCCCCAAGTCGATGCTGTAAAACGATATGGCTCGGCCCTTGTATTTTTAGTTGTCTGAGGCGCCTTGTGGTATTGAATCCAGATATGTTCATTTGAGCCCTTTTCTTGAACTGTCCGGGGAACATTCAATCCAATGCCGCAATCCAGGAACCAGCTGGCTCTGCGATGACCTCGTGCCAGTCCAAAAGAAGTCGTCTGTTTGTGCGTTCCAAGTAAATCGGCCGGGTCACCCCTTAGCCATCGGCAGTAGCGTGGCTGCAATGCTCACCTGCTCCTATCCCTTTCCGAATGTCAACCTGCGTTGTGCGTTGGAGCAGGAAACAGGTCGACAACACCAAGACACACAACAATCATTCACACCAGGATCAGACTCCCATCAACATGGGGGATCAACACAATTCATCTCGTCCTGACTACCAAAGGAGCAATCCCCATACTCTCAATTCTGCTCTCCAGACCCCGTGGTGGATGGAACGCAGGGGCACCCAGAACGTTGCTCACAAGCCACCATGCTTTTTTTGTATCTTGTCACTCATCAACCGTCACCATCCGTCTCTCTCCATAAAAGTCGAGCCGTATGCTTCGTCGAAGCCTTTCGTTACGTGACGAAATCCAATGCTAACATGTTCCAATCGCAGGGCCGATTGTAGGCAACCTTGCCGAAATCTGAGCAACGCGAGTCGCAAGCCGCCTATTTTTAATGGTCGTAAAGGTCGTATGCGAGATGAACCTCTTGTCAAATGTCGAGAAAACACAAAGGAAAAAAATGTCGTCCGTGGGCTTCACGAAGCTTCCACGTCAACCTTCCCTCGGCTAGTGAGCCAAGAGAAGTCTCGTCGCCATTTTAGTTGGGGCATTGAGCCTGGACGTGACCACCCTGCTGGCACTTGTAGCAGATCTTCTCGCCACCAGCAGACTCCTTGGGGCAATCCCGGGAGTAGTGACCAGACTCGCCACAGTTGTAGCACTTCATGCCGTTGACACACTCGCCTGTGTTCATGTTAGCTGGGCAGACCAAGAGTCGTAAGGGATGGCATACGAGACATGTGGCCGTAGCCACCGCAGGAGTAGCAGGTCTTGCCAGCACCGCCAGCGCCGCCGCCGAAACCGCCGCCGCCGCCGCCGCCGCCGTAGGAGTTGTTAAATCCACCAGCCTTGGTGCAGTTGCGGGCAATGTGGCCGATCTCGCCACACTGACATTGTTAGTTGACTGATTCCCTTGTCAAGTCAGGGTACTCTCACCTTGTAGCACTCGGTGCCCTGGCCGCCGCCCTGGCCGCCACCACCGTTGGCGGGACAGTCGCGGGAGATGTGACCGGGTTGGCCGCACTTGTAGCAGGACTTGTGGTCCTTAGGGGGATCAGAGCAGTCACGGCCTACGAGCTGATTAGCAAGTGCCATGCTTCGAGAAATTGTGTACTTTTTGACTTACTCATGTGGCCCTCGCCTTCAGGGTAACATATGTTAGTTCTCAGATCACAGCGTCAAATGTGGATAACAACATACCACCGCAGTTGTAGCTAGTGTCATGTTAGTTGAGATGACAGAACCGGGAGTGCAGAGATTCGTACCACTTAGCAGGACCCTTGGTAGGGCAGTCGCGGGCCTGGTGACCAGCGTTACCGCCTGTATTGATCACATATTAGTACATAATAGCGGACGAAAGATCGGTAACGGAGGCGAGAATCAGTTGGGGAAAGTTGGAGCTCAGCCGAGGAGACAGGCCAAAATGTCAAGACGAGCAAAGTGGTCGCGAGTAATTGATAACACAAACGCGTCCAGATATCGCATCTTGTCTGTCGTTGGTATCATTGACGTCTCGTGTGGAATATGCCCCCTAGCCGAGCAAGTACTGCGAGTAGTTCCTCCAAATCACAAAGCCAGAAAACCGACAGGACATATTGCGGTCGTGGTCACACTTGAGATCGGACGCAACCATAGGAATGATGTCCAGAAAAGGGCTGGTGAGAAATAAGACAACACTCACAGGAGTAGCAGGCGCCACGAGGAGGGCCACCGGAAGGAGCAGAGAAATCCATTTTTAATTTTGGTTTTTGAGAAGGGGAATCTAGACCTGGAGTTAGCAATTGTTCGCATCACCATCTAGCGCAAGAAGTGTAAGAAGTCAGGCTAGCGCGATTGCCCGGACCCGAGATCCGATAGAGGCAAAAGATTGGCGAGTGGGCACGAGATAGGCCGCCAGTACCTCGACTCAGGCGAGAGGCGTGGCGGAGAACCAAGAACAATGGCTTTGGCCGTTGTTGTGCGGGGGGTTGTGACAATGGGCAAAAAGGGAAACATGGTGAGGGCACGGGAGCAGCAAAGAATTTCCTGCACCCCGAACGGCCTCGATGAGCTTGGTTTTCCCCAAGGCGTTTTGCGCCCGCCTTGTCCAGTGCGGACAGCTAGAAACGGCAGGCGGGGGCGGGGTGCAGAGATTTCCCAGTGTTTGGTGGGTGACGCAGTGCAGTGAAATTCAAGGGCAGCTCAGCAGAGAGCAGCGGGGGCGGGGATGGGCATGAGGATGGGCAGAGGGGCAGCTGAAGGGCCCTTCCAGGATCGGAGCTGGGCATGAGCGGCGCAATGAGGAGAGCAGGCCACTTACTGAGAGGAGCGGTCGTAGATGTTGAAACGAGGTCAAAAGGGTGCGCAGAAAGGCAGGTGTAGAGAAGAAAGTTGGGTTGGTGGTAGTTCAACGCGCCTCTTGGTGCTTGCGAGGGAGAGGTTTTCTGCAAGTGCGGGCCCACGGAGTTGATGTAAGAGTGGTCAGGGCCTGGCCAAGGACGAGGAAAGTGGGATGTGGGAAGTGGAGAGGAGGGGCACTATTCCTCGAACCGGGAGTCGCGTATGGGTAGCCGCTTTTAGGTGGTGGCCAGTGCAAAAATTCGCCGACCTCCTACAGTGCTTCGCTTACAGGGCAAAATCCGTGGTCGAGGCCCTCTGCATCCGTCCTGGCAGTGCCCACCTCGCCTCTATCCGCCACTGCCCGCCACTGCCCGCCACTGCCCTGCGGTACATCTGCACTGTACGATACTTTACCAGAGGCCACTACGTATTAGGTGAGAACCTGGCTATGACATCGGACGATGTTTGTGTCTCTCTCGCTCACTCATTGATTCGATGCGCCCAACTGTGGGTGTTCTAGGATCTTGTCCGTGACCCTGGCTATTGGTGCGTTCCGACCTTGCATCAAACAGCAGGGCCTAGTAGGTGCTGAGCGACAATCCCTGGACCCTCACTGCCTGACGGCTAGTTGTTGTTGTGTTTTCTACCGGCTGCCTGACGGCTGACCTCAACCGCCAGGGTTTTCGCCGCAACTGCTCTACACTCCAGAGGGGCCAGGCTAGTAATTCCCATGGCAGTAGTTCGTCAGGTGGCAATAACAGACAAAGTCAGATGAGTGCCTACCCAAGCTCAAGGCAACTAACCTAGTTCACTAAGCGTGCCATTGGCTCGTGCGTTGCAGACCGAGGCCCATTGTGGCGCCGAGTTCGACGACTAGATGTAGTTTGGTACGGGTAGACAGTGCCGGTGGAATGTGTAAGACACCATATACCATCTGAGTTTTCTGTTTGCTCACTTTAAAACTAACACCAGTGCGCACTTCTCTCGCAGAGTATCGCAGCAGTCTCGTCACTTCGGTCACTTTCACTCTGTGTCTTTTGGAATTTGTTCCCTCCTCCTGGTTGTGTTGTAGCGACAGTAGCAATGAAGGCCGGATTTTCCTACGGAATATGGCAGGTCGTCAAACTAGTCGCGTCGCACACATCCTTGGCCATGTCGTTCATGTCACACAACGCTAGATCATATTACACAAAGATAATGCAATACTTCATCGGCTTTGTGGCCATTTTTTAATTTGCTCAGTGTCTTCGCAGTGTGGGCCGCGACCTCGGGGGTCTTGTTGCAGTGGGTCGATTGCCATATATGAGGATAAAAATATTTACCTTACGCCACAATATGATCAACTCGACACTCCTCAATGCACAGCTTAGCCTTACTAGAATGAGCCGCAAAATGTCAGGTGCGACATCATTCAATTACACACAGCTAGTTGCCCCTGCGTAATTATCGGAAAGCTGTACCGCTGGCGAGATGCTATGGGCCGAGAACACTGCAGACGGAAATGGTACAAACTGCCAAACAAGATCTTGCCCAAGGACCGCATGGATCGGACTAGGGCGGGGTTTCCAGGTTTGGGTTAGCCATCTGTGGAATGCACCACGACTCATACCCACCCAAGTCAACGCCTGTAGAAGTCATTGAAAAAAGCGACCTTGAGATACATGCTTTCAAGGGAACGTAAAGTGCGAGAGGCCACGAATATGAATGCCACAATAACCTGAAACGGGTATCTATCGCAGGTAAAGTATTTAGCAATTCGGCGCCAGCAACCAGTCAACCAATTCAGGTATTTCTCCGATCTTGTACCACAGTAAATACTGCAACAAGCATTGGTCCGCATTAGTTGTGCAGTGTGGTTTCAACCCCCAGGGATTTGATGGTCACTTGGTAGCAGCGTGGAACAAACGCCTATGTAACGTTCCGGTTCGACTCCGTTGCACAGCTTCTAGATCACGTTGGTCCCAAATAGTGGGTTAATTCTTCTTCCGCAGAAGCCAGGCATGTGTGCTACAGTTTCAGTGTTCGCGTACTATGTCAATTTGGTAACCGTTGCACAACCTGTCTGTTATTTACTAGGTCTCGGCCGGTTTACTTCAGTGGACGTGGAATCCTGAGTGGAATGGATACTGAGCCTGATTTCATTCACACCGATATCTGTTCTTTTTTATTCAAAGAAAATTCACATGATACGGACCGATCCTCTACGTGGAATAATTTGAAGCGTTGTCAACCCTCAATATTCACAATCCCCCAAACACGGTTTTTCTGAGATGGCAAGAGGCACACATATTTTTCGGATCTGCGATAAGGGCTTGAACAGGGGTCCATCTTTGGCAAAACTGCTATCGGCCTGGTGTCGATGACTACTGGATAACCATGTACTCTAGAGTGATTGAATCACATAGTAGAGCAGTACCCTCCCTAATCCACCTGCCTACCTACCTAGGTACCTAGTTAAGTTGCTAGGGCGAATTGCGACAGAAGTGACTGATTGTGTAATTAAGCTTACCCATATTAACAACCTGAGGGATGAACATTAATTCCACAACGAGCGTTGCCTCTCACACTGGTAATAGCTTCAGACTCGATCAACCTGATTTGTTTTTATACATTCTTCAAAAATACTTTCTTGTAACCACTGTAGTAACGATGCGAAGGTGGTCGTCTCCATTCGAGTGAGCTTGAGGATCACGTGGAGGGGCGCCTTTCACGCTAAAGCGGGCCGATCCTGTCCTCGATGTGGAGACGCGACAATCCAAACCCCCCGCGACTCATACCGCGATTCTGCGCATCATCGAGTCAACTGATCTCCATCAAATTAATGATGGTCACGAGCATACACTGACTAAAATGACGAGCTGGTTTGAAACCGGGCGCCCGGAAATCCTGAACGCGATCGCTGCAGCATGTGGACGCGTCGATGAGGTGATCCAACGAGGTGAGCGACTGCCGAACAGCACTTCGAATATCAACCCTCTGACCGGCTTTAGATCTTGAGCTAGCGAAATATGAGCTTGAAACGGCCCAAAATGAGCGAGATGAGCAGTCGCTACTGGTTATGGGATTGAGAGCTGAGAACGCTCGCCTGAAGAGTGAGCTCCAGGCAGCAGAGACTGCAAAAGTCACACGGAACCCACAAGACGCAAATGTTCCGCTAGCAAGCACTTCATCACGAACAACCGACGACCATCCGTCCGAGACTCAACCTGACTGGAAAGCGGAGTGTGCTAGAGTAAGCTCCAAGTTCAATGCACTGTCGGAAAACTTCACGAAAGCCAAGGACGCACTCCAGAAGAGAAAGGATGAACGAGACAAGTGGTCTAAGCTCTGTGGGCTCCTAGAGAAGAAAATAAAGATGGCTGAAGAGGAGCACGGGATTCGCATCATCGACCGGGGCAGCAGGAGTGGTCGAGTGTCGACAAACTCAGACATGAGAAACGCAGCAAACCAACCCAGCCCTACAACAAGCTTTACCTCTGAAGCTGGATTGGAACAAGCCGAATTAGAGCTCCCTCCTCTCGCAGCCGCATCTCTCACTTCAGAAGGAGGCGATGTTGCTGCTCCCAACGTGGCTGGCAACCCTCAATCAGAGTCTACACAAGAAGGATCCGATCCAAGAGAATCAGACGACCTGCCCGATCTTCCAGCACAAAACGATGACCTCAATGTGCTGGTCAAGCAAGAACCCTCATCAGATCCGCCTGTTGTTGTCTCTGAACGACCTGTACGGAAGAGGAAAAGGGATGGGCCGGAGCCCATTGACTCACCAGTTCGTAAGATTAAACTGGAACTAAGCGACGGTTCAAGCCCTGTTGCCTTCAAAACGCAGAATACGTCTGATCTACATGACTGCATCGATCTGGGAGATGTTGCCCAGAGGATGTCAACGCCCAGGAAACGCAAGGAGCTAGAGGATTCGGCTAGAAGTGTGAAGGCTCGACCCGAAACCCTGGCAAACACATCAAAGTCGACCCCATTCTTTGTTAGGGCTGATTCCAATCCTCAGACTACCCGGCCACCCGATTTCTCGTCCGCCCTCACGCCGCTCAGTGTCAACCGACGGGTGATGCCTGCAAAGGATAAGCCGTCGCCAGTACCTCGTCTCAGGAAGGACCTGAGCCATCACATTTCTGCCATAGCAGAAGATGGGGCTGGCTACAACAGGGGGAAGGAGCCACAGCCGAAGAGTGGGACGAAACCAGTCCCTAAGGGCCGACTGGACACTCTCCTCAACAGCCCGTCTACCCGTGATGATGAAGCGATCACACGTTCCAATCCTCGGCCACGTGCAAAAGCAAGCCTTCTCCCAGATGACCTCCTAATTCCTGGGCGACGCGAACTTCCATTCGAACAAATCCTTCGCTCCAGAGACAAGACAACTTCTCGGCAAGCCGACACGCCAAGCCACTCAGCTCTTGCTAAATCTAGACTGCCACCTCAGGACACGAGGTCCCCTCTAGCTCACAAGGGCTCGACATCGCTCCTACGGAACAAACGGCCGTCAGAACTACGGCCCGACGATTTTAAAGTCAACCCGCTCGTCAATGAAGGCCTCGACTTTGCTTTTACAGAGGTTGTGCGAGACAGAAATGAGAGAGCTTGCTTGTCTGGGTGCACTGACATGCACTGTTGCGGGAAGGAGTTCCGAGCCTTGGCCCTTTCACAACGCCCTAACCCACCTCTTACGGCGGCGCAACGACAGGAGGAGCAGAAACTGCTGGAGGAATATCTGGGAGACTCTGCCTTCCGCCTCGCCACAATGGACAAGGCAGAAAGAGACGATCTTTGGGTCGAGGCAAAGACACAGGAGCTGGCGAACAAATACGGCAAACACCGACATCGATATTCGCGTATGCGTTCTCCGCCAGGTTTTTGGAATGCTGACTTTCCAAGTACCCAGCAGCTGGAGGAGGAGAGAACGGAGGCAGCAAAACGTGACGAGCAGTCAGTACAGGAGCGGTATCGAGAAGCGATGCGACCCGGCGGCAGGTGGATATTCAGGGACGAATAGCAAGTTATCAAAGGAATCGAGGTGATGGGGAAACAACTGACCGAGGGCACAGTTTGTATTGCAAAGGAGTTTCACTTGGATTATGGCGTTGGGCAAGGGGGTTATTACCATCACGAGTAGGCCATGTAAGTAGGTACCTATATGTGAGCCAAGCAAGGACAAAACCAAACATGGCACGTCAAAATCACACAATCATTACGCACAAACGATGCGAAACTATCAAGTCATTTTCTCAATGCCGAAGACCGTCAATTGATGTCGATGATTCATGGCGACAAGTCTGATCATGCGATCAAAGATGAACAGGGATGACACATCGCTGGACAATTGGTCCCGGCTCCCTCCCTGGTGTGTGATATCGTCTCCATGTCGGGGGTTGTCTTTACAAAACGGAGAGCTTTTGTTTTAGCGAGGCAATGGGGCAATTGGCGTGTAAGCACCCGGTCACAGTGCTAGAAGGCGCCACAAGGGCTGTTGTAGCGGATGCGTCCCTCGGTGCGTGCCATGAGGGGCGAGTGTGGTGCACGGGCCATTTGGCGATCCTGACTGCCTGGTGTCAAGCATCAACTTGCTGCCTCAGACAGCAACATCTCGCAGCGGACTGTGTGGCCTTGCAACCTGATTCCCTGGGCCGCCTATCGCCTACAGGGAGGCAGACCACTAAGGTAGGGGCAATCGGCGCAGCTTGGCTCGTGTGCACCCTTTCGCACTTCACAGCGCCAGGAAGGCCCCGGATTCCCGAATTTTAATTCCTCCAACGTCAACCTTCCTGTCGACCTGACGCAACTCTTCTGGTGCGTCTCTTCTTCGACCTCTGTCCTTTGTGATTCTTTGGACCTCTCCGCTCCTTTTCGTGCGCCCTCTTTTTTTTTCTCCTCCTGCGGCCTCCCGTGTTTCCCGCCTCGGCTTCGCTCCCGGAGAACACCAGAAGCCACCCCTCTGCGCGCTCCGTCATCGCTATCCTCTCCATCGTCGATCGAGACTGCAGCACTCAGCCTGCTGCAAGTGTCGTGTCGCGCAAACAATCCACCACCTCCCCGAATTCGACCCAGCTTCCATCCTGAAGCTCACGCGCGAGACACACGCGAATCTCTCTGCTCTCGAGTCCCTTCAGCCACGACGTGGCCGCGGGAGTCGCGCCAACTGGGCGGCGCCCGTCTTCATTCATCCCCCAAGCCGGCACGATGAGTAACCGCCATCTGCCGGCTGGGCAGAACATACAGGGAGGAGTTGGCGGTATGCCCGGTGCAGACATGGCTGGCGGATTGGGAGGGCCTCGTCGGAGACAGCCCCCTCCCTATGTCCCACAGTACCACCAACAACAGCAGCACCATCAGCAGCACCAGCATCACCACCAGCACATGAATCCCATGTACGCCAACTACATGCCATATGCGCCCCAGCAGTACTACGGGATGCCGCCTCAGTACCAGAACAACCACATGCCCCAGCCTGGATACATGCCATATCAGAACTACGCCCGATCGCCACCCGCCATGCACCAACAATACGTCCCCATGGTTGGCGTCACTGTGCCTCCCAACTATCCTCGTCCCGTTCAGCATTCGCCCGCTCTCTCCACGCCCTACCAGCCTCCGCCAGTGCCGGCTCCGATCCCGCTTCATACCCCGTCCCCGGCCCACTCGTCACAGATGTTTCCTCCCCCGACTCCTCCGACTCCTCAAAACAGAGAACCAATTCCCGCCGTTGTTTCTGCGCCGCCAGAGCCATCTCCTGTGGAAGTGCCTAAGGAGCCCTTCCGAGCACCTGTAAGTCACAATTCAAATTCGTTTCGACTTTGCCACATTCGCTTACCATCTACAGCTGCCATGGCTCTCAAGGCCCGATTCGGATTTCCCAATTAGAACAGCAAAGTCGAGGCGACGCAGAAGACTCCTAAACTCAGACAGCCAGGCCGTTTCGCTGCCTGTTGAACAACATGAGGCTGCCACAGAGCACATTGATCAAAGCGCTGAAGTCGAGTCGACGTCTAAGGACTCTCCCGTCTCCACTCAGCCCTCTGTTGTCTCGGATGCAAGATCGGACCCTCAGCGTCAATCTGCTGAACCTGTTCCTTCTACACCCACAACGCCCAGCTCCATTCCACAACGCTCTCGAACCAACACCGCAGCCAGTGCGACTCCAACAGCTGGGGCCAAGTCCACTGCTCGGTCTAATGCCCACCCCGTTCCTGCCGTTCCTGCTCTTCCCAAGGGCGGCTTCAAGGATTCCAAGCCTGCACGTGCTGAAAGGCCCGCAAATGGTGAGGTAGCCACCGAGACAGCATCGCAGGACACAGCGCCTGTCGAAGTTGTCGCTCCAGCTGAGGCTGATTCCAGTGTCCCTGAATCTACCGCCAGTGCTCCAGCCAAGGCCGCTCCATCTAGCTGGGCGAATCTCTTTGCAAAGTCTTCTGCTGCTGCAGCAGCAGGCCGAGCCAATGGTTCTTCAACTGAAGGCGAAGGTCTCAATGGCCACGATGCTGATAGTGTTGTTGGCGGTCCCAATGGCTCTTCTGCAGGCTTCTCGAAAGCCAACGCAAGCTCAGTGGCGGAAGCCATTCATGCTTACCACGTTGGCGGAAGTGACAAGATTTCGTTCCTAGAGCCCCGCGGCTTGATCAACACTGGGAACATGTGCTACATGAACTCGGTAAGTTCCAAGACTTAGATGTCCGAATGCAAGTTATTAATTAATCCCAGGTCCTTCAAGTCTTGATGTTTTGCGTTCCCTTCTATGATTTCCTGGATCAAGTGAGCAAGAGAGCTGTCCACAGCTTCAAAAGTGAGACGCCTCTAATTGACGCCATGTAAGTTGACACGCAACTAGTGTCCACCAGTATAAATCTAACCATCCGCAGGATTATGTTTATGCACGAATACAAATTGATCAAATCGGCTCCATCTGTCGAGACATTGAGACGTGCACTAAAAAACGAGGAACTTGAACGCTACGGCGAACCATTTACCCCTGAGTTTGTTTATGAGGCTATACGGCAACTTTCTCGATTTGCGAGCATGAGGGTATGCAGTCTTCAATCCGAGCGTCTTCGCCCATAGTCACTAACTCGATACAGCGCGGACATCAGCAAGATGCTGAGGAATTTCTTGGGTTCCTCCTTCAGTCTCTTGACGACGAATGCACTTCAGTTATGGGCAGTTCAGTGTTTTCGGGCAACTCGGAGGATAGCGCAGTCACGGCAGGCCAGAATGGCACCAATGCCGCCGGGGATTGGCTTGAGGTCGGTCGAAAGCAACGTGCAGCTGTGACCCGATCAGCTGGCTCGAACTCGTCAACCCCCATCACGAAGATATTCGGTGGCCTGCTTAGGTCTGAGTTCCGAGTTCCAGGCCTCAAAGATTCTATCACAACGGAGCCCTATCAGCCGCTCCAGTTAGATATTGGTTCGCCGGATGTGCGCAACGTGGTGGATGCCTTGCGTGGACTCACCCGACCCGAGCGGATGCAAGGAAACTTCAACTCGCCCCGTGGTAAAGATGTGACGGCTACCAAACAGGTCTTCATCGAGTCACTTCCCCCTGTGCTCATTCTTCACCTCAAGCGGTTCCAGTTTGATGCTGAAGGCAACGGCACTGTCAAAATCTGGAAGAAGATTGGATATCCCCTGGACCTAGAGATCCCTCGCGAGGCCTTGTCTCGACAAACACGTCAAACTTTGGGTGAGGGAGCTATGCCCAAGTACAAGCTTATCAGTGTAGTGTATCACCATGGTAAGAACGCCAGTGGTGGACACTATACCGTAGATGTACGGCGCCAGGAGGGTCGAGAGTGGATCCGCCTAGACGATACTGTTATTCGAAGAGTAAGGAGTGACGATGTTGCTGAGGGTGGTGAGGAAGAGGAACTCAAGGACACCCGCAACGAGGCGCCTGCTTCTGGTACCTCGGGTAACCGGTTTGGCGCCATGCAGGACGAAGACACGGGGGATGAAGATGGGTGGAAGCAGGTCACGACTGCCCCTGGGGGTAACAAGCAACGGTGGAGCAGTGTCCTCAACGGCGCCAGTAATGGCAGTGGAAAGGGGAAGCAGGCCAAGGACAGCATCAAGGACAACAAGGTGGCATATCTGCTGTTCTATCAGCGTGTATAAGCCAACCGTCATCTCAAGGCTCTGCTCACACTGGTGTCAATTGCTCTAACGGTTGGTTTGTTAAGTCATGAAGAGGAGGGCAGGAGAAAAAGGGAGCATTAACGGCCATATTGGATGAGGGTACATTGCACCATCATTTCAGATGGACTCTTATGCTAGAAGGCGGCGGGGAAAAGGACGGATGGCTGTCGACAGATACTGATGCAAAATCTGACTCGGCGTCTGGCGTCTCGGCATGATCCTTGGGCACAGGGCTTATTAACGATGTGGGAAAGTCGCTGTGGAAGGTTCGGGTCTGGCTCAAACCCCTAGGATGGCCAACAGGGACAATACCAAGTACACTCCCCATGGAAAAGGCCTGTCTCGAGACCGCTGCTCTCACCGATCGGCTCCTGGGCCACGGAATGGGGGCTGCTTGGAGATTACAAGCTAAAACCTGCTCAAGCTGGCGGATTGTAAACTACGAAAATGAAGTCCAAGACATATTAATAAGACATCACAAAAACACATGGACCACGACTGTGCAAAGTGAGTGAGTTGGCGACGTCTATACATAAGGTACACGCGACTGTCTAGTCCAGTTGGGTCGCCCGCTGTTCACTCCCGGAAGCGCCATTCACGCTCAAACTACCATCCTCCTACTCGATACATTCGTCGATCCTCCGGTCGGCCAACCAGGCTGCTTAGTGCTTGCGGATGACAGCGATGCTGTCGAGCTCCTCCTTCTCGGCAGCCTCAGCATTGATCTCGGCGATGACGGGGGTGAGGTAGCGGGAGTCCTGTTGCAAGGGGATTTAGTATATGTCCTATCCAACCCAAATCGTGAGCATTGCGGAGGGGAAATCGTACATTGGCCGTGGTGGTCCACTGATCCTGGGGAAGGAGCTTGTGCTGATAACTGCACTGAACAGCGCGGCGGATACGGTAAATTCGCTCGTAGGACTCCTTGGCGGAGATTCGCTTGAGGGCCTTCTGGGCGGCGTCGTTCTCTTCCTCGAGAAGATCGTCGTATCTACATCAATTGACGGGCCCGGTCAGCAAAAAAGTCCGTTTCGAAGCCATAACAGCCCGCAGGCATCTAGAATCGCCCAATTGGGTGTTTTATGCCGTTGGATTCGCATTGTTCGGTCGAAGGGGGGCTGTTTCGCGTACCTCAGGCCGAGCTGGCGATAGCCGGCGGCGTTGACGTACCAGGTGGCAGCGGGCTTGACGAGCCGGGCCAGCCAGGGCCTCCGCAGAATGAAGGGAGCCAGTGAGTACTTCATGATTGAGAGATTGACGAGGAGTTGGGACTGGATGGAGGGCGTCGTCGATTCCGTCGTTCGTCGTCGGGTTCGGGAATGCGCGAAATGGATGGGCTGAGGGAGCAAAACTTCTGGGACAGCTCGGGAAGTCACGTGCAGATCGCTATGATGACCATTGCTTCCTCGCTCGCTCGCTCGTTGGCTGTGGTGGGGCAGTTGTTCGGTTTGAAGGAGGCACGTGAATTATCACGTGATTAACGCATTCACAAGCATGCGGGAACGATTCTGCGCACGTTGGTGGATGAAGGGATCCGGTCACGGGGAAGAGTGTGCATGTGAAATGTGGGGGTCGTCTCTCTGCGACTTCCGTACGAAGCCGGCGCTCGGAAGACTACGGCCAGCGATATTGGCCAGGACTGGCCAGGAGAGATGAGGGTTGACAACCAAGATGAGTGAGAAGGGTCAATTCTTGAGTCACAAGGCATAGCATTACTTCCCCTCCGTCAGAGAGTGCCATCCAGGAGACCTGCGTCGCTCGAGCTGGCGGATGCAGGAAGAACTAACACGGAACAAGTTGCCCACCCCGTCGTCATTCCCTTACAGCAAGCCATCCCACGCCTCCCGGATAAGACTGCTATCGCATCTCGTGGACTTGCGCGGACGTGCGCGGGATGGAAGAGATGGATAGACATGCCGCCAACGCACGCGAGACATGCAGGAAAGGGCAACTCAATGCACCCGCGTCACACTGCACTTTGCACGCATCCGCGACACCGGCCGGTCCATTGTTAGCTTGAATGCCCGGTACAGCACTCACCCATTGTTCTCCGTCAAGCCTCTGTAGATACGCTCCCAAAACACCCACTGACATGCCGCCTTTTCTAGTGTCGATTAGCACTAACCTGCGTCATTTGTCGCTGGCCGGCACCGGCTTGTAGCGGGCGAAGAGCCGACAAGCCCTCCCAACCACTGCGTCGCAAATACCAACTGTAACAGCGGGCCCCACTGCGCTGGTGGCAGCGCTGAGTGCTGGAACCCACCCGCTGCCAGGTTTTGTCGCAGGGGGCGTTGGTGGGCAGTCGGCGCTACACGTTGGAGTCAAGACCCTACACCCACTACGACCGCTATGCCCACTACGCCCACTGACACATATGGGTCCTCAGCACCTACGGCCGACGCAAACCCGCTGGCTGCAGCGCTGTTTGCCCACCAACCCGCAATCCGTCGTGTTGGCTTACAGCACGTATTAGTAGGCATTCCCACCACCACCCGCCCGACCTAGTCCGTCATCGACCCGCCCGCCATCCTTCCTCCGCCTTGGATCTCGACTTCGTTCCCATCTTCTCTTCTCTCCACCATTCCCATTCTCACTTCCTCCTCCACGGGCCGCCTTGCTTCCCCCCCGTTTCCTCCAGCCCATCGCGCTCACCGTCTCCGGCCGCTCCGGCGCCCAGGCGAATCCCTTCAAGTCTCTGCCCCCAAGTCAATGGCCGCCGCCAATCGATAGGCGGGAACGGTTACGGCGCGTGGGAGCGTCCCTCCCCGCAGCACCAATACCGGGCAGCGAGGGTCTCCTTATACGATACAAGACGCCTTCGACGGACAGGACTTTTTGGGGCCCGAATCGGCATCGGAATCAAAGAGGGGGGAAACTTGGCTGCGAAGGAAAATACGGCCCCGAGAGCGAGGGAGGGAATCTTTTGTCACTTGTCGACGGACCTGCTCCCCGGCCGGAACCTAGACGGTGACGAAACCGACGACAACTCCATTGCAGAACCCTTGTCGAAAAGATCCAACGTCCCACGTTCGCCGACTCCCACTGAGATAGGGCAAGATTTTAACAGAATTACCTACTCGAAGCCGACCACAGCGACCGCCGATCGAGAGACGTTAGGAATGTCGTCTCATGACCAACACACCTCCGAAGCTGCCCGGCCGACGTCTCCAGAGTATGCTACATCACCCTACCGCCTCGCTACCGCCGACGTTCAAATGCACGACTCCATGGCGGTGACCCCGCTGCACCGATGGGCTCTCCACGCCTCCGACTCTCGTTTCAACGCTATCGCCGGTGCCGTGGGCGGCTTCACCTCAGGCATAGTCACCTGCCCTCTCGACGTCATCAAGACCAAGCTGCAGGCGCAAGGCGGCTACATGCCGGTCGACAAGGGGCGTCATGTCGGCCACCCCAAGATGTACAACGGCCTTGTCGGTACCGCCAGTGTCATCTGGCGCGAGGAGGGCATCCGTGGGCTGTATCGCGGATTGGGACCTATTGTAATGGGATACCTACCGACGTGGGCTGTGTGGTTCACCGTCTACAATAAGAGCAAGGTTTGGCTAGGAGGCTACTATGGTAAGTCACAACGGGAAAGAGAGAGCGATACTTTACAGTTTACTGATTGTCTCTAGACAACAACCATGTCATCAACTTCTGGTCATCCATAGTCGCCGGCGCCAGCAGTACCATTGTCACAAACCCAATATGGGTCATAAAGACCCGGCTCATGTCACAGAGCAACGTCCCTGAGTCATTATTTCCCAAGCCTGGGACCACTCCCACGGCTCGGCCAACGTTGCAAGCGCCATGGCACTACAAGTCAACCCTCGACGCCGCCCGCAAGATGTACACATCAGAAGGCATCGCTTCCTTCTATTCTGGCCTAACACCAGCCCTGCTCGGTCTAACACACGTAGCTGTTCAATTCCCGACCTACGAATATCTCAAGACGTCGTTTACGGGGCAGGGCATGGGTGAAGCACCTGCCGAGGGCGAGGCGCAATGGGTAGGCATTCTATCAGCCTCAATCCTATCCAAGATTCTGGCCAGTAGTGCTACCTACCCCCACGAGGTCATTCGAACTCGACTACAAACCCAGCGGCGCCCCGTAGCAGGAGAGCAGTTTGTTCAAGGAATGGGCGTCACCCCTGGACGCCCTTCACAACGGACACCGGTAGAGAAACCCAAGTACAGGGGTGTAGCGAGTACCTTCCAGACGATCCTCCGAGAAGAGGGCTGGAGGGCATTCTACGCGGGACTAGGGACCAACATGATGCGCGCTGTACCAGCAGCGACCGTCACCATGTTGACATACGAATACGTCATGGGACACCTCAACAAAACGAGGGCCGAGGCACGAGCATTATTACTTGGAGAAAATCCAGAACCGTAAATACAGAGGAAGGTCAAACATGATACACGCAAGGCAGTAAAACGAGGGGGGAGGTTTCTGATAACCACGGGGCTGTACACATTGGTTCACACGGAATGGGTCTGGAGGCGGAACATGGCTGAGATACCCTTAGTCGACTGTAGGTTTAAGACAAACCCTGGTTCAAACGAGCCATGAATGGACATAGGAGCCTGGGCAGGTTTCCTGTCATTCCAGGCTCTCAACAACACACACTCGCACTCAACGCAAACGCACGCATGGATATTCTGATCCATTCTGATTCATGTTCGAAAGAGATGGGAGTGTTCTGGATTGGGAAATGGGAACACGGGGTGCATTGTGGGTGGCATGCTAGTGTGGATTTTATAGCATTGGGGAGATCTGCTACACAGCAATATCCGAGTGATGAATCAGTTCGCTATGCAGAATGAAACCAAATGTCGTGATCAACCAAACATGATCCAATTACAGGTAGGTAGCTGATAATGTAACAGTGCGAGTTGAGTAAAAATCGAGGTCCCTTCAAAAACAATAGCAAAACAGATTGTACAATTACCCTCCCTTCCCAGCCGGCAAGTCACGCATGCAAACGAAACAATGGCGTAGTCTAATATGCTGATGTCTCACTGACTCCTTGGGCGCTCGCCCAGTTTATGAGTCCTCTAAAACCAGCGTTAGTCAACGGAAACGGGGTGGTTCTCTTTCAAATACACAGGCACGCACCGCTTGTTCTCTTGCTGATCTAATTGATGACCTCGTGTATCTTCGATGGGCGGAGTTACCCTTTGGTTAGCATCAAAATCCACATCCTCATTGCGTGGCCCAAAACCACGCCACTTATCTCAACTCACGCGAGTAGTACACAGGCCATTGTAAAGGCGGCAGCGGGAGCCATAAGTTTCTGATCAAGGAGAAAATTAATATGAAAAAATACAGCAAGATGTCAACAATAAGAATTAACTCACGCGAGGATCCATATTGAACTCGAGTATCGGGAAGCTGCTCCGAAACCTGGCAAGTTGTTGTGAGATGCGCTGATGCTGCAGTGGTTGATGCCGACGCCGACGCTAGTAAAGAAACACAGGCGAACGGGTCGACACCAAGCAAGCCGCCAAGAGCGAAAACGGTGCTGTAGCGGCTAAGCGCATAACTGCAATTGATGCATGGTCCCTGCGTAACGGAGGTCTAATTCATCTATCGGTTCAGCGCAAGTCCCCTCCAAGTCCCCCACAGTCCAAAACGCAGACATCTTAGCGAGATGGCCCGCACGCCGCCCGCTGCCGGATGGCCCAAGCTCCCGGAAGCTTACCACAAGGGCTCGGGGCTGTGATTGGCTCCGTCTCCGCCTGCTCCAGTTTCCCAGGCAAGGTACTGGACTGTCAGGGCGTTGGTTGCCAAGGTTGCGCGTGGGAAGCCAGGGAAGGTACGTGCTGCCGCTGCGGCGTGGGAAGGTCGGTGGGATGGTTAGTGGTCGGTGGGAAGGTGCTATGGAAAAGTGTTGCGCCGTAATTATGGCTGCTGCTGGCGGCGGTTGCGACTGCGACTGCGACGGAGCGAACCCGTTTGGTTCTGCGCGCCGCCCACCCCCTTCGTCCTCTCGCTCTCTCGCTACCTTACCTTACTTCCCTCCTCCCAAGCGCCCAACCTCGTCTTTGGTTTTTCCCCTTTGCCCTTTCGCCTCTCTCAGCTTCGTCTTCGTGAGACCCCGCGTCCCCGGCTTGCGACAGATCCAAGTCTGTATCTAGAAGACTCCAACGGTAGAGAGAAACGGTACAGCGAGCACGTCATCTCCCGCTGCTTTCTGAAGGTCCTGGTCGCATACGCGTTTCGCATCGCATCGCATCGCAATCGCATCGCATCCCCCTTTCCCATCCCAAAAACAACCCCCCCCCCCCCCCCCCCCCCCAAAACCAGTCCCCAATCATGCCCGTTGAGTTGCGCAAGCGCAAGGCCCGCGAGCCTCCTGCGCCTCCGCCTGTGACGAAGAAGGCTGCTCCCAAGGCCACCAAGGCCAAGGCGACTCCCAAGGCCAAGGCCGCCAAACCGGCGCCTGCCAAGAAGGTCGAGGAGTCCAAGGAGGATCTCACCGAGGAGGAGAAGCCTGAGGAGGAGGAGCCCAAGAAGGAGGAGCCCAAGAAGGAAAAGGCCAAGAAAGCCGCTAAATCCGACAAGGTCGAGGTCGGCGACATCATCGACTTGGAGTCCTTTGGAGGCGAAATCGAGACCAACGATGGCGAGACAACTACCTTGAAGAAGCTGGTTGACGAGAGCAAGGCTGGTGTCGTCCTCTTCACCTACCCCAAGGCCTCTACTCCTGGCTGTAAGCTTCCCATACCGAATTCAATTCACCACCCTTGACATGTCTGGCTAACTTGGCTCTCCCAGGCACTAAACAGGTCTGCTTCTTCCGCGACTCCTACGAGCCGCTGACGGCCGCCGGCTTGGGCATCTACGGTCTCAGCAGGGACTCACCCAAGGCCAACACGACCTTCAAGGAGAAGCAGAAGCTGCCCTACACGCTGCTGTGTGACGTCAAGCAGACCCTGATCACCGCCATTGGGTTGAAGAAGGCTCCCAACGGTACCACTCGCGGCGTCTTCGTTGTCGATAAGGAGGGCAAGGTGCTTGTTGCCGAGCCGGGCAGCCCACAGGGTACTCTTGACAAGGTTGTCGCTTTGGTTGAAGAACTCGCCAAGAACTAATGTGACCCTGCGCCGAGATTATGCGAGAGATGGATGTGATGGATATGGTACGAGACGACGGATGGTAGTAATGAAAGCAGGTCGGGATGTTTCTGTGGCTTATTTGAGGGTTTGGGTGATTTGCTAGCAGCTTCATGTAAGGACAATAGATGGCATTGGATTTCCACCTGCCTGTATGAACATGTGTTTGTGTCACGTCAAAAGCGATGCAAAGTAGGCATCCTTAGTCGTCAATGGCTGCTTGACCCGTGGTTTCTTCCATGTCAGCTTCGCCATCATAGCCTTGCGTTTTAGCTCCGTGTTCGCAAGTCTTCCCACTATCGATCTTTTCCACCACCAAACATTTCAACGAGGGAACTAGAAAGATGGACCAGGAACAGAATCACAGACATGCGAAGCTAGCCCGAGGCATATGTTTACTCAATTGCCGAATCAAGTAGAGTTCTCTTGTTGAATACCGAGAAAACCGCTGAGGCTATAGGGTAGGTGAGCTTGCAGCCATGCGGCGGAACAACGGCTAAACCGCAAGTCAGACTCCGGCCAATAATCACGGCTCCATTTCAACTTGCCTAACCGTCCCATCACCCGAACCTCAACGACCGCCGTCACCCGCTATATCGCCATCATGTCGACTCAAGCGGCAGCCAAAGTCGCCGGTGGCGTGGTGAGCATCGCCAAGGTATGCCGCAGCTCCCTTACGCCGACCCCAATGCCTCCCAATGGCTCGCTCCGGCCGCCCGTGCTTCCGAATTGCCTCGCCGGAGAGCGGCACACCCGTCCGCACTCGAGACGGACCGCAACGCAGCCGCTGACAGACTCGTTCCTGCGTAGAAACAAACCCTCCAGTCTACCGGTCTCTACGAGGTGATCCGCCGTTTTCTCACCCTTGATCCCAACCGCTCCAATGGCGTGCCGCTCAACCCTCACTTTCGATACCCGGCCCCCGGCGCCAACGATCCCTCTGAGTACAATGACCCTGTGACGCTCCCCGCGGGCGACATCGCCGACAACGCCTACTGGAAGCGCGACTCCCGCCGGTCGTACCCCAAGCTCAGCGTCGTCGACCAGGCCCAGTTCGCCTCGCTCCTGTCCGTCGGCAGCGCAGCCGCCCCCAAGGTTGACCTGATCGGCGAGGCTGGCGAGCAAGCTCTCGTGGCCGCCAAGCAGGATGCGGAGACTGGCCTGGCCAAGGCGCTGGAGAAGGCTCCCAAGGATGTGAGCAAGGACGTCTTCGTCAACGGCCTGCCTCCTCTACCCAGCGGCAACAGCCTAGCAACGGGAGAGTGGAATGTGCACAAGTACGAGGTAACGGACGCCTCTTACGGCGAGGGGTATGTTGCCAACGATAATTGATGATGCAAGAATACGGAGTTGCTAACGCGTGGCAGATACCCTTGCAGGTCGTTTAAGTAAAGGAAGAGTGGAGGAAAGAAAGTCATTGTGTATACAAGTATGAGGTAGTGAGGGTAAAGATTTCCCATTGACAACGCAGACGTTCCCTTTTTTGTTCACAGACGAAGCCTAAAACTCGCTCTATGTGTCCCAATTATGCTCCAAGCCGATTATGCCATACCGGAATGCCAATGCCCAAAGTTGTTGATCGTGTTGTCCCACCAAGACGGCCTCATGAAGACTCCTTTGCACCACCACCCGCCATCCGCTCAACAATCTTTGCCTTTCCCAGCGCTCGCTTCACCCGATCGTCAAAGTCTTGTACCGCTTCATCCGTGTTGGCTGTGGATAGGGTCTCGGGCTCAACGAGGGCATACAAGGTGTTGACGTTCTTCTCCAGGCGCGCGTTCTTGGGCAGTTGCGGCAGCGCACACGGCTCGCTGGCAGCGTCGTCCGCTGCGACTCCCGCCTGCCGGGGAATGCGGTTCGCCCAGACGACGGCCTTTCCGGCGAGACGGCCGCTTTCGAGGAACTTCTCGAAGCCCTTTTGCATGCCGAAGGAGCGGCCTTCGATGCGGCCCGCCTGGACGCCGTCTGCGAGGCCCTGTTGGTAGCCCTCCGTGTAGAAGCGGTCCTCAATGTTGAGGACGTCATCGAGCGGATCGGAAGCCATCGTGACTGCTTGTACTTGATCTGAAGAATATGGGAACTGGTGTCGCTTTGCTTGACGAGCTGATTAATTGCGACTGGCTTGGATGAGTAAGTGATGGGTGAAGCGGCAGAATTTGCGCCACCGCCTGGATGTGGCGGGGCATTGCCGACTTACACTAAAGCACCACCTTGACTTGTCTGAGCACAACTTATGAGGTCGTTGATAACGCGGACTACGAGCACATTTGATACTCCAGGTTGGTATGACATAGTCTGGTGTCACTCAATTAAAATATGAGGGTTGAAACGTGTTTGCTTGTATTGAAAGAAGACCTTCTATGGAACGCCGCCGTCCGGATGTACTTGACATGTTTGCCATCATCTACTGCATACCAAAGATCATGCCTCCGTTGGCACAGATGACTTGACCGGTGCACCATGCACTCTCAGGGCCAGCCAACATGGCGACAATGCCGGCAATCTCCTCGGCCTCACCAGCACGACCGCCGCTGGTCTTGGCGTCCTCGACTACTTCGGGCGGGTCGATGCCCTCGCGAGCAGCCATGAGGGGTGCGTTTTGGATAAAGGGCTTGATGAGCTGCTTGAACTCGTCGGTGTTGCGCGAGTACATCTCGGAGCGCACGGGGCCCGGGTTGACGGCGTTGACGGTGGCGCGCTCGCTCAGCTCGCGGGCCCAGGTGCGCGTCATGGCCTCGAGGGCGGCCTTGGAGCCGCCGTACACGCTCTGGCCGACGAAGCCCATGCTGGAGCTGACGCTGCTGAGGTTGATGATGCGGCCGGAGCGGTCGGTGGGTAGGTAAGGGACGGCAGCCTGGACGAGCAGCAGCGGGCCGAGGACGTTGACGTCATAGGTGCGGCGGAAGTCGTCGGGCTTGACGTCCGGGACGTTGTCGTTGAGGGCGACGCCGGCGTTGTTGACGAGGATGTCGATGCGCAGCGGGCTGAAGGCCTGGGTCGCCTGGGCGATGAGGGAGGCCGGACCGGCCACGGTGCCGAGGTCGGCTTGAATGGGCACCGCCTGGATCGAGTGCTTGGAGGCCAGCTCGGCGGCGAGGGTCTTGGTGGAAGCAGCAGAGCTGTCAGAGGTGTAGGCGAGGATGAGGTTGGCGCCGCGGGAGGCGAGCGTCTTAGTGATGGCCAGGCCAATGCCTACGGGATGAGTTAGTGCTAGGGGCAGAGGCTGTGTGTCCTGGGGATCTTTTACCTCGCGAGGCACCGGTGATGACGGCCAGCTTGCCTGCCAAAGGAAGAGCCATTGCAAGAGAGTCTGGGGAGTTTGGGGGTTAGAAGTTGGATATCAATGACTTTAGCCGGCGATACTGTTGAGATGGTGATCCAGACACAGGCGAGACAAGGACAAGACACAGAGCAGACCAATGCAGCGAAGCAAGAGAAGGAGAACGTTTCAACTGTCAAGACTTGGAGAATCGGGGAAACACAAGCATACTATCGCCCTTTATATACCATACCGCCCACGGCCAATTGGCGAAACCCACAAGGCGCAGACGCAATCTTCCTCGTCCCTCAACCGGCAATTATAGCAAAAAGGAAGCCCCCACTGACGATGCCGCAACATCGGCCACATGGTCGCCTTGAAAGCCAAAAACGAGCAAGACGAAAGCAAGCCAGCCCCACCCCGCGACCGTCGTCAATTTGCGCACCAATGGCGGCTAGCTGCTGGGCGGACCTGGGCCCTATCTAGCTGGAGCTGAGAGGCGCGGCTGTGTGAGAAAACGGGTTCCCTCGCCTACCTTCGTCAGTAAGGTGTACTTTGTCCATTCTTCGATGTCAGGTGGCCGTGCCGGCTGTACCAGGGCCGGTTGCAACGCTGACTTGGAAAGCCGGTTGGCGGTGGTTCATCCACTGTAACGCAGCGAGGAGCGAGGCCTGGGACCGAGTTCGTGTAGGGGAGTTGGGCACTGGCTGAAGTGACCTGCGACAGCGCTCCTGGGTGCGGGGGGATTGAGACTGGAGGGGCAATGTTTTCTTCGGCGGGGTGATGCCCGAACCCCGATGCGCTGGACCCCGATGCGCTGGACAGTGGCCCCCGCTACAAGTCGACAGCGAGGCTATAGCGGGGTTCTGTCAGTGCCGTTCAGTGTTCAGTGGGAAGCAGGGTGTGCTGTCCAGTGCCCACCACTGAAAAATCGAGCTTCCATTGGCAGGCTTGATTCGCACCACCACATCGGGTTGAGCCTCAATCTAACTTATCCCACTCCTCCAAACCAGATCCCGAACCTCTACCTCCTCCCACGCCGAGACTCACTCGCCGTTCACCGTTCCGACCTCCGTATCTGCCGCTCCGGACATCTCCACTTACTCCTCCTCCCCCGTCTTCGGTAGCCTTCGTAACCCCCCCAAACGCAGCCATGGATATCCGCCTCCTCACCAACGCCGACCTGCCCCTCATCCAGCACGCCAACCTCGAGAACCTGCCCGAGAACTACTTCCTCAAGTACTACCTCTACCACTCTCTCTCGTGGCCCCAGCTCAGCTACGTCGCCGTCGACGTCTCCCGCCCCAAGAAGAGCCCCTACGAGTACCCCAAGATCGTCGGTTATGTCCTCGCCAAGATGGAGGAGGAGCCCTCGGACGGGATTCCTCACGGCCACATCACCAGCCTGAGTGTCATGCGCACCCACCGTCGTCTGGGTATTGCCGAGAAGCTCATGCGACAGAGCCGTATGTTGACCTCCCTCCCGCTGCTCTCTTAAACTCCTGTCGTTGCCTTTCGCTTGCTCGCTGCAACCGCCCACCCTCGTGAGCACCAATTTCCTCAGACAACTAACTCATCGTGAACTAGAGCTCGCCATGGTTGAGACCTTTGGCGCCAAGTACGTCTCCCTGCACGTACGCGTCTCCAATGCCGCGGCCCGCCACCTGTACGAGAACACCCTGCGCTTCACCAACGAGAAGACCGAGGCCAAGTACTACGCCGACGGCGAGGACGCCTTCTGCATGCGCCTCGACCTCGGCGGCATCCGCGCCCAGGTCGAAGAGGCCATCGCTGCCGAGGACGCCGAAACCGCTGAGGACGTCGACGAGGGCGAGCCCGTCGGCGAGGTTGGCCGTGACCCAGAGGCCGACAAGAAGAAGGAGATCAAGGTGGCCGTGGGGAGGGGACTAGGCGTTGGTGCCCTGGTGGAAAAAGACGAGTCGAAGCACTAAGGGAAGAGACTGGTTTAGTCAACTAGAGGAAATCAAAAGAAGCTACGTGAGGTCGGGTGGATTTGAGGTGTAACGCCATGACGGAGATATTGTACATATAGATGGATAGATAAAATGATTGACGGCTGGGTGAAGCATCTCACGACCAGACATGTATTCACGAGGGTAATGAGAAAGACGAGATATCCTTGAGAGACGAAAAGCGCCTGTTCATTTTTTGTAATCCTTTTAGCAGCGGGTTTTACTATCATTATACATTCCGTGTCATCGTAACGCAGCCATATGCTGGGGCCATTCCCAACCCAACCTCAACTCCAATATGCAAATAGTGTGGACAAGTAAAACTACAGAACAAACCCAAGCCTCTCTCGTCCAGGAGGAAAAACGGTTTCAATCTAGTTAAGAATGGCCTTCACTGGCCAACTCCCTCGCATAAGTCTCGTCGGCCTCGATCCTCAGATTCTCGAGTGTGCCCAGCAGCGACTCGAGCTCCTTCTCGACACACCTTCGCTCGCCGTCCGGGACGCCCTTCTCAGTCAGGTTGGCCTTTTTGTGCTCAATCTCCGTCTCTAGGCTGGCCACGGTGCGGTACTTTTCCGCCGACGCCGGGCCCGGCGGCGGGAGATCATCGTCACCACCAACCTCCGGCTTGGCGTCGTCAGCTTTGGCGTCTTCCGGCCATGCGCCGGGGAAGCGGCCGCCGCGCCCGAAGCCGCGCCCGCGGGGACCCCAGCCGTGTCCGTGATGACCTCTGCCCCTTGTGTATCCGCTGCCGCCAAAGAAGCCTCCCGATCCCAGCGGTCCGTTCGGCCCCAAGGGTCCGTTTGGTCCTAGAGGTCCATTTGGCCCCAGAGGTCCGTTGGGGCCGAGAGGCCCGTTGGGACCCAGGGGGCCATTGGGGTTGCTGGGGTCGACAGGAGGACCGAACGGTACCTGGCGACCAAAGAAGCCGTGCCGGTTGAATGTATTCGGGCATCCGCGGCCACGACCCGGTCCCCGGCCCTGATGGCAGCCCGAGGCGCCGAATGGAGGCGGCCCGGGGAATGAAGCGGCATTATTAAGAGGATCCGGGCCCGGGTGTGGTGGAGCATGCGGCGGCCTGCCTTGCCCATGGCGGAGATCCCGCTTCGCTTTCCTCATGTCCTTCCGATGCTGCTTCCTCTCCTTGCGCTCCGCCTTTCTCCGCTTCATCTTTTCCTTCCTGCGTTCTTTGCGCTCCGTCCTCTGCTGCTTCTTGACTGCCCGCCACTGTTGCGTCAGCGCCTTGATCTGTGCACGCAGCGCAGCGCGGTCGACATCGGTTGGAGGCTGCGACTTGCTCGCTTTGATGTCGTGGTAGAGCTGCTTGATGTCGGCCTTTGTGCGCATCTCACTGGGTCGCTTGGTCCACGACTGCAGGCGCTGGATGTACACGGGCAGCTGCTGGTCGCGCAGGTCGTCGTAGTCGGGCAGCGAGCCGATGGAGGACTCGGACTTAGACGACGCCGACGACGAGGTCGAGGACGCCGACGCGGAGCGGGACCGGGGCGCTTCGGGGTGGGCCCATGTGGAGCGGCCGCGCTCCGGGCCCCACGGGAAGGTGGCGGCCGGCGGTGGCGGCGGAGCAAAGGGGTGGTGGCCGAATGGCGGACCGCCGCGACCTGGAGGTCCTCTGACGCCGCCACCATGGCCGTCCATGCGGATGCCGTTATTGTCCATGACCAGATTGCCGATCCGGAGGCCGTTGGTGTCGGCGATGAAGCTGTCTCCCCACCGGACGCTGTCGTTGTCGATTCTGAAGCCGCCAAAGGATCCTCGCCAGCCAGGCGCTCTTTGCTGTTGCTGCTGTTGCTGCTGCTGTTGCTGCTGCTGTTGTTGTTGATGTTGCTGCTGTTGTTGATGTTGCTGCTGTTGCTGTTGCTGCTGCTGTTGCAACGTACCGCACCCCATCGTTGGCCACGTTCCTGCTGCTGCGGCAGCTGAAGTAGGAGGGCCATCAAAGGCCGAATCCCAGGCACCAGGCATCCGAAGCTGCTCAGCAAGAGGCTCGAGCTGTACGCGGGTGCCGCGAGGGTTGAAGAAGCCGTCGTTCCACTGCTGTACTGTGGCCTCGGCCTCCGCGCGTCTGCGCATCGCCTCGAGGGGGTCTACGGCCTGGTCGGTGTGGTTGGACCTGTCGCTCCCCGCGGTGGGCGTTTTGCCCCCGCGCAGGTTGCCATCGGCATCATTGGACTTTGCCTTCTCCTTCTCGCCGAGCAGGGCTTCGTTGCTCTCGGTGTCGTGGTGCGGGATCAGGAAGTTGACAAAGGTCGCCCAGTCCTGGGGGGTGACGTCGTGGCTGATCCACTCGGCCGGGTAGGGCAGGTCGTCGGGCTTGGAGCCGGCCTGCACGGCGACGCGGTGGACGACGAGCGGCTCGCCCAGGCGCGGCGACGAGGCCGTGGGAGCGGGCCGGTCGCCGAAGTAGTAAGTGGCGCTGGGCGACGGCGGGATGACGAGGGTGTTTGCGTTGGACGACGTGCGCGGCGTCAGGGGCGGCGTGAAGATGACGGGGTCGCCGGCCGAGGACGAGGAGATGCGGGACGCGGCGTCGTCGGCGGTCGGGGCGGCGGACGTGGGCCCGGAGGCCGAATGATGCGACCGGCCGCCGGGCGATGCGGTGGAGTAGATGTCTGTCTCGGAGTAGGGAGGCGGGGCGTCGTCGATGTTGACGTGGACGCGAAGGTGAGAGCTGGGCGAGGCGGCCCTCTCGTTCATGGTTGATGACGGAGCTGTCATGATGAGCGATGCAGGTGACAATCCGGTGCTAGAGCAGGGGAATAACTCCCAGTGTCAGGAGCACGACGCGGGGTTGGTGAGAAGCCAGTCGTCGGACGTGGCTGGTTCTTTTCTTTTACAGAGGAATGCTTTATAGGAGAAAGTGAAGTCGAAAGGCCTCACGTCACCGAATGAGCGGTAGAGAGTGTGTGGGAAGGGGATCAGGCTCGTAGCCAGCTGACGGGTGGGATGTTTTTTATTTAAACCCCCATCTTCAGCTTGGTCAGAAGTGTCTACCTAAAGAGGAGCGCTGGACGGACTCGACGGAGGAACAGACGACATTCTGCCCAATCCCAGCCTACGGCCTCCAGCGGAAATCCGAGCTGCTCCGGGGCAAACAGCGACACTACGTAAGGTAGGTATTGCTACCTCTAGGACAGGGCTAAGGCATCATGGCCTGGGAGGTCCCCCGAACATGCTTAGCAGCTAGTCGCCGAATGCATGCGCTGGATCCAAAAGCCTGCAGCGGCCGCGCAACTCGCATTCGCACCTGCCAGCCCTATGACTCGACCCCCGTCCAATCGCCCGTTAGCTGCTGACGCGGCCAGTTGGAGGGATGATGATGGCCATGCCGGGATCCGAGCGTAGGCTGTATTGCCCATGGACTTTTCTTCCGCCCACTACTCCGTAACTTATCTACCTAGGTACCTACCTATGTAGCACACCATTGACAATCCTAGCCACCAACCCGCTTGCACCTCGTCATCGCATCCGCCCTCGCTTGAGAAAGCTGTTGCAGTGGAACAAGGGTCCGGAACTTCATAGGGACGCTTTGTTGCGTGGGAATCTCGTGGTACCAGCTTCTTTGTAGACTTAAGACCAGTGACAGCATATTCGGGTTGGACTTGAGGCGGTGTCTGCCTTGCGACTTGGGTCCTCGGAGTTTCGGATTGCATGGATGGTGTCACGCCCGCTGAGCCCCCAGGGCCTAGGCAGACATTTAACTAAACAGCTCAGTTTCTATCAAGGTTGAACTAAGCTTAATCGTCCCCTTTGCCATCATTCTGGACCCAATCAGCGATACTCTCAGTACCAGCAAATGATAAACGCAAACCAATACCTCACGCCTTGCTCATGAGGTATTGCTAACAGGCTGCACAGTTCATCTGCCATCGATGCACTTTTACTTTTTCCACCGTCTAATACTCCTACAAGAACCTCCACCCTTTTCGATCGGCTCCATTACCGCTCTCCTTCATTCCGAAGGTGAAAGTCGACGTCCTCCTGTTTGTAGTGATCCGCGATCAAGCTGGACAGATGATCGCTCGAGTGTGTGCCCCTAGTAAAACCATATTAGTCTTCGTCTCAATAACAGATGTGTTGCATGAGCCACTCACAGGTTGGTGATATATGTGTCGATGAGCTCCGGAGGGATCATCTCGGTGATGGCGGTGCGGATTTCAACGCCGCTTACCATAGCGCCGTCCTCGAATCCAACAAACCTTGACGAGTCTCCCCACTCGATGAGAGACTCCTCGTTGAACGGGTTCTCAGGGCTCAGCTTGTACACGCCGCTAAGCACAATGACGGCGTTGCCCTGCTCCTTGGCTGCCCTAGCCACAGCGGCCGCGCCAGCATCTGCGACAACACCTCCGTTGGCGACAACCGCTCGAGCGCCAATAATGACTTTGTCCACCCGCGACATGTATGCCATAAGCCCTGCGTTCATGATGTTGATCACTGTAATACCAGCCGACGTGAGCTTCTTTCTAAATGAGGCGTGTTGAATCTCCGAGGTCTGTTTTCGAGGGGGCGCGGGAGCTATCAAGACTGTAAACCGTCGTTTCAGGGCAGCCCGGAGGATGAACCGCTCCACAGTAGGTGAGGGCTGGTGAATGAGAACGTAGTCGCCAGGGTGTATCTGAACCTCGGCCTGTGCCGCAATCTGGTCATCCACCTGGCTAATCTCATCCTTGATCTCCTCTATGCCATCGATCACCTCGGACCTTAGGGCGTGAACCTGAGCAGAGTGGCCTCGCCATGAGGGTGTCGACGTTCCTGAATTGCCGAAGATAGATCCATGAAGGGCTGCCTCGGCGTCGTTGGAGTTTGATACTGAAAGAAGGTGGAAAAGGGTCTTGGGGACATTAACCGAGCTGTACGAGGACAATCCCGTTGGCCGGCTCTGCAGTGGTTTTGGGCTGAGAGAAACCAGGTCGCTGACAGAATCCTGTTTTGTATGTGTTGGTGTCGATGTCGGCCATCTCGAGTCTAGGGGGAGGACGGTATCAGTTGGGGTCATCTGAGCCTCGCTGGGTGTCTCGCTGGCGCCCTCGTTTCTATCTTCGGCGGCCTCATCGCGGATGAGACCCAGGACTCGCCGCACAATGTTGGCAATCACGAGCTCTTTGGGCTGGGCCTCGACAAGTCGGCGGCCAATACGGGAAACGTTGTCAATCAGGCCGTCTACGTCATGCCACTTCGAGCGCGCAACAACCTGCAGGAGGATGTGGGCGGTTGCTACGGCGCAGGGTTCGGAGCCCTTGATCTGGCGTCGCTTGAGGAAGCTACCGGCTGAAGGTTAACCAGAGCCCACATGGGGACGGGCGGGTTTGGAGAAACCACTCACGAGATGAGACTCTCGACAGAGGCGTCCAATTGCTGGCCCTTGAGAGTTTTCAGGTATTTTTCGAGGTCGGGCGCGTAGCCCGCGGCGTGAGGAGCCATCTCGGAAATCCTACAGAGTCGTTGTCCGCTTGTGCTAGCTGATGTTGTGCGGGATGTCGTTGCGCGGGGTGTGGGAGGGAGGGGTTGCACGGTCGGCCGAGAGTTGGTGGGGGGTGATATCCTGCGTGAGAAATCGAATCGCTATCGGTATAGTCGAGGATAACGAGGATACAGTTGCTAGAGCTAAAGCGAGTCGCAGGCGGCTGGTTGATGAGGATATGCGCAGTGAAGCTGCTGTTGGTGGTGCTCTTGAAATCGGTGACTCAATCGCACCGTGGGGGCCTTTTTTTTTTTTGCGCGAGGCTGCGACCATGTGCCTGTCAACCGGAATTGTGCAAGGGCCACCCGCAAGTTGCACAGCGAATGGGGAAAGTGTGGGGGTAGCACATGGCCTCCTTCATCCAGTGAGTCGCTGATCAACTCAGCGGAAGATTTCATGGTTCGGGATGCGTCTAAAACCAGGACTCAGAATTTGCGAGAAAAAAAGAAAAAAAGAAAGAAAAAAAGCTAACCAATGCACGGGATGCGATATTCATAAACAGCGTTCCCGTTTGCCTCTGAGGTGGGTATCAATGCTTTGCAATCATGAAGGGCTTGCTTCGAATTTGTATGTGCGCTCTGTTGGCATGGTGGTTGTGGTTTGTTCAGAAGAGTTGATAATCAGTGGTTGGCTACCCCGCTAAAGCCAAGCAACTTGGCGATTGCTAGCTGTGCAAACACGTTGAGAAGTTGGGAAGCAGGTATAAAAGCGGCTACGAATCAGGGCTAAGTGTTGCAGAGAATTATCAGTAACTTTGTTCACAGACATGATTTGACACGAATCCTAGGTGCAGACCTGATGATATCATAGGTCCTTGGATGCAGCCCCGTGATCAATCCGCTGTTGCCGCGTTTACAGGGTCTTGTTTCTTTGCGCCTTGTCATCGCGACCATGAATCGCTTCCCCCACCTAAAATGGATCTTCAATTCCTCCACGGGCACAAGTCCGCACCGCGGAAAGCACCCTGGCGGCATCTTCGGGTAGCAAGACTGACGGAAATACGAAAACGAACAAGACAGGAAAGCATTGAATCCACGTGGTATGCATCCCGGCTGCAACTAGGCGGTTTGCTGTCCCAACTAGGAATGCCCAACTGAAAGTCCCACGTCCTTTTTTGCAATGGTACCTCGGACTTCTTGCGGTTGGGGTCCGTCTGGATGGGGAGATAGGCGGCGGCACAGGGCCATGGCAGTTCAACGCCGAGGGGAAAGAACCCCACTGGGTGCCGCGATTGCGTAGTTGTAGGGTCGGTAGGCAGCGCCGCTAAACCCCCCGAGCCTTGCTAGGATCCTCCCCACCGAGAGAGAAGGGCAGAGCAAGAAAGTTCGGAATATACATCTGTAAGGCCACGGGTATCCTCCAGAGACGAGAGGGCACAATTAAAGGAAATGAATAGACGTGTCGCGATAGGTCATGGCAGGCAGATGCCACAGTGACGCCCTTCCTTGGGAAATAGAGGGCCGTATCAGGGCAGCATCATTGGCAGTGTTTAGCGCCTCATCAGGCCGGGTGTTGACTGCCATCTACCATCTGGCATCGGACAGCATCCATCCAGTGGACGGCGAAGGATACCGCGATTCCGAACTCAATGCCGAATCCCAGCAGCATGGTCAGCAGAATGCCTACCTGAGATAGTGGCCTACCTCATATCTAACCTATTCGGTCGGGCTGCCTTGAATTTTTCCTTCTCGGCACCTGATGGACGAAATCCCCAACACGTGAACGTGCCTCTCAACCACCCTCGGACCTGCGCCCACTCAAACTCCCACCCCCCTGGTCGCCTTCGTCGTTGTCCTGCAGACTCCTTAGACTCCTGTTCGTCCAGGTCTCGAACCACTGTCTGTGCCAGTCTGTCTGCGTCTGTGTTGCGCGCGCCGCCCAAAACGCCAGCAACCGCCTTTCTCACCCCTCGCTCACGCACACCTCCCTCTCTCGCTGCTGCTCTTTCAGTGCTGGGACGTCTCTTCTTCTTCCGTCGCCGCGTGGCGTCGTTCTTCCCGTCCTCTCTCCTTTCTCCCCGTCCCCTTCGTCCTCTTCCACTTTTCAACGTCTGTCCCCTCTGCCCGCCCCGGGCCCTTTTTTGCGCCGCAGCAGGTCAGGTCCTCTGTCCTCTGTCCTCAGCGACCTAGAGCCACTTCCTTCCCACTAAAGCTTTTTTTGGGGCTTAGTCCGCCAACAAGGTTCGAGGTCCTCGGCTCGACGCCACAAATCCAACAACCTCAGGCCTCTAGGTGTTTCCCGCCCGGAACTCTGGCACTTGCAGCACTTCTAGTACTTCTAGCACTTCTAGCACTTCCAGCACTCTGGCTCCTTCTGGCACTGCACTTTGGGATTCGCCATCCTCTTCCCTTTGCTACCCACTTCACACGTACTCCGTTCCTCATCCGTACATGGCGATCGCTGCTCCTCTCTTCTGACCCTGTCCCTGACCTGACCCTGATCCCGATCCTGACCTGTTCGCAAGCTGCTTTGCGCCCGGCCCTCGCCCTCACCCTCGATGCTGTTGCTGCTTCGTTGACATTCGTTTCCCGTCCGTCCCGCCGTCCCAGCCGTCCCTGCAGCTACGAAGTTCCTACTGTGCTGCGAGCTCAAAGACCCGAGCTTTTGTCTTGCGCATTGCCCGTCGCCGACGACCCGCGCACTCTCCTCGATTCCTCCCTGCCATCCCTCATCTTCCATCTCCCTCCCCTTCGCTCCCTCCCTCTGACCATCTTGACCTCCCCCCCTTCGACGACTGTCGCATCCTCCCCCGTGCTCCATGGCTTGCTCGGCCGCATCACGATGAACTCCCTTAACATCATTACGGCCCGCGTCTCGCCTCCCTCGAGCCCCACCCAGTCGCGATCCAATAGTATAGGTTCCATTGGCATCGGCATTGCCCCCGAAGACCGCTCTCACGATCAATCCGACGACAGGCAAACCGCCCATGGCAGCGAGTCATTCCCCGAAGATACCTTTGACGAGTCGCGTTTCGATACAGAAAAGTCCCACGCCCACGAAGAGACCCCGTTGCTAGGCCACTCAGCCGAGTCCGACAAACGAGGCAGCTGGTGGCACACGTTGCCCCGGGGGATCGCATCCAGCCTCATCAGCTCCATTCGCTGGGTTCTCGCGACCCTCGCCTCTCCCGGTGTCTATCTCATCGCCTGTTTCTACGATGAGGATGGCTTCTTTGCGCCACTCGCACAGCTCGGAAAGCTGTTCGGGATCCACCAGAGCCACGCCGCCAAGAAGTCACTGGACGACTCCTATCCGGATTCTGAGAAACCAGGATATGGGCGTACGTCAGGATATCGAAGTCTATCACCTCGCCCTGCAGCATCGTCCGGATCATCATCGTCGGGTCTGTCGTCGGAATCGGAATCGGAAGAATCCCGGACAGGAAGCCTGGGTCGTCACGCTCGCTCTAAGTCGTTACAGCCCACAGAGGAACTTTCGCCCGCTCGGAGGTCTATCAGAATCAAGCTCAGCAGTGACGAGGCCTTGAGGCAACGAAAGCACAGAAAGACGCAGTCTGCCGTGGCACGAACAAAAGCCAGTGACATTGGAAGCGGAGACATCTCATCCCATCTGAAATCTCCCACCTCTCCTATCGCCGCTCTCACGAAATACCCAAAGACTCCGGCGCCTCCCCAACCACTTATACCCCGGAGGCAGCCATCATACCTTAATATTGAAATACCGAAAAATCAACAAAAGACGCTGATCCTGGACCTGGACGAGACGCTGATTCACAGCATGTCCAAGGGAGGCCGGATGAGCACAGGACACATGGTTGAAGTGCGTTTGAATACCACTTATGTGGCGGTTGGCGGACAGACGTCTATTGGACCTCAGCATCCCATACTCTACTGGGTCAACAAGCGGCCGTACTGTGACGAGTTCCTGCGGCGCGTATGCAAGTGGTACAACCTGGTCGTCTTCACAGCGTCGGTGCAGGAGTACGCAGATCCAGTTATTGACTGGTTGGAGCAAGAGAGGAAGTTCTTTTCTGCTCGGTATTACCGACAACACTGCACATTCCGGCAGGGCGCATTCATCAAGGACTTGAGTGCAGTCGAATCTGACCTGAGCAAGGTGATGATTCTGGACAATAGTCCGTTGAGCTACCTCTTTCACCAAGGTAAGGCGCGAGGCGCTGGCGTTTGCGCGGTTGACAGGAGACTGACATGGGATATAGACAATGCGATCCCGATTCAGGGCTGGATCAATGACCCAACTGATACCGACCTGATGCACCTAGTTCCACTGTTGGAAGGCTTGCAATACGTACATGATGTACGGGCACTGCTGGCATTGCGCGGCGGCGAAGATGGACAGCACATGGCATAGAATACATGACCTCGGGGAAAGAATCACTCATGATGGACTTTGAATGTCACCGGCACGTGGGGAAACGAGCGGCGGAGGGGCTGGGATATGGTACAGGGCATGAGCCCCCTGCCCTCGTGTACAGATAGACGCATGGAGTTTTTGAGTTGCCATATATGGCAGGAGTGTACGGTATTGAGGGGACTGGGGATATCCGGCAGCTGATGGAATTCATGCTAGCGATTTCGGGTCAAGAGGATTTTGCTTGGCTGGAGCAGTTTGGAGAGTGTCTATTTGTGCATGAGGTGTACGCTGCGCATTGGCGAGGAAGTGATATGGATGAGTGACGGAGGCTGCAGAGAATTGTGTGTTTATGTGTGTGTTGTGTGTGTACGTGTGTGTGTATCGCCTACAGCTAGACTGCCCACGGGACCCAATATGAGACTATTCAACGGCAAGACTTGCTTGACATGTTGTCAGGGTCCAGCCACAATTCGGGATTCATGCACCCATCCGTTGACCCATCCATTCACCCGTTTTGCCATTCACCATGTGCTGCAGAGTGTGGGTGTCTGAGCAGGGTCTGGTATGTCCCATGTGGTCATTTCAGCTGGCATCCAAAGTCTGAGACAACTGTTGCTGGGTCCAGTGACGATGGCAACCAGTGACAGCCCCATGCGGACAGGCGTGGGTGCTGCCAGGCACACGCACACGACTGGACCGACCAGGCGAGACCGGCGAGACGGGAAGAACTGGGCAGACCAAGCCGAACCCGGCTGTAGCCGCAAACGCTCCAGGTGCCGTGTGTGTAGCAAATTAGCCTTGATTTTTTCTTCTTCTCTGGTGGGCCGGGGAGAGTGAGGAGAAGGAGAAGTGATGGGCATGACGCCGTGACACCATCATTACACCCGCCACAGAGCAACTGTCCCCAGTAGGTGGTGCCCGCCATATTCAGAGGGGCTAGCGGGCTGGGATGGTGTTAGCGCTGAAGGTATCCGATGGTGCAAATGTACCCGTGTGGTGGCAGCCTCTTAGTGGGACCAGAGAGGTACCGGGGTACCAGCCCCGCAATCAACTGTCCCCATGCCGATTGAGCCCGCGCCGGCGCTCGAAGGAGTCTCGCAGAAATGGTGACATCATGATTTCTGGTGACGACACGGCCGGAGGCGGGCAAGCCACAAGCTCGTCAGAGGGCGATCGGGATCGAGGAATGGGAGGGGTTGAGGGGGAGAATGTGAGACAGGCCGAGCAGGAAGTACAAATAGGCATGCGCGCCGCTTATTGACATAGACTATTCCCTTGTACTTTTGTCACGACTCTAAAGCTTCACGATCTCGACTTACACGGCCTCACTTTTCACATTCCACATCCCGACTCACCAACAATGTCTCTGCACTGTTCGTCTTCCCTCACCATCAATGAGCCCCTTTCCTCTTGCCCAAGCTAACGACTGGACTCAGACCTCCCCCCCGTTAAGCCCTCGGCTATTGCCCTCGGCACGGCCTTCAACCACGGCGTCGAGCTGGTCGTTCTGTCGCCCCTCCTAGGCGCCACCTACCAGCGCGCCAAGCTGGCCAACACCAAGGAGGAGTTTATCCGCTCCAAGGAGGCCAGCGGTGCCGCCCTCGCCTGGAGCTCTTCCGTTGTCGGATCCGCCCTGCAGAGCTACGGTGTCGGCGCTCTCATCAACGCCACTGGTACTCTCAGCTACAAGGGCGCTGCCTACCTCGGCAGCTTGATCTTCTTTGCCACTGCTGCTCCCGGTGTAAGTTGCTCCAGCATCTCATCATGTCTCAATACATCCTCGACATGATGCGCGACACAAAACAATCATAAGACTAACCAATTTCCACTTAGTACATCAACCAGCTCGTCGTTGAGAAGCGCCCGCTCGACACCATCGGAGTTAGCCTTGCCGCCAAACTCATTGAGACCCTTGGTCTCTCTGTCTTCCTCACTTGGTGGGGAACCCGAACCAACCCCTTTGAGTAAAGGGGACGAGTAAAGGTCGAAATGATGGAAAGACAATGACTGGCACCGGACGTGCGGATTGTTCTATCCTGTGTGCTATTAGGGAGGGGTGATGCGGGTTGATGAGTGATGGGGACGGAGGTTAATGTTCCTTGCCCGATCCTTGCTGTAGCTCATCCGCGTCCATGTATTAGTCGCCCACTGAGGTAGACAAAATAATAACTTAAAAAACGTCAACATTCCGATCGAGTGTGAAGGCATAAAATATGTTAAAAATATGCACTTTGCGTATTTGGTGTTGTTGGGTCAATGTCACATTGGGACTCGGTAAAATTGCTGTCGAAAAAATCTAGAAATCAAATCTCCCATTTTCAATGAAGTTAAAATACCTGAACGCCGCCAAGCCCATTCGGCTTCGTCGCCAAATATCTGGTATAGTACATCCAGATCCCGACACACAGGGTCCGCGACATTTCTGCCCTCCCTACTCGCACACCGTCACATCTGGCTATCGGCGACTTTCTAGACCTTCGACGACTCGCCCTTGACCCAGTCGGCCTGCTTGGAGTACTCCTTCTGCACGTACTTGGCGAGCGACGCGTAGCTGTCACCAAACGCCTCGCCGTCGTCCTCGCCGTCCTTGTCGGCCGACTTGTCCTTGCTCTTCTTGCCCTCGGGCTTCTCCATGATCATGACGACGCTGGTAGGTCGCTTGGTCTTGGCGGCGGCGCCGAGCTCGGCACGCGAGGTGACGAAGATGAAGGGCACGTTGTGGTCCTCGCACAGTACGGGTAGGTGCGAGATGACGTCCATGGGCGAGATGTCGCCGGCGATGATGACGATGCCGGGGAACGAGGTGTAGCCGGGGGCGGTGGGGGGAGACTTGCGGAGGGTCTTGACGACCTCCTTGACACCACGCTTGAGAGTGTTCTGCTTGGCAGCTGTGATGGGGATTGCGTTAGTGATTGTTAAGAAACCCGCCATGCGTCGACGTGTAACATACCCTTTCGGATGGTCTTGTAAATCTTCTTCATGCCCTTCTCGTCCGCGACGGGGATGGCGAACGGCACGACGGTGCGCTCCAGGGGGAGCTCCTCAGCCTTGTCCTCCTCCATGTCCGAGTCCTCATCGGCGTTGACGGCAGCGCTGGGGGCGACATCCTGCTGGATCTTCTCCTCGAGGGCGGCGGCAAGCTTCTCCTTCTTGTCCTTCTTATCCTTCTTCTCCTTCTTGGACTTGGACACGCCCGACTCGTCGCTGCGCTTCTTGTCCTTCTTCTCCTTCTTGTCGGGCTTCTCGGCGGCCATGGCTGCGGCTGTAGAAGTTCTTAGGAGTACGAAAAGAAGCAATCGGTCTCACACGTCCACGGAAACGGGATGTTCAGGCCAATTGAGAGAAACCGATGGTGTAGGTGGGTGGTCGCAAACGTTCAACTTTGGTTGTTCGAGCCTCCACTGACCTCGAAATTTTTCTGCAAAACCCGAACTTTTTTTCTCGGGGAGGGGAGCTACTCGCACCGCGCCCGGCGATTTGTAGCGCCGAATCCGAGTCTCGAATTGACTCACGTGACATGGAATGGCGCACGGCCGGGCCAAATCGCCAGTCCAATCAAGGACGCGGCAATATCAATTACCAGTCAATGAGCGCAATGCGAGTGCATCTCTCGAGGCAAAATACTATCGTTTGTCGTAATTAGATTCATTTCACTTCGCTATTCTAGCGCAATTGGATTTAGAAGATGTAGGTGATAACAAATGAAATGTTGTGACAATTGTCTATTGCGTCTCCAGGTCTAGGCAATGATGTACAATGAGTCCAGAGGTCTGGCACCTCTACTCCAACACTCCTTCTCACTCCATGAGTACTTTATTCCTCCTCATCACCAAACTCAGCACGACCAGCCTTGGACTGGAAGTAGTGGTTGCTGCGAGATTGTTAGTCTGGAGCCTTGAGGTTGTCATGGGTGGTGGTTGTGTGGTACCGCTCGGTGGCCCAGTCCATGAGGTAGTAGCCGGCAATCATAGGAGGGAGCCAGTAGAAGATTTGGCCCTTGGTGCGGCGGAAGGTGTTGAAAATGGCGGCGTTGAAGGCGCCGGACCAGGGGTTCTGTCGGTTGGCAGATAGACCGTAGGTAATAATACCACGCTGCTTCTCACCACCTGCGTCGGGTTAGCAAGTGTTCCTCTGGGACCGTTTCTTGTTTTTGTGTTCATGGCATCGAGCGCGGCGTTCAGGCGAGGGAGTTGATGACTGAGAGATGTGTTCAATCGTGGCAGCCGGTCGGCTCAATCGCAGCGTTCCCAATGCGTCATCAATCCCCTTCGTCCGTCATGTCGTCGTCCGTCTAATTTGATCGAGGTTTGGAGAATCAGGCGCTTACCGAAGTGGCCCCAGTTGCCCAGGTAGCTGCGATTCCTCGTTAGCAAATAACTCCGTAGCGATTGAGGGCGGGAGGTCATTGGCGTGGAAGCCGGAGCGAGACGGGATTCCCAGGCGGGTGGAAAAGCCGCACGCTCGCGGCCGCGGCGCCAATTGCGAATCCGGCGCGGGGTTCACGTACTGCCCGTTGACGGGATCGAGGTGGGATCGGAGAGCCTGAGTGGGCTTCATGTTGGCGGATTTGCACGGGGGACTCGGTGGTGGATTCCTCGGTGATGGGCAAGGCGAGGCAAAAGGGCAGGATTTCTCGGGTTGAGGTTCGAAAACGCAGACGGCTCCCCATCAGCCGAGCTTTCCCAGATAGGACTAGCGCCTCGCCCGCACTCCAAAATTCACATCCTGGGCGGAGGTTGCCGGGACTGTTGCAAGAGCTTCAAATCCACCATCGCCGTCACCTCCGAAGCTTTCCAACAAGCGACTGACGCAGTGCATCTCGACATCCCCATACGGCATCCCAGTAGCCCACGCACCAAGACACCAAATCCGACATCATGGCGGGCGCTGCGAGGGCTCTCAACTGGATGTACCGCATGGCGGTGCCGGCGTCGGCGGGCGTCTTTCTTGCTAGCAACGCTATTTTCGACGTCAAGGGCGGCACCCGTGCCGTCATCTTCGATCGCTACTCCGGTGTCAAGAAGGAGGTTGTGAACGAGGGAACCCACTTCCTCATCCCCTGGTTGCAGAAGGCCATCATATTTGACGTGCGCACCAAGCCGAGGAATATCGCCACAACCACTGGCAGCAAGGATTTGCAGATGGTCAGCTTGACTCTGCGAGTGCTACACCGGCCCAGTGTCAAAGAACTTCCCAAGATTTACCAGGTGAGACTTCTTTTGCATAGTACATGAAAAATAAATAGCATCAGTTCTAACGCCCACCATAGAACCTCGGCGCCGATTACGACGAGCGAGTTCTCCCCTCCATTGGTAACGAGGTCCTAAAGTCCATCGTCGCCCAGTTTGACGCCGCCGAGCTCATCACCCAGCGAGAGGCCGTCTCTGACCGCATCCGCGAGGACCTCACCCGCCGAGCCTCCGAGTTCAACATTGCCCTCGAGGACGTCTCCATCACCCACATGACCTTTGGCCGCGAGTTCACCAAGGCCGTCGAGCAGAAGCAGATTGCCCAGCAGGACGCCGAACGCGCGCGCTTCATCGTCGAGCGTGCTGAGCAGGAGCGTCAGGCCAACGTCATCCGCGCCGAGGGTGAGTCTGAGAGCGCCGATGCCATCAGCAAGGCCATAGCCAAGTCTGGCGACGGTCTCATCCAGATCCGAAAGATCGAGGCCAGCAGGGAGATTGCGGCGACCCTGTCGTCGAATCCGAACGTGGCATACCTACCTGGAGGCAAGCAGGGTGCCCAGTACTTGTTGTCGGTGGGCAAGGCTTAAACGTGTATACCTAATGTATCGGAAAGGGAACTCCCCGCTTATTGTTGGTGATGAATGAGGTCATCCCATCCTCACCAACCATGTATTTCTAGGAAGGGATTAAAAGGGAATACCAACCATATCTCTCACTCTCACCTAAACGGTCCCAGCTGAAGTCAGCGTCAATCAATAGTGCCTGCGTAAGATTCTTATGGCCCATACAGCTTGGTGTGTTTGTCATTTCATCCACGAATTTTACCAGTTCTAGTCATGCATCTATAATTCCGAATCTCGCTTAAACTCACAAAATGTTCAACTCAAACCAACATCTCAGGTATGTAAAAGGTTCTTTGACGCATGCCTATGCTAATATCCCAAACCGCCCCCATGGTATTTAAGTGCCTGGCCAAATCACTTTGCTTCCTAAACACCCGGCTGACAATGTCGCAAGTCGTGTCATCAATTTTCGATAAATTCCTCCGTTAAAGTCACCTTGCCACTAGCACTCTGCCCCGGGGCCAATAGCTCCCCATTCACTAGCCTCCACCCGATTCTTTGCAAGTCCATCCACACGTTCTTGATCTTCAACCGCACCAAGTCACCTGCTGCTCTTGCGTCTTCAGCTGAGTCGTGTCCTAACATCTTCGGACCGGTCTCTTGTTGGATTTTTCGGTTGAGGTGGACATCCATCAGCATCTTGAGCCCATATCGGAATGGCAAGCCACGGTTGTGCTTATAAAGTAGGACGGTGTCGATCAGTGTCGGGTGAACGATGCGAACGGCGTTGAGATCGTTTTCCAGACCGTGGCCAATCAGCGGGGTACTAGGAGAAATGAGCGAAAAGAGGAGGTCCCGGGCGATTTCAGGCGAGGAGACAATCTTGAGCTTCTTCTTCTTAGGCTTCCGCTTGTCGTCTTCACTACCGTACCCATCCCCACTCTTCGTGGGCTTTGAGTCGTCGTCTGCAGACCAAGGCTGCGCTTGAGCCAGGTCCTCGGGCCAAACACCCGAGTAGCGTGAATTGAGGTCCAGGATTTCTCCCAGTGGTCTCACCAGGACATCCAGCAGCCTTTCTCCGGTCGGCCAGGACGTTGCTGTCAGCCGAATCAGCTCGAGTCCGTGGACCGTATACCCCATCTCGCAGTCAAAGCACACAGCTCGGTCAGCAGGGGCGAGAGGGTTCTCCGGAGTCGTAGCAAAGTTGAGGATAGACGCCAGCCGCTTGGGGTCTGTTGTTTTATAGACATGGTGGTCACCGGTGAAACAGCCAACAGAGTCTCCAACATCTTGACCACAGCACTGGTACCGCTTGGGCTGGTGAGATCGGTCACCAGGTGTTTTAGGTGCGATGAACGTCTTGCCCCAGTGAAAGGTGCAAGATCCTCCAGTTGTCAAGGCACCATCTTCCTCACGCCGTCCAGGGAAAACCTGGAAGCGTTGCTGGCAACGGTCGCACTTCTCCCACCCTTTGGATGTCTCCACGCCCTGTCGTGCCTTTTCGATGGACTCATCCGACGGTACGACAGGAACGTACCCGAACTCGGATAGTTGGTCGACGGGTGTCAAAATACGTTTGGTGAGTTGGAGCTCTTGGGCTGGTGTAAGTCCCGTCTCGATCTTCTTGGGTGGTTCGGGAGCGCCATTCTGAGCATGCTGTTTCTGCATCGTCTTCTGCCTGTCTTCCTCGCGTTCCGTCCTCCATTGGCCGGATTTCATCCGCTTGTACTGCATGACCTTGTTCTTCATGACGTTCGTATAGACTGCTGGTTTATGAACAGCGGCGTGTTGCTCTTCGTCCAGTGCGCGAATTATGAGATCTTGGTCAGATATGATGAGAACTTTATCATCCTCTTTGGCGTCCGTCTTCAGCTCTTTATTGAGGCGAGAGAACTCTGAATAAAGCATTTTGAGTAATCTAAGACGGATTTCATGACTGGCTGGTGAGCTTTTGAGAAGCCGAGGATTTAGTGATTCAGCCTTTTTTGGTTTAGATTGCAAAGGTTTGCGTGTTGGTGAAACAAGTGATTGGCTGCTTAATGAAAGGTGCTTTGAGCTCGAAATAGATAAGGCAGTGGATGAGCCCGTTCTGCGCCTTTCCGGGGATGGCGCCTTTCGCTTCAAAGGGGGAGGCGAGACTGGACGGGTTGTAGATTGTATGTCACTCGGGGCAGTTCTCGCTGTGCCGCGAGCTTTGGCGGTTTGGCCTTTAATTGGATTCTTTGAACCTTCAGTTGAAGCCGAGGCTGGGGCGATATCCGCTTTGAAGCGCTTTCGTGGCACGTCTTGGTTTGAAGAAGCAGACTCTAAGTCTTCGCTTCGGCTACCTGCGCCCGTAGGTTCGGGGGTCGTCTGAATAAGAGCTTGGTCACTTTCATGGCCAAAGATGCAGTGGAAGGCTGTGCAGTTGTTGCCAGCAGGGCACGGGATGTGCTTGAGTGACAGACTCATTGTCGTGACTCGATGGCAGATTCGGATTCCTCTTGTAGTTAGGTTATTTTCATTGCCCCAGAATGCTGCAACTCAATAGCGGATTGGCCAAATGTTTGCTGCGAGCCGTGGGGAGAATCACGCTATTGTTAGGTGTTATTGTGAGGTGGATGGTGCAATGTGAAGCTGAGCAGAGGGATTGCGGACAAAGAGTCAAGCAGTGGCCGGACGAGAAAAGGGAGGCGGCGCGGTGACACAATGCAGCGGCCGGAAACGACAAGGCACTGGTACTCGTGACGGGTGTAGGCTCGCCGTGTTTTGGTCTTGTAACCTTTCAGGGTGTTGTTTGGCATGTCCAGTCGTGAAGCTCGCCAGGTTCATGGGAAGGAAGTCGAAGACGCGGCAATGAGTTGAAGGGAGCCGCCTGAGGCAGCCTGGCCCGAGCACCAGCCAAGCTCTCTCAGGGGCGGTTGCTCCCTAGAGGCTTAGACTCCTAGAGCTCCCCACACCCGCTGGCTGCCCAGGTGCCGAGCCCCATGTGGGAACCCTGGAAACTGCACCATCAGCACGGCGACCCCGCTAAAGTCCGGCGCTGTTGCAGCGCCATGCATCAATAGGCAGCCGGTGGGCTTAACAATGGCGAACAAATTATTAACTACGTCTTGTCGTCATCAAAAGTAGGCCTAGGCAGTAACGAAAAGTCCGGGTTTCGGGAAACGGGCTGTTCAAGAATGCCGACACGGGTGGTTGCGTTGGACTGTTCCTGACGATTTGACAGGTATGCTTTCACATGGAAATGTGGGGAGCAGTTCTGTTCTTGTGTCAAGCAGCTCCCCTTGACATGCAGGCAACAGCGAAAGGCTGCTCTTCCCCAGACTCTACTTTGAATCCAGATTCGTAGTGGATTCGCCACGTCGGAATGGGGAGGGTTTAGTGTTAGATACGGCTATCCTAGCTACGAAATATGTGCTGGCTCTTTTGAGTTGGCGCCAAGCTTGCGGACTGTTATCAGGGCGGCCCAAATCATCGACTATTGCAGCTATCCATGCGAGGGCGCTATCTCGGTCTTGATTCTCAATCCTTATCTCATGCCAACCCTCTCGGTATAAAGCGCTCTGTTTCTCCTCACCTGGTCGCGTGCCCTCTTGAACCCGATGATTCTGATTTAGTCTTGTCCCACACAGCCAGATTCAGCCTCACCAGAAGGAGAGAAAACGGCATCACCGTACGTAAGTACGTAATCCGAAAGGTAGTGCTTTATTCGACGTCACGTATTCTCTCCGTTCAAGGCTCGTTGCTTGGCCCAACGCTGTGCTGCCACACTCCTCTTACACGTGGTGGGGTGCCTGGTTGTTACTGAGAGGCGGCCCCTGGCGCAACTCTCTCCCCGAGACTCCGGTTGTTGGGGCTGCGCATCTCCTGAGCCTTCGGACTTAGACGGGGCTAAAATCCCAACTATTTTTTCCATTTCATTTATCTTGCCACGGTTTCCCGGCTGCTAGGGTTTCTTTATCGATCAGCAATCACCAAGTTTCTGCATCATGGCTGCGTCCGATGCCGATTTCACTGGCGGTAGCCCCCAGGCCGATCACCTATGTGTCCTTGTCCACGGTGTAAGAGCCCTAAGAAATCCCCAATATCCCCGAAAATCCGACATGCATACGTCATTGCTAACACACGCCAACGCGCTGCAGCTCTGGGGCAATCCGTCCCACATGCGCAACATCGCAAAGTCGCTCCGAGAACAGTATTCGAACGACGACCTCTATCTCCTCCTCGCAAAGCAGAACAGCGGCAGCTTTACCTATGATGGTATTGAGCTCGGTGGTGAGCGCGTCTGCGCCGAGATCGAGCAGCAGATCCGCGACATCGAAGGCCACGGCGGAAAGATTACAAAGCTAAGCATCATCGGATACTCGCTTGGAGGATTGATCTCACGCTATGCTGTCGGCTTGCTTGACGCGAAGGGCATTCTCGACACCGTTGAGTGCATGGTGAGTAAAGGCAATCCGTACCTGATAGCCCTCCGATCTTCGTGCTGACAACTGTCAGAACTTTACCACGTTTGCCTCCCCCCATTTGGGCGTCCGAACACCTCTCAAAGGGTGGCATAATCACGTGTGGAACGTCATGGGCGCCAGAACATTATCTATGTCTGGCCGACAGCTTTTTATGATTGACAAGTTCCGCGATACTGAGCGACCTTTGCTCGCGGTTCTCGCTGACCCAAAATCAATCTTCATGTCGGGGCTGCGCAAGTTCAAACGACACACCTTGTACACCAACATCGTGAACGATCGAAGCGCCGTGTACTACACGACCGGAATTCAGAAAACAGACCCCTTCACCAAAATCGACAGCTGTAAAGTTAACTTCCTGAAGGGCTACGAAGGCGTGATTCTGGACTCCAAGAATCCCGTTGCGCCTCGTCCCAAGCTTCGAGGCCCGGCATCTCTCTCTACGATCACGGCGGCAGCGGTCACGTGGACGAAGCGCATCCCCTTTATGGTGACGGTTGCCGTTTTCGTCCCGGTAGGCGTAGTTGCCTTTCTCATCAACTCTGTCATCCAGAATGTGCGCAGTTCTAAACGCATCAAGCTGCACGAGACTGGGAAGGGTGGCTTGAACATCGAGGAATACCGGATGTCAGTGTGGATCAAGGAAATGCGAGAAGAGGTTGAGCAAGCCTACGAAGCCCTCAACAACCTACAAAACCAGGAGTATTTGGCGACAGAGGACGAAGACGAAGACGAGAGCTTGGATGCCGAGGACAGGTTGCTGCTCCGTAGAGAACGAAGGCTTTCAACACCCGCGCAACCAACGCTCGCGCTTGCTCCAGAACAATTCGAGATGATCCGAAACCTAGATTCCTTGGGCTGGCGGAAGTATCCCGTCTGGATCCAGAGTCATCGACACAGCCACGCCGCCATCATCGTGAGGTGGGAGAAGAAGGAGTTTGACGATGGCCGTGTTGTGCTGGGACACTTTGCCAAGGACGAATTTTTGGTTTAGGGACATGGGGCTGATACTCGAGACTTGAAGGCGCTTTTGGTATGACTTATGCGAGCGATGTCTATACGGATAGAGAGCGGGCGTTGGGTCTATGTCTTTTTTTGTAATAAAATAATGGGGTAAATGCACAGCTTTAACTGAGAATTCATTTTCAAATCGGAAACGGCCGGCGGTAGTGACATGTCTGGCAACAATGTCGACAGTCTGACATGATGTGCATTGTCACAAGACAGCGATCGTCAGAGACATGCACTGGGCGCACGGACCGCACTTCGAGCGATGCGGCTTAAGCAGCGATGACGCCTGCAATTTTGAGGCGTATCACGTGCGAATCGCCGCACTCTTCCCCAGATGAGCCGACTGTGTCGTGTTCCCCGCACTGGCGGCCAATCACAAGCCGACTTCTCCTACCAGCCAAAGAAATCCAAAGAAAAGTTCGGCCGATCGTCCAGCTCTCAATTGGTCGGTGCTGTTGCACCGCATCCTAATCATCCGATTGATTGAGTGCCTCGTCTCCTCTTTCCTCCTCCTCACTCTCACACCCTGCAACCTGGGCGAGGCAGGTCGAGGTCGCGAGAGCTCTTTCCCACTACTTCTCTTCGTCATTGTCATCATCATTCTCTCCGTCGTCCCTTCGTCTCTCTCGCGGCCTGACACAGCTGCGAGCTTTATCTCTTTGACCCGAGACTCGGCCTCCGAAGGAAGCCCTCTTTTTAGGCTCTTAACCCGAGAGTCCGCCCGGCTCAATTTTCCACTATCAACCTCCAGCGATTTATCCGGCCGAGCAGCAGAGCATCCAGCTCCAGCTTGAGGGCATACACTCGAACCCTTTGCTTTAGACTGCATTGAAGACTTCACTGGACACATTCTAGTAACTTCAATTGGTCTCTTCGGCTCCTCGGTTCTCTTCTGTTCCCGCGCGACCGCTTCGGCACACCAACAGCAGCCATGGTTCTCACTCACACCACCAACCACACCTACTCCCACCCCTTCCCGACTGTCACCCTCGCCTTCTTCCTCCGATACTCGTCCCCCCAACTCAACCCTTTCGCTGCTCATGTTCTGAGCACCGACACCATCGAAAACTTTGTAGACCCCAAAACCAACAGGTTGCACACCACCCGCATCCACCTCAAGAAGAGTCGCATGCCTGCTGCTGTCTACAAGCTGCTCCCCAAGAGCGTGACCGGGGCAGGCACCGGCGACAAGGCTTCATACGTGCTGGAGACCAGCGTTGTCGATATTAAGGAGGGCTGGATGAAGTGTGAGAGCCGCAACCTCAACTTCACTGGCGTTCTCTCCATCACCGAGAAGCAACAGTTTTATCTCCCTATGGACGACGCGGGCAAGACAGTTAGCAATGAGACAGATGTGACAACCATGGTCGAGTTCAGGTCACGGCTGGGAGACAAGATTCGAGGCAAATTGGGACAGGCTCGAGAGGATGGCTGGCTCTCTGGCGTGGGTGGTTGGGGTACAAAGGGCATCCAGCGAAGCATCGAGAGCATTGCCTCTACGAAGACTCAAGCCCAGTTGGGTAAGAGCCGCGACGGAATGCGATTGGTTCTCGAGCGATTACGCAATAACGGTGTCATTGGCGTCCTCGAGACCATACGGAGAGAGCGCCAACAACTTGTCTGATTAGATCTACGATACGACTCGACTGTAACAACGAACGACGGCCTCGGCGCAACAAGGACTTGGACTGGGAGACCGCATTCACGACGACATATTACTGTACCCATGGACTGTATTATTATATTTTTATTCTAGCACGGCGCTCAGTGTTTTTTTTGGGGGGGGACACCATGTCTTGAGACATTGGGGGAGGAAGCTCGGGCAAGGCGAGAGTGCTGCATCCGTTTACGGTCGAGGAGAGAAACAAAAATGCGTGTATTGACACGAATGGAGCGCTTCAAAATAGGCGTGTGGAATCCCCTCTCTCTTGGAAAAGAAGACGAACAATAGGAATGAAAACGGTGAAATGATCAATTTTCAACTGATTGCCTGGTTATCATACCTGTAGTGATGTAAGCCGAGGTTCCCTGCGGCTGCATCGAGATGCCTCTAACGGTGATCCTTTTCCGCAACAAAAAAACAGAAAAGCGTCCAATACCAGCCATCTAGTTAGTGTGCGTGTGATTTCATTCCGCTTAGAGGACCACGTCTGTTCTATTCTAGAGGCTTGGGTATAATTTTCACACTGTCGGTACCAGCGTCAACACCAAGTAGCTCTCAGGTTCCCATGATCAAGACCTGGAAGGTTCCACTGAGAACACTCCTTTCGCGAGGACCGCAGGTATACCTACTCATTCCTATAGTCGACATGTATCTCGGACAATTGGATCCCCTGGACCAGAAAGGTCCGCCTCTTCGTTCCTTCCTCGTCTCGCCAATGATAACCGCCCATCCTAGATCAACGGGAATGCACCTTAGGTAACTGCTCTGAGTGCACGTCAATCTTTTGAACTCACCAAGTGCCCTGTATTAGTTCTCCCACATCCTTCTCTGTCGTTTAGCCAAATCTTTGGTACAGAAGCTCAAACGCTTCTCCTAACACGACCATCTACAAGATTAGACAAGGGGCAGGTTTTGCACCTACTATGTCGACTTGGCCGACTGGGAAGTTTTGAAGTTTTCAATGATCATGGGTCTGCCTGCAATCTACCTAAATATCATCTAAGTTAGGGTGACTACAATTTTAAGCCCAAAGTCTTCGCACACTCCCCCATTCACACGATCCACCAATAAACTATACGCTTCACCAGATGGTATCTAGGCATATCCAAAATATAATAAGTTATGTAGTATTTTTTAGCCAAAGTGCTACATAATACTCAACCATGATCCCCCTTTATGTATAAATTACTAAAGAAATCTTACTTTGCGGACTTAAGATGTAAATCTTAGTGCACAAGTGGGAGTGTACGGAGGCTTTTGGCCTAAGTGAACCGACATAAGAATACGGTGGCATGTATCCGTGGTATAGTCTTGTTAACGGGAGTAAAATAGTTGGTAGGGTTGTCGCCATGGCGGGAGTGCTGCTCGCTTGGGCACCAAATTCATGTTTCTGGCTATTGACAGGACCGTGGTTGCCAGGGATTAGGACACCCGACCACGCTTCACCCGCACCATCTATACCTTGATGACCAATGGTGCAGTCATCAGCCAAGATCAATCAGATACAATGCTCCTTCCTGGTGGGAGCCGCTTCACAATGCGCCATCCATGGCTCTTGCCGCCAACTAGCAACCGAGGTATCGCAAAGGGTGTCCAGGTGTTTCCGAGCGGGGGTTTGAGGGCGTAGTGCTGCATCCTCCTCTGCTCTTCGATGATTGGCGGTTCATCAATCGGTGTCTGCTCTTCGTCCTCCTTCAGGCTTGAATTTCTTCGCATTCGCCTCCTACGCTGCTCTGTAGATGGCCTGTTCTGCTTGCTTGCCCTTCCTCGCGCTGTGGTGTCTCAGAGAAGCGTCTAAGCTATATTCCCCATTCTCAGCCTCAAAGGGAACTCCCATAGCGTCATCTAGTTATTTTGTCTCTACGGGGCTACTGAGATGCAGCTATTGCGAGTTCTCCTTGGTGAGGCCTTCTTGAGACGATGCTTCTCCCACGTTGGTAAATGGAGTATCGCGTTTGGGGGGGGTATATACGATAACTGTGGTTGCAACGGCGGGGATAGGCAACTTCAATAGACTGGTTCTTGGTATATATATGTGTGTTTTAAAAGCTTATCAGGGTGATGCCAATTGTGTACAATGTCTTTCTTTATTGATTTTCTAACAAGAATTGATAAAAACGGACTGATGAGCGCATTTGATGAATGTAAATAAAGAGCCTTGTTGTTCGCAATAGAGAGGTCTTGGGAAAAGCGTCACACCTGATATGTTACCTAGTTGCCACAAATTTGCAGAGTAAATCAAGTGGTATACCGGAAGCCCTTATCGCCAAGATCCGTAAGATCAGAATCAATCGAAACACCGATCTGGGTGTGACTGCCCTCGCCAAGTTGAGACCCCGTGAGATACTCGAGACGCCCCTCGGTAGCTTTGGCATCACGGATGCTATTCTTTCTCTTAATGGTAATCAGGTAGACCACAAGGGTGACCAGCATAGCAATCCAGCTGGCAATGCTAAGAATACAACCCTTGGTGTATCGAGGAGCATCCCCCTGCTGCCACGCCTGAGGGCTCACAATACAACCAACACAGTATGAAATGAAGAAGCCGGCGCTGACAATGCTCTTCTTGGTGTTTCCTTTAACATTGCTAGCCATCAAACCCGCGCAAGCGCATAGAGGTGCTGATGAGCAGGCAGCCAGCCACGTCGCACCAACAATGCCCCAGGCGGCACCACCGTTTGCATTGACTGGCAGGGCTAGGAGAACAATCGAGCCGACAAGTGGAACCAAAGTGAGGCCGATGGCTGTATAAATCCGGGTTCCGGGGAACATGCGAGGGATGAGAGCGGACATCCAGACGGTGGTAAAGTTGATGGCACCTCCGGGGAGACCAACGAGCATTGTTCGGAACTTGGAAAAGCCGAAGCCGTTGACGATGAGGGAGGAGAACTGTTCAACGCCACGTTAGATACGCATGTCATAGAACTGTAGAGGTGATTAGGATGATCGCACCTTGAGGATTGGTGTAGTAAGTGTGATGCATAGGGCCATCATGAAGTACAACCAGGTCAGGGGCGAGCGCAGAGCCTCCCACATTTGCTTGTTGTCGAAATGAGCGCGGTCTCGAGTAGCTCGGTCAATGGCGAGACGTCTCGTCGCAATCTCCCGCTCCCGCTCGTTCAGAAACCATGCAGTCGTGGTGTCTCGAGGCATCAGGGCGACAAAGACGATACCACAAACAATAGTCAGACCACCAAAGACGAGGAAAATGGCTCGCCAGCTCTCAATGGCCATGTCCGCACCACCGACAGCGTACATGAGCAGAGCGCCGACGATCTGGCTGACGCCGTTCATGGAAACCCAAGTCGCCACGCGGATCGGGTGCTCGCTACGGCGGTACCAGTTGGACGTGATGATAACAAAGGCCGGCGAGACGGCCGCTTCAGCGAAGCCGAGGAAGAAACGGGCGGCTGCAATTCCATGAAAGTTGTGGGCGGCACCAATCGACATCTCGACGGCGCCCCAGGCGACAATGGTCGCGCCGACGAAGATGGTGATGTGAAAGCGGGAGAGGATGTAGGCGGCTGGGTATTCGGAGGCCAGCTGACCCAGGTAGAAGAGGGATACGACCCAGGAGAACTCGACGCCAGACAGCTCGAGGTCCTCTTTGAGGCCGAAGACGGCGGCGTAGTTGATGGAGCCCTTGTCGAGATCTGAAATAATGATGAGGTTAGTGCTTGCTCATATGGCCAAGATGAATGTGGACTGTTGGCTATAGACTTACACTGAAAGAAGTAGACCGCGGCCATCAAAGGCATAATGGCCAAGTCAAGTTTGCGAACCAGGGCCTTTTCTTCGGCGGGATCGATCTCTTCGAAGATGGCGATCTCATTGTTTTGGTTGTCCATTTTCTCAGGGCTCTCAAATGTTTCGCTCATGGGCCCTTCGCCAATCTTCTCTTGGTTGACAGCCATGGCCGCGAGACTGTGCTTAGGAGTCGTCTTATGTGAGGTTTAGTCTAATAGGATAGAAGAACTTCTGAAGGATAGGTAGAATACAAGAAGTGTTGGTGAGGTGAAGAGATGGCATTTGGGACCGATGGGTCTGGGGCAGCCAGTATTTAACATTGCGGAAGGCGCGTACTTTCTCAACCTGTCACCTCAACCATTACGGGAGCCCGAGCATTCAATTACCTACGTACAGGCTTTTCACATCTCCTCGGCTCGTGGTATTCAGACTTACCCCGTGGGGAAGCTGAGTGAAGCTAACGATAACCCCATATCAGCCATGATTGAAACCCCGGTTTTCGGGGGTCGGGTCCGAAGCGCAACTTCTCCAATCAACTACCCCCAACTGCCCTCGCACGATGTTGCGCTCGGAGAACACGCAAGTATCGTTTGTAGCTTGTCTATCGACCCGCTTTATCTGCGGGGGAGAACTCTCAATGAGTCTGGACCTGAGTTCATCTGTGCGGAGTTTGAGAGGGGCTAACGAATAAACGAGCCTCGGACATCATCGCCGAACGGGTGGTGGTGTTTTGGGTTTTAGCACAGCACGCGAGAGCCATCTTGACTCGCAAACTCGCCTACTAAGGCGCCGGTGGAGGATCCCGAAGTCGGCTATATAATCCCCAGCAGGAGCACAGCGACGGTATGTGCACTTCTTGCTGGGATCTCGATACCATAATTTTCCAAAAGGTGTGTTACCAGTGACAACCTCATTGTCGTCATCTTTAGAGTTGCCGTTCTGCCTTACACAGCACTTCGGACCACCATCCAGCAAGGGCAGCGCAAACGACTATCCGTTTTAAAGTATCTCAGAAAGCTAAAGAAAATAAGAAGAAGAAAACGGAGATTACAGGAAGTCATGAGCCCCTCTCCGGTATTTCTCATGCCATGGTTGACGTGACAGTATCAGGGTAAACAAACTATATCCGGCCCATAATTAGGCAGCAGGAGCCGTCCCTTGGCTGTGGTTTAAAACACAAGGAGGCGGTTGGCCTTCATAGCCAGAAAGCTTTTGCTAAAGTTGTTTTAAGTTGCTTTTTCTCTGGAGATTCTTGAAGTCAAAATCAACACACATCGATGAAGGAGATTTGAGACGCACGCGACTGAACACATATTGTGTCTGTTCTTGTCACCCACTGGAGCTGTGTGAAGGAAGGACAACGAAGCAAGCGCGAAACAACTGCTCATGGACTAACGAACCTCATAGAAATTCTGGATTCCAGGGGCTGTGCGAGGCGCATGCTGTCGCTCAAGCCTTAGAGATGCCGGGAACTCGCCTATCACATCGGCTATGACCTCAACCCAAGGGCTCGGGAGATCCCCTGCGAGACAGGGTTTCCCCTCGCCGGTCATCACGCAATGGCATCCATCCACTTTACGTATCAGTGGATTATCAATTGGTACTGTCACAGAAATCGACATGATCCAGGGGCATTGCCCGCATGGGAATTGGGTAACTCTTATCCCATGTATCTACACCATCGCGTCACAAAGTGATGTCACCCAGAAGCTTCGAAAAACATTAAAAGACCAGACATCTCAACATTCGAATTCCAAGCACTCAAGGTCAAGGAACGATAATACCAAGCCTTAGCAGTCACATTTAGGAAACAAGCTGGTACACAGCCCCGACAGTCCCTTCAGTGTCCTCAAAATAGCGGTACATGCCGTTCTTGCCCTCCTCGACCCTTTCACTCAACATTTTGCCGCCGGCCTTTTCAATGACCTCGCCAATGGCATCGACATCCTCGACGAACCAGTTGAGACAGACACCACCCTTTCCGGTGTTGAAACTGCCTGTATCATCCGGAGCCATGAGGATACCACCGGTGAGGTTCAATGTTGGATTGAAGTCAAACATCCTGATTTTATCCTTACAGTAGCTACCAGGCTGCTCCTTGAAGGGAAGCTTGAAGACTGTATCGTAGAATTTTGATGCTAGCCACAGAAGTCAGGGGACTTCAAGCAATAGAAATGAATGAAGGGGTACGACATACCACGGCCAACGTCCTTTGCAGGAATCGCCATCCAGCAGGGTGTTCCAAAGGGTGGAGGCTTCCATTCATCGGCCATTTTACTGGACTGGACTAGATAACTCGATAAGGGAGGGGTCGAGACGTCTTGACCGAGCAGGGCACTGAAAGCCGCAGGACGAAGACAGTGGAACTAGGTGAGTGAAGTTGTCTGAGAATCAAAGAACAGCATCCTGAACCTTGGCCCTTCAGTCACCATCTTATATACACCCACTTCATGATTTGAGCTCCTCTCTTGAGCGGGGAAGACGGATGGATTTCAGTCCGGTGGCGCACGATAGCTGATGATACCGTCAGGTCCTGTGCAATCAAGACGCGCGCTCAACGCCATGGAACGGCACCAGCTTGACACGCGGTCATGTGACACGCGCTAGTCTGCGGACACAGTGCTCAGGGCCTCGGGCTATTGCCCGAAGCCACTGTGCAGCGAACCCCTCCACGATAGCGGGGCATCCTGGAGGATTATGGCGCGCAGGGACCATCACGTCACTACGGCGTGAATTTGTACAGTGTCGTAAACTTGTAATTTGTTTCCCGCGTCGCGAAACTTCTCAGCAAAGTTTCCCCCTTTTCCCCAGAATCGCAAGCCTAGCCGTCGCAACCATGCCAGAGCCCGTGTCTGTGCTATTTGTGTGTCTCGGCAACATCTGCCGGTCGACCATGGCCGAGGGCATCTTCCAGAGCCTGGCCCGGCAACCCGGGCTGGAGGGCAAGATTGGGCGCGTCGACTCGTGCGGCACAGGTGCGTGATGGCGGCCCTGGTTATCACGGCGATGCGTCGCGGCGCATCGCCGCTATATCTGAGGAATCGTTTCTAATACCTTGCCGTGTAGCTGCATACCACACCGGAGACAGCCCGGACTCGCGAACCTTGGACACTCTCGAGGCCCACGGCATCGATGACTACGACCACATGGCCCGGCGCGTACGTCGCCACCCCCCTCCCCCTTTCGTTGCTGCCATGGCGCACCCACGGACTGCTAACAAACTCCCTCGGGAACATACAGTTTTCAACAAGGGACTTTGAAAGCTTCGACTACATCTTCGCCATGGACCGATCAAACCTGGCGGACCTGCAGCGGCTTCAGCGGGGCAACCCGGACAGCAAGGCCAAAGTGATGTTGTTTGGCGAGTACAGCGGAGGCAAGCGAGCCGAGATCGTGAGCGACCCCTACTACGGCGGCGACGAGGGCTTCAAAAAGGCGTTTGAGCAGTGCTCTCGGTTCTCCAACAACTTCATCAAGGAAGTGATTGGACAATAGATGCATGCGCACAAGATGAGATGGAAGGAAACGGGATGAAAGGGCCTCTGACAGAAGAGATGTGAATAATACCCGATATTAATAGATGTAAATACGAAGACAGCTTGTGGAGGAAAATTGCACCTTACCTAACTAGATAGAATAGACCCTAATATTACGACCCCAAACTTGGCAACCGGCCGGAGAGTAGCTGTAACATGATGGTTCGTCCGAGAGATTGTGTTTGGATTCGGCGGTCCAACCGGAACGGACAAACCCATGTTTCAGGATGGACGGAGCGGTCCGTCGAAGGTCAAACGGGTGCCCATCGATCCATCCATCTCACGATGGAAGCGGGCAAAGCCCACTGTGACGGGTGATAGGTGATGATTGAGATTGCGGCACTGGGGTTACGAATGGCCAATATCATCTCACATCAACGCGCCTCTCCAGGGAACCATTGCAGCAATGTTTGATAAGAGCGTTCACGCCAATGAGACGTCCAAAGCTGCCAAGTCAACGCCCTCAGCAGTCTCGCACCCTGGCCTGGGAGACGTAACGGGTCCCACCGCCTGCTTCAGCCCTACGTTCCCGGGTCGCCCATCAGGCCGCCTAGTGGCCGAGCTGTCAAATTGGGGTCCGGCCACGGGCATGACATATCTACAACGGGGGACGGGCCAGAACGCATCACGAGATTGCTCAGTCATCATCTCATCTCACCTCTGTCGGGGAAGCCGGCGTGCCGAGGAGGCCAGGACGGAAATCTGACATGCCGGCCGACCACTGCGTGGCTGACAAGGTGCTGGCTGCGTTGCGTGTGAGTGAGTAGACCTAAATGTGTGTGTGTCGCCTCTGTTCACCGTCTTCATTGCTATGCAGTCGGTAGACTTTTCGCTGGTGCTGACCACGTTGGCGGCGTACTACGCAGCTCAGCCCCTCTGTGGCACTGCGACGGCGTCAACAAAGATGCTCTGTCCATTGCATTTCGTACCATCCATGCCCTAGGCCAGTAGACTCTATAGAACCACCCGCCAAGACCTGGTTCGTATTGTCCCTCTCGTTCTCCTTCCTCGATGGAGCTTGGGGTGGCTCTTTGACCATGATACCTCTCCCTTTCCAAAAAGTGCAGCAGCCTCTTGCAAGCCGGGATTTGACCATGTCCCCTGAAGCGCAAGCCAGGGGCCCGAGGGTCGTTGTCGCGCGGCTACGAAGTGTCTGGGGCGTTGGCGGGCGTGATTGGCCTGAGCGCTAGGTGTGGTGCAGTGGGGGCCAAATGCCCAGCAAATCAGTCGCGGGTCCAGCGGTGACCCTCGCTGCGGGGGCAGTGTCCTAGTGGCTCGGGCTTCTGTGGATCCCCGCCTGAGCAGCCCTGAAAGAGCCCAGAGCAGTGTAGCAGGCCGCCGCTTGAGCGGTACCTAATGCCGCAGGTAATGTGAAGTATGGACAGCGCTATCCACTGCGTCGTAGGTACCTCTGGACGCTGCCCGTGGGTGCTGTGGCTGGTATTTCAGTCCTGTGCCCAGTCCTAGGTACAAAGAACTGTCCCCTCGCTTCGCTCACTCGTCCCCGTCACACTTTGCAACCCACCGACATACATATACTCGCGACGCGCCCAACTCCGAGTAGACAGCCGGTTTTGTTTCTCTCTACCCTTATCGCCTATTTGTTCTCTCCATCGCCTCTCGGTGCGCTCGTCACTCGTCTGCTGCTGCAACCCTCTTGCGCTTCCGAAGCTCCGTCTTTCCTTCTCGCGACCTGCCCCGCTCTCCTCGTCTCACAATCACCACCACACACATCATGGGCGACCTCCAGGGACGGAAGGTCTTCAAGGTCTTCAACCAGGACTTCATCGTCGACGAGCGATATACCGTCACAAAGGAACTCGGCCAGGGCGCTTACGGCATTGTCTGGTAAGCATGGCCTATATCCGCGCGTCATGGCTCTTTGCATCTCTTTGCATCTTGCGTGTCCCTACCCCGCCGTTACTGACGAATGCCCCGCCTCGTCGGGTCCAACAGCGCTGCAGTCAACAACCAGTCCAGCGATGGTGTCGCCATCAAAAAGGTCACCAATGTCTTCAGCAAGAAGATCCTCGCCAAGCGCGCCCTGCGCGAGATCAAGCTGCTGCAGCACTTCCGCGGCCATCGCAACGTGAGCTCAAACCATTCCATCGCGGGGCTGTCAGACTACACTGTCAGACTGGGCTGAACAACCCCGCGGGCATTTGCACCTACCGCTGTGAACGATGCTGATGCTGCGGCAATAGATCACCTGCTTGTACGACATGGATATTCCGCGACCCGACAATTTCAACGAGACCTATTTGTACGAGGGTGAGTAATGGTGTTGGAGCTCTAATATTCCCATGCGCAGCATAAGCTAATTCGGTATCAAGAGCTGATGGAGTGCGATCTCGCTGCCATCATTCGTTCCGGCCAGCCCCTCACCGACGCCCACTTCCAGTCTTTCATCTACCAGATCCTCTGCGGTCTCAAGTACATTCATTCGGCCAACGTCCTTCACCGAGATCTCAAGCCGGGAAACCTGCTCGTCAACGCCGACTGCGAGCTCAAGATTTGCGATTTCGGTCTTGCCCGAGGCTTTTCAGTCGACCCCGAGGAGAATGCTGGATACATGACCGAGTACGTCGCTACTCGATGGTACCGAGCCCCTGAGATTATGTTGAGCTTCCAGAGCTACACCAAAGCTAGTACGTAGCTCATTGCAGGGTGAATGTGGAAAGTTACTAACACGGAACAGTTGACGTGTGGTCCGTTGGCTGCATTTTGGCCGAGCTCCTGGGAGGACGACCCTTCTTCAAGGGCCGTGACTATGTCGACCAGCTGAACCAGATTCTTCACATTCTTGGAACTCCCAACGAGGAGACTCTCTGTCGCATCGGCTCGCCTCGTGCCCAGGAATATGTCCGCAACCTCCCCTTTATGCCCAAGAAGCCTTTCCCCAGCCTGTTCCCCAACGCCAACCCCGATGCCCTCAGCCTCCTCGACAAGATGCTGGCTTTCGATCCTTCGTCCCGCATCAGCGTCGAGCAAGCCCTCGAGCACCCCTACCTCCAGATCTGGCACGACGCCTCCGACGAACCCGACTGCCCGACCACCTTCAACTTTGACTTCGAGGTTGTCGACGACGTTGGCGACATGAGAGGCATGATCCTTGACGAGGTGAACCGATTCCGACAGATGGTTCGCACCGCTCCCGGTGCTGGTGGCGTCGCCGGCGCCCCTGTTCCTGGAAACCCTGGTCAGGTCCCCCTTCCCCAAGGAGCCAACCAGTGGACCGTTGAGGACCCTCGACCACAGGAGTATATCGGTTACGCCAACGGCCTGGAGCAAGACCTCCAAGCTGGTCTCGATGCGGGAAGGAGGTAGACTCTCATGCAGCGAGCGCCAAGTGTTTTGGATAGGGAAGTGTCTTTCACCTCAAAGCAAGGAACGATGTAAAAGGACTCACCGGAGTGCGGTCGTCCGAGACGACGAAGAAAGCTAGGTAGTTTCAGTTTCACATGCCTGAAGAAACAGAACCTAGTCACACAGGACTAGTAGAGGCGACGCGCGGTTGTGATTCTTGATAAAGAAGAGGAGGCGATTGAGTAGCAGCTTGGATACCACAGAGAAGGCGGCTCAAGGGGCAAACAAGATACTTGCACGTTTGGGACGACAACTGCTCTTCCTGGCCGCCCTTTTCCCCATACAGATACGAGATGAATACTATTTCTTCAGTTTATTTTTACATCTTGATGCTAGTCTGAGTGAATGACCCGATGAGAGACCCGTTTCATTTCGTTTCGTACAAGTGCCGTGTATAGGCCCCAGTCGGGAGATGACTTGGCCGCCCAGACGGCCGCATCACTTCCAGCCGCCCGTCTTTTACGCTGAGCCGAACTCCGTTCTATTTGTGGAGTTAGCGTTTGACTTGCCCAAGGACACGTCGTTGCCAATAGTAATGAAGCGAGAAGCGTTTCTCAGATGCATGTTATTAGCAATGGAAACCTTGGTTCACGAATAGATGAATCAGACAGAAAGTAGGCATAGTAGTTTCGAAAATTTGTATTTCTTTTATAGGACAGGGCAGTTCCGCCCACACACTAGACCCTTAATAGCTCCTCCTGAACCAAAGTCTCCATTAAAAAGCCAAAACGCCGCAGGGAAACCGTCCCTGATCTAAAGTGACCAAAGATTGCGCTGTTGGAAGCAAAATATGTGCCTTTTTGAGAGATTCTAACGGTCGGGCGCCGCGCCGTCAGTTGTGACCCGTGGTATATATGTGCCGAAACCCCGAGGTTGAAAGACAAGAAATGAGAAAAAGCAACAGTGGAAATCCAATAAGTGACAGTAAAAAACAAGACCATTCAAGGCGTGACCATGAATGTAACTCCGAAAAAACCCCATCTATGTACCAGAAGCGAGAGATGAGAAGCGAGAAAGAAAAAGAAAAGGAGCCTGGGAAGAGGCTTAGCCGAAGAACCAGTACATGGTGGTGTACGAGGTGCTGTCGTCGCCGGCCTTGGTGCAGCCGTGGGAGTTACCGCCAGCGGTAAGGACGCGGTAAACGTAGGAGACGCCCTTGCTGCCGCCAGCGTCACCGAGCTGGAGCCAGGCAACGGCGCCGGTGCCGTCGGGGCCGGGGTCGGCCGAGGCCGGGGCGCTGATGGCGTCGAGCTTCTTGGCGATGAGCAGGTCGCTGCCGAGGTCGAAGACGGGGACGCCGGCGGCGTTGAAGTAGTGGTGGCCGAGGAAGGGCATGGCAGCGACGCCGTCAATCTTGAGGGGCGCGTTCTTGGTGAAGGGCTTAGTGGCGCTGGCGCCGACGCTGGGGGCCGCTTTGAGGTTGAGAGGCACCTTGTGGCCGTTGAGGACCTTGGGCGTGAGCTTGATCCAGCCGTCGGCCGTGAGGGCCTTGCGGCTCTGGCCCGGGTACAGGTGGAGGGCGTCGTAGAGCATGGCCAGGGCGCCGGTGGCCACCGGATCGGAGCCGGCGCCGGCACATGTGTAGTTCTGGATGCCGAAGCCGACGGCGATGTGCTTCAGCGTGAGGCCGGTGGGAGGCGAGGCGAGTTCCTTGGCTGTGAGGGTTGGCGTGTTAGTGAGCGGGTTCTGGCTGATGTGAGAGATGAGATGTCGGGACTTACCACCGCCGTTGACGGGCAGGACAGGGGTAGATTTGGCGCAGGGCGAGGCCAGGGCCAGAGCGGCCGAGGCAAGGAAGAGAAATGTGTTGGCGAGCATGGTGTTGGTTGGTATTGGTTGACTGGTGTTGTGTAAAGCCGGTTGTGTAGCGTGTCCAAACAGAGGCTTGTTGAGAATTGAAGATGAACCTGACGTAGAAGATGCAATTGAAGTAGTAACCGATGTCGAAGATGCACAATTGTCGATCTCTCTCGAATGATCAACCGAAACAAGGTAGGAAAGAGGAAAAGCTATAATGATCTAGGGAATGCACTGAGTTCGGAGGAAGCTCAAAAAGGACGGAAGACGGCCAGCAGTTATACCAGCTCCGCGGCAAGCAGAAGGTGGTGGCGGCAAGCTAATAATAACCGCAGGGAGCAGGGGGTGGGAGTGGGTGAGGGGTGTCCACCAGGGCGCTTAATGGCAGAAATGACAAGGGCCTAGGGTCAGGTCGGCCGCGAAAAGAAAGAGGTTGATGTGCAGAAGCGGGGAAAAAAGAATGCAGACGGCCGGAGCGGAGGAGGGTGTGTGTGGTTGAAGCTGGTAAGGTGTGGTATAAACTGGGCAAGGGTGGTGTGGATGATGATGAAGGGGTCAGAGGGGGCTGGATGGACCGGGATGTTTCCCTTGGTGTTGTTTCTGGAGACAGGACGCTTCAGCGATGGGCCGGGGTAAAACAAAGATCTTTTCGTGTTTTTTGCTTCTTTGTTCTGTTTCTCGTGTGGGTTTGGATGGAAACAGTTCAATTGTAAGCACGTTTGAGAGTCAGGACGGGGGCTAATGGTGTTTGAGGAGCCTGTCTGAGGAGCCTGTCTAAGGAGGAGGCTCTAAATGCTAGTCCGGTTTATATGTCCGGTCCAAAACGCCCATGGAAACTTTCCCAAAATCTCACGCCCCGAGGCGAGGGCTCGAGATGATCCGGCTACAACGACCCGAGACCAAGTTGCTCAACTAAGCCCGAGAGCTATTAGTACGGCCCCGGTGAGCATTGGCGGGGCAAAGAGTCGAGGCTGAGAATAGCCCAGGTTCGACGCCAATATCCCGGTGGGCTTAGAACAGCTTAGGAACGGGCGGCAGCGCCCAGGGTTGATCGTTGCCCGCCAACCCTGCAACCTGAGATACCTTACGCAACAAAGAACCAAGTGAGAAGAGAAAGAACAGAGGCGGCCTCATATCCTCGGGCCTTTGAGCAGACGACCAGGGGGGGGTGCTGTCGGAACGAGAAAGCGTGAGGCCGAGCAGGGCGTCTTTGAGCGGGAGAAGGGATTAGAGATTGGGGAATGCATCGCCCTCGTGGCCCCAGTGGGATGCGACCCTAGCGCGATTCCAGAGGGCCCGTGGGCACAGGTTACAGCGGACGAGCAAAACGGGACAGAGGCCGCTACGTATTTGGGCTCCCCTCCCTCCCGTCCGCTTTGGCCGCCTGGGTTGCTTTTTCGGTGGAGTAAGAAACGAGCAGGAAAAATACGGCAAAAGAGAGAAAGAGGTTGGTGAGACAAGAGATAGACCAAGGTGTGTGACTGTGACGGGACGACATGGCAAAGTAGACATGGAGCACGGAATGGACCCCGTTCGGCTCCAGAAGCCGTCACCGGCTTGTGGGCCGTGGGTCATGCAGAGCAGAACCCAGAGAACCAACGAATTGTCACCGTAATATTGGCCGTCTTTACCTGTGACGGTCAAGGTTGTCGGGGTTTGCAGGCTGCTTTCTATTTTTTTTCTAATTCCCCCCCCCCTCTCTCTCTTTTCCCATCTCTCTGCTCCAATGCGGGTTGGTGCTGCATTCGACTACTGCACTGTGTGCGCGTCTGTGAATGGTGTGTGAGTGTCCGGCTCTGCGCTATGTACGCGTGTGTTGGCGTTTCTTCGTCCAATGCACGCTCACTCCGCGCGCAGCTGAGTAAGAGGCGAGCGGTGATGAAATGCATGCAGCCTGTGCAGAGCAAAGAGAGAGAAAGACAAATTTGGTTGGTAAACGGTGGATTGGCAAAACGGGACGCCGCGCTACTTTCTCACGCCCAGACGCTCGAACAGCTGGCGCAGCAGTACCGCAAATATGCTCGGAAGCGCAGTGGTCCGGACGGCATGGCATCCTGCCGATTGTATCTTACGCGGGGAGCTTAGTATAGGATTATTTTATTGTTTACTTTTGAATGCTGAGCCTGCATTGATCATCTTGCTCAGCCCATCCCCGTCTATCCCATCCATCATTCCCAAGTCGGACATTGTGTCTGCTGCGGTAAAAATACAGCTTCCGCTCTTGGACAACTCACCTTCCCGTATTGGTCGTCTCGTAACAAGCGGAAGAAAAAAAAGCGACGGAGCCAAGGCTACCGTGCCGCGGAGGTCCTCTTTGTTGGCTCTGGGCTTCTAGCCAAGAGACTCGGCATCAAGATGGGCGAGATGGGCCCTCTTCTGCCTTGCCTTGCCTCGCCTTGCGGCGCGGATCGGGGATAAGGGTCACCAACAGGGGTTGTGATTCGCCATTTGAGCGCCTGTGATCTTGGCCCTCAACTGCCCAGTTGAGCAGGTCGGTGCCCGTAGACATGGAGCAGGTCATCGGCTTGAGCTCAACGCTGCAGCAAGCCAGCGACGCGTTCACACACTGGGGCAGATTCAGCCAGAGGCGAGGAGAGAAGAGGACAGCGGCCGGGGTCTGGAAGCAAACATGTTCCGATTTTCACCTCCTCTTGACTGGGTCAGGCTGCCCCATTCCGCAAAACAAGGATCAACGTCCCCCTTGATGCTGGACGACCTCGGAACGTTGCGGCCCAGGACCAAGTCCAAAAGGTTCCCCCTCTCCCGGCCCATCCCCACAAGGCAGAAGGGCACGCACCAGGGGCATTCGATTCGACGGGGATCTCGGGTGGAGCAGAAAGATGGGAAAAGAAGGTCTGAGCGGACGGGTAAGGCAAGGGAGGGGGAGAGGGGCTGTTCTACGCGAACTTCCCTAACAGGAGGGCGAGAGAAGAGATAGAGGGGCTTGAGGGGGAATGTCGCCCATGTTGAAAGTGAGCGGTGATGCGTAACATCGATATTGACGGACTGTTTCGCAACTGCACGAAGGCCCAGTTGGAGGGGCAGACGCCACCACGCCACTTCGGGCCTCACTCAACCCAGGACGAAGCAAGCATGGCCACTGACGAGCGAGGCAAAGGTTTTCATCTCCCCTCTCTGCCCTTTCTCCGTCTGGCTGCATGTGCTCTCGGGAGATTAATTGCGCAACTATGCGTCTTCCATTTGCAAAGAAGATGCGAAAGGAAAAGAGGGAAGCTGTGGCACACACACAATGCACACATGGCGCAGGTAGAAGGCAGCGTCACATTCGAAGAGAAGAGGGTGGGCGCGCCTACTCCAGTACAGACGCGGAGGAGTTCAATGGTGGTTGGATGCCACGCACCATCGTCCTATCGCCCCCCTCCCTGGCCGCTCCAATTCCTCGAGTCAGATGGGGAGCATTGGAACGGCACAGCGTCGATGCTTCTGTGGGTTGCGGCACGGGACGACTGGGGGTGGGAGGCAGACGTTGCTGAGTGGCGGGCTAGGCGGAGGGTTGCACTCAATGCCCAGAAGGAGAAAAGACGGATGGCACGGCGTCTGGGAGGCAAGGGTTTCTAAATTGGGGCGCGGAGACGCTGACAGGCGCTGATTGAATTCGACTTTCGATGATGGAGTTTCTTGGTGTTTGGTGTTTGTCATGGCTTGGTCGTCATGGTTGGATCGCGCGAGGTAGCTCAAGCTTCCTTCGAGGGACGACTCCGTATCTGGGGTAGTAACGACGAGAGCGACCACGCCGGTGAGACTCAATTCAAGCGAATTGATGCAATGACTCAAACTGCCGTAGCCCACCAGCCAGAAACTAGGCATCAGTTGGGGCGTCCGTAAAAAGTGATACCCTCACCATCGCCTGTGAAGATTGCACCGTCGCACCGCATCAACCTTGTTGAAAAGCCGATGCACACCAAAAAGAGAGTCGATAGTCGCAAGCAGTGCGACTTCGACGTCTGACCTAACAAAATTCCACTCCCGCTTATGCACAAATCTGCGAGGGTTAGCCATTGCAACGACAGAACGTGTGATGCCCGTTGGTCGTGGTTTTATCCGGAGACTTTTTGCTTTCGAGGCCGGTGGTTCTGGCCTCGCCACTGCATGGCCCGCCAGGAGGGTGTCCCGCGGCGCCGGGACGAGCTGAAACTCAGACAGACCCAGGTTCTCTCTCATCGATGACGGTTTGATCTCAGGCAAGGTCTCATATCAGCAAACGGTTAGAGTCGATCCTTTTCGTCTCGACTCTTCTCAACGCGGGAGCGCGTTTCATCGCCTCGAGTTCGTCCCTAGTGCGGGCGAATGCGGCCGTGCTCAACCACGTTTGAACTGGAGAGAAGAACTCGCTAAGATGCTGGTGCGACATTGACAAGGGCGTTTGGTTTGATCTTTGAAGTGGGGGAAGGGCGAAGCTTTGCGGAGGAGCGCGATGTAGGGCTGTGAAACGGGGCAGATACCCGAGAGGCTCCCAGTTGATTGATTTTGTTCAGTGTCAGAGTTCCATCGTCTGCTTCATCCAACGGTGGCCGTTGCCAGTGTCTCAGTCGTAGTTTTTGTTTTTGTTTTGGTGGTGTAGGTGTTTGGTGTTTCGTGCTAGCTCAGGTACCTGCCTCGAGCTGTCGAGTGGGACGGGAGCTACGAACAGAACTGAAAATCCGGCCCCACTCTCCCTGCAGCTCGGTCCGACGAAAAAGGAGAGCCGGTCTGGTCGCCAGCTCTTCCTCCGCCTCCGCCTCCGTCGCCGCTCCGATCCACGGACAGTCAGATCTCTATCCCTCCGAAAAGGCCGCATCCTTCAACGGCCCGCCCAACATGTCGCGCCGTCCCGCCAAGGGCGAGTACATCGAGACCGTAAGCAGCCATTGCCTCGTCCCAGCAGCCTCCGATATCCCCAGCTGACGCCCCTTGATAGGACACTGGCAACAAGGTCGCCCGCAAGGCCGTGCTCGTCGGTACGCAGAACATCATGCTCGGCGGCAAGACGGTCATCCAGCCCGAAGTCATGATCCGCGGCGACCTCGCCCGCACCGCACCATCCTCCTCCTCCTCCTCCGCCGGCGCCGGCGCCGCCCCCGTCAACACGACCGCCGTCGCCATCGGCCGCTACTGCTTTCTAGCCCGCGGTGCGCTGCTCCGTCCACCGGGCCGCATCTACAAGGGCGCCTACACCTTCATGCCGCTACGTATGGGCGACCACGTCTTCGTCGGCGAGGGCACCATTGTCCAAGCCGCGAGTGTCGGCAACCACGTCCACATCGGCAAGGGCTGCACCGTTGGCGAGTTCGCCATCATCAAGGATTACGTCAAAATCCTCGACGGCGCCGTCGTGCCCCCCACCATGGTCATACCCAGCTTCTCCATCGTCGCTGGGCAGCCGGCCAAGGTGGTGGGTGAGATCCCCGAGGGCGGGTATGACGAGTTTGAGCTGAGGGATCTCTACAAGACGGTCGGCAACAATCCTCAGCCGCCGGCTTCATGAAGGAGCATGGCCACGTGAGATGGTTGAGGAAGTAAGGATGAAACCTCTCCCTGAGTCCATCCTTCACAGTAGATGCGTAAGGACTGGTCCCGAACAACATTGGCATACCAGAGCATTGCTACAGAAGCTGACACAGTTAATCCTTGAAGAGAAAGGTGGTGTTCACTACGCCCTGTCTCTTTCCCAGTGCCTTGCCGAATACTGCAGTCTCATGGACATTCGGAGGCAGTGCTGATATACAAGAGCTACTACAGGAGCACGAGCTGGACAACGGCCACTACGACAACCAAAAGGGGGTGATAGATCACATATGACCCTGGCGAGAAGAGGGCTAGAGGTGTTCAAGCGCTAGACTTGGAGTTTAAATGATACCCTTTGATTCACCATGCACCGTTTTCTACCCTGCTTTCATAACTTCTGTTGTTCCAGCGTTATGGCGACTAGCTCAATTGACCGAGAACTAGTGACTGGATCTTTTGCTCATATGCTGCAAACGAGCATTAAACACTAGTTGTGTGTTTCCGGCAGCTGAACAACGGCCCCAACGCCTCTTCTTCACTTTGTCTTCATTCACCTGTTGGCCAACAAACCATGGCACGATGGGTATAAAGTTCTTCTCGAAGAGCAGGGCAATTTGCCTCTACTCTCACCCTCAATACTACTTGGTCACCCTCCATCGTGACCATCACCACACATCACATCACCACACACCAGCCTCGGCATCTCACCTGAACCACTTACACTGTCGATTGCCCTACGCTATGCTCCCCTCGGAGTTAGTCACCAGCCATCCGGCATGGATTCCCCCTCCAGCAGTCCACGGCCCGGACCCCTTCCCGCTGCGCTTCCCCCACGTCCGCAGCAGCAACACCTCGCTCTGGGATGCCCTCCACGACATGGACGACATCAACAACCGAGCCCTGCAGGAACGCATCCTGCCCCTCTGTCGCGAGATGGAAGCCGCCTATCACTACGAGGCGGGTGAAAAGCGAGCCCACGGCATGCCCGTCGCGCTCGTTCGCAAGTTTGGCGAGACATCGATCCGGCTCCTCCGCCGCGTCTGGGACATGCATCTCGCATACACAACCACTCCTCACGTCCCTGGCGTCGAACCCGGCTACGGCGGCGACCTCGGCCCCGGCTTCTTCGATAGCAGCTTCAATATCGCGATCCGCGATGTTGTTTTGAAGCGCCTGCACGTCCGCATCTGCCGCGCGCAGCTGAAGAAGGCCCTCTCGGCCTAGTACACCGACGACATCATGGCCGCGCAGGCGCAGGACGCTGGGGAGCTCTACTTTACCGACGTCCTCTCACAGCATCTCAACGACTGCCACGAGCGCGCCCTCGAAGAACGCCGAGTCCTCGCGGCGCTGTACGAAGAAGTCGGCCGGCGGCTCCCTAACCAACTGACGCAGAAGAAGTTCGCCGCACTCGGAGAAACCCCCCTCTTGGTCTGGCGCCGATGCGACGATACGGTGTTCGATTTCCACCACATCCATCGGGAGGTTGTGGATGAGTGTCAGTTGATCTGGACACGGGAGAACCAGAAATTCGTTCTGCGCAATATCGTCGCTAGGGCTGTCGACCCCGAACTCGGGTGGGAGTCGTCGAGACAGGAGGGATCCATGGATAGCGTCTTGTCTGCCATATGCGATGACATTTTGGAGACCAGGAGGCTTTTCTATGGTGTCGAATTGGACCCGTACAACAACTAAAGGAATGACTATTCAAATTAGAGACACAGATTGAGACAACTCATTTGAGCTGTCTTCATGTTAGCACATACCGAGAAAGGAGAGGCGGGGGGTAAGGTCAACTCACTGGGTATCAACTAAAGCAGAACAATCCTACCCATCTTCAATTCAATTAAATCCTCCATCCCATATGCACGCCGACTCCCGAGCCATCTCCGTCACCAAAGCACACCATCAAGCAAGTAATAGCGGGTAGCAGCGCCTCGCAAACCCTTCCATGGCATCGTCGGCTCAAGGCACAAGCTAACCCATAGCCGACTTCTTCGCTCAGTCCGACGACACCCTCTCACCCTCGGTACAGAAACTCCACTACTGCTCCAGCCCATCCCCCGAGCCGGCCAGCAAGCTCTGCAGCGCTAATATTTCCCCCGCAGTGGTGTCGCTTCTCCGCATGATGTGGGCCAGCCTACTAACTGTCGAGAGCACACGACAGAGGTGAGCCAGTGCGCAGATGCACCTTGCTAAGCAGCAATGGCAGGCGGACAGGTCCTTTATGCAAGGAAATGACTGTTTAGACGTCGAGTCATCGTTCAGTGGTCAACAAGTAGGGGAGGAAGTAAACTTCACGTCAAGGGATAGCAAGGAGCAGCGTTGTGTGAATATTCAGTAGTTTTCTTCTTCTTTTTGACTGAATAACTGTCGAATCGGTAACTCTATCAATAAGGCCCGTTCTAGGCATATGGGCATGGGAACATTTTCCGCAAGGCCCAGGGTGCTGGTAGACTGTCTAATAGACCGGGGGTATAAACCGATGAACTCCTAGAAATGAAAGAAACAGAACAAACAAGTAACCCGAGGTTTTAGTCGACCGAGTACGCAAGAGCTGGAAAACCTCTATTCTCTCTTCAATCCCCGTCTTTTGAATTTTGAACCTCTAAACGCCGTAACCGATGTAAATGCTCAAACGCAAGGCTCGTCCCGCTGCCCTTTCTTTTTTCGCGCCCATGTACAGAAATTCGTCTTTTCGTTGTCGTGCGTAGTCTTGGTGTCGTGGTATAACAAGTGTCATAGTGGAGATGGGTCGTTTGTACAAGACTCGCGCTAGGCGCGGTCAAGATGCGAAGCGGCCGTTGGCGTTGATGGAGGTGGATGGATGTGTGAAGCGCTGCATGTGCGTACCATTGGCAAGAACTGGTCTGTGGAGACACACAATCACATCACCATTTGCTGCTGGCGCTGCTTCTCCTCGGCAAAGACCTTGCGGCTCATCATTAGAACACGCTCAAAGCCCTCGCGGCCCTTGACGGCGTTCTCCTTGAATTTGCCTACGAGGGCGTCCTCGATGCTGTTCTTGATTCGCTGCCAGCCACCGCAAAGGGCAGTGATGTTTGCCGTCTGGATGAACTGGGTCTGGTGGTCGCCAAGCGGCCGGTAGATGACCTCCTCCTGAATGTTAACCAGGTTGTTGTAGGTCAAGTTCTGGCTGACCATGGTGACGGTCTTGTTTGCCGGGTCGACGTAGCTGGCCTCGTAGACGTGTTGGTTCTCGAAGTTGGTGCCCATGACTGTCTTGATCCAGTCGGGGCAGGACTGCTTGCAGGTAATCAGGCGCTCGGTGCGCATGATTCCCGTCTCGGGGTCGACCTCACGAGAGAGGGTGTCGACGGCGATGACGTGCTCTGTCTTGTTGTTCCACGGGCCATATTTACGCCAGTTGGCGGATGAGACTTCGTCCCAAGAGTAGTTGAAAGTGACGGCGTTGCTGAAGACCTTCATGTTGGCGGTCGATCGGAGGGGAGAAGGATTCGTAGGTGTCGTCGATAAAAGAGCAATTTGTAGGAGTAGAAAGGCGGTGGATGAGGGAGAGGAGTTCTGATGGCTCAGAAGGCGGTGTTGATGTTTGGGAAAGAAGGAAGTTCGGAGTCAGACAGGACTAGCTTTTTTTTTTCCCTTGATAGGTAGGTATAGGTACAGGCAAGAAAGATAGCCGAGCTTGTAGCCTTCGATGAGACTTTGTCAGGATCAGTGGCGGCAGGGAAGGGACAAAGAAACCCGCTTCTGAATGAAATACCCCAAACAGACGGAAAAACGACAGGACGATCGTCAACTTCAACGAATGCGGGTGCTTGCGGCCTTTTCACTGGGGGGAGATCGCGTCCTTGGAATAAATTTGTTTCGCCGCATGTGAAGGAAAAGTCGCTATCTCCGGTGGCCCCTTCGGAGCCCGTCGGCTGCGTGGCCCGAGCGCTTGCGACTGACCCCGCTATGCCCGTTCAAGCGGTACCCTAGCCCCATGCGGCATGGCGCGAGCGACACCGCGAGAAAACCTCGGAATTTGCAGGTTTTTTTCCGGCGTTCCCATTGGTCCGGGCCTCAGGATCGCCCACAACCGGTTCTCTCCCCGGGTCTTCAGCGGACCGGACTGAGCCACATGGTGGCGGGTGGCGCTGGAAGAAGTCGGAGGAGGCGAAATCGCTACCGAAGCACCCAGACCAACGCCAATCCCGCTCACCAACTGGGCAATTGATGATCCCTCAATCCGACTTTGGTCCACGGGTTCCCTCCCGATGCGCCAGCGGAGACGATCGGCCTTCCAATTGACCTGCCGAGACCCTTGATCGGCAATCTGGGGTTTGCCCTGGAATGATGGAGAAGGTGTTGCACCCGACAAACCTAGTGCATAGCCAGCCACAGCGTTCTAGATCGATCGAGCATCTTGCAGACAAATGGGCATATGTCATCGATTCAAGGATATCGTTGCAGTGGCACCCCGTTGCATCGTCATTCACTGGCCGTTGGTGTACCCGTCTCCGTGAGATCATTGGGTGTGACCACACGCGGACAAACGAAGGCCTCGGCGGTGATGCCCAACGCTCTGTCGAGTCTAACTGCATACCAAAATCAACCAACATGCATCCCAACCTACTGATCACACAAGTCGCTGTCAAAACTTTTTTTAATCATCTCACCACGTTTCTGTTTTACAATACCTGACAATGACTGGTGTTGGCACACGCCACAAGCGATAAATGTGATCATTCAAATTGGGGCTACCCTATATAATAAAGAGGAAAGTCGTATTTCAGAGCCGTCCTCGCATGTCAAGGCTGAGCACTTCCCACTTGCACAGTTTAGTAGTCATCTCCACGGCTGATGACCTCCTTCACGGTGGGTCGAATCAGAATGGTCTGCAAAAACTCAAGATTAGCTCTTTGATGTGGCAGCATCAGTCGTGGAGGGGGATTCGACTTACATGCTCAAACTGAGCAGTGTACGAGCCCTTCTTGTCACACAAGGGCGGGTACGCCTCGACAATACCGTTGGCGACTAGGTTATTAAGCTGTTGTGAGGTTAGCATTTGTTATAGAACACAGAAAACAAAACTATGTTTTAACGTACCCCGAGCAGATATTTGTCCTGGCCAAGGCGGTCCAGGTATCGGCGGCAGAACGGCAAGGTTCCAAAGTTCTTGTTAATTACATTGAGGAGCGATTTGGCCGAGCTCAAGCGCAGGTCAACGTGCTGCGAGTCTCCTCGCTTCGCATAATGTGACGTCTCCATGTCGTCCCGGACGTATCCGTTGCCGGTACTGCCGAAGGTCTCAATGGCAAAGACGTCACCCTCTTCCATCTTGGTCTGGTCATTGCTCTTGACGATGGGCACAGCTTTAGTTCCGTGGATGCTGTAGGGCAGGATGTTGTGGCCAGTCAAGTTGCGGATGCTCTTGACGGGATAGGTGGTGCCGTCAATCTCCACCTCGAAGCTCTCCATCGTCTCCTGGATGACGCCGCCAATCTCGCCGACGCGGGCGTCGATGCCTGCCTCGCGGATACCGGCGTTGGTGGCCTCCTGGACAGCCTTGAGAAGATTGTCGTACTTGGACTCGAAAGCCATAGTAAAGGCCGAGTCGACAATGCGGCCGTTGACGTGGACGCCAAAGTCGACCTTCATGACGTCTTCTTGCTGCAGGACCATCTTGTTGCCGGCGTTGGGGGTGTAGTGGGCGGCGCAATGGTTCAGACTGAGACCAGTAGGGAAACCCATGCCGGCGAGCTGGGCGTCGCCATCGGTCAGACCGTCGTGGCCTGTCAAAGCGCGGACGCTGTCCTCGATGCCATTGGCAATGTCAGTGAGGGTTTGTCCAGGCTTGATCGTCTTCTGCGCCCACTGGCGGACCTGGCGATGGACTTCGGCAGCCTCACGGAAATCGGTCAGGAAGTCGCTGTTGAGATTGTCGATATGGCGCTTCTCTTCGTCGGTGGTGCGGTAGCTGTTCTCGTCCTTGTACTCAACCTCCTCGCCCTTGGGATACGTCTTGTTGGGGAAGAGTTGCTTGATGGTGACGCGAGGTGGGTCGGTTTGGCTGGTAGGGTTCTTCTTCTTCTTGGGCTTTCTCTTCTTCTTCTTCTTGGTGGCAGAGGGCGCACCGGCTCCGTTGGCCGGGGCCCCATCGGCCTCGTCCTCGGAGTCATCGCCGTGCTCGTCGCCGGCGGCAGCGGCCTTGGCTGTGGCGACCGCGCCGGGGTTTTGCGAAGCGTCGGCCACTGCGGGGGAATCATCGTCAGCATCGAACCGGGGGGTTCAGCGCCGTGGGCGAGGCGCGAGAGAAGCAGGGCGTACCGCTGAGCTCCTTGAGAGCTTCGTTGGGGATCTGAGCTGCCATTTTGGCGGACCTGCGCGAGTGTTGGAAGAGCAAGGCTGCTGGCGAAACCGGTAAAACAAATCGGTGCGAGGGTTATGGCAGGTGGGATAGGCCGGCGCACATTTACCCCACCACGCCACTGACAAAATTCTGCGATTGTTGCCCCCGCCATCTTGGTACAATTCCCTTGATGATGTTTTTGTCACCCTTCATGCAGAAGCCCCTCCCACCGCAGATTTTTGCCATGATGTGGTCGGTTGCACATCGCACGGTTGGCACGCGAGACGCCGGGTTGCTAATTGTCCAGTTGCCTTGTGGGGTCACTGTACAGCGCATCGTGGTGGTGTTTTGCTAACTCGGGACGTGGTAGCGATGGAAGTGGCAGCATGCTCACACCGTTGAACCAGCGTCTCCCGGTCCGAGTTATGTCCTGGAGGGGTTTATTATAGCCTACCTAGATACGATGGTAATTTTGTCCTGGGTATCGAGACAAGTGTTGTTCTTCTGTAGAACAGTGATATTTCTATGCTACTTATAGCATCTACAGTATAGTGCCTTGACAACATGGTTTTAGAGTCTTGGTGCTGCGCTGTGGAACATGTAACGATAGGCTTCAGTTACCCCTTTGGAATGACTGTCCGGGAATGTATTGGCACTTCAATATTGTGACACCTCACACAAGACAAGTTGAAAGCCAGGAACACTCCATCGCCTTGCATTCTGCTTCTTGGCCGAAGCCCTATGACGTCCAGACTCGAGCGTCCGGACCGACACTGACACCACCATCTCTTTAGCGGGTACGCTCTTTGTTAGCGGCCGCACATGCGCTAAACAGTCCCATTCCCCGTGGCGGTTCGCTTGAGACCGGCGTTACAGGGCCCTGCGCCACCCGTTGGCCGCTGGTGACCAAGACCCATGAGAGGTCTCGGAGGGGACGTCCTAGGCCCTACAGGCTTTGTGAGGGGGTGCCCTAGGCCCCTTGACTCCCTAAGAGGGGTGTCTTGGTACCCTCTCGGCCAACCGCGGCCAACACCAGGCTCAAGGCTTCTCCGCTGATCAGTGCTCACCATGTGCAACCCCGGTCGGGTTGGATGCTGCCTCACAACCTGTCACGCATTGATGATACCCTCCTCCCCGAGCGAGCCCTTCTCAAAGATCATGATCCTCCATTTCCAGGCAGGCCGGTGCAATTGATGCGCCTCGCCCGGACCGCTCTCACGACTCCAGACCGCGTGTCATGCGCCTCCTCAACGCCCGGACGCTCTGCCTCGAGTCTTTCGTCGGTCAGGCCCCGCGATACGCCATCCTGTCACACCGCTGGGGTGACGCCGAACTGCTCTTTGAAGATGCCGCCCGCGATGGCTGGCAGCACCGCATCTCGTCCCCGGGGGCCACCAAGGTCGCGAGGGCCTGCGCCCGCGCCGTCGACGACAAGCTGGACTACATCTGGATCGACACCTGTTGCATCGACAAGGGCAGCAGCGCCGAACTGTCCGAGGCCATCAACTCCATGTTTCTGTGGTACCATGAGGCCGTCGTGTGCTATGCCTACCTCGTCGACGTCGATAAGGACGATAGGTATGGCTTCGCCCTGAGCCAATGGTTCAAGCGCGGCTGGACGCTGCAGGAGCTCATTGCCCCCGAGGTCGTGGCTTTTTATGATCGCAACTGGGAATACATGGGCGATAGGAACTCCATGGCCCGCGCCATCTCGGAAATCACCAACATCCACGAGCCAGTCCTCGCCCGCAAACAACCCATTGCCTCCAGCGCCTACGATCTCATACAATGGCAGCGCCACCACAGCCGAGATTACCGTCTCCGATCTATTCTGAGCTCGTACAGTGTAGCGGCTCGCCTCTCATGGGCCGCAGGCAGAAGAACGACCCGGGAAGAAGACGCGGCGTACAGCCTCTTGGGACTCTTCGACGTCAACATGCCCCTCTTATACGGGGAGGGCGACAAGGCCTTCCAACGCCTGCTTCATGAAATCATCCAGTACACCGGAGACCCGTCAGTTCTGGTCTCTTGGGGTGCCGGGGCCCCGTTGCGCCAGAATCCCTCTCACTATCAGCATAGTGGGAGTGTGAGATGGCTAGAAGCCCAAGGGTCAGTATCCTCGAGGGTCTCCATCACAAACCCCCGAACCCTTGTCATCGAGGCCTTGAACTGTCCCTGTGTTGCGTATGCCGCAGGAGACATTGTCATCAAGGGCCACTTTTTTGTTGCGATAATCGATTGTTTATTTGACGGGAGTCGATCCAGAATTGGAATAGTCTTACAGAGACGTGGGCTCGGCAAAGTCTTCGAGCAATACCACGAGTTGCCATTCATACAACTAGAGCCTCATCCACAAGGCAAGGTCATCGGCTCCATGTCTAGTTTAACCACAGAAAGAGGTAAGTCCATTATGTTGAGGGTTCATACGATGATTCTGGCTGACTCCTTTCGGTTAGTTTCTTTCAAAGAAGAAGATGCACAGTTTGGGCGCCTGCAAGTAGCGTTGACAGAGGCATATCCAGCAGCTCGAGGGAACCCCAAACTCTTCGTCACTCCCCTCGTTCAGCCGCCAACTCTTCATTACACGCTCGGATCATCTGAACTAGTTTCTGACGATTCGCACATTGTAGACAACGATATTGGCGTCTTCGTGGTGGAGAATGAATTGTCCCGAGGCTTTTTTCTCATATGGGGTTATGGACAACCAAATGAAGATGGCGGTATAGAGTCAGAGAACAGGACTGAAAGCGTGGAACATATCAAGCCATGGTGTCGAGTCCTCCCCTGGAAGGGGGCTATGCCAGGGGCGTCGCGGACCGAGGTGCACCTACAAGGGGAACCAGACATCTTCGTGCTGGATCGGGACCCCGTGGAGCTCTTCTCGGCGCGGGAGACGTTTGTGGAGATGATTAACCGGTTCCGAACCAAACGCAGCGACGGACGGTTAGTAGACTTGGGAGATGTTGTGGTTAGGGTAACGTTCCGGCCCAACACATTTCTGGGCTACACCGAGTACAGCCTCGTGGTTGAGATTGAGCCGGCACGCACGCGGAGGCGAGAGCCAGTGAGGGCACCGATGGGATATCCATGGAAGAGGAAGAGGGCTTGGTGGGAGCGCTTCAGCCCGCCACTGCTGATGATTTCTGCCAAGAAGAAAGTCACAAAGCGGTGTTGATGGTGCTGGTGCGAGATTAGCTGGGCTAAGCGTCTGACAGCCGCCTCGCAATCGTGGCTCAGCAAGGGGGGGGGGGCTTGATTGAAGGTTCAGCTGAAAAGGTAATACATGACTGATAATTTTAGCATACGAGACGAGGATACCCCTTTTTTGATAGTCGAGCGGAACATGAGGCTTGCTTTTTCTTTGGCAGTAGTTGGATCTGGAATACACACACACACACGCAACGTGTCTTGGTCCCTTTAGTGCGAGGTAGCCTGACGTACAATAGAAGGGAATTCGATTGGCGCAGGCCTTTTGGTGCATTTGTCAGGAGGGCAGCTGGGTTAGGTTAGTGATTGCATGTAGGTATTCGGAGAATCTTACTGGTTAGGTGCCATTGCCTACCTACCTAGGTAGATAAGTACTGTACATTGGCTTGGATTCTCATCAAGCTAAATTCATCCTGTCTTGTCGGGGCCGCCGGTAGCTTGCACAGTGATGAAGGTCACAGCGGTTCCAGGGGGGGTCGGGACCTCTAAAGTCCCCGAAACCCCTTAAAAGCCCGGAAAAGATCCCCCCCCACCACCGATGACCTCACCCACCGCTAGGGCGGAAAGGAGCGGCGTCATGGGCACGCATCGTGAACCAAGAAGCCGGCAGCCCGCAACGACTAGGCCACACCACTTGTTTCACAATTCCAAGAATTGGAGGTGGCTTTCGTGTGTGACTGCCGCGTCACTTCTTGTCAACTCACACTGTGGCCCGCGCAAGCCACCGACTCGTCAGTCCACCCGCTATGATTGCGTGGCGCGGCGCGGGCCCTTTCTCAGGCAGCCCATGATATGGTACTTGCAGGTAGCAAGCAAGAACGTTGCCCAAACCACACGAACAACGGCCCACCACCAAAAGCTACCCAGCCCGTATTTCTGGGTCACTGTTGGGCCCGTCTCTTTTCGAGAGTTGGAGAAACGAAGTGACAATCCAACGGAAGGACCTAAAAGCCTTCCCCAGGTGCTAAGCCCCCTTGGTTAGCGTCGCCACTTGCGTTTCCCGGGCCGTCGTTTGGAGGCGCTCGTCCAGGCGTTGAGGGAACGCTTTGGCGCTTAATAAGTGCAGCCCGCCCTCCGCTCTGCACACAAGGACGTAGCACTGAATACGAAGATACGACAATACAACACCACCTCACGAGCGAAACTAGAAGAATTACTAAGAGAAAAAAACACCAATCTATCTCCAATCATGGGAGATCCTAGCCTCGAGGACCCGGCCCCGCGGCCAGACGCCTCCTCGCCAAATACCGAATCGACGGACCCTCCTCCTCAGCTACCCTCACGGCCTCCGCCGCCGTACGTCTTTAACGCAGCCGACGACGTCAACCACGACCGTCACCGCAGCGATAGCGAAGACAACAACAGCAGCGGAAGCGGCGCCGGCCAGAGGAATCGGGATACGTCGCCGACCGGGCGCCCAGGAGGCCCGCCCCGGCCGTCCACCTTCTCCATCCCCCGCAAAGCTGTGGGCACGAGCTCACGCACGCCGTCGCTGACAATCGACATCAACACGTCGCAGCCCGAGGACTTTGAGGGCGAGCTGGCCACCAACAACGAGCTGCCGACCCGCGATACCCTTCGCAAGATTGGCAACTACAACCTGCTGGACCGCGATGGCAAGACGCATCCCTTTAAGAGCCTGTACACCGGTAGCAACGTCGCCCGCCGTGTTCTCGTCATCTTTGTCCGCCATTTCTTCTGCGGCGTAAGTTGAAACAAGCTCAGCCCCGTGATGCAGTTTGGTGCCCCCGAGACTGACGATTGGTCTTGTTTTGCAGAATTGCCAGGAATTCCTACGCTCCCTCTCCGAGGCCATCACGCCCGACTCCCTCCTCCGGCTGCCCGTCAGCACCTTCATCGCCGTCGTCGGATGCGGCGACCCGAGGCTCATCGACATGTACGTCACCGAGACCAACTGCCCGTTCCCTGTCTACACGGACCCCACGCGGTCCCTCTTCCAGGCCCTCGACATGGTCAACACGCTCGCCCTCGGCACCAAGCCGGCCTACATGCGCAAGAGCATGACGCGCAGCATCATGGACAGCGTCGTCCAGGGCATCAAGCAGATCCCCAACGGTAACGCCCTCAAGTCGGGCGACCAGCGCCAGGTCGGCGGCGAGTTCCTCTTCGAGCCGCGCGACATCAACTCGCCCGTCACCACGCCTCGCGCCGAGAAGACGCAGCCCGTCGGCGCCTTCGAGGAGCCGTCGGACAAGTGGGCCGGCGGCGGCAAGGGTGCCGACCACCGCGAGGACGAGGAGAAGACGGTGACGTGGTGCCACCGCATGAAGACGACGCGCGATCACGCTGAGATCTCGGAGCTCATTGAGGTGCTCGGCCTGCCCGCGGCCCGGGCTCCGGCAGTCCAGCCCCGGCGGCAGGGCTCCGGCGGCGGGCCGTCGACGATGACGTCGCCAATGAGGAAAGGCAGGGGACACAGCATGGCGGAGCAGATCCGCAAGCTGAGCGCCGAACAGAGCAGATCTCCGCAGGCGTGAGAGTCGGGCCTCTCCCCAACCCCTCACGGACGGACGGAGGTGGATGTATGTATTTTGGGCACAGCGTTGGAGTCGGTATGGAACTATCGGCTTTTCTCAAAAGTATCTCTATGCATCATCACTCGCCAGGTTCTTAGACTTGGCCCTTTTTCACATATTGGAATCCATAGATGTATAGATAGAGGTGATATCCCCCCCCCTAAAATGATTAGCAAGCAAGTTTTATGTCTTTATATATCCCATGTCTATTCGTGCACCCAGCTTCCGTCTTCTCGGCTGTGAATTATCTCATCAATCTTGAGCCGATGCTCGAGGATCTCCTCTCCATTCACCAGGTCGTTCTCCAGCGCCCTGCGATCCCCCTCCTCGATGGTCTTGACAATGCCCGCCCGCACATGGCGCTCCCGCAGCCGCAGCCTTGCCACGTCAAAGTCGACCTCGACGAACCACAGCTCGTCCAGCAGCGCGGCGGCGTCGCGCCACACGTCGGCGTCCAGCGCCACATAGTTGCCCTCAAGGACGACGACGCGGTGCTCCGGGAGCACGACGATGTCGTCGTCCTTGGGGTCCTTGACGGCGTGGTCGAACGACGGCGCGAGGACGGGAGCCGCGGGAATAGGTGCGGCGCACAGGGCGGTCACCAGCCCGAGGAACTTGGCCGCGTCAAAGGTGAAGGCGGCGCCGCGCCGGGCGTGGGCCGTTGCCGGGTCCGGCATGGCCGATAGCGCCGCGCGGGTGAGGTGGAAGCCGTCCATGGGCACGAAAGTCGCTGGTGGTGGAGCTGACGGGTCGATGGAGGCGGCGTGCGCGTTGAGGCGGTCGGTGATGACTTGCGAGAGGGTTGTTTTGCCTAGTGTTGGGTGTGAGTGAGGTGCATCATGAACAATGGAGTCGGAATGTACCAGAACCAGGGATGCCAGCAATGCCAATCACTAAAGCAGAGTCAGCGGTCACCTTCACTTATACATCAACACATCATCTCTCCCAATGTATCCCATACCGGCAGTCATCCAGATGCGTTATCATGGCGTGCTCAAGGCGGAAGAGATAGCTTCACCTGCTCAACTTACACAGTCGTCGGTCCTGCGGCATTTCCTCGTACCGCCTCCACGCCTTGTCCACGAGCTTCCGCACTTGGTCTTCCATGTTTCGTCCTCAATTCGCGTCTGTGACTTAGATTATGCCACGAGTTGAGGTGTCACGTCCAGACCCAGCTCGGGATGCCCCGCGTCAGACCCAGGAGGGTACCCCACGTCGTCGCAACAGGGTCTCACCCCACTTCGAGCTATCCCTGCCACTCGGTGATGTCACCGAGACACGGATGGTATCGATAGATAAGTCGTAATCTGGGTATGCAGAGTATCTAGTTGAGATTCTCAATTATCGTCAATGATTTCGTAGCGTCTCAATGTGTATGATTCCGTTTGAACCTTTCATCTTTCAAACTTACCGTTGTCCCCCCACTATGTTGTCATCGGTACACATGGCGGAGGGTCTATCCCTACCTAGATTTGGTGGGTAGGTAAGGTAGTTCAACAGCGTATTCGAGCCCATATCTTCCCCAATTCTGATGGTACTATTACAAATGTCTTGAAATATTTTAATCAATTATCCTCGTCGTTCTTCCAGCAGTCACTGGTGTTACAAGCATACCTAGCTATTCCCTCAACGCCACACCACTAACCGTTGGTGGGGCCACCATCCAAACGCTGTCGCAAATTCCTCAAATCTAGTCAGCCAAATCACCCTTCCACAACCACGCAGCCCTTTGACGTCGCAATCTCGTAAGCATGGACGACGAAGAAAACACCCTCTTTAACATTCAAGTTTCTGATGCCTCCGACGATGAGGAGCGAGAGTCCAAGCAAGCCCGTCGCACTGGCCAGACCGAAGAGGCCTGGGCCGCTGTGCGACGCGACTATCGACCCAAGGCTGAGAACGGCAACGTGAGTTCCTCCCCCTCCAGTCTTCGGTTCTTTCTTCAAATACGATTGGCAGCCATAATAATATCAACTAGATCTACAAGACAATCAAGCTGCCTATCGAAAATGGCGCCTCAAAGCAGCTTCTTCAAGAAGTGCTCCACGCTGTCGAGGAGTTGTACTTCTTCCGCCACTATGAGCGCGCTGTGCATTTCATAACCGAAACCATTTCCAGTGGAGGTGGACTAGATGACGACACGCGGAGGTCGTTGCTCACTTACCAAGAAAAGTGTCAAAAGAAACTCGGGGCGCAGGTGTGAGACTATGGACAACACCATGTTGTGCTCGAAGAAGGAATGGAGGCTTCACAAACTGGGGATTGAACTCTGCAAAATTGACCGAGCTATATACCCACAAGATTTTTTGACGGAGCTTGGAAGCTCAAATCCACGGCTTTCAGGAAGGGCCACAATCCAGCCACCATTACCCATTACCCCCTCCGCTCGGCCATTCACCAAGTCTCTTCACCTCCAACGACAAGGCTGAGCAGTATGGTTGTCGACGCAGACTTTGGTCTTGTAGAGGCAAGAACTTGGTGGTAATTAACCGCGGGTGGATCTTCTATGGGAACATCCCCTTTCTGTCGCCATAGAGTCGACAGGGCCAACAGCAATGCACACATTGACTAATCGGAGGCGTTGACTCCAGTAAAACTTCCCTTGAACTGCGCCGGCTTTGTTGCAAAGCGAGAATCACTTAGCCCCTGAAGGCCTGTGCCGGTACCGCTCCCCGAAGCGGTGGGTTGACTACTCTTTGCGGGGGTGACGGATGCCTTGCCACCATTGCGATTGCTGCTTGGAGCATCAGACGTGGCACAGGGCTGAGCCCAAAGGGAGCTTGATAGGCCCTGGATAGTGCGGCGTTGGGTTGCGGTCTTCGTCTGTGGAGGCTTGACACCAGCCGCGGGAACCTGCATCGTGTTAACCATCGAGGTGTCGGGGCGGCTCGTACTCTTCCGGAATGACTTACTCTTTCGAGAACCGACGTTGCGATTACTTTTGCGGAGACCGGGAGGCCTTTGGTTGCCTTCCAGTCGCTTGGGACAACTGCTTTTCCCTTCAACATATCAATAATCTTGGCTGAATACTGCACACGGCTTAAACTTCCCACCAGGGTCTTGGCACAGCGAATCACTGCATCCTGGACCTTCTTCTCATGATCTTCTCTATGCCCCTGGCCATGGAGGCGCAAGTATATCTTGAGTTTGATCTGGGCCATATCGTGAAGGACAGATGTCAAGTTCTTTTTAATGTCGTCATCGTGATCTTTCATGAATCCATTGGCGATCCAGTAATCAATGGCACCGTCTTCGATTCCTTGAACAACAGAAGCGGCAAGATCGTTTTCGCGCGTGTACTGTTCCACAACCTTATCAACAAGGGGGAAGATATGATCGACGGCGTTCTCAAGTGACGGAATCTTTCTGTTCTGAACTTGCTCGAAGCCTTCCAGGTCAATCAGAGTCTTGTCATTGTCGTCGGAGAAGGGCGTGAGATCCTTCAACGCAGATGTCCTGGGCTCGGCAGCCTTGGCTGGCTGTGTGGTTGGCACTTGTGGCAATACCGACTCGACGATCTCACCAGGCTCGACGATCTCACTAGGCTCGACAACCTCACCAGGCACCACGGATACTGCACTTGACCCTATCTGGGCGTCTGTGCTATGTTTGCGCAAGGCCTCTTGCCATTTTTTGATATTTTCTGCAAACCTTTCAGTCTCTTCAGGGTTCGTGAGTCGCAAATAATATTCTGTTTTCTGGTCAATATTTGCGAGTTTGCAGAATTGCTCGTCCATGACTGGGGTCTCAAAGTCGAGGATAGAAAAGACTCTCTTGCCCGCTGGGCGAGAAAGCTCGAGCACCACATTCATCTTTCGTTGGTCAGGCGTCGCCGTCCAAATAACCCTGCATTCTACCTCGAAGCATTTGGACTCAAGCTTCAGAGGAACCATCTCGCAATTTCCACTGCCGAGCACATGTTCTTCGGCATGTTCAGACCTCGGAAGCAATTGAAACCGGAGATGAGCAGGTCGGTTCTGCGAAGCCATCCCATTATATTCCTTGGACTGACTTGCGGAAGTGGTTGGGGTCTGTGAGGACTCCAGAGCGGGCGATGAACACACTAGATTCGAGGCAGGAGGGACCTTAGGTGAGCCCCATTTGGCCACCGTGACACGCACTGGGGTTTGAGCATGAACCATATCCTCAACGCTGGACTTCTAGTCCTTGTTGACGGGCCTGAATTCAGTGTGGTTGGCACCTTCTCGACTTGTTTGACCGTGCTGGTGATGCAGCTTCGGTCGTTTGGCGCTGGGCGCAGGTCCACTGGGCTGCGGCCGCCGGGCGGAAGAGGCACTATCACCAATCAATCGGTTGTTTTCTCTTTGGTACCGGATAAGACACTTACCCTCCAACAGCTGCGTGGGCAGGGGCCTGGCTCTCAACATTCGTTGCCCAAGGGCGGGCGTTCTCGGCGTTCAGCCCGTCAATCTGTCGAGCCTCTTCGTCATCAAATTCAGCTACTTGGGTGATTAGTGAGGGGTTTAACTTTAGGACAAATGCTTCACTTACTCTGCCATTTGTTGGTGAGATCCTGTTTGAACTTTGCACCATAATGACTGGTTCCGTTTTTGCCGTTCGGATTAAACGAAGGCCCTCGCTTCTCGACGTTCGAAAGGGGTAGTTCCTCCTGGCGCATGCGGCTAAGATCAGCCTGTTCAATGGTCAGCGCTATAAGAAAAGCCTGTCGGAGACACTGGTAGAGTAGGCGATAATGGTGTGGCAGAAACAACGGCGACGGGATGTATGAGCATAGGGGCGAGTACGATGTCTAGCACCCGGCAGGATAGGTTGGTCATCGGTACCAGAGCTTCAAAGAAGGCTAGGACTATGCAGATATTGGAGGCAGGACAAACTTCGCGCCGATGGATGGAAGCCTCGTGGAGCGTGGTGTGACCACAGGGAAGGGAGTATTACCATGCAGGCCGCCTCAACGATGCGGGGAGAGACGTTATCACTCATCGTGATTTCATGCGAAGTTCAAAGATAGGGAACAAAAGAAGGACGCCCAAATATTCTAGCCTAATATTTTGCTGGTGTGTTCATCCTTACCAGGTGACTCGGCTTATGATGGTGTTGTGCGAGAGCGGAAGGGAAGCTGGTGGAAAGGCGAGCTTTTTGTTGGCGAAGAAGGGCTGCCACCTGTCAGCCAGAGCAGGCAGCACCCTAAGCCAGGCTTAGGACAAACCCAATGATTCAAGGAAATAATTTTCAGGGACGGCACAGTCGGTAAGGATTGAGTGCCAGAGAGCTAACGTTGCTATTTTCCCGAGGGAAACCTAGTGAAGCCTAGAGGTGGATGAGGACGTGAGGTTCAGCTAGCGGCCTTGAAGGGAAGGAGGTTTGTGCCTCAAGATGTTCGCAGGTTTACCAATGAAAGCGCCTTCCTCTGGTTGCTCTTTCCCTCGCGTGTGGCTGCCGTTGTAGGCATTGGTTCTTGGCATGCAGGATTGGAAGGTGCGAGACGGAAAGCTGCACCGGCATAACGCAGGGTAATGCTCCTCAAATTTAACAAACGGATTAGGTATATCAATGAAAAAGACCGCGAAGGTCCAATATTACCGTGAGATTGTATCAGGCCTAATGTTGTTTCCCGACGGGCGATTGCCGAGTTGTTTGTGCCTGCAAACTACCCACTTTATCCCGTATTCAGACACTATATCTCCTCAGGACTTCCTTGATGTAAGACATTGTCCAAATCACCGTTGATTGACGTTTTTAAATCATTGTGTTTGCCGTGGATTTATTGAGGCATCGTAGATCCAGAACTGTAGGTGTCTTGACAGCTAGCCGGGTGATCTCTCCGCATGTCCAAATTCTCCGCTCGAGCACTGATGGAGACTGCCTGGGCATTCTCTTCAGCATTTAGCGAAAGCAGAAATGCCTCTATTGGTATACCAGAAATGTTATTCTATTTTTCTTCTAGTAACCTTATTTCTCCGCTAGTCTCTTGGCTTACGGTCCCTCAATCACTCCCCTCCTCGTGCCGCTCTGTCCTTTTGCAGCGCTCGACTGTTTTCCTACATCACGAGAAGCCTGCGAATACTGGTTTCAGCCCCATCATGCGTTTCTGAGCACCTCTGCATTCTCTTCTTTATTCAATAACTAACGGATGAAATTACTACAGATGAAAACATCACGATGACGTTCTCACAATACACAGCACAACTCTCCCCGAACTAGGCACAGCCTCGACGATCGATGTTCAAGCAGCAAAGTACTTTGAAATGAAGCTTTCAAGCGTCGTCAGCTTGGAATCGTTTCCAGACATGCCCTTAGCCCCTGCGGCTCTGGCCTTTAGCTCGCCAGCAGTGACGACGTCGTTGGGCACGCCGTAGTAGAGGCCTCCGGAGTGCTGGCAGAAGCCAAACATGTATTTGACCGTCTCGAATGCACTCACACCATACGTCTCCATGGTCTTCCAGTCCTCGATGGGCACGAATCGAGCCTTCTGGCGGGTGGCTTCCTGAGCGTTAGCGAACATATTAGACGGGCATACGGATCTTTGTGTCATACCTTTCTGGAAACTAGATACCAAGTGATCTGCCGTTCGGCTGTCACTGATTCCCTGCACCAGACGCCCGTTGTACTTCTCTGGGGCAAGGAACACGCCGTGGACGAGATCGCCAAAGTCTTCAATGATCGAGATGAATGGGATCTCTTCATTGCCACCCCATCGAGGAACGTGCAGAGTCAGGTACCCCTCTTCATCGGTGGCGAAGGGGAAACCTCCCATGGCAGGGGCAACCTCCTCGACCAGGTGGTTCTCCATGTACCAGCCGGGGCTGACAATGTTGACGGTCTCAAAGACACCCTTGCTCTTGGCATACTCCCCGATATCGTGTTTCTCTGCTTTTGGTCAGGATGCGAATTGGTATGGCTGGCAATCGGAACATACCTTCGAAGGCTTTGTTAGGGACAGCTCCATTCGTGATCTTGGAAGCAGACTCCATGCCGCTATAGACGAAGTGGCGGACTCCAGACTCAGCAGCAGCGTCAACAAGAATCTTGCCCAAGTCAGTCTCACCCAGGCCGCCGGGCTGGTTTAGAGCCTTGAATGTGTCAGTGGATCGCTTTACTAATCGAGATGCAAGAAACTTACAGGATCGTCTGAGTTGGTGTTGATAAAGACGCCCCAGCTGCCCCTGAAGGCTTCGGTGACCTGCTCCTTGATAAAACCATCTGCCTTGACAACTTCGACACCCTGGGAGGTGAGGGCCTTGGCTTTCTCAGAGTCAGGATTGCGGGTAATACCTCGAAGAGCGAAGGACTTGTCCTTGTTCTGGAGAAGAGAGCTGACGACACTGCCACCCTGAGAACCGGTGGATCCATAAACGGTGATGAGCTTGGGGGAAGACATTTCAATGAAGGAGGATTGTAGAAGACTGTGTAGGATTGGTAGAAGGTGGGATTTTGTTTTAGGCCTTGCTGGGAAATTGATGTTCGCTTGCTGATGCCTCTCTCTCTACAGCCTGACAGCGATGACCATTTATACCCGACGAGAGTCTGGCTCTCCGCCATGATCTCAATGTGTCAACTCCGCACAACACTATGTAGATCAATACGAGACATACGGAACGCGTTTGCATTTCTAATCATGAGAACCCCGTGCGTCCAACCACGCTGGGCAACGACCTCACGACCTCCATGCTCAGTATACAACTCCGCAGCCTACAAGCGTACGATGTTGGAAGCGCCGCAATGTGTGGGTCATGCAAGGCATCCAATTTAATGGACCCTCCGTCATGACTGCCGCCGAGCTCTCATCAAACAAACTAATCAGCCAAACAGATGGGCCAGAGTGATTTTCTCATCATTTCTGGGAACACGCAACCCGCGGCCTCCTTGAGCGGTTGTGGCTTGCGTGCCAAGGCCAGCTACGCAGGTGGACGCGTGGGTTCTGGCAGGGATTATTAATCCAGTTCAGCACCAACACACAGCAACCGAGAGGGGCCGTTGTTCGGATTAATCGTATTTCATGGTCTTATTTGGCGGAGGAGCGGACTTTCGGTGGAATAGAGGAGGAGGATACCTTTCCTCAGCTGCGCACGCCTGCATATCCCCTGCTGTGGCCCAAGCTACTCATGCAACAGAGCGCAGAGAGAGTGACGTTGTGCTCCGTTGAGGGTATAAAACCTGGCATTGTAGAGGACATAGGTCAATCTAATCAATGAGTCAGTTGCCTAAACAGATCCCTCCCAATGTCTTGCCATAGTTCATGGCATTGCCGGCTGACTAGAAATCGAGGACCTCATATGTTGCTTCTGCGCCTCCTCTCCCATCTAACAGCACATCACGTGATGCTCATTCATCAGCTCCCCAGCTGAGTTGGTCTGGTGGTCTAGCGGTATGATTCTCGCTTAGGGAACACCCTGAAGCTCAGCTTGCGAGAGGTCCCGGGTTCAATCCCCGGCCAGACCCTTTCTTTTTCTTCATTTTTGCATGAATGTGTTGAAATATGATGAAATAGGACCAGGTGAGGGTGATACCAGCTGTGGTCCATTTCTGCGCCTTTGCAATGCAGAAACTGGGTGTGTGCCAATGGTCCGTGCGTCTTTGCCTCATAAGAACGCAACGGCTTTTGTGAGTGACCGGAAGGTTAAAGTTATGATGGGATCTCTCTAATTGCTCTTTGGCCCTTCGAAATCGACGGCCTCTTTTGAGAAATCATTTCTTGAACATTGCATTGGGATTTGGTGAACTGGGTGAGATTGCCGGCATGCGATTGCTGATCTGCAGTCTCCTCAGGGATTTACTCTTCGGTGCAAGGATGATGATGAAATGGATGCTTGTTTAGATGACAAGGGAGGTGGTCCAATTTGTTTCATTACCGCGGGTGAATCCTTCGAATATGTTCAATTGACATTGTTCAAATCCACTCAAACTACTTTGAGTGAGCGCAACCATCGTTGTCTTATTCTTTGAAGCGATTTTCTGCCTAAGATCAAGGGTAGTCGGCCACCCGAGTCGAGTACGAAATACAGAGGACTAACATGCAAGCGCTACCAGGACTCGTTCTAACAGTATTGCGTTCCTAGCTCAATATCGATTTTAGGTCTCCTTGTGGCACGCGGTAGGACATCTCTTAGATGATGTGTATTGGCTTTTGCTAGATGAGAGAGATTGCTTAAATGGTCTAGTCTTAGGCCAGAAGTTTCCGTTCACTTATATCAAAACTTAGCATTTCCACATTAAGATCGCATCAGTAGCTATTTACACACACGATCCAAACAAAAAAATTAAGAGGTACTTAAGCAATATAACAGTGCATAATTTAATACCCCCTGAATGTACCTATCTAAATACGATCTCCAAAATGCATTCTGGCCTATAGTACTAACGTAGGCATACGGAGACGTTTGGCCTGAAACTGTAGGTGCTGAACGAGTACTTGCATTTAAGTGGGATCACGCACCCCCTAATTACTGCTACATTATTCTTCTAGTTCACTACAATAATTAAACAGTATTGAAGAAGAGAAACATACAACTCCATGTTGTTAGAGGAATATAGGGGAACAAATGAATAAGGACCTTGCCCGACCTTCCTTCATAGCTTCTACTCATGATGATCGCTGATTATCTGGCAACTCCCACCGCTGAGCTGATTGATCCGGAGCTGCGTGCGTGTAGACAGGGGGAGGGCTTTGGGACTGCCCATGCAGCTCCGGCGGCCGGCCCTCTCCGGATACTTCCACGCGCGGGCTCTGTCCATCCATCTCGGGCCGCCAGGCAACATCGCCGTTGACCTCGTGGTGCCCTGCAAGCGCGACCGGGGGACTGGGCGTCACAAAGGGATGGATCTCCTGGCTGTCGATTTCACGCTTGAGGCCTTCGCCAGAGAGTTCGGTGGTCTTGGAGACTGGGGAGACTGCGGCGGTGACGGGGGACACGGTGGAACTGCCGACGGGCTTTCGAACAACAGGAGCAGCGGCCATCGGAGGTGTAGTCAAGGTGTTGTTTGTACCAGCTTCTTCGGAAGGCCGAATGCCTGGGGCCGCGTTGCGTCGTCTCCTTCTCCAGAACCACCAGGCCAGAGCACCGCCCAGAATAGCTACCACGGGGACAGCGACACCAACGCCAATCTTCACAGAGGAATTATCACCAGAGTCGTCAATGTCAAGGCTCGCGGGAGATCCATCGGGGTTCACAAACAAGGTCGACGTCGCATGAACAGTTACTGGAATCACTACTAGTTAGCATCGTTTTCGGCCTATCATATATGTTGGGACAGTACCTGGAGCAAAAGCAAAGGCACCGTCGCCATGAGTAGCATGAACTTACCCATCGACTTAGTAGCCCCGGCGCCTCCCTCGGTGGTTTGGGTCACGATCGTCACCTGCGTCGTCGTCTGTACAGAGCCAGAGTCATCCGTGTTGCTGGCCTGCGCATCAGCGCTATCGCTGTTGCTGCTGTCCGTAGCTGAAGGTTCGGACTCTGCCGTTGTTTCGGCAGGGTTGTACCAGTTTGTGGCACCAGGTTGTGTGAATCCAGCACCCATGCAGTAGGATCCATAGATGGACTGCATGGAACTGAGGTCGAGAGTGAGGTCGCCTCGTCCACATCCGGATGATGCGCACTTGTTCATCCAGTTGGCTGCGACTGATGCAGAAGCTGCTGCCGTTGCGCAGTAGCAGTTGTTCTCGTAGGGGTCGTCACAGCCCATGGCTACGCCCATGTCGGTGACGAGGGTGTAGAAGAGACATTTACTAATGCACTCATGGCCACTGTCGTCAAGGACGGCTGAGATAGTGACTGTCTCGGCAGCCCTCACAGAGGACTGCAAGAGAAGGAGAAGAGTTGAGAAGAGGGGTAGAAGGCGCGCCATTTTGGCGAGAGTTGGTCTTTCACCGAGATTGTGAGAGTTGATGTCCAGGCAAAGGAGTTGTTACCATGAAAGCCCGTGGTGACAAGGAGCTGTCTGTGAAGGATAAACAAAGCAAGACAACGGCGGGAGCCGACGGTTTAAAGAGACCTGAGGAACCGCCGGTAAGACTCTCCTGCATGCGGGCCATTATTGCACCGTCTCTTGATGCTTCACAGTCTTGCGGCTATCAAGACAGTCTAAAGTAGCCCATGTGAGATGGTGGGCAAGGGAGCGATGTGTGGGAGGAGTACCCATGGTGGGTGGGTGTGATGTGCCAAGGATTTCAGGGGTGGTCTGCAGCTCATTGGGTATGTTCTGGGAATCAAACTGTACCAAGTCCCTGAAGCGCATGAGCTGAATAGAATCTTCCTGGGGGCCGGAAGCTAATCATAGACTTAAAACGTCTAATCCTGCAAGTCTGTTGCCCTCGACCAGTGGGGGTTAGGAAAGCCCATGCAGTGACACTATCCTGGCTTGCTTTAGTTGGAATGATCGTCTTTCAATTGAGTGATGGAAACGAAAATGTGGAAATGAGCGAGTGCAACGTGGATATACCGAGCGGCATTGATATCAAATTCGGCGGATATTTGCCGCAAAATCCTCTGGTATCCTGCATGAGAGGCGGCTGCAAGTGTGAGATGAGATGAAGATGGCACAGATAAGCGCCAATGCGCGTTGTTTGGAAGCGGCACCAACGCAAGGCGAGGAGCGGACCGTCACATAGTCACATGGCTCGAGCATCCCCAGACGACGCCAGTGCGGGAGGCGGTCTTGTGGTCGGAAAGTGTCTCCAATCAGGGATCGTTGCCGATGCGCCATCCATTTAGGATTTTAGCCACAATTTGGGTCCATCGTGGTGGTTGCGATCGAGCAAGGATTTAGGTCGAGTTATTCGGACAGCTACGAGACCTTGACAATGGCGATAAGGTGTTGTGCCACGTTGTTCTCTAATACGAACAATGAGAAAGACCTATCTCTATATCAGTATTGTTGGTATGGTACTAGGTAGTTATGAATGTAGTTCCGGGGTGAAAGCCATGGGCACTAGCGGGAGAGCTGTGAGATGTAAGGCTGCAAGGGGTGGAGGGAAAAACACCACACACCATAAAGCAAGTTACCCTCTTTCCTAATAAAGATATTCAGAGATAGACTATAGATAATTTAGACTACTTTATAGCTCTTTGAGAAGTGAATAGTCTGGTGTAGTGGAAGAGGCAAATTAGTGTGTGGTGTTCTTCTTCCCCAGGAGGGGCTGTTGGTGCGTTATCGATTGCGATGCCATTGTTTAAAAAGGATCGCTTGACTCGCGCGCGAAGAGTAGCGCAGCTTGGCACAGGAGTGGATGCTGGATACTGTGTTGCTGCAACACTAAAAAAAGAGGGCGCTTGTTGGTGAAGCAGGAAAAGTAGCTTGCAACGGCGAATGCTGTCGAAGTGATGCTCACATCATACTCATTCATCCTCGTGCGTTTCTTGCTCTGGCAACGGATAAGGGACGTGGGGTGACACAGCAGCCAGGCCAATAGATAGTGCAGTAACACATAGTAATTCCATTTGGAAAGCGAATATTGCCACCCCAGGCGTGTATGCCCTTGGTATACGAATAACAGCCCGCATTAGGTGGATTACGAGAAGTGTCTCAGCCAGTTTTCCAAGCAGCGAGCTGGCTTATTAGTGATGGCATCACTAGAGCCAGATGTTGGATGGCGTGGAAGTGTGTGAATGACTGAGGTAGCAAATGTGTGAGAGACGACGGACATGAACCTCTCCGCTTGGATATCCGATTTCCGATGCATCGTCAGAGGACGAGATCCGGGAAACAAGGACTGGCTGGGATCATGTATCCCATTGTCACGGCGGATCGAGTCCGTTTCCCAGAGTGGCTGGAAGTTCGCATAGTCGTGGCGCAGTTATCCGAGCCATCCTATGGCGGACAATGGCGATTTGCCGATGTTTTTGGACATTTTTGGAGCAGACAGGACTCCTCAACAGTGACTTGGCTCGGAACGCTTCTAGCCGTTGATCTGGTGGGCGGCTGGGGCTCCGGGGGCAGGATGACTGACAGAAGGGACCTGATAAGCCCGATGACAGGAGACCCAGAACACAGCGCGCAATCATTGGGTGAATGAGAGCCCGAGGTGCACCGAGTCCACTGGGCGATTGGCGAACTGCCAGAACGCCTTGCCTGACTTGAAGCTGGTGCAATAGCTTGGTTGGATTGGGGTTAGGTTGGAGGGTTTGGCGGGGCTTGGCCGGGGACTAGACCTGAGCTGGGCCTACAAGGACGGACTACTGAAGGCGATGGCTTGGGTTGGGCTGATGGCTTATGGCTGACTGCAGATGCTGGGGGAAGAAGGGGGATTGGTGAGACTGGCAAGGCATGGCAAAACAAAACCGAGTACAATCCTTATTGCGGCTGACCTAGGCAGTCCTGGAAAACATCGTGACTGCCACCTTTCTTCCTCTTCTTCTTCCTCTTGTTTACTCTTCCTCTTCCCCTCCTCCTCTTCCTCCTCCCTCCCTCTCTCTCCCCATCTCCAGTCGCCTCTGCCGGAGCCTCGAGCATTTGGCGCTGATTACAGGGAACACCGCCCCCGAAACTGGCCAAACCGCCCCCGCTGAGCCGACTTTCCGAGCACTGAGCCACCGAGGAGCGACGTCACATTCGCCCGCCGCCCGCGCGCAAATCACGAGCCGAACAGACCCAGTTCCGAAGACAAAGATCACGGGAATCGCCCCAGAAGCTGCCTTCTCGCCTCCGTTTGGCCACTCTTTGGCCGTTCAACCGTTGCATTGGCAGCATTAGCAAGGGGAGACAGGGTGGTGATCATCCGAGCCAGCATCTGAAACAGGGAGCCGTGTCGCCAAGCCTATCCCTTGGCATTAATAGCCCATCCAAGCCGTCTCCCACCGCGCATCCCTCGGAGCTGCCACACCCCCCACAGCAGGGCAACTGGGCCATTGAGAGCGCAAGAACCGCCTAGCTCCCCCCCCCCGGTGACAATCCCCGAGCGCAGCGCCGCTGGGCCTTCTGTAACATTTTCATCAGCTTGAAACTGCAGCTTTCCCTTCGTCCTCCAAGCCACCACGTACGCTTTCGCTCTGCATCCACCCGTCAAGCTGTCAAGCCGCTGCTCCTTTTGCTGCCTCGGCCGTTGCGTGCGTCTTTGTCGTCGCGATTCAGCCCTCGCAGCTCCTTGGTTCGAAGACGAAGCAGTGAACCGCAGCCGCATTGTCCCTCGTGCACGCTCCCGATACATACGGCCTTTGGCGCGACGTCAACAACGCTTTGGATTCGACAGTGCTGGTCCTTGCTCCTGGCAACCCAGCAACCTGGCAACCTCGCAACCACCGAGCGCCTTCACTCGACCTCGACGTCACCAAAGTCTCAGACTTTTGCTGCGCGCACCAACCACAAACCGTTCATTGAAGCAGCGCCTTTGGGTGCGCATAAACTCCAGCGACCATGTCGTATAATCGCTTAGGCAAGTCCACGACATCCCCCGTGACCCCCTCCGTCGTCATCTGGCCCCCCTTTCCCATCCTCTGCCCGAAGAAGGACCCCTCCACTCTTGAGCACACGCCCCTGGTTGTTTGCTTCAGATTGCGATTTGCCCGCTCTTGTTTCGCAGAGGCGCAGTTTGTCAGTCTGTTCGCCTGTTCGCCTGCCTCCCGCAACTCGTCTTTGTCCCCAGAAAGCTTCTGCTCCATGTTCAACCCGGCCCGTTTATGTGTTCGCGACACGAAACCAGTGTGGCGGAGCCTACTAATACGAGCGACCTCACCTACTCTCCTCCACCTTCTGCAATATACCTACTTGATCAATCGAAATCTAACCTTCTACTCGTGCAGACGACGATTACTACAACGATCCGATGGACCAGCGACGGGGCGCATACAGGACTCCTTCACCGGGAAATCCTCTCCAACATGGGTATCAACTCGACGATAACCCCTACAGTCAACAACACCAGCAACCTCATGTTGATATGCCTTCCGCCAACGACCCGCATCGACTCGGCACTCCAAGCGATCACCTCAATCTCAATGCAGCAGTGCGTACACCCATCTTGCGAAACCTCGCAGTGCCAAATTTTGCGCAAACCCAATGCGATGACGGTTGGAATACGCTAACAATTTCCCACAGCACTCGGTCGATAACGTTTCAAACTTCGGCCAAAGCGAATACTCCGTGAACCCCGAACAGCATCATGACGCCTACTACAACCAGCCTTACGAGCCGCATCCTCAGGAGGGATACGATCAGGGTTATGACTACGACGACCGTCGGCCCATGCTGGCGCATCAAGAGTCTGATGCGCCCACCGAGCAATACTCGGACCAACCCCCGCCCCCAGGTGGCGGTGGAGGTATCAAGCGATGGAAGACAGTCAAACAGGTTCTCCTCTACCGGGGTAACTTGGTTCTTGACTGCCCGGTTCCCCCAGTCTTGCTCCAACAGAACCCCCACGGCGAGCGCGACGAATTTACGCACATGAGATACACGGCGGCGACCTGCGACCCCAACAATTTCTACGACGACAACTTTACCTTGCGACAAAAGCTCTTTAGTAAGCCCCGTCACACTGAGTTGTTCATCGTCGTGACCATGTACAACGAAGACGATGTTCTATTCGCTCGAACCATGATTGGTGTCTTCAAGAACGTCGAATACATGTGCAACCGTCCCAAGAGCAAGACCTGGGGCAAAGATGCCTGGAAGAAGATTGTGGTCTGTGTCGTCAGCGATGGTCGTGCTAAGATCAACCCCCGAACCAGAGCCCTATTGGCCGGTATGGGTGTTTATCAAGAGGGTATTGCCAAACAAAAGGTCAACGACAAGGACGTAACAGCCCACATCTACGAGTACACCACACAAACTCATCTGCAACTCAAGAATGATGTGGTCTCACTTGTTCACCGACGCCAGCCCGTCCAGATACTCTTTTGTCTCAAAGAGAAGAACGGCAAGAAGATCAATTCGCATAGATGGTTCTTCTCCGCCTTTGGCCGCGTTCTCGACCCCAATATTTGCGTTCTCCTTGATGCCGGTACTCGACCCGGTGGCAATTCGATTTATCATCTCTGGAAGGCTTTCGACCTGGAACCCATGTGTGGTGGCTCCTGTGGTGAGATTAAGGCCATGTTGGGCACGGGTGGCAAGTTACTCTTGAACCCCATTGTCGCGGCTCAGAACTTCGAGTACAAGATGAGCAACATTCTTGACAAGCCGTTGGAATCTGCTTTTGGCTTCATTTCAGTTTTGCCCGGTGCCTTTTCTGCCTACCGATACATTGCCTTGCAAAACGACAAGAATGGCAAGGGACCTTTGGAGAAGTATTTCCTTGGTGAGACGCTCCACGGTGGAGGCGAAGCTGGTCTCTTCGAATCCAACATGTACCTGGCCGAAGATCGAATTCTTTGCTTCGAACTGGTCACCAAGCGAAATTGCCATTGGATCCTTCAATACGTCAAGTCTGCCACTGGCGAGACTGATGTCCCCGACACGGTAACGGAACTCATTCTTCAGCGACGTCGTTGGCTGAACGGCTCTTTCTTCGCTGCAATCTACGCCATCGTGCACTTCTACGACTTCTTTCGCTCTGATCACACCTTCCTGCGCAAGTTTGCATTCTTCATCGAATTCGTCTTCAACACTATCAACATGATCTTTGCTTGGTTCGCCATCGGTAACTTCTTCCTGGTCTTCAAGATTCTGACAACGAGTTTGGGCGACGATACTCTCTTGGGTAGAGTTGGAGAGATCCTCGGCGTCGTCTTCACATGGCTCTACGGCGTCTTCTTGATTACTTGCTTTGTTCTTTCACTGGGAAACCGGCCTGGTGGATCTGGAAAGCTCTACCTCAGCATGGTCTATTTCTGGGGGTTGCTCATGATGTAAGGATACATGGTTCCACCTCTACGGACATAGAACGCTAACACGTTGCAGATACCTTCTCTTTGCTGCCATTTACATCGCTGTCATTACCATCAAGACAGACATGGCGAACAGTGACGGCTTCAACATAGAAGATCTCTTTAAGAACAAAGTCTTCTACATGCTCATTATCTCAGTCATGTCAACGTTCGGCATCTGGCTCATTGCCTCGCTCATCATGTTCGACCCCTGGCACATGTTCACTTCACTGGTCCAGTACATGCTCCTGACCCCAACCTTCACCAACGTTCTCAATGTCTACGCCTTCTGCAACACGCACGACGTCTCGTGGGGTACTAAGGGTGATGATAAAGTCGAGAAGCTGCCTTCGGTCAGCACCAAGGATGGTGCGGGCAAAACAGATCTTCCTGATGAAAGTGATCTAAATGCTCAGTACCAGCGCGAAGTCACCTTGTTCGCTTCTAAGTTCGTCGAAGTGAAGAAGGAGCCGACTCCTGCCGACCTCCAGGAAAAGCAAATGGATTACTACAAGGGTGTTCGAACCGGTGTCGTCTTGATCTGGATGGTCACCAACTTTGCCCTCGCAGCAGTTGTCTTGGCTTCTGCTGGCCTGGACAAGATCACACCAGGATCCAATGAGGAGGATGCGGAGGCAACTGAGCTGGCCCGCTCCAACATTTACATGAACATCGTGCTGTGGAGTGTGGCTGGTCTAAGTGCCTTCAAGTTCATTGGCGCCATGTGGTTCCTGATCGTGCGCATGTTCCGCGGTGTCTAAGATGCATCATGATGGCCTGTCTGGCGCTCACTTATGGGGCAGGCGTGGCTTGTGTTCTTTCAGCTGATACCCCGTTTACGAATAGAAATACCGGAAGTGGAGACTGGGAGCTATGCGCTGTTGGATCTTCTGATGACGTTTACTTTGGTTGTGGTAGTTTAGCTTCAAGTTCATTCGGCATTGTTTGGAAGTAGTCCTTCATGGAAACAGGACGGCGTTTGGATTGCCAAGTGGGCAGGTGCCTAGATGTGTACACATTAGGATAAAGAATATAACGACTCTGACCTTTATTTATATCGGACATGTGTTCACGCTCAGTGCTGTGACGTGTCGCGCTTAGTGAATGATGATTCGATGATATATAATTACAGTCTGCTACTTCGGTTGACATCTGCCTCCCTTAGAGTGAAACCAAACATTTCGTTGGATTCGGCGGAGTTTTTCTCTCTCATCTTGCTCGCCGTCTCTACTCCTGCGACCGGGAGTTGATACTCATACTGCTTCCCCTGCGCTGGAGTCTGACCATCTGGTAGTGGGTAGGGGAACGGCAGAAACTTTGGCAAGAGTCCTAATTGTCGGAGGACGCTTGCTTGGTCCCATGCGATATGCTCATGGTACAGCCGGTCTCCTCTGATGTTGACTACAGCGGTCATGGGGATTTCGACATACTTTCCCGTGGGTGGGATTCCAGGAACTCTGTGTCAACGTCGTTAGCGATGTTGAACAGTCGTGCAGTGTTTGATGCCCTTACAGCCAGTCAACGGCTTTGCCATGAGTAAATTTGTAAATGAACTCGTCGATTACACGATCAATGCCAATTGTGCGGCTGATCAGCTCGAGTTCTGTGTCATCAGAGTTCTGGAAAATGAAATGATGTCGGTAAAAGTTACTGAGTCGTTCTCTGCCAATACCACCAGTCATCTGGAAACGAAATATCAGTACTGAGGCTAGACACCGGGGCAACAGTCCCTTACCGTAGGGATGTGGTTTACGTAGGGTTCCTGGACCATGGTGGCCATGGTGTGCTCCACTGAGCGATCGGTGAACTCATAGTGAGTGTGCTCATCCCAGATTGCTTCAAGGTCAAAGAGCGGGCCGCCAACGAGAGGTTTGATGAAAGTTAGGTTGCGGGTGTGAGAAACGGCTTCTGACGAGTAGTTGAATTCGCTGGAGAAGGGCGTGGCGAACTCGAAGGATGAGAGAGAGGGGTAGAAGTATTCAGTAAAGGCTGGAGTTCGCGTGGGCAGGACAGAAGAGTCCCCGGCTAAGTGGACGAGGACTGGCACTGTGGTTTGGCCCTGCTCGAGACCGTAGCCCTGATTGGCATACACGATGGCTCCGGAAATCTCGGGGACTGAGTGGAGAGCTGGGAGGACTTTACTCCACAACTCCGGGTCGTATGCTAGACGTAGGTGTAAGTGAACACGTTTCTTATTGGAAAATACAGTTATAAAGACGTACCAACAAGCCCAATCTTGTCTGTTGAGTCGCACTTCTCATGCTCCTTCAGTGCGTCGAAGGCCGCTCTCAGAACCGCTGCGTCTGCAGCGAGAGCCGTCGCTTGAATTTCCGCCACGGCGAATCCCTCCTCGGCCCACTTGACGGACGCAGACGGGACGCCCTCCTTGATGCTCACCTGGTCGGCCGAGTCGGCAGTGAGGAGTACGATGCCAGGGCCGTGGCCGCGGCGAGAGAGCGGGGCGAGCAACGTCAGGCCCGACTGAAGCTCAGTGAGCTGCGTCTGCGGGAGGGCCGCAGGGGTTGAAGAGCTAGGTGCGTACAGCATGATGGGTGTGTTGGTCCGCTTTGACTCGATTGAGGCTACAGACTATGGAGGCTTGGTTGATGGTCGGGCTCTAGTTAAACGTCAAAAGGCCGGATATCGAGTTCAAATGGAGACGAGCCGTGTTACTCCACGAACCGGTGTTATCAGCTTATCGTGGATAGTTGAGTTGCATTAGCCTTTATCCGTCCACTGTACTCCGTACGTTTCTACGTGGACCACGTCGGCTAATGCACCCACCCAAGAGTGTGCTTTAGAAGCGTGCCCACTGTGCAATAAAGAGGCGTTACGCCCCCAAGTCGATAAGAGGCGTCGCACCAGCGTCCTGTACCACTTTGACTTGCGGAGAGCACCACTCTTCCCAGTTTAGCTCCCGTCGACGTACCACTTTACAGCGTACCACTCTAGGTACTCAGAGCACACTTCAGTATCACCCCCCTCAACAGCGTACCACTCTATAGCCTCTCGAATGTCCCATCTATCCTACCATTGAACACTTGACGGTGTACGACTCAGCCATGGTGTCCCGTCAGCCAGCTGACCGACTGCGATAGGCAAAGCGCTGTCAACAATCGGGTTCAATTGCCGATAGCGGATGGTAAATTACCCGATCTGCAGCGACGAGACTTGGAATGATCCGCGGAGGGGATTGGAACCTGGTCCAAATAGAAGTGATGCATTGGATTGTTTCCCTACTACTCGTTCAATCACAGGAATTATCCCTTGATCAAGACTAATCAATTGAACCGTGCATCATGGCTTCCAACCCGCCCGGACAGTGCTGTGCGACCGGATTCCTCCACGAGTAAGCCAACTCGTATTGCGAATAATCAACCTAGAATAACTGAGAAACTAGGGGAACTCCGACAGGAAAGCTTATCACAATTGGCAATGGCATCCAGGCTTATCTGGCTACCCCTGCTGCATCTAAAGTCCATGGCGGCGTTGGCATCCTGTATATGCCAGACATCATCGGCATCTGGCAGAACAGCATGTTGATGGCTGACGTCTTTGCGTTGGAGGGATATGCTTGTCTCGTCCTGGACCTATTCAATGGAGACCCAGCTCCCTTGAACATGGACGGGTTTGATATCATGGGCTGGCTAGCGAAGGGCTCTAGCGGCGACAATCCGCACACCAAGGAGTTCATTGACCCAATCATCCTCTCCGGCATCAAATTCTTGAGGGATGGCGGAATGACACGAATTGGAGCCGCGGGATATTGCTTCGGTGCAAAGGTGAGCAGATATTCAAGGGCGCGCCACGCTGTTGCACAAGCTGACCTATACTCTCCATCTAGTATGTGATCCGGCATTACAAAGACGGCATTGAGTGCGGCTTCGTTGCCCACCCGTCCTTTGTGGAGGCCGAGGAACTAGCTGCCATCACTGGCCCGCTGTCCATTGCGGCCGCAGAGACGGATGACATCTTCCCTACAGAGAAGCGCCACGAGTCCGAGAAGATTCTCATCGGCACGAAGCAGGACTACCAGATCAATCTGTTCTCCGGCGTGGAGCACGGCTTCTCCGTCCGAGGCGACCCGAACGTCAAGGTGCAGCGATTTGCCAAGGAGCAGGCATTTCGCCAGGCTGTTGCTTGGTTTGACAACCATCTGTTAGACACTGAGAACCCCGGAAACAAGCTGTAGCTGTTGGTTATCTATCAAACATCTCTGATGAAGACTCGGGGGGTGGTGCCGCTTTCAACCTTGAACAGAGGCAGAGATATTCTCAACGAATCCAATAGCGTCCACTTTCTTGAACGAACGGCTGCGAAAAACACATCTCTTCAAAGATTCCAGTGCAAATTCAAAGCAATCCAGACCATTGAAACCACCTCGGACACGTAAAATGGGTCGAGAGCATGATAAACCTTGTTGATAACTTACACCCATTCTCCCTACTGTGCTCGCAGAATGCCCCACTACCACCTCAAAAGAGTTGTCAATGCCGATTCGGGTAAGTCTGTCGCGCTTGCTCTACAATACGAAGAATCTTTCATTTAAAACATTCATGGAAATTCAAGATGTGCCCATGGCGTCGCAGGATCTATCACGTGATGCTCAGCTGTTGGTTGTGCTAGGCAGCCCTTTGGAACTAGACTAGTCTGTCTCCATTTCGCGTTGTGTAGCTCTTGGCCCCCCTTTTTTCTGTTTCCTTGGCTGTTCGTACGTAGTATGCATCTGTCTCGTCAAAATGGCCGATAATGGGAGGTCGGCCACGGATATTATCACCTATATCGGTGTGCCGTTGGCCGTGCTTGGCGGTAAGATAATGAATTCCCCACTTGCCGAGCCGCTCAAGTTCTAACACGCTGTGCAAAGTCTTGCCTATTCTGTACAACACCTTCGCGACTCTCGTCTCGCTGTCGCGTATCAAGCGCATGCTCCGGCGCAGTCGTCTCACTGCACTGACTCGGAGCGATGTCGTGAACCGCGTCATCGAGATTGAGCTTCCGCGCTATGCGGTGATGCCCTTGGACAGGTTTCAGAATCGATCAGAGTATTGGACCCTCTCGCGCCATCCCAGCTCCATCCCCGGTGGTAGCTGGACAACCTTCAACTGGAGGACCAATGCGATCGGTCTCAAGACCCAGCGCGTCGAGTATGCCGACCAAGTGCGCCAGCCCCAAGTCGAAATCACATTTGATGAATTGGTGAGCTATCTGTTGGACTTGGGTGCTGTGCCGGATCCACATGGTTGGAAACTGCTGCGATCAACGGGACTCTGGACGCCCGTGGGCTGTTCATTAATGATGTCCCCGGATGGGCGGGAAAAGGCACTCAGTCTTGCCCCTTCGGACGATTCGGATGGGAACCTTTCCCTCGCCGTGGCTTGGTCGAGTTCTTGGATTACGCGAGACTATTCACAGCTGCCGCCTTATTGGGTCCGGCTGCCGTCTCCTCCACTAAGTCCCAAGGCATCCGAACCTGGCGAGAGCTCCGCGCAAGCCGAGGATGATGTTGATCACCAGCCAAGCACTGCGATCTCAGAGGAGGGATTGGTCAGCGGGGAAGGTTTTCGGAAGACAAAGCGCTCAATAGAGCTTGATTCTATTGAGGTTGAAAGTACCGTCAACTCCGAGAGACCCATTACATGCCAGATCTCCATGGCCGGAATTGTCACCGCTTTGACACAAGAGGAGCACCTTCAAAGCAACGTAAGACTGGACAGTCTCTACATCGAACACATCCGAGTTCGAGCAGGGAAAACCGATGGTGTGTGGTTTGCGAGTGCTGCGACAGCTTATGGAACTTCGGATCAAACCATTTTATGGAACTACAAGATTTCGGATGAAATCCTGTTCTTCTCCAGGAAGGAGACGGTCCCCTGCGGGGTCATGGTTCTTTTGGGCATGGTTGACGAATCAGAGACTCCTGAATGGGCGACAAACCATACTGACTATGGTGCCTCCCTCGATCAGTTCGCCAGGAGACACCAAGAGCAACGTGCCGCCATGGCAGCCGAAGCTCGAATGGCGCCAGCACAACGAGAGCACGCTGTTCAGGATAGAATGCGCAGAGAGATGGATCAGCGGATGCAGGACAGTGAGCTTTACTTGACAGGCCGTCGATATTCGGAGCTTTGGATGCTGACAGAATTCCAGTGCGAGACAAGTCGAGACAAGACCAACAGCGACGCGACCAACGGATGATGGAGGCTCTGCAAAGTCCGAAATGGGACACGAAGCTCGTCGCGGAGCACAGCCTGCGATGGCTCAAACAACAGGGCTCCTGGAGCGAGTCGCTGACGCTCAAGCAAGTCGTGGGCTTCATGCTGCATCGCATGGTCCTGGAAGGCGAGTACGCCTCGAGCATATGCAGAATGCTGGACACGTGGAAGGCTTGGGCGGACATGGGAGGAATGAAGAGAACGGACTATCAAGTGATACTGGACGACAAGGTGACGTTTGCCCATGCAACTTTGTTAATCGCCCTCATCAAGGATACGTCGACGGCACTGGATGGGACGCTTGCGATGGATTTGCAAGAGTGTTTGCGAATATGGAAGAAGGTTCGTCTTGGTTAGTGGTGTGAAGAATTGGAAGAATTAGATAAAATGGGAGCGAATTCTCTGTTACGATTTGGATTCAACCTGGGCCAAGTCAAGTCACCGCCTTAGCTGTCTGAAGTGATTCCTGCGCTTGAGAAACGTGAAGTGACGATCTTCTAATTAGTGGTGGTGGACGCTGGCTCAGTGAGCCTCTGGGCGGCTACAGGGCTATAAATAGCGGGGCAGGCGCCAACAGGGTTGCGCACGGTGGGACCACGTCTCATCATGACCGCATTGGGTCGGTTCTGGTGGTTTTGCACAGCCCAATGCTCGGTTCCATCAGGCAGACCAACACCGTAGCTAGGCAGAAATACTAAGCGACCAACGCAAATCCAGGGACCCTGCTGGGCGTGGGAAAAAGGCTGTGCTGTCCTCTTGTTAAGATTGAGAAAAAGGTGGCTCATCTTTCAACGACCTCGTCTGTTCTCACTTCCAGGAGGGCTTCCTTCTCTTGCAACCTTGCGCCTCACGCTGCTGGATTCTCGAGCATCGCATTCCCATGGTTGGCCCGGCCAGCAACCACGCTATCGCTACATTGGCACCCAGCTCACTCGACACCATCATCATCTGACACACCACCACCCACCGAATTAAATACGCTCAGCGGGGGCACGCCCATCGTCGAGAGTCGCAGACCTTTCAGCATCGTCTGCCCAGCGCCGTGAAGATGAGCGACAGTCACCCCGGCGGCTTGCAATCGCCTCCTTCGCGGGGCGACTCGGCCACGCCAATGTCTCACGGCTCCACTGGTTCGCAGGTGCCTCTGCCGCGGTACCCCGACAATGGTGGGCGTGAAGCTGGCTATCGTGATCGGGACCCAGACGTCGAAGGCGGTCTCAACATCAACGACAGCCATCACGACAACGACGAACCGCCGCCTGAGTATTCCGCCACTGACCCCAGCAACGGCTTCCCTGCGGCCGAGGACTCGTCGGCGTATCCCTCATCACTCCCCACTCATGGCCCAGGGTACCCGCTGCAGCCCTTCTCGCACAGCGCCGACTCCAGCACAATCTACTATCTTGACCCGCGCCTCGACAAGGACGCCGCGTTTCTGGAGCAGCACATCGCCAGCCTGGCTGTGGAGCCACCCCGGCCATTTGTCCGCATCCGCGGCCACCACCAGGAGCACAAGAAGTCGGGCGAGCGCAAGGACAGCAGGCAGATTGTCGACTTCGACGTCCAGATCGAGCTGACCCCGCTGCTTTACGAGGACGCCGCCCTGCGCCGCGACTGGCACCGCCTGGAGGCTGTCAAGAACTTCGACAAGGTCCGCCGCGGCACCGTCTTCCCCAAGCGGGCCCCCGGCTTCGGCGGCAATGGGACCCCGGAGGATGGCACCCCGAGGATCGACCAGTGGTGTCGGCGCTACTGTGAGAAGCGGGCCGCGCTCAAGGCCTTCACCCTAGAGCGGCGCATCGTGGGATGGGACTTTTCCCTCATCGGCGGCCAGCTAGAGAGCCTGGTGCGCTCGACCAACTACCAAGGCCACCTCAACGTCACCTTCCCCACCATCGACTCGCGCGTCCAGATCTACAACGACTGCCGCGCCAACCGCTGGCGGCTTACGCGTTGGATCGAGCTGCTGTTCTACTTTACCTTCCTCTGGATCTTCTCCTGGCCGGTGCTGGCCTTCCGCACCAAGTGGTTCGAGACCGTTTACGTCGAGTGGCCCATGGGCGTTCCGGACCAGCGTGGCACCATGCAGTATCCCTGCATGAGCGAGGAGCAGTGGTACAAGCTGTGGTGTCGACCTATCCAGCAAGCCGTTCTCACCCGCCGCCAGGCAACGCTGTACCAAGCGGATCTCGACAACTCGTTTGCCCCTGGAGCTGAGGACTTTGTCAGAGGGATTCAGGCCGGGTTACAAGTGGTCCAGCAAACTCTGGGTTGGGGAGCCGACACAGAGTCTGGAGATTCACACCACCACTGTAACACTGGGCGGAGGTAGTTGTCTTTCTTCTTCTTTTGTTTCTCATCAACTGGAGTGGGAGGTGACATGGGGGCCATGTTTTCTTGCTTAAATTTTTCATGCTGGCGTCCGATCTCGCTCTGCCGCTTTCTCAATGTCGTTTTGGAGTATCTGAGTGGATGGGAGGTGTTGATGTTTTCTTGGGCGACACGTCGTTCCTTTACCCCCTCGCCAGGCGAACTGCCTACAAAATTGTAAAGCGAAAGATTCAAATTGAAATCTCCTCTTATTACCCCTATTGCCGGAATCTTGTGAAATGAAATTGAGCAATGAATATAATTGTATTATCTCTGTGGAGATGTGTGGAAATGCAACTCCCAAAGTCGGATTAAACGCACTCTTGCAAGTGATGTCTGGTAGAACGCTCCTCGGTGACTAGTAACCGGTTTGCTTCCTCCCACAAAAGTTGAATCAAGAGATATATCCAGAGTTATCGGCACAGTTGAAGACCTTCGTGATCATGCCGGATGCATACGCCTGCTTGATTGAAACTGCCACGCCATATCTAAGGACAAGTCAGTATTCGTCTCTCGAACCGGGAGTGTTGGACATTCGGTACTTACGTTCCGCCGATGACCATGAATAATCCAACCAAGACAATCAAGATATGCAACCCGTAGATGACCTTCTCGCGACCTGATCCGGATCTGTATGATTTGAAATCATACATCCACAGCATAGCGGGGAAGATCAAGCTGAAAGGGGCAAAGCAAAGGGCCCCGGCAAGACCGAGGAGATAGTTGAGGATCGGGACCGCTTCTGCAATGATGAAACCAAAAACGCCGAGAATGAGGTTGGAACCCAGCCAGGTGGCCCAGTGGGTGGCCGTGTTTTCCTGCAAGTGGCGGGAGTCACGCAGGATACGCACAAACATGTACTTTGCGGCGACGTGCTGATAGATGCCGACACCAATGATCAAGCCGGGCAGGGCGATGCCGTAGGAAATCTTCTTGAACAAAGTACCGGCACTGCCGAACGCGGGCGTGGTGAGCCAGACGCCGCACCAGCGGTATATGACGAGCGAAAAGGTCAAGTACATGACGCCGACCAGGACTCCCGCAACAAGGGCAGCCTTGCGGTAGTCCTGCGGCCGTCGCATCTCGGAGAGGACGGGCAGATACATGGACGAGCCGCTGCCGCTGATGAAGATGTTGGCGCTGGCCGTGATGCCCGCGACGAAGCCCGGAGACGCCATAGCGACCCAGCCGAGATCGTAGTTGCCCGTCGGGGGCGCCGCGGCGGGCCGGTCCTGCTGCGTGACGGCGACGACGAAGATGAAGACGGAGACGAAGAAGGTCATGAAGCCGAACCACGTCAGCCAGCCCAGGCGGGAAAAGGTGCGGACCGACGAGAAGCCCGTGATGAGCACGGCCGACACGAAGCTGAAGACGACGGTGCAGGCGCCGTGGTCCGAGAGCGCGTTGAAGGCCGTCGAGCACGAGACGATGCCCGCGGCCGTGATGAGGACTTGGGCGATGAGGATCTGGAGGCCGACGAGTTCTTTGCCGACCCGGCCCCATAGGAGGCCACACATGTCAGCCAGGGCTGTGAGTTGTCAGTGTCTTGGGTTTGCTAGAGTTGGAGCCATAGTTGATGGTAGGGAAACACACTGTGGCATTCAGGATGTCGGTTACGGAAATCTCCAAGAGCAACGGCAGTATCTGTAGAGTGTTAGTAAAAGCTGTTTATATCATTTTCAAACGGGAAGTTGCTGCTAACATGTGTTCAAGACCTGCCAGCCAACCAAAGACAGCGCTCCTCCCACGGCGCCGAGGGTAGCCAGCGAGCCGGGGACGCTCAGGATGCTCATGGCAAACTGGATCTTGAGGAAGATGATGGTGGCGCGCTGCCAGCTGACGGTGCGGAACTTGACGCCGTCGGCCGAGTCCCGGAAGACCTCGTGCGTCTCGTACATGTCTCCCTTCTCGCTGGGCGGGTTGCTGGCCGCATTCAGAGTCTGGGGCTCAATGCGGTCTTGGGGTGCGGCCCCGGCGGTCTTTTCGGAGACGCCCATTGCTGCTGGGAAGGCGTTGGTGATGGGTTACGAGATGACTTCACGAACGCAAACGATGTTGGGAAACAGATTGCGTGGTTGTGCCCGTGCAGCAGAAACAGGGTATCATTGAGAGCAGGGGATCTGCAGCAAGATATACGACAGACATGCATCTCGCTATCATTAGTCTAGTTATCTCGTTGGTGCAATCGATAGCTTCCTGAACATGACACGGGCTGAACATAGCCGGCATCGGCAATCGCGTAACATGTCCTCCCAAACAGCAACCAACTCGCCGCGAGTGTAGTGCGGTATCAATGCCGTCGTGTCTTGAGAAGGCTTATCAAGCCACAACAGCTGGGGGGAGGACAAGCTTGATGTACCGTACCACTCTTGAGAGGCCGGGCGTTGAGCTCGTTTAAGCGAATTGCGATGGATGGGGACGCAGTTCTGATCCGCTCGGACCCGCACAGTCTGAGAAGCGAGAGTCGGATACCGTCTTGAGCGGACAAGGGCCGCAGATAGCAAGCAGAGAGCCAGTCATAGCTGGCAGATAGCCAGGCGCGAGTAATCACGGCCATGATAGCAGCGGATCTAGACCAAACCCAGCCTGAAGCCACCGCCAAAGTGTGGGGTAAAGATACGGGGTAAGGATCTAGCATGGGATCTAGCATGGGTTTGAGCATGGGCTTGAGATACACAGGTGGATCCTATTTGTGTCCTCCTCACCACGCTCGCTGAAGGGGAATGACCAATGCAAAAGAGCTAAGAGGAACATCTCGACCCTGTTTCCTCGCGGGAAATCCCCCCCAGTGGTCTTGCCGAACTTTTCCATATCTCGCCATCTTTGATTACAGCAAAAAAGGGCCCGCGAAAGACGACAAAAATGCCTCGTCCCAGGGTCCATCCTAGCCAGCGCCAGCGGGCGGCGGAAGCGTGCAACTTCTGCCGCGCCTCCAAGAAGCGGTGCAGCGCGACGGTGCCCTGCACGGCCTGCACCAAGCGCGGCATCGAGGCCTCCTGCTACCTCACCCACAGGCCCTGGGGCTCGCGCCGCAATACGGATGCCGCCGCCAGCAGCCCACGTCAGGACCCGGGCCGGAGGCGGAGCCAGGACCCGGTCGCGGGCCCGCTTGTTGCGACTTCCGGCTCCGGGGGCTCCGGGCAGGGTCGGCCATTGCGCAGCGGCCCGCCGCCGCCGCCGCCGAGCGAGACCGTTCAAGCCCAGCGCCGAGCTTCCTTGCCCCCGGCCGCGTCTCCGGCCTGGAGCCCCGGCTCGTCGCGGAACGAGGCCGAGGAGTACCGGCCCATATCGCCGTCCGAGTCGAGAGTCGACAGCCCGGACGCCGTTCAGAGCACTACCAGCGGCGGCACGCGCAAGCTATCGTTCAACCGCGATCCTCACGCGCGGATGCTCTTGAATCTGCGCGGGAATAGAGGTACGTCATCATCATATTGAGTGTTCAGTGTCAGAGGCAATGGGATGGAGCCTGTTCAGGTGTCCATCTTCCCTCATGAATGTTGCTCATGGGTCTCGGAAATCTCATCACACGCAACACAGCCCGCTTACTTTTCATAATGTACACTAAACCATGTGTTAACAACATGTCTAGTTTTCATTGGAGAAGCTGCCTCAATTTCGTTCCTCCAATTTCTGCGTGACACAGTCGAGGAGCAGATTGGCCCCTCACAGTTCACTCGCAATGACAAGAGCCAAAACATGCTAGAAACCGCACCCACCACATCCGGCGCCGCTGTTTCAATAGCTCCGGACCCTGAAGCTCTTGGAAATGAAGATGTACTCCTCCACTATGACATTTACCGTGCAGTCGTAAGTCTTCCACGTCCCATACGCAGCAGTGGTCACTCACCGAATGAAGACGGGCGGGTTCCTGGATATTCTCGCATCTCCCGAAATCGAGGTGCTGCTTGATTCCGCAAACGCCCAGACACAGCTCTTGAGCGATGGAAGCCGTACCATGCTCGACCTTGTCGTCGCCATCGGTGCGCAATGCAAATCCCCAGAAGCCGCTCAAGGGGTCGGCCAACACTACTTCCGGCGGGCGCAGACTCGAAGTTTTGCCGCCATGCTCGAAGACCCAGATCTCGATATGGTCAGGGCCTTTGTATTGATGACTTTTTACATGCTCGGGCACTGTCGACGAAACACGGCTTTCCTCTATTTGGGCATCGCCACGCGTGCAGCTGTGGCATTGGGTCTGCACCGCCGAGACTCCTACACCGATGTGAACAGCTCAGATGAGAAGCTTCGGTAAATCCTCCCACCCATGTACTCGTTGAGCCTCATGGCTGTCTCTAACACTTGCTGCTTCAGATTACGTGTCTGGACGAGTCTCTGCATAGTGGACATGCTAGTAAGCGCCATCCTCGGACGCCCACCAGCAACCTTGTCGCTGCGATTCGAAGTGGACCAAGATCTAGCAGAATCTCCAGGCATTCGCACAGATCCAGACATGATTTGCCTTGTCGCGTCTTACAAAATCAGCACCATCATCAATGCGGCCGCCCACGAGCTCTACGGCAAAGAGACGGTCGCCCACGCCGCGGCGGAGCGGCTCTTGGACGACATCGACAAGTGGAGCCGCAGCCTCCCCGAATACCTCAAGACTGAGTCCATAGACGCAAGCGGCACGCGGACGCAAGCAGAAACGATTCGAAACGTTCATGTGTCTTGCATGTACTACTTTGCGGTGACTTTGGTTACGCGACCCATTTTGATATCGACCTTGAGTTCTCGGCCTGGACCTGAGACGTCAGCCTCGTCACAGATGGCATCTGCGTGCCTGGATGCAGCGCTCTATCTCATACAGGTGTGCATGGATGCACACCAGGCACACCTTCTGCTCGGAAACATGTGTATTATGAAGTGAGTGATCCCCAAGACGTGTTGTGAATTTCCAAACTTATCGAAGTAATTCAACAGGGCTTTGGTTTTCGCCACAGGCCTCATTCTCGGATTCGTCATGGTCGCCGAGCGCAACTCTGACTACGAGGTCGAAAAAGGATTCCGCAGCGCCAAGGAAATCCTCGCAAGCCTAGCGGTCCAAAGCCCGCAAGCAGCCCATTACAGCGAGATACTAGGGCTCTTGCTGAGCGCAATCGAAACACCGCGGCGAAGGTTGACGACGCGCGGGCGCAACAAGTACGTGGGGAGGCTGTTTTCTCTCGACAAGGTAGCGGAAGGGTCATCAGATATGGGCACCGTTCCTGAGAATAGTGGCAACTCGTTGGGAGGGGATGCGATGGACTTGACTGGCGATGATAATGGGCTCTGGGCTAGCTTCCAGCAATCCCTCGCTGACATTGACGGCGATTTCCTCTCAGGGTGGGACGCGTTGGATTTGTCGCAGTGGGATAACTTCCCCTTCTTAGGTCCGCGAAGCTTTTCTGTAGATTGAAATGTATAATAGCAAAATGAAGAAAACGATTGCCATGAAACCAGCAAAGCTTCTTGCATGGTTGGGTAGTGCGTCTGCATGAACGTTGCGCGAACTGTGGAGCGAGTGGCCTTTCACGACTCCAGAACAACACCACAGCTTGAACTACGAGATGATGTTCGAGTATTATTTCTTCTACATAGTAAATTCTCATGCACCGAAATCCCGACGGTAACGTCGAAAAACACCCAGAGATGCTCAATTCGATGAAAATAGTTTGGCAGAGCTAGATCCGAACTTCCGTTATCATCATCCGAGGATCCGCGGGTAACGCACGTCCTTATCCGACATTCCGCTCGGCGCAAGCTATTTCGCTATCATTTCACATGGCGGAAAGCGAACTGATTCGTCGCCGGGCAGCCATCGACTCGATTGTAAGCTGCAGAATGCGGATAGTGACGGCATGAAGCATCATGAGGCGTCGAAGTCGAAATAGATAAGTTGTAAAGGAAGCATCGTGGTTGGAATCATTATCAAGCTCAAGCATCTCAGACTCATGACTGCTCATCAAGACAACACTCCAACCCTCGAACTTGACATCTCGCAATCAAACAACACCATGGGTTCTCTTCCTACTCCCGGATGGCGACAGCTGAGCGTCGCAGTCGTTGGCGGCGGCATTGGCGGCATGTCGGTGGCCATCGCCCTTCGCCGGGCCGGCCATCTGGTGACCATCTACGAGAAGCACGACTTTGCCGGTGAAGTCGGTGCTTCGGTGTCTTGCGCTGCCAACGGCACTCGCTGGCTGCATGAGTGGGACGTCGACGTGGCCAAGGGCGATCCCGTCGTCCTGAAGAAGCTCATCAACCGAGACTGGAAGACGGGAGAGCCTGTGAGCGTGTACGACTTGGATGACTACGAGGAGCGATGGGGCTACGTCTACAACATGTTTCATCGCCAATATATGCACTCCATGCTCAGGGATACTGCTTTGGACGAGGCCGGTGAAGGTCCTCCCGCGAAACTCATCGTCAACCACAAGGTAAGGGCTCTTAGACGAAGACTTTCAATCGCTAAATGACTGACCGTTGCAACAGTGCCAAGAAATTGATATCGAGAAGGGACTCATCACCTTCGATAATGGAGTTACGGTTACCCATGAGCTCATCATCGGCGCCGACGGCATCGGCTCCGTTGTCCGCGGAATCCTAGGTATCCACCCGGCCAAGAAGCCCTCCGAGTCCAGCTGCCTCCACGCCAACGTCCTGACGGAGGACGCCGTCAAGCTCGGCCTGGTCGACTACTCCAAGAACGCCGCCCTGGAGTACTGGGGCGGACAGGAGGGCAAGTGGGACAAGATTGTGCTGTCTCCCTGCAACGGCGGCAAGCTGCTCTCATACTACTGCTTCTTTCCCCGGGCAGTCGGGGATTACACGACCCAGAGCTGGGGTGCTGAGGACCGACCTACTGAGGAGCTTCTTGCTCCCTACCCCAACCTGGACCCTCAGGTGCGCGAGCATCTCAAGATTGGCAAGGAGATTCAGCCGTGGCGTCTTTGGGTGCAGTAAGTAACAAATGCTTTTTGATTATGATCGATAACTAACATGGAGAACAGTGAGCCTTATCCTTATATTCAGAAGAACATGGTCTGCCTTTTGGGAGACGCAGGCCACCCGGTACGCATACTCCAGTCCAACGAAACCACCGGAGCTAACCATGAAACAGATGATGCCCCATCAAAGCCAGGGCGCCTGCATGGCAATCGAGGATGCCGCAGCTCTCGGTATTATTTTCAACAAGGACCACTTTGCTGGAGACGTGTCCGAGTCCCTCGGTGTCTACCAGGACATCAGACTTCCTCGAGCCACCCGAGTGCAGTCTGCTGCCGCAAAGGCCGCATACAACATTAACGAAAGAATCGGTATGCGCACTGTGATAAATCATACTGCCAATGAGTAATGCTGACGTATTCAGGGTTCTCGAACAACAAGAACATGTCAACGTACCAGGTCGAGGACGAGAAGAAGAAGCTGACAATTGAGGAAATGAATGCGTAAGTAACACCTGACATAAATCCACATTGAAACCCAGACTAACATGGGCCACAGGTACGATATGTATGAAGACGTCAAGGAGCAGATCGCCAGCAGACGAGGTCCCGCCTACACTGGGGCGTTTGTCAAGGGATTGCCTGTTGGACTGGAGTTGCCTAGCGGAGTTGTTTCTCGGTCTTGAACTGTATCAATTATGTCTGTATTTTGTAGCGAGAAGAAAAGAGCCTAGATTGTCAATCACAAGTTAAACATGGAAGATCGGATGGTGCCGGGTTAGCGTTTTGCCCCACCAAGGAAAGCTGCTCCGTTTCTCAAGTAAAATTTGACATTACATCACGACATCATCATCACTGTCATGTCCCGCACAGCCTCTTTATTCAATTGTCTCATCCGCACACACCATATTACTTCGCGAAAAAAGGTCCAGCGCGTGCGCCGAGCGGCGAGTCAGCTCAAGGTCGACTGGGTACTCATCCGCAGCGGCGGCTCGCCCGGCATCATGTTTGCAGAGTCCCGTGACGAGGTCGGTCTGGTCGAGTGGGTTGCCACGGTGCAAGCGCTGCGATACAAGGACTTTCGATGCGCTGTAAGACCAGGGCCGGCCTCCGTGGACGGCGAGGAGTCAAGGCAGAAGGGCGCGAGTGGCGTGGCGTTGAGGGCGACGGGCTTTGATGAGACGGAGTCGGTGGCCGAGTTTGCGAAGGAGATGGATATCAGAGGCCTGGGGGCGTGGTGGAAGCGAGGAATGGGGTATGAGACGGACGGGTAGTGAAGGGGGAATACTGTTTCCGCATCAATTCGAGTTACGAGATGCAGTTTAGGCACTCCCATCTGCTTGATCATACTTGTTTGACTGTTTGTACAGCGACTTGGAGGTATCCATACCGTCGAGACGACCTCACTACTTCCTAAACACGGTGGCCGAGCCAATATTCTTAATAAACTCAGTCGGACTCTCAAACACACTGATAAAGTTGCTCAACGCGGCTACAGTGCTGTTGAACAAGTTGAGGCGCGACTGGATGAAGAACAACCAACTCTTAGGCACCCTCTTTCCCGCATGGCCAATGCCAGTGATGTTAAGAAGCGTATTCCTGGTTTTTCTTCTTTTTCTTTTTCTTTTTCTTTTTTTTTTTTTTTGGAAATTGCAAGCACTTTCCAACGCCCGTATGAATGGAACATGTCAGCTTGAAAAAGCCCGTAACTAACATATTCAAATTAGATTGAATTTCCCTTACCACAATGAAGAGCCCTTTAACTTCACACGAGGAAATACGATGCTTCTTCTCAATGACTTGTCGAGGAATTGAAAAAGACCGCTGAGTATGTTTCCCGTGGCCTAGCTCCAAGGAGGGGGGAAAACACCACACAACATGGATCAATTTACACTCTTTCGTTATTTAATATTAGAACATGAATTATGAATACCAAAGGCTACTTAGTGGGTGTTTGCATCATTTCATCTCGCTTCATTCTATAGTTTAGTTATCACGTACTTAAGGAGCTAATGGGTTGGGTTTGGTGGAAGGGATAAGTTAGTAACTTAGGTAGTATGTGGTGTTTTTCTTCCCCCCAACACAGGAAACGTTGATTGGCCAATAGGCTGTGATCAAAAGTGACTGTATTTTGGCATGTGTGATGTGACGATGCAAATCTCTTGTGTTGTGACCAGTAACGTACCCAAGAGCCGGGGGCCACCCGGCGGCGTTGTCAACGCCATAGTCAAGTCAACTGTTGGAGAATTTAAATGTCTAACAATCAAAATGGATGCGTCATACTATTAATTAACTTGTGAATCAAGTGGACAAATGATGTCTTACAAGCAAAGATTATGTCCAACCCGCCGAGTGCTCACTGATGTACATCAGTACAAAATCCCCCACCACTCTTCCCCACAGTACTGCTTTCCCCGACTTCAGCTAAGTACGTCGTACTATCAGTTTTGTAGCTCTCTTGAGCAGGGCTTCTGATGTCAGGGAACCTGAAAGGAGTCATGTGCGGATTAGTCGCTGGCTCAACTCGTCCTTCAAATACCCCGAGATGTCGCACATCATCGAAGAGACTTCTGCAGGCTTTTCGTGAGGTGACGATATATATCAAGGCGTTCCAGAACCCTTGCAATGGCAGCACAATGGCACCCATGTACTCGAGGGCAACCAAATCCTTGCCATGGACGAGCGAGTAGACCCGGTTTGCACTTGACGGGATCCATGTGATGAGCATCGCGGTAAAGAATAGCGCCGAACACCTGACATATGACCATTCAGCCGGGCTCAGCTCCCCGTCCCTGGGCGAAAAGTTTGACTGCGGCCCTTCGAAGAAATCGAATGCAGTAGGAGTTATGACAATTTCATGTGGACTTTTGCCTCTTGCGTATTTCGACGTGATATTAACGGAATAGGCTGGCTTGTGTCGTGACCCCTGTGACCCCTTGGCTGGGGCTGATAGAATTGGTTCGGAGGTTATGTGAATCTCAATCGTCTTTTGCCACAGGGAGGAATCGAACTGCGTCTCGAGGTCGGTTCGGCTAAGGCCCCGAAGCTCTGTTCCGGTTCGATAGATGTCAATCCCTGTGCGGATATATATCCCCAAAGTGACCAAAACGATAATCCTAAAGACTTAATTAGGCTCCAACGCAAATAATAGAAGGCGAGCTCACCAAATTGGGACGTAGAAGGTCAATACTCGCCACACTTCCCACTCTTTGGAGATCCAGCACCACAGTACAGCATTTCCATACACTGGGTTTTCGTCGCCGTCCTCGACAGATGTGAACGCAACCGCGGGGATGAAAGGAATTCCGTAGCAGCATATCAGATATAAGAACTCGTTTTTTCGGAGATCGACGGCATTGTGTTGGCGATGAAATGTCAGATAGACATTGATCGCCATCGCCAGGGTCCAAAGCGCATCCGCAGGCATCAGCCTGAGGACTTTGTTAAAATGTGGCGACAATGAAGAGACATCAGCTTACATCTGGATTAAGAACGCTTGCGTCTGGCAGCCCAGGGAGTTGGGCGATCCAACGTATGACGTAGCCATGAGGGTGGCAATGTTGACGACGGCATTGCCAAAAGATGCGAAGAAGATCAGCCGATTGATGGGCTTATGAAAAGCTTTGGAGTAAGAGAAGGTGGCGATGATGAAGAGACATCCGATGAGGGAGACAGCTGAGCCTGTGCGTTCTACAATGCTGAGTGCGTTGAGTTGGTTCTGCGCCTGGTCGCTGGTCGTGTTGGAAGCCATGCAAGCGATGACCTCCAACGGGAGCCATGCAATTTGGACTGAAGGTCGTAAGAATTTGTGATCTGGACTGATTCAAAACTATTGGGGCAGTCGATCAGTCCATGACACCCTGGGTGGGACAACTTTAGGGCGAGGGTGTCGTGTGAATGGGCGAGTTTCGACCGAATGTATAGCTAAGGAGCTCTTTGATAAAGCGTAGCTATATCACATCCAGAAATCGGTAAAGGCCTACCGATGCCATAAAAGCAACCGAGTGGAAAGCCACAAAGCCATCCGCAGATAAGGTAGACAGATGCGTGTCTTGGCTTCGCGAGGACAATGAAATGGGCTGCAATAGCCAGCCTGCCCCACAGATCTCACATCCGCACATTTCACCGGTTTCAGAAAGACATCCACGTCAAAAACGGCGGTAGAAGTTGAGGCGTCTACAAGAAAATTCTAGAACAACGTTACAATAGTACATGAATAGAGTCCAGTTCCCGGTGCAAAAATTCAAACCACCTAGAAAGCGCTCGAGAATTGGCGCTGGTTACAGGATGAATAAAAGTCAAGAAATGGCCGGGCTACTGTTTTAGGTGCCGGGGCGAGTCGAAGTTATGGGAGACCGGGACGGGTACGATTGGCGGGTCACAAAACGGCCTTGTGACGACGTCTTCTTGACCCGTGCAGATCCTAATGCATCTTGACCGCCCTCAATAATGGGATTTCTTTATTCATTCTCGAAGAGGCGCGAGTTTGGATGCTTGGCATCGTCGGTTTTATGCCATTTTCGTCCAAGCCCGGGAGGCGCTACCCCTAGTGCATCTTGAGATCGAAGCTAAAAAAGTGCCTTAGTCCAACTACGCTTCCTCCAACTCGTGATCCTTGCTCATCACTGCTCCTTTATTGACAACCAGAGTCAACTCCCAAATCGTCATAATTCTGCTGTGATTGGGTGACGTAGCGAAAAAAGCCTAATTTTAGAGACGAGGTGTTCGGCTTTGAGGACACCCGCTTCCGTGATCCAACCTCTGTCCTTGCCAACACCCACTAACGTGACAAAGAGCCATGTGGCACAGATCCTGGCGAAATTAACCGTCATCTTAGCAGATCCTTTACTTTCTAGCTTACTTTAGCAGATTATCTTCGCAATAGTGTTTGGCATGTGCCTCAAGGTAGTCAAGACACAACGGGTGCTGCTGTCGCCGAGGTAGCTTGAAGTTTGTTCAATCTTAGGCAGGGGACGGGGTCGGCAAATCGCAATCATGACGAGCAAAGCTCACGGAAATTGACGGCTCATTCCGACATTCCCAAAAAGATACGTTCCAGTCGTCATAGTTCTTTGTTGAGAAATGGAGGCACGGGATTTCAAATCCCGTAACCCTTGCGCCTCAGCTCATCCAAGACGCCCGTGTCGAAAGCCGGCATTGCAGAGATATGGCACCAAAAAAGAAAGACAAAATGGGACAGTGGGATTTCGAGGCGACTGGGTAGGTCGCTTATTTGTATATTTAAGTTTTTGGGAGAAGAAAACCATCAGAGAGAGGGAAGCCGTAAACCCAAACTCTAGGCCCTGTGGTTTGGTGCCTAGAAGGATCCCAGTATTGACTGTCCTTCATCGAAGTCTACCTAATGCTTCACTGTTGTATGAACGGCGCCTTGTGCCCTAACATTATTACTGCTTCCCCAATTGAAGTATCAAGTTGTCTTGTCCTCAATTTAATGTATTCAAGTATGGGCTTCCATCAACGGGGAAAGGCAAGTGGCGGGTTGTCCTCGATACTTGGTCCCATTTTCGTTGTCCTTGCCTACCCGTGCGATTTCCCAATTCATAGCCTGCAAATCTTTGACTTCTAGTCCCCACGTCCCGCGCCAGTTTTCCTCTTCCTGGACAACTTGCTCGAGTCTCCAGGGAAATTCAGCGTTTTGATGGAACTTCCACCCTCTTTTAGAAGCCCTCGTTGTTGTTGTTGCTGCTGCTATTATTGCTGTTGTGGTTCTTTTATGTCGAGGCTCGTCCTGGCTTGTTGCGCTCTTAACTTCGGAGGCGTCTTTTTCTTCTTTCTTCTTGCGGCCAGTGGCGTGGCTAATGGCAGTAGATACTTTGCCTAAATCTAAGGGGACTACTCAAAATGACCTTTGGGCACTTTTGTATCAATTACTATGTGTAAGGGTTCTTATCCTGTGAGAATTAAGCCTGCTCTTGGAAAACGTTGGCCAGTATCTACAGATGCCAAGGAGTAAAGCGGGTGCACAAACAGCTGTATGAGTGGTTTATACTGCACTTATGGGTTCTCAAGTGATCGAGACTGTAAAAATCGATGGACGCAAGTTGTTGTAGATGTATGATTCCTTTGTAAGGAGGAACAGGAAGAGGAGCCTTATGCACCGACTGTGGGCCTCACATCAAGGTTGGATAATAGACTTTGTGGAGGTAACTTCAATATTGAGCATTCTGACAATCATGTAAGGTTGGGCTGGGCGTGGCACTGCTGATTCACGGAGAGTACAGGTGTCACAGTAACTTGATAGAGGGCAAGTAGATTTTCATAGACTGATATTTCGTAGGCAGGTAGCTATCTTGCTCCTGGGATTAACTATGTCTAATATCGACTATCACCCTAGGCCCTTTGTATGTAAGGGCTATTTTTCCAGTGCCAAGGCCCTGTGCTATTTGAGATGCTTTCCGGTCAATCATAGACATCAGCAGGGCCATCACTCAATCCTTTTTTTCTCTCTTCAGAGATGAGACATCTCTTCCAAGATTAGGTGGAGAGTGGTCTGCCTAGTACAGACCAACGCAGATGTCACCCTTGACACGAGCAGTCAAGTGAACCTCAGCCTCGAGGTCGAGCTTGATGCCGACAAGGAGAGCAGCGGAGGTGTTCTTGCCGTTCTCATCGGTAGCACCCTTGAGGAGCTGGCCTGCAGGGGGTTGTCAGAAGCTGCTTTCGAGTTTGCTATGGTTGCTGTGATGCTTACCAGCGGGCTTGGAGAGGCCAGTGGCGGTGGGCAGGGGAACGACGAACTGGCTGCGGCCACCACGCTCAGAGTCGGAGTCGCTCTGGTAGGCGTTCTTGGAAAGGCTGAAAAGTGTCAGCTGGTTTGGTTCAGAGTGGTTCAAGATCCGTGGACCAATGCAAGTGAGATGCTCATGCTGGCTTAAGGGACTGGAGAGGGGAAGTCTTACGCGCTGGGGGCAGACATATTGATTGTTGGGGGGTTGTTAAAGACGGAAGTCTTGGGTGAAGATTGAGAATTGGTAGTAGAGTGTTGAGAATGTGTGAGTTGATGATGAGAACAAGTTTGATCCAAGAGGGCTCGAGACGAAGTCTTATATAGCCAGCTCGAGGCAGCGATAGCTTCACGACACGGTTCTAAGCGCCAGGAGGTTGCCGAAAACCATCCTAAACATCCCGAATGGCTTTGGCCAGCGCCGTGATTCTCAGTCCCTGATCCCTGGGCAAGATGCAGAAGAGTGAAACCCAATTGCGCCAACCTCGTCGTGATGATGAGTTGTCAATCTGTCGGCCCCACTGCGAAAAAGCACGGCTGGTTGTTCAGAAGCCGGCCAAGGTCAACAAAGTCATCGGAGAAGGCTTCCCGTACAGTATTATGGGTGGGGGATGTGATACACCGAGGCGCAAAGATGATAAAAAGCAACGTTTGCTTGACACGTAGTATGCACGACATCGGGCGATGTGATTAGTGGACAGTTCCGAAATCCCCGCCGTCTCGCGGGTCGCGATCCCGCATTCACTTCGTCGACGCACGTCTGCGCGCGGCCGAATCGAATCGCAGGGAACAAGGGGAGCTTAAGAGGAGGCAAGGGGAAGGCATATCGTAGAGACAAGGGGGGAGGGCATCGCAATCGCAGGGACAAGGGGAGATATCGCGGGGGAAGGCGCAGGGATAGCCATGGTGGAGGCTCCAGTGCAGGGCTGATTCGTCTGTCCCCTGGTCTAGAGGATATCTAGACGCAGCGGGAACAGCGGCAACTAATAATAAGTATGGAAACACTTCTCCACCGTTGCCGAGTGTTCTTTCTCTGGTGTTCTAGCCAATGGTGATGCCCAAGAGCAACATGGGGATAGCATGAGATCCATGAGGGCAACTCTAGAGGGATCAAACCTCGTTCGACTTGAGATCTGGCGTGCATCATGACCCACGTATTCGCGGCCAAAGCCTTCATTATCCATGGTCCATTACTCGCGGCATCTCTTCTCCGCACTCCTAACGCCGGGTGGCTTGTTCACAATTGCCTCGTCTAATCCCTAGCCCTTCCATTATTGCAGCATCCCATTATGCAGCATCCCATTGTGCAGCATGCACGACCTCGTCAGCTGCCGGAATTTCAATCGTACAATCGCTCGATCGCTACCGATTCGATTCCCCCGAGTCATGGATTATCAGGTAGGGGTCTTCAAGTATATTATTGACTGTTGTTATCATGATGTGATGCTACCTACCAAGGCTACCACAGGCGGGAAGCGGTCAATTGAGCGCCCGCACACCATCTTTCATCGCCATCAGGCTCCGGACAAGCGGCTCAAGACAAGAGGAGAAGTTTTCCCGCAATCAAACAAGAGCTCCAGTGGCAAGTAATTCATTATTATTTTTTGGCGCTGAAATTATGGATTCATGCACAGTGGGTTTCGGGGCAGTGGAGAGGGTGCATTTTCAGCTTTGACGGAGCTGAGCATCACGCGACATGGGAGAAAAAGAAACTCTCAAAGCCTGAGCGGCTTTGGCCGATGCAGAAGCAATGGAGGCAATTTCAATTGAAAGCAGTGAGCGCTTAAACACTGTATCCCGATCCTGTTCATTCCATGGCGGCCGCTCTCATAGTATTGGCTCTGCCGGATACTGCCATGATGTGCCTCAATCGCATGGGGGACGCGCCACCTTGTTTCATAGCTCTGCATCTGCATCAATCGAGCCCGCCAAGAGCAAAACACTCAAAGCAATAGTGATCGTACATTATTCGTATAATGGTCATGATGAATTCACGAATAGGCATTCCACTCCAAGCTCAGACGAATTCATTCCAATGTTCTTGGCGCTCCGCTAGGCTCATTAGTCCATTGACGTCGAAATGATCCCCCACCTTCCAGCGCCTCAATCTGTGGGGTAGTGAGTGGGCATGGGGGTCGATATGATGAGGATCGTGCCAAAGAACCTGTCCGCATGGACTTGAATGTGAGGATATGATGGGATTATGAGTCGGTCGGCAATTTCGACCTCATTTCAAGGTATTATTCACGTTGGTCTATTGTTTTATTGCGCAATTGAGACCCGTGGATAAAGCAGACTCGAGTAGATGTGCTCGTCGCCAAGTGCAGACAACTACGTGAGTGGCTCTCCAGGGTAAGTTGGAGATAGTGTTGACTTTGTTGGGGTTTGCGGGGGCAGCTATCAATCGGCGTGACAAGCAGGAGGAAGTAAGCAGACAAGCAAATTGTCGCCATCTGTCCATTAGATGCGAGACAAGCGGCCGAGTCGGCTATGAAAATGTCTCTTGCTCGCCATGTCCCGCCATCATGGGGGTCAAGCGTGAAGAAAACCGAGAACAAAAGTAGTTCAAGGACTTTAACCAACTCAGGAGCTTTGTAAGTACCTGTATTACGCTAGAATAACGTGTTGTCGCTCAGTCTTGATTGAAGAGTGAGACTAGGCGGTTGGTCGTCGACTGAACTTAGTGCTCTAGAAAGAGGCCCCAAACCAAGGAATTAGATACGGCTCGGTACGAATAGAACCCGTATGCCCTCAGTCTTCAGCTTCATAAGAGTGAGTTTGTTTGTCAATGAAATGATCTACGTGAATTAATGTATAGGAGACGATCCTGTATTGTCACTGACATGTGCTAAGCTTTATGCAAAGCCAGACTTGGGTTACGAGCTCGCTGCCTCGATTCCTACTAGTACTGTATCCGAAATCAATGTCCAGGTGAAAGGTAGAGGTTTTTGTTAATGCCTTGTTAAACGAATTAGGGTGATACTCTCAGCCCTCCTAATCCGAGTTGATGCCACGACATGCCCCTCCTGGATAGCCACGCAACAGGCAACCATATGCAAATATACCAGGGCTCCCTACAAGTTCTCTACTTGTTCATTCCAAATAGCCAGAGTTTGGTTCAAAGTTGATTCACCGTGCTACGTGAATGCGTTGCTCGATGTTCTACCTCCGTGCAACCTCCGCCATTGACCATGCAGCTCTGAAATCTAAATTTTACCACTTTTGGCCCCAAAACTCTACAATTGCGGCTCAATACACGTTTGATTACGAATGTAGGGCGGCCTTTTTGCTGTAGCAAATTGTTTGGCTAGTCGCAGGTTTGCAGTCCGAGACGGTACGTCGCGAACAACGCGAATGGGGACACGATATTAGAGGCAAAGGAAACCCCCCCTCACAACATATAAGTTCTAGGTTACAACGCAACATTCGCACTACTGGAATCACGGTACGCTTTTGAGTTGAGAAAGGCGGCGAGCCCGCAAGAGTTCTGTACATGTTATGTACCTATGTTCATACTTGAAAATTAGGCATGAAGTGACATAAGTAAATAAGCAACCCTCAGGTTTGCCATGATCCCCTATCCATCATACGTCGAGGCCATTTACATGTCCTCGATCAGCTTGGGAATGAGAATGTCGTTGTACCACCAGAGGTGAGTCTGGAACTGGGCAAACCAGGCACCACCGGTCCACCAGGTGGATCGTAGGCCCTGGAGGGCGTATAGGTCTTGGATGAAGCCGTCCTTGAGCTCATCGGCCGACACGCGGGCGTGCATGGGACCGTGCTCGGCAAAGGCGACGATCTCGAGCTCGGAAGAGCTCGGCCTGTCGACGGCGCCGGCCTCGATGAGGGTGTCGAAGTTGGCTTGGGCCAGCGCCTTGGCCCCTGCGCTGTCGAGGTTGCCGTCACCGATGACAAGGAGGCGGAAGTAGTCCCGGCCCTCGGCCTCCTCGGTGCCCATGTAATCGAAGCGCGCCGTGAAGTCCAGGTCGGGGAGCTCCAGCCAGTTGTTGGGGGAGGCGCTCGACGGCAGGTTGGTCAGGGAGTAGCCCTTGGGCAGCGACGGGTTGGAGACGATGCCGGCGGCGATGGCAGAATAGGAGAACTTGTCGAAGACGGCGTGTTCCTGAGTGTCCAGGTCGAAGGGCGCGAGGTTGCTCGCGGTGGGCTCGATGGCGAGAAGCAGGCGCTTGGCCGAGACGCTGATGGTGCGATTGTTGGCGATGGCAACAGTGAGCAGGACTCCGTCATCGGAGCGCTTGGCGCTCAGAACCGTAGCAGAGTACAGGACGTCGTCGCCGAGGATGTCGGCAAAGGCATCGTAGATGTCCTGGTTGCGACCCGAAGCAGGGGCGAAGCTGGACTGGGTACCCAGGAACGAGCGAGCCATGGGGCCACCGAAGGCTTGCATGACCCAGATGGTCAGCTTCGTAGTAACGTCTCCGAGTCCCATGCCCGTCACCTTGAACAGCGTGGGGACGAGTGCCTCGAGCTCGTACTTCTCGACGAACTCGCCAAAGGGCAGAAGAAGGTCCTCGGGGATGTCCTCGGGCGCCCAGAAGTCCCAGAAGCTGGGCAGCAGCTTGTCCTCGTACTCGGCGCAGATGGCGGCATACTTGGTAAGAGCTGCGGACAGCTGGGCCGAGGTAGGGGCCGTGTATTCGACGTCCTCGCCGGTGGTGAAGTCCAGGTAGCGGGTGGTGGTGGAGGTGCGTCCTGGAGTGGCAGTCTTGACACCGAGGCGCTCGTTGACGAACTCGGCAGCACCGTGAACGTCAACAAACGACTGGACGCCGTAGTTGTAGCTGGTACCCGAAGTACCGTCGTGGCTGTTGACATGACCGCCCTAGAGTGGCGATACGTTAGTTACACGGCACCTTAACTAGGGGAGGTATGTGACGGATGAGCCATCGAGAGAGAGGAGCTTAACTTACAAGGTGATCCCGCTTCTCAATCAAGAGGATGCTCTTGTCGTAATCCTCACGAAGTCGAAAGGCAGCGTGAGAGCCAGACGCACCTCCACCAACAATCACAACATCCTTTTGCAGGACGCACGCGGCGGCGGAAGCGGTCGTCGCCAGAGCGGCGGTCGCCAGGAAGCTGACGAGGGACTTGGCCAGCGACATGATGAATTGCGTATTATTTTGTATAATAAAAAACGAGTGGCGGGTAACAATTGGAAACCCAAATAAGGAGTGACTGATACGATCCTACGGAAGACAAGGTCGATGGGCCAGCAAAAGGCCTATCCGGGCGATGAGGCGTGGGCAGCATCGTTTAAGTAGGGGAGCAATGGCTGTGGAGGAGGACCAGAGGAGGGACTCGTTCTCCACCAACATCTCGTCATCTCATCTCAACTCATCCGGAAGTTCCTGAAAAGCCAAGTCTCGGCGCCGCGTGGCATGAAAGGTAATTATGGGTACCTAGCAAGCAAAACTGGCAATCTTCATAGTGCAAAGCAAGCATGTCACTCCCTTCTTGTTGGTCCGCCTGATGGGAGACATCCGCAGTGGGTTGGATATTGCGCATTGCCAGGAGGCCATGTAAAAGAGCATCAACCATTTCCAGCGTCTAATTCCCGAAACCAGTGCCCGTATCAATGCCCTGTAGCACTTGCGCCCCACGGCCTGTTTAGGCGGGGACTTTGGGGGGAGCTCCACTGCCCGAAGCGCTAGAACCGTCGCCCGTGCAGTGGGCATGACGCCAAATTACAGCCCTAGCCAACGGCCCCTAGTCCTGTAAGTTACCTACGTAGTAGGGGTGGCACTGTAAGGACAGTTCCCATATTGCTGCCGCATGCCCTTGCCCTTTGACCAGTACGATTTTGATAGAAAAAGCGCCCGATTGAGAGACGGTTCGGGTAATTTCTCGTCGCATTTCTCTCTTGGCTTAGATTCCAAGGCCAGTAGGGTACATGGGTGTAGCAGTTCGCCCTGTGGCTGTGGACATCCCATGTCGTCTTCACGCTTCACCACACATGAGCGCCACTCCCCAGCGTACTACGTACAATGAGGCCTCAACCAAGTCAGGGGGGGGGTAGATTGTAGAACATGGCATGACTGGATGAGTTCCCAGCCGAGGCGTTAGTTTTAGTTGTGAAATTAGTTCAGTGCTGAAAGGGGCGCCTCGAGGCGGGATGCAGGCTCGGCATTGCTTGCTCACAAATTGCCGTTCACTGAACCCATTCACTTGGGACACTCCCAACATACGTAGTAGTATCGTACCTATGATTATATTAGAACCTTAAAAACTTGACGCATAGTGACATAGATCACTCTGCTGGCGATCCTCGCTTTGTCTGACGCACCCCACGTTACGATACAGCTCTGACGTGCGCACAGTCATCAGCACTTCCACGTGGGATCATCCATTTATCGGCGAACATGCTCAATGGCAGAACCTTGAAGATCCACGAGTTTACCATCCAGCAGGGACGCCCCGTTCTTGCGTCCCTGCTGGAGGATGCGGCTCCAAGTCAGCGCTTGGTGCTGGCGTAGCAGTCATGGTGGGCCTTGGACCATCATCCACCGCTTGCAATGATAGGACGTAGCGCCGTTGCCCTGGCTTCCCTTGCTCTCAGTGTCTTTTCTAGGTCATGTCTTGAACTGGCGTGTCAATTTCTGCTGTTTGGTTCCCCTGTCCACTACATGAACCTATTCTCCATTTGAGTCGCGATACCACCTCTCCTGTGGTTCCCGCCCTCGCATGTAAGCTGGGAGTCAGCCGACTCTGGGAACAGGCCACGGCTGGCGACTAAGATTTCACAACGTCCGGGTTTTGTGCACGAAAATCACTTGTAAGTGGTCAAGATACTCGGAGAATAATGCATGAGTGGCTTCGCTTATGGTATGAGACTCACAGTTCAAGTCAAAACCCACCCACAATCGAGGCATGCCATTTCACCTTGTCAATACATGAGTTCCAACGAATTTCGAATGGCCCGCGTTTTGACATTCCCAACTTCACAAAAAAGAACAAAACCCGTCATCATTCATCATTCATTACGACGACGGAAATATCTTTCAACCACCTCACAAACCACCAACACAAACCCGACGCATCGCATGCATGATGTATCCATCCCGGACCTGCAGTCAACTGTGGAGACTGGACCATCCCGTTCCCGGCAAATCGTGGGGGCAAGGGGCTGACAGGCCCGTGTCCAAGGCAGAGATGGAGACAAACTACCAAGCTGGACCCAGGAAAAGATGGGCCAGCAGATCCCAGGCGATGGCTTTCTGTAGGACATGGCTCTTAGCCGAGGCGCAGAAGTCTCACCATTTCTTCATCATACGCAGATGTTGCCAGCCCTGTGTGTTTTTGCCCCCATTGCTCCCGCGCCATGGGATAAATGTACTACGTACGTCGATGGATCAATTCCCTCCTCTTAAATGTTCCATGTATACCCAGCAAGGAGTCAAGTCGTAAGGAGGCGTCAATCTAGTTCAACTCTGTGCCGATGGCCTAGATACCCCCTTGATGAACGTCACCCGCCTCCGCGACGATCAATTCTTAACACGTCCAGAAGCAGTTTGGGAAACTTTTTAAATCAGGCCATTCCAACTGCCAGGGTACAAGAGACGATTCTGCCCTGTCGACACCTAGCAGTGTAGCGTTCGCGGTGGAGTCGTCAAGTTCTGTGTCGTTCCGATGATCCCGTGTTTTTTTCCCCTACCATTCTTCGAACCCGCTCCTCTCTTTACTACGCACTATGCAGTAAGTCGTCTTTATCTGGCAGCTAGAATCCGCTAGTCAGACTTCCACTTGCAATTGATCAACTTGAGTCATCAAGATCTTCAACGCCACTCGTTTTAGGTCACAACCAACATCCAGTTTCACTAGCAATAAAGCCCGCACGCCTGCATGTCGAGACACAAGCAATGGCACTTTGGGCCCTAGTTTTATGAAAGGCTTCAGCATAGTCCAGGGTGCGAATCCTTCGCCAAGTCCTTCCTTCATCGACAAGATGAACCCGCGGTCCCGAAGTCACCCCTTGACAGCCGGCATGTGGACTCTCAGCCCCGACCAACAGCGTGCCTGGTTCCTGTCCAACAACCCCGGGACCTGCAGATGGCTCTGAGACTCGGTCCCCAAAACTCCCTCATCGATACCCAGTCTCCGGGCGGTGTTGCACTCAAGCAAGGTTGTCTATGTCGACTCGTATGCTGACCACGGCACCCCCTGCCCTCACATACGCTCTACGGGCCAAGACGTCCGAACTACTACGTAGCAAATGGGCTCGCTTCTAGCAAAAGAAAAACAAACGGCCCTTTATGCCGCCAGGGACGTACCTTCAAGGTCAGGCCGTCTAGTTGCTGTGTATGCCGTTAGCATAGTGGCAATGTGTGACCACAGTGAAGGTGGAGGGCTTCTCGCGGCGCCCTTGGGGTTGTGAAGGTCGGAATGTCAACCCCCGTCCAGCGTACTGTGCCTAGCCATCCCATAGATCGATTACGCAGTCTCGAGGACCAGCGTTCAAAAGAGTGCCCTCCCCAATCCCGAACCATCTTGCGGAGTCTGCGTGTAATACGGGATCCATACACCGGTCTTTGCGAACCACCCTCCCGGGTCTTGGTCGATCTCGAGATACAGGCGGACAGATCAGCATTCACAATGTCGACATCCGACTCAGACATTCCCATCGACCCCGTATGGGCGGCGCAGAGCAATACGGGTCGAATCCTCGGCATCACGACAACCTTTCACTTTCTGGCCTTAGTTTGTGTGTGTCTACGGCTCTATGTGCGACTGGGAATGGTGAAAGCTGCCGGACGAGATGACTGGACCATGGTAGCTTCTGGGGTAAGTTTTGCAAAGCAATCCTCCAGGCGTTCGGTGAGGGTGGTGATACTGACATTGCTTATTCTCTGACCAGATTTGCGCCTTTGTCGGATGGCTCATCTTCGTCCTCCAGTCCTTCCATGGCCTCGGACGCCATAGGGCCACCATCGAGGAGCTGGACTACATCGAGTTCCAGAAAGTCGGTTTCTGGCAGTCCATCATCTCTGCTACGTGTGCCATGGCGCTTCTGAAGATTTCTATTGCCCTCAACTTGCTGCGACTCAGCCAAAGCAAGTGGTATTTCTGGTCTTTGTGGACAAGCATCGGTATGTCAACCTCACGCTTTCACATTGTCACCCCCTCGACATGACTTCTTTGGGGGCTTTTAGGTGGTTCCCATATGTACTAACGTGGGAAAGTCTTCGTCGTGGCCTACAGCTTCATGGGAATGATGACCTTCTTCCTTCACTGCCAGCCCATGGCAGCGCACTGGGACACCCGCATCCTCGACGGAAAATGTTACCCAATTGGCCTCTTCATAAAATTCTCCCTAATCAACACATGCATGTCCCTTTCTCGTTCGATCATCTCGGGGTAATTCTTGCTAATCATCACAGCATTCAACATTTTTACCGACGTGCTTTTTGCGACCTTCCCCATACCGATCATCTGGACGCTCCAGATGAAACTTCGAACTCGTCTATACTTGATTGGCATTCTCAGCCTCGGGTATTTGTATGTTATTTTCTTTATGGTTGTCGCATGTAATTAGTCATCGTTCTAACTCGCGATGCCTCAGGGCCGTTGTGATGGGCATCCTCAAAGCCGTCTTCCAAATCGCCTTTTCAACGGACATAGACAAGACCTTGTAAGTTGGCGCTTTGCGACACAACTCAAACATTCGGTACTAACTATAACACCACCAGCAACCAATGGATCCAGTTTTGGGGATTGTAAGTTACCCCTCTAGCCCTCAGCCTCTTCATCGACTAACCGCCTCCGTGTTCAGCCTCCAACTCAACCTAGGCATCATCGCCGCATGCGCCCCTTCGCTGAAGCCCCTCGTGAGCAAAGCCCTCAAGCTTTCCTCCTACTACAACTCGACGCCTTACGGAAACCGCTCGTACGGTGCACACTCTCGTCGACTGACAGAAGGACGCAACGGAAACGTCTCCAACTTCTCGCGCAACAACGACTTCGAGCTGGGCGACCGTCGCCTAGAGGGTGAAGCCGCTACTCCGGGCGGTACAGGCGTCACCACGACTTTCTACAAGAACGACAGCTCCGATATTGGTCGCCGGTCCGGAAGCGAGGAGATGATTCTTGGCGAGAACCAGTTCAAGGCGGGAATTGTCCGGACCACCGAGGTCACCATCCAGCGGTAGCGGAACAGATGAAGGGCGGGAGTAACGATGAGGCTTCCCAAGCCACTTACACTCATGTCCTGGTCCTGACAATTCGGGCGTATGGTGGGGAAAATATGGATGCGATTTTGCTTTGTCGACGACCAAAGAGGATGGGATTTTCGTACAAGGCGCACTCGGTTACAGTCAGAAAAGCAAAGCGACGGCTATTCGCGCGCACAAACACCTTGATTGATGAATTAGATACTAGATTATGCAATAATGGAACCCACTTCTGTCTTTTGTGCTTTGTCGGATGAGAATGGATTATTCTACTGGATGAAGCAAAAACACGCATACCGTACATCCACCCTTTGCTTCATATGCCTCCTGGTGTTCACTCTCGCAGTTTTGACCTCAGACATGTTTCCCCCAATGCCAACTTCGTCAGACAATCGTGTCGCATCCTGCCGTTCCTATATCTCGTGACAAAAAAGTCTCGAAGACGAGCGATAGCTGGGGACAAAGACCGGATTGAGACGACGACCAAAAGCCTAGGCTTCTACTTTCTTCAACTAGAAACAAAAATCATTCGACACAGCGCCAGACCGCCATCCCGTCCTAAGCGAGACGGCCAACATGTTCAAAACTCCGATCCCAATCCCCAAGTCGCGAAAATCAGCCTAGTCAGGCCCTCCCTCCCCCGTCTCACCCCGTCGCAACAAACCAAGAGGCCAATTTCTCCATCTCAGGGGTGCAGATAGAGGCGGCTAATCCGCAAGAAGCAGAGGAAGACGGCCCAAAAGCAATCCCCAGGGCGAGGTAAGATGGGCGCACATTCCCGAAGCAGAAGTAGCCCAGCTTTGTGGAGTCAGGTTTTGTTCGCTTACATGGGTGACGACTTCACCTCCGAGCTGCAGGAGGCAATCTGCGGCTAAATTGCTAGACTGGAGTAAGCATGAATAATTGCTTCTTCTTTAGGTGATTATCGCCAATGCCTACTTTTCACAGTGTCTTTCAGGTTTACTTTGTGAAAAGACAACCCCAGATTGACAAACCGATCGGTTGGACAGTCGCCGCCGCAGATACGGAACGAAAGATTGTTCCCTCCTCTGAATGGCATACTTCCTTGACCTTATCAGGAAGCTGAAACACTTCAACACGGCCCTCAAATTCCAGCAACCAAGTTCCTGGAAGGCTATCCTTGTCAGGAACCCGGGCCGAGGATCTTGGACGAACAGGGGTGGCGGCTCTGGCGGGCGAACCCTGTAGTCTTGGCGTTGATATACAAGAATCAAGCATACCAACTTGGAGATTGGTCAAAGTCGTCATCGTTCCGCCTCAGTTTGGAAGGAGAATACCCGTATTCTGCATCAGGAGATTGTTATATTCTAGGGTAGTACTGAGCCTGGCAAACGAAGCGACCACGGTTCTAGACTAGTTTGCGCGCTTGTCATTCGTAACAGTGTATGGAGACGTATCTTCCAGGACGGGTTCCTCAATGTATCAGCACGGGATGTGGGCACAGCCGAAACTTATCCCCAAGTTCCCGGGCCATGTCATCCGCAATCGTTCCTTGCCTCAATGCGTTCCTTTACGACACGTCTAACAACCCGCAAGTCCTCTGAGTTTGTCGAACAGTGGCGTTCCCCAGCCTGTGGCAGGGTCCCATCCCTTGACAGCATCCCATCCTGCGTTCGGGATCACCGGCGATGGGAGACCCCAGATGCTTGTGCCCTCACAGCCGACCGATTTGCCCTGGGTAATGCTAGTATAGTGTCAGTGGTGGCCTACAGAGAGAACGTAAAGGAAAGGGAGCACCTACTCAGTAAAACCAGAAGTCGCATCCTGCCAAATCCAAGGGTTAAGGAATCCCATTGGGGGCTTCCCCTTCTTCAAGCGTTCGTTGTTGATGAGTGCAATCATAGCCCCAAAGACAGGGGACGCGGAGCTGCGAATTTGTCAATCTAGTGTCCAGCGACATGTGGCCTCATGGCATCCTCAACGAACCTAGTCCCTCCAGAAGTCTCCTGAACACCATGGTTCATGATCTGGTGGCCTACTGCCAAAGCAGCAGCATCAGGAATTGCTCGCCCATTGGGGTTGTAGTAGCCCTTCCACTTCGCCCCGTACTTCCTCAAGTACTTCGGGATGGTGTCGTCTTGCCAGGAGGGTCGAGAGAAATACTCCGAGAAACCGCCGCTTCCATAGGAAACGGCAACTTCTGGGCTGTTTCCCTCGGTTCCGCCGACGGCGGTCACGTAGGGGCATGATGCTGGGAAGCCAGGAAGGAACTTGGTTTTGTTCGCGCCATCGTTGGACTGGCAGGACACCCCAGGGCCTAGATTGCCGGCAGCGACAACGACGGACACTCCACGAGCGCCCAATTGACCAAACATGTTGCAAACCTGCCTGGCGTAACCACGGGGTACGTGCTGCTCGTTCTGGTGGTGCTCCAATTAGTACCGGATGTTTGTTTGCATAGCGAAGCGTCAACTTACAACACCATATGATATCGAAATGGTTTGGGGCAGCTTCCTGTCCTCTAGGTTGACAAGATACGTGGTCAACTCAAGGTAGGGCTCAATGAAGGCTATCGTGGAATCGTACAAGCTTTGGTGGTTTGTTAGTCACGAGCGGCACAGGACACAGATAGGAAAACTTACTCGAGGTCCGTATTAAAGTTGTGATTCTCGCCTCCGACGCTGATAAAGCGCACAGGTATTTCATCGGCCAAGGAGACAGCATACTGGATGTTGCTATTCGCCTCTCCGCTAGGATACTGGGTCCCCTGTGGATTCTGTGCACCATTCACAAGAGAGACGGAGAATGTAGCACCCTGCTGGCCAGGGGCAAACCGTGAGAGGAATTCTTCAAGCTCATCATATTGTGCCGTTTGCTTTATTATTGTCAGTGTAATCATGGGAGAGTGGGATATGGTTGCGTTCTTACCTCATTGAAGCCAACGATACCGTACAATGATTTGCGGTGAGCTGAAGGATAATTGTTTGCGGGCATCTTGTAGAGCTTTCGCAGGCACGCAGGCGTCAATTCGACCTTGCACTGATTCAGATCAACTGAGCTCCCAGACCCAGAGCCTCCAGACCCGCCGCTCCTTGCTTCAGTTTTTTCCTTCTCCACCAAGTCTCGGGCAAAGCGCTTGGGAGTCCCGGATCTCTTGTTGGCGTGGAAGAAAGTTGTCGGGTGGATGGTTTCGATGTGGTCCCGGATCTCCTTGGGGACGGAGTATTCCAACGTTCGCACAACACGCTCATCATCTCGAGCATAGACACCGAAGCGAGTGTTGAGAAGACTTTCAGCCTGGCCGACGGTGGTTCGGATATGCATCCACTGGCCATCGTCGCGGACTTGGTGGTCGGGGATGCTAGCATCGGAGAGCCAACGTTTGACAGATGCCGTGGCCGCAGTTGACGGGTTGAGGAGAGCCTTTGCAGCGTCACGGGAGAGATGTCTGCCGTATTTCGCATGGGACGGATCAGAGACCTCGTAGAGGGTGCGTTCAAAGAACTCGTGGTCTTCGGGCTGCAGTCCGATGGAGAGCTTGACGAGTTTGCCTGGGGCAGGAGAGCCGACCTCCTCCCATCCCGAGGGCGCCCTCTTCAAGGACTCAACCACAATTGGACTGGCCATTGCCAAGGTCGCCATTGCGGCAAGGAATACACTGCTGTATCGCAGCATTTCGAGCGTCATGATAACTGTAGGGTTGGGTTGTAAAGATGATGCACAAGTCTTTAGCTTTTGCTGTTGAGATGCCGTTCTTGTCCTGCTTCCATCCATCGACGGCGTCGTTACTGCCCTTTATATTCCTTCCTCGGCTCCGTCGTCCAAGAAAACACTTCTTGCTGTCATTTCCGTACTCGCGTGCCAGTACCCGTGCATGCATTTCGCATTGTACGCCCAACGATACTGCGACCCAATGGGGAAGGCGAGTTGAGGTTGTGGCGAAGAACAATACTAAGCCCTTCATATTGGTGTTGCGCAGAACCAACGCATCCAGTACCGACGGCACGGATCCCAGGGGTTGGCCCATGCCGATCCATGACCGAAAATTCGTCGATTGGGCAAGTGATTGCCTTGCACGCAGGCGATTTGTCCGATTGGGTGCCATCCGAGGATTGGAGTTGTTGGTGGCCGCCCAACTTTGTGGGAGCCAAGCCAATTTACGTTCCAGAAGTTGGACGGAAGCTGGAGGGATGGCTTTGAGGTGACGCTAAAGACGGCACCGAAAAGTGACGTGTCGCCCTACCCGACACTCAACTGAGGTGCTTTACTATCGTGGGACAATCATCTTTTCTGATATTTGTGCTCTTTATCAAGACTGTTTACGCTTAATCTTGACTTGGTGCAACCGATATCTTTACTCTATCAGCACCTATCACCTTCAACGGAATCAATGTACGACAAAAACCTCAAGCACACAGGTCAGCCATCCCTTTATCCCACCCACTACCTCCACTTCCAGGCTCCGAGCGGCGATCCGTCAACCGTGAACAAGGATTGCAACCAACGCCAAGCTGGGGAGCATGCCAAGTGCAGGTCATACCTACGCCACAAGGAAAGCCTTTCGTATTGTTCTTCTCAGCCCTGACTCACTGTGCAGCTCATGTGAGCTGCCCAAAAAAATGCTGATCCATCTGTGTCAAAGGACATTGCGCACCGAGTCGCATTACCAATCCTCACAACTTGACGAGCAGCATCCGCGTTCTTGCACTCTATGCCGAATATCTACTCACTGACCAGGGGCGAGAACTCACGGTCTCTCGGTTGGTAGCGCCCAGGTCGATTATCGCCCATCTCAAACCGGGCGCTCGTCCGCAGCTCTGTCGGGTGGTCATCGGGTGGGCATGGTGACACAGGTGTCACCAAAGAGGCGAGGGTGACAAGGCAACAGCCAGGCAATACAAGGGACTAGAGCAGCTTTCCATTGACTGCAATTCCGGACGGGGCATGTTGCATCATCTCAAGGTCTTTGGGCTAGATTCCTCCATCTCCCCTCGCCTCAGGTGGTTGACCCCGTATGAGGCAATGCACAACACCCATCCCACATACACAAGTGGACAATATCTTGGAGCAAAAAAGCTGGCCTGTTAAGTACCAGCAAGCTCAGCTGGCATTACCGTGATGTAGCCCTGTCGTTTCCATAGAGGCCTGCTTCTCTTTGTGCAAGATGTCATAGCAAGTTGTACCTAGGATTATGTGGAACAGGTTTGTGAAGTGACGCGGTGGTGCTTGCACAACAAATTATACAGAAACCGTCCAAGTTTGAATTGAGCAGAAACGAGCTGTGAGAGTTGAGAGCATGTATTCCTACGAAGGACAAATGCTCTACACACAGTACGCACACAGTCGACGACAGTCCATGGGTTATCTAGTGCAGACTCCACGTCGTTTGGTGGAGAAGAGAAGCCATGGCAGGCAAACCCGTCGCCGTGATCCAATGAGATATCACAGAGACTCCTTCTTGAAATGAGAGATGGAGTCGCCAGAAAAAAACATCGTGGATGACAAGAGCCACAGCCAGTCACCGCCTCCCGCTTTCCTTCCAACCTGGTCATGAAAGGCCTGAGGCCCTAAGAGTTGTCGGTGAGCGGCCCACACCGGCGGTGGAGAGGGAAGGCACCAGCCAGCCGCAAAAAATCATGCGCCCATTGGCCCAAATTCTGCCAGGCAGGCAATCACCAGCCCTGCTCACCGCCCAAGAATTTGGTATAAGAATCCCGCGTGCCAGCCGCCATTTCAGTCTTCTTTTCTTTTCTCCTTAGCTCTCTTTGCCTTTTGGCTTAGATCAAGTGTAGTATCTGTTCTTTTCAGTTTAATCTCTGAAATGTCTCTAAGGAGACAAATCGTGATTATTCCTATTTTTGGTTCTCGGAAGGTTTCCTCTGTGCTTGCACATGATCCCTTCCACAGTGTCCCTGGTATTACACTGCCTCCAGGCGACGCGAACCTACATGTTGAGCTCACATTTTCATTGTTGATTCAGGCTTGCCTGGGCTGCGAAGAAGATTCTTGTGTGACTGCGCTGGTATGGTGTCTGTGGGAAAACCTTCATCGAGTAATACCTAAATCTTGTGCGTGCATCTCGGGGATGTGTCGAGAAAGCAAATCTGTAGATAGGACGAAACTTCAGCCCCAACTGGGTAACATCAACGTCCGTGTCCAGTTGACAAGTGCTGTAACTGCTTTCCTAGATAGTGATCACATATCTTCCGCTTCCACCTGGTGACATCCATCCCTTCAGTCCGTACACACAACCCAAACCAACTGTGTTGAGTTTTCTCCTCCCTCAAACCACCTCCCACAGAGCCTCAACACCACCCGCCATCCACCATGTCCGCCGACACGCCCCTCCTCGACCCCGCCATCTTCGCACACCTCAAGGACAAGCTCGAGGAAGAGACGCAGGTTCGCGACACCCTCACCCAGATCGTCCAGCGCCTCGAGCGCGCCGTGGCCGCCGCCCAGGGCCTGCTGTCGCGCGTCCACTCCACGCCCCGCGCCCGCTGTGAGTTTTTCTGGTCCCCCTATGCTGAGAACTGCAATGCCGTGTGATCGAGGCCCGGGGCTGACCCGAATTTCCAGATCCTGCCCTGTTGGCACAGCTCGAAGAGGCCATCAAGGAGGAGGTGACCATTGTGGGAGAGCTCGACGGGGTGGCGAGCCAGCAACCTTACTACAAGTTCGTGCTCCCAGTCAACCCTACCTCACGGCGGCCAAGTGCTTCTATTCTAATCACCCTGGCCATAGATACAACTCCAAGTGGGCAAGATCCGTCCAAAATGCTATCGGTACAGTCATCTACTGCGGCTGGCTCGGCGGTCTAGGCAACGACTCCCAGCCCGGCGAGCTCGGCCGTCTGCTCACTCTCGAGCAAGTCGGTGGCATCTTCAACGGTCAGTCCCATGCCCAGGCACCACCTTTCAGCCTCCACCAGACGATGATCACCCATCTAACCCAGCTCTACAGTCCCCACTAACCTCAAGGACCGCGATGCCTTCCACCTCACCATCGAGGAGTACCTCCTCTCCCTCACCGATCTCACCTCGGAGCTCGCCCGCCTGGCGACCAACGCCGTGACCCACGGCGACTTCGAGCTGCCCTTGACAATCAGCGCCTTCATCAAGGATCTCTTTGCAGGATTCCAGCTGCTCAATCTTAAGAACGACATCCTGCGTAAGCGCGCCGATGCTGTCAAGTATGACGTGAAACGGGTAGAGGACGTAGTCTACGACCTCAGCCTGCGAGGCCTGATCAAGAGGCCTGGAGAGGGCGATACCGAGATGGCTGCTGCAGAATAAATGTAAAGGGACCAAATAATCCCAGGGACATATCGTCGATCCCAAAACCCATGCGTGGGCTACCTACCTACCTAGACGAAGCGTAACATCATGTTGGGGACGCCCCGGACATCAACGTCTCATGAAGAATGACATCTCGCCCATCACATCACAATGATACAAGGAGAGGGAGAAACAAGTGATGTTCGCGTCATGGAACAAAAGCGACTGAAAATCTATACGTATATGGAAACATGAAATTGTCTAGCTTTGTGTTTGTTGGCGCGTGAAACGCCGTCTGTACTTAAAATACTCTCGCAAATCCCAACAACCCCAGCCGACAGTAATCGATGCGAGTTTTTACAGTAATATACAACCGCCCACCTGTTCAATGCCCATTTTGCCCTTCTGGCCATTCCCCGATATAAAAACGTAAAATGGCCAAATCCTGATTGCTGGCCCTCCAAATTGAGATGAAGTCCTGGAATTGGATGTGATAATATCCCTCCTCAGTCGTGTCTGAATGTGCACTTGTCACCTCTGGCACACTTGCCTTGCTGCCAAAAAGTGCATGGCTTGGTTCCAATAAGCGCCTTGTTGGCAGGTTTGTGAGGCGGAAGCGTTCCTCGCTTCCTGCCCTTGCCATCGCGTTGCTCACCTCGGCCTCCCTGGTCCTCACCTCGTTCTCGCTCCCAATCACGGTCTCCAGCAGGGGCAGGCGGTGGTGGGGTTGGTTGCTGTCCCTGGGCCATCTGGGTAATCATCATGAATTGCTGGTATGAAGGGTCGTTCGGGTTCAGGTAGTTGGCTTGGTTCGAGCCCGTGGCCTGCGCAGGTTGAGAGGGTTGGTTGATAGCAGCCAGGATGGACTGAAGCTGGCTGTCGGGGATCTGCAACTGTTGCGCCGATGCTGCCGCGGGCTGTGGCTGTCCTGACTGCTGACCACCATTCATCTGCTGAAGCAACGCCATGTATGGCGCATAAGCCTGCTGCTGGGAGTAATACGCAAGCAGTTTTGTAGGATCGCCTGGTGCCTGGCCACCCAATGTGTTCGCAGCCGCCACTGCCAGATGATTGCCCGCAGTCTCGGCATTAGCGAGACCCTCCGCGGCAGCCTTTTGTCTGGAAGCAACCTCCCTGCTATACCCGAGCTGCCACTCTCGCACCTTCTCCTGATCATGCAGTATCCATTCGGGGGGTGACGAAGCTGGGAACGGCTTGCCAACCAGAGGCCGCGCTGCAAGCTCAACCGCGTTTCCGCATAAATAAACTGATGGATCGGAGTAGTGGTGGGCACGCCACACATTAGAATGGGACGGGTTCGAGTCCCGCCAGGTCTTGGTCCGACCAGACCTAAGCAGAGTAAGCACCTGCTCTTCCACCGCTCCTCCAAGTATCACAGGGAGGCTATCGTGTGTCGGACTGGAGCTCTGCTGAGACAGTGTGGGTTGCTGGGTGGGAGCTTGAGACGCCGTTGGAACTCCTCTGAGTCGGCCTAAGATCGAATCAAGCTTGTTGGAAGGGTTATTCTTAGCATCCAAACGCTTAGTTGCTGCGTAAAGGGCCCTGTCCACCCCCATCTGTCGCTCGTCCCTCCATCGATGCCGAATTTCTTGGAATTTGGGGTCCTCGCTAGGAAGATGATGCGTCTTCCAGTCGGCCGCCCCAACAGGCTCAAGCGGTGGCGACTTGGGTGTTGGCGGGATGTCGTCAGGATCTGTGTAAATAGCCATGAGCTCGCGTTGCTCCCGTTCCTTGATTCGCTGTTGCTCATCAGTGGTAAAAGTGACGTTGCCACCGCGAGTAACAAAGTTCTTGTTCTGAGTCTCCGACGAGAGGTTCGAAAAGTTCGTGGCAATTGGTTCTACCCAGGGTTGATAGGGGATGTCGTCGTCGTCATCCTCGTCTTCCACATTCGCACGCTGCTTCAGAACCATACCCTCGGATCGGTCGTCACCAGCATCCCGGATCATATGAACCTCCCTTCCTTCGTCTTCGGCCTCCTCCTTCTGGAAGATCTTCACCTGGACCAATTCGCCCTCTGACTTCCAGGTCACACGAAGCTTCCGACGAGCTTCCTTTCGCAGTCGCTTCGTCCTTTCCTCGGGAGTTTCTGAAGTATCGGGGGTTTTGTCCTCTTTAGGAGCAATAATGAGAGGCTCCGCTTTGGGTGCGTTGATTGAATCAAGGAGTGAGGCGATCCCAGACAAAGCGCTAGACGTGCTTGACACAGTCTTAGGCAAAGGAACCTTTGTCTCGGTTTTAGTTGGCGCCTTTGTATCTGCTTTCAACCTATCTTCGCCTGTCACCCGGGCATCTGCTTTGGCCGTCTCAGGTTTAGGTGCGGGCTTGGCCACCGGCCTTGTCTTACCAGGCAGGATAGACGCCGCTGCTGCCTTCGCGGCAGTGGTTTTTGATGCTGATTGGAGTTGGATATTGGGCTGCGCCAACTTCTTACTAAGAGAGTTGCCGCTGGATTCCACCGCGATCTTCTTCACAACCCGGGTATCAGATTCGTCATCCCGGCCTCGCTTCGCCGTGGAGTGATCCTTCGTTGCCGCCTTTGCTCTACTGGCTGCTGAGGTGCCCGTGTATCCTGTTGAGTCGGATTCGGCCTTCAAAGCCTTCTTCAACTTCGCAGAGATGTCGCGTAAGAGCTCCTTCACCTCTTCATCACCCTTGTCTGCGAATCTCTTCCGCACTGTGTCGAAGTTGGTCGTGTCGCTTATCTTTTTGGACATGGGGAAATGAGTGAACAGCTCCAGGACAATCTTTGGAAATTTCCCAGAGTAGTCGCCCGCCTTGATGCACATGATCAAGGCATTGACTAGGCTGAGAACCAACTTCTGGTGCCCACCCATATTATCAATAACAGCGTCATCAGCATGCTCAATTGTTGCATCGAGAACTCGGTAAAGCACATCCTTCTTCTGCTCGAAGTCCTGCCGAACCTTGGCTATCGCGGTCTCGGGGTCCTTGTCCTTGACGCCTTGGTCAAGCTCCTGCTTTGCTCGATTCATTTCGCCACGCAGCTTGATGATGAATTCGCCAGCTTGTTGCACTCGACTGGCAATCAAAGCAGTGGTTCTTGCTGTGGACTGGTCAATATGGACTAGTCCAGTGACATCCCATGCGGCAGCTTCAGCAGGATGTGTGGGGCGAGTCGCAGAGCGAACCTTGGGGTAGTTAGACATGTGGACTTCAACGTAGGTTATTAAGATTCGACTTACGGGTTTATTCCGTTCTTCTTCCATCTCCCTCTTCGCCTTCTTCTCTGCCTTGTTCTTTGATGCTTCATCGGATTTGAGCTGCTCTTTGAAAGCATGGGGATATTCGGTATATTTCGGTCGCCGCTTCCCCAAAGCCTTCATAGAATGGTCAAATTCGTCCAGCAACTCTTTGGCCTCGATCCGCCTCTCGTCCAATCCTCCCTTGTCTGGCGACGGTCGATATTGGCTGGTAAACCTGCCCTGGACTTCGCAAGGTAGGCTATAGCCAAGCTCTGCCACCATCGCCTTCCCGCTTTGTGATGGGTGAGCCACTAGGGGAGCAAGCTTGTCATAGCTTTTAGGCGCTGGCAACTTCATGCTGTCATCATACAGGAGATGGGGAAGACCCTTAATCGCGGGTTGCTTCGCCTGCAAAGCCTTGCTGCGCTTGTTGAACTGGGCCATCAACTGAGCATCCTCTGGAGAGGGAATCGGGGCAACCAGGGATTCAACCTCGTCCACCTTCTTGGTAGGAGTGCTACCTGGAACTACACCATAGTCCATGGGTGAGTCGATTGCCACCATGGGCTCGGGTGTATGAGCTTCCGGGGCACCCTTAGCTGCCGTGCGTTTCCTTTTCTTGGCAGTAGGCTCGATTGCTGCAGACTGGGAAGCTGGACTATCAACTTCAACTGGTTGATGTGGCATAATATACTGGGCACTTGTGGCAGGTGGAGGTGAGGAGCTCGCAGCGAAGGGGCGGGGCTGCTGCTGTATGGACTGATGGAAGTTCTGATTCGCGACATTATGCGCAGGCTGTTGATAAGGACTAGCCTTTTGGGCAACAAACTGTGCTGGAGCAGAAGGTTGGCTGTATCCTTGCTGTTGTTGTTGTTGTTGTTGAAGGGGTTGTTGTCGAGGCTGCTGGTAGCTGTGCTGAGCATTGGTGGGAGGCTGTGTGGTCTGCCCATTCAGCGGGGGGGAGAAGGCAGAATTGGTATATGGCTGTTGTTGATTCGGCACGGGCGATTGTTGAGGCGGCCTGGTGTATCCATGTCCATGAGCAAAGTTAGGGGCCTGCAGTCCCTCAAACTGCTGAACTGGAGTGTGGCTCTGCTGTCTGGATTGCTGCGGTATCACATGCGGCTGAGCGTATTGTTGGATTGGAGACTCGTAGGACTGCTCGTTTTGCGGGGCGAATGAATACTGGAAGCCCTGGTTGTGGGAATGAGAGTGGTTCTGGACTTGGTTCAAGTGGCTCATAGAGTTCCCTAGGTTCATCTTGCCCTGTTGCCCATACAGATCCGAGTGGATATCACTGAAAGCAGGATCCAGTACATCCTGGGCAGTTTGTGAGAACTGCTGGTTCAAGGCCAACGAGTCGTGACCAGCATGAAAACCGGGTTGGGTTGGTGGTGGCGAGCCGTGGAGGTTGCCAGAGAGAAAGGAGTTGGCCTGACCAGGTGAATCGAAAAAGTTGTTGGAAGAGGCATCCTGGGGGTTGATGTGAGAGTAGGCAGTCTGGTCTGTCATGGGCTGGGACCAAGGTTGATGGGGGTCAAACTGGCCATTCTGGTCTGCGTAGCTGTAGTTGGCCTGCCATTGGTGTTGGTGCGACTGCTCGTCCGCGCCAGTCTGTCCATTGTTGGACCACGACTGCATCTTGCGCGATGCTTCAGGCCGCGACCGCCACAGCAGCGCAACACCAAGAATCAATCAACTAACTGCAGTGGGTGACTATAAGGCTAATGCATGTTGTCAGCGATCATCGCCGTGTACGAGTGTGGATGCGTGAGGGAGCGCGATGCAGTAACGCGAGGCCAAGTTGGCACTGAGGGTGTGGTTGGGCCGAAGACGGGGTGTAGCCGAGTCGGTAGGAAGGGGACAAGGTATCCATGGTACGCGAGGGAAAGTAACTTACACTGCTTAGACAGACTGAGGTGAGACTTGGTACTGGGTTACCACAGTTAGCGGATCAATTCCGGCTACCGCAGTTACGAGAGACCCACCAACGGGATGGCGCTAGTCTGCACTAGGCGGGTTCGTCAAGGATGCTTTATCGACACGGGAGGACCAATCTGCAAAAACGAATGAGAAAGAAATCATCAGCAAGTTGGCACCAGCAAGTGAGTGCAGATAGGGATTGTGTAAGAGTGAAATGAGGGTGCGTGTGCAGGTGTATGAACGAAAATAAATGAAAGACATGAAAACTGAGAGCAGAGTCCTGGGTATTGGTTCATGAGTGCTGCAACAAAAAAAGGGAGCCGCCTGGAGGCTCACTCAGCCATAGAGTGTAGTGGGCTTTGGTGAGGGCAAGCCATGGTCGGAACAAAGCGGCGTAAAGAGGGGAGATGACGCGCGACAACAAAACCAGCGACCACACAGTTGATGAACTCGAGAGCCAAGATTAACGAGCAGTTTGCGTCGTGGACTTCGGCGATGGAAATGCTTCGTCCGTCAGGGCATGCTTGTGATGGTTTTTGGTGGAGCCATGGCTTCTGCCACAGTCTTCGCTTCTGAGAGCCTTGATGTGTCCCCCTCTCCCCCATTTAGTAGTCCCTGCTGAGCTGTCGCGACCATGGGCTGGACAAAGGCATGCGCAGTCCCCCCCCCCCTGCACCACACACTCCAGCGCGTCTTCTCTCGCAGCTGAATGACGATAAAGGTTGGACTCGCGGTATTTTTTCTTTTTAAGGAAGCACTCGCCCATGGCATGGGAACGAGATCACATCTAGACCCGCCGAATTGCGGGTGCTTTGATGAGTACTGTGCCCATGCCCCAGGTGAGTTTTGCCAGCCTGGAAGCATCAACTTCCAGCCGCCACAGCTCCCTCCAGCTGCTTTGCAGATATGAGAGGCCTAATCCCAAGAGCGAGTCTCCGCGGTAGCCGCCAGCTCCTTGTCTTGCAATTTAAAGGCTGCAAGGCAGGGCATGACTGGCTCCGGTGCTCATGGCGATTTTCACTGATACAATGCTGTCGCTGGATTTCATGGTGATGGAGAAAGGGGGATGGTTTTGGGATGATGACGCGACGGGATGTGGGAAAGGGAGATGGGGAGTGGAGGTTGAGCATACCCTTGGACTGGTCAGAAATCGCCTCTGCAAGTTTAACCCGTTTTCCTACCAAGGGACGTAGGCTTTGCGTGTCCCATTTGTATCGCGAGCGAGTCGCTGTTTACAGTTTTCTCGAGCGTGGCCTGTCGGGAGGTGAAAGAAGTCACAAGGGCGACAGGCGGGATGTCCGGCCAAGGTCGAGCGCAGTCGCGGGATGTGGAGGTTCCCTGGGCGCCACCAGTATCTACCAGCGCAATTCTTTGGGTGTCTGCTGGGCAGCTCGACGCTGCGATCTCTTGCGACTGCGACTGTGACTCCTGCTGATGGTGGCGACGGATGGTTGTTGATGAGGTGACGTTGAGAGTTGGAAAAAGTCGTCCCTTGTTTCGCGACGGGGCTGGACGTGCAAAGGATGGCCCCATATGTCAGGCACTCAGGTCCTCGGGGTCAGGCAGTGCCCCGCCATGACCACCCTCCACTCAATCACGAACTGGCTGCCAGCCTACGCGGTCTTTCACCCACTGTGCCCAGTGCTTGTTCCTGCCATCTTACCCAATAGCCGGCGCTTGAATCGGTCCGTGCTTGCACCACAAGCTTATCCTCATGTGGGAGCTCTTGTGGACATACTGCTACGTAGTCGTGCAAGCAACCTTGGTATCGTGGCCTCAAGTCGAAACCGAGCCAACATCCTCTTAACCTGGGTGTCGATCTTGAGGTTTCGTGTTCACATCGCTACTTTCTGTCGGTTCCGATCCTCTATTCGCTCGGTCCGTGCAGCCCTGTCAAGCCAGGGACACATTGAGCTTGGTCGCACTTCGACCTGCAGAACGACCTATCCCACCACGACCCGTTTCCTCCTAGATCACCGACGTCATTTACGACAATGGCGACCAAGGTAAACTCCTTGCGGGATCGCCAAATAGGTATTGACATTATCCATTCTTTCCTGGTCGCTGTACTGACCTTCAACACAGCGTCCCTCAGAAAGATCTTGAACCTCAACGAAACGGTTGAGTCTAGTGAAGCCGACGATGCCCATGCCAATGACCTCCTTGCTCCGGTTGCGCCTATCCTCGATGCCGAAGGCAATCCAATTTGGAAGATCCTAGTATTCGACGACCTCGGTCGAGATGTGATCAGCAGTGTCATGCGCGTCAGCGACTTGCGCGCAATGGGCGTAACGATGCACATGTCAGCCTCCTCAACCGTTTGTTCACTACCATCATTCTAACCTTTGTCGCGATAGGCACCTTGCAGCCGCGAGATACCCGATCCCCGACGTTCCAGTCATCTATTTCCTCGAACCGACCGCCGAGAACATCCAGCATATCACCAACGATCTACAAAAGGGACTTTACTCCCCTGCCTACATCAACTTCCTCTCATCCCTCCCCCGCGTTCTCCTCGAAGACTTCGCGACTCAAACAGCTACCACGGGAACCTCGGACCAAATTGCGCAGCTGTTCGATCAATATCTCAACTTCACTGTCGCGGAGCCGGACCTGTTCAGCCTGGGGATGCAAAAGGAGCACACTTACTGGGCTTTGAACAGCGCAACAACCAGCGACGCTGAGCTTGATCGCGTCGTGGATAGGATAGTGAGCGGTCTCTTCAGTGTCATTGTCACTATGGGTAAGTCAGCTGTGTAACATCTTGAATGGGGGAAATCTCATGACTTCGCAGGTGTCATTCCCATCATCCGATGCCCCAAGGGTGCAGCTGCGGAAATGGTCGCCGCAAGACTTGATCGCAAGCTTCGAGATCATATCCTCAACTCCAAAGAAAACCTCTTCTCCGCCCCTCGGCCTTCCGCCTCGGCTAGCACTCCCTCATCACGGCCAGTGCTCATTCTCCTTGACCGAAACGTCGACTTGATACCCATGCTGTCGCATTCGTGGACATACCAGTCCCTTGTACACGATGTGCTCAATATGAAACTCAACAGGATCACGATCGAGAGCCCAGCGGAAGAAGGAAACCCAGCACAAGGCAAAACAAAGAAGTCATACGACCTCAACGCAACAGATTTCTTCTGGAACAAGAACGCCGGCGTTCCATTCCCCCAAGTCGCGGAGGACATCGATGCCGAGTTAACCAAATACAAGGAAGACACCTCCTCAATTACGAACAAGACAGGCGTTACGAGCCTGGAGGATCTGCAAGACACGGGTGCCAGTGCCCAGCATCTCAAGGCAGCGATAGGATTGCTGCCTGAGATGAGAGAGCGCAAGGGTGTTTTAGACATGCACATGAACATCCTGGCTGCTCTATTGACAGGCATCAAGGACCGCCAGCTTGATAACTACTTTCAGCTTGAGGAAAACGTTGCCAAGCAAACCAAGGCGCAGATCATGGAAATCATCAAGGATGAGAACAAGGGGACTGATCCAGTCGACAAGCTGCGACTTTTTATCATTTGGTTCCTGAGCACAGAGCAGGAGTTCAGCCGAGCCGACTTCCAAGGCTTTGAGAAGGCTCTGGCCGAAGCGAATGCGGACGTGTCCTGTCTGTCCTACGTTAGACAGTAAGGAATTCCTCTATAACTATGATCGTCCATCAGCTAACAATGAAAAGGGTTCGCGCGACCACCAAGATGACACAACTGGCCACTATCAACAGCAGCAGCAACACGGGTCAGCAGGCACAGACCTCTGACCTTTTCGGACGATTTTCGTCCATGTCCTCCCGCCTCACGGACCGCCTCAAGGAATCCGGTGTCCCCACTGGTCTCTCGTCCAACTTTGAATCTCTCATTAGCGGCGTCAAGAACTTCCTACCCGCCGATCGTGATCTCACTGTCACGAAGATTGTTGAATCCGTAATGGACCCTTCCTCCGCCTCTTCCTCCGCAATCGCCAAGACTGAACACTACCTCTATTTCGATCCTCGATCCGCCAACGCCCGTGGAACTATGCCGCCACCCAGTGCCATTCGATCCGGTGCTGGCACTAGCGCCCCGGGTGGCATGCCTGGTTCTCAAGCGCCAGGTCAGACAGCTAGCTTTGGACAGCGAAGGCAAGGGTTTAGTGAGGCCGTGGTTTTCACCGTTGGCGGTGGCAGTATGGATGAGTACGGCAACTTGCAAGAGTGGGTAAACAGAACAGGAGGAGATAGGGCAAAGAAGAGAGTTGTATATGGCAGCACAGAGATGGTGAATGCTGCAGAGTTCATCATGGAGGAGCTAGAAAGGCTAGGGAAGGAAGTTTCATCTTAGTGGCGACAGTGTTGGTGGATAGATTAATGAAAATAAATGAAGACGTTGATTTGGCACCATGGTATGGGATATAGCTAGTTGGCAAATTGTTATGAGGGAAAATGAGTGTCCATGTGTACGTGAATGAAAACACATTTAGATTTCACGATGGAATGATATGTATTGCACTCATACAACTACATGGGTTGTTCGACCGAAACATTCGCTTGCATGGAAAACAACATAAACCCATACACTTATGCTCCTGAAAGAAGGAAGGAAAAAGGAGACTTATGAGCCGCGACAACCAACTTATCTCCAATCTTCGCTCAACAACTCGTCAATCCTCTGGTAGCCGTGTGGTTCAGGGTAGGTGGAATCAAGTCGGGACTAAGATGATCCGACACCGGGCTAGAGTGTTCGTGTTCGAGACACGCCAACCAACAATGCAACAGCCTTGCGGCGACAGGGCTCCCAGTGGGCATCAAGCTACGTACCCTGACGGCAGGTGCGACAAGGTGCCCCCGGAAAATCATCATTTGCAAACCTCGTTCCTTAATCATTGCTTCTCTCAACGCTCCGCGCATCGCCAACTCGAGTCCCTCATTCTGATTCCACGCGTCAAACGACCTTCGACATCGAATTTCCAGTCTCGGATGCTCGGCTCGTGCCTCGCGGATCGCGTTTTCTCGACTCCCTTTCGTTCAATCATCTCACACGTCAACCAGTTCCAACCATCCTGACCATGGACGAGTCCCCCGTAAAGACCGAGGGCGACGCAGCCCGACACCGCGCCGGCTACAAGTCTTGGAAGAAGAAGTATCGCAAGATGCGCATCATCTTTGACCAGAAGATGAACGATGGCGAGGAACTGCACAAGCAGGAGGCTAAAGCGGCCGCGCTCGTCAAGCGCCTGGCCGTCGAGAACGAGTACGTCCCTTATCCCTTAGGCCCAATGCATGCAGCCTTGTGCGCGCCAATCCTAACATTTTTCGCAGCCGGCTTTTGGACATTCTCCTCGAAGTCAATAACTCGCCCCAGATCCCCCCGAGAAGCAGATTGACCTCTCGCTGGAGCCACCGTCAGATCTAAAAGCAGCCGTCCTGCCGCTGGATCGAAATCGCGCGACTTATAACAGCACCGCCGCCAAGAAGCTCGAGGATCTGATTAACAATGTACCACACTCATCGTACAATCACGCTAAGGATGCGCTGCCTGCGATAGTTGTCGACTTGAAGGCGCCCGAAGGCGAAGCCCACCCTGCCGATTTCCTCTCTGCGGATGACATCGACAATTACATCTACGAAGTCGACACTAGAATCGATCCCGATATTCAAATCCCCACCCTCGCTCCTCATGCCCATCCCAACACCAACCCACCCTCACACCCCAACCTCAAGAACCCAACCAGCGTTACCAACTGGTTGCGGAAGCACGCCCCCAAGATCTTCCTCCAGGACGGAGAATCCCAGGTTGATGGAGAGGACGGTGAGGGTGGTCACACAGGCGGTCGCAAGACGCGCGGTGGAAGGGGAGAGCGAGGTGGCCGCGCCAGCACAAGAGGCAAGCGGGCAAGCATCGCAGCTCGAGCATCAGCAACAACAGAACGCGAGCGTGGCGACTGGGATGCCAGCATGGACGATGACCCGGACTTTGGAGCCACACCCGTGGGAAGAGGAAAGCGCAAGCGAGGAGACGACGACGGAGGCTATAAGCCCCGTGGCTCTTCGACCCGACCAACAAAGAAGAAGCGGAAGAGCGAAGTTGACGGCACTCCCAGCGTGCGCAAGTCTAAGAAGGAAGCCACTGCTGCGGCCCGCGACGACTAGCACCATTGCATTCTTCTTCTCTGACTCTTTTTTTTCTTTCCAAAACTTTCCAGGACTGGAAATCGACGGCTTTCGAAAAGCTTGTGACTCTCACTTGATCTCGATGGCGCCGGAACATGTCCGTACATCCCTACATACATGAACCCACAAAACACGGGTGGATCTCCGGCCGCCCGGGACCCCTTGGGTCGGAACATCTCGGGGGTCGACCTCGGGTTTACGGGGGGATTCATCTACGTGGAGGATCAAATCTCTACCAGCCCAACTACCGCCATGAGCGGACACGTGCCATTGAGCCGAGGCATGCCTGTATTTGTAACACTTTTAGCACAGAAGGAGGGAGGGGTGTGGCCCCAAAGGAGGAATGGGAGATTCATGGATGGCTGGAGGCGGAATGACTGGGCGTGATCTGCGCGGGACGAAACAAAAAGAGGCGTTCAAGCGGCACTGGAATTGTACATGTGAATCTTCCTCTAGGATCCAATAGGTTTGCTCGTTGTTAAGGCACTACTTTGGCGTTGGTCGCATGACTCCTCTTATGCCACTCCCCCTACCGTAGAGGAACACAGGACTGGGCGACAGGGAACATCGAACTTGGCACTGGGGGAAACTATAAAGCTGGAGAGACCAGCCCGCATGATCTGTCTGTATGTACCATCTTGTCGACAAAGCAACCAAGCATCTTCTATTTACATTCCCTGCCTGCCTTATATAATGACGACCTTGTCTTGTCACCCCGGATTCTCCCTGTTCCTTCTTTCTCACCTCCTTTCTTCCCCTGACATGACGATGGAATGATGTGTCCTTTGCCTTGTTGCTGCCTGCTCGTTTCTTTCGTTTCTTTCGTGTCTATACTCTGCACAAGAAAGTCCTCGCTTGCTTGCTCTTGACCATACCGAATCCCAGAAAGATGAGACGGTAGAGCGAAGTACACCCTCCGTAGCCAAGGAGCTGGAGGGATGCTGTACTACGTTGGCCAGACGTTGACCAAACGTCGCGACGCCTTGAACTCATGAGTTTCATGAAGGAGATTGCGTTGTGAGGATGGATGAGAGAGACAGAGAGGAGGAGGGGGGTTCTGGTCGTGGATGGGGTTCGGGGTGACTCCTGAGTGAGAGTTGTCGATATATTTACAGCTTCTCCTTGAGGATGTTCTTCATGCGGCGCTCAACGGCGTTGAGGTACTCGGTGGTGGTGACGTAGTCCTCACGGCCTGTCTTACCGCAGGCAAGGGCAAGATCCTTGGTCATGATGCCATCAACATCGACAGTGTCAATGCAGGCCTTCTCAAGGCTCTCGGCAAAGGCAACGACCTCGGGAGTGTCGTCGAGCTTGCCACGCTGGATGAGACCGCGAGTCCAGGCGAAGATGGAGGCGATGGGGTTGGTGGAGGTCTCGTTGCCCTTCTGGTGCTCACGGTAGTGGCGAGTGACAGTACCGTGGGCGGCCTCAGACTCGAAGGACTTGCCATCGGGGGTGATGAGGACGGAGGTCATGAGACCCAGAGAGCCGAAGCCCTGAGCGACAATATCGGACTGGACATCACCGTCGTAGTCTGCGAAGAGAGAGTGTTAGTGGTGTGTGGGAGCGTCGTCAAGTGACGATGATTGAGTAGCGGACGTGTGGAAAGAAGACTTACTCTTGAGGGCCATGATGTAACCACCGGCGCTCTTCATCATCTGGGCGACCATGTCGTCGATGAGACGGTGCTCGTACCAGATCTTCTTGGCCTCGAAGCCGGCCTTGTACTCGGTGTCATAAAGCTCCTGGAAGATATCCTTGAAGCGGCCATCGTACTTCTTGAGGATGGTGTTCTTGGTGCTCATGTACAGGGGGAGGCCCTTGTCGAGAGCGAGTTTGAAAGAGGCGTGAGCGAAGCCAGTGATGGACTCGTCCGTGTTGTATTGGGTCTGGGCAACACCACCGCCGTTCTTGAAATCGAAAACCTCAATCACTTGAGGCTCGCCACCCTCGGGGGTGTAGACCATGGAGAGTTTGCCGTTGCCGGGAAAGACAGCATCCTTGGCGCGGTACTGGTCACCGAAGGCGTGGCGGCCGATGATGATGGGCTTCTTCCAGCCGGGGACGAGACGGGGAATGCGGGGAATGACGATGGGCTCACGGAAGACGGTACCGCCGAGGGCGTTTCGGATGGTGCCGTTGGGGGACAGCCACACTAAAGAGTTGGATGTCAGCGAGGTGTGTTCACAATTGGATCATTTCTTCTTGTTTTGATGTTCTTCCCGTCTCTTCCCACTCGCCTAAGCCCCCGCCTCTCGCCTGCTCACTTTCGCCTTCATCATGGATGCGGGGTGATTATGGCTTGCAGTGGTAGTGAGGGGGCTAAGTTTTCAAGGTGGAACTGCAACGGCAGCCGCAAGCGCGATGCAACCCGATGATTTGCATATGACGAGATGTCGAAGAGTCACGGGCATATGAATGGGGGGAACTTACTCTTCTTCAGCTTGAACTCTTCGACACGGGCCTCATCGGGGGTGATGGTGGCACACTTGACACCGACCTGGTACTTCTTGATGGCCTCAGCAGAGTCGATGGTGACCTGGTCGTCGGTCTGATCACGGTACTCGAGACCGAGATCATAGTACTTGAGGTCGATATCGAGATAGGGGTAGATGAACTTGTCCTTAATGGACTGCCAGATGATGCGGGTCATCTCATCGCCATCGAGCTCGACGACGGGGTTCTTGACCTTGATCTTGGGGATAGTGGTAGCCATGGTGCGGACGGCGAATGGAGAGACGGTTTGGACGGCTCCGAAGCGGATAGGGCGAGCAAAGGCAGTACGGCGAAGCGACGACGACAAGAGAGACCTCGGAGCAGCGAAGGCGATGGCGGGCATGATGGGCGAGAGGAAGAGAGGACGCGGGACGAAAACTAATATAAAGGGTCGACCTTCGGAAAGAGTCCGCAAAGGTCCGTTCGGGATCGGGGGCTAAGAGACGAAGCGTGGAAACCTGAAAGCCTGGGGGCCTGAGGAGCCGTGGACAGCAGCCGTGGCAGCAGGAAGGAGCCTGTGAGTGGGATTGCGGGTTGGCGAACGGGGGAAGGCGCGTTGCAACGGCAGGCGGCGGGACGTGGCTGCGGGGTGGGGGACGGGCAGTCGGAGCAGTGAGGGGGAGGGTGGTGGGTAAGGTTCGATGGACCGAGGAAGTCACCGGGTAACTCGAGCAAGAGGCAAGAGCGCGGACGTCTCTTTCCTTGCTGGATGAATGCTGGGGCGGGACGTTGGGTTGGGGTCTACGGAAGGCGACCGAGACGACGATGCGACAAATAAAGCGCGCGCTCCCCCAATGAAACGAGGTGGATTTGATGCGATGAACCTGGGCGAGTCGCCGCTTTTTTTAGGGTCCGACTAAGAAGCAACGCTGGGAATCCGTCCGTTTTCCGTCTTTCCACTGTCGTACTGCGTCAGCTGCTGCATATGTCACGAGTCGGGGGGAAACGGCCAAAGGAAATATTGGAGGCTGGGGGCAACGAGGCGACACATCGCATGGCAAAAGACGGGATGCGGGTGGAGGCTGCGAAGCCGAAGCGATCCTCCCCAAACATCGTCGGTGGCTGACGCTTGCTTGATCGACCTGGGAGCGTCCGCAGGATCGGGAATCGGTGTGGAAGCAGGCGGAATTGGGTTTGCGGCTCAAGCCAACTTACAACTTCTTTCGTGGTGGCTTTCGACTTTCCGGGATCCGAGACGTGAGTGCGAACGGTTTGTATGCAGAATACTTGAGGGTATGTTGTTCCAGAACTTGGACGAGAGCAGCTTCAAGGGCAGAAAAAAGGGCCTTGAGGATCCGACAACGGACGTCGAGTGGGAATCACGGCTGTTTTCTTTAGTCCCTGGGGAACCTGGTCCGCCCTTTGGCATGGCACGCCGAACCCGGCACCAGGGCTTCAAAGCGAGCACAAATTCTTGTGGCTGGCCTTTTTTTCGCTCAAGAAGTCTACGTTACTAAGGCAGACTGGTGGGCCAGGGTGCCGGTGTCTAGGATTGATACAGCTATGGAGTGACGTTTACCGGTTTGTCATGAACTGAAGCCCATCGTGTGCTGATTTTCCTGCTGATGAAGACACGGATCAGGAGGAGAATCAGGTGGTGGCTTCGTTGTCTATTTCGACGGGCAGCCCTTGGGCATATAGCCTACTGGCGGGTAAATCATCCATCCCAAACCCCTGCCCATTAATCCTTTACCCCCTCTCCCCAACCAATTCCAGGCTTTCCGAGCCAGGAAGGTCTTTACAAAACCTGAACTTCGGGACCTGACCGAGCGGTACCTGAGGACGGCTGTCATGGCGCGTTCCATGAGTCGCATCCGTCAGTCAGCATCTGCATGCAAGAAGTTGGTGCAACGGGTATCGCTAGCGTCATGCTCGATGCCGCGCTTTGTGGGGGTGACGACGAATTGCGGCGGCAAGGCGGGCATTGCCTTTGGGGGAGGCTCGGCCTCCGCGTGGGCTCGGCCGTGTCATGACCGAATGGCGAAGGACGTCATGAGGATGGAAACAGAAGTGGTGAGCGAGGCGAGGCGATGCATCTGGTGAACTGGTGGAGTTGGCGTGTATTCCCGAAACGGGCAATGGCATCAACGTCACCAAACCAGCATGATTGATCTGCACGGCAGGTCTGTCTCACACAGTTCACGACACACGCAACCAGGCGCACTGGCTTTCCTCCCCCCCCACCGGCAGAGAACTCGCCCGGATGTCCCGATCCTGCCCCCACTGCACACCGCCCCCGAGGTGCAAAAAACTGCGCTAATCCGGTCGCTCCAGCTCGGCTCCTTCCGAATCTCCGTCGCCCGTCTCGGATCTCCGGGCAAGGCCCCGCTCTCCGCGCCGTGATCGGGGCATTTCGCGACCCAAGTCCCTCGCTCTCTCCCCGAATGAAGTCTTTTTCCGCCGCGGCATGAGGGGAAAAACGACCAAATTGGGCAATTGATCCTTACTTAAGTTGTTGGGACCGATTTTGGGGGTTGCTTCCCCGGCGGTTACGGCTTCGCGTACGGCTGCGACTTCAAGGTGGCATGTTGTCTCATACATATCCGAGGTAATGGATTGGACTTCCCTTTGAGCCGTGCTACCAGGATTGAGTCGAGCTGGAGCGTGCACTTGTCCTTGACAAATACCTCTTTCTCTGTAGGTCTTCGAAAGTATCGCCTGTTGGTTTATTCAACACTGCTCAATTATCAGCTCGCTATGTAGAAGGTGAAAACCACGTTGTCTAACCACTTTCCTCCTTCACATAGCGAGGATTGCCTGGCCCTCTCCTTTCCATCATGGCAAGTCCCTCGCCATCTCGGAATTTCGCCACCTCCATGCCCATCAGCTCCCTGTAGAACGGCACCGACTTCTCCCAGTCACCCGTGAACAGCATGCTTCTTCTCAGATGGGACAATTCCTCGACGACTTCCTGGACGCATTTGATGAGCCACTTGCCGAGGCCCTTGCCCCGAGTCTCGGGGCCGACCCAGACATCTGTCAAGTAAAGCAAAGTTGTGAAGTCCGTGACGCAACGTGCGAGGCCGAGGAACGTCAATGCAGACTTGTCTGGCTTGCCTACGGGTGCCGAAGAGGTCGTCGCATCCCCGGCTTCCACGCCCCGCTCGTAGAGCCCAAAGACCAAAGAGTTATCCAGCATCTCCCTCATGGCGGATTCCGGCAAGGCCTTGCCCCAGTAGAACTCCTCAGAGTCGAACATCTCATTGAGCTGAGGCACGGGGACCAAGGACGCGTCTGTGGAAATGAAGTACGCGCCCTTGCTCCAGGCTCGTTTTCGGAGCTCCGAAGCGACGGATGCCATCTCGTTTCACTTCATTGGTCAGCTTATTTCCTCAACACCTCGTAGGAGGATGGTCGTACCAGAGGGATATGGGGAAATACTCGGCGAGGCTGGTATTCGGGGTGCCTGCAAAACGCCCCTTTATAAGTTTGTGTACTTTGTGAATGCCTTTGATGCGCTTGTGATGACTCTTTTACTGACTCACATTCCTTGAGGTTTGGGATAAACCCAGTCATACCACACCAGGTTACGTAGTCCCAGGTTCTTAATTTGTAATCGGTGCTGGCTTCGGCCAGCTCATCCGGCCTATCTGCAGAAACATCGGAATAAACCTCCGCTCCCGACATCTAATTCAAAAAGAGGATCTTGTTCATTGGCTGACGACTAGCGAAATCAAACTGTCGCTTATAAGTGAGACTTGAACGAGTGCTGCCGATTGTCATTGACGCCCTGCATCAGTGAAACCAATTTTTAGCATAGGCTACTTTTGCACGTAACTGTACGTCTAAATAGAGTCACAATCAACAACAATATTGTCATACTAGCCTGGCTATCATCGGATTGAATCATCGTCACGTACTTGTCCCTGTATTATGTTGTACACCCACTCTGCCTGACCCAAGTTGCCACTTGTGGTATCCTTACACTTGTGCCTGTGCCAGAGTTCCTGATCTTACACATCGAAAATCTCTCCCACTCCCTCCGCGCCACCCCTGCGGTGCTCCGCAATGTCTAGCCTCCATCCCTCCCAGTGCTTGAGAGATCGCTTGATCTCTTTGATACGTTCAATTCGCTTCTTTGATTCCTCCTCTTGAGCCTGACGGAACGCATCCTCGTCAAAGTCCATGTCATCGTCGTCGAGGAGCTCATCATCGCCGCCCCCGGCAAGGGCGTTGAGTCCGCTCGTAATGAATTCACCAATGCCGCCGGCAGTTGACCTGCGCCTAGCTGGTGAGGTGCCGAATCCACTGGAGAGGTCGACGTCCTGGAAACCGGGAGTGGTGGCCTCCAGCTCCCGCCGTTTGCCAATCCATTGTCCACTTCGAAGCTCATGCAAGTCGGCCTCGAGAGCCCGGATCTTCTTTTTGAGTCGAAGGCGCTCTTCATCCTCAAGTTCATCTACTCCTTCGTCGTCCAGGCCGCCACCTCCCTCTGCCGACTTGCGGCTTTTGAGCTTTACATTTTCGCTCTCAAGCCTCTCCACGTTGGATCTCAATTCTGTGACATCCCGTTCTGCCTTCTCTTTCTCCCTCTTTAGCGCCTGGAGCCGTGAGTCTTGCTCCTTGTGCAGTGTCGTCAAAGTTGATGCCTTCTTTTCCAACGCCTCGACCTTCTTTTCGAGCTCAGCTTGAGCGCTTTGGGCTGCCTCAAGCTCGTGCTCTAGTGACTTGACCTTGGTCTCAGCGCTCGTCCGTTCGCTACCCTCCCGCACGGCCTTCTCAGCCGTTCGATCGAGGTTGCGCTTCAGATCTTGAAGTTCGCGCTGCGCCTTGCCGGCCGCAGTCTCCGCGCGAGCTACCTTATCTTCTAGGGCCGTGATTTGTTCCTTCTCCGATGATGATCCGCTGGCCTGACGCTCGACGCGCGCCTTGAGCTTTGATATTTCGATTTCCATGGATTCGATGGTCGCCGATTTGGAAGCAAGCTCGGCTCTCAACTCTGCCGGCGGCGCAGGAACCGAGAGGGATGGACGATGACCGTGTCCATGACCTGAGCCTCGCGATACTTGTTGCTGAAGTTGTGTGTTCTGGCGCTGGAGGGAGGCGATCTCAGCTTTCTGTCATGGATGTTAGCCATTCGAACGTGCGTCGGGCGTCTTGCAGATTCTTACGAGTTTGTCCAGTTGGCCAGTACTCTCACCCTTACCATCAGCATCATCGCTATCATCATCCCGAATGTCGGCCAATTCCTCTTCGGCCTTCTGCCATCTCTTCTCAGAGTCGGAGGCCTCCTTTGCTAGGCGCTTGTTCTCTTTCTCAAGGTCTTCGATTCTGGCGACATGTTTCCTGTAGATTTCCGGCGCAGTATCACCGTCGGGGCTGAATGGCACAGGAGACGGCGCGCCGCCGCTAGGACTAGAGCCGACGCGGAAGGATGTAGACCTCAGCTTCGATTGCTGTGCTAGAGACGGGGTGGCTGATGGCGACTGTTCCTCGGAATCATCCTTGGAAGGCTCCTCGAGTAGGGATTCAGGCTCCTTGACGGCGGACTCATCAAGCTTCTCTTCAGGAGCCTCCTGAATGGCTTTCTCGTCGCTCGCAGGGGCTTCGGGGGTTTCTTCGACAGCGTCGACCGCTGGGGTTTCCGCGGCCTCTGGCTTAGCTTTCTTGGATGCTGTGCCCTTCTTCTTGTTCTTCTTCATCTGCTCGACCTGTGATTCGCATGGGTTAGCATGATGTGGAGGGAGGGGCAAGGGATGACGAACACGCTTCTTTGCGGCCGCGATCTTCTCCTGCCGGACCTTTTCCTCTGCGTCCGCCATGGTGGGATATGTTCGGAGAATGCCGCTGGAAAAGTGTCTGGAGGAAGATGCAGCGTCTGGTCGAATTCGAGATGTGTCACTATGTGGATGGTGTTGGATGGTGGCTTGGCGATTGGGAAGCTCCGTCACCAGGCTGAAGCTTAGCTGGCCTGTGCGGCACAGTGTGTGGTACGAGTAATGTGCGACCTCACTGTACAGCCCATTGCGAATGTCTCGTCTCATCAGCAGTGCTGCTGAAAAGGGCTTGACTACTTAGACATTCGTATTCGGGGAGCAGTCAGGTTTGTTTTCAGGTGTAATTCTATGCTTAAGGGCTCATGTTCTCTCCTACTATGAAAGCGACAGTGAATGTCCGCATCCGGTAGCCGTCTGTATCTCGTTCGCCCACATCGACTTACATAGACTCATGTCTCTTCTTCTAGTTCAGCTCCACAACGCCCGGCCACATCTTTCCACCAGTGAATGGAACTGGGTTGGTGCATTGCACGACGAATTCCAAAAATAGGCGAAACCTATGGAGACTCGTGATACCTTTCAGTAATTGTATCCCTCCAATATTTACAGGCCAAGGTTTGGTGGCCTCTATAGCGCCTCTGCGCAGGCTGCACGTCTCAACTGTATAGCGTTGTGTAACGATGCCCCGGTAGCTAGGCGATGGCCATGGCAGCTGGAGCCAGTTGCCGGCCACCTAATGAGCTATTGTTTTTGAGGCAGGTGTCGCCTCCCGTCACTCGGTTGGTCCTCGGTTCTGATCGCTTCTCCTCACAACACAGATGGCTTCTTCATGTTCCCCCTCCCTTCTCCCTTCCCCGTCACTGCTGCATTGTGTGAACTGTACTGTACTGCACCGTCATCAAACCACCTGACCTCACCCTCACAAATGAACTGGACCGAAGGCGCTCTCGCTCGTCATTCCCGTCGCAAGGGCTGGGACAAGGATGCCGCTCGTCAAAAGCAATACTTTGCAAAGGCGCGTGCTCGCAAGTATGAGGCAACCTCAAGGAGGAGTCCCCGCGCATCTTCCTTTATCCCCGACTATATTCCACAAGGCCCACACGCCCAGGATAAGCAGCCCTCGCCATCTTCGACTAGACACAAACAAACATCATCTCGAAAACGCTTGTTGGTTAGCGTAAGGGAGGGGTATCGAGACATGCTTGCCCCCATCTCTGGCTGGCCTGCTAGCTCTGAGCTGCAAGAGGCAAGACTTGACGTAGTTCACCAACAAGGCGAACCGTCATCAAAGCAAGGGAACTCCGACATAGATATTGAATCGAAACGACGGAAGCTCCTAGAAAAGAACGACTGGACGGGCATCAGATTCCAAAAACCCATTGTGGTCGACTTTTCCCGGCAAGGAGCTGGAGCCTGCAGGCCAGCACCCCAAGAATGCGATTCGAGACCGATGAAGAGACAAAGGGTGTCTCGGTTGCCACAGAAGGCTGAGGATAAGAGAAGTGGCAACGAAAGACAGGACGAAGCAGGGCACGATATAAACATTCTGATTGGCGACCAGCGACTTCGTTGGAGTCGAACAGGCAATTCTGTGAGAAGTCCAAAGAGCCAACTCGAGCCACTTCCAACTTTCGAGTCGTGGGCGTCTCAGCAAGAGGGAGCAAACACCCATAATATGCATACCCGCCCATCGTCCAGTGCTACGCTCCCGCGACAACCCTTGTCGGATGTCGAAAATGTTTTCGGGACAGCTTCTTTAAATTCCGAGTTTCAGGACCCAAGAATGAGCTCTGCTTACGAGACCACCCACTTCCCACATAGAAGCACGGTGAGAGAACGAGAAAGAACGCCAGATCAGCCGCAATACGTCGTTGCTTCCTTGCCACAGATACTTTATCAACCTCAGCCAACTCGAGGGAGGAGGCTTTCCTTGTTTGACATACGTTCTCCTGACCCAGAGGACACTGGGAGTATGGCTGTGCAGATAGGAGTGCGAGACAATGAGGCCCGCCGCATTACAGCTGAGGATTTTTATTGGAACGACTGGCTCAATAACAATGACAGCATTGGTGTTCCCGATGCTCACGAGGACACTCGCACAACATCGATAACCCCTGGCATTAGCCACTGTTGGAACGAACCAGAAAAGTTACCGGTGCCAGGGAGTGACTGCACTACCAACAACAGTATGAACTTAACCGTGGAGGATGTTGTTGCACTGCCTCCGTTTACATGTTCATCAACCCCGATTTTCCCATCTGATAGTGTTGACTTCGCCACCGAGGATCCTGGACAGAATCACCCCGCACCTTCGCGAAAGCACAGCCCGGAGCTGGATGAGTTAGATGAGTTAGATGGAGAGACATCCTACATTTCAGTCGAAAGTCTCGATTGCGGAGGAAGCGAGGGACCCGTCAAAGTTGATCATGACCTGGTTCTACCGTCGAAAACCGAGTTGCCCAGAGCCCCCAATGTCCAGGACTTGTTGGACTTATTGATGGAAGACGAGCAAGGACTGCTCAAAGAGACCGACAACTTGGAAATAACAGCAGGAGATGAGGAAGAAGTCTGGAAGAGATTTGTCTTGGATGAAAACTGTGCAGAACTCAGTCGCAAAGCAGGCCTCGAAGCCCACCGGCAGACAACCCACGACCTGTGCGTAGCCATGGCTCACCCCGCCAGTAACGTCGCAGAGCCATCATCGGCGACACGAGAGAGCCCTTCTCAAGCCTCTTATCAAGGTCGAGGTTTAACGATAGGTTTGGCCATGTCATCCCCGGATATCGCGTCCGGGGTTCAAGAGCAACCCTCATTCAACGCGGCTTCGACCAACACGACAGACACAGCCAACTCCACCGCCGCCCGGGCTGGCTCGCCCAAGTCGAACCACTCAGATATCAGATTTCACCAACCTAGGCTCTTCATCGGGAGATTGGCTAGCTTGCCATCGGCCAGCAACGCAGGACCCGTCCAGTTGCAGCCACCCATGAGGCGCAGGGCAAGGTCACGGAAGCGCAGGGGCGACGGGCGGCCGGATTTCCGCGCGATGCCAGACTACGACGGCGACCCGATTGAGGAATGCTGCGAGGGTCGATAAAGGCGCAGGTGGAAATGGGTGGACGGCTGCAGGTAGAATGAGGTCACGGGATTGGAGCGCGATTGCGGTGTGTGATGCGCGATGTGATGGATCATGGACGGCGAGAACCTGTTGAAGCGAGGTGTGATGGTCAGGCTGGTGCGCAGAGCGGTACGTGCAGAGTTGCTGAGGTGGTATCGTGCTATCACCTGTATCGCCCTGTGTCGCCCTGTGTCGCCTGGGTCTGGTCTGACCTAGGGAATGCATCCCCGACCGTTGGCCTCCGACTCTCCCGTCTTGGGCTTGGGCTGCAATCGGTCGGGGAAGAAATCCGCCTTGAGCTGACTGGTAGAATGCCTGCACACCCAAACCCAAGCTGAGCGGCTGATGGAGGGACGGGACAGGGTCACAAGAGCATTTACATGGTACTAGTCTTGCTGCCTATGCCGATGGAAGGAATGTCTCATCGGGTGTCGATCATTCTAGCACGTCACAAAGTCAATTTCCATCGAGAATACTACCTATGTACGTAATACGTTGTCTATCAAGGTCGGTCTTCAATTTAGCTGAACTGGTTTGTACTGCACTGTAAGATGTATATTTGTAAGTCTGTAACGAGTTGTCTATAGCCGAGAAACCTTGTCCGTACACGAAATCCCCTCATCGTACATCATCATCTCTGAGAGCGGCCCATGCGCCAACAAAGACGAAATTAATAACACAAATAAAAAGAAATAAGAAGAAGATAAGCAAACGCCCGGTATCTATCTATCCGTCTAGTAAAAGTAAGTCATCACAGCATAGCCACGTAGGTACCGTACAACAAGGAGAAGTGTGAGTAAGCCCCGGGATCCACGGGGGACCCCATGACCAAACAAGGAAAAGAAGCAGAAGCAGAAAAAGAAGGAATGGAAGTGTGACAGGCTTCCCACCCTTATTTCGCTGCCCCCTAGCCAGCCAACGCAGTCCGACGAGCTGCATGACGAAAGCGATCAATGGCTAATGCCTCTCCCCGGCCCCAAAAAACTGGGTCGTGGGGAGCAGGGGGGCATTGAGAGGAACGGCCGAGAAAGGAAGGAAGATGCACTGCCCCAGCCACCACAACCTTCGCCCCCGCTTCTAGAACAATTCTCTCACAGTCAGCCTCGCGGCTGATCTGTGTCCAGAAGCTTGCAGGAATGCTGCAGGAAGAGCTGGACGAGTGGCATGCAGGGATAGACTGCGCTGTTCAGGGTTACCAGTGGACAGCTGCGGAGGTGGTATCAAACGAGGGAAGGGGGAAACGAGGGTCGATGAGTGGATGGATCAGTGGTTGTTTGAATAGCGCAAGGAACTGATGGGGGGGAGGGGGGGGCTGCTTTTGCTGCTGTTGAAGGGCGTGAGGCAGACGCGTAGGGTGTGAAAGTGGAAAAACGCCTAGATGCCGTCACTGCCGCGCCGGAGTGGAGGTGCAAGTGGAGGTGTAGATGGTGAAGGAGGTGGTCCTCGCGCTGCTGCAGCCTCGTTATCAAAACTGCGTTGCACAGCATGACGAAGGACAGCGAGGGAGGACGGCGACTACCGGTTTGTGTTCAGCTCGTCCACATGTCTTGCTGCTCAAGGAACAAGGTCCACCTGAGACGGCAAGACTCGCGTGCCAGAGCAGTGGCATGCGAATCCCTTGCATCAGAGATGTGCTCGCCATAGCACCAGCTGCGGCAATGGCAGCAACGGCAATGAGAGAGATGTATAATTGGATGCGAGAAAGGCTTCCAAGACCCCTCTCAAGTGCGGCTGCGGCGCTTCTCCTTGCGCTTGGGCTCGCAGGATGTCTTGCAGCCGGGGCACTCGTAGCCGTTTCGAGCGATGTAGACGCGGACAAGGCAGCGATGGCATCGCCACCACGTAGACGGGGCATATCGACCCTCGAGCCAATCCTCGTCGACGGTATCGCCACGCTTCTGGATATCTTCGCGGTGGTACTCTCGCAGGTGGTCGCGGAAGTGGTCGCGACGGTGAAAGGGCTCCCGGTAGCGAGTGCAGCGCGGGTAGTCACACCAGTAGCTGTCCTTTTGCGACTCCGGCGCATGAGTGTTCCTATAGTGCCTCTGGAGATCGGCGCAACGTCTAAATGGACGGGCGTTGCAACCGGGTGAGAGACAAAAGACAGGCCAGTCGCGGTTGGGAGCAGACCTTGAGAGTGCGTTAGTATTGATTCGAGTTGAAGGGAACAGACGAGCGAAGAGGGAAACCCACGATTCACCACGGGGAGTATTGGCCTCGCTTGAGCTTGCCGGAGCAGAAGTGTAGTTTTGCTGCTGTTGATAGGTATGATCGTTCATGGTAGAGTCTTGGATGGTATAGAAGGCCAAGGGCGAGTCGGGAGGAGCACAGAAGCCCAGAGGAGTGTCGGGTAGAGTATAGAAGCCCAGAGGAGAGTCGGGGATGGAGGATGCTTGAGAACTTCCTCCCGAGCTAGGGTAGCGGGCAAGAGCTGAGGATTGGTAGAGACCGCATGGAGACGCAGAAGGCGAACCGACGTCTTGGGGGGAGGATGCCTCGTGCCAAAGGGCGCCGTCGAGGTGGGATACCATTGTGTAATAAATGCTGCGTTGAGGTTTGTGCCAGCACAAGTCAACTCTTAGACGAAAGAGCCGGAGACTTGGTTGCTAGAGCCGGGAGAGCGAGAGCGAGAGCACAGCTCCAGCCAAGGTCGATGAAGGAGAGACTATTTTCGACGAGGCGAGCAAGCAAAGAAGGCAACCAGAGTGAGGACAAGGACAGGGTGGGAAAAGATGCAATTGCAAGGCGTGACTGGTAAGAAAGGGCAGATGCTTCTTGAAAGGTGAAGCAAAAGATGAATGGGTGGTTTGAGATGTGCAGTGTCATGAAGGGTTGTGAGTAGAATGGGAGCTTGCCCTACCATATAATATATATGGCCGAGGAGTAGAGAAAGAAGAGAGGTGGAGGGGTGGAGAGAGAGAAGGAGGGGTGCGGCTCTAGGGCGAGCAAAGAAAGGTGAGGCTCCAAATCGCACATTGTAAGTGAGGCGGCAAGGTGTACATAGTAGAACTCGTGCTGATGCCAGCGAGGGCACAGCGAGGGCGAGGACAACATGGACCTGAAACTGGAAACCACCTAATACGTGTGTGCATACACAATGATTTGTGTCTTGGTGCCGAGTCCAAACTTCAAAGGGGCGCCATCAGGCTTCTAGAATGTCCAGGGTTGCAAGGACAATGGGCCTGGCGCGGCGCAACCCTGGAGTTGGCGCGTGCTTCTGGGCGTCGAGCTGGGACTGGACGAAGTCGATCTCACAAGCCATGGGGTTGGGGTTGGGTTGGTTTAGGTGTGTGCATGCGACAGTGGGGACTAGGACGAGGACGAGGAGGAAGCGGAGGACGAGGACGAGAAGAAAGATGAGCGAAACGAAAAGGGGACTAGACAAGGGAACGAAGCAAGGGCCGGGGGCGAAGCATCTGGAGCACCTGGCTCGTGATGCGCGAGTTGACGCTTGAATTGGAGCATCGTGAATGGCCCAAGCCATGGGACCAGTGACGATAGTGATGATGATGGGGGGAGAAGAATATGGTGTCCACACGGAGAGCGACATGGAGCAGCATGGAGCAGCATCCCATCAATCCCAAGATGGAAACCAAGGCCCAGAAGAATGGCCACTTAGCCGGTGTCCTGAATGGGAAAGGGACGAGCATGTCGTGTAGGTATCGAGGATTCGAGGATTCGACAGCTTCTCAGGGCCGAATGCTGCACGCAGTTGCATCTGCATACCTAATAAAAGGGGACCCACGTATTGGGACTTTAGGCCTGTGGACGCCTCGTCGAATAGGCCTGTAGATACAAGCCTTTGGGTGTGATGGTGGCTTGTAGAAACTAATTCAGAATTGGTGTGGAGGGGGGGGATGTGATGCGATGCAACTTGGAGGATAGCATCAGGATGATACCCGGTGCGACTGGCGCATCTGTCTGTGCCTCTGTTGCATCCCGGCAGAGATATTGCCCGGGACGAAAGGAGCAATGAGTGCGTGCGCTGATGATACACTAAGAAACAAACGCTCACTCACTGGGTGGCTAGGGCCTAGGGGCGATAAAGACAACAAGCGAACGAACGGGCACGTGTTAGACGGGCGATGAGAAAGCGACACCTTCATCGCCTCAATTCGGGGCTGACGAGCTGGACGAGTTGGGTAGGGCGCGCGGGGGGGCACTGCTAGCGATCAACGATGAACGACCACACAGGTAGAAGCGTGGAAAACATGGCAAACGGCAGTGGAGGCGGGCGTGGCAGATGATGGCGATGCGCTGAGAGCTGTGAGGGGACGCCATTGCTGAAGGGACGAGTCACGACGCTGTGGATTGCTGAAGAGACGCCACTCATCGCTGAAGGAATGGGTGGCATGCTATTAGAGTCTAGAGGGGGGCTTGAGGGAGAGACGAAACTCCAAAGCTCTCAAGCTCTAGAGCTTTGGGCCGTCGGTGACCTCATACGCAAAGGCGCCAAACGCTGGGTCAATCCACCCATCCATCAAATGAATCGGGTTCCATTCGACAATCCGCCGTCATTGTTTGCGGGCGAGCTCCAATCGCTCCACTATTCAAGCTTGGAGAAAGATGGAGGGGATAGAGGCTTTGGTCTTGGGAGGCTGGACCTGGCAGAGCAAACGAGCCAGGGCACGTTGCCACCCAGCGTTGACGCGAAGGAATCTCGCCAAGAAGTGAATTGCGCCAGAGGGTAAAGAGGCCCAACTTGCGTCAGAAGGGCACTTGCAAAAGCAGAGCACACTTGCAGCAGCAGGACGGACCAAAGCACAGCACCCTTCCGCGCTAGAAGACTGAGATGATAGCGGCGGCCCGCTGGAAGCGACCCGAGGCATGGGTCATGGATCATGGTTCATGGGTCAGAATCATCATGGATGCAGGGGAGCGAGGCACAGCAACCGACCGAGAAACGGACAACGATGGTGACAGGACAGCATTCCGTCCGTACCTCGTACGCGGTCCACGAGACGCTGATGAGCCATGCTTGGCTTCGCTCGCTGGCCAGGGTTCGATAGAGACAGGGCTCATAAAAGGCAGGGCTTGCAAACGAGTGCTCGGAAACAGGTTGGTGCTGCATGGATTAGTTCGTTTTTTATTATTCTTTCTCGACAACCGACGAGCGGAATTGGCCATCGGTCGCGGGAGGAATCAGCGACAGGGCGCCAATTCCACTCCGAGTCCCTGGCATGGGTCCGCCCAGCACCCCCGGCTGACACACTGGGATCAAGCGTTTCTGGGTGGCTATACGGAACACCATAGACGGGCTGGACTGAAGATGGGCCACAGATGATCATTGATGATGGCCGCAGATGTAGCCAGGGTGTCAATGATCGGGCGGGTACTCCGTGCCCTCACTCATCCATCATCCATCATCCAGGACGATAGCCCTCGACGAGAACAAAGATGGGACTGACTCAGATAGACTCTGACGTGGCACAGCACATGGCGGTATCTTGAATGCTGCGTAAGCGTGGTAAGTAATAGCGTAGATACCTGGACGGTATGTGCAAAGCGCCATGGCCAATATTGGATTGAAAACACGCTGTTGTCGGGTTACGCCTCCGAGGCTCTGCTGAACCTACCAGCTGGGAAATCCGTCAGCCTAATCGGCTGCAGGACGGGAGGTTTGTGCAACAGTATGCAGCACACAGGCACGTACTGGAGCGGCATTGGTCGTGTTTGTGTATGTGTCGCGTCTGTGTGTAAAGAGTGCAAGTGTTGTCATCGACATCATGACGGATGAATGGCCAACAGACGCTGGAAGGATGAGCGCCTCCCACACACCGCAACCACCAGGAGGACGGTGCCATCACCAATGCTACCCGTCGGCAGCGGCAGCCACCTTCAAAGCTTCGCCCAGACCACCATCCGAAGATCCAATCCACTTGCCGGCGCAGGCCATGGCCATGGATTCAATCCATCACTTTGGATTGTTTCTGCTGCCTAGCATCCCAAAGCCAAGGGGCACAAGACACAAGCAAGGGCCCCGGTTCGTCGATGAGAGACCCCGTGGCCAATCACGCTGGCTCCCAGCAGGTACGTGGATGCTCTCGATGGCGTCGACAAGGGGGCTGCGCTGCATCATGATATTGGTCGTCCAGGTTTCGCTCCCAGCTTCTTTCAACAAACTGCGCCAACCAACAACCTGCAAGCACAGACCGAGAGTAACACGACCAATGCTCAATGCACCCGTGGCCATGGATCTAGGCCATGGCATTGACAAGACTCATTCACACCTCAAGAGAAAAGATGCCCCGCCAGCCCCATCATCACCCGCCTGGCCCTGTCCCACCGACCTCTGCCACACCACCCCACACTCGGTGGCGGATCTGGGTACGTAAAGTTACACGGCTGCCGGTATATCGCTCGGGCTCGAGGGTGTGGAGGACCTTGGCGATGCGCCGCCAGATGCGTTACCGGCGCGTTTGCCTCGCGTTTTGCGATTTTAGGCGCATTTGGAGCGAAGGGGGGGTGGTGATTCGGCCTTTGGGTGCAAAGCTTAGGAACGGAAGTGCTATGCACCAGGGACAGAGAATGCCCGCTGGAAAGCCTGGCTGTTTGGGAGCCCTGCCACCTGCAACCTGCAACCTGCAACCCGCAACCTTGGATGCCTGGCCAGCCGGAATGGACACCGGGCGACGGCCAAAAATAAAAGTGTCGATGGCGCCAGACTACTAATGTCGGAGCTCGAACTGGGGGGGATGGGAGACAAAGAGCGAAAGAGAGCGTTTCGAAAAGGAGGAAACGGCTGCGTTCGAAGCAGAAGTGAGGCGGGCAAGGATGGCTTGCGCCGCCTCTTGGGCGCATCAGACTGCCATATGAGGCTCCAGGTCACGAAGCAGAGTCCTAGAATGGCATGTGTCCGAACGGCCGTTCCGCGCTGCTGAGTGTTTCCGTCTTAGTCAAACAAAAACCCCCCAAAAATAAAAGACTGAGCAAGAATCAAACAATCGCAGATGTCCGGAGTCGCAACAGTACTGTAATCTTGATAGGGTTCGCCCCAGGGCCACCTAGAGGACCCAACCCGCGACGCCAAATGGTGTCCCCTGCGGCCTGCCAGAACTAACTCCCCGCCGCCTCTTTCGCTTCCTCCCCTGGTCGTGGATTCGCGAAGAAGAAGGCATCCCAGAGAGTGGAGTCGCGCGGGGGCTGTCAGCGATGAACGATGGAAGGGATAAGGTAACGTCGAGATGCAAGGGGATCTATTCGTTCTTTGTGGCCCGTGGGTTGGGTGGGCACGGATGGGTGATGGATGATGGATTGATGGATGATGGATTGATGGATGATGGATTGATGGATGATGGATGATGGGTGAGGACGACGGATTGGATGTCACCCGATGGGCCCCTGTTTTCTGCTTCGATGCAGGGGCCTTTGCGGGCGCTCGAAGGCCTTCTGGAAGCCTTCCTGATCCGACGTGGTCCGTTCTGCAACGTTCTGCAACCCTCACCAAGGCCACCCATCGGCCTTCCCTTCGTTTTATTGGCTCGCCCAACCCTGCCCTTTCGTTTTGGTTGCTGATGGATGATGGATGAGATGCCCGTCATCAATGCCCTCGGCGGCGCAGCAAACCCGGGCTAATCAACCAGGCCTTCGGTTTTGAGCGATATGTATCCTTACCTGAGGTGCTTCGAAGCCGTGTTTCGTGTGTGGCCTTCTTGCAGCTTTCCCGTCCGTTCCCACCGTCCCTCGCATGCAATGGCGCTCACAGTAAAGCCACCTGCCTTGCTAGGAGAAGACGCGCGTGCTAACGTGCAACTTGTGCACACGGTCTTACTGCAAGCACCTTTAGCAGCAATAAGAGAAGCCGAAACTCTGAAGAAGCACTGACCTGAAAGCTCGAGAGCCGGGCCGAGGACGGGGTAGGCAATTAGCGTAGGGACCTCGCAGGCGCCACAAAAAGACAAGGTAAATTAGAAGGAATAAGAAAAAGAAGCCATCGAGGGACCACTCTAGATGCCGATACGCAGGAGCCAACTGGCAGAAGCGAACAAAAGCCAGGGCCAGTGACATGGAAGTCGAAACGACAACGACGCCCTTCGCATCGGCGCCTGACCCTCCTCGGGCATCACAACTTACCGCCCCAAGGCCAAAGCTGTCAGAGACATCCAGGTGACCAATTCCAGCCCTCCAGCTGGCATAATTCCGGCCCATGGGTGCCAAAACATAACGCCATGCCGATGCCACAACTCACACCCCGACTCCCTTCCCTCTCGCTTCTAGCCCCTCCTCTTGAAAGACACATGAGAAGAGACTAGAAGAATGAGGGAAAAGAGGCCTGGTTGCACTTGTCCAGGCCGGTCCGAGCTTCGTCGTCCTCTACGTATTTTTTCGCGCAATCTTGCCAATCATCCGGGGGAGTCCAGCTGTCGTCCTACCCCCCAGGCGACCAGGGGCAATCAAATCATACTCTTCCAAGTCACAAGCCAGAGGACTCTCTGCCTGCATTCGCTGGTATCCCGTCCGGTGGGCTTTTGGCCGGTGCGTTTTTCAACCTGGGTGATCGTCTTTCCCTTTCAGCTCGCACTTGTTTCCCATTCATGCCGTGGCGTGCCTAGAACTGGTCGATCTTGTGTTTCTCCGTCAAACTTGGTCGTCGTCAGCCCTGCGTGGCTACAACCCGGGCCGGTTGTCGTCTTGTAGTTGCAGATGCAGGGTAGCTGGAGGAACCCTGAACTTTGATATTGGAGTTGTATCGATCGTCTTTAATGCCAAAATCTCTTACTTCACGAAGAGGAGGAAACACACTACTCATATAAACTTCTGCTCATAATCGTTTCCTCTTTCCTTGGGCAGCAATGCATTTCCGCTTTGTTGCGCTGAAGCAAAACACCTTCTTCTCTCGATACCGCTTCACCGAAACGGGTTCCGGAGAGCTTGCCACGTCTGACGCACAAACCTCAAAACGGACCGCCTCACACAGGAGCCACTCACATGTGTAATTACCCTTACGTGCTGGTGGCGGATCTGGATGTAGGGCTGTAGAAAGAACGCGGGGTGCTGGCTGAGAGTCATCCTGGGCCAAGCAAATCATTTGTAAGGCGAGCAATGCATGCCACCAAATGACCACGCAAGGCAACCAGCAGCCGATACCCAAAACGGCACTTTCAATCACCACCTCACCAGGACGCTTTCGCGGAGCCGCCGAGCATAGAAAGGTCACAAAGGCACGGGACCACCGCAAAACTATCCAGGTGTTTCCCAGGGCTTCATCGCCCGGCAGCCGAAAATTCCCAAAATTCATCTCTCAACACTAGAGGTAACTCCCAACATAGCCTTAGCCGTAGCCATCGCCGTGGCGTGTCCGCCATAAGTGCCGAGTGAGACAAGAAAAATGAGGCTACCATCCATTTCCTGCCCCCCATTAAACCCGAGGGGCTAAAACCAAAAGTACAGAGAGCCCATCCCATTGTCACCCTCCTCCAGAAAACTCCAGAGCTAGGGGAGGCTCTTCGGCCGGTCCCCGATCGCTGATTAGACGTCATCCTCGAGGAACTTGTAAGCAAACTTGAAGTCGGCTTTTCGTCGATTCATCCTGCGAGTGGGTTAGCAAATGCTAGTTTATTGTATCCAAAGCTTGTGATCGCTTACCAGGTGGACTCGTAATCGAAGAAGCGATATGTGCCTTGCTCAAAATCTTCGGTGATGTTCTTGGGCTCCTCGTGTCGCTGGAACCATGTCTGATATTGCTTATGGAACCGCCAGCTCTGATCCTTGAGAGCTTTGGCTGCCAGATACTGTTGCACCGTCCCCTGCTTGTAATAGAAAACGTAGAACAGCGTATCTGGGTCGATGCGCGAGTAGAGTCGCGGGTCGTCGAAGATGGGCAGCGGGTCTCGCGGGAAGCCTGAACCGGTGGGAGGCACCGGCGCGTCGGGTCGGTATGTTCGAGGTACTTCCGCGTCTAACGCGTCGGGGCAGCTAGTTTGACTGACGGCCATCATTCGTAGTGTTGAAGGCGCTGACGGAGGTTGAGGTCGCTTCCTCGATGTCTCGTACGTCTCGACCAGATCATGCAGTGACAATGGCAGGTGATAGATTGACTCATCCTCAGGTTCTTCTACGATGCGCTTGATACCGTTCGAAACCCCGTTGCCATTGGTTTGTTGTGCTGCACTATCTGTTAGCTTGACTGGGCCATGTGCGATGTTGGTCAAACAACTCATACCCCTAGAGGGCTCCGAGACTTCAGGCACCACCGGTTGCTTGCCAGCAGCTTTGGATCGCTTGGTCGGCTTGATGATGGAAGGCTCTGGAGAGTTGGTTGCCGAGGTCACCGCGGCAAAAGGCTGTCTCGACTCGGCCTGTTGCGTCGCGGGCTGAACCAACGACATGGCAGGCGAACTGGCGGCGCTCGTCCTAGATTGCGTTGACAAAGATGGTATACTTGAGAAACTGCCTGGAGGCGGAGGTAAAGGTGCGATCCCGACGTTGTTCTTGTCGCTTGCGGCGGCGGCGGCCGCTGCAGATGCGTACTTGAGGCCCTCTCCTGCTGGTCGTGTCGGCACCGCTGCAGGTTTCATGGCAGGGCCACCGGTGTTTCCGTTGCTGATGGTCGGCAGAGGAGCGTGGAGTGTAGCGAGAGCGGGCAGAGGCGACTTGACCTGGGACGATGTTCGCCGTGTCACAGACTCGTCCTTTTGTTTTCGCGGCGGTTTGGGCACGTCGGGCTCGGCAATTAGATCGTCCTGTATGGATTGTGCGTCCAAGGAGGAGTTCTTCTCGTTGTCCAAGCCCATGCCATAGGTGCCTTCCTCGTCTTCCAGGTCCAGCTCGTTGTACATTTCGTCGTCCTCCATGAAGTCCTCGTTCATGCCGTCAGACACATAGTAGCGGATGCTCTCCTCCAAGTCGTTGACCTGGTCTGTGTCGACACCGCCGTTCTCGAGGGACCGTCGAATCAGCTCCAACTTGCCTTGGTGCCACTTGTGTCGCTCAATGACGCGCTCGATCTCGGCAATGCGTTCGGCCTTGGCCGTGTTGTTCTTGCCCTTCTTCATCGTTGCTTGTATCGACTCGCCCTCAGCCTCGAGCGCCTCAATCTGCTGCTCTAGCTCATCGACCATGCTACTTAGGAATTCGCCGGCTTCGACCTTGGCTTGCTCCTTGGGATCCAGTTTCGCTGCAGCTGATAGACCTTCTTTAGAGTACGCTTTCGTCTTCATGGCCTTTTCGACAGCCTTGAACTTTTCCATTTGCTAAAATATGAGGGGTCAGCTTGGGCGGACTCGCGGCCAATTCGTGAGCAGCGTGTGCCGGTTGGCTTGAGTGGGACGAACCGTCTCGATCAGCTTCCGATGCTCCAACAGCGGAGCCTTGTCCTTGATGTCGTTGCTGGCCGCCCATGTCTTGATTTGATCTCGCAATCGCTGCAGCTTCTTGATTTCGCGTTTCAGGTTGTCTTCAAGCTTCTCCTTCTGTGCGGGGTTATTCGACTGCTCAATCTTCTCGTAGATGGCCTCAAACTCGGCTACGCCTTCGGCCACCTTCTTGAAGCACTTGTCGACTTCTTGTTGTAACTTCCGTGCTGCCATTGTGAATATGTGATGGATCCACGCGGCATCGAATGGGGACGGGTCGTAGGGAGTCCTCCTCGGAATCGGAGATGGGGTTGGGGTTTCTTTGTTTTGTCGGCTGTCTTCGTCCGGACCAGAGGTGATCTGGTAGAGGATGGAGAGGGTATCGCGGGGTGCTGCACGTCGCGGGTGCGGTGCAGATGGCTGGCAAGATGCTGCGCAGCGCGGAGAGAACTCGTCACCTTCGAGGGACGTTCAATTCGGGGGTTGTGGCGGACCGGTTGCGTTGCTAGAGCAAGCTGTGACGAATAGGTTGGTGATGATGAACGTGGGAAACAGAGCATTCAAGCCAACGGCTGCGGGCGGCGATTGGTTATCAGGCAACAAGTCGCTTCGGGAGGATTTCGGTTAGGAGGTTCGATCCTGGGGCCGCCAAATGGCAACTAAACTCGTAATTGGGGGCGAGAAAAAGCCAGCTGAGGACTGAAAATCTATCCAAGAACGTGTTACGTTTCAATTTGAACGATTTTCCATAATAATAGGCGGCTGGCTGCAGTATTATCTCCGTCATTGCTATTGCGAGGTACCTTGATGGGCGTGGAGTCTTGCTAGCCGCTCAGGTATCTGACGTTCCACCGGAGGCTCACATGACACATGACACGGATACCAAAAATGGCCCCTAGCGAAAGGGCTCTGTCGCTGACCCAAACAGAACCGCGCCCGGCGTGAGTCTTACTTACTATGAACTCAAGGATTTGGCTTGTCTTTCACTAGATTTTATAACTAGCTCAGTGAAATCCGCCTCGCAACCCATTGTTTTGCACTGATTCAGTCACCAACCTGTTTCCATCACATTCTTGTTTTGTCCATTTCATTTTGTTCAATACTTTTTTTTTGTTGCTCAAAAGAGACACACTTCATCCCCCCGGCCCGAGAGCTTGTTCCTATCTACCTTCGTCACTGCTTAAGCGCATACGTTCATTCTAATCACACCACTCACCATGAAAGGCATGTTTATCATTCACTACAAATGAGACACCGACCGTGCTCTGTTTGCTTTGCTAATCCCGTAGCCCAATGGGAAGTAGCTTGCTGACCGAATTTCTAGCCATCCTGCAACGTGTACTATCGGCGTCTGTGACGGTGGATAAGGAGGTCATCTCATCCATCGGTAAGGGTGTCCTCGTTTTTGCGGCTGTTGCCCCCGGGGATACGGAGAAGGAGGCCGATTCGCTGGCGGCCAAGGTACTCAAGATGAAGATGTGGGATGACGAGACGGGCGGCCGGGTAAGTTTTGTGGTACCTTGACACCTGGAGCCATCCAGCTGACAAGCGTGCAACAGTGGAAGAAGAGTGTCACCGACATTGAGGGTGGTGTTCTCTGTGGTACGTCCCAATTCCTCCCCGCAATGGCTCGGAACACCCCAAGAGAAACTTATCAAGACTGACCGTGTTTTCCAGTCTCGCAATTTACCCTTTTGGCCAAGACAAAAAAGGGGACGAAGCCTGACTTCCACGGTGCTGCCAACCCCGAAGAGGCCAGCCGGTTGTACCAGTACTTTGTGCAGAAGATCCGAAGCGAGTACCGTGAGGAGAATGTCAAGGATGGAAAGTTTCAGGCAATGATGGAGGTGGCCCTGGTCAATGACGGACCGGTGTGTCTCTCCGCTCTTCTGCGTGCACCACATAGTTCACTGATCACATTTGCTAACTTAGTGATGTAGGTGACACTGGAGGTTCAGGTGGGCGCAAAGCCGGAATGAGGTATGCTGACATTCGTGTCGAGGCCACCTCGAAGCATATCAAACATCGAAGAATTGGTAATTAGACGGATGTACAAGATACACGGCGAGGGTGTAGAATTCAGCACTGTACTGGAAAAGTCTCTGAATCTGCCATAGAAGCGAGACAATGGCCAGCATTAGACGGAGGATGAGAGTTGAGCAGATGCCACTGACATGTACTCAAGGCATTTAAACCATCATATTTGAAGCCCAATCCTAGTATCGTCGTAACTCGACAGACGTCGAGAGTATCTCTCTGGTATCCGGGCTAAACTAGTTAGGGATGGCTTGCGACGGGATGCTATCAGCAAGCCACCAAGGGCACCCATGCACCAGAAAGAGCACGCTGCAGCAATGCATCAGCTTCGTGCTCTCAAATCATAATTGCCAAGCACTCACCTCCCATCAAGGTCTGTTTGCTGATCTTGCTATCCCCACTTCTCCGTCCGCCTTTCAGCTTTGCCGGGTTGGGATTTGAGTCACCACAACGCATGCCTCTCTGGATCCCCGTGCATTGAAGAGGTACGTATCTGCATCGAGTTCCGGCTGGACGTTTGCGACTTTGATTGGACGAGGCGTTGTGGGATCGACAAGCAACAGCGTCTGGGCGTTGTGTTGTGGTTACAGTTCCTCCCCGACGGCTCAAGGGGTTCAAAAGGGACATGCTTGCGGGCCATGAAGCGTGCTCCCTTGCTCACCGAATGTTTGTCTGCATCAGAAAAAGAAACATATATGAGCATGGGTTAGATCGTAGCAACCCTGCGCTTCAATGAGCACAACCGAGTTGGCGCAACCCAAAGGCAGTCGGAACTGAACAGGCTGGCAACCCTTTTGGCTGTCCGCATACTTCAATGAAGTTTCAGGCTTTCCAATTAGCCCAGGTCACTTCTCATCCAATACAGACTGGTGTTGTTGTCGTCGTCGGAAATCAGAAAGCATCTGTCAAGGACGGTCAATGCGATGACAAGAGTGATGACATAGTAGAGGCGGGATCTAAAAGCCACAGGAGAGGGCCTCAAACTAAAAACCCGCCCATCGGACAAACCGAACTGGCTGATGTCTTGCCATTGCCCCCTTCCGATTCCTAGTTGCTGCCTTATTTGACGAGTCGTTGCTGGGCGTCACCTCACTTGGCGTTGCTTTTAGACTGTGCCCTTGCATTCGCGGGATTCTAAGCCGTTAGCCACCGGGACCCTACGACAGTACGAGATTTGGACGTTGGGGTTACAGGGGCATTATCCGGGGCTCAAGAGACTAGCAGTGCTCCGTAGCTTGTAGGCTTGTTGGCTTGCAGGCTTGCGAAGGCGGATTGGTGCCATCGAGGCTCGGCGGCAGCGGGATGGAGCCGGACCAGGGCCGGGGAATCTAGCCTGGGCTGTGAGAGGGGCAACGGGTGACTACCGTAGGCGAACGATGGATGCAACGGGAATCATGACATTACTTGCAGCAGTAGGGCAGGGCAGGGGGCTAGATTGGGTTGGGTTACCGCAGGGCTCGAAACTTACCGAGACACCAAGGGCATTTCCGGGTGACACAGCAAGCTCCGTGTGAGATGATGAGATCCATGGATGCTGGATTTGACAAGGGGGTCTGTGTTGGTTCCACACTTGCGCGGCAAGGCAACCAAGCAAGCGAACAAACAAGAGGCGGGTGTAACAAGGCCAAAAACAAAAAGAAGCCACGATATCCGATGGCACACGAGGTGTGATGAAAAGGGTTGTGTAACGTCTGGGTGAGTGAATGAGTGAGTGAGTGAGTGAGTGAGTGAGTGAGTGAATGGTAGAGTGGAGTGGAGAGGAGAGGAGAGGAGTTGGGGGGAAGAGGCAGAGGCAGAGGTGGAGGGGTCACTGGAATTTGGCACTCTATGACACTGCTGACTGGGAGTCGGATATGAGAAAACTGGAAGGAAGCTCACCGGCCGTAGTGGGAAGTGGACAGGGAAACGGGATGGGATGCAGCAGGCCAAAACCGGCAAACCACAGCGTGAAATCCCCCCTCTCGAGTGGTCGGATCTTGTGGTGTTGGCATCGTTGCAGTGTTTGCGGCAGGGGCTATATCGAATGCGATGCGTAGCCATGGACGGTGTCAGCAGATTCAAGGCCTCTGTGCGGGTGCGTCTAGACGCCGCCACCTAATGCTCGGGATGCTGTGATGTGATGTCGGTGGTTTGCGAGGTGTGCTCATCTCGCTGCCCCCCCCTCACAGCTCGCGCCGTGTGCCTTGACCCCCTCACCGTGTGTAACAGCGGCTCGCCGCCCCAAGGACCCGGGGATGGGACGGCCTCGATTTCGATTCGAGAACGGGGGTTTACCAACATGAATCCAGGACCATGTACCTTTTAGTACCCTCACTGTGCAACAAATCAGTGACCCTGGATGGCTCTGCCGTTGCATATCGCCATCTGGGCTGTTGGTAAGCTCTGCCGTGTCTGCGTATGCCGTCTTTGCTGCGTGTCTGGCCGCCCCCTCCCCCCACCTCTGTCTGGTTCAGTGGCTGTCGTCTCTTTTCTCGCTCCATCATTTTTTGTTTTGTCTCTGTCATGGTTCAGAAACCGGTTCTCGACTCACGGAGAGACACACAGCAATGCGCATTCACATGGACAAAGTTGGCATGATATGATCGCCCATCAACCCCACACGCCTGAGCACAGACCTAGACGTGCATTAGACGGCTGCTGCTGCCAACTTACAGCACGAAACGCATGCGCGTGCTCCATGCCGTGCGGCGTGATACCGTGCGGTGCGACGCGGGACGATGAATGCTGTGCCGCGGACTAACTTAGTACCCGGTAAAGTTAGTGTCCCTTATTTTTGTTTGGAAGTCGTTCAGCATGTGCCAGTAAACAACAGCGCTGTTGCAGGTGTTGGTGTACCGCCGTGGCTGGGACGCACATGGTGAGACCACTCACAGCACTGCGGCGCACAGCACTAACCTAACGGTACTTGATAGGCGGGCGAGGCACAGTGAACAAGCCGTTGGTACCGCACTGTACCACAGGGCACGACATCCCGTCCAGCCTGGTCCAGCTTGGTCCAGCCTGGTCTCAGCTTGGCCCAGCTGAGACCCGGTGAAGGCATCTGGCCAGTGAGCTGCTCCAGGCGCGGATAAGATGGTTAGAACAAGAAACAGGTGATGAAGGAAAAAGAAAGGAAACCAGCCGTGCCGCCTCCCCTTGCTTCTTCACCTCATTTTGTCTTCTGCTGGTTCCAGACATCCAGCCGGCTGTTGCTGCACGGCGGAGGGCCCCGTGTTCCACGTGCGTGGTTCGCGTTGATGCTCGCTGGGTCGCCTGTAACTCATGTCCCATCTCGTTGGTTGCGCCAAAAAAAAGTGTCATGGTGGCTCACACCAAGAAGCGGCCCTTTTTTGCTTTGGCCATGCCAGTTGGCGGCCTATACAGTGATGGCTTGTCTTGTCCTTTGCCGTTCCGTGCTGTCTGTCTCTGTCCACTCGACTGAATGCGCTGCCCTGGAAGGAGGCTTGTCTCCTCTTTTCCATCCCGCTGTTGTCTCTTTTCTCAACTCGGAACGTCCCTGGCCCGTGGTTTTGGGATACCCCGCATCACGTCGTCCGGCGCGGGCGCGGGCGCGGGCTGTCTGAGAATCTTTGGCCTTCTCTGACGATCCATCTCGCCTTGGGATTTCCTGCGTCTTCCACTTTGCTGCTTGCCTGCTGCTGTTTCCCTCCGTTTCCCTTTTGCGCTCCTCCCCCCCACGGCCAACCTGCGGAAATAAAAAGACAATAATAACCGCCCATCCCGAACCCGGGCCCTGAACTTCTTTTTTCCCCGTTGCAGTCCCTCTCACCCGCGCCCACCAAACTTCAGCTTGGCTCCCCCCCACTACTTCGTGCTCCGTCACAGTCATATTAATCACCACCACCTCCACCATACATCTTATCTTCTCTCCCCTCTTCTAAACCTCCACTCTACAATTCCTCTCCCCGAGAAGCCAGCACTTTCAGACCTCCCCGACTTCAATTGACCTCTGGTCCCTTCCCCCAATACACAACCCCTCGTCTTATACCTAGAATCCATCACAATGGCGTCCGACGGCGACTCCACGGCCCGCCCCCGCGTCTTCTTCGATATAGCGCTTGGCGGCAGGCCTGTTGGCCGCATCACCATGGAGCTCTACGCCGACCTCGTCCCCAAGACGGTTGAGAACTTCCGCGCCCTCTGCACTGGCGAGAAGGGCGCCGGCAAGTCTGGCAAGCCCCTCCACTACAAGGGCTCCATCTTCCACCGTGTCATCAAGCAATTCATGATCCAGGGTGGTGACTTTACTGCTGGCGATGGCACTGGCGGCGAGTCCATCTACGGCGCCAAGTTTGAGGACGAGGCTTTCCCCATCAAGCATGAGAAGCCCTTCCTGCTTTCCATGGCCAATGCGGGCCCCAACACCAACGGCTCGCAGTTCTTCATCACTACCGTTCCCACCCCCCACCTTGACGGTAAGCACGTCGTCTTTGGTGAGGTCCTCAACGGCAAGTCCATCGTCCGCCAGATCGAGAACCTGGCCACCCAATCCGGCGACCGTCCCGCCAAGGAGGCCCTCATCGCCAACTGTGGTGTGCTTAGCGGCGATGAGGCCGACGACGCCGGCCTCAGGAGGCCTGACTCCACCGGCGACCCTTTCGAGGACTTCCCCGAGGATAACTCAGAGCCTCTCGATGCTGCTGAGATCCTGAAGATTGCCAACGCCTGCAAGGAGTACGGCAACAAGTCATTCAAGGATGGCAACTTTGCCCTCGGTGTTGAGAAGTATCAGAAGGGCCTGCGCTACATCAACGAGGAACCCAGTCTCGAAGGCCAGCCCGAGACCACCAAGGCTGAGCTGCTCGCCCTCCGCTTCTCTTTGAATAACAACGCTGCTCTCCTCAACATCAAGCTCGAGGCGTATGAGGAAGCTGTTCGTGCCGCCTCCAACGCCCTCGACGTCCCTGATATCCGGGACGTTGACCGCGCCAAGGCCCTCTACCGCCGCGGCCTCTCTAACGTCCGCCTCAAGGAGGAGGAGGCTGCCCTGGAAGATCTCGAGGAGGCCCACAGGCTCGTCCCCACCGACGGCGTCGTCGCCAACGAGCTCAACACCATCAAGGCTAAGGCCGCCGCCCGCGCCGCCAGGGAGAAGGCTGCTTACAAGAAGTTCTTCGTCTAAGGGAGACGTCGCGGTACCACCGTCCTTGCTCACATTTGGCTATGGAAGGAGGGCAGCAGGGGTGTATATAATATTACTAAAGAAGAAAACCCGAAAAATGTCAAAGTTCGAAAAAAAATCTGGCGTGGCTAAACCATAGGGAGGACATTTTTTCAACTTCATCCAAGGGAAGCGGGTAGGAGTCGGCGCTGATGAGATATACCATTGCAAATCACACACACATCATCTCACAAATGCACCCTATCGGTAGAGATCGTATCCCTGGTCATGTTTGTCTCCATTGAATGACGACTGTTCTGCTCGGAGGCTACAGCGGTTGTGACTTGAGCCCCTGATGTAACGAAAATCGGCCATCCTTGGCATGCGAGTGATTTGTGCATGTACATTCAATCACACATTGCCGAGCAGCGGGATAATTGGTAAAGGGAGGGCTGACCTCCCCGTATTCTTCTGTTTTTTTGTCTACCGACCAAGAATATATAACACACGGCCACCCAGTCAAGGCAAGGAATCCAATCACTCCATCTATCTTAATGTAAAAGGGTATTTTCTGCCTGTCCCCTTTGCCCTACACCCCCAAAAAGTCACACACCCGCCTCCTGTCGAAAAACACCCGATAGACATGCAAAACATACAGAATTTCCCGCCCCCCAAGAACACGAGTTGTGAAACATCTCTACCGCAATAGCCCCGCCAGCACCCGGTCTATTGCAAGGTCGACGTCCATCCAAGGGGAGAAGCCCAACCGGTAGACAAGGGGGAAGAATAGGAAGAATAGTAAAAACTGGACAAATGAAACGTCTCGCATGAGGAGAAGGCCGGGGCAACCGCTACCACCTGGCCGTCTCCCATCGCCGGCATCCATGAAAACGAGAGTGCATGGGCCGTATATCCGTGTAGAGAAGAGAGGGTAGTTGGGTCATCATCATGTCATCCAGGCAAAGGCCGTCTCATCCATCACAGTCATTCTCCGGTGCCTGTCCATTGCGGACGGTCGTGATAATTTTGAACACTCATTTCTGATTTTTGTCTGGGCTCTCGCCGCGGCCGCCTATTCGCATAATGCCACTGAGAATCGTCCGACCGACGCGACCGTTCTTGGATTTGATTGTATTGCTAGCGCTGGCGCTGGCATGTCGTAGGCCATGCTTGCGGCCATCGACGTCTTTGTATTTGCCGCGATGTTTTTCCTTGCTACGCCGTCGATGCCGACCTTCTTCGCCGATGTCGCTACCGGAGCTTCCAGGCGGGCGCTCGTACATGTCGTTCCAAGCTGTGGACGAGCCAGCATAAGAGACGGACAACGAATCCACCATGGATGCTTGCTCAAGGGCGTCCGCAACTTCCTCGGTAGGTGTGTACGCAGCGTTGTCATTGACTCGATAGGATTCGACTTTGGCAAGACAGGCGTCGGCACGATACTGCAAGGCGAAACAGAAGTCGTTGAACTGTACCAAATCATCATCCACTTCACTCTTCTTATCATCAATTGGCTTTGCATCAACCCAGAGCTTGACCAGGCCGGCAAAGTTCCGCGTGTCGTCAATGAGGTATGGCAGGCTTGGGAATCCCTCCTTGGCAGTCGGGCTCAGACGTCCCAAGATCGTAACCGGAGTGCTGTAGCCGGCAGGGATCATGTTGGCACTGCGGTCGGCGGGGATGCCGCACACCTGATCGATGTAATCGCGAATGGATTGTCGTTGAACGTTCAAGAACCTATTCATCGGCTCCATCCATTCCTCTCGCTTGCCAAACGTAGAAAGATTGGCCAGCTTTTGTAGCGCCTTGGCGATGAGGGTGAAGGTGCGCTGGGCGCGAGGCCGAGGATGGTCACGCAAAAGGTTAAAAAGCTTTGGCGATAGGATAGCAGGGCAAATGAAGCGTAGGAAAAGAAATCCAGAAACGGAGGTATAAGTCACAGTGCGGAGGAAGTCGCCATAACGATCTTCAGCGACAGCCCGAATGTACTTCAAGATGTGTCGTAACTCAGGAGGGAGTCGGCCAGCCGAGCTGGCGATACACTGCCATATCTCAGTCGTCAGGTGGATCAGCATGCTCCAGTGGTGGTCAAGATCAGCTCCGTGAGGAACTTTGCTGGGATCGACCTCGCAGTCCGGGTTGATCTCGTTGATCTCGAAGATCTTCTCTTGCAGAGTATCTTCTAGATATTCTTTGCCCAATCGACGCATGTGGAACTCAAGTGCCTGCGTTAGGAGCGAGTTGCCACGGAATAGGAGATTTGCTTCTCCCGCCAAGGACTTGCCCATGTCTCGCACGATTAATTCACGATCAGTGGACGAGTCGATGGTGTCATTCGATTTGAGGCGGCTGCTGAACCGATACTTCTTGATCGAGGCTTGGCTTCCAATGCCGTCAATCTCATCCTCAACCAGAGCCATTAACCAGTCGCCGGCGGACCCGGACACCTGGAAGATGTTGAGGAACAACTCTGATAGTCGACGTAGTTGTCCTGGCAGCACAGCCGCAACCTGGTTTGTCAAACCGGCTGGGAAACGGTGCAGAAGATCCGAAAGGGGCTGATACTCTCTGGACAGAAGCACGACGTGCTCTTCGTGAGTTACCTTTACTAACATTTGACCGAACGATTGACCCTTGTCGTCCATCACCTGGAGCCAATCCTCGGCTTCGCCCTGGCCCTGCTGTTCAAGACTTATGTCTACAGTACCGACCACGCTCTCTTGAAGGTTTCGAGTCTTGGGGAGGCCCACAGATGCCTGGAGCAGATTGCTCGAGCTCTCCAAGTTTCCTTCTACCCGTTTCAAGACGATAGAAAGGAGAGGAGTTGACGGTGGGAGATCGGTAAACTCGCACTCCTCTCGCCAAAACGGATTCTTTGTTCCCGTCTTGGTGGTTGATCTCGCTCTGACCTCACCATCAAGAATAACCTCAGCCAGATAGTTACCAATTAGAGGATCCGGTTCCGGTTTTCCTGTCCTTTCTGGAATACTAGTCTCGAGGCCAGGGGGTTTCCCCTTCAACTTGGCTTCCGTTACTCGAATATTTATCGTCTTTTCGAGGCGGAACACTTCTCCGTCGTACTCGTTCTCAATGTCTTCAATCTCTAAGATATCTGAATTGTTGGGGTCGTCGAGTTTGTACATGTCTGGCATCGCAAACGCTCGCAGTAGAACAAGCCAAACTTCAAAATGAATTCTTGAATCGAGCGCGAGGTAAACTGGGCGGAAGATGGAAAGGTGTGTTGATGTTGATGCATAGATGGGGAAGATGGCGATCGAATACTCTTCATCGAGAACAGTCCGATCGAGTTGCTGGACGGCGCATCGTGATAGTTGGGATAGCTCAATGATTGACAGAACGGACACATCGTTTTCCGTCAACAGCTTGAATTCTCCGTTGTCCTGGAGGATGCAGGAGACCCGCCTCCAGGCTGTGGTCGGTGATCGAAGATCCCTCGTCGATGGTCGCTTGACAATGGCCCTGGGGGAACCAGCCAACCCCTTATCCCACAGCATTACTTTGCCAACTTTGATGATATTTGTAGGTTTTGTTTTCTCAGAGGACTGCCCGTGCCTCTTTAGTTCTGGCCTGGAAAGCGCTGGGCTCGCCGGTTTTCCGTTGGCCAGCTTGACACCCATGGGCCGGAGTTGTTGCCAACAAAGCAGCGCTGCCAACCACAAGTCGAACTCTTCAGGAACCAGCGGACATATCAATATTTCCACAGGAGGTTGGGTGCAGACCAGCTCTAGACATTCCTTGGTCTGTTCGGGGAAGTCGACTGGGAGCACTCTGCAACCCCGCAAGTCGTTTGCAAGGGTGATGTGGAACGGGCCGTTTTGCCCCGAATCAAACATAAGGCATCCTTTTTCCTCCTCAATGTAGGCCACACCGGTGTGCCAGGGCCCTCCAGACTCGCCCTGGTACTCGATTTCGCCGCGCATTCTGCCGCACAGGGTCCTCATCAGTAGCAACACCTTGTTTGCATCGTCCGTTGCGATTGGTAGTGGAAGAGAGTCGACTGTCGGAGGAGGGGAAATGAGGGGTGATGTAGGGCGTGACGATTGCCGCTTCATGAGGCGTCTGCTGGAACTTTTCTTGTCTTTGGGCGTGGATACAGGTTCTCGTATCGAGACAGGCGAGTGATATGTTAACGTATCTAAAGAGGCACTGGGTTTCGGCTCGTCAGATGGATGTTGTGATCCCGAGGAGCTCATGCTCCCAACGCGGTGACGCTCATTCGTGGGTGGCACGCTCCGCTGGGCAAGCATAGAGGCTTCCATGGTTCGAGTTCTTGGTCGCATGCTCCCGCTGGTGTGCCGCAGGTGTTGCTGAGGGGGGCTTGAGTCCACGCTCTCGTAGGATTCGGAGAAAACCTCGTTGAAGACCATGCCTTGCCGTCGGGCAGGTCCGCCGGGGATGGATCGCGGGGAACTCTGCTGTGAACTGAGGCCGCGATGGGGGTCGGTCGAGGCTCCGGGGGATATAGGGTCGGTCAAGTCTGGAGTAACGGCGCGAATGGTGCCAGAAGGGTTGAGTGTAGCCCTGAAGGCGGCCCGTAGGTTGGAGGCGCTGGAGCGCTCCATGTTAGGGTCGCGCTGAATGGTGAGGGGCATTGATGGGTTCCGGGTAGCAGCGTCGGTACCGTTGGGCCGCAAACGGGATTGTCCGTCCATGTATGGAGATGGCAAACTTAGGCCATTGTTGGGTCTACGAGCACACACACGCTATCGTCCGTCTCGCATCGAAGTCGTGGGCCGAGGGGACAGCAGCAGCAGGTGATGGCACCTCGGCGCTGCGGAGTCCCTGGGGAGGTTAAGAACTGGAGTAGTGCTGTAGTCGTTCCCCGCTGTCGTCGGCGTCGAAGTTGAGACTCCCGTGGAAAGCCTTGGTCTAAAGAGGAGGGCCGTGATCGTGGCCGATGTGAAGTCGGATGGTGGTTCTTGTGGGAGTCGTCGAGTCGACGTCAAAAGGACCAATCCCCAATCGCCAACTACTGTTGCGGGGATGGCTTGGTCTCGGCAGGAACTCGTTCGTTGGCTGGGTCGAAGGTGCGGGACTGGCAGCTCAGCATGCTCGATCTGTACCGGCGGGGAAAAATATAGTGGGTACGGCGGCTGGTGGATGAACAGCAGAGGAGCGGGTTAATATAGCGACGACAATGGGATCCGAGACGGTAGAGTATCTCCGTGACAGTGAGAAAGGGAAGAAAAGTTGAAGATTGTGTGAGGTGCGGTGTAGGTGGGTGTAGGTGGGTGTAGGTGTCTGGCAAATGAAGCCGATGGAGCAAAGCCAGTGGGATAGGGCCAAAGTGGCGACACCACCACAGCCTAGTTCCAGGGAACCTTAGGTGCTGTAATAAGGTACCTTAATTCCCTTTCCAGAGGTGGGCAAGGCAGGTACCGCAGGACGCGGGTAGGTACCTAGGTAGGTAGGCAAGCAAGCAAGCAGCAAGGCAGTAGGTAAGGTAAGGTAAGGTAATTATCTGCAGCACGCGGCACACGAACCTCCGGGATTGCGACAGCCCTGGACACTGAGCCATGAGCTTCTCTGTTGCGATTGGCCTCGACCTTTTGTTCCGTCGTGGCCGGGAGCCAGGAGCCAGGAGCCAGGTTCGAAGCAGGATGGCATCGTTTGCACGCGCACGCACATGGACACTGACACGGACAGACACGCACACGAACACGCAGAGATGGATACACAGGACACACGGGCTTCCGTCTGCGCAGCAGCAGCAACACTCGGGGTTTATTTCTGAGAGGCCGTGTCGACAGGGAATGTAGCCGCGAACTACTGGCGACGGGGAGAGTTCGAGTAATCCCTCTCGTCCCGTCCCGTCTCAGAGCTGGTTGGTGGTCATCAAACACGTCTGTGCCAATCAACACTGTGGCGCACGCAGATAGATGAAAGGGCTGCTGGCCAGTGAGTGATGCAGATGCGGCCGGCCATTCGAGCGGGTTCCGGCCGTAGTGGCCACAGCCAGGGTTTCCTGTGCACTCTGTTGCACCGTGTTCGTCGCAGAGAGAGTGCACATACGGGAAGAATAGCAGATGATGGTGTCACAAGGATCCCGCAAGCAGGTACTTTTCGTTGTACTTTGCAAGTCAAGGTACTGTAATTTGGTTGCGAGGCCATCGTCACTACAAAGCTCGGGAGTCCAGGACTCGGAGGGGTGCAAGTGGAGCAGAAGAAGCGACGAGGAACAGCCTTGAAGGCGGCATGACGAGTGGAGACGCTGGAGAGAGCCTCGCTCAAATGTCCCATCGCTTGCTCTCATTTTAGTCTCATGTCCCAGTGCTTGCCCTCATCATTCATGCTCCAATGAAGTATCCCCCCCAACAAGCCTCCAAGCCCTCGAAGCCCCGCTCCCTTTGGCCCATCGCCCTACTGGAAACCTGCCACTTACGTCTTGGTACGACGGACCCCCATGAAGCCCCAAAGCCTATGGGAGAGCTTTGAGCGAAAACCCGCCGGCTCGAGCTAGATGGAGCCAACACTGAGCTTCCTCCGGTACCTACCTTAGATCAGGCGCCGCTAACAGGAGCCCTGAAGCACAAGGTTCCCTGCCTATTCTAGACGGAGCTGGAGTAGCGAGAAGCCCTTGTGGGAAAGACGGGAGTTTTGCGGCCTGCAACGGGACGGGTCATAGGCTCCGCACGGGATGTGCAGTCTCCTTGGCGAGAGATGTTGAGAACAAGGCTCTTGTCTCGACCATGTCTAGAATATCTTGGCTTCCTCCAACATTGGATCAAGTACGGAGTAGGGACATAAACCAACCAGCCATCCCATGCTGTCTCCCAGCAAACTTCCAATCCTCGCAGCCCGGGGGTGGCCGCCTGTCTCTGTGCGACACCTCGGAGCACAAAGGACGCAGTAGGTTGCTTCTCTTTCACGGGGTTGTTGCGCCAGGGGCCAGGGGACGTCAGGGCGTCACCCAGCGATCCAATCTCATCGTCAGCAGGGTCCGGGGAGGAATTCGAGGTGTCATGTTGTTCAGTGGTAGCTTCATGCCTTTGAGCACGTAAGCGGCTGTGCTGCTGGAACTGAAAATGCGGGAATAAATCAGACGAAAAAAGAAAGAAAAAAAGAAAGCAGTAGCTCGCATGAGGCGACCCAAGATGGAAATGTCTCCTCCGAGGAGCAGCAACGGGCCTGCATTGTCGGTCCTGCTTCTCTACGCCTGGCGTGATATTGCGCCGGCTGCTAGTCGCTTGGGACTAACAGCCCTTTCGTACAGTAGTCGATCAAGCTATCACCTGACCCTCCTCCCCCTCCCACGCTCTTCATCCAAGCTACTGCTCCCTTCCCCAGCACCACCAGGAGGCCGTTGGAACGTCGTCCCAGTCCCACGAGCCAACCGCGGCCAAACCCACTAATAAACCCAGCCCGCTGACACGGGATCCCTATGCCTCCTTCAGCGACGGACCCTCTTCGCAGGCCGCCAGTCCTAGTAGCGTCGGTGCGCAGTGACTTCCCCACCGTCCAGCCCAGCTAGGCCGCGAAGCCAGGTGTGATAGCGACCTGCAATGACTGATTGCTGATGGCGAGTGAGACGGAGATTTAGGCTGCTAATTGTGTGGGATGAAGAATAGAGCGGGCGTCGGAGTGGGTGCGGCCAAACTTGCCGTATGGAGGGAGTGGAGCGCCAATGTTGGGAATAGCATCCGGGTATTAGAAAGAGTGATATGTGCCGGGAATGGTAATAGCAAGTTGGCAACGGTTGAAATGCGATGGGAACAGACTGTTAAAGTGACGAGCGTCGTTTTTACCAACTCCCAGCTGGCCAAGTACTATATCTACGTACAACAGTACACGCCCATCCCAGTTGGGCACTAACACGTACATACTCGGTATCGGTAAGCCAGACCCCGGCAACGTCATTCGACAAGCAAGGGCGGGGAAAAGGCTCCGAGACGGCATATCGACGACGATTGAAGATGTCACTGAAGCTTCACGCGGCCGCTTGATGAGGGAAACCACCAACTTCTGAGCCCCCTTCCCCCCGTTCTGCCCACTTCCTAAAATTCGCCACAGGTGCTAGGTTGAATCACTCACATCTCACACTCACAGCGTGATGAGAGTACGGAGTAAGCAGATGAAAGAAGAAGAAAAAAGCAATTAATAAGAAGGAAAGAAAAAAGTGATAGTTCATGTTCCATCTGCACACTTGCTAACGGGTGGGATCGCTGCCGGCCCGTTGACCTTTTGGTCCGGATCTCACGACCAGTCACAAAACCTGAACGGAGGATCACCCAACAAACTCGTTCCCGGCCGTTTGGAGAGCTGTTGGCTCTTGATTGAAAAATCCTTCTTTATCCATTCTCTTAATTCTCCGTCCCACTTTCCACGTGCCACGCAGCTCAACCAGAACACCGGCACCTGTCATGGCTCTCGCAGCATGTTGTGCGGCCGCTGACATGGTGACGACGGCTTGAGTGAACCTTGTCATTCGAGGACAAGGATTGCATTTGGCTCGTTTTGCTTTTTATGAGAGGGCTAGGATTTGCTTTTTCCCAGCCGGTTTTCACACAAATCCAGCCTGCAAATCCTTGGATCCGTGTGTGATATCGTGGCACGGAGGCGCATGGGGGTTTTATAAGTCATGCTGATTAGTCCAGTACCGCGCGCAAGGGGTCGCGCTGGCAATATGTTTGATGGCCCCCGGGGCGGGGTATTGGCAACCCCAGGCCATAGAAACAAGGTCAGGGAGGGGTGGAAGCATTTTTGCCAAGATTAAGTAATGAATGTTTCCACCTGGTCATTTTTTTGACTTTACTAGAAGCAGGGGTCGAGGTTTGTTGAAATTTCCAGCTTTGGGTATTCTGAGTCCCTGGGCCATGCACGAACTCTTCCAAAGCTGACACTAAAGCGTCCACTGAACAACGGAATACGCCTTGCGAACCGAGCTGTCCATCACTGTCGTTTGTCCCATTTCCATCACAAGACGTTGAAGCAGAAGGGATTCTTCTTATCGGAATAGTCATGAAATGCAAAGTCGAGCTCGTCCAGCTGATCCCTGTGTGCGTCGAGATACTTGTGGCGTTTGGCGTTCTCCCACCTCAGGTAAAACATGGAAGCAATGTTAGTCGCGGCGCAAATGGCGAGAGCCACGACGTTTGCACGTAGACCCTGACTGTAAGGGGGAGTCGTATAAAGTTGCGGGCCAATGATGTCTAGATGCCATGTTATTAGCCTCTCCGCCGGCTAGAGTCAACACTGAGATCACTTACTCCCAACACTGTATAAAACAAAGAAGATGGCCTGCGAAGTTATCTTCTTCGTATGTCCACCAATGTTTGCGCTCATAGTTCCGAATGCAAGAATGAAAGAGCATGGGATAAATCCAACCATGAGCCAAAATCCAGACAAGACTGCCCATCGGTTAGAAGGATCGATGGCATAGAGCATACAGGCTCCAGCAAGGGAAATGCCATCCGCCAACAAAGCCCAAGACAGTCGCGAGTTGGGGATGTATGTTGCTAGAACAGAAAAAATTGAGAGCATAACCAGTTGAATAACTCCCACGGGTAGAGATAAAAGTGTTGTCTGGAGTGTCGAGAAACCGAACATTCGAATGATAAGTGCCATGAACTGTTCGTGGTCTCAGCGACTGAACAACGCAGCCGGGGGGGATAAAATGCAACGGATTGCAACAACAGAAAGCTGGGAAAAGGACGTACCGCCGAGACACCACCTAGAATATTTCCGGAACCCGTACCAATGGCGTTAAGCCAGACCTTCGGGTCTTTGAGGGCCTCGATGGCTTGCTCCTTCTTGAAAACCTTGGCCTCGACTCCATTCTGGTTATCCTTGACGCGGGCTAGGGCAATAATGCGCTCTTCCTTGCTGAGGAACCAAGCCTCGGTTGGATTGGACGGGAGGAGAAACCACAAACAGATGGACCAAGCTGTTGATATCGCTCCGCAAATGAGGAAAGGGAACTTCCACAACGGCACGCTGCTGTTGATATGGCCGATGCCATAAGCAAACAAAGAGCCAACAATTGTAGCAAACCCGTTCATCGCGTACCAGCAGAGCAGCCTAAGCGGCTGTTCTCTGCGTGTGTAGTACATGTTGGTGATGATGCTGTATTCTAGTTAGCGTGTGGTTTTTCTGGGACGGCAAGGCTTCTCTTACGCGAATGCTGCAAGTTGAATGCATTCAGCACAGCCCAAGAGAAACCTCAAAGCTGAAATGCCCGCAAAGTTGGTGGAGGTGGCAATCAGGAAACTGAAGACTCCCCATCCAAACACCTGCGATGCAAAGTATTTGCCAACAGGGAAGCGCTGGAGCATGAGGAGGGATGGATACTGCCAGACTAGCCACCCGAAGTAGAAGATGGAGTTTGCCCAAGAGTATTGGTTTCCGACCAACTTGAGGTCATCTCGAAGGTTGTACAGAACAGCGTATTGAATCGCCTGCTTGTCGAGGTACTGTAAGAATCCTGTCACGACAAGAAGCCTAAGAGTTGGTTAGCTTGAAATCTGGGTTTTCAAGGAATTCCCGTACGGCAACAAGCGGGTGTCGATCTTTCTCAGAACTCGGCGATACTGTTCGTCAGTTATGCTCAGGTTTTCCACCTCTGAACGGAACTTCAGAGCCACATCTGCATCGCCGAGTTTCGGATCCGAATCTGGAAAGACGTCAGCAAGGCCACTGTCTACCATCTTCATGCACTCTAAAGTTATACCAGTCTGTGAGACGCCATGGAGCTGGGCGGTGTTTTTGAGCTCCATTGTCGGTCAGTTGGAGGCTGTGTAAGAGTATCGACGAAGAAGGCTTTTAACTCTTGTAACTCGACTTTCTGCTTTTCAGTCTACTGAACAGGATGATTGCCTGCAGTTTAAATGCTCAAGACGCTTGCCAGTCTTCAGCGGGTCTTGGCTACAGACGAGGGGAACTGGTGCCAAGTACATGACGCCTTACATGCCCCGGCGGGTGGGATACACACAGTACCATGCACGTCTGAACTCGCAACATGTATTCGGGTGGGATTAAGGATTCTGTCAATGGTTTAGTAGATATACTAACCGTTCAGATCTAGTATATTTCCTCCATCTTCTCGGGTCGTAGCACGTAATCTGATATTGAAGGGATGGTTCCAAACCTGGTGTCGGGCTCTATGCACAGGTCCACAAACAGAGGGTATCGGCTTACTCTTCGGGACCAATCCTGGCGAAAAGCTCAGCTTCCATGTAACAGATCTTCGTTTGTTCACCAGAGAGATATGCTGCCGGTGCGTTGGTGGCCATTAGGCAGGACGGTGGACTTGAGGAAACAGGCCCAGTCGACCAATTCGGTATAGTCGGGTGAGAGTCGTGATTCCTCTCATTTTGTGTCTTTGTAATACCAGTCGGAACATGACATAACAAGCCCGTCCTTTGCTCATTTCCGTCCATCAACATGGAATTATCATGTTACAATGTCGGCTTCCTGAGTCACGTTCCGAGATTGAGCGATGTATCACGCCACCGTACATCTGTTGTAGTGGGATGCAATACATTTAGATTCAACATCGCCCGGAGGTGCGGTGGGATGCGATACGTTTGGATCCCCAACACCACGACCAAGGTAAAGATGTTGGATTCAGACGTCCTGCATCCCACTATAGCACGCCACAGGCTTGTGGACTTGCACAATCTGAACTTCGAGAAAGCATGCATAGCTCATAGGCCCAAGAAGCCTTGATCGTTAGATAAAAGGCACGCAGCATGGACTGTTTAGGGAAGATCAAAGCAATCTATGAAGAGCGCCCCCATCGCTTCACCCACCGATCTGCCTGATAAAGTTACCATCTCTTCAAAAGCACGACCTCGATTGGAAGCTTTCGCCCCTCAAAATGGCCGACATCGTCACCTTGGTGGCCCAGGCCAACGCGCGCGGCCCGACATCTGGATTCACTGATGTCCCCGACGGCGACGTTACTTCTCTGTCGAGCGGCATCGATCTCGAAACCGCGGCAATCTTTAAGCCGCTGAAAGTGGGCAATCTGGTGCTGAAGCATCGCCTTGTTCACGCAGCTTTGGGGCGGTCCCGAAGCGCAAATGCCACCGAGAGCCCCTTAGCGGCAGAGTACTTCAGGCAACGGACGACTCCTGGGGCCTTGATGATTTCTCAGGCCACCGGCGTCGGCTCGCCCGAGTGGAATGCATGGCCCTGGGCTGTGGGATTGAAGAGCGAAGGCCAGGTCAATGCCCTGAGGAAGACCATCGACGCTGTGCACAGCGAAGGCGGCTTCTGGTTTCACCAGCTCACTCACGTCGGCAGATGTACCTCACCTGCTCTAGTTAAGAGAGCCCGGGATTTGGCTGGATTCCCAGACCCCCCCTCATATGGTTACCGTCCAGTCTCTTCGTCTGCTGTTGCTGAATCGGGCATCAACACGCACTCGGGAGAGCCTTTCGGTGTGCCGCATGCATTGACTATTGAGGAGATAGCTGTCCTGCGAGATGGTTTTAAGGAAACCTCGCAGCTCGCCCTCGATGCTGGTGCTGATGGAATCGAGGTATGACCAGAGAGCCCCTGGGAAACGAACGTCTCAGATCAACCCACATCTGATGCTCTGACTGACCGTGCCAGATCCTCGCTGGAAACGGCTTTCTTCTCGACCAATTCCTCCACGACAACATTAACCAGCGTACGGACCGGTATGGTGGAAGTATAGAGAATCGGTCTCGCTTTGTCCTGGAAGTCGTGGATGCCGTGGCCGAAGTCTTTGGCCACCAGCGCATCGGCGTCCGTCTAAGCCCATTTTCCAAGTGAGTCCCCTTGCTTGGACAATACGCGAACCATTGGGGCTAACGGCGATACAGTTTCCACGAGACGGACGGCAGTCAGCCGCTGGACCAGATACTCCATCTCTCACGAGAGCTGGCGCTTCGCGGCGTTGCCTTTATCCACGTAGGGGAAGGCCGAGTTTCACGAAACTTGGACATTGCCGAAAACTTGAAGAGGCTGCAAGCTAAAGGTATTGCCCCGGAGGACATTTCCATGGCACCATTCCGTCGCCTCTTGAACGCTACATCCCCCACGAACCCAGAGTTTAACCCCACCGTCTTAATCGGCAATGGCGGCTACACGGCTGTGACCGCGGTCCTCACTGTGGAGAAGGGCCTGGCTGACGCCGTATCTTTTGGTCGTCGGTTCATCTCCAACCCGGATCTCGTCGAACGCTTGAAGAGAGGGCACCCCCTGACCCCCTATGATCGATCGACCTTTTATACGCACGGGGGAACGGGATACACCACGTACCCCAGATTTGAGCAACAAGAGCAACCCAAGTCTGGCGAACAAGCTGAATTCGATTCTCGACAGAATGGAGCGACTAATGGCCACAGCCCGGCACCAAAACGTGTCGCTATTATCGGCGCCGGAGTGAGCGGCATACTGACCGCTTCTGCCTTCCAGCGAGTCGAAGGATTTAAGCTGAACATTTTCGAACGGCGGGCTGTGCCAGGCGGCATCTGGGTCTATGATCAAAAGCCTACCAGCGCGCCTCAGTTCCCGGCTGTTGATCCCTGGGACATCGATCGCCTATTAACACCCCCGTCGGGCAAGCTGCCTGTGACAACTGACCGAGCAACTCACCAACGATTCCTGACTACGCCCATGTATGAATATCTTCAAGCAAACATTCCATGGGGCGTCATGGCTGGAAACACTATTTTCGAGGACGCTGCATCGCCCAAAGACGCCGAAACCCCTTTCTTATCCAGTTCAGAGGTATTGGCTGCCGTGTCTCAGGCCAGTCACAAATTCGACGATTTGATTCACTACAACACTACTGTCGAGGATGTCGTCAAGCTTCTAGATGGTTCTCTCCAATTGACGCTTCGCCAAGAGAATCGGGACGGCACAGACACATGGTATAACCAGTCGTACGATCACGTTGTCGTTGCAACGGGCCACAACTCCGTGCCCAAAGTACCTGATATTCCTGGCCTCGAAACTTGGAAGGGAGCCTTGCGTCATTCAGTGACGTGGAGATCAGGTAAGGAATTCACGGATCAACGGGTGTTAGTTGTGGGATCAAGCGAGAGTGCCATCGACCTGTGCGTGTATTCGAAAGAATATGCAAAGGGTCCCATTTATATATCCCAGCGCACGCCACATCCTCGATATCCCAGCGTCTTTGAGCATCATGGAATCAAGGTGGTCACTACCATTGATCGCATTGATGGTAGAAAAATTCATCTTTCTGACGGCACGGTTTTGGGTGACGTTGACACGATCGTATTCGCCACGGGGTACTTTTACTCGTATCCCTTTCTATCAAAAGTTCGTCCTTCTCGAACTACAGGTAGCGGGAGGGTTCCCGGCTTATACCAGCACGTCTTCGATGTTCACAACCCCGACACGATAGCGTTTATCGGGGTTGTCAACGGCTCACTTTCATGGCTGACGTGGGAGAAATCCGCGTTTCTTGTCGCTCTCCTGTGGTCCGGAAAGATCCGACTGCCACCGAAAGAAGCGCAGGAGGAGTGGGAGCGAAAGCGTCTAGAGACGGTGCAAGAGTCGAGATTCCATGTTCTCCCGACCCAGCCTGATCGCGTCCTGTTCTTTGACGAGCTCAACGAGCTGGCAGCTGAGTACCTGTCAAGTGAAGCGTTGGATGATGGCTTGTTACGAGGCTATCCTTTCGAATGGGTGGTTGAGCTGCTGGGCTCGAGGGAATCTAAACTGAAGCACTATGGACTTCCACTGGACACTAACAAAGACAAAATCACATTGGGCGTATGAGGATATGTGTGAGTTAGCATTGTGCATTCAAGACTCAATTAGATACAAGGACGTCACATTTAGTTATTGTGTTCATCAGCGCTAGCAGCTGTACCTATAATTAGGACCACGAGCTTCCCCCTCGTTGCCTCTTCATCCCATCACCGGCGCTCTCGGTCCACAGTCCCTGCATGTTTGATGAGTCGCCCATCTATTCAATATCTCTCATTCCTGCCATCCATCTTTATCCGTCCCTTGTTAAAACCCGAACCTAGGGAACGCAGTGGAGGGACCGCGACTCCAGGGCCCCTTTCAGCGGGCTCGCCACTGATCCGATACGAGGCTCCTTCCAATCTCGGCAACGTCGACGACTTAAGTAGAACCCAGTCCCGGGATGAAAGCCCCTTGAGTCACAACATGTGAAAGTCCCTTGTGGATTCGTCCACACCCACGGATCCACCCGTGACGGATGCTCTCCAAGGCACTCTCAAGACGTGTCTGTCTTTGCTTGGAGCTTTGTAAAACATCGTCTCAAGTTTGAGACGGCCTGCATCACAGGGTGGAGCATCACCAAACATTGCGGCCCGTCTGTCCCACCCCGTGCCCGTTGATCCTAATCGATGCCGGCGGCGACGCCGACGCCGATACCCACTCCACACATTTTATGTAAAGGATGTGGTGTGATGGGATAGAACCGGGCTTCGTTTGGTACATACTCAAGGGGTGGAAGAGAACGTCACACACCATAAAGCGTCGCCTTGCACTATGTCTTTAAGAGTGAAGTTTATACACGAAGCGATGTTGAATATCTTTATTTCGTCCGTGTATTATGAAGCTTATGTACTAACTTATCAAAAGTTTTATGCACCTTCATCTTTAAAATTAGTCACAAGACTCTCTATTATTTGCTCGTTCTGTCAATTGGCATCATTGGTGCGTAGTGTTTTTCTGCCTCCGAGCATCATTACGAGAAACGAAGTCCTGGCATGTACGAATTCGTCCTCATTTACGCCGCCAGGATATCCCTGATTGTGATTCATGCGCGCGCAGCAAGTTACAATTTCGTCGTTCTTGTATTGCACTCTTCACCCCGCCTACCTATCTTTATCTTGGTACTCCTAACTTGCAAAAGCATCGCATTTGGAACCAGCACTCATCCATAACACCTCATCTCCAACGGAGCATCTTTGGCGGGAAGAATGTAGGAAACGTAGGAAAATAGAAAAGAAAGCTTTCATGAGGAGATAACTCGAGCTTCCAAAAAGTGACAAAACAGAAACAATAAATCGTGCATAATCCTTGTAGCACGCGTAAGGTAGCGTTGACGCCGATAGACTTGTCTTCCAACTCCCAATTGCCAAATTCCGGAGTCCCTATTCTCAAACCCTTATCAAAATATGCCCTCCGTACATATTAGAGGGACATCGTAGTTGAAGTGAAGTAAAGTGAAGTGAAGTGAACGGACAATACGAATATTGTCTACCCAGTGTGGTCACCGCCCTTGGCTGCTAGAAATTTCCCGGTCGTCATGTCCAGTTACCCACTCAGCGGAGATTTTGACGCCTCGGTCGGGCTTGTGGGAATGCTTCGGACATTACTGAGATCAGCACTTCCGGTCCGTCGCAAGGCCTGGCTCATGGTCTCAATATTGAGATCACCGGCTGGGACACTGATATTGAGATTGGTAATGCTCGTTGGGCTACCGAGCGGCTTCCGGCGCGGGCTCAGCTCGATGCCCTTCATGCTCCCCGGGTTGCTTGTGGGAGGGCTTGTTTCGGGTCCTCCCTGGCTCGACACTGGTGACCGGATGGGTGAGGGGGATCGATATCCTGTTGCAGGGAGAGAAGTAAGCCCCACCTGATGAATGCTGTCGCGGGATCCAGGAACTGCCGAATGGGGCCCATGTTCGGCCTGTACGACATCGGCAAACGAGATGAAGGATAGTCGGCGGACGTCAGAAGAGTCGAGAGACCCGTAGTTGGAGGCACTGTCGGTTAAGCCAGTATCTCGGTCCGCAAAAGAAGCGAGTTCTGCGGCCCATTCGCTGGCGGTTTGGTCGCACGGGTTGATTGTCACAGCTGCGGGTTGATGCGAGCTGTGCGTCACAATTTCAACCGTGTCAGGGTCAAGCTCGCGGTTTGTGATGGCCTCTGAGGCGTCATCGAGAACCGAGGGGATATAGTTTTCGGTTTGGATATGTGTAGGGATCGCTGGAGAACTTGGGTTAAGGCTGGTGCTCTCCTGGACGTCACGCTCAAAGATCTGAGAGGTAGCAGGCGAGGAAAGGCGTGGCGAGCCGGTGAAGCCGCGACTGGGGGACGAAGGCAGCACGAAAGACTGATCTCCTTGAGTGGCCCAGGTTGAAGATTGACCTGCAGATAGCTTCGATGCATCTCGGGACAGGCTGGGAGGGCTCGTGGTGGCCGAGGTTGACTTCGATGGTGATTGTGATCGGGCATCGGATTTTGAGGCATCCGTCGATTTCTTTGCCGTTGGGGTTTTCTTCTTACCAAACCCGAACAGGCTGCGCTTCTTGGTCTTTCCTTCCTTTTTGGAATCTTCTGTCGGCGTGTCTTCCTCGTCCGCGAAATCACCCGCCCGGGGGGTCGAGTTGTTCAGACGCTCCTCGGCCAGGATAGCCTCGGTGTATCGGCCACTCGAGGTGGCGTTGGCTGGTTCGGCGACGCTCATGACGAAAACTGGAGGTGATGGTCACTGGATTCGACTGTCGTTGTTGTTGAGGCGAATACGGGAGTGGGAGGGCGAGGTTTGTTGTAGTGATTCTCTGGGGGCCAAGGTGTTAGTGGCCGTGCCCTTGAAATGCAGTTGGCATGGAAGCGAAACGGAGCCAAGTCATCATCAGGGCTGAGTTGGAAGAAGCAAAGACGGCGGGGATGAAGTAAAAATATCATCGGCTAGGGCGTGCGACGCGGCAGGCCGTACATGACGGGCCGCTATTCGCTGTCGCCCTAGGAAGGGGAGACATTGGATTTGGTAGTGGGCAATATTGAAGCACATACCTTGGATTGAGCGCACGAGTGTCCGTAGCTCCCGATGCAAGGACACACCCAGACCCGCTGCGACCAGCGCTAGTTATTAGGGACCAGCTAATCACGGCTGTGCCGTTGTCCGCTCTGCGGCTGCCGCCGTCTGGTCTTGTTTTCTGGGCTGGGGCCTCTTGGAGGGGCCGCTGGGAACGGAAGTGACGCAACACCCACGATAGGTGGAAGCGTGGCAGGCGAGAGAAGCTATCGACTCGAGGTTGCGGTTCAGGTGGGGGCCCTGGACGATGGATGGGGTTCGACGAGTGAAAGGAGGGACTTGACGCTTGAAGATGACGTCGACAGATGGCGTGCGTAGTAAAGGGCGAGGAAACGATACTCCAAGCCAAGGGGAGGATAATTCCGCAAGTCGGCGCGTGGTGTTGGCAACTTGGCTGTGTCACCTGCGGCAGGGCAGACAGGGTTGGCTGGCAGGATTTATTGTCTGGCTCGGTGTACAGAAGGGTGAGGGGGGGAGGAAGGAGAAGGAATGGAAGGAAGCGGCGGAGAAATAGCTGCCGGAGTCACAGAAGGATCAGGGGAAAAAGACTGAGGATTCAAAGAGGGATTAGATGTCAGCAGAGGGCCAAGGGCAGATGGTGCGTGTGGTTTGCGTGTGTGGCTGCAAAGGGAGCGAAGCGCCGGAACTTTGGCTGAGGGTTGAGTGCAGTCACTTCAGTGCAGAAACAAGATCAGCGCATCGGCAACTGCGAACCAAGGCACGGGGTCTGCGGGTATCAAGGGTATTATAATCAACGCAGACAGCCACCACTGGCTAGTTGGTTCCATTGGCAGCAGGACGTCCCGTTCGCAAGTCAACTATAAGTCCGTGAAGAATCTGGTGGGCACGAGACTGACGGGACGACGGCCATGAGCGCCACAAGTCGGTTTCTCTTTGGCCCAAGTCGGTTCCCCTTTGCCGCATGGCCCTTTTTTTACTTCTCATTTTTGGCTTTCGGGATCGCTTGTTAGTGGTGCTTTCGGGGCTGGTAGCTGGCCCGGCAAGGATGGAATGCCAGTGCTCATCTGAGACGCGCAGAACAATTAAATCAGCCCGTCTTGACTCGGGGGATTGCCATAGTGTTTTGCATCACCCTTTGCGACGCTGGTTGGCTGTCCGCGGCCTCGTGTGGAGAGGAGCAATTCCATTGTCGCACCCGGCCTGCAGCCAGAGTTCTCCGGAAGCAGTGCCAGCGTCAAAAGGGCGATGCATTGATTGCGCTGCATGCATGGTGCCCTGTGTGATGTAAGTACTACATGCAAGACACGAAATAACCACGGTCATCCTGGGACAAAATTTTGCTGCATCTGGCCCGATGAATGCTAAGGTGAGGCGGAAAAAGGAACTGTAATCACAAGGGATGAAGACCGTGCTTGGGAAAATTTGTTGGTGATGGGATGAGACTCGGATGGGCTGAGTTTGGGTTGCATTCGTCATGCCCGATGCCAATCTGGCGTTTTGATGCTGTCACTGCCCATCTCCCTCAGTCTCGGCCCTCAGCCTGGTATCATAAGGTATCACCGCATCACACTACTCGGAAACCATTTGCCCATATGAGAGCCTGATATGCCTCCCTCCGTTCCCATCTCCTCACCCTCCGATCCAACCGGCGATGACCCCGCTACCAGCGATGCCCTCGTGACGACGCCCTCCAGACGCTTGCACATCACGCACTCTGCCGGTCCGACTAAAAGGCACATCACACAACACAACAGGCACACCCCAAATCAGGGTGTGATCCCCCCGGCTCCTCGACCGCAAAGGACGCCGAGGAGGAGAAAGTTCCCTGCCAACCTGCTTTACCCCTAGGCTACCATTTTGACCTTGAAGGCTTTTACCATCTCATCACATTAGGTCGTGATTGGATCTGCTCCCCCTCATTCATGCTGCAGATGCGGAAGCTCCTGATAGGCCCGGGGAGGGACCCCTATCAACTCGCCACAGGGCAAAGGGCCTCCAGGGCCCCTCACCGTCTACCAATATCCCGGGGAGGATCTGATCTGCTCATGGTCGCCAGAACTTGAAACATTGGTCTTGTCAGAGCTGGAGCTCATGCTTGGGATGAAAAGCCACTGAGGGGCTGCTGGGCAGCTGGACGGAGGGGCTCGCGACTAGCTTAGCGTGATTCGACCCTGGCCTGCCGACGTCATCGGGCCGTCGATCCCGAGCTAGCGCGGATAAGACGGTGACAGATCATGTGACTTTGAACGTGATTTGACTGGCAAGCTCCACCTCCATTTATTATGTCAGCGGGCGTCTTATGTAATGCATTCCCTTAGGTAAGCAGACATCGAGACAGAAACTTCAGATTGTCGACTTAGGCAATATCGCGAAGGTGCAATCCCAGACCGTACGATTCGTCAATTCACGCGGCCACTCGCCAGCGCTCGGTGCAGGAGGCTTGCTTAACTAAAAGACCTCTGCCTGAACTGGTCTCTCATATCCCTCATCTCATCACCTCCTCCTCGGCGACCTCATTGGACAATTGGTCCATCGATCACAATGGAGTTCCGAACCCTCACCCGCCCAGCTGCCCGGCTGCTCAACACCCCTCGAGCGACGACCCTCTCCCTCATCCCCGTCCGTGGACACAAGACGACATCCCGCACAAAGCGCTCGCTCAAGATTGCGCCTCACGACTCCTTCCTCCCCAGCCGCCAAACTACCTTCCCTGCCCAGGACTCCATCATCTATAACCCTCCCTCCTCCGAAGCCTCGCCCGAACACACGCCATTCCTCTTCCTCCCTAGCAATGACGCCCGTCGTGCTGCCTTTACCCGCCTCCGCCACATTGTCGACTCTCCCGTGGCCCCGAAGAAGGTGTCCCAACTACCCCAGGAGCTCAATTACAAGAAACGCACGCCTTCCTACCACCTGGGCGTCGAAGATATCAAGGAGATGAAGCGCCTCCGAAACGAGGACCCCTTCAAGTGGACGTCGTATGCTCTTGCCGAAAAATTCAAGTGCTCATCCGTCTTTGTGCGAATGGCCGCCCCTGCACCTGCGGAATACCTCAAAGCTCTCAAGGACAAGGCCGAGCGGAGAGAGGGCAGGTGGGGTCACATCCGAACCAAGGCCAGGGAAGACCGAAAGCGGAGGACGGATTTGCTGTACAGCGGAAAGCTGTGACGGAGGAATATGCGGAGACACCAAATGGTGTACTATTACGACTGAGTTACGGACCTGTATACACACGAGACCATCTGAGCCACTTGTAGGATTATTTGGAGTTGGAGCGAGAGAGAGAGGGGTCTCGGTTCGGGAGACAGAAATGGTCGACTGGCTCATGTCATTGTATAACTGCGATACCAAGAACTCCCAAATACATCAAAACAACCTTTTTGTATTGTGCCCTTTGCCTCCTCATATCGAGGCCTGTGCCTGGCTTTTTTAGGACCTTCCATATTTTCATGATCATTACTCGTCCTAACACAACCGGATATGCCAGAAACCCCCATTACATGCGAACACAAACAGAAAAAGCAACCCGGTTGCTAACTATTTGCAGTTTTAAACCACCAGAACAGCCTTGTCAGTCAGTTCCTTTTAGCCCAGCACCGAATTCGACGTCGAGGTTCTTCGACTACTACCTCCCGCGGAAGACGACGAGGATGACTCGGGCGCATTCCCAAGGTCCTTGTCGCCTGGAATCACGCGCCAGCACCAGCCGCACCAGCTCCGGCGCGCACCGCGGATCTCGCGACCGAGGATCTTGTTCCCAATGCCGCGCTCGTCGTCCCACTCCGGGACGCAGGCGCCGACGCGCACCATGCGCACGCGCTTGCGCTTGACGACGCCGCCGATGCCCTCGATCTCGTGGCGGTTGTAGCCCGGCCCCAGCTGCGGCGACGGCGTGCGCTCGTGGGCCAGGCGCAAGGATTCGATGAGGACATCGACCGGGGCCGCCGTCGTCGGGGCCGGCGCCGGGATGACGTTGCCGTCGCGGGCGTCCTCGGCGTCGCAGTCGAGCTGCTGCTCGCGCTCTTTGGCGCCGCAGCAGTCGGCTTCGCGGCCGCAGATGACGCCGCGGTCACCATCGCCGATCCCTGTGCCGAGGCCGCCTAGGATTTCGCCGTACTGGTTGCGCCAGCGCCAGATGCTATGCTGTTGTTAGTCGATGCCGTGCTTCTCAAACATGTGCAAGACAAACCGCTGATACTCGTGGTCGGCGCCACGGATACTTCTTCCGCAGGGTTGGCACAGCCATACTCCCTCCTCTTCGCAATTGCAGACGACTTGTTGTACGGCCTCTGAAGTCACTGGCAAGGATGCGTCCAGAGGAGGCTTTGACAAGGTAGCGACGGGAGCATGGACACATGCCTTGCAGAGTCTGCGATGTCTCTCACGCAAGGCCACTGGTGCCGGAGGCTTAATTGCGCAATTCTAGCGACACAATCGACGTCAGTCTCAATTCAGATATCGATTTGCTTCCCCATGTGGCGGGGGCTGTTAACGGGATTTGCTCACCCTGCAGACAACCTCACTGCAACGACGACACTCGCCGACCATATCACGTGCACAATCGCCAGACTTTCCACTATAGTTGCGTCCATCTTCCATATAGAACCAGTTGCCGGCTCGAGCACGGTACCGAAACGTCTCAGCGGGATCGACCTCAACGGCCTCGTTGCTGCAGCGCAAGGTGGAAGAGAGGAGGATACTACGGTATTGGAGGAGTCCATGATGGATAAGACGGGAGGTGCGAGAGAGGGCGTCAAGTGTGTTTAGATCGATTGAGGAGGCAATCGAGATGATAATACTGTTGAGGAAAGAAGGCACGAGTTAATACGGCAGCACAATTGCGAGGTCAGGTAGGTGAGAGTAGTTGGGGTTCGTTCTGACGCGGTCCCATGACGAGGCATTCTTGTCACCAGTGATGATACAAAGCAGATGAAGATTTGGCATTGGGTGAATTTGACATGAGGGAATAGGAGAAAAGGCGAAGACATACGGATAGCATCCAAGCGCGTCGGTAGCGGCGCTGCGAAAGGCGGGTTTGTCGTCCATTGTGGTTATCGGTTCTGGTGTGCAGTAGCCGTCAGGCCAATGTGCATTTCGTCCGCTGGCAGAGAGCAGCTGTAACTTCTTGAGCAACAACTGATGATGATGTTCCTGCTGTTGTTGGCGCAGCTGGAGCAGCTGGGGGTCGTTATGATGGAAGTGGTTATGATGCAGCTGGCCCGGCATCGGCATGGGGCCTGCCGGCTCACCAGCATAAGAATGCGCCTGTTGAGCTTCCAGCGCAGAGCCAGGGCCAGGGCCAACAACGATGGGACCGGCATCGTCGTCGTCGTCTAAATCCACAAAGCGCGCCATGGCTTATTCGGTTGAGAAGTCGGCTTGTTACCCACACGAGGCGTCTTGCCCCAGGATCTGATAAGCACGCGATGGGTCGGAGCGTCGTCGGTGCGTCCGGCGTCCGAGGCTCGGCCGATGCAGGCCGGCGGTCGCGGGAGGGAGGCCCGGCAAGTAGACTCGAGTCCGGGGCGGTGATCTGGCGGATCCTTGTACGTAAAGCCTTGGGTTCAATGGCCGGTGTCTGCGTGGTGTTTGGATCTTGGCAAGAGAGGAAAGCAGACTAGAAGGGAACAAGCGTGGGCGACTCAAACGAGGATGCAGACGCAGGAAGAAGCCAGGTAAGAAGGAGCCGGGAGCTGTGGTTTTTAAAAACTGGGGATAGTGGAAAACCGGGGGGCCAAGGGAGACCTTTTCTCAGAGACTGGCCAGACGGGAGGAATTGGCTCGTGAACGGGAAGGGATGAAGCCAGAGGAGAGAGGGGAAAACGAACGATGATGGAGGGGGAGGGCGTGAGGAGCGTGAGGAGCGTGAGGAGAAAGGACGACGCTGCTGACGGACGAGAGGGGATTTACGAGGGCGAGGGCGAGATCGTGAGTGTCATTGGAGGCAGACGGGACAGGACGGCAGTGGACGACAGGGGCTGGGGGCCGAAGCCGAAACAGAGAGCGGATGCTTGAGAGCAAAGGCACAATCGATGATGGGATGAATCATTCAACACTGTAGTCTGTGAGTAGCACGTCACCGCGGTGAGATGGATCAGATCGCGGGAAAGATTGGGCGGATGGCGATTGCGATTACGATAATGCTAGCGTCAGCCCGGTGTCATAGAAGGGCCAACCAAGCTCCATGACAGACAGACAGAGAGACAGACAGACAAACAGACAGACAAACAGACAGACTAAACCGACAGACAAACACGCTTTTGTCTTACTGGGGAATAAGTTATCGAGCTCTCGTTTATTAAGCTCTCCTTTCCCACTTCCCTCTCTGTCAATCTCTCTCTCCTTCTCTTTTCGCGCCAGTTCGAGAAAGCTCCGCCGCTCCGAGTCCCGACGCATCCATCAACATCATCACAGCTCCGCCCCTCCTTTCTTGGGTCTCGCTTCTGTCCCATTTTCCACGCAGCTTGTGAGACTTGATGCCAGTGGAGCCACGGAACAATGCATCATCAAAACGCATGCAACAATCCACCTCCATTCCACAGAGGCACCAACCTTCACGGCACACGCTGCGTCTTTAGCGGGCCTAGGCCATTGTCCACCGCAAACCGTGTCACCACCACCCCTCCGGCCCGGCGGTGACGCCCTGTGATGTCTTTTTTTCGACTCGCAGATCCCCACGGCTTTGAGCATGAACTGGTTGGGTGTAGCAAGTACGTAACAGAAAAGAGAGAGCGTGACAGGAACCCAAATCCTCGTGGTGAGTCAATTTCCGTCGCCCAACACGGACGGACCTTGGCCTCAGCTCGGGCTCTTTGGGTTTGATTTGATGCGACGGCATGAGGAATGGCTGCGGGTTAAAATATGCGATGGTTCCCATGACAGACCGGCCCGTGGGGCATCCTGCTGCACGCGCCCTGGAAGCGCTGCATGCAGGTCTTCCAGAGCATGCAGCTAGTGATCCCAGGGCGTCGTCGCCTGCCCCGTTTTTGGACCAGTGGGCGTGGTTGACGATTCTTCCTAGGCTGGAGAGTGGAGAGTGTGATTGCATTGCGAACGGGTGCAGCCCAGCTCGATAGAGTTGCATACGTAGGTGAATGGCTCTGTTGAAATTAGGATAGATGGGAGCACCTTGCAATTCTGCCTCAGTTGGATGTTTGGGTGAAATGTTTTTGTCCATGGACATGACACGGTTGCTGTGGCTCTTCCTCTACTAAATCATCCCGCAGACGCCCTGTGTTTTGTGGGTTTCGGGGCTTACAAGGCCTGCGGTACCCTGTGGAACTACAACTCTGGCCCCGTGGTACCACTGTTCGGCTATTGGTCCTATCGATTGAACGGTTGTAGTCCTTGTAGTACACCCAACAGACGAGATTATGCGGCTTTGGCGGAAAAGATTTTAACTTGTGGGCTGCTTGTACATGCTTGTGGGTTGTATGTACGTCCCTTTGAGTTAGCTAGAGTTCTCCGGAGTTTTTTTTTTTTTTTTTACATATAGTTATTTATGACATGTCAGGAGAGTGTGATGTACATAAGAAGTAGTTTAATAGCCATTCCTTTCTTCAGAAGTCTAGTCTATTTCTTTATTCTTACTTCATCGTCTTACATATATAACCCCCGTCGACCTAGAACCGACAATCTCATATGTCTTCGATGGAGACGAGGACCCTGTTTCGATCCCTTGGTCTTGGTCTGCTGCGTCGGGAGATGTGGCCGTTAAATGGGTATGATGTTCACCAACTTTCACTCAATCGGTTTTACTAACATAGTCCCAAGCGTTGCGGTATGCCACTCGGTTGATAAGGTTGGCATTTCCTTCAACATCTCATTATATCCAGCAGACCCCCGAGAGACCTTGAATGACGTGGTGGAGCAGAACAACTCCTTAGCGCCACTTATTGGAGGACCTTGGCATTATATATAGCTGCACGCTCAGCATCGAACCTTCCCGGCGGCAAACAGAGGCCTGGCTGGAGTTTCAAAACACATTTATGAAAGGCACAGAGGAGCTTCCCCATATATCTGTAAGTCGACGACCTGCTGAACGCCTCATTACGCATACTACCGATCAGATTCTGACCCATTCCAGCATCCCTCAGTTCTGCAATACTATTCCTTGTGTGTCTTGCCGTCGTACTTTTCGCCCAAAACCTCGTCGCCCACCGGAATTTTCTTTCGCTGAACGCTCTACGACTACCACAGCGCTCCCTTGACGAAAACCATTTTACGATCAAACGCGATGCCAAGAAACAAGGCCAGGCGGAGAGCCTCGCTCTCGCTCTCGCAAGGAGAGCCCCCACGAAACAACTACTCTCCTTACTATAGCCGAAAGGTCTGTTCTCACCACGGTCGCCGCGCTCCTGATGGAGTTGGCCTCTTGGATGGATGAGGAATTTTCGTTGCCTGTTGATCGATTCTCGGGCATGACCCATGAAACTGCACCATGCACCTACTGCGTGGAACAAAAGTTCCACGATTTCGGCCATGTTTGTACTCATGGCTCACGTCTCTCTCGGTGCCTGGATACGCAGGTGCTGGCAACACAAACGATGTATTTACCATCTCAGTCGTCGTCGGTGTCCCACTATGAATCTAAAGTCAACAATGAAACCTAAGACGACGCCCGGGTTTTTTCCCTAGGAAATGCATACTCACTGACGAGCATTTGTGTTGACCAACTCGACTTACTCTACATGTGAGCCCTGACGACTGGTAACAAAATACGAATACTGTATATATATGAGCTCTAACAGCTCACAACGGGCAGCCAATTTGCCGCCCCATTTGCAGCCCAAGCACCAGCTCTCTTGCTGATTTGCTGGAATTCTACCTACAGCGGAAGCCAGCAGGCACAAGCATTTCACCGACAAAATGCCCGGCGGCAGAAATCGAAAGTTTGGAACATTGCTTCGGTGAAGAAGGCAAGAGGAAAGTAATGAACACATTTCCGCCGCAATCATCGCCCAGGAAGAAAACAACTGGGATGTTCGCCATCCGTTGGGAACAAAGATTACCATAATGTTGAGGCTAGAGTTTAGATACGACTGGGCCTTCTTCAGGAAATCCCAGAGGCGCGAAATATGCGCCGTGTTCATTTTCACCGCCTTTATCACTCCGAATCAATGGTTCACTCAGATGGAAAGGAAAGTTTTATGGTCCAGCAGGTCTCAATTCAAAAGCAATCATGGCTAAAGCTGTACAGAAACTGACTATGCACATGAAGAACAAAAGGAACTCCCCTCCCTCCCCACAAAAAGATCCCAACCTACCACTGCAAATGCGTCCTACAGCTTGGTCCCAGACTCAAGGAACTACGCATTGCAAAACCCAACAATCAATCAACCTCGGTTGTCTACAAACCGGGTTTCGTTCCTCCTTTTGATCTTGACGCCTTGGGGCCTGTCATTTCGTGTTTCTCGTTCTTCTATCAGGTACGCTGGCATGGCTTAGAAGCCAATCAGGCGGCGCCACTTAGCAGCAGCGGTGTTGGCGGCGTTGTCGACGGTCTGGGTCACGTAAACGGTCTTGGGCTCCTTGGTCGTAGCCGTAGCCAGAGTCGTAACAGCCTGCTCAGAGACCGGGCAAGAGGAGACCGTCTGAACTGAAGTAGCGGTCTCGGTAATCGTGACCGCCGAGTTGGACCCGGCGGCGCTCTGGATGATAGTGACGGTTGAAATAGCGTTTCCGCCAGTTGCCGTCGCTCCGCTACCGCCAGAAGCGGTCTCTCCACGAACGCTGCAGTTACCGTTCTCGCAGTCCCGAGTGATCGTGGTTGTCTCCACTGAAGTCGCGGTCTTTGTGATGGTCGAGCCACTACCAGCTGTGACATAAACAGTCTCCGTCTGTCCACCGACCGTGACCGTGTTTCCGCCCTCTGCACTAATGTAGACAGTTGAGACCGACCCGCCACCAACGGTGACAGTTGAGACCGATCCGCCACCAACAGTGACGGTTTCAACGGCTTCAGGAGCGGTCATGGTCATGCTAATGACTCCAGTGGATCCACCCATCGTAATTGTTACGTAGTTGGTTTCCACGATCTGGGTAGCAGAGCCTCCAAGAGCGGAAGAGACAGCAGTATCGGAGCCGGAGCCTCCAGAAGCGGTTGCGGTGTTGCCAGGAGCATCGATGGTGACAGTAATGATCGACTCCTCAGCTGTGCAGCCGCCGCAAGTAGGGGAAACTGTCAAAGTGACGTAGCTAGTGGAAAAGGCACCGGTGGCGCCGGTTTGGGTTCCTGCAACACCAGTCTGCGTGCCAGCGAGGCCGGTCTCAGTTCCGGCTTGACCCTCAGAAGTGGCACCGCTTCCAGGAACCTCGTAGACGCCAGTGCCAGATCCAGCAGGGTAGCTGCCAGAAATCGTCATGGTGTAAATGCTAGTGGTTCCAGAAGCGCTCAGGGTGATGAGGCTGGTTGAAGCATCCTCGGTCACGCTACCTACGACGCTGGTAGAGCCAGCAAGAGCACTGGAAACAGCGGTCTCGGCCTCATTCTGAGAAGTAACAGTAGTTCCGGGAACCTCGTAGACACCAGTGCCAGATCCAGCAGGGACGCTGCCAGAGATGGTCGCCGTGAAAACGCTGGTGGTTCCGGAGACGCTCATGGTGATCAGGGTGGTGGAAGCATCGCCAGTCAGGCTACCCTCGACGCTGGTAGAGCCAGCAAGAGCGCTGGAAATAGCAGTATCAACAGAAGCCGGGATTGTGATGGCAGTCTCAGTGGAAGCTGCAGCACTGAGGGGAATAGTGCTGGTCAATGTGACCACGCTAATTGCTCCAGTGGTTTCGGTACCAACAGCAGGCAAAGTAACCGTAGACTCGCTCACGACAACTGTCTCTCCAGTCTGGCTACCTCCAACGGAAGTGGAAGCGGCAACGCCAGTGGAAGCCTCAGCATCAGAGGAAGCGACAGCAGTGGACGCTTCGACAGCAGTGGTAGCACCGGCAGCGCACTTGGAGCAGGGAACGGTGATGACCATGGTAGTGATGCTGGTGACGGTGGAACCTTGCTCATCGACGTAGCTGAGGGTGATGCCTTGGGTAGTTTCAACCATGACGGGCTCAGTGGTGGCAACGCCGAGAGCAGAGGAAACAGCCGTGGTCTCGGCAGGGAAGTTGGTGACGGTGACCACGCTAACGCCTCCTGTTCCGACGGTACAGACCTCGCCAACGGTCAAAGTAACCGTGCTAATTACAACACCGCCGTTGGTGATGTACGAGTCGACGCTCTTGGTAGCATCGGAAGGCAGGACAACGCTCTGAGTGACGGTGCTGGCATCAGTGTCGCTGGTGTGTGTGGCGGCAGAGCCCAAGCAAGCGCTGAGCTGATCCTGGCAGTCCTGGACATCGAAGTTCTTGCCAGCGTTGGAAGTGCAAGAGGCAAACTGCTTGTAGCAAGCAGCAGAGCAAGCAGAGCCGATCTCGCTGTGTTCCTCGGAGTCCTCGCCCTCGCCAACAATGTAGCTGCCAGAGGCACCAGGGGTGACAGCAGGGCAGTTGGCACCGATGGCGTAGGTGAAAACGAAAACAGTGACCTGGCGGATGATGATGATGACAGGCTGAGAGATGATGCTGGTGACGGTAGAAACCTCAGTTTCCACTGCTCCGTCGCGAGTGACGGTCTGAGTGATAACTCCGTAGCCATCATCGCCGGTCTCGCCCTCGGAAGTGCTGGTGGCAGCCGCGCCGCCAGTGGTGGAGTTGGTGAAGATGCCCAACTGGGTAGAGGCGCCGTTGGTGTAGCCGGTGGAGAGAATGATGGACTTGGAGGTGAACTCAGCAGCAGCGGAGGAAGCGGCAGAGGCAACTACAGAGGTCTCGGCAACAGAGGAACCGGCAGCAGAAGAAACAGCAACGGTAGAACCAGCGCCAGTGGCATCGCCAGAGACGGGGGCGGATGAAGTTCCCTCGGCAGCAGCAGAAGAGGCAGCAGAAGAAGCAACTACAGAGGATTCGACAACAGGAGTAGCAGCGGAGGAAACGACCGCGGAAGAACCGGCGCCGGTGGCATCGCCAGAGATGGAGGCGGAAGAGGTTGCTTCAGCGAGAGCAGAAGAGGCGGCTGATCCTTCAGCGGTGGTGGTGATGTCGAAATCGTCGTCGGTGTCGGTAGGGCAATCTTCGTCATCATCCTCGTCAGCTGCGCTGGTCTCGGAGCCAGAGGACTGCTCGGTGGTGGTAGCCCCCTCAGCCTGTGATAGGGTGGCGGCTGTAGAGGTTTCCTCGCACAGGGAACATCCAAGGGTGATGGTGCTTGAGACGTAGATGGTGGAGCCCTCAATGATGGAGGTCAGGACGGTGGGCAAAAGAGTCTCAGTTGCAACCACAGCAGAGCCATCCACAGAACTATCACGGGTGACGAATCGAGTGAGAGTAACATCTCTAGCATCGTGGTCTCGCTTAACGACTCCAGCGGAAGCCGTCTGGGCGAAGGACTGCAGCGCAAGAGCTGCAACGGTGTATCTAGTCCACATAGTTGCGAAGGGTTTCGAAACGTTTGAAAAAGGTTTGATGTGTTCGAAAGTTTAAAAGGCTCGAAAGTTCGAAAGGTTGGGAAGTTGGTGATGGAAGTGTTTGGTGGTATGAACAAGGAGTGAAAGCTCTATCAAAGAGCGGAAACGAAAAGAAGGCGAGGTGAAAAGAAGGCGACCTAGCACCTTAGAGAGTGACAAGAACAAACCCAAAAGGGCGAACAGAAACGAATGGTATGGGAGAGTGAAAGGGAGTGACAAGCGGAGTGAAGAGAAAGGAAAGAACAAAACGAAGCTGGGGAATGGCGATGCCGTCTTAAAGAACTCTGACACTGGCAGAGGCAGCATGGGACAGACAGGGCAACGCGGACGAGCCGCAGCACGACAAGGTCCATTCGGAATGGCACATAGCAAGCATTGGCAAGCATTGGCCAGGAACAACATTCTACGATACTACACTGTAAAGCGCCGTGGCGGACTCCCCTGCCACTGATCGGAGTTTATTGAGGCAGCCTGAACTTGAGACGTGATGGAAGTGGTGCTTGTCTCCGAGATGGACACACCCCAGTGAGCCGCCGCGGGAAAAGAGGACGAGGCAGAGTGTGCCAAGTCCGTAGTGAGGACGGGTGAGGGCCATATCGCTCGGGCTATAGTTGAATATAGACGAGACGAGGGCTCGGAAAAGTGGGCGGCGGGACGTGGGCAAGGTTATGAGATCGGGCCACATGGGAGTCGTTGTCCGGGGAGGATCCTCACGGGTTGGCGGTGGGAACGGTGTGGTATTGGCCACGGGTAGTTAAGTCGCCAGACGGAGGAGTCGAACATGTGGTGATGAAGTTGGACTCTGACTTCAGAGTTGGACGGTCATCTGGCCATGGCAATTCGCTTATGACGGTTGTCCATGGGCATCCCTCCCAACACCTCCTTGAGAATGAATTGGTAGAGCCATTCTGGTGAGAGCTATTCTGGTGACAATCATCAGTCGAGACGATCGGATCCCAGATTTGCAATTTGCATTCCGCCAAGGGCGTAGATCAAAAAGCCGTCATCCATGGGCGTAAATCAAGAGCCCTGTGATGACGAAAATGGTCCGCCATCGTGTTTGAGCATCGCCGTTGGCAGTCGCATACAGACGGGGCAAACGCGCGGGCGGCCAATGGGACGGCAGCACAGCCGTCTGTTTGGCTTATGTCGATGCTCCTGGCTAAGATTGCTGGCTCGATTGATTGCCGTGGTTTGTTTCTGAGCCTCGGGGCGCGCGTGGGGCCGTTGGGTCTGAGAATCGGCTGGGCGGTTGCAGCGAAGCCGCGAGCCAGAGGTTGCCGGAGGAAGTTGATGCTTTGGCGCAGGGATCTGAGAATATGCATAATATTCCCAGGGGCAAGTCGTTCTCTATGTCACACGACCGAGGAACCAGTCAGTCAGGGGGTGGTGCGTGAGGTGCGTGAGGTGCGTGAGGAACAGCACCACCCCACCACCAAAAAAAGAACTGCCCCATTTGCTCATCAACCTTCAAGGCCTAAGGCGGAAATCCCTTGGATGACTAACACCTCCATCAATACAGATGCTACAGCTGAATGCCCAAGCTGCGTCGCATCACCCGCACCGCTAGCTGATCATGATGAGCAACAGACACCATCAGCAAGCGCCCAAAGACCACTCAATGCACGTACCACCGCCAAGGACAGCCCTCTCCAGAGTCCCAAAAACAGAACAGGAGCAGCCAGGGCCGCGTTTCATCGTGGCCAGTCCGCCTAGAACATGACGACTCAGGGTGTCTTTGCAGTTTCAGAGGCCCGTCGCTCGCCATAACATGAGGCAGTGCCTCCACAATATCAACGCAACGCACGTCAACGCAACGCAGCTTCTCTTCTCACTAGCCCTTTGCCACTGTCCTGTCAGCGGTCAACCCGCTGCCACGGCTCACTTCCTGCTGATCATCTGGTGATCCCCTCCTCCTTGCTCTTAGGCATCGTCCCCTCCTTCACCCTGTTTCGGCGTGTCGGGGGTTGTCTTCCCTTTCTGTCCAGCCATCCCGTCTAGTTATTCCTGCAAATGGATGCAACTCTCTGCTGCGCCTCGTTGACATCTAAAATAGGGAAATACGGCAAAAGACTCACAGATGCCCTATTGATGGAATCCTGGAACAGTTCGCCGCCCTCTGTCCCAAACTGTGGAGCGGCTTCACCTGCGACCACATTGATCGACCTGGAGACGCAACTGTCGCCGACTAACAAGCTGTACCTGATCTACAGCCAGTTCCTGCGGCTCATGGGCCACTCATCGTCAACCCACACGTCATCCACACACACATTTCGTCCGCCATCAATAAACTTGACGCCCCTGATCTGCCCTCGACCATCAAACGACACCCCACCCCCCACTACCCACCATGTCGTCAGCGTTTGGGATGTGCACTTATGTCTTTCCTTCTTATGCGGGGGCATCCCTTTCAGCCTCTTGTCATTCCGTTTTAGGCGCAGCCCACCAAGTCCGCCCAGCCCGCCCAAGCGCCGGCACTCACAAGACATGGCTGATGCAGTTCTCTCATATATATTGGGATGAATCACCACCCGATCCCCTCTAATTACCCTCAAATCCGTCTTCCTTGCCTCCAAAGAACCGACCAACCGTCTACCGCTTGTCGTCTTGTTCGGAAACACGAACGGCGCCAGAACCCTGCCCCAACATGGGGTTTGTTCCTGATGAGACTTGTTTCATGAAACATGACGGATCCCTCGGTCCTCGTTAATATACCAGAGCCTTCAAGTAAATGGGTATTGGCCTCAGCCTTGATGGTGCTATACATTATGTCGCTCGCCCACCTCACAGCCACAATGTAGATTGATCAAAACACTACACGAGTGGTAGTGGTCGAATCTCGCTGGCCCTGAGGCTGATCTAACTTCAAAATTAATAGAAATTCATCTAAAAAAGGTGGTCTCAACAGATTAGAACCATTGTAGGCTTCCAATCGTTGTCGCGACGTGGGCCTGGGAGGTCACTACAAAATCTATGCCTCGTCATTCACGTACTGCTTTTCCTGTTCTGCGGCACAACTCTTACTTTAGACAACACAGTTCTCATTTCAATCAACTGGACACTCAAATTTCGGGATTGGCCGACAAGGATGTGATTTTCGAGTTGTTCACATCTGTGCATAGGGGATGCTGCGTTGGACGATACCTTCCACCCGCGTTTGGAAGTACTAGATTGAGCCGTGGCGATAGGGTCTGGCAAAAGGGCAATCAATGGAAATAGACGACCGCGATTTATCTAGGCCAATGGCTTAGGCAATCATAGATTACCAAACTATTTCACTACCCATTTCTTCCGCACTGGAAGGAAATAGTGCAGGGTAGCTCTGGTGAGCAGCATCATGGAAGTGCCTCCTTGTAAAGTCGCAAGATAGCTGAAGCAAATCAAATAGTAGTGCTCCGTTCCGATCCAGAGAAAGGATTGGAGTAAAAAAGAAATTCACCTCGTTTAATGGTATCATGGCATATCAGCTCCCATCCAAGCATTGGAGTTGTCGTCCCCGCACAGCACAGCGACGTCCCATGCGGCTAAGTGATGGCCCTTCGAGAAACCTCCAAAGTAACATCAATACCAGTGAAAAATTGTTTCACTCAACCATGTAGCCAGATACCCATAACCTCTGCCCTAGACATCCCTTGGAAACTGTCTCGCACGCATCAATCCTTCCTCGTGTGTTGTGGGTTGGCCAACTAGAAATACGTTAGCTCAACGTTCGCTTTGGTAGGCCTATGGGCGGTGAACTGACGAGATTCTGGAGCCGTATCAGTATCTGTCTTGTTCCTCATCATCATCAAATTTCTCCGTGACCATTTCGTGAAATTTTCGCTTCAGTTTGCCCTTAACCGAGAATATGATTGGACCAAGACTGTTGCTGGCACCGGGGCCCTTCAGAGTGCAGCGGGATGAAGTCCATCGCAAAACGAGCATTGGAGTGGACTTTCTGTAGTGGTCGTTCGCATATGTCCGTCAACAAATAGCTCTTTCACTTTCAACTCGTTTGGCTTTTTCTAGACAACCTATTGACGGTAAGCACACGATCAAGCGTAGCGACTTGGGAGCGTACCGCAAAAGTTGAAGTTGGGAGAGATCCAGTGGTCATGAGTCTCCGAATATCGTACTTGCGTGAGCCTGGCTCATGAACAGTACCTGGATGACTATTACGATGAATAGATAGCCATGATTCAATTGCCGCAGCAAGTTCCTTCGCGGGCGTGAGGGGACTAAGTGGCACAAACCATATGTACGGATTTGTTGCAGGAAAAGGAGACAAGACAAGGTGGTGCATATCACCCTGCCAAGAAATCAATTCACCCTTCATGTGGTCAAGAGCTTCATCGCGAACAGCAGTCGATGAGTAAAAGACCACCAACAAACAGGTGGCACTTCGAGTGACGCTGACAACGTCACCACTTTTCGCCTCTGGTGACTTAGAGATAAGATCCTCTAGAATGGCCAGTTGGTCGGTACTTTCGACACGAACGGCTTTGGGAAAGGCGACACACAAGGCACTGTTGGTTCGACCAAGTGCCACACGATCCGATCCACAGAGCGGGACTTGTTCGCGAATGCCCTGTTTCGGCTCCGGTTGTGGGAGAGCTTTGCGAGCCATTGCGAAGGGTGTATCTTCTGTCAGGGAACTGATGTTGGTGGATGTGAGGATGCGAGGTTGAAGGTTGAAGGTTGAAGGTCGAAGGGTAAAGGAAGCATAGAGAAGAAAGAAGAAGAAAAGAAAAGATCTTCAGGAGATGGCAGGCTAACACGGTGAAGCAAACTGCTCTGCCTGAGGCGCCGTTCGGGTTCCGCGAAAGGCTGCAAGCTAGGCAGGCTGGTTTTGACAAGACACGTATAGTTGGACTTGACCTGGCTATTTGCAGGCCACCTCGAAACATCGTTTGTCGATCCGCCGGTCGCAACTATGTGTGTGCACATCACGGAGGAATCACTCAGTGGAGCAAATGAGTCTTATCAAAGCTATGACCTAGTCCTGAACAAACCCGTACAGCCTAGATGATCTGTACACTCCAAGCCGTACACCACATAGCTCCTCGGGCTAGGTTTCCTCGTCCACCATTAATCAAAGGCTAGACGCCCACGAGAGCCCGCCAGACGATAGCGCTGAAGCATTTTCGCCGGCCTTGGGCCTCGGTCCAACACACCGTCCCAGCAATGGCGTAAAAGCACTGTCGCTGTCGAGGGAAAGAGAAACTCGTAAGACAGCGGGTATAAACGCTGATGGGGTATCATCAAAGAGCAAAACATCGCAGTAAATCAAAGCCGAAGCAATAGAAGTAAGACACAAAATCTCGGGATTCATGCCATCTAGAATGGTTCTGGAAACGCGAGGTGGACGAGACGATAGCGTGAAAGCATTGTCCTCTCTTCCGTCGCGAGTCAAGTCCCATTCAAGAGAAGCACTGCCGCTGGTCAAAGCAACTCCGAGATCCTGCTAGGACCCCAGAGACTTTCAAACAGTGACTTGAACCCCCTCGGGCGACTTCTCAGCCGAAAAGAATGATGAGGTTATAAAGATGTAGCAGAAATGTAGGTTGAGCTACCAGTAGATAACAGCAAATGTTCAGGTAGTCGACAATGGCGATTGTTGAAGATCGGCTGTTGGCGGAGAGTGACTCCTGTCGAGGAACAGAAGGCTTATTAGTCCCGGTTAGCTCGTTTCCAAGGAAGACGAGTCCCGAAACCACGCTCCTGACCCTCTCGCCTGGCCGCGCCGTCCTCAAATTCGCTGGCCGAATCATCCTGCAGCTTGCTGCTAGGGGGGTTGCCAAAAATCCTCAAGAGGACCTTCATCAAGAAGGAGCTAATGATGCTCATGCAAAGAATTCCGATCATGATGTAGTTGCTCTTGCGGTACTGGTGAGGTCCAGGAGCAGCATCCTCGGGCCAGCCGGTGTACAAGGCATAGGTGGTCATGACGCTACCGAGGTTGCCCAGGCCTGAGACGAGAGCGGTGGCAGCCGCAACGCCAACCTCTCCGTGGCGCTTCTGGAAGACTTCGGAGCTCCAGGCCATGCAAATTGGGACAGTAGGGCCAAGACCGAATCCGACCATGAGGAGACCACCGTATCGAGCCCAGCCGTTGTTGGTCGCCAAGGTGGTTGTCAGGAGACCGCTGATCTGGATGCAGACAGCAGCCGAGAAGAAGTAAGGGCGAGACTTGTGGAAGCGATCCGAGATAGGAGTGACAATCAGAATGGCGATGAGGTCCATGATCCAGATGGGGGCAAAGAGCAAGCTGATCTCAATGCTGCTGGCTTCGGGCTGAATGGATGCAATGATGACCGAGCCGTACAACTGAGTGCCAATACCCACACCGACAACGCCAAAATACATCATAGTCAAGGGCCACAGGCGCCAATCGATCAGGACAAGACCGAGATCCCGCATGGTCCAAGGACGGGCGTGGTAAACACGTCGAAGGTCGTGGTAATGAACAGTAGCATCATGACCAGTCAGGACCTCGGGAGTCGCAGGAAGGAACTTGAAGATGCCAGTGTTTGGCCGGGTCTGACCGGGAGCCAGAGGACGATCAGGAAGCCACCAGAGAAGGGTAACGCTCAAAACAATGGCGATAAGACCATAGATGAGGAACATCCAACGGAAACCAATCAGGCCACCCAGGCCATCCATTTTCTGGAAGCCAGCGGACACAAGTCCAACCACGGCAGCGGACACTTGAGCGGCAGTGAAGTACATACCGATTCGCTTAGCAATGCGGGTAGGTGGGTAGAAGAGGGTGAGGTAGAAGGCCATGCCGGGCCACAGGCCAGCAATAACGACACCGAGGAGGAATCGAAGAAACTTGAGGCTCCAGGCATCGTTGACGGCGGCGAAGCAGGTGCCTACCAGACCTGTGGCGAAGACGATTCGAGCCATCCAGAGGCGAGGGCTGGCCTTGCTCATGACGAGGTTGGATGGGCAGTCGAAGATGACATAGGCGACGTAGAAAAGGGCGAGGGCGGTGGAAGTGTCCTTGGCCGTCAGTCCCAGGACGGTCATGAGGTCGTGGCCGACATCCTTGTTCATGGTCTGGGCAATGCCGATGTTGGAACGGATGGCCGAGCAGAGGAAGTAGAGAATCCAGAACGCTGCTAGAATGAGTGGATGGGTTCTAAATGCGTGCGAGTGGCGAACAAACCTGGGATGATGCGGCGGTCAATCTTCTTGTAGACGCGCTCGACCGTTTCGGTGTCGTAATCACCCTCTCGGACATTCCCCTCTTCCTGGTTGGCGAGTGCATCAGATGAGGGATGATGGATCTCATCAATCTCGTCTTGCAGCTTCGCGTCGCCGATTGGCGAGCGTAAGGTGGGCTCGGCCATGCTTGGACTTGAGAGCAATGGAAATGCGTGCTATAAGTCTGTCGCGTGCTTTGCCAGTGCCTTTGGTAATATCTTTGCAGATGATGGATGGAGGAAGAGAGGAAACGTCAACGAAGAGGGCGGACGATGTGGGAGCTGGAAGGAGGAGTGAGAGAAAAGATTCTGCGCTGATGGTGGTTGATGGAGGGGACTTTTATCTATGATTGTTGGATGGAGGGACACAAGAAACTAGCCCTGGGAAGCTTCTGGGTGAGCCGATTTAGGCGCATCGCTGTACCTCGTACTCCCTGCTAGTCCATTAAAAAGTTGGAGAAGCTATTCAAACTCGGTCTAGCGGCGCCTTCGAGAGACAAAACGAGATAACTGCGTTGGGGATTCAAGAGTTAGCTGGATTTAAATCTGCGAATAGTGGACAACCCTTGATCCGAGGACGGAGGATCATTTGACCAGCAGAAATTTCTGGTGTTCGATGTTGTACTTACTACTGTTGACAAGTCTACGAATGCAGCCCTGAATATGAAAATGTACAACCCTAAAAATATCGGATGAGTGATATACTCAAGAATGGCCTGTTCCGTCCTACTAGATAATCAGCATCCGAGTGGTTTTTCGGGTCCGTGTCTGTGACTGCGTGACACCAGAATCGCAGCAGGTGGAGACAGAACCTGTTGACTTCTCAGCAATCGCCAGAGCTGTATTCCCGGTTCTTGTCTGTGCTATTTGCTAGTGACCGAACTAGTGTCCTTTAACTTGCACCATGGTGGACGGCTTTCATCGACCTCGGTAAACAGCCGAGAGAAATCCCTATGCAAACCGAGCGGTTTTGGTCAGGCGCATAAACGAGGCTTTACTATTCTCTCCGGCACCGCAATGATGTCTCTCTTAGGAAGCCCTCGGCTATGGTAGCCTCTCACTGAGTCTGCGAACGAAAGCAAGCGGCTATAGGGTCACCATGACTGCGTGTCAATTACGTACTGATCCTGGCAACATCGAGTGTGGAATGACCTAACGTACGAACGAATCCTTAGTGCAGGCTTGAAGAACCCCCAACGAACCCGTCGGGCCCACCAATACTCTTACATGGCTTGTCCTTGTTTTATCTGCTATGATTTTATTGTGGGGTAATTTGTTTCTCAGTATCCGCCTTGCGCCTCCAGCACAGTGTTGGTAGACGTGATGGATGGTGCTTCAGACCGTCGCAAGGCAGGTTTCCAGCAAGTGCAAACGATTAAAATACAATTTGAAGAAAGAGAAAGCGAATTGGGGCTAGATGTGTAAATCACCCAGATAGAATCATGCAGCTTGACATGGTGCACTCGCAAGAGCATTAGCTCAGGAAGCAGTTACTCGTGAGATAGACGCCAAGTTTATGCCATTTACTTTTTGCCTTAGCTTGCGCAACCGTTCAATTTACGTCTCTTCGGGTTTTCACTACTTGAAGATCCTCCCAATCGCACCCCAATAACATCCGCCAAACCCTCCGGACTCATGCGCTAATACACCACCAGATGTTGATTGGCTGGGTTGTGACCTCTCCAGTACAACTCCCACAGAGGCCCGTTGAGTCCACAAAAGGTCAAGTCAACTGCATATTGCCGGAAACAAAGTTTGTGCATCATGATGAATACGAAGTTATTCAGTTTGATACGAACAATTGAGTTCATCAAGGACGAATGGAGGGCTCGTCTGAGATTCTGTGAGACCGGAGAGTTGAAGACCCAACTCCCAAGTTAGCCCTTGAAAGCCTGTTCAAGAAGTGCAATGTCAAACTTCCTCATGTGCATCATCGCAACACTAGCCCTACTCGCCGCCTCCTTGTCATCCGAGCCGAGCATCTTCTTCAACGCCTTTGGCACCACCTGCCACGAGACGCCGAATTTGTCAGGGATCCACCCGCATTGTCGTTTAGATTCGTCTCCGCCCTCTCCGAGCTTCTCCCAGAAGTGATCGACCTCGGCCTGGTCATCGCAATCGACCTGGAAGGAGACGGCTTCGTTGAAGTTCCACTTGGCCGGGCCGCCGTTTAGACCAACAAAGCGATTGCCCCGGAGCTCAAACTCGACGACCATGACGGACCCAGGCTCACGTCCATGAAATTCTTTCCCCCCGGAGGTGTAGTGTTGGGTGCTGGTGATTTTAGAGTCACCGCCGAAGGCAGCGACATAGTGGTTGGCGGCCTCCTCGGCCTGGGTGTCGAACCAGAGACAGGTGGTGATCTTGCCGATAGACATGGTGGAGGCTTGGTTGGTTCGTCAGTCTCGCAAGGCAGAAAGAGAAGGATGGAATGGATTGATGGAAACGAAGAGAAAGTCTGGAAACTCGAAGGATGCGGCGCAGGGTATTATAAGAGTCAAAGGAACGCCTCCTCATCTGTAAGAACGCCACGGCTGCGCTGCTAGTCTCAGTTCAACCATCTTGTGCCAATCAATCGGCCCAACAATGGCCCTTGATGATGTTTTCTGACCTGCTTAATTCTGGGCGGCAGGGTTGTGTCTTGAACGCTCGGCTTGCAGAAATAAGGTAAAGCATCGTGAATGCCTCTGAGAGGTAGCGCGCCACACTTTCCAGGAGCGAACCACGTTCGGGTGAGATGAGGATCCAAGACATGATTTTCATTCTCATTGGCTGGGGCTGAATGACGATCATGAAAGCGAACGAATTCTGCCTGAGGAATTGGGGGCTAATCAGAAATGTATGTCATAACTAACACATTGTTTTCCATCCCGCTGCGCCACCTAGGCGTGCGAAGGAGAGGTGATAGGTTCGCAGTGTCGCTGGGTGAACTGAACGAATTGAGGGCATGCGGATCACGTGATTCCACCTCCACGAAAGTCTTTCAGCGCTGCCCAATTCAACACGAGCGAGAAGATAGAATCACGATGCAAAATTTGCTTATTTCCTCGAAAAGTACGAACATATCTCCAATACAACCCTGCATGGTCAACAATGCATCGAGACAGGCATTGTCAATGACAAGGTTTTGATTTGTGGCCCAGGGAAGAGACACCCATGACTTAGCTGCTTTTGGGTAGCAGGCCGTGGCTAGACTGCATCAACGCAAGAGTCTCAACCTCATATTTCTGGTGTAAATGCAGAAATGCCTGACAACGGTACGTCGCTGGAAGCCCCCAAACGAGACTCCAAAATTCCACCCCCCTTACCGGGTTTTCCCCCTCACACACTCGCCATCTGATCGCAAGGTGAACAACTCCGAACTTGGAACACCAGCTAGGAAGACATCAATTCACCCACCACGTCTCACTGCTCGGATCGCTGAGTATTCCGCTTATCACCTACTTGTTTTGGCCTCGGCCCAGTCGGAAGACGCCACTCTCTTCAGCCAGCATTGTTTTCGTCGTCATGCCTTTGAATCCCCTCTTGTCCGAGGGCTGTGGGATGCGCAATGGCTACGCGTACATTGCTACCACACCGATGCATCAAATGGTTCTTCCTCCAATCGCCACCAACTCCACGCCTCGGGACGCGAGAATCGCCACAAGGAATGACCCTCGTGATGCTGGGCTATCTACCGCGCCCGACTCACTGCTGGGATAAAGTTATTCAGCTTCACTTTCATCACTTGGTTATATTATCCCTCTCCCGGCCGAGAGATTATCAAATGTCATGGATGACTGAGGCAGAAACCACATGGAGGAACTACCACATTTCCATCCCTAGGACAGGACCTCCCTCGGCAAGATAAACCGGGAGGGGGTCATACATCCAAATCCTTCTCGGGGCGCACGATCCAGTGCAATGTCCAATGGGGAGCTGTTCACGGATGTAAGGCATCGTGTTGGCCCTGGTCAGCTGGTTACCGCCAACTCACTCATTACGCATCCATCATGAGTCCTCGATGATGGATCCAGGCAACCCCCCCTCCCCCTTCCAGTCGCATGTCGCCAAGTGGGACGCAGGCGAAGTTGATACTGGATGACCAGGGGGCACGTGAAAAAATCGGAGTTGGGTTGACAAGATCGTGAACAACATCACAACTTGGATCCTGTTCCTGGCATCGTTTACATGTCCGTTGGCCAGTTGGCACAGCCTCGCCTAGACTTGCGTCAGGCGTCAAACGGAGGCCGCACAATGGATAGAAATACCCTCTAGTGAGTGGTCGGCCTCAGCTAACGCAAGGCAGAGGTGCACGAAGACCAGGGGCTTGTTTGATGGTGCACCTCTGCACGCCGCAGCCTTGCCCCCATAGCGCAAGGCACCATTAGGGCGAGGCCGTGAGTCACGCCTTGCTGATGCTTGGAATACTTGCATCTCGTTGGGCAATGACGCCAAGGACTCTCAAACCCGGCCTCGTCTCCGAGTCACTCGACGGATGCCTAGACCCGAAGCAAAGTACTAATACAGCATTGTTGCGATCACTCCATCTCTTGGTAGTGGTTTGAGTGCTGACCCAGAGACAGACGACCATTCGGAGCACTCGGCGCCACCTTGCAGCACATGCTTTGCTCGACGCATTGACCACGCACCCTCATCTCGTCACGTGTCAGATCTGACTAATCCTCTTCAGTCCATCAGTTCTCCGTTGCCTTCCGAACTTCTTCACACCATAATTTTCAGGCCTCCAACAATCCAAGCTCAAGCTACTGACCTTGTTCAACGACAAGCTCGACGACATATCGACCAAGCCCTTGCGCGTGCCTTTCAACCATTCGCCAGTCTTTCTCCTTGAGACCCCGCCCTTGACTACAGTCATCTTGACACCCGCAGTCGGACGCGACCGTCGACTCCCGCTTCTCGCGTCCCTCCGCGGCACCCGCGTCTTCTATCACTTCCCCATCTCGATACGATCTGCTGCCACCATGAGTGTCGCATACGAGCCAAGGAGTTTCATTCATGAGGGTGCATATCCGCCCATTGGTGACGAACATGACCACGCCGCCGACCAACGCTTCACCGACAATGACGTTGCCGAACAACTCAGCCACTACACTGCCGAGGCGGCCATGCTACCCGATGACAGAGTCGTCTTGGGGGATGATCGGGGCATGATACCCGAGGATGCTACTGCCATCCAGGAAGCGACACGCCTTGACCTCGGCCATCCCACCTTTCCCTCACCTATCGTGGAAGCGATGCAAGTGCCGCCCGCCCTAGACCCTCTCCAAGATGAGAAAGACCTGTCTCCGGGCGTTGGCTCCCCTCCGTCGCTGCGCATCAAGCCGATTCCCAAACCCGATCGAGAGGTTCTGAAACAGGCCGACGGGAAATTCCACTGTCCTCTTGACGACTGCAAGGAGGAGCAACGAGCGTTTGCGCGCAAGTGTGAATGGAAGTAAGTGACACCCTATCAATAATGTGCTTGTTCACCAGGCGCTAATGTGTCTCTTTTTCTAGTAAGCACATGGACAAACACGAAAGACCATATCGCTGTCCTGCCGACGGATGTGAGAATCTGCCGGGATTCACATATTCCGGTGGTTTGCTCAGACACGAGCGCGAGGTCCACGGCAAACATGGAGGTCCCAAGAACACTGTCAACTGTCCTCACCCGAACTGCAAGCGGCACACGGGCAAAGGTTTCTCGCGACAGGAGAATCTGAACGAGCACCTGCGTCGTGTTCACACCAGCCCCGAAGGGATGTCACCTCCTACGGAGGCCGCCCCATCTCCTGAAGAGAACGAAAGCGAAAAGGCCGGGGTGAAACGCAAGCGACTTTCAACCGACCAAGGCACTGAGCTGACAGAGCTTCGCGATGAGATCAAGCGTGTGAGAGAGGAGAATGAGAAACTCAAGACTGAGATGGACCAACAGTCGCAACACTCTCTCGCTATGATGGCGCAAATCGCAGAACTGCAAGATGCTCTTCGGCACGGACTCAGCCAACATGGATTAGGAGCTCCTACGGCGCAGATGATTTAGGGACAACACCCGGCCAATCTCTTCTTCTAGTGGCCCGCTGAGGAACCCCTAAGCTCTCACCGAGAGTGTCATCACGGCTTCACAACAAACTCCACTATATGCACAAGCATGCACAACATATAGACGACACGATTCCACTCCCCTTGTCGATTTTCGTTTCTACCATTCTCACTCACGATCCCTCGTTTTTTTACGTTCACATCTCCTATGGCGTTTGGTCTGCGGTCACTGCATGCATGGCACAGGGTTGCCCTCGAGGACGAGAAACGTGGTTTTTATTTCCTCTGATTTTTTTTGGCAAGGCGTTACTCCGGAAGAGATGATATCCCCCTTCCCATTTTCTTACACCACCATCTGATGAGATACTACGATGGGACTGGTTCGGCGGAATGATATGGGCACATTCGGTGAGGGGTCGAGTTCGGGTTATACCAAGATCGGGCGGGCAATCGGTGATGAGGATGACACAGCGGGTTCGTTTGCTTCTTCCAAGACCCTTTTTTTTCTTTTCCCTTGTACAATCGTGTAATATAGATGGCCCAGGCCCCTCTTCTGCTCCCTGACAGCCTGAATCGAATTTGACGACGGGTTTTGTCAGACCCTACTACTCTACTTGACCCTGACACCTCTTTTGGCCTGTCTCATTCCTAAACATCCTCGTGTGCCACGCCGCTAATCCGCGAGGCCTCTCCGGGACCTCCGGCGACTTCGGAAGTGTGGAGACATGTGACAGGCACAGCCATTCGTAAGCTCTAGATGAACGCGAATCTCGATAAGTGAGGCGAGCGGGCTGTGCAAACCATGTTGCTCAGTTCTGGTTCTGGTAGGTATGGTTGACGTGTAAGTGTGTATGTACCCTATCCAAATGAATAGCTTCCCCGTCTGAAATATACATGCCCCCCGGTTCCATCTTTTCTTTTGCTTTTATCTACAGACGCCGATTTCTCGTTGACGGCGGTCGGAAGCAACTCTGCTCGCGTGCCCATGACTCATCTATGCGCGCGGTCCAACACTCGACATGCTCCCCGTTGCTTCAAGGCACCTCCTGGCGGAAGGCCTCCTCTAAACGGCCTGGACGTAGCTTGCAGGCACGCTGGCGGTGACGCCGGCCTTCTCCACCTCAACCCAGCCGTCGCCAGGATCCTCGGTGACGAGGACGAAGCGCTCGCCCTCGACCATGGAGTGCTCCGCCTCGGACTGCGCCGTGTACTCGTAGGCGGCCTCGACGTAGCGGAGCTTCTTGGCGCCGCGCCTGGGCGCGACCGTCGGGCCCTTCTTCTTGCCCGTCGCCGTGGAGGGGGCTGCCGATGAGGTGGTGGACGTTGAATACGTGGACGAAGGGCGGGCCGAAGGTGCGGGTGCGGATGCCGAAGGGCCGGGGGACTCTATGGCCTCGACGTAAGAGCTCGGGACTAGGCCTTCCTTGTAGCCGAGGCGGACCTTAAGCCAGCCGGAGCCATCTACCATGATCACGTTAGATATAATGCGCAAAGCTCAATAGGGAGTCCAAGACTTACCATCTGGTTCAAGAAGCACAACTTCTCGACCCTCTGGGGCTGTAAGCTCGCCCGGTGCCCCTGACTCGAATCCGTACAGCATCTTGCCCTTCTTCTCTTCCTTCTCGCCACCATTCGGCGCAGAAGGTCCCGGCGTGTCGCCAATGTAGGCAACAGGGGGTGGGGCCATAACTCGATTCTTGCGGGCTGCGCTAGGTGCCTTGCTCGATGATACGCTGGGTCGCGGGGCAGTCTCTGGAGGCGTCTCCTCAGAAGGGCTGCGCTGCCCGGAGACAGAGCCTGAGATGGACGGGCGCGCAGAGTGTGAGCTGAGGGAGTTCATGGTGTTGGAGCGGGTCAGGTCCGGTCCGTCGGAGGACGCCTGCGACGTCATGGTAGCACTGGGCTTGAGGAGTTTATTGGCCGAGTCCTGACGCCCAGCCTTGAGCTTCTTGCGCTCGTCCTTCGACTGCTCTCCAGGACAGTCGGCGGGCACCTTCATCTCACACTTGCTGTGGCACGTGTAGCCGCAATCTCTGCAGTCGAAGCCCTTGGCGCTCAATCCCCAGATCCTCTCACCACAGAGGTCGCAGTTGGTGGGGATCTTGAACGTCTGGCCCTTGAAGTTGTGGTTTTTTGCGCCCAGGGTAACGTCGCCGACGACGGAGGTGATTGTCGACGTCTCAACCTCGGCCGTAAGCCGCTGGCGGTCAACGGCATGGAGGTCTTCCTGTAATGAGAAGAGAATGCGGACAACCTCGGCCTCGTCCTTCTTCTCAGTGCCTTCCCTGATTCGCTGTTTAGTGCGCCTCAACCCCTCAACTTCCCTACGCTTCTTGTCCACCTCTCTCCTGAGCTCGCCCAGCTGGGATTTAGACTTGCTCAACACATTTCGGAGATAAATCTTGGCCGTATCGTCGACGACCATGGCGCCGTCGTCGTGCCATACTGGGCTGGTCTCGAAAAACTTGTCAGGGGGTTCGTTAAAGGCGCCCAAATTATGCTGCATATACATCATTGAGTCGAGGTGGGGCAGGTTCCTCTTGATCTCGGTGCCCTGGTGCTCGACTAGTGCGTTACTCTGCTGCAACATAACGGATTCGAGCTGTGTCGCAACCCCCCAGAGGGTGTTGAGCTTAATAGTGCGGAACTCATTGAGGTCCTGCAAGCTATCCATGACCTCGGGTACATACTCGTGATAGTACTTCTCCTTCTGCTTGTTGGTGACGTTAATGGCAATGATGTAACTATTTTTCGCATTGTTCATCTCAAAGACCTGCTGCTGGTAGGCGCTCTGGGCCTTGGCTTTGTCGTAGTGAGATTCGGATTTCTTGCGCTTCGTCTCCACCTCCTGACAGACGGCATCGTACTTGCCCTTGACCTTGCGCAGGTCCGCGTAGGAAGCTTCGCGCTCGCGCTCGAGCTTATCGGCGTACTCGGAATGGCGCTTGCGCAGCTCTTCGCAGCGGCCTCCAAAGAAGCGCAGCGGTTCTGCGACCTGGGAGATGAGGTTGGTAGCGTATCGATCGATTTCGCTGGCGCGGGACTCGAGGGTAGTTAGTTGGGTCGTCCATGTGGTTAAAGAGGCGCTGTAGAGTGGTGAAGCCATGGTCAGTACGTCATGCGCCACAAGGGTCCGGGCGTGTTGGGTAGGGAGTTGGGCACCTCTCAAGGGAGCCGGGGGTCATGGCAGGCGTGTCGCCAACGCTCAGCTGGGATGTCTTCTTATTCTTCTTTTCGAAATATTTCTTTGCGAGGGCGCTGAGCTTTTGGCTGTATTCCTTCTCGATCGCGGAGCGCTCGCGGTAGAACTGCTGGATATCCTCGAGCCACCCAATGCCGTGGCCTACCCAGGCGTTGGCTGCTTTGAAGCCATCCTAGAAAGACAAAAGAGTTAGTCGGCCGGATCAATGCGGTTCCGTTGGCTCGGGATGTTGGATGGTTGGCTGGCGAGATCGGGAGAGGAGGGACATGTTGAGATGTTAAGATGTTGCTGAAGAGGCCACCAACCTTGAGCTCTGCGCCAAAGGTGGGCACGGCGTCGGCCTCGGCCATGGCGAAGAGCGGCGGACGGCGTCGACTCGGGAGCGAGAGGGAGCGGCAGGCGGCTGAGGCGGAGACATGTACAAGACACGGGAGGTGAGAGGCGATTCGCAAGGTCACGAGCAAAGAGGCGGGGCTTGTGCGCGGAGTATGCAAGAGGGTGAAGCGCAAAGCAGCAAATGTTCTGGAAGACAAGGACGCAAGTCGTGGCGAAGCGAGAACGGCGGGGGGGACGTGAGGCGCAGTGGGACCCAGAACAGGCGGTCCGAATGGGGTAGGTGGTGAGTTCAGGCTTTAGTGGACGGATCAGAGGGCCGTGTAAGCAGGAGAATACCCCGCCAATGAAGGCCCCTGGACGCGGGTGGACTTGTCAATTTGCGGTAGCATTTGTAAGTCGGGAAGTACGAGGGCTGTGACGTCGTGTTGCGTTGGATCGTGTAAGTCGAGATATATATCGCGTGTTGGACGCAGGGCGCAAAGATGGCATTGTTTGAAACCCGTCTTCTCAGCTCAACGTTGGTCGTCTGAAAATCCACCACAAATCATGCATGACGGCAGAGCGGCAACGGCTTAGGCGTCAAGTGCTATAGCCAGGCCTCAAGTCTCCAGGCATCATCATCTGGTCCCAATAAACCCGCACTGACATAAACTGGTCGCGACACGCCAAGCAGCCCACATCATCCAGTCCGTCACGCATTCACTGCAGACAAAGTCGGAACAGTCTGGCCAGCGCGTCAACACCACCCCGCATATCACGGTTCACCATCACACGCAGCAAGACATAGCCTCGATGCTAATGAACTCCACACACAAACCCAACCCGCGTCCGTCCAAGCCAGCGCCACAGAACCAAGTCCAAGTCCCGAGGCCGGCCAAACTCCCCGTCCCCAACTCGCATTCCCCCCCTAAAACAACCGCTAACCCGCTAAAAACCCACCACCTACCCCCCACCCCCCTGAAAACGGGCCCCGTCGTAGCCTGTCGTGGCCTGTCGTGGGGGCATTCGGGGGGACCCATGGTGGAGTCTGGACATGTCGGCAGGGCAGTTTCGACAGTTTCAGCGGGTTCGCACATGAAAGTCTGCAGATTCCGGGCGGTCGGAGGGATGCCGAGACGCCATGGGAAAAAGCACGTCACCTCGTCTCCCCTTATCGCAGCACTAAAAGTCTACTTGCTAGAGCTCTCGTTTTCTCTTTTCTTCTCATACCTACATAGACCCCGGCATTGCTTTGTTAGACACTGGCTCGTTTTTGTTCTTCTTTCATCTCTGCTACCCCGGGATTTTGTCTCTTGTTTCTCTGCTCAATACTGCGCATTTGTGGTTGCCGTTGCCAACACCAAACGTCGCCTGACCCTTAGATTCGCATCGCCAATAGCCTCATTCCACAGCTTGAGTCGAAATCGCCGCCACCGCCAGCACCCGCAACCATGGCATTGACTCTCCAGACCGCCATTAAGGGCTCGCCCACGTCCACCGCCGTCATCATTCCCTCCAAGCCCACGCCTCTTGTCGTCACCTACGCCGCCCTCCACTCGCAGGTCGCGGCCTTCCAGAGCAAGCTCGCCGACCTCGGAATCACCACTGGCGCACCCGTATCCATCGCCCTCGTCAATTCCTACGAGTTCATCGTCTCGTTCCTCGCCGCCTCGTGGCAGCGCGGCATTGCGGCGCCCCTCAACCCGGCCTACAAGCAGGACGAGTTTGAATTCTACATCGACGACGTCAAGAGCGCCATTGTCCTCGTCCCCAAGGGCGCCTGGGCTGCCGGAGCTGCCAGCGTCAAGGCCGCCCAAAAGTTCAACGCTGCCGTCGCCGAGTGCTACTGGGATGCGGCCAAGGGCGAGGTCGTCCTGGACGTCAAGGACCTCGGAGGGTTGAAGGGCAAGAAGGAGAAGGTCTTGCGGGCTGAACCGGATGACACTGCTCTCATCCTACACACAAGGTCGGTTTCACATGAAACTATTCGACTTGATATCAACTAACACATGTCCAGCGGCACCACGTCTCGTCCCAAAGTGGTAAGTTTTGATGGATGCCGACAGTCTCCCGAGACAACTCCGCTGATCGACGAATAGGTTCCCCTGTCTCATCGGAATTTAGCCAGAACCATGTGTATGTATCAACCACTCTCGTGCCGCTTTACTGGCCCCGACCTCCGTTCGTCCATGACTTACACGAACTAACACGGCGCTCAGACAACATTGAGCAGACTTACCAGCTCACACCCAAGGACCGAACCATGCTAGTCATGCCCCTCTTCCACGTCCACGGCTTGCTGTGTGGTCTCCTGGCCCCCCTCTCCACTGGCGGTTCCATGGTGGTGCCTCCGAAGTTCTCCGCAACCGAGTTTTGGGTGGATTTCATCGCTCACGAGGCCAACTGGTATACGGCCGTTCCCACCATCCATCAGATCCTCCTCAAGAACCCGACCCCGAATCCAAGGCCAGCCATTCGTTTCATCCGCTCCTGCTCAAGCCCGCTTTCGCCTACGGTCTTCCAGAAGCTAGAGGAGACGTATGGCGCCCCCGTACTGGAGGCTTACGCCATGACAGAGGCGTCTCATCAGATGACCTCGAACCCTCTGCCCCCTGCCAAGAGAAAGCCTGGCAGCGTTGGTCTCGGACAGGGCGTTGAAGTCAAGATCCTCAACGAGCAGGGAGAGGAGCAAGCCCAGGGAGCTGAGGGCGAGATCTGCATCATCGGCGAGAACGTCACCAAGGGCTACCTCAACAACGTAGAGGCCAACGCCGGAGCCTTCCACAAGAACGGATTCTTCCGCACCGGCGACCAGGGCAAGAAGGACGAGGACGGCTACATCATCATCACGGGCCGCATCAAGGAGCTCATCAACAAGGGCGGCGAGAAGATCAGCCCCATCGAGCTCGACAACGTTCTGGCGCGCCACCCCAAGATCAGCGAGGTCGTCAGCTTCGCCATGCCCGACGAAGTCTACGGCCAGGACATTGGCGTTGCGGTGGTGCTCAAGAAGGGCGAGCAGCTGGCGGGCGGCGAGCTCAAGGACTGGGTGACGGAGCGGCTGGCCAAGTTCAAGGTGCCCAAGAAGGTGTACTTTACCGACATTATGCCCAAGACGGCCACGGGCAAGATCCAGCGACGCATCGTGGCGGAGACGATGATGAAGCAGGATGTCCCCAAGGCCAAGCTGTAAGCCGGTTGGGCACCCATGAGATGTCTGGAGATAGGTGGTGCACTTAGAATGGAAAATGTAGAGCCCGTGCAGTTTTGGGTTGGATGTCGGAGTAAAGAGCTTTTGGTTTTTTGAAGAAATATGAGATTCATTGGTTCGCTACCATAACTAAAATATCCAAGACCCTTCCAGATGTGCATCATTAGACTGCCAGCGGATCTATCCTCGCAGATGACAAGATTGATGGCCAGATCAGATCCTATCTCATCTATCTCATCTTCTCTCATTTCATTTCATTTCATTTCAGAAAACGCCTCTTAATCCCCCTCATCGGGTAAGAACCCGTCGTCCCTCATTGCCTTTTCAAATCCTCGCTGTCTCTCTTACATCCGCACTCATCAGTCTCTAATCGTAGTGCCCATCCTGATCCTGCACCTCAATGACATCATCCTCGTCGTTATCGTACAAGCTGCTGTCCTTGCGCTTGGGGCTCTCCGGGCGCTTGAGGTTCTTGGGCGGCACGACGGTGTGCTTCTCGACCCAGCAGGCGGTGCCGTCGGGGGCCTCCCAGCGGAGCGGCTCGCGGGGCACCTGCGTCTTGGGCTCGACCTTGGCCTCGATGGCCTGTTGCAAGCAGGCCGCGTTGGCGTCCAGCAGCTCGGAGAAGACGGACACGATGGTGGCTGTGCCGCTGGCGTCGCTGTCGCGGTGGAGGAGGACGTAGACAGAGGGGGCCATTCTTATTAGTAGGCTTGTAGGTGTGTGTATGTGTATGTGTATATCTGTCTTAGTGTTGATAGTGTGGGGTAGATAGTGTGTGGGTGTTGTGGGAGTATGTGTGTGGTGGGGGGTTGGGTCAAATAAACAGAGGGGTTGAGAGATTGGTTGCTTTGAAGGGTTGCTCTGAGTGGTTGGTTGGTGAATTGGGCTGATTGTTTTAAGCGGTTATGTTACTGTTGTACTAGCTCCGAGAGGTGCTTGATGAGACTGATGATAGAATGAGGGGAACAGCATAAAACAAGGCGTGAGAGCCAGCACATTATATCCGTATTCCTCCCTCCCGAGCACTCGGGCCATCCAGCCTCGAAAGCTCAGGTGACGCACCAAAAAAACCTGTCATAACCGAGCCGCCTCTCCATCTCGAAGGCTCATTCATGCATGACACCCCCCGTAAAAAAAAACACTGAGAGTCAGATCCTCTCCCCGATTGCGGGACAAGTTATTCCCAGCTGCTCAAGGGTGGCGTGACGGAAGGGTGCCAAGCGCGGGACAGCACGAGGCCCGTTATCCCGCATCATAACCTCGTTCGCACTGCAGAAAATGCGCTGAATTCATCATCATCATGGATCCATCCCCGCCCCGGGCCGGCCGAGCTTGTCGCGGGACCATGATCCCGTGAGGAAAAACCAAGCGAGTTCTAGTGCGAGCCCCCAGCTTTGCCAGTCCAGCGCACTGCGCAAGCAGGGCAGGCCAGTGATTTCCTGGTTCTTGCCACAAGCTGAGCAATCCCCCGGAGCTGTGAGCGGGTCCATGCCGGCGCGCGCGAGTCCCATCTCCGGGGCCTCCGGTGCTGTCCCCGGGTGAGTTGTATTCCCGATTCCCCCAGCATGATTCATCCCACCGGGGAAAGCATGACATTCCAACTCTGCGCCCAAGCCAAGACCGAAAAGCCAAACATCCCCTTCATCGCCGGGATGCGCATCTCCAACCGCAGCAAGAGGGGCCACCGCGGTGGTGGAAACCCGTTCGACGCTCCCCTCGAGCCATGATGACATACGATGGAGAAAGTTGGCCGAGAAATAGTTCTTGCCGCTCACGGGGGACCTGATCAGCGGGGGGGAATGGCCAGGGCCCAGGGAAGCTTGCGCTCGGGCCCAGGGGCGACCTTTGTTGCGGGCGGATGACGTTATTCCCGGACAGCGGCCAGTTCTCGGTGTCTTGGTGGCCGTCCTTCTTTCTCCAAGGGACCCTGTTCGGGAGGTTGCAGCTGCAACGGCGGGAGAGTGACAAGGCCGTAGCCAAAAAAAACAACCAGCAACCGGGATATCCGGTCGACAAAGTCCGGGATTATTCCCAGGGGCCTTCTATCCCCGTGTACTCAACATAGTTTTGCGTAGAATTCCTAGGGCTAGGTTCAAGGTCAGATGCTCGGTGGTCGAAACCCGAACCTCGCCCCTCACGCTGGCTACCCTGGACCAAGCCCGTCAGCTGACCTGGGACCGATTCCCTTTCAGTTCGCGGCTCCCCTGGTAAACAAGGCGAATCTGCAATGTAGATCTAGGTATTCCCCTTTGTATCTCTGGGGGGTGAGTCAGGTTACGGCCACGGGGACGTGACCACGGGGTGGTGTTTTGGGTTGAACGCCGCTGTCGCGACGCCGAGATCGGTGGGGGACTTCGTTTTCATTCTCGTTGGTTCCATTTTCGACGGTGACGAATTTGGGTTTGTCGAGTCAAGACTGCACGCACTACTTTTAGCGGTATTTTACATACTTGTGTCGTAAATTTATAAGGTCTTAGATAATTGACCACTACTTGAGTATTACAGTCGAGCCACTGTTAGAGGACAATGGCTGTCTTCCGAGGGGGAAAAAAGCACCATGCTCCCATTTGGCTCTTCCACCAAATCCAACCCATTCGCTGCTCTATAGAGTAAGTAACAACTGAGTTGTAGAATTAACTAGACATCTGGTAAAAACGCATCGGGAAGAAATAGAATTGTGAATCCTAGAGCATTCCGCATGACACAATGTGTCTATGTGCAATACCGATGGCGCGTCCTGGTGAAATTCAGCGTGTGAGCTGGGTGCCGACCCATCACAGGGGACAACGATGCTCAAATAACTACACGATTTGCTGCCATACAACACTACAAATGCGCGCCAGATGCGAAACGTGGACCATAGGTATATCCATTGGCTACTTTTAGAATGAAGGCCTTTTATCACACACCCTGTCATTGAGCATATGTTCCGCCGTGGGGGATGCAGAGTCGACATGTCCCCCACCAGAAAGGCGCGCGCCTCATTGACAACGCTCTCAGCTCATTAATTACCCCACATTGATCGCCCGGCTCTGCACCAACCCCGCCAACGCAGCATCCCATCATATCAAGTAGCTTTCTACACGGGCACATCATTTCTCCCCTCCGTCCACTATAAAACCCAATCCCTCGAGTCCCGACACCAGTCTAGGACTCCTCGTCTCATGGCCAGCCGTCTCGCGTTCCAACGGCTTTCACTCTCGACCGCCCGACCTTTTTCGCCGTATAAACCCATTGCTGCTACCCCGCCCGCCCGCTATAGCTTCGGCGTGCGCACCCGCACAATGGCTTCGTCCTCCGCTCCCCCACCGGCTGGCAAGTACGAGTTTCTTGTCGTCGTTCCGGACAAGCCGGGCGTACTTGAGAAGCGCCTTGAAGTTCGACAGTATGTGCTCGCTTCCACGATTCACGTGAGAGACTATGGCTAATCAGTGACACGCAGCTTGCACTTCCAAAACATGAAACCATTCATTGCAGACGGAAGCTGGAAGACAGGCGGTATGACAACACCCCCCAGGCCCAACCTCTATAGAAATCAATGAGCTGACCCGAGACTCTCTTACAAGGCGCCCTTCTCAACAGCGTCCCCAAGGACGATGATCCTGCTAGTCTCGACTTCATGGGCAGCACCCTCGTCATTGTTGCCGAGTCCGTAGAACAGGTCCGCGAGCAGCTGAGCAAGGACATTTACGTTACCTCGGGTGTCTGGGATTTGGAAAAGGTCAGCCAAAATTCCTTACACGCAACGACTCTGCTATCAGCGCATGCTAATACCAACCAGGCTCAAATCTACCCCTTCAAATGCGCATTCAGAAACCCCTAAGTAGATTCATAACAATATATATCAATGGCAAGTGATATGATGCAGAAGAATGGCGTATTAGACCTTGAATGATTACCACCGAACCCTTTTGGTTTCCAGCCCCCTGTTTCCACCCCTTGGTTCGTACCGTCAAATCAAATGCCCATTGCTGGAAATCCAACGTCTTCATACTGTCCTAAGAATTGCCCCCCCTCAATGTGATGCTCAGTCAGATGCTCGCCCTGTGATTCATAACCCATGAGGCCAGGTACCACTAAAGACCCATCCACTAAGAAGACGACCCATCATCCGACTGTCCATTCAACGCAGCGAAATCAACCGAGAAAGGATGAAAAGGAAACGACGCCATCATACACCGATACAAGAAGAAAACCCACTTTGACTTTACTCAGTCTTGGACCCGTCCTCATTCTCGCTGTCGACTTCAGGGGAATCGCCCTCTTCCGCCGCCACCCGCAGTTCGTAGTTCAGATCGAAACACTCGGCCAACAACTCGCTCACGCTACCTTGGCCTTCGGGGATGTCGCCATTGACAACAAACTTCCCGTCCACCTTCATGTTATCGAGCGAGTTGAGCTACGTTCAAGTTAGCGCTGGCGACTTCAGACATGAAGTGAAAGCATACCTTCATACTGTACGGGTACAGCTCTCGAACCGAAGACACGCCTCCACTTTTCTTCACCTCAACGAGACATCGCTTCAGTGTCTGAAGTTGGTTGTAGATGGGCAGCAGAGCCTCAGACACAGGCTCGGAGGCCAGCATGAACGAGTAAATGTATGCATATGACCGGCGGATCAGATACAACAGTGTTCGCTGTGTCCACAAATCGGCTGGCCGAGATTTGTCATCCAGCCAATTTCCGTTCTGCCGGCTTTCATCAAACCTGTCTAGCTGTCGTTGGAAGTCGTAAAGGTCCGTTTCGCGCAGAGACCACGCTTGTGTTAAGGAAAGCTTCTCGAGATCGTTTCGAATACCGACGAGTACATCATAAGTCGGGCGCCACTGGTCGGCGACCACACCCTTTCTGTGAAATGTTAGAGTGTATCATCGCGAGGACGGAGAAAATCTTACCGTTCGAGGACAATGTCGGACCATTTGAGGCATCGCTGATACAACTCACGAACCTCTTCGCTCCCCGCCACCACAGTGCCATCTTCAGATGTGAACTTGCCACCATTATAGCGATCTCCAATTTCCACGATCTGTTGCCTGAGCTTCTTAACCTCGGACGTCGAGAACTAGACGGCTGGTTAGCATAACTCGCCGACGTCGCACAGCCTTACTGACCTTGGACTTTGTGTTCGCCAGCGCAACCGCCCGCAGAATGGAGACTAGCTTTTGATGTGTGGACAGCAGTGGTTCTGGGATGCGCTCGACTCTCGTTTGGAGCTTTGCCAATGTGGCCTGGCAAAGTTTTACGCGGTTTGATAGAAGGGTAAGCATGTAAGGTGGAGGTTGCTTCTCGGGGACATGTTCCTTGGAGCCTTGCTGGATGCTGTGGGCAAGGCCTTCGAGTGTCGTTTGGATGCTACCGAGGTCCTTGGAAGAGTAGAGATCGGCTTCAACTAGGTGATCGAGTAATCGCTTGACGGTCGACGTCAGGGCATAGGTGGCCGGTGCCTCGTTATTGCGACCGATTGTGAGATAGAACAGAGAGAGCAATTGGAAGCAACTCTCTAAGACCTTATCAACTGCAAAGAGTACCGTGAATTTTGGGCGTATTTGTGACCTTCGGAGGAGAGTAACTTACGTCTATTCTCTTGGTTGTCGCCAGTCTCAGCTCGGACGATATTGAGCTCCTTAACTTGCTCCATGGTCTCATCAAACAGCGGCATGACATCCTGCGTTCGAATATAGTTGGTGCGGTCTTGCTTGAGGAGCAGCAGCTGGTCCCGGACCACGGTTAGCCGGTCGAGAATGACACGTTCGCGGGGGTCCCGCGGGAGGGGGATTGCTGGAGTGTCCATTGTCCCGATGTTGAGGCTTTGCCTGCAGCACAAGAGCAAGTCCGACGCAAGCAGGGGCACAATTGCTGAGAGGAGATGTCGGAGATGATCGGCGTGGACGAGCTGTCGAGAGCCGAGTGCGAAGAGTTTACGCGACGTTGGTCCTAGAGCTTCCGGGCAGCAACGAGCGATAGGCACTGAGGCGAAAGAGGTGGCGGCGGGGTTGAGCGACGGGGGCCGCTGGTGGTGGGGTAGAGGAGTTGGGATCAAGGAGCTGGAACTGGCTGGGCGTCAAGGCCACGGAAGAATTGCCAAAGACCAGGAGATTGGGTGAGGAGGACGAGGTGCTGCTTGAGAAGGGAAAGGCTGTCGCGGGGAGGGTCGCAGGCGGATTTGTAGGCCCAAGTCGGCTTGCGAGCTGCCAAGAGCCCAAAGTCAAGCGTCCACTGTTCAGCGATTGCGGCGTTGCCTTCCGGACCAGGGATGTTGTCACTCGGTTCTTGTTAGTACATCATCGAGCGATAATGGATAAAGAGCAGTCAGTGGTGGGGGGGAACGGATGGCAGAGAGAGCTCAGCGGGGTGGGGTACGTGCGTCGAGACCCTCTTTGCCTCTTGAGCATCCTCGCTCGGCGATGATGTGGCCGCTGATTGGCTGACCATTCACCAGCCAATCACAGACCAGACCCACGCATCTTGTGCATCCGGAGTCCGGAGAAACTGTTTCGCCCTCCACTTTAGGTCTTGAAGCCCTCCAACCCGTTAATTTTGACCAGGGTAATATTCTGTGGCAAGCCTCTTGGTGATATTCGAATCCAAACCACAACGTCAGTGCAGACTCTCCATCCCACACCTGCATCGCCAGAATTCAATCACAATGTCTCACGCCGAGCTCGCATCGTCCTACGCGGCCCTGATCCTCGCCGATGATGGCGTTGAGATCACCGTACGTCCTTTCCCGCCGCCCACGACCCGGCTGCCCCGCGCCGTGCGCTCGAAATTGTGGTGATGGCTAATTTGGTGATCGCGAACCTGCAGGCCGACAAGCTCCAGACCCTCATCAACGCCGCTAAGGTGCAGGATGTCGAGCCCATCTGGACTTCCATCTTCGCCAAGGTACGACCCGATTGTCCAACCCGATAGTCCTGCGCGACGACTTTGGAACTTTGGGATTTTCTGACTGGGGATTTTTTGTGCAGGCTCTCGAGGGCAAGGACGTCAAGGACCTCCTCGTGAACGTCGGCTCCGGTGGTGGCGCTGCCGCCGCTGGTGGTGCCTCCGGTGGTGCTGCCGGTGGTGACGCCGCTGACGAGGCTGTTGAGGAGAAGGCTGAGTCCGGTACGTTGAATCCCCTCGGCACCCCGATTTCACGACGTCTCGTGTGTGCTGACACCCATTACAGAGAAGGAGGAGTCCGACGAGGACATGGGCTTCGGTCTCTTCGACTAAGCAGTTACATCATGACGCCTGTTTCCTTGCTTCTTTGTACTTCAACTGCATGGCTTCGGGGTATCCAATCGATCGAACATACAGGATGGAGAGGGCACGATATCCTGCGCCCTGGACAGAGTAGCTTCCTTCATACGAGAATATGATGAATGCTCTCAACGGAGTTCGCGGAGGGAGAATTGGTCAGTTAAACGGCTCTGATAAAAAAAAAGGCCCGCCATGGGTGGTTTGAAGTTCAACAATAGTATCACCCGGCAAGTGACAGTGAAAGTGATGCATGAATGCTGGTCGTACTGTCATGGCGCATTTGTGCGATGATTCTCTTTGAATATTGCACTTTTGGATTGCGATAAACCCCCTTCCCCATTCATTGCAAGCCACGTAATCGTACTATACACTCGTATTTCTCATCATTCGACGCTACCCTTCTGCTCATTTGTAAACACCGTGCCATGCATGTTCCGCACCCTTGGGTACTCTAGCTGTCTACTTGACAATTAAGACTGACGAGGGGACAAAGCCAGCCTCTTTCAAGGTCTTGGAGAAATCCACGCTGCCTTCAAAGGTCTGTCGAGGGAACGTAGTCGAGAAGCTTGTGACTGCGTTGCCTGTTTCGGTCTGCAGCAGTTGAGCAAGCTCAAACAGAGTCGTCTCGGCGGGGAGCGTCTTCATGATGTTGCCCGAGTCGGTTTGAAGGCGTAGTCGGGCCTCGTTGTGGCTGGCCTTGGGTCGAGGAGCCGCGGCGGCAGGGGCAGCGGATACAGGAGCAGCATCGGGAGCTCGACCTTCGCGGGCTGCCTTGGCCTCCTCAGCTTTGCGGCGGCGCTCGGCCTTGTCGGCCTCGATCTTGGCCTTGATACGCTTCTTGGCATCGATGTCGTCGAGCTTCTCCTGCCGCTTGCGAGCGGCCTCCTTGATCTGTTCCTTGCGCGCGAGTTCCTCCTTAGCCTCATGGGTCTCCTTGGTGGACTTTTGGCGGATTCTCTGGACAAGCAAGTGTTAGTTGGTGTAATTTTGTAGTAAACAGGGCTGAGAGTAGGCGTTGGTACCTCGTTTAGCTTGTGCTCCTCCTTCTCCTGCTCGGACTGGCGAGCTTTCTTGGCCTTTAGGCGCTCACGGAGCTCTTCAAGCTTGGCCTTCTTCTCATCCTCGGTCAAGGGAGCAATCTCCTCAGTCGACTCGGAGAAGTCGGTATGGTCACTAAGATCTTAGGTCAGCAAAATGCTGGGACCGTCAAGAAGGAAGCTCATGAGGGAGACTGACGTCTTGGAGGCGTGGTAGCTGGCAAGATCCTGGTCTCGGAAGAGCTTGCCGCAGTCATTGCAGACGAGAGAACGGACCACACCAGTCTCGAGCTCAGCAATCTTGGCCTTGGTCTCTCCCTCATCCTCATCGTCTTCAGCATCTGCAGCTGCGGCGGCCTTGATGTCGTCGATAGACTTGTCCTGGTTGTCCTCGAGCCACTGGAGCGCTCCCTGCACTTGGGCCGGTCAGCCACGGTGGACGCCGGAATCGCGGATGAGAAACTTACGGCCTCCGGTCTTCTTGACGGCGAGCCCGACACGCTCCTTGTCGAAGCCCATGTCGAGCAGGGTGTCAAAATCGGAAGGCATCTTGGCGGTGAGGATGTTGAGGGTCTTGGAGGATGTTGGTGGTGGGGTTGAGGCGAGTGAGGGGCAATCAGGCTGCAAGATGGTGGCAGCTCAATGGATGGTGCTGGTATCCAAACTTTCTTCCCAATTCTGAAAAAAGGCCCTACGTCGCTCACAAGGTACGGAATCCGGGGCGATCCGTATCGAGTCTTGCCTGTCAGTGTGAGTACTCGAGTGTAAGGCAGTGCTTGGATGAATTGTGCCTAGCAGGTGTGCCAAGCTTAACACGAGACGTCATTGAGCAGGTGCCTCAGTGACGTGCTAGCGGTACCGGTAGTACCACGGCTAACCGCCAACTCCATCGTGATGCCGGCCAAGTTTGGGAGCGAGATTGATCAGAATCAGGCTCAAGGTAAGGAATGAAGGTGCTTTGGTTTATGTACTGAACTTTCGTCTAACTTTTCTCTGAAAACCCAGTTTCCATTTGAAGCAAAAACGGTTCTCCCATCCATATTTGCACCGATCTTCCCGCAACCGATGGCTCCGGCCTTCGATCTCGGTGTTGCTCCCGTGCTAGATCCATGGTTCAAGCTAAATTGGCGAATCATACATCGGTTGATGGAAGGCAGATCCAATTGAGCCCGCGTCATAGCCAGCTTTAAAGAGTGCTTATGTCTTGTTTTTTCCATCACCGCTTGTGGCCTCTGTGTGTAATATTGCATTGACACTAACTACTCCATACTAACATGACCCGTCTACGCATGCGGGCGGCCGTCTACTTAGTAATAGTGTCGGAATTCGGAATCACAAGCTTTCCTCCTATGTCACAGGCCAAAGTCGCCAGCTCTTTGTAGCCCAGATGTTAGAAAACCGTCGCACATGGACGACGAGTAGAACAAGGGCTCTTTTGACAGGCTCCCGGCGCAGCTTTTTTAGTGGTTGCTTATTAGACTTGGCCGCGGGGATATTAAAATAGGCCAGCCTTGACAACCCCTGGTTTGGGCGACGGTAGGTGAAGACCGGCAGGCTGGACAGGAACCAGGGAATAGGGGAGAAAAGCGGTTGCCGCTGACGACGGCGACAAAAAAGCAGGATAACGAGAAGCAGATGGGGGAGACTCGGACGAGTGTACAGGACGGTCGGGTATATGCTGGGAGAAATTGAAGCGTGTTGTGCGTGTTTCTGTCTGTTTCGGTGCTGCTGCACGCATGTCGTGATGTCTGGCGGGCTGCTCAACTTGGCAGGTTTTGGTTTGGTGGTGGGCGCCACTGGGGGGCGTGTGGGCGAGTGGGCGGTGGTTTGATGGAGGTGGTCCGTGCGCTCTCCAGCAACGAACGGGAGAAGGCAACTTGGCTGTCCCCAGCAATTACGCTGTGACGGCGGCCAGAACATACTACGTAGTCGACACCTCCTAACTGCTGTAGCGACGCCATCTTTTCAGCTTCAACCACTGCAAATTAATACTCTCATTCCTCGACATTTGTCTCGTCCCCTTCTTCCGCGCACTCTATTATCCCACGACCGCTCTGCGCATCGCCTGCTGCTCTACAGTCGTGTCCCTCCTGTTGTCGTCCTCCTCCTGCTGCCACCCATCGCGGCCACGTTTCCTCTCGCCTGCCGCTTCTCCTACCGCAGCTTCCCAGTCTCGTACTGCATCGGCGCATCTCGCGACACCTCCGCTCACCCCCGACACCGAATCTTTACCTCGAAAACCACGCAGCCATGTCCGTCGAGATCGAGCCTTTCGAGCTGAGCTTTCAGCGTACGTGACCCGCCGCTGAGCACGCGAGACAGATAGGCTAACTCGGAACGTAGGACCATTTGTTGCCGAGGTAGCGCAGACGCTCACCATCAAGAACCCCAACACCGTCCCCGTCGCCTTCAAGGTATGCGCTCCTGTTGACCGTCGCGCTTTGGACAGCTCTGCTCACTTCAATGCTAGGTCAAAACTACTGCGCCGAAACAGTACGCCCCCTCTCCTTCGCCCCTCTAGACCCGATCCCCTGACGATTCCTTAGATACTGTGTCCGACCAAATGCAGGCCGCATCGAGGCTGGTCAGGCCTTTGATGTCACCGGTAGGTTTTGGCTTCTCCCTAATATGGATGTTAGGTTACTAATCATCACACAGTGCTACTCCAGGCCATGAAGACGGAGCCCCCGGTAGACGCGAGATGTCGAGACAAATTCCTGGTTCAGTCGGCGCCCATCACCTCCGATAAGGAGTTTGCTAGCATCGCCAACGTGGTATGGACATCTCCCTGCTCAAATTTGTTGCATGCGAAAGCTAATGGCAATCACCAAGTTGGACACGGCCGATAAGGGACTCCTTCAAGAGCGAAAGATCCGCGTCAACTGGTTGTCGGCGAACCCCGAGCACGATCAGAGCGCGAATCGCCCCGTAGCGGTGACACCCAGCAAGCAGCAACATCTGTCGAACGGTGTAAGTATGCGGCTTTCTGGCGCATGGATTTTGACTGCTGACCACGTTATCCAATCAGGCCAATGAGACCCCTGAAGCACCTCGGGCGTTCTCTTCCCCCAGTGCTACCGAGGAGGCTTCTCCATCCACCGCTCCTCCACCCTACCCCAACGAAGATACCCCTGTGCAGGATGAGGAATCTGAGGAGAAGCCCGAGGCGAAGAGCGCAATCTCCCAGGCCACTACCGCTGTCGCCTCTGCTGTTGACACGACAATCGAGGAACTGAAGGCCAAACTTGTCCAGGCTGAACTCCAGATTGCCTCTCTAAAGGAGACCGGCCTTCGACAACGCAATGTCAAGGCTCCCACTGTTGACGATGCGAAGAGGGTCATCTCGAAGACGAATCAGGCCGTGAAACAGACCGTTGAGGGAGTGCCAGTGCAGATCGCGGCACTTCTGTGCCTGATCAGCTTCCTGCTTGCCTACTTCTTCTTCTAGAATCAGACAACGGCTGCACAATCAACGCCCTTTGCAGGGAAGCGTCCAAGTATGGGCAGGGCGCTCGTCGGCTGGCAGGGTCCAAGGGGGTGATGAATATGATCGAGGCCATACCAAGCTCTAACGGCTAGAAGGAAGATCAACACCTCGAAAGGGCTGGCCATCCGTGTATGAAGTCATGGACTGAATGAACATTATTTATTCGAGTCCGCATGGGCGCATGGGCGATTGTTACATACTGGGACACTGGGCAGGCAAACAGGCGCGCACGCAGACAGGGAGACGGGACATGGGAAGTGAATCGTACATGGTGGGGCAAATGAGAAAACGCCGGTGAAGTCATCGTGGGTGATCGGAATGGTTGAATATCCTTGATGGCCATGGGGCGCCCGGTTAAGGAGACGAAAGTTGTCTGACACGCCCCTGTGTATACTCTAGCTGCCTACTTTTTTTTGCTTTGTTTTCAATTTTTTTTTTCCGTCAGTGTTCTTTTGTTAGCTGGTAAACTTGGCGTCTTCATTTGTCTCGAATCCTTGCACCATTGGTTGTATCTCACTAGATGGAGCCTGGTACGGCGAACCTGGCTATGGGCAAACTGTGATGTTCAAGAGAGGCGGACAACCCGGACATCATCTTCATGTTATATTCAAGGGGGAGGTCGCCCGACAATCATCTTCTATCTTCCAACCTAAACTACAAACGCCGTGCGTCCTATGGTACTTGTCATTACGAAACCTCCTTGCCAGCTTCATGCAAACCCCCCAGGGGTGACATTAGAGCACCGAGACAACAGACAGACCACCCGCTTTTCGTTCAATACAAGACGTAAAAAAATCACAGAATGTACGCCGACTTCCTGCCATGACGATCCACGACCTCAGGGACCGTCCAAAGGGGTGCAAAAAACTGCTCCCTTTTTAACATTGAAGGTGCTCAACAGAGTTAGGCCTGGATTTCCGAGTCCTTCCAGTTGACGGCCCCGCCAACAATACGGCCACCCTCCTTGCGCTTCACACGGCAAGTCATGCCAACGTTGGGGTCTAGGATGAAGCGCCAGATGGCGTAGACCCAGCTCTCGTGGCGAGGCAGGGTGTCGTAGAACTCAGGGGCAGTGTCGCGGAGGGCATGGAGGCGGGTCCAAGGGACGGCGGGGAAGTCGTGGTGCTCATTGTGCAGGCCGACATTGTAGGTGAAGAAGTTCAGCGGGCCGTAGTAAGAGAATGTCTCTGGGATAGGAATGCGGTTGTCGGGATCAACCTGGGAGGGAGTGACAGTCTCATAGACGTAATGCTCGGCGATGAAGTGCCCAGCGAGGGGGTGGAGACTTCCAGCGAGGAAGGAGGACACGAGGAGGTAGAGGAAGGCATTGGGAGAAGCGAAGCGAATAAGGGCGTAGTCAAAGGCGATCTGGACGACGACGTTGAGGAGGTGGAGCTTGGTCAAGGGGATTCGGTAGACGGCCATAGGGCGGAGAGCGTAGAAGAAGATCTGGAAGGTGCAGAAAAAGGACTTTCCGAGAATGGAATCGAGGAAAACAGCTTCGAGAGCAGTTGGAAGATCGGTATCGAGGCCATCCACGCCGAGAGACTTGTGGTGGGTCAGGTGGTACGGCTGGAGAGGCAACAAGTTAGCAATTCGACTCAACAAAATGTCATCCCTTGCCAGCGTCCCGTCTTGGGCAAGCTCTAAGAGAGATGTAAAGGCGAGTGACAGAAGTACATACTCGGAAAGAAGCGCTGTATGGAACACCGATAGGCAGGTTGGCAAAGATGGCGATGAGGCGGTTGAGGCGGGGGCTCTTAAAGGCTAGGTTGTGCGAGATCTCGTGGATGGCAAGGAAGAGGTTCTGGTTGGCTGTCGCGCCAAAGACGTAGGCAACGGCCCAGAATTTCCAAGACCAGAAGGGAGTCGCGTGAAGGAGGCAAGCGAGGACGACTTGGAGGGAGACGACAAATAGGACAACCCATTTGGTCAATGGCTCGGGGCCACAGAGCTTGGTGATCTGTTGCGCAGGAGAAGCATTAGCGGCGTGGTCTGGCTGGAGCGGTCAATTGGAGATGGTGGCGGGCGAGAACAAACCTCAGGATGAGCCTTGATGATGGCGAGGCGACGGGTCCGATGGGGCTCCTCGGTGTAAGTCCAGAAGAAGTCGTGGGCCTTAGAGCCAGCATCTTCACCAGTGGCCGCCTTCTCGCCCTTAGACGTGACGGTGGAGGAGGCGCGAGAAGTCATCGTCGGTGTTTCTTTTTCTCTGAGCACTTTGGGGCGATAGAGGCTCCGGAGGAAACGACAAGAGACGAAGAAAGAAAGAGGATACGCCGCAGGCTGGTTTGCGCGAGAGCGAGCGTGGTGTTGAAATAGGTATGCAAACCCGTCGTTGAGGTGAGGTGAGGCGGGACAGTTGACCAGGGGGGCTCCAGGAGGTTACCTGGAAGGCGGTGAAAATTTAGGGGCAGCTTTCAGGAGATCGGGCTCGTTTGAGGGGCTAGAGGGGCTAGAGGGGCTAGAGGGACAGCTCCGACCCAACCTTTTGGGGAATGTGCGGGGCAGAAGTGGCACGCGGACCAATCGCGAAGCTGGCAGGCGGCTGGCTGCGCGGCGTGGCGAGAGGAGTGGCAGCGCTTCCAAGTTCCATCAGAGGGAAACGCTGAGAGGCCGCTGCACAAGCAAATGCAGCTCCGACGGGTGGCCACATCTCGCCCAAGCTTTCGGAGGAGCGCGGGAGGCGGGGAGGCGCAAGTGGTGAGAGTGGTGCCATTCGGAGCCGTCGAGTTCCGGGGACGAGCATGGATTTCCATACGATCTTTCGGTATTTGTTGGATCTCTTTTTCGTCAATTTCTCCGCCCCTATGTTTAGGCACCTGTCTACTGGGTACTTGTGTTTAGGTGGTTGTGGACATGTTTCACTTTGTCTTGTTGAGTGATGATCCAGGTCGAGGCTCATGGCGATGGCTTGGGTTGTTTGGGTCAATTCGCCATCTGAGATCTCGTGGATATAATGTATACGGATACGAGACCAATTGCATTCGAATGCATCCAGACCTGTAGCTCGGGATCCATGTCCCTTCTTGATGTGTCTGACGGGGGTTGGCTCTCTTTAGCCCCAGACCACAAGCTCAATTGACTGCATATTACCCACGTCAAGTCATTGGCGCAAATGGAAGCAGGTCGCTGCTGGTAGTGATGATGTTTATCTGTCTTTTTGATCTGCATCACCGACTGGCCAGAAGAAAAGAATATTGCTGGAATGGTTCTAGGGCTTGACTTTAGGTCCAGGGCGGCCTTGTCGTACTCCACTCGCGACGGGGTTGTTGGTAAAGTCTGCAGTCTTCTTGGTCCTGTGCGTCACATGGGCGGAGACGTTGTCCACCATATTCATCCAAAGTGGGATCATAAATTTTTTGAAGGCGGAGAAATCATTGAATGAACCGCATCTATCACCCCTGCGGCCATTCTCTCATTTACTCGAACGATCAGGATCTTATCCATAGAAGAATGAATTGTAAGAAACCACTGCTGGCTTTTCTGGCTACGGTGTTGGATGAAGCAGCTGTTGTGCCTCATCACTCTAATCGGGACTAGACTTTTATACATTGTCCGGCACATGCTCCTCACCTGGTCCAGACTCACGATCATGACTGAATTTAAGAGTGGGAACGTGCGCCCAACACACTTCTCGGCACGCTTGGCAGGTGCGGGTGGCGCCACAACCCTGAGGCTGAAGACTTTGCTTTTCCTAACCCAACTTCATTCCCTTGTCTCTATTGACCTCATGCATCTTCCAGTCTATTACTATGGAGTACTTTGGCCTCTTCACCCTTATCCGAAGGATATCGCGGCAGGGCGCCGTGTATACACGAGACCGAAGCCTCTGCATCTCAGCCACTAGCAATCTTCGGCAGAACAAATGAATGCAGGTCACTGGTGAACTTCTACTGCTCATGTAGTGGACGACTTCTCGTATCTTAAACGACCGCAACACGATATGCTAGAAATTGTCAAGAATGTGTTCATTGGCATTAAATAGGTTGATGAAACTTGGTTTTCCCCAATCTGCTCGAGATGACATCACATGTCAATACAAATCGTCCATCAGATTCCGTTGCTCGCGCACGAAAACACGCCGCCCACGGCCCCAGCTTCGAATTGGTCAATGATTCCCTGGACACTTGCATATGTTCCCACTGTCAGGAACATGATACCCACGAGGATCAAGAAAACGTTGGTGACAATGCCCAGCCAGTCCGTGACGGCACTGTGTCGTCGCCCGGCCTGCTTGTCCGCTGTGCGCATTCGGAAGAAAGCCACACCCCAAAAGATGAATCCGAACCACGAGTCGAACAGGGACGACATGACAGAGAGTACTACAAATAGATTGTCAGCGGTCAAATATTGATACTGAGAGACATCGAGTTGCAGAAACTTACGAGAGTTGAAGAATGGGATGACCTGGGCGATGATGAAAGCAAAGATCCAGGTCGCCAGCAAAATGCCAGCCCATGAGCCCCAACCCACCACGGTGTGGCTGTTGACGTGCTTGGTGTTTCGGAACACGCGGAAGAAGACGAAGCGCGCTGTCACCGAAGCGTAGAGGGTGCCCAAGAAAATGATGGTCGGAATCATAAACGAGAACGCGGCCTTCTTATACACGAGGTCGAGCGAGCCGAATGCTGGTGCAGTCACGTACTGGTTACCTGAGTAGGCGTACACAACAGCTCCGACGATGCTGAAGACGAAAACCTCGGCGATGGTGCAAGCCCAAAGTGATTTGGGAAAGTCCCTGTGGTGGTGTTAGTCTTCTTTGCGCCAGTGAGTCTGAAAGGATGACGTACCGAGGGTCACGCATCTCAGCGATGAAGCTGGGCAAAGTAATCTGACCGATAAAAGTGTAGCTGATGTTTAGGAACGCCGACATGCCATTGACAAAGGTCGTTCCCTTGACTGGGAATGCTGTGACGATGGGCTCGCCGAGGGTGCTGGGGTCATACAAGGACGGCTTGCCCTGAACACCCGCAAACACAGCGGCGAGAAGGACAGAGATGAAGGTGAAGATTGCTGACGCCGTGCCGAGCTTTGACATCATGTCAAAGGTGCGGGGAAGCGAACCAATCCAGCAAATGATTGTGACGACGACTGAAAACATCACGGTACGGCAATGGCCAACATCGTCGGCCTCCGTCATCGTGTTGAGGTACTTGGCACCCACGAGCACATGGAGAGCCTACATACGGTTAGATGCTAATCTGGTCCTCTGAGGTGGTCTCGACTTACCTGAATGAAGGTGTTATTCAAGATGAACATGACCGCTGTTCCCCACCAAGCCCATTCCTTGCCCCAGAAAAGTGTCTGGCCGAGGTCGCACACGTCACGCACCTCAGGGTGACGAAGGCAAAACTTCCAAAGCACGAGGCTGGTATACAAGACTGTACCGGCAACGACGACTGTCAGGATCAAGCCAGGAACCAGCCCGAGCACGCTGTACGACCAAGGAAAGCTCATAATAGCCAGACAGATGTACTCGCTGAAGAGCAAGCCAGCAGTCTTCTGCCACGAGCAGGTTCGGTACTGAATTGCCGAACCATCCTCGGCCGCTATTTGCTTGTTAAGAATGGCCGAGCTAGAATCCTCGCTGTCTGAAACCTCATTCTTGACATAGTCAGGTAGTCCAGCGATGCGGGGACCGATGGTGACGTTGCTTCCACCGAAGAGTGCAGCCCAGCGAGAATAAGGAACCTGGGGCTCCGCCTGCTCCGGGTCAGGGCTATTTGACTTGTATGCCGACTTCTCCGACATGATGCTGCTGTTGATATCCCTGTTCTCGAAATCTGGAGGGGTATTCTTTTAAAAATAACGGCGTTGAACTCAGTTGCGATACGCAGAGGGTATGAGCTCGTCAATAGTAATCCCGTGTTTAGGACACCGCAGCCGACAAGTCTGAACAAGCAGGTGATAACAATGGCACAAGCTCAAGCCTGGGTGAACACAAGAGCAGATTCCGAAACGAAGCTACAGTTTGGGACGGGAGAAGCTGACTTTAAGAAGGGAGCCCGACAAAGTCTTCCTCAACCCAGCTGCGGAAGAAAGAACCCTCCCATCCGTCTTCGTCCAGGGCAGGGCCTAGGATCCTGCGATTCGTCCGTTGTCTAGTCTTGCGTAGCATACACCCCCCTCGCACGCCTTCCCCATCAGTCAGTGCGTCACCAACAGTCGAACCTGGCGATCAAAGACGAAGTGCTTCACACCCCAGGGCAAGTCTCTCCACACACCCCCATAGCCTCTGCTCCGTGGTAGCAGACCCGACGGCATCCACAGAAACGAACTACGAGTCCACATGTGGAGTGCAGACCGATCTGACGGAGCGTCAAGTACGTATCCTTATTTTCCCCATCCTGGCCTACACCTGTTTCCACCGCGCAGGCAAATACTACTTTATAAAAAGCTAGCATACCGGAGGAGCAAGGGCATCGACTACCATGCCACAGGAACGAGCCACAGGAACGGCGACTATTGCAGACCGGCGAAGGATCCGCCCCCACCCCACCCGTCTCCATCTGTCCCGCAAAATGCTCCGCGCCAAGTGCCGAACTTCCGGAGCTGGCAGACCACCGACGACCCAGAGGCACAGGATATGGTCAGCACCGGACATGGCATCACCGCGTCGCCACCAAACTAACCTACTATTTTGTCGATCGCACACGTACGTTCTAGAGGCCTAGGTGCGAAGGAGAAGAACCATGGCAAAAACGAAGGATCTTGTACGATTGATTGGCCGCTTCCCCCGAAGAACAGTGGATTTCTCAGTCGTGGCAGGCAGGGCGTATTCCATTGGGATGGTATTCTGATTTACTGACGGCAGACCCGGCTTGCATTGGGAGAAGATGTTCCTGTAAACCGACGAGTGCTAGGATGGTGAGACTGACAGGGTGATGCAGGCACCTTTGACCCGCGCCTGACCAGTCAATGGTCGTGCACACCGACCAGCCGATGCGAAGAGAGACTGCTTCTTCGGTGATTTAGGATCCCGGAATTGAGTGGTTTGCGTTGGTACTGTCCTTTTTTCTTGCGGCGACGGCCTTGCCTCGGGGTGGCTTTTCGCCCCAGGTGAAAATATTCCATCACGGAAGGCTTGCGACTCCGGATAGCACGCCATCAAGCTAATCAAACAACCCTTGCTGAATGGCCTTGTGTTCGACAGAAGGCGTCGTAACGCTCGCGGCATGTAAGTCTTAACTTAGGTAAGGCGATATCAAATCAAGGTGGGGATAATTTGGGGTGGAGTTGCATTCAAGAGGAAGCCCCATGGCCTGCACGAAAGAATTACATGGGACTTTGCCTTGCTTGGAAAACGACCAGGGCCAGACGTCGCATCAGCGTAGCCTTAAAAGACGTCATTCTCACTAGAGCCAACAGGACGCGGCTCGTCGGGGGACCCAGGTGATCTAGCCCCCCGGTCTGTTCGAAGCTTCGGAAGTCGATGAATCGAGCACCCCGGTTCTTCTGTTCCTTGGCTCACGGCGTTGTGTTGTCTCTTCCGTTCCCAGGTGCCAGATGGGATGTCTTCAGTGCTGTTCAGGCTGCATCTAACAAACATTCATGATGGTGTCGCGGGGAGTTCGGGGAGTACAGCCTAGCACAAAGGTAAAAGGCCAATGCTTCGATTAAGCTTACTCTTCCACCTTGCGGTGGGGATGTTGTCAGATGGCTCGAGTTGCAAACAAACTGACCCGGAGGGTGTGTCAATGCATCGACGCCAGCGCCTAGCTTTTTGCGGATGAAGGCACGGGACTCGGACGATGGCCCACGCTGGATCCCACGTAGCATCGCGAGTGTGTGTAGGGTTAGGTATCCGTGGAAGCCCAAAGTAGAAGTTACACACGGCTCTCGGGAAGGATGGCGAAATTGAAGTGCGGCTGAGGGATGAGGATTGTCCAGAGAGAGGGTGAGCAGTGGGGGATGCGATGATCTGCTTCAGCCAGGTACTGACGCAAAGCGTACACTGGCCAGTCACGTCGTGTTGAGAGCCGTCTGCCTGCTGGGCCAGAACCGCCCGGATGGTCGGGCGATGGCCATGGGGGTCAGCCTCGGGGTCGCCGGCGTGGGAACGGCGCCTTGCAGGCAAGGCGTGCCGGGGTCAGCCAAGCGTCGGCGATCCGGGGATGCCACCGGCTGCATGGCATTAGTGTTGCGATTAGTCTTTGAATTACACGTTGGAACTCTGAGTCGATCCTGGCCGGAGGACTGAGTGGAACGACTGGGGTTGAATGCTTTCAGTCTATTGATTCGAGGATGGCTCTCAGAAGTGTGGTTAAATAACAGGCGCATCACGCGACAGAAGGAATCGATCTGACGGTTGTGGCTCGCGTCAACAATCAAGTCCCAGAAGTGTTCTCGGACTTCCTCACAAGCGACAGCCATGGGAAATTAATGTGCTGTCGTACGATTCTTCGCGAATTTTAGTTCTCGCCCGTTGCTTGTTGAATAGAAGGAGGTGAGCGCACATGAGTACAGAAATATGTGTTCAAGGTATTCAATTCGCAAACTAGAAACATGCAGAACAAACCAAGCAAGGAGATCCACTGCCAACGTGCATTCTGCAGCTGCTGCAACTCACCTCCGCCTGCCACATGCCAAAGCCACACATTTAAGCCGCATCCAGCGCCTCAGGCTAATGCAGCTTTCGTAGTATCTCATCCATCATTTATTTTTGAATGCCCTCGAGGTTCGAATCCGAACAATTCCAGGAATCTCAGCCTCGACAAGGATATCCAAAAAAAATCCAAAAATAGTAGCAATTGATAAAAGGGTTCGGAGCCGTGGTGAAACGGCTCCTACATCCCTTGTCGAGAGTGGTGGAGTGGGAATCGAACCCGGTTGTCGTAGAGGTTGGCGCCCATAATCCTCCCGGCGACTCAGTTTGACCAGACCGTTTACCACGGCGCCTTCTGTCCCCCGATGAAAGATTCGGGACTATTGAGTCCTATAAGACTCTGGCAACTGGTGCCTCCTCCTGCTGAGGGATTTGTCGGCGGTGGTGGCGAGCGTCGAGTCGGAGTTGAGACTGTTGCTGTGTGGGAAGGCTGCCGTGGATGGCCAACCCTGGCCGTTCCCGCCGGCACCTGGCATCCAACCAGGCTCATACACCACATGAAGCTTTCCACGTTGCGCGTGATAGGGTCTTGCGATATTCTTCGTTGTTTTGAAGCACCCGCGAATAATCCTTCCAGCCTTGGGTAAAAATATCGCACACGCACGCACGCAGCACCGTCACCACGCAGCATCAATACCACCAACACCACCAACACAACGACAAGATTATGATTCAGTAGAGAAATCCAATGCAACACTTGACACACTCGTGTCTTATAGGCAATACGTTTCTCCCACTAATGGGTTATAAATGCAGCACTGGCTACAGTTGGACATCGCTCACGTCAGCGAACACTGGATCGAGGCGCGTCGTGTTTTGAAGTCGCAGGGCACTAGCACCAACGCTTACAGGTGCGATATGTCGCGGTCGTGGGTACGTTTGATCGATCGCATTCGTGGTCTGGACCACCCGGGTTTGCTGAGGCAAAGTCTGCAAAGTCACGAAGGTAGGAACACGCGGTGGGTGGTAATAGGGGCCGTCGCGGCCAAAAAAATCGGTCTTGGTGGTGGGATGGAGGGCGGTCGGTGTGGAAGGCACGCACTTGCGGCGGCATACTGGGAGGTTGTCAACGATAAAAAATACAAGGATGAGGTGTTGGCGTCGAGGGAGGATATTCGGGCGTTCGGGTGACAACGATGGAGGTGATGTTGATGGAGTGACGTTGGGTGAGGCTCAAGGGCAACGTGGAGTCGGATCTAATCGCCAAGTTTTGCCAAGTCAGCATCAGGGCTTCCACAAATGTGGGTACTGATAGATGCATAACCCCGACACAAGGAAACATGGCTGAATAGCCCCTCACGAGGGAAGCTCCGTCTCTCTGCATGGTTCACGCCCATCTTATCATGACAAGAGGCTAGATCAGAATCGCTTAGGCTGGAAAAGGTTAAGCATGTTGTTTTGGAGAAGGGTCTCATGAACCCGTGCCGCACATGTCGAGACGAAGCGCAGGAAGACGCAATATTTCATCATGACGACCTAGAAAAGGGTAAAGAAGTGATGCAACGAGGCCTAGCAATGCAGGTACATCCTGTGCATCGACAAACAGATCAGTATGTTTGTTTTATTTGTCCAGATTCCGGCTACGTGGCCGTTCTGTTGCAGTGATGCAGCGGGTTGGTGTGTCGGGCCGGTGATGAACTTGCACAGAAGATAACGTGAGGGTTGTGTCGCGTGAGGGCCATGTCAACCAGTGGCTTCGTGCGGGACCAGACTGTTGGCTAGTTCCCAGGTGATGTTATTGGCCTTATCGTGTCGGTGTGACGCGACCCAGGCCACAGGCCACAGGCCACCGTTTCTGCGTCCTCGCTTTGACCTGAAGATGGCTCTTTGCAGCCTCTCGAATAGCCTCATATTTGTAACTGTAAGCCCGTTCGCTTGACTGCCTCCGCACAGATCTTCCGTCTCAACGGCGTCAGCAAAGACAAGCAGCCAAAACCCCGCCAGCAAGGTGGAGGCAGGTGAAGCAGCAGCCCCTCCCCGCGGACCTACCGCTGAGCTACGTGCTGACACGTGAAGATAGCGATAAGTAAAAAATTAGCGGTAGCTCGGTTGCTACCTGATGTAGCCACCTTTCCTTGCCTGGCGTTGAAGTCACCACCAAATGAAATGCACACCCACTTCTTGAACACCAGGGCACCGCCATCAAGCTCCTTTTCTTCCTAGGCAGAACTAACGGTCGCCAACCTAACCTAATATCCACTCTCGGTCCTCCATCACCAACGGTTTGCAACCCCGTTCTTCATCGCCTCCGCACGCGCTCGCTGTTTCCCTCGTGCCCTCTCGACCTACGACGACCCACGACGAACCCCGATAACGAGCTCCTTCGCTTCCCGCCGGACGAGTCCAACCTGAGCTCCTGCAAAGACCGAGTCCAATGTGCAAACACTTCTCAACGTCTACCGGACGATAGCTATATCCCCTCGATTAACGACCTTCGTTGCCGCATGCTTCGGATGCACACCTGCTGCCCATCCCTTCCCTCTGAGACGTCCTCTCGCACCATCGCTTCCGCTCCCTTGGCGCGGCCTACGCCAGCCATTCTCTCGCCCCGATGTGGTTGATATTCCGCGTCATCTTCAGCTTCATCTTCCTGCTTAGCATCGTCCTCTCCATCCCCGTCGCCTTTGATGTCGGCGGTCGCGATAGTGGGCTGGCTTACAGCTTAGCCCTGTTCTTCTTCTACATCTTTTACTCCGTCCTCGAGTTCGTGACTCCCGAAAAATCGTCCTCTCGCTTCCTAGTCTCCACTTTCCTGCGCTCCGCGCAGTGGATCGTCATCCCCTCGCTGCTGATCTGGTCGCTGGGGCAGTTTGCTGTCGACGCGGACAATGTCGGCTGGGTGGATCGGACTATTGGCGGTTTGTTCCAGTCCAAGAGCACGAGCTGGACTGAATGGACCTTTGGCAAGGACGGCCTGGTGGAAACGGTTACGCTTGGAGGTTGGGATAATGTGTTGAGATACTCCGGACCGGTGTTCCAGCTCCTGGAAGGCTTCTGCACCTTGCTGGTCATCCAGGCTGCCGGACAGCTCACCCGCTGGCTCGTCAACCGCGGGAGAAGCGATACCTGGGTTGTAAGTATTTTCCTTTCTCTTTGACTCCCAATCATCGACATGCTAACTGGTGACTAGATTGTTCTCCTCGTTTTCTCGAGCTCCATCATGGCGAGCGCCGTTTACTTCCTCTGGCGAGTTGCTCAGTTCCCCCAGATCAGCAACATCGACGCCACCTTGATCGGCATTACCATGACCACCGCTGTCTTCCTCTGCGCGTTTGGCATCGGTAGTGGCCGAGGCAACCCGATCGAGTCTTCCTTACTCTTCGCCTATGTCGTCCTTTGCGTCTACCAAATATTCACCGACTATCTTCCCTCCGATCACTCCGACCAAGCCGACCAAGCCAGCACGCAACCCGAAATCCCCCCTCTGCCGCCCATCATCATGGCGTCATACTCCACTTTCCTTCGAATGCTGGGCTCTCTCCCCTCCGCCCTCCACTCGGTCCTAGGCCTCCTATATGCCGCTTTCCAGACCATCACCCCTTCGGTCATCATCTCTCTCACCTACCGTCTACTCGTATTTTATTGTGCCACACGAATTATCCCGTCAGTACGCGACTCGGGCGCCCGAGCTGTGATGCAAGAGCCAGACTGGGAGGACTCGGAGACGGCGAACAAGCTGCTGGGCTTCCTCAGCTGGTTCTCGCCGTCCATCCTGATTGCTGTTTACACTAGCCTGCTCTTGCAACACTTCTCCACGAGTGACGGCCCAGATGGCTGGACGTTGAGAGGTGGTGATGTGGGCGGGGGCACATGGCAATGGACCAACGTGGCACTGACCATGGTCCTGTACGGAGTAGAGCTTTCCCTGAGTTCTGACGAACATGATCATTGGAAAGTAGACTAAATGGGAATGAAGAGAAGAGCAGCTGCTTGGTGTGGGGACGAAGCTGTGGGAGAGGTTCGATTCGCACCAATGGTGTTCACCATGTCAACATGAACCGGGACGCCTTACCCGAGGAAAGAAGGTGACGGACAATCGGAGAGTGAGGAAGAGAAGGCTTCGACATTCAGCACCGATATATATTCAAGGCAGCATACGTGGGCTTGGGACCTGGAACTGGAACGGACAGTATTAGGGAATAGGCGCATGGCTGCAAACGGCGTTAGGGCAGGCAGTCTTTGTTCTCGAGTAGCATGGCGATATTTGATATGATGTATTGTTTGTTTTCTTTTCTTTTCTTCCTATTCTGGATTTTTTTGGTTTTGTAGACGCGGGCGTGGCTGTGACTTGTTTCAGGAGGGCAAATCAACGTGGTGTTACTTTGAGGTGTCTTTAGCTTGGCCAACCCTGAGGAGAAATACGGTTGGAGTTGATTGATTGTGAAGGAATGATGTTGAGTTGGCAACTCTTTGCTTGTTCATCAAGGTTGATTTCGCAGGGGTTCATCGAGGCATCTATCTGTTGATGACTCTGGATGTGGGTAGTGGCCATGGGAAAGACTCAGCAAGGCTGCAGATAACTTACTAATAAAGGATGATTCAACCAAATGCCTGAGACATTGCTACGGAGAGTCATGTCTCATATTCTCTGTTATCTTCTCCGTTATGTTTGCTCCCAGCACTCCGGCTGCTGCATCGTTGCGTCATGACCAACCGCGCCGCTTCTGACCCTGATGTGTCCGAAAGCTGTGACAACTTGGTCTTCTTAGACCCCACCGGTGCACCCCGATGGCTCACAGGGTGGATCTGCGAAACAGAGGCCGGACATGAAGTGCACCTTTTTGCAATACTCTCAGTCACTTCCTCGCCCACCTAGCAACAACTTACCCCAGATTGCCAACATGGCCGACACATACGCAACCAAGGGCCTCCCGCCTCCACCCGACGTCTCCATGACGACGATGCCCATGGCCGGCCTGCTGGTCGACGTCTACGGGCTGGACGAGCTGCCCCCCGGATCCACCGAGTCGGGTGCGGCCCCGGGCCCGGCGCCGGTGACGTGCCTGTGGCTGCTGCACCCCCGCACGCGCACGCGGGCCCGGATGCGGGACATTGCGCTCCGGACGGTATCGGCATGGCATGCGAGCCCCGGGGCGCAAGCGCGCGGGCTGGTGGCGCTGGCCTTTGACATGCCCAACCACGGGTCGCGGCTGGTCAGCGAGACGGCCAACCTGGCGTGGGACGGCGGCAACGCGAGCCATGCGCTCGACATGCTCGGCATGGTCAAGGGCGGGTGCGCCGACATGCGCGGCCTTATGGACCTCGTCGCCGGCTACCTCGACCGCCACGTCGACGCCCACGTGTGCCTAGGATGGAGCCTCGGTGGTCATAGTGCCTGGCAGGCTTGGGTGGGCGAGGAGAGGATTGATGCTGCCGTGGCCGTGGTGGGATGTCCGGATTTCATGGGTTGAGACATCTTCTATGTGCGCCTCTATCGAGCATCACTGACATTTCCCAGGTCTCATGGGGGACCGCGCCTCATCCACCGGCCTCGAATACGGCCCCTCGTTCCTGGGCAGCAAGCACTTCCCGCCCGACGCCGTCGCCACCTGCCTCGCGCAGGACCCCAAGGCGGTGCTCTTCGGCACCTCGGCCGTGCCGCCGGTCCCGCTCACCGCCTCAGAGCGGACCCGGCTGCGGCCGCTGCTGGACGCCCGGGTCCGGGGCAAGCGCCTGCTGCTCTGCTCGGGCGCCGAAGACGCGCTGGTGCCGTACGCGAACGGGAAGCCAGTCATCGACGCGCTGCAGGATGCCGTGGGCGAGGAGGCCGGCTGGTACCGCGAAGGCAGGGTGGTGCTGGAGGACCGCGTGTACGAGGGCGTGGGACACCGCTTCAGCAAGGACATGGTGCGGGATGCCGTGAGGTTCTTGGTTGACGCCGTGGAGGCGGGACCGAGGGGGAGGAGGGAGGAGAAGCTGTAGACGTGACAGCTATAGAGACAAATCAGCCCTCGTATACATGTCTATAGATTCAAAATGATGTATTGCACGCCCATGTGTTCCCTCGATATCTCACCCCCGTCCTCACCACGGCCGGACAGCATCCTCATCCAACACCTCCTCCCCGTTCTCCTCCTTCAACATCAACCCCCCACGATCCCTCACCCCCTCCCCAAACACACTCTGTCCGACGCCCCAAGGGTTTCTCCTCGCCCTCTTCCCCGCAAGCCCCGACCCCCTCCCTTGCGGATCGCTCCTCCACTCACCCATAGCCATGCCGACGCCCTTCATCGCCTGCTCCTTGTCGCCACCGGCCTCTCCACCCGCTGCGAGGGCCGCCATGCCCGGCGGGTCGATGCCGATAAAGGACACGCGCTCCAAGGGGAAGCCAATGGCGGCGCAGTGGCCGTCGATAAGACGCGCCTTCTTGAAGCCGTGGCTGATGATGGTCATGCGCGTGGGCCAGGCTTGGGCGCGGGCGTGGAACAGCGTCAGGGCGAAGAGGACGTTGTAATATGAGTCCAATGCGCGCTCTTCGACAAGTATCTCGCCGGGCGAGACACCACCTGGCAAAAGGCCCCAGTATCCGTTCTCCTCCGCAATGTTGGCGTAGCTCTGCGCCTCGGACAGCTGCGTTTCGTTCCTCGTCGGGCCTCTATGAACACCCATGTGAGCCGTGTCGCTTCAAATCCAGATCCCTGCAAGACTCACCCCGAAAACACCAATACAGAACTATCCCGATCCTCGGCGAGACACTTCACACCCGCCTTGATATGCTCAACAAAAGTATCAGTCTCGCCGCGCTGGAAGTCGGCGATGAGCCACTCGGCCTCGTCACCGCCGCGGGATCGCCCACCGAGCCAGATGCCGTGGCAGCAGACGACGATGAGGTGTGTGCGGAGGCCCGGCATCTTGTTTGAGCACCAGTTGAAAGAGGACTCCATCGATCAGCCTGGTTTGGGGTTCCTTGGGTGGGTGGGAAAAGATGAGGGTCTGATCATGTGATGTTGGGCAGAATGTGATTTCGTAGATGAGGCAACTCAAACGAACAGGACTACAAGAAGCTGGCAAGGGTCAGTGATGAGTAGGTAGATGAGAACAAAGTCTTTCACAGAAGCCCAGTTTTACTGCGCAATGGGCTGGATAAACGCAATACAAAACCGTTCGACGAGAGAATCCTAAGAGCATCGTAATATACATTCAGATTTCGTCAGTCCGTACTGTGCTTGCGTTCCGATTCCTTGCAGACCCCCGCCCATCCTATATCTAGTAATACATAGGTAGCCATTGATAGTTGAGTAGATCCAAGTACATCCTCCACCAGCTAGCCCTACGAGTCTCGTCGACCCGACACCAACTCGGATACAAGGGGATCATTCGAGTCCGCCTCCAAAGCCTTGGCCCGAATTTTGCGGCGCTTTCGGGATGCGAGCACCCGGTCGACTTTCGCCTCTTCCGCCCTCGCTTCTTCCTCAGCTGCTATCGCTTCTTGCTCAGCCTCATCGAGTTCATGGTCCTCAATCGTCGGTTCGGGTGGGACGTAATAAGCCAGGAACGGGTCTCGCTTTGGCTTCGTTCGCTTTCGCTCCAGCCGTTCGAAGACCTCCCCGTATCCCATATCCGCCTTGTATAACAACGGCACCCGTCCTCTCACTTGGTGCACAGCCTCTAGATACTCCTCTCGGTGGTTGTCAGCTAGCTTCTGAAGGCCCTCAAGCTTACCAGCCAGGGCGCTGAGCACGTTGTCGGGTGATTGAGAGCCGCCGGTAGATTCTTGTTGTTCCATGTCCTTTTGGATGACGGCAATGCTTGTTTCGTATCCCTCCGCCTGTGTTTTGTGGTAGGCGGCTTTCCGTTGCAGCTCCGCGACCTCTTCTGAAACCTTGAGAGGGTCAATCTCTTCCCCGTCGCTGTTTTTTACCTCGCTCTTTTCCACCTCGCTCTCTTCTACCTCGATCTCCTCCACCTCAACCTCTTTCCCGTCACTCTCTTCCACTTTACTCTCTTCCACCTCGCTCTTCTTCACCTCGCTCTCCTTCATCTCGCTCTCTTTCCCATCCCTCTCCTCCCCACCGCGCATGACAGTTGTAAGTTTCAGGTGGTATCCTGACAGCTGAAGGTCAGCCTCCGCCTGCCTGAACTGCGCTTCTTCGTCTTCTGTCAGCTTCCGCTCTTGTGCGATCATGGCGTATCGATAAACTTGTGACTGAGAAAGTGGTGACAACCCAGGCTTGCGAGTTTCGAGCTCTCGCTTCCGACGGACGCCCTCCAGCTTGAACAGATCCCTGACGAGATAGAGACTGCCGGTTACTACAACGGGACCATCCTTGCCGGCCTTATCACATGCCCATTGCAACGCAGCTCCAACTTCAGGCTCACCAGTGTAGATCTGGTCAGGATTCTTGACAATGGCCTTGGCATGGTCCGTACCGTAGTTGGCAGGGGCCGGCGGAGGATCACCGGGACCCTGGGCGAATTCCACAAAAGCGAAGTTGTCCTGAGGTCGGACAACCTTTTCGATTATCTTATCAAAGGGCTTGTTTTTACTTGATGACATTCCCATGACCCAGGACACCGGTTGCGTGTCCTTCCGAAGCCACTTGTCAACATGACTAACAAGCCCCTCGATTCCCAACATGTTGTGAGCGCCGTCGACGAGAATATTCCGCTCTTCTTTCCCAGAAATCTCTGGTGAAACCTGGACGTTCTCCATTCGACCCGGTAGGTAGGGCTCGGTGGCCAGGAGCTTGTCGAGGTCGATGTCCTTATGAGGGAACAAGTGCCTGAAAGCCAGGGCCGCACAGAGTAGGTTCTGAATTTGATAGTTTTCAAGCTTCCACTTCTCGTTGTTGAGTGTCATTAGGAAGGGCTCAGCCTTCCAGGTAAGGAGGAGAGTGGTCCCCACCTTGCGAGCATGTTCTCTAAGCACCCGTATAACGGATGGGTGGTTGGTATGGTCAACGACGCAGGGGACATTCTTCTTCATGATGCCAGCCTTAACCTTGGCAATATTCTCGAGGCTGTTGCCAAGAAACTCTTGGTGATCGAGGCCAATCTTTGAGATGATAGTAATGGCCTTGTTCCTCATGGCATTCGTCGCGTCTGTGGCTCCACCCATGCCGACTTCGACGATACCGTATGGAACGTTCATCCTGTCAAACACACGGAAGGCTACAGCTGTTTCGATCTCGAAGGGTGACATAGTCTCGGGGTCTTCGCCATGGCGTAACTCCCAGCTCGAAGCGAGGCGGTCCCACTTGGCCTGAACAGATTGCTTTTCCATTTCATACATGCGCGGGTTCACATAGAGCCCATTGAGAGTGACGCCATGATAGCTTTCGGGGAAGGCTGGTGATGTGAAGCCGCCATATGCAATGCCCCCAAGCTTGAACAGGCCGGCGAGATATGTGCAGATGGACCCTTTTCCATTGGTTCCGGCGACGAGGATGCCCCTCCACGGTTGTTTGGGTGAGACGACCTTACTGATGCGGCCGAGGCCGAGACGGATGTCCCGAAAACCAGGCTGCCTCTTCCCTACCAGGGCATGATTGATGCGCTGAATGGCGAGTTGTATGTCCTTAGAGGAAGACATGGTGACCCGGCATCTCACCTGGGCCGCCGCGGTGAGGAGTTACCCAAGGGACTATTGAGGCGAGAGATTGACCAGATCTCCCGGTCGATTGAGATGATAGAATGTGGTGCCGGCGAGGGCTTGAGTCGGAACGTTGGCATGAACTGTTGAATAAACCCATCATCATTTGCCCATTAATTTTCGCCGACATGGGAGTCTGACGACTGGATCCACATGTAGTTCTGTGCCACATGGGAGCCACATACCGACTTTGTGGCTGTGCTGCCGTGTGCGGATCCCAAGGTTTTCCACCCGCAGCCTTGATAGTAGCTGCTAGCATCTGTTTTACTTCATGCTCACTCTACTCAGACTCTCCTTCTTCCTCTTAACAGCTACCATCATCAAATCCAACTGCATGCGTGCTTGCAGGGACGGGCCTTTAAACGGAAGCGGGTACAGTCCATATCCGCCTTGATTCTTTCAACCCTTTCCACTGGCCTTCTCGTCTCCCCGTCCCCGCGAAAAATCGACAAGTAGCCCACCCTGCGCGCGAGCCTCCCTCATCAAGCCGTGCCTGTCCCCTGGTCTCCATCATCCTCCACCATCCGACTTCACGCTCCAGGCAGCGCTATCACAACCCGCCTCACCCAACTCCCGCGACAATCCTGAGGACGCTCACCTACGATCCGACATTTGCGCTCTTCGATTCTCGCTTGTCATTTCTCATTGCCGCCAAAATGGGCCTCCCGTAAGCCAAACCTTTTTTTTTCCCGTCCGCCTCGCCGCTGTCGCGCCAGCGCATCGCAGCACGGCCGCACTCTCTCCCTCCCCTGTTCCGCATCGGGGATGGATCTCGTCGGCATCGCCAACTCCGCGTCGGCGCATCTTGGATCGCGTCGCGACCGTGACTACAACCCCGCCATGCAATCACGCGTAGCGATGCTATTACGACTATTTAACGATGCTTTCTTTTGATCTGGTTCCGTCACGTCGCGCCCGTTTCGTTGAACCTATGCACTGATTGACCGTGACCCTACACAGATTATTCGTCGCCCCTGTTGAATCAGACCTCCCGTTCAAGGCTACAGACAAGAACAGCTCAGCATCGCCATCCCGCTACGGCATTCGGCGCCATGCGCGTCAAGATTCCCGCGAACGCAGAGCGACCAGTCGACGCCACACGGCCATTCGCGACGTGCTTCGCGATCACATCGGTGATGCCGGTGTTCGGCGATTAAGCTATCCCTACGAAGGGGGCCGTCCGACCATGTCCAGTCGGCCCCTTCCCGAGTCTGTAGCTATCAACGACCTCCAGTCGGACGATCGACACTCGAGGCCATTCCGCGAAGTGCTGAGGGAGATGGTCAGAAGCGACGAGCGGAGTCGGGAAAGGTTTGAGGAACATCTTCATGGCCTATTTGGCAGCGATAGCCGTGGAAGCAGGTCATCGGAAAACAACGAAATCGAGGATGTGGCTGCGACTATCGGATGGTGGACTGGTGACCCTTTCCCACACCTCAACCGCACCCAGACCGTAAGTCACCCAACAAGGCCTCTATGATCCAACAATTCGCGAGTCCCACAATCAACCGCCCATGTGTCTTTGCTCCTAGATTCGCATTGCTGACCATTGACACCAGACTGGGTCACTGGACTCAAGACGGGATGGTGAGGTTCGCCCCCGCTCCCGTCAGAGAATACCTCCCCCCAATGGGCAACAATTGACGCAGCTCAACCGGGACCCAACTACCATGGGCCTGCGCCGAGGGACTGATCCTCGTGCCCATTCTCTCATGATGGATACAGAAGACCTCGAACGTCAACGCATGATGCTTATCCGTCAACTTCGGGGTACCAACGCATTCGGAGAACGTGAGAGGAGTCTGAGCCCTGAGGGATGGGATACTCTCTTGACTACATTGACGCCCGACCCTCAGCCGCCCAGTGCGGGTTCCTCTTTTCACTCAACCGTAGCTTCGCAGAGTGCAGGTGTATCTTCGCGCACGTCCCTAACCGGACCCGAGCTTGCGGCGCCCGGAGCAGCTGATCAAGCTTGCGAGTCTGGATGTGAGGGCTCGGACACAGAGGGAGCCGATCTTGATCAACCCAGCTCGGGACGGGTGCATCGTCGGCGGGATGAGATGCGACGTGTTCGAGTACGAGTCCCCGATTACAACCTGGACGGGACATTGGATACCTCGGACTCCCTGATGGACCTTGGCCGCTACCCGGTGGTTGACCACATGGCGGATCACACTGTCACCCGGCGTTTGCGTTTTGCATCATCTCTCGCCTCCGATCGTGAGGCAAATAGACCACGCCGGGAGCGCAATGGCCCGGTAATCCGGCGAGAGACAGGCACCCTGCAGATGGCAGAAGATGGACCAATGTCAATTCCTCACTTTGGAAGAGCTCGACACGGGTGGGTTGGACACTTGTCAGTGGGCACTTCCGACGACGAGCAGGGAACGGAGCGTCGAAGCTTGAACCGGGAGAGCTCCGCAACGTCAGCAAACTTCACAAACCCAGACGAGGAAGAGTGGGCAGGCATGCAGCGCATCGTCCGCAGCCTGGCTCGAAGAGAGGATATACCTGACGGGTGGTGGGCTGAAGCTGGCCTCAGCAGAACGCTCCCGCAGGATGGTACAGATTAGAAGAAGGCCGGGCAAGGTCATGTTACGAATCTCTTTGACGGCGACAGTTGGAGGAGGATGAATCGGGACAATCGGATAAGGCCACAGGATCCAAAACGACTTGAAAGACGGGTGAAAGCAGGGGATGTCTTGTACCACATTGGAGTATTTTCGGACATGATTTTGGTTTGTAAAGGGTGTCTGGCTGATCTAGCCACGGGGTTTAATGGGTTTAGCGAACGGCATCAACGAATGCGAAAAGACCACCAAATGGTGGTCACATCCGGCATGGCTATGTTGGATGTGAGTTTCATGTGCTTGGTTGGAAATCTAGACATGTGTGGAATATATCTGTTGCGGGGGCATGTTTTATCATGCGGCTTTACTCGGTCATCATCCATCTGTTTCACCTGGTCACAACTCCAATCACTGATCAGAGAATGTTGTGAAAACCCCTCCTCGATACAGGCCTGGTCTAACTACGACGTCGGGCAATGGGATGAAGTGCGAACCCTTCCCTGGCACCTCGTTCTGGGGACGGATGCTTGCACGGCGGATCTGCGAATCGGGGTCGAAGGCAAGGATTACGAGGCGTGGCTGACGGGCAGCTGCTGCTGAGATTCCATCTATATGCGCCGCTCACTCCTCACCGCCCGAGGATTCGCTAATGGCTAGAGTCGTTGATTCGCAAGCTCACCTTTTCCCGCGTGGTCTAGCGGTTTTGCGGTTTGGGAAGAAGTGGAGAGCCAGGCAAGCAGGCAAGGCTCAAGGCATTGACGGCATCCCTGGCGAACGCCACGAGACATCGTCATGCCAGCGTCACGTCACACTGACGCCAGGCGGAACGCTTGAGGACAACAGGATGCCACTTTCTCGGCCGCACACTGGACATTTTTTTCCCCTCTTGGCGTGGTAGGCCAGGCCCGGTCGGCATAGAAGCCGTGATGGACGTCGTCTCGGCCAGTCAAAGGCTCAGCTGCCTTCAGGGCAGTCGACGTGGCGAGGCACACCAAATCGAAGGAGAGGTAGCAGCAACTAATGCAATTCACCGGGTACGAGGCTCGGTGCGACTCCCAAGCTCCCCCTGCCCGATGGGGGTGTCGACAGGCCCAGGATGAGCCGCATTAGCGGCGCGAGGCTAAGGGCCATAGCAGACAGATAGTTGGTCGGTTGGCTGATGCCACCATCTTGTCAAGGGTGGGATGAAAGCTCAGAAGGGCGAGAGGCGCCAGTTGCGGCGTCGAAGAAGCAGGCTGAAAAGAGAAAAAGCCCGCTCTGATATGAGACGAAGACGACGAGGTGGGTGAGTGGTTTATTGACGACTCGTCATCATTTGGGAATGCGTACTGATTGATTGTCCCTGGACTAACTCTGACCTAACCAGAGCCGGATGGTTTTCAAGCCACACGGTGAAGGATGGCTGAGACATGGAGCCTCCAAGGGAGAGAATTGGAGAGATAATAGCCGTGATTACTCGAGTTTTGAGGAGGAGAAAAAGCCGAGGGAGGTGTTGGGGACGGCAGTCAGGCACCTGCCTAATGAGAATCCACCGGGATACCGGGGATGTCGAATTGTTTATCCGCTCCCTGTGCTTTGTCTTGTCCTGTCTTGTCTTTTTGCCTTGCAGTTGAAAGGCACTTCTTCCCCGTTGACACACGAGGGATCATCTGTGGAGCCTGGGGAAAAGACGCCTGGATGGGGACGGGTGAGACCTGCTCTCACCTCAGACACAGCGATGCGTTTGTATTACATTGGCATGATATGGGGTGAAGAACGCTGTTGTTGGTGTGTCCTGCGTCGAACGCCATGGCTTACTTTCCACTTGGCACTGCAGAGAGAGTATCTGGAGGGTGGGTTTGTGTAATGTACACGTCCAGGTTACCAGTCAATGAAACCTGGATGGTCTTTGCGCTTGTCTTGGACTGTGTTGAAATTGTCTTGGGGTTGTCTTGTTCATGTTGATTACAGAAGCTGGAGAGCTAGCTGCCTATTTCATGTGTTAGCTCACCTAGCTAGGTAGCCACCTACCTAACCACCTAGCCACCTCAACTGTGGGGGAATTCGGAGCAGTTGGAAATGGTCGCCCAAGAGCCAGTGGGGAAACCAGAAGATTGGGAGAGCTGGTGGAGAAGAAACGACCGACCGAGCGGCAACCTTGCGATGAGTCGGTTGGGTATCTACTTCCTGCAGGACCTTAATCGGGACCTTACTGCAGTGCTTGCAATGCCTGCAATGTGCGGTAGAACCTCAAGTGCCAAGCGTCCTGGTAGGTCAGGTCCCTCGAACGTTTAGTTAGGCTGTGCGCCCATGCTAACACCAGGACACAGCACAGCCATGGGTTTGTTCCAGCGCAGTCGAGCGCCCTGCAGTGCCCGTGCCGATCCCTGGAGGTACCGGACAAGGCGCTGGCTAGGGGGAAGAGAGAGATAGAGGCCCGGAGGCGACGCGGCGACTCCAGCGCCCCCCAGCGCCTAAAATGCACCGTCGCACCTCCGTCCCGCAGAAGGGCCCTTGCATGGATGCCCCCGGAAGCCCGCGTCTGCCACACGTCCCTCTTGCAGTGGAGGGCTTCCCCCAGGCCTGGCCCAGCGCCCTACAGGCTGCGGGCTCCCCTATAGGCTGCCTATAGGCGGGGCTTACAGGGCTACGTAGCTGTTCCGTAGTGGTGGTGGTGGTGTGGGTGTGCTGGCTGCTGGCTGCTGGTCTTGCGTTGGGTTGGGTTGCGATCGTAAAAAGAGCAAGGAGCCATTGATTGATTGGCAACGGCATTGTGCATCTTCTCTCGGTAGGTACCTTGGTGAATTTCCTCTCCCGCTCTCACGCCCTCACCCTCTTCCACCTCTCCTCGCTCTGTCTCTCGCCACAAAGCCGGGATTCCCTCGCTCTCTTTTCCATGCGGCCCGCGTGTCGACCGTCTTTCCTTTGAACCAGCCTTGCCAGCTAAAACTGAGCCCCGGCGGCCCGCTCTCACCTCGCACGAACCGCAGGCCTTCCGTCCTAGTTGTTGATCCGCCCCTCCCTCCCTCTCCCAACTCCCGCGCTCACGATCCTCGCCCACGATCCCGACGCCGACAAGCCAGTACCCACCGAGACGGACAACGGAACGACGACAGAATCTGCGCAATTCGGCTTCTCGACCCTCGACTAGGATCCCTCAGATGCGGATGCGGACGCAAGCCCGTCCCGCTGCCACAGCTCGATCCTAGCCGGGAAATGCGATCCCCGCCTTGACGACAACTTTCTTCGCCATTCACTTCCACCCGGGAGCTCGCCCCTGCTGTCTTTCTGCCTGTTGAGAACCATCCCGCCCGGGGACGACCGCAGTAGAACCTCTCCGGGAGAGAGCGTACCAGAGAGATGCTGCCCGAGCGGCAGTACCACGCCAATGGCCGCACCGCTGGTGTGGCCGCCCGCGAGCGCTCCGCCATGCCTGGCACGCCCTCGCGCAAGGAAAAGCACCGCGAGAGCTCTGCCTTGCAGGATCCGGGCCTGAAGGACTACGTGTGTACACCCCTCCCGCCTACAGAACCGCCTTCCACGCCGGGCTGCTGCTTACATCGTCCCGGCTGTGGGGGGGATTGGATTTGGTTGAGATATTGCAGAAGTGCTGACGTTCGGTATTTTTTTTGGCCGGGGTATAGCGCTTGGGCGAATGCCTAGGAAAGGGCGCCTTTGGCTCCGTCTACAAGGCCTTCAACTGGGGAACCGGCGAGGCTGTTGCCGTCAAGCAAATCAAGCTCGCGGATCTGCCTAAAAGCGAGCTGCGCATGATCGAGGTGGGTTTTCTTACGTTGTGATCGAGCTTGGCCGACTCTGGAGGGGAAACTAAACAAGACACTGACATGCTGACGGGCTCGAATGCGTATAGAGCGAAATTGACTTGCTCAAAAATCTCCATGTAAGTACATTTTCACGTCTTCTCGGCGACCAAGGGGCAACTATGGACTAACCAAGAACAGCATGACAACATTGTCAAGTACATCGGCTTTGTCAAGTCGGTGGACTGTCTCAACATCATATTGGAGTAGGGCCTCCCCCTACTAGGAATGCGTGGCTGAGGCTGACTGAGAACCAGATATTGCGAAAATGGATCCCTGCATTCCATATGCAAATCATACGGCAAGTTTCCTGAGAATCTTGTCGGTGTATACATGACCCAGGTCCTCCACGGTCTGCACTACCTCCACGACCAGGGTGTCATCCATCGAGATATCAAAGGCGCCAACATCCTCACCACCAAAGACGGCACCGTCAAGCTAGCAGACTTTGGCGTTTCTACGAGTACCCTAGCCAGTGGGCAGGACAAGGAAGCCCAAGTCGTGGGAACTCCCTATTGGATGGCCCCAGAGATTATTCAGCTGTCTGGAGCCAGCTCTTCCTCGGATATCTGGAGTGTTGGATGTACCGTGATTGAGCTACTGCAGGGCAAACCCCCGTATCACAACTTGGCCGCCATGCCTGCCTTGTTCGCCATCGTGAACGATGACCACCCTCCGTTGCCAGAGGGTATCTCTGCTGTCCGTCTTGCATGCCCCTCTCAATTGCCTCCGCTCACTGACTTGATACAGGCCGCCCGAGACTTTCTGATGCAATGCTTCCAAAAAGACCCCAATCTCCGAGTTACTGCCCGGAAGCTACTCCGCCACCCGTGGATCACCGGTTGTCGTCGAGGAGCAGAAGCGCCGGTCTCAAAAACACCCTCTAATTTCAGTCAAGCCGTCGAAGAAGTCAAACAATGGAACAAGGCCCTCAAGTCCTCAGAATCATCGCTTCGCGCTTCGACCGGCTCCGAGGCCGGTCCCTCGACTCGATTCGGGGGAACTCCTGGCAAAGCCCCTTTGACTCTGGCCAAGCCCCGGCCTGGTGCGGAAGCTTTCAGGAAACCCGAACTTGCCGGTATGTCGTAAACTCTGACGCTTGTCTTTCCGTACCTTCGCTCTTCAGCTGGCTATCCACTTGCATTTTGCATTTGATCAGCGGAATTCCACCCGCCTAGGCTCTCGCAAGGAACTGACTTTGGGCTGTAGATGACGATAATTGGGACGATGACTTCACAACACCCATTTCGCCCCGTGCGTTGCAATTACCCCATCTAAAACCCCAGGACAACTTTGGTGGTTTGCTATCGAGCGATCGGCTCAAGGCATTTGCGTCGGTCAACGATGGAAGGAACGACAGCTCCAACTACGACGAGGACTTTGAGGGGGAGCTGATGACCATCAAGGGCCCTCACCACTGGCACGATAACGACCCCCAGGAGCAGACGATTAGGCCATTGCCCAAGAAAACGGAGAAGCCTATGGAGCAACACAGGTCACACCACCGAAATAAGTCGAGTGTGAGCAAGACCGCAGTCTTTACAAGGCCAGGACATACAAAATCGCCATCAAAACCACACCTTAGAAGCCAGTTCGAGTTACCGTCAAGGCCATCTGTGGTCTATCGAGAGCAGAGCATAGAAGACTTTTCAGACCTATTCGTGGACAACGACAATGTGTTCAATCACGGGGTCAACCCGGCACTTAACAAGGTACATCCGAGTCTTCCCGACTTCTTTCTTGTTCGTTAGCTGACATACCGCCCAGAGCTCACGGCAAAGCGATGCTCCGCAACTCTTCCACCCTTCAGATCTGACAAGTCTACCTCGGTCGATGACAGATACCATGGCGGGGAGCATAAAAAAGACGCTTGCGCCACGGCCATCGGTACTACCCGACCGTCCCATGAGACGCACTCGGTCCTCGATAGAGATCCAAAAGTTTGCAGAGGATGATGACGAAGATTTCAGTGACGTCTTTGGGCCCGAAGTCCCAATTGCGGAGGTGGAGGAGAGTGAGCGCGGATCTGAAGACGGCGGGCTGATGCTCTTGTCTAGAGTCTCGAGCAACTCATGGCTAGGCGACGACGAAGACGAAGACGATCCGTTTGCGTCAATGGATCCTGGATGGGACGAGATGGATTTGGAAGCCAATATCGCCAGAGATAGGCACGCCAGGTTGGCAGAGAAGGTAGAGGGCCTAGTGAGATCTATGAAAGCGACAGAAGGCGAGGACGCACTGGCAGAGTTCTCTGAAGACCTAGTAAGTAAAGGCCGGGATGCGTTGGTTGATCTTTGTCTAACCGTCAAACAGCTTGCCCTGCTATGGGAGAACAACGAGGTGAAGAACCTCATCATTAGCGCTCACGGGCTATTACCCATTCTGGAAATCCTGGAGCCCTGCACGGTGAAGAGTCGACAATACACGATTTTGCAGCTGCTAAAAGTCGTCAATGCCGTAAGTTCAGTCGGTCACAACTATGAGGACTCGCTAACACGCGCAAGATTATCCTTGACGATGTCGAAATCCAAGAGAATTTGTGTTTCGTGGGTGGCATCCCCATTATTACTAAATTTGCGGCCCGCCAATATTCGGACGAGATTCGTCTCGAAGCTGCTGCCTTCGTGCGCCAGATGTATCAAACATCAACTCTCACACTGCAGATGTTTGTGTCCGCTGGTGGTCTAAATGTGCTCGTGGAATTCCTGGATGAAGACTACGACAATGCTAGAGATCTGGTGCTTATCGGCGTGAACGGTATCTGGAACGTCTTCGAACTCCAGGGCCCGACACCCAAGAACGACTTTTGCAGAATCTTCTCAAGGAGCAAAATCTTGTACCCCTTGGCACTGGTACTTCACCGAGTCCTTGACGAAGAAGGCGAAGATGAGCTCGACGAACTCATCGAAGGCCGAATCGTCAACATATTCTACTTGTTCAGCCAGGCTGAAAACTACGTCAAAGAGGTGGTGGCAGACCGACAGGTACTAAAGAGTGTTTTGAAGGACCTACGGCGGATGACCCCTGTCCACCAAATCACGATGCTCAAGTTCATCAAGAACTTGTCGATGCTTTCAACGACGATCGAATCTCTTCACTCCGCCGACGCCATCGAATTTCTCATCGACCTCCTCAGCTACAGCATGAAAAAGGGTCAAACACACTTTCGAGAAATCTCCAACCAAGTCCTCAACACGCTCTTCAATCTTTGTCGCCTCAGCAAGGAACGCCAAGAAGACGCTGCCGTGGGTGGCATCATCCCGTTGCTGCTGCGAATCATGCAAACAGACCGTCCCCCCAAGGAGTTTGCACTACCGATCCTGTGTGATATGGCGCACTCTGGATCCAAGGGACGCAGATATCTGTGGCAGAACAAGGGCCTCAACTTTTACGTGTCCCTTCTGACTGACCAATACTGGCAAGTAACGGCACTGGATGCCATTCTCATATGGCTGCAGGAGGAGACTGCCAACGTAGAGAGTCACCTAGTGGATGGACACTTCACGCGAGCCATCGTCAGCTGCTTCAACACCAACAAGCTCAATGCCTTTGACTCGAACCTGCTAGAGCCCCTGCTCAAGCTGCTGCGCCTGAGCCCGTCGGTCGCGGCGTCGCTAGCGAAACCTGAGATGTTTGGCGGCATTTCGCAGCGGCTCGGACACAAGAAGGCAGTGGTGCGGCTGAACCTGCTCAGGCTTGTGAGGACCATCATGGATTCGTGCGAGCCTGGACTCGGAAGTGGCGACGGAACAAGAACGCTCAACAACTCCCAAGTGCGTTCTCTCATGGATGCCATCCAGACCCTATCGGAGAAGGACTCGGCCGTTCTGGTACGGAACCTGGCTTCAGAGCTGGTGAGGTCCAGTGTCGAAGGAAGCGCGAGACCCCACGAGGCCGTCCCCAGTTCGGTGCCCAGCTCCAACTCTTCACGCCGTTCGGGATCGCGGCGCAACACCAGCTACACGCCGCCGGGCTTGCACTCGGCCGTGTCAGTCCCTCAGACGCCGACGCATCGGAGCCGGACCAGCCACGCAGGAAACGCATACATCGAAGTTGCGGCCAGCCCGCGCCGGTCGGCTGCTGTGGAGCGAGAGAGCGTTCTCTACCGGCCCAGAAGCCGAGATGGCCCTACCGGCATTCCTAGGCGCGTGAGCGGAGAGTCCATTTCCCTGGGCATCGCAACTGGCAAGAGTCGCCTCCCCCGGACGTCGCTGGCCGGTCCGGGCAGCGCCAGGATGGCAGACAGAAGCGGCGGAGGCTTCCGGTCCGAAGCGCCCATGGTTGTCCGAAGCGACAGCAGCCTCAGCAATAAGGAGAACGTCGTCCGCGCATCCGCCAGCCGCGACGGCTTGAGGAGCCGCGATGGCTTGAGTAGCAGAGACGGGCTCAGCAGTAGAGACGGGCTAGGCAGCAGGGACGGTAGCGGCGCCCCCCCGAGCATAGGCCTGTCCGGTATGACTTCTACCGGCGTCGGCGTTCACCCCAGCAGCAAAAGGCGGAGTCGAGCACCGAGCGATCTCAAATGGTCGTAACGGTTGTTTCAGTGATGTGTATGGCATGAACATTTGGTCATAGATGTGAGGGGGGACCACGGAGCGAATACAAACCACAATGCAACCGAGGACAAAGACAAGAAGGACATTATACCAAGCGAGGGGCGAAAAAAGAAGACAACGTAATATATTTTGAGTCCTACTGCGACGCTCCAAGCCCCCTATCCCCCCTTGAGGTTGTCTTCCACAGGGAACTGAAGGGGAAAAGGACCCAACTATTTCGCTCTCCCCCCTTTCCCCTTTCGTCTCCTATTTCCTTCGTTTTATCCTCTTCCTTTTTTTTATGAGCAATAGCGACAGTGTAGTCCTAGAGCAACCTGGGCATGTATAGAAGGTAGAACGCTGTGGGCGTGGTGAGACGGAAAGATGACGATGGACCGGGACCCAGGAGATGAATAGCATGGGTTTCGCATAGCTGCATAACATGGGGTCGGTTGGTCGGTTGGTCGGTCGGTTGGGAACGGGGCATTACTGTGAGGCGAGGCGAGGATGATAGATGATAGATGGTGAATTGATGGATATAGGCCGGCAAGCAATTGCAACAAGACGTTGGACATTAAACCAAATGCCTGCTTGAGTCTCAACTGACCAGACTATCGAATCCACAAGACAAGAAAGCATCCAAATAGCACAGCCCACTGTAAGTGACCTCACATAGTACACACAACTTCATGCATCTCTAATCATCGATGAAGGCAAATTTGAAAAGGCCGTCAATTTGAATTGTGCCAATTCCTAAACTATTTCTACAGCTTCCTCATCTATCGGTGACCTCCTCCTCGTCTTCCCCAGTAAGGCCGGACAAAACAAGACAGGAGAACGCCAACAGATGTAAGGAATGCAAGAAGCAAATGTCAAATTTGCCAGACATGTGTCCCTGTCGGGACCGCCGGCCGTGACTCACAGGGTCTGCCTGATCGGCTCACAGAGACTTCAGACCAGACATCTCTCCCTTTCCGTGATTTTCATCCTCATTGGTATAAAGATTCCTCGTCAGTCCCCCAAACAAACACCCGAATAGTCCGTCTAGGCTAGGACAAAAGAATCCTCGGGCGACACCCCTCGTGTCGTGGCCAAGTGTAAAAGACGTCTGAAGGAGAGACTGTGAAGCGAATTATAAACTTCGGTAGGTAAATAAAGCGGGCAAAGACAAAAAGTGTGGTTGAACCACCCCATGCAGAACGGTAGTAAGACTCCCCAGCGAGACAAAATAAAAGGACCAAACGAAAACCATCAAATGCAATCCGCCAGTCCAAGCAGTCATGTGAAAAAGAAATATTCCGGGCGCATAAGTCGTGAGAAGGAGTGTAATGAACGTTTATAGCCGCAGCGTCACCTTAGACACCCTGAGTGCCTTTGGTGAGTACCAGTCTTGGTGCCTTGCGCTGGCTGTCCGCAGACTCTTGCGCCTTGGCTGCTCGCAGAGCGCCATTCTTGAACACATTCGCAAACGAGCTGTTCTCGCTCTCGCAACCGGAGGTCGCACTACCGACACTATCGGAGCTCTTGCGGCCCTTCTGGCGCGAGCTGGGACGGTCCGAGCCAATAGCTCCCCAAGCACCACTAGTAGAAGTTCGCGAGCTGTAGCAATCCATCTCACCAGAGAGGCTGCCGGAACCACTGCGTCCAGAGTCCGACTCGTTGTCGGTAATCGGCGTTGTCGACTCCTCACCAGTCTCGGAAACTGGGCTCATGCTGCCACACGAGCTGCCGGAACCCTTGCGGCGCTCCAGGCCGGCGCGGACGAGGTTGTGGACTGCTGATCGTCGGGTACGAGTGGCAAAGTTCTTGCTGCCCTCGATTTTGGCGGTGGGCTTCGACTTGAGCTCATCGAGGGATGGGGGACCACGGGGCTGACGAACAGGGTGCTCTCCAGCACGGGCCTGGCCTGGTCCGTATCCTCCGGTAAGAGGAGTCATCGGGAATGAGGTGGTCTTAGGGCCGGCTGACTTAGGGGCATCAGAGGGAGCGGCAGCAGCCAGTGAGCTGTTGACAGGGGCGAGGGAACACGCCTTCTTGTGGCCACGGCGGAAAGCATTGGCAGATGGTGGAGGAAGAGGAGTCACCTCACTGGGAGACTCATATCGCTTGGGTGGTGAGTTGCTTCGGAAAGAGAATGGCTGCGTCTCGGCGGGAGGCGAGACCTGAACAGATGGGGTACCCTGTTGCTGTTGTTGCTGAAAACCGCTGAAGCCGGGAGTAGCGGGCTGCTCGGCGTAGTTCGAGTTCATCTGAACGGCAGCGGTGTTGTCAAAGTAGTACTGTCCAGTCATGGGGTTGTAGTAAACCTGCTGAGTTTGCTGGGCTTGCTGCTGGCTCAAGGCGGCCTGGACACCAAGCTGCTGCTGCATGTTACGGAGCTGCTGCTGCTGCTCGTAGAGGGCTAACTGTTGCTGGGTGAGCTGCGGGTTGCTGAGGTTAAGCTGCTGGAACTGTTGAGCAGCGGCCTGCACGCTCCTAAGCTGCTGCTGAAGGCGCTGCTGCTGCTGAGCCAGGTACATGTTGGTGGCGACAAGTTGAGCATAGAGGTTAGGGTCCATATGCTCCTGGGCCTGCTCATCAATAGGGAGCTCGGGCGGTGCCAAGACTTGATCAACGGTGTACTGCTGGTTCATCATCGTGTTGTAGTTGCTCTGGTTGCCGTACTGAGGGAACGCCGTCTTAGGGCCATTGTAAACGTTGTCCTGACCCATGCCATAGGCGTTTCCAGCCATAGAGTTCCGGGCAAACTGCTGAGCGGGGGCAGCAGCGGTGGGGGACTGGGGACCGAATGAGGCAACAGTCGCGGACTTGGGAGCCGTCCGCAGGCCAGCGAGCAGATGAGAGCGGCTCGTGCGAGGAGTGGGAAGGCCAGGGTCATTATCCTTGCTCTGGTTGATAGCATCAAACGAGAGAGGCTTGACCTGCTGGCTACCACGTCGGGCAGCCAAGCCACCGGAGGGCATGGCCAGCCCGTTGGGGGCGAAAGTGGTGGAAGACATTTGAGCTAGACCGCCTGCGTCCATGGCTCAAAAAGTAGTTATCACGGTACGTGAACTGAGGGTGATATGCGGGTATTGGAATGAGCGTCAGATGAATATCTCTTGTGGCAAGAGATTGTTCGGTTCAAAATTAGAAAGGTCGGTAGTATTCGTTGAATCGAGCAGGGAATATTATGCGTTGTGGGTATCTCGATCGAATCGATGGAATATTGCCGTCTGCAAATCGGTTGATGCGGGGAGCACGAATCGACGGTGGATAGGGCAAAAAACACAGATCCAAGAAAGCGTACTATTTCAGACAAGGACGGTCCCAGGGAGTGAGTGCACACGAGAATTGTCGCTCGTGTCGAAAATTAAAAATGGACAGTAGTGGATGCAAGAAAGACGAGAGGCAGGATGACGAATGAAAGGTCCACAGGTAGCCTTATCGATGGCAAGAAGCGATGGGCGTTTGAGAGGGAAAGTTGGATCCCAGGGGACTCGACAACTAAAGTATTCTTGGGCGTTGCTTAAGCTGTGCGTCTGGCCGAGGTCGGGTGATGACTGTACGCCACGCGAGCGATGACGAAAAGGTTTGGTGGATGAAGATGGGTTTAAAGCGACCGAAAAAGGATTCACGCTCCAAGCGGGCGAGTCGGGTGACGACTAGACACGCGAGCACCAGCTGGCTTTGTCTGTCCAAGACAAGAAATGTGTCGAAACAATGTCGGTCCAGGTGTGAATTCGGAAGCCTTCTTTGTTCCTCAATGTTTGTTCTTCCCTTCTTTTTTTTGATGTTTTTGTTTTCTCCGATGGTGGTTGGGTCTAATCCGAGAATCGCGATCGGGTTTTGGATGGTCGGATGGAAATTACGAAGTGGTGTAGGGCGTGTGATGGGCGCGCGCCAAAAAAGCGGAAGAATCGACGAAGAATAAAGTACAGAAATTAAAAATGGTGAGTATCACCAAGAGATGCGCCTTTCCAGAACCGGGGGCTGGATGTCTTGATCTTTTTGTTCCGTCTTGCAGTCTTTGTTCCTGAGTTCCGAGGGAGATGTAGTGCGGTACGGTGCGAGCGACTAGCAGAGGCGGGCGAACGGCGAGAGTTTGGTTGCGCACCAAGTGGCCAATGACGAATAGACTCGCAAACGCGAACGTGGAAGTCGAGCGTGGCAAACGAGGCGACGGACGGAAAGAGAGAGAGAGAGAGAGAGGAAAAAAGAAGGAAGAGCGGGTGAGCAGCAGAGGTCGAAGGGGAGGGGGAAGGGAAGTGGTGGAGCGGAAGAAGGTTGAGGGAAGAAAGAGAGCGGAGGAAGAGGAAGAAGAGGACGGCAAGAGAGAGCAAGACGTGAGTGGGTGTGAGTGGGTGTGGGAAAGTGCGAGGGAGTGGGTGGAGGGGGGAAAGAGGGTTTGGCGGGTATGCTAGACTGGGGAAAGAACGCACGCACCAGAGAGAAAGAGCGAACGAACGGGTGGATTGGATTTGGGTTTGGGGGTGGAAGCAAACCCAGAGGGTGGAATCAGGAGGGTGGTCCGCTGGGGCGACTCCTTCGTCGCCAGTTGTGCTTGGGGGCGGCCGAGCCAGAAGCCTGCCAGGTGGCTACCAACCCACCAGAGCACGCTGGGCAGGTACGTAGCGGGTACCGTCCAGCGCCAGCAGCCACCTATCGGCCAGCGGTCAGCGATCAGCAACCAGCGACCAGCGACCAGCGCAACGCACCACAGCGGAGCACCCTCGTTCACGCCGCCGAAGCTGCGTCGCGCGTCGCCACAGTGCATTATCCACTGTCCCCGGTGCCCCTGGGAAGCCCAGGGATCCACAATCGTAACTTGGTAAGTTAGTGCCTGATCGCACAGTGGGCTGGCTGGCTTTGTAACAACCCCGGACATGCCGCTTGGAGGTTGATACACCACTCTCCGCGCCCGGCATGTAAGGCCCCCAATGCAAAACCCAGAGACTGTAGCCAGCCTGTCCATATTCATAACTGATCTCACCCTTTGAGTCTTGCCACTCTTGAGTCTTTCCACTCTTGAGTCTTGCCACTCTTGAGTCTCGCATCCCTTAGAGAGCAATCCTGCGGTTGGAATGAACAAGGCGATCCAGTCATGGTGGCCAATCTTGCTTCTCAACACGGATACGCGGCCGGTCTTGGGGAAGCCAGACAAGCCAGGGTGGGACCCCGAAGCACAGTGCGCAATGCCCAGTGCAGGTTCTGGTGCCCACGAGTGGACTGGTGCACCTGGCACACGCGCGCACTCTTAGGCCATCCGTCCCATCCCATCCAATCCCTCCTATCCATCTGCTCACGCTCATCACAGTCGCCTATCACTACGACGTTGGCACTATTTTCTCCCACACACACATGCACACACATGCACAGAAACCGACAGCGCACAACTCCATCCTTTTAGTTTCAAAGGCGGTCAAATCATGTTGATCTTCTGGATCGCCAGTCCAATCCAATCAACGAAAGCAGGTAGCATGGTGTTCCCGCCCACCCGCTCACTTGCCCACAAGCACAACATCCACTGCGACCAGCGCGGCACTCGCACATGGTTTAAACACCAAGCACGATAGACCGCGTTCGCCTGCCCCCTCCAGAGGCCAATCATAGCCTCGCAGCCAGTAGGTAGACGCTACCTGACCGCGCAGCAGTCCCCAGCGTCAGGGACCAACTGACGCGCGACAGCCACTCAGCGTCTCAGGCACGTCGGAGGCGATCCCAGTCCCCCATGGACGATGCCATGATCCATTGGAAAGAATGATGGATTAGGCACAATGCCAGTTGTCACTGGGGATCGCGACATGGATCCGGCCGCTCCCCTCATGCGTTGTAACGCTGCCTTGTCTCTCTCTGACGCAGTCGGATGGAATTCTCCTGGGAACAACTCTTTTCTCTCACGCTTACTCCCAAGGAGTCCTTGGAGTCATGCTCCCATCCCCTGTCCATTTCCAGGTCACCAATCAGCGGAGCACCACACCAGCGGGCGCTGCGGCTTTAGACGACCATGCATCACAGGGCTCCGAGGCCTGCTAGAACGCACTATCGTAGGCAGGGCTCAGGGGCGTCCCCTTCCTCCACAGCTCACAAGGTCTAGTGGCGGCTGCAGCCAATCAGCCACCACCTCTCAGGGGATTGGCGAGTACCCATGTCGGTTGGCATCATGGGCTATTTCTAACCCTGCAGCCCTCTGTAACGGCGCGATCGACCACTGTCCCTGCCTCTCACAGGACCAGAACGGAGACAGTGACGATGGATGCTGCGCGTCCTCACTACCTGGGCGTGGCGAATGCCGGAGGATGCAGCTCAAAGTGTTCCAGCTGGCCGGAAACGGCAACCGAAAGAACCATGCCTGCTGATCAAGACGAAATATCGAGGCACGGGCCGAGTCAGAAACCGTGAGATGCTGGACATACAGCAACAAAGGAAACACTCGACAACGCCCTCAATACCGACGCGATACCGAGGTCATCCATGGCGAGGCTCTCTAGTGTCTTCCCTCTCTTGGCCTGGTCTCACCGGTTTGGCTATTATGAGTGTGTTGGTGTGGTGTAGTCTTATGTTTCCTTTTTCTCCATATCCGTCCATGCGACCTGCAGCTCAAGCACACCCAGCACGAATGATAGCCGAGAAGGGTGGCTGTTTGCTTTCATCTTTCGGCGCCATGGATCGATATCACCCATAACCATGATTCTCTACATCGACCGTAGCTAAGAATAACCTCGTCAACCCTCCTTCTTCCCCTCACTAACTTACCTGAGATTATTTCGATGTCCTCGCAACAGAGCGTCTCGTCAGAGAGATGAATTACACCATTTCTCCATGGCCACACTGTACAATCTCGGCCACAATCAAACACAATCAAAGGTGGCCACACAGTGACCACACCACACCAATTCCCCAAGTTTGGGTCTGAGAGATGAAAGACACCTGAATCTCGGGGAGCGGACCATCCCGTTCCAGCTCTGCCCGGATTCTCGTCGTGGACTGGTGCCGTTCCCGTATTCGACGCACCCGAAGCGGGCCTAGCCTAACTTCCTCAAGGCTAGGCCGGCCTATTCGGCTGCATCGCATGCAAAAGATGGGCGGCCTGAGAGAGAGACCCGACCGATGGGCCAGGCTAGACCAGAGTTCTCTAGCAAATTTTGGAAAGGCTGTCCGATAAAACAGCCAAGGCGATACATCGAGGCTTTTCCTGGTCAGAGTTCATTATCCAGGCAAGCGAAAGTTCATGGGCGCCCCGGGAAAGGCCCCTTCTTTCGTATTTTCCCCACGCCCTACATGTTTCATCATCACGGTCCACCTCCACCGTCCCCTGTCCATCCAGTTCCTCTCAGCAGCCCCTTGCAAGTCCCTTGAGACACGTGCCGCAGAAAGGGTCTCGTCCTCCCGCTGTCGCTGCTAACGTGTGCTCCAGCCTCCAGCCTCGCCTCAGCGTCTTCTCAATTTGCCGTCAGCTAATTAGCTTCTGTAAGCTGACACTGTCGCTCCTCATCTCAAGGAGTTCGCCGAGGGCTTGCCATGGGGCACCCATCCTAGCCGTCCACAAAGGAAAGTATGAAACAAAACACGGGCACTCATGAGATCTATTCGAGTGGATTCTACGAACCAACTCATATCCAAGTAGCGCACGCCAACTCAGTGATTCCCTCTCTCATGCCTGCGCACAACTTGCAAAAATATATGTGGCGAGATATATCGCCTGGACGTCGTCTTTGTCGTGTCTTGCTCACAGCCGGTACCCCGGCTGGGCTCAAGGCACTCAGCCACACAGGCACCCAGGCGAAGGCCCTTGAACAATCCACTCTGCGGGGACGGGGGTCATCTCGAAACGCTGCCCATGTCTCGTGTCTCCTGGCGATGCAATCGAGCACGGAAGTTAGAGAATGTGACAGGCGGACGGACCTCACAACCTGTCTGTCGGTGATCCCAATGGCTTCTTGATTGATGGTTAATTCTTTCGCACAGGACCTTGTGGGACATTGACTTTGCTTTGTACTACGTGCGTACTACCACGCGTTCCAAACCGTGGGACTTGCGTAGGCGTGTTGGAGCTCAACAGACCCGTTTAATCAACTCCATCGACAAACTCACCTACGTACGCAACTGGGCTCTCCTTCATTTCCTCGGCGCTATTGATGTGCAGCTCCAGGTGCATCCACAACTCTCGACGTACCGCACCTGTCCGCCATCACCGCAACCGGCCGGTGTAGTCGCTTCGATGCTACACGACCCAACCACAACCGCCAAGCTCGCGGGTCACCACTCGCTACTGCCTCTTCCTCCCTGCGCCGCATAGTTACAGCGCAGCAAACTCGTCGCTTCGGACCAACGCGTCTAAGAACGATGCCCTCCTCCTACCCTATCGGTTCGCCGAGTTGCAGCGCCTGGGCGGACGCAATGCCGTCCCGTCATTCGTCGGGCGCGAAAGTGCGCAGAGAAGCACAGGTCGGCAGAAACCGACGCTTGTTCGGGCCTCCACGGGCGCTTACCATGCAGCGAAACGTATCCATTGGCGGCGACCCAATCGCCATGTCGCCAGGATCCCCAGGCTCGGGTGACGACGCGGCTCCATACATCCATCAACAGAGGAAAATAGACAGCGGCACGATGCTTCTTGGGATGTTGCCCCTCTCAGCATTGCCTCGACTCAAGAAGCTGGCCTCTAGACTCGGGGCTCGGGGCTCGGGGCGCTTGAAGCTGAGCCCCGGGCATCCAGCACACATCATCTGCTGCGCCGTGATGCTACCGAAGTCAAGCGCCGGGTCCAGAACAAGAAATCGATTCCCGTCGTCTCGGCATCTCCTGCTCCGTAGCTAAGGGCTGTAATGTCCATCGTCCAAATCCGTCAACATCTACGTACTCCATTAATACGACACTCACATATTAGTACGTCGCACTCATTGCTAGATTCTAACCCAAATTCCGGGACGAACTGATGGCAGGGATCGGCACTCGCGCTTGGGGAACCCAATGCCACTCAGTAAACCTCGGTCACGTTCGCGTCTGTGCTTCGTCTCAAGTGTCGCAACGACTTCATGCTTCGGCGTGGCCATTGTGAAGCAGCAAGGGTTGTCTCTACCCTGACTTGCTGGGGTTCACCTCATTCATTCAGACGTTCATGGCCCTAATAATGGACTTGAGCTCATATCAAGCCTGACTTGTCTGCACAAACGCCACAACTCTCCCACACCATGCGAACTATCATTACCTCAGCTCACATGCCATCAAAAGCCGCGGCATCGTGTCGCATTGCTCACGTGAGTCGCCGAGACGGCTTTTGTCGCACCACGTGAAACTCTATCATGCTTCACGATGTGAATGCGTACAAGGTGGTGTAACCATGATCAGTGTTTAAGATTGTCGTCCGGGGTTTCCTATTGTCCGCCTTCTCCAGGATGGAGCGGCACTCTAGATCGGTTCCTGTTGCGGGGGATCGTCCATCCGATATGCTTATGAGCTATAATTCACGGGCCAGCTCCTACCATGATCCAGTCCCAAATCGAATCTGGACCAAGTTATCGAGTTTGCATTGGAATGTTTCGAGTCATGATGCCCATTGTTTGCTGTTAAACTTTGCTGAACGTGATCCGTGCCTGTTCTTGAATTCCGTCTCGGACATCACCATCCGTGCCACTTGATCTACCTGCTCTGCGAGTGCCCGTAGTCGTAGAGCGCCACTGAATTCTTGAAACACGTGCCTTTTTTGTCCAGTTTCATATTGTAACTTAGTTACACTACGACTCTTTCTAATTGCTTGTTTTGCATTGCTAAATGGCTATAATAAGTGTATGGTATTCTACTTCCACCGAGGCATGGCAACGTTGAGTCGTCCGCCAATGTCCCCAGCCTGACGAGCGCAACATCGATGCACAACAGACGTTGAACGATTAGATCACCAAAAGGGACCCTTGAATAACAAGTTAGATTCAGAGGCGGAACCTGCAGACTGTCAGCCTAAATGAACATTCCTGGCGCCGCACTACGACGTGGCCATGAATAAAGTTTCTGATGCTTAACGCCTCCTAGCTAGAACATCCCCGGGACGACTTTTGGGCCTCTTCTAGCGGCTGTTCTGGATGGATTCCATATTGATTAGTGCTGAAGTCTGTTCAGATTTCACCTCTGGGACATGATGGCGTTGATGCATAATTGAGGCGCCTTGTCGGCTTTGAGTCTTGTCGTGCTGTGGAACTCGGAGTGTCACTGAACGACTGAGGTGTTACTGCCATTTCGATTACTTGAAGTTCCTTTAGGGAGCAGGTTCATGAGTACAGCGTGGTTCCATGACGAGCAACGAGAAGTAAACAGGGTAGTGTTCCCAGACTTGTGACAGAACCTCGCACCTTGGAGTGCCTTCCAATGGGCCACGCTAGCTACCCAGCTTTCACCACCCTATAGTATCGCTGATTGCTATTCGTTGTCGATTCATTGGCACGGGGTTGGACATGAGAAAATGCAAGTCTAGGCTGCTGAGTCTGGCCATCACAGTTTGGAATGATCGTCATGTTGAGCAATCCTCACTCAGCGCCGGACATCACATCTTTGAATCCAGCTATCAATAACCCCGCACACCCTACGTGACAAATCACTTTGTATGCACACTGATTTTCAATTACATTCTCCTCTGTTATTTGCACATCGAGTGTTGGTGCCAATCAACTCAGATCGCAATGACCTACCCTATAGAACAACTCGAACACTCCCCGACGAGGATATCGAGACGTGGCTACTCACTAGGCTCAACCTTTACTAGCAAGTACGGCTATTTGGGGGAGAATACATTCATTGAGGAAGGACGGCCTGTGTGCTGTGCCATAGAGGATGTAGATAGAGAAACGTTCGGCGATATCTAAAAAGGAGTTGAAGATAGTCGTAGTTAATGAACAGAGCTACAAACTACCTCACGAACGGACTCTAACGAGTGATTTTCTTTCATGCAATCAAATTACAACTAGACAGCCTTGATTATCTGTGTAGCAGCCATATACAACCAATCCCTAGTACACCAACCCTTCCACACGTCTAATCGCTGACAGCGTTATGGACAGGAGCACCCGATAGTAGTGTATCTTCTTGATGTTCGGCCCTAACACACGAGCCGTACCCCCTCGGACAAGTAAAGCGTCTCTTAGCATCCCTCTTCCGCCGAACAGTTCCATGTCACATACATGCGAATCATCCCGCGTCTTGCACGAGATTGGACTCGCTACTGCAGTCTCTCCCATCAGCCGCGAAGACGAGTCGAGTCTAGTCCGGCGAGCATGGGACTATGCGCCACTGGCCCTGACGGACATGGCGCCTGCAGGCCAAGCAAGAAGCAAGTAATAAAGGTGTGCTCTGACAACAGAGTACCCCCCCTCTCGGTCCTGCGCTAACGTTAGCAACGGCGTCCGTTCTTTGCAGGATCGGATCGAGTGACTGTGTTGCAAAAGGCGAAGCTGTCGAGTATAAGAACCTCGGCGTTCCATTGTCGCATCATCTCAACGCCATCGGGTCATCCCTCCACCACTCGAGCACCCTACTCCATCCTCACATACGATGGGTTCGTCTTTGATTCCAGCTTAAACTCGCAAAGCGCCCGCCATGTTCACGAGGTGAGCTGCACGGGAAACTGCAGACCTCGCGCATGAGCATGTAGACAAAAGTCCCCATGGCCCATGCCGGCCTAGATTCCCGTCTATCCTGAAATGAGCCCCCCCCCCCCCCCCTCCTTCGTCTTCATATCCCCCCTCTTCTCCAGCAGTAAAAAAACCGCTTTCTATCGACCCCTCTTCTTCTCAGCTTCTTTCGCAAGGCGGTCGACATGACGACGGCCCGCTTGCTTGGGTGCCACCACCTCGATATCTGAGCTTGCCAACTGGCTGTCCGCGGCACGTCAGACCACCCTCTGGAATATGCAGCTCAGATGTAGGACGTCGTCCTGGAGTTGTGAGCAGGGTATGATGCGAGCCGGCAAGCGAGCTAACGTCTAACCTTGACGCGTTGAAGCTACATGCTGAAATGTCCGTTTCGTTCCGCGCTGTTTGTCCCCAACTTGAGCCTAGCTCAGGTCCTCTCTCGTCGTCTTCATCCAGCCCATCTCACATTTCAGCCCTGGATTCTCTTCTCCCTCCCTCCCTCCATCCTTTCCTCAACCCCATTCATAAACCCCATGACGACGATACCAGCTTCATCCATCAGCCGTTCTGCCAACGCACACCAACCACCACCACCCGTGACACCCTTCATTGTCCAACATTCCCCCTCCCTATCGGCCGCTCAGAGCGCCTCGTGCGTCTTCTGCCCCCGCTCTTCTCCCGCCGTCTCACGTAATAACTCTAAATCCTGCGTCCTCGCGGTTAGGCGGCGTTGCTGCTGAGCCCGCCAGGCCAGCAATCAGCTTGTTTCCGGGACTCACCGATGTTTCCCTCAAGGTATTCGAGCCTGCTCTATTTAAAGAGCCCAACGGGACTCTTTCAAAATGCCATTCCAATATTAAGGCTGTGGCCGTGCGGATCATGTGTCAGGCGAGGTGTCAGAGTCGGCGTGACATTTCCCGGTTTTGATTGCATATAACTCCCACACGTGCCCTCAAGTCAAGGCGGCGCTGAATGGAAAACAGGCGAGAAGCAGCTCCTCGTAAACGCAGGCCGTGTTTCGCCATTCCACTTTCAACTCTTGTGCATATATCGAGACTCAGGCTGTTTCCTATTTGGTTACGACCATCATCCTTCGTCACCGCGCTGCCATATGACCTGGTGATAAGCACTTGCAAGGGAGGGGCTGGGCGCGGCTGTCTTGCTCCTAGTAGGGCTGACGCGAGCCTCGAAAGGTTGAACAATGACCAAGGAAAAGTGGGAATAGTCTCCGCAGCCTCGGGAAATAGATGGACGAAAACGAAAGTGCGATACTGACCGAGATGAAGCAAAACGAGTATCCATCAACCGCTAAATGGGCGAATCCAGATGAGCGAATCCCAGTTGGGCCCGCCCTGATCATCACTCCGAAACACCATGGGTAACCAACCCCCCCTCTAAGCCGTAACGCGCGCCTAGATATTTGGCTTCCATCTCAAACGTCTCATATCACGAGCAACAGACCAACTACTCGGCACTAGACGAAAGTTCTCCAAGCGGGGGACCAAAATTAGGTAAGAATCATCGTATCATCATGAGTCGAGACCTCGACAAATATGTGCAGTAGATATGACATGACAAACACCTGCACTCTCCGTGCTTCGATCCGCATGCTTCCGTGTAGCCTCGCGGCTACCCACACAACCAGGGGTATTATGTACCTGAAGGCATAAAAATGAGGAAAAAGGAAAAAAAGGAAAGAGTAGGAAAGGACGTAAGGAAATGCCAGTACAAAAAAATCACCGCAACCCAAGCAGAAACGAAGCCCCCGTGTGCTCCCCATGTAAATGCGTCCCCCCCCTCTCGTTACATCAGAAAGTCGTACACGGTCCTGTTTGCCGGACCCCGATGCAAACCCATGACTACTGAGCCCTGTATCACTTTTTCTCCGACCCTTAACCCATAAGGCGGCGGGCGCACAGATCACTGAGCACTCCTCATCCTCATCGCATCTCCTCGGGCCGTACCGTTGCTCCGTAGAAGCCGCCGTGGTCGCCACCAGAGGCCTCACACGCCAGACACACGCCGCCGCCGTAGACGCGGGTATGTCTCGTCCAGCCCGCGCCTCCGCCGTCGAGAACCCCAATGATCTCTCCCTTGACGTCGATCTCCTGGGACCCCGTCGTCGGTGGGGCCGGGGGCAGCAACGGGCTGGTGGGTGGATATGAGCTGGGGGAAAAAGTAAGATCGGCAATATCCGAGAGGCCGGACGAGGTCTGAGGGGTGGGAATGCCAATGGGCAGCGTCTTGTTGTACGACCGGCGGCGTGGGATGGAGGGAGATGACGCGCTGGAGGGCAAGACAGAGCTCGAGGTGGACGACATGTAGTCGGGGTTGGGCTGGCGCATGAAGCTGTCGTCACCAGGTCGCGGCCGGTCCTCGAAAGTGAAGACGGCGGTGCTCAGCTCGGGCGGCGTCAGAGGCGGAGCAGGAGGTGGACGCGCCATCAGTGGCCTGGGCATTGAATCGCCACCACCGAAGGCTGTGTTGGTCCAATTCGGGTCGATGACTAGCTTTTTGGCTGGCGCCTTTTCATCCCTGAAGTCCTCGACGCCGACATTGCTCTCCTCTGTGGGCATGGCGGTCATGCGATCCTTGTCGTCCATAGCCCAGACAGGTCGCGAAGTCTGCGGTTGATAGTGGTGATGGGGCAGGATACTGGTCCTCGTGGGATCCGGGCTGTTGGCGCCGCGCAACTGTCGCAACCATAGGTATAGGCGAGCTGCGCAGAAACGGGCGATGACGAAGAGCGCAAAGATGGCTAGGCCTGTCTGGACCGACGCCAGCGCGGGTGGAAGAGAGTTGAAGTAGTTGCGAGTCGCTGTCGTTGAGGTGGTGACGGGTGTAAGTTGCACCACGCCGCCTCGAATTGTTACAGGCATGATGGCGACTGGTTGAAGGAAACTCAAATTGGCGCCGTCAGCGGGGCAACCTTAGGTCACTCTACTTTCTGCGGTCAGACGGTACTTCTGGGGTGATGCCTGCGCTCTGCGACCAGATCCTCGTATGGTAGGGCGGAGCCAAGAGGGTTGAGAAGGCTGGGCTGGGCTGAACAGGGTTGTCGGGGACCTGAGATGGTCTTGTCCCACGATTCTGGAAGATGCCGAAGGAAGGTGAATGTTGTGGTTGTTGGTGTTGGAAACCAAACCCACGGGCAAATAAGCTGAGGGGCGAGTGGTGAGTGACAGTGTTTCCAATCATACAATCCAATGACTTTGCGTTGATCCAGAGGCGAGGTGAGATGGATGAGTGATACTCTGGAGACAAGAGAGTCTTTGCGACAGAGTCCCAAGCCAAGGGTGATTGATGTAAAAGGGCGGCGATTTGTTTGACCGACTAAGTCCGACTTACATCAGAAAAGGTGCCGACAGAGATGGGGTTACTGGAGCAGAGGCGGTTGAAGCCAAAGTGAGTTTGCTGACTTGAGGATTCCGGCTTGATGATTCCTCTCTCCTCGAATTACCGATGAGGATCGAAGCATTTGACGGTCGATTGAAATCCAGGCAAACGTAATGGGTGACGAAAGCTTCAAGGGCTATAAGGCGCAGTTTGATAACGCATGGAAACTGGGCTGGGGGCACGAGCTTATATGGTTATAGCAAATCGAGTGTAGGTTGAGCAGCGTCGGATGTTGAGACCAGGAGCACGACATGTATCGAGCCAAGCGCAGAGACCATCGCTCGATGGCCATCTGGGGCGAGTTGGAGGATAACAAGACACCCCCATCCACACCTTTTCGCCAGCCAGTTCGGTCAGGTCGGGACTGTTCGCGAAGCAGAGAAAGGGCGGGCTCAGACAAGCCTCCTTTCGGGGTCCGCCAATCGAGGCCAGCTGTGGCTTCGGCTCCGGGTGTGGGCATGGCGGCGGGTTGCACTCGAGGACGTTTGGCTTTTAGGAGTGGCTTCCTGCAGGTGGAGCCCAGGGAGGATGGATTGGGGCACAGAATACCAGGGTTCGACATTGGCCAGCCGTGGTGAATGACATGGGACGTCGCCGTTCAGTGGCCCATGCTCCGTGTCCATGGCCGTATTACAGAGGAAGACAAGGACAGGATCCCATGGCCCATGTAGTCAGACCATGGTGATTCGCGTCACATACGCGCAGTTGCCCATGGCCAGGATTATAACCCAGTGCCGTGTGATGCCAGAAGCCCTCGAGCTGTCAGCAGGGGGACGAAACATGGCGATACGCAGGCCACAATGTTGGGACTTGTTGTGCGCTCTCCATCCGGATAACTACCGTAGTAGGCGACGGGAAAGAAGCTGTGGAAGGGCAATTCAGTTTTTGGACCAGTGTGTGTGGGTTGCACACGCATTGCCAGCTGGACGAAGACAAGGAGCCGGGACATGTTGGTCTGTACTCTGTCTCTGTAGGCCTGCGCCGTGGCGTAGGGCACAATTGCATGGCGGAAGAAGCTGCTGTCAAACCAATGGCGGACGGGATGGATGTCCTTGGAGCCCGTAGAATCGAACGAATTTGTGGGTTTGGGGTGGTGGAAGATGGAATGGCTCCAAAAGTGCTTCGCTCTGAACGGACCCAGGGCAATCCGAGGGGGGCGTGTTCCGTGTCCGTCATCCATGTAACCAGCGTATCTGGCTGGGTTTGCTCTGGACTCTGGACGCTGGTGTGCGACGTTGCGGCAACTGGGCAAGATCGAGACCCCTGTTTTCAGCCCGGGACGTCGACAGGAAGCGTCAGAGGCACTGCAAAAGGGTGCCGTGGAAGGCGAGCGTCCCTGGCCAAGCGGACCTAGCGCCCCACGATCGCACTGCAATCTGCTTCCAGCCCTGGCAGGCGACCCATCTTTTGCAGAGGGGTTCCCGGGTCCAGCCTGCTCTAATGAGGGGAGTGACGCCAGAGGAACAGCTAGCAGCGAGCCTTTCAGCTGAGGTGAGCCCTACTCTAGCGACGCCATGGGCGAGAGACCCCCGTCATGAGTTTGTTCGTCGACAGGGTGGTTTCAGGCCGTCCATTGGCTGCGAGGCCGACCGTGGTCAGGATGGCACATCGGACCCATCGGCCAGAGTCAAAAGCCTCTGAGCCTCTCTGGTGATACTCAAGCCTCAAGCTCACCTTCAAGGCTAGGCTGGAGAAGTCCATATTTCCCGGGTTGCAGTGTTAGTCAGGCCCGGATGACTTTTTGTTCAGCGGCCTGCCGCCCGTTGGATCCGGCTGAGATGACGTTGGCAAGGCCAGTGAAGCGGCAGAGCAGGCGAGGATGAGATGGGTCGAGGTGAGATGAGAGACTGGGCGGTGTACCTTGGTACCGACGACGAATACCGATAGCGGTCCATAGAAACGAAAGCGAGTGTACATCGTGGCACGAAGACCCGTTCATCCCCTGTCTACGCTAGGGATCGAAAATACGTACTTCAACAGCACAGGCGGAAGCCGCTATGTACCGGTTGGGAGCTCTCTTCTTGCTCCTCCATGTTCAGCCAGCCAGGCATAGGACGCTTGGGACGTTTGGGACTTTCAGAGCTGGTCTGGGGAGTCGCAAAAGCGGGGGGGGGGGGGCGGGTGTCAGTTGTCGAGATTGATGCGCGAGGGGCATTCACTAATTCCACTTTCTTTGCGGAGGCCAGCTGAGCTCTGCATCTTGAGTTGGTCGTCCAGAACTTAGATCAAGAGGCTCGGGGCGGCCACGGAGGGATCTGGCTTCTAGAGCGCCCGGAAGGAAGCGTCCGGCTTGAAGTTTTCTAGATTTTGCTCTCGGATATGAGAGCGAGCTGGCGTCTCCGAGTCTGGGCGGCGTTCTGTCATGGCCAGTTCAGTCTTGTCCTGCAAGTGAGCGCACCCGGAAGGGCCGAGATCAAAGACGCTGCACGATGATGGCGATCTGTCAGTGGAGGAGAGCCTCTGAGAGATGGAGAAATCATCAGCCCGGCAAGGTGGCACCCTCATTGTGTCTTGGCCATTGAATATGCGGCATGCAGTACATGAGAGCTGGACATGACGATTTGCGATAATGTGCCATTCCAATCCGATTCCCCAAGCCCCAGATGCCAATGGGATGCCAGCGGGATGCCAAAGGGACGCCAAAGGGACGCCAAAGGGATGCCAATGGGACATCATCGGATTCGACAGGAGGGGCAGAGTCTCAGCCACCCGCGGGAGATTGTGGGCATCTCAGGCCTCAGGGCAAGAGAAGCGCCTGACACAGCGCCCAGCAGAGAGCCCTGGCTTGGCCTGTCTGGGAACTGCCCGAGTTGGACCAGCGGCCCAGATGAGAGACAAGACACGATGGAGTACTTCGTAGGAATAGGTATGGGCGTAGGGCCGCTAGCTTGGATGGAGCTTGGCCGTGGCGTTGAGTGAGGCGGTTTGATGATTGATCAGTGATCGGAGATACTGGGAAGGCTCGCGGCAGTGACTCGCGAAGAGCCTAGGAGCCCAAGCCCAAGCAGAAAAGGCAAGGAAGGGCTCAGCTGAGCCGGGCTTACTGCGGCCCATGATTGGCGCGCTGCCAGCATAAAAGAGGGCGTTCTATGCCGCATCGGGTCCTGACCAGCAAGGGCAGAAGTGGGTGGCGCTCCGAACTGATATGCTATGGCTCATGGGATGCGGGATAAGATGGGACTCAATCCATCCATTTGAAGATCCCTGTGGGTGAAGCCGAAACGTCGACGCAGGCGCATCCGAGAGGTGGGTGTGACGTATATTCCCATGCAGTGCTTGCAGTGCCGAACGGAGGCATGGGATGGGGTTTGGACTTCAAAATGTGGGATGCAATGTGTGGGATGCAACATGATGGCAAACACGATACGAAAACAGGAGACCGAGATGTGTTGATTTCAGGGACAACGCTTGAGGTGTATAAACAGGTAATTACTCGGGGAGCCAAATGCCATGGAACTCTCTGTATTCAACAAGGCCAGAAGTACCTTATGAGGGACACTTTGGGTGACTTGAACAAGGAAATCCCCGACCCCTCCAGAAACAGATACCCGATGAGTACGAACGAGGCCTCGAATTGTCCGTCTTCGCCCAGTTAGTTCAGCGGCCTATAACCCACAGTTGAATCATGCACTCTCCAGCCGTCCTGCATGTCGACCCGCTCCTTGGGCCTCTTCCTATGTGGGAATAATAAGCGAGCCCTATACACGCGGGGGAGAGTCGACAACCGACCTGGAAAGCCATCATCAGCAAGTCAAAGCAAAAAGAGGAAGAAGCGTAAGTTCTTTCGTTCGACCCGAGCAGCCACTGTCGACGCGCACGCAACAGTACGTAACGCCGCAGGGTCTCTCGACTAATTAGGTCCTCCCCCAAGTCCCTTGTCCCGTGTCTCGCCTTTTCGCGGCGGCCGCGTTGGAGCTTCCCCAGTGTCTCGGTAGCGAATCACACGGCGACGATCGGCGGCTCGCGGTAAACCTTGGCCAGCTGGAACCTCGTTTTTCTAGTTTTTTTCTTGTTTCTCTTTGGTTGGCTGCAACAGAGCATCTTGTGAGACCGCACCTGCGAAGAAACGAAGGATCGTCCACGAGTTCTAGGCTCCCCCCTCTCCCTTCCCAGGTTGGGAACTTGCGGGAGTGACATATGACAGTCTCGGGCAGGATACTAGAAAGTAAGATGGGCGGGGGGGACTCGGGCAATTGCAGGGAAAGCCCAACCTTTTTGCCCCCGTGCTATCAGCCCTTCTAGAAACACGCAACAAGCAACAAGGTGTGTGGACCGCCGTCCAGACACGAGTCCGAGGAGCCCCATTCCGACCCTTCCCCACCGCGCGACAAGAAGGGCCGCGATGATGGATGTTGGTGATGGGTGGTGTTGCCACTGCGCCTCCCCCCCTCTCCAGTTGGCGACGCAATCTCCTTGCCGTCGGATTTGCTTGGCAGGCAAAACGCATTTCTGCAGTACGAAACGACGCAAGCTACATTACGCGCTACAGATGTACGTTCATGTACGAATAGGATTCGGGTCATGGCCAGGTCCCTTTTTTTCTTTTCTTTTCTTGCTCTTTTCAGCTCAGATGGGATGCAGCAGTGCCGTGACGCCATTGCCTCCTCCTGCATGTGCTCTGCAGTTGCATGGCAGCAAGCAAGCAAGCAAGCAAGCAAGCAAGCAAGCAAGCAAGCCAAGCAAGCTCTGTCACTGCATGATGGGATGCGTGCGTATGTGTGCGTGCGCGCGCGTGCGTAGCCAGAAATTTCGCTCACCCTCTCGCCTCTTACAGGCCGGCAGACACTGGAATATGCACTCGGTAAGCCTACCTTATATTTCCGGCCGTTATATGGCTGTTGGAGGGGTTACATCTCGCTCCGTGTAGGGCCTTAGTCGCTGATCGCCTCCAACCACAGGCTGCACATGCGCCCGTTTGAGACCCGGGGGTCGAAGGAATGGAAGACTCCAAGGGGGGGGGCAACCAACGACACACCAAAAAGATGGTGCTGCTACCCAGGCCAGGACCAAGTCCAAGCCTGCGAAGCACAGGGTTGCAGCAGCATGCAAGACGCAGGGCGCTACTCATGCAGAAATGCACCCATCTCGCGCCGCCTTTGTCTACTTGTTACGAGCCTCAACAAAGGGCTCACAGCATGCTGCAAGTTGGTAGCACATAATGTGCTGGAGGGAAGGGTGGCACCAAACCAGGGCCTGTAAGTCGCGGGCGCCAGGGTGTTCCGAAACCCGTGCTGACTTGTCCCTGGCATGAAGCAACCCATCTCGTTCTGCGACTCGCAGCTGCGGATGCACCTGTTGGACTCAGTGCCACTGGAATATGCATGGCTTGCTTCGACCCTTCGATCGTGTTGGTCGCTGCGTACAGTTGACAAAAGCCGAGTACGCAGTTGGTTGCCATCTCCGTCCAATGCCTACCTATGTCCAACCGCTCTCCGTTCTCTCAACCCCCTCATCGTCACATATTGCAATGCATCCTTGCCCCCCCTCCCCGACTTGCCGACTTCGCGGTATATTCCGCTTTGCTCGTAATACCCGGGCTCTAGAAAAAGTCCTACACGCCCCTCTTGCCGGGATCATTGCAAACAGAGCGATGCAACATCCTCTTCAGCCTTACGAGCCAGCCCCTCACCACCCCGGTCGCATCCCCTTGTCACATGCGACTCGCTCACCTTGTCGTCAGCACCCCATGTTTATCTCTACTGACCTCCTCTTCCCAGATCCAGCCTCCGAGACGGACGACCAACGAACTGCCCGTCGAAACTCGCCATTCGTGTTTTCGTATCCCCCCGTCGCGTCGTGAAAAAGTCCCAATCCATAACAGTCCTTGTCGCCCGTTCCCCGTCTCTTGCGTGGGCTTGCCAGCTTTTGCGAATCCCTGCAATTCGCCCGAGATTGATGACAAGTCGTGGGCCGCCCCAACCTCGTGTGATTTGATGCTGATGGGGGTTGTCAGCAAGCCCACGTCCAAGCCTTTTTGAACTTATCCCGGGCAACCTTTGTTCCCCGGCGGATTCTAAATTGAGCTGTTGTAGGACGATCAGAGGAGGGGCAAGAAAAGGTGCCCGGCGCGAACATTGGCGAGCCATTCAGACTATGCGGAAAGGACGGAGCTGGTCTCTTGGACTTAGGCCCAAACTCCGCTTGTTAGTCTTTCTTACGAAGACGAGGATGGCTTCAGCGGCATGGCCCCGCGCTCGGGGATCACTCAGCCAGAGGCGTCACCCGCTCGCCCCTTCAGCTTCTTACTTCGGTGACACTTGGTCTTTGGTGACGCATAGTCTCGGTGCCTTGTGTTGCGCAAGTGTTTGCGACGCCCTGAATCGCCACAGTCGCGGTCAACATGGCCCCCATCCAACCGGTGTCTGAGATTCGTCAGATCCAGAATCCATTACTCGCGCCCGCTTCTAATCCGCCTGCGTCTAAAACGAATTCTCCCGTTCCACAGCCCCAGCACATCTAAAATGTCATACATCCTGGTCAGAAACCCGCAAAACGCCCCTCCTCGAGTCACCCAAGGGGCCAAAACCTGCAAGTTGCGATCATCAAAGCTACTCCAAACCACCAATAAGTGTCCGTCAGTGTCCTTCCCTCTCCCAATGCGGCGGCAACAAGCGCTTGGCCACCAACGCCAAAATACAAATGTACCAACGCCAGCACGGACGGAGAAAACTCACAGCCAGCCTCAGCCCTCAAGCCCCAGGCCGAGTCGGAAAAACCGCCTGCTGGCGCGGCTTGTGGTGCGTCCGGAGACGATCTCTGCTGCCTCATGAATGATCCGCCTGACGAGATACGGCCACATATGATCGGAGATGGGATCGTGCATTGCCCCCCGGAGCCTCAACGCTGTCGTATCCACACGTGGTTCTGTGCATGTATGTGTGCCTATTCGCCCCCATTCAACCCCCTCCACCCATCTTGGGAAAAACGCCATGCCATTCAGCTCCTCCACACTCAATATTGGCTTCAATTCACGAAAAATGGCGGGCTGACTCAGACCGCTTAGGATTCATCCGGAAGCGCCAAACCAAGGAACAGCAAGATGCTGTCCGGCCAGTGACCCAACGACGCGGGCTATCAACCCGCTAGTCCAGCGCCAACGGCACTCAAATAACCCAACCAGGCTGGCCATGCACCGTCGATGCATCAGCCTAGTTGCCCTCTTGGGATATGACCAGCATCTCGTTGGCCAGCATGGCTGGCGCATGGCTTGGCCGAACCATGCCTCTTTGGACGCCAGATGCCCGCTTCTGGCCAGTCTACGCCGTTGTGGATTTCCCGTTGTCTTACAGACGAGCTGTGGCAGTTTCAAGTACCGGTACTTGCGAGGGCCGACGTGCCCGCGGCTGGCTGAGTTCAAGTCCCACACAACCACCCGCAAGCCGGGCAATGTTTTCAACGTTACAATGTCACAACAGTACGTAGCGCCGAGTCTCAGCAGACCAACCATCACGGGGACGCCCATCGTCATCCCGCCTGACCCGACGGAGCCCCAAGTGCCTCACCGCTTAGTCTAATAAGCTGCACGATCCTGTACATCCAATCTGGAAGACCCTCACCTTGGCCATGCGCGCCCATTTGTTGCAGGTTGCCTATCACAGCTACCACAAGCATCACAAGCATTAGCCAGCACAGTAGCCTGAGTGGCTGCATTGACTCACCCGGTTTCTCGGGCTTCTCAAACGTAATCTTCAAGAGAAAGTGAACATGAAATTTCGTCAACAGTTGCCTGGCGCTCCAGTCATACCAGCGCCGTAACCAATACACCTGGGACAATTCGCATAGCTTACCTCCCAAACAACCTCCTAAAACCATGATCTCCTGCACTCTAGGATATGTAACCGAGATATTTACCACAGCCGCCCAATGAGATTGCTTACATGCCAACGCTGAGTTCCATTGGCTCCCTGTCCATCGCCCCATCCATCCCAGGAACATCGCTCTCCTCTTCCATCATCTCAATCAGGCTATCGAGGTTGGTATCAAGGCTTTCGCCATCTTTGGGGTCCAGGCACCGCTTGAGTAGTCTCCTATACTTCTCAATTTTGTCTCCGGTGCCCACCATGCTGAGTGCGTCGACGTACTCAGTCTCCGCTTGTCGTTGCTCCGTCAGCATCTGGCTCAGCTGTCGTGCGAGACTCAGCCTTTCCTCATACGACTCCCCTTGGACCCCATCACCATTGATGCGGCTTAGCTCGTTGTCTACCGCCTGCTGAACGTGAAGCCGGTTTTGGTGCGTGATGAGCGACAGCACTTGGTGCTTGGCTAGGTTTGCTTCGTTCATAATCTTCCCTGCAGCGTCGTCGGGCTCCAGTTGCGCCTCGACTTCAGCTATTTGCTGTCGTACTGAGTGAAGGTCAGTCTGAGTGTTGGACAGGATACGGCGGGCCTCTGTCTCTGCCACATCCTTTTCGTGCCATTCCTCCTCGTAACTCTTTGCCAAATCCTGGAATTTCTCCATGATGAGCGGTGAGATTCGTGACTGCACTGTGTTGGCAGCAGCGGATTGAAAACTGGTAGGAGGCTTCCGATTCGTCTTGTCAGAGAGGGCATCCCGGAATGAGGCGTGCCTTTGAGATTCAGGGGCAAAAGGTGACGATGACCTTTGAGGTCCGCGTTCCTTTTTGGTTGCGTTCAAATCCATGATTAAATCTTCGGCTCGAACGCCTTCGTGATTTGCAATGTCCGACGAGGCATTACGTCCTAGCAACGCTCGAATGCACTTCCTGGCGTTTCGTTGGGCGGCAAGATGCAGGGCAGTGTTTCCTTCGTTGTCTTGAACGTCGAGTAACTGCTGGAATGCGCTCGGGTCCAGCGTCTCTTGCAGTTTGTTTAGGATGTTGTCCAAGTAATATCGTGAGCAAGATGAGTTGAAGACGCGCCCATTCTTCATAACAGCCGCATGGTGGATCACAGTGCATCCCATATTATCCCTGGCATCGAAAGTCTCAAACAACTCCTTCATCACAACCGGGAACGTCTGTTTCTCGTAACAGTTGGTGAAGTTGACTGAGTGCATGAACGGGGTTTCGCCTCGAATGTTCTTTACTCCTGACGCTGAGTTGAACCTCTTTAGCTGCTTGACGACTTCCATATCTCCCATCGCCGAGGCCCAGTGTAGGGCAGTGTGATCCTCGGCGTCGATGGGCCAATTGGGCTGGAAGTTGGGCGGCGGATCTGGTTTAACTGCTGGCTGTTCTGTCTTAGAGAGTAGGAAGTAGTCAAGGAGTTCATCTCCATATAGAGCATGTTGTTGCTCCGTGAGATCTTGCATTAGTTCCTCCCTCTTTCTCTTCCTTTGAGCAGTTGTGTGTGACATATCAAAACGGTCATCCTCGGCCATGTAAGAGGCTGATGCTACCGTGAGGTTATCGGGCGTATCGGCTTCGGCCATCAATGTGTCGACTTTTTCGTACTCTTCCTGAATAGGGGGAGGTGGGGGAGGAGGCGGATCTTCAACATGTGAGTACGGAGTTCGGAGTCGCAGAGTGAATTGACATACTATTCCATTTGGGAGGTGCCGGGCGAGCCTTCGGGGCCTTGGGCTTGCTTGCATGCCGAGGTGCGGGAGGAGGGCTCTCATTTCCGGGAACATATTCGAATATTAGTCGCAGTCGGTCGTAAATACTGTGTCGTTGTGCCAGTGACTCTCCGCTCGGGAGTGGAATCCAAGTGCCTATTCATCATTGTTAATAACAAACATATTATGAGATGGAGGAAAACGGACCTTGGTATTTTCCGTAACCACCTTGGATCTTCTCATGAACGTCTTTCTGTACATCGCGCTCCAGGATCCTCGTTCGGGCTGGCTTGTCGAAGCCGGCGGCTTTTAGGATGTGTGTTGCGTTGATCCAGTCGTCATGTCTCCTCCGCATTACATGCTCTTTGAGATCTGCACCGAATTGAAATTCATACACGGGAATCTAGAAGAGTCGTTGTGAGTTAATCAAGCTGATACAGACCTAATTGAGGTGGGGATATGTCGTTGTGCAATGGTACCCTGGCAAAGCCACATCGGAAGTCTCTGATGTGCCTTTCGCCGGCGCTCGTTGCTCAACAGTATTTGATCGCTGGAACAAAACATCCCGACAATAGATTCAGGTTCGAAGAATATGATAACTCACCCCACTGTATGTGGCACTGTAAATGCCCGGCCCGGCATTGACAGGTGGTGCGGCCTTGACCATCTCGGCGGCTAAGGGGGAGTGTTGCCTACTACCATGCACGGGAATATGGTCGAGACGAGGTTACTCAAATATCTCTGAAAGGAAAGAGCGCTCTAGAAAGACATTGAATGAGTGCACGAAGTCGACAGGGTGGTTGCGGAGGAGGCCTGGATGCTTCAAAAGCTCGTTGCTAGGTTGGATGTTGCACCAGGAAACGATGGCACGTCGCTGACGCGGTGGTGAATGAGGAGACGCGCTTGCACGCGAAGCACTTTAATTCCTTGTGCCTGAGGCGCGAATCATGCTGGTGTGTCACGTGATTTTGCTGCCACGCCTCCTGAGCTTGGATGGCCAACGCGTTGGGGAGACAGGGGCCGTACTTCGACACCCGGAATTAATAACGACGACTTTCCGACGCCCCTGGAGGCAATTCATGGATGCGATAAGCTTATAACCCTCTTGGAAACCGCTGTGCTGCTATATTATCCTGGAAAAGTCGAACTTGGTGGATGCTGTGAGCTCGAAGTGACGCTAGGGAAGCTCAAGGGACGGGCCTTTGGCTGGTGAAAGGCAATCACGATTGAGACAGCCAATGCGATATCGAAGCAAGGGAGCCGACGACATATATACTGGACACAACCTCAAAAACAACCATGGCTGATTCCCTCCACAATGCGACGATAGTCTTGGACAACGGGTCTGGCACCATTCGAGCTGGCTTTGCCGGTGATGATGTTCCCAAGAGCGTCTTCCCCTCATGGGTCGGTCGGCCGAAGCATCTGAGAGTGCTTGCGGGCGCATTAGAGGGCGAGGTCTTCATCGGAGAGAAGGCTGCCACCGAGCTGAGAGGGCTATTGAAGATTAAGTACCCGCTGGAACATGGTATTGTCACCGATTGGGACGACATGGAGAAGATCTGGGAGTACGTGTATGGAGAAGGATTGAAGACTCTTAGCGAAGAGGTATTGTGTTTCTCAAGCGATTGACTCTATCTAGAGATGCTGACGATGGAATAGCACCCAGTTCTTTTGACCGAGCCTCCTTTGAACCCTCGAAGCAATCGCGACACCGCCGCCCAGATCCTTTTTGAGACCTTCAACATCCCCGCCCTGCACACATCCATCCAAGCTGTGCTATCGCTGTACGCCAGTGGCCGAACGACCGGTGTTGTACTCGACTGTGGCGACGGTGTATCGCACGCAGTGCCCGTTTACGAGGGCTTCGCTATACCCAACAGCATCCGCCGAATCGACGTTGCGGGACGAGATGTTACTGAGTATCTGCAGACGCTGTTGCGCAAGAGCGGCTATGTCTTCCATACGAGTGCTGAGAAGGAAGTGGTGAGGCTGATCAAGGAGAGCGTGTCGTACGTGGCACACGACCCGCGGAAGGAAGAGAGGGATTGGATGGGAGTGAAGCCCAACGAGACCAAGATTGCGGAATACGTTCTCCCCGATGGCCACAGGCTCAAGGTGAGAATATCCTATTGGAAATATATGGTTCCACAACTAACAAGGCACGAAAGATTGGCGCTGAGCGCTTCCGAGCCCCTGAGATCCTATTCGATCCTGAAATCATCGGCCTTGAGTACCCAGGCGTGCACCAAATCGTCGTAGACTCTATTAACCGGACCGATCTGGACCTGCGCAAGTCCCTCTACACCAACATTGTCCTATCCGGAGGTGCCACTCTGACCAAGGGTTTCGGAGACCGTCTCCTGACGGAGCTGCAGAGGCTCGCCGTCAAGGACATGAGGATAAAGATTATGGCACCCCCAGAACGGAAGTACTCGACGTGGATTGGTGGCAGTATCCTTGCTGGCCTAAGTACTTTCCGAAAGGTATGTTGTCCACTGATGTCCTAACACCTCCCTCGGAAAACTGACGCGTAATTAGATGTGGGTGAGCATTGATGACTGGCACGAAAACCCGGAAATCATCCACACCAAGTTCACATAGTCATGCAACAGCAGACCAAAGCATTTGCACCTTTGACAATGCGGACGAATAAACCGCAAAAACACAAGACCTCTACCAACAGCTGGCCTCGGACTCTCTCATGAGAGATGCCCATACCTCTCTGCTTCGTTTTCGACCAGCTCGTCCTCCCCTTCCCCGCAATGATGATGGATGATGACCCGCGTTGTGATTCCGCCCCGCACACGAAAGCATGCGTTCTTCACTTACACCTCCCGCCTGCGAAATCCCCTTCCCTCCTTCCCGCCCCCCTACACCGCCTCTTTCTCCTATTTCCTGAACAAACAGAGGGTTTTATTTATTTTTGACGACGGACGGCCTTGGAACGAAGAAAAGGGACTGTAGACTTGAAACTTTGACCTGTGCCCAGGTGTGGAGCGACGACCAAAGCAGGTGTAGAAACCCCCCCTGTCAGATAGAGAAAACCTAATGATAGATACCCTGATGTGTTGCAAACCCCTCTCCGATTCCGCAAGCCCGCAGAATGTTGCTCATTTGTAAACCCCGGCCCTTTTTTGTTCCTCGGTTCCTGAACATGGGCTCGCGGTGCTCCGAGTGCCTGACTAGGAAGCCCAGAATGCGGAGGGGACGCTTGGATCGGATGATGGGTCACACGCATACATGGCCCCCTCATTCGCTTCCATGCGAGCACCATGACTTACACGCCGTCCTCGGCCTTTCTGGCACGGCATCAAGGTGTGAACGAGACTCCCCTCGGCCAAACGGCTAAAAAGAGCACGTAACGAAATGTCACAGTGATTTGGGAGAGCCAATAGATGTTTTGCGATCCAACGACCACAAAAGGGTCGATCTCTGTTTGTTTGGTATACAGAAGGACGAGATATTAACTAAGGTACAATAAAACTTTTTTTCGTGTTGAGTAGTTGTTTACTCGGGGGTATATAGCTTCACCAGAAACAAACGCCCTGCAATGGCCGGACGACCTGTTCATATCGTCGTCCGCCATCAAGTGTTTCAATGTCAAAAACCGGATATCCAGCTTTCCCATTTGCTCTGAGGTCCCCGCCATGATGCCAATAACGCCGTTCGCTGTTTGAAGAAAGAAAAGGAAAAGAGAAAGAGCCCGTACATCTTTCCGACTATCGCCATGTTTTTGTGTGTTGTGTGTGCGTGTGTGTTTTTTTATTCTTGCTTCCATAAGTCGACTTGACTTAGTCGCGGTTGAAGGTGCCGCTGACACGAGCCCACAGCTTGCCCTTGACGCTCTCGGTGCTGCTGGTGCTCACGTCGGAGCTGGCATCGCTGGCCTTGCGGTGGTAGACATTGCCGGCGCCGCCGATGCCGCAGTGGCCGGCCGAGACGAGCTCGCGGGCGGCGGCGCGGTCGTACTCCTCGTCGAGGGAGATGGCCGGGCGCTCGCTGGCTTGGTGGGCGTTGCCGGCTCCGCCGATGCCGCTGAAGAAGCGGCGAGAGGGCGTGATGGTGGGCACGCTGTGGGACGAGCTCTTCTGGCTGTTGGCGACGCGGACCACGTTGCCGGCACCGCCGCGGCCGGAGCGCATGTAGGCGGTGGTGGAGGGGGAAGACTCGGTGACGATGTAGTTTGGCATCTTGATGAAGTGTGTGGTTTTTGTCCTGGTGTAAGACAAGGTTGTGTTGTAGGAGGTAGTGGGTGGGTGTAAGAGGGAGCTAGCAATTGGCTTCCGCTGAGGATAGTGGTGTGAGAAGAGAGTCACAGGGAAGGATTGAGAGGATGAGCCTGGTAGTTGAAGCTGAAGTTGAGTTTGAATGGAGGGAAACTGTCTCGGATTGTTCGTGATGGCTGTTGGTAGTTATAGCTCTGGCCACGGTTGCGGCGTCAGGGACGGGGTCATGCGACTGACAGGAAAGCTTTTTCCCTCTCCACTCGCCATAACATCGTGGGTCTCGCCATGGTTGCCTTGGCCTTGGCCTCTCTTGCTTTCCCCGCGTTCTTGGTTTGTTCATCATGTCGCCATTGACCATTCCCCTTGGCTGAGAACCGGCTCGTGCTTTGGGACAAGGGAAACGTGAGACGGTGCTGGGTCAGGTGGGGAGGGGGGCGGTAGGTGATTTTCATTTTTTGCGCACTGTGGGCTTGTGAGCTTTACAGTGGATTTCCCGGGTATTTCCTGTGGCAAAGACGGCGAGACTGAAATGAGCACAGTGCGTAGACGAACACACTGGACGGCCCTAAACGGCCCATCTGATGTCCCCAGCCTGGACGCTTTGCAGTTAACGGCAACCCGGCCGCCCGTGTGATGAATTTGCTGTTGGAAATGGCGCCGGCTGGTGGTGCTGGCGCTGTCACGCGGTCTCGAGGTTCCTGGATCCCGAGTTTGTTGTATGTAATCGTTACCCCATAGAAACCCAGAAGCGAGTCCTAGCGTCGCGCCCAGGCCCAATTGTCGTCACCAATAGGCCAGCATTTGCTTCAGGGTTGCTCCAGCTAAGCAGCCAAGCAGCTTGTCCCGCTCCTGCATGTCTCTAAATTGATTGGGCTGCTTTTCATAGCCATTTGTCTCCATTTCCTTCTCCTGGCCAGGGTGCACAGAATGTCCGGGGGATCCACCGGCTGCCGCCATTTGCTAGAAGAATTTTTCTTTTCTTTGTCTTCTGCTTGGTTCAGCCGGGGCTCTGGAACAAGTGGGAAAAGCCTGGGCGCTGCTGGTTGTGGACTCATCGACAACAACCTTGTGATGGCGAGCTTGTTGTCGTCATGGTGGCCACTGCTCCCAAACCATGAGGGAAAATGACGCTCCCACTGGTCCAAGCTTGAGGAAAAAAACTCGAATGTCCTCGTGGATTCCCATGCATGTTTTGGTCTGGAATTGGCGGAGCTGCAGACTTTGCTCTGGATGGAGGAGTACGTACACACAAGGGGGTAGCTTGGGTAGCTTGGGTAGCTGCCGATCACCACCTGGATTGTGTGAGGGTTGGCGGGAGGGGCCGAAGCTGTCTGTCGGGTCACGGCGATGGCGATGTTGATGATGCATTCGAGGGCTTTGAGTATTGGTGGATCGCCAAGTTGGATGAAGGAGGAGAACTGGGTTTTCCTCTCAAACTCAAACGTCACAAGATTGTATTCGAACTTCTCTCCAAGTCGCATAGAGTTCCGTCTTGCCTGCTTTTAGTCCTTGTGGCTGTTCCATCACAGAGCGAAGGCGCGGGAGCTCCCGTCGTTCCAACTTAAACTCTGGAGTCTGAACCTCCCAGTGAGGCTGGACGGATGGGAGGTTCCTTTACGAAACTCTACGGTCACCCCAGAACCACCTTCTGCAGTATTATCTGCATCGCGGAAAGTCTCTTCGTTCTCCTGCTTAGATACATCAAACGCATCCAAAATGCTGACCTCCCGCGAAGCCTTCCTCAATGCCACATCCCCTGCCCAACACACAAAAAGAAAACCTCATGCACAGCTTCCCGGAACATGCCCAAGACCCTGGCCATTGCTCAATCTCTCCACCAAAGCGCCCTTTCCCCAGATCTCCAGATCTTAGCACTGCCGCTGAAATGACATCCCCCAGCTCAGGGCACGGCCGAGTCAGGGGCGTTGGGCAAACTGTTAGGTAATGGCTGGGGGAAGCCGATATGCCGTGGCCCCGGGATTTTGCAACGTACGAAGTAGTCTGAACTCTGAACAGGCGAAGACATGCTCGTATTGGATGAATGGACGAACTGCCGAAAGAGACGGACGGGGCCCGACGAGGCCACAACTACGTGGCGAGGACTCTCCTCGCAACACTCAACCCATTCGCCTTTTCTTTCGTCACGGTACTCGCAAGCATCACTCCAATCAAACATTGAGAACCGACCCTGGGCGGCAATAGTCGCTGCGAATACGTACCTATCTAGCTCGGCGTTCCGTGGGCCCTCACCTGAGGGTCCCCTCGTGACCTTAGTCCGTTTCGCTGGGACAGTGACCCGGAACTGGAGTCAGAGAGTGACCATGACCATACCGACCGCTCTAAATTTGAAGCCTATGGTTCTCACTTCCCAATGTTGTGAATCAAGAAGTGGCTTCTAGTAGTTTGGCTGCTCCTCACATTCATGTCAATACCAATTTGCCCTCGACAATTGCACGTCAAAGTAGAAATGACGAGCTCAGCGGAAAGACACTTGTCGAGACCACACATAACGCTCCTCAACGCAGTTTTGAACCAGAAACTTCTGATGGAGTAAAAAACAGTGACGGACAAAGTGAAACTGCCGAGTGAACAATCATGCTTCCTCACAAGCCTCCTTCTCTGGACCCACTAGCTCAGCCCCCCGTCTTGCATCATCAGTGTTAATGAACCCTTCATCTCATGGAGTTTCTCCTGGATATAGTCACACCCTGGATTTGAACCAGGACCTTTCCAAACCTCGGTGATTCTCGTGTTTCTTCTAGTACACCACCTCATAAATTCCATATCGTGCGCGTATATCAACACACCTGTATTCGGCAAACATCACAAACTTCATCCTAGTAATGCTTGCAAGGAACTTTCTTACTTCTTCGGTACTGTGGTAGATATAGGCAAGAGGCTGTCACATGCCAAGGGTCTAGTCCGTCTTCAGCAGTACATCTTTCAACAACACAGCGCATACACAGTGGGACAGGGGAGCATGAACATCCATCGTTTTGTTAGATGCCATCTATTTAGCATCAACCAACCAGGTCCAAATGAGCCACTGACGATTCATTCACATATAAATATACCGCCGAGCGCAGTAAACCAATAGACGTCACTTGTCCCTTCTGCCATGTTGACCTCTGCGTTGCGATGCTAGACGTCGCCCGTCTTCTGAACATTACCCTCCGAGCTATCGTTGTAGTTCTTGTCGTTCTCTCATCTGTTTGTGCGCTGCTTAGCCGTTCATTGACTCAAGTAGAAACTCACTGTGTTGTTCTTTATATTCGTTACCTTGCTGTTTGGTCCCTTGATAACCCTCTTTGTCTGCGGCTACAATCTCCGTCAGGGTTCTGCCTCGACGGTGTGGTTCTGCACCAAGTGTGCCCGCTGTCATCAAGACACATAGTCAAACAGTTTGCTAGCACGGGTTTTCTCTGCTAGAAGGGGATGGAAGACCTTTTAAGCACGTCGTTCATTCTAAAGAAACTTAAGACAAAAAGCCTGAAGGAGTGACGGTGACTATTGAAAACATTACATACCCAGTACTTACATCCACCACCTGGACAAGTTCTTATGCCACCGCCCCATAGTAAATTCTGATCCGGTCATCTTGGCACAAACAGCAGTACTAGTTTGTGACTTGCAATCGTTTCTTCGTCATATCTCGCTTCGTCCCCCGTTCAGTTGCCAAGAGACGGCGCGAACCGGAGACGATCGCCAAGGCCAAGTCCACGTGGGAGACGGGACAGGGTGTAAAATACCAAGCTGCCAAGGCGTCAGGCCAAGAAGACGGTTCATCAAATATGATTTAATTACAAGACTATCTGCAACAAGGTGTAGATACGTCTGAATCTAGCCCATCTCCTTCGATCAGGGCAGAATCCACTGTCAGAACTTAAAGCTCTAGGATATCAGCGAGAAAGTCAACCATCCCCTTCATAACCTGACGAGTTCGGGAACCAAATGTAACCCAAAATAAACAAAGAAGAACCGACCGTGCCAGGCCATATACATCCGATCATCCAATTAAACGCCACGATGTTTTATCGTTCCTATCATCCCTCCAAAATAACCGCAAGAAACATTGGTATGTGGCCAGAGTGTCAACTGACAACATCTACTCTCCAAAGCTGATCCATCCAAACACGCCGCATGCAGTTGCTAGGACGAGGAAGGTAAGGATACCAGCGCCAGCCTTGTCAGCCGTGGTAGCGGGCTTGTTGTTGTTCTTGTAGTTGCTGTCTCCACCAGTACCAGCATCCGAGTTGCCCTTGGAGGTACCGCCGGTCTTAGCGGTGTACGGAGGGGGGGTGTTCTCGATGAGAAGAGACGACACAGCAGCCAGCACGTTCATCTGCTGGCCAACACCCGTCTTGCCGTCATAGACTCCGCTCTTCCACTTGAAGCCACACTGTCGGCCGTTGTCGCCGCCAGTGCATTGCTTGATAGCCGCCTCAGCCGAGGTGGCTAGTACGGGCAGGATCTTCTCCGAGGTGAAGGGGGCAATCTTGGTGGTGACAGACATCCATCGGTGGACGTAGCCCTTGAAAGACAACATGTCGGTGGTGCAAGTGTCGTAGTCTTCGCACGAGATCTCGTCGGCGATGTTGTCGGGGAAGAAGACGTCGAGAGTGGCGTCAATGAGGTTGTCCAGTCTCGTCTTCCACTTTTGGGATCCCTTGGTCTGCAGGTGGATTAGTACAAGTTCTTGAGAATAGTGCTCAAATCAAGGTTGTGACTTACGTAGTTGTACATGTGCGCAGCACCCTGAAGGAGGACACCACTGTTGTAGGAGAACTGGGCCTTGTTAATATCGGTGCAGTTCTTCTGGACGTGAGCTCCGTCGTAAATGTGGTAGTTCTCGTTGTCGATGTATCCCACACCGTACATCCAATCCCAGGTCTTCTCGGCCCAATCGCCATAAGTGGAGTTATCGGTATAACGGGCGAGTCGGGCACCCAAATTGAAGAAGCAACCGTTGGCGATACCTGAGTAATGGTTAGCGGACCGTGTTTGGTTAGCTAGTGAGCAGAGCTGGGGAACTGACTGTTCTTGTAGTCATAACCGTTGTTGGAAAAGGGAATCTGCCATCGAAGACCACCGTTGCAAGTGTCGTCGTGTCGATCCGGGTTGGCCTGGGTGTTAAAGACGGCCTGGGCTAGAGCCAGCCAGCCGGGCTTGTCAGATGCAGGGTCGGGGAACTTGAGTTCAGCGGCAAGCATGGCAGACATGCCCCAGAAACCTTGATCATCGTTTCCTAGAGACAGGGTGACGTTGCTGGGTTGATAATCGGCGTCCGGGCCTGCCTGATGCTGCATAGCGACCATGATGAGGTCGTTGTAAGAGTCGTCTCCAGTGCAGCGCCAGTAATCCATCAAAGTCCCCCACATGGCACCAGCCTCCCACCAGTAGTAGTCACCTGCGGGAGGAGGACCGGGCAGAATTCCTGGAGTTGCGCCCGTCTCGTTGCCGCTGTAGTACTGCATCATGTCCCATGCAATATCAGCAGCCGTCCTCTTGATTTTGGCTGTAGAAACTGTTAGTCAAGTCGCGCGTGGTGGGAGTGCAAGAGTCGCACCATCGGTATCGATGCTGTACTGAGCGCGGACCAGGCCGGCCGAGGCGATAAGCGATGCGGCAACGCCGCTTGCTAAGGAAGATCTCATTTTTGAGGATTGGCGATGAAGTTGAGGGCGAGCGAAGAAAGACGACGGGCTGTGATGAGCGTGACGATCAGGTCCAGAGCCGTGACGTCGACGTTGGCGTGTGTTTTGGTGTCGGAATCGACGGGTGAAATGAGCGGAGGGTGCGCGATGACACTAGCGAGCGATAACCGATCCAGAGGCAATGACAAGGCGATAAAGCGACAAACGAGGGGCGCTGGAGAGAAGTGAAATGGGCGACTCTAGAGAAACAGTCGAGTCGTGGGATGCCAAGAACAATGGCGATGGGTCGGGTCGTTGGAGTTGGCGATGTGAAGGAAGAAGAGATGAATCAAGGAAAGCCGGAGAAGAGCGTGCCAAGTTGCCAAGGAGAAACGGGGTGGGTGGAGACAGGGGGCATGTCTGGTGGGAATAAGGATGGATAACCCAGGAGGAAGGAGACCCAAACGAACAACAGCCAAAACGTGAGAGGGTTCCTTACTGGGCCACTGAGAAACTGTCGGAAGGGAGTGCGAGACGCGCTGCGGATTGGACGGCACGAGATCGCTAGTGGCTGATGGTCTCAGGGCCTTTCCAGGTCAGGGCGTCACCACCACCCCCCCTCAGTACCTTTTTCAGGTATACGAGGGTTGCCAGACACACCCACTCAAACCGCCGGGCGGCCTGAACGGCGAGCAATGCCCTGCGCACTAGAGCAGGTTTGGGACATGACGATCAGGGGGGTCAACCAGCGGAATGTTGAGTGAAAACCCGAAGCCTGGACATCTGATGCCCGCTAGTATCATGGCTGTGCTGTTGGCGTTCGTGAACTCGTTCGTGACAATGTCCTCCCTGGAATGAAAGAAGCCCATCTTGGGACAACGCTGGATTCGCATTCTCGGCTCAATTCTCCGTGTCGAGTACCCGCAACGGACGACGGAGGTTGGCGGTTACCCAGTACGGTAACCAGAGTGTGATAACCCGCCCACCCACAGCAATGCGCAAATGCCCCCCATGATCCATGGCCCATCACACCAGCCAGTTGCCAGGCTGCATTTAAACTTGGCCCCTGCTGCCAGCTAATAATACCGCGAGCTTAAACGTTCCCCATCCTCGTCCCGTCCCATCTAAAGCCTCGGGTGCTGCTGTGACACTTTTCATGCTTCATGCCCCTCTAAGTTCCAGCTCGAGTGAGGTTCTGAGGTTCTTCGACGTTCATCGTGGCCAAGACAAGAAATGACGCCAGCAGCCCTGCCAAGCAATGGATCGGCACTGACATCCGATCCGGCTGCCAAGCAGTTGCTTGCCAAGCACCCAGCCCAGTCGGGGCCCGTTCACCCGTCTTCTTTGGCCCCGTCCCCTATTTCGCTTCCAAATTCTCTGAGCATGGCCCCAAGCCCGCTGCTTGAACCCACTCTCCACTATTTGGGCAATCCCACAGGGGACCTTCACGAGCCGCAGCCCGAGACTCGCTTGAAGTCCATGGTGGCACCGCAATTGCCACTGCGCGAACTGGTACATACGAAGTAGCCATGCGGACAACTCCCTGCAAGATCATTGTCGTGTTTACTACTTGAGGCAGTACACAGTACCTAGTCATCCATGAGTGCATGGGCCAACACTCCGAACTGAGCGATCACAAACCAACCTGTCGCTCCAGAGCGATCCCGTAGCCATAATCCCTCTCATTCGCAGATCCTTCGTCATGGAGGATGATCACGGTTGCAGCTTGGAAAATGGTCCAACACACTTGGGAATACTCCGATCCCAAGTTACAGAGTTTTGCAATAGCCATGGCAAGTAGTCCATGGATCGTCAGATTGCAAGTGAGGCCTCCCTATTGCCCTTTCAAGCGTGTGATCCTTCAATCCGTTTGTTAGTGATTTGGTCTTTCTCTCAGCCAACAAGCAACTCAGACTGCTACTTCGTAGCTGGTGCATGAGCGGGTCTAGGCCCAAAATTTGCCCCTGATTGGTATTTTTTAGATGTCACACTCCGTAGTACGTATTCGACATTGCACTGCACAGACACTTCTCATACCTCTAGCTGCGGAGGCTCAAACTCTTTAGTCAGCGGGAGGTAATACGACCATGTGTCTGGGGGGACGGCAGTTCGTAGAAACCACCAGGACGAAGAAAGAACTACAAATGCCTTTGTCACATCCACATATCATGTTTGCCTGCAATGCGCAAGTATGGCTTGTGTCGATGGATTTGGACAGGATTGTCTAGGATGAATCCATACTTCTGCTTTAGGGAGTTGCAAAAGACCCTCGGTTTCCGACGCGATCCAAACGCTCCCTTTTGTAAAAAGAATAACGTAGTATCGTGCGCATCATCGAAACTCCTTTGCTGGGACAAAGCCCGGTTGCAGAAAGGTCGAAATGACTCTGCAGACAATTGGCCTTTTCCGTGCTCTGCTACCAATCATGACACGTGGGACTCAGCTCGGCTCGGCGCGACTTTGTCCCAGCCCTGACGTTCGACCAATCAGAATCTGGATTCTGAACAAGGATGAGCAATCAGCGACGCTTCTGGTTAAGTTGTCCTTTTGGCAGTGCCGCGAGCATCGTTGGAGGTCGATAATCTGATCCGGCGACCCTGCATTGTTTGCTGAACAAGGCAATTCAAGGGTTTCTGACGCCGTGCTCAACGACATCGTTCTGCCCTCGAGGCATGTTATAGTCAGCACCAATTCGCGCTCTTGGTGGAAACCGAAGCACTCGAATCTGCAACGGCCGCGCGTTCGCGACACGACGACCCTTGCGATCCCGTCGACACATGTACTTGGCTCTCGACACAACCTGTAAATATTTCCAGACCGGACCTGCGCCTACGAATTGCAGACCGCAGACATGATGAACGGAGACGAGAAGCCCGCCGTTGACGAGGACAAGTTCGCCCCCAAGAACGGCTCCATCGTCAGCGCCTTCGATGCATTTCGTACGCTCCCTTGCCCTTGCGCCGATGCCCCCTCTTGCTTGCTGACTCTTGCCCAGCCAAATCAAAGCCGCAATATGTGATGCGCACCTCTGGCGGCGGCAAATGGACCGTCGCCATGTCAATCATCTCGCTCCTCCTCATCTGGGGCGAGCTCTCCCGATGGTGGCGCGGCGCCGAGAGCCACAACTTCGCCGTCGAGAAGGGCGTTTCCCACGAACTGCAGATCAACCTCGATATTGTCATCAAAATGCACTGCTCCGACGTGCACGTCAACGTCCAAGACGCCTCCGGTGATCGAATCATGGCCGCCAAGCGTCTGCAACGCGACCCGACCATCTGGTCCCAATGGGTTGACTCCCAGGGGATGCACAAGCTGGGGAGGGATAACCAGGGCCGTGTCATTACCAATGCGGGCTGGAAGAACCTGGGAGGCTATGATGAGGAGGGCTTCGGAGAGGAGCATGTCCACGACATTGTTCGCGCCGGCAAGAAGAAGGCCAAGTGGGCCAAGACTCCTCGCTTCAAGGGGAGAGCTGATAGCTGCCGCATCTACGGAAGCCTGGACTTGAACAAAGTGCAGGGTGACTTTCATATTACAGCCAGAGGCCACGGCTACCAGGAAGTTGGCGAGCATCTGGACCACACCAGTACGTTTCACATTGATCATAAGACTCTTCGGCTTTGACTGACCTCGTCTCAAGACTTCAACTTCTCCCACATCATCTCGGAGCTTTCATACGGCCCCTTTTACCCTTCGCTCGTCAACCCCCTCGACCGTACCGTAAATCTGGCATCCACAAACTTTCACAAGTTCCAATACTACCTCTCGGTGGTGCCTACCGTCTACAGCGTCGGCTCCAAGTCCATCTACACAAACCAGTATGCCGTGACGGAGCAGAGCAAGGAGGTCAACGACCACTGGATCCCCGGTATCTTCGTCAAGTACGACATCGAGCCCATCCTGCTGAGCGTGCACGAGAGCCGCGACAGCATCCTGTCGTTCCTGCTGAAGGTCATCAACATCATCAGCGGCGTCCTTGTGGCCGGCCATTGGGGCTTCACGCTGACCGACTGGGTGACCGACGTCACGGGCAAGCGAAGACGGCAGAGCAGCGGAGGAGTCGGCGTCATTGGTTCCGGCAAGAACTTTGGCGAACAGTAGCTTGACTGATGGGCAGTTGTGTTTGAGTACGATATCTACATGCATGGTGGCAGCGTAAAGGGAGCGGAGTGAGCCAGACGGAGGGAGTTGGGGCTCGGGATTGTATACATTTTACACCTGATCGGAGTTTGGGCTTAAAACAATGGGAATTCGCGTTGCGTTTTGATACACGAGAGAGTTGATGGTAATCGAACTTGGAAGTGATATAATGTGTGACCTATGACTATGCTCTCATCCATGGGAAACCCCCCGTTGAGCTGAACACGAACTTCATTTTCCAAAAGAGTAAGAGTAGCTGAACTATGATACGACTCGTCTTCTAGGAAGTGCGATGATTACATGGGATGCAGATCCTTCGATAACCCGGTGCGGGTCAGTTGTCTCGTATCAGACAGGGAAGGGGTGATGTGTAAGTCTGAAAGACGGTCAGAGGTTGTCCTTGCAATTTAAGTATTCGTATTGATGATGACTGATTGTCTCGTCTCGGCAAGTTGCAAAAGGAAGGGCGTGGAATAGGGGTAGTGAGCATCTTCTACCACGATGTCCTGGCAGCGAGTCTGACCAGCCATTTGAATGTAAAAAGAGTCGCTCACTCGTGGAAACTAGTCTTTTGCCTGTCTATGGGAAAGCTTGCTGGGGAAAAAAATTACTGTTAAGATGCGTCAAGGCAGTTCGTCTGTAGAGTTCTCCATGGCTTGGAGCTATGTTTGGAAGGACTGCCGCCATTAGTCCGTAGGACGTATCTCGTGAACCCGCTCTGAGGTTGAGTTGAGTATAGGGTTAGCAAAGAGTCTCGGAGTTTTGTCAACAATGTCTATCCACTAAGGTTGATAGGCCGTTACTCGAGGACAACATTATTGACGGGACTATTGAACATTGAAACTCTGATCCGCCAAGTAATTTTGGGCGCTGTGAGAACTGGACGCTGCTTTCGGAGCCGAGTTGAAAACCCGCTACTTACAGGTTGTCCATGCCAATCTCCTGACTTGGAAACAGAAGGCGAGTACAAGGATGACGTGGTGTTGAACATTTGTTGCATATTGAGCCTCATGAATCGACGCTAGATGCCGACCAAGAATAACGCACTTCTATTTAGACCCGAGAACCATGGTAGGTACGTACTCAACCAACCGTTGGGAACAGCTCTGCGTGCTTACCAGTGGGCGAAGGAACAGATCCAATAGCTCGGGTTGTCCGGCGTCATGTGGGCACCTGCGACTGGAGTCTTGTGACAACTTCGCTTTCGCGAATCGCAAATCAACACTCGGTAGTGGGGAGATCTAATGCTTGGAGCAGAAGCCTTCATTTGGCACTCAGCAGTGGAGTTCCCTTGTAAGGCCTACCTGGCTTGCGACGAGATTTGTCTTTAATGGTTAAGTTGTCGCTTGAAGCACAAGAACCAAGGCGGCATCTGAAAAAGATGGCCCAGAGCATGGTCGTCGGTGGGGTGGAATCTTGGCCCAGGCCTATGACGACATGTTGCTGCAGAGTGGGTCATGCTAATGCTGTCTTGGACCCAGATCAAGACCAAGGAACAAGGACCTCGCATCTGTGACGTTGGTACGGGATGGAGAATTAAAAATAATTCAACGAGGACAAGGCCCTATTTGGGACGATGGGATAAACATGAGATGTGAAAAATCTGTGTTTTTTCAAAGGGTGTCGTAGCCGTCAGGTGCGTGGTGGGCAGATCCGGCATCCCATCAGAGACCTTCAAGGCCACCAACTTGGTGATAATCGACTGCCTGGGGGCGTAATCAGGCTGTGTGCTGCGTGTCTCTCTCTGCCTTGCTGTCTGCCATTCGCCGCATGCAGCCAAGCACACACACACACACACACACACACACCTCTGAGGCGACCGACAGACCGAGCGACTCGACGGCTTCGCCCCAGCGAGCGCCCAGGTGATGGATGCCACTCTCATGGGGCATTGACTCACATTCTGCTTGTGCGGCACGCAACGTCATGGCCCGCATGCAATGGCGCCCCGTCTCGCCGGGGGGCCTAAACTCGCGCTGCGTACCAGAGTCGGATTGAAAGGGAGGCTAATGCTGGCGCGTTGACTTGCAGAACAAAGAGGGAAAAATCAGCCACAGTGGGCTGCGGCCGACTTTGAGACCAACTGCCGGCTCTGCTTGCAGCCCAACTTGCAAAGGCCGTGTCAAAGGGGACACGTTTGCGGCCTCGGTTGGGACAGATGAGAAACTGTGCTGGTCAGAAGAGTATTCCTCTTGGTAAAGGTAGGCATGCAGCCTGTCGTTGGGCAACGGACATCGGATACACGCGTAGATCCCCAACTGACTGACGTCTCTTCGTCTCACTCCAGACGAGTCCAAGCTTCAAGCTCGGGCGGCGGAGGTTTTTCTTGGCTACCGAAGACATCTCCCGAGTTCCCAACATCTGGAGGGCCAGGGTGTTCCCTTGCATCGCTTGGACCCGAGGCCCTTTCCAGAAGTTGGAAGAAGGCGGCTGATGTTATATCGCTTGCCACTGGGACATGGCCTCAGACGTATGCCGTGTTTGCGCAGTCCAGTCCAGTAATTTAGGGTTGAATGTTGCGTCTTGCAGGGGTGGCTTCTTAGGCCCCAGCAAGGAGTGTGTCCAATGGATGGCTCACGACACAGCACCATCCCTCTCTCTCCATGGATTTCAACATGGAACTCTGCCTCTAGTCGTTCATCAGCAGGACAGCCCGTTCTGAATAGGGCTGGCTTTACGAAGCCGCCGCTAGTAATCCAGGTCATAGCCACAGGGGGCTTATTCTTCCCAACCATTCTTTGGCCCTCTAGCCCTATCCCAGATGCCATGTTGAAGCTCTGCCCGTTGCGACTCGCTAACGATTGTGCCGTTCCCCGCCGCCGCCCGCTGCACCCGCGTCTCTCCCACTGGGCACCGCACCGTCTGTCAGCGCGAATTAGCTTGCTGTGCGTGCTACTGGTAGAGACTTGTAGCGAGTTAGTGAGGTCCAGCGAGTCCCACCCGCCCACACCAGCGGCCATCAGACCCAGGCTGGTGACCTGGGCGAGCCATCCTGGACCTGGTCTTGGACAGAGGAGGAGCCGGCCCTTCAAACCAACATTACATACGACAATGGGGTGTGCCGTCATCGTTTTGTTTTCTCTTCTCCTCCCTCTCTTTCTCTCTTCTCATCCTGCATTTCCCTCCTTTCCCTCCAAATTCCCCTCATCGCTCATCGCTTTGCCTTTGCGCAACGAAATTTGATCCCATCGCGATCATTTTTCCTCGCTACGAACCCGTCCAACATTGCAACCCATTTTCGGGTACCTACCCTCGCTGTAAGAGCGCACTGCACCAGCCCGGCCCCAACCCCTCTGTCGTCATTCCCCCGCCATGGGTGACGTCTACAGAGAGACCCGCACCTACCGCGAGCACGAGCGGGATCGCGACGACAGCTCTTCAGACGATGATGACTACCGTTCCACCACTGTTCATCGCTACAAGGTGACACCTAACAGACCCGGCGGCCAACGATACGGACGTGCTACTGAGAGGATCGTCACTGAAATTGACGATGACCACCGTTCTCGCGCCTCCACCTACGCCCGCACCTCAGGTGACCTCTTAGAGACTGACCGTCGCTCCAATGCCCCGGCTCCATACGATCCGTATGCCGCAGACCGTTCCCGTTTCTATGAGCCTGAGCGCGGTCGAGATCCCCTCCCTCCCCCCCCTCCTCCGGGCCCTCCGCGAGATGCCAGGTCGCCCCGCGAGTTCTATCCGCCTCCGCCACCGCCGCCGCCCCTCGCGTCGGACCGTCCCAGGGTCACCACCTACGAAACCAAGGAGATTGAGCGGGTCGAGCAAGACTGGGATCGTCGCTCTCGGTTTGATGCCCCGCCATTCGAAGATGAGGTCAAGGTGGAGAAGCGCATCGAACGCCGCGACAACGGAGACTACCGCGTCGAGAAGCGAGTAGAGGAGCACGTCGATGACCGCGACGGCTGCGAAGTTGAGCGCTATCGCAAAGAGACCGAGTACTACACTCCCGTGGACCCCCCGCCTGCGCCGCCTCCCGTCATCATCCGCCAACGCGCCCCGGAGCCGCAGCAGATTATTGTCCAAGAAGCGCCTCCCCCACCTCCCGTCATTGTGCCCCGTCGAGACCCTGGCATCGTCGTCATTCGGGAGAAGGAGCAGCATCGTGAACTCGTTAGAAGAGAACCTCAGGAAGAGGAGTACTACTACCGCCACGAGAGAAAGGATGTGGGCAGCCACCGAGGCAGCCGCAACTTTGCCATTGAGAAATATGATCGTCGTCGTCGCGACCATGACCACTACAGCGACGACGAAGACTACTACGTCCGTCGCACCGTTGTCCGCCGCCGTGAGCGCAGCGAGAGCCCCCATCACAAGCGCCACTTGGCCGAAGGTGCCCTTGCCGGTGCCGGCATCACTGCGTTGATCAACAGCCGCCGGGACGGATACGGCGATCTGCCAGAAAACCGGGGCCGAAAGGTAATTGCGGGAGCTGCTCTCGGTGCTCTCGGTACCGAAGCCCTGCGGAGGGCCCACAGTGCCTACGAAGACCGATGGCATGACGACGACGAATCTCCCGACCGACACTCTCGACTGAAGCAAGGCCTCGGAATTGCTGCGGTGGCTCTCGCCGCTGCAGGCGCCGCCAAGTACTATCAGTCCAACAAGATTGACAAGGAGGAGTTACGCCGTGGTCGTAGCCGGAATCGCGGGTACTCTACTGATGGCTACTCTCGCTCCCGTTCGCGATCTGTGCGATCTGTTCGATCTGTGCGATCGACAAAGAGTAAGAGCAGCCGACGTCGCAGCCTATCGACTGCCGCAAAGGCCGCCCTGGGCACTGCGGCCACTGCTGGCCTCGTGAAGCACTTCCGCAACAAATCCAGATCCAAGTCGCGATCTCGCAGCCGCTCCCGCAGCAAGTCTCGTCTCCGTCGCGGTGCGGAACTTGCTGGAGCTGCCGCCGCCGCCGGTGTGGCCTCCAAGGTGTGGAAGAACCACAAGAACAAGAAGGAGGCGGAGAAGGACTATAGCAGCAGCAGCAGCGACGATGAGTACTACCGTCGGCGAGGTTCCCGCAGCCGAAGCCGCAGCAGGTCGATGGCCCGATCCAACCGTACAGAGCGCGCCACTGATCCTGAGCTAGGCTTAGTTGAATACGGCAACGATCCGCTTGAGCCCCCGCGTCCTGCGTCGCGAGGCTACGAATCTGAAGCGGAGAGCAGAAGGCGCAGGCGGCGCAGAAGACGCGACCGTGACGGCTCACGATCCTCTTCAGCGTCGGTTGATCATGAAAGGAAACGTAGCAAGAGCAGACTGAGGGACATGGCGGCCGCCGGCGCTGCGGCCATCGGTATCAAGGAATACAAGGACAAGAAGGATAGAGAGAAGAGGGAGCAGCGGTCAAGGGAGCGTCGACAAGAGCGCGGGGATGAGCGAGACCGAGACCGAGGTAGGGATCGTGTTGTTGGAGACCAGGACCGGAGCAGGAGCCGGGGCCACAGATCCAGGTCCCGGAATGATGAGAGACGTAAGGCAACCTCGATGGAACCCCGTGACTTTGGCTAACCTTGCGACGTAGTTGGAGAGATTCCAGACGACCGACATGATGACAACCGTCGTACGCAATCACCACCAACGGCATCTGGAGGTGCCTACTACCCGCCCTATCCTACAGATGCAGGACCAGGAGGAGCTGGTTTCCCTCAATATCCTACCACACCAAGTGACTTCCAGCCGTATGTTCCGCAAGACTATACCGGCTACCCTCCGCCGCCGCCTCCCGGACCTCCATCCCAGTCGATACCGCGCACAGGGAGCGGCTTCCCGCCTGGCCCACCTCCTCCACCTGGTCCGCCTCCTCCGCCTGGACCGGGCGGTCGAATCCTGCCTGATCAAGTGAGTCTACCTCCCCCAAGCCTCCTCGGCTCGCGAGGGAAAGACGAGGGTGCGTTCCATCGTACTTCGGCTTCTTTTGGAGTCAAAGGACCAAAAACTGACAACCAACTAGCTGCAGTAATTCTCGGCGATGCGCAATCATCCACCACCAAGTCGGTCATCTTCATCCCTATGTCACCTACAAGCGAGATGACAATGGAGAGACACCACCGTGAACAAGCTGAGGCAGCGGCGGTAGAAGAAGCACGTCAGCGAGCAAAACAGGAAGCTTCCGATAAAGAACATGGGCTTGTGCCATTCCGCCCCCGACGACGCCGACGCCGACGCCGTCGCCAGTCATCGGCTTCGTCGTCCTCTTCGTCCTCTGATGATGATTCGGGCTCGGATGGAGCAGTCGAGGAGTTGCCCGACCGATTTGACCGAGACGGAGAACGCCTCGACGGCCGGTCTCCCACTCGCCCTAAGTTGACCAGTCGAAGGGGCGAGTTTGAATACCGACCTCGAGATCGCGGAAGCTTGAATGTGCGTGGAGCATGGCAGGTCGGCGGGACTAACGACGAGATGGTGGAGCGGTTGATACGCAATGTGTCGGGTGCCCTGGAGGGCAAGAAAAGCTGGCTCCGGGTGATAGGAGATGTAATCGGAGGATTGGAGGGATCGAGACAACAGGCCATGATCAAGGACAAGGGTAGGGGTATGGACAAGAACAAGGACGATGATGATTTCGACCAAGAAGACCACGAACAAAGATCCGGAAAGGGAAGGAGACGACGGAGATGATGACTTAATGACTGGTTGTTTTACGTGTGATTTAGCAACACCAACTTGTTTATGTGGAGGGTTTTCTAGTTTCTTTGGTCGGGGATCAAGTCACGACACGAGCTTACGACAATGTAATAACGGCCGACATAGAAGAAACGATGACATCTGTTTCAATTTGATACGAGAATTTTTGCTGCCTAACAATGACTTGAGTTTGGTTCAGGGCTGAAGTCTCCCTCATCGGAACGAATAGTTGATGTATAGTCTGAGGCTCTTCATACACTCCAATTTTTGCCTAAAACTCAACATCTTTAAGGTGCTTCATCTAATTTAGTCTATAAAGGGTTTATAAAAGTAAACATAAAATGCATATACGTTGGAGAATACTACATAACTTATAACCTGAGTACTTCATCAAGGTTATTGATTTATGTCCAGTATGAAGTTGGGAGCGTATAGAGACTTTTGACCCGAGACTGTATATAGGGTGAGTTGACTTTGGGGAGGCAACTTGATGTGTTACCGGGAGAGAATGGATACAACCACTATCGCAACTGTTCTCATAAATGCATATGCAATCCGATCTAAGGCCAGAGACCTAGATGCCCACGTTAACGTTGAAATGGTCTACAAATCATATAGCATGTCTAATAGTCGCTAATATTTCGTACAACCCAGCCCGCCCACCTACGCCTCATGCCCTCATCCCGCTGCAGCAAACACTCCTCATCATAACTCGTCATGCTTCTCCTCTATCCGCCCGCTGTCCTGCTGCAGATCGACGCCGTGCTTGCCCCGCCACTTTTGCCAGACATCCCAGAACTCGCCCTCCATGGGCTTCTCCATCTGGTCGGGCAGGACCACTAGGTACTCGACGTACAGGTTGCCGAACTCGTGGGTGTGGTAGACGCTCTCGCCGTCCTCGTGCCACTTGGGCATACCCTCGCCGGCGACGGTCTCGACGTGGCCCGGCTGCGTCACCTGGCCGCGGGTGCGGCTCAGGCGCACGACGTGCTTGTCCAAGTGGGTGAGGTTGCGTGTCCAGTCGCCCATCCAGGCCTCGCGCAGCGACAGCACCTCGGTCCAGTACAGGTCATCGCCCTTGCGACGGAAGAAGGCGCCGTCAACGCGGTCCGGGTTGTCCTGGTCCAGGCCAGGGGCCTTTTCAGACAGCGAGACGATGAGGTCGCCGGCGACCCAGTCGGGGCTCTCGTCGGCCTCGTTCTCGTAGACGACGCGCGAGTCACGGGGGGCGCCGCGCTCGACCTTGAGGGTGACGGTAGTGGGCTTCTTCTCAACGCGCTGGCCATGGCAGTGTGGGCACTTGTGCTTGATGGTCTTGCCGCGACCGCCGCAGGCGTCGCACCGCATCTGCATCTGCTGGAACATGCCCGGGGCGAGCTGCTGCTTGACGATGCGCACGCCACGGCCCTGGCACGTACCGCACGTCTCGACCTTGCCGTCGGCGCTGCCCGTGCCCTCGCAGTGCTCGCAGATGTGCTGCTTGTTCCACTGGAACTCGGTCGAGGCGCCGTTGTAGAAGTCACGGAGCGAGATCTCGACCCGCACCTCGACGTTGTGCCCGCGCGGCTCGCCGCCACCTCGTCCAAAGTGCCCGTGGCCACCGAAGAAGCGGCTGAAGAGGTCAAAGGGGTCTCCTCCTCCTCCGCCGTTGCCGCCGCCGTTCTTGTGGTTCTTGGCTGCCTCGTGGCCGTGGCGGTCGTAGACCTTTCGGGTTTCTGTATCGCTCAGGATCTCGTAGGCTTCCGACACCTCGACGAACTTGTCGTGTGCGCTATCATCACCACTGGCGAGGATATGCAAGTTAGCAAGCGAACCTTGGAGATGGGACTAAGAGTTCATGGAGGGGCATACGGGTTCTTGTCTGGGTGGTATTTCTTGGAGAGCTGGCGATATGCCGATTTTAGTTCCCTTTCTGAGGCCTTCTTATCAACACCAAGAATCTGGTTTCTTGTCAGCTTGATCCTGTACGACTGCGAACGAGCGAGAATGGAGGCCGACCTTGTAGTAGTCCTCGGCGCAAAGAGCCAGCTGGAGGAAGGCCACGAGGACAAATATGACAGCTCCGTGGAGCAACATTGCGCCACGGTTTGCCCAAAAATCGGGACTTGAACAGAGAAAAGAGAAAATTCAGGTTCTGGCGACCAGAGATGTCTAGCAAGGTATAATTTCGCGGGTGGTGAAAGAAGAGAAGTTGGATTTGTGAGCAACCAACGGAGCTATCTGGTCTCGAGTTTACCAGCGTGTTATTAACATTGGCCTCTTCCGCAACTCTTTTTGGGACAGCGCAATGCTTATCAGCGGGCCCTTGCAGGTGGGTCTGTTATCGGGAGCTTGCCACTGGCTGCCGGACTAACCTTTCGGATTATCTTTTCCAAATTCTGGGGCTCCCAGGCTGCTGCACCATGATTGAGCTTGAGAGCTGTCTGTGATTAAGCTTTCGACTCACACAGATACCTGGACGATCTGTTCGTGCCGGAATATATAATTGGAGAGCGGTTCCTTCTTCGAGTTGGTAGAGTATCAAATCCCGCCCATCATGAGCTCCAAAAAGTACGCCTTTCTGCCCATGGGCGAGGACGAGGTGGGGCCTCAGAAGGTTACCAAGGAGAAGAAGCACAAGCACCGCCATCGCGATCGAGACGACAAGTCCTCTTCCCGACATTCGAGATCGCGTCGCGACCGCAGTCGTAGCCGCGAACAGTCCCCAGGCCGAGGACCATCTCACACCAGCCGTCCCAAGCAGTACCGACGACGCGGCGGAGATGCCGACGACGACAGATGGGGAGACGAGGAGCCTGTATCCGACGACCAGGAAGAGGAGGAAGAGGAGCGCGAGTTTGAGGAGTCTGCAAGTAAAAGGGTCAAGCTAAGCCACGATGAGCCAAAGGACGAAGATCTATCCGACGGTGCCAAGGAGGAGTTGGAGCGCCGCAAGGATATTGAGGAGCGAGAAGCGTTCGCGAAGCGCCTCAGGGAAAAGGACTCGGGACGATCGAAGAAAAACGACAGAGATGGCGAGTCATCGGCGAGACGGAAGCTTGCAGAGGACTCCGAGGCCAGAGACAAGGCGCTGCCTGACATTCGCGAGAGGTCGCGACAGGAATATCTCAAGAAGCGAGAGGCAGAGCGCTTGGCTTTGCTGAGGAAACAGGTCGCCGAAGAGACATCGGAGCTGAGGAGCGGCGTGAGACTGTCCGAAATGGAAAAGGCCGAATTCGCCAAGAACCGAGAGATTCTACGACTGGCCGAGGAGCGCCTAAAGATCGACGACCACCGCGACGGCTACGTGATGCCCGAGGATTACATAACCGAAAAGGGAAAGCTGGATAGAAAAAAGAAGGAGGAAGCACTGTATAAGCGCTACGTGGAAAAGGACGAATTTGGTCAAGAAAAGTTTGTCACGGAGCATGAGGAATGGGAACGAGAACAGGCCTCGAAAGCAAAGGCCCAGATCACACGCACCGAAAGAGAGAACGAAGATTACGACTTTGTCCTCGATGACGCGCAGTATATCCAATGGAACCTGGATTCCCGAATGGCGGGCGATGACCAGAACTTGACCAAGGAGCAAAAGTTCCTGGCGGCCCAGATCGACGCCGCAGAGAAGAAGGCCCTGTCTATTCAGGAGACGAGGAAGAGCCTGCCAATTTACACATACAGAGACGAGTTCCTTGCTGCACTGGAGACGCATCAGGTGCTGGTCATTGTTGGTGAGACTGGTAGTGGAAAAACAACCCAGTTGCCACAATACCTCCACGAGGCAGGCTATACGGCAAACGGAATGAAGGTGGGGTGCACACAACCTCGTCGAGTCGCAGCTATGAGTGTTGCGGCTCGTGTGGCGGACGAAGTCGGGGTCAAGGTGGGAAACGAGGTTGGATACACCATCCGTTTCGAGGATTGCACGTCAGACAAGACGGTGTTGAAGTACATGACTGACGGTATGCTGCTAAGAGAGTTCATGACGGAACCGGATTTGGCGGGATACTCGGCGCTCATGATCGATGAGGCTCACGAACGGACGGTCCATACCGATATTCTGCTGGCTCTGGTCAAGGATCTGTCGCGCGAGCGCCGGGATCTGAAGCTCCTCATTTCCTCGGCTACCATGAATGCCGAGAAGTTTGCCCAGTACTTTGACGACGCGCCCATCTTCAACATCCCCGGACGAAGATACCCTGTGGATATTTACTACACCCCGGCCCCGGAAGCAAACTACCTGGCTGCGGCCATCACCACGACGTTTCAGATCCACACGACACAGGGCAAGGGAGATATCCTCATCTTCTTGACTGGACAAGATGAGATTGAGGCGGCTGAGCTTGAGATTGCCGAGACGGCCAAGAAGCTTGGTAGCCGCATCAAGGAACTCGTCATCTGTCCGATTTATGCAAACTTGCCGTCTGAACTCCAGTCCAAGATCTTCGAACCTACGCCAAACGGTGCTCGCAAGGTTGTCCTTGCTACCAACATTGCTGAGACAAGTTTGACCATTGATGGCATCGTGTATGTCATTGATCCTGGCTATGTCAAGGAGAATGTTTACAACCCCGCGACTGGCATGTCGAACCTGGTAGTTGTGCCTTGCTCTCGAGCATCCGCCAACCAGCGTAGCGGTCGAGCCGGTCGTGTTGGCCCAGGAAAGTGTTTCCGACTGTACACCAAGTTTGCCTACATGAATGAGATGGACGAGTCGACAACGCCAGAGATCCAGCGGACGAACCTGAACGGAGTGGTCCTGCAACTAAAGTCACTCGGTATTAACGAGCTCCTCGACTTTGAGTTTATGGATCCACCGCCAACAGAATCGTTAATTGGCGCGTTGAACCAGCTCTTTGCTCTCCAAGCCTTGAACCACAAGGGCGAAATGACCAAGTTGGGCCGCCAAATGGCCGAGTTCCCGACTGATCCCATGCTTGCCAAGGCTGTTCTAGCGGCAGACAAGGAAAAGTGCGTGGAGGAAGTCCTCTCCATCGTTTCCATGCTGAGTGAAAGCTCGGCGCTGTTCTTCCGACCCAAGGACAAGAAGATTCACGCAGACAGCGCTCGCAACCGGTTTACCGTTAAGGACGGAGGCGACCATCTGACATTGCTCAATGTCTGGAACCAGTGGGTGGACAGCGACTTTTCCCCCGTGTGGGCCCGTGAGAACTTCTTGCAGCAACGATCCCTGACGCGAGCACGCGATGTCCGCGACCAACTGGCCAAGCTCTGCGAGCGAGTCGAGGTGGCGCCGTCGACGTGCGGAGCAGCGAATCTGCGGCCGATCAAGCGAGCCATCACGGCGGGCTTCTTCCCGAACGCTGCGCGCCTAATGAGGAGCGGCGACAGCTACCGGACGGTCAAGAACAACACGACGGTCTGGGTACACCCGAGCAGCGTGTTGATGTCGGTCGACCCCCCGGAGAAGATGGTGGTGTACTTTGAGCTAGTGCAGACAACCAAGGAGTACATGCGCAACGTGATGCCCGTTGAGCCCATGTGGCTGGCGGAGCTGGCGCCTCATTTCCACAAAAAGAAGGATGTCGAGGAGATGGAAGAGAAGAAGATGCCAAAGCGAAGGTGAAACAAGCTTGATGCGGTCATGTGCCGTGAGGCGATGGTATTAGACTGAAACTACCTATGTAAACAATAACTTATGTCCCTGGTATCTAGCCCCAATCAAGCAGCGGTCTCCTCTGCAGTTTCTGCAGTGGGCTCAACATCCGGAACCCACTCGTACAAGATGTCGGTTCGCATCGTGTACTTTGTCCCTCGGGTCACCTCGGCGCCCTCGTGGAAAAGGCCCCGGTGCTGGAAGATCAAGACGCTACCAGCTTTGGGGTTGACGTCGACTCTTCGATCGCCTTTCCTCGCGAGGAACGAGGTGGCGCCGCCCTGCAGGTCCGACTGCGGGTCATTGTCCACCGAATCGTTGAAGTAGAGGTGGACCGTGTAGTGGGTTTGGAACTCCTTCTTGCCGTCCTCGTACCAGTACGGGCCGTCGCAGTGGGCTAGGCGCTTGGGTTAGATGCTGGACATGATGACGGAGGTGCATGGGTGACTTACGCTTGAAGTATTGGCCGGGCGAGTACTTGAGGAAACGCATCCGCTCGTTGTAACGACGGAACTCCCACTTGCCACCGCCCATGGGTGACTGAGGCGGTACCACGGCGAGCAGTTCGCGAAGGCCTTCGGATTGGGCGCAGCGTTCCCAGAGACGGTCGACGATGACCTGCTGGTTCCAGATGATCCTGTCGCTCTCGCGGTACCCAGGAGCAGGCGCCTCCCACCCGGGCCCCAAGCTGACCATGGCCGGCCGCCACGCCTCCTCGCCTACCTCCCTAGGCACTGAGTCCTCGGCGAGGGCAATCATCTGCTTGCATTCTTCCTGCGAGAGGACGTTGTCGAGGACGAGGGCGACGCGGCCTTCATTCTCCGGGAGCGGCGTCGAAGCCCAGTCGATGCGGGTGGTGGTGATGGGCTTGGCGAGCGGCGTGGTTAGAAAAGTGTCCGGGATGGGCACGTCGTTGTGCGTGTAGGTGACTTGGATAGGGGCTTTGCCCTGTGATTTGGCGCGGGGTTTGACGACAAAGGAGGAGTTTTGGGCGGGGGAGAGGCCGAGTTTGGAAGCTAGGTTGGATAGCATGGTGAAGGGTGATGGAGTTGGTGATGTTTGATGGGTACGGGTGTAGATATGTCTTCCTGAGCCCGGGTCTCGTCTTTAATATTCGGATGATAGACAAGATGCAATGTGTCAATTTGCCAACTGGTCTACAAAAAACAAACAACGATGAACTGTCAATAAGTCAATTAAAGTAAAGCAAAAGAAGCCAGACTATATCCAAAAGCCATTGTTCATCACTGTTGCCTGCGTCTTAATTAGTTGTACACTGGTGGCATGAATGCCTAGCCCAAGGCTGAGCGGGGTGCGCTGTCTGCCCTGTGGCTCATCCATCACTCAGCCCCAGCCGCAATTTGCCTGAAGCCTATCTGGTCACAGCTGGGGATGATGAGGGTTGATTGAAGACGGAGTGATTGATGGCGAAGTGAAGCATCGTGAGTGATTTGGTTTTGGCGGTTGTCTGGCAAAGGTGGCAGCAGACTGACCATGCTTTGTCTGCGTGGGGTGTGCTGTGGGATGAGATATCCCTGCAGCATTGTTCTCAGGAATCCATTGCACAAATCCCGAACAAAGGCATCGATCGTAATGCAGCCGAATGTCAGACCAGGGTAGCTTATCAGCAGCGATCGCTCTTGGAGCGAATCACATTTCAGAGCCCAAGTTTGACAACCAAAACCTGGTGATTTCATTCCAGGCAACCGTTTCTTTGGACTTTTTGAACTCCCCGAACTAGCCCGTGGGAGGACCGGGGTTAGCGCACTATCTGTTCTTTTTGGACATGGGTTCGTCACATCGCAGACTCGCCTTGCCAAGACAGGCGATCAAAAGAAGCCCGAGAAAGTGGACCAAAGAAGCGGCCAAGACGGGGGCCAAGAAGGGAGCGTCTTCTCTAGGCTTTGCTTGGCGTGCAGGGCGCATGGTACCCGCGAGTAGCCTCATGATGCCGGCGATCCAGCGATTGAGGGAGTCAGTACCGAGTAATCAATCCATGGCAAGCTCTGGCAAGCCCAGCGAGAATAAACGACGCTCGTGTAATCAAATGGCGTCAATTCCTCCCAAAACGACGGAATCTCAGCTTGTACGAATAACAAGGATGAGAACCAAGAGCCTCTCGCCAGACACGTTGCCTGTTTGGGCAAGGAGCCAAGCCGGAATAGTTTTTAATGGCCGCCAGTGCTTCTAAGTACGCGGTAGCACGGATACAGGTAACAGAGTCAATGTTCGGGCGGCCGACTCCTTCTCATCATGTCATCGAAGCCAGGGATGACCGGCGCTATTACGCCGAAGCGGCGAAGAAGCATGGTGCGAACTGCGTACAGCTCGACCTGCCGCCCAATGATTCTCACTCTTTAGTGGTTCTTGCGGGCCGGCCATTGCGACGTTACCCTGGGGGAGACCAAGCCCGTGACACTTCTCATGATTTGATTTTTTTTTACAGTGGGATTCAAATCCATCCCAGAGGCTGGGCCATCCCGGGGAACAATGTTAGTAACAAAAACCCGCTGATCCTTGCCTGTTCCTCTTCTGCCTTCACCTTCCGCACTCGTCCCTAGCGGGACGGGCCCTCCGAAGCAGTTGCAAATCGCAGTGGCATGGCCGTTCTCAAGCACCTCCAAAGCTGTTACCTAAGTGCCAAACAACCCTTGCCGTAGTATCCAGAATCTGGGGTTTTGGGTGGGTGTGCCGTCGAGCACGCAATACCTCGTGCTCGACCTCGACCTGGCTGTAGCTGGCAGCGATTCGCAAAGTCAAATATCCCTTTCAATGGCCGGATCCCAAGAACGATGTTTCTTTTTGAACAGTATGCGTCTAGCTCTTGCTCTTGATTCTTTCTTGCAAGGCGTGACGTCGTCTCGAGGGATCGTTTGATCGTTTGATTGCTTTCACCGGGCTTCTTCCCCGCAACCCAGCCCTTGTATACCTCCTTGTATACTTCACCTCCCGCTCAGAGGATTGTTGTCATCATATCGACACAAAGCCATGGCGTACAACCACTCATCTCACTTCGACTCGAAAGAGGCGGACGCGCCACCACCCTTCGATGACGTCGAGAACTTCCACGTCCGCGACCACAATGCGCGCGGGCCGACCCAGTCCGATCTGCTGAAGCGAGCCCTCTCGGCTCGCCAGGTGCAGATGATTGCCATTGGCGGCACAATCGGCACCGGCCTCTTCCTGGGCACCGGCAAGTCGCTGGCCACGGGCGGGCCGGCCTCGATCCTGATTGCCTATGCCATTGTGGGAGCCATTGTCTTTACCACCATGTTGAGCTTGGGTGAGATGGCTGCCTTTATTCCCGTTGCCGGCAGTTTCTGTACTTTTGCTGGGTGAGTTCAAGATGGCTTGTTGCTCGTCTTTAATTCAAAAGTTTTTAATCAAACCTGTATTTTGCATGGTGTGTTTATAACAAGGTCATGTATCAAGTGCTAATCTTTCCTACAGACGCTTCGTCGATGATGCCTTTGGCTTCGCCTTAACCTGGAATTACTGGTTCAACGATGCCGTGTCCACCGCCGCCGACCTCGTCGCCCTGCAGATTCTCCTGCAGTACTGGACCGACAATTTCCCAGGATGGGCCCTGAGCCTGATCTTCTGGTTTGTCCTGATCGCTGCCAACATCATCACCGTGAGAGCTTACGGCGAGGTAAGCACCCAACCCTCTCCACGCTGATATTGGAAACAAGCGCTCACCTCTTTTGCAATAGCTCGAGTACTGGCTAAGTCTACTCAAAGTCATCACCATTGTTGTAAGTGCTGTGTATCGAGTTCACGAGGTGTGAGCCCAGCCACTCACACATGCCTACAGGTCTTCATCGTCATGAGCATCGTCGTCAACTGTGGTGGAAACAGTGAAGGCCGCTACATCGGAGGCGAGAACTGGCACATCCCCGGGGCTCCCTTTGTTGGAGGCATTGGCGGCTTCGCATCTGTATTTGTCACCGCTTCATTCGCTTGTAAGTATCTGATGCGCTGTCCCTCATCATCTCATTGATGCGAACCTTGTATAGATGGTGGCACGGAAAGTATTGCAATCACCGCAGGAGAGACCATGAACCCGACAAAGAACCTTCCCAAGGTCGTCAAGAACGTCTTCTGGCGCATTATCCTGTTCTAGTATGTATCTTCACTAGTACCAATGGTCGGCCACACACTAACATTTACAGCCTGCTCTCCGTCCTCTTGATCGGCCTCAACATCCCATACAACTACCCGGACCTCGACTCCAAGGAAACCCGTACCTCTCCCTTTACTCTCGTCTTCCAAATGACCGGCGCGAAAGCTGCCGGCAGCGTCATCAACGCAGTCATCATGACCAGCGTCCTCTCCGCTGGAAACCACGCCCTGTTTGCCGGCGCGAGACTGATGTACACGCTGGCCATGGAGGGTCACGCGCCCAGGGTCTTTGGAAAGTTGAACAGAAACCAGGTCCCCTGGGTTGCCGTCCTTGCGACGAGCTTTGTTGCCGGTCTCTGCTTTGGATCGAGCTTCATTGGCGCTGGCCAGCTGTGGTCGTGGCTTCAAAAGTGAGTGGCTGCTTGCCTCACCCCCCTTGTGCACTCTGCTAACCCCGTCTCAGCATCGTCGGCGTGTCCAACCAGCTGAGCTGGATCGCCATCGGCATCACCTCGATCCGCTTCCGCTCCGCCCTGGCTGTCCAGGGCAAGACGCACCTGCTGCCTTTCAAGAACTGGACGTACCCGTTCGGCCCGTGGTTCTGCGTCCTGCTCAACAGCTTCATCGTGCTGGTGCAGGGCTGGAGCTGCTTCAGCCCCAAGTTCGACGCCGTCAGCTTTGTCAGCTACTACATCGAGCTGCCCATCATGCTGCTCATGTACGTCGTGTGGAAGCTGATCAAGAAGACAAAGACAGTGGGGCTGGCCGAGATGGACCTGGAGACGGACACATACACGGCCGAGGAGAAGGTGGTGGAGGTTACGGGCTGGAAGGGCAAGGCCAAGAATGTAGTAACCTGGCTTTTCTAGACTTATGAGCTTTGGGTCATTTGGTGAGAGATGTGGTATTAATAATAATATTTACTACGGCGCCATGTTCGATATCATCAACACAACCAGAGCCTATTTGGTGGCCGCTGCTTTATGTAACTCACCACTGAGGACCTCCTCCATGTCTCCCGTTCTGATAATTCTCGGGAATCTCCGGCCACTCATCCACACCATCCTGAATCACCATCATCATGCCTCCCAGCATGTGGTTGTTGATGTGGCAATGCAGAAGCCACGCGCCAGGGTTGCTGGCGTGATACCTCACCACGACCCATGTGACGTCGGTGTCGGCAGCAAGTGAAGCGAAGGCATCTCGCCGCGGCGGGTTGACCAGGTTGAACTGGTCCGGGATCTCCTGAATGGCCTCGTCGACCGACTTCCACTTGAAGGGCCCCGTGCCGGCGCCGATCTGGTACATCTTGGTGCCGTGCTTGTGGATCGGGTGTGGCGGCTGCGGGAACACGGACGCGAAGAAGACGAGGTCGACCCATGTGTTGTACTTGGTCGACAGCGTCACGTTGTTGTCTTCACTAAAGTCGGGCTTGAAGAGCGTGGGCTCGCCGGCGTCGAGGTCGATGGGCATGAGGCGCGAGCTGTTCAACGCCCACAGATACGACGCGCCGTCGAAGTGCATGTTCAAGAGGAACAAGGCGTCTGCGGTCTGAGAGATGGGATCCGGAGGATATGGAAACGCAATGTTTGGGTTGAAGAAGATGACGTCTGGCGTCAAGGGCACGCCCACGTAGTTGACGTACGGAACAGACTCTTCCTCCGATACGCTAGCACCCGGGACAGAGAGAATAGCATGGCCGCCCAGCATCTGCAGCGGCGTCACCCCGTTGAAGCGGATCTTGAAGTCGCCCGCCTTGTCCAGCTTGACCAGCACCGAGTACCTGTCGCCGTTGGTGACGACGATGGCCTGGACTTTTTGCGGCTCGATGTAAGACCCGTCGACGGCGTATACCCACATGTCGTGTTCGTCGATGGACACGACGCCCGTGCCGAAGTTGATGGCGCCGACAATGTCGATGGCGATGAACTCATCGTCTTCGCATGACGGCTCGATGACTTCCACCGAGCCTTGCGTCTCTTCGCAGCCGGAGAAGACGCCTGGTAGCAGGGCGCTCTCGTTTCCCTGGCCGCCCCCGAGGGCTATGAGCACAGAAGGTGGGAGGCATCTGGCTCGTGTTAGTATCTATGCGTATATATGTCAGGTTTTGGCAACTAACGCTTTATCAGAGACGGACGCCCCTGGCACGATGGCCAACAGACCCTTTTGTTGATCATTCAGAAACGAAGTTATCTCGTCTTCGGGTAGACACGACACACTGCCCTTGCCGTTAAAAAGAATAGAGTCGTAGCACGAGTCCTCGAAGCCCGTAGCAAGCGTCATGTCCCACTTGGCATCCGACGTGAGGTGCGTAAAGTCGGCGATGACCAGCGGCACGACGTTGCGTTCTGCCTCTTTCATGGCGCGCCTCACGTTGATATCTTCTGAGATGAGATGGAAGGGGTCAGGGTCGCCGCGGCGCGGGTGGATGACGATGGGCCCGTAGAAGCCGTCTTCGATCTGGCCGCGGAAGTGCGCGTGGTACCAGTAGCTGCCGTACTGCGTCGCCTTGAACTTGTACGTGAAGCTGGCGTCGGGCTCGATGGGCTGCTGGGTGACTCCTGGGACGCCATCTGACCATGGGGTACCCAGCATCTCGATACCTGTGTTCGATTAGGGCTTGGGTCAATGACAGGGAGGCCTGGACGGCGTACCGTGAAAGTGCAGTGTCGTGTTATATGGCGAGTAGTTGTGAACATTGACATAGATCCAATCGTCTTGGTCAGCCACCAACGTTGGCCCTGGCGACTCTCCATTCACCAGCAACATGTGTCTCGAGTATCCATCCGGGGCATGTTCCTCCCAAGTAATGCTAAAGTCGTAAACCCTCGACTGCCCGGGGTAATGCTTCTTCCCTCCATGACCGCCGCCCTTCTTTGGAGCGGCCTCGACCACTGACCCAAGAAGCAAAAGGGAAAACAAGAGACCACAAAACGAAGAGATCATCTTTAATGGGGGGGCTGACAGGATCAGCTAGTGAAGAAGATAGTAGACGAGTAAGTTGAAGGTGTTGCGGCACCATGTAATGGCTTCCTTGGCGTTCTTCAGCGGCATGGCGATGGCGTAAAAGTAGAAGCGGCGGATCATTGATATTGATATACTCGGCGCCTTCAGGAATCTGCCTTTCTCGTAGTCGATTTATTCTCAGTTGATATATGAAGTCCGTGTAGGCGGGCAGACCAACGCTACGCTCAGCGGTTGCCACGCACCGCAGGTAACAGCACGCACGCATGCATATACAGGGATCCTGCCTGCGCTATCCGACACAGACAGTTGAGGTCATCATCCACATTCGAGAGATTGCTTATTTACCTTTGTAGGACGACAGAAATGAACCCTCTTTGAGCGCAGTCTCCGTCCTACCTCGTGAAGGGCTCGTCAGCACTAGGCCCGTCGTCGGTGACAACTCAACTCCAGCTCTGCTCCCTTGCGCCAAACCGATTGGGTGGGTTATCTCGACTGTGACATAAGGGCTGAGGTGAGCCAGGCTTTTGACATGTATGTCAGGCGCCGCGCCGAATTATGTGCTGCGGTGCGTCGGTTCAAGCCCGTTGGATCTCACCTGGCCCCCAAACAAGGCGGCGCTTTGTGTGGTGTCGCTAAAGACGCCTTGTAAGATTAGCAATGACAGCTATTCAGCACACCGGGTCCTCTTGTCCTAGTCTTGGAAAAAGTTCTGACGTCTGGAGACAATTGGGAAGCTGGCATGCCCTCGATAGCCGGTATGCTGACCAGAACTCTTCAACGGGCAAGGCCATGCTGACTTGCGCCAGCGGATCACAGACACGCATGGAACAGTTGTGTCAGCAACCAGAATATAATCGAATATCATCTAGACCAGCGCACAAAGACGCGCGCGGCAACTTAATCAGCCGGCGAGCCGAGGAGATGGTTCAAGGACTCTTTGGAGGACGCAGAAAACAGGAGGATTTCCATGCGTACCAAGGCACAGGCACCGCCACGCAGGATTGGGCGTCATGCTACCACACGATATAAAAATACCCAGCTTCTCCCAGACGGGTTCTCTGTGCGAATGGGAGCGGCGTCCGCCATGTCACTGCAGGCCTAGAACCGGCACTCAGTTGCCGTTCGGGCCGTTCAAGAGGGACACAAAGGTAGTTGGGACTCTTGAGTCCACCGCATGACAATTTTGAGGGAAAGGAGATGCAGATCGGTTCATCGAAGCAGCAAGAGAGATCTGGTGATTATGTCAGGCTATGAAGTGTGAAGCTGGGAAAAAGCCATGTGACGTTTGTTGTGCAATATGTGTTGACAAATGAAGGGATTGGACGCGACATACAAGCTGACACATCCCAACCACCCTGGGCATAAGTTACCAGTCGTCATAGAAATGTCATTCCAGTAAACTAAGGACCTCAATTGAGTTTCTACTAGGACAGAGGCTACTATGCTTGGATTCGAGATGGAGAGTAGTCAGGGAGTGATTAGGCCGCATCAACTGATCCTGTGGCGCACTCTGACGACACACATGTGTACAAAGCCAATGGTAGTAGTCTTTGCATGACAGGACGGGCTTCCAGAATGAGGTGGGGTCGGTGAGGACTGCAAGTTGTGTTATAAAATGGCTTAGCAAGTTATTATTATTCATTTGTATTAGAAATACCATCTAGAGCAGAGAATGAATGACTCTGCGATTGTCCGCACACTATATCGCTATATTATCCATGACTTGAACTTGACCGGCTTCATTTGCCTCACTACCTACCCTAGACTGGTTCGGTCATCGCATTTGAAGAGGGTGCACCGCCTGAGCAATGGACTCCGCTGCCACACATGACAGCCAATCGAACGCGTCTCCCATGCTAGATCTTCATAGGATGTATGCATGATATTTGGTGGGACACGATGTCTCCGTTGTCCAGCCCCCGACATCCGATGACTGGGATCATTGCGAAGGGCCAGAACCTGCATTAAGAATGTAGGGGAAACCGAATACAAACACATATTGGGAGTCCGTTATGGATATCATAATGAACGATATGCAGACTGACATTCGATATTCCATCCCCACCTACTGGAATGAAGGTCATCGAGGTGAAGGGTCGTCGAAAGAGGGTGGCTACCTTATGAGCGTTAGGATCTATCTAGAACGTCCCTTTCAGGAACGGCGGACTAATCACCGATGCGACGCTGACAGTCCCGGACTTTAGATGTTTTCCATATTTCCCCGGCTCTAACCCAGCGCCATCTTCGCTTCACTCGAGGACTCGGGCTTGAACTTGTCACAGCATGAATGCACAGAGAGGTTCGTGGTTTAACTTGTCACGGCGTGAATTGCAAAGCTCAGCTCGGCGGGCGGTGCTGACACGCCCTGTAATTAGCGAATGCAATGCGCCGTAGCGGGGCGCTGCGACCACTGACGAAATGATATCCCCGCGCCGCAGGGCACCCCTGTTGCTTCATCTCCTGGAACGGATTCCAATCCCGCCGCGTGAGTCACCCGCGTGCCCAGCTTCCATCGTCACCTTCGCAGCGCGAGTCCGGCGCGAACTCACGTGTTCTATCCCATCAAGCAAACCCGGATCGGACAATTTGGGCATTTTTGATTGTCCGGCCTTGTTTCTGTGGCTTGCAGATCCATGGAGGGGGAGAACGCATAGCCCCTTGGGGTGGCTGCAACGGGTCGACGCGATAGGCCATGTTTGAGTTGAGCTCGGCCAAGTTCAAAGTATCAGCGTGAACGGCTTCGTCGGTGAAGAGGGGTAGCGGCCTGTTGGCGGTTGATGGTGTATTTAAGACATGGCTTGTCCCGTTCGTTCATTCATTCACTCATCAATTCATTCACTCACTGCGCTGATTATATATCACCCCATCTCCTTCTGAATACAATCTTCTCGTCATACCACCACCACCACCACCACCACCACCACCTACATCACCACCCACCAAACCACCATTCCATCATGCCCTTCTCCCACATCGGACTCCCCGTTGGCGACCACTTCGCCGAGATGCGAGACTTCTACAAGGCCATCCTCCAGCCCCTCGGCTACGAAATCGTCGTCGAGGCCCACGAGCCTCACTCGTACTGCGGCTTCGGCGTCAAGGGTGCCGGCCCGGACTTTTGGCTAGGCGGCGGCTGTGCCGATGGCCTCCAGAAGTACGATGGCGAGCTCAAAAGCCGCGTCGCCCCCATCCACGTTGCCTTTGACGGCAAGAACAGGGAGCATGTTGATGAGTGGTACGAAGTTGCCATGTAAGTCGATTCCCCAGTCTGAGATTGTATGCCCCGGCAAAGCACTGCTGACGTTCCATCAGCAAGGCTGGCGCTACCGACAATGGAAAGCCAGGCATTCGTAAGGAGTACATGCCCGGCTACTACGGAGCGTTCGTTCTCGACCCTCTAGGCAACAACATCGAAGTTGTTCACTTGACATTCTAAGCAATTCGCTTTCTTTTTGGGGGTGTTGATCGACATGTCATGGGAGCCGAGGATGGCTCAAGTCTGGGATAATGCCCGGTAAAAAGCGGATTGATGAACAGGAACACGGAGTTGAATTCCTGGTGTGATTTTGTTGCAGCAGTGCGGAGTAGGAGTGTCTGATACACATAGTTGTGATACCAATTGACGTTGATTGATTCCCCAATTGTCGTTCCATTCACCTGGAAGGTCCACATTCACGATATCTAGCCTGAAACGCCCAAGATGTATCATCGAATGTATTGAGTTTTCCTTTAGAACGGCGCTCCAACTCGAACCAACAGCCAGCCTATAATCTCAGGTGGATGAAAGACTGCATTGAATGGGCTTCCTTCGCGCACTAGCTGCACCTCTGCTTCAGTCTCTGCTTCACTCCCGCCATCGTCTTCCTCAAAGCCCTTCTCGATATCTTGCTTCACCTGCCCCCAGGTAACAACCGAAGCTGCAAGATTTGTAAGTCCCTGAACCTGTGTAATCAACTGTGCTTGATGTGGTCCACGGCCGAGGTTTCGGCTCGTCTCCCATGGGATCTGCGTGTCCTCCGCGAGCGGTAACAGCTTGGCCTCGAAGTTGTGCGCCCCATATGGCTCTCGCCCCCATGTTGCTCCTCCCTTGTATCTAGCCTTTGGGAGGATGTAGTTGACTGTCCTCATTCGTGGCATGTAAGTGTACATTTTGTCTATCGATGCCCTCCAATAGTCGGATATCGTTTCATCCTCTGACGGGCGCGGGATGTCTCGGAAGAACGCTCGCCACTCAAGTCCGAGGTTGAGAACGCGGTCCCAGCCAGGTACCGTCATGCGAGGCTGGTCTGGCTTCACGTGGAACGAGGTGCGCTGATTGCGGTCCAAGTACAGGATGTCCTTTGAGGGAGAGAACCAGTAGCCAGGGTGTTCTCCATGAGGAGAAAGGAAGAATCCCTTGCGGAGGGCGACATTGCGGCCTTCTGAGCACACTTGCAGGCATACTGGAGGAGGATGGCCGATGTGGAATTTGAAGTACATTTTGCGTATGCCAGGGTCAGGGTCCGTTGGTCGCTGCTGGGAGATGGCTTTGACGTGAAAGACTCGGTAGTCTGGTAGAGTAAACTCCCAGATTAGTTCGCGAATCTCAAGAGGGAGACCCCTCAACTCAAGTAGCTTCTTGCTCTCATCTGAGCTCTTCGATTTTGAGTCCATTGGTGATTGTGGTGTCCGATTAACCGATGGCCAGGATGAGATCGTGATCATTTTGAAAAAGACTTTTTGGCGAGAGCTACCCAAAGAGATCGAACAGGGACTGGGATTAATAAGTCTGGCTCTTGGCTTCAAGGCACCGAGATTCCCAGTGCGATCAATTGAGCTGCCTGCGATGGTCTTGTAGCTAAGTGGGGTCGTTGCTTGTGGATGTCCCCGAGTCAACGCAACAACAGGCAACCGAGATTTGTGCTATCACATACCACAGGTCATGCATGCAAGGCTAGACGGCGACCACGTTTACCCGAGCTTGGGCGTGTGAATGGAATCCGTTGATTCGTCAATGACCACCGCCGTATCAAAACGGGCTGTCGGGTTGGGCTTCATATATGTACAGAGTGCTGTTGTGTTGATCCGGCATCCAGTAGAAGCGCAGTTTACCGTCTTTCACGCTCAAATCGACCGGGTTCTGCGTCAACCTCACGCCGAGACTACTTTCCAGTGCGACGGGTACCTCGGCCAATGGCGTCATGGTCGCGGCATCGACGAGCGCGATGCCGCCGAGGTTGTCGCCGCCGATGGTGGCCACTCCGGAGCAGAGCATCACACTCTTGTCGTCGTAGAACTTGCTGTGGCCGAGCCATTTACAATCTTGGTAGTCAACAAAATGACTCGGGTTGCGTACCGTGCTCTTTGGATTAGGCTTCGCGTCGCATCCCGTCTTCGCTCGCTTTAGGTCCCAAGCAACGGCATCGCGCGCGCCCCAATTGAGTGTGGTGACTACTTTATCGCGATAGTCGTGAACGATGCCTCCGAGATGGTCGGCATACTGAAGCACCTGTTCGGGTTCTAAAGTAGCTGGATCGGCTCGATAGATGTAGGCCGTACTGTTAGGACGATACTGGCCGATAGTTCCCCATACAAACTCGCCGTCGAAGTCGAGGCCACCATTGTGATATTCGCTCTCGCCCTTCTTCGTAATACTTGCATCGGCGATACGCTCACCCTTTCCGTTGTATACCATCAAATGAGCGAACCCCTGGCCCGCCGTTCGGTCTGTTCCGTTTATGGTTTTGCCATACTTCTTGGTGTGCTCAGTGTACTCGCCGCAGCTTATCACGTAGCGGTCATCGCCGAGTCGAACCATGCCCTCAGGCTCAAAAGTGTCTCCTTCGAAGCTGATGTTTGCAACACTTTTCCACACAGTTGAACGGCTAAGACTTTGGAACAATTGGATGATCTGCTCTCCATCTGAGGCTGCATGCGATGCGGGCAGAGGAGACGGAGCCAAAGACTCATTCTTGTAAATCGTGATGTTGAGGAATGTTCCCAGCAAGGCGCATGTCTCGAGGCCACTTGAGAACTTCCCATCTCGCGATCCGCTGCTAGAGCCTGAGCTGAAATGTGTCACAAGGAGGTAGAGAGAAAGAAGAACGACAAGCGGTAGTGTCAGTTTAAAGGCCTGGTACGACAACGAGCGGAGATCCTTGGGCAAATCCCTGGGCTTGGCGCTGGGTTCGTCCCGTATAAGCCGCTCATAGTCGGGGCCAGATTGCCCATAGTCGTGCATCTCCTGTTGCATGTTGTAAAGGCAACCAATGGAGGCGAATGAGACGTTCCTGTGGAAATTGTGGTTAAGCAAAGCAGGATAAAAAGTCGCGACGCATCACATGGGTGTGAGGATGAATGGCCTGGGGCAGCCATCACGTGGCGTTGTCGTTCCGGGTGCCCCGGCAGGTTCCAGTAGGGAGTTTAGGACGCAGGGGACAAATCTGGCTCCTCAATCCATCCGATGAGATGCGTGATAAATCGAGGCATTTAGTAATCGCCGCAGGGCATAGCAACTGATTTGCTATTTGTTTTGAAGACTATTTTTGTGAGCGGTGGCTTTGCCCGATTGACCAGTTATCCACCTTTGCTACTTTCTCACAGCACTAACTGAGCATGCCTATACCTAGGTACTCTGTGACACCTCACTCGCTCTGCTTGAAACCACCGTATGTTTGCTTTATTTAACAGATGTGGATGGATGAAGCTTCTTGGTGAACCTTCCGTATAGCATGGTTTATCGCATTTTCAGTACCTTTGACTGAAACTCCGCAATGTCACAGGTCAAAACCCCAAGACATACATACTACCAGTAGCCCCTCATACTTCTCGGCTGAAATCTCACGCATAAGGCATTCCCTCGAAAACACGCACCCTTTCACCTTCATCCAATCTGGACCAAACACTGCTTCTTGAGCTCTCATTCCAAATCAACCTGACCCAGCATGGAAGCTAAATCGTCCACGTCACCATTTGATCCACGGTCAGTTAGCCAATCCACTGTTAGCGCAGCCGAGTAGGTAAAGGAGTCTTCTCCCTTGTAGCTTGACGGCGTCTTCCTCTTCACAATATCAAACGCATCCTTGCGCACCTTCAAAAGCACTCTTTCATACATGTCCTGTCTCTTCTGGATACCCTCTACGCCTTGTGTGGTGAGTACGTCGGGGAAGCGCCAACTGAGGTATAGGTTCCCGTGGGTGGGACGGCGTCCAATTTTGGATGGATGGCATTCGAAGTAGTGGTCGCAGAGCTTGCACGTTGGCTTGCTGCTCCCAACGTACATCCATTCATTGAAGAAGAACCGCTGGTTCAAGAGGCCCTTCTTTTCTAGCTGGTCCAGGAGTAACACTTCGCAATGGACGACGGGGCGGAAGGTCTCGCGGCGGTACTCTTCCCGGATCAGAGTGTCGAGGTCGAACATTTGAAGATCTTGAACATAATTTCGAAATGTTTTCATGATGTCTGCCTTTCGAGTCATCCGACCGACGATTGCATCTGCGGTTTGGCTCTTGTTTCGGACTGGACGTGACATGCGCTCACTAGACTCATAAAAGGAGACGTCAAAGTGGTTGAAGAGAGCCGGCCATTTCCCCTTTGCTTTGAGCATAAACCGCACAGACTGGGAGTATGCTAGAGTACGATTGATCATGTGCTGGAGGCTCGACCAGCACTCGTCACTTGGGACCCCGGTCATTCGGCCTGTCGCAGCGCGTTGGGCGATGTGAGGTCCTGATGCCGATAGTTGAAGCCGTTCAAGCATGCCGACTATTGTGAAGCACTTTCCGGTGACTTGAAAACAAGAAGAGTTAGTCTCATTAGGCGAGATGGAAAAATATTCATTGGTATTACTGACATGCTTGATCCGATGTGTTCGTTAGTGAGTCAAAGCCGATCATGTGGACGAGCTTCTTGAGACTATCACTAATGGCTCGATCTTTCTATCATCAGCATCGATTTCTGTAAGATTAAGTGCCACAGAATCTCCTTTACTTACTAGTTTCGTCGAGCTTGCCGACGCAGACGTTGATGCACTTATTTGCTTGCATCATCATCTGGCTAATGTAGTACGTCACCCTGCGCCGGTTGAAGATTAAGGCACCCGACAGAAGAGCCCTGAACACGGGCTTTTGTTGCAATACATCTTCTGGAGCGTTGTTGACTTGGCTGATGAGATTTTCAACGTAAGCCTTAGTAGCCTCTAGCTCCTCGTGTGTACGCTGGTTCGACGCAAACCAGTAGTGCACAAGGTCCTCCGTGTCCTGATCGCGTAAAACATAGAATGCGGTGATTGTTGCGCCAAATTCTCCTTTCTCGCTATCGCAGACATGGGCTAGCTTGTACACGAAAGCCTGGAAGACTTCTTCGTCGTCGCAAGTGTTGATTGAAGCCTCCGCATTGGGAGCGACGGCGGTATTTCGTGTCGCCACATTGAGGGCATTTAGAAGTACTAGAGGCTCGTAGAACTTGTGGTTGAGTCGAGATGTGAAGGAAACGGTTCCTGTAATCAACGGGTGTTAGTCGTGTGAACCTCTTGGTGATACTTGCATACTTGCCTGGCGAAGACATCGTGCCAATCAGTCAGTGTTCACGAAGCTTGGATCTAATGTTTCAATTGAAATGATGTGCTGGTAATCTCAGATTGTACGAAGATGTTGACTTTGGGCTTTCCCGTACGTTTGTTCATGGATCAGTGTCCTCATTTATGCCCAACGCAAGGTACGTAGTTCATCTCAACCCGACGAGGCTCTCGGATGCTGAGAGACGAACATGTTCGAACGCAATAGAACGGGGGCCAACCATCATGTACGTCAGAAACGAACACAGCCGAGTCTCATGGACGTGGGGGGCTTCATTGCCGTCCTCTTCAGTGAGCATTTATTGGGCATGCGCAGGGTGCCATCGACTGTTGGCCCAATTCGCGGCCTGCGGCATACAGCGAGGCAACCAGGCTCTGGGTCTCGACCAACAAAGCGACGCTTCTTGTCGTTTTTCCATTTTGCGAGCCCTGCAATTGAGCCATTTCGTCCAGCCTGGTGCGGTTGCTCCCGCGAGATGGCGTAGTTCGCAGATGAGCGCGGTGCCGTCGTGACATCGATCAGTATAAATGATGACAACCCGCTGCCCATAAGGACGGGTGTTTTACTCATCTCTTCACCAGAATCAACTTCGCAATATCAATCTTATTCTTTATATCCTTCAATTCATTGACAATGCTACCACCTGATCAAACCATGCAGTTCGATACATTCACGTCCGAGGACGAATGGATAGAGCACCGCATGTATCCCAATTCCAGTAGACTTACCGACGCTAACGTCTTTCCAGAGGCAAGAGATACGCAAGGTAGCCCAGAGTGGGACTATGCTTCGGCTGCTTATCTGGAGTACAACTCTCAAGTCCATGATCAAGCCTCCATTTCTCCGTTTGGCCGTGAGCAGCCCCAGCCCAACCACTCTTACATGCCTCTTCGCGACATCCCAGTCCCGATCTTTGAGAGCGACAGCTCGTCCCCCGTTGATGTGTCCACGCCTACTTCCTCCAACCACTACCTTGCCAATTCCAGCTTCCGCACTTAGTTCGAGAGCGAGCCTGGTGGGTTTGGTCTTGGTCTCGACCACAATGCCCTTGGGCGGATTGGATCCCCAGCGGAATGGCAACAGGAGAGTTTGGAGAGCAGTGGGTTTGGACGCGACAATGGTGAGCCGGAGGTTATCGGTACGTCGCTTCTCTGTTCGGAATATCCTTCAAGCTAATGTGGACTGCGTAGACAAACGCCGTCAAGGATACGAGTGGTGCTGCGGAAAGTGGAGGAAAATCGGACGCGATCTAAAGTAAGACCAAATGAAACCGTGATACTTTTACAGTACATTGACACACAGAAGCAAACACAACAAGAACCACGACCGACCTCACTCTTGCAAGGCGTCTACATCGTGTTCCTTTCCCGGCGCTGCCACAAGGAAAGATCTCAACCGTCACTACCGAAGCCACCACGAGGGTTGGGCAAACAAACACAATATCCCAGATGAAAGATGCAAATGTGAAGTGTGCGGGAAAGAATTCGCCAGGAAGGACCACAAGAAGAGGCATCTGAATAGGCATGATGCTTGCCGTGAGAAAATAAGGTCTCTGACCAACTAACTTGACTCGTTTCGGAACATTGATGTCGATCAGATGGGCTTCTTTTGCTGGATTTGTTTTCTTTAATTTCTATTTTGTCATGTTTGGGCGATCGAGCTTGTTTTTGTGTAATTATTACAGTCACTATCACAGTCATCGATGAGATCTTTCCCTTGACTCCTTGTCAATTTCGGTCGGCTCTACTTCTTCGTACATCTATTCGTAAATTTTATGGCCAACAACCAAAAACTTTCTCCCCGAGGCTCTTTCCTTGCCAGCAAGCCCTCAAACAGGTGGTATCAATCATGCGACACCAGCCAGCTCGTACTTATCCTCATTGCCAGATCTTATTTCTCCGACCAATCGCGCCGCTACCAGAAATCGTCGCCAGGTATCTGTGGGACTTTCTCCTCCTTCTCGGGTGTCTCTTGCTGTTTGACTACCCGTCTTGGTGGTGTCTTTGGTAGCTGACGAATGCAATCCACAAGCATGCATGGGTTAAGGGCCAATCCAGCCATCCGTTCAAGTATCCCGTCTATTGCCGTGGTAGAAATGATATGTCGAATGTTGGTTGAGCTAGGGATGTTCCGGGACTTCATGCCAGGAGTGGTTGGGACGAAGCGGAACATGCTCACGGGTCTGCGTTGCTTGTGACAGACCCAAGCCCTTTCTATCTTGAGAATAGCCGTGTCCACATCTTCATAGATATCTATGCAATATTTAGCATAGTTGACTTCCCTCGTGGAGAGCGAGGCTCTTCTTACCTTGGAGCGACTTTCCAGGGTGCTTGGCTTCGAGTTGCCGCATGAGCTGGCCACGATCGATCTCAGGCTTAGCCCACAAGTCACACCCAGGCAGTTGACGCAATGAGTTAGGATTGCGGAAGTTGACAGGCCGACAAACATCGCTGGTGATAAATTCCGAGCAATTCCATAATCGAGGATTGGGAATGCCTTGGATTCCAATGTAGTCGGGCCCTCCGAGGAGGATGAACTTAAGATCGATGTTCTGGGTTTTCGCCTTGCGGATCAACTTGGGTTGGAAGTCGGTGAAACTTTTCTCAGGTTGGTCGTAGATCCAAGCCCAATCGATTGGGAGACCCTTTCCACGCCAGAGGTCGACGCGTTGTTCTCGTGGGATAAGAATAGGATTCTCTTCGTTCTCGAGTTTGACCTTAAGTCTCTCGTCGTCCGTGGGAACGACGATAGCTCCAACGAGGTTCAAGTCTTCGCCTGCCTGCCAAAAGACATAGCGGAGAAGGTCGAGGTGGCCTTGATGGGGAGGGTTGAACGACCCTGGGAAGAGAAGGATGCGGTTCACTCCGCGACTACAGAACCGTGGCGGCCGCTTGGCCTTTCCGTTATTGAAAGGCCGATGGGGTACTTTCGGCAGATCACGTCCATGGAAGCAGATGGTCTCCACGAGATCTCCCAGTTGTGAATATGACATCGTTGCAACGGATCAAGGATGAGGCGGATCTAGAGAGGCGTAATGTGGTGGTGATTTGTTCGTACTGGGTTGTTGATGGTGACTTGTTCGTGGTGAGAGGGGTTGAGTTTCTAAGGCGGGATTTATGGAAATGAGACGAAGGCTGCCAGCTGTTGCCAGGTTTTGCCACCTGTTCCTGCCACAGGGCTGAGTTAGATGGTGTTCCGGACAACTGCAGCGTTTCGGTGTGCGACGGGAACGATGGAGACTCAAGTGAGAACAAGCAGCATTGATCCGCTTATATACCACCCTATACTGTCAAGGTAGAAAATAAACTTCGCCAGAGCAGTTGGTAAACGTTAAGATATGACCTTAATGGCTTCATGTCGCGATGTTGCATGCCCAGAGGGAGGTACTCCAGGGTGGGAACCTGGAAGAAATCAGCCTCAAATGTGGATTGCAAGAAATTTACCTTCCAACAACAGGCCCCTCCCCCCGGACAGAGGGTTTCCCTTCTGTAAGGGAAAACTAAGATGACGATGTCCGTGTTGTGTAATCTTTGAGGTTGCGAAGATGGTTTGGAGGTGGGACACACGTGGGAATTCCCGTGATACAGTGGTTGCGTTCACATGATCCCTTGAAGTTGAGTGGACCGTGTTCGAGGTGGGCCGGCACATTCCGTGGGCTTGTGCAAGGAAGATGCCCATAATTACAGGCACAGAATTTGGTTTATTTTTGGGGAAAGAAGTTCCTTACAGGGATTAAGCCTAGCATTGGCAGGTACGAACCTTGCTAATACAAACTCCCATTCTCAGCTGTCGGTATCCTGGCTTTGTGCCGCCAGCGACAGGAGATGAAAGCACCGTTCTATGAACATGACTTTGGTCAGCCACCAAAAGCTAACGTCCACCAGCCTAGGAATGGAAGAGGAAAAAGAAAGGAAACAAAGAAAGTAACCAGAGTCAGATACATGAATTTACAGTTAGAAAGTCTTAATAGCCTGGTGGCGCAATGAAGGGTTTAGAAATAAAGTGGAGTGGCAGAGAATGGCATCACAAAGCGATTACGAGTGCCGACGATTCGTGACAAAAGACCAGTTCGTTGTCGGATAAGTTAAACGACTTGCGACTTTGCAACGTCGAGGTACTTGGCGTCGACAGGGATAATCAGCAGCGGGGCTCTCAATGCATGCTGGATCGCGGTGGCCTCACCGCCAGGGAAAAGCGGAGCGACACCGATAGACAAGCAATCGGAGGAACCATGGGCTGGGAATGAATGCTGCCGGTAAAAGAAGTAAAGCCCGATGGGCGGTGAAAAGGCACAGGACGGATGATACCTTGGCCCGCTCATTTCGGCACCCAAAGAACCGGGGCATGGGGATTGGGAGCGCGCTTCTCGTTGACGCATGTGAAATCTGGACACAAAGAAAGTTCCATTATGGGGTAATGAATAGTCGCAAACGCCAGCTCTCCTTCGACGATGAACAAAGCAGGGCCTGGGGCGAAAAGCGACGGGGAAGCTGTCCAGGACCCTGGCGGAGAGGCTTCTGACCCTTGCGACCCATCCCGGGGCGTCCGTGCGCTAAGGCGTCGTCGCTGTTGCTTGAGTTTGGATACAGAACGGAACAGAGGCGAACAAAGTGGTAGAATTGGGTGGCACACCCAAAAGATGGGGTTATCGAGACAGGTTGACAGGGCATGACTCGAAGGAATGGGTTGCGCACATGACATTTTCTTCCCGTCACGATGACGGGGTGATGGCTTCTGGGAGGGTGGCCTCGGCGAACCAAGACATCAAGGTTGGCTTCTCGAACAAAGAAAGTAACTACATCCAGTCTCGTACTTCGCACATACATGGATGGACGTGCCCTCCTCTGATACCCAGAGAGAGACTGCAGCCCGGGCCGGCCCCCCATCTCACACCCGCCCACGACGGTTTGTGTTTTCGAGGGGCCCGTGTGCTTGTCGTACTTCATCAACTGGCATCCATCCCAAAAGACACCACCATGGAGACCCGGAGCCGGAGGGGGTGATGCCGCAGTGGTTTGCAGGCTGCATCGGGCAAGGCGAGGTTCCATCTCGGACACCTGGACGGCGCGGGAGCTTATCGTGGCTACACCTCATGTAAGGGCAGCTTTCAAGCCTCGAGCTTGGCGTTGTTTCTGGCGGCTGGCGGGGCGGAGACGAGAAAATCGGACGCTCATACATCCTCGTCGTTCGACTTGTGGCCATCGGGGGTTGCTGTTGGTTCCCGTTGTCCGCACGGCAGGCTTCGCACGACCAGCCATTCCTGTCTGTGTATCCCCAACTGAAATCCCCAACTGGATTTCGGGTCGGCAGGTTTATTTGGGGCATTGCCCAGCCGAACCAAAAATCTGGCCCGGCAGGGTTTCTGCTTCGTCGTGTGTCACTGCTGAGAGCCTGTTCTGTCCCATCCATGTCTCTGCCACTAGCGCCCACCACCTCAGCCATGTGTGTGGCCGCCCGCCAGCTATCCCTGTCACCTTTTTTCCTGTCCACACTCATTCTGACCCATTCTGAGCTCGGCGCGGGTTCTGGGAATTTCCATGGCCATGCCCATCGCGGGCTAGGCCGGCAGCAGGGTGTGCCATCCCAGTCCCAGGACCAGGCGCAACAGGAACAAGACCCATTGGACATTTTCGTCCTGTGTCCTGGGTCACGCTCCGTGGTGTTGGACGCAGCTCCTCGGACTCAAGACCCGGGGGGGGGGGGGGTGGGAGTGTCCAGGCTTCCAGGTTTTGCAAATCGCTGGTCATATCTGTCGCGTTGTGTGTGTTTCTTTTTTGCATCTTCCCAAAAACATCGCGAAAAACCCCTCCCTGTGCGTGGTGATTGCCGCTTGCCCTGACCGTTGCCATCACCATCGCCGTCGCTGATGTCGATCCATGACGGTTCGTTCGTTCGCTGCGAGTTCGTCCCGCCCACCACCCAGCCGCCACACCGTCTGCCGCGCATCTGCCGTTCGTCAGCCGTCTGGCCATCCATCGTCAACACGCTCTTGTGCCTTGTGTCTTCCTGTACCGATCATCGATCATCGTCGCATGGTGGGCTCTATTAAGAGGGCGGTCGACGCCTATTGTTGCGCGTGCGAGTGCGTGTGCGCCCGCGGAGAGAGCTCGACAACCGCTTGATTAGTCCTCGTGCAGCAAGCGGGCTTGTGTTGCACCTTGGACAGATCATCCTGGTATTATACTGCGCGTTGTGTCGAGTCCCTACCCTTTGCTACCGTTTGTGCGCCGGATAGGTAGCTGAAGCTTTTTCCCACTTTGCCGCCAGCCGCCAGCCGCCGCCGATCTGCTGGCCCGTTCCATTGCTGTAAAGCACGTTTAGCTTCCGGGCCGCTTCTGGCTTCTCCCCGGAGGTTTCTGCTGCAGCTTTGGCAGAGGAGAGAGAAGGTCATCCGGCACTTCAGATCGTTGCCCCGTACCTGACGCTGAACCCGCTTCCACTACGTCGCCGTCAACTCGCCAGCCTTCCGATCTCCAAGTCCAACCAACCTCGCGACTCAGGTTCAACTTGGAGGTGGAGCTGACGCTAAGATAACCTGTTAGCCTGTTAGGCTTGTTAGTTAGCGCGCCCTGGCGCTGGTGGTTGCTTGGTTTTCCGGGGGCCCCCGTCATCCAGTGCGTGCAGCAGCTGCATCCACTACGCATCCACTGCACATCCGCCAGTGCAGCAGGTGCATCCACCAACGGAATTTTCGAGCTAAAAACTCGGCGCCATGGATCCACGGCAGCCGCCTAAGCTACCCTTCCAGCCGTCGCCCTACGCACGCTCTCCTTTCCCGCATCCTCCTCCATCAACATCAACACCAACATCAACATCGTCAGTCGCCGCCGCGTCAAACGTAAACGCTGCTCGCAACGGCATCGTCGCCGCCTCGATCCCGCCGGTCCAGGCCTCCTTTGCCTTTGTCTCGACACACTCGACTTCGTCCTCGGCTCTTTCCATCCCGACCCTTCCCGCGCACGCGTCCCAGACCCAGACCCACGCACAGAGCCTGAGCCCCAACCAGAGCCCTGCGTATGCCGTCCATCACCAACTCCAACGCCGACCCTCCGACCCTCCCTTCCAATCTTTGGCTGCACGCCAGTCCTCGAAAGACTCTGGCCACACGCGCAACCAGACCTCGTCTTCGCTCCCGTCGCTTCGAGATTTGAGTCGCACCATGCCGCCGCCAAACTCGCCTCCCCAACCAGGAGGGCCTCCACCACAGCCAGGCCAGCAGGGACACATGATGGGTTACGGACCACCTCCGCCTAGAGCGCCTCCAGTGGCTGTCGGCCCTCCCATGTCGTTCCCCTCTGGTCGAGAGCTCCCGGCCTTGAGTTCAATTGCGCGAACCAACAGCGGTGGCAGCACCATGTCGATATCAGCGATGTTGGGCGGCCCACCTCCGGCGCTTCGCGAGTCGCAACCTCCTCCGTCGCATTACCCTCCTCACTCAGCAGCGCCTGGTTCAGGCCCAGGCTTTGCGCCGGCTATTCATGCCTCTCCTCGAATGCACTCGGCCGCCGCAGATTATCATCCCTTCCGACGACCGCAAACCCCCGAGCACCAACGACCATACGACCCTCGAGCCTCCCCACAAGGTCACTTCTCGACCCCCGAAGTCCAGCGTTACGGCACACCCTCGGCATACCATTCGCGTCATCCCTCCAATTCGGCCGACCCTGGCAGGTTGCCTCATGGCCCGCCTCCGAGACCTAACAGTCAACCCAAGATGTACCCAGGCATTCCTCCGAGACCCATGGAGATGGGTCGAGGTCATGGCCCTGACGAAGCGTATGGTCGGCGGGAAGAAATGGGCCGACCTGCGCCAGGCCCGCCCATGGATTACAACCCTGAGAGAACAGGCCTACGACCCTATCCCTATGACGACCGGTACAGAGCAGAGCGCGAGCGAGGAGAGGCAGAGTTTCGGGAACGAGAAAGGAGGGAACGAGCCTACTCAGGTAGTGATTCTGGCCGGCATCCAATGCACCCTGGTGAATACGGTCATCGTGAGCCTCCTAGAAACCAACCCCCGTATGCCCGTCCACCTGAGGCGCGTGATCCCCGCGACATTCGCGACCCACGAGACCATCGAGATCCTAGAGACCCCAGAGATCCACGAGAGGTCCGAGATCCTAGAGACACTCGAGACCCCTGGGTCCGTCAGGGACCTGATGCGACGTATAGGGCACCGATGGATCACCAGCGACCGCACCCAGATTACCCTCCTGCCACTGGGTCGTATCCGCCTCATGGGCCTGCCTACCAAACAGCTCCCCCCGATCGATATCCTTCAGTACCTCATCCTCCACCTGTACAGAATGCGCCCAACGGTCCCCCGCAACCGTATGACTCCCCCGATCGAGCGCGAATGAATATGCTACACCCACAGCAACAACAGCAGCAACAACAACAACAGCAGCTACAACAGCAACAACAGCAGCAGCAACAGCCTCCACCCCAACACCGACAGCGGCCGAACGAGGAAGCACCACCACCACCACCACCTTCGATTGCATACAATGGGGCTCACGGCCCGGCTCAGTTTGAGCCCCCTCGGCATCGGATCAACGAGGACCCTTCGGCGTCCAACGGCCATCAACGGAATCTGCTCGCGATCCAGGAGATGAACCGCAAAGGCAGGATCTCTCCGCTTCCCCAGGCCGTGCAAGGTGCACAACTGCAGCAGCCGGGTCCCGCTGGCGAGCCGGGAATCAAAAGCGAGTTTGGCCGAATGTTTGCTGGAATAGGCAATGGCCTCATGGGCGTGTCGAGCCCGATATCATCCGGTGCCCCCATGCCATTCACGAACGCCTCACTCGCAAAACGGGAGGATCTAGACACAACGACGCCCGATTCAGGCCCAGAGATCGTTGGGAAACCCGCCAAAGGCAGGAGGAGGAAATTGAAGGAGGAAGACAAGGCAGATGATGATGGCAGTGGGAGACTCACACCCGCGAGTCGGACTAAGAGGCCCAAGACGCACCCCCATCACCACCATCATCAGTATGTGGAGCCTCTTGCTTCATTTGTATCAAGATTTGCTAACGTTGTCTTAGTCGCGTCGTCCACCACCATCACCACCCCGCCGATCCCGCCTCTGCGCAAGTTGGAGGAGCTGCGCCATTCAACAACTTGAAGGGAGGGTTACCTGGAGGCCCTTCACCAGTCGACAAGAATGTCCCCGTCCCTCACCACCACCATAATGCTCGACCGGGGCATCCACATGCCGCAGCTGCGAAGCCTGTGCAAAACGCCGCACCTGTTATCCCCCCGAAGCCCAAAACTATTGTGTCCTCCAAAGCAGTGTTGGACTCGGTGGCTGGCCGTCCCCGGCACCACCTGGGAGATTTCATTTACGAGCCAGGGCTGAAGGCTGGGAGATTAATCCCCAGCACTTCGACCCACCGATCATTTGCGTCTAACCCGAAGCCTCTACCATGGGACCTGATTAAGGACAAAGAAAACTGCACCCTGACAATCAAGGTTGCCCGTATCCACTTGTCGCCCGTGTCACGAGAGGAGATTACTTCCCGTGGTTATCTTTGGGGAACTGACGTGTACACGGATGATTCGGACGTGGTTGCCGCCTGTATACACAGCGGATGGATCAAAGGTGAGTGGACTGAAGATGTGGACAGCTCATTATTGGATCTCGAGCCGGGAGCGCACGAAGGCAAACGACGGAAGAAGAACCCAATTTCCACGGTCGACCTTGAATCCGAGGGTCTCATCGCCTCAGCCCCGGCTGGTGGCCCCATGTCCATCCCTCCTCAACGCGACTTGCATATCAACATTTTGATTCTCCCGCGACTTACAAAGTACTCGGCCTCGACGCGGTACGGAATTTCGAGTCGAGAATTTGGCGGGGATTATGGTATGCGCCATACGGTCCACGACGGAATCAGCTACATGATCAAAAGCGTGCGATGGGTCGAAAACGGCGCACAGCCACAGGCCAGACTTCGCGGTAAGGCCAGACGCGAACGCATGCGAAAGGCGATGTGGGAGGTCAAGGGCAGTCTCGAGAACATCAGTGGCCAGGAGCGAGAAAAAGAGAGGGAACGGATTGGACGAATGCGAGGCGAGATCTCCGGCAGCTGGTGGACGAAAGAGCGCGAGGGGAGTGAAGAGAAAACGAACAGTGGCGAACAGGGCCCCTCGATGGGAGGGGATAAGGAGAACCGGACTTTGAGTGCAGGCTCTATTACGCCCACTACGAAGGCGATCAACGAGGTACAGGACAAGGATGTCCAAATGGTGGACACGGACAAGGCCGAGGCAGATGGAAAGAGAGACTAATGACCTGGCTCATTGCAAAACGGTTTGGTGGGACTCGAAAGGCGTTTGCACCTTATAATGCATTGCGGCGGTTTGGGTTGACCAAAGTTCTTGTAAGATTAGAGAATACCCATTTGATCTCATGATAGGACATTTTTAATCAGCGCCGTGTGGCCATCCACTCAAACCCGAACCCCAAAGAAGGCTCCGTCTCATCTATGTATTGCAGCGTTTTGTATCGTACATTGGTGTACACTTTTTGGTCGAGGTCTCTTGATCGTGAGGGGTGTTTTGTTTATCAAAGGCTTTCTCGAAAATTTCCCATTCTCTCATGTCGGACTTGACCATGTCGTCGACTTAGAAATCTGTCACTCGTCCATTGTAGCTCCAATCGCCCTTGTCGCCCCATCGCAGCGGCTCGTTCTTGGGCCCGCCGACCTCGCCGGTCTTTGGGTTGACGTCGCCCTCGAACTCGGGTGGGGCGCCGCGGAACAGGCCCTGGTTGACGTCGGCGACAGGCTCGGCGGGCTTGGCCTCGGCCTCGGGCTGGAAGGCGGCGGACACGGACGCGGCGCGCTGCAGGCGCTCGAACTCGGCCTGCTGGTCGGCGGGGAGCTTTGGGGGCGCGGGGGATGGGCGGAAGGAGGAGGATGGGCGTAGGAGGGTTGCAGTGCGTGGGCGCAGGAGGGCGCGAACGGTGGGGGTTAGGAGGCGAGACATGCTGTTTGTGTTGTTGTTTGTGAGAAGATGAGATCGATGGGCGAGGTAGGAAGTGGTCGATGATGATGATTTCGTGATGGTGGTGGGATAGCAACCTCGGCCCGTCCTCACCTCCGAGCTCCTCCGTCCTTCGGCGTTCGGGGGGTGGGGAAGGAGCGTTCTCCAAATGTGGGGCTGATCATCGGGGAAGGTACGTACCCAGGATCAGCGAGAGCGACAGGCACCTTGCCTTTATCCATGGCTGGATTTATCGATCTTGGGAGTTGAAAGCTCGGACGTTCTCCGATGAGGCTCATTAGTTGATCGTTGCCACGCCCGAGCAAAGTGTCAAACCAATACTAACACGCCGTCACAACCTACTTCGTACGACAGTTGCTCTCGATGGCTTCTCCAACCCGTGAGCCTGTTACTTCACTGAAGGGGGAAGCTGCCATCACTGCGGTGTTGCAGAGCCCCTAGTCTCGGTCGCCAGATTCGGCCTGGGAGCCGACACGTGGGGATGTCAACGGTATTGGGAGCTGTATTATGTTGACTGCCTCGTCTCGGAGCCCGAGGCTTTTGGTCTTGGAGGGGCAAACGTGATTCTTCGGTCGCTCGACGTGATGCTGCCTGCGTTGGCGGACTGCGTGTCGCAGATGTGGCCGTTGATTACCTTGTTGGGACTCGGTGTGGTGTTGACTGGTCAAAGTCAAATATCCGAAAGCCATGACGCACGCAAATACCACATGGCCGCGCATCCTGCAACAATTGGGGATTCCGTTTGCTTCTGCTTCGCGTTTCACAAACAAGGACCGAGCGATATGAGCGGACTCCGGCTTGTTCCTGGTCCATAACGACATATGGTAATGCACCCCGCAAAATCGGGGATGTATTCACAGTCGCCCTGCTGATCCTGCGCGGGCCCATCAGCTCCGCAGCTGTCAAGACCACTAAGCGAAGCAATTGAGAAGGAGGAGAATAATCAACAAAAAAGCTCAGAGACACATCTTGCGGCTCTCATTCATCTCAGGGTCCCAGTATTTCTTCATTGGGGCCCTGCGTTGGATATCCTGTAGTGTCGCTTGGCCTTGTCAACCTCGTGGCCCATCGGCCGTGTGTCATTGGCCCGCCGCTTGCGATGTGTCAAACCCAAGAACACGCATATGGAACGAGAGCAAAAAGCAGCCGACTCGGCCGGGCTTTTCTTCTCTCCAGGGCTGGTTCTGGGCGCAGTTCTTCTTTGTCATGGACTCCATCCCTGAGCTGAGAGTTTTCCCCTGCGCCTCCTCGCCTCATGGCCGTTTGTTCAAGACCGGGGGGTTTGCTGCAAGGACGGACCGTCTCATGGGCCTGTCGAATCGGAGTCTTGCTACGACGCACATTTGCCTCGTCGTGCCTCGCCGTGTGCTGTCCCGTCTGTCCCCGCTGACCTCACGCTCACGAAGCGACGTATCATGGGCCTTAACCGCTCCACTGGGTCCTGATCGAAAGCCAAGTCTGTCTAGTCAAATAGTCTCCATGTCCCGTCGCCCTGACCCTGCGCAACGTGCGTCCCCAGGCCAGTGCATGCTATTATATCTCATCTGGTCACCCCGTCTTGAACAACCTCATCCTGGTGTTGAACCAGTGCACCGCATACCTCTGTCGACCATGGATTGAGCCTGTAGATTACGTCGTGGCCCTTTCACGACTGTCCAGGCCAGATACCAAACTAAGACATTTCGACTATCTACTATATCTATACCGCTAACTCACCCCGTCTGCGGACTGTCAGCCTTGACGCAATGGCGGTGCTGCATCAATATGACTACATCTTCGTCCTAACCGTCATTTTTGCTGTCCTCGATGCCTGGAACATCGGTATGTCTTCTTATCCCGGGACGCCCAGCTATTCTGTTGACTAACTCCCCGTAATATACAGGCGCCAACGATGTCGCAAACTCCTTCGCCACGTCAGTATCGTCACGATCACTGACCATGAAGCAAGCCATGCTCGTAGCCGCCGTCTGCGAGTTCTCGGGCAGCGTCACCGTGGGCGCGCGCGTGGCCGACACGATCCGCAACAAGATTGTCGAGCCTCACCACTTCGACGGCGCGCCGAGCGTCCTGCTGCTCTCCATGATGTGCACCATCGTCGGCTCATCGGTATTCCTGACGTTTGCGACGCGCAACGGCATGCCCGTGTCGACGACGCATTCTATCATTGGCGGTTTGGTCGGCACCGCGACTGCTTCCATCGGCTTCGACAAGGTGAATTGGGGATGGAACGGCGTCTCGCAGGTCTTTGCCGCTTGGATCATTGCTCCGGGCATCGCTGGGTGTCTTGGTGCCATCCTTTTCTTCATCACGAAGCGCTTTGTCTTGACTCGGCAGGCTGCTGTGAGGCGCTCTTTTTACTCTATCCCGTTTTACACCTTTCTCACAATTTCGGCTTTGACCAGTACGTCCCTCATGTTGATATCAGCTGTCATCATACTGACTGGAGACAGTGCTCGTTGCTTGGAAGGGCATTCAAGGAGTCGATCTTCCCACTTCCCACGTCATCATCATCATCTTCTCTACGGCCTCGGGCGTCACACTCCTCCAGGGCATCTTCCTCATGCCCTTCCTGTGGGCCAGGATCATAATGGAGGACTGGACCTTGCGGTGGTACCACATCTTCCTCGGCCCGCTGCTACTATACCGCTCGCCCGCGCCGCCTACCCCCGTCGGCTTTGCAAAGAACCGGATCAAGGACTACTACAGAGGCCACCTCACGCGCGAGGAGCTCGAGTACGTCCGAGCGTCGGAGACGCTGCTCGAATCGGTGCAGACCCCCAACGGCGAGCAGCCGCCGGACACGGACAAGGACGACGCGTGGATCCTACCGCCGCCGGCCCAGTCCCTGCCGGCGACGCCGCGGCCCCGCTCCGAAGCCCGGTCCTCGTCGGAGTTCATCCCGCCACGGCCCGAGGGCCCCTGGAACCGGCCCCGGGTGCTGGCCTGGAAGGTCAATCGCGTCATGCTCCGCGGCATCGAGAAGGACGTCATCAGCATGCAGAAGCGCAACGCCGTGCTCAACTGGGACCTCGAGGACATGCATGCGCGGGCGGCGCACTACGATAACCGCGCCGAGTACATGTATTCGGCATTGCAGATCCTGACTGCCGCTACGGCGTCCTTCACTCACGGTGCCAACGATGTCGGAAACGCCATCTCTCCCTTCACAACCGCCTACGAGGTATGGTCCTCGGGCGACATTCCAAACCCCGTCGAGATCCCCTTCTGGATCCTGAGCGTGGGCGGCGTGTCCATCGTCATCGGCCTCCTCACCTACGGCTACCACGTCATGCGTACGCTGGGCAACCGCCTCACCCTCATCTCGCCGAGCAGAGGCTTCTGCATGGAGCTGGCCAGCGCCCTGACTGTCGTCATGGCGACGAGGCTGCAGCTGCCCATCTCCACGACGCAGTGCATCACGGGCGCCACGGTCGGCGTTGGCCTTGCTAATGGGGACTGGAGGTGCATCAACCCCAAGCTGGTGGCCTGGATATACATGGGATGGATTATTACGGTGCCCGTGACGGCTACCTTGTCCGGGTGCCTCATGGGGCTCATCTTAAACGCACCAAGGTGGGAGACGTGATCTATTTCATGAGAGATCGAGGTTGAGTCGATGAAGGAGAACCGTCTTCTTATAATTCCATTTGTACAGAAATTTGCTTTTAGACATGGGTAGCCTGGCGTTGGGGGACATACTCAGAGTTGATGCATCAACAGGCAGAGTGCCAAAGGGTCTGATATTTACAATACATAAAGGCGTATCGACCATGGTTCGCGCGGAAATCTTCCAAGAAAGGAGCGATAGACATAAATCATTTATATGCTACAGAACCAATGTTATTTGATATCTCTTTTACCCTTGCACGCGATGTCCGGCAAAGAGAAGGCTCGTGGCGTGTACTTGGAAGTGGAGAAGCCCCATCGAGCTGGGTCTGGGGTGTCAACATTGCGCAATTTCTCCATCGAGGGAGTTCCGGCAAGGGCGGCAGTTTTTTTGCTGGATGCGTTTCTAGATGAGTTTTAGAAGAGAGTTGAGGAGATATCTTGGTTTCTCCTGAGAGGGGAAAGCAGAAGGTCTGAGGGGAGTAGCAAGCACTGAGTTGTCCCTAGAGGTACGATGCTCGTGTAAGTGGTCAAAGCCTCAAGCCAGAAGAGGTCGACAACGTCAATGAGTGAGCGAGGGAGTTCGAGAAACTTGATATCTTCGCTTCGTTTCACATGAGCGGGCCACAGCCGTCACTGATAACAAGATCTGAGGCTAGGTAGTTCGCCGCACCACGATCCGGATCAAAACCTGGCCAAGGAGGCGAACGCGCAGGGGTCATTTTTCGTCCCGTCCCCTGTGACGAGGCCACCTCGTCTTTCGACTCCTCGTATGCTTCCGGTGAGCTCCTTTTTTAATCGAGCGTCGAATCTCATTCTTCCCTCGATGCTGCTGGGATGTGTGGTACCCCTGTCCAGTCTGAGACATGAGACGAGGCCGAAATTTCGCAGGACTGCGACGTTGGAGCAAGACGTCTTTCTGATTCCCGGGACGCTGGATTGCTACTGACGGAGGGCATTTCCCCGGCCGGGGAGCCGAGTGGGTTCCTTTTTGTCGTCCTGTTTATTCGTCCCGTCTTGAGATTTTTTCTGCTCGTCCCACTGCCGATTTGCCAAGGCTCTCCACTTTGTCAAATCTCCATGGTTGCCATTGCAGATGGAGTGATGGATGAGCCGGTGAGTTGCTCCGTACATGTTGCTGGTATGTTGGTTATATCAACGCTGTCTGCGCCCAACAAGCTGGGGGTTTTCTGGTTCTCGAACACAATGGTCCTTTGCTGGTAATTCGTGCGCATCTCATTCTTTCAGTGTGCCTCTTTTCTTCCGTCCTTCTTTTTTTCGGTGAACATATTCGGTTCCCAGTCACTCTTTTATAACAAAACCACCACGCATCATCATGTACAAATCAACCCTCCTCGGCCTGCTGGCGTCGAGCTCCGTCTCGGCTCAGCTGCACAGCTTGGCGCTGGACGCCGGCTTGCTGTACTTTGGCACGACTGTGGACAACGGCTACACGAGCGACGAGGCCTACATGGCCATTGTCAACGACGTTGACGAGTTTGGACAGCTGGTTCCCGAGAACGGCCAAAAGTGGGATTCGACCGAGCCGACCCAGGACACTTTCTCTTATACGACGGCTGATGTGATTCCGGATCTGGCGGCCAAGAACGGTCAGATCTTGCGATGCCATGCTTTGACTTGGTATAGCCAGTTGCCTAGCTGGGGTAAGTCTTATACATGCAACACCCAAGACGATGCAGCACTGACAAGTCTTAGTATCAAGCGGTGGCTTCACAGCCGAACAGCTCCAGAGCGTCATCGAGGCTCACATCTCCAACGTCGTCGGCCACTTCAAGGGCGACTGCTACGCATGGGACGTGGTCAACGAGGCCGCCGCCGACGACGGCACCTGGCGAAGCAGCGTCTTTTACGACACCATGGGCACTGACTTCCTGGCCGTGTCATTCAACGCGGCTCACGAGGCTGACCCGAATGCCAAGCTGTAAGTATCGACAAAGTCTTTGATATATATCGGCAGCCCACTTACACACGAACAGCTACTACAACGACTACAACCTCGAGTACAACGGCGCCAAGACCGACCGCGCCGTTGAGATTGTCCAGATCATCCAAGACGCCGGCGCGCCCATCGACGGCGTCGGCTTCCAGGGCCACCTGATCGTCGGCTCAACACCAAGCCGGTCCTCGCTGGTCACGGCCCTGGAGCGCTTCACTGCACTTGGCGTTGAGGTGGCCTACACCGAGCTTGACATCCGCCACGCCTCCATCCCTGCTTCAGACGCTGCCAAAGCGACGCAGGCTGATGACTATACCAACGTCGTCGGATCGTGCCTCGACGTCGAGGGCTGCGTTGGCGTCACCGTCTGGGGCTTCACCGACCGCTATAACTGGGTGCCCGAGACCTTTTCCGGCGCTGGTGAGGCGTGCATCTACGATGAGGATCTCAACAAGAAGCCTGCTTGGACGAGTATCTCGAGCTTGCTCGCTGCTGCTGCCACTGCATCTAGTGCCCAGGAGACTGCCACCAGTGCCTCTGTCGCTGAGACGACCGTTGTGGCTACGACTGCGGAGCCCACTACTATTGCTACTGAGGAAGCTGTTTCATCAGCCGTTTCTTCTGTTGTTTCGTCATCTGCCGCCATCGAGACTACCGTCCCGGTTGCTACCTCGGAGTCGGTCCCTGCCGCGAGCGCCATCTCCACCGTTGAGGAAGTGGCAGTCTCATCATCGACTGTTCTCGAGTCCACCACAGCTCCCGTCACAACCACTGCCTTTACGCCCGCGGGCCCCGTCTTCACCCCAATCTACACCCCTCGAGTCAACCGCTCAACCATCTCGACGACATCCGAGGCCAGCCCCAGCACCAGCGTGACCGGCGGATACAACTTCACTGTTCCGTTCACCACGTTCCAGACCAGGACCACCACAGCCGCTCCCATATCCATCTCCAGCTCCTCCGAGGCCGCTGCTGAGTACCCGACTCTGAGCCTGCCCTCCAACCAGACCTTGATCACCACTATTATCGAGGTCCCCGTGTCTACTCGCGTGCCGATCATCCGCCACTCGACAACCGCGTACTCCGTCGCGCCGTGGAGCAACGGAACCATGACCACCATTGTGACGAGCGTCCCTGCCGGCACGGCGCCGCTGCCCATCGCCACCGAGACGGCCGTTGACGAAGATGATGACGAGTGCGACGACGACGTTGAGGACGAAGACTACGAGGACGACGAGGATTGCGAAGAGGAGCTGGTGGCTCACTACTACCAGTGCGGCGGCCGCAACTGGGAGGGCGCCACCGAGTGCGAAGAGCCGTACGTCTGCCTCGAGATGAACGAGTACTACTCGCAGTGCGTCGAGAGCTCTTAGTAGTAATGGGCCGCAAGGCAGGCAGATAGATACCGGGCAGTTGTTATTCACTTGTACATATTCTAGACCATGACACATAGTTCCAGAGTTCTGTGCTTGATGCAGGAACTCGCTAGCCAGAGGCAGGATCCTAATATTTTATCGCTGAAATACACCATTGACTTAATAATCATAGTCAGAGTCGTCATAGTACGGGTAGTTTATTAACGTCAATGCATTCATTTGGGTTTGAAGTGCTGCAGTCGGATATATTTGACTGGCTCCGACTGAACTGGCTCCAACAAGACTGGCTCCAATCGAACTAGCTCTGACAGAAACTGTCAGCTACTGAGTTGGCCAAGACTGGTCGCTCTACTGATGAAAAGAAAAGAAAAAACCATCCCCCGCTTGCCCCCCGTCTAGATTGAACCCTCTCGATCCTCCGGAAGAACTCACCCAGCATTCCCTTCCTTCTTGCGATGCTGGTACATGACGTAGTCGTACGTCAGGTCGGGCAGCCGCTTGAGCAGCTTCTTGAGCGCCTCGTCCTCGAGGAACTGCGACTTGCTGAAGAGCACCTCGACCACGAGGTCCCGCAGGCCGCGGTCCGAGTCGATGGTCATGGTGTAGGCGATCTCGCTGGCTTCGGCAAAGTTGTGTGGCGAGATTGTGCGCGGCACCAGGAAGGAGAAGTTGCGCAGGGCCATCTCCTTGAGCCCGGACACTTGATACTTTTCCGCAATGGCGTAGACTTTGGCGTGGAGGCAGAGGTATTCGTCTTGCAGGGAAATGGTCTCTTCTCCTAATTCCAATGAGTCAGTCGCCGAGGATTTCCATGTCGACTGATCTTGATATCCACTTACCATATGTCTCCGCGTTCCAAGGGCTACCAAGTCTTTTTTCTTGGGGTCGCTCAGCGTCTGCTTCCACCCGGGGATAACATCCCCTGTACAGATAGCAGATCATGGACGCAACAGCCTCGGGGTCATCATCTGGGAGATCTATCTCGCCACTTTGACCTTCCTAGTGTCCGAGTTAACATATGAGCCCGAGCATGGCATTGTGAGGAAGAGGTGCGACCTTGAACGGGCCGTCGCATGCCTTTGCGAAGAAGGGTGACCGTGTGCAGAGGAGGATCTTGTGGACATAGTACTCGTCGGTGCCACATTTTATGAGGAGATCTGAATAGACGCCGCTCTCGGCTCTGTAGTTTGTTAGTGATCAAAACTACGAGCAGGTGGGAGAGACGACCCACGATATGAGGGAGCTTTGGAGAGCCTTGGCGGTTGTTAGGTCAAGCTTCATTGTTGATAAAATAAGCGAATTAATATCCATTAGATTTACAGAAAGATGAACGAGCTTCACAAGCCAAAATAACGTCCTTTTATAGAGAAGAAAGCACACATGACAACATGCCGTCCTGGCTAGAGTACGGCATCGATTGCCCGAGACCCACTGGCGAGACACCTGAGGAGACAAACAACAACGCTAATGCAAACGACGGGAGACGTGGCCGTCAGTGTAAAGGGCCAATGTCCCGCTGGACAAGCATGAGATCCATCGGGTTTTGGACAATGGCGAGGGTGATGCGTACCTGACGAACGCCCAACTGCTGGGGCGCATCTCACGAGATTTTGCCACGGGTTAGATATTTATTTGTTGGTGTTTATATGCGAGGTGCAGGGTTAGCAAAAACGGCACATCTCTATAGCCATTGGGCATCGGGGTTTTCGGCTCGTACGGTCTCGTCGTATAACGAGGTTTGTTGCTGTGCAATAGAAAGCGTCGTCGGGTAGCTTGGGCGTTGGGAAACACGTCGATAACTGAGAGTGGAATCCGCATGGCCTCCAGTCAATCTGATAATATTGGGCAGTTGAACGCACGCTGTGGCCTAACAGCCCTGGACGTTAACGAAGGACAATGTCAACTGCATAACCATTTTATGCTTGGCAAATGCTGGCTCATATGTGCCCGTCTTCCGGTTTCGGTCCCGATGCAGCATGATGTAATGCTCGGATCCAGATTTCGTCCCATTACTGTACCTGCATTATCGAATGAGGGGAAGCTTGATATGGTGAAGGTCGTGGGATGCAGCCGTTAGTATTCACCGTCGAGGATAATTGCCGTGAGGGGAGAAATACCGTTTGGATCCACCAGTAAGTACGCATGGAGCTGCGTTAGACTATAGTACAAAATACTTCTGATCGCTTACATAGCAAAAGGCAAAGTGCCAGAGTGGTTAATGGGATGCACTCGAAATGTTGTGATGCATTGGCTTCGGCCGCGCAAGTTCGAATCTTGTCTTTGTCGCAAAAATACTTTTTTTGCTGTTCCTCACATTTTATCTTTTGGCCTTTTGTCTCTTGTATGTTGGCGCATTCCGTCCGTTTGGCTCTCCGGCCGTGAACTGATTCATCAGTGTGCAAATGTACCTATCCTCAGTTTGTTTATGGCATCACAGCATGCAGCATTTCTCCTGACGCCATCTGTGGAGCGATACGGCGTGAGTTGCGTTGCTGTTTTTCATTTTCCGTTCAATTGCGATATAAATGGTCCGTATTAGATGGAGGTACTGACGATGCCGACATCCGGCCTTGTTGGCGCTGGTGCTCCCTAAACCTCACATGCGATAAGTCGGCAATGAGATCATCGCTCCCCACGCACGTGCTGATGCTTTCATACGCCGTTGGAGATGGCCGTCCGAGGTCCCAAGACCCATTCTATCCCCGTTGTCGACCTCGGGCGTGTTTCCTTCATCGAGCCTCGTGAAGTGAACCCCCCCCCCCCCTTTCGGCAAGATACGGCCATCTTGGCAGCACCAGCAAGGTAGCTTAGGAGGTGGGATGGCTGCCGGTCCAACGTCACGGCTTATCAACGCTTGGGGGTTAGACGTGTCAGGGAGAGACAAGCATAAACAGAAGCTGATTAACTTGAGTACTTCTGAGGTTTCAAGCGCTCAATTGAAGTTAAGAGGTTAGGTACCATGGTAGCACACACCCAAAAGCGGGACCAAAGTTAAGCTGAGAACAACAGCATAATAGACCCAATACCCAGCCCAAGGTAACAGTAACTCAAAGTAACCAAAGTTTCTATTGCATCATGCATGTCTTCCTTGCCCCAAATAACCCTTTGCGATGCCTCGATCAGCTAAAAGGCCAGATGTTGAGAATAAAAGCGCTCAGTATTCCCACATTGCATTTGTCCTCACTCTTGCCTTCGATACTGAACTTCGAGTTATCTTTTTTTAATTCCCCAGGCCCTCCTACTCAGTCGCAATGGTCGCCAGATCTACGTTCCTCCAATTGGCACTCTTGCCCGTTCTCGCTCTCAGCTCTCCTGTCATTGCCAGGGGCGAGGAGAGCGGCTTCAACTATGACTCGCTCGACCTAAGGGAAGTCGGAGCGCGAAACACTTTGGTCAGTAGCCATTCAAGCCGGGGGTGCCTTGGTCCTCGCCACTGACCAAAATCGCAGGACTGGCGCATGTGGCTGGAGAAGAACGGCCAGCCCATTTCCTTCTGGCATGACATTCCGCTCTACCCCAACAAGAAGAACAACCGCGTCGTCAGCTTTGTCGTTGAGATCCCCCGCTGGACAGACGGTATAGTGGAGCTTCGTCGCGATGAGCCCCTCAGTGCGTTCGATTCCCCTACTCTCGCTTCCGTCACAATGCTGAGTTCAAGGACGCAGACCCCATCTTCCACGAGGCCAAGGAGAGCTTGCCTCGCTTTATGGAGAGCATCTGGCCTCACAAGTCGTATCCCTTCCACTACGGATCGATTCCCCAGACGTGGGAGAGCCCCAACTTCGACCACGATTTCACCGAGCGTCCGGGAGACAATGGCCCCATTGATCTCTTTGACATTAGCGGCAAGTAAGACACCAGAAGCCGAACGAATTGACAAGAGGCGCTGACTTGACAGCTCTGCCTACATCGGCCAGGTGAAGCACGTCAAGATCCTGGGCGGCATCGCTCTGAATCATGTCAGCTGTTCCGAACGAATCCGTCGAGAGAAGATATTATTGACACTGTATTTAGGGCAGAGAAGCTGACTGGAAGGTAATCGGCATCGACATAAATGACCCTCTGGCCGCTCTCGTTGAAGGTAAGTGCGAATCCCTTTGATGGTAATAATTTGATTTGCTGACACCCACAGACGTTTCCGACCTAGACAAGTATCGACCTGGACTTTCCTCAGACTTCTACGACTGGTTCCATGTACGCAAGCAGCGAACCCTCCATGAATTTACCCATCTAACTCCAGTTCTAGCACCAGAAGGTTCCCGGAGGCGAGTTCATCACCGAGGTCATCGACGGTAAGTACCAAAAGGCCAAGTTTGTGGCCAAGACGGTTGAGAAGAGCCACGAGTTCTGGGGGGACCTTCTGCGCGGCACCGTCCACTCCACCGGGATCAACTACAACCAGACGAACAACAGAGAATTAAAGGAGAGCTACGTCAACAGCAAGAATGCGACCCAGCGCTTCAGCATCCCCAAGAGGTCCAAGATTCTCCCCGCCGCGGAGCGCCCCGCGAAATATGACAGCTGGTACTACCTCAACGAGGATCATGAGTTGATTCAGGTGTAGGGGGAGGTTTCGAAGTGTCGTATTGATCGGGGCATGCAGTGGGGGAGGGAGGAGTTGGTTCCCACTTCGTATCGGAGCCACGCCTAATAAGCCTACAGCATCCAGAAGACTTCGCCCAACCATGGCTAAAAGGGGCTCCCAAGGCATCAATCACCATGCATAACCTAGATGGAGTTAAGCGCAATAACGAATAGGAATGCAAACTCTCTCAGACTCTGCGATGTAAACAATGATTGTAATTCTGCCTAATTAAATCTAATCTCTATAATGATGCGCACCGTCTAAGGGGACCGACCGTTTTTCTAATGTCTATAATACAAGGTGAAGAAAGAATGCGCTAATGCCGACTGATCCAGGCCCTTATTGCAATTGCTAAACGGAATTTACTGCTTTAGTCGTCGTACTTGACAGTCTCGTACTGGCTCTTGGCTCTGATGGTTGGTCCAAACTTGAAGAGCACCCACGGCACTGGCATCAGAGACAGCGCAATGAATCCAAGCAGACTGCTTGCCCAGTCAATGCCCAATTTCTCGTACACTGAATCAAGTTAGTTATTTCAATATTTCGAGAAAGGGGAAGAATGGAAACTTACTCTGTAGTGTAAACAAGGGAAACACGCCTGCAAAGCCGTACCGAGCGAGGCTGTTTGCGGCGGACGCACTTGCCACTACGCTTCCATGATAGGTGTCGACCATATACTGGATTGCGCTGACGAAGATGCAGAGGTTTCCCCAGGCGAAAACGATCATGGCTGCTGCTGGGCTCGCCCACGAGACTCCTGACCGAGCGCTCCATCCGAACCAGAACAGAGCAATCGGGGGCCCAACGCTACCAAACATGGCTGGATAGAGGCGATACTCTGGCGGTGTCTTGCTGAGCCCAAACCTGGCGGCCCGCTTGCGATACAGCAGCGCGTCGCAGAGGATGACGGTGACAAGGCCGAGCAGGCAGCCGATGACGAGGGACAAGAACACCAGGCCCGACTCCTCGATGGAGAAGTGGTACACGGAACCAAAGGTGTACGGGACGGCGGCGAAGAAGCTGAAGAGGGTGCCGAACTCGGCCGACACATACAGGCAGAAGAAGCCGACGATGGGCTCGACGGCCAGCATGCGGACGGGCCGTAGCAGGGCGACGACAGCGAAGGTCTTGATGCGGGCGGCCCAGGGCGGTGATGGCTCGATCTTGGCGCCGCTCTTCTTGGCCAGGCGGCGCTGGATAACCGGGTGGAACGTTTCTTGGGTCAGGGCCGTGGTGAGCATGGTGAAGACGGCCAGGAAGACGAGGGTCCATTGCGTCCAGCGCCAGTCTTTGCGGTTGATAACGAAGGATCCTATGACGGGACTGTATCAAGTCAGAAAAGAGTCCAGTAACCCATAATGTAATGAGGGGTGCTTACCCAAGTCCAGGCCCGAGGAACGGCATCAGAATAAAGACAGCCGACACAGGCCCTCTACTCTTCGGTCTAAACGTCTCCACGAGGGATCCAGAAGCAACAGCCAAGACGGGGCCCCAGCAGAGTCCCGCCATGAAACGGAGGAAGCACAGTGAGCCGAAGTTGTGCGTGAAGCCGGCGCCGATGGTGAAGAGGGCGCCCAGGGGCACGCTGGCCACGTAGATGGGGTACCGGCCGATGGTCTCCGAGAGCGGGCCGCCGATGACGGGGCCGAAGCCGAGGGCGAGCACGTATAGTGTGAGTGGTAGAAGGGCGAGTGTGCTGCTGACGTTGAACTCGGCCATGAGCTGCGAGCGCGCTGCGCTCATGATGGATGTGCCGATGGATCTGGAGATTCGGAGATTCGCTGTTAGTTGTCGAAGGATGAGACGTGGAAACTGGTTCGACTTACGCCAACAGAGCCGCCGAAGAGAGCATCACGACCTGTAATGCTTTCTTGTACGCCGGCCAGTTTTGAGGGTTCTCTGGGGCATTCGCCCAATCTAGCTGGTCCGCATCCTCGACTCTGCTCGTCTCGTCCCGCTGCTCTCCCACCTCCATATCCGTCTCCGTCGCCGAGTCGTCCAATGGCGGAGGAGCGCCCTGAACTGCGTCTTGCACCTTTTCGGTTGAGTTGTCGTTCTGGATGCCCGTCATTGTTGCTAGTAGTTCGCCGATGTGATTGTCCTAGATCTCTGCAACTCACTACAATCTAGATTTGGAACCGATGCTGATCTCGGCATTTGGAGATCCCTCGGGTCCTTATATGAACAATTCATCCTTAGAACTGACATGCCCTGGAAACCCCGTCGGCGATTGACTTGTCAGTGCTATGAGACGGCATTCCGCTGACGGAAAAGTGGTGCTCGGGGCGAGTACATAATCGTTCCGCAAAGTGCTAGTGAATTGGGGTAAAAAGTGATTACTGATCCCCACCTGCTCAAGAAACCCCCATCCAGGAGGTCACCACAAGCCTGCCGCCAGTAATCCCCAATGGCCTATAAGGACAGGATATTTTACATCCTGCAGCCAATCCAAGCATGCAATGGCAGCCATGACGCAAGTTTGGCTGTTGCGAGAGGCGTAGAGCACCAACACGCCGAGTTGCCGAGGTGCTGGCGCCATCACACGATGCAACGTCTCGATGGAATCAACATTTCGATTTCCAAGCACTCGGCCCTTCGCGCCTTTAACAAGGCGAGATGCATCTGCTCGCCGCAGAGTTAATTCCTGTTTCGTTATTCTTTGTTAGGATGGATGGTGACATAATTCAGATTTATTCCTTGGTCGCTTGCGACAAGCCGCCAAGCTAGTGCCCAAGGAGCGATCCATCTGTCTTTTTGTTGTTGACATAATGTGCCCGACCCTGGCGCGCCACCTGGGAATATCACGGTCATGAAAGATTCACCTTTCGTCTAGCACATCTCGACGGGCAGCTTATCAAATGGCCGATTGCCTTGCTGAATTGCGACATTGGGCTGACACGGGGGATGAACATTACTAAACGCGTCTGCGTCACCATTTGATGGTCTTGGAGACAAAAGATCCGACAATCGCCAAACCCTTCTCATGAACCACAGATTTCACAATTCTTACTGTATTCAGTCAGTATTATTGTCGTCAAACGGACCTAATTCGGCAACAATCATCTTGTTGGTTGTATCCACTCCCCCGGATCTTCCTTGTCGTGGAGTGGACCCAGGCTCATGAATATCTGGAGAACAGGCTGTCAATGCGGCCGGTGGTACTGTACGTAGACACATCCCCAACAGGAAATGGGAATGCAACCGTCACGCGATTTCTGCATTTCCCTTGCTGCAGATCCTGCTCCGAGGCCAGGGACCAGGTAATTCGGGTTGACAGCAGTGACAAAATAGACAGATTCATGCTTGAATCGAGTATCCCATGATTTTGAAGCAGCATCTGACTTTCCAATTGCATCCCGAAAGATCAAGTTTTGGTGTTCTCAAATTAAATACGTCTGCCGTATTCGGAGTAGCAGCAAGCGCCGTGATGTTGACAAACAATTCCATAGCCAGTTGCTTCAGGCCAATCGTCAATGTTTGGCACACAACAGAATCAGCCCGTACCACTGATGTAATTGTCTTCAAGTTTAGCTCAGAGAGATTGCAGTTTGATCTCCTCTTGAAACTCGCAGCGGCACGGAGCATCCATGGACGTGGTAGCACTGATCGGCTGCTACCCACACCAGTCCACAAGGCGGGGCGACACACACTGTACCATAGGCAAATAGGCTACCTTGAACTTATTTCTTGTTTCAAGCGACCAATGTTTGGGTTCTGGATTGCAACATGTGTATAAGCGTGGCGTGCGACATGCTCCCGAGTTACCGGTGCCCGTCTTGGGCAAGATGGGATTGCAGGAGGCCATTACCAGTCTTTAATGGGGGACAGAATATAATGGATAATGGTACGGAGATGACTTTTCTTCCTCACATCAAGAAGGAGAAAGCCATAGTTGGTTGCACAGACACATTATGTATACTATCGTGTTCAATTCAAGTATCGGACATCTCCCACGACCGGCTCCAGCTCGCCAGGACAAGATGTGCATACCTGAGACACTGGGGCCATTCGAGCAGGACACATGTATGTACCACTGGATCTAGCCGAGAGATAAGGGCTAGTGATGATACCAAGTCGTTCGGGCTCCTTGGTTGATTATCGGGATCCCATAGCTGGGCAAGTCTCAAGAACTTCGCAGAAGGGTATACGTGTGGCAGTCACCAGAAAAGCGAGCTTGGATCTCACCCAGAATTGAAGAGATAGACACGGCCGCTCAAATCTCGTCTTTTCACATGCCCATCTCATTGCCTTACTGTATGCCCATTTCACATGTACCCCTCCAGCCTGATTCTCTTACCATCCCTGGCCGTTCGGCACAATGACCACATTGGGAACCCTCAGAGGCACTGGCTTGCTGGCGTGACAGGTGTGTCTCGAACCTTTATTGGCGCCATTTGCCGCATGGTTTCTACCATCTTCTCCAGATGGCAGCGCCTCATCTGCAGATCGACAAGCCTTGGTCAAGGCCCCGGGACTGCGCTAGTTCCATTGACCTCGAAGCCTGCGGGCTGGGCCGTCCTCCAATGGTGGAAAACTAAAATTGTTGACCCCACATGAGATGATCCAAATCCAAGGGGTGCTGAAACGTAGGCCGCGTACTTCCTGGTCAAAGGAATGCCATAATGCGAAAACCTCTTGCAGGTGTATAATGGTTTTGGTAGGTGTATTGACGTCAAGTACGAACAGTTCTATTCTCCCGTGATTTCCATTTGCTTCGTGTCATAGATACCGAGTCATTGTAAAGATCCATCTCGCCTATCCGCAAAAGCAACGTGCACACCTCCGGAAATCCAAGTTTCCCGCTCCTGAGAACCCTAAGCAACCATAGCACTCCCTAAAACACCTCCCTGATGGTATTATACAGTATTAAAGTTCAAAGCCGTCTCTGGATATACGTCTTGTTGTTTTGAATAGACCTTTCGTAATAACGTTTAGGTGGACATGAGTTGCTTCTCGGTCATGTAAAAGTCCTTCTTGGAGGCGAGGAAATCCTTCTGGAACTCCTCAAGGAGGTCGCCGGGGAGTTGGCCGCCAACAGCGACCTTGATCCAGTCCTTCTTGCCAGTCCAGAGATGCTTGATGAACTTGCCCTCGCAGCCTGAATGGCTCTCGGGGAAACCGTTGGCCTCCGTGCAGGGCAGTTCCTTGATGTCCTTGGGGTAATCGTAGCGAATGTAGGTACCGAATCCACCTTGATCGGTAGGCTTGCCGGGGCGGTTGTTTCGGAAGTCCACGCAATCGGGGTGCTTGCCACCGTCTTCAGCACAAGCGTCCCACTCGTCGAAAATCTCAAAAGTCTTGTCGTTGTTCTGGGCAACGATGAAGCCAGTGTTGAGATAGACCTTGCCGAACTTGTCCTGGTTGTTCTTATGCGAAGGATCAGCGGCAAGGGCGAGCGAGTTGGTGCCCGGGTTGAGGTTCCAGTAGTTCATGAGCCACTCGAAAGGAAGGTCCATGTTGTTGAAAATGGCGTCCGAGTCCAAGTAGATGCAAGCATCGTGCTTCTTCAGAATCTTGGCCAGAATGGTGGGCTTCTTCCAGGAGTCACGGCGGTCATCGTAACCATCGATGTCGATGTAGTAGTACTTGTAACCGTGGATCTTGGCTGTGAAAAGGTCAGCAAAAGCATCGCAGATTGAATCGGTTGGAACACACCATAGGCCCAGTGGTTGATGACGCCAGTGGACAGGCCGTGAATCTCTGAGGGACGGCTCCAGCTCATGCCCTTCTCAGAGAAGGCCTGGCCAGGGGCATCGAACGTGCGACTGTCTAAATCGATAATGCACAGCTTTTCGCCGAGAGGCTTTCTCCAGTAGGGGTCCTCGTGAAACTCCGTAGCAAAAGCGCCCCAAGGATAGTACATTCTCGTGTCGACCTTAACCACCGACTTCATCATGCGCTCGATGTAGGTCTTGATCAACGTGGAATCGGTCTTGTGGGGTGGGGACTTGGGGGCGTCGGGAGTCGCAGGGATATCGAAGTTGACACTGGCGATAGGGAGACGGATTAGCATATGATCAAGCGAGAAAATTCCTGCGCGACCCGACAATTGGGGTGAAAGCGGCGAGGAAGGGATGAGACGGAAATCTTGGCCACGGCAGAGGAGAACTCACTCGTCTTCATTTCCTTTCCAAGGCTGGATGTGGTTGAAGGCCAGGCCAACGAAGGCGGCGATGAAGACGACGGCGCCCAAAACGAGCACCGCCGGCTTGTTGGATCGTACTTGTCCAAACATTATTGCATACTCCACTGGGGGATGAGAAGTGGGAGGAGGATAGAGGAGAGGCCGGGCGAGCGAGTGGAGGTGATGCACAAGATGCGATCAGGACCCGAAGCGCGCGATTGTCGCCGAACGAACAACCAACTGAACAAGAAGCAACAGCGAAGAGAAAAAGAAAGAACAAAAGATGCGGATGGAGCCAAGAAGGGTTGGAGAAAAGGAAGGCTGTCCACTGTCGAGGAGATGACAGGGTAAGATGGGACGACAGGGGGTAGGGGTGGGAGGGGGGTGAAGTGACGCGGAGGTGACGGGCGGGGCTTGAGAAGTTGAGCGACGGGGGGATATTGGGATATTTGGGATATTATTATTGGCACTGTGCCACGGTGCCTGAGGGTGGGCCGCCTGGCTGGGTGGACCGTGTTTTGTAGGCCGTGGGTACTTTCCTGGTCCAGTAAAAACGTGGGCAGCAGGCGAGTTGGACCGTGAGAATGGGAACGGAGTGGACTGTGCTCAATGCTGTGGCGGAAGGAGGCAGGATGACAGTGGAAGGAAGGGGCATTGGCTACAGTAATTACAGGGGACGAGGTGTTGAGGCGCGCTGGGGCGGTGCACAAGTCAAAGGAGCACCAAGCAGGGCGCATTCAGCGGTGACCTCGAAACAAGGAGCAGAGCAGGATTTGGTATCCTCACTCGTCGGAGGTCCGTCAGCCAGGTCCCAGAGGTTCGGCGGCGGGTGGCGGCGGACCAGGACTCGAGAACACCTCAGATTTCAGAAGACCGAGCCACTGTGCTGTGCACGGTGCACCAGAGAGGAGGAAGCACAAGAGGTGAAAGGGGCGAGGAGGCACCCCCAACTCAACCAAATAACAGCCCCTAAAACACCACGCAAATGGCAAGGGAATTGGGGGGGCCGATAGCCGTCTTGGAGTCTTGGAAAACTCCACCACGCTGACCATGGGGGAGGACGGCGAAGAAGTGGCTGTGGAGCTTGCGCTGGCTGGGCATATCCTTGCTTCTGGAGACTGGTGCAGATGCGTTGCATGGATGCCAATCTTGATTACAGCGGCCCCCCAAGCAGACCAACGTCTGGCCCTTCACTGGTCGACTGGCTCAGAGCCAACCGGACCTTTGCTGGCGCCTCCCGCTTCGTGCTAGGGAGACTAATGCAGCATCAAGAAAAGGGCCTGATGAGGGCGTGGACGCTGCATGCGTTCTGACGACTACTTGCAGGCGCTGCCGGGCCACGTTGGCGCGAACCTATGACGACGTACAAATTCAATTCCTCCTTCTTCTTTTTTTTCCTTACTTTTTCCTCCCCATGCGGATCACGGCGGGCACGAAACGGAGACGCGGGCCATCCGCACGGGGGCCACGCGGGACGGGCGAAAACTTGACGACGCATTGATGCAGCGGAGAAGAGCGAGGGAAAAAAAATGTTTAAATGAGGGAGTGCTCGTGCTAGGGAGAAACTCTACTCCGTGCGTTCCCGTCCCAGCGCATGCATGTCGCCTCAGACGCACGCGACCGCGAGACATGACAGATCCAGCCATCCCTGATATCTAGAACAAGTGAGAGTCGAAGGCAAGACAAGTGGAACTTGGCGCCGCTGACGCTTATCGGCACGAGAATAGGTATGGGAGACATTCGAGGGAGCGTTGGGGGAACAGACGCCGCTGGGTCCACCCGTTCCGCAAGCAAACACCGCCTCAGAGAAATGCCCTCTGGGTGAAAGAGAGAATGGCATCTGGCCGCCTTGTCTTAGACTAGCACTCGCTCCTACAGACTTCGTATCCGATCTTTTTCTTCTTTCTCTTCGTATCTTTTAGCTCTTGCCGCCCGAAGCAAAATGGAGCTTGACGAGAACGTCATGACGGCCGCAAATTGGACCATACGAAGGCCAAAATTTGCGCTAACCCGCCTCCAGCAGATAGGGGAATAAGCTCCTGCTCTGGTGTTAATCAACTGCGCGTCTCGTGTGCTACATGCTCGTATCACGCCCACGGACTAAGACTAATGCGAGACTGTGGAACACAGGCTGGGCTCTTTGTCATGACGTTTGTTCATGCAGTTAACTCTTCTCTTTCGGGATGTTCGTGATGCGTTCTGTTTTCGCTTACCGTCTCCCGTCAGCATCTCCTTGCTTGTTGCTCGAGTTTCAGCGCCCAACCAATAGAGTACGTCGTACGCAATCATCTTCCAGACCTGTACTATAGACAGCCCTGTAACCACTGGAGATCCACTCCAGTCGTGCCCATTGCACAGCAAAGGTTCTCCATTGTTCGTATTTTCGCTCCCTAGGTACTTGGCATATGATCTTACTGCAGGCACACGATGGCCGGCAATTGAGTGTATTGCCTTTTTACCGCGAGAGCCAACCAGGCGATGTTCTGGCATGCCCACAACCAACAGAAGTACCAAGATGATGATATCTGAAACTGATGACTGCCGAACACTGTGCTACTTGCTCATTCCGGTGTGGATTGTACCAGCCATTCCACAATGCAATGGCCTAACACACATCACCTAGTTGCGGTTGCTCTTCAGGCGGGTTGTCAATCACAATTGATGTATTTTCCGTCGGTCTTTGTTCCATTTCTCGAGACCCCGAAAGCGGGACCTTCATACCTTCCAGGTTTACATGGGTGAGAAGATGACATCCATCAGGGTCTCGAACACGCATCGGCTTGCCTCATAAAAGATCCCGTATCGCCCCTTAACAGGGAGGCTGACGTTGGCCCTAAAATGTGCAAATAGGCGACAAGCGCCTGCTAAATGGCCATTGGTTCTAGCGCGCAAATGAGATCAACATGTCAATTACCGAACTAACCCACTGCCCAAGTGTAACATTCCTGCCCAGCTGTTGGGTCTAAATCTAGTGATTCACCGTGCAAGGGATAATCATTCACAAGAACTCTAACAGCACCATATCATCAACAATCAAGTGTCTCACCCTCTCTGTGCATGAATCCGCCGACACCAGTCTCTTCCATGTGCCACTTGATAGTCACAGAGCCGCGTCTCCATGGCAATGCCAATGAAGCCAGCAATGCAAATCCCCCCACTGTCACTTACACTTGTAGCCCCGAGGCTAAACTCCCGCTCCTCTACTGGCACGTTCTCCATGATCTCCGCGAAGCAGTTGACATAGACTGCCCCTCCCAACAACCCCTCCCAGAAGATGATGATGAAGATTAGGTAGACTGATGGAATGAAGAAGAAGATTGCGTGAAGAGTGAGAAGGACGAGGTTACCGACTTGGAGCAGCGACGGGAGGTATAGATGATGGATACGGAACCAGGGCGTGGAAGATCGAGATATGAAGACACCCAGCTGGTAAAGGAACCCGTACAACGGATAGAACTCGCGGAACTCATGGAAAGGAGACTCCTCTAGTGGGAATAGAAGCGTCGGCGCGACACCCTGATTGATGGTGTACTCGGCAACGTAGACGAGCAAGAGTGGTAGCATATACGGGAGGAAGAGACCTTTCGTTTTCCTCAAGTTCTCCCGAAAGGAAGATACTCCGGCATGAGGGTGCGTCGAGTATGCGGTTGAGGCGACCGACGGTCCGGGGCCAAGCAGAGCCGTCGCAGCCGTGCCTGGAGAGATGGCTTCCACATCCTCGTCGTCCAGGTCCTGCTCCGGCACCTGGTCGTACTCCTTGAGCCTCGAACCCTCGGCCAGCGGACCCCGTGGTAGAACCACAAAGAAACTGATGAATAGGACGGCAGGCAAGCACGCCGAGGCCAGCAGACTGTCTCGGACGCTAAACCCCCACCAGTCCGTCAACACAACGTACAGCCCCGCGCCCACGAGGCCCGCCGCGCCGGTGCCGGAGCCCCAGCCGGCGAGACTCACAGGTCCGTAGTAGTGCGTCAGGCCAAGGAAGCTGAGCTCGCCGCCGCCGCTGCTGAGGCTGGCGAGCACGACGCCGAGGAGCTTGACGGCGACGGAGCGGTCGGACGGCGTCAGGGCGACCATGAGCATACCTGTCGAGGACAGCGCGATGAAGACGAGGATCCGCACGCTGTAGGGGACGCGGTGAATAAAGTACGGCGCGACGAGCTTCGTGAGGAACGACGGCATGACGTCGGCGAGGAGGACCACGCCCTTGGGGATCGAGCCGACGAGGTCCTGCGCGGCGGAGAGGATAATCACGTAGAGGACATTGTTGATGAGGCCTGCGATGCCGTTAGCAAGAGCACGCACGCCTTTGGGAGGCACCCAATTCGACACTGACCAAAGAGCCAAAAGGCCACAACTACTTTCGCATCCGCGTGTCCGAAGACGGAGGCTAGCCTCGCCTTGTAGACGGCCCACGACGACGATGGCGACCCGGGCATGGGCAGCAGGCCGGAGGAGGCAGGCGAGCGGCCAGACATGGCAGCTCAGCGGCACTCTGGTGTAGGAAGTCAGGGCAGACCCAACATTGTGCACACGGGCGTTTGGTGCAGGGTGTTGGCGGTTTGATAAGAGGTTCGCGGGCGAGTTGAGTTGTCACGAGGCCACCGAGATAAGAGGTTCATGCTCTTGGTTAGGCGCCTCATGACGTTGATCATGCCGCGTGCTGGTGGGTGGTAGTGGTACTGGCTCCAGCGGCATGTGGGGGATAAGCAGCACGCTAGGCCCCAGGTTGGGATGGCCTAAACGCCATGCGGTTCGAGGAGTCAACCAGTGCAACTTCAACAACCCCCATAGAGGTATCAAAAGAGGCACTGAGCCTGAATTTCTCAAGGGCTCCAAAAGACGACTGTTTACTGGTAGAATGAGCGAAATTATCTCACAAATATCCGTCACACAGACCCTTCAGCTCGTCCCTCGGCTCGCTTGCGTCACTCCTCGTGTTACCCATCCACAGCCGAAATAGCATTAGGACTCTTTCGAGTTTGTTGTAGTTTCACCTTGGACCGTGATCCGCCAGTTTGGGGAACCAGCGCATGCATGGGCCTGGGGTGCTTCTTGGTCCTGTCCGACGACGGCTTTAAGCCTTGGATACTGCGACATTGTTCGCGATCCATCCACCGCGTACCGATCAGGTATTCAAGACCCTCGCCTTCACTCGGAATCTAATTGCCACAGCCACAGATTTTACGCGGTTCGTCCCCGGCTTCGAATCGCATTCACTATCTCAACTGATGGGCATTGTAGCTCAAATCATGACGGCGCATTCTCTTGTCGTCTTGGACATCCGAGCACTTCTGTCCGCCAATGCGAGTGAACCGTCGACCTCCAAGGACCTGAGCACTAGAAGTATGTAGCAGGTTGTCTTCTTCCCGATTATGTCCTTGGACCATTACAGGAGAAGCCCAATTCAAAAGAAAGCTACTAAAATCTATGAATTAAATCGCCATGGGTTTTAGAAGCCTCATCCTCTGAAACCCAGTCATCAGTGACACCCATTCTGCCCCTCCACAATCCCGGTCCCGTCCGGCCCCACTATTCAGACGGGAAAATCCCGGCCCAATTTTTTTCCCTCTCCCCATCGCGGCCCGGCCGCAAGCCAATCTTCCCGGTCGCATTACAGAACGTCCGCCGATTACGCCATTGCCGGTGCAAAACACCATGCCCCTGTAGCTCTCGGGACCACCCTCCTTCACAAACGCATCTCCTCTGGAACAGTCACGCCAAATTCAACGTCACAATGGCTGATCAGTCGGCCTGCCCCGTCGACCACAAGACCCGCGACGCCTGGATCGAGCAGGCCCGCGAGGCCGAGGCGAAGAAGGCTCAAGACCAGGCAAAGGCCGCGCCGCCTTCTGCGTGCCCAGTCGACCACACCGCCCGCCCGCAACCCAAGTCGTGGTCGCAGACCATCGCCTCCTACACGCCGTGGGGCTCGTCGGCGCCCGCGGCTTCTCCTCCGCCCGCGCAGCCTCCCCGCGGCGGCCTCGAAACCGACCGAGCCGTGTCGACCATCCCGCGAACGACAGGAGCCCCGGCTGCGTGCCCCGTTGACCACGGCGACGAGGCTCCTACCAAGCCTGCGAACCATGAGATGGAGACTGGTCTCGACCCGTCCGGCAACTGGGTGTATCCCTCGGAGAAGATGTTCTTCGACGCCATGAAGCGCAAAGGCTACGACGCTAGGGTCGCCGACATGAAGACGGTGGTGCCGATCCACAACGCCGTCAACGAGCGCGCATGGAAGGAAATCAAAGAATGGGAAGCGCCCTACTTGAAGGACACAAAGTAAGTTCCCCCACAACGTGTTGAGCAATAAGCAAGCTAACCGCCCGCAGATGCGATGGCCCCAAGCTCGAGTCCTTCGCCAACAAGCTGGACCGCATGACACCCACCGCCCGCATCAACACCATCCTCGGCTTCACCGCGCCTTTCGACCGCCACGACTGGGTTATCGATCGTTGCGGCACCAGAGTCGACTACGTGATCGACTTCTACGCGGGACGACCGGACGGAAAGGGCGGGCCGAGTTTCTACCTGGACGTGCGGCCGAAGCTGAACACCTGGGAGGGCGTCAAGATGCGAGCGATGAGGTGGGCATGGCTCGCGTAGGATTTGTCCGAGCGAGGAATTCGTGAAAAGCGTTGTGCAAAATTAGAAACGATGTATGACAGCATTTACTGGGGCGTTGGGAACATGTACAACAAAAGGATAAACTGGTCACGGAGGGGAACTGGAAGACCCAGTCAAGGAAAATCTCCCATGTACATCATTGAACTACTGCAGGCTTTGGCCGACCCTATTGAACATCCCTCTAGGAATCTAAATCCCTCCTGATTGAAAGCTCGAGGCCACATGTAACCTTCAGCACAGCCGGCTGCGGTGTTTTGAACCGAGCTTCTCGTGTAGCTCGTGTGCCTCGTCTTCCGCCTTTAATCACCTCTCAATTGTCCTTCTTCGCACGGAAGTGAGCAGTCAATCTCACTGGTGCGGCCGTCTCGAATGCCTGCAAGTCCAAGTTCCACCCTTTGGCAGCCATCTCCTCCCACAAATCCGGGTCACAGAACCGTTTCTCGTACATCCGCACATCTCGCCCATCATCCACCATGATGTCGTTCTTCCAAGCGTTGAAACGAGACTTTTCCGCACAAAAGATTCGGTCAATTTGTCCAGTGTAACCCAGCCCTTTCTTCATGAGCCAAGCCGTCTCCTGGGCCATGAACCAAGCCTCAATCGCGTTGGCTGGTTCGGCGCCTTGCCAAAGAAGAATCTTGATGGGAGTCAGGCGTGTGTTGTTGTGACACCAGATGAATTGAGTGTGCATGCTACCGTCGACGATCGCAATGTTAATGCGAGAATCACGTCCTCCCATGGCGTGCGAGTAGCTCTCTGCCATTTGGATCCGGGCAACAGAGTGACCATCTTGATTGCGTACCACAGAACTCCAAAATATGATATTCTCCCGGCGCGCAACTTCAGTCGGGGTCAGCACTTTTCCAGTCTGAAGATACTCGTCAAACAGAATTGTGGCGCGTTGGCGATTGAGGTTGGCCATGCAGACACTTCGGACTCCAAGGTAGTTCATCCAGAGGTGAGCGAAGACCAAGACAATCATCAAGTAAACGACACTCTGATGGCTCTCAACGTGCTTGACGAGCAAGGTTCCAACCAAGAGGCCAACCAGTCCCACCGCGGTCTCTTGACTGGCCTCCTTCGCATTCAGTTCAGCCAGGTTGTCATGCTTCGCAAAGTGGACGCTCAGGGCCGCTTTGCTCGCTCCAGCCGAGACGCCACAGAGTGCCCGGAGTGCTTCACCGGAGGTGAGGGCGGCGATTTTCCCCCAGGATCCGAAATAAGGACTGTAGAGCTCAAGAAAGAAGGCAGTGTCGTTGAAGACATCGGCAAGAAATCGGAACTTCTTCGCATCTGGCTCGATACGGAGGCCAAACTGTTGGGCAAACACAATGGTGGCAACGCGAGACATGGCATCTTTGAGGATGGTCAGGAACAAGGCAAAGGTTGCAGAAGAGTTGGCATCGCCGACTCCAAGACCTTGGAGAAGGGCACGATTGGCGAGCAACGAGGTGATGGTCGAAAAGAAGGCCTGGAGAGAGTCGTAGGTTTGGTAGGCAAAGTAATCCTCCGAGACGGAGTGTGGGAATCCGACCGGGAGAAACGCGTCGCTGAGAAACTTACGCCATTCCCGCATAGAACGGAAAATGAAGTTGTTCGATCTATTTTTGGCCAAGACCTGGTCTCGATGTTAGTGGGCGCGAAAGTGATGTAGTTCGAGGACAGCGAGGTACCGGGATGATCTCGTTGTCGGGAGTGTGAAGCCATCGCTGCGTGATGTTGCCCGACTTGTCAAGCTCGTGAATCTCAACATCTTGGCCGTGGCCTAGGAGGCTAGTAATTCCCTCGTGGTTTCTCTCCGGGCAAGTAGGATGGAGATGGCTGGGGTCTGCATGAACGCGAGGTTCCGACCCTGCATCGACGCTCATTGCGTTGGAAAGGCCGTCGCGCTGACGAGGACGACTAGCCCAAAAACGAAGGGCGGAAGTGAGCCTGTAGACGTGTTCAGATTTCGCGGATTGCAATAGAAATGAGTAGGTGGTGGAGATAAAAAGAATGTCCAGGGCAGGAGGGCGATTGTCGAGGTTCCACGTAGGTGCAAGCAGCAGAAGGCGCGGAGGTGTGATGGTTTCGAACTTTTGGGCGATGAATTTCTACGTGACTGGGTGTAACAGCTGGCAGCCAGCTGTCAGACCTGAAATCACTCAACAATTCATTAGGCTGTTCACCTACCATTTGAAGACGATGGAATAAAATCAGTAGAGAGTGTCGTTTTATTCGGAACAAATGTTCCTATTCGCGCTCTGGCACACATTCAAGCAGTGGCTGGCCCAGAGCATATGCATATAGCATGCGTTGGACTGTAAGTCACACAAGGCTATGAATGACCAAACATAGGGGATTCTTCTGATGAATAACTATTTCGCGTGTATTCCTTAGGGTTGGTGCAAACTAACGTGTGCGAATCACTACCTATGCTCCTTGATCACTGAATGACTGCAAACAAGAAACCAGCCTTCGTTAAAGCTACCTACGACCTTGCCAATAAGTCTCATGGAAGGATGATAGTCGCGCAGAAAATTTTGGTATTTTGTTCAAATAGATGATCAGATTATCATATCATTGGGAGTGTGTCAACTCCGATTCGAGATTATCGCTTAACTGCTTGGCCGTTCTCATCAATGAGGTACTCCTCGGTCTTGATGGGTCCCTCGCCAACACCCGTCATAATCACACGACTGACACCCTCCTTCAGAGAGGACGCAAGGCTGCTCTCAAGCTCCACAGTCGACTTGATGCCGGCCGTGCCCTCCTTCCAGCCCGAGACCTCTCCCAGAGCCTGGTAGAATGTTCCCAGGATCGTACTGGAGCTCTCCTCCAAGTAGTACACGACGCAGTTGGGACCGGCATCGAAGGTGTAGGCGGCAATTGTCTTGCCGGCCTTGGCGTTGATGTGCTCGACGGCGCGAATGGCAGCCCGCGAGACGTCGTTCATGTAGAAGATGGGAGGGTAGGTGTCGGCGCAGGTGGCATGGAAGGAGTTGGACTCGCGCATCGTCACCTCGGCAAACTTGGTAAAGTCCTTGGCCTTGACAGCTTCCTCCATCAATGCCATGTTGGCGGGGACGACGGTCGATATTCTCTGCTGGAACAGGCCCGATGTGGCCACGGTCTGCTGCATACCTGAGGTGGACGAAACGCCCTTCTTGGCAGCGCTGGCAACCAGGATAAGCGCGCGCATCTCAGGCCAGTGCGAGGCGGGAGCGATGAGCTCCGCCTTGGAGTCGCTTCCGTCGTCCTTGTCTCCCATCCTCCACGCCACGTAGCCGCCGAACAGACTGCGGCAGGCAGATCCGGATCCTTGTCGGGCAACGAGGGAGAGGTCCGAAGGTGAGTCGGGGAGCTCGTAGAGGAGTGCGATGGCCTGTACGAGGGCAGCGAAACCGGCCGCCGACGAGGCCAACCCAGCGGCCGTAGGGAAGTTGTTCTCCGAGACGAGCTTCACGGGCATGGCCGAGAGCTTGGGCAGCGACGCGTCGGCGGCCTCGAGGGCGGCACGGCGGGAGCGCAACTCGCGGAAGCAGGCCTGGGTTCGAGCGCCTGAGACATCTGAGGCCTCGCCGTTGAGCGTCAGGCTGTCGCCTTCGGTGTACGAGCTAGAGCAGGAGGCGGTCGTCAGGGTTCGCAGGTCGGCCTGGGAGAGAGTGACGGAGAGGGAGCTGTTGGTGGGGAGGTTGAGCTTGGGGTCACGCTTGCCCCAGTACCTGTCGAATGTGTGGTTAGCAATCGAATTGAGCCGCAGCTTGTTCTCGGGGACGCATACTTGACCACGGCGATGTTGACGGGAGCAGTGGTGCTGGCCCGGTAGACCTTGGTGTCTGCCATTGCGAGGATGTGGGGCTGTGGTTGGGGAGATGGAAGACACAGGAAGGCTCAGGACGGAGGGGAAGCTCTCGTGAGACAGAAAAGGCTCGGAGGGACAGAGAGACAAGTATTGTGCTGGCGACAAAGCTCTGCGACTACACCGACTTGTCGGAAAGAGTTGGAGATGGCATCCCGATGGCTTGAAGGACCGGCGCTGCGGTGCCGGCCTGATGGGGTTTAGTGCGGGGTCCAGCCCCTCAGTTGAACCCCTGAAAGCCCCTCAACACCAACAAAATAACATCCCGACCTTGGACTGGGATCTTCCCTGGATCTTTGTTTGGGCGGCTCACGAGACTGGGCATATCGGATGAAATAGGTAAGAGCTTCAGGTGGTTCAATTATTAGCATTGTTGCAAGTCCCTATCTCTTAATTGTAGCTTCAAGCTTTGCCCACATTCAACGCGTGCGTATCCTCGAGCACTTCTCAAACTGTTTCACGAGAGCTTCCCAGACCCAACGCCATGCACCAATTGCGTACACAACCGTACATCACCGTTGATCAGCTGCCTCCCAGAATCCGACCGTTGTTGCTTCTCATGCCTACCATTCGTTTCGTGTCATGCCCTGCATTCCCTCATGCCAAGCCTGCATGTCCGTATTCGTATGCAACCTGTATTTGATGTGAGACAAAGTCGTCTTGAGTTCCGTCCTGCTTTAGCGGCGGGTGCGGCCGTGCTTAGCCGCCTCGGGCTCCCAGGAGGAAACGGAGAGTGGTCAGTCTCTGTGGGAGGTGGCAAAGTTTGTCGTGGCCGATGATCTGCTGCTAAGTTTAGTCTCTGGCCATGCGCCAGAGATACAGTCGCATGCCTCCAGCTTATCATTGTGGAAGGTGCCTTTAGTGCTCTTAATTTGCTCACGAGTCTGATCTCGACCCAGCAATTGAGTATGGACTGTTGACTGCTCTGTCAGGACCCGGTCGATTCATCAGCATGAGAAACGACTTGAGCCTTTCCCTCTAACACTCCAACACATTGAGGAACGCTGGGACTTATGGACCCAAGTCTTATCGAAGGGGGTCAATCATCCACGCAAGCATCAACCATGCGCCGTATGTCCGAGCTGTCATCACAACTGGGAATAGTTGAAGGAAGGCCCGATGAACGGTAGTGATTGTGAGTTCTTAGACTGGGCAGCCACCGCGCATGGCGGACATTATCTTTGGGGTTTCTGTACTGCCTTTACCAACTTGGTCTCGACTTCAGACAAGGCAAAGAATTGTCGATCCCGGGGACCTGGAGGGAGGACTCGGCCATGGAAGGCACATAATTGAGGGAGGTTGCTAGTCTAGGTCAGTTGAAATGTCCATCGTTCTGGATATTGGGTTTCTTTATCGCCTTGAAGCCGCTCTCCACTTTCCAATACCAATACTAACTATGTTTAATATCCTTCAATCAATTTTGGACGCGACTAAGCTTGCAATTATTACCGGTGGCCAAATTAAAACTCGCCCGGGTCCCTCTTTTGACTCACCCGGTCAATGTCGTGCCGTCGGGAGGAATAACTCATTCGACTTATCCGTGTCTCTTGTGCGTTAGCAATCATCACGATGAACGCGAGGGAATTGTTCAAATAACCTACGAGAGCTTCTACTTGAAACCAGCCCTAACGATACAGTCAGATTTTCAGCAACTTCTTCATCCTGCTTCCAGGTCAACCCAGGGTAGGCTAGCTACCGGGTAGCAAGCATCAACAAGGCGAATTCTTGCAGGGGTAGCCATCACAGCACACGATTGGGCCCACTATATAGATATGTGATTCAAGGGAAATATGCCAAGCTGTTATGCTTGTGATGTTTGTGTTGTGGTTCGCAGAGCAATAGGCACAATCTGTGTCGGACATTACTGCCTTAACGGCACACCAAAGGTTACCGACATCGGTACCAGAGCTTTGGCTCGCGTGTGACATCGAAAGCCACAATATCTGCAGTGAATCATCTCTCCAACTTGTCACATGAATGGACAAGACGTGTTGATGCTTAATTGGAAGCTCGAGAACCCTGTCATGATTGTTGTGAAGCTGGCGTGGCTTGTCCAATGAATGGACGGCAGCATGAAGCCGCCGGGGGCAATGCTGAGCTTTGTGACGTCATGGACCCTTTCACGTCCCGCCAAAATCAGGAACAGCTACTTCTGCTCTGTCTCAGAGACCCCTTTCTCTACCTGAGCAATTCTTTCATTAAGCGTAATTTGCGTCGACTTCAGATTGATTTTTGTTTCATAGACGAGCGTGTACAATGAGCCACATACTTTGCCGCGCGACTGTGCGAATCTCCCCCGCCTTGCGCTCAACGCGATCAACATTCAGCGCCCAGTACCAACCGTTGCTACGGAGTCGCGTGTCAGCACCTTTGAATCCCGGGCGCTCATTTTCGAGGTCATGGTCGCTGCGGAATGATGAATCTGCCGGACAAAACGATGAGCAGGTAGAGAGGGCCCGCCAAAGGGAACAGCGACGGGTCACGTCCGGAAAGAGTGCGCAGACGTTGGAGAATGATCGCCCATGGCACCGAGAGAGTAGCCATGCACAGCCAAAGTCAACTTCACCTGACCCTGCAGAAGGCGATTTAACAAAAGGTACATGAACTGCAGATTCACTCGGCATCATTACTGACTTCGAGACCATGATAGGCCGACTCTTGACGACTCCTACCCGACTACTGAAGCTCATCTTGCCAATGCCATTCCACCCCAAGCAAGAACACATCAATGAGCCAGTTAAGGGAGAAGATATCCGAAAAAGCGACACGGTCGAGCCATTGGCACTTCTCGTCCACCCCCAGCAACCATTGTCATACCTTGAGCGATTGATACAAGCAGAGATTCCACCACTGCGGTACAATGGCCGTGAGAAGCTACCAGACATTGTCTTTCGAGCCGAAGCCGATCAGGAAGAATCCCATCAGAGGTCTGGAAAACCGGACAGCAACGTCGCGTCGTATTCCGGTCTTGGTCACGAGGGGTCAAGAAGCAAACATGCTACTTGGGTGCGTTGGAGTGGAAGCACCGAGGTAGGTGACTTTATCAGAGACGCAGCGCGTGGGACAGAGTTTGCCATCGACATCGAGGGTCACGACAAGGAGTTGAGAGTGGCCGTCCCGAGCTTCAAAGACCGGACCTACTACATGCGAATGAACCTGAAGCGGATGTCGCGCGAGATCGATGCCATGGCCAAGATTAAGAACGAATGCGACAATCTAGCCCACAAAGGAGCCCACCGACTCGCTCAAGGCGGTTTCGCGGCTCTGGCTACGTGGTGGGGGATCGTATACTATATTACGTTTCATACAGAAATGGGTTGGGATCTGGTGGAGCCTGTGACATATCTCGCGGGATTGACGACAATCATGGGTGGATATCTGTGGTTCCTCTTCATCAGCCGAGACCTTAGCTATAAGGCGGCCATGAAGGTGACAGTATCGAAGCGTCAAAACGCCCTGTACCAGGAGCGCGGTCTCGACCCAAGCAAGTGGGATCAATTGGTCCACGACGCGAATGCGTTGCGGCGAGAAATCAAGCTGGTGGCGGCTGAGTATGATGCAGAGTGGGACGAGTTGAAGGACCTGGGCGAAGAGGTGAAGGAGGTGCTGGAAGCCGAGAAGCGAAAGAATGGCGGCGACAAGAAGGAGAAGAAGGATGATGATCGGGACGACGGCGAGCACACATCATCACCAGCTGAAAAGTGAGTGGCTAGTCGGAATAGCCGATTCAATCACCTGTTCTGTACTCAATGTGTTGGCCATCTGGGACATCGGCATGCCCGCCGTGGGTCGACAAGACGGGGAGAGCATCCTGCACGATCCCGGCAGTTGGCGGAAAACATGTGTCTAAATGGAACGTGGTCTAGACTTAGACGCTGAATATTGAGAATTAATCTGCAAGATTCAACCGATGCGGCATCAGTTTTTGAGTCAAAGTCTGGTGATTGTTAGCGCTTGTTGCGACCGAAAAGCATGGGGTGATGTCTTGATGACGTACAAGCTTGCCGAGTGGGCAGGGTTCGCACGGCCTTGTAGTGCAGAATATGCTGGTCATGTACAGTGCGTACACGGCCGATTTCCACACCTCAACACCTTCATCCCACCTCACCCCACCCACCTCAGCCAACAACCACCACTACAAACGACGCCGTCTCGCACTCCACCATCAGCCCAACGTCCAACCATGGCCCATGCGTTTGTCACGATCGCCTCCAGCGAGGTCAGCAGATATCTGCAAGCGGTAGTCTTCTGGAACTGTTCTCGACGTGTTCCAGAAGCTTGAACCCCTCACGAGCCTACATATCAACCCGCACTAGCTGCTTAAAAGCTGGAGGTCCGAGGCCAATTCCCCCACACCATCACCGGCCGTAACCGCAATCGACGAGATGGCACCCCAAGTCATACACCTGCCCGACGGCCAGAAATTTACCGTCACGCCCGTCTTCGCAGGACTCGGCTTCAAGAGTCACGAGCTCAACACCCACCGCAATGCCTTCCCCATCGGGTGGACCGTCGTCCTGAACACCGAGTCCGACGAGGACGACGAGGACGACGAGGCCGACAACGGCGACGATGACGACGACGACGATAGGGATACGGACACGGACAGGCACGGCGCGGAGAACGGCCATGGAGTATTTCTGGATGGAGATACCACCGCCGCCGCTCGCGTGAAGCGGCACATTCATTCCTACTCGAAGCCGACGCTGCAGGGTGACAACCTCTTTATCTCGTCGATTGCGAACCCCTCCAGCTCCGAGTTCAAGCCGGCTGTCAGCCCCACCCGGCAGATCGCCATGATGCTGTGGATCACGCTCTACTGGTACTTCCACCAGCCCGAGCCGGCTCCGCAGGTCTCCGCCGCCGCCGCAAAGACCACCCCCCTCGGGGCTAAGCCGCGCGGGGAGTGGAAGATCAACATCAAGCGCGACGGCGTGCTGCGGGGCCGCAACTTGATCCCCAAACTGGAGCGGATGGGACTCATCGCCTCGGCCGACACCGCTGTCGGCACGAGCATGGACGACAATGGCGATGGCTGGGCGCAGATGTTTGTGACACGCCGCATGTTCTGGCAGCTCCCGGGACGGTTGTTTCTCTTCTCACTGCAGCCCAACAGGAACATGAGCTCGTTCCCCGGATCCCCCACCGGGAGCCGCCCTGGCTCTCCCATCCGGGGCGAGGCCGCCCAGAGTCCATTCTATCATCACTCTCCCCACTCGTCGTTTGGACGCCTGGATAGTGATCTCCCTGGTGGGCCAATCCCACTCACGATGGTGACAATACCCAGCTTCCCCATCGGGCCCTTTTTCTCGAGCTCTCACCTTCCAACCTACTACCCTCCTCCACCGCTCCAGTACATATTCAGCAACAACATCCGCCACCCCCTCCGACCAAAGCCCCCGAGGATGGGAGAAGTCTTCTATACTCGGTTTGTCCCCAGTGCTGGGCAGTATTTGTCGTTCCGAGTTGCATCATCCTCTCCGAACCCAGTGCCATACTACGGCCCAGCTGGGCTGAACCCTCCGGACCATTCTAATCTGACCGCGCTCAGCGATACTGCCCTCCTGAAATCGTGGATGGCGAAGCCGCGTGTAAATGCCTTCTGGGGTAACTACGATCCGGACTTCCTCACGAACTCATTGAATCAGCCGCATTCATTCCCAGTTATTGGACAATGGGATGGCGTGCCGTTTGGCTACTTTGAAGTCTATTGGGTCAAGGAGGACATTTTAGGCCGTCATCTTGGCAGTGAAGCTGGGGAGTGGGATAGGGGCCTTCATGTTCTGATTGGGGAAGAATGGGCAAGAGGCCGGGTTCCCGTCTGGTTGTCAGGTCTTGTGCATTGGTGCTTGACATCGGATTATCGCACCATGAACATTTGCCTTGAGCCAAGAGTGGACAACGCTAGGTGAGCAAGCTATTTTCTGGATTCATTGCCTCATTTGCTAAAATTTCTAGATTTCTACAACGCCTTGAGTCTTCGGGTTTCTCTCGAGAGAAACAGATATCATTCCCGCACAAGCAATCCTGGTATGTGCGCATGCGCCGAGAGCAGTGGGAAGGGCCTACCCTCTGAGATACCAAAAGTTGATATGACTACATGAAACGGTGTTTGTGTTGGGGATTTGTGAATGGACGTTGAGGTTGCAACGTGGGCGAGTGATAGAATGACAAGTGAAAAGCGACAAACGAACGGCGATATCAGGTTTGGCTTTGTCCTCTTAGAAAAGGAAATTGGAACCAGTCTTTGTTCTTCCAGCGGCTTTCTCTTTCATAATCCCTGGCTGAAAAAAATAGTCTCCTCTATTTCAAAAATGATTTGAAGATGCCTGAACTCCTTGAGGTTATTGTTATCAACAGGTGAATAATAGATCATTTAATCGGTGATGATCAGTAAAGTTACCTTATTCATAGCTATGAGGCAGATCTCCAGAACCGCCGAGTGTTCGTTCATGAACGTGACAATCGCTTTTAATTTGGTCTTTAACTGCTCAATCCCTTGTTCTCGGCTTTGTTCTCGGCAAAACAATAGCTCAGGACATTGTTTCGATGAAAACGACACAACGCCAGCAGCTGTTGACCTATGTATAGTAGATATTCTTTTCTTCGTCACTCAATACCCTTTCCCCCCTTTCCCCTTAACAGCTTTCCAACGTTTGAATATCTATCAAGAAAAGTCGAGTCACTCGTAGTCTACTCTTCCAACGCAAGATGGATACTTCTACAGCGATGGCTGATAAGCCGATGCCGAACGCATCAAACGTTGAAATTATCACCCCACGTGCCTCAGATGACAACGAACTGTTTATCCATCTGCGCGGCGGCCTCGCGGCGGCATTAACTCCCCCAAATAAAGCGTGCAAAGGTTGTCAAAAACACATCAAAGGCCCCAGCGACTTCTGCATCAAATGCATCGGGCAGCTGTATGCCCGGATACAGTCGAAGGTGGGCCTCTACGACTCGTATATCGACGACTGCGACAGGTGCGACAAGCGCACGATGCACCTTGGGCCTGGGTGGTGCGTGTGGTGCCACGCGGTGCCGGGCGAGCCGTTGGCTTCGTGGTGTGACATGTGCGACATTATATTCGATCTCCCGCTCTATGTGAAGAACGAACATGGGGATGATATGGATTTGCTGGATGTGAACCTGTGGTGTGCGCAGTGTTCGGGGATGGCAGGTTGTTGGGAGATTAAACACGAGTCATGAGTCATTGGAGAAGTTTTTCAGGGCCGTTAGAAGAGAGGTTTGAGGATTGAGTTAATTATCAATATACCACTGATCCTTTTGGAAATCTGATTGGAAATCTGATCAGTGTTTGGGAAAGAGATGTAGCGTAGTTCAGTGTTGAAGTGTTGACGGGTATCAGTCTTGCTGGCCAATTCTTATAGACGAAGAGTATTGTTCGTCATCTGAAAGTATACATTGGTCATAGAATAACTTTTCAAAGCAATGAAAACACATATCGGATGAGATTTTCTTGAATGAACAATTTCTTTTATTTCTAATTTTCGCCATGAGACGTGACTGAATTATGCTCCTAGCTCAACGAGCAGCTTGCCTCCGCTAATCTCACCCTTCCGCATCCGGTCCAACCCCTTGTTAACATTGTGTAAACCGTCCTCAATATCGATAATTCGCGGCGGGACGATGGCCCGCGTGGCCAACAGCCGTTCCAGCCAGCTGGACAGTGCCTCGCCAATCTCGGGCACTTCGTGGTATAACTTGACCGGCATCGTGTGGAAGATGACGCCTGGTCGTTCGCCTTTGGGTAGGCCGCTCATGCCTACTAGGTGGGCTGGGATTGTAGGCTCGGTGGGAGGCGTGCTGGGGGGAGAGTTGACCTGGACTGCTCGCTTGGTCTCGGGTCCTAGAGCGCGTAGGAGGAGCTCGGCTGTGTCGCGGCCCCGCGTGTCGATGCCGAACCGCAGCTTTCCGTTGGTGTTGGCGCGCAGAATGGTGATGGCTCGCTCGGGGTCGTGGCTGTCGACGAGCAGGTCTGGTCGGAGCACGGGGTTTTCAGAGATTCTTACTCCGTGCTTGGCGTTGTCGACCACCAGAGCGACCTTGAGGCCGACGAGACGGGCCAGCTGCACCGCGATGACGGCCGACGTCGATGATCCGCCCCAGATGGCGATCCAGTCGCCGGCCTTGGCGCCCTCGCTCGGCAGGATGCCCTGCAGGACCTCGCCCCTGATGTCCTGGGGTATTGACTCCTCGGGCACGCTTCGAACCAGGTCCAGGACGTTGGGCCCGCCGTGGACCGACGAGAAGTCGACGCCCAGGCAGACTCCTAATGACAGAGACGCCGCGACGTAGGCGACGCCGAGCGTGGCTCCCTCGCTGAGCGTAATCTCCTTGGGGATGCGCACCACGTTGAAGTCGGCCGCCACTACGTACTGCTGGTAGGTGGCCTTCCGCAGGTCTCGGTAGTCGGTGGAAATAACAATAACCTGTTTTTGACTGTGAGTTTGAGAAATGACGCCAGGTTGGACCACAACTGACTTTATCGTTGACTTGGATCCTTGAAGGTCCGTTGGCAGCTCTCACGACAGTGCCTGTGGCCTCACGTCCAGAGATGAATGGAAGCTCCGGGATACCAAAGCCATAATCACTAAGAGCCTCTCGATTAGAAGTGTTTGAAAAAGTCTCATCGAGACTCAACTCACGGAGATTTCCAGTCAATCGGGTTCAACCCGATAGTGTTCGTCCTTACCAACACCTCGTGGTCGTGTTGTGTAGCCGGCAGCACATATCCGCTCGTCACCTCGTACTGCTGCCTCACCCCATGCAGCAGGAGCACGGTTTGCGTATCTGGTAGTTGGTGCACGGCGGGGCTAGAATCGGTCGAGTGAACGGACGCGGCCCGATTGGCCTCGAGGCATTCGATCGAGGGCAGCTCGACGGAGCGAGGCACGGAAGCGAACCGGGTGGCCGCTGGTTGGAGCCCCGGAACGGACTCTGTCTCTGATATTTGAAAGTCGCTCGTCGGCTCTGAGGTGAGCGCAACAAAGGAATTGCCGAAGCTCATTTTGTCTAAGATTGTTCCCGCCTCGGCTTTCGGCTTCGTCGGGTTGGGTGGTGGTTTGGGGATATCGACTGGGGCGTTAAAGACAGTGATTTGTATTCTTTTGTTGGCACGCAGAATGTAACGAGGCACTTTAAACGATCTACAGTCGAAAAAAAAGTGACGGGTGAGTCTATAAGTTAAGCCAATGTCGGTTATAGCGGAATCCAGCACGTTTTGTTTGATCCCACGTTTGGCCACGCTCCATGTCTAGCGGGCCTATGGCGGATTGCGTCATGTTCGCGACTGTCGAATCAGGCTCCGGGCAGATTTGACAATGCCCGCATTTCCCCAATGGCGTGACTCGGAGAATTGTCGCTTCTGTTTGGGTGTCGTTTGTTTGCCGGTTTTCGGGGTGAGCATCAAGGGGACCCGCACAGGGACGATGGTGTTATTTGGACTATCGATGACCCAACCTGCGGGTTACGCTGTGCGAACCCCAGCTAGGCGCACCGCTTTTGGGTAAGTATAGCCGCTTGATTAATCGATCTTACGCGTGAGTAACTCTTATTGGGTAATGTTGTGTGTCTGTGGCAAATCTCGTCGTTGTCAGTTCGTCGACTAGTATGGGTTTGAGGAGTTTCTCGGTCATTGATGATGGCTAAAGGCTTTTCAAAACTAGACAACATACTCATTTACAGAAAGCTGAGTAGCTTCACAGAATACCTGCAACACGCTTGAAGAACTTCTCACATGAAAAGACCCCCACCCCAAAATTCAGACGGTCGGAGCAACTGCCGTGAAGAATCGAGCGCCGGGCCATGCGATAAGCACATCTCGATAACTCCGCATCTGTTTGCGGGGTTTCTCATGCTTATTAGGCCACTCAGGGCCTGTTATGGCTTGACTCGGGTGCACATGGGTCCGTTCTGTTGCGAGATGTCGATGGTGCAAACACCCTCGGTGGATCACGCCATCACCCGGGGCCGGAGCGGCAAACTTCTAATTTCGACTCCCACGCAATGAGTGGGTACCGGATACCGGACACATGGAGGTCTACGTTTGGTGGTGAATGCTTAAATACAAGACCGGGCCCAAATCTGGTCAATTAATTTTGAGTTGCTCGCCCAAGACACTCGATAGGGGTTTCCTTAGATTTTGGCTTGTGATGGAGTAGCTGGGGTTGATGACTTCTTGGCTCATTTAGACCACATAAACAGCAACGGCGCTATCGTCAAGATCAAGCCAATAACACAATCAGAAGCTTCAGCCAAGTAAAAAGGCTGAGTTCTCTTCTATCACAATATCTCCCTCGTAATGTGATCCCGCTTAGCTTCGAGTGTCGTTCGGCTACAAGATTGAATCTTGGTTAACACACCCAAGATATCCAGTCTATGTGAACCCGCAATGCTTCAATATCGTCTTCTGATTATCAGAAAGGACCCCGGGTCAAGATGAGGCTACACGCGTCGAGTGTTTGAAGGAGACTTTTTCGGGGTCTCGCCTCGACAGCTGGAAACGAACGAAGCATATTATTCTGCGGCGCATTTTGACACGAGCACTTATGTGTGCTGGAGAAAACAAGCTTAATGATGGATACTTTAAGTAGATATGGAGGATGATGGTCAATTGCGCGATGTGCAACATCCATGCTAGCCTACAGACAAGAGACCCGCCGACATCTGCCTCAGATAACGTCATCCCTTGCGCAGATGTTGTATTCCAGTCTTTCCAGAGGTTTGAGCTACTATCTCAAACCCGAGAAGTGCAACTGCACACTAGTGCCAACTGGGAGAGTCAAGTAAAAGAAACGCCCAACAACCAATATAGAAACAGCACTCTGCCAATTTACATAGTCCTAGAATTTACGATGATTGATGAGTGAAGAGCCTTGTTGATTTGCCACACTCTACGATTGTATCCATGACTTAAGAGACTTGGGTGGGTTATTTTTTAGTGAGAAGTTGATTGTGTTTAAAGACGTTGGGAATATTGCTGGAATAACTTTATTTAACATTGCCAAGATTGGAGATGCCCAGCAGTAATGACGGTCAAGGAGGGAAGACAGCGCCATGCACTGGAAACTAATCAAGTCTTAACGGTATATATAGATCTATCGTGCCATGGTATACTTTCTCAGAAAGGGTTTAGGAGATCACAAGTTTGCTCGAAATTCAATCGATTCAGTAGTTGTTAAACGCGCAACTTAACTCGTGACTAGTCTATACAACTTGATGGACTAACGCCTATTTTCCAATCCATTTACTTCAGAAGAGACTTCAGAATCTCAAGAATGTCCTGATCAGTCTTGCCCTTGACGCCAAGCAGCTCGTTGTCGGTCTTCTCAAACTTGCCGCCGCTCTTGGGGTCGAAGATAGCACGGAAGAGGTAGGGAGCAAATGTCTCCATGTCGTATAGTCCCTTGGCCAGTCTCTCGTCAGCCTTGGCGGTGAGATCGTCAAGGGCAACAGGGATGGGTGCCCAAGATCGCTCAGGAGCAACCTGCTTAGCAAGAGCCAGCAGCTTGTTCTGGGTAATAATGAGATCGTGGATGTACACGACGCGGTTCTTGGTCTCCTCGGGATGGCTGGCCACACCGACAAGAGCATCGGCTACACTGCCAAGAGACGTTGTGCTGAACTCGACATCTCCGCCGTCGATGATAATGGGCTTCGATTGCGAGTGATCGAGGATGAAGTTGTGTTGCAGGCCCCAGTCGAGGAAGGCGGAGTTGTAAACGAAAGTGTAGGTCAAGGGGGTGGACTTGGCCTTCTCTTTGAGGACCTCCTGAATCTTGACCTTCTGAGCGAACACGGGAAGCGCGCGAGTGCTTGGGACGTCAAGGTTGGAACCAAACTCAGAGGGCACGAATCGCTGAACACCAGCAGCGATAGCGGCATCGATAAAGGTCAACTGGGAATCGATTGCCAGGGTTGTGAGGGTGGAGATGACAATGTCTTGGCCCTGGAGGGCGGACTTGAGAGACTCGAGCGAAGAATAGTCGACCTCGACAACGTCGGTGCCCGCGGGGAACTCGGAGGCGGAGCCGGCGCGCTTCAGGACGCGGATGTTGAACTTTCCAGACTCGACAAACGTCTTGAAGACGACTGAGCCGAGGGAACCGGATGCACCGGCAATGGCGACGTTCTTGATGGCAGACATGGTGTTTGTGTTGTGTAGTGATTGATACGATCTTAGTCGGGATGATCTGAAGTAGGAAGATGAGCGGTTGATGGATGTTTTGTGATGTCAAGATAAGAGTGTGGATTGGGATTTGAGAGCAGTAAAGGCTTGAATTGGCAGCTATATACACATGATTCACTATGTCGCATCATTTGAGTTTAGAAGGTGATAGTCATGATATGTCACCCGTTCAGCGTCCACCTCACCTGAGGTTACCAATATTCAGGCTTCAGCTCCATGGGGAGTTCCATATGTGGGATGCCGAGCGGGATGCCGAACGGGATGGGCATGTGGGATGCGAGATTCGGCGAGCTAACTGCGTTGGGTGATTAGTCACTCTAGTCGTTTCCGAATCTGTCCATCGTGGATCCCGCGATATCCCACTCGGCGTATCCCACTTGAGGCCCGACATCCCATTTATCCCACACCTCTGCCGGTCCTCGCTCAACCACAACTGCGATTACGAACTCTAGTCTCTGGCTACAGGAACTCCGGGCCTGTTATCTGAGAGTCCGCCTTGATCATCCCACTGCTCTTTTTGATTCCACACGGGATACCCTTTCACCGTCTTGTAATCTCCCGCCAATCTTGAATCTCTCTGAGTAAGCTTCCTTCAAAGGGACCTTGGGATACCGATCCAACTCAGTCCAATAATCGCGATGCCTTCTGGAACCGATCGATCCCAAGATCTATCCCACGATCTATCCCACCCGGCTACGGGAGCGGAAAGGGATCCATTTTCCCACAGGTTAGCCCCAATGTCCCCCAGAACCCACTGTCGTCGTCGCCTGTCGGGCTCGCAACATGAAAGTGGGATTACCGACGTGGAAATTCAGAGCATTGTCTAATCAGCCTCGACATCGCAGCGCGGCCCCTGGAGATCAATCCAGCAGCAGACATGTATGCCATTGCGGCAAGGCTTTCATTAGAAAGGAGCATCTCAGGCGGCATCAAGCCACCCACGGCGAACGAACTTTTATTTGCACCATCTGCCAGCGGTCCTTTACTCGCAAGTCAGTTTCTCAGCCCAGCACATGCACCGTCTCATGCTTACCCTTGTATCATTAGTGACCTGCTTCGACGCCATCTCACACGCCATGACTTGACGACGGCGCCCGATTCTCGACGAGGGAGGGCATGCGATGCATGTCACGCAAACAAGACAAAATGCGACGGAGGCACTCAGTGCTCTCTCTGTTCGAAACGAGGCATTAGCTGTACATACAAGCTTGTCTCAGCAAACGGCCGAGCTTCCGGAAGCCCCCCTGGGTCGAAGAGCGATTCGCAATCTGTCACGGATTCCGCCGTCTTCTCAAGACCCTCAACAGCTGAACGAGAGATCAGAGATCTCTCACCAGCAGCAGCTCCTGTGGGTGGGCTGAGCCTTGATTCGCAACATGCCTTGGGAGAGACTCCTGCAGCTATTGGGCTAGCTCGTCTTGCCACCATTCTTTCAATGCCAACCACGTCTTTGGAAGACCCGTTGCGACTTCCCGAGGACGATAAAGAATGGTTTGAATCGAGCCTAGATGAGTACCTCGGCCATTTCCACGAGAGCTGGCCTATCATCCATGCTCCCACATTCGATTCATCGACCCCTCCAATCGGCATCATTGCGACTGTGGCAATGATTGGCTCATGGTTGAAGAACCCCGAAGCTACTGAGGACGCTGCACTTGAGCTTCACAGGAATTTGATGGACAAATTCTTCGAAGACCTGGTGAGGATCTAAGATCCTGATGTTTTGGCATTGACTGACCGCTTTGTAGTCACAACCCGCACCTCGCAATTTGGATGAGCGGCCTTGGCAAACAGAACTATACCAAGCAGTGGTGCTAAACATCATTTTTGCATTTTATCACGGAGTATGTATGACTCAGTCTTACCGGTCTTTCCGTCACCTAACCTATCTGTTCTAGGGTGAAAAGGTGGTGGCTAGAGCAGTCTTGCTCAAAGGAATCCTGGTATCAGTTCTACGGGAGATTGAATTCTTTGTTTGTTCAAGTTCCGGTTATCAACAGCGCGTGCATTTTCCGGGAACATTTTTACCATGGGTACAATCGATACGTGAACGCTGGAAGAGGTAAGACATGTCTTGGAACTGCATTTGAACGACCAGAAAACTGACGTGATGCTCAAGAACAATTGTGTCATTGTACAAGATTGATGCATATTTGGCCATCGCCCGGTGGCAACCCCCGACAATTCATCGTGAAGAGCTAGACGTCGCTCTCCCATCAACATTTGCGCTCTGGAATGCATATGGCCTCGACGTGTTCTTCAAACGTCTCGGTCAAGAACCAGCTGACCGCACAAGTTACAAGCTGTCTGAAATCACGAATAATCCGAACTCGCGGGCGAGATCGCTTTTACTCGTTGAGGATGTGCACCTCGCTCTGTGCGGTTTGCTACCAGGAATATGGAACCATTTACAAATCACGCGTCGAACAGGAAAGGTTGGACTGGAGTCGTTGAGATCTCTGGCATGGCACCTTGAAACGTGGAAAGCCGAAATGGAGAGGATATCTCTTCAATGCAGTCAAAGTTTCCTCGCTGGCGAGACAGCTGGGCTCCCATTCGTTGCGTACCTGGGAAGGTTTGATGAGGACCCCTCACAGGAAAGACATGCTGCAACCATTCACATCAAACGGCTCCTAGCGGATTCACTGATGGTGTATCACATGCAAGGCATGCAACTCTATGCCGACATACGAACGATCAACGCTGTTGCAATGTATCTGGACACGCCAACGAATAACGAACTCACGGTGCCCCCAAGGATTCAAAACTACCAAGCTCAGCTTCACGAATGGGCGGTCACGGCAGAGAGCAGGAGAGCGTTGCTCCACGCCATTGGGGTCCTCCGGCTACGTGAAGTTGGCTCCGATGGAAAAGGGGCCCCGACTCTGAGCATTGATCCCACAGCGCATCTGGCCGTTGCCATGAGCGCCCTGGTCGTCTGGGCGTGGATCATGTACGCCGAGGCAGCTTGCAGCTGCATTCCGAGTCTCGACCACATAAATATCGGCGTGGACCCTCCGGACTTGCAAAGCACGACGCGGCTGGAGAACTGGATCCATTCGGGTGGCACTGCTGGAGTACACGGCATTGCGTTTTGCAGATGCGTTGCCGATGGGTGGATGGCTCAGTTCGCATCTGCTCTGCCGCAGGGGAACCGCAGGTGGGAACTCGGCGACTTGGTTGCCCCCATGCTTCGAGCTTCGCAGAAGATGTAGATTGGAACACCCTGGGTGGAGCTTTGCTGCTTGTAAAACACGTTTCTTGATACGGATCATGGGGTGTTGTTGGGGATTTCGTTTAGGACAGATGTTCTCTTTGGATAGGTGGCCTCGGTTCCACTAAATTGGCTGCGCCCAGCAAGCGCTTTGAAATCATCCTGCTTTCGGGACTTTGGTTCCCCCGACCAGAGACGATCTTCCACTAAGGCGCCTAGTTTGCTTATGTAGGGAGAGTCCCAAAGCATATCGGGATGTTTCATCCCACTTCTTGGCCGCAGGCACAACACAACTGCTAAGCTTAAAAGAACTCGCGTCGTCTCTCATTGACACATTGGAAAACCGACATTACCTTTTCTTCCATTCTGAAACTGGCCTTGAACTATCATCAACGATGCCGAACCTGACTCTCTACAGAGTCAACGGATCTTGCGCCTTCGTCGCTCACGCCGTTCTCCTACACTTTGGCATCCCCTTCACCACAGTGGAAATGAAGTTTGGCCCTAATGGCGTTGAGTCTGCAGACGGAACCATCTCCCACGCTGAGTATCTGAAAGTACACCACAAGGGATACGTCCCTGCTCTAGATGTCGATGGCGAGGTCATTACAGAGCTGCCAGCCATTCTCAACTACATTTCGTCTCTCATCCCAGAAAGAAAGCTCTTCAGTGATGAAGGACTCGGCCGCGCCCGGGTCTCCGAATGGCTCAACTGGCTCTCTGGAAGTCTTCACGCCCTTGGATTCGGCATGGCCATCCGTCCGGCCCGTTTCAGCGACGAGCCTGCTGCCCTTGACTCGATCCAGGCGAAAGGGAAGGCGTTTGTCAGAGAATGCTTCGCCAAGATCGACGGCAAAGCCAAGGACAGGGACTTTCTGGTCGGAGACGACTTGACGGCTGCGGACTTTTATGTGTACATCTTTTCGCGATGGGCTGGGGTTGCGGGTATCGACTTGAAGACAGAGTACGCGAACTACTACCTTTTTGTCCGCCGCATGGAGTCTGTTGAAGCGGTCAGGAAGGCGATCGAAGCTGAGGGGCTCGAGTTCAAGTTTTTGTAGTAAGTAGTTTTGTGGATAATCTGTTTAGATACATGCGGCCGAAATCAAGGTTGCTTTGCTACGTATATCTTTCTTGGAAATTTGAGTAACTTTTCAGCAACAGAGACAAGTGATTGATGTGCACAAGCCCACCGAGTGAAGTAAATCATTAGCAAACCACCAGCTTACCATCTATTTATAAGTGATATGAGGACATAAATTATGAAGCTAATGAAGGACGTCAGTAAACTTCCGCCCTTTTCTTTATTTTAATTTAACCCATATGAAAACTTAGTAATTGCGTATTCTTTGTGATCAAATGGACTGGGTTCGCTGGATGAGGCAGATGGTGCGTAGGGTTTTTGTTCCTCCGTAGGATTAGGTACTATAAAAGGACTAATGTTGGATTTGAGTCCAGTCTACTCCGTAGTCAACTTGTTTATTGAGCTGACTTGCGATTGCGCAGAGTCATGGGCAATCTATCCGTTGGGAGAGTTCTTAGATACAATTAGCGTGTTACTCTCGGCCATTTGCTCCGTTTTCTTGCGATAAGAAACCAAGATTGATTGCGTGCTCTCATTTTACATTCCTTTTTGGGACTAGATACTTCAAACGTGGCTTAGCTCGTCTACCGTCGAGTCAGTCAGCCAGTGAACGGCTCAGCCAACCCCGCATCTTACCAAGGGGGCCATGTGACGTTGGGAATTATAATTCGGATGTCCTCTTGAAAACCCGCTTCAACCATTGACAACTCCTGGGCATTGACAAGGTCTAAGAAAGCCATGCTAGGATCTTATAATCCAGCTGTTGCAGGTCTCAAAAGTCTTGAATAGGTCTAGTCGGGGTAAGGGATTGTGGCGAATGCCATGCCGCCCAAACGACCATATGTGCCAAAGACGAAAGGTTCGTCCGCTGTCCTCGCGTGTGTTCACGAGTGGCATATTGATTAGATCCTGACATATCAGGTTGCCATGAATGCTCCCAACGCCGGATACACTGTGACCGCGCCGAGCCTCAGTGCAAGAAATGCACGCAGAAAGGGCTGAAATGCAGTGGCCTGGGCATCCGGCACCGATTCAATAATGGAGTTGCAGCCAGAGGGAAATGGGTCGGGAAGACTATGGAAAAGGTCTATCGCGAGTGAGTTGAAGCATCTCTATTCATAGTTGACTTTGCTCATTTGGCCTTCCAGGAAACAAGAAAAGCTCAATGGTGATGCGGGAGTCACACCAAGGAGATCGCCGTGTGCCGCCCAAAAGCCGATGACGGAGTCACTGCAAACAGCCCCCAGTGACAACACCGGCCTTGATCCGCCAAAGGAGGCGTTGAACATGTTCACTGCATCGGGCCCTATGTTTCAATCTGACAATGTCAAAGAGTCGATGTCGGAGGCTGCTGATGAGGGCATCTTTCCGTCGACTGATATCGTGCTGTTCCAGCCAGTCCCAGACACCATTTCTCGAGAACAGCATCATCTCCTTCTACATTGTAGGCACCCTTTTGAAAAAACATCACATCGCAATGACTCACCCTACAATACAGTCTCCCAACACATTGCTATCGAGATGAGTGCATTCGACGGCGTCCATAATGGATGGCGTCACTTGATTCTCCCCTTGGCTCACAGAGACGAACTCGTCATGAGTGCAGTCCTTGCCACAGCTATTGCTCATCAGGGCCTCGAGCAGTTATTCAAAAACAGGCTGCATAATAATCTTAACACGCTCTGGCATCCACGATCCAGCCGTATGTACGCTCGCACCATTCGAGGTCTGCGAGAACGGCAGGAACTTGTTCACAGCGACCTGTCAAGCAAACACTCGATTCTAGTCACCATACTAGTTCTTCTATCGGCTATGATGGTAACAGCCTGTTCAGACTTTCCCGTTATTTTTCGGATGCTTGAGTCCGCAGTCGACGCAATGGGCGGAAAACAAGGGCTTGGTGAGGGGGAATTGCCTGAATTCATCATGAGACAGGTTCACAAGTATGTTGATGACAAGATGACTGCGAAAGGCCGATCACATGTTTCGAGTTGCTAACGTGTTGGTTTATAGGATGAGAGTCTATGCGGCACCGCTTCTTTGCGAACAAACTGGCATGGAAATTATTTCATCCCAGCGGCAGACTGCTCAGCTGCTCGACTGCTTGAATTATACTACCCAGCAAAGTCCGGAGCAAGCCATGGTTCTGTCAAGTGTATCGGATATGGTCGAGCAGGCCTGTGATATCTATCTACACCATGCCTTTATTGATCCGAAATGCGCTTCCTCCCCAGACACGGTGGAAGGGATGGACTCAATACGCCGGGTGCAGCGCTTCAAAGAGTGTCTCGAAGCGTTTCCTCCTGGATCTCCAGTCAACAGTGTCATAATTTGGGCCACATTTGTGGCGGCTTTGGATTGCCAGTTGGAGGAACACAAGGTATACTTCGAAGGCGCACTCATGCAACAGTTTGCTCGCAATGGGTTTGGAAATGTATTAAAAGGGTTAGAACAGGTGCGTCAGATTTGGAAAAGGGGAGCAGAAGAGAGATGGACCTCAATGTTACCTCATGGGAAGGTATTTGTGATGTAATATCGAGGGGATTTTGTGCGATATTTCAGTAGGCGGCGTTTTGGTAGGGGACTAACTTTTGCACAACCTAAGCTGAATAGATATCACACTCTGGAAAGGTGCATGAGTGAACGTCCTGTTCCGTGATTCAAAATTGGTACCCAGTTACTTGAACAAAGCGTGTCTCCGCCTCCAAGTCGTGAAAGATGTTCCCGAGTTCTGTCACTCTTGACGACGATCATCGAGGAGCAACTCCAGGACAATTTTATTCCCTGAGACCTTTGGATTACTCATAGCAATCTTCACAGTTCCCCTGGAACCCCCGTTGCTGTTCGACGTACTTGCGACTCCGCTTGGGTTTAGCGAGATGTCACTCCGGGGACCTCTGACACCATGATCCAGCACACGAATGTCTTGTCCTGGAATGATCTGTCGGAGCCATCCATTCTCTGCTTCTCGAATCTCCACGTAGTCATCGTAGAAAAGTAACAGATATTTTTCGTACATCGTCGCGTCCTGTGCGGCTTGTTTGCCCGCGTATCCAAGAATAACCGATCGGCTGATGTCGCCGTGCTTATCAATGTACAGGGCAACGGTCTCATAGGGAATGATGAACTCGTTTGAGTTGAGTGTAAACATCCCTAGGGGTCGTTGACCTCGGATACGGTTAGTAATATTGGCGGTTTCGGGGTGATTCAAGGGTGGGACCGAAAAGGGTTGCTTCTTGTCCAAGGTGAGCAATTCCATTCCTTTCGCGGTCGCGCCAGCAATATAAGTCTGAAACAAGCTAAGCGAGTAGCATTCCTGGGCAAACGTGAACTCGTCGTATTCGCGAAATACACTCCCATGACCTTTACTGGTCCTTCTGGCGAAAAGTCGAGATTTCGTCTCAGAGGATTCAAAAGAACCCAGCTCGATGACTTTGAATGAAGTGCGTAAGAGCTCCTTGCGTTTGTAGAATAGCAGCATACGGTCCTTCATTTTTGCAGTAGCAAAATATGTAACGTCTTTCGAGACTCTATGTTGTGTTATCTGAGGCTTCTTGTCCCCAGAAAGGGACATGAGTTCATTGACAATTTCTTGCAAAGGGCAGTAGACGAGGGTTTTGTCTGTAATGAGAACGCAAATAGAAAGTTCCTCAAGTACAGCGATTTGAGTAACACGCGGAATTTCCAGGACCTAGGTGGAACGAATGTTGTTAGCCATACTCAATCCCAAAAATAGGCAGGGAAGTGCTTACAATCTTATCTACTCGAGGATTGAGATCGTAGAAGACGCGGACACCGGAATCCGTTCCAATGACAAATACATGCTTTCCCGAGACTGTGAAGTCTGTAGAGCAGTTGATCTGGACCCCGGGATCTGGAAGCGGATGAACCATATTTGAAAGCCCTTGGGGTTCCTGAAGTGCTCTGCTGAGTGGTGTTCCTCTTATCAAGACACTGTCGGGCGACCCGCGGCCAGCAATAAAATCGGAGAGAACGCGTAGTCTGAAAGGCTCCGATCTTTGTGAATACAGTACCTCGGCGTGCTTGACCTTCGCCTGAATGATTTTATTCACCCACTCATCCCGTTCCTTAGCGGAGAACGTGCCGAGGGTGTATGTCCGATGTCCAAGATGCTTGATCTTGAATTTGTAGATGTGTTCCCCCGCATTCTGCCACTGACTTACGGAGTCGTGGACGATTTCTAACGATAGAAGATAAAGTGGAATTGGCTGTCCAGTGTGAGCTTGACAAAGTCATGATCGCGAACATAATGCGTACCTCTTTCGAAACATCGAGCTTCTTCTCTCCCCCGTCATACTTAGGCACAAGTTCCTTCGCCAGAAGGAGATAATGATCAAATAGAAGGCAGCGTGCAGGAAGTTGTCTCGTAGTTAAAGCATTGGAGCTCCATGTGATAACGTCACCTTGAAAGACTAGCTCTCGATTTGCATGACCGAGATTCAGTGTACCGGGAAACCCAGGCCTGAGAACCAACTTTCTCTTCAGGTCCATCAGCACAACCTTCTTGTTCATCGCATCCATCTCAGTGTCGCACAGCAGAAGAACAGCCTTGATTTCTGCAATAGCTCGTCTGAGATTGAGCTTTTCTTCACTTTCTTGGACTGTCTTGCACTCAACTGCTTCGAGAAGTAAGACATATCGCTGAATCCTTTGAATGGGGCTTATTAAGTAATGGTCCCAATCGAGACGCACACGATTATTAACCTGACTTTTGAGGAAATGTCTGAAAAGGAGATTTGTGTCGCATTCTGTTCTCATCATCCAAACAGCGAGTGGATATGTAGCAGCATACTCTGTGTATATAGGCTGAGCCTTGCGGATCCATTCTCGGAAGAGGTCACTAAACCCAGAAATCCAAGGGCCTTGCTTCTGTTGTCGATGTTTTAGCTGAGCTAGAAGGAGGTTTTGATTGAGGTCCTGGATCGTATGAAATTTTCCGAAAACAGTCTCCAAGAAATGATCTTTCTTCTCAGGCGCCACAATCGGTGGTTGGTGGACGCGAATTTGTTCTTGGTATTGAGCATCGAAAATGTGAAGTTGCCTGATGTAATTTTCCTCGCTTGCGACAATTTCGTGGAGAATATTTTGGCGGTGAACCTCCTTTTTTGGAACATTTTCCAAGTCTTCTCGCTTCAGCCTATAGAAGTTAACCCAGTCGAGACCACTGTAACTAGTCAGAAGCCTATCCAGATCAAGTTTTTCAATGTTTTGATCGCAGTAGTAAGAGTAACACAAGACATCGGTTTGAGCATCGTGTACTCTGGGTGCATAGCAACCCGATCCAGTCATTTGCCATAGCACTCCAGAGACACGACCTTCTTCAAACTTCACCCATTCCTCGTCGGGCACAAGAACGCCATGCTGATGTAGAAGAGCCAATACGTGATGACTGAGGGTCTCTGCGTCAGCCACTTTGATCGTGGGAACCTTGTTGGTGAACAAAAGGACTAACGCCTCGTCGATCATCTTGGCCTTTAAGTCTGGCTCCCCTTCTCCGATCTCGCGTAGCCAAGCCTCGATGCTGCTGAGAGCCCAGGGTTCGACACATCGTTGGAAGTCGGCAGCAGTTAGCTCGGAAGGTACTAACCTCCTTCGAGCGAAGGGCAGAACCAGTTCATCATGTATAGAGGCGTCGTTGGCAAGGTGAGACTGAAAGGCTCCATTTTGGACCGCTTGTTGCAAGAAGTCGTCGGCCAGAGGATCTCCCTCGGTAGCCTGTAGAGCATCCCAATCGATGAGCTCCTCGGAATCTGGAATAGCGCCTTGCGAACCAAGTTCAGAAGTACTGTCAAGTGCACTGTCTTCGTCAAATGACAATTTCTCCAAGGCATCGATACTCATATCAAGGGCGCCATGACTCGACGCGACCCGAGACAATTGGTTGTCAGTGCCCCCTGACATGCTCTGCTGATCTGATGTTGTCTCCACAGCAACATCGATTGAGATGATTCTTAACGTGAGAAGCATTATTGTCCGGAGATGTCCGGCAATATGGTTAGCAATCATTTCAGCGGTGAGAGTTAAATTTGAAAGAGAATCAACTCCAGCAGTCGATTCAAGTCGCTGGTCTGTTGAGCCCTGGGCAGAATCTCCGTGACGTTGTGGATCCAACTCAGTGTGGCCCATCTGCGTCTTGATGCGTTTGCGACTGCTCTCCTGCCCAACAGTTTGGTGTGCTCTTCCGAGGGCAATATCCTGTCCCTCAGCTGAGCTTTTTAGTTTGGGCGAAGAGTCTGGCTCAAGGTTCATCGAAAGGCAGCAGATGGGGCAAACATCCAGTGGCCGAGGATGACGAGTTCGGCTCTGGCGTACAATAGATTGTATCTGGGAATCCGCAAAGGAGCCTTCCTCATGACTGGCAAGGTGTGTGGCGAGGCCATCTGTGCTGGGAAATACGGCCTCAGAATCGTAACACAAGGGGCATATCCATTGAGAGGGTGCATGAACTTCCCGATGCCAATTTCGACCGTGGATTGTTAACATGTGCTCGAGCCACTTTCTCGACGTGGGAAACCTGGGAAAGGGCGAGACTTTCACACACTTCTCCGATATGCAAACGAAAGGTCTGTTGTCTTCATTCACGTGTTGTCTGTAAAATATCAGATTCCGTAGTTGCCAAGGTTCGTGTTCGTGTTCGTGTTGAGTACTAACCGCCACTTGTCTCCCTCGAACATGAACTTTGGGAGAGGGTTGAAACACCAGTCGCAGATTTGGCTGTCTTCCGCTGGCTGTGGATAGTCTACCTGAGTGACCAGAACTGAAGCTGTTCTGCCCGTTGTGGATGGATTTTGCAACTTCCGTAGCCTTGTTCTGGCTTCTTGCCCGTCCATTGTCGTTGGCTTAGACTGAGGTGGAATTGCACGTTGTTCTGGCGGTGACAGATTACGGGTAATGGGTATCTCCGAGGGTTGGGTAGGCGCGGGCGCCTGAATTTCGACATCCATTGAATCCAAGAGATCTCCAGACCTTTCAGCTGAGTTTTCCAAGACGGCTCTCAGCCGAAGTGGTGTTCTGAGAGGTGTCCGAAGTCGTGACATTGGTTGAGTATGCCTCTTGGACTTTTGGTACAAAAACATCTCGTATGTGCCCGACATAGAGCTTGCGAGTTGTTCAATCAGTTCCTCACCTACCGATGGATACAGTGTCTTGAGTGACAAATACGCGAATTGTTCGAAGGAAGTCAAGTTAAACGTCTCAGTGAATTTTCTGGCCCGTCTTGCTTGACTCATTATTGACGATTGTCGAATTAGGTTGCCGATTCGATGGAGACGCTCTATAGCATCTGAAACGGCCTCTACATTTTCGATGCTGAGATAAGACTGTGGTGGCGTTGGACTTGAGGATCCGACGCTCATCTGGTCAGAAGAGTCATCGGCCTCAAACACTGTCTTCCTGTTAGATTCATCATAAACGAGATAGGCCGTGTTCATGGGCGGGCAAGCTGTACCATATGCTAAATTCCCTTGCATCAAATCCAACACCCGAAGCACCTGATCCTGGATCTCAACATGATGCCGAAGCCTTCGATCGAGACACAACTGCTCTTCTGCAAACACTCCCAGAAATGTGGTCCACGTGGAAAATCGGTGATTGAGCTCAGACAAAAGGGCGACTCCATCGGCATCGCTGTTCTCGCCCCTCAATTTAGAAATCTGCTCCTCGAACAACTTCTCGCAGTCTGAAGCTAGAGTGAAGATGGGCCCATTTTGTTCGACTGTGTTGTGCACCACGTCCATGGACATTGCGTGAGCCCAAATGCTGAATGACTGGTATGTCCTTGGCAAAACGAGGCGTTTATCTTAGCTAGTCTTGCGGAGATGACAGAATCGCTCATGTCAGTCACGTGAACCGGGAAACGGCAAAATGAAATTTGCCGACTGTCTGATGTTCTGAAGAGTTGTGATAGGCTATGAGGTGCGGTTGGGGGCCAAAAGGCTGACTATGGAGAATCCCTCAGCCGCAATCGCATCACACATCAACTTCCTCCATCACAATCAATCTTTGAGTGATTCACAGTCTCCTCCGCACTGAAAAAGCCGCCATGGCGTCGATTCGGAGATCTAATACAGCTACTGAGGACATTCTCCCGACCGAGTCACCTGGATGGAACGGCCTGCAGACGCTCAGGTCTTGCTTGTCAGGTAGACTCGCGCGGTTTAGGCCCCAAGGAGTGCCTCGCAGCCGACCAAGAAAATCAAATAACGACGCCATCATCTTCGAACTTGACCTGAGCGACGTTCTCAGGGCAAAGCCTATTGTTGTTCGCCTCTCCAAGGAAGACTACGACGAAATGAACGAGATGGCGCTTGATCTTCTTTACTCACTGAACAGCATGGTCAACCTAGACCTTCAAAAAGACCCAAGCTTCATGGGAATAACGGAATATGATGGACAGTCTCTCGGGCAGTCTAGTACCGGCGGCTACGACGCAGCGATACTTGACAAGGACTTCAAGCAATTGCATACACTAATGGGCTTTTTTGCATCATTAGAGGCCTCACCATCTCCAATCGCAGCCCAAATTCGGTTTAATCTCACAACTGGATCATCTCCTCTTTTCATACTACCTCCAAAAGACGCTGGGACCCTCGCTATAGGCCGCGTGAGAAAATGGAAGGCCTTCTTGGATGGCCTGCCAGACGGCGATGAGACTGTGGAAAATTTACAAACTATGTCCCTGGACGCAACACAACTACTAGTTGAAGAGGACCAGGAATCAATCAGTGAACAGATTGAAAAGCGCGCAAGCGTCATGGTAGACACAATCTTCAAGGAGTTTCGACAGCTTGGTTGCTCAAAGGAAGCGACACACGAAATCCGTTTACAGGTATCAGACGAACTGTACACTGGGACGTGCACCAACCTCAACATTTTCGTATCTTGCTGTCCTGATGAGTCTCTTGTGTGGCAAGAAGCTGAATGCGGTTCGTTCCCGTAAGTATTATTTCTCATCAACACGCCGTAACGTTGAGCTGACGGACAATGCAGTGGCATGAGCGACGTGGCCAAAGTGAGCATATGCAACGCAATCCGTCAGGCAATGGAAAGGCGAAGAAGGCTTCACCTTCTTGTGAAGCCACAGGGATTATTCGATGTCACGGATAAAACTCGAGCAGTATTGTTGCCCTCTGACAATTTTGACGGGGAGTCACTCAGTGAGCTCTTCCGACAAGGAATCTTTCGACGCATCGAGCCCCAAGACTACATAGATGGAACGGCAAAGAAGAAAATCGATTCAAGAGCAAAGACCCAGATAGCGCTTGGGCTCTCCCGGTGTCTGATGGATTTCTTTGATGAAGGACTGGATTTGGCTTCATACAGCTGGACACCAGACAATGTGCACTTCCGACAAGCATCGGTGAGCGGTGACAAGCAGAGCAGTCGCCACCTCTACGTCTCACTCCGGCCAAACATCTCCAGTAACAGTACCTTGGACTTAAGCAAGATGTTCAAGAATGGCAATCCGGTTCTTCTCTCTTTCGCCAGGCTTCTGCTCGAAATTCTGGGGGGTAGAGACATCCCCATCGAGATACATCCAAACAACGAAGACAACATATCGAACTGGCTGAGCCTTTGCAACATCGTCGATAAACTTGATCCGAATGAATCTTGCAGTGGATATCTGAGGGTTGTTAAAGGATGCCTAGATCTGTGGAAGAGATTACAGAGTTTCCAAAATCGGTCAAACGACTTAGCCGCCAGAAAGGTGGTGAGGGAAGCAATATACGAGGAGGTTGTTAAGAAGCTCGAGCTTATTCTAAATCCCCAGCCACTAAAACGAAAACGGAGGCGCTCTACCGTTGAGTACCCACCGGGAAAGAAGCTCCATGCTTCAATGGCAGGCCCGCTTCCGGGAGAAACCATACTGGTGGAAAAGGAAGCGAAGCCAAGAGTATCTTTTGAGGGTCTTGAGGATCTTGAAGACGAATACGGTGGGCTATCGCTATATGACGAACAAGATGAAGAACAAACATCCAATCGTGGCAAGGCAAAAGAATACTTCAAGCATCTGGATGCTGTCACGATGAAGTACATTAAACCACTGATGAAATCTTCAACATGCCGGTTGCCACAAAAGCAGAGAGGGCCGATCAAGATTGCCATCATCGACAGTGGGATTGATATGACGCACCCATTCATTGATGGAAAGAAAGCACAAATCCGGGGTTGGAGGAACTGGACAGATGCAGATCCTAATAACTACCACGATACTTACGGCCATGGAACGCAAGTGGCTCGGCTGGTTTTGAAGGTCGCCCCAGCTGTCGAGGTTTATGTTGCCAAAGTGTCTACAGGCAAACAAATTAGCCAAAAGGACACTGGGCGGATCGCAGAGGTAAGAGCTCTTGATAAATCATAATCTTTGGATAGAGACTAACTGGATTTGATCCAAAAAGGCCATCGAGTGGGCAACCGCAGTGTGGAAGGTCGACATGATTTCGTTGTCGCTGGGATTAGACGGCGAGGACGAAAAGGTGAAAAGAGCCCTCGATAAAGTACTCAACCCACAGCGTGGCGGCTCTAAAAAGATTGTCATGGCGGCAGCAGCCAACTGGGGAGGCAACCATGCTATAGCATTCCCGGGTTGCTATGAGGGCGTCATTTGTATTCACTCGACCGACGGTCACGGCAACCCGAGCCCTTCGAACCCAACTGTGCGGAATGGAATCAACTTTGCCGTCCTTGGTCTGTCAATCGAAACCAGCGTTAAAGTCAAAGCAAAGAAATGTGCAATTTCTTCGGCAACTAGCCCTGCTGAGCCTCGGCGCGAGGTTGCGTACATTTCGGGAACGTCGTATGCCACTGCCATCGCCGCTGGCATCGCGGCGAACGTGCTCGAGTTTGCAAGGCACAACCCATCGCTCTCGGAAGGAGAAAGAGAGGTCCTATACTCATCATGGGGAATGCGTCTCCTCTTCGAGGAGATGGGCACAGTTAGGAGGGAGCACTACTATATACTGCCCTGGAAGATGTTCGACGGGCGAGCTAAAGAGGACATTTGGAGAGGGATCCAAGATATTCTTCGGGGTCAGAGATGGCGGGGCTATTAAAAGTAGTGCTTTTCTTTTGTATGTGAGTATATGGATGCAGATGTGTAACGATATCCAGCTTGCTAGAGCGATACTGGCATGGGACTTGGAGTTGAGGGAGTACAGTTGACATCGCCCAACATCATTGATGTCTGTTAATCAAAGCACGCCGAATATGCTAATGATGTTAAATCTGATGAAAGTCCACCGTGTTCATTTTGGCAGACTTTGTAAATGACTTCTAGACTAGTTACAATCCATATTACCAACATGTAGCCTCTCCAGAGTTGTAAAGTTCTGGCTCTGGTCAGCCTGTGGCGGAGTTGTCCTGCAGGCTGCCAGCCTCGCAGATCTGAAAAAGCTCAGAAGATTAGTCATAAGTAACTCACGTGTCATCTTTGTGGCTATACCTCAGTTTGATACCCCTCTTTGTCGAGTGCTTCGTCAGATGAGCCAAACCAAAAGCTATCTTTGATTCATCCTTCATTACCAGAACTAAGCCAACATTCGTCAACATCTCAACTTTTTCAGTGTCATTTCCAGACGGTACACTGCAAAAAATCACGCTTTCGCCATGGTTTCATCCAAGGGCCTTATCCCCACGTACCATCTGCCACCGAACTTCTCCATTGGGCCACCGCCACAGGGTCCCATTCAACTTGGCAGCATACTCAACAACCTCCGCGATGTCAAGGTGCTTAATTCCAGCTGCAGGTTACCCATTGATGAGGAAGAAGTCTTTTGTCATCAAAAGCACGGCTTCACTTCGACGCGCAGCCGGATGCGGAAGGGAGAGCTGGGCGTATGGGCACGTGCTGTCGGATTTGAAGGCTTCGGCACCAATCTGAACTGGTCAAGGGAGAAGGACGACAGTTTCGAGTACAAATTCCGCAGACTTGATACCTTTACCTTCTCCCCGTCAGTTTCATACCTTCGAAAGAGCATGAAGGAACTTGATGTGGCGGAATATATCGAGGCGACAGACTGGGCTCCCGTCTACATTGTCACTGGACTCAAGGTCGCCGTTGGACCCTCCGTTCAACGGACCGACACGACAAGTTTCGCTGCAACAAGCAAGACCGGCGTGCATCTCCCTGGCGGACAAATCGAGATTGGACCCCGTATTGGCTTCGAGGGCCAGGACCAGTATTCTGAGAGCTGGGAAACGTCTGACGATTTCATCTTTGGTCTCAGGGTTGAGAAGCTTGTCTACAAACGTCAGTGGCTGCTCTCGGCCAACCGCCGTGATGAAGGGCCCCTGTTGGCGGAGCCGGTGGTAAAGGGGGCACTTGTGGGCGCTGACAGCGACAGTGATGATGATGAAGACGAGGATGAGATCATGAAGATTGAGGATGGCGAGGTTGAGGGTGGTATGAGTCAGGTCATCGAATTGGATGATGAGGATGAGGCGGTGTGGACTGTGCCTGATAAATTCATCTAAGTGGGTGCGGCAGAGCGATTCGATGGCTTCCATGCAGCGTATTAAATTTAAAAACTCAGTTACTGTAGCCTTCTCTTCAAATCCTCCTTCGCTTCCTGGATCGCTCGGGAGAGATCCAAATTGGAAATGATCCCCATTCTCTCCTGGATCTCTCCCTCAATCTTCTTGAAGTCTCTTCCCACGCCCGTAGCTCGCCACTCATAGCAGTCTCCAATCCGTCTGCTGCTCTGCACAAGCCATTGGCTTCGCTCTCTGCGGGACTTGTCGTACGCAGCGAAGACAGCCTCAAGCTCCTGTCGACTTTGCACAGACTTGTCGGCAAGTAACTCTGACATGACGGCACTGTCTTCGATGCAGAACCCGGCTCCTGCACCATGGTGCGGTGAAGTTGCGTGTGCTGCGTCTCCTGCTATGCTTATTCGTCCCTTGTAGTACGTTGGGACGGGATGGTCGCCGAGATCGAAGATGGCCCACTACACAATGTTAGCCGCGCTCTGAGCGAGTAAGGAACCTAGGTTACAGGTAGGCGGCTAGTGTTGACTTACAACACTCAGCTCCTCTTCGGTAAGCTCTAAAAGTTTCAGCACGCGGCTATTGTAGCCTGCGAAGTCAGCAAGTGCTTCTTTCCTGTGTGCTGATTTCGTCAGTCTCTCGCCGTCCCATTCATTCGGCGTCGTCCGGAAGGCCACAATGTTCAGCTTCTCTCCGTGATTGACTGGGAATGTCAAGACATGGCCATCAGGACCCATCTTGCATTGAGATGTCAGCAATGCGGAACACGGAATCAGCGTGCTTCATGTGTACTTACGTGCATGCATGCGTTTTGCGCTCTCTCTTCGCCAACGGCTTCTATGGCCTTGTCCATGGGAACCAAGCCGCGATAGGCGTATTTGTGGGAATATGTAGGCTGTGCAGATGGATGAGAGGCTCCAACAATCATCTTGCGGACACTCGACCTGATGCCATCACAACCAATCACGGCGTCGGCAGCTGCGGTCGTCCCGTCGGCGAATGTCATGGTCATCTGCCCTTCAGAGTCCTCGCTAATATTTTCGATTTGCTTGCCGAATTGAACTTTGTTCGCGGGTAGCAGTTTAGTCAGCTCATCAAGGAAATGAGCCCTGTGGACGCCGTTTTGACCCAAAGATGTCTTGATCTCGAAAGACGCATCCTCGTCCTCGGCTGTACCATCCACAAAGTCGAACCAGACCTTCTGCTTCGAGGGCCATCCATTTCGGGTGCAAACTTTCTCGAAAGCGTCGTGGACTCCCTGGTGACAGACTTGCATCGCCTGTACCGCATTGGGGCTGAATGAGACGCCGGCTCCAATCTCATGGAAGTTGGACGCCCTTTCGTAGAGCGTGCATGGGACATTGCGGTAGTGCAACGCTATCGCCAGGGTCAACCCAGCAATTCCGCCGCCAATGATGGCAATTTCCAATTTTTTTGACGACTCTTGCGCCATGTTAGCTGTGATGATGCTTCAACTTATTCACGGCACCAAAGCGAGGTGCTGGGAGCTCTTTATGCTTGGCTTGTTTGTCTCTGTGCTCCGTAGAGTTCATCTCCCACGGCCTCATTAGCGTCATTTTCGGCTGGGGAAGTGGATCAGATCGCAATGAACCCGGTTTCCGATTGCTGGGCCAATCTGAAGCGATCAATTAACTCATCATCGAACTCTGCTTCGGAAGTCGGGCCGGGCCATTCCCATTGCCGACACTTGTGACCTTATGCCCGCTACTTGTGGCCGGGATTTTCAGTATTACCCCGCCATGCCCATATGGCAAGTATCAATGGCGGATGACTTCATTCAATTCCTGGGAATGGGTCATCGGAAGTAGGGCCATGTAATGACGTCGGGACCCGGTTTAGCAGAGCGATGTGGGCGTTGCTTGGAAGCGTGATAGAAAATCTCAACCTGTTCGCCGTGGCAAGCGATGTCTTGTTCAATTCTATGCCTTTCTAGTTCATTGAAATCAAGTGTCCTGTCAGTTCCGTGTTGCACCCACAGAAGAATACCCTACCGCCTTCCGATAAACGAACATAGATTCCATGAAGAACTAAGCTTACCACTTATATTTCTCGGGAGTGTTTAGACGATATGCTCAAGCCACCCTATACTAGCATCAATCTGAAGAGCCAAATTATGAAGCTGTACGGGAGAAGAAGATGTTCGGAACCTTCTTCACGGTCCCTCCTCGGTGTCGGCAGTCGGTCCGGCATTTAACCAACCCCACATCCTCCAACGTCGATGTTGATACAAAACCCCCAGCATCACCAAATCGCTCAAACAAAGCATAGAGAAGGCGGGAGGTGGCTGCAATAAATACCAGCCTAAATGGGGTGCTTGTGACCAGCAAATGTTCACAGGCCTCGATGTGTTGATCATTCACATCTTTTTTGAGGAGAGACCTGCCTAATTCACTAACCTACAACCAAGTGAACACCAACCAACATTTCCCACTTCCATTTCTTTTTTCTTTTTTAAATGTCTGAGAGCAAATCCTAGATGAAGCTGATCTACTAGACCTAGCGTCTGCACACCATACGAACATTGATCTGTAGAGGTAACGATAAATGTGCCTCTAGTGATGACTGGACAAAAAATACGTTTAGTCTGAAATGAGAGAAATAGCCATTATTCTAATGTCCTTTTCGCTATATTGTTGGTTCACTCTGCATTTAGAAGTGAATAGTCGCCTCCAGTGATAAGTAAACCAAAGTTGTTTCCCAAATTGTGTTGCTTGCCGCCGGAAAGTTCTTGGCGGATTCTCAGATGTGTAGTAAAGTCCAGAGACTTTGGGAGAATAAAGTCATTCAACCAAGGGAATCGTGATTCTTATCGGGTTAATGATCCATTCGATATTATCGCAGAGTTTGAGTAAGTTGCGTTTGTGAACCTCGAAATACAAAAATCAATGACTGTTAAATTCATTTGCATTGAGACAATATTTTGAACCGAGCCCCGATCTCATGTCTAGGTTTTCCACTACCATGGAAGCTAACTGGAGGCAATCACGGCGATGGAAGTGCATACCAAACCGTAAAAAGAAGTGTTCATTGACGAAATTTAAGCAGACCTGAAGGGTCTTGTAGTCTCCGATGGTACACCGAGGTGATGTCATCCATGGTGTGTTGCACGCCATTCTTTCCCCCGCAACAATGACCAGTAATAAGTGAAATTGCAATCTGACTGGAAATGCAATCGTTCTGTTGCATATACTGACGCAGATAATACCGGTTCCGAAACCAGTTGATGAGTGTGTGCTAATTAGTTCGCAATGCCTCCGCATGAAGGCACCATATTAAGCTGGGCGTGCTGGATGCAATGTCCCGTAGCGCGCACATTAAAGTCCCGAATTCCCTGGGGAAAACGATGAGATTTTGACTAATCTTAAGCTCTTCGGACCATCTTCCATACCGAACTTGCAACTGAACTAATCTAAACCTAAAGTCACACAGAAAACAGGCATCAAAATGGCAAGTGTTGAAGCTCACAAGCACATATCTCCCGATTCAGGGAGACCAACCACCATACATCCAAACTTCAATTCGAAAATCAAGGCCTGGATTCCTCCCGATCCTATTCGCGAAGCAATTGATCCTCCAAAGGATCGAGCCTTCTTCGCGGACCCTGAAAAAAAAGATCTCTTATCTGCGGCAAGAAAGACTGATCTCACTGAATCGATCGGCAGCGTCTTGGAGGGGGTGCAGCTTTCTAAGCTAAATCCCGCACAGCTGGACGAGCTCGCCCTCCTAGTTAATGAACGTGGTGTCGTATTTTTCAGGGACCAAGACCTCAACACTGAAAAGCAGGTCCAACTTTTCGAGCACTACGGAATACTTGACAAGCACCCAGCTCAGAAGGAATTGCGACACTTTGTCATCAGCGGAAGCACCGCAGACCATCGAGAGCTCTCAAATTACACGCCATGGCCACAGGGTGATTTCCATGCCGACACATCATTTGAGATCAACCCTCCGTCTTATTCTCTTCTACGAATGGAGGAGGCCCCTGAAGTCGGCGGTGACACGGCATGGGTTTCGGGCTATGGGCTCTATGACACCTTGAGTGATGCTATGAAGAAATTCGTCGACGGACTTCATGCAGTACACACATCAAGGGTTAGTCAGTTAGCCAGAAGGATTTGCATGCAATACTGACATTGAGCTTGCAGTTGCAATATGACACAATTATTGATTTATGGGGGAAAGGACCAAATCGACCTCCGATTGATAGTCATCACCCAGCTGTTAGGACACACCCTGTGACCGGGTTGAAGGCAATCAACGTCAACCCTGGGTTTGTCACGGGATTCGCAGAGTTGAAGAAGGTCGAGTCAGGTTTGTTGAACTGCCAGGGAAAATATCTCAGGGTACTGATGAGTCACCAAGACAAGCTACTAGATTTCTTTGCGTACCACATTCATTCAGCAGACGATCACTACGTCAGATGGAAATGGACTGTGGGTGCTGTTGCTATGTGGGACAACCGGTCAGCTTCTCGTCCAGGCGTTCATGGCTATCCTTCTAAATCTTCGCCAGATGCGTTTTGCATCGAGTCATTCCAGGAACATATGAGGCGCCTCGTCGCGGTATTCGTACCACGGTATTTGGAGAGAAACGTAAGTGCATATGTGTCAGAGTGGAACTCATGGATTTAACTCTTCCTCAGCATTCTTTGACCCCAAAAGCGAGGGACGGGCTGAACGTGCAACAAGGACCAAGAAAGAGAAGGAGGTTCAGGAAAATGGTAAGTAAGGCGCGCGCGTCCAAATATTTCTACTGGGGGTTTCAGTTGAATCAAGATCGGTTCTCTTAGTGATTTTGAGAGTGACTAAGGTTCATTGACCTCCAGTGCTGCGTTGAGAACGAGCCGGAGATGACGGCCTTGGGGAGTGAAGAGCATGGACACGGGAGACGCAAAGCGGTGCGAAAAATGAGAGGCATAGCGACAAGAAACCCCCACCCTCGTCAATCAAGCTTAAGATATGTGTGTTAAGGTGCACTGAAAGTTGCCGTAGCCGGCTTCAAGTTTTTCAAGAACCACTGCCCGTCTTTATCGAGTCTTTCCATGCCTTCCATGTGATCCATGCTTGGAATGTCGATAGAACAAGAGACAGAATTCCGACAAGAACTGAAATCATCAGGGCTGCAAGTGCGATAGCAAACGCATTGCTTTCAGAGGTTTTCCAATTCATCCACCGCTCAAATCTATTTCGCGGGCGCCGGTTCATAGCTAGATCGTGTAGCTCTGCGATTCGATGGCCCCAGTAAAAATACTCCTCATTATTCGAGGAATCTTTGAATGCTGGGTTCCCCTCATCCCAGGCGCAGTCTCCATCAAATCCCTTCTTTTTGATCAAATGCTTCAAAATTCGGATAGACCGACGGTCCCTCCATTGGAACAGAATTGATTGCAGGGAATGAAGTGTCTCTGCAAGCAGACGTGGTGGAAGAGAGCCCCTGAAGATCACCGTTATTACTCATTGCCGTCATCAAGAACCTCCTTGACTTACCTTTGCAGGGATATCAATGGGTCCTCATACTGGTCGGACTTGGAGTCTTGAAAACGGCGTAACTGGGCCTTTAGAAATGAGGTGTGGTGAAAAAGATACAAGACTCGGTTCGTACGATCGAGCAACAGATGCTGAGCAAGGTTATCCGTACCCCTGAAGATGATGCCTGATCGAGTCTTCAGCTTCCAGGCTTTGATTATTCGCCTGTCAGCCATGGCCTGCTTCACACTTTCCGAGCTTACTGAAGCCTGCGGAAAGCACTCCAAGATGAACTGATGCAGAGATTCGGTTGGCTGCCACGAGCAAGGTTTGTAGCTCCCAATGGCATAATCCGATCCGTGTTTCTCGCTCATCGCAGGATCAACCATAAACATGATGCGGGCAGCCATAAGCACCACTGACTTGACGCGGGCTCTTGAATGTCTAGTTTGTAGTCCCCTGGGAAGCGACTCCGAGGTTTCAGTTAGAGTCCTCGTAGGATCTTGTCGAATGACCCTAGCAGCTACCAGCACATCGGTATGGGTGATTGGAGTCAGGTCACCTGGTTGTGGCTGCTGGACTTGTATGATATGATTATTGTCATCAGATACTACAAGCTGATCGTAGTGCTTGAAATACTGTTCGAATTCCCGTTTTGTTGTGCCAAGAAGTTCGCTCGCGATCCGATTCCGATATTCAAGTTCGCTGTCCATGAGGTGAAATGAAGAAGCCTATCTTCCATGCAAGACACGATCTTCCAAGATGATCTACACGAAGCTTACTAACTACTGTTTGTTTTTAGAAGCTGGAAAATTATTCGTAAAGGATTTTGAAGTCGAGAAAAACCCCGCATCGCTGACACTGTAATCTGACAATCAGGCTGTGTGACTGGGACAAACATGCACTTTGGCGCTGGCTTGCCAGGCGTCCAATCAATCTTGAACGCGAGAGAGCACGTGAAATCCCACACGCAGTGTGTTCATTTTTTTCACTTTACCTGCAGCGTAAACCCTTTTGATCTCACCAAGTCAACGTCAATTAGCCGAGGTGACGAGTCATCTCAACCTCGACTTCCGATTGATTTCGTTTATTACACTTTGGACCTGATCAGGACATTCTAGGGGCTGCTCCTTTCTCACTTAGCGGATTTTCGGTGCATCATTGTAATGACAAGTGCTTTGTCATCATGGCAACGCTTGAACCACTTTGGCACGACACGGATGAAACCTGTGATCCGATATCAGACGACACTTTATGGGAACGAAAGAACGAGGATCAGGGACGCAGGGGAAAGGGCTGCATTGGCCCCAAGAACGAGGATCTAGCTACGGATGTCGTCCCCGAGCTCACCTCAAAGGAGACAACTCCAGTGCCTCTCAGTGCCTCCTCGAAGCTCTCAGAAGCTACACAGAATGGAGATGCACTTACCGAAGCTGGCAGAATGCACTCAAAAGTCTCTTTCGATCCAGTCTCGCCGGTAGAACTCGCCGGTCGACTAGAATCCCAGAAGGACACAACACTGGTACCGCAGAAGGCCTCAACTCAACTTCCGGTTGCCCCAGAGGCAACCAAATTTGTGTCACCGAAAGTTCTGACTGAACTTGATGCGTTGCCCACTAGGAGCAAAACCAGAGAAACCGCACTGGTTGCTGCCACTACTGCGACGACAAAAGAAGATTTATACGCGGTCAGCGAGCCGGTTCCAGGCAGCAAAAAGAAGAAACGAGTTTATCCTAGGGCTCCAGTGGTCTCAGATTGTTGGAGCTCACTGGAGTATCAAGAGCGATTCGAAGTTGTGAAAGACCAACTACAGAAAACGGTGAATGAAGACGTCAAGTTACGCGACAAAATCAAAACTCCTATCTTATACAGGCTACAAATGGTGGGCAAGACACCGGCTGATGCAGTTCCGAGCATTGTGATAATGTGGGATGATTCAAAACACATGAAATCACTGCAATCATTGTTCTCAGGGGCCCAATACAGCCTACATTGTGGTGGCAAAAGGTCATTGACAGGCCGATTCATCAACAACCAACCGAAGCACATTCCACCACTGAAGTTGGTCTACGTATTGAACCAGAGAGGTTCCATTATCCGAATGGCCTTACCAGGAGTTCAGCTCAAAGCATTCTTTGAAAATGACATAACCTACTGTGGTGGATTGGTTGAATACCAGGGATCCTCGGCGACGCTGGCCATGTCAATCCAAATCGACAATGACAGTGCCTTTCTCACAGTTGACCATATCTTCCCCCCATGCTTAGTTATCGACTCTCAAGCATCTTTTAATCAAGCATTGTCGGTATCAACTCCTCCCGACGAGTCGATAGATGGAAACAAGGAGGTAGAAAGCTCAGAACTTCTATGGGAGAGTGATGACGACGAATACGAATATGGGAACCAGGATGACCACGGTGTAGGCTCTAGTGAAGGGGAACTACCCGAAATCGATTCTCTCGAGGCTGAAAAGGGGTTCTTCAAACGCGATGAAGACTGGGAGGTCGTTTCACCCCCCCTTAAACTCGACCCTGCCTTACCCTACCTGGACTGGAGTCTGGTTCGTCCACTCTCACCGTCGTTGGACAAGTGGCAAACTAATCTCTTCTTTCTGGACGGTCCGAATGCTAGTCCGACTTCCGTTCATGCTTTCAGAAGCAGACCGCGACACCATCTTGCATTGGTCACCATGGTGTCTGGCATCCGAGGCGCACAACCAGGTCGTATACTAGCCAACACGGGATTTCTTGCAAACCTTCCTGGACAAAAGGATTGCGAGGTTCTAACCGTGATTTTGGATGCCCCTGAAGGTAAGAGCCACACTTGGACCTTCAGCTCCATAAGTAGGACCTGACATTTGAACAGGCCTGGTTCATGGTGAATGTGGATCGATCGTCATTGACCAAGAGACTACAGAGGTCTATGGTCATGTCGTGGGATGCGACCCCACAGGTCATGCTCTTGTTGTTCCACTGGAGCAAGTACTTTCTCAGGTGAAAGCTACTTTCAGTGCGTCATATGTGAGCATCAGCCGTTCGTTTTCCGGGGGACCGCTGCCCAAGGCTTCTCCCGATTCTTCAGCCATGTATTCACGCACAACCGGCATGATGTCACTGGGGTGGTCCTTGACCAATGCCTCTACTGAATCTTCAGCCATGTATTCACGCACATCCGGCACGATGTCAGCGGTGGAATCCTATTACCGCGATTACCAAAGTGATATTATTCCTGAGTCTCCTGAGACGAGCAAGGATGACGTTGTTGATCAACCAGGAAGTGGACCAGCGTCTCATGGAAGTAAAGAGCTAGATCAGGACGAGCGTATCACCAGTATGACCAATGCTGCACACAGTCTTCAACAAACAGGACAGTACGAACTGGCAATTCAAAGATACCGGGAATTATTGCGTCTCCAAGAAAGCACCCTAGGCAACGATCATCCCGACACTCTGGTCACCATGGAGAAACTCGGCGCCATGATGGACCGTGTGGGGAAATTTGAGGATGCCTTGCTTCTGAATACGCGAACTCACGAGATAAGGAGCAAAGTGCTTGGCGAAGACCATCCAGACACACTTACAAGCTTTAACAGCATTGCACTTGTGTTAGAAAGCCAAGGAAAGTACGATCAAGCTAAAGAAATGTTGTGGAACTTGCACAAGATTCAGACCAGAGTTCTCGGAGACGAGCACCCTGCCCTACTAGACACTAAGAACAACCTCGCAGTTGTTCTTAATTTTCTAGAAGAATATGATGAAGCTGAGAAGCTGAGCAAAGAGACTCTGGATCTACGACTGAAGGTGTTGGGGGAATCACACCGAGACACTCACACCAGTATGAACAACCTAATGCTCGTGCTTGATGGTCAAAAGAAGTACAAAAAGGCGGTGGAAATGGGTCGACAGACAGTTGCTTTGAGAGAAAAGGCACTGGGTCCAGAGCATCCAGATACATTGATAAGTCTAACTAATCTGGCACTGGTGCTCGGGAATCTCGGAAATCTGAACGAAGCCGAAAAGATTGGGCGGCGAACACTAGCGCTACAAAAAACCACATGCGGCCCAGAACACCCGGATACGTTGACGACGATGAATAACTTAGCAGTCTTGCTCGAAAGTCAAGGAAAATTTGAGGAGGCATGGAATATGGGCCATGAAACGCTTCTCTTACGAGGACGCGTACTGGGCCCAGCACATCCAGATACCATAATAACTCGGGAGAATGGGTTTATGAACTTGATCAGCATTCCAAAGGCACAGAAGCCCAAGAGATGAGTCGACTTTCCCTGGCCATAAAAAGAATCACATGGGGCTAAAGAGACTGAGACGATTTGATCAACGCGGGCGGCCCAGCAACTGTCGTGCGGGAAGATTCGAGCTCATACATTTGAATATGTTATGAAGCAAAATGCTACATGATGAGAGAAGGTTTTAAATGGGGGGGCTTAGCAACGATGTGCCTAAGTTTAAAGCAAGGGCTTCGACTTTGTGCTCAAGCCATGCTCGTTCGAGTCGGTGTTGAGAAACCTGTAACAGTGGACATGACCACATTCGGCCTCCAAATGAACTGGAGCCGGCGAAGTAGTAAAGAATTAGCTCCAGTAGATGAAGCAACGGGAAGCTAGTTTAAACCAAGAATGAAATCTCCCACCGGGGTTTGTTTGTTTGGTATAAACAAAGCGTTTGAGTTAGTAGTGACAAAATATATACATCCAGTTGACCTTTCCCAAAGAATTCCATGAAAATCACGCAAAATAACACCGGCCGCCGAAAAATATGATCTAAACCTGCTCGATGAGGCCCGTCTTTACATCGTAAATATACCCCGTGATTGGCACATCAAGCACTAGGGGGCTTTTCTTCAATAGTTGAACGTCATCCAGGACGCTCTGTCGCAAGTCGGAGAACGGTAGGAAGGACATGTGGTCGACGTCCTCGTTGAGCTCTTTGCGGACCTTGGACCTGAATTCCGAGTCGGAAAACTTTTGCATTCCACAGCCAGTCTGTGGTGGGGGAGCAAGGGTTGGTGGTTAGTTTATGGAGATAAGACTAGCATGGCAGGTGACAGGTTGAGTGAGAGGGAGGCGAGAGAGAGAAAGAGGGAGTGGTGAGTGAGATAAAAGTGGATGGGCTTACATGGTGCAGGACGATGATCTCGCGTGTGCCAAGCATTTGCTGGGAGATCAAGATGGACCGCATGGCCTCAACGGCACGACCGCCAGCCTATACCATCAGATCCGTTAGCAATGCCGACTGTCGGAATAGAGTTGCAATCCACATTTCTTCCCGAACGCCGGTGTATTCTCTGGAGAAAAAAAACTTACATTTCGAATCACGTGTGCGTCTCCAAGCTCGAGCCCCAAGGCCTTAGCGGGATCTAATCTGGAGTCCATGCATGTGACGACTAGCACCTTGCTGGGTCCTCACGCTCAGCCCTTGATCCCAGAATAAACGGAGCAAAAATCAACTTCAAAAGAGAAAGGGAACGTACCGGCTTGGCGGGGACGGCAGGTCGGCGCTCGTAAAGGTGTCGGCATACTTGAGGTTGGCCGCTTCGACTTCGGTGACGACGGAGGTGAGGACGGCCATGGCAAGAAAGTTGGGTATGGGGATGGGAATGCTTGGTTGTCTAGCAGATGTGATGTATCAAAACTCGGGATGGGGGGGTTAGCGAGGTAAGGCCCCCGCGGGGTTCTTATTCTTTAGTTCAGTTACCCAGACGGCCAAGCCTGGTCATTCATTGCCTTGGCCTGGCGGCTGCTCAACGAAAAGAATCGTCTTCGAGGGATGCCACCCATTACCTATCCCGCGGGCGCTCCGCTGACCCGGGTGTGCCATGCCCTTGCTCTTGTTTTGCCCATTGGCATGCCCCCATGTCCAGAAGTGAAGCGCCATAACCCGACAAACCCGCTCATGAGCTCTTCACAACGCAGCATGCACAGAAGCAAAAAACCTGCCACTATAATTTACCCCTCACCAAAAAGGCCGCCTGCATCGGGATCTCCCCAGGCGACGATTGGTCGGCGCCAGGGGGCATCTGCAGCGTGATGATCCCAGATCATGCCATGGAACGTCTGCCACACGGCATGGTCGGGAGTCTAGAACCAAAAACCAGCGCCGCACTGTAAGAGCCTTGCCAAAAAGCAGCCACCTGTGACGCGTATAATTTGACGCCCTGCTTCTGTCAATCTGCACCTACCACCCGCATCGTGCCATATGGACTTCGGCGACAGCCACGCCCGCCACCACGTCGGACCGCCTCCCTCTCCCTGGGGGGGCCTGCGCGACAAAAGAGGGAGGTGAGGCCAGAAAAGTGTTGAGATAATTACTCACGTACTTATCTGCTGGCACGGCCGCCGCGGGATGTCACGTCGAATGTGCGCCACCACGAGTTCCAGCACATCCAGTTGGCAGAAAACGGGCCCGGCTTAAGGCACTGAGAGCCGGCTTAAACCACCCGACTAAGCTGAGAAGGCCCGGCTTAACTAATAAAGGCCTTGATAATTACTGCTGATGCTGCTAGACGGAACCGGCTACGACCCGGCATCTCGCTCCCATCGAACAATCATCAGGCGGCGCAGCAACTCCGAGATCAAGAGATGCGGGACAATATGCACCCATTTCTGCCCATCTTGGCGTCCGGGGAAATGCTCGTCTCCATCGTTTCATTCCCAGTCTAGTGTGCAAACCGAAAATCCAGCCGCTTGTTCCCCTCGTCCGCCGTCGTGTCGAGGTAATATTGCTTCTGCTCGTCCGACATGGCGCTCCATTTCTGCTCCCTGGTCCTGTTGCGCCACACATAGTAGGCCTTGACCAGCAGGTAAAGGCCGATATTCATGCACGCGATCCTGATGAGACTCCGGTTACCTCGCCGGTAGCGGGGCGAGTCGTCGGCCCGGTATATGTTGGACGCCATAATGCCGGCGGTCTGCACGCACATGTTGTACAGCGCGGCCGACACCGTCCGAAGCCGTACAGCGTTGGAGTTCCGAGAGTTCCAGCTGACCTGGATGGCGTGCGCTGCAGAGAGAGATTAGCGATGGGATGACCCCATAATCTACTTGCCTGAAACAAACGACGCCATGGCCGGGCTGGCTTACGAGAGGGGTACGCCAGTAAGTGCGTCAGCATCGCCCACGCGAGCCACCGGTTAACCTGCGTAATGTCCACGGCGTACAGGAACGCGAGGAACGGCAGCGCCCAGAGCTGCGAGACCATGGCCGTGAGCGCTCTCTCGTCCAGCAGCTCCGACACGTACGTGATGCCCAGGATGGTGCACATGGTCAGGAACATGGTCGGCACAGTCAGCAGGTTCGTGACGACGGTGCTGAATCCGAGGTCGCGGAGCAGCAGCGTGAGGTACTGCTTCGGCGGGACCACTGGCTGCTCCCAGAAGAGGCCGATGATGTAGAGCGGCCAGAGGTCGTAGTCTAAGAGGCTCTGGATCAACAGCTTCGGCGTGATGGGCTGTCTGTTGTGCATGTCTCCTTTGCTCGGATCGTCGCGGATGACACGGTTGACCATGATCACTTCCTCCCTAATGAAATATGAGTACTTGTACAGAGATACACGTCAAAGAGTCGTCACATACCTCTCGCTAAACCATCCTTTTTCTCCCCGGAACCAGTTGGCCGTCTGGGTTGGCGATGGTGGCATGAAGCCAAACGCCAACAAGCCCACCGACAGCGTCAACACTCCCTTTAACCTTGACTTAGCAACGTACATACTCAACCTGTCTATTCATATGTTACTTACCTCGATCATGAAGAGCCATCGCCATCCTTCGAGGCCATACAGACCGCGAAGCTGCAGCAACGCCGCGGCCAAGAACCCGGCCACGATGTCGGACAGCGACATGGCAGCCCAGAAGAGAGCAAGGCGCATCGACAGCTCGTGCGACTTGTAGAAATAGCTGAGGTATAGAATTATCTATCCATCATAAGCATGTACCCAGAAATCGTGGCGGCAAGGTTTGTTGATCGAAACATACGTCGGGGATGAAGCCACCTTCGCAGACGGCCAATAGGACCCGCGTGAGCAGGAAGGTGGCCTTGTCTTTTAACCAAAATTGGCTGATTGATACCACACTCCAGAGGCACATTTGCATGGGAATCCATCGATCCGGGCCGACCCATTTGCTCAGTATCTGCGAGGGTAGTTCGGCACATAGGAACGCAAGCTTGAACAGTGTGTTGCCCAGATTATAGTCTGGACCACGGGGTTAGTCGGTAGGCATATGCATGCGATACATGTACTCCTACCGTCGGTAGTAAGTCCCAGATCAGATAAGAAGTTGTCTGAAAGCGCCTGCGTAAGGTTGGCCCGGTCGAGTTGCAAAGCCATAAACGTGATGCACGCAAAGACCATGATGCGAATGTCAATCTTCCTGACCAAGCTGTGCTCCTCACTCCACGTCCACCGCGCCGACGGATCAAACCGGTGAATATTCTCCCAGTCGGGACGAGGTTGATACCTCTTAGCCAGCACCGGATCGTCGAAAACCGACTCCTGCGTTGCTATCGCGTCCCCGTCGAAGCCTTGGGCCTTTTGCCACCAGAAGCGCTTCTCGTTCAGCGGCTCGCCCAGCGGCGCAGCGTCTAGGGCTGTTGTGCTTGACGTGGCTGATTTCCGATCACTCCCAAGCAGCGGGGTTTCGTCCTCGCTACTTGATGCGCTGCTAAAAGCGCTTATTACCTCGTCGTCGTCTTCATTTTGGGAAACAGGGGCGTGCCTTTGCCATGAAGATAACGAGAACGCCATGCTTGCGTTGATGAAGCCAAAAGATTCAATTTGACGCCGGATCGCAAAATCTAAAGCAGGAAAATACAAGATATAGAAAGCCGCCAGAACATGGGGCCGCCTAGAGTCGCCCAAAACTGCCTCGATCACGACATTTCGCCCTTGTTTGGACCCCGATCACACACTCAGAGCCCCGTTTCTCCAGGTCGTTGGGTGAAACCAAGCATCCGACATCATTGGGCAGGCCCCAGATTGATTAGCAGGCGATAGACGGGATAGAGGGCTCTATGAGTGGAAACAACCCGTTTTATTGGCAGCCCGTGTCGCGGTTTGCGGCAATGTCTCGTTTTGAGTGGCTCTGCATGTCGCGATGTTTTCGTGATTGCGAGCGCTGATGACGTCTTGGGGGTGTTCGTGACCGGTGTCAGCGTAAGCACGCCATCGCGCATAGCTCACCTGAGCAGAGGGAAAATGACACCGATACGAAACACATGTGTATAGTCTACTTTGTGATTTAGTAGGATGCTATCAGGCGTGGGGACTAGTCTCTAGCTAATGCAGACACAGCTTTATCCGGGTGTCAGGTGGGAACTAGCAACGAGTTGTTGAATTAGGCTAGATGCGAGAGCAAATGGTAGATGGCAACCAAGATCACTAAAGTAGCCAAGACTCACATGAAGGGCTCCAAGAATGACACACATTGCGAATTCCGAGTAAATCCCGAGTAACGTCAGGCCTCGTGATTGGAAAGCATGTTGTACATGATATCGATTGGACACAACATTTGATAAAATGTTACATCAACGCCGGAAAGTTGGTATTCTTAAGCTACTATGTGACAGCCTAGCAGGGGAAATGGTTGTTGGCACAGTGTTAGACCAGCAGTCTTCATACGTTCCCACTTTTAGCCTACGACTCAGCATTGCTAGGATTTAAATAACTTCATGCATGAAAGGTTTGAAATTGGATACTAAATAGGCCTTGAGCTTAAGAGCACCACGTGACTCACTGTATTCTGAATGCGTCTAAATGCGATTTATTCAAGGTGCGTCTTTTCCTACCTGTTTATGGTCGAAATATGGCAGTAGATAGAGACTTTTAGCCAAACATCATACCCAGGTAGGCTAAAAATTCATTGATTCACATAGCATTAATGCAATAAGGCTTTATCATAGTCCAGTACTCAATCCATCTACGGGCCCGCAGTACCGGGCATCGATGGCATAATCAGTTGCCCCGAGGCTGCTAACCAGACTCGAGGAGCCGCAGTTATTGTTGCATCATCATTTGCAGTAGTTCCGTCGCTAGTGGCGATTTCAACCACACTGGTTTCCTAGAAAGTGATGCCCTGAGTTACCGTAGTACCCTAGGCGGTGGCAGTTTCCTGAACAGCGGTGTTATCCGAGACGGTAGTCGCATCTCCAGGGGGAGTAGGAGCTTGAGGGATCGTTGTCTCTCCGAGCAAAGTTTGTCACACCGAAGCAGTGTCCGGGACATCGGTGGTCGTTCCAACTGGCGGGGTATTCTCAGCAGTTGTAGCTATGTAGGGTCCATCTACGTCGCTAAAGGTAGAGTGAATCGCAGGAGGGACCGAACTCGTGGTGTCTTGTGCAGTCGTGGGAGTGCTAGGCCTTCCAAATAGGTCGGTATAAGTGGAAGATTGTGGAGGGTGGGCCAATATTGTTAGCTCTACGAGGAATATAGGGAGTTTCAGGTGTGTTTGACCCTTCCGCAATATTCGTGGGGGTGCTGAAGGTGCAGGAGGTGCTGGAGATTACACGAATGTGCATCTCCCTGTGCCTCTGGTACTAACAGACTGGCGGCAGTTGACACATCTGGGTTGTCACAAAGCTCTTGTTGACATAAGAACAGTCCCCACAGAGAACTGACCTGGGTGGAGGAGGCGAGAGAAAAGAAAACAGGAGGTAATAGAGCCATCTTGGAAGATGGTGCTTCAGCGCGCTACTTTGTGTGCCAAGTTGGGTACTGAACAACAAACCAAAAGGCCTGCAGCGAGACAAATGATCGGTTTGAGCACAGCGCATTTCGATTTCGAAATCATGATTCCCTACAGGATCCTTGATACCACCAAAGAACTGCTACAGCTCATCAAATGTACGGGCACCAACCTGGCCCCAGGACATCATGATGTTCTGCATGTTAAAGCTGTGCGTGTCGGATCTCAGGAGCCCAGGCCTTCAGAATACAACCATACGGGGTTTTTTTGTTTTCTGTCTCGGTGAGGCTGCAGCACCCGAGAGATTCAACTTCACTGGGACACAGACACAAAGTCTCAATCGTGCGCTGTAAAAGACTGGACGAAGCTTCCTTCCCTTGTTTTAGCCATTGTTTTCGTGTGCTTGTCTAGCTATTTTCGAGAACGTCGAACGTGTTCGAGAGTGCAGGTCTAAGCAAGGTTCATTGCTCATGCACAAGTACAATCGCTGCATGGGTTCAGGAAACAACAACTACACATTCCTCGCCCCTTCACATCCAATGTTTGGTTTAAAAGCGTCATTAATTCCCACGTTTGCATTATCTTTACCACCTTCAACCTTCAATACCTTCACCCCAAAACTCCTTAGACTCAAAAACTCCTTCACCCTAAAACTCCTCACCCCAAAAACTTGACCCCAAAAGCTTCATCCAAGCCCACACCCGCCATATCATCCAGCCATGGAAGCTGACAAGCCCTGTCGCATCAATATGGCTACTCGAACTCAGCCATCCCCACCCTTCTTTCCGCGTCACAAACCCAAACCTGAAATTCCAAGCCCACCCTACTGCTGGGCACTCGACCCAGTTTACGACGCCGTTGACTACGGCTGCCTCTCTGAACTCGATGGTGCACTTGCAGTCGCCTGTCATGCCAGGAGATCAAAACGCTACGCGCGTGAGATGAAATGCACAACTCTGTCAGTGTGCGTGCGGGAGGGCAGGCTCGATATGACAAGACACTTGCTTGAGAAATATCCCAATCACATGGACTATGTCACACCCAAAGATGTCATGGAGAAATTCTCGCTTCCTATCCTTGAATTGCTTCACGCCAGTGGGTGGGACATCAACCAAGATTCATCTCCTCGATTTAGGAACAATTTACGGCTGATTGACCTGGCCTGCCACGATGAGCCCACCGTCAGATGGCTAGTTGACCACGGCGCGGAAATTGACTTTGAGCGAGACGAGACGTACGTCTTCGGCCGCTTCCACCTTCCCCTGGAGCATTGTGCAATGCGCGGGTCCGTTGCCACATTCCGATTCCTGCAGGCCAAGGGAGCCAAGCTGGGTAAATGGACTCTCCAGTACGCTGTCATGGGAGCTATCATAGATGGGGCAGTCCCCGGCGCCGAGACCGGCATCGCTGCCAACCCTCCGACGAGGATAAGGCCAAGCGCAAGCTGGCGAGGTCCGAGATGCTTTACTTCCTGGTCGACGAGCTCAAGCTGGACATCAATGGCAAGGAAGCAGATGTTCCCCAGATGATGCAGTGGGGCACTCCTTTGCACAACGCCACGATGAGGAAGAATGGCGAGGCGGTCATGAAATGGCTGCTAGAGATGGGAGCGGATCCCTGCATTAAGAACCGCCGTGGATTAGATGCAGAACAATTGGCCACGGAGTGCAAGATCGAGCGAGCTTTGGCCGTGTTCAAGGATTGGAAGACTGCTCACGAATCGTCCAATTGATGACCTCGTAGTGCCGCCCCTAGAACCTATTTATTTCGCCACCTGTATAAATAAAAACTCCATTTTCTGTGAAGTTATCCATGCTCTTGCCTGTAGTCTGAATACATGTGATGAGTCCAAAGTCGACGAAGAGGGATGGTTAGAATCTCACCAGTCAACCCTACCGTATTCTACTAGATCGAAGAAGGATGTCAGTTATTATCCAAACTGCACTGCGTAGTAGGGATCCCTTTGGTGAGTCAACAGGATCTCATAGGTAACTGTGGAAGCATTGGGTTTTGAAATGCTTAAATTGTGTTTTCTTGACTCTGTGCCAGCAGCAACACGCCCTTGATGGAGCGAGCAGCTAGATACAAGTCAAAGAGATCAATGATTGGAGAGTAAAAGTTGACAAAAGGGGGAGGCCAGGCACGGAAGTCAAACATGTTAAAAGACGGGTCAAGGACATGGAATCGATATTCATGACGACGCTATGCTAGAAGTCTGGAGGCTCGCTTTCACGCTACAACTTGCCAGCAATGTTCCTTAAACTCCATGACTGAACACCTACACCAATGCTACCCCAAACGCATCAAAGAGCCAAACTTGCTTGGATGGCCTTTGCCTCTCGATGAGGACTTGATTCTTCATAAAATATCCATGCGCCTTGCAAGCACTCCATCTCTAGCATTCAAGTCACGAAGTTGATCCACAGCGCCTTTCAATCCACTCCAGCTCGCGATCGTCATCGGTAACCTCCTCTTGGATACGAAGGTTGTTGTGAAGGGTATGCAGGTGGTGGCATCCAGTTATTGTGCTCCGGACGAGGGTTGCCAGTCGCTCGAGGGGGGTGTAGCACGCTGTCTCTCGGAAGGTGCGCTATAGAAGGCGCAGAGAGATTCGTCTGTTGCCATTCCTTGGAGTCTAGTGACTTGAGACTATTCTGCCCCTCATTCTTCCGAGGCTTTGACGATTTTTTGTGCCGTATGCAGAGTACGATGCCAACGATGATGACGGTGAGAACGACTGATCCACAGGTTAGCAGCCATCTACAGTTTAGAAGGAGAAGGAAACCTTACCGAAGATACCAAACGCAATGCCAATATCAGTGACCCTGCTCAGGGTGATAGGCGTGGACGAGATGTTCTCTTCGACCGCAGTCGCTGCGGTGGTAGTGCTCCTAGCTTGTTCCTCCGTCGTCGTCGTCGTCGAACTCGTCTCGGCTTGTGTTACCCCCAGGGGAGTAATGGCGGTGAATAATGTGGTGCCCTGGTACGCGGAAATGACTCGTGAGATTTGCTGGTTAAGAATCTTGCTGTATATGCGTTCTAGGTCTGATGATGAAGAATCCGCAGCTTCGGATGCGGTCGGGAACGCGGCGAAGCTTGTCGCTGCGGGGAGCTCGTTGTCGGCGGGGGGCGGCACCAAGGTCATGAATCCACCGGAGGGATTCATCGCGGTAACGTAGGATAGAGAGATCGGCTTGACTTGAAAATCCAGCTTCACAAATAAAAACAGTCCAAGATTGTGTGGAAAGAAGGAGAGATCCAATCACACCCAGTGTGACTCCGTATTAATTAGTGTTTTGAACGAAAGGGCGTCTCCAGGACTGCGACGAAAAGAAAAAGAAGGGCAAAAGGAAAAAGGCCGTTATCTCCAGAGAGAAAAAGAGTGATGGAAGAAACAAAGCAGAAGTGGTATAATTTCTGGCGCGTCGTGAGGTCTTTCTTTGACGCAGCCCCGATGTGTTGTTCGTATTGGACGCCGCGAAACCGGATCCTGTCGGATGTGCGGGTGGTGAGACGGCTTGGGCGAAGATCACACTTCAGGGCGTTCAGGGGCGGGCCAGACGAGGTGTGTTCCGACGCAGGTGCAACACAAAGGCTGCAGCAGTGCGAGTTTCATGATGCGCCCAACCGAGGCCATTTCAGTCATCAATAACCACAAGCTGAGAGCCGAGACGGCCCAATTTAGAATGCCCCGTCAACATGTCAACCCGTCAACCCCGTGGTTTTGACGTGCACAACGAACGCCAGGGTCATGCGCAAACCTCCGTGCTTGATCCATCCCGTCGGAGCGCCAAGTTGTGGCTTGTGCTGAGACTGTCAACGCTTTTCAGATGGGTTTACGATGCTACCGTACCCTTGTCGGAGCCGGGTACCGAGAATAGGCCGTCACCTGAACAAGGACCCAGGTGGCAGCCTGCCGAGCGGGAAGGCCTGGTTCCGTCATGCTGCTGCGCTTGGTCGAACCAGTCAGCCCAGCGGTGAGGTTTAAGAGCCAAGGCGGCCCTCCTGGTTGATTCGTAGGCATGAGCTTCGTCTTGAAAGGCATTGATGCGGCTCTTTGATCCGACCCCGGGAGAGTAGATCTCCGCGCCTGTCAGGCCAGAGACTCGACCCGGAGAAATGGATCGTGGGCGCGTTGGCACTGCCACTCTCACACACAAAGAGTAGATGTTGGCTGGCAAGTCTCAGCCTCCTCTTTGTAGACCGATGTCCCATTTAGGCACCTGGTGCGCTTTCAATTCGTTTTGCACGTGAACACACTTATTGGAAGATAAATCTGATCATTCGTCGAGTGCAACATATCCAACAAGAGGGGTAAGCCAGATTGATCCATCTCTTCCTGGAGAGGCTGGGCCGCCAAAGCCAATGGCAAGACTCTCAATCGCTGTCATCAATCGCTGACCCGACGCTTCCCCAGTAAGCCCCCGACGCTTCCCCAGCAGCGCCTGAAGCGCCATTGATCAATTGCCGATTTCAAATCCCGACCACTGTTCCCCCCACAGCGCCTCCAATCATCGGCACCCATGGCCGATCTCTGGGGTACTAAGCTAACTTCTTATTCGTCGGCTTGCTCTTCAATGGCAGTGCTGCATCGTGATGCAATCCCCAATCCTGTTTCCCGTGATAAATACCTGCTGCTCATTTATTAGGCTTCGTCTCTGCTCTTCCATGGCTGCATCGCGGTATTTGGACCGCCGACCTGCGGGGCCTCGCCTTCGTCGAGCTCTAGCCGCATGTCGAGCTAGAGAAATTCCACCCTTTGCCCCTCCATGCCCTCGCTGATTCCCCCATCTTCTCCCACAAAGACCATTCTCCGGTATGTTACTGGCTGGCTGATATTGAACCGTATCCAAGAGCGGGATTACGATTCTCCCACTCCAGTGACGGCCTTCTTCGAGCCCCGACTGCCGAACAGGCCGCGTGGTTTGACCCACGCGGAAAAGGTTAAGCTTCGAAGCCACATCCGCATCCGCATTTAACCACCATCATCGATCACCTTCGCGACTGTTCACCATTCTCCTCGTCGACCAGACATCTTTCCAAAGCCCTTGTCACGCTCGAGTTCTTCGATTTCATCATGGCCGTAGTCGATCTGCTGTTGTCCTGGTGGAGCGTCCCGCTGGGCGTCGCCCTCCTCCTCACCTCGTACCTCTACTCATACTTCGTCACCTTTGCCCACCTTCGCGGCCTGCCTGCGCCCTTCCCGGCACAGTTTTCGAATCTATGGCTCATGTACGTGTGTCGACGCGGCGAGCGCTACAGCGTCATGCACAAGCTGCACCAGCAGCTCGGCCCGGTGATCCGCATCGCACCGAACCACGTGAGCGTCGCCGATGATGACGCTATTCCCGTCATCTACGGCCATGGGAACGGGTTTTTGAAGTCGTAAGTATCCACATTTGCCCATGTATCGCTTCGCGTATCTGATGATTCAAAGGGAGTTCTATGATGCGTTCGTGTCTATCCGTCGCGGACTGTTCAACACTCGAGATCGCGCCGAACACTCGCGAAAGCGCAAGTTGATCTCGCACACCTTCTCCACCAAGTCCATTACCCAGTTTGAGCCCTATGTGCACGAAAACCTCGAGCTATTTGTCAAGCAGATTGACAGCCTCATCGCCAACGGCCAGTCTAACGGTGGACACCAAGAAGCCCAGCTCGACTGCCTCCCCTGGTTCAACTACCTAGCTTTCGACATCATCGGCGACTTGGCATTCGGCGCCCCCTTTGATATGCTGCGCACCGGCGTCGACATGACGGAAGTCAGAGCCACGCCGGACAGTCCGCCTATTTATGCCTCCGCCATCGAGATCCTCAACCGAAGAGGCGAAGTAAGCGCCACCCTGGGCTGCTTCCCGCAGCTAAAGCCGTACGCCAAGTGGTTGCCAGATCCCTTCTTCAGCAACGGTCTCAACGCCGTTCAGAACCTCGCCGGAATCGCTATTGCCCGTGTCAAGGCCAGGCTGGACAACCCGCCGCCGAAAGAGCGCAAGGATCTTCTCGCACGGCTGATGGAAGGCAGAGATGAGAACGGAGAACCACTTGGCAGGGAGGAATTGACGGCGGAAGCCCTCACGCAACTGATTGCTGGCAGCGACACGACGTCTAACTCGTCGTGTGCTCTCCTCTACCACGTGGTTCGCAGTCCCGGTGTCCTCGAGAAGCTTCAAGCGGAGCTGGACGCCAATATTCCGCAGGAGCTCTCGGTCCCCAGTTTTGAAATGGTCCGAGACTTGCCCTACCTCGCCTCCGTCATCAACGAGACCCTCCGGTACCACTGTACCTCTGGCATCGGTCTGCCTCGACAGATTCCAGAAAACTCGCCCGGCGTCACCCTCCACGGCCATTTCTACCCGCCCGGAAGTGTCCTCAGCGTACCGACCTACTCGATGCACCACTCCAAGGAAATTTGGGGACCCGACGCGGACGAGTTCAACCCGGACCGATGGGATGATGTGACTACACGACAGAAGAACGCCTTCATCCCCTTTAGCCATGGGCCTCGGGCATGTGTGGGTAGGAACGTGGCGGAGATGGAGATGAAGCTCATCGTCGCCACCTGGGCGCGACGATACTTTGTGGAGCTGAGGCAAGGAGTGATGGAGACGCGAGAGGGATTCCTGAGGAAGCCTCTGGGGTTGGATATTGCGATATGGAAGCGGTGATGCGTACCTCGACGCCCCAGCCAGCCCTTGGTTGAGGTTCAAAGGGAGGCGGACGAGGTGCTATTTCTCAAGCAATTTGTCTGTCTGGACACAAAAAATGGAACATCTAGGCGTAATAGCTCTATCAACATCTTGGTTTACGGTGAATTTCAATCCCTAGCGCAGTAGATGTTGTGTATTATTCATACCTAGCCACAGTGACGACAAGACATGTGCATCTTCAAAACACCAACTCAGATAACTACGTTACTGTCAACCCTAGCCTGAACAACTCCTGCCAATAGCCTAGCAATCAAAGTGCATTCACTTGCTTGCTAGCTAATATGGTCAAACCCAGCGCGTAGTCACACGAGGCTCAGAACCTGATTTCAGCCTCTCGCCGCATTCACGCGTGCGCCTCTCTCGCGTTCGCAGCCACCATTCACCGACATGTGGTCGATGCCGCGCAGCTGGCAGCTGTCAGCCAGCTGTCAGAATCTTTAGGCTTGCCAGTTGCCTAAAGATCACATTAGAAAATCTTGCTCTCTTCGTTTTCGAATTCCTTCTTTCTCTTTTCTTCTCTTCACCATCTACCTCAAAGCTCAACCGCACAGAGCTTTGGATCCTTGCTACGCTTTGGCTTTCTCTCTTGAGGCTTCACGGTAGCCTCCATCTATTCTCCTGGTTCCTTATTCCAGTCGAGCCACCCTACCTACCACGTTTTGCAACGACTCGACACTTTTGTCTCGATCATCGATCCTACCAGTAGTACTCGCAGCAACAAACCACTTGCCCGCCTCGACCTCGATCGACCGACATCCACTTCCTACCCTCCGGCTCAGCTCGTGCTACCGACAACATGTGCGGAGAGTCGATTGTCCTGGCCATCTGTGCCCCGGAGAAGGCTCCCCACATGTCCTTTACGTGCGGCAAACTTCATATGGTCGCTGGAGAACGAATCATCTGTGACGACGCGGCCGGCAAATGCAACTGCCATTTTGGAACTTGCGGAAAGGTTGGACGCGACATTACGACTGCCGGTACCGACTTGGCCGAGCTTCTCAAGGTGCGGTGTGCCTCATGCACCAAGCGAGAGGACAACACCGGTGACCGGCGTGATGGCAAGGAAATTATCGACAGTCCCCTCTTGCAACGCCCAGCCATCCCGCGGGATGAGGAAACTCAACGCCAACACCGAGCGACCCTTAAGGGCCTCTGGGAAGGGAATGATACCTGCCCTTTCCATGTCATCGCCAACACTACTGGTTCCTCCACGGAGAAAGCCGACACCGTTACGACCAAGAACGATGCCAGTGAGAACGAGCCTGCTGCCCCGAACAACACCAAAGTCACTGTCACGCCAGATGTCAAGCAGACCAATAATAACGTCGCCCCATCCACCATCAACAACGGGCTCGTGACTGGAGTTGGACTTCAGTCCAGCCACTGGGCCAACGCGCCGCCGGCACCACCCTCGATGACTCGCACCGTCCGCTCCCCGCGCTACCAGGCTCATACGCCCGCTCCCCACGCCCCGATTACCGTCCGCACTCCAACGACTCCTCGCGCTCCAGTTGCCCGTGTCTCGATCGGGAATTTTGACGCCAAGGCTCGGGATGCAACCCGGAAGATCTTCGATGCAAAGTCATTCTTGCACAATACCTCCTAAGCTTGTTCTGGTGCTTTGGAAACCTGAAGAGATGTGATTTGGGTAGTGGTACCATGGTAGAGATGGCGATTGGTCTTGGGAGGGAGATGGATTGTTTGGGACTTGGGAGGGCTCCGGAACAGATAACTTTGTCTCTTACCTTACCCTGTATGCGGCGAACGGTCGGATCGGATAATTCGATGCAGCACAAGAATGACACCTCGCATGAAAACCAACTTGCCCTCTGCCTTGACAAGTGATATTCTGACCTGACTCCCCTCCAATCTGTGATATTCCCATCTAATTGTGTAATGCTAGGTTAGTCTTTGACCTGCGATGGGTTGTTGCATTTTCCGCGTTGTGCTCCCAGGGTTGTTCTAAATCCGTGTCAAATTACGACCTTTATGGGCTGATTTAGTTGCTGATCTTCATTTCTGTCTTTAGTTCCAATTCATAACCTAGTTTGTCTATTGGCACGTTCTTGTAAACCGCCTTACGGTCCTACCCTGAACGCATGGCCGTGATGGTTGTACAGTCTAGCCGCCGTCTTTGAGCGACCAATCCCACTCTTCTCCCGCTTAATAACCAACGGCATCTAAACTTGGCAGACCCCGTTGCGGAGTATCGAATGCATGACGCCAGCCAAGGCGCAGCGTCGGAAGGATCGGAGAATTTTTCATTATAGAGGGCCATCCTTCGGCCTTTTTTGTTTGTTTGCTAGCACACGGGCGGGCGATTAGGGAACCCGCCTGATCCGGCGCCAAAAAGTTATTTTCGTGGGAATCCCGCAGCCCATCCGCCCGATGTGTTAAACGGCAATTTCGAGAACCCCTGCGAACAAGACGTATCGTATTCTTTGATCACTGGGTGTTTACGAAGTACGGGATTAGACGAGCCAACCCCTGAGACTTTTCGCCTCGTTAAACCTCCTTGTCGAGAACAAGATTTGGCAGCGGAGGAAAAAGCGGACGCTTTTGGTGACAAAGCCTTGCCGACGGATGTCCTATTGGACCGATTCGGAACGTTGCAGTGCAGATAGAAGGTCGTGCCTGTACCTGGCATACAAGGCCAATGGCTAGACGACGCAGGCGGCCGAGGGGGCAACTCCATAGGACAAGGACCGAGTTGAGGACGGCAACAGGGTATGCGGTTGGGATGATGGAATCGCGAGGTGGAGCCGTCCCCGTTGAGCTGTTGGTTGTAACTTCTGGTTGCTTCGTTCCGCGGCCAGGACTCCTTCGTATTGCAAGGACGGGGGATACAGAGTCGCACTGGGATATAGAGTAATTAACACTGGGATTGTAGAGTCACACTGCGATATTTTGACGGCTTGGCACGGGCATCTCGGATGCTGGAAGCCCTATGGATGCCCGGGGCATTGTGGGCTGCCGTCCGAGTAACTACGTATTACGTTACGTACGTGTGTGTTGATCTTGGTGCGTGATGAATCCCGTTGGTGCGTTGCCGTGTTACGTGTATTCTCTGCAAGGTACAACGAACACACCAACTCATCGTGCGCACATGTCTTTTTTCCTCACGGGCCGCAGAAGACAATTGGCGGAAAGGCGCAAAATTGCATGCTAGGTCGTCTAATGCACTCTTCCGTCCCCATCCCCTGGTTCGTCAGCCGAGGGACGGCGATAGTGGTGCGTTTCACAAATTTGATTGCTGGGATGCGTGCAGCGTTGGTGCTCCACAATATCCAACGGCGGTTGGTGCCTCTGGAAATCCTGCCCGCCCGCCCAAGCCCGAGTTGAACCCGGGCGAAGGTGTCTGTATGGATTGGATTCCATATTTAGATCTTGTGGTTGGTTGTCTTTGCCGGCACAGCCATGTGACTGCAGTCTGTATTTGTCCAGAGTTTTGGCCGTCTTTGCGTCTTTGCCAGAGAGAGAACCCTGTGCTGTCTTTGTAACCGCCCTGTCCTCCCCTTGCCACAAACCCTGTCCTCTCCTTGCTCCATCCCATGCCCTTGGATTCGTCGGCAGATGCGCTGGACACGTGTGCCAGCATCTTCGTCCGGCCTTTCCATCCACGCAACCCCTTGATCCCTTTCTTTCTCTCACCGCGGTACAGGCTTGCCCCTGGTTTTTTTTGTGCGGGGGTGTCCAAGGAAGCGGAACCTCTCAGCCCCTCCCCCAAGGCTCGCGAGTCGCAATAGTACCCTGGGGGGTCGAATCCTGCGGCCGGGCAATTGGCCTGGTAGCTCATCTCCATTTTACGAGCTGATCGGTTATGGGCCACGGGAATGGGGATGCCAAGAAGACGCACGCTGGCGAGGGTGGATTTGATCGGGCCGCTCGTATGACGGCCGCCGCATCCATCATGATAAAATCGATCCCATATCCCCTCTCCCCGATTTACCTTTTCTTCTTTTTCAACTTCGATCTCTGTCGTTTTCGGTATCGAGTTCCTTTTTTAATTGAATCTTCCCAGTCACTCGTTACGCTCGGTTGAACCAATTTGTCCGCTTGCCCAAGATGCTTCCCACTCTTTTGTCCCTCGCGGCTGTGCCAGTCTTGGTCCACGCCCACTACTACAACGTCCCCGGACAGTCTTCGTCGACGGTTGTCTACGAGATTCCCGCATCCAGCACCTCTGCCGCCGTTCAGACTACCTACTCGGAGGAGGAATGTGAGGAGGAGACCTCCACTGAGACCTCGGTTGCTTACACTTCGACTGCCGATGTGGAAACCTCCATCATCGTGTCCGAGACCCCGGCCGCCAGCACGTCCACTGAGGAGGAGTGCGACGAGGAGTCCACTACGGAGGTCTCTTACACTGAGACCTCCACCCACGGCGCTTACACCGAGACCACCACCCCCGGCTCCGGCTCGGAGTCTTCCACCGAGGTGTATGAGACCCCCGGCGCTTCCACTACGGATGACTCCAGTGCGGAAACCACCACTTCTTCCGAGGTCTACGAGACCCCCGGCGCTTCCACCACTGATGACTCAAGCGCCGAGACCACCACCCCCGGCCCTGACTCCGAGTCTTCCACTTCGGTCTACGAGACCCCCGCCTCCACCACCGAGGAGGATGACTGTGACGAGACCGAGACCTCAAGCTACGGCGCCGAGACCACCGAGACTGCCATTGAGACCACCGGCACCGGATCTGAGTCTTCTGCCGTCTCCACTGACATCGTCAGCACGACCGAGAGTGCTGCTCAGACCACCGAGACTGGGTCTGAGTCTTCTGCTGTCTCTTCTGGCAACGAGGGCACGACCGAGACTGCCATCGAGTCTACCCAGACTGGTTCCGAGTCGTCTGCTGTCTCCACCGACTACCAGAGCACCACCGAGACCGCCGGCCAGACCACCGAGACTGGTTCCGGCTCCACTGTTGTCTCTTCCGACTACCAGGGCACCACCTCTGCTCCCGAGACTCTGACCTCAACTTACACCACCACCAACGTGTACACCATCACCTCGTGCGCTCCTACCGTCACCAACTGCCCTGTCGGATCCGTCACCACCGAGGTTGTCACCTCGTACACGACCTACTGCCCCGCTACTGAGACCGAGGCCACCAGTGTGTCTACCCTCGAGACGGTCGATGTTCCCTACCCCAACACCACTGGCGACAACTCTGGCGAGTCGGCCACCTCTACCGCTCCCTATGAGACTTACACCTCGACTTACACCACCACCAACGTCTACACCGTCACCTCGTGCGCTCCTACCGTCACCAACTGCCCTGTTGGATCCGTCACCACCGAGGTTGTCACCTCGTACACGACCTGGTGCCCCGCTACCGAGACCGAGGGTGAGGCTACGTCTTCCCACGAGGCCGAGCAGACTACCAGCGTTCCCTATGGCGAGGAGTTGACCTCGACCATCACCTCCACCCACGTCTACACCGTCACCTCGTGCGCTCCTACCGTCACCAACTGCCCCGTTGGATCCGTCACCACCGAGATTCTCACCTCCAAGACGGCCTACCACCCCGGCACGACCGCCCCTGCTGAGACTACTGGAACCACTACTCTCACCAGCACTAGCACCTTCACCAAGACCAAGACGCGCGTGCACACCATCAGCGATTGCTCTGGCAACGAGTCCTGCCACGAGGGCGATGTGACGACCGAGGTTTACACCGCTACCCATGTCACCGAGGTCCCCCCCAAGGAGACTGCTGCCACTTACACCGTCCAGAAGACTGTCGGCTGCAGCGAGGGCTCGTACGGCTGCGTCGAGGGCTCTTCCTCTACCACCTACCTGGTGACTGTCCAGCCTAGCACCGTGTACCCCCAGCCCACCGGCGTTGCTGTCCACTCCACCCACTCGGTCCCCTACCAGGTCCCCTCCGTCAACACCACCTCCGTTGGCTTCTACACCTCCACTGCCAAGGTTGTCTACTCTACCTCCAAGAGCGTCTTCGTCCCTGAGACCACTGGCGGAGAGTCTTCCGGCGCCGAGCCCTCCACTACCCCCGTCACTGTCCCCGCCGGCAGTGCGGCCGCCTGGAACGCTCCCGGCTTTGTCGCCATGGCTCTGGGTCTTCTCGCTGCCGTCGCTATCTAAGCGACCAACGTTTGACCGCTGCAGAGATGGATGCGTGTCTAAGCATCCAAGTGACCTATTGACACATGTCGGCCTGCGGAAGACTAGACGTGGCATAGAAACAGGTCCTGGAAAGCTACGAGGATGTGGACATTTCTTGGATCCCTGGGCTCGACTTTGCTGATGCAGTTATCAAAACGCATGCATGCACAAGTCGCCTGCAACGAGAAATGAGGCATTCGATTCATGACAGCGAGATTACATCAGTCTCGTGTTTTCTATTTTAGCTTATATAGACGTCACTTTTATTTGTACATATATATTTTCTTCATAACGTTTACAATATCCTTGATGTTCACCTTGAGTTGCCGTTACGCCGTAAAGCTCCGACGAGTTTGCAATGGCACCGCAGATGTCTTTTCAGAATCACAATACTCGTAGAGAAGTCATGTATGATAGGGACTAGACATGAACATGCCAATCGACGCTCATAATGAGCACTAATATGACTGCGGAGTACCGTAACTGACCATGTCGAGCATGGGCGCCGTCTTGGCAAAGTGGCCATGTGTGGGCAGATAAGCCACTTGGCCCAATCAATAACCTCTATACCATCTCTCTTATTGATAGGCACATCTCCTTGACTGCTTTCAGGGGGGGAGAAAAACAAGACACAATCCGTCTTAATACATGAGTCAAAGTATTATGAAGACATAATGTAATAAACTATTTATGTCTTTTAGCTTTATTCTATTTAATAATTTAGTTCTTACTTTTTAAAGAGAAGTGAATTAGTTAGGTTTAGTAAAAGAGGAAAATTGCCATAGGGGTTAATATATAAAATTCAGTTAAAATCACAGTACCTCCTTTATGAAGAAAACAAGAAGATAAGAAAACACTTTCTCTATTGCTCCGACTCTTGTACCCAATCATAAACGCCCCCAATGTACGAGAGGGCAATACTTAACTTGATGCCCTTATCAGTGTAGAAACCTCGAGTCCAACTGGCTTGGAAGGCGTTGGCTGGGAATGAAAGCTTATCCGCCTCTTCGAAAGCCGCCGGCCCGTCAAGGGGAAACATGCTGGACGACGCCGTCTTATCGATAACCTCACCATCGGCGCCAGCATCCTCCGGAACAGGATTGGAAGTAGGGGGATCCCCAGGCAAGGGGAGGTCCTGTTCGTCCGACAGAGTGGCCTCGGGAGGGCAGGAGTCATCGCTGGAATGGGCTTGCGCCGACGCAACAAGCTTTTCGATGCCTATCATAGTTCAACAAGTAATAGATCAAATATAACGATAGTATAGGATCAGTTCTAGATACAAGACATAGTGCGAGGACCTATTCTCAGTAGCTGAAGCTTGGTCTGCCAACTTGAGGCTGTTTAGTGTTAGTATCGCCAGGTTTGGCCGCTAATTTGGGCTGGTTAGTATGTTATCCAATCTGGTTTGTATCAAGTCTCCTCGTGTCCATGGCGAACGTAATCGCCGCCCGCACCGCCCGTAGGTCAGGTCCCCATTTTGGACCATCCGAAGCCGCCTTTCCTCCCAAACAAAACGAGAGGCCTTCGAATGTGGCGTTGAGAGGATAGACAAACATCAGGTCGCTGTGATTTCTGATATTGAATATCTTCATGCAATTTGATTTAGAAAAAAAAGAAGAAAATATGAGGAGTAAATTGGGTGAAAGACCTGCAGTTGAGATGAGCTGGTTGCGGGCGTTATTCTAGTAGTCCTAGGGCGTGATGATTTCCATTATACTTCTGGTTGACGATTGGGGATATTTTTATTAACTTTTCTGTAATATTTCTATTAATTATATTAAGTTTTAGCTAAAACGTTTACTTCTTCTTCTATTACTTTAGTTATGAGGCGGAATTGCCGCTTTGTCTTAGATACTATCACGGATAGGGGGAGTGTTCTGTAGTGTAATAGGTATTGAGATGCGCGTGCCCTATAATCCATATCTAAATAATGGAGAACGATCTCCCATCTTGTCAAGCTCGTCATCTGTGTACTTTGCTCGCACTTCTTCTTCAGTATATTCTTCATGCTTCTTGTTCGACTTCCAGTATAGAAACTCCAATGTCAACGCGCAAACAATGCCTGCAGCGGCAAATGCCAATGACCCACCAAAACCTGTTGAATACTTGGGTTTTTCTCTGTCGAGGAAGATAAAACTTCCCACAAGCCCTCCGCTGTTCCCCATACACATCATAAGGGCAATCCCCATCGCTATTTTCTCTGCATTAGCGAGGTTGTTGATGGTCCATGCAAGATAATGGGATAGATGCCAATGCATGCAAGGAAAACGGAGAAGTAACAAACTGCCACGTTAGATGCAATGTCATTTGCTTTGACGAAAAGAACAGCATATGCAATGATGAGCATAGATTGGGAGGCCTCAATAAACGGCATTCGCCATGTTAGGCGGTCAGCGTAGTATGCGGCAACGACAGCAGAGATGGCGCCGCAAACGTAAGGTGGTGCTGTAAGTAGTTGGGCCGTCTGAGATGTAAAGCCCATATTCCGGATGATTTGAGGCATGGTAACCTTGAGGGCGAAATTCGGAACCGAGTTGGAAGCCATTACCATGGCTTGAAGGGAGGAGTCTCAGAGTCAGATATGAAGGTATCGTACAGCGCTGAAAACAAGTTTACATGTACATTCCGAACATGTTGTCATCTCCGATGCCGAAAATGGTATCATCTGCAAGATATCCATCGCCAACGTTGGTGAACAATGGCTCTCCCCAATACTCCATTTCAACTTGCCCGACGGCTCTTGATTGGCAGATGGAATCCAGATCTGCTTGGAAGGCTATCGCAAGGGCTGTAAGCAAGGCACCGCCACGGCCGACTGTCGTCTGCTTACCTCTCAGATCCGGCCGAGGCGCATTATCCGACTCGTCCATGTCGATGTTTTGTGATACTCGTTCAAGTCGACGCATGAGAGATTTGAGAAGCCTAAGTGGCCGCTTCAATCCGAAATTGCATCCTCGTTGATATTCTAGTAAAGCATGCCAAAAGAATTGAATGCATTCCATATATTCGTCGCAGTCTTGGTCCGTTTGCTGTAGCATGACGAGTACTGCACAGTAGGTAGCGTATGAAATGCCGTATTGAGCGCGTCTAAGCGTAAACGCTGCCCTGTAGGCTGCGACCAGCTTCCAAATCCGGAGTGCGGCTTCGATACATTTTTGTTTACTTTCAAGTTGTGACTGGTCTGTCAAGGTGAACCTGAAACCACTACGGTTGAGGAAAGCTTGCTCTGTGAGGATTATCAGAGTCCAATAGGTTGTGCTGTGCCACAGATCAGCAGAAAACTTTTCGGGGTTATTCTAGGTCATACTGTGGTGTGATTTGATGTGGTGGAGGCGTAGGATGACAAGTTGGATCGAATTGCAACCACGATGGGAGGCAAGCTTTCCACTGACTCAACTGCTCCCTGATTTCGTCTCTTTTCTGAAATAGGGTCGTTTCAGGAGCCTCGGCGCTGTCGACGGAATAGAAGGCATTTATAATTCCGCCCGCAATGTCACAGAGCCTAAGAAGGTAGTTAAATGTGCTGAGGGCATAGGACGGCCGGCCTCTGTAAGCCGGAACCGCGGCGTCGAACGGTTGGGATGAGGGATCAACATACGGCTTCCACTCTTCCATCTCTTCATACGAGTCCAGATACTCGCGTGAAACATTGCTGGCAGCCCTGGACATCGCCGGAGGCCTGCCCAAGAAGAGCGACTGGAATTTGTCTCCCACGTACGCTCCCCAATACGCTCTCCTCCGTATTTCTATGTCAATAGCAGTCTCCCTCGATGTCAAACCGTTCTGGGTATGTGACTGAAGATTCAAGTGGCAGCCAATGTCGGTGAGCATTCGGTATGCAATACCACAGAATACCCAACCAGCACTCTGCTTACCGCGAGGAACTAGGGAAGCGCCGCATGTGACGAGGGCGACTACAGTCGGTATTGTCGATTTGTCGATAAATTGGGGTAATAAAGCCTTGAAGCGATCATAAAAGGCGTTGCCAATGGTGTGCAGCTCCTTGGGATCTGAGCGCAGAGAATTGCGGTTACTGTAAAGGCTGCTCTGTAGGTATATGGCATTTAAGAGCAGCTTGTTAATGTATGGTCCATTCCGAGCCAGGCTGTCCATGATTGCAGGACGATAAGTCAAAAGGTATGACTGATGTTGGCGATTCCAGTGTAAGTCTAGCAGATGCATGGCCATGTCGGCTGGGACACCGTCAAAGTCTATGTTTGCCGTAATGCTTGGTGAGGAGTGTAATGCCATCTCCTGTTGCCTCTGGATAGCCGCGTAGCAGATGAGACGGTCCCGAAGGACATCTTTGGAATGCTCATATTCTGGCTCTCCCCCTTTAGACAGAGAATTTGTTAGGGGAGAATTCGAGGCCTGGTCGTACAGGAGACTTGTTGCGCCGTATATTTGAGGGGAGTCGGCGTCTGGGTCGTCTCCCAGGGTTTCGGATGCAAGCACAGGCACCGGAAGCATGTCACTATAGATTCCTCCTATAGTGACAGGCAACGGCACAGAGCCCGTGGGTTCACCATGGGGGATGGCAGGCCGTGATAGTTGGTTCACCCCTGGCCCATTAACAGTCTCCGTACGACTCGTTGACCCAGAACGCAACGAAGCGATGCTGAAACTGTGGTTACGCCGCTGCGAGAGCGACTCACCTTGATATGGTTCTGCGTCGATCACGGGGCTGAGACAATCTGAGGCGACGTTGATGTGGTTGCCTTCAAGTTCGGTGTCCAAGAGGGGTTGGTTTGAGGAGGACCCAGGCGAGCGTTCGCGTAGTTTATTCTGGAGGGACTGGATCTGCCTCTGAAGTGATCTGACATCCTCTTTTGTGGTCCGGGCCGCTGATTTCCTTGCGTCATGAGGATACTCGCAGTCTTGACTTCGGAGGTGGCAAGTGCTGCAAATCGGACGTCTGCCATCGCATTTAACCTTTAAAGCACAACAAGCGTTAGTTCATAAGTACCATATTTGATGAGGGTATGATTGTTGAGACAAATTAGACTCTCCTAAGGTGATTCATGTACCTTTTTTCTGCGACAGCTCGTGCAAGTTCGGCAGGTATCTCCTGTTGCTCGTTTTTGAGAGTTTCTGGGCATATTCTGCAATGCCAACGATTCGTGGTCTGGGGATGCTGGCATCCTGCTATTCACTCAGGCAACAAATGAATGGAGAAGCTGAAGGTGGTGCATTGAAGTTGAACAATAACAAGCTGCGACTTGAAAAAGAGGTAAGGAAGCGAAGAAGGGATGTGGATCATGGCAAGCCAGCCTGCGGGGAGTTATTGGGTAGATGGACATGGTTGAAGGACTCACGGGATTATTCCACACCAGACTAACTAATCTAGGCAATCAGAGCCCAGAGTCGGAACTGGTCGGTTGCTGCAAGAGGAGATAGGCATCTAAACGAGTCGCTTGTTTATCTACATACGATACTCCGATCTACCTGTACCTAGGTAGGTAGTTACTGGAATGATTTAAGTGCATATCGGAGCCGAGTGATTTATCCGTGGCCTGCGACCCCACACACAATTTGACAAGCAACCATTGTAACCCTCGTAATCACTGCCTGCATCTGCAATATCGATCAATGGACCGGTGTTCAAATTCAGCATCACCACCAATGGCCCTGTTCACGCATGGCCCTGGCCACTACCAGAAAGGCAGCAACATTTGTCCCGATGACCAGACTCGGCAGCTCTCCCGCCTCCAAACTTGTGTATTCCTGTGCCGTCTTTAGTCCGCTTTCGAAGCACTGGCACATGATGCTTCGCAGTTTGCTGTCGACTCTCTCAGCTGTCCACGTCTCACGCGAGCAATTCTGAGATAGCTCGAGTCCACTGACAGCCGCGCCCCCCAGCATTGGCCGCTTTGCCAGGGGCAAACCAAACCGCGTTGTCGTGGTGGTGACTCTTCCTGTGGCTCTCAAACAGAGCAGCAGCCTCTGCTGTGCATCCCATGTTACTCCCCTCGGCCACGTATTTACAGCCCGCCTCAATGAGAACCTGTGCTTCTTCACCCGACAGTTCGTTCTGTGTCGCGCATGGCAGAACGACATCAACCCTGTTCACATGCTTCCATGGCCTGGTACCTGGCATGTAAGTCAGGCCCGCCAAGGCAGCCAGCCTCGTTAACCAAGTCCACCAGCTGTCTCCGCTTGGCCTTGATCTCCATTACCTGCCTCACTGCATCCAAGCCAATACTCGCTTCTTCCGATGTGGCAATGAGGCTGCTTTTGCTGTCCGAGAGAGAGATGACCATACTACCGAGCTGTATGACCTTGATTGCGGCGTGCGTGGCCACGTTTCCAGATCCCGATATGGCCACTCTCTTGCCCTCCAAACTTTCCCTGCCTTGAGAACGGTGCTTGATCATTTGCTCAACGTACTCGACATAATCAGCACAGCCCTGGTGATCGGACATGGGGAGAAAGACCTTCAACTTACATATGCAACACCGAATCCAGCAGCTTCTCTTCTACCCAAAGAACCGCCCCATGAGACTATTACAGGATTGTCAGTTCACTTATGTGTGCCAGCTGCAGAAAGCCTCTGGTTCTCACCTCCCTTGCCAGTCAAGACCCCTTCGGAACTGTTGCAGATGCTCTTGTAATACCCGAAAAGCCAGCCTATTTCTCTATCGGTTACACCAATATCTCCACCTATTCCGTTGTCAGCTACGGAAGAGCGAGAATTGCAGCAGGGAGAATTATTAACGCACCTAGAATATCAATGTAGATGCCGATATAATTTCTAAGGCCAAGCATGAAGGATTAACAAAACCTCCGGATCTCGTTGTCTGACTTGCCTTTGGGATCAAAGTCGGCGCCACCTTTCCCACCGCCGAGGGGCAACCCGGTTAGGGCATTCTTAAACACTTGCGTAAGCCCCAGGAACTTGAGGATCGAGATGTTTACACTTGGATGGAATCGAATGCCTCCCTTGCAGGCACCCAGCGCGCCGTGTTGTAATGAACGCGACATCCATGGTTGACCTGGATTTGGCCTTGATCATCCTCCCATAGGACACGAAACTGAGCGACCGTTTCTGGAACCGCAATGACTCGCAGAGCCGTTCGTAGTTCGGGATGTCGCAAGAAGAGATTCGAATTCTCCAGGCTTGAGACAAGCTCGGTGTACGCTTGCTGAAACTCAGGTTCTGAGGCCATTTGTGAAAACGAAGATGACTGTAAAAATCTCGTGGGAATCTGAAACGAAAGCCGTGGAGGGTGCTGCAGCTATTCATGATTCCTCATTGATGGTAATGGCTATCAAATGCTTGGGGACGTGTAATTATCCCAGACACGGGAATGGGACAGCCTCCTCTGAATAGGTGGAGCTCGACTTTCGGACATTGGTCTTAGTCTTCTCCGGCTCTCCACCTGATCATACCCTCTCAATTACCAGCTACCGAGGGAATAAAATCACTAGCCTAGTGACGATCGGAGATCCCATGTCCGGCTGGTTGCACACAAGCTTGACAAAAAGTTTGTGCGGAGCAAGTGGGGAAGGAAGGTTTTCTCCACCGAAATGCAGTACTTACCGGAGGTTGAAAGACCGAACTGACTGTCGCATCTAGCAGGGTGCACACAATTGAAGAGACACAGTCTTATAAATTTCGATTCATCATGCTCGCGACTAATGCTTGGAGACAAAATCTAGGGAGATCGTATTTCCATCCAACTTACCCCCCTACCTTGACAATTTGTGAGTTACAACAACGCATTCCCCTGAGGGAAGTTGTAAAACTGACACTGACTGCATTTTCTTCAGATTACCGCGATGAAGACAATCGGCATTGTAGGAGGCATCGCATGGCCAAGTACATTGGTCTACTACCGAACGATCCACGAATATTTCAAAGAGCGAACTGGCACCAACGGCTTACACACGCCGAAGCTTGTCATTTGCCAAACGGACTTTGCCCTCATCGAACAGGCACAAACGGATGGAAGATGGGACGAAGTCGGACGGCTCCTTGCAGCAGAAGGAAAGAAACTTGAGGCCGCAGGCGCCGACTTCTTCCTGTTGGCATGCAACACAGTTCATACTGCAGACGCATGCGTCGCCGAGAATGTCAACATTCCCATGCTCCACATTGTCGATGCGGCCGCGAAGAAAGCACTCGAACTTGGTTGTACCACCGTTGGAATTTTGGGTAGTCGATACACGATGACTGGGACATATTTTGTTGGCCGGTTGCAACAGAAGTATAATCTCAATGTCCTGGTGGCAGAAGGCGAACACGAGCACAATGTCCATAACGCGCTTTATCAGGAGCTCGCAAGGAACGTGTTCCTCCCTGAGACTAGGGAGAAGTTTAAGGCTGCAATCGCCGATCTTGTTTCGCGAGGCGCCGAGGTGGTTATTCTAGGATGCACCGAATTCGGGATGCTGGTGCATGCTGAAGATAGCACGGTACCCATCATCGACACTAGTATTGTACATGCCCAGGCGGCTGTTGACATTGCTTTGCGCAATGAGGACCTGGAGACGGAGAAAAATCTCATCAAATATTAAAACCTTGCAAGTGGGCACGGGATAGCTACCATGGGTTATATTGTTATAGACTAGAACGCATAGAAATGCCTCTTCACGTTGCAGCCGAGTTACCTGTGCTTGCCAGAGGGGGCTCCTGAAAAAATGACATTGCTTAGTTACGCGATCGCATCAAACTTCCCAACCCAGGGCTTCAAAGGCTTACCAAAATGTGCAAAACATGTAGGCCCTAGGCAGGTTATGATGGTGGTTAAGAGCGCATGAGATGCGCGTCTTTCAGACATATCTCACACTTGTACTACGTAAATGCAAGACCTACTGAACATAGTGTACCATCATGCCTCAGATGCTGGATTGCGTCTGTGAATCATCACTGCTCTCCTCCAGCACATCGCCCTGATTACAAGCCATGTATGTCTAAGGGGAAATTAAATAGCCATTGGCATCAATTCTTCCCTAATGAACCTCCGCTTTCATATAAAAATGATACTTACTCTGAGCAAGTGTGAATGACACTCTAATCCAGAGTCGAAACACATTTCGAGATTCTCCATCAGTAATCATCCTTGCCCCTGGATCTTCAGAGAGCAGCCATGGAGTTGACTGACGCCTATGGCCTCCCTCTCGGAATAGATCCAGCGCTCTCTCCTTCAGTAGCGCTCCAACGCGAAGAACTTGAAATGGATGTCCAGGTCTACGAACCACTGCCAGTTCAGCCTCCACGGGCTCTGCATCTTGAAGCACCGAATATGGAGGTCCAGGTCTACCAGCCACCACTGCTTCAGCAAAGGCCTTTTTTGGAGCAGGCTCAGGTACCCTCCATCCCACTTACTCTGACTTCTCTCCACGTCGGTCCCTCGATTCCCCGCAGCATTGATGATATTCGTCAGATCCCTGATCCACCTGTTCATTACACAAACACTGTCGAGAACCGCCGGATCACATCATTCGCGCGGCCGACCCGATACGTCACTTCACCTACGGAGCCACATTGGCCCCAACTTCCGTTCTCTGTTTCTTTCGATCCGGATCGCGGCTGAGGGCAGTTAGCTTTGCCTCCTAGCTCGTCGTGTCACGAGGAAACCCCAACAGCTCCGCCTCGAGAACGGATGCCTCAACAGGAATGAGAGATAAATTGAAAGCGTCTCGGGATAGATAAGATAGAATCATCTCGAAAGATCACTCTTTCGTCAAGAGAGACGATATTGTGAGTTCCCCGAGCAATTTACTAGCCGGTGTTTGGTGTTCTTGGGAATATCTAATCCCGGATTGACAGTATGACCAGACTATTTCTCTGTAACCGTGCCGACTCCATTTCCGACTTCCATCCCTTGAATCAGCATTCTGTTCGCCTGTCACATTGAGTTGGAATGATTGAGTTTCGACTTTTAATCCCGAAACGGATGTTCTACTTCACCACACTCTCGACTGGATTGGTCGGCCCTGGTGTATGGTGTTACCGTTCTATTTCCCTGCCACGCTATGGGCCGGACTAGTTGACTGATGTACATGTGGCTAGTCTGCTTTAATGTCCTGCTGTCGACCAGATTGGCTGAGGTGTTCTGTTTACTATGTTTGCTCTTTCAACATTGGCTTTCATCTCTTTGGCACTTTTTTCTTATGTAGACCAATAGCAGTTTAGCAAAGGGGCACGCCTTGGCGAGCGCTAATATGAAACTCTAACATGTCTGACTCTTTGTTCCTTGATTTACATGTGATGACTTGACACAATTTGTTTCTCAAAGGCCACTACTAATAAAGACACCAGTCACGCTCTAGCTCAGTAAATATGAAACCAGGGTTGATGTTCAGAAACCAATGAATGGTTTGACTCTTTGAGCCTGCATTTATTTCTCTTATCGTAACTACGTGCGCTCAGGACGATGCACATTGTCTCTCTCGGAGAGCACAATAGCGTGACTATCTCATTTTTACTGTCAACAGCGACGAAGAGACAAGTCTTCCTCGCTCCTTAGACTCCCTGTCTTCTCTTGTCCTCAACCTCGATACCCATACCGTGGTCTTCCTCAGCCACACGTTGCTTCTCATCAATGGCGTTGTCCTTGGCCTCGGCATCCTTGTTACCGTACAGACCAATCTTGTACCAGGGGAGGTCGAACAGGTGATCCATGCTCTCGAGGCTGCGACCGCTGGTCTCGGGAACGGAGATGAAAACCCAGAGACCACCGATGAAGGTGACGGCGGCAAAGCACCAGAAGGTGCCCTTGGGGGAGATGCCGCCGTCGCTGGTGGGGAGCAGCATGTTGGGGACGGCACGGGAGTTGCCATACTGGTTGGCGAAGTGCAGGGTCATGGCCCACGAGGTGGCAAGAGCTCGGATGCGGAGAGGGAACAGCTCGGCGGTGAGGAGGTACTGCATGGAGTTCCAGCCCAGAGCCCAACCGAAGCCGGAGACGTAGATCATGGCAATGGCGCCGCGGCTAGCACCCAGGTCACCATCAGGCAGCGTGAAGCCATCCACAACACCAAGCTGGGGAACCTTGGTGAGGAACGAGGCGACGTAGAGCATGGCAATGGTCTGGAGGGTGATTCCGGTGAGCAGGGCTCGCTTGCGGCCGATGACATCGACGAGGAAGAGGGCGCAGATGAGGGCGGCGCAGAGCTTGACGAGACCAAAGACGGCAGTGACGAGCAGGGATTCCTCAGTTCCGGTGATACCGAGAAGCTTGAACAGGTCGGGGCATAGAGGGTGATGGAGCCGGCGCCGGACCACTGGGACAGGAACTGGACCATGCTGGTAAGGTACAGGCGGTACAGGTTGCTGGGGACGAGGAACATCTCCTTGAGCTTGCCGAGGGCACCGACGCCCTTGGTAGCCTCAAGCTCGTGGTCGAGGGCGTTCTGGATCTCGGCGATGTTGCCGATGATGTACTCGCTCTCGACGGGCTGCTGTCGGATGCGGGCCAGGACCTTGGCAGCCTCGTCGGGCTTGCCCTGCTTGACGAGGAAGCGCGGCGACTCGGACTGGAAGAACATGAGGATGAGAATGATGCCGGACATCATGATGTGCAGGCTGGTGGGAACGAGCCATCGGTTGTGTGTGTCCTCGGACATGTTGACGGCGCAGCCATAGTTGGTGAAGTAGGCGAGCACGATGCCGATGTAGACGGCGCCGGTGAAGAAGCAGGTGCAGAGACCTCGGATTGATGCGGGAGCAACCTCAGCGATGTAGACGGGTCTTTTATGAAGTTAGAACTGAAAACCGAAGACTTTGCAATGCGAAACTTACCCGACGACGGGTGTCTGTCCGACACCGAGACCAGCAATGAAGCGTCCGGCGTAGATGGCGCCCAGGCTGCCCTTGACACCACCGATCATAAAGATGGCGATACCGAGAGCCCAGAGCATGCAGAGGAAACGAGTAGCCCAGATACGGCCGATTCTATCGCAGACCACAAAGGCACTGTTGAGGTTGCGTTAGCGTACTGTTGTGGAGGGAAACTTGGCTGGTTCTGGTGTTGTCTTACATCAGAGCGCCGGCGACGGATCCGAGCTGGACCATGGCAGAGACATTGGCCTTGATGTTGGCCTGCTGAACAGTGCTGTACGACTCATAGTCGATGGTGGCCTTGAAGTCGGCCGAGTTGAAGGCGCCGGAAATGAGACCCTCGTCGATACCGCGAGCGGCACCCAGTAGCGAGAAGGAGATGACGGCAAACCACAGCCGCCAGTTGAAGGCGCCTGCCGGCTCATCGAGGTCTTTCAACCTAAAGATGTTGACGGGCTTCTTGACTCCTCCGGCCATTTTTGCAAAAGTCTGAGAAGGTATGGGTGGAAGGGGGGGAGGGGGGATGAGAGAGGGAAGTGTGGTGTTGGGTCAAAGAACGAGGGACGTTGGAGCTCTTATTTATCCAAACCGGACCCAACGCCAGCATCTGCCCACGCACGACCGTTTAGTACGTACAGACAACCAGAGCTCGCCAAAATAGCTCGGTTTTAATAAAACCGATCCGAGTCGTGCCAGGCTCGGAGAAGATCGTTTCTCCTTTGGACGGAGAATCCCCGTTGTCTGCCATCGCGGGCAGCGAAGTGGCATGGGCAGGTTGGACGGTGCGCCCGAGACCGAGACCAACGTTGCCGCCAGTTTTTCCTCGCCCCTCCACACTCGACAGAAAACCTGCCCTTGGGCCTTGGGGAAATTTCGTGGGGTAGGGATTCGAAAGAGTTGGGGGTAAGCAAGAAACTGCAAGTTGGAGCGTGATAGGTATTCAGCTGGGTCCTCCCCCCTTCAGACGGGGAAACGGGGTCCACCCGTTGCTAGGTCTTGTGAGGGGAAGGCCGCTGCGGTCGCACGAGTAATGGGCCTTGTTGAGGATGGATCACATTAGCTGGATGCAACCTTCTCCGCACGGCAATCTTGTTCGGGCGAGATTCCAGATGCAGTGTGGCGTGGTCAGAACGCGAGTAATTGTGGTCAATGCCGCAGAGTCATCCCATGACTGAGGTAGGAATGAAGATTTTCTAGAAACCAAAAGAGACGACGGCTGTTCGGCATTGCAAGTTGTATAAAGACAAGCTAGCTGGCAACGAGGAACATTTCCTATATGAGTATTCTTCTGATGACGATTCTTGTTCGTACCACATTGTCATTCTTTATTTTCTTGTTTTCTCGTTTCTCATGTCCCACGTTCTCTCATACTACGATCATCTCTCAGTCCTCTCCATTCGACCAATATAGGAAGGCGCCGCCGAGCGGCGGGATCCCGCTAGCGACAATCTTGGCGACGGCCCTCGCCCGCAAATCCTCCAAAGCCACAACCATCATCAATTGCCAATTGCCACGCTGCCAAGAGGAAAAGCCGGGAGCCTCACTCTTGGCAGAGATGCCAATTGGAGGCGGGAATAGACGACACACGACCGCCAAGTAATGTCAACACCATCAAGCCGACAACGTCGAGATACCCAAGATATCATGTTCTGATCATTAGTGAGCGACAAAACATGGACTTCCCATCCCTAGACGAAACCTCCCCCGAGGCCACGAGCCTGCGCTCCACGAATACATCCTGCACTGTCAAGATGAACCAACCACTCCCCGCTTCGGCAATTGTCACCGCGTGCCACACTACCACTCGGGTGCCGCGTGATGGGTCCAGGATAAAATACGGTTATTTCTACTCTGCTGACCCGTTTTTATAATCCTGCCGACGCTGCCAGCCTCCGCATTCCCCGCAGAATTGTCCCCGTAAACAAGGCACATGGCGCTCAGAGCAACACCAGAGTCACCAAAACGTAAGCACTTTGGGCGGGACAGGATAGGTTCGCCAGCACGGATTCGGCCCGGTTCTTTTTCTGTTCCCCGACACTAATCCATAGCGGGCCCCCTGGTTCCTGACCGGTCCTCTCCGTGGTCGTTGCGTCCATGTGGTGGAGAGGTTTGGGAGTCTCCGCGCAATGACAATACCACCTCGACGGGGGTTTTCCTAAGTGTTGGGGCCGGGGTAGCGGGGTCCCTCCGACACTACCTGGGTCGCTCCACGAGTCGAGACCACCCCGAGATATCTTCTTCGCCGCCGGCCGGTCAGGGCGTCGATTAACTCACCAATAACTGCCGCTCTGGCTCAAAACAAGGTTCTGCGCTTTGTCTTGCCCCGGAATCACCCCAGAGAGACCCCGGGCTGAGCCACGTACATCTGCTTCAACATGGCATCGTTTCTGCCTGGCCGGAGCCCACCCGTCGGTGGAATCGCATGATGTTGGTTACATTTCTCCTCACCCCTCCCCTCACATCCAGTACCGACCCCATATTTCGTAGTCGGCCTGGGTGCCCCGGAACTCGAAGTGGACCTCTCTAATGTCCTGGAATCCTTCCTTGATGTGCGGGGCCTTGAACCGCGACGCGAAGCCGTCAAAGGCCATCTTGGGGAGAATCTGTCTGGATTCTGGATTCATAGACGTGTTTATTGAGCGCAGCGTGTCGTTGTGTTTGCACACTGACAGAGGCGTCGTGAACCACAGGCATCGGATAGGAATGCCGAATTTCTTGGCAACGTCAATCCAGAGAGATCTTGTGTCGGGATCTGCGTTCGTATTATCTAGAAAGAATAGCTCGTCAATTAGCCGATCGGGTGTGGTGAAAGACGGCTGTGGGGACTGACCAATCGCAATCGAGTCGCCTTCTCCAAGACGCTCCCGGGCGGTGTGGAGGCACTTCTCGCGAGTCTTGAGGGTGTCCTGGTTGATCCTTTCATAGCCAAGTGGCTTGAGGTACTTCCAATAGAACGTGCTCTTCCCGGCCCCGGGTGGCCCACAAAATAAGACGATGTCCTGGTCGTTAGCCTTCTCAAACACGGCGCGGGGCCCGTCCGACGTTGCCTCCCCGTCGCCAGTCGCGTAGGGATAGTCGGCGACGTCGAATTCTCGGATAAAAGTCCGCTGTTTCTCCCCCAGGAAAAACTCTTCGGGAGTGTGGTACTTGATCCCTGCATTGTGTGCAAAGTTTCGGTCTGAGCAACTAAAGTCTTTGGCTACGGCGGCGACTCCGTCAGCTCGGTTGCCCAGCGCTGCGATTCGTCCCCCCGCATCACCAACAAAGATGCTGTTCTCGAGGTCGACTTCGTCCTCCGGTATGTCGTAGTCGTCGCAAAGCTCCTTCCACATGCCCGTGCTTGGCTTTCTGTAGATGTCACGACCGGTAGCGGCGTAGACGGTCGTAGGCAGGTTCAGGTTCCCCAAAATGGCACTGCATTTCTGCTTGAAGTCGCTCACACGTTTCTTGGTTGATGCTTTTGGGCCCTTAAAGTTGGCATCGAGGTGGAGCTTCAATCCATTCTGGTTGGAGAGAATAACCACACGGTACCCCTCGTCTTGGTATAACTCTCGAAGCCGCCCAGGCACACAGCTATCCCACCATCTCCAGTCGGCGGCGCCGCTGCTATGCGTCTTTCCCGATGCCGTCGAGACGAGCGTTGAGTCGAGGTCAAACGCAGCAATCTTTCTTCTCTTGTTTGTCTGGTCTTCTTTCACTTCTGGTTCGTAACGGCCGACGAGGAGTGTCGCGGGTGTGTCGTCGTTGGGACTTCGTTCAGTCCAGGTCGTCCGATCCTTGGGTTTCTGCGATGCGGGAGTAAAGAAGTTCGCTACGGCACTCTCTAGATCCAGGTCGGTCAGCGGTGTGTCGTTCAATGGCGCAGGGAGGGTCGCAGTAGCCTACTGGTAGTTCCGCTCTGGATCTTCCGCTTGAGGGGCGGAGGAGAAACTGTCGCATCTGCAGCCTTGCGCTTGCTCTGGAAACTGGCGGGGGCCATTGTGCGCACAGGGTTCGGGGGAAAGGCGGCATTCAACCTCGATATCGTCGCTGCTGGAGCGTCTCGATATCGACGGGATGCTGCTCGCCAAGACTGCTCGCGCGACAGCTTGACGCGAAGTCACGTGCGCAAAACGCTACATGAGTGAAGCTCCACCAGGGTGGCAGGTGCAGATGCTCAATCCATCAAACAATGACATTTGCAGTTTCGAGGTCTCTTGCACACTCTTTTCCGCTTTTCGATATCTACAGATCGGAATCTTCATAATCTTCCTCTTTTCAAGGTGCACGTCTCATTTACACTCTCTACACGGGGCGCCAGTACTGCCGCCTTCTGCCTTCTCGGAAATCTTCCGTCACCATGTACGAGGTCTTCCTCACAGCCCTTGTCGAGGAAAACGACTTTGGCGCCGCATGCGCTGTTCTCGGTGGCCTCTGCGGCATGTCCCCGTGGGAGAGCGTCCACCGGGTACTCTACTTTCAAGGGCCGCCTAGGCCCGTCGGCATCTCCAACCAGAGCTCCATCGACAAGCCCATCCGAAAAGACGTTGGCTTGCTCTGGAAAGACCTCCATCAAAACCTCGCCCGACAATCCTTTGTCCTTCAGGCCCGGTATGAGATTTTGAAGGACCGCGACATGAGCGTAAATGCCCCTGCAACTGATCTCGATGCAACGCCAGGCATGTTGCGCTGGACAGACTTTCCAGATCCGCCTCATGGTCGACCTCTTCTTACCCAGCGCAAGAAAGTTGAGCTCTGGGAGCAAAAAAAGCTTCCCTCTGTGATGCGGGATAACCAGCATATGTATGGCCATTTCCATCTTTGCGTAGTCTAAAAGCTGATCTGCCCCAGATTCAAGACGGAGACAATCGAAGAAGTCTACCGATTCTTCCGTGAGGACATCGAGTTTTGTCTCGTGAGGCATTACTTTTTGAAACCTCTGGATCACTACACTCCACTGGAGATGAGAGGCCAACTCGACATCCCTTTGACCAGCCTGCCAGCTTGGGAATCGCTGACCCCTATCGATATGCAGAAGCGTTGGTTCCTTCAAGTCAAGGCCAACGTTCTCCAGCACAACAAGCCTGACGAGATCCGCAAAGTTCAGGATCAGCTTCTAGCCATCCGCGGCGAACTAGAAGGCGTGTTCGACTTCAAGACCATCGACCGCAAGGTACACGACACGAGAGTCGCACAGCAACAGCAGGGCATCCAGGCGTTACCCCAAAAGGTAATGCTAGGCAAAAACTAGAGGGGGTTGGCCGTGTCCATGAGACCGATATCGCAGCTAGCTGGCAGGGGGTGGCTTACTCCAAGTCCCCAACTACACCAGATCCACCCACGGGTCCGTCAGGGGACCTGTATCTGACGCCAGACGACGAGGTCCACCTACGTCGCACGAGCTGAGTTCGCCATGCACTTGGGTGGCTTGCAGATTGGTAGTTAAGCATAAGTGTTTGACATTGCATGACAAGCGAGCAGTACGCTACGCCGAAAAAGGCACAAAATTATACCCACAGTTCAAATCAAATTAACCACACCAGTTCCATCTAGTTACATATCTGCTTCATCATACATCTCCTTATGAATGCCAATAGCCGCTATCCCAGGCTGAGACTCGGCGTTTCGACGCTCGCCTCTGGGTTTCAGTGGCTGGCCATTCGCTTGGCCCATCTCATCTTGAGACCCTTGGCCGCCCGTCCAAAGTTTCCGTTTCCAAACCGGCCGAAGCCGTTGTTGTTTCCGTTGTTGCCATTGTTGCCATTGTTGCCATTGTTTCCGTTGTTTCCGTTGTTGCCGTTGTTAGCGTTGTTGCCGTTTCCATTGCCTCCGTTGTTTCCGGTGTTGTCATCAGCAGTGTTATCTCCAGTGTTGTCATCCGCAGCGTTATCTCCGGTGTTGTCAGTGGCATCCCCGGCAGCGTCTGTGGCAGCGGGGTTGGGAGTGATGACACTGGTGACGATATCATCACCGGCACCAAGACCACCGGTGGCAGCGCCATCTCCAGCTGCCGGTGTGCCTGCAGCATCACCAGCTGCTGTCGTAGTGGCATCAGCGACAGGAGTTGTATCGGCATTGTTGTTGCCATTGTTGCCGTTGTTGTTGTTGTTGTTGCCGTTGCCGTTGTTTCCGTTGTTATTGCCGTTGTTGTTATTGCCGTTGTTTCCGTTGTTTCCGTTGTCGTTGTTGTTGTCGTTGCCCTGGTTGCCTCCCAAGTCTACATCGGGAGTCTGCTGAGCAGATTCCTTGGACACAATGGACGCACTGAGGATGGCCTCGACGGCAGCAAGGTTCTGGGCGGCCTCGTCAGACCCGGCGTTCTGGTTCGCCTTCACCGAGACCTCGAAATCGGCTTGGTTCTGCTGGACCTGGTTAAGAACGCCCTCAAGGGTCTGCGTGGTCTGGATGGTGTTGGCCGAGTTGGTCTTCTCATCGGTGTCGGCCTGCTGGACAGCAAAGCAACCACCGAAGGGACCGGCCAAGGCGGTGTTGCGGCAACGGACAGTGCACACGTTTCCAGTTGATGCTGGAAAGTGTTAACGGATATTCTTTTGTGTATGTATGTGGGATTGCTCACCTCCGGTGCAAGTGAAACTATCAGGCATCTGAACAGTGATGTTGAACTGCTGGGCCTTGGCCTGAGAGAATCCGTTGGCGCCTGGCACATTGTTCGTGACCGTCAGGTTCTGGTTTGATGTTAGTGAGAACGAAACCGAAAGGTTTCCATGTCATTCTTACCTGTGAGATGGTTCCGGAGTTGCTAGTCTCATCGAGATCGCACTCATAGGGACCGGCACCGTCGGCATTGACTTGGTGGATCGTTACAGTCAGCTGGCTACCAGCCTCGACTTGTGTGACCTGTCCTGCAGCGAGGGCGTTCTCGGTGTTCTCTCCCACGTCGATGTTTCCCGACAGCTCGGTTCGTCCGCACTGGTTGACGATGTTGGCGACGATCTCAGCGTTGCGGATGATGGTGGCGTCTTGCTGGCAGGGGTTGATGGTGGTACAGTTTCGGGCAATGGCAGGGTCGACTAGTTTGTTGTGAGCAGGGATGCGTTTAAAGCCGTGGATTGTGTGAGTTTACCTTGGAAGCCGATACTGGCGGGAGATCCGTCAAGGCCCTGGGCGTTGAGGATGACTCCGTGGCCGTGGGCCAGAGCAGCGAATGCCGCTTGGGCAAGGAAAGTCTTGAGAACTGACATGTTGAAGTGAAGGAAAGAAATGTGCCTGCACAGGAATTTTAAAAAATGAAGGATTCTAAAAGGAATGAAGAAGAGAAAGAATGCCGGATCACCAGGACCTCCAGCAACAAATGAGAAAGAAAGAGAAGCAAAGTGTTGAATCTGAAGGCTGTGATGAGGCTGATTGGGAAAAGACTGAACACCACAACGTCTCTCACGAGGCCTTATATGGTGTTGGTCGATTGTCCTGACTACGCCCTTACCAACGCCATGTGCTACGGACTCTGTCGCATCATGGCGATCAGGAAGCTGCAATGCGTTTTGAAAATCTACGACAAGGCCTCTCTGCCTCAATGGACGGCCCAACACCAGCAATCGGGCTCTTGGCAGGGCGAATCCTGCCGCCCAAGCGACGGAAACATCGGCGGAACCGCGCGACAGCTAGAGTAGCAAGACGCCGATCGCCCATGAGACAGCAAAGAGGTCGGTCTTCTCCTTTGGGATTGGGGGTTGGGAGGGGAGGGACCTTTCGTGTTGCAACCGGACGACCGGACTCTTTGCGGTGCCAATTGGTCGCAATGAGGTGGGTTTACTCGTTTAACGAGGAGGGGACTGTTTTTTCTTGTCCAAGGGTTTCTCAATCTGAAAAGCTGATACACGGGCCAAACTCCGCAACGCAAGACCTTGGTGGAGAAATAGCAAAGAGGCTCCGCAGGGTCCTTCGGCGCCTACCGACGTTCAGGGTGCATCAAGGGAGAGATGAGTTATCCACCGGGCACGCTCCAAGAGATTGTTTTGGATATTAATAGAAGGAAGATAATACGAACGACAGCTTTCAGTATTTCAGTGAGTAATTACACGCATTTTCCTGCATGTACGGTTGGAGTTGCGGCGGGCTGACCGACTAAAATCTGGTGGCGCCGAGGAAGATTTGTTCTGTTCCCAGAAAGCCACATGTCTGCCATGGGAACCAAACAAGCCACCATCATGATCACCTGAAGATCTCGGACATTTCATGGGATTCGCTAAGCAGGCACTTGGTTTTACCTGCGTCGCTTCAAAGGGGTTTCCTCTCGATTCATTATTCCCGCCCCTAGGTATTTCCCACCATTCACCGGCCAGCTTGGCATGTTTCGGCGCTGGTTTCGACAGGGGGTGCTCCTTATTCTCCACCACGACTCATGAAAATCATTCGATTGAGAACATTCTGCGACTCGTTTTTCGCCCTGGGCATTGATTGTTCGGCCAAGGCCAGCGAGAAACGGTCTCAGCCTTGGCTGCTGGTTTGGCCACGAGGTTTCACGACGATGGATTCGCAGAGAGGATAAAACTCGCCAGGCCTGCCTCCCAAGTTTGATCTGCGTCCTTTGCCCGATGGTCATTAAAGCGCCCGCCGAGAATGCGTCGTGCAAAAAACATTGCGGCTAGCCAAAGTAAGGCACCCGTGTACCGAGGTTTTCCATCGCCTTGCTCTCTCCCTGTCCATACTACTAGGTTTCTCACAGCCTACCTCATACATCTTCATCGCCATAGTACCCCCACGCGTTTTAGACTCTCACTAAGTGGACTGACAATGACGATGAGGTAGGTGGGAGGCCATTTGACTGGCCTTGGTAGGGAGAAAAACACCACACACCAACTCAGCCTCTCTCACCAAGCCTGGCCTATTCGCCCGTCGATAGAAAGAGCAAATGACGAGAGTTTTATAAAATGTCAATTACTAAAAAAAAAAATCAAACTTGAAAGAGGGAGATATTCTCATGAATCAGTCTGCAATTTAATATCGCCCAAAGAGACAGAGGGTAAGTTGATACTTTGTAGTGTGGGGTGTTTTTGTTGTGTCCCTGAACAACTGCGAAAGTGTGCCGCCTAAGCTACCTATGATAACATGAGGGTGCCGTTCTGGAGACTAGCACGGTTCTGTTAATGCGTTCAGCTTCGTGCAGGAGCACACCTGTCAACAGAGTGGACGGACCATAAATGCACTACGTACAGGCAAGAGGAAGTGTACACTCCCTTTGCCCTGACGGCACTGCGAAAACACGACTGACCAAGCGTGAGAAATGAGTAGAGAGGCGTGAAAGATTAAAGTGAGATCGCTTTTCTGTTTGATCCTTGTTTAGTTGAATTACGTAAATTGCACTTGTTCTACGTTGATCATGGAACTTTTTGTCACTTGAGAACAAACCGCCACGTTGTCTTGGCGATATTGGTCCAGGGTAGCTGCTGTGTCGAGCGAACACGACGTGGTTGAAACGCAGATTCAAGCTGCAAAACTGAGGGTTCATTGTCTTCTCTGTGTCGTTATTGTTGCTGGTATCACTCACTCGTCATGTCACTCGTAGGACACTCCGGGTATTGGATACAAGAGTCTTGGAAAGCGTACAGAATAGCTAGAGGATGTAGGAGGGTTCCGGCCCTTAAATACAGTGTGTGCATCCCCAACAGTCCCCTTGGTAGCATCATTCCTTCAGTCAATCGGTTGCTAGGGCCGGCTTGTTAGGAACGCGATGTCTTGTATCGCGACATGCGTCACATTCCGTGGTGACTTGCTAGCAGCAACAGTTATTAAATGCTATGATTCTTGAACGTAGAATTCTTTATGTCCTAATTAGTGCTTCGAATTCAATTTGACCGTACACACCGAACTATTTGTGTGAAAACACCATTACCACTCTTACACTAACTCGCTGTGCCCTGCCCTTTGTCCTCCCTTTAAACATTATTTGAGGTTGCGTTGGCATCCGTGCTTCCACTTCTAACACTGCTCTTCTCACCACTGTGGGTCGCGACCTTTCGCTTCTTCATCAAAAACACTACTGCACCAATAATAGCGACAACGCCCAGCGTCACCAAGGCGCCGATGACACCTGCAACGGCGTTCGACATACCATCGCCACTGCCGCTATCCTCACTGTCCGCCTCCTCAGTCTCCGCGCTCTCATCATCTTGGTACGCGGCACAGAAATCCTCGGTGGCTGAGCACTGAACGCACCAGTCGCCGATATCGATGATGGCTCGCTCCTCGACCTCGGTGACGAAACGCGACCACGAGAGCGAGTCCTCACCCGTGCTGAAGAGGGGGAAGTTGGTCAGCTCGCCTGCGGTGCCGTTCTTGAACAGCCAGCGCACGCGCAGGTCGTCCGTGTCGGACGGGAACTCGTCCGTGTCGTCGCTGAAGAGCTCAAACGCCATGGTGGACGCGTAATCGGGCAGACCGTGGAAGTCGTCCGACAGGTCGAGCAGCTCGGCAACGCCAAAGAAGGCCAGGAAAGTGTCGTAGCTTCCGGCGTACAGCGAAAACTTCAGCTTGCCCTCGGAGGCGACGGTCTGGTTCAGCTGAGTGAGCACGCCGCCGAGTAGCGTCTCCGCACCGATGGAGCGGGCTGGCTGCGAGGCATTCCAGTTGAGTCCGAGCTCAGCAGAGTCGGACAGGGTGCGGAGCTGAAACAGATCCTCGTCAGACACGTTGCGGGCCGGCGATGTTTCATTGTGGATGCGCGCGACGTTGACGAGATCAAAGATGTTGTAGGCATTTGCGTACGTCATGTTTTCGGGCTTGAGATTGTAGACGCCGCTGGAGAGGACATCGTAGAAGCCGGTGTAGAAGTCGCTCGTCGCGTCGACGCGCTCCTGGAACTCGTCGCTTTTGACAAAGGACTTGGACGCATTCTTGTAGGCGGGACAACTATCATCACCCTTGATCCAAATAGTGTCGGGCGAGTTGTCGTTGATGCCATGCAGGACGACGTATTGATACCCGTCGATCGGACTGGTGCTGTTGGTCCCGTTGTTGAGAGTCTGGCTCGCAATTTCGGGCGCAATCTCACCCAGAGGCGGGTAGAAGCCCTGGAGGAAGGCCGTGGCAGTGTTCATCAAGATGCCCTGGTCTGGAGCACTCGCGAAGAGCTGGGATGAGACATATTTATCCTCGGAGATGCCAAGGATTTGGAACTCGGAGTCAGCCTCCAAGTAGCGGTTGCGATACTCGCTACCGACCTGGTAGTTCTGCTCCGCACCAAGGCTTGTCAACGACTGAGCCCCGTACCACTTCGTCGTGCCTAGATTCCGAGTTAGTATATAGTCAGTCAAGAAGACGAAGGAGGTTTGAAAACCACGTACGATCGCCATGACGACTGAAGACTACGGCGCCATGAATTGTCTCTGCAGCAGCCGTGGCAGCCAGGCCGCCAATGATTGCAAGAATATTACGCGACATGATGTCCTGGTCAATATGAGTCGCACAAGGAAGTTGACTGATTGTAATAGAACTCAGGATGAGAATGGAGAGAAGCACCCTGGAAACTGTCTTGTAGGTATGGAGGGGTCACCAGCATTTAAGCATTTCTTCAAGGTTAATTACTACCCCTCCTAGGGGTGGAAACCGTGTGGAGGGCAATAATGGGGGTCGTAGGCCGATTGGACTGGTCTCGAGAGTTCACCACGCCACTAAGGTTGGAGATCCTTCAACTTTGGTTATCTTGCATCTCACATTCTCACCGATCTCCATAGTTGGGTGACATGCCAAGACACTAACCAACCACCAAGCCAGACCGGGCAGCTTGATAGTCGTGATAAGTGGGACGAGTGAATCACTTTGTGTTCCCCGCTCCTCGGTCGATGGGCGAGTGGTCGGGATTTTCGGCGAGGGCCCGAGTGCATGATGGACGGTTTTGTTACCGCTTGGGGATAACGATTTGTCAACTTTGGAAACAAAAGTGCAGTGGGAAACAGCCACTTAATCCAAGCGTACTCATTCTTCATGTGGCTGGCGTTTGCATTGCATCCCATTCCTCCTTCGACGCCTTGGCTCTTGGCAGAAGACTGCATGACTTTTGATTGGCGCTAGCACCATGTCTCCGGTTGCTCCGCGGAGTCGGAAATGTGCAGTTGGGCATGGCGAGCTGTGTTGGCTGGGAAATCCCGAATCCCGAAACCTTGCTCAAGATATGGATTGATTAAATCATTGGGCGATCCCGATATATGTTTGTCCCTATCGACTGGTCCTTGATTAAATCATTCTGGTGCCCTTCTTGCTCCCGCAAGTGATGGAGCAACCGGGAGTAACAGACTAGGGCCAAAATCCTGCTTCGCACCGGTGTCACAATTGACACCGTGCCTCATGCCGTCGACTTCCATCTCGACGGCAAACCTGTAAGAGCGGCACTCTGATAAAGAAGAGTTAGTGGTGATCCTAGTGGAAGTCGTTTGGGACAAGAGGGCCGAACCGCAGACATCAAACTTGTCCCCTGGAACAAGGAACGCCACGAAACCTCGATGCGTGATCAAAAAGATATTGTTGTATGAGTTGGAGAGGACCTTGAGACGCTGTCGAACCCTCTCAGCACGGGCCGTTGCGTCTTCAGGGCTATGCGGTGGATACTCCCACTCCTCGGGACAGGCCGAGAAATCGAACTGGGGAAACTTGACGGCCAGGACTGCCCGCGCGACACCCTTGTTACAGATGGCGTCGTAGCCTTCGCGTAGGTCAGGCCAGATCTGAACATCGACTTTGGCGGGTGAGGTGTTGAGAAGATGGGGGAAAACGAGGAGAGCCGTCTGGATGGTCCGCGTCATGGGAGAAATGAGGATCAGATCCGGTACTGCTGGCGGCTGGACGCTCCTTGCCTGCTGAGTTCCGAGGTCGGTTAATGGGGGATCTCGGTGCGGGTATCCCCTTTGGACGCTGGATATTCAATCAGACTGGATAAGAATTGCTTGGTAGGAGGATCTTCATTGCCTACTTATGAAGTGCTTGTCCATGACGCAATATGTGGATTGTCGACATGTTCTTTTATGCCTGGGACCGGTTGGGAGCAAGCAAAAGCACGCAATTGAGATGAAAAAGGCTTGTGCAAATTTGTGCCGATATAGCTGTCCTATCGCGAGTTGGGCCAAAGTCTCTCGAATTGCCGTTACACGGGTCAAGGTGCGAGCCTGGTGCGGTGGTGGTGTCTCAAGAGTCAATGGTGCCTGAGGCTATCCGGCCCAAACGCTTGAAACTAGTGCCTCAGGCTGTCTGGGTGTGCTTCCCAGGTAGACCCCGTATTCGTATTGTTCACAGGCTCGGAACTCACCATCAAGCGCCTCGGCGGCGATTGATGTATTCAAATTTGAATCTCAATTCGAAAGACGAATAATATTCTGCACAATATGGCAGAATCATGGACCCCAAACTCTGCAATTGTGGCGCCCTGGCAATTGGTACTCACAAGGGTCACCTCTGCCAAAGGGCTTGGGTAGCAGAGCTCTTCTCTCCAACTCTCTTGAGTGACTATGGCTCTACGGCATTCAAATTTGGTAAGAAAGTCGGAAAGATCAGAGATATATCATGTCAAATGGCAAACGCGAATACCACGACCGAGTTCAAGGGAATGTGACCGTAGTAACACGAGGGGAAATCCACAAGCCTATATCGAATTTGAACACTTGGGCTTGGGCGCTGACCGGAAATGAACAAGGGTTTCCTCACGTTCTTCATCAGTATCTACAAAATGGGAGTTGTTTCCAATCGCTTTCAACAATAAAGCTCCACTCCACTTAACGGATCCTGCTCTTGATTGACAGTAAAATTTCTGATACCTCGGACAGCTTGTCAAACAGGTGGCTGGGCAAGTCCTCCGCGGCCAGCAAATCATCCAGAACCGAATCCATGCGCCCGATATCTGCTCGTGCACAGCGATTGTTCTCTCGCAGCTCGCCGTTCTCTGCCTCTGCCCGTGTGTTGCGGACCTTTAGCCTCTGATAGTTTCGCCGCAGCTGGGTCTGGTCCGATGCTTGCTGCTGCGTCCGACCTATGGCACGGTTCGTTCTCGGCATGTTGGAGAGAGAATCCGTAGATGCGACAGCGCTCTGAGAGGGTGTGTATATGAGGCGAGGCTGAGAGTTTGGTTGCTGCTGAGAACCTATAGGTGCTTCGAGAAGAGGAACAGATAGTGAGTATGAAGGTGTTGACGGAATTGAGAACAGCATGGGGTCAACCACTGACGGAGAGTCAGAGGAAATCTGGTCTAACGACTCATATCTATTCGGCGGTGTCAGCAACATCAATTTTCGAGGCAGGTGATGTTCTACTAATCGATTCAATCGATCATGTGCGTACCCATTTGATGTGATGTCCTGTAAGCCTGGCTGCCCTGTGGCTAGCGGCTGAAACGAGGCGTTCGAGAATGTTATCGCAGGAATCATGAACGAATCGAAACATATGTAGTCTGAACAAAGGTTAGTAGATGAAATCTCAGAAAGTGCACGACCTCAACTCACATGGGAAGAACTCCGCTTTCAGTGAGCTCAATTCACGTTCCTGCATTCCTGGGATGAGCCGCTGAAACAGACTCCACCAGGTCTCCTCATCGGAGCCAGAACAGGTAAGTCGCTCGAGCTCTGTCTCGTGTTCAGCGCTCATGAATCGTTCCGTGCTGGGCATTTCTCTGGCCTCGCAAGGTTCCCGCTGCTTGCCATGACTGGCGAGCTTGAGTTTTGACTCAAACGATCTCCAACAGTGCTGGCATCGGTAGGAGAGCATATGCCTGCGGTTCAGATGCTGTCTGGTGAAGGTTAGCCATAGATATCACAGTTGCTGCACGTGATGGACAACTGACTTCAACCTGGAAACGCTGGCACATCCGCCTTCTGGGTTGCGCGGTCCTTGCCTGAAGCAGCTCTGGTTCGCTTCGAATGCTTGGTAAGGACATGCGAACCGCCTGAGCTTTTGGGTTTCTTTTGGGATGGCGGTTGGCCGAGGCGGGGGCTTGCTGTTGTCGTTGTCTCGTCCTTGGTCTTCGCTTTCGTGGTTCCTACCTGACGAGTTTGGGTGATTGTTTCTTGGCGACAACGGTGTATTCGCAGATGAACCGACGGCCTGATTCAGTTCCGCTGCATTGTCTTTGCCACCCGTTCCCGCACCACCCTCTTCATTCATCTCATCATCCTCGGTCTCCGGATCTGAGCTGTCCGTGATCTCGCCATTAGGCTTCCTTGTCCGGACATCCTTGTGGAGAGAGAGGATCTCGATGTGAACCCGCGCCAGGCCGATCTGTCGTCTGGTCGAAGCGGGCTGTGATGCCAGAGTTTTGCAACTATCCAGTGCCTCCTCGGACTCCCTGGGATCATGTGCTGTCGGATTGTCTGGATCAATCGATGGCGCGGCATAGACTGGCATCAATCCATCCTTATCCTCGAGAGCAACATCCGCTTTATGACTGAGCAGTAGTCTGTAAACCTGCTCATACCCACCCGCTTCAGCTACATCGACCGGCGTCAATCCATAGTTATCAGCAACAGAGATGTCTGCTCCTTTGTCGAGGAGCAACTGAACAATATCAAAGTGCCCACACGACGCAGCAGCAGAAATTGGCGTTATTCCATGGTAATTTGCGGCAGCGATATCTGCTCCTTTATCGAGAAGGAGTTTGACGATCTTAGTGTATCCACCATTTGCAGCTGCAAAAATTGGGGTCTCGCCTTCATGATCTCTGACGGTGATGTCTGCTCCTTTATCGAGAAGGAGTTTAACGATTTCAGTATATCCACCATTTGCAGCTGCAAAAATTGGGGTCTCGCCGTCATAATCTCTGACGGTGATGTCTGCTCCTTTATCGAGAAGGAGTTTAACGATTTCAGTATATCCACCATTTGCAGCTGCAAAAATTAGGGTCTCGCCTTCATGATCTCTTATGTCTGCTCCTTTATCGAGAAGGAGTTTAACGATCTCAGTATGACCTTCTGAGGCTGCAATATAGATTGGCGTTTGCCCTTTGTGATTCTTAGTGGTCATGTCTACTCCTGTATCTAGAAGTAGCCTAGCAATTTTGGTATGCCCATTCAATGCAGCGAGGGAGAGTGGCGTATTTCCGAATATATTTGCAATGGTCAGGTCTGCTTCCTTCTCGAGGAGTATTTTGACACGGCCAATACTACCGTCACGCGATGCCTTGAGGATTGGCGTCTGGCCGCAGAAGTCGACGAAATTGATGTTTGTCGTCTTGGTCGGAAAGGGATCGGCAATCTCAGTAGTACTCCAGTCCATATGAGCTAGGACAGGGTATTGTGCCAATGGTGCCGCGGGGAGCATGTCCTTGCCACTGGCATCCATGGGATACGATGCAGAAGGTGACATGCCCTTAGCACCAGGAGGAGGAGAAAGTTGTGTAGTCGATGTCTTTGAAATGCCTTTCACGCCTCCAGGCCTAGTCATGTCATGCTTCAGGTCGCCATGAGTGACCGTCCCAATTGAATCAGTTGGTCGCACAGACGGAATTGAATCTCGCCCCCAGAATGGAACTGTCAACCTTGACGAGTCAGGAGATTTCAAGGACTGCGCCACGGAAGGAACTTGGCTAGACTCCTTCCCAAAGTCCGCCCTATAAACTGGATCACTCTCCAGGCTACTCTCGAGCGATGGTGATGCCTTGGCTTTGAATAGTTCCGTAGAGTCACCCGCGTGGCTTTGTTCAAAATCTTCCTCCTGCTTCAATGCAGGAGATCTCCCGCTGAAAATCGAAGGCCTTTCTGCAAAACTGATGAAGTCGTTTGTCGATGTTGACGTTTTCGCAATGCGAGGCGCCGGAATCCTTTTGAAGATGTTTCCGCAATCCATGTCCATTGTTTCTCTGATTGGCGGGGAAGAGACTATTTTCGTGCCGCATGATGTTGCACTTGAAACCACAGACTGGTTGTCGCGGCACATTTGCTCAAATCTTTCAATAGCTGCTTGGGAACTGTCGGGTTGATATCGCCTTTGTGCATCGGGGGATATCAGTGAAAGAAGAGGGGGGTCCATCCAGTTTCTGCTCTCGCGTATCAATTCTAGGTCAGTCTGCGTGAACAAGCCTCCTTTATCCGTATTGTAGTACAGTTGGCGTGGGACCATAACGTTCTCCGTTATGTAGTCGTCGTCGGCAAAGTCTTCCAGCTGAATCCCTTCATATTCTGGTGACTCGGAGAGCGCATCCGTGCCGTCTCCCCTCGCGAGATTATGGTGATCAGTTACCCATTTCTCGACCATTGCGATTTTCATCTCAAGTTCTCGCGCAGCTTGAAGCTCATTCACACTGGGAATATTATCAGGCCGGTTGTCCGGAGCCAAGCCACGACTAGTCGCCAGATACTCAATCTCACTAGAGCCACTTTCAGATGATGAAGGTTTGACACTGCGGCTTCTCTTAAGATGGGTCTCTTGGATCGATGGGAATGGCGACAGAGTTGTTCGGGGGGAGAGTAGGCCTTGATGCGGAGCTGGTGTTGGTTGACTGGCGCTCGTTAAACTGAGAAACCGTTTCGAGGAATCGGCAGGTTGAACTTTGGGATGCTCCGTTTCATATCGACGGGCTTCCCTGAAATACGAATCAACGGCTGGTGATTCGAACTTCCTGTCTCGACCGCTGAACAATGACTCTGGAGAACCCATCCTCCTTGGGCCAGGTAGTAACCTTGTGTCTGCCTCTTTCACAACATCCTCCCATTGATTTCGGTTGTTGTCTTTCTGTCGATCAAAGTAGTTGCTGACCTAGAGTATGGTCAGTATGAGTCGGAGAAGAGCGGGATGCAAAACATTCCATGATTGGAGTCTTAGTCCCCATATGAGCCGCAATAGCTGTCCAATCGGATCCAAATCGGCGTAGGAGAAGGGGGAACCCTTTAGACTCAGCTACACTCCAGTAGCTGGATACTTGTGCTAATCCTCGTGTCGGCGGATTCCATTGCGAGTTCAAGCCTGTCTGGGGTTGGGGAGCTGGCACTAGAGGGGCAGGCATTGAACCAGGTGGTGTACCACTGGGGTTTTCTGTGCCCTGCACATAACTACTATTAGCTTAGGACCGCAATGGCATTAGAAATGGCGACTATTCAGAGAGGTAGCAAATGACTGACATGATGGACCACGTCATGTTGCGGCGGGGAGCCCATCAGAGCAGATGTGACGCCAAGAGATGCGGAGAAGCCAGAGGTGGGTGGCGAAGAAGGTATCTGCTCCAACGTTAATTCCTATGGAGCAGACTGACCACAGTCTGGTTACAGGAAACGAGCCACCAGGAAGTGGCTGGTAGATCCCACAGAAGTGAGAATCCCCGAGATGAGGGAGGATAGTTTGACGCGCTCAATTCTGGAAACGAGGCTCTGGGCAAGAACATGGGGGCCTCAGTCCTGCCTCAGGCAGAATTACACAGTTGTGTTGACGCGGGTGTATGCCAGAAGAGTTGATTGGCCAAAACCGACACATCAACACAACCAACACAATCAGCATGGTGCAGAGTACATTGTCATTCGTGGCAATTCCACACAAAGCAAAGTATTGACTAGCAGCAACACAATAAGAGTATGGTGCGCGTCCCGGCTTTTCGCTTGTATCGAAGGGTTGGGGGCTTTATTGTGTACTTCGTATTTGTTGCCATAAGAGATCAACACATGAAGCGCAATTGACCAGCCCGACTCCACAGCTGTGTGCTCGCTCGCTCAAATGGGCGCACACATGTATGTGACCCTGACGACGCCCTGGCTATATATCTTGGTCCAAAGCATGTACTAGAGATCCAACAAACCTTCATCTCATCATTAAGCGAAATGTCTATCCTCGTTCTCTAAACTTAAGTATCCCATTACCATTTCTTTTGGCCTTTCGCACAACTCACTCCCTCCATTTGGCACACAAGAACCTCATTCAGAATGCCCTCCTCTCCTCGGAAAATTACATGTCAACTTGGACTCAAATCATCTTCGCGGTGAGTTACATCTTGCGCTTACACATTCAGGTCGACGGGAACCTAATTATTTCTATTCCAACCCAGTAGAAATGATGCCTTGAATTCATCTCAACCGCAAGATATGGCGTCCATGATATGCGAGCCACACCATTCCGCAATTGCCGGTCGAATTATCAAATCTTCGACCACGCGCACACACACTTGCCCGAACAGTCAGTCAGAGATCCTGCTTGGGATTGGATCGCAGTTCTCGTGACCATTAATATCGGGTTGAAACTTGTACATCGCAAATCCGAGGGAGTTCTTTATTGTGTACATGTAACATCAGGACTTCGAGTGGGCAATTGGATTATTCCCTTGATTTTCTGGTTGTTTTCTGTATCTGGAAAATGGATTCGAATAGATGGAACTTCGTATAAAAGATATTTAGGTAGACCGCTGACCTCAGCTCACTCTATTCACTCAATGTCTTTCCACACATGCGTCTGAGCCACAGCCTCAACTGCCTGCCGTCATCGCAACTACTTTAAATGAGATTTCCTGTTTCTACATGTCATTGAATTGAGCCTCACTGCAACGCAGGAATTTTTAATTCAAACATGGTCCCCTTAGTGGAACTTCTAAGGCAGGCATTTCGCAAGTTGGCAGTGCTGGCTGTGCAAGCAATACGCTAACTAAACCCCCACTGAGGCCGAATCGACACCAATGGGAGTAGTGCTTACAGCACCAAGGATCAATCATCAAGATGCCATACTGGATATGCGTGCCGAACAACCGAGCGCCAAGCTGAAACTGTCATCGTATGGTTCTGATTGCGGCCTCCAATAATGGGGGCCCCTGTCACTTGATGGCGCAGCAGCGAGGATCTGTCTAGATAATTCCCAAATCTCGCAATTTTGAACTCACTTTCCTTTTCATCCGCATCCTTTCTCACCACAACCATGGCATCAACGAATATCGCTGCAGTCCTCGCTGAAAAAATAGCGGACGTCGAGGTCACATTAGGTTAGTCGATTTAATCTACTTGCACTCTACAGGCTCTGATCGAGTAATGCAGTGTTCTACTACCTATCGCTCGTTTTTCTGAGTATTATCGTCACTATTCCATTCCGAGACGGAAATTTCATCTTTAAGAACGGTAAGCGCAAGTCTAGTGATGATGCATTTCACTTCTAACTCATGGTGCCAGTCACATGGCTGTCTCTCACGTTTCTCGATGGCGCAATTCTCTGGAGTTGGGGTGAGCGTGAGCCCAAGGGAAGTTCGATGAAGCAACCATTGATCACGCTTGGGATCCTTGTGCTATTGGCCTGGTTTATCTTTTCCATCATTACGTCGATCCAGTCGGCCGAAGAAAGCGCAGAAGCTTCTCGTCAAAGTAAGAGAAAGCAAAAAAGAGAAGAAGGTGAGGAAAAGGGGCAAAAAGAGGGAACAGAAGATAAACAGTAACAACCATCAGTCAAGACACGTGAGTGATAGTTTCTTATCCCGCCGTTCTACTACTCTAGAGATGACGGGGTCAAACGTCTGTTTTGGTCTTACTATCTTGCTCTATCGGTGCACTATTTTAGCCATGAGAAATTTTTGTGTCGCTTGTCAATGCGAAATCTATCTCTCTTTGTTTTCACGATTGTTTGATTCAGCGGCGAGGTTATTCAACCTTGGACTATTTTGCGTGTTCTTATGTCAAACTTCTTGCGCAATCATCTCGGTCCTTGTGCGTGGTTGTGTGTAAACGCACGGTCTGTAAGGAGATTATGAACCAAAATTTGCACAAGGAAACAAGCGATCCAAAGCGCTCTTGCCGCGCATTTGATGTTTGATCATATTGTGCATATTGCGTGTTGCCAAGGTTGGTTCCCGTATCAACGTGGAGTCGCCCAGCACAACGGCGTTGGACCACACTTGTCCTCGGTATACTCGGCCACTTCTTGAACGCCCGCATTGGAGCGCTTCTAGTTTCCAACATAGAAAGTCGATAAGACATACCTGGAAAGAGGTCTCACTGGCATTGTACCCCACTTGCTGGTAATTACCTGCATCAATACTGTTTCCTGCATTCATGAGAAAAGACCAAGTTCTACAGTCTCCAATTTGTGGATGGAAGTCAGGCCGAGGCCAAGCCGGATTTTTATCCAAGATGGGCATGGTATGGTATTCCAGAAGCTCACCTATGAGCAGCTGAAGCAAGAAATGCGGCAAAATGGCGGGTGGAGGGGCATGGGAGTTGGTTCAGTTGGCGTGGTAAGTGCGACAAGCCCATAGAAAATACTAGGACTTGCGAGAAAGGTGATGAAGGAATGATGGGTTTGAGGTCAACTAAGGTGAGTGTACTGTGTCGCTGAGCGCAGAGCACCATGAACTACACTCTCACTCTCAAGCCTTAACTAGCCCAAGTTGGCTAGGTACCGTAGATTGGCTAGGGTCTATAATTTATAGTAGTGATTTATCAGCAACCAAGACAGTCCCCGCCCTCGATTATTACCACTCGCTACCTACCCACCCAGTCTAGGCATCTTCCCCTTAATCTTTTCTATCCAATTGACAGCAATGGAGGATTCGCAAGCGGCTCGCCGTGGCCGTCCTCCAATCCAAGACGGACAAGATGCAGTCAACAGTCAGCAGGTTAGTGTATACGTGGCAAAAAAAGACCTGATCAGCCTGCTTCGCTTCACCAGGACCAAGCTAATGTCGACATTACTCGCTCCAGAAGAAGAGACTCCGGATGCGTCTCGCACAGAGGTCGTACCGTGCCCGGAAACAAGTGGCACAAGAATCCGAAACGGTCCGGGCTGAAGAGCTTAGCAGTGCTCTGGACAACGCATTGGCAACCTTTTCCACGTTCCATCAGCGCCTTCTCAATACCTCGCCAATACGGAATTCGCCGGATCTTCTCACTCACCTCAACGATGCCGCGGCACAAATGGCTGCCATTGCGTCTGGCGCGAACAAGGTCTTATCCTTGCCGCATGCTCTGGAGAATCCCAGGCCCAGGTCTCGTCAACAAGCTCCCGGAATGTCGAGCTCGCCACTTGCAACTGCAGCGACGGGGGAACTACACAACGAGTGGAGTTCGGAGCTTTTCTTGACAGGGGGGCGAATTCTAGATCCGTCGGTCACCGTAGATTTCGGGGCTACGACTATATCTCTACGGACCAACACCTCCAACCAGATTCCAGTGTCAGCGAGGGTCATTCGAGCCTGCTTTGAGCGTGTTGTATCTCTCCTATCCAACGGCACAGTGTATGGAAACCAGCCACTGGCCTTGGCTCTTCCTCTTCAGTTGTTAGGTGAAGAGGTACTGATGTACAATTCTCTTCAGGGTCTGTCGCTCCTTAAACCCCGCGTGGCTGACTTCCTGTATCCGTTACACTCCGCTCCTCGGCTACCGCACCTGTACCGTGTTGTTGAAGGTGGAACTCAAACTGTGTCAAGAGCGCCAGCTCCTTTCGTGCAGCAGATTGTTAGAGGTAAAACAAGGACAATGCTAGACACAAACTTTGCGCCACTCCAAGGAGAATGGCTCGAGACCCTGGATGTGGAGGAATACTTGGAAGAGCGAGGGATTTATCTGCGCAACACCGTCTTGGACGACACGACATCTACACACGGCACTATGCATCGACCATTAACCACAGGCAGCGAGCAGAACATACCCATACTCGCCCTGCCAAGGCTTGTCGCAGGAAGGGAATTAGCCCAGGGATTTAACAACGATATGCCATTACAACCAAACATCGTGGAGCAGCGCCCTTCTGCTGCATCTTTGTTGGCCGATTTTTCTGGACATGAGCCGGTAGACTATTCGGTTTTCTGGCCCCGCTCTGCCAACAGCCAACTCCATTCAGCCACTATGGCTGCTGCCCTCGCAACTGACGCATCAGGTGTCCTGCAGTCGGACTCCAATCATCAGACCGCGGAGGCTATTGAAGATGCATCTAGAATCACTGTCGACCTTGACAAACTCGTCCATTTACTCGCTGAAAATGCCACGTGCCTTGGTCCTGTTCCGGGAATCCGTAAAGGTGCCGTAGATGCCTCGATTCGGGGGTCTGTCATTTTAGCTTAAAAATCTCAAATTCCATCACAGTCTAACATTCCCATGCTTTCCGCAAGTCTTTTTGTATTACAACACGACATAATAGTCTATTTGATCATTCCCTGCCACAATGCTTGTCTGTACCACGTGTGCCAACAAGCTGGCTACATCGGAATTACGAACAAGTCGCCACTCAATGGCAAATGAGAAATGACCTTGCGCTTAGTGATCTTCCGATCTTTCCGACCGTCAGGAAAGTCCCTGACAAGCTTTCATCAAAGCCGCCCATGGGTACAGCGCCACAACTCGTCATCGCAAATGCAGCTATAGACAAATTGCGGATCTCGAGTTGATTATGCGACGCGACATGGGGTGGATGCTGAAGACAAATTGCGGGTCCAGGCTAGACTATCAAAGGGAAGCTTATTACAAGTTACGTAGTACCCGGCGGCTTGAGTTAGTACACGCCAACAACATGGTGGTACCAATCAGACCTGGAGAAGTTCCAGGCTGCTCTACCAGCACTTCTACTACCAACAGTGCTGAAGAGTTTGCAAAAACGATAGAGCTCAGGGATACATCAAAGTAAAATATGACGGTGTGAAGTGGATAACACTAGGCCCCGGAGGTTACGCTTGGATTTGTCTGGCCACACGGAGATGTGGGTCTAATCCGCAACACCGGACTTGGGTTCCAAAGCCGAATGTCTATGGTGTTGTTACAAAGTTGAACGTGACCGACAGACAGTACTGAGTAAGTATATAATCGAGGTCTGCCGCGACCACACAACCTTGAGTTGATTCGACAGAGCAGAACACTCGACAACAATAACCACAACCGTAACAACAACACCAGCATCAACCATGAAGGAAGCATACATCAACAAAGACCTCGGCGTCGAGATCCGCGACGTCCCCGTGCCTACAGCCGGGCCGGGTGAGCTACTCATCTGCACAGTTGTGTCCGGCACAAATCCCAAGGACTGGAAAATGCCCAAGCTAGTGGGCGGTGACCCAGCGAATCATGGTGATGATATCGCCGGCTACGTCGAGGCGGTCGGCAAAGGAGTCACGGGATTCCGTCCCGGTGACCGAGTTGCTGCTTTCCACCAGATGTTTACTCCCCATGGTAGCTACGCAGAGTACGCCGTGGCGGCCGCCAAGGCAGCGTTCCATCTCCCCGATGTCACTTCCTTTGAAGGTATGACTCCCTCCTTTGCATCCTGTACAATATTGTGTTCTTTTCTAACAAGTAGGTAGAGGGTTCCACGATCCCGCTTGCTGGCATGACTGCTGCTCTTGGTGTCTATCGGAGACTCCAGCTGCCGCTGCCGTGGAACCCAGTCACTGCACCGACGCCGCTCGTGGTCTATGGGGCCGCAACAGCTGTGGGAGCCTTCGCAATCAAGTTTGCCACCCTGTCTAATATTCACCCCATCATCGCAATCGCAGGAAAGGGCATTCCATTCGTGGAGACCTTGCTTGACAAGAGCAAGGGCGACATTGTCATCGACTACCGCAAGGGAGCCGATCACGTCAATGAACAACTTCGCAAGGCCGCCGAAGGGCATGTCATCTCTTATGCCTACGACGCTGTATCTGACAAGGCAAGCTTGGAGACGCTTTTCAAGGTCGTTTCCCCGGAGACCGGAAAGATTATGAGTGTTGTACCCAAAGAGGACGAGGTAGCTGGAGGAATCACGGTGCTAGGATCTAATTGTGGCCTCATCCATGCGCCCGCCAAAGAGGGGGCTAGTGTTGGGGATGCAGAGTTTGGAGCCATCCTTTACAACCTGGTCAGTCTTGGCTTGGCCGACGGCTGGTTTTCGGGGCATCCGTACGAAGTTGTCAAAGGAGGACTGGCTGGGCTCGAGGGTGCGTTGAAGGATCTCGAGGCGGGCAAGGTGTCTGCAAAGAAGTATGTCCTGCGCCTGGCGGAGACACCTGGGGTGTCTCAGAAGTAGGCCAAAGTTTATTAGTTGTGATGCAAACAGCTATTCATTTGGTTCTCTTGCAATGCATTACCTCCATTAAGGTCTACTACTGTTTCGGGCCAGAGGTCTCCGTCCACTTACAATTCTATTTTCAGACTTAGCACCTTCATGTGAAGCTATTATTAAGAGTGAAGGAATAAAATGATCTTTGAAATGAGTCCAATGTGGTAGTTATGCTCAAGAATATTACATAGGGTACTGTTTTATAGACATGCTAGAATGAGATTTCTTGTATCACCTCTGGCTAAGCTCCCATGGTCACCAGTGCTTGCAAGCTGACAAGACATGCAAGACGAATAAGCAAGCTTAAAGTGAAGAGATGCCAGACCCCCGTCGGTTCCGGTTCGACATGGCCCTCGTGGAGCGACGATTTGTGAGCGGGAGCTTCGTATCGAGGGATTGTCCGTCCTTGCTGTCCTTGTTGGACTCGTGAGGCGAAACCGGTGCTAGCGGGTCAAGGCTCTTAATCATGTCTTCATGTTGGCTGTCGTCGATCGACCTGGATCCCGAATTATCGCCTGCTGCACGTTGCGCAAATCTCTCGTTGGCTTGCCTAATTACGATGTCTCTCTGTTGCGCAGCCCAGTCGATGGCATTCCGGTACGCCGTAGCTGCCTCGCGAAAGGTTCTGAGGCCACCAGTCAGAGCGAATGCACAGAGTCGCGTCATGATAAGCTCAGTTCGTTCTCCAACCCGGATAGGGTGAGTGGCGTAGATGGTAAGCGTTTCTGCCACATATGTGGCAGTGATTGTATAGGCCCTGTTATCGTAGGTCGTTGGAGCACACGATCCATACGATCGGAGGTTGTGTATCCCTCTTGCTCCCAATGCTCCATTGTAGCACGCCTGCAAAATTGCAACTGCAAGTGTTCCCCCAGGCCCTTTTGCCTCGAGGAAGAAGTTCGGGGCAATGGGCAGGTTCTTGTGGGTAGATGGAATGATGGAGTTGTCTAGGTTCTGGCGGATTGTTCGATGTAGCTGTTCCGGCCGTGCCCCATGGTACTGATCAGGGCTCCCAGCAACCAGAGACCCATCAGTCAAGTGATTAAGGTTCCTAAACTGCACTCCTCCAGCCGTGAATTTGTTGTCCCTAGCCTCTCCTTCAAGCAATGTCAGGACCGAGTTCATAACATTCCTCTCGTTGGATATATTTGTGATGGTGTCCACGAGCTCATGATATTCTTCAAAAGAAAGCTCGTTCAGTGATGGTCGGGGTTTTTCAAGGGCTTCCAATATTGCAGTCAAATTTTCCGGCTTAGGCAGGGGTCGATCGTCAAGATATTTATATCCAACAGTAAAGATACCATGGTCGGCAATGTGTTGCCTGAAGTTGGGATCATATGGACTGGCGCCCTTGGTATGCATCATAGGCCTCGTGTGCCTGGAATGGAGGTAATCTGAGAGTCTTTTTCGACAACCGAAGCTCGACCGTAGCCTGAATAGGTAATCTATGGCGGTGTTTGACGTCTAGAGCCACAATGATTAGCTGAGGCGGGACACGATTGAAACGCCATACACATACTCCTCTCAAGTCGCCCAGGTCTGGACCGCCGTGTTTTGCGTACCGCCGGATTTGTTCCAAGGTCTTTGAGCTGCACGCTTCAATCCAGTCCTCTGCTGATGGGTGGCTGTCCTTCCACTGAGCGACAGCCAGCCGGGTGCAAGGGCGTGTAGGTTCTTGTGGTCGGTCTGAAGAGCGTCTGGCTTCGTCGTTTCGTCGATCGGACTCCCGCAACATAAACTTCGTGAAGTACTTTTCAGGCAAGTTGTCAAAATATCTTGGGGGTGGAAAGTCTGGGTGGTAAATCTTCTGCTTCTTCACCTTACGAGAGGCTCGTTGACGCTTTTGTGAGATGGCGTGGTCTTGTTTGACCTTCGGCAGATTTCGATGCATCATGATCATCGCTATTGGGGAGAGCGGCGGCAGTTAATGAAATGTGAGCAACTTCTGTTTGCTTTTTCTTTCTTGGTGCTTTCTTAACTTATGCATGAATTTTTCTTTGTCTATCTTCTTTGTCTGCGCCCCGTTCTTGTGGTTACCGTCTCTGCCCCTGTGGGTTGACACCTTGCTCTCGCATCCCCCAAGGGCAAGCTGCAGCACAAGAACCCACCTGATCTCGGCACACAGTATTTGGAAGATCACATAACTTTATTGACTGCGCAGGCAGCAACTCTAACACATCTTGGCACCTAGACCACTTATCTTAACCCAATAACGCTCAATACATTCGACATGGAGGGCTTGGGCCACTCAGTAGGTTTGCGCCTTGGCTCAGTGAGCTTCAGCTGTTGATTGTCATTAGCGCGGAATTCCTTTGTCTACCATTTCGGTGCTTCCCCGCCTAAATGGTGTGAAGTCAGTGATACCAAAATGGCATAAATGAGAGCGAAAGAAGTTTTTTGGGGCGAAGATGAAGATGATTCCCTAGCTCCAGGGGGGGGGGAGAAAAACAACACACCCCATAGCAACAACTTGCCCTCTGTCTTTATAAGTGGTGTTAATACATAAGTTAGGTATAAATGATATGTTACTTTAGCTGAATATCGTATTGCTTAGTCTAGTTTTATCCTTAATTCAAGTATTATTTATTATCTAGATTTTGTTTAACTTAGGCGCACCCACCTAGAGGAGTGACCAGAGGTCAGACAGAAAGAAGAAACAGAAAAAAGAAGAAGAAAAACAAGTGTTTTTCTCATGTAGCGCTAGCTGCCTTGTCCCTGGCTTCCCGTCGTTTGTCCTCCCTCTCTTCAACAGACATGAATACTGCAATCCCAATCCCCATCAACGTAGGTCTGTCGTTAAGTAGTCAGTAAGGGAGCGAAATTCGTTGGGGTATTCGTACCCTCCGCCCATTCTGTAGAACATGCCTAGCAATAGTGGCACATTGTCCACTTGACATCGAGCGTCCCCCAAATCTGCGCAGTCGTTCCAACATGTACAAAACCACGACCAAAAGGCCGTAAGTAGCGGAACGACTGATATCCACACGTGCATAAAAGATGAGAACTTTGAATACCAGCTTTTGGTAACGTCATTGACCGCCCAGCCCCTGAAACGAGGTGAATGACAGAAGGCCAGGAGAATACCTAGCAGGGCGAGGACCCCAGACAGCTCGAAGACACTGAGCCATGCATTTAAGATACTGAGGGGGGTCAGCAATGAATGGAGTACCCAATCTATTAGTTCACGCACAGGTCGTGGGGAGCTCCGTGGAGGCTAATCTGGGTGAAGGGAAGCCATGAGAGGATCATGCCGACCGTAGGCGGAAGAGCGACGATTGTAGAGAATATCACGGTCTCAATTGGAGTCCTAGGCCGCTTTTTTATTGTAGATGAAGTCTGGGATTCAACGATTGACGCAGGGCTATGTGGGACTTTCTCGTTGCCGAAGTAAGCCTTGAGATCTGGGTTGCCTGCCATGTTGTCTTCCACCCCGTCCTTCATCCGAGGGGGAGTCGTTGCGTAATATCGCTGGAATCGGTTTTGGGCTGGCTGGTGGTACCGGGTTGAATCGGAAACTGAAAGAAGTTGTCGTTGCGTTGATTAAGAATTCCGAGCCTCTAGAGCATGAAGAACTTCAGTACAGAAAGTCGGGTGTAAGTCGGATTAAATAGCTCGGTTAAGAACAATTCAGCCTCGCAGACAGCCAAAGGATGAGGCCTTGGGCTGCTTTGCACCGCCCGCTGCGACAATCCTTCCGCCGTGGCTCGCGACGAATAGAATCATAAACCGAACCCGAAATTTCAACATACGAGAAATTGATGCGTACCCAGCGACTCCACTCCCCCGCGGCGCAGTGCTACGACTTATCGATTGGGCTGGATAGACGAAAGACGTGGCTGTCAAAGTGAACCATGTCAAGGGGTTATATCATCGATTGTATTGTGGTGGTTTTGATGAATATCCAGACTTCTGAGTGAAGTTGCAAAGCTTGCCCCAGAAACAACGGGTTGTGGGGTAACGTGGAAATTGAAACAAACAGTGGGGCCTGTTACTGATTTCGAAAACACTGAGGCAATGTTTGGCCGAGATTTCACAGTATCATTCGCTGCAGCACCCTTGGACCGATCTCGAGTTTGTTGCTTAACAAGTTCTCTCTGCCCGAGTAGAACATCCGCCATACTCTCCAGAGTCGTCACGGAACCCATTTTAAGAAGCGCTTCCCTAGTTTTCGGCAGAGACTGCGTTCATGCAGGATAACCAAGTTATCAGCTACAAGTAGTTGACGACGGGGTTGTGTATCGCAACACTCAATTGTTCCAACCAAACCAGGAGTTCTAACGCAACGGCCACTTGTACCTCAGAATCCAATCGAGGTTTGATTGAAATGTTACTTTGACGCGGCCAAAACAATTCAGTTGCCAAGAAGAGGGGCGGCGTATGCACCTGAACTAGAACGCAGAGGCGTATGCTTGATCCATGTGAGAGGTCTAAGTTGATTACAGGGCTAACGTCAGGGCGCAAGGCCGGTGTTGAAACGTCACAATGCGCAAGCTTGTTGATAAGTCATGGCATGCGATTAAAATATGACGGGTTCATTCGGTAAATTGACTCGCATTTTTGCCGTGGCTGTTGTTATGCATCAGCGGCAAAACAGAATTACGTTCTTTAAGTATGAACCTGTCATGGCGTCAGTCAAGTTGTCGCCCTCACAGGGCCCTCTTCACGCATCTCATAGCAAAATGATTTTAGAGCACGTTCTAGAAAACGGCGAAAGCCCGGGCCTCTCAGTCAGGTAGATCGATACATGTCTTGTGGTTCGTGAGAGTCAACTATGGTGTAACTATGTCGTTGATGACATCATTCACCTCGGGTCCGAGGTAGGGTTTTTTTTTTTTCGGTGTGGATAGAGAGGATCTTCGGCAAGGCTATGATCCCTAATTGAAGAGAACAAGTCATAGACTTGATAACTCTTAGTTGATCGGTGCAAGATAGAGAACTATAAAACTAGGAAACCTGGTGGCTAAATAATGGTGATGTCAACTAAGTTGGTTGAAGACTCGTGAGGTAGAGACAGAAGCTTAAGGATGATGACCCAGAATTACGCCATTCTTAGGCGCAGCAACACCATGGAACAAAGCACGCGAGAAGGCAACAGTTGGCACAGCAAGGGAATTCATAATTACACGCCTGTCGACCCAGGGGCGCGGTTCGCCTCCTGTGGATCTCCGATGCGGCAATGATCCGTCGACGCTGATGGGCCAGGAGGGCGATATCTCGGGGTGTGTTTGCAAGTCGTGACATCATGGCCAAGATGGTCGGTCCGGTGCCGGCACTTCTGACAGCGCGGCAGCTGCATTGGGGGGGAATGATGTACGGGCGATCAAAAGGGAAGTAAAACCCTGAAAAGGTTTTTGCTTCGGGACTTTTCCACGCGCAGCAATTCGTTCATCTTGGTGTTACTCGGCGGATGACGGCATGACGTCTTTGATGAGTGAGATTGCCCTGTATTGCGCGACAAGAGCCCTGGAGATAATCCGCCACCCACAAATCCGTGACCGCTTACCGCGGTGGAGATCACTCTGGCTTCCTCGGGCATTAGCGGTCTAGGATTCCCCGCAACGCATGAAAGAGGAGCTACTGAAGGCGAGTCGAGTCCAATTATTCTTCAGGCCATTCGATAAGAGAGCTGGGCGTGTTTGTTTGCCGGTCCGGCTACTAGTGATGAAGAAGACAAGGCTCGGCTACGCTACTGCGAGGCCCACGGGTCGAAGGGGCCATCTCCCGCTGCCTGCACATACAGATTGCCGCCGTCAAGCACATGAGAAAAGAGTTGTAAAAAAAAGAAGAGTCACGACGCTGGCGGGCGGAGCGCCGGATACGGATGTCCTCGCCCGTCCATACGGCCGGACCGAGGCCAAGGCCCGGGAGGAGAGGAGGGGAAGAGCCGCGGCGACGGGGGGAGGTGAAGACTTGGCAGGTGCGGGGTTTGGGAAGAGAGGAGAAACGAATCTGTCCAGAGGCGTCTGGGGAAGGGAGGGCAATCTGGCATCATCTTGCAGGCAGGAATGACTTGTTGGAAAAATACAGTTTTTTCCATCTCGAGATCGTACTGTATGGAACGGAATCTTGACCTAGGACTGGGTCCTGGGGCGTTCAAGGACCTTGGCGGGGCTGAATGGACGAGGCCAGAACTAAGAGATAACGGACGAAAGAACATCCACAACCGAGCACAGTGCTATATTGCAAGACACACCACAACCGGCGGTCGTCTTTGCGAAATACCGGAGCATCACCGGAGGACGAGAAGAAGAAAAAAACACAAACTTTTTGGCCGGCACCCCGCATGACTCGATCATGACCCTCAGGCCCATCGGTGGCGGTCACCCACGCCGTCGTCTCCCCCTCCCTCAGGGCGGAAAAGTTTTTTTTCTTTTCCTTCTAGGCACCAGAAAAAAACGGGCGGGAGACGGGAATGAGTCAAGGTTGAAGGGGGAGTGAACAGGACCAACGACAGAAAGGTTGTTGCGTTGCAGGCCCGACCTATAGAGAGCGGCCAGCGACGACATAAACCACCTTCGGTCGCGGTACCCCGGGCCCGTCGGTGCGGCGTCGGTCGCCTTGCTTTTTGGACGGAGGGCCGGGCTGGGGCCAACAGAGCAGCAAAACTGCAGCGTTGCTCGCCGGACCGACGTACCTTGTACCTATCGCTGGTTTGATGTGTTGTCCGACCACCACAAATGTCTCGCCCTGAAAGCCACAGCCCAACGCAACTCTTCTAGTGCAGCAGCCCGGCGGCTGTCAAATACGAATAGCCAAAACTCACCAAGCCGGTACCTTTTCCCAACCTGCAGACCCCCCCTCCCAACAAGACATCTGGGTGCGTTGAACCAGGGCCGCGGCGACGACGGGAACAGCTCTCGCAGCCCTGCTGGAGATTTTCCCCAGCCCTAGCCCCAGAACGCTGCAGGGGGAGAGCAGCAACGAGGCCACCCAGCCTGTGGGGTGTGCGTGTGTGTGTTGTTGGATAGGCACCGGGGACCGACTTTCCCATGCATCCAAGGGGGGTGGGAGTGGGGAGGCGTGCGCCTGTAAGGCTGGCGCCGGTCGAGTTTGGGCTCGCCTGAAAGAGGCAGCTCAGAAGAGCCGCCTCTCTCTCGAGGCTGTTCAGACGAGAAGCTATCAAGTAATTAGGCGTCCCCCAGTTTACATAGCTCCGACTATGGAGAAGCAAAGGGCAAACCCAGAGGGTAAGCCAGATAGGCATGCAGATAGGGACACAAGGAGTTTCCTGTTTCGTTTGCGGGGAAAGCTGGTCTGCCCCCTCCCCCAGCTCGTGCAAATCATGGATCCCTTGTTTGTCCTCGGCCGAGCCACCAAAATCAAGAAGCTGGGATGGAGCTGTAGCTGCCCGGATTGGGTTGCTCCCTGCCGAGCTGTGCTCTCCAGCTTCGCCAAATAGTAACCCGTGATGGCCTGTGTCGTTGTTCCCGTGGCTGGCATCACTGTCACTGCGTCCTTCGCAATGGGGACGATGCATTGCTTCATCCATCCATCATCGCCTCTGCACATGTGACGACGCGGGGAAACCCTCCCGCCATGATTTGATCGAGGCCTGGCGCCTGGCCGGGGGGCGTGTCAGACACCAGCAACGGAGAAAGAAAGCGAGAGTTGTTTCCCATGTGCCGCTGAGGTCTCACACGCCCCTAGGTATGCGATGGGAAGTGTTGCAAATAGCTCCGCTGCAGAGAACCAATTCTCTTCAGCTTCTTCAGCTCGCAGCTCGCAGCTCGCGCAGGAAGAAAAACGTGTTCAGGCGAGACGGGCCCAGTTCAGCCCAGCCCGGTCCAGCCCATCCGCTGCCTCGTCCTCAGCCTCCCCCGCCCACAAATCGCATACTTCCTTTCCCCATATGCAGTTTCTTGTGCCGTGGTTGAAAAAAGGAAGTCCAGCTCAGCCACTTCGCGTACACAGCAAGGCATAGGGCTGCTGCACACGACCTCGTCAGCTTCCTCCCCCTCGGGCCTGGCCGTGCCGCCAGCCTTGTCAGCGTCCCGTTCGGGGTCCCGTCAGCATGGTCAGCAAAGAGGGGCGTGAGGGCAGCGTTTCCATTCAGGTCACGGCGCTGCCCGTGTTCGGGGAGCGGGGAAGTTGAGGGAGAGGGCATCGCGGGCCTGGACGCTCAGTGGTCGCCCGGCTTGTGTCACCCTCCCCCAGGGCCAGCACTGAGGCGGTGCGAATGCGAATGGGAAGAGACGTGAATGGCTTCTCCACAAATACATGGGCATCTCGTGGCAGGCAGGGCAGGGTGCAGCTGCAACATTGAATCCAAGCCACGAGCCCTACGTATGATGCGGTAATCCAAGTGTACTTTCAAGGTATTTCGCTTCGCTGCCTGGCGAAAATGCCACCCTACGCGGACAGCTATGTCTCCGTGATGCCTTGTCTTGTAATCCATCCAATGCCGTTGGATAGTCGCCAGCTCGCTCACTTCAGCACAGTGCGTCTTGGTTGTAAATCTAGATCCGGGGCGACTATGCCTCGAGAATTCGATAGTTGGCCAACCCGATAGTCCATCTAGTCCGCGGAATGTTTTGTGCAATGCAACAAAAGCAGATGCCAACTACGTACCTCTAGTGCATCCAAACCGCCGGGGATGATCCCTCTCCATCCATTCATCGTCACTCTCACGAATCGTGACAGCATCTTACCAACCCACGCCAACCGCCCCAAAACGGCCGTAGAACATCTCCAGAAAAAAAAAAGGGGTGGAAAGAAAAGACCTCATATCGTACCATTCGACTCATTCCCATCTTGAGTCGGTCAGGGCCCGAGCTTCTCCGAAGATCGCACATCAGCACACCGAGAAGTGGTGTCTTGGCTCCACCGCGCACACCCACCCGGCCGCTCTTTGCGAGTCGCCGGCGGGCTGTTCCCTTCAATCGGCCGGGTTTCTTGTCGTTGTTGTTTGACTCGGTCGGCGCACGACTAGCTGCCAGGAACGGGGGGAGGGAGACTCGGTGCCCGAAGTTGCTTTCCAGACGCTGTTACCGACGAGGCCGAGATAGCTGACGGCATGTTACGATGGATAGCCTCGTGCCCACCTTTTTGCTTATGGGAGCTTAGTCGTTGCAGCATCATGACGGCGCAAGACATGACCTCGACGAGACAACGGCAGTACGAGACAAATACACCCGATACCACAAGGCCGGTAGTTCTAAATCGAGACACCATCTTCGTTCACAGATACGAACGATACCGAATACACCCGTCAGAAACGACGCGGACCCGACGGGAGAGAAGTGCGAGACGCTCTAGCCCTCCACCCAACTCGAGTCGGGGGGTGAGTGAGTGAGGCCCATTCAACGACCATCCCGACCCAACCCAACGCCATGAAAAATTTCCCCTCAACAGGCGGCGTTTTTTTTTTCTTCTTTTGTGTGTTGTCTCTCTTTCTTGCGTTTTTTGTCTCTAGTGAAATTCCCGCATCCCATTCCTCACATGCATCTCGGCCCTAGACGAATCCAAGAACTTACATGTCGGAAAGTAAAAACGTCCAAGGGGTGCAGAAGAAGGAAAATGCCAGGTTCTCCGATGTTCTTGTTATCGTCGGAAACCCCGAGGAGAGCTGACTCGACTTTCTGACTTGGGTTCGTTTTGCGCGCTCCCCGCAAAAACACAATATCGGGGACGGCGCCGCACACAAAAACAAGCCAAAATTGGTGATTGCTAGCACTGTACGGAGTACGGTACGGATACGGCTGGTTTATCCCAGCACATGGGACGAGCCTGTGGGGAATCTGTGCAATCTGGGACCCCCACTGTACCACCCACTGTGCGCCTGGATGCCCGGCCGCTATCGCATGTGCTCTGGGGCGCGGTGAGCTACCGCCTCGCTGGACGCCGCCGTTCCAGGGCGAGTGCCACCGACAGGTTCAGCGTCTCACAGTGCCCATGGTAGGCCTACCTAGGCTCTACCAGGCAGCCCGTCGTCTCTTCAGCCCTTCCCAACGCCCCAAAAAAGGTCCATCCCTCATCCCCCGACCGAAATCTGGCTTGCTCTCGCGCACGCCCCCCCTTCCCGGAGCCCACTCCGTCGCCCCCTAAATAATTACCACGCCCCTCCCCTAAGACCCAACGCCCCCCTCTCCCCCCCCCCGGAACCCGCCACCGAGGCTGGGTCCTCTGGTTGCCTCGTTCCCCATTTTCCATTTTCCCAGGGTTCATATTGCTCGGGTCCGCCCCCGTTTCTCGCAATCCATTTCAATCCCCGGCTTCTACTTTCAAACAATCAACCTCTTCATCTTTTCCTCACATCCCAACTCTGCGTAGGTCTGCATCTTATCGAGCCTTTAACATAAATTCACTACGCCAACTCTCATCTTCTCTGCTGATTCCTGCTTGACGCAACCATCAGCCCATACACACCACGCACACAACTCTCACACCCTGACTCAAGAGGCCCGACTCCTTTTATCTGCTGGTCCCATCCCTTATACACGGACAACAAAGAAGACCAAACCAGCCCTCTTACCTTCATCAGTCACCATAAGAGCAGCGCCGGCCGCATACACGCAAACAACGCCATCGAATTTTTCTCGCCTCTCTTCACCACACACAACCGTCGCCATGGCTTCCACATCTCAATCACACTACTACTACGACCCCAACGCCTACACCTGGGTCCAGCCCACCATCATCGAGGACGATGACCTGACCTTTGGCGGCAAGTCCCTGAGCACCTGGTACGAGGAGGAGCGCCGCCGCCTGAGCAGTGGCAGCGGCAGCGAAGACGGCGAGGAGCGCCGGGGCCGTGAGCGCGTCCGGAAACACTACTCGAGATCCAGCAAATCGCACAAGAACTAAATCGGATCACGAAAACGAAACGCATCGCAGATTGGAATCATTAGACCCCAAGGATGACGGACAGGATTGGGTAACAAACAGCGGCAAACGGTGCGGAATTAAACCCCAACAGCTCTCGACATGATACCCACAATACCCATTCACCCTCACAATAACTCCCACCAAACGCCACTTTGCTGTTTTCCCACTGAATCCCGCCATCTCACCTTGGGCTCACTTCCTTTCTCGATGTGTCCACGCCACGGCCTCTCACATTAGCCTCCTTTTTCCGCCTTAGCATTACACCATCACACCTCATCAGACATACATCATCTCAGCATCTCCTCCTCGAAGGACTATAGATTCGCACTCTTGGTTTTTTATTTATTTTACACACCCCGCCGGACACACGCAGCGCCAGACACTCGGGATACCATCCTTTCACACACCTCGTCGCGGTCTCACAACCGCAACAACACACACACACACTTACTTGTACACAACCCTCCGGACTCCTTATCCCTCTTCATCTCAAGATCCAGTCTTGCTCTGCTCGTCCGGCACTGGCTACCCACCCTCGAACGCATTTAGACACTTTCCTTCAGCTCTCTGCACCCATCGTCGGTCGCATCATCGGGGCGTTGATTTTACTTGCATTTGGGATACCCCATCTGGTCGATTTTCTCACTACATTTGTATTTGTTGCTTTTTTTGGCTTACGCGCTCGGGCGCCTGCATGTGTCCCCTGGTCTCCCGTCGTCGAGATGGGGAAGTGCAACGGTTGGAGAAGGGCTTCGGCCTCGTCCCATTGGTGGCTAGCAGAGGAAGGGGGAATAGGATTTGAGGAGCATTTAGGAGCGCATTGGGTAGCTCCCACACACTGAATGGCAGGAATACCATAACATAACTTTCACTCATAATCTGCTTCGTTCCGCTCGCCTTGCTACGTGACTCACCCTTGACGCATTGTGCACTGAAGCAACGTTGCGTGGTGGCGATAGCCTCGAGCTGTGCAGAAGCGTTCCACCCAAATACATCAAAGCATCACCAACGCGACGATAAACCGTTTCGCCACTATGCCATAAGCAGGAAACAGCTTGACTGCTCTCTCTGACGCCTCGACCTGGATGCTAGATTCGTCACAATCACCTACACAACTCACCTTTTCCCCCATCCCCAACTCCATCACGCCGCCCGGGGCAGATGATCCACCGATGAGGTCATCCAACCCGTTCCGCGCCCCCACGGGGGGGCTCCTCTTAGCAACAACGAACTCACCTTTGCAAGGCAAAAAAAAAAAAAAGAAACAGGAAGTTCCCGGCAGTTCGCGGATCCGAATGTTTCTCATTTTCCTTTGCACACACGCCCCCCAGCTTGCGGGTTGTGCGGACAAAACGGCTGCGGGTTTAAGTGGTGATGACGTAGCTCTTTTCGCGCCCGCATTCGGGTTCCTTGCATTTTTGCTGTCTTTCTCGCCTCTTAAAGAAACAGAGCAGAAAACCCTGTTCGTGCCATGTTTTTTTCTTGCCAGTGACCGATGCCCTGGTTTCCCGGCTTCCCGGGTGATCGACGCCAAAGACAGATTTTGACATCTATGATGCGGTAATGCCGTACCCCAAGGTCGGAGGCGAGCATCCGCGCTGGTGTCGCGACAAGATGCTGTTTCCGGAAATCGCCCTTTCTGCCATGAATGATGATGCGCCAATCTTGGCGGGGGAGCTCGAGTGAGCAGATTCAGGGTCCTTTTGGGGGGGGTTGCAGTTGCACACTTCCTCCCCCCCTAGCCCTCGGATCTTGTCGCTCTGCTGTCTCAGCTAACAGACCACATGCACGTGTAGGGTGACATGGGTCATCCGGCAGGCAGGGGCCAGTCCAGACCTTTAGAGATGGCAACGTTAGCATCGCGGTTCTGTGTGTCAGGCTCAAGGCGGTTGCGTGAGGCCGTCGCGTGGGGGGTTGATGGGTGTTGCATCAGGTCACTCGTTCGGGCGAGGTGGTCTTTTGCGAGGAGAGCGTGTTCGTCTTTAAAGACAACGTGAGGGCCGCGTGCTACGTGCCTCACTATTTTGTGCGCCCGTCGTCGTTCCATGTTGGGCCGCTGTCTTGCACCACGGGCTACCTCACTCGTTGCCGGTTTGCCCGTTTCTTCATGAGCAGGAGATCCAAGACGCGCCAACGACTCTTGGGCATCACGGCCAAGCGGTGTGCAAAGTGCACAATACGACGTCGTCTGAACAACGTGGCATCACAGCTACTGGTAGGTCCTGAGTCGCGTTTCCATGTGCTATCATTTGATCTGCCACACCTGTACTCTGTACATCTCGGCATGATGCGACTACATCTCCTTGGATCCAAACAAACGAGTCACGAGTCACCTTGGATGCTACACACTTGAGCAGCATCTAGTCTCGCCAGTCCTGCTTCACCCGCCACATGTCACCTGCCCTCAGCCCGCCGTCGCGAATTAGCTCGCAGTCCCGGTGCCCCCACTTCTTCCGGAACACCTCGCGGCCGGCCTCGGTCAGGATGTCGACGGCCTGCTCAATGCCCGCCGCCGGATAGTAGAACGGCTCGCCCTGGCCGCCTCGCTGCCCGGCCTGCCACACGGTGCGCTCCCGGTCGCCGTGCTTATAGTTTTGCATGTCCGTAGCTGTCTTCTTCAGCCGGCGCCAGTACTCGAGCGGTGCATCATCCGCCCTCGTGCTGACGTCGCGCTTCGTCTTCCCGTCGTCCGGCTTCGGCGCCGGGGGGTTCGGGTCCGTAAAGGCCGGAACGATCGACTTGTTGCGGTAGAGGGCGCCGAGGTCGTCGAGGGCGGTGCTCACGTCCATGATATGCCCGGCTTTGGCGTCTCGCTGCGACCATCCGGCCATCCTCAGCCGCGAGTGCATGTCGCAGTCCGTCATGTAATACGGGATAAACGTGTCCCATCCGCCCACGTCGTCGTACGCCTCTCGGTTCACCAGCGCCAGGTGGTCGTACGCAAAGAACCGGTTCGCCCACCGCGCGTCCTTGTGAAGCGTGCGGTTGAGCTCGGTGAGGCACAGCGCGTACAGCGACTTGTATTTAGGATCGCGCGCCCATGGAGTGATTCCTTCCTGGCCGCTCTCGAACGACAGGGCGAGGACGTCCATATGTGACCAGAAGTAGTACGGCCATTTTTGTTCGTGGGAGAGATGGAGGTAGTAGTTTTGCAGCTGCGCAAAGCTCATCAACACGGGCGTACTGATGACATTAACGCCGAGCTTCTTGAGCCGCTCGTAACTAAGATAGTACGGGTTCTGAAGCGTCAGCTTCCCTTGCGAGTTCGCACGCTGCGCACCCGTGTTCTCGACGACGTAGATTTGCTCGGCCGGCCAGCCCGCCGTGATGTACGAGACGACCGCCTGGAGCAGCAGCGGCCACGTCCGCGTGAACCCGATCAGCAACGGCGGCGCATAGTCGAGGCCGTACTTTTCGTGGAGGTTCTTCTTTGGGGTGTTCCACGCTGGGATCGGTGGGGGAGTAGACGTCGCGAGCGCTGGGAAGGGATCTTGGACTGGAGGCGGCAGCCACGTCGGCTCGGGAAGGTATTGGGGATGGGGTGGCCCGTTGTTGTCCTTGTGGCCGAGGATGCGATCGACGTAATCTCTCGCCCGGTCTCTCGGTTCGTCGATGATGAGGACCAAGACTATCGCTGTTGTGATGGCGAGGCCAAGAATGGCAAGTCGTCGTCTTCGGAGGTTGATCAGAAACATGGCGACTGCTGTTGAGGTGAGTTAGACAAGAGGGGATAACCGAGTCGAACAAGTTGCCGGGTGTCTCAACTCTCCCGTCTCCCATGCTGCAACATAGAGCCAACCACCAACGATGGATGAGGGATAATGAGTAACGAAGCCGCGTGCTTCTATGGTGTCGCCCTGCTCTCCGTCACCAAGGCAGTTGATCAAGCTCTCAGGACCGCATCGGAGTCGACGGGGGTCGAATAGAGAGAAGAGCTGAACAACGCTGGTGGACTGTTGATGAAACGGATAGAATGGATGATGGAGGCAGGGAGTCCGAGTATGGCAGTGCGGCTATCAATACACAAGACGCCAGGCTACACATGGGAGGCGTCCTCGCTCCATTGTGGCTCAAACGCCTTCCCATGCGCGCTTCAGGAGACCAACCGCCAGCCTCGCAACTCCCCAGTCAGAGGACATGCAAGGTGCGGCAGTTGTGCATCCTCCCCTATCAAGTCGCTAAGCTCTTTGGATTGTCCATAGCGTGATAATATGCAGCCACAAGCCTGGTGTGGGCGGCTTTGAAGTTCGGCTGCATATGTTGGCAAGGAGCCGGGGGGGAGCTTCGAGAAATAGCAATAGGGGATTCGCTGGGTGGTTGATGATGGAGTGTTGGGAGTGCTCGTTTCGCCAGTATGTACACTTAGAATCCGACTCCCTGGGTGCAAGGACAAGACATTTACCCACTTCGTAGTTGTATCGCAACGCTGTGTTCGAGCCAAGTCGTGATGTTGGTACGAAGCCGTGCTCGAAGGATTCTATCCGCGAGAGATTAACAACGCCACTAACAAGGCAAATACGAGCAACACTTGCTTCTTATTCGATACTGCAGGATCCTGTAGGCCCGACGGATAGTAAACTGCTAACCTATTTAGCATAATTCGTATCGTGCTCGTACAACCCCTGAAGAAAACGAGAAGGCCCTGTCAAGCAGATTCCAGCGTCATGGACCTGCAGGTGGCTGACCAGGATCGATGTGATGTGGCGTTGAGAACGTGCGTGAGGCTTTCAACCGCAGTGGACGAAATTGGACAGCCTGGTTTCTCAAGATGCATAAACGGAAAGACAAATGGCACGACGAAGGACGACGCGCGAGAGTCGCAACAAAACACAGAAGTGGAGGAAAGCTTCGATCTTTGTTGGCTCGAGCTCCGTCTCTCGACGGACGATCTGGGACTTCGACGTCAACCTCGCAACCAGCCCTGGAACAGATCAAGACAGATTAGCCAGCGCGAGGCTTGCCGGTCGAAGTTACCGAGTCCTTGAATCAACATATAATTTTTTTTCAATGATCTTATTACGGGTGGCAATATCCCTGTAGGGGTATGTGCGGTTACAAAATCGAGGTATTACACGACATCCGGGAAACACTCTGCTATAACAGCATAGGCACGGGCAACTCGGCCAATGCCTACTACGGAGAGATAGCATGCCATCGAATTACGTTGGAAAATAGACTGGAATGTGATATCATTACCAATTCTCAACAAAACCCTCTATCGCATCTCTGTATCCAGGGTAGGGAGCTCGGAGCTATAGGGCTGAGCGGAAACAAAAGCACCACAAGTAAGGAAACGGACCCCTCTCTCACGGACAAGCCCGAGCTGCTAGAAGACGGAACGGCGCAAAAGTCAAGTCTCCACTGCCGTACAAAGACAAAAGCCCCGTTTCCCCCATTCTATTCAGGGCGCGCCTCTTTTTGCCTTTGTTCTAAGCACGCTGGGGCTTTGTCTTGTTGTTGCGCGCCCTGTTTTATTGTGTTTGTTAGCGACAAAGGCTGAAAGGGAAGTTAGGCCCAGGTCCGGGGAAGAGGATCCGGGCGTGAAAGGTGGAGTCTCCCGGAGATGCTTGTTCTTCGTCGTTGTCAAGTTGTGTGTGAGAGACGAACGAATGAATCCGTTGATAGATTGCAATCACCATGTAACGTCAGCCCATTGCGGGATACCCAATGTGGTAACCACCCTCTCAGCTCTATTCATCTGTCACAGCTGAGCAACCCTGCACGGGTACCAAATCGAGGTCCATGGTTGCCAACCCCTTTGTCGATCCTCCACATTGCGTCTTTCCTCTCTCCCCTCTGCCTCCTCCGGTCATCGGGTTTCGTCACACAAAACCCGGGACCATGGGATGACCCGTTCGCAACCACACACTTCGTCCCCGTTTCGTGGCTTCGGTCTCGACGGCATCCGCTGACTGTTTGCAGCCGGCACGCACGCATCAGCCGGCCCCGTGTAAGCGCCCGCATAAGTCTACCAAACATTATTGTGTTGACGTCCTCGGCGGCGAGCCCATCGGATCGCTCGGACGCAACGGCTGCCTCGCAACCGAACGGCGTCTTGGACAATGTTGACTCATAGGTAGATGGGTACAGCCCCCAGCGCGCAAAACACCTGCAGCGTGCCATCGTCCAGTCGCACAGCCCTAGCAAGCCAGAATGATTGTCGTCATCATCATGAAATTATCAAGAGATATGGCGCGAACCTTATCAGGCCTTGCGAAACAAGACAGGATGGACCAGGCCGACATGTCACGGCCCTCTAAGGGTCTGGTGACACAAAACAAGCCCTCTCGTTCTTATCTGTCTGCGCTTTGCCCCCCCTCTCTTGAATGCCAAGAGAGGCAAAGGCGGGTGCACGCGACGCCGACGACGACTTTGAAGCTTGATGGCTAGAGCAGAGCATAGCGGGGCGGAGAAGACAGACCCAAGCCACGCCCAAGCCCTTTAGCCAAGCCGAGATCTCGTAGGTCGCTCTTGGGGGGGGCCTTGTGGGGCGGGGTCTTGATCATGATGGGCAGGCCGAATTGCGTTTTTGATACCTGACAACTGGACGCCTCATTTTCGTGTTGTCGTCTCGCGGCTTGGCTGGGAATGATCACCAGTGCAGTTGCAGGCTGTCACTGTCACTGCGGCACAGGCGACAAGCATCAACGTCACTAGCAGGGGTGCGACCCAGTGCATCCGCCTCCAAATGCCGATGCCGATTTCTCTCTTTTGTCCAGGGTCTGTCTATGTCTATCCTTATTTCAGCCATTCAAGTCAAAGCCAGAGAGTTGGGCCCATAAGACGGAGCTGTCCGGGTCGTCAGTTTGAGGCGCTGCATTCGGCACTGGCGGCCTTCGCTGGTTGGACCTGTAAGAACCGTGATATCCAGCCCGTAATCCATTGCGTGGTCCAACCCCAGTACATCCATTTCCTGTTCCAGCCCGTATCATCCATACCAGGAGAAATGCACACTAACACCGTAACTCCCGGCTGGCGTTTGACTCAGCGGTCTTGTTGGGCCCATTCACCGATCCATGGGCCATGGGCAGCATCTCGACCCAAACCTTGGGGGAGAACCAGCTCCTCCCCAAGAGCAACAGCCAGCTGTCCGAGCTATCACGCCCTGAAGCTTGCTTTCAAGGTACGATTTGTAGTCTCTGACACCAAGCCCACCCCATCGTGAAGTCTATCCCCATCCTGCGACCAATTCGACGCCGCATAGCTGTCTTTCCCCTCCCTGCCTCCCCTCCTACGGCATGTGACGGACGCCCACCCTCCACCAAGGCGCGCCATGAGGACAGCTCAAGGGCTCCCTGGTGTGGTTTGACGCCCTACTGCGGCCAAAATCGCATTCCCTCCCTCCCCATCGCCGGTGGCGTTTTTTTCGACGCGCATCCCTGATGGCTGCAAGGATCTGGCCCCGAAAGCCCATACCAAGAAGTCTGACTTTCTTTTCGGATGCGCTCGCCGTTCTGCGGCCGTTGGGCACCGAGTCGCCGGGCAAGGGGGGGAGGGCTCCCAAGTAGTATAATAGGGACTCGCTTTGACCTTTTTCGATAATGCCTTTTATCTTTTTCCGTTGCGAGACAGGGACCAGCCTTGTAACTGTAAGCCAGCCGCTTGTGACGACGACCCACCACAACACAGACAACGCATCAATTTCGGGACGGTGAACAGCACAAGAAACAGGAAAGAAGAAACAAGGGACCAGTCGAACTCAAGCAATTGAATTGAAATCATTTTCCATTCATAGCCGTGTCTATCCTGTTCAGGTTTCTTCGCGCAATATTTTCCCCACCGCTTCTTGTCAATACGGAGACCACACCACACCACACCACGTATCACCACTTACACCACAACACTCCAATACTCATAATCTTACTCGCCCTACAACATTCCAGCACACTACAAGCTTTTAAACACACTCCAACGCCTCAACCTACCCTTCACCAAACAACCGCAAACCAACCACCCACCATGTACAGAGAAAACCGCCCCGGCCGCCTTTCCATCGTCTCCGTCGTCTCATCCTGGAGCTCGCCCAGCGACGACGGCATCATCGTCACCAAGCACCACCGCCGGCTCTCCGAGAACCACACCCCCACCCTCTCTCCCAGCAACATGGAGCGCAGCCGCCAGGCCAGCACCTGCTCCGAGCAGAGCTGCGAGGGCATGACGGCCGACGAGACCCGAGACCTGTGGCGGTGCATGCTCGAGCTGCAGCTGCGCTACGGCTGCTACAACTCGACACGCATCGAAGTCGCCCTTGATGCTGGTGATGATGGCATGGACTTGATGCGTGAGTTTTACTTGCGTGACGCTCATTTCTGGGTGCAAATGTGCTAACTCTGTCAATAGCTAACCGCTTCATCATCGACACCCTCAACGAATCCGTCATCAACCTCCCTGACGAGGGCCGCGAGCTCCTGAACCGCCACCTATGCCCGTCTGCCTCGTGCGCCGACAAACAGAAATGGAAGTTCTGGAAGAAGGAATAACGAATGCCAGTGCGTATTTTACAACCAAAATTTGACTTTAATTCATTGCATATGGACATGGGCATTGGGGGAGGGAGGCAACTGGGTGTGAATTTATTGGCGTTGCTGAACGGAGGGGCATTTTTAGATGGGGCCATCGAGTCGCGGCACTGTCAGGAGTTGGACATCTAGACTGCCTGTTGGGGTTTACCAAGGCTTTTGTTAATTACTGGATACCCAACCATATCAGAATGGACTCACTATTCTTTTCTTTGTTTAATTGCTATACTGTGGTATCCTCGTTGCATCATCCATACGGGGGTGTGGTATCATCTCGTCCGTACACTACAGCGTCACCTTCATAAACTCGTGATCCCCATATCCCATGTGCTGGGCCTGGATATGCATGCTCTCCAGCACCCTCTGCTTCACGCGCGCATCGACAATGTCCATGCCCGCAAACCCGCCGTGCGTCTCCTGAAAGTCGTACCGCCGCAGTATATCCCACATGCGCGCCATCTCCTGCACGCTGAGGGGGATGAAGTTGGGGATGCTGTAGAGGAACGCAAACGAGTTCAGCCCGGGCGGCCTCGTGCGCGCGGCGCCCAGGGCGTCTTTGTTCCAGTTGCCAACGCCCGAAAAGGTCGTCATCAGCGTGTCGGCGATCAGGAGGTGCCGGTCGAACTGCAGGACCATGGACCCGGGGAAGTGGCCGCCCAGCTTGACGGCCTTGACCCCCGTGCCTTGAATCTCCGTCTCGGTCTGCTCCAGGGCCACCTGGTGTCCCGAGGACATGGTAGCCCACGACTTGTCCTCGGATGCCATGTACACGGGGCACCGGAAGGCCCGCGCCCACTGCACATGGGTGCTGTAGAAGTGCGGGTGGCTGATGACGATGGCCTTGAGCCCGCCAAGAGCCTCAATCTTGGCAATCGTCTCGTCGTCCAGCAACGAGATGCAATCCCACAGGATGTTCCCGCCCGGCGTCTGGATCAGCATCGCCCGCTGCCCGATGGCGAACTTTGGCGTCGACGAAATGAATGTGATGCGCGAGTCCGAAGCGCACGGCACGAAGTCGTTCGTATGCGTCTTCAAGACCTCCCCCAGCGTAGTAAACGACTGCCCCGACACGGGCACAAACTGGCGCGGGTCGTCGCAAATGTGGCAACTCTTGACGGCATCCCGGTCGGCCGTGGGGAACTGAGTGCCGCACGTGACGCAGACCAGCCACGTCGCTGCCGTGGCCGCTTCGTAGGGCTCGGCGGTAAATGCCATGATGCTGATCGCTTAATAGTCAATGGCCTATGGTCGATGGTTGATGAGCTGGCTGGGTTGCTGCTGGCTGTGGTGGTGAAACAGCGAGGCGGGGGCATCCACGTCCCGATGGCTCGCCCTGGAGGTGCAGATCTCGCGCCTAGTCGTTGTAAAGACCAAGGCAGTAACTGAAACCACCCCTGAGAGACTCAATTCTGTAGGCCTAGTCCTGGTAGTCTTCCGTCCTCAAAACGAGGCGAAAGCAGCAAAGGCCAGTATTTATCGTCAACAGGTTGCAACACGTGCCCTTTCCTATCCCCTCTTCCTCTCCCCACTTGCGACAGCCCCGGCCCAAGTTTCGACCGACGGGGTGCTCGAATTTCTCTGAACACGTCTCTGCAAAACTCGCGCGCTCAACCAAAGTCGCGAAGACGCGAGCATCCGACCATGGAGCGGAGTTGGCCCCAAAGATGGGGTTCGGGTAAACCATTGGAGCAAAAGGGCTTTAGTTGCTAACATGGAATTTACAATTATTCATCACCGCCAAAAGTGGGGGTGAAAGCTGGCATCATCAACGGCACACTGACGTCACGCACGGGAGTCTTCGCATTCACTTGGGCAGAGTAATCTACAGGCCACGTTGCGTATGAAATAGCCTAAAATCTGATAACAGCAAATGTCATTCAGTACCATGTCCATGATTGACTTCTCGACCATCGCACATGCTCTTGAGTAACCACAGGTAACAGAGACGCACAGACAAAAATGCCATGATCCAAATGTACAGCGCCATCCAATCCTAAGTACCACAATTATGGTTCTCGCAAAGCAGTCAACTCAGCTACCGGAGAGACGATAGAGTCAATAACAGCCCATACAATTGAGTCTGGTTCTTCGGCGCCATGTAGAGTAACTCGGCAATACTGGAACCATTGTACATTTACTGGTATATGCTAGAATCGGGACGAGTAGGTATTGACTCAACTGTACGTCATAATTCAGTCCTAGGGAGTCGACAGTTTATGTCGTCAATTGAGCGACCAATTTGATGTATTTTTTTAAGCTCATCTTCAAGACAAATGTATGTATAGCAATGTCTCCACGGACGATGCATAGTAAGCCGCTCGGGCATCGCAGGACCTCCTACCAATAAGAGAAACTCAGACTAGCAACGCCCCTCGATTATCAACACGTCCATCCAGCTCTCGGCATTCTTTCTCTCTTCATCCCCACCTTACAGTAGTATCTTTACAGTGCTCAATGGTTCAGTTACGTCTGTGATCCCATGTAGGTGAGTTCGCTCTACCTGTCAACTCACTCATCAAAACTAGCCCATACCAATTCTTCAACGAGGACATGGCTCATTTCGGTGTCCCTAATCACGCGTTCCAAGATCCACAAAGCACCTTTTGAGCTCAAGCGCAAAGCGCAGTGGAACGGCCGGGTCTCTGATGCTAATGCCAACCATGCTCGCAACTCGAGTAACAGGCACAGTGGCCCCGTTTGGAAGGGCTACCTAGGATTCCATCACTGGCCAGATATCTCTAGTTTCAATGGCTCTCATGCAGGTCTCAATGCTTTCTCCCGCAAGCACTACTTCACAGGATTGTCCTCGCGTTAATTCGCTCTGAGTCATCACGTCACGCGGGTTCCAACGAGTGAACCAGTGGGGTGACATATAAAAATGAGTGTCTTGAAACTCCCCATAACCTTAATCAACTCCATGTGGATCATCTGACGTTCGATTCGGGGGCTGCACCAGTTAAAGCTTGTCGGTATGTCGAGTGGACACCATCATGCGGTGGAACAAAGGGATGACCAACGTCTACCACAACGGGTTTCTCGTGCAGCATCTACACGGTGTATGCAAGATCAGACCGCAAGAATTTCGTTTCGAGTGCGCTCCAACCAGTGGCCTTTGGGGTTCTTGCACATCTGTTTGGCAGTCCCAGCTTTCCCATCACCCCTACTCCATGCCAATAGTCGCGACATGCGTCAGTCTTGGCGTAGGCTCCTAGAGGCCGCCTTACGCCTCTAGATCGAATCATTGCTATGTTTCCCTTCGCTTATTTATGTGCGTTTCCGTTCCGACTTGTCGCAAACACGGGTGACTGGCCGGCGTTGCGCATTAAAGTGAAGCCTAGCTAACCTAGGATAGATCAACATTATACCCAGTTCCAGGTTCCACCTACTTTCAACAAAATTTTGTGATGAGACATATCTTTTCAGTTACTCCCAGTGATGAGACGTACATTCTCATGCTGCGTGTCGAATCTCCCGAGCGGTTGATGGCCTATACGAAAACAACACCGCCATCGACGAGATGTCATGATCACATGCGTGAATCTACGATGTCAACCATGGGAGTGAAGAACATGCATACAGCTCTCTTTGGTCGCGTTTTCACCTGTTGCAGTAGGCGAGTGCTCGTGGCAAAGACTTGTTGTCGGGAGCCCTAGATAATCAATGCTTTTTGCGAACTACAGAGTCCCAAAGCTGATGAGCAACGCCACCTAGAGTAACGTGTGTAACCAAGAAACGAGTTTGGATCAACAACTACAAGACAGGATAGCTCTTATTTTTATACGCACTTTCCGGTAAATTACTCTGTGTGGCATAGCGAAATGCTCACAGTTCGTCAATCCACGTTACGAGATGGGCTACCCTAGACCATGATCCTCCATCCTTAAGACCAACCACTTGTGACCCAGACAACGGTTGTGCCAGCACCGAATATAATTGAATCAGTTGGTGGGTGAGTATTGAAGGAATCTGGAAAGAACTTCCACTGGAAAATGACTGAGGATTGGGATTAACAAAAACAAGAATGAGTCTATAATGTGGGTTTCGCCGATCACTCAAAAACTTCAAGACATTGACGACAGAGCAAACCTTTCACATGTTGAGTTGACTACAGTAACTCGATGCTAGATATGATTTCGAATTGATTGCAATGGAATCGATGTTCCATCATGCATGTGAAAGCAACGACGTTGATCGATCTACAACCGAATCCTATCTCGGCTTCATCCACTGACTCACTCGCTCGCTCGTCCACCAGCATCAGCCAACTCTCTCCAGCCCATACCACACACCCATTATCTCGCAAAATCGCAAACCCGGAGAATACGGCCATCGGACAAAACACCAGGCCGGCATCGCCCTTCACCCGAGTGAAGCCTCCATCCCGATCTCTGCCGCGTCTCTCCTGATAGGCCTTCACCGCCAGAACCCGGTCGTGCCTCCACAAACTCCCGAAGACAGACATACACAAGCAAAAAACCAACAGCGAAGAGGCACATACTCAGCCACGTCAACTCTCAACATCGACCCAGATTGGGGGAGATTTCCCCCGCGCGGCAAGGCCATGTCCTGATGCGGGCCGCTCTGTGTCAGAAAAACATACAGGTGCCGACGTTGCCGCTCCCACGTTTTCGGCGATCCAGCATGCGCAGGCGCTGTGCAGCATGTAAATGTATGTACGCCGGCTCATGACGCCTAGGACGGGGGGGAGGGCTTCAAACCACGGGCTTCCACGTCGAGACATCGGAAAGCGAGAATGTATGAGATACCACGCACCCCCATGCAACCGCGGGCGCTTCCAACAGAAGTGAGTTGATGAGATGGCGCCGACATCACGCCTTCACACAATTCGCCCTCTTCTCGACGACTCGACCTGCACCCCTTGACCGGCCCCAGTTGGACAACGGGGGAGGGGCTCCTCTCCGGCATGCGCTGTTTCCGGGGGTCCGTCACATGTCCTACGCCGACGTCCAGCCCCGGACGCCGAGATGGCCTCAATGTCGACCTGTCGAGCTTTGTTGCGTCCCCCGGCGGCAGCAGCATCACAGCATGCGGTCTCCCCCCACCCTGCCAGTCCGACCAGAGCATCTCCAGTGACATTCTGGCAGGTACTGTACAGCATCTACAGCATGTTTACAGCATGTTGGGCCTCGGGCGAATGAGGTGCCGCCACACGGCGCCAGCCCCGAGTCCCCAGACCTGTCCCGCCGCGTGGATTGCTTTATCTGCAAGGAGCTGCCGGGACCCCATGGAGAAATTCGACAGCAATGGCCATTGTCGAGTAGGATCGAGAAGGCGGTACAAAAGAAGAAAAAAAAGAGCTCAATTCCACAGCGGTGAACAGGATGAACCTGCAGCGCGCGTGCTTACACGGTTTGCTGACTCTCCCCATCTTTTTCTCCTGCTCCGCATGGCTGCTTACACTGCTACAAGGAACATGCCTATCGCGCACGTCCACAGTCGCGTTTCTCACGCGATTTTTGCTGTAGGTCATGGCCTCGGACTCATGGCCTCCTCCGGGCTTCCGACCTACCCGCATCTCTGAAAAATGGTCCGGGGGAGAAAAGAATCTGGGCCACGCAGGTACTGGAGTCGGAAATGCTTGAAAAAGCTTATGCGGCCACTATCCCCTGCAGAATGATGGATGAAATTGAGCGAGGCTGAGAGGCGCAGAGTTGGGTTGTTTCATCCAAACATCAAAACGCAGCCTTCGGGCGAGGGTCGCCTACGAGGACAAGGATCCTCAATCGCAGGGACCTCGATTTTTCTCGGATTTTTTTTATTTTAACACAGCCCTGCTGAAGCTTACCTTTTTGCCATGTGAGCTCAACGCCAAATCCAGCCACCGCAAGCCATTGCAAGCCATCGCAAGCCACCGCAAGCCATGTTGCAATTAAGTGCGCCTTGATGACGAAAACAGGGTCATTGTGAAAACAAAGCGTCATAATCACTTAGGGCACGGTGGAGTCAAGGTAAGGGGGAGGAAGAAAAAAAAACCCTTCATCAACCATTGCTCCATGAAGCAACCAGCCAAAAACAGGCAGTGACGGTTCCGCACTTTTCTGTGCCTGGCGCCGTCTCTGAGTTAAGTTAGTTAGCCTGTGTGGCATGGCAATGGCATGCAACCACTCAACCGCCTCGGGTGCCTGAACACCAACGGTGCCTGAGCAACCCGATCCGGAATCGAGCCAGTAGCAGGCCGGCGGCTGAATGCTCCCGACCTGATTAGCGGAAGCCAAAATCGTGGGTGGACTGCAGTCTGCTCAGTCACATTTCTTTCGCGATGAGATCCCTCCCGGTGGCGTTCCTAGCATATCCCTGGTTTCTCAGGACGCAACAAAAGAGCACTTTTGCTCACATGAAGCCGCCGACGAAAACAGGAAAAAGCAAAACGCCATCTTGGATAAGCATGAGGGGGAGCTTGGGGGAGCTCTCTTCCCTGCCGAGGCCTGCCTGGTCTTTCGCTGCAGCCAACTCAGAGCCAGCGAGATGCCTGTTGGCGCCATCGGCCATGTGTGTGTGGTACCACTTGTCGCGCTCCATTCGAACCTACCCTGGCCCCGATCGCCAGGAACACAGCACACCAAGCAGTTCTGCGTCCCTCTGTTAGGGCACGACGGGGCGAATGGCGTCGTGCGCCAGCCCTCCAACTCAACAAGCTGGGAGGTGTCATTGTAAGACCAGAAAATGCCTCGCCAGGAACCAAGCTCAGTTGAATGGTTTGTCAAAGGTCCTGTAGGTAAAAATAAACCTGGCATCCCTCAATTGAGAAAGTGGTGGGAGACTGGATGTGTTGCACCCGTGCGAACCTCGCCACCTTGACGTGAACCAACACGATAGGACAACACTTTGGCGGATGCTCTGGATGGCACTTGCGATCAGACACGTTCCTGCACCCGTCTTCGGTGCACACTTTCGCGGGGTTCAATGGCGGACGAAAAAAGAAGGCTGATACAGGAGCACATCCATAGAGATCCGTAAGCTGTCTTCCGCCGCGGCTGAGATCGGTCGATTTCCTTTACAGATTCCCCACGATGGACCATTTGGCCAGTTGTCGATCAAATAGACCTCCCAGCATCATCCTGTACTGCATCCTCCTCTCAGCTGGGCGGAGAGAATCGGAGCCGCCCTCGGTGCAAGGCTTCGTCCATGTAACCCCAACACCTGGATCCCTGGTCAGAGTTTGCAGACAGGGCAAGCACTGCTGAGGAAGGCCGTTGAGAACCACAACCGCAACCACCATTGTCACTCTGAAAAGCAAGCCTCAAGGTAGTATCGACTCCATAGAAACCCATCTGTCAGCACGAGGTGGAGATTGCCATGGGAGAAAGCGCCGGTTCGATGCCGTCGTTAGCACAGCCCTCCATCTGCAGGTCGTCAAAAGTTGCTCGTGGCAGCCCCAGCCCCCCAGCCCTCGCGTCCAATCAGGGGAAATAAGATTGAAAGCTCTTCACGGATCCTGTACCGGGCCGAGGAAGCTGGGAATAGCTTGTGGATGACGCTCCTCTTACAACCGTTGACCTTAGCCTTGACGTGAGAGCTCCAACTGGAAATGGGAGCGCATCCCAATCCGTTCCCAACCTCCGTAGCGTGACGTGCATATGACGCGACGAAGATGGAAACCGTTGCCGCCTTCATTGGCTGCCGTCAAGGTCGCTTCGAGTTTTTAAGAGTGTGCATGCCGCCGAAGACAGTTGCAGCTCGCAACATGGCTGTAAACTCAATGGCGTAAGCTGACGATGCTATGTCAATTGAGAATGCAACAAGGGGAGTTCCCGTATCGTCAGGGAGCCATACAGTCTGATGTGCGTGGCATGAATGGCCATCCAGTTCGTGGCAGGCTCGATTCAATGTAACCCAAGCAGATTGCCGATCTGCAGCACACAATCGGGACTCAAAATATGACCAGGTCAAGTCTAACGGTTTTCGGAGCGCGTCCCCGTTGTTCTCTCACGGCCGCGGTAAGATGTAGACCAAACTCTCGTTCAATTGGAGAGAGAATGTTGCATCGTTGGCAACTAACACGCGAGCCACTAAGATATCAAATCGTAATCGCCGAGTTGTTGAGTGAGTTCGCTTGCAAGTCTGTAACCCTCCCTTGTTAACGTGAATTGTCATTTCCAGATCTTGCCCTAGTCAACTGCCGCCTGTCTTTAACTGCCGCGTCATTGATCTTGGGGAAGCCCCAACAATGCTGACCTGTACGTGATTCTGGCCGCATGAGATGCAATGCTGGTGCACGGAACGTTTGTTAGCGGCGTGTTGCACTTGGACTAACTATGGCTCTTGTTGCAGCCGCGGACAAGGGGATTCATCGATTGCAGAAAGTCAATGGGACGCTTAGTTAGCCGAGCTTTGTTCGGGATTTGCGTTGAGTTGGGGTCGTTACAATGGGCGAGTTGGAGAATACGTCTGGCAACGATCCTCTGTAGACTTGGTCTAACAAGAAGCTTCGATAACCGGTTGGGATTACAATTAACGAGACTCACAGACACCAGAGTCGGCATTGCCGATTGAGCCGGCGTACTTCCTTCAGGTAGAAACGGCGACAAGCTTGCGCAGTCCTAGGATGGGACACTGTACGGTGCGTGCTTGTCAGCCCCAACGCCAACATCCTACCGCACAGCTTGCCTCCGTGGTTCTGGGTCTTGTCTATGCACGCCGCGAGTCCGAGCGACAAGAACCAGCCGAGAAGTGCGGACCGAGTCCGTCGAATAGATGAAAGATAAGCCCAATTACGGACCTAACGGAAATGATGATGGCGGCACTTTGCGTCCTCAGGATGTGCAAACCATGACGAAAAGCGGTTCTGGGGAGTTTGGTCTGTTACGGGTTGAGGATCCTTGTTCGATGAACTAGTTGCTGATGGTGGTGGGAGAAATCACCCGCAGGCGACAAGGGTGTCAAATATTGATGCCTTGTTAGCCAGGCACGAAGAAGCCCCAGCCACTAACCGAGGCGGGTCAACAATGAGGCGTCTTTACGAGTTTGGATTTTGAAGGCGGGTGAACGTGGCAAGGATCGGCAAAGGTTCAAGGCTAGACGAAGAGCCAATGGAGGGCGAGGCAGTGGATGGATGGGGCGGATTACACGTGGATGATGGAAAGAAGGCGCGAGAGAGAAAGATTCTGAGAAGGAGACGTGTGTAGCAGTCATGGCCCAAAGAAGAAGACCGAGCAGTTTTGACAGCCAAGCCAGTTTAGGCCAGTAGGGGTTCGCAGGGTGGGATTGAGCGACGTCAGTCGTGGGCGAACCGAGTGAGATCCAGCCGCGAAATGCAACCCGGTCGCCCAAAGAGGCGACCTGCTGGCGTAGCATCATCGCGGCGTGGGAGGAGGGGGCTTGCGACGGGCGATGAGAAACTGTGGCTTGTGTGATCCCAACAAAGTCGAGTAAAAAAGCCGAGGCCTGCTTCGAGTCTGCATGTATTTTCGCAATCGATGCCCAGTGAGGAGCTAGATGAAGAGTCATTGAGTACGGCCCCGAAACCGGACAATGAGCACACGAGCAATCGGAGTTGCTTGGGCATCACAGGGCATGACGACGGGGACGTCTCCGCGCAAAGAAACAGAATGTTCTCCACGTAGAAAACCGAATCTTGGCTGAATCCATTCTTGGGTCTGCCACTTACGAAACGACCCGGGCAAAAAGCAAACCCCCACGAGCCGACTTCGAGCCCGTAGTGTAAACTCAATTGCCTCGACACATGTCGCAAGTCGAATATCGAGGCTGTGGACTCTGAAAGGCAATCTCTCGCTGGCTATGCCTGATGCGGATCAAACAGCGAACCAGACAAAAAACGCCATCCCGCATGCGTAAGGTGAGAGGAAGTGGCAGTTCTGGAATCTGCGACTGAGTCGATTTGCCCATCCATATCAGGCGTTGTCAGACGCACGTGTCGAGAGAGGAAGGTTGATCGGTATCGAACAAGGGCAAGACGAAACAAAAGCCCATGCGCGCCAAAAGCCCATGCGCGCCAAAAGCCCATGCGCGCCAAAAGCCCATGTGAACAGCAGCGCCAATTGTCAGTCGGTTTGTGGTCTGTGGGCAGCACCACTGCCCAACGGCCAAAAGGGTCACAGCGTGAGAAGACGCACACTGACACACACGTGTGAGCGGGGAACACATGTGCAAGTTTCCGCCAGACCGTCAAAAAGTCGAGAGGAACCTGCTCTGCTACGCGAGGGCCGGTGAGAGTCGAGGTACCACTCAAGATGGGAGCTAATGCGGCAGGGCTTTAAGCTCCGGCGCCGGGGCATCGTGGCCGCTGGAGGATGGCTTGGGGAGACACAATTCTTTGTCAGTGTGGATAGCCTCGCCTGTCTATGTGTTTAAGCCTAATCGGGTGCGCAAAGGAATAATGGGCGAGCGTGTCGAGGGTCCAACTTGGAGTCTGAAGCTTTCAGCGGTGTACGAAGCAATATTCCAGAATAAGAAGGGGCATCTCGAGCCTGGGATGAATTGGAATTAGAAACAAACTCAAAAACATAAAAATGAGCTCAAATAAGGTATCTCGACAAGCATTAGCCACCGTGTAATAGTGTTGGAAGGTACGGAAGCTCTACTAGAAGTTACTACGTACCTACTTAGCAGCGGTGGAGGAATTGCGGAGCGCTCGGGCCGACACCATATTTTCACTTGTCAAACGCAGGCAGTTAATTGAGATAGCCGACTTGACGAGCAAGAGGGTCGACTGTGCATGAAGAGCGTGGATCTGCTACTGCGCTCGCCCGCTTCGGAACCTGGCGAACTGCGGGTGGACTGCAGTATCAGGAGAAAGGATCAAAAGGTCGGTCTGCCATGTGGGCACTGGACGTTGGTGTTTTGGCGGTGATGAAGAAACGAAACCCGGGGGGCGTCTACCCGCTCCCGGTTCCGTGACGAGATGCATCTTCCGGTACAAGTCACGGCCAAGGCCAAACCGCGAGTGAAATGAATCGCAATTTGACAGCTGCCCACATCACGGCAGATCGACTTTCTGTCACGAACACCTGAAGCCCAGCAAGGGAATTGAGCAACGCGCACGCCCAAACCTTGTCAAGGGGTTTAGGGGTCTGTCCCGGAGCGCTGGACGCGGCGGTCGCACCCACGGCGCCGGCACGATTTGGCGACCTCTGACCCCCGGTTGGCGTCTTCTGGTCGCCAGCCACCGGGCGCCGTCCGTCCTCTAGGATGCCTTCCATACCCTTCCATGGCCCCGCCCGCGCGGCGTCGTTTCCCATCGCTTGGGAATGCCCTAGCAGCGGCCGCTATTCTTCGACGGGCAGTCATGCCCCGTCGAGCCACGAGTCCCTCGCCGTCCTGAGAGACTTCTCGATGGGCATGGGCATAGGCGGAGCCTGGGAGCCAAGACCCAAAAGTTGGGGTCCTCGGAGCCGCGGGCACTTGGGAGAGATACCCGGTAACGTACCCCGGCGGCAGGTTATCCTGGGGATTTTATTATCTGGATATCTAGGGAGGCAGGCAGGAGAAACCTCCAGCAGAGTGAAAGCTCAGACGCGGAGCTCGAGTCGGTGACTAGACGGCATGGATCTGGTCACGTTAGCCCTGGCGAGTCGTGCCGGTGGAGTGGCAGTGACGAGATCGGAGGAGATGGTCAACCAGCAAAAAACAAAACCAGAGCCACGCATGAATCAAGGTGGCCCTAGCCACAGAGACCAGGCATCCCGTGATGGCAATGTTGGCGTGGCACTTGAGGCGTGGACGTGGACGTGGACGTCGGAGAAGCGGCCGGAAAAACGTGAATGGGTCGCACCTGAGATACCACGACCGTCATGAACACCTCCGTTGGCATGGGCGTCGCCGATCAATGTAGTCTAGGTTGGGCTTTAGACAAGCTGATTGTCGATTGCGGAAGCGATCAACGACGACGTAATGACGCAGGATTAGGCAATTGGGCGAACAAGGCGCATACCAGAGCGCAGCAGTCACAATACACACAATGCATCGAAACAGGGCTTATGCCTTGGAATGGAAAAGGTGTCTCGGCACCTGTGCTCGTCACCAACTGTCCGGTCAGATTGCCTCTTCTGTCAGTTGAGTTTGGTAGCCTCAGGGCGTCTTGAGTCAAATCCGAGGGAGCCCACCCCACTGATAGAATGGAACTGAACAAACGTCGAGACGGGCCCAGACACCGAGCCCTCCGAGCAGGCCCTCTAGCATTGGGAACCACTGGACCAGTACGGCGGGAAGCGGCGGCGAGCGACGTTGTTTCCGGGTCCAGGATGCGCTTCCGGGCCTCTTAGCGGAGCGGGACGTCAGGGAGTCGAAACTTTTGGTAACTGCCAGCGGCCGGGGTGATGGTTGATTGAGCCCGGGGCAGTGCCAGACATTGGGAACGGTGTGCTTGCCCCCTGCAATTGCTTTTGTCCAGGGCATGTGAGAGTGAGCTGGGGCTGGATCTGGGTGGGACGACAAGTGGGAAGATGGATCCTTGGGTCGAGGAGACGGTATAGGGAGGAGCGTAAGGAGAGGCGAGGCGAGAGGCAGGAAAGGATTTGGCATCAGAGGCGAGGTCGGAGAAGTGTCGGGGAAGCAAGGAGACGATAGGAGGTGAAAGAAGCAAAGGTGTGAGGATCGAGGCGGGGCGCTTGTTTGCTATCCCGACGGAACGGTGACAAAGGGGAAACAAGAGTCGATCACAAGCAGAGAAGCACGTCCCCCAGCAACATGACGCAGTCGGCTTCAACACAACTTCGACTTCAACAGGCTGAATACAATGGCACTCTACGTCTGTACTGAGGTCAACAAACAATGGCTGCCACATTCAATAGGCGGAACGGACGAATAGTGAGTCAATAATACCCAACATTAAGAGTCTTGCTCTCCCTGGTTACCATAGCATTGGGAAGGCTGAGTGGCACACCGTCCGTCCCGCCACCTCCCGCTGCTGCTCCGTCCCGTCCGAGCCCTCCCTCTTTCTGCGGGTGGGCACTTCCCCCCAATCGCATGTGCCAGCCTGCTCCCCCGAGTTTTCGTTATTCAACCATGTGTAAGCAGGACGAAATGCAGCACCCGCAGCCACGGCAGTCCCTCGACAGCGTCAGCACCGTAACGTGGACGGTGAGGGGTTTGACGGGGGGACAGCAGCCCAGACATGAAGGGTCTGGCTGATCTGATACCGATGCATGCCGCGATGGCCCCGTGCCATTCTGGGCGTCTGCTTGTCCCTCGATTTGCCAGCGGGATTGTCCCATTGCGTCAAGCTGACACGCAACTTGCTTTCCCTCGCAGTGCCATGTCAGTCCAGATTAGTCGGTGGGAAGTCGTCTGTCAATCAGCCCAGCCATCAAGCAAGATGCACAGGGCCAACCAGCGGCGAGATCAAACCCGGCTGCCGCATCCCTGCCCGCCTTTCTTCTGAGAACTCAATCCACAGACCTTCTCTCTTGAGGATTCGATAGCTGCTGTGTGTGGTGCGAGCTGTTGACTGTTGACAGGGCCAGAGAGGGTGGGCGGGGTTCCAGGGCTGTTCCGTCTGTGCTTCCAGGCCAGACCCCGGCGCAGCAACATACCTAGGTAGCGAACCAGACCCTCTCCTCTCGCAGGGAGAGAACAGCCAGGTTGCGAGGATCCCAGTCTTCCCCACTGTAGAAAATGTCCACCGACCAACCCATCCATCATCCATTGGCAGCCTGACGGGGGACAAAAGTTACTTGGGAACCCCGCTGTAATTGTCGTGGACGCTGAGAGCTGTCGCTTGGCAGCCTGGGCTCCATTGGGGGGCTTTTGCGTGCCGCTCTGCAGGGTCGAGAGAAAACCCGCCCAACCACGAGAGACATTGGTTGCTGGGGGGTGGTTGAACTGCGAGAAAGGCCCCCGCACTCGGAACTGGACTCAGGCTCAGGACTCGCTTTGCTTTGTAAAGAACCTGGAGCCGACGAAGCTCTCTGCCTGCCTGCCTCTCGCCATTTTCCCTGTTTCCACCTTTTGGGGCCCCCTTCACCACGTCACGTCGTCGACCCTGCACAGACAAACCGACAACTCAGGCAGAGGGAAGAGTAGAAACGGCGACGAGACGGAGCACTACGTACACAGAGGTCTCAGGCGAGGCAAGCTTCCCAGGCCGCCGTGCCATCCGCCCCCCTTCCCCGGCCACTCACCACCCACCCTCTCTTTTTTTCACCTTGCTTGGCGAACCCTGGCTTTGTCAGTTCAGTCCCTATAGCCGGGCGGTCTTATACCCCTGGCAAAGAGAAAGAAGCACGGCAGACCACAGCAGCATCCCACCACACAGAAGGGCTGGTTTGATTCGGGGGAGCCCCCCGCCTGCAACTGCATCGCAACGCCGCACCGCAACACGACAGCACAACATACAGCAACAGTACAGCACAGCGCACACAGACGCTGCACAGCACCGCACATCGAACGGTCAAGAATCACTCAATTCCTCCCAGGAACAAAACAACGGAAGACGTGCGCCTCAAGATACAGTGCATACATACTACCTGGTACGCACTTGCTGCAGTCAGTGTAAGGTACATACATGCAAAGGACGTACCGCCCGCACCGGTCAACAACCAACCCAGCCGCGGGTAGCATCCAGCAGCGTCCAGCAGCAGCCGGTCCATGTACTTGCGCCCAACCGACGGCTCAACACGTGGACGACTCGAGGCAACTGGCTCTCAATCAGCCGCTCAACCACCTCAACTCGCCTGCAAACCCCCGCGCACAGGCTGCCTGCGCGTCCCGCGATTCTGCTGCCCAGCCCATCGCATCATCCCATACCCCATGCCCATGCTCCATTTCCCACGTCCTTGGTTCTCTCCGCATTCGATTATAACCATCATGTCCAGCTAGTTTCTTGCCAGCGGCTTTTCTCGGAACAATCACTCTGCCTGTTCAGATTTTGAGATTTTGAGATTAAACAAGAGTCATTTGGGCTTCTTGTCACCCAGACCACGACTCCAAATTTGTTACCAGTCACAACAAACAACGGGCCTTACTGGAGACCAACCAGCACCAACACCCAGAAAAAGCAACGGCAACCACAACAGACTGTTTTTTATTTTATTTTAACCACCCGCTTACCCAAACCACAACAACCAGTGGTGCTAGCCCGCGACACCAGAAGAGCCACCAGCATCATCAGCACCCGTCCCTTGCCCCTTCTTAGCGACAGTGCCCGGCACCAGTCCCAGCAGCAGAAACCCAGTCCCAGCAACCCCCCTCGCACCCAGTTCCCAGCGCCGGAACCCGGACCAAAGCACCGTCCGGCCGCCCACCCACCCGCTGACAGGGGAGGGAACGCGAAAGAAATAGAAGAAAAAAAACTGGGAAGCCCAAGGCCCTGCCAGGTTCCTAGCCCACACCCCACCCTCGCGGCCTCTCTACCTCTCTACCCCACCTCTTCCCGCCCAGACCAAAAACAGCCACCGCAGCCTGAGCCTAACGCCAGCGCGCAAGTGCCAACGCCCATGTCCACAGCGCCCACAACGCACCCACAAGCCCACAACGCCCACAACGCACCCACAAGCCCACAACGCCCACAACGCCCACAGCGCCCACTGTATCCACCCAGCCAGGCCGACCTCACGCCGACAACGCGCCCGTGCTTGTTGCCTTCCTGGTCCTGGCCTTGCCTTCCTTGCCTTCCCCAATCCCACATTTTCTGGCGGATCGGAACCGCCGCCACTTAGTTAACTGCTGTGCCACACCCACACCAACTCAACCATACCCAACTCACTCTGCCATCACAACCACCCATTCCTCTTAGACCAGCCGACTCCTCTTCCAACCCTCCCTCCTCCCTTCGTCATACATCTCCCCAGAAAAAAAAACAGTTACAGACCACTCAGAAAGTCACGGCTTGCCCTCTCCCGCCACTATATCCACGGTCTCGACCGATGGCTGGCATCATGTCGCCGAAGCTCAAGCCGCTTCTCCTCCCGCAACTCGTCGACCATCGCCGCAAGTGGGAAGTCCAACAGTCCGCCCCCGAATGCGACCTCTCCTACGTCTACTACACCACAAACTCGTCCTCGTCCGACATTACCTCGCCTCTCACCCCGACGTTTTCTCCCAAGGGCCACTTCCGAGTTTCCAGCTCTACTTCTTCACTCGAGCTCCCGCCTCAGCTGCAGGATAGCCCTGTTTCGCCCACCTCGACCGCCCACTCAAAGTCAGCGAAGCGACTGCTGCCCGACGTGCAAGAAGAGCCATTCGAACTCGAGGACGAAGACGACGACGAATCCGCCGACATGCACGATCACTTTGGTCTCTACAGCTGTCTCTGTACGTTTTCTTCTTCTTTCCTCTGCATCCTGCCATCTCACCCTGCCCTGCGCTTCAGCTTTAAGGGACGGTTCACTAACACGGTGATTTCTCACCTAATAGGTGACCACCCTTGTGAGCACCGAAATAGCTCCGAAGACATCATGTATCACGGTAACCTCGTCAGCGACTACGACTTCGACTACGACATGGGATTTATGAGTGACGGCGACGTTTCTGTCGACACTAGCTCCTCTCGTAAGAAGAAGTCTGGCTCCGAATCCCCCTTCAGCGGCCTCACCTCGCGCATTGGCTCCCGCCTGCCCAGTATGACCCGCTGGAAGCCCAGCAGCCGAAGGGGAAACCCGATCCTCTCGCCCGGCACCGAGCTCAGTCTCGAGAGCGTTGTGCTCTCCGGTGCGCCCTCGAGCCGCTCCTCGTCCATGTCCGCCCCCAGCCGCCCCGGTCCTGAGCGAGCCAACGAGCCGTCCGTGCTACCTACGCCCGCCCTGTCGTTTTTCGAGAGCACCGAGAGCATCAACCTGCCCTCGCCCATCGATATCGACCAGACCATGGCGCAAAAAGAGCGATCAAGCCTAGAGCGCGAGCGTGGACTAGCCACCACTCCTCTGCTACCGCCTCTGATGACTAGCGCGCTGAGCAAGCCTCCTCCAGAGTCACCCCTGCAGTCCCCTACCGTGGCGCCTTCTCCTGTGACCACTGAGATCCAATCGCCACCGCCCACACTTATTACACAGTTCCCGAGACCCTCGCTGAGCACCAAGCCGTCTGTCTCATCCTTCCGATTCGGCCCAGTCAGCCCCGAGCTGCCTCTACCGCTCCCCGCGAATCTGCAGGAGCACGATGAATGGTCGGACCGTCTTGGACACGCCAACTTTACCATCATCCCCTTGCCTTACCAACCCGAGGCCATCAACGTGGAGGCGCTTCGACAGCTGCGCAACGACTGGGACCTGGCGAGATGCAACTACACCAAGCACCTGGTGCGAACCGGCGAGAACTATGGCGAGACCAGCAAGATTTACGCTCTGACAGAGGCAAAGTGGGCGGAGACGGAAAGGCGATGGCGAGCGACGCACGACAGCCTCATGGAGCAGATCGTGGCAGTTACCAACTCCGCGGCTCCATCGATGAGCGCCTCTCGAAGCCGAAGCCGAGGCCGTGGGCGCGCGCGTGCTAGCAGTGGCGGCGCTGCGCTCCTGGGCCGAGCCCCGGTTGACGATGTTTTTGCGGGCATGCAGTGGCGACGACTGGAGGATGGACTTCCCAGCGCTGTTCCTCGGCTGCTGGATGGAGAAGGCAAATTCCCCGCCCGCGGCGACGAGGACATTGTGGGACCAATGCAACGAGACGAGGTGATGCTACGGACGCACAGTGAAGAGCGCAAGGGAGCGCGATTCTGGAAGAGCCTGGCCGGCAAGGTCGGTCTCCGAAAGTAACGGCTGCGACGGACGCGAACATCAACCCCAACGATAATTTCTATTACGACGCGGATTCGATGACGAGTTTGATGAAACAAGACTCGACGACGACACGCACAAACGACGACGACACACCCCAAGCACCTGGGTTTGCTTGGTTGTTATTTTCAGTTTCTTGTTTTTTATTTTTGCTTTTCGTTGATCTGAGAGATACCCCGACTCTTGTCACTCCTTTTTTGCATTTTTTGGGACTTTGATCCCGTTACGGCCACGACGGCACCGAGCACACATTGCTACCCAAGGCGTCTGGGTCAGATGACGAACATAGCTTTTCCACTGTTTTTTTCTTTAGACGTGTAGATAACTAGGGGGGAAACGGGCGTTGGGCAGAGAGGACCATTTGCAGCGTTGAAAATCCAAAAAGTACTAGATCTGGAAGGCGGAAAAAAAGGGTCAAGGAGCACCCTGGATTGAGCTCCTGGAGTTTTCATTTTTCACACTTTTTTGTTTAATGTGGATGGGGTGCGTTTGCGTTGGGCATGAGAGTTGTCTGCGCAACGCACCTCACGGACAAGGGACAGGCAGAGAAAAGGCTCTGAGGTGATTGGCTTTGACACGGACTGGCAGGTTGGACAAAACAGAACAATGACAAGACCAGAGAAAGCGGTCACAAACAAAAGACGTTGTACCATGACGTGTATGCGGAAAATTGTGGTGGTTTGTGTCAATATGTGTGGGCAAGGATTGTTTGTACAGGCGGAGGGTGAGGGGACGGAAAACGTTGCTGTGTATGTTTGTTGTGACGCACAGCTCTCCGGCCTCGGCTGAATGAGTAGCCGCGGTGTCGAGGAGTAGGAGCCAATAGGGACTTGATAATGAAGACAAGCTGAATGGCAAGAGTGTTTCTAGTCAATGATGTGGTGTTGTGAATGTTTGTAACTTGGTGAGAGTGATTGGCTGCAGTTGACGAATGATGAAGTGTGGGAGGAGTGAAGAGTAGGTGAGACCAGAGTGACGTGGGTTGATTGGATGAGAGTTGCCAACCCCCCAACGGTGGGTGTTTGCATGAAAACGCGGGGCTAGGAGCTGAAAACGGTATATTCCCGACGAACCAGAGAGCCAAAGAGAAGGGGAAGGAAAGGGTAGCAAGCACACAAGCAAGCAAGCGCAAGAAGCGAACGGGAAGGGCGGGAATGGATGCATGCACGGATATCTAGGCGCCGTTCGGCACAGAATTACAAATCGCAAAAGATGTAGAGTTTGAACCCGACTTGCATGTGGCGATACACATTGACACTTGGCTGCCCACGAACAGCCAGCAACAAACAGCCAACCATAAATAGTCAACCGCCCTTTGTAGGTACCAGCCAGCACCTCAAAAACCAAGCCCCGGAATGACATCCACTTCGCCCCGGTGCCCGCGTTTCAGGCCCCGCACCCGGCCGCTGGTGAGTGGGCCTGGCGCCACCGCATTTCGGTCACCGACCCGGGGCCCCCAGCCGCCGAAGCGGCGGCTTTGTTCCGGCCCGGTTGACGAAACTCTCTTTTGACGAAACAACATACAGAAGAGGGCTTGGGCTTGGGATTGTTGTGTGTTCAGTTTCCATTCGGCTGGCCTTGTGTGCTCGGGGTAAAGGAGGAGGGGAAAGGCAAGCCCAGCTGGCGTTTGACGTGGACGAGGCGTCCGGTCGTGCAGCCACGCGGCGCAACCAGGATAGCGGGGATCGAGGGAAGAAAAGAAGTCAAGTCTTCCCGTGTGTTCGGTGCAACCAGAAGGAAGCCGTGCAACCAGCCGCCCCGCCTTGCCGAGTCCGCGCGCACCAAACCCTCCGTCGCTTTCCCACGGGCCGACGCGTCCCTTTTGCACGGCGGCCACCTCGTGAGACGGCGCGGACGCACTGTCCATGGCACGCGGACGGTGGTGGGAAATGCTGACGCCTCTGCATTTCCTGGGCCGTGGTCGTTGGTGGGGTTGTCGGGTTGTTTGCGTGGCTTTGATGGCTTGCGAGGGAACCGGGAGCTTGGAGACTGCTCGCCGGGTCGTGGCTTTTGGAGGGGGATGGGACAGTAAGCAGGCTGGCAGGCAGGGCAGGGCGAGACAAAAGACAACGCATCGGCCTTTTGTCTCGGGGGCGGGTCGGGTAGTCTGCCTTGTCTGCATCTTGTGGATGATGCAGAAGTGAATCATTCTACATCAGCCACATGCAAGCCGTGGTGGCCATGTTAGTCGTGCTTGGCATGTTAGTCTGGCCGGGTAGACGCATCTCTCACTTCACATTAACAAGCCGAGGACAGTAGTTGCATTCATCAACCAAGGTTCGGTATTTTGACGTGGTCAACTACTGCATGTGCGAATCGCCCATGAGTCCAACTCTATCGGGATGGGGTATCTGTCTCATGATCCCTTGCAAATGCAACAACTTTCTCTCTCTCTCTCTCTCTGTCTAGAAGTCTGTCGCTAGTCTCTCTCACTTTCCTAGGCCAAGGACCTCTCGGGCTCCAAAGCCATGTCTCTCGCGAAAATGCAAATCCAACACGCTGTTCCACAGCAGTAACTCAAACATGTTTCCCAGTGGTATCATGAAACCACTCCCAACGCCTGCCGCAATGCAAATGTGCAGACTTCGTACACTCGTGTCAATCTGATGCAACCATCTCCGACTGTTCTTTTCCTCCTCTCCAACGCCGGCCAAATGCAGAACCAAAGTCCATCTCAAATCAGAACATCCATCTTCGCAGCCAATTACACGGTGACTAATAACCGTCATCCTCCACTCAATCGCCAGCAAGGCTCATCTCCGTCTAAGCCTGGGATCGTGTTCGCGAACGCGTCATTCGAGTTGGGCGCGCAGGTGTGCCGTTGCTAACCATGCCCAAGTTTTCAGCAAACTTGGCTGTGCGCTTTGATTGGGCAGTTGCCTTGGGCTTCGCAATGCCCGTCTTGCCCTGAGTGACCTTGGCCTTGGCGGCGGGTCGTCCCTTCTTAGGCTTCTCAGGAACCTGTTCGAGAGGCTCATTCCAAACGACACTCTTTCGTCCCTTGGACGAGTTTGATGGAGCATCAGAAGAGTTGTCTGAATCGTCCGACTGCAAAGATTCTGCGACTCTAGCCAGAACTTGCGCGGGATACTCAGCAGCTCCCTTGTTCTTCTTGGTGTTGAGTCGGGTCTGTGCGGTGAGCTCTTGTTGTTCACTTCGGACAGTCGAATTCAGTATGGCACCGCCAGCACGGCCAGCTCCAGATCGGTGGTTGAGCTTAATGGCGGTTGGAATCGAAGACTTTGGCCCCAAGCTGGCCACAGTCTGCAGACGAGTTGATCGCCTGGTTGCTGGCCCCTCATGAGCCAGCTCATCCTCCTGGTTGTTCGCCTCTTCAGTTTGTTCAGACGTGATCTCTGGGACAGTTGGGATAGCGTGCACAATCTCCTTAGCAGGGCTAGCTTTCTGCTTGCTGGTCTTGGCAGTGCGACGAGCGCGCTTTGCCACCGGCTCCTTGGACTTTTCGGTAGATTCCTGCTGCTTAAGCGGTGAACTATTGTCATTATCCTTCTCGAGCTTGCGCTTCTTTTGAGCACTTCCAGAGTTGGGGCTCTTAGCCACCAGAGGCTGTCGCTTAGCCGGAAGTGCGATGGGAGAGCCTGTCTCAGTAGTTGTAGCCTGGCGGGAACGCTTGATGAAGTCTCTCATGTAGTCACGTCCAGGGCTATCGTCAAATGTCTCCTGTCGAGCGCTTGGGGGAGGAGCAGGGCTGTTTGCAACGGGGGTGGTCTTCGCGGGAGTGGTGTTCTCAGGCGTGGCAGAAGTATTAGCAGGTGGGGCGGTGACCTGGATCCGCGGCGTAGTCTTATTGACGGGAGTGAAGGAGGTGGTGAGAGTTGGGACCACGGCGGGAGTGCCATTTGCTTTGGCACCGGACAATGAGGTATCGCGAGCGGGCGTAGGCGTAACACTTGCGATAACCGAGGTTGCAATGGTGGGTGTGGGTGTGCTTGCAACCGGGGACTTGCTGGGAGTAGCTTGGGCGCGTTCAATCATAGGCGTAGGCTCGAGAGGCGATGTAGGTTTTGCGGAGGCAGTGAGGTTGGCAAAGAGAGCGGTAGAAGCGGGACCGTTGGGGGTTTCAAAAGCAGGCGTCTGAACCGATGGTGTTGTGTTCTGAATAAGGCCCCGTCCCATCATGCTAGGGGTGTTTTCCACAGCACTCATCATGGAGGCTTGTCGCTTTGAGGGGGTCTTCTGGGTAGATGCCTCTCCATCCAAAGGCCAGTCCACCACCATTGTTCGATCGCCGTCAGCTGACCCACCGGGAGTGTGTTCAGCGCGTGGCCAAAACGGAGACCAGACTGACTGATCCCCGGGCGAGGGCATGCTAGAGGGAGACCAGGTCGACTCGTTATAAACCGAAGGCGAAGGCTGGCCGTTGAGCGAAGGCAGGCGGGAGGCAAATGGAGAATAACCTGACTGGTCCTTGAACGAGGACCGGTGCATAGTTGAGCGTTGGCGGGACGCGAACGGTGACAAGGCTGACTTGTCAAGAAGCGAAGGCAGGCGTTGGACTGAACGTTGACTGGCAGCAAATGGAGATAGGACCGATTGGTCCTGAAGCGAAGGCCGGCTCTTGGATGAAGGCTGGCGGGTAGCAAAGGTGATGCGAGGCGAGGAGGAAATCGCAGAGGGTGAGGTCGTGAAGCGAGACTCATCAAAACCCTGGCTGTCGGGGAACATGTAGGCGTAATCGAGCGGGAGCTTAAACCGAACATAAAGCCTGCCATTCTCGTGCTTCACCACGACATTAGCGTGGCCAGCACATCCATCATCCGCGATTTGAGCAAGTTTCTGTACGGGTGCGGGAGGAGAAGAGGAGCCTTGCGCGCCAAAGATATCGGGGTTGAGACGCGTGTCAATGTTCAGGACGCCGTGCTCGGTGGTAGGGATAGGAGCAATCTTGGTGTCTTGGGCAGGCGTGATAGCAACAGTTGGAGTTTGTAGGTTGGTGGGTTCGATCGCGTTCTTGGGCTTGTCTTGAGCCTCATTGACAAGGCTGGTAAGCTCAGCGGTCATCATAGTGACGTCCTCGTCAACAGTAGTGACGTTGTCAGGAACATTGGCTCGGGGAGCAGTGAGGCGTGCCAGAGGCAGGGGCGTTGTGATAGAAGTATTCTCACTAAACACATCGTCGTTCTGAAGCACAGCCTTTCGAGGCGACGACGATCTACGTCGGGCTTGAGATTTGAAATGCTGTCGGAGAAGGGGCTCACTCTGTCGGCGGCGGGCGCGGTTGATGGTCTGGATTCTTCGAGGCTCGCTAGCTTCGATAGAGGGATTCATCCAGGAGGGCGAGTTGAAAGAAGCGGACACCTCGCCAAAGCGGAACTCGGCATTAGTAGGGGTCGTGGTGTTAAAGGTGCACTTTGGCGCCTGAGGAGTAGAGGGAGGAATAAGGGCTGTCAGGTTGATAGGGCTGTCGTTTCGGCTAGGAGTCCACCGGGTGGGCATCGGGGTAAAAGGCTGTGGAGTTTCTGGCTCACGACGGTTCCATCGAGAGGGAGTAGGTGCCACAGGTCGGGAGAATTTGGCGGGAGAGGCCTCCTGCTGAGAAGGCGAAGAGACATCACTCAGGGTATGAGCGAGTGAGGAAGAATCGGTGCAAGACGGCACACGGAAGACGCGGGGAGGCGTGTATTCGACCGAAACACTCTCAGTGGCCGCATGTGCAGATCGCGACAAGGGACTCGAGTTACCAGTTGGGGTAAAGGTCTGCTTCGTGGGCGTAGGTGACAGCTTGAGAGGAGTAGATGGTGTCGAATCGGATTTGCTAGGCGAGGGCTCGGCCTTGGGGCCAGAGCCAGGAACCAGCTTGACAATGCTGCTGGTAAGGCGTTGGAAGCCGTTCTTGATAGGGCTCGTGAGACGTGCAATTCGCTTGCGAGGAGATCGCGACTCAGCCTTCAGAGTTGGTGGTCTGATCATGTGGGGACTTTCAGGCTCAGTCACATCGGCAATGTCGGACAGGTCGGGGACGCCGTGCGCGGCCACATGTCGTCGAGGATTGCGGCGGATATCGTTCATGATGGCAGATGTCTCAGCAATGGACGCGAAGGCGTAGTCCACCTCGGTCATGCCCTTCGCGATAGCTTTGCCCATGATCGGTTCTAACTGGAGGTAGACCTTGGTCGTATTTCCACCGACGGGGTCGGTCTTCTTTGCTACGTCGGAGCCGGCATATCGCTTGACTGGGGTAACCTTGACGAGGGTTCCGTTTCGGGCTTCCTTCTTGCCATCGAGAGGCTTTGAATAAAAAGAGATCAAGAAGTTGTTCGTGGCGACAACTAACACAGGTTAGTTCATGCGCGAGATCAATCACTTGGTCAAAAACGTACCTTTGGCCTCCATGAGTTGAGCAGCAACATCAGCTTGCGAGGAAGGTCGGCCCTCAAACTGAGCCTTCTCCTGGGCAGGTTCATAGTTGTCGAGCCGTCTTCGAATGCGACGGGACTCGGGCTCGCTGACCTCTGGTTCGGGCGAGGGTTTGACAAAGGTTTTCTTAGGTGTGTTCACAACAGATCGTCGGGCACAGAGACCGACGCGCTTCATAATAGGACGGGTAAAGCTGGTGGAGGCTTGGGGCTGAATCGCGACGCGGTACCACGCAGGGAGTCGGGTATGGGTGATGGGAACGGCGAGAGTCGCGTTCCAGGACCTGTGTCGACACTTTTAGCATTCACAGATTCGCAAGTAGCCTTCAAAACAAAGCGTACATGTCTGTGCTGGCACCATTCAAAATGGGCATCTGGGTCGAGTCGCAAGTCGAGAAGAACTTGGTGAAGGACGATTCCACGGGGTTACTGTGCCATGAATTGTCAATAACCTCTTCTCCAGGCAACACATCACGTCAAGAGGGCGAGAAATCTTACATGTTCAAGGGCGGGAGCCCAAACCCCCATTTGGGGTGGTCCGCCTCTGCCATCGCAACGGATTTTGGCGAGAGACGGGTGAATGTAAACAAAGCGGCCAAACACGGGGCAACGGGTTGTTTCAGGGCGCAAATCGGTGATGGGAGCTTTGCGAAGCTGTATCGAGAACAGGAAATCACAATGGTGAAAAGGAAGAGTCGCGGTGACGAGAAGCGGGCGATTTTGCACGACTGTGGTGTGTGTTTGTGAAAGAGGTTGCTGGGGCCAAAGTGGGAGAAGTGGGTGTGTGTGCTTAGAATCTTTGCGACGCGTCGAGGTGCGCCAAACAAACCACCCGGGCTCACGTGGGTCCCTTGGGCTCCACTGGGTTTTTGGCGCAAACGGCCCTCTTCTCTTGTTTATTGTGCGCGGGATGGTAGAGATGAGCCGAGCGGTGAGTGGCTCGACTGTGCATTGGCAAATAATTGAGCTGGGGACTGGGATTGACGTCCAGGCAAGAGAGTTCAGATATTCATTGACAGAAGCAAGCATAGTGTTTACACTACGCACCACACTGACCTCATCCGTCTGATTCCTGATTAGCATTCCAGTTGCGTCAATGCGTTTCTACAGCAGAGGCAACAGATACATAGTTCAAAGGGGGGGAAACGACATTGCATCAAATTCTATTTCACGGCAGTGTCCGTCTGCATTGTACAAAGTAGGCCGCGACTGAGACCAAGCTGCAGGGAGATCAACAACAGTGGCTCCAGCCAGCACTTCGCCTCTCGGCTTACACCAGGACACTGAGGACCGTCCACTCTCGGTACCAAGCGAGGTGGTACGACCAGCCCAATGCTGGCAGCTGGCTGAGGCCTAACCAAAACAAAGCCTCGCAGTCTTCCACTGACATCGAATCGAGACGCGGTCGTTGTTCCAGCGGCCATGGGAAACCTGTCGCTTCTGAGCCAATCGATCCTAGACTGAAAGTCAGGAATAATAAGGTGAGAGAGCTGCTTCAACTGTGGAGCTTCCCTTTCCGTCCTGTCCAAAGAACATCGGCCAGGACTCTTGCTTAGTCATATCGCACAGCTCGGCGAATACGGAAGGGTGGGGTACGACTTTCCGTCTTGGGTGCCTTGCCTTTTGCCCCGCCGAGCCGATGGCTGGCTTGAGCTTCGTCACCAGCCAAACGTCATTCCCCGCCAGGCGTCGTCGACATCCCAGGCTTCTGCATTCCAGGCTTCAATATCTAAAGCCTGCCTTTGACCGCTCCAACCTGTAGCCACCTCTCTCCTCACTACCAAATCGCATCAAACCTCGCCCGCCATGAACCGCCTCTTCGGCTCCAAGCCCACGGGCCCCAAGCCCACGCTCAACGGCGCCATCGGCAACCTCGACACGCGCATCGGCAACCTCGACACTAAGCTCAAGGCGCTGAACGGCGAGCTGGGCGCCTACCAGGAGAAGCTGTCACGGATGCGCGACGGGCCCGGCAAGCAGGCCATCAAGCAAAAGGCCCTCAAGGTGCTGCAGCGCCGCAAGGCCTACGAGGCCGAGAAGGAGAAGCTCGAGAGCCAGGTCTGGAACATGGAGCAGGCCCAGAGCATGCAGGACAACCTCAAGAACGTCATGACCCAGGTCGATGCCATGAAGACCACCAACAAGGAGCTGCGCCGCCAGTACGGCAAGATCGACATTGACAAGATCGAGCGTCTGCAGGACGACATGGCCGACCTCCTCGACGTCGGCAACGAGATCCAGGACAGCCTCTCCCGCGGCTACGACATCCCAGACGAGGTCGACGAGACCGAGCTGGATGCCGAGCTGGAGGCCCTGGGCATGGAGGTTGAGATGGAGGCCGAGTTTGGTGGCGCCGTGCCCGGCTTCCTTCAAGACGAGGTCGTGCCCGAGTTTGTCGACGAGCCGCCAGAGACGGAGGCCAAGATGAAGCAAGTCGCGGGATGATCCAGCAGGCAGTTGGGAATTCAAGATACAGAAGGAAGGACGCATCGGCGGGCGGTTGCGTGGCGTTTGTTGGGTAATTACTGGCTTACGGGCATACCACATTTCATCACTTCAGGAGTCTCGGATCTTAGCATAACAATGAAAAAGTCGTTGGATTCATATTGATACTATGTGATTGTTGATCCATGCAGCCACATCCCCAATCCAGAGATTGGGTCTGTATAAAACCGTACGCATGACCTGTGTCGAATAGTTACCAAGTCGAGATGTGGAACATATTGTTTTTTTTACAGTCGTCGAGCGCCCGTCATTACTTGGTCATGGTCCCTGGGTGTTGAAACGAATTAAACTCCATCGCTAAACCAAATCCTCACCCTGTTTTCTCTGCTATTGTCACTAGAACTCTGCGTGTTGTCGTTTCTAGTGCCAGGAGAGTATCTCAATCCACCGTGGCGAAAAACCGCACCGCCGCCTCCAATTCGGGTTCTTTATTGCAAAAGTCCCAACCTACGATGACCGGTGCCTGACTACAGCAAACAATCTTTCGCACATCGAATTGAAGCTTAAAGACCCGAGCAGGCGCGTTCTCAGCCGCCGCGATATGCGGGTGGTGATGCGCATGGCCCGTCGCTGGGGGCGCCGCCACGTTTTGTCCTTGGGCCCCCTGAGCTGGGGCGGTGGGAGGTGCCCCTTGGGCTTGCACGTTGGCAACGACGGGAGGCTGAGTAGTAGCGGCCTGCGGAGCGGCGGTTTGGGGAATGGCGGTTTGATTAGTAGCGACCTGAGTAGGGGCAGCTTGAGCAGCAGCGGCTTGAACAGCAGCGGCTTGAACAGCAGCAGCTCGAACAGCGGCTACGTGAGCAGCAGAGGCTTGAGCAGCAGCGAGTTGGGCAGCCAAAACAGATTGGCCAGCAGCGGCCTGAGCAGCAGCAACGGAATGAGCAGGGAAAACGGGAGCTGCTGCAGCTGCAGGAGCAGGAACTGAACCTGGAATATAAAGACCATGGCCAGCGGGAACTAGTGTAGCATGTGTTGGAGCAGCGGGAGGAGGCCCAATCACGGAATGGGGAGGGCCAAATGGAGGTGATAAAAGGAAATCGCCCAGCACTTGTGCCTTTGACAACACGCGGATTGCCTCGCTGGTAGAGTGAACAGGATGGCCTGCGACGGCCTCGGCCCGCGCAAGCAAGGCTGCGCTCTGTTCACCCTGTTCACGCATCGCCACCTCGTGGAGTTGGATACGGATGAGAGCATCTGTTACCGCTTTCCTAAGTTTTGCCCGAACGAAAGGCGACACTTCGCGCTCAATGGTCGACTGAAGATAGGAATGGTGAGCAAGAATGACGGGGTACCTCAGCAGTGCTTGTCTCAGGGACACTGGGCCGAGAGGCACAATTTGGTCAATCATGTCTCTGTACGAGCCAGAAGTGCGGTAGGCGTCTCCGTGTTGATCGCGGAGGGAGGCTGGCGCAGCGGATGATCCGCTGGCTTCACTCCTTTTTGGGAAGGGTATATGTCCACGGAATGAATCCGGCACATCTTGGTTTAGCGCATGAGCTACCGCATGGGCTGTATTGGCTGCATCGACTGCGAGCGAGGCAGGATCGCGATTTCCCACTGGAACATTAGTCTCGCGCTGAGCGGCAGCGGCAGCCTCTTCTTGACGGAGGTGATGGGCAGGCTTCCAAACGCCTTCCTTGTCGCGCCTCCAAACGATGATGCTTTGGTCATATGACCCGGATACGATGCGTCCGTACTTCCTCCCGCCTCCGCCTCCAGGAGGAACCTTGGCACCGAATGCCTGGAGATCCTCAGGCCGAGAGCTGCCGGCATTCGGCTGGCGGGCGCGACGACGTCTCCTATCGAAGTCGTGCTTAAGTTCTCCAGACTCAACAGCTCGGAAGTATTCAGCATCCACGGCCTTGGCCTCCGCCTCATCTTCGTACTTGCTATAAGGCAAATCACCGAAGCCAGCCTGGACTGTTCGGACCAGGTGGGCATGTCCCCGCAGCTGCGCGACCTTGAGACCAGTTGGCGCATCAAAGATGCAAACTTCAAAGTCGCTGCTACCACTGACTATCCTCCTTCCATCAAACTCGACGCAGGCGATTCCCTTGTCGTGTGCGGGGATTGTCTGGGTGCAGACCTGCTCCGGCCAGTTCCAGACCTTGATATGACGGTCTCCGGACACAGAAACGATGGTACGGTCACGAACCTGGATGGCGTTGACGGCTGCACTATGTCCATCGAGACGCCCAATCAGCGAGAACGCAGGCTTGACGGGGAGCTCTTGGGCGAGATCTGGCTCGTAGCCATAGCGTCGCAGGTTTGTAGGCACGGGGTTCACAAGCTCGTTCCCGCCATAGCCAAGGTCGCCATGTCGCAACGGGCGGCGGTTGAAGATCTTGATCGTCTTGTCCTTGGATGATGTGACAAGAATCCGATGATCGAAGCGGACATTCAGCACCGACTCGCGATGGGCCCTCGTCAGTTTCTGAATCAACTTGCCAGTTGAAAACTGCCAGATGAAGACGTTGGAGTCGCTGCTACCCGAAACCAGCAGGTCCTCGTCCGGATGGGCATCAAACTGAAGACAAAGCACAGAGCCCATGTGGCCGGTGAGGGGGGGTCGAACCAACCGACGAGTATTGACGTTCCAAATTCGCATGGTCTGGTCTCGACTGCCACTGACCAGATAGTCGTTGTCGAACTGGAGGGTGTAGACGCACTCTTGGTGACCCTCCTCGGGGAAATTAGGGTGGGGAAACTGGAAAGTGTTAAACTTGCCCAGCTCCCAGTTGGACTCGAGACGGCGCCGCATTGTGTAGAGATATCTCCAGTTCACTCGGTACCGGCAGCTGTTGACATCCCAGATCCAGAGCAATGACGGAGGCATGGTACCCAAGGCTTCTGTGGAAGATGTTGGTGGAGGAGTGAAATCAGACTCGCCACCTCGCTCTTTGCGCTTGCCTTTGCTGTCAGAAGACGATGTTGTGTTGCTTCGATCCACCTCTTTGCTCTTGGAACTGGCACCGTCGAGGTCCATCTCTCCCAGCGGCAAAACGACCGGTCGGTGTGACGCAAAGGATGAGGATGGGCTGCCGAATATGCTTCCACCGGCAAAGCTCTCACTAAAGCTAAGTGTGCGGTCGCTGTCGGGCATCTCCAGGTCCTCCTCCCCGTTGACGATGGCGCGGATCTTGCTGGGGTGGGCGTCTTGCCGCGACTGCACACGATGCAGCTGGCGGATCGAGACGTTGAGGCCGTTGTTGACCTTGATCTCGCATGTCTCAATTTCGTTGTAGATTGCTTTCCATCCTTCAAGATGATAGAGAGTCTCCCATAACTTTCGATCCAGAGCCAAATCGTACCAGGCGCGACAGGTCTGTGTAACACTAACCAAGGAAACGGGGTCCAGGTAGCCGAGGATTTTTAGGCAAATCTCGGCTGGGAGGTATCGGATGAAGTCGATATAAAGTCTTGGGTTCAATCGCTGCACGATCTCGGCAATAACGGAGGTCGGGAGTCGGTCGAGAAGGGACATGGTCAGGTCTACGGGGAGGTCAGTCAGGTCAGTTGCGGTTTGCGGGGTGTTGAGCGGCTGCGGCCGAGCGGTGACATACTAGTCCGGGTCTGAACAGGAAGTAGAGAGATGTTGGCGGCGAGCCATGCTGGGAGGTCGGCTGGCGATCTCAAGCTGGCAAGTGCCGATGCGAGGTCATTGTGGACGGTCGGGTTGAGGGGGTCCTCAGAATAGCCCTCGTCGGTCCCGTGAACCGGCGAGAAGGCATCCATGGGAGCAAGGGCATCCTTCTTGGACATGTTGCGAGGCTCGCGGCCCCTGTGGGCGATACAATTTGGGTCGCTGCGGGAGGAAAGAATCGGTGGACGGCAGGGTACTGCTCAATGTACGGATGATAAAGTTGTGTCTTGATGGTTTGGAATCGAATCAAATCGGACGAGTTCACGAGAGCCTCGTCAAGCGGTGCCACGACAGGCCGAGGCGGAGGAGGCACACGAGTCGCAGGCGAGGAGTGGAGATGGTATTCCGAGCGTGGCGAGTCGCAGCCAAGGGAGATTCAGCACAGGATGGAGGACGCGCCGGGGATGTCGGGAAGCGTCGAAAAAGATGAACCAGATTACGAGCGGCAGAAGTAGACACAAAAGTAGAAGCAACAAGCGTGACACCAACAGATGGAGGTTCGGTTTGGGGTTGGGCTAGGACGGATCCCCCGATGGAGCCTAGAGACATGGGGAGAGGCTCTGTTTGATTGCGAAGATGGGCTTCGGCTTGGCTTATTAGTTCCGGTCCGCCCTGCTTTTGCCTTGCCGCACCCTCGCACTCGCACTGAACATGCACCACTGCCCTGTAATGGATAAATACGTACCTAGCAAACAGCGGGTCGGCCTGTCGCATTAGCGTGTGGTTGGCAGCCAGGCTGAGAGACGGCAACAGCCTGGACGCAAGAAACAAACAAGTCGGCTGCGGGAGGCTGCTTACGGCGATGGCGACGCCTTATTATTTCGTCATCCGTCGCGAAATTATTAATAATCCCGTTCCATATATACCATTACAATGAGAAAACAGGTTTCCAATATCCTTGTTTCCAACGAGGATAACGCACTCTCAATCAAATACCCAGCTCATCCAGAGGCAATTCTAGGCCTGTCCGGCAGTGTTGCAGCGCCGTTGCCAATCCGGGTAGCCTGGCTGTCGGCAGCTCCTATGCGGCCCAGACGGCTGAGGGGCCGCTAGACCAGCCGCCAGCGCGCATGTCAAGCGCTATAAATCTGTGGGGTTGACTCGGACAAACTCCATGATTGCAACTGGAATGGCCACTGACGAACAATCTAGGGTAGGGCATCATGTCTCGGCCAAACGAATTCCAGGCTTGCTCACAACACTTGACTGAGGCTGCATCGACTTTGAACCAATTGTCGATCGCAATTGTAGTTGCCTAAATGCACTCTACTGTCACTTATGCACTTTTGTGATTTTTAGTCTGAGACATGATGCAGATGCTGTCATGACCTCTCTGTGATTCGCGATGAGAGCCGAAGGCTCCAATTACATGAGCTGAACACAAACAAAACAAAAAAACAGTCAGAGCCGCGTTTGTTGCGCTGATCCGCGATGGCCTATTTTCGGTGTCTCATGTATCTCCTATACGAACTCGAGTCCGCTTTGACGTTGCTTCGTGCATTTGCACTTCTTAGCTTTAGCCGTCATGCAGTTGCGGCTGCTCCGCCTCCATAGGATTCGTGATAAGAGCTGAAGGCTTCGATCACGAGGACCAAAGACAAAAAAACAACATATAGTGCAGTGTTTGCTACATGATCTGCATTGATCTGTTTTTAATGTCTCATATATCTTCCATGCGAACTGAAATCCACCACACCTTGACGTTGCTTTGCACATCTGCACTTCCTAGCTTGAGTCATGATGCAATGGAAGTTGATTCATTTCTCTGTGATTCGTGATGAACGCTGACCGCTGTGATCATGCGGGCGAACCGATAACGAGAAGAAGAAAACATGGAGTGCAGCGTTTGTTGAGAGATCTACCTTGGCCTGTTTTCGATGTCCCATGCACTTCCTGTGTATACTACCATGCAGTAGACACATGTCAGCCCTACCTTTATGAGTTCGTTATTCGTTTATCGAATAAGTATGACGATTATATCGTCGGATATGCGGCGAAGCCTTATCATATATCGTATTACGTACCATACTACAGTATCTACCGTCACTGACAATATCCGTCTGACCGTGGCTAGCTGAATCATTGTTGATCTATCTACTTACATTATTGCTAAGAATATCGGGGCACCCGGTTGGATTATATCGAATCCCCGCCTTTTGTGTTTGCTTTTCGAAACCGCTAGTTTCTACCATGATCCTGTTCACAAGACCTCTGCGGGCTCGGGCGGGTATCCTGCAACATCAATACCATTACTGAACTCATCTCAAGTCTAAGCCCCTTTGCAAGGAGAGCGTCGAAGCAGGGCCGCCTGTAGTAGATCAACGTTCTACGTGGCAGTTTTCGGAGATTGAAGTCCTTCGGTTTGCTTACCGCCTGAATTGTCCCCGACCCTTGCGGCCCTTTTTTCCATATAGAGTGGAAAATAGCAGCACGGTACATGCGAGAATAGCAAGTAGACTGCTCACTACGGGAACTTAGCGTAGTTATTGGACACGGCCCTGTGGGAGCATGTCAGCCTCTGGGCCAACAAGGCAGGTGAAGTCCCCTCGTAGTCGTTTGCAACGAGAGAGTGGCTGATGTCCTGGATGGAGGGGAGGAACTTAATTCAGTGTGCCTCAGTCTTGTGAATCACGCAGATGAACAGCACACGTGAAGATCTCAAGTGGCTTCTGTTTGGTCGCCAACCGCGTGGGGGCATCGACTTCTCGTGAGAACCGGGTCCTTGTGCTACCACCCGGTTGGACAAGTAGGAATCTCATGACGTGACTCGCAACACTCAAGCAGGAGAGCCGTACCTACCCGGGTCGAGTTTATTAAACGATGACTGGATTTCGTCACAGGCTTCATCCCCCACTTCCAAGTTGTTGTGAGCTAGCAGGTTGTCTATCACGGTCTCGACCTGCTTCACAACGTGCAATCGCTTGCGTACAGTTTCGTGCCAAAAGTCTCCGTACACTCACACATCCATACTCGGCAATGATCAGTGACCAATACTAGTGCTTAAAGTATAGTAAGTTATGTAGTATTCTTCAGCTTATACACTATTTTATATCCATTTTAGTAGCCCTTTGTAGACTAAAGTAGATGAAGTATCTTGATATCAATGTGCTAAGACTTAACAAAGAAGAAGGAAGCAGCAAAGCCATCCTCCCTGGTATTATGTGATGCGATGCGTTTCTAGGATAGACCCAGGATGTAGTATGAGGTGCTGACTTCACTTATCTTGTCCCCTCGATGATGGTGTTCCTGGCATCAATTAGAAACACATGACATCACAGACGCCGACTCTAACAAGTGATGTAGAAGAGAAGAAAATTGGGCTCACAAATTCATATTAGAGGGAATCAGGGCGAGGTATTGTACATGCGGTTTGTGTTCAAAACGGTGCGTGTTGTATTATTCACGCCTGATCTCCAACAACACATAGCATGCGATTGAGCTGGGATGTCAGCTATAAGTCTTCCGCTTTCCTTCATGGCATTGGAGAATTGTCCAACACCATACTCCAGGGTAGGGCACGGTTCGTAGGTGATTCAGGTCCAATCCGTCTCAAACTCCCTCAGGCAGCTCTACTTGAACAACGCCAGAATCTTGGCGATGTTGGCTGAAACAAGCACAATGCAATCGCCATGGTTTCAGTAGATGGCGGCAAAAGAGCACAGGAAGATGGTCACAGATATAATAAATGCTGGAAGAGAATGGCTCATCATTGGTTGACCAACACGTGGGCGTTGGACATCGCCAGTATGCACATGTGTCGTCATGCAAGAGGCCTTCACCACCTACCGGACGCATTCGAAACGCCGAGTCGATCGACTTCCCGATATAGTCTCCGCCAACAAAGAATTTGAAGGCTGCAGGCCAGAAATTCGCCGTCGCGTTGGGTCTATCTGGGAATGGGACTACGTATGTTGGCGTCGCCGTTGTTGGGACAGCATTTGCCAGGCAGTTGAGAACATGTTGGGCGTGCATGAGGCGGGCGACTGTTTCGCATGGAATCCCGCATGGCGTTGTTTCACTTTTGGAGAAGCTCCATGGGTGCTTACCAAGAGCGGCATCTGGGCTCGTTTGTGTTTTAAGCCTCATGTCTATGTTATCCAACCCTCGGCCATGACTCAAGTCTGCGTCACGCTCAAGGTTATAATCCACCTGAATACGTGGTGACTAGAGCTGAACAACCAAGGCGGCCGACAATCGGAACAAAAACCCCTCTGGTTGAGGAAAAACCATTAGGAGTTCCTGGTGGCGAGCGGCAGTCGTGGTCAAGTCGCACAGCAGGGTGAGGGTGAGGGTCGTTGGCACGATGCGACGCTGGAGATTGCCACTAGCCCACGACGTCTCGCTGGATGGGCCCCCGACCCCTGGCGTGTGGTATTCTTCCGGCAGGTCGTTTTTGCCATGAGATTCTCGATAGGCTCCCTGCATGGGGGCTTCGAATGAGTGCGGCTTGGGCACCCCAGGCCATGGCTCGATGATCGACAATACCCGATAGCAGTGCCCGGTCAGCGTCTGTTGCCGAGCGTCTCTTTGGGCGCATTGCAACTTCCCCAGCCTGGTCCAGGGCTCAAGAAGTCGCCGGGACGAACCCCCTTTCTGATATCTCGAGGGCCTGGACTCTGATTGTCCATTGTTACGTACAGAGTATGTGCTCAAAGACGCACTCTCTTTCTTCCGAACCGTAGGCCAAGCCTGTGTCATTCACGCCAGCCTGCGCATGGAGCCGACTGTTTCAGAGCCATCCATGTGTGTGGTTGCATTGAACATGCCTGAGCTTGGAAAGCTGGGTGGTGGCGGGGGGGCGCCCACAAAGGTTGAGATGTCACGAGCAGCATCAGACGGACCAACAACGAGTCAACGACGCATTCGCCGCCCTGTATCGAAGGTTCTATGAAACCTTCTTTGGGCCAACAGTCGCCGAACCCCTGAGATGATGTCAGGGGAGTTTAGAGCCTGAGGACCTAGTGGCCGGGTTGTCATGCGGACAAGCCTGCCCGCTGCGGCGCCGGCGCTGATCGTTGCATCTGTCTTGTGCGACCGACCAATGTGCGTGTTGAGCCTTGATGAAGGTCTGAGTTGAGTGCTATCGGTAAGTGGGAGGGCTAGAGGGGAAACCTCTTTGACCTTGCTCTCAAGTCCTGCTAGCTGGCCATATCTCGTAGGCCAAGCCCCGTGGATGATGACTAGATGCCCGCGCTTAGCGGCATGTCATGTTGTCCGCAACTCTGATTGTTTGTGTCAACTTGCACTGTTCTCCCCGTGGGCGCGAGGGTTGCGGATGTGCGGGCTGAGCTTCAGCCACCCGATCCGATGACCCTAATTACTGGCGACTGGCGACGAGGGAAGAGCTGAGAGGGAAGGGCCAGCAGCTGGCTTGGGCTTGGACTTGGGCCCGTGGGTGATTGGATTATGGGGGCTACTCTTAACCGCCACCACGCGTTGCTGCGCGCATGGACAACGAGTGTTACACTCTACAGGCTGACTGAGTAAACGACGACAGGTAGCGAATCCTACAGCGCCCTTTGACCGACGGATAGCGACCTTGCCAAGAACGACAGGCATTTGACGCACTGTGCTATGAATATCTGCCGGCGTATCGGCTGACAGGCTGCACGCAGAACCGGCTCTGTCCGTGTTTCCATGCCGTCGATAATGGGCTTTGCACGACTTCAACAGGGTCGTTGGCCCTAGGAGAAAGGAGGGGACGGAATGGTTGATCGAAACAGACCATGACGGGACCATGACTGTCGGAGTGTCATTCAGGGGTATCCGTGTCAGGGCTCAAGGAGGGTCCAAGAGGACCGAAGAGGGGGTCGCGCATCATCTGCAATCACTAAAACGTGTGTGAGTGGCCCTCCGGTTCTGTGCAGAACAGATCCCCATCTGCCATGTGATTATGGGTGGTGTTGGACCAGGCGAGATCAAAGTTACTCACCTGAAAGCAAGCAACCACTGTACCAAATTATCGGACTCTCTCATCTTGCAGGCGCAGCGCACAGGGCACCACGCGTGGTGTGGGAGCATGGCGGCATGGGACGGCTCACATGGCTAGTAAGGTTAGCACAGCTAATGAGATGGGTAGACCCGCTGAGCTAGCTGGGGATGTCTTGGTTAGGGCGCTGGTGAGGGTGGACGTGATAAGCATTTGGTAACGTAAAGGGAAGTTGGGATTGTGCTGCTGTCCGTGGCGAGTTGACGACGCTGTGGGGGATAGCTAGAGATCGATAGAGATTGATGAAATACAGAAAATAGAAAAGACTCAAAAAGATTTGGAATGGCAGAGACGTTGAGAGGGTAACCGCAAAGAAAGAAGCCACTGGTTATGGGGTTGCGGCATATGGCAACGCAACGAACGCATCGACGGTGACGTATCAGGCCCTGACAAGCACATGTGCGGTGTGTATTTGACACAAATCCACACTAGAAGCAAGAGAAGAAGAAGAAAGGAAGAATCCAAATAGGAAATGAGGAGCGAGTAAATTGGCCCCAATGGCCCCTCATGCACACCTCGGGGCATGTTGCGCGTATTCGTAGGAAGTGCATCCAAGACACACATGCGCAGGACATGGCACGGAAACAGTTGCTGTACGTACGATTTTATTGCTTCTTTGAGGCGGGAATGCACCCATGAGACTCTTTCCCGCAAATCCGCATGCTCCAAGTCCATCGTTTTTCTGGTCATCTGTCCACCCATTTTCATCTTTTAGACGCCCACGCCCACCACCACTGGGCGGGCTGCATACGGAATGCAGCCGAGGGCGCCTAAACAACACCACCAGAAGGTTGCTTCTGCGCCATGCGCCGCCAATTCGAAGACGCTGCAAGCCCTTTAAGCCCATCTGTCCAGCGGTTCTCGCCCCCCTCCGATGCTGGTCTGTCTCTTGCGCGCTGAGAGGACATTCAGCCCATGAATCGCGTGCATGTTAACCTGAGCATTGAGCCCAGCGCTGGCGCGCAAACCCGCCTGAAGGGCTAGCATCGATGCCAAGTTGCCAGCGGTGTTAGGGCGCCTTCTGGGGACCGCCTGGAAGCCTCCTCGCTGTCCCGGGAGCCCCTCTGGAGCTGGGCTGGCTCGTCAATGGGACATGACAGGCGAGAAGGAAAAAGCAGCCATCTGGAGGACTTGGGGGATCCACACGACCACCGCGGAGGCGATGCGGAACTAGGCCCGTTGAGGTTTGGGTGGACTCCCCTAATTTGAAACAGACAAGTATTATCCATCTCGCAGTCAATGCCCAAGCACGCACGTACCACTTGGGGGGATGGAAACCCAAGGTACTTGGCGGAGAGGTATCGGAGAACCTCCATCTTGATCGTCCCGGAACGACCTCCAAAACACCTCCCAGTGGGTTGCCAGTGGGAACACCTTTTAGTGGGAACGCCCTAGACAACGCAGCTGTTGCCTGCTCTGGGGAAAGCGCCGCAACTTAACCCACCCGGAGTTGTGCTGTGGCGGAAGCTTTTGTACCTAGCTCGCTCTTCTGCCCCGGGCTCCTCCACCAGATCTGATAGATGCCCGGGAGACACCAGCACCTGGCCCAAGACAACAACAACAGAGGAGAGGTTCTAGAATCAGACCGAGCAAGAAATCATCAGACTGCCATATTTCATCAGTGTAGCCCGCATGCCATCGTCATGACTGTTTCGGCTCCCCTCCTCTGCCGTGTCCCGTGTCCCGTATGGACTCGGCAATCCCGTCCCCGAAAGAGAGTTAACCCCTCCCAGCCTCTCCGGCAGAAGCCAGCGAAAAGTACAGGCGTCGCAAGTACCCAACCCCCGCTATTGCGGACGGGATGGGTTGCTGCCCGCCTGCTAAAACCCAAGGTACCTCCGTAGCTTCACTGGAGTCAAGCGGATCAAGCCCGGACTGACTGACGCTGCACGCACCACCACGCCCGGGCAAGCACAGCAAAGGTAACCGCGTGCCGTACTGACTAAGGTAGGTAGGCAGGTAGGTAGGTAGGTAAGGTAGCGAGCGACCTTGCTGCAAGTACCTGCAGTCCCTGTACCGCTGCTGCCCACTCTCCCTCCTCCCACTCACCAAGCCCTCCTTCTCCCGTCCCGACCGCCGCCTCCGCCATCAGCCTTGTCACTTGCCCCCCCCCCCGACCGCGGCTTTCAGGAGTTCCACGCTGTGACCAGGAACTCTTCCCTTTAATCCATCCCATCGACGACGAGATTCTCACCCTCTGCCGCCCCTCCTGCGGCACGTCTCGTCTTTCTCGAACCCAGCTTCAATCTACATCGCCGCCGCTGTTAGCGCTCGTGGGATCCGCTCGTCTCCCTCGAACCGCTCCACCGCCAGATCAAGACGTCAATCTCAACCGCGCCCACGCTGCTCATCGCTGCCGCCGCCGACGACACAACGACGACTCCGACGACTGCAACGACGACTGCCATCACTGTGACAGCCTTTTTTTCTTCTTCCAAACAGCTACACCGCTCTTATCCCGTCTTTCGACCTTCCGTTCGCCGCCGTCGCCTGACTTGACCTTCGCTCCACCATCCAGCCACCTCCCAAGTGAACTAGTCGCCTCCCAAGAGATAGAACACTGCCTCGAGATTCACCGCCGCATGACGTCCGACGCATCTCCAACCATTTTCGAGTCGATGCCAGGAGCTATTAGAACAATTCTTCTAAACGATATCTGAGTCTTCGCCCAGCTTCGACTTCGGCCTCCGCAGCCAACAATCCTTATCCCTCTCCGCCTCACGGCGACCTAATCTCCCCTCCAACCACCACCCCGGCGGATGGAGTAAAGGCGATGGCACATGCCCCGCTGCTACGAACAAACACGGCCCCGGTCTTTACAAACGCCAACGGATTCGGTGGCCTACCAAAGAACAGCATGAACCATGCGCCACGCGCGAGCCAACTCTCGGGCTCGACGGCCATCGCTGGCTCTACCACGTCCCTGAGCTCGCTCGGAAGCGCCGTCACCATCACACCTCAGAATGGCGGTCCCGTCACCGCGACCGCGAATATCATCAACCAAAAGGCCGATGCCTCTCGGTCCCTCTACCAGATCTGCATCTCATTGAAGCAGCGCCTGGCCCAGGTACCAAACTTTGAACCGTATCTCGAGCAGCTCGATCCCTACGACCCCGTCGATCCCCTTTGGAACCTCTTCCGCACAGGGTATCCCCTCCTAGCTATTTACAACTCTCTGCAGCCTGACACGGAGCTCAAGGTTGAGGATCCCATTGCTAGCGAGGCCAAAAAATCAAAGATTGCCGTCTTCAAATTTGTCCAGGCTTGTATGAAAGAGCTCAAAGTCCCTCCCACCGAGAGCTTCGTCATTACGGACTTGATGGGCAATGATACGAGCGGTTTTGTCAAGGTTCGTTGAACAAGATGCTTCTGCTTGATGCTAAGCGCTTCTGAAGCCAATTGCGCTCCTGACGTTTGACTAACCCCCATCCAGGTGACCCAGGTTGTCAACTATGTTCTCGACCTCGCTGAGCAGCGCGGCTATCTGCTGCAGCTGCAACCATATCCCGAAGATGAAGTCGCAGACCCTGCTGCGGGTTCGCAGATGACGTATCGGGATCACATCGTTAAGGAGCTAGTCGACACTGAACGCAAATACGTTCAAGACTTGGAGAACCTGCACGATCTCAAGAGGGTGTTAGAGGAGACTGGCGCGATCCCCGGTGACAGCGTCCATCAAATTTTCCTCAATATCAATGCGATCCTTGATTTCCAGCGCCGATTCCTGATTCGAGTTGAGACGACGAACTCGATGCCCTCTGCGAACCAGAGATGGGGGTCACCCTTTGTCATGTACGAAGATGCTTTTGACATCTACCAGCCCTTCATCGCGAACCAGCGCAAGGCAGCGCAGATCGCCAATTCATCCTTTGACAAGATTCAACAATCTGATCACCCTGTGGCCGCCGACTTTAACACGTTGGATGGCTTTTTACTAAAGCCTATGCAGCGATTGGTGAAATACCCGCTGTTGCTCAAGGTGTGTGGCTCCGTGCCGTTTTCTCAAAATTGACTAGCTGACCCTGCTATAGGACTTGAATAAAAAGTCTGAAGATGAAGAGGTTAAGGCCGACTTGGTTGCTGGCTGCGAAGCTGCCGAGCGAGTACTACACAAGGCCAATGACGCTGTGAACCGCGCCTTGTTGGATGAGGCCCTCGAGGACCTCGTTAGCCGAGTGGATGACTGGAAGAGCCATAAGGTGGAGCAGTTTGGCAAACTCCTCATGCACGGCGTGTACGGCGTCATCACAGGAAAGAACGATCAGGAGAAAGATGTGCGTATTAACTCAAAGGACCGTATTGGAACATCGCTAATTGGTTCGCTAGTACGAGATTTACCTGTTCGAATGCATCCTTCTCTGCTGCAAGGAGATTTCGCCAAACAAGAGCAAGGATAAGAAAGATAAGACGAGGTCCCAGGGTCCCAAAGTCCGGAACCGGACAGCCAGACTTCAGCTCAAGGGCAGGATTTTCATGACTAACGTGACTGATATCGTATCCCTTTCAAAGCCTGGTAAGTGACCTATCCGCTTCCGGAAATGCTTCTTTACTGACCCGGAACAGGCTCCCACAGTGTCCAAATTTGGTGGAAGGGCGATCCTGGTGTCGAGAATTTCACCATCAAGTTTACGCAAGAGGACATGATGAAGAGATGGGCCGCCGGCCTCGAGGTTCAGAGGAAAGATAACGCGCCGCGCTCTTCCATTATGGGAGAGAGCGCAGCACCCGACTTCACATGGACGAGGGACCAAGCCGGCGGGTTGGAGAACCCATACCTCCAGCAAGACGAGGACGAGGACGAGGACGACTACGGCCCAGCGACGGCCCCTCCGCAATTCCCCGTGCCAACGACGCATTCAATGGCAGGAACCATGCCGCGAACCGCCTCCAGTAACAACTTGAGACAGAGGGCTGGGACGGGAGAGAGCTCAATGTCCCTGGCTGGTATGATCCGTGGTGCGGCCCCGTCACGATTCCCCATGCCGGCGCCTCCGGCACCGCTCAGTCTACAGACTCAGAATACCGGTGCGTACTCGCCTGGGGCCTGGGCCGGCGACAGCTATTTCTCCCCTGTGGCTGAATCACCGGCCTCGTCTCGGGCCAGCACCGCCAGTGGAATGTTCTCCACCCCCAACTACGGCTTCTCCAAGACAGGCACTCCGCAACCGGTGTGGGAGGACAACAACCGATACACTGCCCCCGCTATGCCTCGCGCCCCGTCGCGCGATGGTACCTCTCCAAACCCGCATGTTATGAATGGCCGAAACCCCCGGGGACCATCCCTTCCTGCGATGGCCTCTCAGAGCCAGGCGGCCGCGAACCAGAGAAGCCGATCGTACAGCACCCCGGACATTAACGGCCCTGGTATGCCGCGAACCCGACAACCTAGCCAAGGAAGTATCCCAGCCGTGCCCGGAATCCCGCAGCATCTGCATCCCGGCCACGACAGCCACATACCTAGAACTCAAACGGGAACCCCGAGGAACGAGGCGCCCATTCGATCCCAAACGAATAGCCCCGGCGTCCAGCGAGAGCGCATGCATAAGCATTCAGGCAGTCTGGGAGGCACCATGGCCCAGTTCCCGACCCAACCTGTGTACTCGCGCGGAAACACTCCAAGCCAGAGCGGCAACCCGTTGCGAGTCGACCCGGGCATTGCCAACTCCCGAACCGCGTCTCCTGCGGTGGGCATGGGAGCTCCTACGCCATCCATGGCCGCACCGCTGCCTACCCCCGATCTTCCTATGCCCACTCAACTCAAGGTGCGGGTCAACTGCGAAACCGGCAACTATGTTACCCTCGTCGTGCCATTCAACATCACGTACCAGTCCTTGATCGACCGCATCGATGCGAAGCTCGCGCGGTTCACTAACAGCAGCATCGGCAAGGGAATGCTCAAGCTACGGTATCGCGACGAGGATGGCGATTTCGTGACGATTGAGAGTGACGACGACATCCAAATTGCCTTTATGGAATGGCGTGAGGGTGTGAGGAACATGTACTCTGGAGGCGTAGGAGAGATAGAGCTCTTCTGCGTCGGTGATACTTCCTAAACACCCGTCAAAACCGCCCATACCTGGCTTTGGAATGGCTTTTCTGTGGACAAGCTTACGGCGCCTTGTGCTGGTTATTCACACTGAACATACGCATTTTTTTTGGCGCATGGAACACGCATCATTATTTCTTTGACTATGATCTAAGGCACGGTAACGATTGATCGAGGGCGTCTGAGCAAGCGGCATCAATCATATAGACACGACATGGCAGCGACTTGCACCATTTTTGAAGTATTTTCACACACCAACTTTGGGCGTTCTTTAGACGCCTACTCGACTCACTCCCTTCGGCCTTTTTGACTCTTTTCTTGGTTCCTAGCGATCTGCTACGCCTCTTTGTTTTGCAGTGTGCAAAGCATCGCGTGCGAACCCTAATGTCGTGGACGACATTTACGGCTTCAATGACGACTCATTAACAAGATGGATATCTCATTTTCCCACTTCTTGAGTTTAGCCACTACGGAGGTGTCATCGGGCCTCGTACCGTGTCCTGCCTTTCTTTCCCGGGACTTATTCATTCTCTTTCTTGGTTTCATCTGGGAATCGCAATCATTGTCTTTTCTTCTTCATCACTACTTCATGGGACATGGCGCTACTGTTGAGATGGGGGCGGAGCTATTGGGGAGCACGTTTCTGGCATTCGTCCTAATTTTTCTGGGTCTCGTTTGATTCCTTTTCTGTTTCCCTTGTTTTTTACATGTCAATGGCGAGTAGTTGACGGATCGGATATGAGCGAGTCTTGACGCTCCGTGAGGAAGGTAGATGTGGATATGCCAGTGGAGGATCCGTAAGGGGAAGGTATGTCTTGCAGAAAGAGTAGAGAGGAATGCAAGCACTTTGAATGAATCATGCGTGTAAATGTGGATTGTGTTGTGTGAATGATGAGAGACAAACATTGCAGCAATTGTAGTGTGTTGAAGCAGTTGGACAGGAACATCAAAGGGAGTGAGACTAATGGGTTTGGGGTGTCGTTTTTGTATTGTACAACGCTAAATGTACATTCCCACCTCTTCATATCCCGTGTTGCGTCCGGGTCGTGTTGTACAGTCCAAGCAGAGCTTTCTTTCGACCAACGCCCTTGTAAATGCATTCCATCCCGACACATAAAATCCCGTGTCTCTCATCTACCACGCACCCAAACGTCTATCGTTTCCCCCCCCAGTGTCGTGCATCATCCGGCCCCCTCTTTGCTTCGTCGTTTCTTTCTCTACTTTTGCTTCTTCGGGCTGGTCATGTACTTTTGCATGCGCCCCAGGTGGTAGTTGATTGTGTTTGTGGCCGCAGGCGGGGGGCCGGGCCGTCCATGCACTTGCGCAGCTGGTTCTCGATGGAGGCGCAGCCGGTTGCGTTGTAGCCGGCGGAAGCCCAGCATGCTGTTGGATGTGTTAGCAAAGGAGTGGGGGAGGCGAGTACGGGGGGTTGGGACGTACCGAGGACGCTCGACATGATGGCGATGCACGGGTTCTCGGTGGCGCGCTTGGGGTTGTGCACCCGCAGCGTCTTGAGGGGCGGCAGGCGGATGGCCTTGTGTCGGCCGGTCATGGCGGGCTAGGCGGGGGGTTGACGACTTGGGGAGGTTTCGGAGATGGGTTTTCGAGGAGAAGATGACCCAATTGAGGGTTCCACGTCGTCGGGGAAGAGGGGCGGACGTGGGCGGGTTCGGGTTCGTGCTTGCGTGAAGCTGCTCCGGCGGCGTGAGCTCTCGCGATACTAGCAATTGGCGGTTTGGGAGGTGAAAGTTTGGGAGGTCGGATGGCGGTCACGTGTGGGCGGTGAGGCGGGAGATTGTCGGGGTGTGGTGGAGGACGGTCGGTTGGGGACGGAGAGCAGGTGGGATGGGTTGGGGTTTCCCGTATTAAACGGTGAGTTTCAACTTAACCCGAAATATATGTGTTTTGTTTTACGCCTGTTCGTTCCTTTCTATAAACAAAGGGTGCCCGTACTAGTCATTTGGCTCCTAGTACGTGTAGCTTTTTTCCTACAGAAAGGAACGTCCCGGCGTAAAACAAAACACACATACACACTACACGTTCGAGTTGAAACTTGTGTATGTAGGTATTCATCAAGCGGTCCAAATAAGACCCTCTATTCTAACAGTGCGTGCTCCCGTGTCCATTCATTCCTTTTTTCCCTTTCCTTTCCATCCCTTTCATCCTCGGAACATTTGTCTAAAAAAAAGAGAACCTTACTTCTTCATCTTAGCCAAGTAGGCCTCAACGTCAATCTCCCGTAACAGATTGGCCTTGTCGATGACCTGCTGCTTCATGTCGAGCTGGTAGGCCTTCATCTTTTCGAGGTACTCGGGCATGGATGCGCCCAGGATCCTGATGGCCAGCAGTGCCGCGTTTGTCGAGTTGTTGATTGCCACCGTGGCGGTTGGGACGCCGCGCTGTTCATATTCATGTCAGTGGATGTAAGGGGGGCACATGTATGGGTTACGTACGGGCATCTGCACGATGCTTAATAGGCTGTCCATGCCGTCGAGGCAGGATGCCTTTACTGGAACGCCAATGACGGGCAGGGGCGTGTAGGCTGCGATCATTCCAGGGAGATGGGCGGCGCCGCCGGCTAAAAGAATTGACAGTTAGTCCATCTTGACTGTAAAATTACGGGCATGGAAAGATGTGATCCGCCTGGTGAATTGATTGGAGACAGGTGAATGGGTGGAAACTTACCTCCTGCAATGATGGCCTTGATGCCACGACCATCAGCCTCGATGGCCACTTGGCCCATCTTCTCAGGGGTTCGGTGAGCCGAGGTGATGTCGACCTCCCACGGGACGCCAAACTGGTTGAGGATGTCAATACCGGCTTTCATGATGGGTAGATCGGAGTCGGAGCCCATGGTGACGAGGACCAAGGGGCTGGCCTTGGTAGTAGTAGTAGTAGTAGTAGTAGTAGTAGTAGTGGCAGGGGTGGCGGCGGGAGGGGCCTGCTGAGGGCGCAATGCCTTGCTGGACGCCTGCAGACGCTCCTGGCGAATTTCCTCGGCAATCTTGAATAGCGGCTGGGCAAACTCCTCAAGCTCGGCGACGGAGCCGAGACCGGTGAGGGTGATGTGGCCAATCTTGCGGCTGGGCTTGGACGCCTTGCCGTACAGGTGGAGGTAGACGGCCTTGTCCCTGGCGAACATGGCCTTGGCCTTTTCGACTAGCGGGAGGTGCGAGTCGGCGTTGGCGCCGCCCAGGATGTTGATCATGATGCTGGATGATACGTGGGGTAGCAGTTCCTCTGGGAGGGGGTTGTCCAGGATGGCTGTGAGTTGGGCCTTGAACTGGGACCTTAAGGGGGGTCAGTAAGTCAGGATATGAAGGAAATCTTGTGGAATTCTCACATGTATGGGACAGCCTCGATCAAGTGATGTCCGCTGTTGTGCGGCCTAGGGGCGGTTTCGTTGACAATGACGTTGCCGTCCTCGGTCAAGAACATCTCGACGGCAAAGACACCGCGACCCCACAACTTGCTAACGACGCTACAGGCTACGTCCTGAGCCTTCTTGGAGACGTCCGCTGACACGCCGCGCGGGGGCATGAATACACGGGAGCAGATATTCTCCTCATGAACCGTCTCGACGGCCGGGTACGGCACCAGGCGCCGGGTGTTGCCCTCGTCGTCCTCGGTGCGGATGACCATGACGGACAGCTCCAGGACAAAGGGCACCCACTTCTCGGCGTAGCATTCGAGGCCGCCGAACTCGGCCACGGCCTGCGCGAGGTCGGCTTCACTGGAGATCTTGAGGTTGCCGCGGCCGTCGTACGAGTCCTTGCGCGACTTGAGCATCCAGGGGAAGCCGAACTTGGCCGAGGCGTCCTGCATCGAGGCGAGCATGGCGTCGCCCGACGCGACCGGCAGCTGCTCGGCGATGGGGATGCCCTGCTGGGAAAAGTACTCCTTTTGCTCGTACTTGTTCTGGATGAGGCGGAGCGTCTTCCACGAGGGGTGGACGGCGACCTTTTTCCGGGTATCAGAGCCGGCCACTTGGACGCCCTGGGTCGCAATCTCCTCGAGGACCTGGGTGTCGATGTGCTCGACCTCGACGGTGAGGACGTCGCAGTGGGCAGCCAGCTCCCTGATCTTGACGGGGTCCTTGAACGAGCCGGCAACGTGGTGCTCGTGTCTGTTGACCTGCTTGGCCGCCGCGTCCTCGGCGTCCAGCACGGCGATGGGCACGTTGAGCGGGCCGGCGCTCTCGCACAGCATCATGCCGAGCTGGCCGCCGCCCAGGAGGCCAATGGTTGGGCTGGAGGCACTCATAGTTGTGAGGCGGGCTGTCTTGGTGATGGAAATCCTGAGTCCTGGGATTCCAATGGCTTGTGGTGTTTCAATGGCTGTGGGTAGGTAGGTGGTTTCTAAGCCGGATATCCATGCACCATGATGGCGGGGGAGGGGACAAAATTTTCGGTGGAGACGTTGATGCCTCCGGGACCGTTCCCGGAGCTGCTCACTAGCGGCGGCATGTTTTGGTGGGTTCGGTGAGTTGGGTGGTGAGTGAATGGCGTCCGTTTTCGCCGTTTTCGCCGTTTTCGCCGCTTTTAACGGTTGGCCCCTTCAACTCGGCTAAAAGGTATCATGATGAGAATGCATCATGAGCGGTGTCGACCAAAAAAGAAACCCAGTTGAATGCTTGTGCCTTTGGTGCCCGTATGTGTGTCTATGTGTATATTTGCCCATTTATGTATCCTGCAAGAGCGCCATCCGACTGATGCTTCGTGACCAAAGGACCATTGGGTGTAAGTCATCTCACCGTATCCAGCTCACGCCTCAATCGCCCAACCTTTCCATCTTGACAGCAACCCCCCTCCCCCCGGGCACGATACGGTAGGACTACTCACCAGAATCATGCTCTGATTTAACTGCCATATCATCATTGGCCGTCTGTTTCTAGAAATCCCCGAAGCCCCCCCTCCATGAGCCTGAATATCATCACACACCACGACCAGTCCCCTGACGTGTGACTCTCCAACCAAAGCCTCGAATTCAGGGCGACATGAGACGTCGGGTCTTACCTAAAACGTCGCACAAATCTACCTTGGCATATTCCGCTTGCCCGACTTATGTTTCTGTTATGTTCTGTATTATATTTCGCCCCAGCAGGGATTCTTGCCCACTGCGCCTTGTTCTGCTCGCCATCCTACGTGATCCTTGCACGTTTATAAGTGACATCACCAACGTCTCCAGCAAAGGCTCTTGGCGGGTGGAACAAATGCGTCGTCATCGCTGCTGATTTGGCGGAGAGGCGTAAAGAGAGAAGAAACGTCCTTCACATGCCCTGGTGGAGAAGCTTAGATATGCCCTGAGGAGGCGGATGTGATTCACTGCTGGATGATGAAATCAGATCGCACGTCGATTCTACAGAGCCTTGCAGCAAACGGCTAGCCATCCCATGTGGCGAGAGGTAATAATCAAACGTCGAGGGCGCCCCATGCACTGCCCTGGGTTGATCGGTTGGTAGCTGGACCAACACGGCAGTGGATGAGGTTGATTCGTTGGTTGTGTGTTTGCTGTCACCGTGTCTGCCCAGTCTCCAGAGGCAGGCCAAGCAGTTGCCATCTCGTATCCCGTGATTCACTCCAAGCCCCAAAGTTCCTTCATTCGGTTTGTGTTTCTTTGCCTGCCCTTCTTTGCTTGTGTTCTTCCCTGTTCACAACCTGCTCACGTTCCCTCTCCATCATCAACCTTCAAGTACTGGTAGAATTCAACATATGATATCCCAACTTTCTCTTACAAACCACACGCGATGGAGAAGCCGAGTGCGTAACCAGAATTCCTCAACCTCCCTCACTGCCTCTAACTCATCCAAACAGCACCACCTCAGGCCGCCGGGACGACCCAGCCCGTGGAGCTAACCGCCCAAGCACCGCCTACATACGAGCGTAACACACCCTCCATTGCCGTCGACGGACCTGCCGACGGCCCTCCAAACAATGGACCTTACATCTACAGACAACCTCCTCAGGACGGCATCGCCCCGCAAGGCATTCGCCCCGCAGGCGGCATGGGCACGCAGACCTTTGCCAGTGCCCCGATCGAGTTGTTGCAGAGCATGCCGGCGCCGGTCCACTGCCCAAGCTGTGGCACCAGAGCCGTTACGGTCGCCACTCCAGAGACTGGAAACTTCGTACAGTACGCTTCCATTTGTCCAGGTTACACACTCTGCTTGGAGTTTGGAGTAGGGCAACGAAATGCTAACCATCGCTAGTGGTGCTGCCGCCTTGATGTGTTTCTTTACCTGCTTGGGATGCATCCCCTACCTCATCAGCTCCCTCAAGGACGTCAATCATAGATGCAGCAATGTACGTGACTTGAGTTCCTTCTCGTCTAGCATGGTTTCTAACAGCCTCCAGTGCGGAATTCCCCTTGCCAAATTCCACCGCAGCGGCCGTACCGAAGTCCTCTTCTACGCTGCCAAGTGACTTGTCTGCGATGTACCTCAAGCGTTCAATTGTTGGATGATGCTTCTGAGCTCCCCCGTACCCGTCGATTTCGCTGGTATCGTTGGTCTTGCGTTGAGACAATCGTTCTGTTATGCGGTCGTCTAATAGATTACTTTGCCCACCTGCTCTTTTCCCCTTTTCTCAGGAGTTGATACCGATGTCTTTAATCAACGGACACACGAGCTGCGAGGGTTGATTAGGGGTTTGTCATGTAAGCTACGCGACTAGTCCATAGCTTTCAACCCAGTTGCTAATGCGTGAATAAACGGCGAGATGTTGTAAAATGATATGGGAACAATGTACGTGGCCATCAACTAATACATGTAATTCGTGTTGGTTGTAGAAACCCCATTTTATCTTGCGGCTCATTATATTTCCCATGACCCCTATGATCCTTGACGCCAGACCCTCTGTGTACGAATGATGATTTTTGGTGAAGGGTATATGCGCCCCTCATCATGCCTGTACTCGGATCTATCATATCATGAAGACAAACACGTCATGCCCTGATCATCCAACAACGTCAAACGTCTCGTCAACATCCATCTCGTCGTTAGTTCGCCGGGAACCACCAATCGCCGCCCAGCCCGACTTGACCGGTACAGAGGCCGCCTTGGCAGGCGCAGACTTAACAGGTGCGGCCTTGACAGGGGCTGCTTTGACGGGCGCGGCCTTGACGGGTTCAGCCTTGACGGGCGCGGCCTTGACAGGCTTGGCCGCCCTGGCACGCCGCGTAGGCTTGACGGGTTCCTCCACAACGGGCTCCTCCTTGACGGGCTCTTCCTCCTCCTCCTCAGGGACGTCCTCTTCAGCGTCTCCTTCGCCATCCTCCTCATCCTCTTCGTCATCGTCAGAGTCGTCATCATCATCAGAGTCTCCAGATCCTTCGCTCTCGCCCTCGCTTCCAGGATCATAGTCCTCTTCGTCCTCGTCCTCTTCGTCATCCAGCTGCTGCTCAAGCTCGAGATGTGCCTTTTGCAGTTCGCTCATCCCGTCCTGGGCGCCTTCGCCATCTGCCGCGGGGGCATCTCCGTTTTCTGCTGCCTCGCCATTCTTCTTCGGCCCTCTGTTCTCTGCCAATTGTAGCTTCCCTTTCCTCTGCTCAGCCATGCTACGGTCCTGCAGCCTGTTTCGTTTGATGTAATCGTCGATGCCGCCGTAGTCTTCCTGGTCCAGCATGGAGAACTCGAGCTCTTCGGTTGCGTCTCCTTCGCTGGCAAATACCTCTACGGCAATGTTAAAAGTCCGCTGCAAAATGCTTGTGTAACTTGTCGCAGCGATGCGGCTCAGTGGAATGAACATGAGTGGCTTCTTGTAACCCCAGAGAATGCCATTTTCAAGGAAGAAGAGATATCCGTCCTTGGAGCCTCGGAACGCCTTGACGTGAACGGCCTTCTCGTTTGGTCTGTGGGGTTGCTTGACCATGCTATGGAACTTGTTGGTATTGGCAGAGACGATTTCGACGTTTCCGGCGGGAGTAAGATGTCTGTTCAGGGCCCAATGGAATAGGGACTTGTATGTATCAGAAACGGCAGCGGCTGTTCCAGATTCCGGCCCAGCTATCGTGCCCTGCTTGGGGGCAGTCGAGGGGACGGTAAACACAAGTGGTTCCTCTGTTGGCGGGTTCGTCTTGGACGGGAGGTATGTGCCTCGAGGGAACACGATGTAGTTATGCTGTACCTGAGTTTTCTCGGGCACGGGAAGATAGAAAACATACTCTGCTTCGTGTTAGCGCTGAAATTGAGTAAGTGCTGTGGTTTGTGGTACCAATGTCCGTCCAAGCATGTGTTATGGCCGGGATAGGAGCCGTGGTTCCTGGCACCCGAGCGTAGAGGTGGTTTGCTGTAAAGCAAATCTCAAGTTTCTTTCTCTGGGGAACGGAGACTGAAATCTCTTTAATCTCGAGGAGAACCGCCTCGTCTGCCGCATTGGTGATGGTGTTGGCGCTGTTGTTGACCTTGGTGCCGTTCGCGCTGCCATTCACGCTGCCGTTGGCCTGGTCCACATCTACTCGCCGCTTCTTGTGCGCTGGTTCGCCGTTGCCCTGGATCGTATCGTACACGTGGCTAGCAATCTGGTTGAAGAGGGCGACTCTGGTGGGGGAATCTGGCATGGAAGAGTCAGTTCTTGCACGGTCAGACGTGGAAAAGGGTCAGGGGTATTGTTTACCTGCAGCCTTCTGGATGCCCTCGATAATGTCTGGGCGGGTCTGGAAGACGAAGCCGAGCTTCTGGGTGTCGAGCTTGGCGCCCATGATGAGTTCAAAATCCAGGCCGGGGCGAGTCGACGGCGGTGCGGAAAATTGAAAATGTTTGTTTGTGAAGGAGAGCCTTCTGTGTTGTTTGGGTCATGGACAATGGGTAGGTGCGGCATCGTCATTGTCAATTTCATACCTCCTTGCGATAAGATAAGGCCGGGCTTAGCGCCTGGGTGTCTTAGTCATCCGCCCCAGGGCGCTTGTGGCAATCAAGCGCTAATTGCCCATGCTTTTAGCAGTCGCGAGCCCTGAGAATGGACCCTTCAGGAGCTAGAACTGGTTCCACAACCGCTGTGTACCGCCTGACGTCAGTTGCGGCCCCGTGATATTTGGCGATGCATCCGCCACGACATCACCAAAACATTTGGAGATCACGTACGACGAAGCAAAGGAGCCACCTGTAACCGATACCCTGCGCTTCGTCGGGGCTGGCGTACTGGAGAACCATGGCGACCCCATTCCCAAACATCTACCACCATCGAAAGGTTGCAGAGTCGGCATCCAAGGCCTGCGATGTCTGCTACAAGCCCAGCTCCTCGGTGTTGATCACGCCGGGCAACAAGGTGCGCCAGGGGATCATCACCTCGGGACAAACTGAACCAGCATAGGCTGACTTTCAGTGTGTCAGGACTTCTTCTTCGTGTGTCCCACCCACCTAAAGGACCACCACTTCTGTACTCCCAAGGTCGACCAAGATGCCGTAAAGGCCAAGCGAGAGAAGGAGCTCGAGGAGGAAAAGGAGCGCCTCAAGAAGGAGTACGAAGAGAAGCAGCGCAAAAAGAAGGAGAAGAAAGAGAAAGAAAAGGACGGCGACAAGGACAAGGACGAAAAGAAGGACGACGACAAAAAGGATGACAAAAAGGATACGGTGGGTTTCATGGCCAAGGCCCGATATATCCGAAACATCCTCACGCCGTCGACGGGCATTGACACTCAGAGCCAGGAAACGGAAGAAAAGGAGCAAACTCCTGAGCCGGAGCCTCGAGTATTCGAGCTGAAGGGGTGAGTTGGGCTCCTGGTTGTTTGTGAAATCATGCTAACAGACGTAGTGCGTTCTACCAGCAACGGCTGATGAAGAAGCGACAAGCCGACGCCGCAAAACGGGATCGAGAGCGGATGTCCAAGCCGGGCTACTTTCCGTCTGTTCCCACGAATGATCCTAGTTAATCCACCATCTTCAATAAGACTACATACGTTGCGAGGGTTCACCACCGGTATTCCGATTGATCGAACCTGGAACTCAACTGTCATTTCACGCCTGATGCAAACACGAAACTTTGTCTATCTCATCGCCTTGTAAGGTGGACGGCGTTCTGCAAAGACGGCATTACTTGCTGTCCATGAAAGAGACACCAAGTTTCTACGTAACCTATACTCCAAAATTTCTGACCAACTCATGCCTGAGTTACTCGGGACGGACAACTCATGAATGAATACATACCAAGGTAACTCTTTAACTTTATCTCAAAACTCGCTGTGGTCCTTGAAATTAGTGAAATGGTCAGGAAATCTTCCCCTCGCTATTTCGCCGGTTTCTCAGACAGGGAGAAACCCAAACTCCAGTACAGCATCGTGACCTTCGCAATCTGACAATCAACATTATCGCGAGAGCTCGGAGATATCAGTTTACCGAATGAGATTAGGTTGGAAAGAAGTCATGCGTACCACTCCAACGGCCTGCTTCTACTTGCACCCCCGATGCCAACTCAAAACAACGTCAAGCTTTCAAAGTTGTTGCAACGTCATGTCCAATCCATGCGAATTTCTTTATACCGATCATTAGGTCTTCAGGCTGGGATTGACAAAGAGACTTTTTCAACCCCTTCGTCTCCTGGGATAACCACCGTCCCAGCTATTACCTTGCCTAGCATGCTAATTGCACAACACGCCGTACTCAGCCATGTGATGATCGTTTGGTGTGCAAAAAAATGCACTACAACAGCACATGCAATAAACCTTCTTAATGAGGGAACTCGATGCTACATTTGTGGCTATCCTCTGTGCATCTAAGTACGTTTAAAAGTTTCGTTCTTGTGATGGATACTCGACAGGGTAGTGAAGAGACTCAAGCATGGTTATGCGCACATCAATTACATGATGCATAGCTTTTATGTTTTGCTCAACTCTGATTACGATTTATGCGTTACTACTAGGTGTTTGTTTCAACTGGGCTGGATATCTTGTTGTTCGGAGCTCTCCATTTAATTGCGTTGTTACGGTCTAAACTGTCTTCAAGACAGAGCTCGAGACTTCGTAGCAACTTCCGCTTAGCTGTCAATGACCCAGTGAATATGACTCCTCTCAACCACAGCAAACACTCCGTGCCCCACGAAGAGTCCCCTCGCAGCAGCTCCTGCGCCCTGCCCTTCAAGGATCGCATCAAGTTCCTCGTTCTCCGCCTCTACAAACACTCCCTCTACAAACACTCCCTCTACAAACAGGCCCGAGCGAACCGGCGACACCCTTGCGAACAAAGCCCGAGCCCAGCTACCGCATTGGCGAGAAATCTCACGCCGAGCTGTCAGATAATAGCAACCCCCGTAATACACACAAGGTATTCCTGATGCAGAAAGCCGTGGTCGTTCGTTCCCCTTCTCGCCTCGTGCCTCGCGAGAGATTGTGGGGAAGCGAGGCTCGCCGCTCGCGTTTGGTTTAGGTTGGGGGCTGGCGTATATGAGGCTTATATCCCCCGAACCAATCGCAATTGTTACGCCGTATACCGTACTCCATTGGCCTTTTTGCGAGGTCCGTCCACCGCCCATCGGAAGGTCCAGATGCCTAGCAAGGCTGAGACGCTCCAGCCCTGTGGATTTCCTTCCCTCGCCTGTATGGAGTGGCTGAGCCATAAGCTCGGGACCGACTGCGTGGGTGGGATTCATCGAAATCAAGCCTCGTTTCAACCCGAGTAAACGGCCTAGTTGGAGGGCTTTCTCCCGCAGCATGGATCATGTTTGGCGCAGTTTCGGCGTACTGCCCTGGCTCGAGGTTGCCTCAGAGGCTGAAACTAGCCGATTCGCAAGGGACGTTCGCCGATCAGCCTGGTCACCTGCTGTTTGCCCTAACCATGGCCAATTCCCCATTTGGAAACGCCCATTACCTGCCGTCTTCGACCCGTCATTCTGACCGGATGCTGAGATTCGACAGGTTCGATCTCCGCAACAGGCAGACCTCGAGGCTGCCCGACCAGTGTGGGGACCGGCATGTGAATGGGTTCTAGCGCTTACATGCTCAATGCTCACTAAGGCTCTGCCCGCAAAGGCAGACGACCTTGGTAAGCAGCGCGAGTTTCTCTGCAAGTAAGTGGGTGTCTCTGATCTCGAAATAGGACGCCTTACAACTGTCGTTGCGAGTCTTGACACACCCAACGGGTCCCTTTCGCTGCATGGTGCTTGGACGTTTGGCGACAACTTACATCAGAGGAGGGTCCAGGCCGGGGGGTTAACGGCATATCCCGAACCAAACAGAAGGAATCCTTCGAATGCTCGCATTCTCCAAAAGACCCTTCTGGTCCGACGCACAGATTTGGTACCCTTGTCTGAGAACAGCGGTGTCGTTAACAACTGCCTTGTTGAGGCGGCGGGTTTCCTCGCTCACCCACGACCAGGGCAAGATATGTACAAACTAGTACATGGTAGGGCTGCGGGCTGTGGCGCTCAACTAACTGCAACTAGGACGTGACAGGTCGAGTCTGACGCCTCGCTATTGCGACCCGTGGTGCAGGCTTATCTCCCTTTCCTGCTTTGTCTTGTGTCAGCATCCCACCAGGACGAGGAGTTGACGGACGCAATCAACATGAACCACGACCAGCCACGATTCTGCAAGCCCGTCAGAAGTTTTCCCCGGCCTAGTCTCGAGAGGGGGCTTCGGCGACATATCGAACGACTAGTTCCGCGAGCACATGCGGAATCGGGAGATCCCACCACCTTCTCCTCCGTTGGCCGAGATGCTGACCGCAGGACGGGCCTTGAAGTGGCATGCATCCCGTTAGCGTCGCAGCATCAACCCTGATACAACTTGGCCCTACAGACTACACCAAAGCCCATCGCCCGTGAGAAGAGCTGCGGGGACACATGCTGCCATCACCCCACACCCAGGAAGCCAAAGGACGGTTTGGAGCTTCCTCCAGCAATGCAACAGGCGCCGGAATATCCTGCGATGGCTTCTACCTGAAGCCTGCGAGTTATCTGACATGACGCATGAGCACCGTCATATGTGGCCCTCCTTCGAGAATTGCCTCTCCTTTCACGATAGCGCACAGAAGTGACGCCCGAGGGCTTTGGAAACAGCCCCAACTACCGACAGTTTGGATCTGCCGCAACTTGGGCTGTCGACTTGTGGATGTGACTCTGCGCTGTCATCCTGGATTCTGAGATGCAGGTGGACGGCTCCCCGGCGCTAGGATGGGCAGCTCGCCCGAACCAGGCGAATCGCCTAGAGGCATGCTTGATGCACCTGGATGACGAGGTCTGCCACAAAATATCTCATCTCGTGGCTGTCCACGGCTTGCGTCGCCGCAGTGCGTCCCTGAAACTCCTCGAGCCCGGCGTCTGGGACCAGATCCAAGGCGTTCTTCCTCGAGCCCGGGCACTAAGTAGTCCCCGCTCGTATCTGCTGCGAAAAGCCATGAGGCTCTCTCCCTTAGCTACGAGCGTTACCTCGCCATGGCTGGGCTCGAAGGGAGCCCGGGTGGCCGGTGGGTTGGGGTTGCAATGAGGCAGATCCACCAACGCTGCACGAGCTAGACGGCTGAGTTTGTTTTCCTCTCAAACTGCCCGTTTGTGATCGGCACTCATGGCGTGCCTCTAGAGGATGACGGACTGCCTCGAGAGGGGGGTGTATGTGTGAAATGGGAGTACTTTGTGGCTGTCAGATCAGAGGTACTTGTCCAAGTCTTGTCTCTTTGTACCCTCCGCTCATACCCCTGGGCGCCTCTCGAAAGCCAGGACCCACGGTTCGAGCCATGCAGGCCTGTGTCTTTCCTCGCTCGTAGTGGTCTTCAGCCTTGTGAACGATGGAACACTCCTGTCCCCGTGCCCGGGCCGTCTCTGTAAACGTCACCCCCCGATCGTCGCCCCCGATCGCCCCGACGACTAAGGTCCTCCGGAGTGTCGGGATCGGAGCGGGTCTCCCGCGGTCCCCCGTTGACCGTCATCGCCGTTCTGACACTCCACGATCTTCACTTCAAACACTGAATACCGCTTATCAAGGCGTTTCCCCCCTGCAGCTGTGGCACTGGATGATATACGCAGACGCAGGACCTCCTGGGGCGGCATCCCGCTCTGCGGTACGCCATGGCGGTTCCCGCGCTCCCTCAGTGAGGATGATGGCTGCCTGAAAACAACATCCGCCTGTACGCCAGACTGAGAATGGCAAAGGACGACGCGGTCAGATGGACACTCAGGCGGCCGATGAAGCATTGCATGACGAGGAGGTTCCCCTAATGATGGCACTACGCCAAGGCTAAGGGGGGAAGGGGCATCGGGCTTCTAGAGTAGCATATGGCAAGGAGCAGGTCGATTCTCGAGTAGTGGCGTCCTCCAAGGGCTCCACCTTGTGATACTTGAGTACATCAATCGGCCTCCAAAAGGGGTATCAAGAGTCGAGCGTCGGGTATCCGGGGTCCCCTTCATGCCCGGAAACGGGGACATCGCGCATCGAAATCGCCGTGACGGGGATACGTCACTCTGAGCTACCCCTCTCGATGGTGAGCTTGCCGAAGAGGTCTCATAACAAACAATTGAGCCATGGTTTCGCCCCAGGAGGTGGTGGAGTAGTGAGTTGCGGGCAGTTGATAGGCCGGGGAACTGGTGCTGAGCTATTCACAACCCATCACCACGGCATCATCACCTTGAAGGACTGCTCTATCATTAGAATATCACCAAGATTACAAAGCCCTCGATTCCATACACATCATGCTCTTCTGTTGCTAGTCTATTGATCCATCATCTAGCGGGGGCGGGGGGCGGGGCGGCAGTCTGACAGCCCCCGAATGCCGACAAGCTCAGCATGAAACCGGGCGTTTGTGTCTGACAAGCATCGATCCGCAGAGCTTGTTTTCCCAACCTCTGAAAATGCGACCTTTGAGAGTCGAACAACCCTGGGAAGTCTGATGAGACGGATGACGAGAGTCGGCTTGGTGGCTGATGACTGGCTGGCTCGCACTTGCTGACGCCTCGGAGCGGCAGGGTGCGACTGAGCGACCACAGTCAAGCCGTAAGCGGCGGTTTGCTCGTCTAGGGGTACTACGACAGGGCATTTCTTGTGTGCGTTGAATCCTCTTCTCAACTTCCGCATGTCTGTCTGCGAGGGTCTTTGGATCTTTGGTGTTCCGGGATCGAGGCTCTCGAGTCTAGCCTCGTCAAAACAGGTCGCCGTTAGTCGGCGACTTTTTATGTAACCGTTCACACAACATGACCCAGAACAACCAGTCCACCGTTTGTCCTCGTTCTAACTCTTCACAGTAAACGGTCCAAGCGGAATACTTCATCGGGGCGTCCAATTAGTAGGAGTGATCGTCTCGATCAGGCAGGTCTTGTATTGAACCTCCTCGTTCAGATACACAGTAGCTTGGTGGACCAGAGCGAAACTATACCGCGCCGCAATCGGTAAGGCGGAAGCAAGTAGGCAGAAGAAAAAAAGGTAGTGTCACCGCCTGTGCCTCCGGGGGAAGCAAAGTTGCAGGGCTAGTCTGGAAGTGTGTGAGTGGGATGTGCTCAAGGATCATGATGGATGGGATGGTGTGGAACAACGATGGGGCAAGCGGCCAGGGATTGCGTCTTCTTCTGCGAGCATGGTCAGTTAGTTGTGGGTTGCTTGACGTGTCGTCAAAGGCTCGAATAAGATGCTGAGTAGATTCGTCTCAATAGTCCGAGCCTAGTGCTGAGTGTGCTGAGTGTGCTGAGACTCGTCAAATAGCCTCTCGCAAAACGTCCCAGGGTCTTAGTTTCTCATGGCTTCTCTTGATAATCGACGCAATACACCCCTCCCCCATGAGAAATCCCATGCCCGCACCAGGAACCATCCGATCGTCCCGTCGCCGTCTGACGATCTTTCAGTCGCCCCCATTCACAGGCCCCTCACTCCATATGTTGCGGCCGCTATGAGAGATGGTGACCCATGCGCGGGTTTCCCAACACCCCGTAAGCCCTAAGAGCTTCCCGCGTAGGACCACACCCCCCTCTGCAGTCCCCCCTAACCCCAGTCGAATTCCCTGTTGTGTTCTCACTTGATGCTTTCCCACTTTGGATACGCCGTCGGGCACAAAGCCGCCAACACGACAACAGGGGAGTTTTCGGTGAACAGAGGCCCGGTTGCTGGCGGAGGAACTTGATGACCTTACCGCCGTGCCAAGTCCTTGCCATACCAAGTTCGGGGTTTGGGTGGGGTTCCGGAGAGTAGCGACAAGGGGGGCGACGGAGACTCGGGGATCTTGTCGCCGGAGTCCTGGTCGGCGGCGACTCGGGAACTAACACCGTTGCTGAACGGCGATTGCCCGGCGACTCATGTGAGTTCGTGTTTCATTCCCCGTCCCAGCTTGGAGATTACAGGTTACCACCACGCGGCACAGCGCCGGGCGGCATTCGAATGCCCATACCAAGGCCGGCCGCAGACCCTGGGGCCCGCTTTACAACGTCGTCAACTCTGGCGCGCTGAAGCGAGAAGGCAGGTATGACCCAGCCGCCACACGAGCACCTGAAGCCTTTCCAGTCGTAGCGGCCCACGCCAGCACCGCACTTGGCGTTGGGGCAGAGCAGCCGGCCGTTGAGCTCACCTTGTTCGAGGATGCCGCGCATCCAACTCAGGGGCTCGATGAAGAAGTGCTGACACTGGGTGGTGGAGTGCGGATCGGCTGACTGGTGCTCGACAATGAACGGCGCCGTAGCCAGGGTACGGCGGCACTTCTTACATCGCAGGCTAAGGCCAGACTCATCGTGGGGCCGAGCCTCCTCGTCCTCGAACCTCAGCCTTGTGGGTGCCTGGCCCACCGCCAGGTTCTCCTCCACCTCACGGTGGTACGCCCAGCGCTGGTACACGGGATGGGTCTCGACGTCCTCCGGGCAGCCCATCTCCCACCAAAGCGCCAGTTGATCCATGAAGCCGGGGTTGGGTTCCGCCATGGGCCGCGAGCGGCGGACAAAACTCAGCGCGGCGTGCACAGCCTCGGTGGAGGTTTCCTTCCGCGACCGCTTCTGCGACGAAGATGACTGTGGGAGCGCGTGGGTTGGGTCAGAGATGGCGGTTGGAATGATGGCAGGGTCGAATCTGTTAGGATACCGCCATAGCAGGTAAGCAATGGTGGCCGAGACCGATCTCGACTTACCGGCGGCGCAGTGGACGAAGACGCCTTGGCGCTTGCCATGGCCCCCAATGCTTAGATCATCAACGCCCTTGTCCAAGGCGGCGTCTGCCTCCTGGCCGTCAACCGGGTTGTGGTCTTGACTAGATCCAGTTCCTCTCAACCCCTCGTCGATGAATTTGACAGCCCGGGGGAGCTCCACCAGCAAGTTTGCGTCATCGACATCGTCGATATCGATGATGAGATGCCGAAATTGCTTTCCGTACTCAGACCACGGCTCATCCTTGAAGTTCTTGAGACTAGAAGGATCAAAGCCAACTAAAGATAGCACATGAGTGATGCCGCGTTCTACCAGTGTATCAGAGCGACGCAAAGCCCAGAGCCTTGGTGAGAAAGTCAGCACGAGAACAATCCTCCAAGGGCGTGCGGCTCCAGCCTGTTTGTCACCCCTAGCGGGCGAGAGAAAATCCACTTACCCGCCAACAAACAGGTCGTCCTGGCCCTCAACCCTGCTGAACGCCATCTCGACGATGCTCTTCTTGAGGAGCTCTAGCTCTCCGCCCTGGAACTGGTGCCCAAAGTCCTCCCACTGCTCCAAGCGCGTGTCTGGCTCCGGCCCGGCGGCCTGGATGGCGTTCTCTGCCGGAGGGGCGTCGTGTTGGGAAATTTGACGTTCCAGAGTAAAGGTTGACTGCGAGCACCGGCCGTGTGGTGGGCGGTGTCTCGGTAATCCTTGCTTGCGGGTTGCTGCCTTTGGTGTACTGCGTACTGTGAGGCAGACGGCAAGGCGTTCCTGTTTCGTGATGGCACGGAGCGTGGGAAGAGTTGTGCGAGTCTAAAGATTTCCTGTCTGGGTAGAACCTGTCAATCTCCGCCGTTTGTCGATGCTTGGAATTGGCCCTCGGCTCGGGAATCCGTTACAACCTTCCTCATGACTCCTCGCCGACCTTGCCGTTGATTTTTCTTCACTTGCCCCTCCTTGAAGATGCGCCACAGGTGGCATACCCCGCCCCATCACTGCGTTCCGCCTCTGACGTTTATCACCAGCCACGCAACCGTGCACCAGCCACAACCATCCCTCTAAAGACTCCACCAAACCTAACCCCAGGGCTGAAGGCGCGCCCCTGCCTCGTTCGGAGCTAGCCAGGCCGGGCATGGACTTCGTGGACATGTCTCGTGCCGCCACACACTGTCAGCCTCACCGCGTGGCCCCGTAGGGCTAAGTGCATGTGCCTTGCGCAAGCTGGTGTTCGGCCATTACCCTGTTTGGGAGACGCGTGCTTTCATCTCGGCAAGTGCCGTGTTAACAAAACAGATCCCACGTGACTGTCGGCCTAGCTTTCCTCTACTCCGTACCGTTACTTAGAATCAGCCATGTTAGCGGATCTCGCTTCGTTCCCATCGGCAAGCCCAAAGTCCAAAATCCCAAAGGATTGTAGCCCTAAACTCAAACCCTCGACCGCCAAGCCCGACCTTAATCTCGGGGTATGACGGGGCGTCAGCGCCGACTTTAGCACAACTGCTATTAACCTGACGTGCGTAGTATGCTTAGAGGAAGTCCCTCTCCTTGGGCCCAAAGGCGCTCTATTCTGACTAAAACATTCGACACCCAAGCTCCTTCGCTTCAGCCACTTCCGCCATGTCCATGCTCAGGCGGAACTCCAAAAACTTAACATTAAATTAAGCGGGCAAAAAAAAAAAAACTAACAAGACAGGAAAAAAGCTCTGATACCATGGCTCCGCTTCCCCAGGGGCGGGATACGATAGCGCCTGGCTCTCCATTCCAATCTCAAGGTACAGATTGCTGAGTCCCAGAATCCTCATCTCATTGCTGCCCGTCCCAACCACTTGTCTATGCGTAATACATTCTATGTCCGCGTAACTCGAACTTCCGTTCCGTCATGCTGAGATTCCATATTTGCTCTCTCCCCCACCTCCACCTCCACCATCACCCCTCCCCATCAGCTGAGATGAGGTTCTAGGTACGGCACAGGACTGGAGCAAGAAGCTAGCGAAATTCGCAACCTTTTAGTTAGCTGGGTGCACACAGATTTTGATAGTTTGGCAGCTGAAAACCAGGAGACGCACCACTACACGTACCACACCCCCATTCATTCAACACGGATTTCCCAAACGAGACGCTCGCATCGCTTCTCCCCGCTTGGCCGTGCTACACCCCGTCTGTTGTCTTCTTCACGTCCTATGGTTTGTCACAACGACGCCAATGGCGCCTTCAGCCGTGAGAAGCTACTCTCAACCCCGAGCTCACCTAACAATTAGCATCAGGTGGGCGTCAGCTGTCGCACCGTCAGACCATCCTCACCCAATTATTAGGCTGCCTTTTGTGTCATGCTTTCACGCTTCATTCGAGTCTTAAAAAAAATTGAATTCAAATCGCAATTCCGCTCACGATCTTTGTATTGAACCAAGCCTGCTTCCTGAGGCGATGCTACCGCATTCCGTAATCCGTGTCCTTTTTGTGCCGTTCCCCATGTCATAAAGGGCTCTACAGCTTCAAGCCTGTGCCCCGATACATGCTGTAAAATGAGTTCCTTTTTCATCCATGCCTCGCCGTCTTGCGGGGTATATATAATTACAAAATAAAGTACCAAAATAACATGGATGCTCCGAGTCAAAGAGACTCTGGGTATGGTATTCTCAGCAGGGCTGACTGCCCTCCATATCCTCTTCCCTTTCGTGTTGTGCGAGCATCATAACCGTGCAGGTCGCCCAACGCCATGCTTGAACAGGGATCTTCAGCCCAGTAAGAAAGTAGCGCCGCCACAAATGCGTGGTCAAAGGCCAGTGTTGTGCCCGGTCGCATGCAATCACCACCCATCCGCAGTAGTTCCCCTCAGATCTTCGCTTCTGTGTGGCCTATGCGAACCACCACTGTCAGACCGGGCGAATGTTGACATCTTCGAGCCAAGGTCGTGACCCGCAAGAAAGGATCGTTGTTCCACCTGGAATGTTGTCATTCCGCTTGCTCGGATCCGGATGGAGTCATTGTGAGCCGTGTCGCTTGGTGGAGACTCGACCGCCAGTCGTAGTCATCGTCACCTGTGATCCCACAAACACTGCCTGAATGGCACCATTTAGCCCTCAGAACTGCAGTGATGAGCTTGGACGCATGGAACAAAAAATAAGTGTGTGCCGTTGGAGCGCGCATTCGGCGCACGTCTTCGGGGGGCGGAATCTCCCGATTCGATTGCGGGAGATCAACGTATCCCAGCCGCACTCTGATTTGCTTTGACGTCGACGCATCTGCAGGCTGCGGCTGGCGAAACAGTGTTTTTTTCTTCTTCTCCTTTAGCCCTTGACCGTGTCCATTGTGACAACACCCGGCAGGCATTACGGTGCCGCTCGTGTGGATGTCATGGCGCTTGTTTGTTGCCTCGCTTTCAATCTCTTGCTGACCGCGCGTCCTCGCATCCTCCTTGGTCGTGAATGCGACCAAGTGCATCGTTGTCGGGCTCCCAGGTCGTCGGGTTCCGGGCAATCGTCCGTAGAGGGAGAATCGCCGTAATCGGGCCAACTGGAACAGGTAGACGCCTTGCTGACTCCTCGCTGATACCCCGCCAGGTTCAACCTGGTCCTCCGCTTAATCTCCAATCCCCGACACCCCCTCCCCTGTCTCAAGCGTTACTCAGCAGCCAAAGGACCGTTAGCTGAAACATCTATTTGCGGCACTCGAACTGTTCAACCCCGGGTCGCCGCTGATCATCCGATTCTTCACCTGGGTGTCGGGTCCTCCTCCAGCATGCACGCGTTCTCCAGCATGTTAGTCCATTTGCCGCTTGTCCCTGCGTGACTGTGCTTCAGGTGCTGTCTGAAATGGTCCGCCCGGTAGAATTTCTTTGACGAGTTGCATTCCCTGAACTTGTGCGTCTCTTGCAAATGCCGAATGCGTTCGTCCCAGTCCTGTTCCGTAGCATGCCTCGGGGCGTTTGCTCCCGGGCCCCGACCTGATCGGGGGTACTCATCGCCGCAATAGCCACACGCATCGGCCTCGCCAGGGCGGTTAGTTGATTCGTGGAATGCGCGGTCGTATCCAGAAAGTGCCGAGCAGGACCAAGAATGACGGCGAACGTGAAGCGAGTTTTGGTGGCGCTCGGCCTCGTTCTTGTTCTTGAAACGGTTTCCGCAGAATGAGCAATTGTATTGCTTTTCGGATTCGTGAGCACTGCATTTCTGGTTAGCTACCTGTTTTGCTTCTTATCGCACGTTTCATTGAGTGGTGCAAATAGAATAGGCTTAACCGGGTTCCGGTGGGGTAAGAGTGGAGGATTTAGCGCCAAACGGTCAATACGTACCTGAGCTCTTCAGCTGTCTCGAATCGCTTTGGCTTCTTCGGACAGCAATCGCACATGAAAATCTCTTGCAGCTTGGGACCTCCGGGCTTTTGTGCTTCGCCTGCCTTTCGGGAGCTGGCGCCAGAGACTGTCCTCGTGTGCACCGCACTCCGGCCAGAGATGGAGTTCCTTGGACTGGGGTTAAGAGACATAGGCGTAGTGTATGGCGAGTTGCACGACGTGGGAGAAACACCACCAGGAGAAAGACCAGGCGAACGTCGACCAAATGAGTTAGCAGTGGTGATGGTGGTGGGGACCGACATGGTTGACATGTATGAGTTAGACCGCGACGTAGATGGTACGGATGGGATAGTTGTCCTCTGGTGGATCGTTGTAAGCCGGGGTGTTGGTGATCCGCGGGACCTACGGGCGAGTTCCATCTGGGCGGCAGAAATATGCTCATCAGGAGGGCTAGATGCCCGTCGCTTCTGGCCACCTGCTTGGTAGGCGTCATCGATATGTAATCTCTTGAGAGACGAGGTCTCCTCAATCTCCATATCTTCGGCCCCGTTGAACTCGTAACCGTCTTGGGTAGAGGTGGCATCATCGCTGTTGTTTCTCTTGGTGCGACCTCGCGGGGAGCGGTCAATGTCGGAGCCGTCGTTGGGTGAGCGGTCTCCGTACTGAAAAGGGGCACTGCGTGGGGAGACAGCCGAATGCAATGGAGTCTCTGTGAACCGGGCTGGGGAGCCTAGGATGTTGCGAGTGTGGATGGGGAGCTGGACGGGGACACTCAAGGCTGGAGGGAACCGGCCCTCAGCTGGAGGTCTTCGCGGTAGTAGCTCGTTGACGGAGGCACTAAGTAGGGACCGAGGTGGTGACTTGTCTAGCATTCGGATGGGATCGAGCTTCTTCTTCATACTGTCGCCATGGATGTCGGCAGGTGATTGAAACTGGAATCGGTTATGGTGCAGGCCAAACTCCGATCGCAGAGATTCGCGAGACCTATGGGCGCCAGAGGTGTTAGTCGCCTTGTAACCAAGTCATCTGGCCCTGGCTTGCCTGGTGCCGTGGGCCAGTCACGGGAGTCTCATACCTATCTGTAGAATAACTAGAGTAACCTTCGTCTCGGTCGCCATTGAAGCTACCAAAGTTTCCTCGTAGGTAGCTGGGTCGTTCCTCTGCAAAGGACGAGGCCATACTGCCGTAACCACTGGCGAATGATGCCGTGTTGGGTCCGAAGTCCGGCTTGCCTCGCATGTCGGGAGGAGGATGTGATGGCTCGGGGCCTCCAACGTATCGAGGCGGAGGTAAAGGAGGAGGGACGTCGTTTCGAGTCTCTTCAATGCCGGGTATTGACATAGCCAGGCTGCTGCCAAATTGTCTGTCGTGATTGTCGGCATGGCTTCGAAAGCCGCCGGGCCCGGGGACTCTAATACTCGGAAGAGATGGGTATGCCATGGTGGACTACCTGGTCGGGGAATGTGTCAAGCAAGCTGAGATGGAGTACGAGGCGAGACAGTCGTGAGCTGAATATAACCGGGATGACGACAGTGGTAGCCAACGCCGCGTCGCCGTCATAGAAGAGGTGGCCGACAGGAACGACCCTAAGTTTTTCGGTGGTGCTGCTTGGCTCGTTTGGGAGTCCCCTATTGTCTGGTGGCTCGGCCGGCGGTGCGTCGGAGCAAGGGTGAAGCGGGCTTGACGGGGAAGCTGGTTGTCAGTGGGTGGCGATGGCCTCTCGGGGTAGCCGGCAGGGGCCGCCAATGCGGGAGTAGTGGTTTAGAAGGGCGAATGGCGGAGCGAGTTGGGGGCTGCTCGAGAGGCGGTCCAGACGTGTACAGGGAGATGGAGCCGCAATGTAAAGGACATGGGCATGGGCCAGACGACAAAGGAAGAGTGAGGATATATGTATGGGGTATAGAGGAGAAAGTTGGAGAGTGAAAGGTGGAAAGGTGGCGGGAGGCAGCGTTTTGAAGGTGTACAGCGTTTATGTTGACGTTGTCTGCCTTTGCACTTTTTGAACCGTCTAGGTCTGTGCTAGTACTGGGCGCTGCGCTGCATGGAGGACGACAACAGCCCTCGCTAATAGGTAAGGTAGGATAGGGAAGGTAGGGTAGGGTGCAAGCCTCACCACGGGGTGAGGGCAGTGAGTGCGGCGGGGAGTGGGATTTGAATCGGCCACCACTTTCTGCTCGGACTCTGACTCTCTGAGAGTCTGACGCACGCACCACAAGATGAGTGTCGGTCTTTTTTCAGATGACGAAAGGATGTGAGGGGAAGGAAAATGGATGGATGATGGAAGGGCAGAGGGGAGGGGTGGCCTCTATTGTACTGATTGTTGAACCAGGGGGGGGCGTCCTTTTGGTTTCTGGGTTTTCTGGTTGATTTTTGTTCTTGGTTTTGACCGTTGCGTTTGTCCGTTAGATTCTGGTCTGCCGTTGGACGAGCGAGTACATTGCGTTCTGGATCTTGTTTCTGCCGGCGTCTGGGCTTTGAGGTAACGAAACGACGAGACGACGAGACGACGAGAGATGGCGGATCAGGACGCGGCACAGAAGGGAGACGAAGAGCGTAAGTACTGCTGTTGCCCACGACGGCATGGATGTACGTACGTCTTTGCGTACCAACACCGTTAATTAGCAACTGACCTCCGCTTCCCCCCCCCCGTCGGCCTACTGCGTATAGCGAGGTCCTCGTATGTACTCCCATCCTCCGAGGGCATTTCAGTCCCCTGTTACTGTAGGTGCTAGGGAGCTTTGGGGGGTGGGGTGGGTATCTGAATGGGTGTTTGCGTGTTTGGGTGCTTAGGTGTCCCGTCTGAATGTCGACAAGGCACTAGGCCGAACCCTCCTGACATCGCGACGATTTGATGGTGGACGATGCGAAGGGAAGGGGTGCGAGAGCGGGTGCGGATGCGGGTGCGGGTGTATCGGTGGGCACCTCTGGACGGGTCGCCCTAATCCCTACCGCCCCGCCCTGGTTCTGGGGGACCTGAAGGGCTGGTTGCTCTTTGCCTCGAGGGTACGAATAGGCGGCTGTGAGCCTGCAACGAGCGGTACAGCGTGGATGCTGCTTCTGGTTAAACCTGGGAATCATGGGGCCCTGGAGCCCTGGAGCCCTGTCCTACGTTCTACCTAGTCTCGCCTTAGAGGGCTGGGCGAAGGACCAGGGCGGCAGGTCGCCCATCTGTGTGGCGGACCAGGGGGGGCGCGAAGACGGACAAGGTCAAAGAGAGGGACATGGACAGGTCAAGGACGGGACAGGCGGCGTCGGCGGGAGGGGGTGTCCTCCGTACCTTAGGGCTTGATGGGAGGCGGCAACACGCCCTCTTAGCGTGCGAAGCAGGTGCGTTGAAGCCAGGGTCGACTTGAGTGACAAAGGGACGTACCTTCCACTTGTACCTCATCCCTCATCCTCTACGTAGTACACGCACAACGCCCTCCCCACCCGCATCTCCATCTTCACTCCCCCCTCTTCAGTCGTCAATCTAGTCATCGTCAAGTCGTCAAGTCGTCACCTCAGTCAACTCATCACTGATCATTGATCAGTCTTTGGTCTTCAGCCTTGAGACCTCACAGACACAGACACCACTCAAGCACACCCTCCCCTCTGTGCCGCTGTAGCTCAGCTCACCCGCAACTGTCCTCTCGGCAAGTCAGTGCACACCAAAGTGCCTGCTGCACCACGACCACTACTAATTGCTTCGCCTTGTCGGACCCTCGCTTTAGCCTGCGTTCTGCGGCCGTGTTGGGCCGTCGACATTTAACAATCCTTTGATGAAAGTGAATAAAGTTTCTCAAAAGAACCCGTCGCTTCCCTACTCGATCAATATATTTCTCGCAGTTGTATCCATCATTTCACCCTCTCCTACGTATTCCTCCTCTTCTATACGTGCTAGCTTGCCCTATCCTTCAAATTGCCTTAGCCCTGTCAACCATACGAGAGGCCCTTTCTCCCTACCCACCCTCATCCTTCGTCTCATCCCCAGCCCTGTTCTTCAACTCAGCGAGCCCACTTTCAGCCCCGTTTTGCTGGTAGGGCGGATTCCTGCGAGCATCACAAGGCGGGAAGAGTCTCGAATGGAGCCTATCCGAAAGCCTGGAATCCGTCATTGTTTTTGTTGCCATTGCTACTGCCACGGCGAGTTCCAACTCGGCCTGTCTCGCTTATCACCCTGGCCTTGGTCTCGGTCTCGCCCATCACCCTTCATTCCCCTGCAGCTTTGCCGCTTCGCAATCTTCATGGGGCTAACAAGGCCACAGAAATACTCAAACGGCTTCTTCCGTCCTTCCCTTACCCACGTCTTGCGTGTGCCCGTTGCGTAATTAATCACCGAGCACCACCATCCGGGGGCCCTATCTCTCGCTGACAACACAAGCTCAGAATGTGGGCCAAGAGTTTGTCATGTTCTCGCCTCAGCCCTTCAACGGTACCAGATCTCGCCTTGTTCAACAAATGACTACTCTTTCATCGTGCAGATAGCCTCAACCTTCGCCTCTATCCTAAAGTCTCTTAATGACGACTTATTGACTGCGTTACAAACTAAATTGAAGCACCCACCCTCGTTAAGGCCCACCATGGATACAAAGACAATAAAACGTCTAATGCTCCCACGGTTCGTGGCCAAAGGATTCGACCGGTCCTCACTCTTGTCAAGCCAGGGATTTGCATGACAGCGGAGAGCGCAACGTTGAGATGGTCTTCTCACCGCACCCCACGGCCCCCGTTGCTCCAGGATCTCGTAAGGCAGGCCCCTGGACCATGCCTATATCTAACTTTGTGCCGAGGTACGATGATTCATCTTCTGACAACCTTCGACGTCGCCTCCCTCGTCTAATTAGATCTGAATCGTCAACAATTGGTAAAAAAAAAAAATTGAAAATAGTGTACCGCTGCCTTGGGAGGCGGGTGGCTGACTTCTGGAATCCTGCCAGCCTTACTAGTGCATCGTCCCATGCGCCTTTGACCAACCGACACGCGACCACACTAAGCATGGCTCTGCCTCTTCTACGGCAGAGCCGTTGGTCTTGGCTTCTCATGGGCTGCATGATAAAGTGCGTCAGATGGGATTTGGCTGCCTGAGCTTATTCCTCCTCACTTTATTACGAGGCTCTTTGATGAATGACAAATATGCGTCGGCGCGCGATCGTCGTATCCCTCGCCCCACCTCAGCCCACAAGATACATCGTTGTTCCTTGCGAGGCTTAGTTGGCACTTGTTCATTAGCTTCTTGGTTCATTTATATGGCACACGCGTCCGGCGGGCGAACAGGGCACGGTTTCGTTGCCATCACTAGTACTGCTCTGCCGGGCGGGTAGATTAGGTCCAGTTTGATGGACAGGCGATGGCCGACATGGAGGCACAAGAAGCATGGTCAGTGTGTAACAATGACAGAGCGTCCCCGAAACGGGGAGGTGTTGGGTCTAGTGAGGTGAGGTTGTGTGGGATGGAGCCATGGTCTGGTCTGACAGACTGTCACGTCAGGCGGCTCTAATATCTACGGAGGATGTCGTCCGCAAAAGGAGACTTGCGGCGGTGGGGTTGGGCAGTCCAAGTCTCGGCCTCGCTGCCGGGTCTGGAAGGCATCTATCTGTTCTATTGTCTGGCGCTTGTGCGAACCATCGAGATGACAAGCCAGGGAGACAGGGCGGGGCGGATATTCGGTGTTGAACTTCACCGACAGAGCCGGACACCGCGCCACAACGCACAACCTGAACTTCCGAAAGCCAGTGTTCGCGGCGAGAAGTCAACATGGCATCAGCAAGTACGAGGGGGCGTTGCGACGCAGTGGATGGGTTAAGCCAGGCCCTCGGTGCTTCCCTCAGTGCCTCATAGAAGATGCCAATGGCGGGTTCCCAGTCGCATCCCAGCCGTGATCCAACAGCAGCAATAGACGTTGCAGCCAACGAACGTCTATAGCCAACAGACATGAGTCCGGCAGACCCGAGTCGTGTTGGCGGAGCCTCCTTGGATTCAGCCGGAGTGACCTCGGATAGTGGGGCGACAAAGTACCAGTCATTCTCCGTCTGTCCAGTCAGCGGGTGGTTAGGCATTAGGCAGCACAAAGGGGCATCTGGGCTGTGGGCAGCCATACGCACGACCCCCAAGCCACGAGCCACGAGGCCCCCAGCTCCCTCCCAAGTTCCCTCCCAGGCTTCGGTCAACCACTAACCACCGACCAGACCGCCCCTCTCTCAGCCCTACCGTCGGTTCCCTGGCTGTCGCTGCTGGCAGACCCTCGAGACCCTCAAGACCCTTTGCTAGCGGCGGATCCACATGGTCTAGTTAGTCCCCTCTCCCGAGCCTGCCGAGGCTGACCTTTCATAGGGCAGACCCAGCCAGCACGGCGCCAGTTGGAACCCGCGCCTAGCTCGCCTTGAAACGCCCACCCAGCAGCTCAGCGCCTGGGCACACTGCGGACCTGCAACGCCGACTGCACCGCACGATGTGTGCGCTGCGAATCCCTCTTCCCCCAGTGGCCAGAGAGGCCTGCAGGGCCGGCGGCGGCGGGGCGATGGGAAGCAAGACTAGACCGCGGGCTAACGAGGCGACCTAGAATCAACAACAAACCCCCGAACCAATGACATCACCTGTCGGCCAAAGCACCAGGAGGCGTTGAACGATGACATCGGTGTCGGCATTTTGCCGCTGGTCACTGCCGTTGACGTTGCCGTTGACGTCGACGTGGAAACGTTGAAACTGGTTGTCCCCCATAGAGTTGCGGAGCGTAAGGTTTGCAGGGCCTGACGGGGCTCCGGCATTTGGCATTTGGCATTTCCTAGCCCCGCCACAACACCCTCCCAGGATCCAGAACATCATCCCAGAGGGACCTTAGCCTGGCTTGCCCGGCTTGCCTGGGCATCGTGCTCGCTTGAAACTGGGACCCGAGACTGTTCACCCGAGCGCCTGCTTGAGGGTACGAAGCCTAATTGGTGGCACAGCGCCGACATACGAACCAAGACTAGGCAGAAAGAGAGGATGTGCCAGAGATATGCCCTTTTAGGGCCTTCGGCAAGCTTGGGTTGTGTCCTTGTCCCACGCAGCCCACGCAACCCACGCAGCCAAAAGGGTGGCGTCAAGGACCGGGTGCTGCGCCACGCTGGGCTCCAAGCCAAGACGGACGCTAGACAGCGGTACAAAGCATGTTTGGGGTAGCGAGCATCCAATCCAGTGGCCCAGCCCAGTGGCCATTCCAGCGGTCCAACAGCACAAGGCATTCAGCAACCAGCCAATCCCAAAAGCCACGCCACAGTGCTTGCGACCCGCCGACCCAACAATCCCAGAGACTGCCCTGAACCCAAACGAGGTGCCTGACAACCTCCACCGCAGAAAGAAACTCAATACAGCTTCATGCCTCACTGCCATGACCAGCATTGTCATTTTCCTCCCTCGCCAGAACCAACACACCGGCTCTTGGCACGTGTGTCGTGTATGTACTACATACTTGTACCGATGACCTAGGTACTCTCATTTGTCGTCGCCGCCTTGATTCCCACCGGCCAGGCACTAACAACACAGGAAAGGCGGGTTCAAGACGACTCTACACTAGGTTCAGGCCCAGACCATACTCTAATTACTACGCAACTCAAGACTCCAAAAGGTGTGTACTTCGTGCTGCAGTCCCTCCAATTCGCCCCTCAATGTTATACTACCACTGGCGCGCGGACGCCAACCAAACTGAACCGCCACGACACAGGTTCCTGGGTCTTGGTGTCTAGCTCCGTAGAGTCTATGCAACTCCCACGTATGACGATTGCGCGACTCCCCGGATATGAGTGGCCTCTAGTACGTGGGGTTGTAGTAATCCATGCCGGTTGATGACTCGCCTTGGGTCTTCGAGCGACAGGCGATCGAGCTTTACACCCAGGCCACGGCCTTGTTATGGGTATCCGCTCCTATAGCGATACATCCTCCTCCCTCTTTAGTCGACTTGGCGGTTGATACGCGTTCCACAACTATCGCCTTCAGAATATCGGTCTCGCACCCTCGGTAGAGCAAGTCCATGAAGCTAGCCATGATGTTTGGACTTCTGAGCTTGGCAGCACGCCAACACTCATATCAGCCCTGCCCTTAGCCGGTGGACGACGGGTTGGCGATCACCTCACAGCCGCCCTCGGCATTCGACTCCGCCCTTGTCGTCGTCATCATCATCTGCTTAACGGAACTCTAGCCCAAGGTAGCCAAATCACGGCCCACACGCCATAGAGCCAGCCCGTCTTGCTTGTGGGTTCTCATCGAGTGCCGGCCACGACAGGCTATTCGCCCGTGGTGACAACCTTGGCTCAACATTCAAAATGTCCGTTATTTCGTTACAGAATACCAAGCACCTATGTCGTTTCAGGGGGTGCCAGGTTCTCTCGGTAGGCTGAGAGTAGTGAGCGCCACGATATCCACACTAGTGGACCATCGCCGTCACGGCCCACGCGTCGCTGTACATATTCCAGCTGCCCTTGATGGTGCATTCGCAAGCCCTCATCTCTCCCTTGGGCGCAGCATCACTCACATGGTGATTAAAATTCTATGGGGGTGTGCGTCGAAAGTTGTTTGCTTTCGAGTTTTGTGGCCACTTCCGGCTTCTCATCTCAGATTGTGGAGCATATTAGATAACCATGAGACTAACATCAGGAGTTGACGGGGCGCAAGAGGCATATGTCCTGCGTCGATCTCCCATGGGATGGGAACACTAACTCCGGCTCAAATCTCCTTGTCTATGGAGGCACTCACACGCAAAGGGCATCGATGTCCGAAACCCATGAAGGAGAAAAAGTCCATTTCGGAGAATATTGCTTAGGGCCCCATCGACATGCTTGACATGATGAGTGATCAGTCATCAGTCCCCGATGGGCGGAATTTCCATTCAAATTTTAAGTGCTTACACTCCATCCACTTGCTCGGGCTCGGGTTCGGTCTCTCTCCCTGCATAACCGGCGCCAAGCTTGAGGCGTTTCGACTCGAGGGACCACTTTTTAAAGGCAAAGTCTTTTTCGCAATTGGTGTACGAGCCAGTCTCGACTCTCGTCTGCCGTGAGATGCCCACTGCTTCAGCTGCACTGGACACGCCGACGGAGAATGCCGCTGCAAACGCTCGTGGTCGGCTCTACCCGTCATTCCCCCACTGTGAGAGGTCAGTTTGCCTGTCTCCAGCCCTAATTAGGACATCAGCTAGCACCCCGGTCTGACGCTGTGGCTGCGAGAATAAATGGCTGATGTCTCAGGCCGAAGGATGTCGGCCCCGTCTCTTTGTTCCGTCGGCCGGATGTGCAGACGGCTTTGGACATGTCGACGACCTCCATCCATTTGCATGACCCGAAAATCAGTAGAGAACCGGAGACAAAATTGATAACGGCATGTTCAGTCTCAATTCAGGTTAAAATCATGGATCTCAAGACCTGCAGGCAGCCTCCCAGTTTTCGGGGAGGCGATACGAGCCCTATCTTGGTCACACTGCATATCATATGCGGCCTGAAAATTCAGATGTTACTTGAGGCTGCGAGGTCATCCGTGGGTGGCGATGCGACGTTGGTGGAGAAGCACAAAAGCTTGTCGCATTGTCAGCAGAAAGGCCGCTGAGCGGGTTGGGTGCAGGGACAGATCGGCGCGCGCCACGGTTGACTTGGTCATGGGGAATATCTTGTTTGGTGCATCCAAGACGTGCTGGTGATGCATATAATTCCTTGGAAGAGGCAAAGAGACATCGAATCACGAGCCGTTGGTCGGGGTTCAGCTTGAAGTTTGCATGCCACCCAGGCTGTATCGAGCAACGTGCTTCATCTCTGCGTTTCGTCTGACACTCAGCCACCAGATTGACGAAGCACGAGGCGACCAAGGGGGTGGGCGACTGGTCACTGAAGCCGTCCCTGACTGGATATGCTTTTGACAGAGGCCAGCGAGTCAGTCCGCCCACAGGGCTGGCATGACATCCTGGCAGGGCCACACGTGTTGGGAGGAATGACATGGCGAGCGGCCTTTCGTCTGTATTCATTGGCCCATCTCGGCCAAGCAGCTCGACTAGGGGGATGGGCGATATGCTGGTGGCTTTGTGCAACGACCAATGTCACCGTGTAGATGGGATGTCACGCATGACGGTGGTTCGAGGGCCAAGGAGAGTCCGCCGACCAACTGCTGGCCCTCGATGGGCTGAGGTGCCACACAAACGTCGAGAATACCATGGCCCCGAGTTATGGCGCCCCCCGCCAAAAACTTGTAAGGAGTCGTCACCAGCCGACAACCGACGCGCAACTTGCGGTCGGGATGTGGGTTAAAGGTTGTCGAGGCCGCGCGATGGCTCAAGACCTACTGGAGCCGGCGAGAGAAGTGGACATGATAACGGGCTCCAGCAAGCGAGCGCGGACGGACTAGACTCTTCTCCGTTCGACTGAACAGAGTGCTTGGCCCGAGGTCATGCGACTCACAATTTGCCTTTAGCAGCGCCTCGTCTTGGCTAGAACAGCCACAACCGGACCATATTTTCTGCGGCAATGAAGTCTTGTCTCGTAGGGCTCAAGATTGAACATCAGAGGGTTGGTTCCAGGAGGCTGCGTCAGTTCATCAGAGCATGGGCGTGTTCCGTTGCAGCAACTGTGGGGAATCGGCTCTTCGACCTTGCTAAGTACAGTGGTGGCTCCAGTGAGCATGTACCGGTGCTAAGGCCCATATCTCTTCCACTATGACTTCCCGTTGTGGTATTCTTCACGAGCCCGAGAGCGATGTCTATTACGCCGATACTTCCGGCGATACACAGGAGTTGCAAAAAGAGGAGAAGAAACAAAACTCCATTACCGCACTCTACAGACGCCACGACAAAAGAACCTAAGATATTTGCTGACTCAACTGAGTTGACCATCCTCAACCGGCATGATTCAAGATGACCTTGGCGCGGAACAGTAAAGAAAGAGAAAAAAACAGGACTTTGTTCAAGCCACACCCAAAGTACCGCTGGCCGGGACGGGGCGGGATCAAGATATTCGCTGTCAACCAGAGGGATCGGTGGCCCGGGCGAACGCGCGTCCAATGAGCTAGAAGAGCCGAAAGGGGGGAGCGCATTTTTTCTGTTTGAAGATGGGAAGCTCGTAGGGCTAGCATTCGTGGATGCGGATTAGCTTGGCCTTGGGAGGCGGCGCTATCGACTGCCTCCAGTGGCAAGCGAAAGAGGGGTGTGCGACGTGTGTGGCAGAGATGACAACCAAGGCAGCGAATGGGGAGTCTTGGTCTAGAGGTTGATGGCTTTTCGGGTGACCCCCTCCTCCTTCTGAAGCAAATCCTAGCTTGGAACCAGATGTTGCAGCCAGAGTGGGAGTCTCTTCTTGTTGCAGCCACAGGGACCGAATCTGTCTCTGTGGCCGCGCACCCCGGGGAGGCATGGAGCAGCCCTACGTCCAACAAGTGGACGCTATTATGCAAGATGCCCGTTTTCGAACTCTCTCGGGGTCCACCTTCCTACCCCCTCGGCCGCAAATACGCCCTTGTCCACGCCCTCTGAAAGAGCCAAACAAGAAAAATATCCTCCGTCGAAGCAGCCCCCTCCTTGCAACCTCCCCGGGACCCGCGGACCACCCCGGGCCCCCGATGCCGAACCCGACCACGATGACCCAGAGAGCCGGGACTGAATACGGGGAAAGGAGGCTGTGCAGGAAAGATACGACATGCAATGCACAACGGGGGGCAATGAGCTGAAGAGGGAGAGAAGCAAAATCCCATCTTTCGAATAGTAACCTCCCCCCTTGGACGCGCTTCATTTCCACATCACCCAGCCCTCGAAACCACGCCTCCCCCCACCCCTAGTCTCGTCGTTCGGGTCAAGGTTCCTCTTTGGAGGAGAGAGAGGGGGTTTGTTGCTCTCGCCGAAGACGGGGGACGGCCACACGAGCCCACCTGGGACGTTGCAGACACGAGCAGTCCAATCAGCGGGTCTGGCCATGAGACGAGCTGAAAAGAATAATCAATAATGCTGGTGGCTCTGGTCTTTTTGCAGATGCGCCCCGTGGAGCTTCCCGCCATTGCTGTCGTTGGGGATGGGGGAGGGGATTGGTGATGGAGGCCCGTTGTGGGGTTGGGTTGGCTGTTTTTTTGCCATTCCGCACTGGAGACAAACGAAACCCCCGTCGATATTCAACGCCAAGTTGACTACGTACCGGATGTATGGAGTACAGTATGATTAGTCGTCGTCTGTCGTCTAGGCTGGCACTCGCTCGTTTTGAAATTCCCGTTCCTCCTTTTAGGCGGGCTCTCCATGCAACTTCTTGGTCAGTCTTGGTCAGCCCCGCCCGTGATCAGCCTGCATCGGCGCGATCTGCTGGGCATTGCAATCGCCAGGTCTGCCCGCCCATTGGTATCACGCTGACGGAAACGGCTGTCACGAGAATCAGGATACGGGGTCCATGCCAGTTTAGCTACGCTGGACCCAACCCATCCTGAGCGACGTGCAGTGCGAAAAGGAGGCCGTGTCCTGCGTAGCATGTCTCATCCAGAGCTGGTGTTGGACGGCGCGTGTGTGTACTTGGCCAAGTCACCACGTTGGTTGGTGCTGGTGCATTTGGGAGTGAGGCTGCTCGGACACGCTTCGTACACGCGACAAGTTGATTCGTCGACCAGAGCCGTATCATCGATATCTCCGATAAATACGAGTAATCGACAAAAGATGGCATTTCCCACAGACGATGCACTTTCCTTTGCCTTTGACAAGGGTGGCGCCGATGTACCCGCGGCTCTCGCCCGAGCCTGAACCTTGCACATGCTTGTTGGGCGACCACATCTCGAGGGTTTCTGTATGCGCCATCTACTACGTACAACACAGTGCAGTGCGCGTCTTCGGCCCTATGCTGTGTTACTATAATAAACCGCCCTATATTCCCCCACGACTGCCCCCGAAACAGGCGCTTTGATTGCTCCTCTTCAGCGATATAAAATAAACCGGGCGCCATACGAGAGAAGCATGGACGGACGCGGAGCGAGGGATGTTGACCCATGCTCCCAGTTGAAAGCCCTTGCCGCTGCGGCGTCACAGATTGACAGATTTGACGCGGCGAAGGGGGACCGGGGACAGGATGGCACGGTAGCAGCGCCAGGACAATGTATCTAAAATGGACACCTACCGCAAGGCTCAGGTCTTCTTTTCAAGGGGAGGGGGCAAGGCCATCTCGGTCTCCATCTCGGGCTCGCATCCCCACCCCCGCGCCGCTATCCCCTCGTCGTTGTCGGACGGTGGTCCTTGCAAGAAATGAAGAAGGAATCCAGAGTAGCCGCCCGGGCTGCATCTGTAGATGGAAGTTGCTCTGGTAGGGCAGAAGTGGTACCATGATCCATTCCATGGGCACGTTCCCCGTCCGTAGCGCCCGGACAAATCCCATCTTTCGTGATGAATAGTGAGGAGGTGGTGCTGTATCTGTGACACGGCCGTAAAGCGTCTCATCCCATTCCTGCACAGGCGGGCTATAGGGCTGCAAAAGAACTCGCCTTGTGCAGATTGGCTGCCCCTCATCATTTTTCAATCGAGCAGAGCAAGCTGTGCCATCCAGGTACCGGTGATTATTTTTTCCCCTCTCAAGCCCCGTCCCTGTCCCTCCTCTACAATCTGAAACGCCAGCGGACGGCGATATGGTCGGCCGAGAAAACAAAAAAAGAACATTGGGAGACGACGACGAACGCGACTGCGTGCGACGTCACCTCGGTCATTGTTGGTTTGCCCCAGTGGACTCTCATAACAGTTCTGGGATCGGGGATCCAAACGGAATGGCAATACGCCGGTGGACGGTAACGATTCGTTGCTCTCCTCTCTATTCTGAGCAGATGAATGCGCGTCCTGTTTCTATTTGGAGATGGTACCTCCGAGCCGCCTCACCCAATGCCGGGCAGGGATGACGGGGTTTGCAACTTTGACACTTCGCTCCGAAGAGCCGGCCCGCCCGCGTGCCCTGCATTGGGCATGCTTCGAGAAGCGTTCCGGAAGGCTTCCTCTTTCGGGGCGTGTGGCATGTTGGACCAGGGGGTGGCGTGCTGGGTCAAGACAGAGCAAAGCAAGCCTCGGCTCTTTGCTGGGGTGGCCACGCAATCCATGCAAGGAGAGCGGAAGAGGGCAACGCACAGGTACGGTGATCAAGTTTACTTGACGTGTGATGCACGGGGAGTCACAGCGCATAGCTGCCTCTATTCTCAGTTTCTGGTCCCTGCAGCCGCCAAATGGAGGAGACTTTTTGTTTTCCTTCCTGTGAGGTTTATTCAATCCCCCCCCGCTCGTCGACGAGCCAGCAGCAATTCACCTTTGGATGCCGTGTCCGTCTCCCGGGGGGCTTCACTTCGGTGCTTATGCGGAACTCGTAGTTTCGCAGTGACATTCCCAGATGGGGTTGCCCCCAGTCCGTCAGAGTCAGTCAAAGTCCGGTGTGCAAATCACATGAGAAAGAAAGCCCGCAAGGGAGAGACACAGAGAGACGATGATGAGATGAGATGAGGAGATCCATGAACGGCCGTCGGCCCAATTCCGCTGTGGCACCCCCCCTCCCTTGACCGACGCGCCGCGCCTGGGAAACAAACTGATGGCCGCCCACGTCTGGTGGAGTCCTTTTGGACTGATCCTCGTTGGGATGGCAAGTGGTCCCCGTGGGATGGCCCCCTTGCGAAGATAAGTGGAATGCCCGCCAGGAGAATGCTCCATGATGCCTCTCTCCCCCCAAGCGGACTAGCCCTGGCGCTGGGGACTCCTCATTTGTACGGAGTTTAGTATGCTGCTTGGGGGTTCGAACGGTGAGAGAAACCTCCTCCGCTCGACTGCGTTTCTGGGGCTCGTCGTCGTCGCCGGCGATGCGACATAATGGCATGTTCTGTTCGCCTAGGACATGCAGCCGCCGCGGCGCCCACGCGCAGCCTGGACATCGTTGGGGAATATCCATATCCAGCCGATCTTCTGCCCCTGGAACATCCTTGAAACGGACCTCGCGCTGACTGATGCCAGTAAAGAACCCCATCATCATCATACATAGCTAGATCCCTTCTCTATACTCCGTCGTGCTATGTGGTGTACAGGGCGCGAGCAGGTTTTCCTTCTGGGAGCGATATCCGGGATAGCTTGGGTCCTGTCCCCTCCGCTGCGGAGATGGAGGGGGGAGGGACGGAGTCCGGCTGGGCGACAACGCAGGGACCCGAACTTTGTAAAGCGGTCCCAGTTACGTACGCGATTGCAGATTGCACGACGACGGCATCAACCAAGTCCCCGACCCCCCGGTTGGCGCCTGTGGGAGAGATACCTACTTTGTACTTCGCCTGTGTCAGAGACAGAGAGCGAGATGAACCCTCAAACAGGCCGTCTCTCTGATCGGCCCTAGCGGTTGCTATCCCCGGAGGGCAAATATGGTCCGGCGGCTGGATTCCAGGGAAGTCGGCATGTGAGATGATCCAAGTACGACGCTATCATGGCCTACCAATAACACCGTCAATCATCCACGGTACACCAAACATCGGTGGTACGACGGTGCTGCTGTGGCCGTAATATGGATACTGGACGGAGCACTATCGAGAGAGGACCTGGGGGACCTTTTGATAGCCTTTCTCCCCTCAAGACGGGGTCTCACCGTAGCCGAGAGGCCTCCTTACGTCGTAGGCGCTGACCAGCGCTTCGCTACTTTGGGGGCCGCTCAGCGAAACGCACGCCTAAAATCCTCTCGTAAGATCAGTGATTTACTAACACAAGCTCGTCGTGCCATGCTCAGCTGCACCAAAGCGTTCCCGAATATCTTCTGCCTGGACTTGCGCCTCGCCGCATTGACAGGGAGTCTTTGGTCCAAGCTTCCCAGTTGGGTGGTAGGTGGCACAGGGCCGACCACGTTTTACGAATGCCATGAGATATACCATCAACCGCACAACACCGTTTCACATATAAGATGCCTTGGAACTTAGAACCGTATCGCAATGAATGGGCTTCCTTCTTCTGGGGTCGGCTAGACTGCGGCGTTGACGGCGACGATCAACGCCCTGCTCTGGGCCGGGGATTTGAAGTGCCGTTCCACCCCCTCGCCTCACGGCATTTCACATCTTGCAGGCAACGGACGATCCACTCCCAGTGTACAGGGCGTCTGGCCGGAGAAGGGAGAGAGAGTTGCCTTAGACCCGATCGACCGCCCAGCAAAATACCACCTAAACAGACAGACTCCGAGGCTACGTAATTGGAGCGGCGGTATATCGGTATATCGAGGCTCTGTTATGGCCCATGCTCGCCGCAATAATCTCCGTCCGTTTTTCCTTGAGGCATGCCGCATTGCAACGCTCAGTTGGCTCGCTGTCTGACAGGGCTGGCTTGGGAGGGGAGGAGCTCTGTAAGGCGGACCCCACCCCTGCTTCTGGGAAACTTGGCCGGTGGCAGACCCGTGGATCGCGAGCAACTCCCGGACAGCAAGGGGACAAGCGGACGGATATAGAGGTGTAAGTAAAGGGAAGGCCTTGTTGATCAGGGGGCGTTTCAGCGCGGGCGGCACTGTTGCCGTTCTCGACGGCCAAGCGCCGCTCCGATAGACACGGACTTGCGTCATGGTGGCCGGCGTGCCGAGGCATCGTGTGAAAGAAAAGAGGTCCGAACGGCGGTGGGATTCCGCTGACAAAAAAAGAGAGAACCAAGAGAGACTCTACTCCGTAGATGGGGATGAGACGCGGGACCGCCTCCTCCCGGCTGAGCCGGATCCTTTTACCAACGCCCTACGGGCTTGGGGATTTGCTCCGACGCAGCCGGTAGGGCTGGGCTGGGCTACGAACAGAAAGCCATGCACGCTCTCGCTATCGCTTTTTGGGCGAGAAGGTGCAAGCCCCGTCTTCACCACGCGTTGGGCGTCCATCGTGGGTGGGCAGACCCCATGCGAACGTAGTTTTGCAATAGGGCCGCTGCAGTAAGGCGGGCATTTTGTTCAAGTTTCTACTCGCAAGCTATGCTGCTGCTGCATTGGTTGACGAGCTCCTTCTGTAGGAGGATTCAATGGGAAACCTGGTGTGCTCCTATACAACCCAAGGAAAGTTGTGATATCTAGACTTGAAGGTCCAAATGAATAGCGCAGTAACATCAAACTAAACATCTACTACGTTACAAGTTACAGAGGGCATCTCGCTACACTACCGTAGGTATCTTGCCTAACCACAGCAAGCAGCCCACCAACACTATGCCAAGCAGAGCAGTTCATCTGCACACGCCGGGGCAGTAAACGCCGATGTCTCGAGTAGGAAACTCACACATGCACGAGTGGGAAGACTTTCCCACCCTCCCTACAACAAGGCTGTGCATCGCCGCAGGAATGAAACGGCCCGTTTTGTTCCCAGCGTTCCGGGAAAACCGTGTGTCTGATTGAGCGTCGAGGTTTCAGCCCTTTGTTCTTTGCTCGGCAGGCACGGGGTTGTTGGAGATGCCTCTGAGACTTGTCATATTACTAGGTAACTATTTGGTTGGCGGTAGGTGATGCATGTGTGCATGCTTGAGCTGGTTTTTTGAGACAACTCGCACGTTGGAGGGATGAGGCGGCTGACATTCCGGAGACTGAGACCATCCCGGGGCCCGGTCGGAATATGACGTGGCTCTAGGTTAAGGATCGTCGGTCGATGTGATAATTCTGTCTTGATTGACTCGCGGACGCGCAAGCTGGTCCAGAAGATCAGGTGAAACACGTAAGAAGTATTGAGACATAGAATGGCAACTAGGTCGGCGGAGGGAGGCCTCCCGTCGGCGTTTGCATTGAACTATGGCGATTTCTCAGCTTCGTTGCTCTTTCGCATTCCTACGAACGAACAACAAGAAGCCATGAGTTGGTTCTTCTATTGAGAATCTATACCTTTTAGGACTTTCTGGTAGAGTTGCATTGGTTTGGCTGGGTTAAATGCCACAAAGTCCCAGCATTTGCGCTGACACTTCGCTTTGTTCCATCGCCGTCAGACTCAGCACCAATGTCCCAGTTGTGCTTGGGAATGTGAGTCGTGAGTCGTTGATGTCACCTTGCTACTATGTGGTCAGCACGAGGCCATGGTTCATTCATATGACACCTTGTTTCCATAGTATGAGACGTGGATAGAATGAGTGACCGAGGAGATGAGCCCTGGGTAGTTTCTGTAGGTTTATTGTGACGCTATCAGCGAGTAGAGTGTATTACACGGTTGTTGTAGTTGCAAGAATGAGAAATGGAGGCGTGCTCTTATCATGTTGTTGCGGTATTGACAATGAACAGTCGGTGTTCCATTGTTCATTACGCAGCGTCTATCTACCAAGTTGCTAGTCCTCTTTAGAGAACAGTGATTCCTGTGACCGTAGGACATTGAAACAGTAACAATGTCTATCCTGTCACTTTCCCATGCCTATTACACTACTGCTTGGATAATTGGTTGGATGGGTCCACACAATGCCGAGTGACATCGACGTGATCTCTTTCATGGCGGTTCCTCATGTCATTGAACGAAGCACCTTCCAGCTCACTCGTGCACTTTTCGAGAGTCTTTCTTGATATGATTTTAAGATTTCGCGTTCATCGCACAAATGATAGAGTCGGTGGACCTTTGGTAGGGAGGCAACTGAGATCACTCCGATTTGAGTCGGGTCGTGGCTCCTACCCTATACTTCACGTCAACGAAATGAACGAAAAGAAACCACTCAGCGTGCCTCGTGTGTGATCGTGTATTTATGGGGTAGTGAGTAAAACCAATATTGTCTATTAAACTTCTTGATGGTAACTCTAACATTAGACTTTTAGTTAGGACGCACAATGGTCGTGATAATCATGACCCCTTTGTTTGCCTCAAGGACCTGCAAAGGTGAAGAATGTCGCATTTTAGAGTCGTCCAAATCAGTCGTTTCACTGCCAGAGCCTAGCTACCACAATTCTTGATCTAGTGTCAGTGGTAAAAATCTATAGGCAAAACATTGGAAGAGCTCACTGAGAGTATGATCACTCTTTGTCCATCGAAAAGCTGGCCAATTCCCCATGGGAATAAGAAAAATAGGTTGCTTCGGACAAGTGGCGTCTTGACTGAAAGTCCTAGGCACGCTACCCCAAGATTCTGTGATACGAGGCTTAAAATTGGGAGTCATCATAGCCCTAGCTCGCCTTCGGTACGTAACCATTCACGCAAGGTGGGAGACGAAAACACCATCACAGTGAGGAGGAGTGAATCGTGGAGTTGTCTGACGAGTCTGCTGTTAACAACAACTCTGGGATGGAAGGCATGTGAGAACACCTACAGAGCTTGCATCCAGATCTAACATCTAAAGTTAATTTCTGGCATGGAAAGCGCCAGGAGTGCCGCGGTAGGCATGATCATCATATTGCAATGGGCCCCATCATCCTGACCATACCATGCGATATTTCGTGCCAACCAAAAGCTCATGACGTTGGGGTCCACGGGACCTAGGAGCAGGAACCATATCGAGAGTACGTACGAGATCCAGATGTCCTGGGGAGCAAACTCCGTAATGCGAACGTTGTGAAGGATTTCAACACTGCGGGTTAGAGGCCTGGAGGGAAGCTTTCGATAGCAAACGAGACAAATGTAGATGAGAAACACAAGCAAGAGTAGAGGTTCACAGTAGGGGCCGGCAGTTAACTCGATGCGTATGGCGATGGAGGTGCCGATACCTCTTCCAGTTTCCAGAAAGCTGCCGAGCACATTGCGGTAAATGACGGTTGATAACGGGAGGATGTAAAGGTCCAAGGGAAGCAGGAAATCATAGGTGCGTACCCACCAGCTGAAGATGGCATACCGAAGGATCTCGATGGCGATGCGAGCGCAAGCGCCATGGAGGATCGTGAGCATTGTGTGAGACCACATGATTGTGTAGGCAGCGGAGAGTTGTCGGAGGATCGTGTGCGGTCTTGCTGTTCGTGAGGTTCTCGTCGGATGAAAGAAGAAGCGTGGATAGGGTTGGCGGATGATCGTGGTTCTCGTCGAATGGGGGGGATCGTACGTGGTCTTGCGAATAGCAAGGTTCTTGTTGAACGGGAGAAGAAGCATGAAGGGGGCTATGGAAGGATCGTGTGCGATTTCGCTGATGTTGAGGCGCTCGTTGAACGGGGGAAGAGCGTGCAGGGGGTTGTCGGAGGATCGTGTGCTGTCTTGCTGTTTCTGATGTTGTGGTTGAATATGGGAAGAGTGTGTAGGGGTCGCCGTTTTCTTGTTGATGTAGAGGTAGATGTAGTTTTCCGTGGTGGCTCAGTGAATGAAGAGATGAATAACTTAAATTGCTCAGGAAACTACGAGGCCAGGCACAGGAAAATGGATCACTAACTTGGCCGGTGAGTGAATGAAATCCTATGGTAAATTCGAGAAGGGCGTTTGCAACTAGTCAACTGGCTCGTTGGATGGAAGTGTTCTGTACACAGGATGAAAGGGGAGTCGCTTCGCTTCGACGCCAGAAACCAACTTTTCAAAGAAAACGAAGCAATTAGTGAATTACTGAGCTGAAAATTGCTTGCATGTCTTTTAAACATAACACAAGCTGATTAGCTAGACCCCAGTTGGTATTCCACCCCATTGTTGGCAACAACTTTCTGTCCAATCTGTAACCTAAGCAACGCACCTCTTCAGGGCTCTCCATCCGTCAAACCTAAGAACTACGAGATTTCGCTTTTTAGAACACCTGAAGAATGTTCATAGAGAAACTGAAGAGAGAATCCCGTCGATGTCGACAAAAGAGAGCGCCTTGAGAGTTTCGGTCCAAATGCGATCTCTGAGTGTTTCTCCATTAGGACCATACACTTCCATGTTGTATCTGAGCAATGTTAGCAACTCCGCCGCCCAGTTTGATGTCTCTGCACAATTTGCTAGAGACATGCTGCTCAGGGGGTGTCTACTCACGGAAATATGACCCAGTCCATCAAATAGCTGCCATGGGTTTCCTCACCACGCACAACCGCCGCGTTGATGAATGTGCTTGCACCCTGCTCCATTGTACGGCCGGTCAGCGACTTGATCGCGGTGAGGAACACCCTAACGATGGGGTTGACGTTTCGGTGCAGGTCTGTCCCCTTGACCAAACCGGGATCTACCAGGTTGACCACGACATCCTTGGCGCTCACCCGTTCGGCTAGCTTGACGATCCAGAAGTGCGCGAGGGCCTTGGTTCTGGCGTACGAGTCCAAGACGTCGAATTTGGACTCGTCGTCGCAGTGTTGCAGGACTTGGTCGGACGTCGTGTCGGGGAACTTGGGCACGAGAGCAGTTCCCGAGTTGACAATTGTCAAGCGGCCCGGGCTCCCAGAAGGGGCCTTGCGCTTCAACACAGGCAGGAGAAGAGTGGAGAGAAGGACAGTGGATAGGTAGTTGACTTGGAACATGACCTCGTGACCTTCAGGGCCCATTTTGAACTTCTCCTCGATGGCGCCTGCATTGAGGATGACAAAGTCAATGCGATCCAGCCTCTCGCACTTGGCCGCGAACGCCTGGACGCTCTCATGCGAGAGCATATCGACCCGCCACACCTCCACAGTCGCCGACTTGAACCTTTGCCTGAGCTTAGCGGCAGCCTCTTCGCCCTTGGACGGCGTCCGCACAGCAATGATCAGGCGGGATAGGCCCAGCGCAAGGAGGTCAAGGGCGCACTGGAAGCCGAGGCCGCTGTTGGCGCCCGTGACGATGGCCGTGGCGCCGGCAAGGGATGTGTCTTTGGGGACGGGGATGGGCTTGGCGAGCTGAGAGTGGAGGAAGCGGTATGGGACGGGCGTCAAGTCGAGTGATTTGGGTGCCATGGTGATGATCCGGTTGAATTGTCTTGGTTGGGTCGAATGATAAATAGTTCTGAGTGTTTGAGAAGGACTTGGAGGATGTAGTTCAAGATGAAGATGAGATGTGCTGCTTTTTCAATATTCTCGTATAGTAGGACGTGGACGACCATTTTATCTGTTTCCGACTTCCTTCAAAGAGCATCGTCATAACCCAAAATGGAAACAATCCATCTCGCAACCTGGACTGGAGTTATTACTTTAGCTTTGGTCAAGAGATCAGGCCCACGACAGTTGAACTACAACCCGATGACTATTGCAAAGCCAAACCCCATTTGGGAAACAATCCAGACTTCAATGACCCTTATTCACAAGCAAGGTCATCATAGCGAATCGGAAGGGCTGAAGGCTCTTCGAACCTCATTATGTCGTGGTCCAGCCACTGGTCCAACAGGCTGTCCACCTTTCCCGAATAGGAAAACAATCGAGTTGTCTTGGTACTCCACTACGGAGATCCGGGGGTGCCCGGGGTGGGTGACGGCCCCATCTTCACACGTGGTTCCTCGATTGTTGTCCAAGAAGGGAAAACAATACAATTCTGCCCTCTTCAACATTCATTCTATGCTTGTACGATTGGTAAGAACTCGGGGTTTATAGGCTCACGATAGACCCGAGGCTTCCTGGTTTCGCATCCGAAGCACTGCCAAACGCTGACGTCATGCTGGATACGCCTGACCCGTTGGATGCGACACGCAGGACGCTCGGCACCAAAAAGGCAGCTGCTCGCCCTACTTCTTGTATGTCATGAGCCTTGATCTCGGATATAAGGGCTGTTCTGATGCGCGGCAGCCACAAAGTTTGAGTTTGTCGCCTCAGATCCTGCCGGGAAGCCCGATCCCGGCTCTCGCAGGTTTATCAGGAGCCACGTTATGCGCGGCAAGAACACGAAGCAATGCCGCACCGAGCCACAGAGTCTTGCAGGTTCTCGGACGAAGAAGTCGGTTCTCAGAGTACGGCGGGATGGTCAAGGGGGGCAAACCGAGTTCACAGATGCCACGGACCCAACCCAAGCACACTGCTTTGACTTCTCCCAGGAAGCATGCGTCCAGGCACCGTGTCTTTCCGGATGCTTGAGAGCTCCGACTGATCTCAAGTTGTTCAGCTTCGCGGCACCACTCGATGGGTTGTCGCTGTATCTGATCTTCAGATGTAAATCTATACACGGCCCTCTTCTTCGATAGTTGTCTCTAATTTGTGTTAGTCTTGACCACCGTCAAAGATAGGATGTACCCCATCGAATGGTGCTTCCAGCAGGACCACACGAAAGTCTGCTGGTTCAGGTGGCTGCTCGAAGACCACACGTACCTCCAATCCGTGCTATTCATGGCCAGCGCATTCCAGGACCTCATCGACGCGGGAGTAACGGCCAACGACTACGGGTCAAGGGGCTTCTCGCGACGGACGCAGAGCCACCTCGGGCACACGATCCGCCTTTTACAAGAAAAGATCCAGGACCGCGAGAGACAAATAGAGGACACCACCATGTCGGCCGTGAGTACGTTGGCCATGGTGGCAGATGCTGCGGGAGACTCTGCGGGGTTCGAAGCACATGTGAGAGGTCTCAAGGATATGGTTCGAATGCGCGGAGGGTTGGTAGGTCTGGAACACAACCGACAGTTACAAATGAAACTCTGCCGGTATGGCCCTGGCGATGGAGATTTGGCGAGCATTATTAACCCTACCACAGTATCGACCTCGGGTGGTCTATCAAGAATGGATCCAAGCCTGACCTGTACGATGGCCAAGTGTCATGGGAACCGTTCCTCGAAAAGGCTTTGTCAACAAATATTCGACCTAGCGTTAGAGCCTGTCCATCTGGGGTTGAGAGAACCATTGAGCTTTGGGATTATAGGCTTAAGAACGTCTTCACCGACCTTCAAGGCTTTTCAGCCATGGCCAACGTATTCATCCCGAGCCACCAGAAACTCAAGCCCGAGCTGTTCCAGGAGATTATGCTATCAATCCAGTATCGATTGCTGCTGCTCGAATATCCCGTCGACGTTCGCCCACTTGAGGAATCGATCCGAATCGGCCTCATCTCGTTCGAATCGACCCTTGTTCTGCACACGCCCAAGCTAGGGGTAAAGCTCACATCGGACTTCTTCTACCATCAACTACGCCGAGGCATTGAGAATATCCGTGCCGAGAGTCAAGAAATTGCCGATCTCAAACTATGGCTCCTCCTTGTAGGGTCCATCATCGTCTTCAAGGGTGACGAGACTTGGCTGTTAGACTCTATTAACGAGTTGGTGGGCGACCAGCCTTGGGCCGATGTTCGAAGCAGGGCCAAAAGAGTTATGTGGATTGACGTTATCCACGACGGACCGGGCCAGCACGCTTTCGATACAGCAAAGCGAGGGCCTGTCGTATGAGTTGGTGGGTACGTATCAAAGCCGTCACATCATCCGCATTAACCGTCTGCATCACTGAGTTCTTATCATACCTCACCAAGGTACTGACAACTACGGAGCATCTCAAGTTGGTTGTATCATTGGTATGCAGATACAGCTGAGTGGTTGCGCATCGAGTCATTACAAACCAGGGATTGGACGTAGAAGGATTATGCAATTCCGAATATCCGTTTTGGCCTAGGGCTAATGGAGGATGGGGATGCATTACTTGCCGAATGGTGGCCGAAATAGGAAGTGACTTTGCCGATTACGAAATCGGCAGTTTCGGCGCTCAACGGACCCGCGACCGATTGTCGTTGGATCAGACAGCTTTGGCGCAATAATCGGTACAAGGTTTGGTTTGGTGAAAGGGTATTCGTAGGACAAGTACGGAGTAACGAGATGAATGTGCTGCGGTTGATGCTGCAAGGGTCAGGGCCAGCGTGCCGAATCAGGAGGGAGAACACGTGTCTCAGATGACGTCTTTTACTGGTTGAGGGCGTTTGAGGGGAACGACGCAGGCTCATGGCAATGTCTGTATGATGTCCAAATGTCGATGCTTCAAGTTGGTGGACGGCGGTCGGGATGCGGCATGTCAAAAGACCACTGAAGACGAGGGAAGATTTTAGGATGACAGCATATGTCGGGGGGGGGCACTGACCAGGGCAACATGGGCGACAAGCAACGACAAGGGGTCCAGATTCTAGAGGCTGCCCAGACGCTGAGATGCGGCTCCTCGGCAGCCAAGACAATCCAGGAAGCAGAAAAGAAGGCATGCTGAGGCAATCCCATTGCTTGTATGGCTGGCGCAGGGACGCTGAAAGCAGGGGGCTTGAGATGGGACGATGGAGCGATGCGATGCCGCTTTAGAGATGCATCTTAAGATGGATAGATGAGGCGTACGTGTGACGCACGATCTGCAGGAGTCGCGGGATCGGAGTTGAAAAAGCCCGAGATGGAACAAGAGCGGCGATGATGCCTTGCCGAGTTTAGTCTAGAAGCGGGCTGCTTTGACATGACTTGGAACCAAGACAAAGATTGGATCTCTGGCAGCGGTGCCGAGACGATCAGGCTGTTGCTGTGCCGTCTTTTCCGAGGCACAGGATAGAGAGGATTTGAGAAGGGCGACGACACGCAGACGACACGCACGTCTTGTGACTTGGAGATGCAATACACCATGTACCAGAGTGATCCTGGAGAGGGAAGAAGACAACAAAAGCGTGTTCGACACTTCGACGACTCATCGATGGCGTGCTCCAATGCTTGTTCGTGATACCAGCCTCTGCGACACGCTGCCACCCGCTCTTCAAGACGGGGCCATGGACTTCTGTTCATCGACCGTTGTCCCAGTCCGGTTAGCATCAACAATCAATCCGCGCACACAGACGCAGGCGCAGAACGGCCCACGGCAACGCCGGCCCATAGGCGCCCCACGGTGCAGGACTGGGCGTTTGCGGGACTGGGCTGGGCGATGGGCGATGGACCATGGGCAAGCCTGGGCGTCGTTTTTTGCTCCATTTTGGCCTGTGGGCAAGCTGGGCGCTGGGCAGGTCCCATTCTCCCCAGGGTGAGACAAACAAGGGGCCGGCCGAGTGACTGATTGCGACGCCTCTATTCGCGGAATTGGAGTGTCACTGTTTCTGCCGAGTCCCGATCGCTGGGCTGGGGGAGGGATTTGATACACTGATTCCTGCTTTTTGTGTCTTGCTCCCTGATTCAATCATTGCCAACTGCCAGCACTATGTACCTCATCATCATGGCTATCATGAGTGATAAAGTTGCGTCTCGAAACACATCCAAGTTCGAGACTCGGAGCGGTGCGGCCGTGAACTAGTTAGCACAAAACCCTCACGGACTTGAACGAAGCATGACGACTAGGCCAGAACTGACCCCCCTCCCTCCTCCACCCCCAAAAAAGCCACCAAGCCTGGGGAGAAGCCGTCTTTTCCGTGCAGTTCTGGTCCTGGATGCGGTGCGCGCCTTGGGCCGCCGAGACGAGCGGGCGACCACGCTATGTGCGACGCCTACGACACGCACTACGGCTCTGATGTTCCGAGCTGGGGGACTCCGTCATAGGCCGCCCAAGGTACCATCTCACAGCGTACAGCGCTCTCCCTGTCCACCGAAAATCTCATCCGGGCCGCCGCCGCCACCTGCGCAAGCGGATGCAGGACAGGTAATTTAGCGGTTTAGTGCTGTGAAAGTGTGAATGTGCTTGGTCGTATCCGCTACAGAAGCCCACTGCAGTCTCCAGAGCCCCAGCCAGCCCGCTGCACTACGTACAGTGATCTGGCCGGTTCCCTAACTCATTGCGGCTGCCGCTCTGCTGCATCATTCCTTCCCATTTACCCACCGGTCCTTGTCGCTCGCACTTGCCACCACTTGAATACAACTCAACTCCCACTTTTCTGTCCGCTGCCGCCCTGCCGTTCTGCCGTCTTCCGTTCGCCGACAGCCCCGACTCTTGCGGAAACACACGACACGCACGACACAACACGACACGACACGCCTTTTTGCTGGCCCCAGCCCAAGCCCGCAGCCCTGGATGACAAGCCCCGGATGATACGAGCAATCCAACAACGCCCACTGTTCACTGCCGAATCCCGATCCCTCGGGTCTCTCGCACGAGTCCGCCGTTGCCGCTGCCGATCCCACGTATCGCTCTCCGCATCCCATCGTCCACTCCGCATCCCATTGTTCACGCTTCGTCCGTCTGCTGTCATTGCGCAAAGACTCTCGGCATCTCCCAACCGCTACTACAGCCGCTACCGCACCGTTCCCCCAAAGCCCTGCGCCGCTACCGATCCGTCCTAAAACACCACCGTTGCCCACGCATCCTTGCCCTCGATCTTTCCTCCTGTCGCCCAACCATCCTCACGCCCATCTCGCTTGAATCGAGCCTCATCGCCATCGTCAAGCCCCCCGATTGGATCTCGCCTCCATCCTCGAACCCAGACCGCGCTCGCTCAATCCGACCCCCGTCGTCGCTCCCGTCGCCATCTCTTCGCATCCCATCGTCTCGTCTGGTTCGCGTCATACTATCAAGCATCCGCGACTGCAACGTCACGGCCCAACGTCTGACTGGTAAAACTGGAGGAGTGAGACCATCGCCATCCTTCGGGCCCCGTGGCCATGGCGGAAAACGAAAAGACTGTTCAAACGGGCGGGGTGGCCGAGGTCCCTGAACCCATCCGCCGCACTCAGTCCGTTCGAACCACCGGCACACAGGCTACCAACGATGGAGCCTCCGAGTACGATGAGGTAAATTCAACCCCAACATCTCCTCAACCTCTCCGTCACCTCCCCTCCCGCTTCCTGCGTTCAAGCCCCGGTTCTGTTCCGCTGACCATTGACCGCCCCGGTCTAGTCCTTCTCTTACGATGAAGACGACCTTGGCAACTATCAAACTACTGAGCAAGATCTACATGTCACCGAGGATGATTTGCTCGAGGCCCGGGAACTGGCCTCTAAATACACCCTCGAAGATGTCCGCGACATCATGGTGCGCGTCCACCGGATACACGAAAAGGACCCTAATTTCCCCCTCGTCGTCATCCAAAAGATCCAAGGCTTCCTCGAAAACGAAGACCTATTCTCCAACCCGGAGAAGTATGAGAACCTCATCCAAGAGATGAAACTGGAGGCTGCCCTCATCACCAACAACAGCCCGTACGCTGAGGTTCGCGCTGTCGTGGGCAACAAGGACGATGTCACCGTGCCCTGCTCGACTCTTCGCAGTTGGGCCATCGGCCTGGCCTTTTCCATCCTCCTAGCCTTTACCAACCAACTCTTCGACATTCGTCAACCTGCCATCCGCATCATGGCCAATGTCGCTCAGTTGCTGGCTTACCCCATTGGCAAGGCCTGCGAGCGTTGGCTACCCGACGCAGGCTTCACCTTGTTTGGTACGCGCCATTCTCTGAATCCGGGGCCTTTTTCCAAGAAGGAGCACATGCTCATTACCATCATGGCCAATGTCGCATACAACACGCCCTACACAAACTACATCATTTGGGTTCAATACCTTCCCCAGTATTTTAACCAGCCCTACGCCTCCCACTTTGCTTACCAGATTCTCATTGCTCTGAGCACAAACTTTATCGGTTACGGCATGGCTGGCATCTGTCGTCGGTTCCTGGTGTACCCTTCCTACTGCGTCTGGCCCGCCTCCCTCGTCACCATCGCCCTCAACTCGGCCTTCCACAACGACATTAATACGCCCGTTGAAGGCCCCTTTGGCAAGATCTGGCGCATTTCTCGCCTCAAGTTCTTTTACCTCATGTTCGGTGCCATGTTCATCTGGTTTTGGTTCCCCAACTTTATCTGGACTTCGCTCTCCAACTTCAACTGGATCACCTGGATTGCCCCCAATCACCGTGACTTGAATACCATTACTGGATCCAACAATGGCCTCGGCGTCAACCCCTTTCCCACTTTTGATTGGAACATTCTCCTCTGGGACTCGGCGGACCCCCTCATGGTTCCCTTCTTCAGCACCTTTAACCGCTTCATTGGTGTCTTCATCTCGTTCTGGGTGGTTCTCGGGTTCTGGTATGGAAACCTGTATGACACTGGATATCTTCCCATCAACACCAACCGAGTCTACGACCACTTTGGCAAGCTTTACAATGTTTCCAATGCCATCAACGACCGTGGCCTGTTTGACGAGGATAAGTATGCTGCGTACTCGCCGCCGTTTTTGGGTGCTGGAAACGTTGTCATCTACATGTTCTTTTTCGGCATCTACACCTCGACTCTGACCTACGCAGCGCTGTATCATCGACGTGAGATTGTCACCGGGTTCAAGGGCATTATCAACAGCATGCGGAAGAAGAAGCCTGGCGCCAACGAGGAGCTGGACGACCTGGATGTCCATAACCGTCTGATGAAGTCGTATCGCGAAGTGCCCGAGTGGTGGTATATGGTGTGCCTCGTTCTGGCTATCGTGTTTGGAATCTCGGGCATCGCAGGCTGGGAGACGCACACATCCCCTGGTGTCATCTTTTACGGTCTTGCTCTCTGCATCGTCTTTGTCATCCCCGTCGGCATTATCAAGGCCATGACTGGAATCGAAGTCACCCTCAATGTGTTGGCTGAATTTATTGGTGGATCGCTGGTGGACGGCAACGCCTTGGCCATGAACTACTTCAAGTCGTTTGGATACGTCACTTGCGCTCACGCGGTCATGTTCTCCAACGATCTCAAGCTCGCCCACTACGTCAAGATTCCCCCTCGACACACCTTTTCGGCCCAGATTATTGCCACCTTTATCAGCACCTTTGTCTGCGTCGGAGTCCTCAACTTCCAGATGACGCGCATTGACGATGTGTGCACCGAAGACGCCCGGTTCAAGATGACTTGCCCTGGTGTCAACACCTTTTTCACCGCTTCCGTCCTTTGGGGAACTGTGGGCCCCAAGAAGATTTGGGGCCACAACGGGCAGTACAGCGAGACTTTGGTTGGTTTCCCCTTGGGTGTTGCCGTTGTCTTCTTCTTTTGGGGGTTGAACAAGAAGTTCCCCAAGTGGACATGGACCCGACAGATCCACCCCGTGGCCATCATGTACGGAGGCATCGTCTGGGCGCCTTACAACATGTCGTATGTCTGGCCCTCGGTGCCAATTGCGTACTTTTCTTGGATATACCTCAAGTCACGCTACCTCGGCTTATGGTCCAAGGTATGTCGCCCCTATTTTCCCTTGTGATGATTATTGATGCTAACCTTGTTCAGTATAACTTCGTGCTCTCTGCAGCTTGGTCATGTGGCATTGCCATTGCTGGCATCATCATCTTCTTTTCCCTTCAGTACAACGGCAACGAATTCGAATGGTGGGGCAACGACGTGGCCTACAGGGGCTGCGAAGACAATGCCTGCACATTGAAGACACTCAAAGGCGACGAGTACTTTGGTCCTCGGATGGGAGACTTTTCCTAGAGGATGGACGTGACGGCATGGAAAAGGAGATGATTTTGAGCAATGTTAATGACTAAGCGTGTTTTGCATTTGAGGGTTTCGGAATTTGGATACCTTATATACCCCACGGATATATTGATGAAATAGACTCGTCGCATGAACTTAATATGATGTTCGTTTATTCTCAAGTGGTAATTGTACAGTGGTATGCTCCTAGAATGTATCCGTGTAACTCCATGCCAGTGTCCAGTTAACGAGAATCAGCCTGATAAAAGACAAAGGTATCATCCGCAAACGCCTAAATAATCCCAGTGGATTGAAGAAAGAAGAAAAAGACAAATGAAATATAAGTGCCTTGAGGCACGGCAACAACCTGGAGATGCCTCTCTAGGCACCATTCTACAAGACTGCCCACGTCTGCTTCTGCATGTCGCGACTCGTCGACGACACTGGGCTCACTTCACCCCCGGCAGGCAGCTCGACCCTGCATGCCGCTCGTTCTTCCTCGACGATGGTCTCGACGATGCCGTCGGACCCGCCGCTGTTGCGCCCCGCAAACAGGCCCGAGAGGGACCCAATGTCGATGAGCTCCGGGGCGCTCTCTCGCACGGCGCTGGCGGGCGCAGTGACGGGCGAGACGACGGTGTCATCGCTCAGGGGCGACACGCCGCCGTGGTCTTTGTGGCGCTTCCAGCTAGGCGTCTTGATGCTCAGGCCGCGCACGCTGTCGCGGCTGCGTAGGAGGCGGATGCTGTTGCGCCAGCCGAGAGCCGGGCCCGGGCTACCGGAGCTCGACTTGGGCCGCCAGCTGGTGGTGGTGGTGATGGGAGCCGGAGTGGGCTTGTCGGATCGGAAGCCCGTTGTCTTTCGGCGGAGGGGCAGTGTGAGAGCGCCACCTTCGCGGAGGAGGCGTGCGATCAGCGCGAGCTGTGCAGGCTGCGTTGGGTGTTGGATTATGTCTTCGGCGGAGAAGGACACGGCGTCGATGCCCCCGATGTCGAGCCTGGGAAGCGTCTGGTTGAGCTTCTCGGCGAGGGCGTGCGCGGGTAACAGGGAGTTGGCGCGGCTGTAAAAGGCGGCCGGATGAAGCTGCTGCTCCTCCGAGACGGGCTTCAGCGTCTCATTCCAGGCGGCGGTGATAGTTGACTCGATGCCGGCCCGTTGCTCCGGGAGCAGGAGATGGTCGACGGGAACCTCCGGGACGGCAGCGGAGTCCTGGGCGGGAAAGGGAATGCGCTTCTCGGAGCGCTGGATCTCGTCGGCCGACTGCAGCATGGGCTGGGCAACGGTGTCGCGGTACGTCAGCGTCTCGAGGGCGGCGACGAGCAGGCGCATGCACTCGTCGGCAAAGGCGGCGCTGACGCGGTCCTCGGCGAACTTGATGTCGACGGCGACGCGCTCGGCGGATTCCATGGTGGAGCAGACGAGCATGTCGGGGAGATCGACGGCCTCGGGCTCGACAGTTTTATATGTGAAGGGCGTGCTTCCAATGTTGAGCGTCGCGGAGCCGTCGAGGGGCGCCGCCGACTGGTGGTGCACGACGGTGCTGAAGCGGGTCCACGGAGCCCAGGCAACGGCGCACCTCCGGGCGACGTCGGCGACGCCCACGGCCTCGAAGCGGCGGCTGGCGCGGCGCTGGGCCTGCAGCGACCGCATGAGCTCCAGCGGTGTGCTGTGGCGCGCAAGGAAGCGCACGCGGACGGGGACGGCGTTAATCAACGGGCCGACTAGGCTGGCCAGCTCCGTGTCGGCCGGCAGCTTGACGTGGTGGCCCTGGACCGTCTCGCCGAAGAGCACGTCGGGCTGGCCGGACACGGTGGCGAGCACGGTAGCCCAGGCGGCCTTGATAATGGTATCCGGCGAGATGCCCCGGCCGCTGAGGCTGCTGATCTTGATGGTCTGCCGGACCGACTGGACGCGGGACGTCGGCGGGCGCGGGGCCGTCCGGGACACGACCTCGGTCATCTGCGCGCCGTCCAGCTGGGCCGTCCAGTACTCGATGCCGCCGCCGTCGCTGGCCGCCTTGGCCGCGCGCGCGTACTCGTAGAAGCTGGACGCGGGCTCGACCTCGTTGGCGTCTTGGTAGAGCGCGGTGAGGTCCTGGACGATGAGGGACACGGAGGCGTCGTCGATCTGGGCCTTGGAGAGCCTGATGACGAGAGCGCCCTCTTCGCCGGCGTCGAGATATGTGAAGCCGGTGACGGGGACGTGAGGACGAAACTCGACGCTCTGGTCCTGCTTGACGGCGTCTTCGGCGGCGCTGTCCAGCTGGGCGCTCGAGCAGGGAAGCTTCTTAAACTCAGGCCGGAACGACGACGCCGTGGCCTGGTAGACACGGTGCTCGTGCAGCACAAAGGCAGAGCCAAGGGCTGGGTGCAGCGCCGTGAGGGCGCGGCACGCGGCCTCGAGCCGGTCGGCGCACACGCGGCCGCTGAAGCGCAACACGAGGCAGACGACGTCGGCCCGGGTCTTGTGCATGGCCAACTCCAGGCTGCGGACCTGCTCCGACGAGGCCTCGGCGACGTCCAGGACGTGCTGCGCGGCGCACTGCAGCTTCGGGGCGATGACGTTTTTGATGAATTTGCTGCTGAAGCCCTTGATGGAGGCTGCTTCGGAGGGCTCCTTTTTCGGCGCGTCTGAAGTCGTCGAGGAGCGGCACATTTCTGTCAGCGTGGCCTCGTTGAAGATGTCGGCGAGGGACACCTTGAGGCCGACCCTGCGGCAGGCGACGACGAGCTCCGACGCGAGGAACCTGTTGCCGCCGGCCGAGACGAAGCTACTCGATCCTCGAATATCAACAACCGGCACGGCGAGCACGCGGGCCCAGACGGACCGCATCACCTCCTCGGGCCGCGTCAGGGGCAGCGGCTTCTGCGCCAGGACGACGCGCTGGATCTCGCCCGGGTTGGGCACGCGGGCCATGGCGTCGAGCTGCGCGAGCGTGAGGCCCGAGACGGACCGGAGCAGCTTGCGGCGGTTGACTTTGAGGGATGTCGATAGCGGGAAGGCCTTGAGGGGGACGAAGACGGCCGGGACGCAGTGCTCTGGCAGTCGGGCTTCGCCGGGCAGGTTGGTATCAAGAGAGGCCTCGAAGAGCTTCTTGGCGATGAACGTGCGCTCCCGCACGCGCGGGCTGACGTTGTCCAGCCCTTCGCTGCCGTCGAACAGCGCGTCGCTGAGCTCGAGGAAGGCGGCGAGCACGCGGAGCGAGTCGGCCGTGGCGATCTTGTCGACGACGACGTCGACGCCCGGGCCGAGGCATCGCCGGATGCGCTGCTCCACGGCTGCCACGTCAACGGAGCTGCCGTCGACGGTGACGTCGTCGCGCGCGCTCGAGATGAACTGCACGTTGCCGTCGTCCAGGTAGCGCACGCGGTGGCCCGTCTTGAGGTACCGCGCGCGGGGGACCGGCTGGACGAGGACGTCGGGGTGCCGCTCGGGCTCTGGCTCGGTGCCACAAGTGGAGATTCGCGGGCGAAGCGGTGCGGCGTGACGGCCGGGCTGTCGATGGCCAGCTCGCCGACGGCGCCGACGGGCATCAGCTTGCGCGGGTCGTCCGGGTTGAGCACCCAGAAGCGGCCGGCGAGGGGCGGCGGGATGATGGTGGGGTCGGCGTCGGGCGTAACGACGGCGACGGAGATGCCGAGCGGGCACACGTCCGGGGCGCCGTAGGCCAGCAGCACGGACCGGCCGGCGTCGAGCCACGGGCCGTACGTGTCGCGGCCCAGCTTGCGCGTGCGGAAGCACAGCGTGCCGAGGCTCGGCACCTGCGCCGGGGTGATGCGGCGCGCCAGCACCCCCGTCATGTACGTCCATGTGACGCCCATGCGGGCCATGGCGCCGGCCAGATCCCGCGCGCGGTCCCGGGGCGCCGGCACGCACACGCACCCGCCGGCCGCCATTGCGCCGAGCACCTCCACCAGCGAGATGTCTACATTAAATGCCGACAGCTGCATCACGCGGCTCGCGGGGCCGAAACCCAGCGCCGGAGCTTGCGCGGCAAAGGCCGAGCACAGGGCGGCGTGGGTGAAGAAGATGCTCCGCGAGGCGCCGCTGCTGGTGCGCCGGGGCGTGATGAAGGCGCAGGCCGCGTGGTCCGGCGTGGGTTCTCGAGACGCCGGCGAGACGCTGTTGCGAGGAGGGAGGGTCGCGAAGAAGGCGTCATTGACGATGACGAGGTTCGGCACGCTGCCGCCCAGCTGTGTCCAGGCTGCTTCTGTAGCTAGAGCGATGGGAGAGCTGAGGTAGCGCATAGTCGACTGCACCGTGGTTAGATCCTGTAGGTCCAGGGCCACGAATGCTGCGCCGGCTTGCATCACGGCCAGCAGCATCACCGGCGCCCAGCGGTTCTTTTCGAGAACTACTGGCACCGCCATGCCGGGCCCGACGCCGAGGTTGACGAGATATGTCCGCAGCCGGGCCACGAGCGTCGCAACCTGGGCATACGTCAAGTCACCATCCCACGCGCACACAGCCAGGGCATGCGGCCTCACGAGCGCATGCTGCAGAATCACTTCGTGCAGACACGCCTCGACCCGCTGCGAGCGCTGGCCCGCCTCCCAGTCGTGCAACACGAGCTGGGCGTAGTCGCGGTCCGTAAAGAGGTCCGTCTGGGCGACGAGCTGGGCGGGGGGGCACTGCAGGACCGTCTTGACGGCGCGCTCGAAGCTGCCCATGACGCTGCGCAGCTGGTTGTCCGAGAGCGAGCGCGCGCTGAGGCTGGCGTGCAGCTGGCCCGAGGGCAGGAAGCATGTCGTCAGGGAGAGCTGGCTGTCGGTTCTGCGCGAGGCTGTGACCAGCGAGGGCGTGAGCTGGCCGAGGTCGTCATCGGTGCGTGCAAACAGCTCGCCGTCCGCAAACGACAGGCACGTGTTAAACAGATTCCCGTCACGCAGCCGCAGTGCATGCTGAATCTCAGCCATGGTCAGGTTCTGGTGCTTGCGTGCGTTGGTGAGGGCCTCGTCGACGGCGGCCAGACATACAGCAAGAGGCCGGTCCGGCGCCACGTCGACGGCGCACGGCAGCACGCCGGCGAAGCTGCCGACGGCCCCACCAATGCCCCGGAGCAGCTCCTCGTCGCGCCCGGCGTGCTGGAAGCCGAACGCCACGCGGTCGGCGTCGACAAAGGCCCGCAGGACGAGCGCCCACGCGAGCTGCAGCACCGCCGCGGGCTGGACGGCCCGGCTTGTGCAAAAAGCAGCCAGTTGCTCGCGCGTTACTTCCAGTGCAAAGGGGTGAGGAGGCACGTCTTCGGCGGCCGAGGGCGAGAGACGCGGGAAGAGGCACGGCTTGACGCCGGCGAGGTGTGTCTTCCAGACCTCGAGGCTGTAGGCTGTGTCGAGGGATGAGACGTGGTAGAGGTATGTGCGGTGCAGAGCTTCGTTGTGCGCAGGGGTCTGGCCCGAGTAGACGCTGCAGAGCTCTGCTATTAAGTTGTGGACACTCGTCAACTGTTGATGTTAGCTGTTTGATCTTCTGCCTCGAATAAGCATCACTTACATCGCAAATGGCCTGGCTGATATCAACCCGCACCATCGTCTTTGCAGCAGTATGGCACACCGAGAGCCGATGCCGCGGCTCCAGCGGGGACGTCTTGAGGGCCGGCACGCGCGCCAGGGCCTCGCTGGGCTTGGACGACTCGAGGAACAGCATGCTGGGCGACGTCTTCTTCAGCACCACCTGGTCGAACAGGCCCTCGCGCGACACGCTGTCGATGAAGACGCTGCGCAGGGCGGGCTTGCTAGCTACGATGCCCTCCCAGGCCTTGCACAGGCGCGTGGCGTCGACGGCGCCGGAGCTGGGGGCTTGTAACTCGTAGACAGCGTGCACGTGGAAGCTCTCGACGCGCTGGCTCTGCGCCATGAGAATCTCCTGCTGCGCCGGCGTCACGGGGTAGATGGTCTCGATGTCCCGGGCCCCTGGAAGCCCGGAGCCGACGAGGCGATCGGCGCCAAGCCGGGCCAGCGCCTTGTACGACGTGCGCAGCAGCGGGACGTCGCCGAGGGTCAGCTCGGGCTCGTGGTAGCGCAGCCGGCCGATAGCCTCTAAAACCAAGTGCTCGAAACTCTGCACCCACGTCTGGATCCGGTCCTGGTGGCGCGCGGCCCGGGAGTATGTAAAGTCGACGCGCGTGCCCGAGTCGTCGGTCATGGCGGCCACTTCGAACAGCGCTGCGCGGCCGACGCCGGGTCCAATGTCGGACCGTAGCGTGCTTGCCGTCAAACCGGGCACCGGGACGGACTGCAGGATGCCGTCCGGGCGCTGGATGCCCTGCAGCGCGTCGACCCAGTTGAGCACGAGCTCGACGGGTCCGGCGCCGGAGGAAGTGGGGCCGGAGACCTCGGCGGTGAAGAACGGGACGCCGTCGCGCGGGATGGCGCGGCGCGTGTCCTTGACCAGCTTGACGGCCTGGATCAGGTCCGTGTCGGCCTCGAGGCTCAGGCCCACGGGGCACAGCGACGCGAACCACCCGACCGTCTCCATGACGTTGAAGTCGGCCTGCGCGGCTTCCCGGCCGTGCTCGCGCTTCCACGCCGTCGGCGGTCGGCGGTCCGAAAAGACGCGTCGGAAGGATAGGAGTAGAGATGCTAGAAAGACGTCGCCGGCGTCAGTCCGTAATACGTCGGCGCAGGCCCGATGCAGGATCGCCGTGAGTTCGGAGGATAATGCGAAAGTCACCTGCTGCGTGTCGCCGTGGCGGTTTGCGTCCTGGCCGAGATGCCAGTAATCCAGGTCCGCCGGCACCACGTCAAACGGCAGAGTCGGTTCGAAAAGGCGCTGGCTCACCTCGTAGCTCTGGTAGTCGACCCAGTGCGGGAACGGGATGGAACCCTCGGAAAGCAGCGTGCCTTCTCGCAGCAGCTCGTCGAGGTCGTGGACCATGATGCGCCACGAGATGAGGTCGACGACCAGCCGGTGCGCCACGAGGTATAGCAGCTGCTCGTTTTCGTTCCGCACATGCTCTACCGCAAAGACGGGTCCGTCCTTGGGATCTAGACTCGCCTGTGCCGCCTCGATCAACACTGCCAGCTCCTCCTCGTCGACGTCGGCGTGGCGGCCGAAGCGGTACGAATTGGACGCCTGCGGGATGACGACCTGCACCCACTCGTCGTGGACGGGTCGAAACCGGGCCCGGAGCATGGCATGCCGGGCCACGATGGCCTCGACGGCGGCCTCAACATCCGCGGTATCGGCGCCGCCCTTGATCCGCAGTAGCATGCTCTGGCTGTGACGAAAGTCCGGCCCGGCGATGCGGTTCGGATCTTCTAGGTGGCGCATGGCCGTCTGGAAGTACAGCTGCTGCATGGGCGCCAGCGGGTAGCACTCCATCTCGTCGCAGTCGAACCGCGCGGCTTCCTCGTCGTCCCAGACGGACCGCCGGGACTCGATCCACGACCGCCGGTGCTGCTCCCGGCGCCGGCTCGGGACCTGGCGCCGCGGCTCCGGGATCTGCAACTTCATTATGTCCTCGTACGCGGCCTCGTTGATGTTCTGCACCCACGTCTGCAGCGCCCTGGCGTCGGGCCGCTTCTTGTCGCCACCATCGTCGAGCTCAGCCATGGCTGCCAGAGGGATCCAGATCTGCGGCCGTCGCGAGTCGGCGCCCCATTCTTGTACGGCGATGCGCAGCGAGGTTATGTCTCGCTTCCGTGCTGCGTGCTGCGAGCGTAGCGGTAGGGATATCTCGCTGGATGTGGGTTTTGGGTCTGAGCCGGCCATCTTGACCAGGGCCACGAGCTGCCCGTCAAAGGGGCCCGCACGCGGCGTTACTAGACATACGTTGCTGACCTGTGGGCTAGATTTCAAGACGCTCCCGAGGTCCTGGCCGGCTGGTCGTGTGGCCAAGCACGAGTCGTTGCTGCTCGTCAAGGAGCCATAGCTGGATACCGAGTATCTGTGCACCGGTGAAAAGATGTCGTCCACGCTGGCCGCCAAACTCGACGGGCCAGACTCGTCCTCCTCTGAAGTCGCAGGATTACTAGCTCCCACGGGACTAACAGGCGGGAACGGAGTAATGTGCGTCTGCAGCTCGGCGAGCGTGTGGCAGCCCATGATATCCTCAGCCCGAGCCTCGATGCCCTTCCTCCGACACGCCAGGCGCAGCGCCTCGGCGGCCTCCTGGTCGCCGCCGAGATCTGCAAACGAGTCGAAGAGCATAATGTCCCCGCGCGGGATGTCGAGTGTCTGGGCCACGGCTAGGATCAGCCGCTCCGAGGCCGGTTCGTCGCCCGAGATGTGCGTGTCGAGCCGGGGTAGGCTCGGTCGCGGATCTGTCATGGTGGAGAGAATAAAGGGAAGCAGGATAATGGGAAAGAAGAGGGAGACGTGTAAGTCGCGAAGACTTGGGTTTAAAATTGGTCGGAGAGGGGGGAATGCTGATGATGCTGGACGGACACGGATGTCTCAGTATGGACGCGGAGGTCTCAGTACAGCCACATGGCGAGAGGCAGTAGAGGAAGACGGAAGCAGGGTGAGAAAGAGCGGAGATGCCTCGGAGGGAGTGTGTTGAAGAGGCAATGTCTTGGAAGGATGTCTGGGAGGCGTAGAAGACGGATGGAGAAAGAGTTGGTGATGCCAGAAACAACCAAGCCAGCCAGCCACAACCGGGACGGAAAGGAATGATGGAAACTAGCAAGACTTTAAAAGGGGTGTTCCTGGGGTGCCTCCCGCGATCTGGTTCCTGGGATAGTAAGCGAAACAATGTCAGACTGTCAGATTTTGGCAAAACAGTGTCAGACTTTCGTTCTTGGTCTTGCACAAAAGGGTTTCTTTGCGTGTCAAACCGGCCGTCCGCCGAGCCCGGGGGAGGTCCGTCTAAGTAGGAAAGCTGTGAGACCCGCGCAGTAGCGGCGGGCAATGACATACATCGGCGAGCGAGTTGTATCTCGCGGATCGCAAACCTAGCACTGCCTATTTTCGACTGGGGGGTGTGGGATGCCAGCTTGGGCGTGGCCAATGGCGACGGGGCATGGCATCATGCACGCGGAAGCATGGGGCGGGATACAACCTTTGGAGAAAGAGGATTTGCCTGGGCAAGACTTGCAGTAGCACAAGCGTCGGGTGTGCATTCTTGCTGCGCCGATGGTGTCTGTCAATGCCATCATGACATGGCATCCCGCCCAATGTCCCATACACGAGCGCTGCGTCCTCTGGGCGAACGGGGGGTCCACAAGCCGAGTTGCGAGTTGCTGGTCAGTGTTGTCCACCGGTGTATGCGTGGTGTATTTAGCAAGTCCCTCTCATGGGTATCCAAGCCGGCAACCACTGTCGTCGAGCATCCGCGCCGGGACACTTTTCTACAGAACAGGGATGTTGCTGGGAGCCCGTTCGTTGCGCCGCCATGACACTCGGCCCACCTGCCTCGGCCTTTGCACGATGCAATGAAATCCTTCCTGCTGTTTTGCTGTTCTGTAGCCCGGGTTCCTGAATAGCCGGGCTGTCTGCCCCCAGGTTTCATGCTGGATGGGGTATCTGGTGCAGGTACTTGGAGATGCCTTGGAGACGGATGATGATGATGCTGAACAAGTACTTTGGGCAAGGCGTCTCTGTCATCGGGCCCGTGATTGGCTAGCCACCCGCCAGGAATAGAAACTGGTCGCCGCCAAGCTGAACAAGCCACCGACGCACGCACGAGTAACGGGACAGCCTCAAGCCGAGAACCTTTGATACTGTACTCCGTGCTCCGTACATGGCAGAACATGATCAAAACATAGTGCATGCCTACCTGCCTACCCACCTCCCAGAATATGATAGCCGAGCATGCTCTCGTTACACAACCCATTCGTCTCATTTCATCTCCTCCCCAACAGCCCACCGACATCTCCACCCTTCGTCCGCCACTTGGGCCTCGCCCAAAAAAGGATGCGTATCCTGGAGGGTGGAACTGACCATGTCGCTCCCTGGCCGGGCGAACAGCGAACAGCGAACAGCTTTCTCCCGCGCACCTTGGTTCCTCTGCCGGCACTCAACCTGCTTTTGGTCCTTTGCTCTGTCTCTCATCCCCACGTACGGAGCACTAACTACCAGCTACTCTGTCCCGGCACAGGGTGTGGGCTTCCTCCGATCGACGGCGGAGGCAGTGCTGGACGACCAGTTTGAGCTGCCATTGGCTCCCTGCTGCAACGGCTTTTTAGGCGCTGGGCCCCATTCCGCTCCGCCACCATGACAGTGCCGACTCAGCCAGCAGGGAAAAAAAGCCAACACCAAAAAGACATATACCAAAGTTCGATATACCCTGCGCAGAACAACACAAGCCAAAGTCCCATCTGCCCATTGTAAAATGAAAATGTCTGCTTCGTCTATTCCACAAAAAAAAAAAGGCCACATCCCATCACGTCCCATCCCCTGCAAGCCTCATCCCATCTCTCTCGTCTAGATATTCTGCCCGTCTCCCACGTGCACTGCAATCCGCGCCTCTAACAGGCTGGGCGTCTAGACACCCTTCTCTGTACTGTCCGAACTAGCTCCTCCACGACTCCTCCAAGATAACAAGCGAGAGTTCCTTTCATACAACCTCCATCATTCAACGAAAGCGGGTGCATTTTTTCCCCCGTTCGTTAAGTGGGTGCCTGGAATCCTTCGTCCAACTATGAGGTTCGCCACTGCTCTCGAACCCTCTTACACTACGTAACGTGGTAGTATTCCAAGTAGTATGCCCTCGCTCTCGGTCGGTTTCTGCAGCTCCATCGTCCAACAACTGAGTTCCCCTCAATCCTTCAATTCCTTCACGTCTATATCCTCCTGCCCTATCTGGCAGAGGCGCGCAACGTCGTTCGTAGATCTGCCAGGCAACTATATTCTTCTCTGAATCAACCCAATCATCGCCAGTACCTCACCGCAACTCCTCAAGTCTGGTGGATAACCAAGCCACCATCTCAACCCTGATTCTCTTCTCTGTGCCTCATCTAGTCTCCAACCTTTCCGTCTTTGTCTTGTAAACAGCAACACTATGTGCATTCGTCGCCCCCAAGGATTCATTCGCCTCGGGGATCGCTAGCCAGGAACACCCATTTGGGAAAAGACAGCCCCCAGGTACCATCCATGATGCCATTCCCGTCACCGAAACATAAACCGCCCATTCAGCTCGTCCCAGCCCCCACGAGTTTCATCATTTCGCATCAGGATCTACTACGTAGTATCCCGCCCGCCGCTCTTAACGCTTTCCGGGGATTAAGATTCGCATCCTTGTTCCAGCCGTGTCCAAAAGCGGCACGCTTGCCATCCGCCCCACGGATCCTACGAGCAGGGATCAAAACCCGTCCCGTTCCAGATAAGACTACTGTACGTCGACTTTTGCTGCCGTCTAGAACACTACCCGTACCTAGGACATTGCGTTGATTAGCCCTTCCTCGACGCCGTAAACAGGCCTGGGACCATCAACGTGGCCCGTTTCTTGGTCACGAGAGACTTCGAGAGTTGCCTCGTGGGCGTCAACCCAAGCTTGGCGGGAACAGGTTTCCAAGCCACCAGTTGCTGGCCTGTCTCGGCACACTTATCAATCACTTACCGTATTCGTTGGCGTGCTGATCAACCCTCGCTTGGACAAAACTGTCCACAAGTCTTGAATGGGACCCTAGAGCACGTTGACATGCCATGCTTGGCAAGGATGCCCGAGATACTCATCCAACTTGCTAGTTGACATGCTCGATCTACCGTTGCTCATCCATTTACACATACGCATACACGTAGACTTACACACACGCCTCACTCACACTCAACAGTCTCCATTCCCGCATAACAACATACACCACGTAGACCTAATCAAACCAATCAATGCTATATATCGTACACTAATCGCCTGACATCACCTCATTGCTCAACATGCTCCATCATTATACCGTTGGACTCCCACAGACCCTACATGCCGCCAGCCGCCTTCCGTAAATCTATGTCCCATCTAAGCCCCCTAGAACAGTTTGGTATCATGTTGAATTCAAATGACAACCTCGTCATCATCCGGGTCCTCGATGCTCGTCCGCCTCTTTGCCTCCTTGACCTCAATCGCCTTCTTGTCGTCGCCATCGCCTGCATCGTCTCCCAGCCCCCCAGACCCGCCTTCAGTGGACCCCAGCTGCTCTCCCTCCCTCTCCTTCTCAGCCTTTGATAGACCAAACGGCCAGAGTCCGCTAAGACCCCTCGTGCTCCCCTCCTTTGCTGGGTTGACCGCCAGTGGTCGCAAAACCAGCTTGTGGGCGTTGTCTTCGTTGGACCGCTCGTCTTCTGCCATGGCAAAATCTCCAAACTCGTCGTCGTCGTCATCGTCGTCACGCTCATCGTCAGACTCATTACCGTCCGTAGTCTCCTTGGTTCTCACCACACCTCGCCACCACGAACCGCGCTCTCCGTCTTGCTCATCGTCGTCGTCGTCCATATCTTCCTCCGTATCTGCAAAAGGATCCGTAGGGTTCTCTTCGTCATCATCGTCGTCATCCACATGATGCAGGGCGCCAGAACTTGACTGCGCAGCTTGGTTGTTCTTCTGGTGCATTGCCAGCCGAGCCGCCAGCTGGAGTCTTGCCCGCGAAGGGGGAATGTTTAGCGGTGGAGGTGCGTTCAGCGGCGGCGGAGGCGGAGGAGGTGGGGGGACTGAAGGCGGGTCCATCAATCCACCGGCGTTGTTGATATCAGTGTAGGCTCGGAACTATGTCGAGAGTCAGTATTAGAAAGCCGCCGAGTAACAACGACACAAAGAAAGGCGGGCCGGTAGCGGCATGGACATCCTGCATGAACTCTGACATAGCGGCATGATCCCCCGTTCCATTTCTTCCTTGCCATATTCCTAACTCCTGTCTTCCTCCTCTGCCCATCATCATACATCTATACATGTTCCTCGTGAATTCCTTGCCACAGCTATCATGACAACATCCTCATTCCGACAATCCCGTACGTGAGCCCACAGCGTCGATCTTTCTCAGGGTATTTCCTCAGAAATTAGCCTCAAGAGATCGCCGAGACGAATATGCTCAAACGACTCGAGGTCGTCGAGGCTATCGTCGTCGTTCCCTTCATCTTCCTCTGAATTGGCGTCAAAGAAAGATGCATGGTCGCTGGTCTCATATCGACGTGTCCCTTTCTAAGGTTCATCCGTCGCTCTCGTAACATGCTCGATCTGCTCTGCCAGTGCTCGAGGCTCCTCGGGTGGCTCCATCTTGGTCAACGGTGCTCCCTCCCCGCCGAAATCCATTGGCGAGTCCATAGCAATGTCCATGTCAGTTCCAGGCTCCGGAGAGTCTGCCCGGATAGGATCTGGGGAGCCCATGACGACATCCTCTGGAGAATCCACCATGCCAGTATGCCCAAAAGAATTCGCGCCCGCATCATCACCGAGATCATCATTAGAATCACCACTCACCTCAGAGTTGACATCCTCCTCGTCCCCGTCGCCATCTTCGTCTTCCTCGTCGCTGCTGCTGCCGAAGCCGGACATCAACGTCCCGGCGCTGATGGTAAAGGGGCCGATGCCATTTCCGGACTCTTCGCTCAGCTCAATCCCACCGTTTAGCCCGGCATCTGCCAGAGCGCTTGAACCGTTGCCGGAGTTTCCACCCAAGCCCGACAGGCCTACTCCTCCAAGTCCGTTGCCGCCCATGGCTCGATTTCCAAGAGCCACGTCGGGTCGGACGCCGCCAAGAATGGCATTGTCTCGCTCACGAGTCTCGGCCAGAGCGCCTTCAACGTAGTTGATCCATTCCTGGCTCATAACGCTGTCGAGGACTGACTCGGAGAGCAGCTCTGGCGGGTGTCGCTCAGTGAACTTGACCACCTCTTCAGCGATAAGGGTGAGGTGACCCATGTATCCCATGCGAGTCTTGGTTCGAGCCTGAGACTCGTCGCTGGCCTGCTGGCCGCTGATGATGGCGCTAGTGATGTCTGCGGCATCGAAAAGGGAAACAGCCAGGTTAGGGTTGTAACCACGGTCCATAGGGCCGTTGAACACCTGCTGGACAATGTCGTATACAACGTTATGCAGGAAGTTGTTCCATGGGTATCCAAAAAAGAAAGACTAGTCGGGTTAGCAACACCCAGATGGCATTGGGAGGCAACTCACCAAAATGGTTGGTACAACACGATATTCGACAAACTGCTGCTTCAAAAAGTCTCCAACAACTGGCTGATCACCAGTCTCCTGGTCCGCGGCCTGGTCGTTGGTGGACTGCGGAGGGGCCTCGCCCGACAGGGCTGGCTTCTCAGTGGCTAAAATATCACCACTCACGAGGGCGTCAGCTTGTGCATCAGCTACCAGCTTCTCGGCCGCTACTGGGGGTCTATCGGCACCAGACTCGGGGGTGGTGGGGCAGAGAATAGCGGTGCCGGAGTGTCCTCCGGGTGTGGCAACAGAGCCTCGGGCTTCGAGACATGTTCGGTCTCGGCACCTGGCACGTCGGTGGACCCGGTCTTGACTTCGGGCTCAGAGGGCGCCGGGGTCAAAATAGCCGAAGAGTCTGACCCGTCATCGTTCAAGGCCTTCTCAGAGGCGGTAGAGCTCGGCGCCTTTGGCTCCAGATCGACATCTCCGGACTTTTTCTCAGCCGTCTCCGACTCGACCTTCTCAGAGGATGCAGGCTCGGCGGGCTTAGGTTTTGTGGGCGATAGAGGGGCAACCACTAGATCCGGCTCATCGAACGACGAACTGAGCTTATCGGGGTGAGCAGCAGCAGTATCAATAGGGCTGAGGGGCTCGTCGACAAAGTCATCGGAGAGGGAAGTGGGGTTGATGTCGACCTCGGCCTTGACAAACTCATGGGAAGTGTCCTCGCTCATTTCCTTGCTCGGCTCAACCTCCTCGAATCCATCGTCGTCAGCATTAGTGACCTCGAGGCGGCGGACCTCCTCGGGAGCAGCATGGGGCCGTCGCAAGGTCAAGTCTTCTGCTGCAGAATCTTCTTCCTTGGCAGGACCAAGTTTTCCCTCGTCCCTCAATCTACGTCGCTGGTCGTCCCGGACTGCAATAAGTCCTTCTGAACCCGGCTCGTTCAGAAGTCCCATGTTACTGCAGTGCAAGAGTTCCGCCATCAGCTCGCAAGTCTTGAATCGATCGAATCCCAAAGGCTCCAATTTCTCGCCGAAGGTCGAGTCAATCTTGCTCTTCTCAGAGGGAGCTTCCATAATCAAGCTCGTGAACTTGGGCACGTTCTCGGCAAACAGGCGCAGGAGCGTACCCAGGTAGATGGGGTCGCGACTAGAGGGGACGGCACTGGCTTCGGTGCCCATGTCGGGGTCATAATCGGAGTTGTTCTTTCGGATCACCTCGATGACGATGCCGACACCAACAGTGAGGGGGTTGCCACCACCAAGCATATATTGGATAAGCTGCTCGACGCACTCCTTGGACACTAGCTGGCGGGTCAGCTCGTTGGGGCCGATGCACTGCTGATCAGTCTGGGAGGCGTTGGCGGAAATGGTAATGATGGCCTTGATAAAGTCGCCTGCAGCCGTCTGAACAACCCAGTTGTTCTCAGGGCTGAGGCAGGAAAGCAGGGTGGGAATAATGTCCTTGGAATAGAGCCACTGCAAGCACGGCGGGTCAGACGGGTGCGACGCAACAATCATGTAGGGGGGGACATACCTCGACTACGCCCTGGCCGCCTTCGTTACGATCAAGGGCAATGATCTTGAGAAGAAGGTCCATAATCATGGGACACTCCACATGCCTGAGCAAATCGGGGACAGCATCGGCAAGGCCCATCAAGAGCTCCATCATATCCTCCGTCTTCTTTTCGAAGAGAGACTCGTTGACCTTCGTGAAGTAGCTGGCCTGGAGGGGGTCGAGCGGGGCCGGGCGCGAAAGGAACTTCCAGAAGTTCCGAATCAGCTGGCGGTTTTCGGCAAGGGCCTCGTAGATGGACCATGTGTCGGAGCTGAGGATCTCGCAAGCGACAAATGCATAGCGGTTGCGCTTCTTCTCCTGCTCCTCCTCATCGTCAAGGCCAGGGTCGGTGGCACGGGAGGAAGCGCGCGGTCGGGAAAAGGGCAGAAGGCGGCCTTTGCCCTTGGTGTCGTCGTTGTCATCGTCGGTGGCGGCAGCAGCAGCAGGAGCATCGGGTGCTGCGGGGGCGTTGGCGTCGGTATCGGCCTCAGGATCGGGCTTGGGCGATTCTACTTTGGGGGCGACGACATAGTCGAGCAGGCTCTCGAGGACCTTGTCCTCACGGAGGTACTCGATGAGCTTTGTGTTGTGCTGCTTGAGCTCCTGGATCAGGTCGCTCTCGTCGAGCAGCTCCTCGAGGGTGAAGTCGGGCTTGTCGAGGATTGTGTCGATGGTGGAGATGTTGGCGTAGCCGCCGAATCGCCAAAACATGGTGACGGAACTGTGCCGCGGCGCTGGACTCGCAGCACCGGGACGTGAGGGACCGAAACGTGAGGCGGGGAGATGTCTGACAGATCGAGAAGTAGTGTCCAGATGGATGGATCATGTAATCAGGGCAGGACACAGACACAGGGCACGATCGGGGATGCGGAAAGATTAGGCGGGCGGGCGGGCTGGCTGGCAGGGCAGCGAGGGTTGAGTCAGGGCCCTCAGGGGCGGGCGGGATGCAGGAGAGGAGGGGAAGATGCGATGCGCAAGAATAGCAAGAGGCCCGACTATGGCATTCCGGAATGCCTGGGGCTCGAGGCGTCGCTTAGAGAAGGAGGGGGGTTGGAGGGGGAGGGTCCTTGGCAATGAGAGACAAAGAGAGAGATGCAAAGAGGCTAGAGAGGGCTCGCGCAGGTCGCGGATCGCGGGTTGCGGAGATGGTGAGAAAGTGTGAGGGTTTGAGAGGACCCAGTCAAGGTTCGGACCTGATGTGGTAGGGCAGCAGCGGCAGCGGCAGCAGCAGCGACAGCGGCAGTGGCAGTGATGTCAGCCAGTCAAGCCATCCAAACCTGGAAGAACCAGGCTATTGCTGCGCAAGCTTGCAAGAGGAAGAGCGCGCCAATGATTAGTGGGCAGTCATTCCTGATAGTGCCCAGTGCACATGAGACTCGACCCTTACTCAGGGCATCCCAGTGAGTTGGGACGTCCACTGACCTCATCAGTTCTAGTGCCCCCCCATGGAAGTCAACAAGCTGCGAGAGCGGCACCGAGAGGCAGAAAGGGCCGGAAAAGGGCTGTTGCACACGCACATGAACGCACAACACATGGCCAGTTGGGCAGTTGGGCATACGCACGAACATGCACGCGACGCACACTGGGCCAACGTTAAATTGGCACCAGTTTAGGCGACCTGTCGAGGTCCCAGACACTGGGAGAGCGCATACAGCGGTTGTGGGCGATGACGAGATGGACATGCGGCACGGAATTGTGTGATTTCACCTGTGGTCTGCACTGACAAGGCGTCGAAAGGGCCTACAGTATAAAAATAACACGGTTTCATTATCGCTCCTGCGTCGAGGTTCACATGTAGAAAGCTTCTCACATCTTGCCCCATTTCCCGTGTTTGTGTGAGAGTTGTGTGCGCCATGTGCAAAGAAACCATAATGTGGGTTCTCGACACGTGTGGGGGGGGAGGAACATGGAGGGGCCTCGAGATGATGAAAAAAAATAGGAGAGGGGGAGGGGTGAAGAGGAGATTGCGCTCACACGTCGAGAATACAGAACTGTCGCGACAAGGCAACACGAAAGACAAAAAGCTGTCTCGGTTCTGGACGCAGCCCAGATCCTCTTGCTGTGCCAACGGGGGTACAGCCGGCCGATCGCCAGATGCAGACTCCGTGACATCCCCCGAGGAATGTAGATGGCTACCTGTCTCAGGTGGCTCCTCGCCCAAGGTGCGAGATGCCTTTTGACTTTATTTATTTGCAGGCGAAGCCGTCTTGTAAAAGAAATTACCCTGGAGTACCTCCCATGGACAACAACCCCAGAGTCGTGTGCTTTGTCATTCTCGACGATGGGATGCAGCAGAGACACTCATCACCATGTCAACTCGCGTCGCAATGCATCAACCCACCAGACACGTGAAGAGAGGCGATGGATAAGAACCTACTCAACTTAACTTATGCTACCCAACTCTCTCTCCGCAACTGTCAAACTTACACCATGGCATTCTCCGTGCCTCCAGTCTCACTCCTCAATCAATTCCCTTGACCATTCCTCACCCAAAAGCAACCCTCCAACCTAGATTCAATAGACAAAGCCAGCCCCCTTGCATCACAGCCACTCATGGCGGGTCTTTTTTTTCCTTTGCCATCCCAGCCTGCCACGTTTTTCTCTCTCTTTTGCTGACCTTATGCCCGCCGCTTCCGTTCGGCTCAGATCCTCGCGTGGTGTGCGTGGCCCATGTCTCACACGAAGCATCGATCTGGCATCCTAGTGCCATCCGATCGCAAACAACACCTGGCTTTTTTCTTTGCTTTTATTCTTCTTTCTTTAAGACCAAGATTTCTTTGGTTCGCTCGTGTGCCCAGTTCTTGCGCGAGGTGTTCGTTATCTACATGTTGCGGGTTCCTTGCAGCTACGTACAACACTGAAACAAACAGACCACATGCATAAGCTTTGTCTCTCACCCACCCTGGATTTTCTCATTGAGTTTCATTCTACTGCCTGATGAACATGTCCCCTTTAGTCAATCCATTTCGCATCCCGTGGCCTAGTATCTCAACATTTCGTGCACATGTGTATGTGGAAGCAAGGTGTTCTGAATCCCGGATATCGTGTCTTTCATGTAGATATTTCCTATCAAGCGTGTTTTCTAATCTCATGTGCGAATCTCACGCCTCTGCAATCGCCAGCAAATGCAACAGGCCCCAAAACGAGAGTAAGTCGACTTCCAAGAGTCGCTAAAAATCATAATAATAAAACACACACACACACACAAAAGAAGAGAGTTAAAAATCTATGTCAATGCCGCTTGCCAAGTTCCATCCGTGTTAACTCCTGTTTTCCTCACTCGAATTAATCTTCGCTTCACGACACTTAGGCGGCGCCATTGTATGCTAGCAAATTGGGGCTGCCGGTGCCAGGGCTTAGAAGGACGTTCTTGGTCGCGAGATTCTTGATCCGGCTGATGACGGTTCCGGGGGCGGACAGCGTCTCCTTGGCCTTGAGGTACAGGGCCAAGCCGGCGATGTGGGGGCAGGCCATGCTGGTGCCGCTCATGGTAGCCGTAGCGGTGGTGCTGGTGATGCCGAGGCTGGTAATGGCCAGGCCCGGGGCGAAGACGTCAACCACCTTGCCGTAGTTGGAGAAGCTGGCGCGATTGTTGTTCTTGTCCGTGGCGCCCACTGTGATGGCGCTGGCGGCAGAGCCCGGCGACGAGAGGGCCGCGTCGACGTTGTTGTTGCCCGCGGCCGCCGACACGAGGATGCCCTTCTTATAGGCGGCGTCGATGGCGGCGTTGAAGGCTATGGACTTGCCTCCGCCGAGGGACAGGGAGATGACCGACTTGGCGGCCCGGCCCGGCGTGTTCGTGATGTTGGAGACGGCCCACATGAAGCCGTCGAGGACGATGTCAGTAGTAGACTAGACGAGACTGTCAGCAACCGCACCATCAAAAACAATCCCGACACAATCGTCGACTTACACTGGCTCCGTCAAGCACCTTCACGGCCATGATGTTGGCCTGCTTGGCAACGCCGTACGTCTTGCTGGCGATGATGCCCGCACAGTGGGTTCCGTGGCCGTTGATGTCCTGCATCTCCGTGTCGGGCACGGCGTTGTAGCCGTCAAAGGCCCGGCCTTCAAACTCGGCGTGGGCTGTGTAGACGCCCGTGTCGACGACGTACGCCCACATGTTCTTGCCCGCAGAGGACTCGTAGACGAACTCGCGAGAGCCGGCCGCGCGGTGCGAGATGGACCCGAGGCCCCAGGTGGCCGCCGTCTGCGTGACCTTTGGCGCGTAGATCTCGATGACCCGGACGGGCTCGACCGATAGCACCTATAAGGTTTGTTAGAATCCGGGGGGGTATACAACTGGAATGCTCGGCCACGTGGGGCTGCGGGCCGCGTTAGGCGGAAGGAGAAGGACAGTCTTACATCGTCGTTCTTGTTGATCTCCTTGATGGTGTCCTTGTCGAACTCGCCAGAGTATCCCTTGAAGGTGTCTTTCCACACCTTGTTGACGCCTGACTCTGCAGCACCGGCGCGGCGGCTCAGGCTGCGCTTGTGGATGTCGTCGACCCAACCGATGTGTTCGTTGAGCTTGGGCGCCGCGATCTCGGGCTTGACGATGACAATGTACTTGCCCTTGACGATGTCGCTAGTGGCATGCGTCGAAACGGTGGGCCGGGCCAGCGCGGCCGGGAGGCCCGCGAGCAGGAGGAGGAGCCAGGGAGACTGCATGGTGAGTGTTTGGGAGAGAGGGAGGAGGAAAGATAATGGGATAATGAATGACTGGGGTGAATGGCTCCCTGTATAAGGCTCGTCTGGCTGTCTGGGGCTGTTGATGCAAAGGGAGTGGCTGTAGACGGAAGTGGTAAGCTGGTCGAGCAAGATTCGGCCCAGTCGCGGCCCAGGTTGGCTTTATACATCTCGAACGGGGCATTCATCGTCGCCAGCATTCCCAGATTATCTTGTCCTCGCCGCCCACGGTCGCTTCTCCCGGTCCCTAAGCCTCGTGGCCGCACCGCCAAGGGGGCCCGGCCTCTCGCCTCGAACAGGACGCCCGAGGCCACCCTCAGGCTGTCGAAGCCATTCGCAAGTCCCGGCCCGCCGCACTGAGTCGCGCAGAGCGCCTCGGCGCCATCAATGAAACCTTACACCTTGCCCCACCGCGGTAGAACATGTTGCTCCGCAGACATCACTCAGTCTTCCGTGAGACTCGGCCTGCCCTCCCTTTCCACTTCGGGCTGTAGACATACATCAACCTTTTGCGCCAGGCCCGAGGCGTGGTGACAGCTCTATGACGAACCGGGGGGTTCCACGGCCAAAACTACTCGGACAGGTGGCTGTTTCTGCTACTTGCGGTGCCCGCCACCCCAGGAACGCTTGATAGTCGAGAGACGACGTCCTGGTGTGAAAGCTGAATGCCACACACGGCGCCGGCAACGCCGCCAGAAGATTTTGGAACCTGTTCCACCTACCAGAACAATTGAAACAAGCTGCAACATGGCTTCGACTCTGCTTATTGTCGTCATCGCCTGGGCGCCAGAAGCGCACGAGAATAGTTCCAGAAAGCCGGGCCTGTCTTGCCCCAGCTGGTCGTGCCCAGGAATGTGGATCTGATAGTCTCCTGGGTCATGTCCAAGTCCTCTTGGGTTCTGAACAGGTTAGCCCGGCTTCTCATAATGGAGATTCAACCACAAGCGAACATAGTATGTCCCGATTCGGCCTGCAATCCACAACCTCAACCATCGTTTGCAATCAAGTGCACGACGAAGAAAGTTAAGATTAGAGATGATAGATACTTTTGGCCTGTTGTTCGATGTCTATTGTTTTACCCTATGACACCACATCAACGGCCGAACAACTTCGGGTTGTCGGCAAATGCATTGGAGTATCGGTACTTGATTTGATAGTGTTGGGACTCCGAAGCTGAAGAGAGTCAATGTCAATAACACAAAGACATTCGGCGTTCAGAGTATCTTGTCGATCTTATGTTCAGTCATGTCCTGGATAGCCATCATCCGCCTCAGCTCGCCTCTGAACCGCAAGACAACCGAAGATGGCTGTTTCAGCCCTCTCTCCTTCTCTTCTTCTCTCCATTCTACATCGGTTCCATCCCGCATCCCCGGGTCATGGTATGACTAGCGCATCCCATCAGCAGCCAAAGTCTCGCATCCACCAAACAATCATTCGTTCATGCTCCCGCTACCGCGTTCCCCATGACGCGAAGACCTTTGTCGAATTCGCCCCTGACGCCTCGCACGTCGCCAACGCTTTGTGGCAAAACGCCTCTCCACCAACCGTACCACTCCGCCACCTCGCTCAAGTCGGCATCTTCGAGCGCTAACCACTGTTCCAACTTGTCGTGCCACATGGGGAACATGTGCTGTACCAATACTTCGGCGACATTCCTCGTCCGAACTATTGGCGCCCATGTAAGGACCCCTGTCAAGACGGGCAGGTATGGCTCCTGATCGGCAGGGTCAACCCGAAAGTTGGTGCGCATGTACTTGCTCATAGATGGGAGAACGTGTGACATGACGAGCGGTCGCCATTGATCCCCGAGGACGCTTTCCCACTGTGTGAGTCCCGGCAAGAGGCCTCGCTCGAATTCCCAAGAGTCAATGAGTTGTCTAAACTTTCTCCTGACGTCCGCCACGAGCCCGGTTCCTCGGGGATCCAAGTGGTAAGAAGGAAGATGCCGAAGCCAAGGGAACAGCCAGATGTGAGGAAGATGATGACTCTGACGCCTCTTTCTGGGATTCCAGTCTGACACTGCAGTCTCCAGTTTTCGAACTATGTTGTCGATGAATTGTGCCCGAACAAATGGTGGAAGCAGGTCATCCCAAGCTTCCAGAATGCCAAGCATAGGCGTCGGTTCTAGCACGTCCCAAGAACGAACTGCGGCAAGCGTCTTGGGCAGCCAATTCTTGTACATCATGCTTTCAAAGGCGGTAGTGGCCTTGTGGTGGCTTCGATATACATCATCATTGTTGACTTCCGAGGAATGCCACTTTCCGAGCGATTTTAGATTAGTGTCCGTTGGCATCAACAGACTGGAAAGGCCTTTCAGGTCCGAGGCGAACCTAGTTGGTTCTGTGAGAGGATTCCAATCTGCATCTCGCAAGAATGGGTGGACTGCTGCAACCGCAATGTCGGCAACCTCGGCCTGGGCCACTCCAAGCTCAAGAGATTTCTGGAGGCAGAGGACGAGTTGATCCCAGTCGGCAGTCGCCACTTCGTCCGCCACAAGACTTGAAAACACTGCAAGTCTCTCGAGATCCGAGCGCAAGTCATCCATCTCCTGTTCCTTTTCCTTCAACTCCAGGTCGATCCAGGTCTTTCGCTCCTCGAGGCTCTTCCACTCGTCTGAGAATGCAAGGAGATCTGCTTGAGCCCGTTTTACTAGCTTCCTCGCCTCGACAACTTCTGTCGATTCAGGAGTAGCTGTGCCGGTTGTCGGTGTCATAATACCGCTCGTAGATGTCAACATCTTACTTCCGGGCCCGGTCATATCGAGGATGGGGGCGAAAGCTTCGGGAATGTGGAGGCCAGAAGCCTTAGCCTTGAGCTCTTCTGCCGTAAGGTACTTGGTCTTTTGGCGTCTTGGGGTGCTTGCCGCGCTATCAAAGGCGCTTCCAATTGTCTTGGCCTTGGCCTTTTTCCGTCTCCTCTTCTTCTCCTCTTCGTCGGAGTCTACCACAACCTCCCCACGCATCTCGGCCTGTCGTTTTTCTTCCTTTCGCTCCTGCTCGGATTTTTCTTTGACGGCACCTAATCCGACACCTTGTGGTCGCAAGTTTGCCTCGATAATGATGTTTCGGCCCTGGCCCTCTTTTCCTAGACCTTTACCCTCTTGATAGCCCATCTTTGCCATCATCCGGGCACCGAAGGACTTGGCGTTAACCTTGCCTTTGGTTCCAAAGGCGCTGGGTTGGGGCTTGTTCCGTGGCGTTGGGCTGCCGTCGTTCCTTGAGTCGTTGAGGACGGGCTGGCGTGAAGACGATGGGACAAATCCCATGCCCAAAGGATTTGTTCCATTAAACTTGGTCCGAATTCCAGGGAATGATGCATTGGTGGCGCCAGTCCCTTGCTGGGCATTATTGGAATTTGCGCCACGATCCAGCATGCTGGTTACGCCGCCAAACCCAAGTCCAACCCCTCTTTCGTCGTCCTCGTCGTCTTCGTCATCATCTTCGTCTTGGGTCAGCGTGCTATTCCCGATCATCGGCCTAGCACCTTCGGAGTCGTCATCGGCTTGATCCTGGTCTCCATTGTCGCTGTCCCCAGCATCACCCGCGCCTGTTGTGACAAAGCTCATTCCTTTATTTCTGAGCGTCTTTCTTTTCCACTTCCTCGCTGGCCCATCATCTTCACTATCGGATCCAAAGATGCCCAGTGCAGCCTTTTCCTTGTTGTTTCCGCCTAAACGGCGTCGCTTTCGAGGGTTGGCATCGCCAAAGTCGTTGTCGGCATCGAGACCTGGTGCTAGGTAGTCGTCCTCGGATTCTGATGCTGACGAGGAGTAGTCTGCTGCGGTGGCCTTGGTGAGGCGCGAGGGGTCAAAGGATGGTCGTGACGCGCCGTTCATGGTGTGGGATCTTTTATTCCGGTCAAATCATCTGAAGGAAATGATATTGTACAAAAGCGCACGCGTATCGCCGTTCGAGAGGTCGTCGCATGGATAGTGGTAAAAGTAAACGCCAACAGGCAGTCGCACAGGCATGACGATGTTTGGAATTTGAAAGTTATCTTATCTTATCTCCACGTGACCGACGTCAGAGTACTGGGTGTTTGGCCAGGTACTGTCAATCTTAACTAGCATCTCGCCCAATGCCTGATCTCACTGATCACTCATTCATGAGACCTCAAATTCTCAGGATGCCTCATTACACTGCGACTTGGCGGCTGGGAGATGCCTTTCTACCTATTAAACTACGTAGTCTGGCAACCACCGGAAGGAGTTGAGCGCTGACATCTATCAACCGCGCCTCAAAAGTGCCGGGTGACAGCCCTGATGCAGTGCCCGTGAGACCCAAGGGGCCTCTTCCTACAGACCACGTCAAAGTCAAATCCTGATGAAACGGCTTGTTTAGTGAACGGAATGCGGATAACGGCGGTGCTATTCGTAAGGAATGCAAGTGACCCCGCCAAGATCCTAGCTGCAGTCATCCGTACCAGACCAAATTCGACGTCATCTAGAATTCATGAAGGTTTGTACTAGGGACACCCGAACAGCAAAGCCTCTGTTTCACAACCAGCCAACTCACTGTGAACTCGTGGCAAAAAGAATCAGCAGTGAAGCTGCGGATTATACTGAAACAAATCGTTCTGTCCTTTAGCTGTTGTTTACTGTTGCAGAATGAAGATAGACGGGTACACTGGACAGTCTGTCTGCTTTGCTTTGTTGATGCAGGGTTCAGGCATTGAGAGTGTTTGGCCTAGCCGCTGTTTCTAGGGCAATGGATGTCAACCTGAACGGGATTGGGCGTCAACTGTGTGAAGGACCCTGAAGAACAACACACACATCACAGCCCGCGAATGAGAATGGTTGGAACACTTGGAAAGGTGAACATGATAGAACAGAATAGTACCTGTTTTATTAATTGTGCTCATAATGATTGAAACCGTTTAATGACCCTTGCGCCCACTCACAATCGCAAATCTTCTTCACAAACCTTTTCACCACTCACTTACCCTAGGCCTAAATCTCTGGATACAGGGCCCCCCAATCACCAAAATCTCCAATTTACCACTGCAACATCCAGTCTACCCGCCGTCCACGCCCCTCACTAACCCCTGCGTATCAGCTGACAGCGCTTGTTGACTTTCCCCTCCACCTGCACTCCATCGCATCTAAGACCACCACCAAACGAAGTCGTCGTCGTACCTTGTCCCGATCCGACAACAAGGATTCCCAGCGACACTTCCACCAACTCTCTAAGGTTGCAACGACACCTGCAGCACTTGCAGCCAGCCTCGACTCCTTCCGTCCTTCCCTCTCAACCTATCGCTGCCTGCGCGCCTTGTTCTTGCTTGCTTGCTTGCAGAAGGAACGTCGCACTTCCTTTGTTTCCTGCCGCCGCCATTACTACACGCGACCACTGGCCTCCTTTGTCCCCGATACCCATACCCTCGCCGGCGCGTTCACACCCTTGGTACGTATTTTGATCCCCTCCTCAAACTATTGCCTGTAGGAAACCGTCTGTTCGGTTGTGTTTTGTTGCCCTCACCGCCGCGAGAGCATCATGGACCCCCGGATACGTCGCCGTTCGTTCCAGAGACTGATTGCCAGTGTAGCCAAGCTTTTCAAACCGTTTAAGAAACGTCTTCGCCGTAACGAACCATCCCCGCATTCGACCCAGACATTCGATCATTACCGCGCGAACATTGCAATCATGGCGGAAGAAGAAGACTTCAGCGCTCTGCCTATGGCTGACCGCTTCAGCCACAAGGTTCGTTTCTCGCCCCTGTGCCCTCTGCTCCCATTTCTCGACATTGGCTAACACCTGCAACTACAGGTCTGGAAGGTCAGAAAAGCAGCCTACGAAGATGCCGCCAAGCTGTTTGCCGCCTCAGCTTCCGAGGATGATCAGTGCTTCAGAGAGTTCCTCAGCGACCCCGGCATGTGGAAAGGCGCCGTTACCGACTCCAACGTCGCCGCCCAACAAGAGGCCATTCTTGCCTTGGGCGCCTTCCTAAAATTCGGCGGACGAGACCACTGTGTAAGAACAAGGAATCACACCATCACGCCTATGGTCGAAAAGTGTCTCTCCTCCACCCGAGCTGCCACCAAGCAAGGCGCCATCGAGGTCCTCCTGCTCTACATCGAACTCGACGTATCTGCCCCTGTTATCGAAGAGGTACTCCCGGGACTCGGCAACAAGGTTCCCAAGAACGTGGCAGCGACACTACATGCCCTCACACAAATTTTCCACAACTACGGCTGCAAGGTTGTCGATCCAAAGCCAGTTCTTAAGGCTCTACCAAAGGCTTTTGGTGCCGCTGACAAGAATATTCGAGCTGAAGCAACGAATTTGACCGTGGAACTTTACCGATGGCTGCGAGAGGCCATGAAGCCCATGTTCTGGGGTGAACTGAAGCCCACCCAGCAGACTGACTTGGAGGCGCAGTTCGAGAAGGTGAAAGTGGAGGCCCCGCCCAAGCAGGAGCGACTACTGCGGTCACAACAGGAGGCTATTGCCAATGCACCGGCTGGAGGAGATGATTACGCTGAGGAGGGTGAGGAACCAGAAGAAGCTGAAGAGGTGGATGCTTTCGACCTCGCCGAGCCCCAAGATATCAGCAAAAAGATTCCTCCCAACTTTAGCGATATGCTGGCATCGTCAAAGTGGAAAGACAGAAAAGAGGCCGTCGATGGTCTTCACCAGGCCCTCAATGTCCCCAGAATCAAAGACAGCGACTTCAGCGAAGTCAGTCGAGGATTGGCCAAGTGTATGAAGGACGCGAACGTTGCCGTCGTTACCCAGGCGGCATTGTGTATCCAATCCTTGGCCACAGGTCTGCGAAAAGGCTTTGGCAAGTACAGGACTACTGTCATGCAGCCCATCATGGATCGCTTAAAGGAAAAAAAGGTAACCGTTGCTGAGGCTCTCGGCGGCGCGCTTGATGCTGTCTTCATGTCGACGGATCTTACCGAGTGTCTCGAAGATATTATCGCCTATCTGGTCAACAAAAATCCCCAAGTCAAGGAAGGCACCATGAAGTTTTTGATCCGATGCCTGCGAACAACACGAGACGTGCCCAGCAAGACCGAAATTGTTACCATCTGCGAGTCTGGAAAGAAGCTTTTATCCGAATCAAGTCCCGCCCTTCGAGATGGTGGTGCTGAGATCCTCGGTACTATCATGAAGATTATTGGCGAACGAGCCATGACACCTCAACTCGAAGGCCTTGATGACATTCGAAAGAACAAGGTCAAGGAGTTCTTTGAGACTGCTGAGGTCAAGGCGAAAGAAAAGCCCAAGCCCAAGCCTCCCCCACCAAAGGCAGCTCCTCCACCTAAGAAGGTGGGTGGAAAGAAGGTTGTTAAGAAAGCTCCAGCAGCAGCTGCCGCCCCCCCTGCCGAACCGCTTACCCCTCAGCTGTCATCACGACCTGGCCCTGCCAAGATTGGAATGCCAAAGCCTGGCCTAAGCGGGTTGAAAGGTCCCCAGAAGCGAACCCTGGCTGGCCCTGGTGCTGCATCTCCCCGTCGGGCCCCTGGGGCCCCTGTCATGCCCTCGGACGATGAACCAGCACCCCCACAACCGCGTCTTGGACTCTCTCGTGGACTTGCTGGCCGTTCGCTTGCGAAGCCTGCGGCGGCCCCGGCTCAAATGCCTCCCGCATCACCACCACCGTCGAGTGGATTGACTGCTGTGGAAAGGGCTGAGCTTGAAGAGCTCCGTGCTGCCAACGATCGACTGACCCGCCAGGTTGACGAAATGAGACAAGAGCGGAGCAAGTTCATGTCGGAAATTCAAGAACTCAAGAACCAGAATGCCGGGTTGATTGAAGATCACACGAGGGACGTACTGAGCATCAAGGCCAAGGAAACACAATTGGTCCGGGCAAGAAGTGATGCAGAAGCCACCGAGCAGGTCAACGACAGACTGAGGCGGGAGCTGGAACGCTTAAAGAAGGCGTTGAGCCGAGCCGAGGGGTTGGGCACGTCCCCGAGTGGCATGGGCAGTCCTGGTAGGTTTGCACCTGTCATTGACCTCCCCACTATTGCTCACAACTACCCCCCAGGACTCGCTTCGCCAACTCATGACGACGTTTACCGAGACCACAGCTCTTCCTCAGCTAACCGCCACCGAATGAGCATCACGAGTACAATGTCTGAAGAAAAGGAGAATGGAGAAATGATGAACCCTCGAAGCAAACTGAGCCCCGAGCTTAGATACGCCGGCAGCAACCCATCCTCAGGGCGTGGCTCTCCTGCTAGAGGCTTTAGGAGTGCCGTATCTCACCGAGAAGACGACCATGGATCTGGAATGGCACAGCGGCCCATGTCGTCGTTGCCGCAACCATCAGGGAACGGGGTGGAGAGTTGGAGAAGAGCAGCAGAGGTGACAAGCCAGCTGAAGGCCCGAATTGAACAGATGAAGGTATGTGATTGATTTCCAACAACTCTATCGAGGTTGAGATGACTAACACCTTTCAAGGCTAAGCAAGCCTACGCTCGACCTTGAGGAGGAGGAGAAGATGAAGAGGTGACGCTTCTCAGTCATAGCAAGGCACTGGGTGGGAGTTTGTCCATGTGGACGCGCGTTGTGATGATTGTTTGTCGGCTATCCGGTTATAACGAGCTGGCGTATCTAGGGACCGGTCCTAGTTCTGGGTGCATTTTCATGGCGTTAAGCTCATACCAATGCTTGCTTCGAGGAGGGGAGGACCCATAGAATTACGACTTGGCCCATGGCTACCTATTTTGAGGGTTCTTTAATGCCGAACCCGCAAAAGGGTTAAAGATACTTAGTATAATGCATGAATTTGATGACAAATGTTGGGTTTGTATTCTTGAGCTCTCATTGTGGTGATTATATCCCGTTGTGATGATGCCTGGTTGTCTTCAATGCCCACTGGCACCCGTCCAGCCCTCAATCTGCTGGCTCAGCCAGGACCATCTCTGAAAGCAGGGTGTCAAAGTAGCTCCTGATTTCGACAATCTTCCCTTGGTCATTGAACCGGGTCAACCAGACATACTCGTTGTTGTAGTCCATCCCCGTGCGACGCGTCGCCTCCCCCTTGAGCTCGACGGAGGTCCACCAGCCATCGTCGGCCTTGTCCCCGTCCACGATAACCTTTGTGACGACGAACTTGATAGGCCCGTCGAGTCGCTTCCCGATCTTGTTGAAAGTTGCGTCGGCGTGCTCTTTCATGCTGTTCTGCGTGCCGATGAGCGAGTGCGCCTGGCCGGCGACGGTCCATTTGACGTCGGGCACGACGGAGTCCGAGAAGAAGGCGTTGCGCCGTGCCATGTCGGCGGTTTCTTGCAGCGGCGCAAAGGCTTCGATGACGTGTGATCGGGTCAGTTTGAAGGCCGACATGGTGTGAGATGTGGTGAAGAGGGCAATATTGTGCTGTTTGTGTGGTGAGATGGGCATGCATGGAGTTTGTAGTTAGCCGTTGGTCAGCTTTATGGTTGGGTTCGGCAGCACAGCTTATTGTTTGCTCATCCTCGCCGGGTTGAGCAGCTGTCCAAAACCCTGCTGCATGATAATCTGGACATGTGAGTGTGGTCCCAGGGAATTTCCTCATTGTAACGTGGCATGGTTCCCAATTTCATGCATTAATGATGCCCCTGTTGATGTATTATTACTTGCCTAACGAAACAAAGCAGCCGCCCTGAGACCTTGTATTTTTCCTTTACTTATTTCTTTTCCTTGTCTGAAGACTCTTCCTTCTCATCATCGCTGTCTTCATCCGGGGTCTCTTGGCCCTCGTCGTCTGAGACTTCGCTGGTCTCAGACTTATTAGTTTCCGCGTCCTCGCCATTCTCGGCCTTTTTCGCCCCGTCTTCATTGCCGTTTTCGTCGCTCGCCTTGGATCCCTTGCCGTCCTTCTTAGACTTCATCTCCTTCTGCTTCCGTTCCTGCTCCTCCTTCTCGGCCTTCTTTCTGGCCTCCTCCTTCTCCTTCTTGATGCGCGCCATCTCCTCCTTCTCCAGCGTGGCCCAGTCGGTCTCATGGTCGGCCAGGCCTGCAGTGGTGATGCGCTTCTCTATGCTGTGGGAGCTCGTCTGGTCAATCTTGGCGCGGCCGACTAGCGAGAAGAAGATGGCGAGGCCGACCATGGCTGTCAGCAGGAAGCGGTAGGTGGCGTACCACTGGGGAGCCCAGCCGCGCGCGGTGGCTTTGGTATCAACAAAGTAGAGGGCGACAAAGGTCATGAATTGAGCTGTGAGCGCGTACTCGACTGATAGGTAGAGAGTTGGCCAGGCCACAGCCGATGCGGCGAGTCCGACAGTGTAGCGGAAGCGACGGCGTTCAGCTTGGGGCTGCTTTTCAATGTATTCTAACAACTGGAGTCGTTATAGTCAGCCCATGTGCTCTGTGTGAACCGTATGGCGGCTTCTTACCCAATGAGCTGCGCCGAGACAAGATATGACCGCGGCTCCGTATCCCAGCTGAATCGGCTCGATGACGTCCAAGAGGTGTCGTGCTGTGTCGTGGTCGACGAACACAGAGTCGAGCAGTGAATTGCCCGTCGGAAGATCTTTGTTGAGATTCCATGACAGGAATAGTGTAGAGAGCGAAGTGCCCATATAAGGCAAGGTACCGGCGAGCCCAAGAATATTGTATCGACGAGGCACGTTTCTAAAACTGAGGGTATCCCTGACAGCGTGCTAACACCACCAGTTAGTTGACCATTGTTGTTTCCCCGAAACTCCAAAACTCACAATATCATGCCTGAGCGAAGCCGACATGTCGATGTCGTCGTTCTCGGGAGCTTGTGACTTTTCTATGACATGCCGAACTGAGCTCTCCGTGGTGACGGCACTGGGGTCGGATTCAAGCTTCTCTTGGGCGACTTTCTTCTCATGTTCGGGAGTGATTGTCTGGTTGGGAGGAGGGGGGACTTGATTAGGTGGTTTACTGGCAAACAATGCTGCTCGGTATGCTTGGGGGTAGCCTGTGGGTGGAAGTCGGACGGAGACGCGGCCCCCGGGCGCAATCGAGGAAACTCGAGGAGTCAACCTCACAATGGATCGAGGAATACGGAACATGTCGAATACGAATATGAGGTGTTTCAAGGGCGAGATAATATTTGGTTCGGCAGTGGTGCTCCTAATAGAGAAGGGTCGAGGTCTGCGACGATGCAGGAGATGGGGATGCAGGTGGAAGATGTTGAACCGATGGAGGAGCACTCTTGGTCAAGCATTGTCTACCTAGCTACCTACAACGGTAATGGCATTGCTGAAAATCCGGTTATCGGACATGACCAATTGACTTCCCCTGTTTTCATTCGCGCACGCGCTGTTGTGACGACGCCATCATCGCTTCGGACTGGCTGAAAGTGGTTGTGATCGAGCCTCAGACGATTCGGTGACGTCATGCTGCTACACAAGCCAAATGAGTGGTTGGAATGGTGGCCATTAGAATTTTGGGAAAGCCATCCGGGTCAGCCAGAATGCGCCTTTGCCCCAAGGCAGAGTTCCCCGCTGGAAGACGGAGTTACATGCATGGAGAGGCGTTCATATGTTCACATTTGAAGCATGTCAAGCTGGGCAAACAGAGGCGGTTACGTGCTGACTAGGTGGGGAGACGATGTTTCGAGCATTGGGCGTCATAGCTCCTTCTATGCCCATCTTTCCTGGATGCCGAACCGTGGCACTTTAACTCAATGGCGCTTGAAACACAGCTGCTGCACCCCTCAGGAGATCAGGAGAGTGCCTAAAATGCCTGAGATGCCCCACCAAGCCCCAGGCCCAAGCCCCCCGTCATAGGTGCTCGGGACCTTTTCCCCCCAGTGATCGGCTAGCGAGGATCCAGCGAGGTAGCCTGCTAACTGCCTCGGAGGAATGGCTTTAGGTTGTAGGGCGTCATCCAGAGGTACCTGGCTCGTCGCGCGTGTCTCTGCGGGTTGCAAAGTACCGCCTCGCCTGGGGCATGCATCAGCGTCATACACTGGCACACCTTGCCAGGTTGGGCTGCTTCTTCCCACTTTTGCTGATACGCACAACCTAGGCCTCCTCCATACGCATTTGCACTGCAGCTGCCTCAAAGACTCGCCCAAGTCGACATAAGTTTGGCGATATCTCTTGGTTTTGGGCATCATACCGTCACGCACCGCTCGAGACGTGACGCACAGCTGCCCCATCCTCCGCGTAGCCGCCGTACCTCGATGATACTTTCGAGCTGACTTCCCCGACATCCCGACTCCTCTACCACCTACGAACCCCTCGACCGTCTCTTTCTCGCACGATTAGGCAGCGGGACGGACAGCTCACGGATGGCACCCGCGCCCCCGACACGCACTCGAAGCGACAGATGAGGTCTTCATAGACATCTTCTCATACCTACTGCCCTCGCTCCCCCAGCCCGGGTTACGGCTACCCCACCGCCAACATGTTGGAAGGCCTCGTCGCGGGGCTGCTCAACCGCTTCCTGGGCATGTACGTCCAAAACTTCGACCCCACCCAGCTCAAAGTCGGCATCTGGTCGGGCGATGTGAAGCTCCGCAACCTCGAGCTGCGCCGCGAGGCCCTCGACCAGCTCAAGCTCCCCATCAATGTCATGGAGGGCCACCTGGGCCAGCTGACCCTCATCATCCCCTGGTCGAACCTGCGCGGCGCCCCCGTCAAGGTCTTCATCGAAGATGTCTTCCTACTGGCTAGCCCCAAGGAGGAGGCTGAATACGACGAAGAGGAGGAAGAGCGACGGAAACAGCGTCTCAAGATGGAAAAGCTGGACAGCGCCGAGCTGCTTAAGGAGAAGAACCAAGAAGGCATGAGCCAGGAAGAGCAGCAGAAGAACCAAAGCTTTACCCAGAGCCTGGTCACCAAGATCGTCGACAACCTGCAGGTCGAGGTCAAAAACATTCACATCCGATACGAAGACTCCATCTCCGCTCCCGGCCACCCATTCGCCCTCGGCATGACTCTCAAGGAGTTTAGTGCCATCAGCACTGATGGCAAATGGGCCCCTACCTTCATCCAAGACTCGACCTCGGTCACCCACAAGATGGCCACCCTCGGTGCTTTGGCAGTGTACTGGAATACAGATGCGTCGCTGCTCGGAACTGGCAGAGAGGCGGCTACTCCCGATCACGAGATGCTTCCCCACGACGAAATGGTCGACAAGTTCAAGGAGATGCTGACAAGTGGGGCCGAGTCGGACTCGGCCCATCAGTTCATCCTGAAGCCGGTCAGTGGCCAGGCCAAGATCGAGCTGGACAAGTCGGGCAACATTCTTGTACCCAAATTCAAGGCGAATCTCCTGTTTGAGGAGATTGGTCTCGTCCTGGATGATGATCAGTACAGAGATGCGCTGATGATGGTTGATCTCTTCCACTACTTCATCCGTCACCAAGAATACAAGAAGCTCCAGCCAAAGGGCGTCACCCCCAAGGAGGATCCACGCGCGTGGCTTCAGTTTGCAGGAAATGCCGTCCTGACCAAAATTCATGAAAAGAATCGGCGATGGTCCTGGGACTACTTCCGCGAGCGACGTGACGACCGCAGACGATATATTGAACTCTTCAAAAAGAGAAAACAGCAACAGCAGTTTACATCTGAAGAGGACGCAGATCTCCTACGCCTCGAGAAGAAACTCGGCTACGAAGACCTCCGATTCTGGAGGTCACTGGCTCGAAGCCAGCTCAAGAAGGAAAATGCCGAGGCGCTGAGGAAGCAACCTCCGAAACAAGAGCAGCAAGGCTGGCTGGCTTGGGCCTGGGGCTCAAAACCCCAGGAGACTATCGAAGAGAATGGCGAAAACACACAGATCACCGAAGAGCAGCGCAAGGAACTCTACGATGTTATTGACTGGGACGAGAAGAATGCCATTGCCGAGGAAGTCGATCTTCCACGTGAAGCTATCAAGATGTGCCTCGAGGCATCCTTGGCTACTGGTAGCTTCACTCTCAAGAAGGGGCCCCACGGCAACAATATGGACCTCCTCAGTTTGCACTTTGACGTCTTCAAGGCCAAGGCGTTGCAGCGAAAGGATTCCTTGCTGGCAAACGTCAGCCTGGGCGGCCTACGCGTCAATGACGGCACGACCCCCGACAGCGTGTACCCAGAGATTGTCCGGGTCAAGGATGCGCCCGACACCAACAAGCGTAAGAGGCTCTCTTTGGCTGAGCTGGAAAAGACTGAGGACGACCCGTTTTTCCAGTTCGAGGTCGAGCAGAACCCCATTGAGCGTGAGGGCGACATCGCCATTACTAGTACCATGAAGCCCTTGGAGGTCATTTGGAACCCAAACTTTGTTGTGGGCATTGCCGACTTCTTCAGACCCCCCGAACGACACATGGAGTCTATCAACGCTTTGATGGAGACCGCTGGTGCTACTGTGGAAGGCCTCCGAGAGCAGACTCGGGCAGGTCTCGAGTTTGCCTTGGAAGAGCACAAGACGATCAATGCCGAGCTTGATCTCCAGGCACCCCTCATCATTGTGCCCGTCAGCATAACCACGGCGGACTCAACGTGCTTGATTGTCGATGCTGGTCATATTCATGTCAACAGTCAACTGGTTGACCAAGCCACCATGAAGGAGATCCAATCCAAGCAACGGCAGTCTTACAGCGACGAGGATCTTAAACGACTGGAGTCGGTCATGTATGACAAGTTCATCGTCAAGCTTACATCGACCCAAGTCCTCATCGGACCTTCGATCAACGAAACCAAGGCACAATTGATTGAGAAAGACGACGACGCTCTTTATCACGTTGTCGAGCAGATCAATGTCGACTTTGTTGTTGAGACGTCCATCATGCCAAAGGCTCCGAATCTGACGAAGCTGAAGGTGTCGGGGCACCTGCCTATGCTCCATGCTACTGTTTCAGACACGAAATACAAGAACCTGATGAGAATAATTGACGTGGCGATACCAAAATTTGCAGCAGACCAACTGCCTCTCCCAGAGCTGCAAGAACTAGATGAACCATCCCGGCCCCGCCTCCTGAGTGACGTATCCACCCGATCAGGACGAAAGTCACAACGCGATAGACGACAGTCAACACCCTTCCCATTCATGATGCAGAGCTCGAGCGCTGTCTTGCTTGACGACATGGATGAGGATGACGACAACTTTGAAGACGCCAACGATGGCGCTGATGCACAGCAACTTCGGATCCAGCAGCGCGGTTTCGAGTTCAAGTTCAAGGTCGACACCCTCAAGGGTTCGCTGTATCGAAGCGACCCAGACCGCAAGAAGCCCGACGCGCTTCTCGTGGAGCTTGTTGCAGAGCGGTTCGACCTCGAGTTCTATACCCGCCCATTTGACATGGCGGCTGAAGTGTCCCTGGGCTCCGTGACCGTCGACGACTTTGTTGATAACCCCCCTGATGAGTTTAAGGCCATTGTCTCCTCCGGGGACAGCGACGACTTGAAAGAGGGGCGAAGCCTCGTGCTTGTCAAATTCGTCAAGGTCAACCCGCTTTCTCCCGAGTTCATGCCAGTTTACGAGGGTGTGGAGACGAATGTCACGGCTGCCATATCGACAATCAACCTCATCGTCACACGTAAGACTTTGTTGACACTTCTGGATTACATCCTCGTTACATTTACTGGCGGGAACGACGAACCGAATAAGGGGCAGACTCTCATAGACAGTCCCGCGATTGATTCGAAGAGCACTGACGCGTTGGATGCACCCACATCAGCGCAGCAGAATGCCAACGCTGGAGCTATCCGTGTCAAGATCGACCTCAAAAGTATCCGGCTGATCCTGAACAATGACGGCATCCGACTTGCCACGTTATCTTTCAACAAGGCTGATGCTGGCATCTTCCTCCGTGGAGGCACAATGCGCGTCTCAGCTAGACTGGGTGCTCTCTCCCTTGTCGACGACGTTAACCTCGGCGTCTCTGAAGACTCGAATCTTCGCCAACTTGTCACCATCCAAGGCGATGACCTGGCTGATTTCCGCTACGAGACCTTTGACTCCAACAACCCGAAGGCTTATCCAGGATATGATAGTTCCATCTTCCTCCGAGCTGGCTCCGTCAAGATCAACTTTGTTGAAGAGCCGTTCCGCAAGATCATTGACTTCCTGGTCAAGTTTGGCAAGATGCAGGCTCTGTACAATGCGGCACGACAAGCTGCGATGGACCAAGCAAACCAGATGCAGCAAAGCCCCAGCCGTTTCCAGTTTGACGTTGTGGTCAACACCCCAATTGTCGTGTTTCCCCGCGTTGTCATTCCTGGCCGCCCGAAACGCGACTTAATCACAGCTTATCTGGGTGAAATCTACGCCCAGAACAAGTTCACCCCGCTCGACGACAGTGAAGATGCGGAGATTGCAATGAAGATTTCGGCTGGAATCCGCAACATTCGGCTGACCTCGGACTTTCACTACTCTGACGATAAATCTGAGGAACTGGAAATGATTGATCACGTTGACCTCGGTTTCAAGATCACTTACGCCGAGCACAAGAATGGTGCCAAGAGACCCGATACCGAGATTGAGGGAACCATGTCAGACATCAAACTCCGACTCACTCAATACCAGCTGAAATTCCTAATGGAGATTTCCAAGTCCGTGCCGGCCGCGTTTGCGGGCGAGGGTGGCGACGGAGACGAGGAGGCAGCCAAAGCCGTCGACGAGGGAACGCTGCAGCGTGCGCGAACAATCTCCTCAGACAACAAAGGGGACGGTGAAAAAACACTGGTTGATCTAGGTCCCGAACTCGGATCGCTCGGCCAGACATGGGCAAAACTGGATCTTGTCTTCCGCATCAATACCATCGGATTAGAACTGATCATGGCCGAAGCGGATGAGCCAGTGGGTGACTTGGCTCAGTCGAGTCTTTCGCGTTTTTCTCTCGACGATACCAGGGTCAAGACGAGAATGCTGTCTGACGGATCGCTCGAGGCAGAGCTCCTCATCCGATCATTCACCATAAACGACAGCCGACCGAGCGAGACAAACAAATATCGCCGCATCATGTCGTCCTTGAACAAAGATGTGCAGCAGCTGATGGCGAGCGTGACCATGTCAGGAGGGGATGAGAGAAATGTCATTGCGATGGCGACGGTAGACAGCCCGCGCGTTATTTTTGCTTTGGATTATCTCTTTGCTATTCAGCGTTTTGCCTTGGAGGGGTTGGCCGTGGATGAGTCTGGACCTATGGACAACGAGAGCATTTTGGAAACTCCAGAGGAATCGGACACAGACTCTATGCAGGTTACCTTCACTGGGGCGGAGTCACGCAAGGCGCGATCACAGGCATCAAGGCGACAAAGCACCGATGGAAAGGATGAACAGGACGCTCCGGCTCCACCAGCCATGAACATTGCTTTCCGAGTCAATCTGGTTGATGCGCAAGTCATTCTCATCGCCAACCCATTGAGCTCGAGCTCTGAGGCAATCGTGCTAGGAATTCGCCAGATGCTCCTCTCCAAACAACATGCTCTGACATTCCAAGTCTCAGAAATTGGCATGTTCTTGTGTCGCATGGACAAGTTCGAGACGTCCCGACTAAGGATCATTGACGACTTCTCGATTCAACTGAGCATGGATAACTCAAAGCCATCCGATACAAGCATTCATCTCGAGGTTGAGCCGCTCGTGCTACGGCTTTCCTTGCGCGATATCCTACTAGCCCTCCAAATCATTAGCAAAGCTAGTGAACTAGCTGGTGCTGAGCCAAAGCCTCTGACCGAGACTTCAGCCGAGCAGAAAGCAAGGGAATTGCGCACCGCCGGGATGAAGCAGCGCTCTGCCAGTGGAAAGGGTGCCTCTACCATTGCCACGAAGGGCAAAGCAACCCAGTCAGCTATTGAAGCATCGTCGTCACAGCAAACCCAGGAAGTTGCGGAGCCTTCTCACGAACAATTGTCTGCAACAGTGGAGGGAATTCGCGTCGTCTTGATTGGCGATCTGCACGAACTTCCCATTCTCGACATCGGAATCAAGAACTTCAGTGCCGCTGCCGAGAACTGGTCCTCGAACCTAAAGGCAGAGACGTCAATTGAACTCTACTCCAACGTGTACAACTTCTCAAAGTCAAGCTGGGAGCCTTTGCTAGAGCCTTGGAAGGTAGGCTTTGGCGTAGCTAAAGAACCTGTGTCAGGGCTGCTGTCAGTGGATGTTGTGTCTAAAAAGACGTTTGACGTAACCGTTACCACGGCCTCCATCGCCTTGGCATCCAAGTCATTCGATTTCTTGACGACAGAGCAGGATGTCTTGGACAAGCCGCGTGGTGTAGAAGCGCCTTATCGCATCAGAAACTACACCGGTTTCGATGTTGTCGTTCACTCCAAGAGTCCAACGAGCGATGAGCCAATTACTCTTCGCCTCGAGGATGGCAAAGAGGGCCCATGGAGCTTTGAACATTGGGAGAAGATGCGAGAGAATCTTCTCACCGAGTCGAACCAGACATATGTCAGCATCCAGCTCGACGGCAGTGGCTTTGACCCCGTGAAGAATGTTCGATTAAACCGCGAGGGCGAGTTCTTGTATGGCCTGCGTCCCAAGATGGAGAATGTCCTCCACCGACTCTGCGTTGACGTCGAGCTCGGAACCGACAACGTCAAGTATGTCACATTCAGATCTCCCCTTCTAGTTGAGAACGCGACGCAGATCCCTGTCGAGCTCGGCATCTATGATGCGAAGGAAGGCCACCTGCTCAAGATTGAGAAAATTGCCCCTGGAGAGTCTCGACCCGCCCCTGTCGGTGCCGTTTATGAGAAGCGAGTCCTTGTCCGACCGGATGGTGGGTTTGGATACCAGTGGAGTAGTGAGCAGTTGTGGTGGGGAGATTTGCTCAAGAGACAGACGAAGCAAGTTGTCTGTAAAGCGGATAACGGAGATCCCTTCTACTTCCAGGTCCACGCCAGCTACGACAAGGCTAATCCAATGACAAAGTAAGACAACCCTATATACTTGGTGATTAATTGTATACTAACGATTGCCAGGCAATACCCATACATGCGGATCAAGCTTTCCGCGCCGGTCACACTGGAGAACCTGTTGCCGTATGACTTCAAGTACCGAATCTACGACAAGAACACCAAGAAGGACTGGACCAACTTTTTGCGCAAGGGTGGCCTCAGCCCTGTTCACGTTGTGCAATTGTCACATCTGCTACTCCTCAGTGTTGACATGCAGGACACTGTGTTTAAGCCTAGCGACTTTGCTATCATCAACCCCGGAAACAATGAAGACTTCCGCAAGGAGGGCAAAATCATCGTCAAGGACGACCAAGGGCTGCCTCTTAACCTCCACCTGCACTACTTCAAGATTCCCAACAGTGGCGGTGCGTTCAAGGTGACGGTTTACACCCCCTACGTCGTTCTCAACAAGATGGGAGTAGATCTTAGGGTGCGGGCAAAGGGTTTCCTACAACAAGCCAAGCCTGCGGCAGGGCAGTTCCCTCTTATGGATACTTCTGACCAGGACCGCCCCAAGGCGCTGCCCTTCATGTTCTCCTACGGCAGTGATGACCACCGCAACCGAACGTTCTTGAAGGTTGCAGACTCGGAATGGAGCAAGCCTCAGAGTTTTGACGCCATCGGCAGTACATCCGAGGTGGTGCTGAATTCGCCCAACAAGAACAAGGAGATTCATGTGGGCATCACTGTCAAGTCCGGAGAGGGCAAATATAAGATGACCAAGGTTGTCACCCTTGCACCTCGATTCGTGCTGCAGAACAAGCTGGGTGAAGAGATTCTCATCCGAGAATCGAGCTCATCTGGTTTCTTGACTTTGGGTCCCGGGGCATTGCAGCCGCTGCACTTTTTGCAAAAGTCGCGTGTCAAGCAACTGTGTCTCTGCTACCCCGGAGTCAACAACCAGTGGACCTCGCCGTTTAATATCGCGGACATTGGCACAACGCACGTCAAGATCGCCAAGGCAGGTCAACGACAGCGCCTAGCGAGGGTCGAGGTTCTCATAGAAGATTCAACCATCTTTCTGAACTTTAGCATAGAGACGAATAACTGGCCGTTCTCGATGCGCAACGAGAGTGATGTTGAGTTTACCTTTTGCCAGGCAAACCCGAATGTGGACGAAGACGGCGTCGAAGACCGCAGTGGTTGGAGACCTGTGCGATACCGTTTGCCGCCTCGGAGCATCATGCCGTACGCGTGGGATTTCCCTGCCGCCAAGTTCCGTGAGATAATCATCGCCGCCAATGGAAAGGAGCGGCATGTCAAACTGGCCGAGATTGGCAACCAGATCCCGATGAAGCTTGCTGGTACGGTTGGCCAACAGAAGATCATCGATATCAATGTCGCTGCCGATGGACCGACCCAGACGTTGATTCTGAGCAACTTCCGCGCGAGCAAGAGCAAGTACAAGACCAAGAAATTGTCAAGAACCAACACCGGGACTGAAACTTCCGCCTTTGAAGTCAAGGATCAAGACACGGGCGAAACATTCAAGGCTCAGCTCAAGCTATCGGGTATTGGCATCTCGCTTATCAATGCCCAGATGAAGGAGCTCGCGTACCTCACATTCAGAGACGTCAACCTACGATATAGCGATTCGCCGCTGATCCAGACCGTGTCCATGTCGATCAAGTGGATCCAGATCGATAACCAGCTCTATGGTGGCATCTTTCCGATGATTCTGTATCCAAGTGTTGTACCAAAGAAGGCACAGGAGGTTGAAGCTCATCCCTCTTTGCACGTCATGGTCAGCCGGGTAAAGGACGACTCATACGGCGTGTTATACATCAAGTACGCGACGATCCTACTCCAGCAGATGACGGTCGACCTCGATGAGGACTTTGTCTTTGCCCTGCTCGACTTCTCGAATGTTCCTGGAGCTAGCTGGACCATCGTAGATGACGAGGGCAAGCTGTGCGACGAGGACCTCGGAATCCCAGAACCAAAGCGTATCCAAGCTGGACAGGATATGTACTTTGAGGTACTCAACATCCAGCCGATGCAAATTGATCTCAGCTTCATGCGCACAGAGCGAATCAATGCCGAGGACAAGACATCATCGCACAATCCCATCATGTTCTTCCTCAACGTCATGACAATGGCCATTGGCAATGTCAACGATGCGCCGATTCGGTTCAATGCCCTTATCCTGGACAATGTGCGCGTGTCGACGGCAGTCTTGATTCAAAACTTCTCCAACCACTACAGCCAGGAGGTCATGTACCAGATTCACAAGATTCTCGGATCCGCTGATTTCCTCGGAAACCCTGTGGGTCTTTTCAACAACATCTCTTCAGGTGTGACGGATATCTTCTACGAGCCATACCAGGGACTGATCCTTTCGGACAAACCTGAGGAGTTTGGCCTCGGCATCGCAAAGGGAGCAGCATCGTTTGCGAAGAAGACGGTGTTTGGGTTCAGTGACAGCTTCTCCAAGTTTACGGGCAGCCTCAGTAAGGGTCTTGCAGCTGCATCGCTAGACAAGCAGTTTCAAGACCGGCGGCGCATTACAAGGGCTCGGAACCGACCGAAGCATGCGCTGTACGGGGTTACGGCTGGCGCTAACAGCCTGCTCACCAGCGTCGCATCTGGTGTGGGTGGGTTGGCGCGGAAGCCCCTTGAAGGTGCCGAGCAGGAGGGTGCTCTAGGGTTCTTCAAGGGTGTGGGCAAGGGAGTGCTTGGCTTGGCTACTAAGCCTGCAGTGGGCGTTCTAGATATGGCAAGCAACGTGAGCGAAGGCATCCGCAACACGACAACCGTATTTGATGGTCAGGAGCTGGATCGTACGCGATTCCCGCGCTTCATCCCACTGGACGGCATCGTTCGCCCGTACAATGGACGGGAAGCTCTCGGGCAGTACTGGCTCAAGCAGGTGGACAACGGAAAGTACTTTGACGAGCAGTATATTGGTCACCTGGAGCTGCCTAAGGAAGACATGGTGGTGATGGTGACATATGCGCGGATCCTGCTGATCCGGTCGCGACGATTGACGAGTGAGTGGGACGTGCCACTGAAGGACATACAGACGATCGCTAAGGAGCGTACTGGAGTGAGCCTTTCGTTGAGGGGCGGCGCGAACGGACCCTTCATTCCCGTGGGAGAAGGTAGCGAAAGGGGATTCTTGTACAAGATGGTTGGAGTTGCAGTGGAAGAGTTCAACAGGAGGTTCCGGAGCGGCGAGCAATAAGGTAGGGAGAATTGAGGCGCGATGTTGGGAGTAGAAACTATGATAGCGTCGACATATCTGGGATTTGGAGTTTCTTTAGGTTTGACACTGAATATGATGCGAGTGTACTACATGTGTTTGGACTGGGTGAGCTGTCTGTCGAAGTGATTATCTGTACTGAACACAGTGAGTGGTGTTGGCTCTTGTGAGACTGTTGATGATTACGCATCAGCTATCTTCTGTCATACTAGGTGAGGCTCGAACATGACATGGGCATCAAGGGTTTGTTCCAGTACGTTTGGGGCAGGCAGATGAAGCGGGTGCACTAAGACAGGTTACCGACGGAAAACACACAAAGGACCACACCACACGAGGGCAACAAGGGGCAGTACATAGTGCGTAGCTTAGTAGATGCAGTGTCGCGTGTGACTTGGACAGAATAGGATGGAGGGCTGGGAGCTGATGTCGATCCGGAGCAAGCAAGGTTTCGGACCCGGCCGAGAAGGAATGGAGACGGCCGACGATGCGAGTAGTAGTTTGTTGTTCGTTCCAAGATAGAGATCCCAGAGATACGGGAGACCCTTGGCCACACCTTCCAAAGGAACCAATTCATCTTTACATGTTCATCGGGGTTGCGTATGTGTGAGGCGGTGATGGGTTGAACCTGCAGGACGCGGTATCACCTGCAACTGGAACTGCAGCCGGGGGAACTGGAACTGAGGAGATGGGATGAAGGCTAGACATGCAAGTTGGAGACTCAACTGGGACAGGGCGAGACCGAAATGGGGCGGAGGGAGGCTAGGAAGCCCAGAAGTTGGGAACAATGGCACGCTGGGAAGCCGAGAAGCTGGAGAGTTGGGGTAGCATAAGCGCCGATGTGGATGTTTTATGTGTGTAGCCTGCACTGTATCTGTGTAGCGTTGCAGCCTTGGGACAAGGTTGAACGAGGACGAGGACGAGGACGAGGACAAGGACGAGGCAGAACCTGGATGGCGCGTCCGAGTCTCGAGTGGCCCCGAATGGAATACGACGGTGTCCGTTGTACATGTGCAACCGTAACGCCAGCACACAATCGCGTAGAAGGTGACACAGGTATGGTTGGCGATAGGGGAGAGATACAGAGAGATACAGTGAGTGAGGCGGCGGCGGCGGGGCCTTATCGCATAGCATTTGACAGATGACAAGATCTCCATCCCAGGGATGGACACCGAGGGAGGTCTGCAACGGCTGCCTGACCCATGTCTAGCGCTGGGTTAAAAAGATAGTGGAGGGTATGGATGGGTAGGGGGGTGGGAAGGTGAGGGGGAAGCATCGGGATGAGACACAATGGGGTAATTAGACGAGGCAATGTACTACGTACTGCGCTGTGCTGTGCTATGTACCTGGACGAGGGCACTGCATAATGAGTAGAGAGGACAAGGACACGGAGGGTACATGCGAGGTGAGACAGAGAGAGGAATAGGAGGGGGATGGCAAAGGCTTGACCAGCTAATGCCGTATGCCAAGCGAAGCAAGCCAGAGAGCCTGCCGCTGATTGACCTACCTGATGGGGATAGTGGCATGCTTGGCAATAGGACTGACGGAGGTGGCATGGAGGGAAGGATGCTGACCCTGCCTTGCCTGCCTGCCTTGCTTGGCGACACTACTTGGTGCATTGCATACGCAGGCCAATTGGTGGGAGAGTGTCGATTGCATCGGTGGCGTGGACGGCATTTGCGGAGGAGGCGCTGATGTGGCGGTGGGATGGATTGGGCTGGTGATGTGCGGGTTGGCTTGTTGGTTTCGATGTGGCGTAGCGTGTCGATTGCTACTGTACTGCGCCTGGCGGGGGAGGACTAGAGCCGAGATGGCATTATTCCGCATTGGTGGGTTTGTACGCGACTTGTGATGAGTTGAGGAGGAGAGGGAGGAAGGTATTGGCGATGATGACAACGGGATGATGGGGACCGTGGCATGTGGTATGAAGGTATGCCGAGGCTTAGAGTAGATGCCAAATAGAGACGGCACCTGGAAATGAATGAATGGGTGATGGCTCAAAGCTAGGATGGAATGGGATCTCTTGACGATGGGTCTGGACCTGTTTGGAGCACAGAGTGATGTGTTCAGTGATGAACAATACGATACGATAGATACAGTGATTAATTACGTGCACGATAGGCGATAGTGGAGAGATGGGAGATGGAGATGGAGATAAAGGCGGGATCGAGAGAGATGGGGGAACTGAGAACCAAAGAGACACCTACCGACAGCCCGGAAAGGTCGGCGGATCACAGGTCCAGGAAGAGGCGACATTTCCGATATCATGGCTAGAGGTGTGATTTGTCTTTCTTGGCTGCTTGGCTTTTGACAGACGAGGCAGTAAGACTGAAATCAACTAGCGGCCTGTCGCTCCCTGGCCGACGCGCCTGTCGAAAGTTCCTACAGCAAAAGCTCGGGACGATTGGATCATGTTTGACTATCAAGCCCGGGGAAGCCGACCGGACAACAGAGAGGCTGAGAGTGGTCGAGCGAGGTGCCGGGAAGGCGTCCGAGAATGGCATGGTTGGGCCATGATTGGCACGAGCCGCGGGACGGACCATGCTGTTATGGGATGGGAAAGGAAAGGAAACCGGGGTAAAAGAAGTCAAGATGGGGGAGGAGGATGAGACGGGATGAGACTGAGAGAGAAAGATGGGCGCCGGCGGCGAGACAAAGAGACTGAGACGAGTAACCAATTGATAGTCGGGGATTGGTGTCCTTTTTGCCGGAAATTTTTCTAATTAGTCGACGGGGATTTGATTGGGATGCAATCTGTACGCGGTCTGCCTGCCAAACCAAGCTCTGGATTGTGTGTTCCTTTTTTTTTTTTTTTTTTTGGCTTGTCTGCCATTCTTCCCCGGAGACCACCGGTAACCGATAAAGGTGTGGGAGGTGAGAGCATGGGTGGTTGCATCGTGTGCCTGGGGGAGGGGGTTAGAGGAGGATAGGAGGGGTCCGAAACGAGAAGTAGATGGCAAGACCAACAATGAGGGACGGGATAAGGCTGGGATTGGGATGGCATGGGGGAGTTGAGAGGGTTTGTTTTTCATGGGAGGTAGAGGAATTCAGAAATGGAGATGAGGGGAGGCTTCGAGTGACTACCGCCGGGTGATGTTTGGAGTCGATCGATGGGTGGAAACAAGGAGGAAATCGTACCCGGTTTGTTACTAATAATTACAGCACTATTCGTATGCTGTACATTCTCCTCGTCTGTCTACCTACTTAGATACCTCGTCCCTCCTACGTACAGTCCATCTTACGCGCGCATGTGTGTGTGGGGAGAGGAATCTTTGTTTTATGGTGTGTCAAATCTGTTATCGTGCCAGCCGCGCCCCACTGGAGCCTTCTGCAGTCTGCACCCCAGGGCCACCTAACGCCCAATCCGATCGCTGTGGGCACGGCGCTTTCAAAGGGTCCTTCGCTTTCCTAGTCCACTGCCGTAGAGCCCCAGCACAGCGCCCAATTGCAGCACCTGCAGAGGAGCTAAAACCAGTTGCTCTTTAGCCCCGGGTAGTGGAAACCCCCCCAGGTTGGATGGGATACGGAGACGCCCCAGAGCATCTCCAGCGGGTGCTCCGCTATAACTACAGGGGGCACTTCACTCCATAGGGCGTCTGATTCGCTGCAGCGGCGGCGGGGGTGCGCCAGCACGGGCTCAAACGTTCCAGCAACCTTCCAGAACGGGCATCGAGCCGGGCTTGGTGTGGCCGAGCAAGGCGCCGGGTGGTGGCGACGACTGTTCTTGTTCCACCCTTTTTTCTCGTCCTTCTCGTCAGTCTTACAATGTACTTTCTCTGCTGTTTGCCATTGATCTGATACCTCTTTATCCACTGCCTTCTATCGATTCCAGCTCCGCGCCCTAAGTCACTCTTATCAGTCGCGGTCCGGGGTGGCGCGTTCCCGTCTGCAGCGGCACCCAATCGTCGTGTCGACTTACACGTACAAAGCGTCCGAGGCTAATCCCACATCATTGCCTCCGCGGCAATCCTTTGCAGATCGACTCATGAGTCTGTTAGCACAGTGATGGGTGTTTCTAACCTCCCTATGGATAGAACGGGTGACCGAGGGCTCGTTGCATCGCCGTGGGCGGGTTTGTGTGGAATCATTAACGTGGGGAAGGGCAAGGAAGAAAAAAAAACACCATCGAATGGATCCTCGAGATAGACCGGCCCCGGACTGATAAGCTTTTCTTTGCAAACCCGTTGCAATCTCGAGAGCTACCCCCTCCCCCTGTAGAATAGGTTCTTTTTAGGCCTCCTCCCCCGGTCGATGCTATCCGTTTGCGAGGGCCAGCCCGCGTGCTCAATCATCTGCAGCTGTCTGCAGATAGACAGCCCTCCAACTATCTGCAGACAGGCCCTTGCCTGCTGCTGCGTGCGCGAACAGGGGACTAGGTCCCGATACAAACGACCGCCCAGAGGGATCGTCACCTGGTCCCCCAATGGGTCGCGACCACCGAGATGCAAGTTCCATCAGTCGGTCGGTCGTCTGGCAGCCAGCTGTAAGCTGTAGCTCCTCTGTCTATCGCGCGCCGGCGCCGTGTGACCCTCCTTCGCCCCCCCTCCACTCCCTCGGCAAGGACTTAAATACGTCTGCAGATCCCTCCCTCTCCACCCCACGATCTTCCTCACACGTCGTCTTGTGCGGTTCTGTCCTTGCCTCCTCTCCTCCTCCAGGCACGAGTAACAGCGGCTTTTTGCTGTCTTTTGTTGTTGTCTTGTCGTTGTGTTGGTGTTGTTCTCGAAACAGCCTAAAGGAAAAAAAGTGAGAGTGAATCTGAGCTTAATCTGAGAGCTTGATCAGGCAGAGAAGGAGCAACTGAGCATTCAACAACGCTCAGTTTGGTCTCCAGCAAAACCTCAGGCGCCCAATTGGCACACCACCAATTCCTGTCTTCATCCAGACCTGAGATTCAACCTCACCTCCTACAACCATCACCACCGGCATCATGGTTGATACCACCCCCACCACGCCCGAGGGCCTGCGCCGTAACTCGGATCCCGCCCTCGATCCCAAGAACCAGCATCACCACGAGCACCACCACCACTCGGCACGTGTCGACGCCGAGGGCCACGATGATGCCGTCTACACCACCGGCACCACCGTCGACCCCACGGCTGTGCCTGTCCAGAGCCACCTCCACCATCACGGCCACGGTGTCGAGGCGGCCCACGCCGACGAGAAGCCCAAGGCTGCCGACGGCACTCACACGACGCCCCCCGACTACAGCGACCACGAGAAGATGGAGCCCGGCATCGTGTCCACCACCGACGACACTGGCTCGAACCGCCACGGAAAGCTGGGCCCTCTGTATCGTCACCGCCGCCCCTTGATCCATCTCTTCGTCTTCCTGCTCTTCACCGGCTGGTGGATCGCCTCGCTCGTCCTCCACCGCAACGACAAGAACTGGGTCGTCCCGTTCCTGCTTTGGCTCGCCATTGTCCTGCGCCTGTTCTTCTTCCACGTCTCCAGCCGCTACGTCTCGAGCCCCATCCGCTGGGTCTGGCATCACACCGCCGTCGTCGTCTACGACAAGACCCCTCCCAAGCTGCGAACCCCCGGAGGCGCCTTCATCGCCATTTCGGCCATCCTCGTGGGATCTTTCGTCTCCGAGGAGAATGCCGACAACAACCGTGAGAACCGCGCCGTCAGTCTCTTTGGCATGCTTGTCTTCATTGCCTTCCTCTGGGCCACCAGCAAGGACCGTTCCAAGATCAACTGGCGCACCGTCATCGGTGGCATGCTTGCCCAGTATGTTATCGGTCTCTTCGTCCTGCGCACTGGCGTCGGTTACGACATTTTCAGATTCATTGCCGACCGCGCCGCCGATCTCCTGGGCTTTGCTCACGATGGTGTTGCCTTTTTGACCAACGCCGAAACGGCTTCACTGCCCATGTTCTTCTTCGGTGTCATTCCCGCCATCATCTTCTTCATTTCCATCGTCCAGGTCCTGTACTACCTCGGCTTCCTTCAGTGGTTCATCATCAAGTTCGCCAGCTTCGTCTTCTGGGCTCTTGGAGTCTCTGGTGCCGAGGCTGTCGTCGCTGCTGCCACTCCCTTCATTGGTCAGGGTGAATCTGCCATGCTGGTCCGTCCTTTCGTCCCCCACATGACCAAGGCCGAGATTCACCAGATCATGACTTGCGGTTTCGCCACCATCTCCGGTTCCGTCCTCGTCGGCTACATTGGCCTCGGCCTGAACCGCGAGGCTCTGGTCTCGTCGTGCATCATGTCCATCCCCGCCTCCCTCGCCATTTCCAAGCTGCGATACCCTGAGACCGAAGAGACCCTCACTGCCGGCCGTGTCGTTATTCCCGACGACGATGAGCACAAGGCGGAGAACGCCCTCCATGCCTTTGCTAACGGCGCCTGGCTCGGAATCAAGATTGCCGGAACCATCATCGCCTCGCTTCTGTGCATCATCGCCTTTGTCGGTCTCATCAACGGCCTCCTCACCTGGTGGGGACGATACCTTAACATCAACGACCCTACCCTGACTCTCCAGACCATCCTGGGCTACATTCTCTACCCCGTCACTTTCTTGCTTGGTGTCCCCCGCAACGGCGACCTGCTCAAGGTTTCCAAGCTCATCGCCGAAAAGATTATTACCGTAAGTGCTCTATCAACCCGTATTACCTTGTGGCATGACTAACACTGTATACAGAACGAGTACAATGCCTTTTCTGCCCTCACCACCGACCCCGAGTACGCTGACCTCTCACCCCGCTCTCAACTGATCGCCACCTACGCCCTTTGCGGCTTCGGAAACATTGGTTCTCTGGGTATCCAGATTGGTATTCTCGGACAGCTGGCCCCCTCGCGTGGTGGTGACGTCTCCCGCCTGGCTGTGTCCGCCCTCGCATCTGGCATCTTGGCCACTCTCACCTCGGCCAGTGTTGCCGGCCTCGTCGTCACGAACCAGCTGACGCAGTTCACCGGCACTACTTCGTAAGGATGGCGTCGTCGAGAATGGTGTACGGTGGAAGATATACCCATGGCTCAGAGTTTTTGCCTCGCAGTTTAATGTATTCCTAGTATTGTTAGGCTAAAAAGATACTGTTGTTCATTTTTAGTTAGTATCAGCTATTTGATCCCTATCATTGATAGATGGCATCCACTCATTGCTCTACTAGACAATGATGATTGTGAAGTTGAAACCATGAGTTCTTTTAGACATGCAAGTCATGGGACAGTGACGTTGAGTTGCCCACGAGTGGGCCCACGTGGAGCGAGAGTTGTAAGCGCGGGTTCCTTGTTCATACTACGTACACTCAGCCCTCTGTTCATCGGCAGTCTGCAGGACAGTTAATTGTGGGACATCGTACAAGCAAAGACTTCTGATCGGTCCGTTCCACCCTTCGGGATGGAGAGTGAATCAAATGCACACTGTATCTGGCATCATGTCGTGTGAGCACATGGAGACGAGGAAGTGGGCCTGGAGGTTGAAAACGTGAAGAGTGGAGTCGACTGAGGGGAGCTTGAGCTTGGATCGGGGGGTGCGCTGTGCGTTCTGAGATCTCGCCATGGCTGCGTGGGTAGGCTGAATGTGTTTTATGTGTTTTTCTTCGGTAACGGATTGGGGGTTGTTGGGTTTGGGGGGGGCCTGGGCTGTTCCATGGAAGGGAAGTAAACGACTGATGGTGAAGCCATAGATCAGTCGAAGTTTTTCCCCCTCTCACAATTGCGAAGAAAAAGCCCTCGTTTCCTGTCTTCCTCCAAGTGTGCATGCATCGACGCGCGTGCCATCTCCACCGCAGGGCTCCATCTCGTCGCCTTGTGCAGTGCCGTCGGCCGAACGCGGGTGGAGACGAAAGGGTCCAAGGTGGACCGTTCTGGGCGTGTGGAAGAAGAGAGGACTCGGTCCACTGATCGTACGGGGTTGGATCCCAAGCAACGTTACGTTGCTTGATGGGATGTTGGTTTGGTGCAGATCTGGAGGGGTGAAGGGGTGAACAAGCGCGCTGTTGAGATGGGTGTGAATCAGTTGGGACGATGAAGTTGAAGAGATGGACATGTGTCAAGTGACATTGACGCTACGTAACCAAACACCTTGATACATCGTCGACATGCTATAACCATGTTAACAAAACCCAGAACGCACCGCTTGTTCCCCACACCTCAAGCGCTCTCCATGGCATACTGCCGCGTCCACTCGCTACACTTGCGCACCTCCTCTTCTCCCACCGAGGGCCTAGCCTTGGCCACGGCGTTGTAGAGATCCGCCAGCGTCAGCGTCGGCTCCTTCAGCTGCCGCGCGGGGACCTTGTCCCACTTCATCAGCGTCGCGCCGTCTTCGAACGGGTTGCAGGGCGTGTACCACTCGCCGTGTCGATCGCGGAACTGCAGAGGCCGAGTTAGCATGTTGTTCTGCTGGAGGATGGGAGGGCTCGCCTTGCGAAAGTATGTCGCCGCGTGGACTTTTTTCACGGGCGTCATCAGCGCGGCTTGTACTAGGTCTGAGATGTCGCGGCTGGAGAAGCCAGCCGTCTTCTGGGCGAGGTCGCGAAAAGCTTCCTCTGCGTTGTCCAAAGAGGAGGCCGTGTCGCCCAGGTGGAATTTGAACAGCTTGCTGCGTGCTTCTTCGTCTGGCAGTGGGACGTGAACGCACCTGTGGAGGCGTTTCTGGAAGCGTCTTTGCACGGCCGGGTCGAGGGACCACGGCCGGTTGGTGGCCGCGAGCACAAAGACACCGTCGTTGTTGTTGGCCTCCATCTGCACGAGGAACTCCGTCCTTATGCGAGTGCTGGTCTCTCCGTTTGCATCCTTGCTGTCTTGCTTCCCGCAGACGGTGTCAAGTTCGTCGATGAAGACGATGGACGGCTTCTTCTCCCTGGCAAGGGTGAAAAGCTGCCCCATCAAGCTGCGAATAAGTCAGTAAATGGTATTCACATATCATCACATTGGTAAACTCACTTCTCGCCCTGGCCCATCCGCTTAGCCCCGACGTCACCACAGCGTACGCTAAAGAGGGCAAGGCCCGCCTCAGTCGCGGCGGCCTTTGCGAGGTAGCTTTTGCCGGTGCCTGATGGGCCATGTAGAAGCACAGCGCGCCTCGCCTGCCGAGTTCCGCGGAATATTTGAGGGAACCGCGTGGGGAAGATGATGGCCTCTTGAAGCTCCGCCTTGGCGGTTTCAAGTCCGACAACGTCTTCCCATTTGACATTGGGCTTCTCGGAGACGATGCAGCTGAGAAGAGAGTCTTCGAGGGAGGAGTCCATCAGCTGTTTGCCGAGCTGGTCCATTTCCGAAGCAGGCTGTCTAGTCGGTTCTTGTCTAAAGGTCGGCGTCTCTGCAGGCATACCCTGGGTGGATGGCAAAGGCGCTTGGTGCGTATCTGGAGCAACTGGTAACGTTGATTCCGTCGACGCCGCTTGCAGTTTGTACAGGGACAGCAGGTGGCTACATGTTCGGCGAACCTCCCAGCAGGCCTCACAAATGTCGTAGTCGCCTCCATTGCAAATCGAGCAGCAATAAACAATGACCCCATCCTCAAGATGTGTTCCGCAGCCATCGCATATAGCGTAATTGCCAGGGAGCAGTCTAGGGAGGACGTGGTTCGGCAGTTGGATGGTAACTCTGCTCAGATCATGTTGACACCTCTTTGCCTCATCGGCGTAGCAAGCGAGGCACAAGTCAAAGTCGCCGCCTTCACAGATGGTGCAAAAGTAAGTGTCCTCGCCAATGACGAGTCCGCGCGAGCAGCCATCGCAAGACAGTGGTGCTTCCGCCCACCGGATGGCGATGTTTGTGCCTGTCCGCCGAAGGTCAGTCTGCCACATGGCTTGGACGAACTCCTCCATGTCCAGCGTTCCACTCTTCTCCTTGTCGACGAGTTCCCAGAGCTCGAAGAGTGCCTCTCTGTCAAGACCAGTATTGAGCAGGATGCGGGCGGCTTCGGGGCCGTTGAGGTGGTCGGTTCCAGTGCTGTGCACGACAAACTGCTGCTCATATCGGCTTCGCATATTGGCGGGAACCGACGGAGGAAGAAGAGATGCTGGGCCATCACCTGCTGGAGGGGCTGAGCTTGGCAAAGCACTTGAGCTAGGAGGTTGACGAGGTTCTGGAAGAGGGGCATGGAGTCTGGAAACGGAGGGTATTAAATGCTCAGGTGGCCTGGTGTTTGCTGCTAGATGTTTTAGCAACTCCGTCGAGACTTCGGCCGTGGGTAGCTCATAAGCGTATTGCGTCGCTCCAGGGAGCAGCGGAATGGCTTCAATGAAGTAATATTCATCAGACCAAGGGCAGAGAACTGTATTAGGCCCAGAAGTAAAGCTGAGAGTGACTATGCCATCCGGGGTGAGGCTGTTGAGCGAGTTGGTTAGGGCCTGGGAAATTCCATCCCAGTGTAGGGCTGAGCCAGCTTTGACAACTATGGAGTTGCCGTTGCCGAATAAAACGCCGTCAACCTGGGAGGTTTGACGAGACTGGATGGTCAAGTCGAGGTAGCGATTGGCGATGGCATAGAAGGTATCTGGAAAGCGACCCGATAACTGGGCGGTTCCGTCATTGTACCTGATGAACCAGCCGCCTAGGGGAGAGAAGCTGATGTGCTCGACAGAAGTGCCCGGGGCGTTCTGGAGCTGTTCGGCGATGGTGGTACGCAATTCATCGCAGTTGGAGAGCACTGGGCAAGTCAAGTTAACTGACTGTCCAAGCCTCTACGAGGACGAGCTTTTGGTGGGAACGAACAGTCACCGTTTTTGGCCATGATGGCATAACTTCCGCTGGTGGACGTGGAAATCCACTGGATCAGTGTACCGGCCATTTGTTTGTCTTCAAACGGCTCGGCCAACCGATCCCAGACAGCTTGGATGGACTCGGGCAGGTTGTTGCTGGTCAACGAGTGTCAGCCTAATGCCCGTGCTGTGCGTCTGTCTAGTGGGGTCTCACGCCAGGGCGAACTCATCATTACCCAGAGCCCACGATGACTGATCTGGGCCGAAGTAGTAAAACACCATGATGATGGACAGAACGCGGCTTCGACACGCTGGATACGGCTTCACGGGGATGATGGGCGATGCGACGGAATCAAGGTGGGGATGGCATCAAGGCCAAGACTTGCCCCGGTCAGGCGACGACATGGCATTTTCTGACATGTTCTCAACGGCGCTTGTCTGATCAGACGCCGTAGCCGCGGCATCGTGGCTTCAGCTGAAAGACGGTGGTGAAGGTGGCTGCCTGCTATCATGCATGAGATTGATTGGATGGTAATTCGTATTCCTAAGCTACACTGATCTAGTTACAGGTTGGTGGTTGTCGTGAGGAACAGCGGCCTCAGGCACCACACCGTGAAAGCTAATGGGGGTTTCCGGTACTTCGGCCTCATAAACACATCTCGGACGGGACGGGAGACGTGATCCTGGACGGACATTCGGCATGGTGGACTCCATGAAATCTCTGGCTACACGCTAATTAGCTACACGACATGCAAGAGGAGCCCGTGAGACTCGAGTTCGGACTTTGGCGGGTTTGTCATGAATGAAATGGTCGCCTCTCGGACCCATCGGGATCCCGGCCAGCCCGAGACGGGCCAACCCAAGGCCCCAGAGTCCAAGTCTCCAACACTCCAAGTCAGACTCAGGTTGGCCCAGTCTCAGCTAATCAAGCGACAATAGTTCAGGAAATAGCGCGACGAGGTGCGCGAATCGAGCGAAACTGAGCGGGCCCCAGCGAATCGAGCAACCCCAGCAGAGAAAATCTCAGGCTTAGCTCCAAGCCCCTCTGAAGCCGTGACGTAGGTGGCCCAGCGCAAATGAGAGCGAGACACAAGATTTGGGAGAAGTATCCAAAATTGATATGCCATCAGGTGCAAACAGCAAGTACCAATATCCATAGCGAGGAGGTTAGATTTGAAGGAGGACATTGGCAGTAAATGCCGGGACAAGTTGAACTCGTTATCGACCTAACGCGCCAAGGCTAACGACGCACCTCATGTCGCCGCCGCAAAGATCGCCGCTAGAGATCCTTACGGGTAGGTTCGTTCCCGGGCAGGCCCTCTGACTTCGACGACCCTGCGCGTGGCAAGCCGGCTTTGCTTTGGGGGTTGTCCGAGCGGGGACAATACGTAGTCGACATCAGACCACACGACACTGCTCCATGAAGTTGGGGTTAAGTTTGATCTTACGGTTTCGCCAAGCGCTCTAAGATAGAGTCAAGAGACTGGTGGTGCGGGCTAGAACAGCAGTCCAGTGTACAAAGAAGTTGTTGCTGCCACTACCGACTGCATTGCTATGCTTATCGTCAATGAAGTCGCAAATCTCAGGCAGGCGGTAGAGTAGGCCCTGTGTTATGGATACAGGCAGAGAAGGAATGGCGGTCTCCCGGCACTGGTCCCCGGGAGGGGAGTTCCTGATGGCAGACTTTGCGTCTGAAAGCGATACCATGGCGGTTATCCTGTTTTCAGCAGGACCGGCCGGTAATGTGGGAACTTCTTGGGTCGCCTACATACCTCTACAAGCCAGCCAGGGATGGTGATAGGACAACGAGTGACCGAATGCTGCGCGCTGCAATTCTCCATGGGACCCTGCTTCCACGCCGAGCGGCGATCACACGGCTAGGTGAGTTATTGCCAGTAGGTTACGCGTCTGCTGTGTTGAAGCGCGGGCGGCACTGGGAATAGTGGATTGAGTGGATGTGAATGATGGAATCGAGCGCTCAAAGATCAAGCCATGCAGGGTGCATCCAGTCCACCAGGGTACCTACAAGTTAGTGGACCAAGAGGCCTGTGCTCTCATTACAAGGCCCCAGACTCGCCAAGCCCTCGCTGCCGAGCGCCACAAATGCAGCAACAAAGTCAACAACGCTAACCCTGACACCAAGGTTTTTCATGGCTTGGTGAGGTCATAAGGCGCGGTGATGTCACACCCGCTGAATCACACTGGCTGACAAACTTGACTAGCATGTACTAATCCATTATTCATCTCCATCTTCACCTCCATTTTCTAACCACCACCTCCCATTAATAAAAGTCAATCTGGTCGCCTCGACCCGTTTGCGCTTACCCGTCCTTGCCGTCCGTGGCTTTCTCCCTCCTCGTGGCTTGTGTGTCCGTTTTGCCTGTTTCGAGGCCATGGAACCTCATCGCCAACCGCCGCCGGCGCCCTCGGGCCAACATTTGCAGCTTCCAACATCGTCATCCTCATCGTCGAGAAACCCGCGTCGAACAACAGCGTCGCCGTCGCGGTCCATCATCAACCCACCTACTCCAGCAGCCGTCCCCGATACAGCCGTCGAGTATTTCCCCACCTTGACCGAAGCGCCCTCGACTCGATCCTACGTTTCTCGACCCTCCTCGCGTCGGTCCTCGAATGCGAGTGTCACTGGCGGCTATCGCCCACCCCTCAACGAAGGCCGTCTTTCCAGCATCCGTATCCGACGATCCTCCAACGCATCGCTTCGCTCCGCCAGCAATGACCAACTTGCCCCCAATGCGGGTTTTGTTACCCTCGACGGCGCTCAGCGAGGTCGTCCGCGGAGCATCTCTCAGCCGGAGCGCGCTCACGTTCCCGACAACATTGGTCTTGCCCGGCATTCGAGAAGGGTTCCCCAGATTGCCATGCCGCGGCTGACAGAAGAAGGCGGCCGTCCCAGTGCCGCTGACCTTGGCCTCGATACGACGTCGCCCATCTCGCCATCGAGGTCTCTGCCCGAACATGGAATGAGCCCTATCGAGGATCCGTATCAAAATGCAGCTCCAGGTGGGAACACACTTCAGCGGAGGAGATTAAGCAGGTTCTTCTGGCCCGGTCACAGAAGACAAGCCGACGGCGGAGAAGCGTCGGCGCCTCAGAACCAGGATCCCGGCGATGAATACGGTCAGGAGTTGGTAGATTGGCTTGACATGATCGGTTTGTCCATCTTGACCTCCCAATGTGCCGTCCCTGCTAACAGCGACCAGATCCTGAGGTTCAGACATTGTCCACCCTCACCAACGTCCAGAATTCCCTCTTCATCCCTAACCTGGGAAAATTTATCAATCGCCGACCAACTTACGTCCTCTCCCAACATGGCCCCGAACAAGAGTGGGCAAAGGGAGCCCTGGCAGAAGAGAGACGCCGTGCAGGTGACCAGGGGCTAGCCGATTTAGATGCAGACCGTCCTCCTTTGGAGAGAACCAGCACCATCTCTTCCCGTCTAACGGAGTCGCACTACGCCGCTCTCCCGCATGGCGCGAGTCTCGCAGGGTGGAGCGCAGCCGAGAAAAAGGAGCTCGACGACCACGTGCGACACATGTTGCACTCTCGGCGTGCCAGGTTCAAGCGGAAGATGAAGGGGTTTGGCCAGTATGTGCGAAGGCCGTTGGGCTTCTTCGTCACGCTCTATGCCACCCTCATCACCCTGTTTGGCCTGGCCTGGGTTCTCTTCCTCATTGGCTGGATCTATGTCGGAGAGAAACAGGTCTATACCATCCACATCATCGACAGCGTTCTTGTCGCCCTATTTGCCATCATGGGTGATGGCCTCGCACCATTCAGAGCAGTTGACACGTACCACATGTTCTTTATTGCTCGCTATACTCGCATGATCACCAACGCAGAAAAGGGCAAGATGCCGAGATCAAGACTACAAAAGCGCAGCATCCCAGATGATGTGCGTGGGAGCCTCGACGCTAACGGCGGACGCATTACCTCCTCTCAAGCGCGAGAAATCCTGCGTGCTTCGGGGCCTCGCATCCCTATCCTTGACGAATCAGGTGGAACTATTCCCAACCAGCTGCCCGACATCGAGAGCGCAACGAGCAATGAGACCGAGCACGATCTTCCCGCCTTGACCTATAAACAGCTGAAGAGTCTACAACATCATCAGAAGAAATTCGCCAAGTCTCACAGTTTCTACAAACCACATGAAACATTTACACATCACTCATTCCCCTTGGCTTATCTCATGACCATCGTCATCCTCCTCGACTGCCACTCTCTATTGCAAATATCGCTAGGCGCTTGCACTTGGGGGATCGACTATCACACGCGTCCTTTTGCCATCACGACTGTGATTTTGTGTGTGAGCATCACCTGCAACGTCACCGCCGGATTGGCCATCAGCAGAGGCGATCGAAAGACGAGAAAGAAGGAGGTGATGGAGCTCATCAATCGACAAGAGTTGACGGAGGATGCCATCAAGCACATTGAGGAGAAGAGAAAGAAGGAGCAAGAAAAGGAGCAAGAAAAGGAGGGCAATGGAAAGGAGACGGAGCAAGAAAGGGATGACCCAAGGAGTTCGAGTTCGAGCAGCAAGCTGCTCAAGTCGCCAACCTAAGGTCCTAAGCTAGAACACGAGTACATGATTATGAAGATATACCATGCACGGGTGATTTCAATTTTAATACCCAATTTTTTCAATTCATGTGGCATGTTAAACGCTGGTCTCTACCTCGGACGGATTGAAGTAAACCATGCTGTGCTAAGCGTGATATCTCGGGGGAACCAGGCGCCGCTTAAGGTGCTGACTTGGTTGGTGCGGCATGGCTTGTTTAGCCTGCCAAGACATCAGCCACATACGTGTGCCGAGACCTCCACATATGTCGCATAATCGATGGTGTTGCGAAATGACGTTGGACTTTACTTGGAACAGGTCGGCGGAAGACATGTATGAGAATGGAAACAACCCAACAACCAGTACGAGATAAGTTGTTAGCTAAGATGATGCTAGAAAATGTTTGGTTTTCAAGGCTACAATACATTAAGACTTAAGAGTCAAGATATGGATACCACAGGTAGAGGGGACTACCTATGCCTAAAGGTATGGCCACCCATCTGTGCTATTTATACATTATATTCCCATCAAGAAAGTTCGTTTGGCGGCCTGGGGGTCGAATGCAGCTCGCTGGAGAGCCGGTGATCAGTGTGAAGTTCGTTGGGCGGCCGCGTGTCCGAATGCAACTCGTGTCTCGGGTCAGGCGTGGTCCCCATCATCTCGTGCTGACTCGCCACTCCTTCCGGACTGCTGCTCGGCTCGTACTTAAGAGGCATCGCGCTCTGCGCCGGAACGCTCTGGGGCGTGTAGTTCTGCGGAGGGTAGCCTTGAGGCGGATAGCCCTGAGGTGGATAGCCCTGCGGTGGAGGTTGATGCTGCGGATAGCTCTGCAGAGGCGCTTGATAACCGGACATGGGAGGCTGCGTTGTCGGTTGCTGTCTCTTCCTTCGCCGGAGGAGGGCGAGGTAGCCGAGGGCGGCGGCGATGAGAGGGATACCGACGCCGAGACCGACGCCGAGCCCGGTTTTCAGCGTGTGGTTGCTCTTCTTCTTGTGTGAGAAGCCGTTCGAGGAGCTGTTGCTATCTTCGGATGTTGGAAGGGAGGAAGCGTCGAGAACAGAGTTGGCTGCTGTTTGTGAAGTCTCCACCGCACTGCTGCTGCTGTCTGTCGTGGTTTTGCTGCCGTCGTCGGTCGTCGCGCTGTTGCTCTGCCCCGATCCAGTCGTCTCAAAAGACGAAGTCGCGGTGGTCGACGAGCTCGTAATCGTGGAGCAGCTTATCCCCGTTGGCATCGCATAGCCTGCCGAGCTGCAAATCGACCGGGCGTAGGACTCTGCTTCTTCGCGCGCCGAGTCGGTGCAACTCTCATGCAGACAGCAAACACCCGCGTCGAGGGATGTCTTGTCGGTACAGATACATTCGAGGTCGAGTGAGCTACATGTTGAGGACGAGCCGGTGCCCCCGTAGTTGAGGCATGTATCCTAAAGAAAGAGGGGGTTAGAGATAGAGGGGTGTATGGGAGGTTTGAGGGGCGAGGCTTACGGCGCATGCTGGGAGGGTTTGGCTTGTCGCGAGACGGATAGTCGTAAGTACGACCAGTAGCTTTGAGTGGAACTTCATATCCTAGACGTCACACAAAGATATGAGTTTTCTGTTAGGACGTACGTTCTCGGAATCAATACAGACGTTCAAGTCGTAAACGGCCATGGCTACTATCTAATACCAACCTCATCAATGCCCCCGACGTCTCAGCTTTCAGCCCACCCATTCAGCCCAATCGCGGCAACTTCGTTCCGTGCGGACAGAGTCTCTGGCGGATGGCTTTAAACTGCATTTAGTTGCGCCCTCGACCCGCTAGCTGAGCAGACGCCCAGGTTTGGCTGGTTGATAACGCAGAGTCTCGGATATTGATGCCGGAGCTAGCGCTACCATTGGTTCGCGATGCAGCCCCTGAGGCTGATTTTCGACGTCCCGATATAGCCGGGGGCTGCAAAAAAAGGATCGAAACAGTCTATTGATTTGCATCTCCGCATTTTGCGGCGTGGAAAAGGGCGGAATGAAGGCCGCTGGTGGATCAATTCGTTTGTGTCATGTCGCTGAGGTTCGCGGGGGCAGTGAGGAGGAGTAGAGCGAGGATGCGATGCTCGCTAATCCAAAGCTTCCCCCGGGATATGGACCTATGCTAGTACCATCTTGCTGCTCGAGCCCCTCCATTAACGTGCGTCTAAGTACTCAGCTCATACTCCTCCACAAGCTCTGTGACGACCGAGCCAGTGGCAGTGAGCCTCCGGGGATGAGGGAAACCCGCGTTAAGCATCTTGGCCAATCGGGACTTTTTACAACAAAGTTCAAGCATATAGAAGATTTTCGGGTCGTGGAGTTTCCGCCCCTCCTGTCCAGCTGTCTGCTGCATAATCTATCTGAAGAAGGCACTCGCCTTAGTAATAAAGACGTTGTGCATATATATTCAGTCATCACTACCGGTATCGTGGGCATTTTTTGTTGACCACGGCAGTTTAGGTGCTACGTCTATTCGCTTGGGTACTCGTATTCAAAACCTGGGCACCAATGGGTAGAACTGGATGACCCAAGCCCGGCAAACTTGGATACACGTGGGTTTTTGATCCCCTGCAGTCTGTTCTGCCCGGTTGGCACGAGAGAAATGTGAGCAGACGGCAACCTATGTGCGGCAGGAACGCCATCACGTAATCATGTTGGAAAATTGATGCTGGTAATAAGTCTAAGCCGAAACCGCAAAGTCAGTACGAAGATACGAAAACGTAAGAAGCGTAGAAAATCCATCTATTTCATACTTGCATGGGTGAATGGCTGTATTGTTAGGTCACTCTGCTGGCGCTGTTCTTCAGGTTGATTCTCCCCACCGACTGCACAGTAGATATGACGCGATCCACGATAGGAACTGTAAGACAGCTAGTCATGTAGTAAGCATATTGAAAAGACAGTAATTCTTTTTGTCCCGGGAACAACATAATCGAAAGGACAGCAACCAAAGGCCATCTGCCATGTTGGGTGGGAGTTCGTAGGTAAGACACATAAGCCGTCGGTTCCCTTTATCAGCATTCTACCCCGCACTACATGCTCCCTTCGTGCGGCATTATGCAATCATGAGCAAATCTCGTTGTAAGGTTGCAAATGAGAGAAGGTTTGCAAAGACGCTTAGGTATCTTGTCTTGTTTTGGTCTGCCAGGCACCATCTTGTTTCCACGTTCGAACCTTGTAAGCACCTTGCCACGTACGAGCGCACATCATGTCCCTTGATGAGTCGCAAAGCCCGCCTCAGCCACCCCCTGTCTTCACGGCAACCCCGAGCTCAATTATTGAGGATACCAGGCGCCTGGTTGAGCAGTCTCGCGAGGTTCAGCGTCGGATCGTGGAGAATGTCGAGCCTAGCTCCGCCACCTTTTCCAACGTCCTTCTACCTATAGCCCACTCGGAGAACGCTACGGCTGCAAAAAGCCACATTCTCGTGTTTTATAGGTTTGTCTCGACAGACCCAGAGCTGCGCGAAGCATCCAGGAAGGCCCAGAACCTCTGGGATGAATTCTCCGTCGAGACGGCAATGAATGAGGGTTTGTTCAAACTGGTTCATGCCGTGCTTGAAAAGCACGAGGAGCTTGACCCAGAGTCCCTTCATTTGTTAAAGAAAAAATACAAAAGCCAGTGAGTAATGTCAGGCTTTTCCTCGCAGAGAGCAATACAAGTACCGAACTGTCTCCAGGTGGCCGTTATTAGGTCTCATGTACTTCCGAAAATCGCGGAACGTCTCTAATCTGAAGCTTCAGTGTCAAAAATGGCCTCAATTTGCCCATCGGACCGTTACGAGATCGTTTCAAAACGATTCAAAGTCGCCTGAGCCAGCTCACCACCGAGTTTCGGGAAAACTTGGCCGAAACTGGCGCTGTGTGGTTCTCTCCTGACGAGCTTGAAGGGGTCCCCGAAAGTGCCTTGTCCAGGTTTGAAAAGGGACAGGGCGAGAACCAGGGCAGGCTTCGGGTCACGTTTAGGCCTCCCGACTTCTATCCTGTTATGAGACACGCGATTTCCGAGCAGACTCGACGGCATCTCTTCATTTCCAACGACAACCAATGCAACCAGAATGTCCCTATTTTCAGGGAAGCAGTGATTCTTCGTGACGAAGCTGCTCGGCTATTGGGGTACTCCAACCATGCAGCATTCCGTATCGAAGACAAGATGGCGAAGACACCCGAGACTGTGGACAAGTTTTTGAAAGACCTACAACTTCGATTAGAAGAGGGCGGTCGCCTGGAGGTTGGCAGGTTGAAGGAACTCAAAAAGAAAGACGTCCAATCCCGCGGACAGACTTTTGATGGACAGATTTACGTTTGGGACAATTCGTATTATCACCGCCTCATGCTTGAGAAGCAATACTCGGTTGACCATCAGAAAATTGCAGAATATTTCTCGGTGCAGACAACCGTTGCCGGCATGTTCAAGATTGTTCAGCATTTGTTTGGCCTGCAGTTCCGTCAATTACATGTCGACGGGAGAAATACGTGGCATCCAGATGTTCAGGTATTTAGCGCCTGGAATACTGAGGAACTCGGGGGCACCTTTGCCGGCTACCTATACTTGGACCTCTTTTCCCGTGATGGGAAGATCACGAATGCGGCAAACTTCAATATGGTTCCGGTAGGGTCCTTGGCACATGACACCTTCATGTCAGATTGCAATCTAACAAGCTCCACAGGGATTCGTTAAGGAGGACGGCACCCGTCAATACCCTACTACGGCATTAGTGTGCAACTTTCCGAAGCCCTCCTCTGAAAGCCCGAGTCTATTGAGGCACGATGAGGTGGTTACTCTTTTTCACGAGCTGGGCCATGCCATACATGATCTAGTAGCAAAGGTCAGTTATGCTTGCTTCCACGGCACTGAGACCGTGGTAGATTTTGGTGAAGCTCCGAGCCAGATGATTGAATATTGGTGCTGGATCCCTTCTCAGCTGAAGGCCTTGAGCAGACATTATTCGTCGGTGTCCGAGGAACACTTGGCATTTTGGCGCAACAAAAATGGTGCGCAAAATATACTGCCACCGGAGCAGATCCCCGATCATTTGGTTGATAGCCTTGTTAAAGCCAAACACGTCAATGAAGCAAGCGCCTACTTGAATCAGCTCTGCATTGGTATTTTCGACATGGCCATCCATAAGCCCGAGACCCATGCGGCAATTGAGGAGATGAACATTTCTGCGGCATTCAACAAAATTCGAAACGATATCCTTCCACTAGATAGCCCTGAAACGCTAGGGCTAGGTGAAGAATGGGGCCATACCCAGACGCGGTTGACGCATCTGATGGGAGAGTACGATGCGGGATATTACGGTTACTTGTTGTAAGTTACTTCACCTACCATGGCTGTCTCGCACACAAACCTCCTGGATTACTAATGGTTTGATCATTCGTTCAGCTCCAAGGTATTCGCGGCTGACATGTTCTACACTGTCTTCGGAGGAAACCCAATGGACCGCAAGGAAGGAATAAGGTACCGACACGCTCTCCTCGAGAGAGGGGGAAGCCAAGATGAGATGGTGACCTTGACCGAGTTTCTAGGTCGGAAACCCGAGACGGAACCTTTTTACGAGGAGCTTGGTCTGGCATGAAAGAAAGTGTGCATAACTTTGTTGTTTGAGGTCTGGATGGAAACTTAAGCAAAATAATATGCACCACTGTAAATGCGCGACCGGGACCTCCTCTCGCTCAACAGTAGCTGTTTCGTTTTTCGCGAGGCGTCTTTGTTCTCGTTGGGGCGCTTGTCGCGTTTTGAATCCCTCGCGCTCATCAACGACGGATAATAAAACATTCCAATTCGCCATCGTTAGAAGGAAGACACTTATTATAAACATGTTAGGTAAGAGTTTTACATTAGCCTAGTTTGCTCTAAGCTGTTCCCAGCTTCCACCTCTTGTTAGCAACATAGTCTGTAGCCTCCACCCAGCGTTCCATCACTCCAGTTCCCATCTTTACCATCTCGCCCATCCCTTTGAATCTCCGAGTTGATTCGTCCCCCGACTACGTTTTCACAGCCCATTGGTCGTTGGGACCGTACATCATCCACTACCGTCCACTTAGAGACAAGCTCTCGGGCTCTGGCTCTGGCTGAGATGACATACTGCCGCCTGGAACGTATGGTACACCCCAGGGAGCGTTAGCTGAGACGGGTAGGTCGGATCAGTGAGGTTCGGGCTGATTTGCGGCTCGTGAGAGTGGCGAGCACTACACGTTGGCGTCGACCTCCAGGCTCGGAGGATGGGTAGTAAGTAAGGTGGGCCCCTGGTCATTGGCCGACCAATCAAGCCCGGGCGGAAACTTGCTCAGAATACTTGTTCAATTTCTGTGACATTCGGAGACCTTCGCTCGCGGTCAACAAATGCAAAAGGAGCGAGATGTAGACCATTGCCACGCAACAAGTAGCGTGCACTTGCTTTACGGCGTACTCGCTTAAATGACGGTATTCTAGCCCACCGACACTAGCACTAGTGCCACATGTGTAGGGATTGTGGACTTGGCAATCATGTTGAAGATGGTATGCAGACACAAACCCCATTCTTGGCGTCTTCATTGTATGGTTAGCACCAAGGCGTCTCTTTTTAAGTTTCGAGTGGTAATTTCATTACTCAATTGCTACCCTGGGGGCGTTCTCCTCTGCCAAGCCGCAAGAAACCTCTAAGTTGATTTATGGGCTGGTGGCTGGTGGCTGCAAAGGAACGACTATCGACGCTGTCCCGCCACCACCCAGGGTGATCGATGTAAGGACGCTGTTGGTGTATCCGAAAAGGATGGAAACTTCGTACCAAGGGTGTTCATTGCGCATTATCAAGTGCATGACATACGTACCACTCCCATTTCTCCTTTGGCGGATCTGCTCCTGCTTACCTTCACAACTCGGTTCCGATGTCACTTATGCATACAATTTAGCAACCATCACTACCACGCTAGGGAAAAACAGGACGCCGGCCTAGACAAAGGCTGATGCTGATATGTATCAACGGAACATGAAAGCCCCGACAATTGGTTCATCTTAGCTCTTAATACTGTTTTAGTCGCCCTCAACCTTCTTCCCCATTTCTTTAGGGTTGTATCGCCACCGCGGGAACAAGGATGTGAGGGTTTGCGCTTACTCGTCCTAATCCCTCTTGGGAACCCGCGCGCGACGACCCGGCTGAATCAACCCTACCAGCATCTGGTGAATGTGCTTGCCTTGCAAACGCCGGCATCAACCTCAACACTCGGGATTAAGAACAGCCGTGCATATGGCATGGGAAGATTTGTGTGGAGAATGATTACACTGGAAAGTGTTTATATACTGTCAAGTCTGGCCTGTAAACCAGGGAATCCAAACTGCTCCAAGCTGATCTTCAGAGACAAGTACTCGTCAACTAGTCACGCTGCATCTCACCAAGTCTTGTATTCTACTCAATATCTCACCATGCGATTCAACGTCTTGAGCATTGGGGCCGTCTTTCTAGCCAGCGCCTCGGCGTACACGTACGAGAGATTGGATCGAAACCAATCGGTTAGCCAGAGACTTTGGAAACCCCCTGCGCCGTAACTGACCATGGTAGATGCTCCTGATTCTTGATCAACAAGTCGGCCTTTTCAGCACCGTGCGTGACTTGGAGCCCATATACTTCAAGCAAAACCTCCTGGCACACGCTGCATTGGCCAAGGCTTTCGACTTGCCAGTTGTGATGACCACCTCGGCTGAAACTGGTAATTCTCATCTCTTAGTTTCCCAATCATCTACTGATATGGAGAATAGGACCCAACGGCCCATTGCCCAGGGAGGTTCTCGACATGTTTCCTGACGCCCCGCTTATCCAGCGCCCAGGTCAGATCAATGCGATGGATAACGAGGATGTTCGGCAAGCCATTGCCAGCACTGGTAGGTCGCAGGTTATTGTTGGTGGCATCCTGACGGATATTTGTAAGTCCAACATCTCCTGAATCATGGCTTCAAGTCTGTGCTGGCAACGGAGGATGATAACCAACATCGAATCTCAGGCACGGCATTCTGCGCGCTTTCGCTTCGAGAAGCAGGCTACTCCGTCTGGGCCAACATTGAGGCGTCTGGAACCAGCAGCGAGATGGTCCGCGACGCCTCCAACGACCGAATGAAGGACGCAGGCGTGCACACCGTGTCTCTAGGGGCCATCTTTGGAGAGCTGATGCGCGACTGGCGCATCCCCCCGGCTGGTATGACCGCTCTCGCCTTCTTCGACGCGTACGCTCCGGCTCTGGGTATGCTGGCTCGAGGCCATAGAGATGCCATCAAGAACGGGACTCTTATTCCCGGCGAGGAAGAGCTGCCTTAGGTGGTATATCAGTTCTGGCAGAGAACCTCTTGGGTGGCGAAAAATGAGAGCCCAGTGTTGTAGAGGAAGCGGGTTATGCCATCTACATAAACCTCAGATACAGACTTGGCTTGGAGACTCCGACCTCGGGCATCCACTTACCTTTCATAGATAATCTATTTCAACACCTTTTTGCTACTATGTGCTTTCTCGAAATTGCAATATTCCATGGTTCCTTTTTTATCAATGTTTGTTCAATAGACTCCGGATTCATTCTTAGAACTTACTTTCCTCATTTGTCCGGCGCCTCGAGTTGCGCAAAATCAACTTAGTTAAGACGATACAGTACTGAGCACAATCAAATCGGCTGTCACGAGAGGCTGGCATGGGAAGCTTGAGCTGGATCCAAGTTGAAACTATGTACACTAACAACGTCAAGAGCTGCTGAAGCCGAGAGATATTCAAGAAAGGGAAATCGGAACCCGTTACAAGCTTTTGAGCTCGCAAACCCATACAAATACACACACCAACACCCTTGGTAGCTTACAGGCACTGGCTGTAGTAGCCGTTGTGGGCAGTGCAGGTCAGTCCAGACGCACAGGCCGTGGCGCCTGTCCAGCCGGAGCCTCCGCACTGCTGCCACTTGCTGGCGGTAGCAGCCGAAGAGCCGGAAGCGGTCTTGGTGGCAGCAGCAGCGGCGGTGGTCTTGGTAGAGGTGGCCTTGGTAGTGGTAGCCTTGGTAGTGGTAGTCTTGGTAGTAGCAGCCTTGGTGGAGGTAGCCTTGGTGGAAGTGGAAGTGGTCTTGGTGGACGTGGCCTTGGTGGATGTGGCAGCAGCTGCCTTGGTGGTCGAAGAGACAGCGGCGACGGCCTTGGTAGAGGTGGTGGCCGACGAGGTGCCGGTGTTCCAGCCGCGCTCGCGGGAGATCTCGTTCCACCAGTTTCGCAGCATCCAGCCGTCGAAGTCGGTGATGGTGGTGGAGGAACCGGCAAGCATGATGAAGTTGGTGATGCCAGTGGGGGTCCAGTCTAGGTGTTGTTAGCAGAGGGACACGGCAGTCAAGGGGGAAGTGGGTGAGGCATACCATAGAAATCATCAAGTCCGTAGGTGTGGCCCATCTCGTGGAGCAGGATATGAACATCAGACGAGTCCAACGCTCCAATGAAGTAATCCTTTCCAATTCTCTGGCCCCAATCGCCACCAGCGCCACCCTCCATGCCGTCGGTCAGCCAGAGCGACTGATCATAGTGGTTGTCGGCGCCGGCAGCGCAACCGCTGTAGTCGCCATCCGTGTGGAAGTAGCGGCCGCAAGCCTCGGCGCACTGAGGGATGCCCTCAGAGTCGACGTCGGTGTAGATGTTGAGGCCGGTGGTGTCGCCCTCGAGAAGGCTCTTATCCTTGACGGCGTAGCCCACGACGTTGACCTTGATGTCGGTGTAGGGGAAGTTGTCGTAGCCGTAGAGCCACTTGAACCACTTCTGGTACTGCTCGTTGACCACAGTCGCGAGCTTTGTGCGCTGGGCGGCCGTGATGGCGTCGGTCGACTCCCATCGAACACACATGTTGACGGTTCTACGAAACAGTTAGATCAACTCGCCACCCCGAACTGTTTCACTTCTTCTTACCCCTCGTTGGCGATCAGCTGATCCCAGCCGTAGTTCTTGAAACCAAAGATGTTGCCGCTGTTGTATGTCTTGGTGCAGTGGTCCCAGACCTCCTAAAAATTAAAGCACGTTAGCATGTTGGGCTTCTGTTATGGAGCATGGTATTGGCACGTACCTTGAGGGGGGTGGTCAGGTCAGAGGGGGGGCTCCATCCTGCAGCACGCTTGAAGGGCCTGTTGCGGCGGGGCTCCTTGACAGATCGTCCCTTGACGGACGACAAGCTGGCCCAGACGTCGCCGTCGAGATCGGAGGGGGTGGAGGAGACGGCGCTCGCTGCGGTCGACGCAGCAAGGGTCACCAGTCCAGCAGTGGTAGAGAAACGCATCTTGAAGAAGTGAGTTGGAAGTGAGTGTGTAAATGAACAAATATATATGCAATAATAAGAAGTTAATGAACGTCAAGCTCAAGAAACAAGCAGGAAACTGGCAAACGAAACGAAAGTGTGCTGAGACGAAAACAGTTCCAAATTCGAGCCGGTCGACAGAAGATATATACGCTGGCAGAGGTACCCTTAGCGCGCGGAGCGTGTTTCCCGTTGTAGCGAGCGTGGTGCAACCTCGTATTTCTGATTGGCGGGATAAAAATCCCAATGGTCAGGGTCGGGAGTTGTGGAGTTCCTTTGGCGAGCAACGGAGCCAGGGCTGCTTGGATGTTTTGCGTTGACATGATGGTTTGCATTGGCATTGACAAATGAACAGGGCTTTTGCTTGGGGGAATGAGAATGCGAAAGCGAGCCCGGCGACAATGTTGAGGTTTTCGTTGATCATACTAGGTTTTGATGTGTTAAAAGACAGTCGTTTCTACTCTCAAGTGAACTTGACATCTGTGGTTTGTGAGTATCTATAGTATCAACTTATTGTGCATATGAACCAAGTGAATACAATAATCCGACTCAAAGTCTAAATCCTCCTCGACAGCCCAATCCGATGTGCCTCGTTTAAAGTTGACCTTTTCAGTATGCTTAAACGAAGCCTCTTCAAGGAGGCCTTGTTTGAAACCAGCCGGTCCCTCGGAAAATTGCAGGGTTTCGGCAACCACCGTGGCCTGAGACGGCTTGGCTCGTCCCCTAGCGCTTGGCGACATCCATTTGCAGCTCGGATTTGTGGGTTTTCGGAAAGCAGCCTCTTCGGAGTGCGTTTCAAACCCTGTCGGTGCCTGTTTCGTCTGGTCTAGATGCGGAGAAGAATCGAAAGAGGCCAAGGACGGACGAGACGTGGAGAATAGGTGGAAGAATGGAATGCGTTGACGGCTGATGTTGCAGGGGCATGGCTTCTCGAAGTCGTTCACGTGAGCCGGCACGTGACTATTTGTATGCCCATGATCCACTTTGTCTATCAGACCCGAGTCGGCCCAAACCCGAACCCGATTCGGGTTTGAGTTGATCTCAATTCGACCCCGCTGCCAGACTCATTGCGAGAACAAATCCGAGTCGACATATTCACCAAGCGCAAATAACCTGTCGTGAGATAATGAGATCCGTCATAGCTTGTGATCGGTAAGCCATGGCCCTGAATGTAATACGCAAATACGATTAGCTAACGGCGTGTTAGATGCAGGTGGGGATGCTCAGCTCAGCAGTCCGTCGTCTGACCCGAACCCGCTAACTTGTTAAAATGACACAGGAGGTCCAAGATCAAATGCAAGCATGACGGCCAACCCCCTTGCACGGGATGTGTCAAGAGCCAGAACACCCAGACCTGCTCCCTGAGTGGTCCCATTCTTCGTACCCAGCGATCGCCTGCTAGCCCGCCGCTGCGTGCTCTAAAAAGGAAGCGCTCGCAACATGCCGAGAGCTTGGAGACTTTGAGAATCTCGCGGCCAGAGGCAGCGGAACATGCCAACATCAGCCATGTGTTTGGCCAAATACCCCGGGATCGTTTTGTTCGAGCTGCCAATGTGTTTCAGTCTCAGTTTCCAGAGCTCGGGTTTTTGCATCCCAGTGATCTCGACTATGACGAAGCGGACATAGATGCAGTACAAATGCTTCGGCTGTTAGCTCTCTTGGCAGTCTCAAGCCGCCATCTTGATGGATGTGAGACCTCATTCAACGCCAGCAACGTACCGCTAGTAACGAAAGAGCTTCATTCACGGCTTGTCAGCGCCCCCAGTCTCTACCTAGTTCAGGCCTTCCTGATTCTTTCTCTATGCAACTGGGGCGAGGGTAATGGCTTCAACGCGTGGATGCACGCGGGGATTGCGTCCAGAATGGCTCAAGGTCTTCTCGGCACGAAGCTCTCGAATATCGCAAAGGGTTCCATGTCGGAGCTGGAGAAGAGAACGCTGTGGTCGTGCTTTGCGGTGGACAAGCTGTTGAGTTGCGGCAAACGAAGACAGACCATGTTCGATCTCGTCGGCATGGAACACCTTTTCCCGTTAAATGACGCTGACTTTGCTTTTGGAGAACGAAATGCGCCATTAGGCCATGTGCCAGCTCGAATTTCCACGATAGACTTCGGCCCCGGTGACTTTTTCCTCATCATCATCAAAGGCCTTCACATCTGGTCAAAGATTCACTCTTGGACTGCCGAGGGCGGCAGAAGACAATCGGGGATGGCTGAGGAGGAGCAATGTCCCTGGCAGGAGAGCTCGCAGTGGAGTCGCATGATGCGAGAGCTTCTTCAATGGCGGAGCTCCCAAAACGTCAGGCTCAGGTACCCGGAGACAAAAGTGTCCTCACACGCGCATCTGAAGCAGGCCGAGAAGTTTGGATATGTCAACTTGATATACTACGTCAGGTAAGATGCGCTACTTCTTAGACTTGAAGCATATCTAACTGATACAGTGTACTCTTTCTTCGTCGCGAATACATCCCGTTTGTGCCCGTCGGGGAAACAAAACCGAGGGGCCCCATCGAAATGCCACTGCTAAAGTCTACCGGCCCAGATACGTTCTGGGAAACGAACTTGGAAGAGTTGGCTCATTCAGCTGTCCAAATATCCAATCTTCTTCGAGACCTTCGACGGGCGAACTCGTCCATCCGCACACCATTTTCCGGCCTCTGTGCCTTTTCTGCAGCTCTCATGAGCCTCTATTCTGCCGCTTTTCCAGAGTTTATGGGTTTTACTCGGGAGCAAACCAGCCAGGCAGAAAACGAGGCTCAGGAAAGCATTCGGGATCTTCATGAGACGGGTCGCATGTGGAAGATTGCCGACGAGTGGATTGAGGTGACTGACGCGGCCAGGGGGTTGTTTTCTCGCGTCACATCGGAGATTCATGGGTGGAAGGTGAGAAGATCGCGGTATGACTACCCGGAACTCGAGGAGTCAATTCACCTGGTCGAACTCAAGGGGATGCCGCAACCAGCCGCTTCTGCGGTGGAAGCATCGGCAAATATGAAAGATGCAACGCCAGGGACAAACCATGGGCTGATCGAGGAAGCTATTGAAGTTAACCACTTGGAATCCCCCAAAACATTCCCTGAGGACGTCTTAAGTCTGATGGATGAGGATGAGTGGAGGTTGTGGTCATTTTGGGATGATCCTCATCTGCTACCAAATAGCCCACTAGAATGAGACAACACACTAGGGGTTTCTTTCAATGAGACAAGGCGGGTGATGTCAATCGTCTGATTGCGTCCGAATGTCAATAGAGTATGGCTATTCCCTACACATTTTCCAAGGAGCCTAGCAACTAAAGCTGAGAACAAGACGATTTCCTAAACTGCCAGTTTGACCTAGGTAGTTAAGGTTAGGGTAGCAAGCTGATCCAGATAATCAAGGCTGCTGAAATTCCCATTTGGATCGTTCATCAGACCCGGCTAGGTTTCTCATCCTCCCAAGCCACGCTGGGTGGGCGCTTGCAAGCCCGGTTTAGCCCCTACCCTACACACACATGTCTGCACTACGTAGTGAGCGTTAGAGATATCAGTAGTAACCCACATAGGAGTGTTAAGTATTGGGGAATGTTTGTGGAGAGCCCCTGTAGATTGATCACTTGAATTGTCTTTTAGCTACGACCAACATGGGCCATGCTCGTCAATATTGCGTCGCACACCAATCTGCCTGCGGCGCGTGGCTCGCACCTGACCTGACAGACCAAGGAGCAAAATGAACAACCGCCACAAGCGATATAAATCAGGCAAAAAAAAAAGAAAAAAAGAAACCTGTGCAAGAGCACAATTATAAAGAGACTAAACCACAGCTAGGGCTCATGGTGCATGTTGGCTCACGACGAAAGGGAGATGGTGTCATTTGGCGCCTGACCCCCCATGTTCAAGCTGACCTTTTCGGAAGACTTCCACGTTCTGGACCGACGGGTTAAGCATAAATTAAGCTAAAGGCGAAAACCCCAAGCGTGCGGAACTGCAAATGTCTCGACAGTGATTTGCCAAAACCCGAGGCAGGCGGCGGGGCTAGTACCGAGAGACTGATTTCGGTGGGTGCGCCGATAATACATGCTCTTCCCATGCTGCAGGCTATTCGTCCAATCCTCGTCTCGGCATGGGGCTTAAAATCTGGAGTGCGCAGATAAAGCGCCGTTGAGAGATATTGAGCAAGATACTTGTTTGCGAATCCCGGCCAAGGATCCATTGCCAAGACTTTAGCTGCGATATGGGTTGCAGGAATTGTGGCGGTTGGCAATCATATAAAGAAGCGTGATGAGAGGCTGTGTTTTTTCTGTTTTGCTATTGAGAATTCGCAGTCTGTTTTGTTTTAATCAATGAAAGAAGTGACTAGGCTGTCCTAATATAATAGGACCAACCCTTTGACCATGGCTCTCAAACGCTGCCTCCTCCTCGCCTGGCACGCCAACCTGGCGCTGGCCGACGGGGCAGGCCTCATCGGCATGGGAAAGCACATGTACAAACCTGCGTGTGCATTTGCCTGCCGCGGCGTTATCAAGAGCTGTCCTCTATCCTGCACGCCCGTCGAGGGCGGCGAGGTCCACGGCATGGGCCACTCGACAACCACAACGGCCCCCGAGTGCTACACCAGCGATCCAAGCTTTCTACGCACCATGGCGCTGTGCATCGACACGTACTGTCCGCTGACAGATGTGCCCTCGCTAAGCAAGCTCGAGGATTACTGGGCTACGCATTTGGCTACCGGGTCGGTGGGGAGTCCCGAGTGGAAGCCTGTCGTGTCTTATACGGAGGCTCTGCTTGCGGCGCGGAAGGACGAGGCGGCTGTGGAGGAGGAGACTACGAATTCTACAGAAAGTAGCAGCTCGCATGACCATAAGCTGCGCCGTGGGATCGAGGCTCGTCATGGCGGCCATGTGGAGTCGTCGGCCGAAGATACCACCATCGTGGTTGATAGTCCGTTGCCTGTTATTGTCTCCGGCGACGCGCTGAATACGACGAGCTTCGTTCTGGCTTCCGACTGGCAGCTACAGTACAATGGAATGACGGCCTTTGAGATCAACGAGACCGGACACACACGGTACACGTAAGTCGTTGTTCCGTCCCTTTATTATCCATGTCCGCTAACATCACACCAATGCAGTCTCGCAGTCCTATTTGTGGCTCTGTTCCTCCCAGTCGTCCTGTCCCTCCTCCGCTTCGTACCCCTTTTCAATAGAAGCCGCACGTGGACGTGGCTCAACTCGACCCTGATTCACCCGCCGGCATGGGGATCTTCCCATCGAACACCCGTTGCCTCGTACCTCGGCGGTGGACTGGTGCCGACCCGGGGCCAGGTTCTCTACGTTGCCCTCATCAGCTTCCTCAACGTCGTGTTCCTCGTGGCGCCGTACTACTCGCTCCATCCACAGAGCAGCTTTGCGTCTCTGCGCGAGCAGGAGGTCAGTCTCATCGGCAACCGTGCTGGTGTGCTGGCACTGGGCAACATGGTGGCGCTCTTTGTCTTTTCGTCGCGCAACAACGTGCTCTTGTACTTGACCAACTGGAGCCACGGGACCTTTTTGATCTTGCATAGATGGCTCGGTTACTGGACGATCATTTTAACGGCCCTCCATTCTGTCATGTTGCTGGCTTACTATCTCTTGTTCGGGGACTATGAGTCCGAGTTTGTCAAGCTGTACTGGTCCTGGGGCATCGTCGGAACCGTGGCGGCAGTGGCTATCTGGCCAGCATCTCTCCTTGTCGTGCGGCAAAAAGCCTATGAGTTGTTCCTCGTTACCCATCAAGCACTGGCCTTGCTTTTCCTTATCGGGTTCTACTACCACATCTGGTACTGTTACACGTACAACTGGGGCTACGAGATCTGGATGTTCATCGCCTCGGGGATATGGGCTCTTGAGCGCCTCGTCAGAGTCGTCCGCATGGTCGGCAAGGGCCTCAAGACGGCAGTTATTTCTACCGTGGAGGGATCCCAGGGCGAGTACATGCGCATCACCATCGACGGGGCGTCTGCGCAAGGCGTGGTGTATCTTTGCTTCCCTACGCTGTCATGGCGCTTTTGGGAAACGCATCCCTTCTCAGTGGCTTCGTCGCACTCTTACGAGGCATCGCCAGCCGTCTCGACTGAAAGGGAAGATGTGACGAGTGACGTTGACCTGGAGAAGACAGCCGTGCATCGAGTGACTCGGGCAGAAGAGAAATCCCCAGCAGCCTCGGTGGAAGCGCCGCATCCATCAACAGTCAAGATCTCCAACAGCGCCAAGTTCTTGGTTCGGACGCGGTCAGGAATGACAAGCCGACTTGCCGCCAGACTGGCAGCTTTTACAGGTCCTATCCGCTTGCCAGTTCTCCTCGAGGGTTCCTATCACTCAACACAGCTCACGCAGTTGGCCAACTGCAACTCCATAGTGTGCTTCGCCGGAGGCGTCGGAATCACTACCGTCTTGCCGCTGCTCCAAACCCGAGGTCTGCGTCCGGCGCGCGTTTACTGGGGCTTGCGCGACGACGCGCTGCAAAAGGAGCTCGCGTCAGATTTTTCCAGTCTCCCGGTTGGCGTCGAAGTAGTTGTAAATGTCGGAGAGCGCCTGGATATCGCGTCTCTTGTCGAGAGCGAGTTGGTAGGCGAGGATGGGAGCGGCGGGCCAGTCGGCATTCTTGTTTCGGGGCCGCCGGGGATGGCGGACGATGTGCGGATGGCGGTGTCGCGAATGGGTCGCTCGGGAGAGCTGAAAAGCAGCTTTATCCTGGTGGACGAAGGTTTTAGTTGGTAGAGAGCAGAATGATGTCTCATGACATCAAGCACCTAATTAGGAAATACGACGTTGCTGGCGACGACTGCGCCACCACAATCCATCTATCTGCAACTCAATCACGAATGTATGCGAATGAATTGCCGTCTAAGTTGCGCTACGCTTCCTGAAGGATGAAGCTGAGCCTAGATGACCAATCAAAGACAGCCCTTCGCCTGACTCATCTCAGGGATGCGAACGAGAACGAAACTCGACAACCAACACATTTACGGAAACCCATTTAACCATCAAACCTCCAACTGTTTTGTTTCCTCATCACTATTCCCTAAATAAACTACCTCGTTTCACCTTAAAACGAAGACGCCTTTCTTTTCAAATAAATGTCAAGGCTCCCGCATGAAATACGCAGCCCATCATGCCATCGAGCGAAAGCGACATGGTCTCGGTCGACAGCGACATTGACGCCGTCATAATCGACTACGACGATGTCAGTAACTACAATCCGGAACAAATACTACCCGAATCACCAGAAAACATCCAAAAGATCCGGTCCTGGCTGCAGCCCACAGCCTACGCCATCACCGGCGGGGAGTATCGCAAGCACCTAGACTCTCACGTAGCCGGCACGGGAGGCTGGCTCACTTCCAGCGCGACATATCAGCAGTGGTTGACGGGTTCTGGAAATGGGCTACTCTGGATCAAGGGAATCCCTGGATCTGGCAAGTCGGTTATAGCAGCCAACTTGATTCATGAGATTGCCAAGTCAAACCCCGGCTCGCCCGTCTTGTTCTTCTTCTTTCGGCAAATCATCGATGCCAATCACAAGCCTAAAGCCCTGCTGCAGGATTGGCTGGATCAGGTATTAGAATACAGCCCACCTCTGCAGAGACACCTCTGGGAGTGTTTGAAAGACCGCCAGTCCATCGAACGCATAACGATCAAAGAAATGTGGAGGCTTCTCTACATGGCTTTCGCCGGGTTGCCCAAAAAAGGGTTTTGCATCGTGGACGCGCTCGACGAGATGGATCAAGGCCACGATGCGTTTCTCGAGGCACTTGGCGCCCTCGGACAGTGGCAGCCTGAAAAGGTCAAGGTGTTGATAACTAGCCGTCCAGTTCCAAGCGTGGAAGGGCAGCTTCGACAGGTTCCTTGTCTTCACATCCGGCTGCGAGAGAGCTTGGTCGACGTTGACATTGCGACCTACGTGCAAGTTGCTCTCTCAAACTCTGCCATACCGCAGCGCGACTGGCAAGTCATTACGGACGCAGTGCCTGGGCAAGCAAACGGCCTATTCATCTACGCCAAGCTGGCAATGGATGCCTTTCTCCAGCAGGGTGCCGATATCAACGCAGTCCTCTCCCAGCTCCCAACAGACCTGAACGTTCTGTACACTGGTCTTCTAAGAGAACATGCCAAAAGATCTGGAGTACCGCTGCCCATCCAGCACATGATCTTACAGGCCGTCACCCATGCGACTCGTCCCTTGAGATTGCTAGAGCTGGCTGAAATGGTCAAGGTATATACCTCGGACGGTTTCATGCGAGATTTGAAGGCTACAAAGGATCTCATTAGGTCTGCATGCGGGCCGCTTTTGGAAATATTGATCGACGAAACAGTCTCAGTCATTCACCATTCGTTCACCGAGTATCTGAAAGGCAGCACACGGTCCGAAGACGACTCGGGATACCCTTGTTTGCAGATGGGATCAAGCCATGCTCAGCTTGCCCTGGCGTGTCTGCACTACTTGCAAGCTGGCTGTTTGAACGATGTCAGGATCACCATCAAGGACGATAGCGATGAGCCAATCCCTGATCCACTCTCTGACAGTACCAACTCGCTTCCGAAATCAGAGGTGCAGCTGCGATTGAAGTATCCCTTTTTTGAGTACGCTACCAGCAATTGGCATCACCACGTCAACAGAGCCGAAGTCGCTGGGTACGACCAAACTCAAGTGAACATGGCACTTCGGAAATTCTTAGGGAACGGCAAAAATATCAAGGCGTGGCTTCAGCTGAAATGGCCATGCGGACTCGTCACACAGCTTCACATCGCCGCGAGAAAAGGGCTTGTCTCATATGCCAAAGAACTCATTGGAACCGCGGCTGTGGATGTGCCTGATGTGAGTGGTAAAACGCCTTTGTACGTATTTTTCATGGTGGGATACTTTTCGTTTGCTGTCGATCCGTAGCCGCACATGCTTTACTTTTGTTAAGGGGCTATCACATTTGTCTACTGGTCTCTTGATTCTTGATCTTAACGAACATGTACTAAGATTGAAATCACAGGTGGTGGGCAGCTGATGGAGGCCATTCCGAAATCATCAAAGCCCTGATCGCGGCTGGTGCAAACCCAAATCACGATGATACGACTTACGGACTTAAGCCTCTCCACCTGGTGGCAAGATCAAACCACTACAAAGCCGCCAAGGTGCTGTTGGAGGCTGGTGTCGACCCTAAGGCAAAGAAAACCAGGGCGAATCCCAGAACCAGCGTCTTCGCTTGTGGTTCGAGTCGCTCAACCATTGGGGAGATGGCACTTATGTACGCCTGTCATAAAGGCCACTTGGAGACAGTGGAAATGTTTCTGCCATTCCTCCAGAACATCGACAGTGTTCACGAGGCCCTGCATTGGGCAGCTGAGAAGGGACACGGAAAGATTGTTGCCAAAATCCTCGAGCATCCCGGCGTGGATGTTAACGTCACAATATGCGGCAACACGGCGCTCTATGTTGCTTGCGGCTCTTGGGATGTCGCCACCGTCACGGCTCTTTTGAAGGCTGGAGCAGATCCCAACATCACTTGTGCGGGATGCGGATTGGATTGGGGCCCGTGGATGGGAGACGGAAACAAGCTGAACTGCCTGCTTCCACTGCGCGAGGGCTGGAGCGGGATGAATGCCGAGCCTGATAAGGTGAAGGCCATATTCTCACTGCTTGTGGAGGCTGGCATTGATATCAATCATCGAACAAAGCAAGGTCGGACTCCTTTGCACTACGCAGCCGAGTCCCCAATTCTGGCACGCTTGCTCGTCGATGCCGGGGCTGATGCGAATGTCGCGGATCCTTCGGGTTCTACACCGCTGCACGAAGTAAGGTCATTGGATTGCATGGTACTTCTCGTCGAGCAAGGAAATGCAAACATCAATATCGTAAGAGCAGATGGGCGGACTCCCCTGCTCTGTTTACTGTCACGCTGTGATACGGACACGATCCTCAGGTTCTTAGAGTACAAACCTGACTGCAACCTGCTCGACAACAAGGGCAATGGCGTGCTACACGTTCTGCTGGACGATGTCAGTCCGAAGCTGCGCATCGTTGAGGCTCTGCTCAAGGGAGGCGCCGACCCTGACTTGATAAATCAGGACGGACTCACTCCGTTGCTCTGCCTGAGCCCGTACACGAGCGGCTTGACAAAGGTGGTGGACCTTTTTCTTGGAGCCGGTGCGGATATTAACGCGATGGATCGAGACGGGGCAGCTCTGTTGCAGCAAAGGATTTCGAGAGCGCCTTCATGGGGAGAAGATCAAAAGAGGGAAGTGAGAGATCTCATAGACCGGGGAGCTTCAGCATCTATCCGTGACAATCACGGCCGCACATGTCTGCACCATGCAATCTTGTCCAAGGGGGCCACGGAGCCGAATGTTGCAAAGTTCGATTCCTTGGTCGATCTCGGGTTTGACATACAAGCTGTAGACTACCGTGGAAATGGCCTCCTTCATGAATTTGCCCTGCGCGGCAAAACCGGCGGATCTCACCACGGGGAGTTGACCATCAAATTATGGAAACGCCTCCTTGCCTTGGGCTTAGACGTGGATCTGAAGAACAACACAGGGCGCACGCCGCTGCACGTCTTATGCGCTGCGCATATCCCTTTGAGGGCGTACGAGCGGGCAAGCATCCTGGCCATCGACCTTTTGATTGAGCGGGTCAAGGATATCAACATTGCCGACAAGGATGGAATCACGGCCTTGCACATTGCTGCAACTGGGGGAGAGTTGTATGCTAAGAAGCTGCTTGATGCCGGTGCCGATCCTACTGCAGCTACTCACGAAAGACTGACTCCTCTCCACATTGCCTCTCGTTGCAGAGAGAGCAACATAGTCGGTCTTCTGCTGGATGCGCTCCGAAAGAGGAACCAAGAAGTATCAGCTATTGTTGACAGCTCATTACGTCTCAAGATTGTATCTTCGAACAAGCCAACTTTAACAGAGCCAGTCATTGGTGTAAACGCAAAGGCATCTAGTTCCGAAGGCGACATCACGCCGCTCTTCTATGCGTGCAGATCTGGCAGACAGGAATCAGTCGCACTGCTACTTGAAGCCGGAGCTGATGTCAACATCGGTACAATCTTTCGGGCGTTTGATCGATTTGACGAAGAAGATGATCTATGGAAGAGCCGAGCTGATTTCTTCGACCATGATGGAAATGGAGGCGCCATCGCCCTCAGGGTGGATGACACGCTGCGCCACAAAGCAGCACCGCCGGATAGTCGACCATATATGATGGTGGCGAACCAAACGACGAGGCCTGATGAGATTTTCAGGATGCTCGTCGAGTACGGGGCTGATTTGTCTCAATTCAATGCAGATTCTGTTACCGCCAGCGTCAGAGACGGACCAATGAGCACCTTTTGCAAGTTTCTGGATCCATCTATTAGAGAAGCTTCGATCAACGCCGTCAGGGATCTCGAAATCATGAAACCTGGAATGAGCAAAGAAATCTTTGGTCGTTTCTTATCCCGTTGGGAGTTCCATCTCGTGGAGCAACTCGCTCGCCTGGGTATCAGCTTCCTGCCCACGCCTGGCAACGACGAACACTGCAAGCTCGCGATCCTCGTGAATCACGGCTTCGCCTCTCTCGTCGAAGCCATTGGCACCATTGAGGCGGACCGAAACTTGGAACAGGGAGACTGGTGTGCGTTTGGCGATGCGACGCGGCCCGGCTTGTTCTTTGCGGGTAGAGACGTCTCGAATCCGATCCATGTTGGCCGCAACACTATGCCTTTTCTGCTTCATGCTGTTCGGAGAGAGATACCTAACATGACTGTGGTTCGGTTACTGGTCGACAAGTTTGGGGTTGATATCAACGAGCTGCATTACACATGGGAGTTTGTGAATGGAACTAGCCAGGTTTCTCCCTCAGACTCTGTCGTGCATTCCGTCTCCCAGGGTAAGTCCTGGTGGCATGTCCACCAAGCACTGCCATTTCTGCTCAGCGTTGGTGCAGACGTGGATGTCCGCAATTACAAGGGGCAGACACCGCTTCATCTTGCCCTTGAAGCGTGTTCGCACCCATTTAGTCCGTACAGTGATGTCGCGGTCAGAACGCTGATAGCGGCGGGAGCAGACGTTTGCGCAGTCGACAACGGGGGGAAGAGCTGTTTCGGCTATGCTCAAAACGATGTCAACATGGTGAGGCTTCTGAGAAGTCACGGGGCGACTGTGACGGCCGATGCAGTATTTGGCGCCGTTGAATCTCAAAACGTCGACCTTCTCAGGATATTCTTTTCCGAAGGAGTCGACGCTAACATACGTCGGCATAAATTGGCCAAGGAGTCTTCTGTAAATAACAGAGAGCGTGGCTCTGAGATTGAGAAGTTGGAGCCGTACGGAGCCTTTCCGCTTTATCTTGCTGCTCAAGGCCTGCACTCAGACTCGGATTTATCACCAATGGATATCGAAGCACTTGGCAATGTAATTGAGATGGTTCAGGTCTTGCTTGATCATGGCGCCGATCCGTTTGCAAAGTTTCTGCAGGGCGGCAGAGAGCGTACAGTACTACACGAGCTGTTGCTTGCGGGAGGAATGGTTGATCAGTTTCTCGATATCCCAAAGTTGGACGTCAACCATAGGGACGCCAAGGGTCGTACGTTGCTTCACGCAGCATGCCACGGCTACCATGGCCTAGATCATGTCATTGGATCACATAAGGATCATGCAAATAAAAAAGGGTATGTTACAGTCTTCCAGCGACTGATCTCCCTTGGTGCCAAGGTCGAAGCCCGGGACGACTTTGGCCGCAACGTCTTGCATTACATGGTTGGCATCGCTCAAGACAATGAGTTCCATCACTTTGAAAAGGCATTTACCTCTGTGATTCATAAGACACCGAGCCTCATTGACCAAGCAGACGAGGATGGAATGACACCACTGCACTACGCCGTCGACCGAGCTGTCAAGAGCCGAGACTCCCAAGCAGTACTGTTCCTCCTCTTGTTCGGCGCTAATCACCTTGCCGAAACCAATACGGGCGACACAGTTCTTCATCTGTTGTCTCGAAATCTCGATGCCGTAAAGCTGCGGGAACTCTTCCAGGATTTTGTGCGACGAGGCGTAGATGTGAACGTGCGTAACCGTCGGGGCGAAACGCCGCTCTTCGCTTTCTGTAGCCGCCTCAAGTCCCCACGAAGCTACACGCCGAGCATCTGGGATACTGAAAGCGACGACGAGTCGGAAAAGTACACGGAGGAGGGTGCAGGACGGATGTTGCAGGCTCTCGGGGCCGACTTTTCGGCCCGAGATGACCGGGGCCGAGGACTGATGCACGTCGCGGCGAGTGGGGAGGTTGGGCGGTTCAGGGAGCTGATGGACATGGGTCTCGATGTTATGATGGAGGATGACGCGCAGCAGACTGCTATAGATGTTGCTGCTGCGTCTGAGAACCGGGACGTTTTGGAGCTGTTTGAGAAGAAGGACTAGGTGAAGGATTTTGTGCGAGTCCATGATAACAAACGGAGGTTTTGATTCGTTCCATCTTGAGAACACTTACTTCGTAGACTGTGTCTGGTACTTCATTCAATAGGTACTCAAGGTAGTTTAGATAGTTTGACACAAGCATATATTCCACCTCCACAGAAGAAGCTCACCACGTGTGAGCGTGCCCCTGCCACCATATCCAAACCATTAGCCTCTTTGTCTGCTAAATTATATCAAAAAACCAATCTTAGAGAAACAGATTTTCAACTCAAGTCGTCCTCAACATTCATAAATTATATCCTAATATCACCAAAGACAGAGTGTAAGTTGACGCTCTCGTAGTGTGGTGTTTTCTACCTCCCTGTGTCAAACGGAAGATATAAGCTATTAGCACTGCAACGGGAAGAGTGATCATTCCCTTTTGCCGTAGCGGCAACCTAGTCTGACACCCCGAAAATTACCCTACACCAACAAGCATTTCATTTTGTAGTCTTTACATCGAGTTAAGTCATGATGGAACCGGGCACATTCTCATAGCAGGGCTGTACAACTCGTAGATAATTTACGTTTTCCAAGTTTTATCATATTTCCCATTGAGATAGATTGACACATGATGCGTCTTACATGTGCAGCACCTATTGGATCAACGCTCCTACATAACGAACCCATCCCCAGCAGGGCAAAAGGAACCACGGGCCAATTAGTCAGGGATTACTTACCAACGAACAAGGGAGCAGCATGATCCTCGCGTTGTTTACGGAGTAAAGCATGGGTCCAATCCAAGTTTCCGGGTCGATTCCGCACTGATCATTCCGACTGGCCGCGCTCGAAGGTGATGATTTACCGAGCGGATATACGGTACGTGAACCACCTCAAAGCCCCCGCTCGAAATCTAGTTCTACGCTCAGGCGACTCCGGCTGAATCTATGCCACTTTCAGGGAGAATCCTGAGGCGTTCTACCATTAGCGCTGCGTGCTACGGTATCCAGATGGTGTGTGTGGATGGCAAGGGTAGGGGGAGTGGCCAACAGCCGGGATATGGAAGCGCGATGAAATGAGAAGCCCTGCAGCCGCGGCGGGTCCAGCATCCATGTTAGATAAATTTTCGATTGCACTTGCTTAGAGCCCGTCGAATGCTTCCCCAACCATGTGGGCTTACGGTTGATCAGCGGTAGTTCTTTGATCCTGGTCGCTGCTAGCGAGAGATTGTTGAGTGTATGGGGTAATTAATCGGCTTTGAAGGGCATGACTCAGTGTAAGCCGAACAGGAACGGGCCTGGTTCTGGTCTCGCTCACATGGAAGTTCTGTGAAACAGTGGACTTGTGCCCGACTCCAAGGCTTTGAACACGCCTAGAAGCTTGTCTGTGATTGTTGAACGGGAAAATTCTTAGTTCCATGATGAATGCGTATCGTCACAGGATCGACAGCCGACTGTGCAGAGTTGCGTACCGCTGGAATTGTCATGTTCGAGGCAGGACAAGGGGCATCCGAAAGATGAGCCCTGCAGCCGTTTGCAGATCAAGTTTGTTCAGCGGGCAGTCACTTACACACGTCAAAATACCCTCGGCTGATTCTCGCCTACACTTTACATGTCGGCATCCCGACCCAGGGGTGAAAGAATGGCGTTGCCGCAATTCGGTATGCCGCGGCACGTAATCCGTGAGAGTGCGCTTCTAGATGCCCGTTTCACCAATTGATGCATCAGACACTCGGCAGTGGCATGATGAAAAGCGCCATGTAAGGCGCAGTTGAAAGCCAAGGCCGGCTACAGTTGCTCTTTCGCAAACCCCATGCCCTTTCCAAACCCATGCGGAAGATCATTCCGCTTCAACTCACTCCAAGGGATGGCAAGAAACTGGGGATATTGGACATGCGGAGATCAGACGCGGTAACAATGCGGGGTCCCCAGACTGTGGGTTGCATTCGGACCGATTATTTGACAGCCCATCTCCACTCCATCACTGGGAGTGGACAGATCAAGTCTCGAGACTCGGATCAAGAACAAATATTGGACAGGGCCGCGTCTTTGTATCCGATGTAAAGGCGTGGTTTTGCCGGGTGCCGGGCTCAGAATGCGGTTGATGGACAGGGGCAATGGTGAGCTAGATGCCCAGCCGACCTATGAGGGTGGTTCTTTGCCCTTGGTCGACTCGCGGGCAGGCCGTCTCTCGAAGCTAGCATTGTGCTCATGACTCGGCTCTTCCCACATTCCGACCGTCTTCAGGGTTCGCTAACCCGTCGAAGCCTGGACCCTTGTATTAGATGTCGACTCTAGTCTCTGGCATCGCCCACGCTCCAGCCGTTAAGCTTACTCCCGATCAGTCTCATGCCGGCCTGGCCTAGCCAGATCGAGGCGGCTCGGCATGGTCCCACGGGGACGCGTTATCGTGGGCCAACATCTGGGGAAAGACGATCAAGGCGGGAAAAGGGAAAAGCTGATCCAAGCATGCGTCATGCATCGACCTTATTCTCGAATCCCTGTCTGCCGCCCGGCTCAGGCTGGGTGATGGCCTGAGAGCCTCAATTGCTCGACGCGATTGGCCGTAGCGTTTCACCTGGGCACGGGGGACGCTAAGATGTACGTCTTGGGCTAATGGCTTGGGGTTCAAGGCTTGGGGTTGACGCGGTTTGATGCAACTGCGCCGTCAACTGCAACCACATAAAGAGTCCGTAGATGCCCATGCTGCCGGCCACTCTCCATTGCTCTGCTCAACCCAATCCACCTCCTCCTACCTCTTTCCAACACTCAAGTCAAAACCCAACCTCATCATGGGGACAAAGGCCCACGAAGCCACGTCGGCAGAGACAAAGGCCGTCGGCCAAGAGCTGGCGGCGGTGCTGCCCAACACGGGTCCGTGGTACAAGCAGAAGCACCTGATCCGGCTCAACTTCTGCATCCTGTCCATGATCATGTTCTCGTCGTCCAACGGGTACGACGGGTCCATGATGAACGGCCTGCTGGCACTGCCGCAGTGGGGAACCTTTATGGGCAACCCGAGCGGCGCCTGGCTGGGCTTCATCAACGCCGTCTACTCGCTGGGCAGCGTCATTGTCTATCCCGTCGCCGCCTGGATGTGCAACAAGTACGGCCGCAAGCCGGGCATCTGGATCGGATACGGCTTCCTCGTCCTCGGAACGGCCCTGCAGACGGCCGCCAACGGACCCGCCGCCTTCATCCTCGCCCGTGTCTTCCTCGGCTGCGCGTCCGGTTTCTTCCTCTCGGTGCCGCTGCTCATCGCTGAGAACGCCTTCCCTACCCAGCGCGGAGTAGCATCCAGTCTCTACAACTGCGGATGGTACGTCGGCTCCATCGTCGCCGCCTGGGTCACCTTTGGAACGCGCAACATGGACCACTGGGCGTGGCGCGTCCCGTCGCTGCTCCAAGCCGCCACTCCGTAAGCACTCCCCTACCCTTGCCATCCATACACACCGCCTTGGTGCCGTATCACGCATCGCTAACGATTGAACTCCTCAGACTTTTTGCGCTGCCCGGCTTCATCATGACCCACGAGTCTCCCCGCTGGCTCGTCTCGGTTGACCGCGTCGATGAGGCCCGCAGAATCCTTGCCGACGACCACTGCGGCGGTGACTTGAACGCGCCCCTGGTCACCTTTGAAATCACCGAGATCGAGGCCACGCTGCTGGCCGAGAAGGAGGCAAACGCCTCGACCTCGTGGTCTGACCTCTGGAGCACCCCTGGCAACAGGCACCGTCTCTTCATCTCCGTATCGCTGGGTATTTTTGGCCAGTGGGTCGGTAAGTGATAATCTATCCCGAACAATCGGAAATGATCTCTAACCCAACCGTTCTTTTTTCAGGTAATGGTGTCGTTTCGTACTACCTCGCCATGGTTCTGGTAAGAGACCCTTGATCTAAGCCATCAACCACTTCCAGATATGTGACGGTACTAATGCATTCAACTTACAGGCAACGGTCGGTATCACTTCGGTTACGCACCAGACTCTGATTTCAGGTTGTCTCCAAATTTGGAACCTCATCTGGGCTGTTGCTGCAGCTTCCATGGTTGACAAGATTGGTCGACGAGTTCTGTTCCTCTCCTCGGGAGCCATTATGTTGGTCTCGTACATCATCATCACTGGCTTGTCAGGCAGCTTTGCCGCCACCGGAAACTCGGCCACTGGAACAACCGTCATTCCCTTCCTCTTCATGTAAGTGGCCAGCCTCCCCAAACACCATAGCAACATGTGGCTAATCCTTGCTAGCTACTTCATGGGATACGACATTGCCCTGACCCCTCTCATGGTGTCCTACCCCGTCGAGATCTGGCCCTTCCGCCTGCGCGCCAAGGGTCTGTCCGTGACGCTGCTCACCACGCTCATGGCCGTCTTCTTCAACATCTTTATCAACCCCATCGCGCTCGACGCGATCCAGTGGAAGTACTACTTTGTCTTTGTCGCGGTGCTGGTGGCCATGATTGCCACCATCTACTTCTACTACCCCGAGACTCGAGGACGCACGCTCGAGAACATGGCGCACCTGTTCGACGGCGACGATGCGGTGGCGGGTGGTATCACGGCCCAGGATATCCTCAAGGGAGGCGTGGAGCATGACGAGCGGGATGAAATGAGGGAGACCAAGGAGGCTCACTGAGGTGAATGCCCACACATCTACAGATAGTCAGATACAGATAGCCTCCAATACTACAGCCTCTATTTGGCTAGTTGAGCATCATTTATACAATCCCCACTTGGTCATTTTGACACCACCTAAATATCGCACTACAGAAAATTGTTCAATGAAGAGATGCTTTAGTGTTGGTGGATTAGCTCAGTCTGTACGAATGCTCTACTTTTGCTAGGCACATCCAAATCTGCATCTCGAGTAAACAAACGTACGGAAAATACCGTCGCCCATGACTCGAGCCTAATGACTCGGCCGCTGTGCCTCCTGCCGCCAAGGATCCAGCCGGTCGGATCAGTCGTTTTGTCCCTTCGAGATGAACCAACTCACTGGACACAGCTACTGTACGCACAAACAAGAAGCTTGCGTAGTCTTTATCCACCTGCTCCACCTGCTCTCGTGCTCCACTGACCCCGTGAGGGGAAATGCGGGGGGGTCTCTGATGGGGTAAAATTGGTTCAAGCAGGGGTCTGCGGCATTGGGACGGCCGTTTCGCCCTTGTCGGTCTCTATTATCTAATTGCCCCATACAGAGTCCATCACGCGCGCTTCGTGCTCGGCTGTTTGTGTCCACTGTCTGGTGATTTTTCCATTGGACCATAGCATATGATCTCGGCTGATTACAGCTTGTCTGCTGTCCTGGATAGTCGATTACTTGGATCTTCGCACAGCCGATGATCGATGAGCCGGTTTCCCACAAGCGAGCTGTGCCTACAAACTCTATTATACAATTATACTGAATTACTGGCCTGGCACTCGGATAAATACGAACGCATCCATTCGGGTTATCCGGAGCCTAGGTATGCAACGGATGCCAGGTTTGGAGGCCGAGGGTGGTGCCGAGAGGTTGGGCCGAGTTAGTTGCCGCTGCACACCACTCTGCAGTCTTGAGCTGAATTATCGCGCATATTATTCCGATGTATATCCGCCTGGCCTTGCTAACTTACAACGGCGCATTCGCATAGGTGGAGACTATTCGCGTGCTTCCTTGGCATGAGAAGGCCCCGAGGCCGTATTGGGAGCTCTCGCCGCCGATGGCCATGGTCAAAGCTGCCGCTTGGTTTGTTAGTCTTTAGGGAATTCTTTACCCGTATTAGCAAGATTGTTGTAGATCTTTGCTTGTGGAATCACTCTAGCATGTTCTTGGGGACGTGGGTCGACGTTTTAGTCTAAAAGTCCTCACGTAGTAGTTAAATAGGTAGGTAGGTAACTGTAACTATGATCTTGGTTCCCTTCAGAGTCTATTAGTTGTTCACAGCTTCAGAACCCTCCATTTTTCCCTTCCAGCCTCTCCTAGGGACATTTGAAAGTCTTCTCAGACCATAAAAATGGTGCTGCTCAATAGCGTCTGGCAATATGCCTTGATGCCGTTGCTCGCGTCATGGCCTGTCCTCGCTTCGCCCGCCCCGAGCCGGAGCTCGCCAACTGCAAAGACCGTCAACGGCACGTACAAGGGCGTGTACAACAGCGCGTATAAGCAAGATTTCTTCCTCGGAATGCCATATGCGCAGCCGCCGGTGGCAGACTTGCGGTTCCGCGTGCCCCAATCTCTCAATTCTTCGTGGGGAGGCTCGCGAGATGCAACGGAATACTCCCGTCAGTGCATTGGATACGGAAGCGACACTTGGGTGCTGGGCAATTATGTTTCGGAGGATTGTCTCACCATCAATGTCGTCCGGCCATCCGGCACAGCAAAGGACGACAAGCTCCCCGTCGCTCTCTGGATCCACGGCGGCAGCCTCGTCAACGGCGGCAGCTCCGACCCGCGATACAACCTCTCCTTCATCGTCGACCAGTCCGTCAAGATGGGCTCGCCCATTGTGGCCGCCAGCATCAACTACCGCCTGCACGGCTGGGGTTTTCTGCACAGCGCCGACCTGGCCGCCGCGGGCTCGACCAACCTGGGCTTCCGCGACCAGCGCTTGGCTCTGCACTGGGTCAAGGAGAATATTGCGCGGTTTGGAGGAGATCCGCGGCACGTTACCATCTGGGGTGAGAGTGCTGGTGCCCGTAGCGTTGGCGCTCAGCTTGTTGCGTATGGCGGACGCAACGATGGGCTGTTCCATGGTGCGGTCCTCCAGAGCGGCTCTTCGCTGCCGGGAATCCTCAAGCCTGCTACCGCGGCTTCGTGGGCGACATACTACGGCAAGCTTCTCGAGGCTACTGGCTGTACATCTGCTAGCGATTCGGTCGCGTGTTTGAGAAGTGTGCCCACTGCCCAGCTCAGCTCCGTCTTCAACAGTTCCTTTGCCGCGGCGCCCGGCTGGGGCCAAGTTGTGGACAACGACTTCTTCGTTGCTCCCGGCGATGCGCTTCTGAAGCAAGGCAGATTCGTCAAGGTGCCGTTACTGCTGGGCACAAATTTTGACGAAGGAACCGCCTACGCCACAGCCGGCATCAATACGGACGACCAGTTCCTCGCGCTGGTCCAGGCCAACGGCGTCAACGCGTCTCTCGCAGAAGACGTTGCAGAGCTCTACCCGGACGATCCGGCCGTCGGCATCCCGGCGACCCTCGACGGCCGGCCCGGGGGCTCTCTCGGACAGCAGTGGAAACGAGTCGCGGCATACCGCGGCGACGTTGTGCAGCACGGAGCCCGACGGCTGACGGCCCAGTCGTGGGCGGATAAGAAGGTGCCCGTCTGGAGTTACCACTGGAACGTGCTCGTCAACGGCCTCAGCCCCGCGTACGGGGCGACGCACTTCCAAGAGGTGGTGTTTGTGTTCAATAACCTCAACGCCAACGGGTACAGCACTGTCGTCTCGTCGAATCCGTTCACTGGGAAGCCAAAGACGTTTGTTCAGCTGGCAAATCTCATGTCGAGGATGTGGGTTAGCTTTTTCACCGAGGGCAGTCCGAACTTTCATCAAGGTAAGACATCATTCTGAGAAGAAGAGTCAGTCACTAACTTGCTTGCAGCTGGATCTGTCAACTGGCCACAGTACAAGACCAAAAGCGCCAAGAATCTGGTATTCGATGTGAACACCACGAAGTTGGCATATAGTGAACCTGACACGTACCGTGACGATGAGATATCATTCATCATCGACAACCTGTATTCTTAAAGATCTGTCTATTCCACCGAAAAACATATTTAGACCTTTAAATACGAATTTGAAGCTCAGTCAAACCACGAGTAGAAAGATAAAGCACCGTAGCTTCTTAAAATAAACGAGAGTGTAATTTGAACGCGACTGAGTTGTTCATATGAGTTAAACAATTTCATCTCCTGCGGGTCATACCACGGCCCGGAAACAAGTCGATGGTTTGCGCTGTCGCGAAACCTATCTGTACAGTCTTAGGCCAAAAGTCTCCCTACACTTGCACGAAGACTTAGCATCTCATATCGATGTTAAATTAACGACATTATATATAGGCGATCAGGGAAATGAGTATAATGTAGCACTTGAAAAATGGAATAGTCCATAATCTAGTAGCTTTTTAATATACCTAAATTCAATCTCCTAAATGCATTCTGGTCCATTATGCGAACGTAGGTGCACGGAGACTTTTGGCCTGAAACTACATCAGAGTCCATAAGGAATGTAAGATACGATTACTATCCGTGATCCCTTGCCTCAATTAGCATCATTGGTAGCACAACCCAGCTCACCCCATTCGTGAGTGCACTATGGCCAACGACTTCCGATTCTAGATTCTAGTTGTCCTCATACTTGTAGACTCCCTCCTCGAGACCCTTAATCTGCAACGCCAAAAACTTGGAAAAGTATCTACACAATGCCAAGTTTCCTCCATGGAACCAGAATCCTGGATGACCTGTTCGCTGCCAAATCATCCGCATTTCGCCTTCTTCATTGAAGCCCCAGATATCGCCAACTGCATCGGCTACCTCGTCGCCGAAGATGATGCGTGTCTGTGTTCGCATATTCTGATACCCCGTCGCTAAAACGATTTCATCCGCTTCTAGCTCTGAACCGTCTGCAAATCGTAGACCGCTGGGGAGCACTCGATCGACCTCTTGGCCTTGTTTGATCTTGATCTTGCCATCGATGATGAGACTCGAGGCACCGACGTCCATGTAGTATCCGCCGCCTCGCTCGAAATATTTGATGAAGAACCCTGCATCATCTGGACCGCTGTCCAGCTTGAACCCGGCCTTTGTGAGACCTTTCAAAAGTTCCGCATCATGCCGCCCCTGAACCTTTGTGACGCTCACTTGGTTGGTCTTCAACACTGGCGTGGGTATACTATGAAATAGTAGATCCGCATCGTCGACGTCCGGACCGTTTTCTCGGTAAAAGCCCTTGAGTCCGATTTCAGTAATGGCCTCTGAGGAAATAACGCAAGTGCTTGATCTCTGAACCATGGTCACGTCGTAGCCCTTTTCGTAGTAGTCCTGAGCAATATCGTGGGCAGAATTGCAGCAGCCAATAACCACGGCCTTCTTTCCTGTCTGGTTCTCTCGAGCGCCTGGAAATTCAGACGAATGACAAAGGAGGTGCCCCTTGAAGTCCTCGATCCCGTTGAGATCAGGCAAGTGCATCTTGCCCGAGTGTCCAGTAGCCTGAACTATATGACGAGGGCGAAATGTCCTGGTTTCTTCGCCGCCACCTTCGAGCTGCCGCTTGACGGCGACGGACCACCTGCGCTCTGATGCATCCCATTTGCTACTGGTGATTTCCGACTTCATCCAGACATTGAGCTCGAGAAGGGTAGCGTATGACGCAAAGAAATCGGCCAACTTGTCTTTGGGCGTGAAAATAGGCCATTGTGGAGGGAATCGGATGTACGGGAGGTGATCGTACCACACAGGGTCGTGCAAGACTAGCTGGTGGTATCGATTCCTCCAATTATCACCCACTCGATCATTCTTATCCACCATGAGTGAATCGATTCCGAGAGCCTTTAGCCTGGCCGCGATTGTGAGACCTGCTTGTCCGGCGCCTGGTAATAGATGAGCAAATGGATCAATGAGCAAATGAGAATAAATACTATCATCTTACCAAGAATCAACACTTCTGGATCACTGCCGTCGGCGTATTTCATCTCAGAGCTACGTCTGTCCGCCCAGTTCTTTCTTCCCGGTTTGCCACCATGCTCGACTCCCCTTGGCCGTTGATTGAAGATGTTTTCCTCGTGGCCGTCGAGCTGTTGCAGCGCGGTGTAGAACGTGTAGATCTTCCAGTTGTCGGGGGTCACCTCAACAAGACGTCCAACCCCCTGACCTATTCCATAGGTGGTCGTTAGGGTGAAGCAAAATAGAAGACAAGAAACCTGTTGTTCTGCATCCAGAAAGGCCCTTTGTGGCTGGCGATCCGGGGAATCGGTGTCAATAGAGATCTGTTGGAGTCGCACTCCGGCCGTAGTCTTGGAGAGGTCCTGCAGAAATGATCCAATGCCCTTCTGGCCCTGGACAGTTCGAAAATCCCACGACAGCACGAGATGGTCTCGCCAGAAGCTGTCTTCGGCAAAAAGACCAGACAAGGCGGGAAAGTCTTGCTGCTTAAGAGCCCGGTTGAACTTTTCCGCGACTTGAGCAACGATTGCGCTGTAATCGGCGCTGATGAATTTGGGCAGACTGGGGAACGTGACTCCTTTGATGTTGACAGATCCTGGCACGACTCGCATGTGCGAAGGAAGCGTCTCGGAGGCTACGGCAGTCATGACGAAGTGGGTAATCACAGTGGAAGAGAAAACAACTTGTGCTCGGAGTATACAATCGCAGGGGAAAGAGGAATACGGAAGACTGTTGATAGAAGGCGATGTCGGGAGTCAGGCCATTTATAATGACGACTACACCACCGCCAAGTAGTCGCACAGAAGCGGGGAAAGACGGCGTTGATGCTGTCCCAACGAGGTATACCTGAGAATGCGGCTTTCACACTGAGCCTACATCTGATCCACACAGGGCGGGAGCGACAGTGCGGGGAAGAGGAGCCGATTATGGAGCGCGCTGTCGAGGATCCGGGATAGAGCAGACAATAACAATGACTCGTCGACCAATGACTGTCGAGAGTGTCTGCGCTTGTAACTTCCGTGTTTCTGTTTTAGTTGCAATCTCATGCATGATGATCAGCTCGGCAACTCGTGCGATCTCGGGTTACCTGATGAGGCTAACTCTGGTATGAGCAAGCTTAACTTTGGCGTTTTAAAGAAAAAAGATCGCATCCATCTTGATGTCCGTCGATCCTTGGCCTCGTCGCCCATTCAAGCAAGTCTCGTGCTCCAGTCATGTGGAGGGATTAGATTCGCCGTGGGGGGAATCCTTTGAGCATCTCGGGAGCTAGGTACGCCGGTGCGCCTCGTAGTCCTTCGGCATTACCTCCATCGAGTGTCAAGGCAGCTCACGAAGATTCGAGCATATTCAAGAAGAAACAGACGGAAGCTGAAGCCTGCTGAGAAAACCCTGTAACGAGTTGCAGGTAAGATACACATGGGCTCGGATCTTCCGGGCCATCCGGCTGGAGAGTGGGGTAGCTGAAGGTTGGGGAGTTTGGCTTTCGATGTTTTGGTGATAGGTAGCACCCACGCGGTGGACCGCCAGCTTGGATTGTTCCTCTTGCGCTGTCGGATTCTTTTGTAGTATTTGTATCCTGGTAGAGCAACAGTAGACGCGAAGCTTTCAGGAGGTTGGAGCAGTGGAGTCGGTGAGGCTGGCATCATGAACATGGAGCCGACTCATGACCCTGAATTCGGCGAACGGGACGGAATGCCCCAATAGCCGATCCATTTATCACCGAGTTGCACGTAGGAAAAGATCCCATATGTTATAGGTTGAGCATGAGAAGGTCCTGATGACCAGCTGCGTGACAAGGATAGTATGGAGACCGATAGGGTTCGAAGGTATTGCCGCGACGATCCAGAGTAAGTACTCCCTCCATAAATGGCAGCATCAAAGCTCCTGCAAATATCGTATGTATCAAATCTGTTATCAAGCACGGTCGAGCAAGTGTAGTGTTTGCCGTCATGCACCGAGGAGTAGCCTTGCGGCATGTGAACGGTCTCCATTGAAGTCGTGCGTTCCTAGCTGTGTTCAAGAAGTTGGAAGGCTCGTGGGTTTGAGGGTACCGGATATTTTTTGTCATCGTCTCGAAGTTATTCTCTTGCGGTATTGAACATAAGACATTTGGTCTTGGTGTCAGGTGGTAGTCGTGTAAGCCGATTGCAGTCCATTCGAGATCAGCCTGGATAGCCGACATCTGATAGGCAGGCCCGAAGGTTGATGTGCTCTGCGTGGAGGTCAGCACTAAGTATCGAGAGGGAATCATGATTGAGAATTGAGCTCTTGGAGCTGCAGTAACACATGATTTGGAAAGACTTTGGAGCAATTTACCATACTGCCTACGTAGCGGTATATATCACGGGTTGCTCTTCCGCAGTTCTGGTGAAACTTGAGACCTGGCCTCTTTAGTCCTACACAATGTCAAATCTGGAACTCACAGGATTTCCGGCGACATGAACTTATCATCGGGCTCACTGGTCCGTGAACCGGGTCTCTGGAATCATGGTGGCCGCGATATGCAACTAGCTTCCGAGACGGTTCTGTGACTCTACGCGCCTCCGTCCTGAAAGGACGCATGCACGTCACACCACGTATATCCTATTTCGGCATGATGGCAATGGACGCATTCAATTTTTCCTTTAGGGGCTACATGCTCCAAGGAACCAAAAGCTTACCCTGAACGTGCATCTCCTATTACAGGGAGCACATTTCCCATGTTCTGACATGATACCATACACGTATGTCCGACCAGGTCAGGGGCCCGAGTCATAATCAATAACAAGGGGTTTTCAGTGTGCTTTGTATAGTATCTGCGGTGTCAGTTGTGGCCGGATATATTTCCATGTGGGAAACGGGTTGTTGATAAACGGGTGCAATTGGACGGAACTGCGGCTCCGCCGATCCTCAATGATTATAACTCAAACAAATGACCATATTATAGCCTCCTAGGTTACGAGAGTGATGAAAGTCGTCTATCTCACGACGCAAGCGTCCTAATCGCTCGGGAATACACTCCGACACAGACAGCCGGAAGTTGCAGTCCGATGTGGCAAAAGGGCGCTTAGACCACCCAATATCACATCACGGTTCGGAATTGTAGACGTAACTAACAAACGCGACTCAGTCGACCCAGCCACGACAAAGGCTCTAGCCAACATGCAGGATAAGCAATCAGTTCAGTTTCAGGCCTTTGGCCGCGTGAGAGGAACATGCTCGCCGGCTCCACCATCCCCAGAGGCATGCATGAATTCCCCAGATTCTTCCTTTTTCCTATATAATTCCCCAGAGTTTTTCGTTTCTTGTTCCTTTCCCCAGATTTCCACCCCACTCTCCCTTCTATTCTCTACTACCTGATTCAGCCATCTATCTTCGACTTATCTAGGAATCGACCGAAGCCATGGGCGAGAAGACCTTCAAGGCGGCTTCAGGCTCGCAGCACATCGAGTCTAGCAGCGGCATCGACATTGCTGAATCGGAAGCCGTTGTACTCCAGAACAGCATGCTCACTGGCGAGCGAGAGCCATATGGCAAGGCTGGTGTGTGAAGATCTCTCTCACCATCATCATGACCCGCGACTAACAATCGAATCCATCAGGCTTCGGCGGAATCTTTGGCAACAAATATGTCACCATCTGCGCCGCCTTCGCCACCATGGGCGGCGCCCTCTTCGGCTACGACCAGGGCGTCGTCTCGGTGACACTGGTCATGGACCAGTTCCTCGAGCAGTTCCCCGAGGTCGGACCCGACGCCTCGGGAGCGGGCTTCCTCAAGGGCCTCATGACGGCCATGATCGAGCTCGGGGCCTTCCTGGGCGCCATGAACCAGGGCTGGATCGCCGACAAGATCTCGCGCAAGTGGTCTATTCTAGCCGCCGTCGTCATTTTCATGTTTGGCTCGGCGTTGCAGACGGGTGCTATGAACTTTGGCATGCTGGTCGGTGGACGTTTTGTTGGCGGTATTGGTGTGGGCATGTTGGCAATGGTTGCACCGCTGTATATCTCGGAGATTGCTCCGCCTGAGATTCGAGGAACGCTTCTTGTGCTTCAGGAGTTGTCCATTGTCACTGCCATTGTCATTGCTTTCTACACCACATACGGTACAAGGCACATCCAGAGCGAGTGGTCCTGGAGACTTCCCTTCCTGCTGCAAGTAAGCACCAATCATCTCTGTTCACCATAACGCACCGACAGCTAACCTTTCTAGATGGTCCCTGCAGTCTTCCTCGGCGCCGGTGTCCCGTTCCTCCCATACTCGCCCCGCTGGCTATCCTCCAAGGGTCGCGACGACGAAGCGCTCCAAGTCCTCTGCAAGCTGCGAAACCTGCCCGCGACCGACGCCCGGATCCTGCGAGAGTGGTTCGAGATCCGATCAGAAGTGCAATACCGCAAGGAGGTCAATGCCGAGCTGCACCCGAACCTGCAGGACGGAAGCAGATGGAGCCGCGTCAAGCTCCAGATCGTCGGCTATCTCGACTGCTTCCGCAAGGGCGCTCGCGCGCGTACTCATGTTGGCATTGGTCTGATGTTTTTCCAGCGTAAGCACACCAACTCGTTCAGGTATTGCATGGCATGCTAACTTGTGATTTCAGAGTTTGTTGGCATCAACGCCCTCATCTACTACTCTCCGACTCTCTTCAAAACCATGGGCCTCAACTACCAAATGCAACTCGACATGTCCGGAGTCTTGAACATTCTCCAGGTTGTCGCATGCCTTTGGTCCCTCTGGGGCATGGATCGGTTCGGTCGACGGCCTCTCCTGATTGGCGGAGCCGTGTGCATGACGACGGCCCATTTCGTCATTGCTATCCTCGTCGGCTTGTACCAGGACAGCTGGGAGAGCCACAAAGCCCAGGGCTGGGTGTCGGTGGCCTTTTTGTTCTTCTTTATGCTGACCTTTGGAGCGACCTGGGGTCCGATCCCGTGGGCCATGCCTGCAGAGATTTTCCCGTCGTCCCTGCGCGCCAAGGGCATGGCCTATTCTACCATGTCCAACTGGTTCAACAACTTCATCATCGGCCTGATCACGCCGCCTCTCATTCAAAACACCGGCTTTGGAACTTACATCTTCTTCTGCGTCTTTTGTCTCCTCGCGCTCATCTGGGTGTGGTTTGTGATCCCCGAAACCAACGGTCGTACCCTGGAGCAGATGGATGAGGTCTTCAATGACAACAATGGCCAGGATGAGGCAGCTCGCAGAATGAGAATTGAGGGGGAAATGGAGGCTCGGATTTTCCAGAATGGCGAGCGAAAGGGCTTGGCCGGTGAGGCTTGAGATTGGACATGTTCGGTGGCGGTTAGTGATGGAATACTGCGAAGATGTTGCATGCCATTCATTTCAAGGTGATTCCGTTCCGATTAGCTAGGTTCGCAACCGAAAATCGATTCAATGATTGTACAAACCTGAACTTTGCATCTTGACTCTCTGAGAGGGATTTGGTCCCATATATAAATACGGGACGCCTCTAATAAACATGAAGATTTCGGGTGAATAAAAATACTGGAAGCTTCATCAAGTTGAGACCTTGTGTGATGACATCTTCAACGCTTACAACATTCTGAATGCAGTTAGTACGCTGATCCCCCCCACAGATGACATCCATTTTCTCTAACACTTCCGATACCGGCCTGCGTCAAATTGTCAATTGAAAGGCGCGCATGTGGGGAGGAACTGATTGCTATAACTGGGCAGATGGCGGCTCAACCAAGAGGCTCTGTTTCCGTGTGCTTTTTGTACTCACTTCGGCTTCATCATCATGACAGAGTCCTCAATTGCGTTGCAAAATCACCAGCGAAATTCTCCTGACATCGGGACCTCTTCAGGCCTGGAAGAACAGGCAGACGGCAGACATGAATTCTCATCACTGCCACCGGTAGACGGCGGAAAGGATGCGTGGCTGTTCCTCGCCGCTTGCTTCACCGTTGAAGCCTTGACATGGGGTACCGTTCTCCCTTCTGAATTTAGTTTGGCATTTGGCCTTTATGCTGACTGCAATTTCATCTACCAGGCTTCCCGTTTGCGTTTGGGGTGTTTCAGGATTATTACAGCACGCATGAGCCCTTCTCGGGGTCTTCCGAGATCGCCGTAATTGGTACTTGCTCCATGGTAAGGACGCCGATGCTACCTCAGTATTTTACAAGTTCCGAACTGACGAATGCGTCCTAGGGAATCATGTATCTCGGTCTGCCGTTCGTCATGCTGGTGCAGAGGCTGTATCCCAGACAAACGAGGTGGTCGCCGATCGTCGGTCTGCTGATCATGTGCGTGTCTCTCGCCGCGAGCTCCTTTTCGCAAAACACCACCCACCTCATCGCGTCCCAGGGCGTAGTCTACGCCATCGGCGGGTCTATCTCGTACTGTCCCTGCATCTTGTACATGGACGAGTGGTTCGCGAGGCGCAAAGGGTTCGCCTACGGCATCATGTGGTCCGGGACGGGCCTGGCGGGCTTCGTGCTGCCGCTGCTCTTCGAGGCCCTCCTGGGCCGGTACGGCTTCCGCACGACACTTCGGGTCTGGTCGCTGGCCCTATTCGTCTTGACGCTGCCGCTGGCCTACTTCATCAAGCCGCGGCTGCCGTACTCGGCGACGAGGCATGTGAACCCGCTGAAGCTGAGCTTCACCTTGAGCCGGACCTTTCTGCTGCACCAGTCGGCCAACATCTGCCAGTCGCTCGGGTTCTTCATGCCCGGCATCTATCTCCCGTCGTATGCGCGCGCTACCCTAGGGGCGAGCACATTCAAGTCGGCTCTCACCGTGCTGCTCGTCAATGTGGCCTCGGTCTTTGGGTGCGTGGCGATGGGTTTGCTCACGGACAAGATAGACGTCACGACTTGCTTCATGCTTTCGGCCGTGGGCGCTTGCGTCGGGACTTTTTTCCTATGGGGCTTTTCTTCTAGCCTGCCTCTCTTGTACGTGTTTTGCATCGTGTACGGATTCTTCGCCGGCTCCTACACCACCGCCTGGCCGGGCATCATGCGGCAAGTCACGTCAGGCCAGGCCTCGCATAGTACAGGCAGCGGTAGCGGCAGCTCTTTCGACCCGGCCATGGTGCTAGGGATGCTCTCTGCTGGAAGAGGCATAGGGAATCTCGTGTCCGGGCCGCTGAGCACGCTGCTGCTCCGGGGTATGCCATGGCAGGGGGAAGCGGCCGGGGCGTACGGGACTGGCTACGGCACTCTGATTGTCTTTACGGGAACGACGGCTTTAGCGGGCGGGGCGACATTTTTGTGGAGGAGAGTCGGCTGGATGTAAAAGGGTCCAAGACCAGACTGTTTGTCGGCGAGACGGTGAGATCATCACGGGGAGGATATCATTCCGGGGAGTATTAAAAGTCGACCCATTTCATGCTGGCCGTCAGGCGAAATGCGGCTGGTCTGCCACCACACTCTGCATCTGCCACAGGTGGGCACAAGATATTTTTGGATATTTCTGGACAATAGTTAGAAATTCACCAATGCATCCAATATTTGACCTGTAGTACAGAGGAAAGGATATGCATTTTTCTCAATTCCCGACTTTCAAGTTGTGCGCGAACGCCACGATGCCACCAGCGATAGCTAGCACCTGTTCCGTTTCTTGGGGCCGAATTTAGGGCTGATGAAGGCGATAAAAACGCCTCTGAGCCTATGGCCTTGGTGGCTCGGACGCTTCTAGCCATCTCCCGACTTCGTGTTAGCTGTTTAGTGCAGAAAGCCAGTCTATTTCTTTCGGACGCTTGAATCGGGACTGCTAAAATTAGAAGCCGTGGCCCAATTCAACTCTTGGGGGGCGGGGGCAAAACAAAGGGTCTGGAGACCCCAAATAGGGTACGGAACAACCACTGAGGCGCGTGCCGCACTCCCGAAAATGCAAGTCAGGCGGCCCTGCGCGAGCCTATACTGAGGGTCTAGACTTCAGATGGTCTCGCAGCCCCCCGGCGTCACCGCTGGGGCTGGTCCTGCGCCCCGTCTCTCAGCCAGCCGAGAAGAAACAAGTGCCCGGGGCCTAGACCAAGCCGGCTAGCAATTTTCTCGTATTGAAAGCCCTCGGTGCTGTCAGGTCGCCTTGTCCAATCGCGAGCGTTGCCATAACCCGTGATGGTGGAGACAGCTGGTGATCCGAACTCCGCATTCCTCGAGCTATGATGGCATTCAAGCAACTGGCAGGAAAGTTCCCCTGGGCAGTCCCCTGGTCAGTGGCTGTGGTGGTTTGGAACGGCGATGTGAGATATTGGATCGCCGCATACTATCGGGAGGTCGCCGGTGCGTTGGCGAGGTTTCTATATAACACTGTCGGAGTCTCACCAGATTGCAACATTTCTCATCATCAAACAACACACCCTTCACTCATCTTCGGATTCTACTCTCCATCTTCAGACTCCACAACACAACCGATCCACCATCACCACCATCACCACCATCTTCTACAACCAACACTTCAAAACACCTCCAAAACACCACAAAATCATCACCATGCAGATCAAGGCTATCCTCCTCGCTCCCCTCCTGGCCACCGGCCTCGTCTCGGCTGCTCCCTCCACCAAGTACACCACCTTCGAGGTCATGGCCCTGCGCTCCGCCAGCCCCATCCACTTCTCCATTCTCCAGGCCTCTGAGAACGGCTTCTACACGCACCTCCCCAACCAGGGCGCCAAGTGCCACACAAAGTCCGACAACGCCGTGACCTTCAAGCTCGTCGGCGATCAGCTCTACCTCTACAAGTCGTCCGGCACCGCCCAGAAGGTCTGGGTCGACCGCTCCGGCATGGGCCAGGGCATCATGGGCTACAACACCGGCACCTCCAAGCCCCGCAACGGCGAGTTCAAGGGCTGGAAGGTCGACAAGAACGGCGAGCTGTCCTTCAAGGGACAGGGTCTCATTGCCTGCCCCGGCGCCCCCCACGACTCTTGGAGCATCTGGGTCGATGCTGGTGTCTCCAACCCCGGTGGCAACAAGAACTGCTTGGGATTCGGTGCCCGCACCCTCAAGATCAAGAAGCCCAACAGCTGCAAGTACACCGAGCAGAAGTAAGGACTCTGTCTTACATACTATAATTTTTCACGGGAACTGGCGACTGGCATTTGGCAACTGGCAAGGGAACATGTAGATGATGGTTGGACAGATTTGTTGATACTGGGGCAATCTGCATAATGATATACAAACCATAATAATAATTGCATCACTGCTACATTCATGTAAAAATCGTGTCTTCCCCCTAAACTACAGTGAATTTTGATAGATTCAGCCCTGTCAACGCTTTAGCTTGCTTCAAATACTGCAACGAACCGGCTCGATCCTTCTGGACAAGTGATTGCCATGCGTCCTGGTGAACGGGTCTTGATCCGAGCCCAACGCTGAATAGGGAAACTCCGCTCACGGCCCACTCCACACCCAAGTCCCACATGACGGTCGGCTCACATTCATCAATGGAGCTCGCCGCATCAATCAGCACACGATACGCTTCTTTTACTGGTATCATCTATCGTCTCGTCATCATACATGACAATGGACGGTGTCAACGCAAAAGGCCCCCCGATGCCAAAAGTGGTATCGTCGGTCAATACCATCTCCTCTTTTCTGGCGGACGAACAGATACAAAACGCCGCGGCTCTCGAGTCATTTCTGAACTTCCCGTGTCCAAAGTCTGACGGCATCTCGTCACCAAATGGCAGAGTAGTCGTGTTTTGTGCGTCTGCGGTCCTATCGACAGCTGAGGCAGTCTTCGCTTGGGCTGCTGGGCGTGCAAGCTCACAAGTCAACCATGAGTCAAACTCCTCAGAAGCTGAATCTGAGACCTTGGTGGCAAACAACTCGAGCAACCGCAACCAAGGCTCGCGAGATATCAGTGACAGAATCACCTTGGTTTTGGTCGGAGGAGTAGGACACTCGACCGCTTTGCTCTATGATGCAGTCAGAAAACACCCCGTTTTTCATGTTGTCGCCGACGATGTCGATGGCAAACCCGAAGCTGCAGTCCTGCAAGCGATTGCGGAACGGTTTTACAACCTTTCCATCCAAAACAGCCCGCATCGAGAGACGAGTGGGAGTGAGGCTCAAGGTGGCTTGTGCATCTTGGTAGAGGACCAATCAACTAATTGTGGCGCGAATGCGTCCGAGACTCGAAAGGTTCTCGAACAACATGGCATCAAGTCACCACACTCGATTGTCGTTGTGCAGGATCCAACCATGAGTCGAAGAACAGTCGCGTCGTTTCAACACACATACCGGGATATCGCAAGGGAAGATTTTCAGATTGTGAGTTGGCCAACCTTTGTTCCAGAGGTACGCCTGGCGGAGACACGACGCGACGACAACAATTCACCAACCCTGTCGTCCCTCATCTACAAGACCTCGGCAGAATTTACCTCTGGTCAAGATGGCCTATGGTCAATGGATAGGTTCCTGGATCTTTTGATGGGGGAGATTCCGAGACTGAGGGACGACGAAAATGGATATGGGCCGAATGGGCGAGGGTTTATTGGCCATGTCGATGTACCTCCTTCCGTGGAAACGGCGTGGGCAACAGTGGACAGTTTCTTAGGCAATGTCAGAGGAGAAGGGGGATCTCAAAGACAGCGTGTAGAAGCTTGATAGATACATGTTCCCCTGGAGGCTTGGCATGTTTGACAGAAAGCATAGTTAGAGATGACAAGCATTCACAAGAAAGAGGTGAAATTTCACAATCTTTCAAAATTAATTAGTAATATGTGATATAGAAGATTAATCTACCCCACGCGCCTATCCAGACGCTTTGTCCCATATGTTATCTTCAACGCTAAACATTATCATATGCAAACTCTCATCCCGAACCTCCATTCTATGCGTCAGTGGGACAGGCCTTGGCACTCTTGCTTGTCTTGGTAGCCCAGACCGTTGTCGTCGCTCCAACCTTGATGGTCGTCGTCTTGATCACGGTGGACCGCTCAGTCTCGGTGCTGCTCGGCTTGAGCGTCGTCTTGACGGTGTCCCAGCTGGTCGTCGTGCTCGCGGGCAGGGTTGAAGTTTCGACGGAGGTCGTCAGCTTGGACTGCGTGACTGTTGCCGTTGACTGGTCCAGCACGGAGGTAATGACGCGGGTAGAGGTAGCAACACTGGTAGTAGTGCTAGCAGGCAGAGTGGTGGTGGCCTTGATCGTCTCGGTCTCGCTGGTCACCGACGTAAGGACAACGGTAGAAGCCTTGAGCGTTGTCGTCTTGCCATTTGTCTTGGTAGTCAACTGGGTGACGGTCGAGGTCGAACCAGGCAAAGTTGTCGTCGTATACTTGGTGAACTGGGACACGCTGGTGATGGTGGACGTCGCAGGCTTGAGAGTAGACACCTTTCCGGTCGTCGTGGTGATGACCAGGTCGGTAGAGACAGTAGAGCCCGCAATGGAAATCGTTGAAGTCTTGACAAAAGTCGTGTAGACGGAAGTCACCACGACAGTTGTCGTCTCAAGGCCGGCGGCGCGGGCCAAGAGGGCACCCGCATCACCTTCGGCCTCGCCATCCCATACCATGGGAGAAATCGTCGGCACAACGAGCTCATCAAAGGACCGCTTCTTCACTGTGTTTGCTGGGATACAGCTAATAGTAGTGGTCTTCTTGGTAGTCTTGGTCGAGGTAGTGTAAACCGTAACATACGAAGTTGTGGCCTTGGCTGTAGTCGTCGTCACGCCACCGTTGCCGGTTGTAATCGTGGAAGTGCTCTTGACAGTCACTGCCTTGGGCGTCGTTGTGGTAGTGCTCTTGATTGTGCTGCTGATAACCTGGGTGACGGTTGTCGGCTTGGGGCTGCTTGTCGTGTAAGAAGTCTCGGTTGTCGTTGTCTTGACAGTTGAGGGCTTGGCCGATGTGGTAGCCAAGATGGTGGTTCGAACATCGACAGTGGACCACGTCGTCTCCGTCTTGGCATCGGGAGTGATGGTAGTTCCGACCTCAATTGTTTGGGTAGACTTGGTGGTGACGACTTCGTTTGCCTCGGTGACGGTTTGAGGAATGGTCGTAGTGCTCTTGGCGAATGTAGTCACCGTGGTCGGATCGGGAGTGATGGTGGCTGCGATGTTAATGATCGAGGTCGTCTTAATGGTGGTTGTCTGCACCGGGCCAGTGGTGGTTGTCGACAGCGTCTGCTTGAGGGTCGTGACGGTTGTGGTGTAAACGGTCGTGGTTGATGTCGTGCTGGTAGACGTAGAAGAAATCGTAGTAGTGGGAACACTGACAGCAGAAGCAACAAAGGGCGTAGCGTAGACAAAGGTGCTGTTGATCCAAGCCGTGGCTGTGAAGAACGTACCAACTTCGAACTGAACAGCGTCGCTGGCGGCGAGCTGAGTAGCAAACGAGGCTCGGCCAGCAGTCGAAGCTCCAGGTCCAGTGTTGCCCATCTCACCAAAGGTGACTCCATCAGTACGAGGATCGGCCTTAGTCCATTGATCCCAACCGGCCGCCTTGATCAGCGACCCGAGGTAGCTGCCGATGTAAGCGACACGAGCGTACTGGCTCCACGGGCGACCGAGCGAGACGGCTGAGTACGAGGCACTGCCGGCGGCCTTGATGGTGCATTGGTCGAAGACGAAGCCCGCGGCCGTGGTGCTGGTGGCGCGCTTGTGGGCTGTGATGTCGATGCCGTCGCGGTTCGTGGCAATGGTCGAGTTGAGGAAGTAGCCGGATCCGGAGCCCCAGATCATGTCGATGTTGCCCTCGACGTACGAGTTGGAGGCGAACAGGTAGCCGTTGATCAGCAGGGCATCCTGGTTTCCGTAGACTTGGCAGCCGTAGAGACCGGCGTACTTGCTGCTCTTGACACCGAAGCCCAGGGAGGCGTAGCTATTTGAGGATTAGATAGGTGATGAGAGACGGAAAGAGGAATGCTTACTTGGACGTGGTGCCAAAAGTGTTGGCAAAGTTGATGTTGACGGCCTGGAAGTAGTTACCAGTAGCATACACAGTCGCCGAGTCCGAGTTGGACGCATCAGCCTGGGTGTCAATTCCCTTGTCGTACGTAATGGTGACCTGGTTCTTGGTGTAGTCCTTGGGCGAGGATGAGTATCCGAGGAAGATGGTGGTGCCAGACTTGCTGAGGATGAGCTGCTCGTTGTAGGTGCCGGGGTAAATGAAGACGGTGGCCGTCACGCTGCTCGAGGCGGGAAGAGCGTTCAGGGCCTCCTGGATCGTGCCGTAGGTCGTCTTGCCGTCGATGGCGGTCTTGGACACGAGGAATGCTCCGGCTGGGGGAGTTGTACCATCATAGGCTGTGGTGACGGGCGTGGTGACGACTGTGGATGGCTGGGGCGTCTTGATGGTATCCCAGTACGTCATGTCGATCCAGTCAGTAGTGTCCATGACGCTGCTCAAGCTGTAGGTGTCACTGGTCAGGAGAGTGGCGTAGCCAAACGCTTCTCTGGCGGCCGAGTTGTTGCCCCAGTTTCCAGGTCCGTCGTTGTTGTACTCGGCAAACGTGATGGCATCGGTTCTGGGATCGCTCGTGGACCAAATCTTCCATCCAGCTGGCTGGATGGTGTTGTCGAGGTAACTATTCTTGACGACAACCACGGCATACTTGGAGTAAGGGCGGCCGAGGTACACGGCCTCAGTCAGATCGACAGTCGCGGTGGAAGCAGCTGTGAACAGACACTGGTCAAAGATGTATCCACCGATGGCAGAGGCGCTGGTGCGGCTCTGGGCGGTGATAGCGGAGTTCTTGCGCTTCGCGGCGAGGGTGCAGCCCTTGAAGTAGGCCTTGGAATAACCCCAAATGAAGTCGATGGCGCCGTCGATGTAGCAGCTCTCGTAGTACTGGTAGCCAGCGGTGGCACCGGTGAGCAGGGTGTCCTGCCAGCCGATGAAGGAGCAGCCGTAGAAGCCAATCTTGTTGCCGTAGATGCTGGCCGCGAGGGTGACGTAGCTGGCGATGGCGCCGTCCAAGTTTTCCGTGTTCTTGATGTCGATGTTGTACATGGCGATCTTAGTGCTGCCAGTTGCAATGGTGGCCGTCTCTGAGTTGCTGTGGCCCGTGGGGAGAGGGCTGACGGACAGGCCGCGAGCTTGGGTGAGGATGACCTGGTTGGTAGAGTATGTCTTTCCAGGCGCGCTCTCGGTGTAGCCGATGATCATGACGGGGCCACTGCGGCTGATGGAGGGAACCTGCTCGTTGTAGGTACCGGCGTACATGAAGATGACTTGCGTGGACGAGTCCGAGGGGAGGCTGGCAAGGGCGTCAGTCAGACTGCTGTACGAGCCATCGACGCTTCCATCAACGGAGACGAGAACTGCACCCGCTGGAGGCTCGGTACCGCTGGTGGGATGAGCCCACTCGGCGGCAGTGGTCGTGGTCGAAGGTTCAGTAGAGGTGGAGGTCTTGGACCAGCTGTAGCTCGGCACGAGATTGTAAGCCGTCGTGTCGAGCCAGCTAGTGCTGCCGATGAAGCTGGACAGCGAGTAGGCCGAGGCCTGGGTCGCGGTGAGGCTGGTGGCAAATGACGCGCGAGAGCTGGTCCAGTTTCCGGGTCCAGTGTTATTGAACTCGCCGAATACAACATTCTAACAGTTTCAGTCAGTATTGAGATACGAAAATATCGGCATATTCTGGTACTTACGCCAGTGCGGGCGTCGCTGGAAGCCCAGGTGCTCCATCCGGCAGACGAGATGTGCTTATCCAAGTACGAGTTCATGTAGACGACAATGGCATACTGCGACCATGGACGACCCAGCGATGTGGAACCGTACGTGCTTCCGTAGCTGGAAGTGTACGTGATCAGCGAGTTGTCAAACACAAAGCCACCAGCCCAGGTAGCGCTTGGGCGGTTCTGGGCCGTAATGTAGGCGTTGGGGGTGTTGGAGGCGACGTAGCACTGGTGGAAGTAGGCCTTGCTGTAGCCCCAGATAAAGTCGACGCTGCCCTCGATGTACGAGTTGCTGAAGACCTGGACGCCCTGGTTCACCAGCAGACTGTCCTGGAAGCCCTTGAAGGCGCAGCCGTACGCGGCCATGTTGGTGCCGTAAAAGTCGGCGGCCAGCGAGGCGTAGCTGTTGGTCTGGGGGAACGTGTTGGTGAAGTTGAGGTTGTACAGGGCCAGACCGTCGCCGTTGGTGTTCTTCCAGTTGATGACGGGTGTCTCCTCGTTCTGGTTGGAGCTGGTGGACACGCCGTCGCTGAACTTGATCGAGACCTTGTTGCCGGTGAAGTCGTTGGCAAATGACGTCTCTCCGCGGAGCGTCACCTTTCCGCGGCGAGTGATAGAGAACTGCTCCTCGTAGGTACCGGCCAGGATGTAGATGGTGTAGTCCTTTCCATCGGTGGGCAGAGCCGCAATGGCAGACGCAACTGAGCCATACTGGCTACCGGTAGGGGTAGGGGCAACAGTGAGGGTAGATCCCGCTGCGGTCGACACAGACGCAGCGGTTGCTGATGTCGACGTAGAAGAGCTGGTTGTAGTCGTGGAAGTGACTGCGTACACAGAGTCAGGCCAGCCCGAGAAGGGGGCAATGGCAGACGAGTCGAGCCAGCTATCGTCGCCGAGCACATTCTTCACCGAGTATGCGGAGCTGTCGGAAAGCACCTGGGCGCTTGACGAACGCGAGGACGTGTCGGAGCCGGGGCCAGTGTTGTTCGCCTCGGCAAAGGTGCCAGTGAAGGTCGAAGGCGAGCTGACGAGCCAGCCGGCAGAAGCGATATGGGCATCCATGTACGAGTTGACAAAGGCAACGTTGGCGCTGACAGAGTAGTCTCGGCCGAGGTAGGTGCTCTTCTTGCTAACGGAACTGCTCTCTGGCACCACGGCGCAGAGGTCAAAGACGAAGCGGGAGTAGCCATATGACGACTGGTACTTGTGAGCGGCAATGGTCTGGCCAGTGGTGGTTCCGTCGGTCTCGATGATAGAATTGAAGAAGTAACCCGCGCCCTGGCCCCAGATGAAGTCAGTCGTGCCTGAAATACGGCCGCCACTGAAGTAGACGCTGCCGTAGTCGAGGTACAGCGATCCCTGGGACGAGTCAATGTTGCAGCCGTAAAAGGCCACCTTCTGGCCCTTGGCGTAGACGGCAAGGGCGACGTAGTTGAGCTGGGCGCTGAAGCTGTTGACAAAGTTGATGTTGTAAAAAGCCGCCAGCTTGGTCTCGTACTTGCTCTGGCTAAAGGTGGCAGTGGTGCTGGAACTGCCGGCACTTGAGGCTCGGCCGTTGGAGTTTGAGATGGTGACCTTGTTGGCGGACGACGACTTGGTGTTGGACGTCTCACCTCGGAAGATGACTGAGCCAGTTCGTGAAACGGTCGGCTGCTCGTTGTATGTACCAGCGAGGATGTAGATGTACTGAGTCGTCGAATCGGCGGGCAGAGCAGCAATGGCAGCAGCGATGCTGGTGTACTGAGCGCACGTGTTCGTCGAGGGGCCGACAATGAGAGCCGTGCTGGGCATTGACGAGGGCAGACAAGACACAGTGCTTGCCGAAGCCGAAGCCGAGGTGCTGCTCGTAGTAGACGAAGTGGTGACGGTGGACGACGTAGAAGAGCTCGTAGTCGTAGAGGTCGTGCTCGTGGACGAGGGCGGCGACTTGGCATGCAGCACATTGCTGGCCTTGATGGCACTCAGGACATCGGGATCAATCCAGTCATTGTTGGCAGCCGACACAGAGGGGTAGACGGTCGTGAAGAAGGTTGAAATGTCATATGCAGAGAGCGAAGCAGAGTAGGCAACAGAAGTCACCTTGCCAACTCGGTTGGCAGTGTTCTGAGCATAGCTTCCGGCACCACTCGTGTCATACTCCAAGTACTGGTTCAGCGAGTTTTGCGTGTTGGCATCAACATAGACACCAGTTCCAGCGATCAGTGACGCCAGGGAGGTGCTTCGGTACAGAGCAACAGATCCGACGCCGTTGGCCGCTGCGATGTAGACGTTCTTGTTGGTGGTGCCCGACTTTTGAATTACGTTACAGTCATCGAGCACATTGGTTGAGTTGTACTGGACGCCGCCCACAACATAGCCCAGAGTGTATATGAGCAAGGCATTGTTGTTGGTGGCGGTCAGCGTTGAACCAAAGATGTACAGCGACGAGTACTTGGCCAGCAGCTTATCCGTGGCCTCGATGTACGAGTTTGCGATGATGCCGGCCGCGAGCGAGCCGGTGAAGCCGACAGAGCCGGCCGAGACGAAGCTACAGCCGTAAAAGGCGTTCTTGCCGCCGACGAGCGACACGATGCCGCTGGTGGACGCGGAGTTAGAGTTTACAAAGTTGAGGTTGCGCCAGGTAAGACCCTTGGTGTTGGTGTTGATGGTCAAGGGTCGTACTGCGTTGCCACCGTTGGTCACGACGACCTTGTTGGCGTCCCAAGCGTTGGAGTCGCGCTTTTGCGACGAGGCTGTGGCTGTCTGGCCGACGATGGTGACGGTTGCGGTGGCGGACACGGCAATGGTCTCGGTGTACGTGCCGGCGAGGACGGAGACGGTGGGGATGGCGTTGGCCTGGGCGTATGAGATGGCGGCCCCGATGGCAGTGTAGTCGGCGGTACCGTCAGTGGCGACCGTGACGGCTAGATCTTTGTCAGTAGGTGTCTCGGGGACTGGATCAGACGGAGGATTGGCAGGTTGGGGGGTGTCCGGGATGGGATCTGGAGTGGGAGAGTCGATGGGTGTGTCGATCGGGGTGGCAGGGGCAGGCTCGTCGTCCGGGGTGGATGCTGGCGTTGCATCGACCTGTGGAGTTGAGAGGGTTGGAGTTTTATCCGGGGTGTTGACTGGAGTAAGAGAATTTGAAGGACTGTCGGGTGTAGATACTGGTGTCGCATCTGCTTGAGGAGTTGAAAGGACTGGTGTTTCCTCTGGAGTATTGCTTGGAGTGATAGCCAGTGAAGGAGTATCCGCGGCGGGTCCATTTCCTGGGGTAGACACTGGTGTTGCGTCTCCTTGCGGAGTTGAAAGAGCGGGTGCTTCCTTTGGCGTATTACTCGGAGTGGAAGCAACTGAAGGTGTCTCGACGGCAAGCCCCGGGGTAGACGATGACGTCGAGTCGATTTCCGGAGTGGAAACGGTGGGCGTTTCTCTCGGAGTATTACTCGAAGTCACAGAATAGGAAGGAGTTTCAATCTGGACATCGGATCCCGGCGTAGAGATCGGCGTCAAGTTCAACCCCGGAGTAGCCTGTGGAGTATTGGCGGAAGGACCGGCGGGAGTTCCAGGAAGCACAGGAGTGTTGGCCGGGGTTCCAGGTATACCAGGAGTATTATCCAGACCCGGGGTACTGCGAGGATCCTCTGTCGGAGTTTCCGTCGTCTCAACGAACAAGGAAGGAGTGGCGGCAGGCGTCAAGGCGATCAAAGAGTGTGGGCTGGAGGCGGCCAGTTCCGGGGACGGCGTGGCAGGGGAAGAGTCAAAGGCAGAAGAAGATGAAAGAGAGTAGGGCCTTCGGGCAGGGCAAGCAGAGCGACGAAAGTGAGAGACAACCGAACCTGTTGAAGCGTGGACTGTGCTCCCGGCGCAGAGGCCGAGGAGCATCCATTGCGAGATCTTGACCATGGTGGGATGGGGTGGGATGCTCGAGCCCTGGTGTTGCTTTGCCTCTCTTCAACCTCGCTGCGGAGGGAAAAAGGGAAAAAGAGGGCAAAACGCAAGGGAGAGGCCGTGGGAGGGAGCAAAGAATACAAGTACAATAGCGAAAAAAAAAAACACCAAGCCCCTGATGGCGATCAATGGAGACTGCGGACGGAAACGAACCGTGAGTGACAGGCGTGCGGTGTCCTTTTCTCCAGAGATCAAAACCAGGGGTTCGCCAGGTTTGATAAATGACAGCCTACAGGGCTACGCGGGGGGGGGCTGGAGACGCAGGCTGGAGAAGGCCGATTCCATCTCGGGAGCGGTGTCCGAAGCAACATGGCGTCTCGATGAGCTGAAGTGTCGCCTGTCAACGTCTGGACCCTTCGAGGCGATCCAGACTATCGGTATCTCCATGGGCTGCTGGACGATGGATCCTTGGGGCCCACGGGCCTCCCAATGGGGCCCAACGGTCGAGATACCCGGTGCCGACGGTTCCTGGATAAGGGTTGAGGCATGAACAGTGACGAACCTCATTGGCCTCGAAAGGGTTCAAGGGCAGACGGGGCCCACGCTGCACGCTGCTCGCTGCTTGTTCATTGGCCTCCAAAGTATTCCCTAGGCGAGATCAGAACGGATCCCACGGACCCGGTTCACCACACAACTATCGATTTTTCTCCCAGTGCCCAAATCCATCAGATGCGGGACGCCTTCATCAGCCTCGTTTCAGCCAAAAGCCGCCGTCCCACCCAACCACGAGGCGCTTTCGGCAATGGCGCAGATAGTCTGCGGATTTTATTTCTCCGCCAATCCCTGCCCCCGGCACCACGTCGAGAGCCGTTGAGTCAAGCTTTGACAGGCACAAACGCCAAGCCGAACCCGATAGAGGCCCTTGTTCGTATTGGAGATGGGAGACCCGGAAAGTGGGAATGCGCGATGGGGTTTTTCTTGGCTTAGCTGTCGTGATTAGTGCAGAACTGAATCCGAGGAGAGACCGGCAATGCAGCAATCTAGAATGCAGGGTGGAGCCAATGTTGGGTATCTCCAGGGATAAAACCCACTGCGGCGGCGGATGATAAGTCCTGCGGCGTGGTGTTTTTTTCTGCTTCGGATCTTTCCGTGTCTAGGACAGTCGAAGGCATAATCGAGACCGTTAATATGGCCCTGTGACTGTTCAGTCTTGTCGAGTCCATCCACGTTGCCGTGCATATTCTGCATCACGGCGAGACTATTCGCTCACCCTCGAGTCCGCTGTCCTAGCCGGAGCGTCCGGTTCATCCGCAGTCACAGGAGCGTCGGCCAACGATTCTATTCCCACCACCAAAAAGGGCATGGACAAGCGAGAGTGAAAGAAGCCTGGCGTGTTAACGCGCGGCTCAATGTCGAAATATCCCAGGGCTTGCCACGTTCTCGCCAGCCACCGCCGTCATCCGCGTATCAAATCACGCTGGCTTCCCAAGTGGACATGACCGAATCCAAATGGGCAAATCAAAGGTCCAGGTGGACATGGCTCAAATTTGCAAGGGGCCCTGCCACAACGTGCCACGACTCGCTCGTTCGGAGCCGAGGCATCTTATAAGGTTAGACCGGACACGCCACTAACAAGTGACGGCGCGACTTCGCTCTTCAGGCCAATACGAGGCCTCTGGAAAGTCACTCAAGTCCTGTTCGGGGCCTTTTTTTCTTCTCTCCGTTTTGTTGGCGCTAGACTTGTAGTCTCCGATTCAACTGCCGCTAACATGTTGGCCGCCGTCTAAACTGACTCAACGAGTTCAGCTGAAGGCAGAACGTATGCCAATTCGGGAAGCGAACTATCGGCAATCCCAGCCTGAATGTCACTGTCGGCACTCGTGTTGCTGGATTCGCTAGATTTGTTGGACTCGCCTGTCGCCACGTGGGCAGATGTGTGCGTAATCAACATGGATCCTCGGTTTCCGCGGAGAAATATCAAGTACCCGCAAAGACATTCAGAGAATGCTTTCTCTTTCTCTTTATAGCATCAACAAGTCGCTTTCATTTTTATCGAGGGTCAGCTGTACGATACAAGTTATCCCGCGCAAAAGGAGGCGCCATGACAAGCCAACCTACTCCCATCAGTAAAGAGGTCAGTGAACGTCAGCGGACAATGACGAAAACTTTACCTTGTGAAACGGCTGCCTCATCAAAGGAACGAGTTTAGTTCTTTTGTATCCATGAGTCTTGAGACTCCACGGGAAAAATCCTATGTCGGTAGAGGTAAGCCCTTAAGCATGGCAACCCGCATCCGCGCGCAAGCCTCTGAGTAGTATGCGGGAATTCCCGACCTCTCCATTGAGCAAAGCTGTCGAGGCGTTCGAACTAAGAGAAGGGGCCGGTTTTCCAGCATCCACGCTGAGTGGCCACTGAGCCAGTGGCTGAACTAACTGGTTCAAGTCAATGCTGTCGCTGGGTACCTATTCGACGAACGAGCCTCCAAAGTGACACGAGAAGGATATTCGAGGACGTGCATGCACTAAATTAGTCAATATAGTGTACAAGTTAGTAGATAAAGTTCGATAATTCGTACCTTTAACTATAGCTACAAGAACCTGGGTAGTAGGCATCAAACCATGCACGGGGTGCTGGCTGGCCTGGCCTGGCTGATGTGATTTCAAACGGACCTTGAAATAAAGCGACTTCATAACTTCAACAAGCCTGCAGCAACACTAGGAGTGTGAACGCTGATATGACAGCCAGTGGTAATGACTTGTTTGTCGGTGGAGGAAGCAAATAGAAGGCGGTCGTGCCCCTGTTGGTGTCTTGTGATTCGATCGCCCTGGAGCTATCGGAGTCGAGAGGGTCCTTGAAGACGGGAAATGAGTTTGCGATACACCTTGTCGCTTTCGTGCCGAATCCCGAACCAACCATTCCGTCAACAACGGCGTTTGTCATTCGATGGGAGATAAGGTGATTAGAATGGCTGGAACAAAAATTTTACCGCGCGAAGAAGAAAGAGTCAATCCTTTTGGGGTGACTTGTTTGGAGTCAAGAGGTTGAAAGTAACATCTGCGCAATGTGGCCATTGAGGAAAGAGTGGAAGATCCTGACGAGTGTCGCACTGGTCAGCAACGAGCACACGTTCGACGACATCGTCTCACTGATCTGAACTCAGAGGGCTTCGTCTCATTTCTGCAAGAGGAAAGGCCAGTATCGAGAATAAAATGGTGTGACGTGTCGCCAAGACAACTATCAGTCTAGCCAGCATCCGGGCATTAGTGATACTACCCAATGAAATAACTGCTATTCTTGTAGAGGGAATCCACAGCTATTTCGTCAAGATTCTATGTGAAGCAGCTGTTGAGCGTGCTTCACACTTTCGTCAACCGCCGTCGGCCGGGACGATGGTTCTGCTCCAAGCTGTAGTGTCGATAGACCAGTTCTGGATTGCCGTCGCCCGTGTCCCCACCGCCCTGATCCGGTTCGCCCTGACATTCAGCTCATAATTGACGAGCAGCTCCAGAGACTCGGTGCTCCATCGATTGAGCTCGCGGGCCATGCTGTTGCTTCATACATGTTTAGCCCCCTTGTCGTTGAGTGTAGGGTTGCCACCGTGCGGGCCCCGTTGGAGGTCCACCCAAGCTGTCACGATTGTCCGTGTTGCCTATCGATAGGCCAATGATACACCTCGTCTCAAGGCTGACAGCTAAATTTTGTCCAGGTCAAGTGCGACGACGTCGAGTGTCCTACTGAGTGTAAGCGTGGCCATTGGCAGACTGCGGATCATGAGACGCAATGTTGGAATTGCACGACCTTGGAGCACGAGATCAATTCGGTCCCGAAACAATAATGTGTTGTCGGAAGACTGGTGTTGAACATACATGTAATGTTCACAACGGCCACCGTTAGCTGCTTTGCTCAAGACATAGCTGGACTGAAGAATGTGATGCGCGATGGTGGTTGCTGGCCGCCAGGATTAACGCTTTAGCTTGCATGGTCACAAGTTCCGATCAGACAAAATCACGGCGCGATAGATAAATTGACCTGTACAGGTGTAATAGTTCATCCTTCGCAAGCGCAAAAGAACGATCACAACTTTCTACCAGTCTCAAACGTCAAACTCCATCGAGAGCTGACTGGCCCCAAGGCAGCCCAAAGTCACGTTTCGAGCCCGAACAACCAACTTTCGCTTACAACGTGGAATCATCATCCAAGCATGATCAGTAGAGAAACAACGCATCTCCTCAATCTAGCCCAGTAAAATTGGATGATCGACATGATTTGCGAGTTTCCAGATGAAGCCTTTCGTCGGTGTTCGATTCGGGTTTGAGTCCAACTCAAAGGAACTACCTTAGAGCCTTACCCTAGAGCCCATGCCTGGAAGAAGTCTATCACGTGACTCAGTTGCACAACGCTCTTCTCTTGGGCATTGGAGCTGCGATGTAGTTGCCGCTTCGTTTCGGGATTTGGATAATGTTCGGATGGGTGGCTCTTTCGGAAGAGATGCTGATTCTTCAAAATGACGGGTGTTGAAGGACGGATTGCGATTGGGCTGGCCCTGTCCAACCTCACGGACTGGCCGAAATTCCAATCGGCGAAGAGGTGAGTCGGAGAGGAGATTAATGGGCCCCTCTGCTGTACTTGTAGTCGTTGATATAGCAGGCTCTTCCATATGGGTCATCACCGCCTAGATAACATGCCATGTCCGGCATAAAAGTGAAATTCTCTCCTGATTGTCGCCCTTTAGTTCACATGTCTGCTCCGTTATCGCCTCATCCTCCCACCCGGGTCCACACGAGCTACCCCAGACTCTTCCCTTCCGCAGACCCGGCCCATATTCGCGACGCATCCAAGTGGAATCGCGGGATTCAAGTGGAATCGTAGTGGAGTCGGACGTGAATGTCCCGATGAAATCCGGGGTATGTCCGTCGTTTAGGTGGCAGGGAGTAGCGACTCGGAAGCCCACACTGTCTCTGCCTCGTCAAGGTACATGGGCGATTTCGACCGTGACAAGACATCGAGATGCCGTGAGATCCGACTTACCCCTCTTTCGGCGAGCAGCCGGGCTTCGGAGAGTCGAGCTCACTTACCGAACGCCCGAGGGTCGCGTTGTAGACGTCGACGACCTGCGCAACTTGCAGCACTCAGCGGGTTGTAGAGGTTGCCGTCTTACATGGCGAGCAAGTCGAGGCCCTGTAGCCCCCTGATGGAACTGGATAGCAGAGGACGGCATATTGTTTCTGACCCCTGCAAGCCACCAAAAGGGCGGCCGCGCGTGAGACCTAATTGACCGGGGAGGCGCCGCCCTGTTCCCGCGATCATTGGGCCGATGATACCTCAAGCCTCCGAGTGAAGCGGGGAAGCGGGGAATGCAACCTGTGGGGGTTACACGGGAGGGGGGAGGGCAGGGCCAAGGACTCGAAGCAAGGCACTGGACTGGGAAATGGAGAGCTAAGTCCAAAGATAGACGACGTATCATGGCACACCTTGCGGCATTGATTGTCGTACGCGTACACACATTTGGGGCCTTCTCCGAGTGGCGTCAGGACTTGGACTTCGGTTCGGAGGCGGAATCCTGCTTTGGATAGGGAACCGAATGTGTGGTTGTGCGGGGATATGTCGGTTGCAAGCACCATTCGTCTCCGTGCCATGTCCGAGTTGAGTCTGTATCACACACCTCAGGCCGTGGCTTGGAGTTGTGGGTGTGGTGTGGCAGCACACGAGGTGATAGTCTAATTAGTAGTCTAATTTGAAGATGGGAAGAAACTCGGTGCTGTTGTCATCTGGGAGACTGTTTGTTATCATCACATTGAACACGGGTTAGACGATGGGTTTGGGAAGCAAGCGCTGATAGTACTCGTTTTTATTATGGCATTGACCAGTTGACAGTGCATTCAAATTGTACAAGCTAGTTTCCTAGGACAAACCACCTAAATGAAATTCGCAACCCAATGGGATACTTTTTACAATCTCAAAGGTCCTCAGTCACAACGCTCTTGGCTCGTTTAAAGTCGGGCTTGGTGACGGCATTGTTGTCAGCGTCCTTAATCTTGTCAAGGAACAGACGTCCGTTCTTGGGATCGTCGGCAAACAGCGTGTCAATGACCTGCTTCTGCGGCGTCTCGCCCATCCACTTGAAGAGCGAGACGTCGCGGAACTGGTCGGCGCGGAACACCTCGAGCATCTCGACGGGCTCGTCGCCAATGTTCTCGACAAAGTGGCCCATGTTGCGCGGGACGATGCCGACATCGCCGGGCAGGTAGTCAAAGGTGCGGGCGGTGCCCTCGGACGCGAAGATGGTGACGCGGGCGCGACCGCGGATGAAGAAGCTCCACTCGTCGGCCGTCGGGTGCCAGTGCATCTCGCGGATGGCGCCGGGCTCGATGACGGCGTGGGCAGCAGCTACTGTCTTGGAAATGGGGAAGTTGGTCGAGTCGGTGATGCGGACGTGGCCGCCGCCATTGGTACTGTTAACAGGTTCCTGCTCGAGCATCCGGTGCGTAAAGTTGTACTTGGACTTCTTCACCTTGCGGCCCTGCGGCTCTTCGTCGTCGATGCTGCCGGGTACGCTGCCTTGGAAGATGTACTTTTCGCCCTTGGGGATGTGGGCAAAGACCTCTGGCGCGAGGTTGAAATTTTTGGCAATGACAGACTTGGGTGTGTGTGCTGATTTGTCAGTACCGAAGACTTATGTTTCAGAGACAAGAGCTTACCTAGCCAGTCAGTGAGGATGAAGGTAGACTCCTCAGAGAAGTGGCCGTCGTCGAAGATGATTAGGAACTCAGTGCCATTCTCGCTAAGACCCTGGAGAGAATGCGGGACACCGCTGGGGAAATACTATGATTCTAGTTTAGCTTTGGATTTTCGAAGAGCGTGATTTTGCAAGCGACTCACCCAGAGATCTCCCTTCTTCAGGTCATCAATAAAATTGCCGCCTTCATAGTCGAGCGCTGTGACGCGGACCTCGCCTTCAAGCACGTAGGCCCACTCGGCTTCCTTGTGCCAGTGAAGCTCGCGGATGACGCCCTCGCCGAGGCGCATGTTGACCGCAGCGAGCTCTACGCTGGTAGGCAGCTCTCGGACGGTCGTCTGGCGAGTCCATCCTCCTTCCTGGAATCTCACTGTCAGCTCGGAATACTAGTAATCAAATGAATAAAAAAACTCACCTCGATGCGAATGTGAGAGTCCGCAAAGCTCCAGCGCATGTTGGCGAGGTTCCCGCTGTCGGTGCTGGGCGGCCGAACGAGGTCGGGGCTCTGGCGAGACCGTTCCCTGTTCCACGGGCCCAGCACCGAAGCGCCGAGGCCATTGCGCCACGGCAGCGGATCGAGCTCGTCTCCAACAGTGTCAACAGCATCATCATAGGGGTCTTTATGACCTGGAGTAAAAGGGATGCGCCCTCCGCCAGAGACGCTGCGGTACGTCGACGGCAGACCGAGCCCGTCTAGAAGACGCTGGCGAGGGCTGTCCTGGACGGGGATGGCATCGCAGAGGTTTGCGACGAGAGCCACGCCGAGGAGCAGGTGGGAGTGCATTCTGATGATTGGGCAGCCTCAAGAAGGAAATATAATAAGAAGCTCAAGATAAAGATGTGATGGGTGTGTGTGTGTGTGTGTGTATGCTTGGGGGTGGATAATCAAGATCAAGCTAGATACTAGATATGGATGGGATGCATTTCCAGCTTGCACGCACCAAAGAGCTTCCAGATATCACAGGACCTATAAAGCTCCCCCAGGAGGTGCTTTTCCAGGGGTAGACGAGCTCACTCTCGGAGAACTGACACCGACGCAAATCCGAATATTCTCCATCGAGCAGTCTCGCCGAGAAGGTGGTGTTGAAGATGGCGTTTTGGATAGGTTCGTCATAGTGCAGCCGTGCGGGGGTGAAGAAGCCTGGCAAATCGCATTCCATTACAGCTAGACGGGCGGGCCAGGGTCTGGTTCATGTGCCTCCCCCCCCCTCTCGAAGCTTTCCATTAGCTGCTCCAGTGATCGACCTGTGAGACCTAATCCTGCTATTACAGCGCCAAGATGAGGGGGAATTGCGACCTTGTGGCGTCCAAGAGCGAAAGGGGCCGGATATCCAGACTTGGCAGCCCGTCCGTTATGCATTGGGACCTGTGTTAGGAGGAATCCTGATGAGGCGTGTGTTTTCCCATTAAAGCGCATTCGGACGTGAGAGAAGGAAAAAACGTACGACTTTTATCTCTCTCTCTCTTGTCTCACTCTCATATATCATATCATATTTTTGCACGGCCAATCCCTTTCTTATATCATCCCGCAATGGCCACCCTTCCCACCACGTATGGAACCGTCGACAACGCTGCCAACGGCGGGGGAGATGACGCCATCACGGATGACGGCCAGCACGCGCCTTTACTGGGGCGAAAGCCTGAGCCCAAGTCGTGGTGGCGGAGAAAGATGGTGGTTGATGTGCGTCGCGACTGGTCTGACGTTGTGCTGCTGGCCTGTTATGTGATTACGGGAATCTTGGACAGCGCTTCCATTTCGACGTGGGGAGCGTTTGTGTCGATGCAGACTGGTATGCCGACTCGCCGAGATATCAATTGACACTCAACAGCTTTGTACTGACATTACAATCACAGGAAATACCGTCTATGTTGGTCTAGGCCCAACAGCAGGGACAAATCGTTGGAAAAAGTCTGGCGTATCCATCCTGGCCTTTTGCATCGGATCCTTTTGCTTCAGTCGTCTTCACAGGGCCTTTTCTCCCTCTCCCAAGCGAAAATGGGTCCTGTGTCTCTCCTTCATCATCCAGATGATCCTCATCATCGTGGCTGCCTCCATCCTAACCTGGGGCCCCAAAGGCGCCGGCCCAGACGACGTGCCCTGGTACGTCATCGTGCCCATCGGCCTCGTCGCCCTGCAGAGCTGCGGCCAAGCCGTTGCGAGCCGCGCGTTGAAATACAATGCCTTGACGAGCGTGGTCCTCACGAGCATTTACTGTGATTTGTTCTCCGACGCCGAGCTGTTTGAGAGCATCTTTATCAATGTGGAGCGGAACCAGAGGATGGCGGCGCCTACGTTGCTCCTCGTTGGGGCTTTGATTGGCGGCTTCATCGCGAAGAGTGCTTTGGGCGCTGCTGGTGCCTTGTGGGTGGCAGCTGGGCTAAAGTTTCTGATTGTCGTCTCTTGGGCGCTCTGGCCTGCCGAGGAGTGATGCCCTTCCAGTTAATTTAGTCGCGGAGATAATAAACATGAAGCTCAGCCGAATACTCTGTCTTGGCCACTGGGTCTCATGTAACCATCCATCGTGTCTTGTGAAGCTATGACGAATGAAACTCCTCATCTCTTTCACTTGAAACAATGCTACACTCCATGACCCGATTCCCGCTTCTAACGCCGATCTATTTTTTGCATCCCGGGTGATCTTCACTTCCGTGAAACTATTATTCCACGCCGGTGATCTCAAGATCCGTGAAACAAACAAAAGGACCTCTCTCGTCTCAAGTCCAACTGCCGTCTTCCGGCGAGCCACTCGCAACATCAATGATCATAGTGTTTTCGTCAAAGACACAACTCACTTCGCCCCTCCGAGACGTGCTGATACATCATCTTCGTGGCATTGGCAGCAGATAGCGATCGTCAGCCAGTTACCTTCCTCATTGATGCTCGGCTAGATTTGGACGCGTTTCCCGTGACTAGTCAACACGGATAATAGGCAGAATCATGGGCCTCTGGATTCGTCCTGCGAACTGACCCCCTCGCACACCCCCACACACATGGCACTTGTGACGCCCGTTCTGTCCCCCGCATTTTGTGAGATGTGCGTGTGATCAAGATGCAAGGCAGTGGAACCCCCGCTGGATGTTTTCGAGACGTTGAAGCTTGCACGTCCCTCCAACCAGTGAACCAAGAGGGGAACAAGCCTCCAATATTCCGTCAACGCTTGGGGTCACACCCTCTCGCGCTGTTGATCGTCCTGGCTGTGGTCGTAACGATAGCTTACCTAGCTAGTGGATGCCGTTTCGTGAATACTACCTTTTGTACGACCGCCTCGTCGACTGCCAGTCGCCCTACACCACCGCCCGTCGCTCACACCCATCTATTGGACACAGCATCCGGGCCACTATACACCCTCAAGCCCAACTTTAACTGTTTTCAACAGGATCTCTGCATTCCCTTTCCCCTCATTTCGAGAGGCACTTGGGGGGAAAGGGATACCGAAGCCCGAGATTCAGTCGACAGGATTCAGCTACGAGGGGCCGGGTGACGTCCAGGCCATGTACAGATGACGCCCAACCTTTGAAAGTCATGTACCCCTTTGGAGAGACGGTGCACAGGCACAGTACGATACGAGAACGCTCTAAACCCTTCGAGTTGCACTTCTCACCCAGCCGATCCGAGCGCGAGGATCCCATATAAACCCCTCGCCCTGATATACTCTTTGCAGAATCCTCCCCTCTCTCCTCACACACACAACCTTCTCTGATACAAACACCAAGCAAACTACATCATCATGAAGGTTGTCGACAAAGTAACCTCCGACCTCCGAAACGACGTAACCTGGAACCGGGCCGCCCGCCTGGGAGTGTCCGGCGCCAAGGCACTTCCCTCGGCCTCGGTGCAATACGTCGTCGACAAGTTCCCCATTATCGGATGGCTTCCCAGGTACAACTATCGATGGATCGTGAACGACGTGATTGCCGGCTTGACCATTGGTCTCATGCTCATCCCGCAGGGTCTTTCCTATGCCAAGATTGCGGAAATTCCTGTCGAGTATGGACTCATGTCCAGTTGGTTGCCTGCTGCCATCTATGCCTTTATGGGAACTACAAAGGGTGAGTGTATGAATAGAAATTCAAATTTCCAAGCTAACTTTTATGATTAGATGTCTCGACCGGACCTACGTCGCTCATTGGCCTCCTCACATCCGAAAATGTACATGCCCTTCAAGATCGCTGGACTCCCTCTGAGATTGCATCGGCAACGGCCTTTATGATGGGCGTCTACGGCATGGCACTTGGCTTCCTCAAGCTAGGCTTCTTGCTCGAGTTTATCTCGCTGCCCGTGCTCAGCGGCTTCATCACCGCCATTGCCATTACCATCATCCTGAACCAGATGGACAACCTGCTCGGCGAAGACAACGTCGGTGACGGCGCGGCCACACAAATCCACGACATCTTCAAGCAGCTCCCCAACGCCAATGCCTGGGCGTGTCTCATCGGCTTCACCGGCATCCTGTTCTTGACCATCCTCGACAAGTCGGGCAAGAAATGGGGCAAGGACAACAAGATCATCTGGCTCCTGTCCATCACCAGGGCCTTCTTGACGCTGGTGCTCTTCACCGGAGTCAGCTACGCAGTCAACAAGAACCGAGAGGAGTACCTCTTTGAGGTTGTCGAGGTCCAAGCTGACGGACAAGAAGCCCCAAGCATGCCCAAGACGGACCTCATCTCCGAGACGGCTGGGCGCAGCATCGCAGTCTTTATAGGCGCGGCGGTGGAACACACAGCCATTTGTCGGGCCTTTTCTGTCAAAAACGGCTACACGACAGACCAAAGCCAAGAGCTGTGCTACTTTGGCGTCACAAACTTCTTCAACAGCTTCTTCCACTCCATGGGCGTGGGCGGAGCTATGTCTCGTACCGCTGTCAACTCTGCCTGTAACGTCAAGTCTCCACTCTCTGGCGTTGTCACCATGGCCGTTGTGCTCATCTGCGTGTACGAGCTTGTCGGAACACTCTACTGGATTCCCAAGGCGACCTTGGCTGCCATCATTATCACCGCTGTCTGGGGGCTTATTTCGCCGCCGTCTACCTTTTACAGGTACTGGAAGACGTCTTTGGCCGATTTCATCTCATCCATGCTTGCATTTTGGATCACACTCTTTGTTTCCTCCGAGGTCGGCATCGGCGTCGCTGTCGGCTTCAACATCATCTACGTGCTGCTCCGCCAGGCATTCACCAGGCTGTCATCGACGGGCGGTGGTGGTGTCCAGACGACATCTGAGCTTGCGCATGCCCTGAACGAGGCGGGCTCAATACCGCAAAACTTGCCAGAAGACACGCGTATTTTCCGCTTCAACGAGTCGCTCTTCTTCCCCAACGCGTTTAGCAACACCACTGCGGCTCTGGATGATATCCAGACATATCACTCACCTGTCTACAACGGCAGCCACGGGCCTGAAACGGAACGCAACTGGTCTGTCGTGGGCGAGAAGCGCGTTGCTCGACTTCGCAAGAAGGCCAAGATCCACGACCCTTCTGTGCTGCCAGCCATCGGACTCGTTGTTTTGGACTTTGGTCGCGTCAATCACATCGACAGCACGGCAATGACCCATCTGAAGAGTCTCGCTGCAGGAATCAAGAAGTACGGAGGCAAGGAGGTCGAGATCCGCTTCGTGGGCATGTCAAGTTATGTTCGCGAGCGTTTCGAAAGGGCCCAGTGGCACCTTATTGATTCTGACGAAGACTACGAGGGAGAAATCGAGAAGAAGCCCAATGTGCTCTACCCAGATTTGCTCAGCGCCATCAGGGCGCCAAGGTTGACGGACTCAATGACGAGTGAGAGCGGCCTTAAGCCGCATGCCGAGCACTACGAGAAGGCAGAGGCTTGAGCTTGATTGATGGATATGATTTATGACTTGTAGGCCTTGATGGCGGAGCCATTATTGCCATTCTTTATAGCGACTGTTATGATATCTGGAAGAAGCCTTCAAGGTGGACAAATTTGAAGCAGCACTTTTACTCAATCCTCTCTGCGTCAGCCTCTCATGATCTGACCTCGAAGAACTTACTCGTTCCCCGGTGGTGCCGTAGAATGAGGATTCACAAAGTATTAACGGCTTTGAAATGGAGGTAGCTGAGGCTGGAGGAGTTTTGAACTTCGACAATCTCATGACATAGATGGACATGTACCCCAGGATGTCTTGATATGATTGCAAGGTGGTATCACACTAAAGCGCCGTCAAGTACAGTGTCGGGCCAAAGGTTACCGTATACTCATATGCTCATGCTAGATAAAGATCAGTAGCTAATATTGAGTACTAAAAATATCGTAAGTTATGCAGTACTATTGAACTTATGTACTATTTTATACTTTGTTTTAGTAGCCCTTTACATGCCAAATTAAATGATGTATCTTGACGTAAAGATGCTAAATCTTAGACATAACCTCGCCCTGGCGGCATCGACCACACTGCCGCGAGTTAGTGGTACTTTCACTGAGTAAGAGTAAAGAGTGAAAAAGGAGGACAACTCACGTAAATTAATAACGGCAGCTCGGAAATGAAGATGGGCCGGCTTCTTATGTTTATTGTTAGTTTCTTGAGTGCCGGGTACCCAGCTTCGCGCTTCAAGTGCCGAGAAGCCCGGGAGCGGGTTTCTAGGGAAACAATATTGCGTGCCAATGCAGGTCTTTCACACGGAAACCGCACTCTTGGCGTCCGTAAAGCGGTGGACCAGTCGAGTTCAATTGGTTCAATTAGTCCGCTGGCTGGTCGATTGAGAGGCCGGCTTCGGGACGCGCGGATCCCGCCCTGCATCCTGGTCTCGGCTGGAACCCTGGAGGTTTGCGGCGCCTGCTCTGTTTGGCTGCTTCGTACGAGCCCTCAAGGCCTCCAGGAACTTGGCTTTCTGGCAATGTGGCTGATTCACGAAATCTCCGGCTCTAATCTGTAATTATGATGAAACTACTGGTAGCCTGGTGGCTATGCCATGTCGAAGAGGTTCGATCAGGATCGGCTGGGATACAAAAGATACGCCTACGCCTGTGTGAAGAGATGAGTCCTTGTCTGCATCAACTTCGCAATACACCAGAGCGCCTTTCCTATCTAGCTATTACTGCAAGCCCTTTCTCCTTTTTATCCACATTCATCTCATTCATTTCTTCAACGCTACCACCACGCCAACTCAATGTCAGATTCTTCAGGCTTGACAGAAAAGGAGGGTTATGTCCAAAAGTCTCCAGACAATACAAATGGAGAGAATACACAAATCCAAAACAGAAAGGCATTTCTAGTAAGCCTTCCGTGCCTTATCGTTTCTTAGAGATTTGTTGAAACTATGCTAATGTCTCATCGTGCAGAGAATCTTTACCTATGGTCACCCCATTCTTTATGTCCTCGAGTTCATCGCCACCCTTGGCGCTATCGGGTCTGGTGTGGCGATGGTCATGGTGAATCTCGTAATGGGACAATTCATAACACTGCTCGAGGACGTGACGAGGACGGGCCAAATCTCAGACAACTTCATGTCTGCCGCGAGAAAACCTGCGTGAGTATCATGGGACTCAGTGCCGCTTCAGAATGCTAACATAACTAGCCTCAACTTTGTTTACATCGGCATTGCACGATTCGGCTGCACTTATATCTACTCATCTCTATTCACTTACGTTTCGTTCCACTTAACCCGTAACATCAGGCATAGTTACCTTCGCGCAGCATTCAGCCAAGAGATTGGCTTCTTCGACCAGGGTGTGGGCGGCTCAATTTCGATGCAAGCAACCTCAAATGGAAAGTTGATTCAGTCAGGAACCTCGTAAAAGCTGGGTGTTTTCGTCCAGGCCATCGCAAGTTTCGTGGCTGCCTTCGTCATTGCTTTCATGACGCAGTGGAAACTTGCGCTTATCGTCAGCAGCATAGTACCGGTCTTGGTCCTAGTCGTGGGTGGCGTTGCCATTATTGACGGACAGATCGAGATCAAGATCCTAAAAATATATGGACAAGCTGGTAGCTACGCCGAAAACATCCTCGGGAGCATCAGGACCATCCACGCCTTTAGCCTCCGGCCGCGAGTTATCGCCAAATATGAGACGTTCTTGCAGAATGCTTTTAGCCACGGAATGAAGAAGAATCTTCTCTATGGAGTCATGTTTGGAGGAGAATACTTCGTCGTGTATAGTGGCATGGGCCTCGCCTTTTGGCAGGGTGTTCACATGATCTCGCAAGGAGAAATTTCCGACGTCGGCGTTGTCTTTACGTGAGTCGTTTGCTACATATTCTGATGAAAGTTGACCGACTGCTAACCGCCCTAACAAAGTGTCCTGTTCTCAGTCATTGTCGCCGCCAGTTCAATCATGAACATTGCGCCGCACATGGTCGCGTTTGGACGTGCTGCATCTGCGGCGTCTGAGATGTTCTCGCTAATTGACAGAACCTCTGCAATCAACCCGTTTGATGCTTCAGGAGAAAAGCTTGACAAGACTAAAGGTGTAATTCACCTGAGTTCTGTGGGTTTCAGCTATCCTACTCGCCCCAACGTTCGAGTCTTGGAAGACTTCACCCTACACATCCCGGCGGGCAAAGTAACTGCTCTAGTGGTAAGTTTATCGCTGAGTCTGATTGTCTCAGGGAGATGATTAAAATTGACTGTCATCAAGGGTCCAAGCGGTTCTGGAAAAAGTACCATTGTAGGAATCCTCGAACGATGGTACAATCCTGCTGCAGGCACCATCACGGTTGACGGCAGAGATATTAAGGACATCAACTTGACGTGGCTTCGCACGAACATCCGCCTTGTTCAACAGGTAAGTCCCCACTATTCCGATGTTTTCTTTTCACCGTCAGAACATGACTCATTTGATACAGGAACCAGTGCTCTTCAACGGGAGCGTTTTCGACAACATCGCCAACGGACTGGTGGGAACCGAATGGGAAACTTCTCCTCGCGACGAACAGATGACCCTCGTCGAAGAAGCCGCCAAGCTTGCGTTTGCCCACGACTTCATCATTGACCTTCCCCAAAGCTACGAAACTCGAATCGGAGAAAGAGGCGGGCTTTTGTCCGGGGGCCAGAAGCAGCGCATTGCCATCGCCCGAAGCATCATCTCCCGCCCCAAGATCCTTCTCCTCGACGAGGCTACGAGCGCCCTGGACCCCCATGCCGAAGGAATTGTTCAGCAAGCACTTGATAGCGCGTCTCAGAATCGGACGACCGTCGTCATCGCTCATAAACTCGCTACTATCCGCAACGCTGACAATATTGTGGTCATGTCCAAAGGAACCATTGTGGAACAAGGACGTCACCAAGATCTGGTTGATCTACATGGTGTCTATTCTACCTTGGTAAAAGCGCAAGACCTGTCAACTACTGGGGCCATGGATGATGCTGAAAACTCTCAACTTTGTGACTCTATGGTGAACAAGATGGTCGAGCCCGTTCAATCTTTAGCAACTGTTGAGACTGCAGCGGAAGAGTCCTTAGCGTTGCTCCGAAGTCGTGAAGATCACGATCTCTATCCGAAGTCAGGGATCATCCACGCCATCTACAGACTTGTTCGATCAACCCCCGAATTGGTCTATTGGTATTTACTCACCGCAGTGTCTTGTGTAGCGGGAGGTGGGTTAAACCATTTGGTATTCACGAAGGACCATGTTACTAACAAATCCTAGCTGGCCTCTTTCCCGGACAGGCAATTCTGCTGGGAAACATCACTAGTGTCTTCACCTCTCCGAACATGGTATCCAGAGGAAACTTCATCGCATTGATGTTCTTCGTCATGGCGATTGGGTGTCTTTTCGTCTATTTTGTCCTCGGATGGGCCTCAAACATGATTGCGCAGGTAATTCAAGCACTCTCACCAAACCTCGACACACAGCTAACTTCCATATCCAAGACTTTGAGCAAAAAGACCCGAAAAGAGATTCTGGACTCCATCTTACGACAGGACCTACAGTTCTTCGATCGCCCCGAGAATACCGTGGGAGCCCTGAACAGTCGCCTTGATTCCTACCCGCAAGCCATTTTTGAGCTGATGGGGTTCAATGTTGCTCTTGTTATTCTGTCCGTTTTTAACGTCCTAGCCAGTTCGGTGCTTTCTCTTGCAGTCTCCTGGAAGCTCGGTCTTGTGGGTGTCTTTGTCGGACTTCCACCAATGATGCTCGCCGGATACGTTCGAATCCGACTTGAGACAAAAATGGATAGCGACATGGGGAAGAGATTTTCGACCAGTTCATCGATCGCTTCTGAAAGCATCATGGCTATCAGAACGGTCTCTTCCCTGGCCATTGAGAGCAGTGTTTTAAAGCGGTACAGCAACGAGCTGGATAAGGCAATTCGCGGCGACCAAACCCCTGTTTAATATGATGATCTGGTTTTCGCTCACGCAAAGCGTCGAATATTTTATCATTGCCCTCGGCTTTTGGTCCGCCCCCCCCCAGCATCTTGCCTGCGCATGTTAACAGTGAGAATAGGTGGGGATCGAAGCTCATTTCGCAGGGAGACATCACCATTTATCAGTTCATGGTTTCCTTCATGGGCGTCTACTTCTGCGGCCAGGCTACGGGCCAGATGTTCAGCTTCATAAGCAGTGAGTTAACTCAACCTCAGGTGGAAGACTTGACACGCTATCATATTTGGTGTACTGACGATACACTCCACTTAGGCTTTACCAAGGCGTGCCAGGCCGCCAATTACTACTTTTGGCTCAATGAACTTCAACCAACGATTAGGGAGACAGATAGAAATCGTGATGATGGCCCCAAGCAGAATTGCAGCTCAATTGGTCTAGAGGACGTCAAGTTCTCGTACCCCCTTGCGCCAGATAATCGAGTGTTGAAAGGCATCTCTCTTCAGGTATGCATCCTCATCCCCGCAGCCAAGTCTGATTTTGAATAGTGCTAATTCGGCTTGAAACAGATACAACCAGGCGAATTTGTCGCTTTTGTAGGAGGCTCCGGCTGTGGAAAGAGCACAATGGTCTCTCTTCTAGAAAGATTCTACGACCCGACTAGTGGGATAATCACGATCGACTCGTCTGATTCGCTTGCGTCCATCAACCCGCTACTCTATCGCACTCACCTTGCTCTGGTCCAACAAGAACCCACCCTTTTCCCCGGTAGTATTCGCGAGAACATCTCACAAGGAGTAGACATGGGTGTCACTGAGAGCATTTCAGACGCCAAGATCGAGGAAGCTTGTCGTGCCGCAAACGTGTGGGAGTTTATTGCCTCACTCCCCGAAGGTCTCGCTACACCGTGTGGGTCAAGCGGTAGCCAACTCTCAGGAGGACAGCGTCAGCGAATCGCCATTGCCCGTGCATTGATCCGGAAGCCCAAGGTCATCTTACTCGATGAGGCAACTAGCGCCCTGGACACCGAGTCTGAAAGAATGGTCCAGACAGCGCTGGCGGACGCAGCCGCCGAGGAGGACCGCATCACGATTGCAATTGCCCATCGCCTGTCCACGGTGCGCAATGCCAACAGGATTTTCGTATTCTACAGAGGAAGGATTGTGGAAGCCGGAACACACCAAGAGCTGATTGGACAGGGCGGGATGTATGCGAAGATGTGTGAGGCGCAGAAGCTAGATTCTGGTGCATAGAAGTAGAGATGGTTTGATGGGAAAGGGGGGTTGTTCAATTTTCATGGTGTTCGTCGTTTGCAAGAGGACCTTGGCGAATAGTCCCAATGGGTAGCTTAAACATGTTTAGTACGGTTAGATATGTGACAAATCTCTTCTCCATTCAAGTTCCACCTGTCCTCCCCTCTTCGCCAAGTAGCGTCTCTTTAGCTTGTGAACGATACCGAGGACCCGGGTTTGCAAGCTGTCATTCGAGATACCAAAGCAAAGTCGGCAAGAAACCCGAGGTTGACAGAAAGCTTACCCCGCAGAGAAGCTCGGATCGCGTGTTGTCAAAGATATACTCTGGACGACTATTAATCAGGACGGTATGCCGAATTGGGAACTTCAACCGGTCTCCACCCGGACTGATTTCCGCAAAGTGCCGCACTTGGGATGGTCAAGTGATTATGGAAGCCAGTCGCCAAGCTTGCTCGCTTTGACTCTTGGGCTCTATCGTGTGATCGACACCGTTATCTACCCAATGCAACCCGGCAAGTTCCGGGGATGGCTAGAGGCAAACCGGTGAACCCGGCCCGATTGCTGCAGACATCAGGCTGGTGATTTACCGGGGATTCTCAACGGGCTTGGGGTATTATGGGGTCGTTTTTTGCGCCCCCGTGCCATTGGCCACAGCTGGGGTCGTCTCCGAGGTTCGGTGTAACGTTGGCCCATAGCTCGCGAGCTACAGCTCCGGGGCAGGAGATCATGTTTCCTTGTGGGGACACTTAGGCCGATGACCGCCGGGGCAAACTAGTCAAGGACAATAGAAAGAGCACGAATGGGGTAGATTTAGTGGGAGCATATATGAACTCCCGATGGTCCGCTCTCTGCGTGGTCTGGCCTTTCCATTGAGCACTCGTCCAAACTCATTGGCTTCTTAAGACCAAAGTACGCTTCACGATGCGTCTCTCTTCTTTCCACGCCACGGGCCTCTTGGCCCTGGCTGGCACCGTTGCTGCCAAGTCAACCGTCGGGTCCATGTCGTCGAACACGAGACAAATGTTCACCGAGTGCATGGACTGGATGGACACGTTCTATGACTCGGAGGCTGGGTACCTGTATGACTTTAGTGCCGCGGCGGCGACAAGGCACGAAACCCGCAGCTCGGCATGGTATGCGTTTGGTCTCTTGGCGCGAAACCAAGACAACGACGTCGCCGAGGCCAAGAAGATTATCAAGAACATCATCTCCGGCCAATTCACGGTAACATCGGAGGAATGGTACGTCAAGTCCACCGAACCAGTTCTTGGGATCATGCTAAATGTTTCACAGGTATGGAGACTACCAGAAGGAGCCCGAAGAGCCGTATGTTGGCTCAGCCGCATACCCCGCCAGCATTTACAACTCCTGGGACCCCAACTGGCGAGGATTCATTGGCACGACCTTTGTCTTGGCTATCGAGGAGTTTGGTGATCTTCTCGACAAGAAGACTCAGAAACTCATGTTGGACTCGCTGCACAAGGCTGTGGTGGGTGACTCGTACCGCTTTGGTCATCTGGACCCCAAGCTTGATAATCTGTACCCGGCTTACAGCAACCCCGTAAGTCATGTCCATCCGCACATCAAATTCCCCCGACCCGAAGAGTCATGAAATCTCACACCTTTGAAATTAGTCTATTATGCGAGCTTTTGTGTCTGGTTGGGTGGGTCGACGCCTCAAAGAATCCAACATGACCAAGGCAGGTGAGACCTATGCGCAGGAAATCATCGACCTCTTTGACGAACAAAACACTCTTTCCGAGTTCAACTCGGGCACCTACACTGGAGTTTCGCTGTTTGGTCTCATCCTGTGGAGCAAATATCTCCCCAAGGATTCCGTCATGAGCAAGAAGGGCCCTGTCATGATCGAGTACACCTGGGAGTCCATCGCCGCGCTTTGGCACCCTGGTTTGAAAAACATGGCCGGTCCCTGGGATCGCTCATATGGTTATGATATGAACCGCTATCTTAGTCTGATGGCTTTGTGGTTCTGGCCTCTGATTGGAAAGGAAAAGGCTGGTTTGGTTTCTGAGGTTAGTCCACGCTCCATTGACTGTTTCCGAAAAGAACGTGCTAACAAGCTATCTGCAGCCTGAAATTATGTCGCACGCCGCCGACTTTGCCTGGGCTCCTCTCTTCGCCGTCCTTGCTGATAAGCACAAGAGTCTAATTCCCAAGAAGATTGTCAAGGGCTTGTCGACTTTCAAGGGCGAGCACACATTTTCCACGTCCACGAGGTCTCCTCCCTTTGATAATGCTCCTCGCAACTTTACTACTTGGCTATCGGAGAAGATCACCATCGGCGCGGAGTCGTTTGATGAGATTGTTGTGGGCGGCCCTGCTCGATCACCGGAATCGTTCAACCCGGCTGTTATCCAGTGGGATACAGGCAGCGAGATTTCGTTTATTTCGGTACGTTGACACTCTCTGGGAAACAATCTTCTACAAGATTGAGGTGGTTCGAATTGCAGCAACGTGCTAACGGCTCTGTCACAGCTCTTCCCCACCGAGATGGCTCTCGATGTCGAGGTCAACCCGATGAACCTAACGCTTTCATATCCTTACGGAACCGCGAGCTCCATCTTCACCCTTGTGGTTGGCACATTCGCCAATAAGAAAACCGTTTCAGGCTGGGAGGATGTACAGGGCCTCGAGGTGACGGTGTCGGGCAACGTCAAGGAGGACTACTCCCTGTCCTTTGGCGGCAGCTACGGAGGCGCCAACAGCCCGATCCGAGATTTCGAGTTCTGGAACTTTACCTACACGATGCCTGCGGGTTTCAAGGGTGTTCCCACGATAACGCTTGATCTCGAGCTGTTGGCTTGATTGGGACTCGTGTGGAATAAGTGATTTACGTGGACGGGGGAAGCTTCTAATGATGTGGAAGATGATCTTGGAGAGATGCGATTACAATTCGAATTGCTGGAGCGCTTATTGGGGTAGCCTCGATTGGTGAAAGTCCATTGGATGAGATAATGACACAATATATCATTTAAAACAACAGCAATTGCTCTGCGACAAGTTATGATGTTGATTTACCTAGATTGGTACAGTTGCTTGATGTGGTAACACAATTGCGATATCGCAACCCAGGTAGTGAGCTCATATCTTGCGTGTGATAACTTACGCCCTGTGAGTAGATAGAAATTTCACAATAAACTTATCAAATCCAATTTTATTTCTCGTTCTAATGATAAGAAGAAACAACTACATACTCACATGATGCCAATCCCATGCAACTGCCAAAATTATCGGTATCCGACCGGCCAAGTCGGCAGATTCCAGCTATCGTAGCCGTTACCGAAGCGGAAAGTGAGCCGGCGCTCTATTATCGACTCACCAGGCCATTATCAGCGACAGCCCAGGGATTCTTATAAACCCGGTGATCCGGCTAAACTGACCGGCGGACGAAGCTCCCACTTGGACACCTTCACCGGGTTTCCCCTTGTCGCAGCATCCACTTTCGCTACGCCCTTCGCTTTGCTTCCTTAATGCGGGGAAATTTGATCACCGTTCATGTTCCACGTCATCGAGACCGTGGCGACGATTGAGTTTACACTTGCTCAGAACTATGCCCTTTCGATCCAAACTCTGCCGGATGGCCTGTTTACGGCCTAGTCGCCGTGCCTGTCTTCTTCTGTCACTGGCTCCATCACATGATGTCAGCGTCAAATGACCATGGCCTTGCACAGCCTCAGTCCGAGGCGACAATGTGAAAATCCAGCCTTGTCTTCAATCCACAACCTCGTTGCTTCAAGAGCACGTCCCCCCTAGAGAGAATACTCCTGCTTACGGCTTAGCGAACTAGCCCGGCCGCAAGGATGCCCGCTCTCGAGATTACCAACTTCAACATCATCGTGAGCCTCCTCGGCGGGTGGATTGCGGCATTTGGCTTGGTGTCCTACGTCTCCAAGGAGAACCTCTATCTATCTGAAGCCCGTGAGTGCACTGACTATGCTGGTTATCCTGAACAACACGAAAGCTAAGATACGATGTGCCAGTCATATCTCTCTTGGCAGGCGTCGCTTTTTCACCAGTGGGAGCCAACTTCATCCGGCCCCTCGACTATGCGTCCACTAGCAAGGGTGTTGAGATCATCACACTAAACTTCGCACGGCTGGTGCTGGGCGTACAGCTTGTCATTGCAGGTGTGCAGCTTCCGAGTAGATATTTGCAGAAGGAATGGAAGTCGCTCTCTATCCTCGTGGGAGTCGTCATGGTCCTGATGTGGCTGACCACCAGTCTACTCGTCTGGGCCTTTATCCCACAACTGCCCTTCCTTCAAGCACTGGCCGTCGGGGCTTGCGTCACTCCTACAGACCCGATCTTATCCAGCGCCATTGTCAAGGGCAAGTTTGCCGAGCACAACGTGCCCAAGCCGCTGCAGCAAATCATTGTTGCCGAGTCCGGCGCCAACGACGGCCTCGGATACCCGTTCCTCTTCCTTGCCCTGTACCTCATGAAGTACACCGGCGACGAGGCCGACCCAGCCAATGCCGGCGCTGCCACGGCTCTGGGTCTGTGGTTTGGAGAGACTTGGGGCTATGTGATTCTTCTGAGCGTCGCATACGGCGTGGCAGCAGGCTGGGCGGCCAAGGATCTACTTCACTGGGCTGACAAACGGGACTATGTCGACAAGGAGAGTTTTGTCGTCTTCGCCATCGCGCTGGCCTTGTTCGTCCTGGGAACGTGCGGCATGATTGGGAGCGACGATGTCTTGGCTTGCTTCGTAGCCGGAAATGTCTTTACCTGGGATGATTGGTTCCGACTAGAGATGGCGGATGACTCGTTTCACCCTACCATTGACATGCTGCTCAACATGACCATATTCATGTGGTTTGGTGCAGTCTGTCCGTGGAACGACTTTCTGCACAACGAATTCATCTCAATCTACCAGTTGATTCCTCTCGGGACCTTAGTCTTGCTCGCACGACGTCTGCCTTGGGTGTTTGCGACTCACAAATACATCCACCAGATCTCAGACACGAGGGAGGCGCTGTTCGCGGGCTTTTTTGGGCCGATTGGAGTGTCCGCCATCTTTTACGTCTACATCCTGGCTGACTTTATCGACAAGTCCCTCGTTGGCGAAGACGGCGTTCGCGAGGATGTCAAGGGCCTTCGAGAGACTAGCCTGGTTGTCGTGTGGTTTCTCGCCGTGTGCAGTGTGGTAAGTGTGCTTAAATACGCCTGTTTTCTGGTATCGCTAGCTAATACCGTTAAAGGTCGTTCATGGATTGTGTATCCCAGTTACGAAGCTAGGCTACTACGTCCATAGCACCGTGTCCGCGATGAAGAATCGTGCACCCAGCGAAGACCATATCGAAAGCCATCTATCGCCGAGTCCTCCTAATGCGGAGACTCCGCTGCTGCCCAAAACTTACCAATCCTTTCAGAGCATAAGAGAAGATCAACGACGAGCCGCGACAAGTTCATAGATAGGCTCACCCTAATTCAATACTTCTTAAATGCCCTTCATCTGTCATCTCTGCCAGTGCCCTGAGTTTATGAAATAATAGTTTGTCTAATTCTTATTCTATAATACACACACTCGCTCTAGACTAGTTCAAGGTATAACTCACTCGAGATTGTCCTTTGCTTCTCGAAATCTTCTTCACCTTGGTCTCGCCACACAAATCCGACGTGTCGACATGAGTTCCTCCGCAAGGATACACCTCCGCTCCCACGATTTTGACCACGCGAAACTTTTCACCGGGCGGCGCCAGACTTCGATCAGGAATCAGCCGCTCCAGCGCGTGCTTCCGAAAATCCTCCTCGTCCCACCAATCCACCTCGACGGGCATCCCCGCCGCAATGTACTCGTCGAGTTTTTTCTGGATCGGCTCTTTCCATTTTCCTTCGATGAGGCCCTGGAACTCGCATGATGCTGAATCTGGGAAGTGCGATGCCTTGAGCTCGTCAAATCCCTCAACCTCCTTTTCGAGAAGATGTCTGACAGCAGCGCCGAGAACGTGGCCAGCGGTGTGGAACCGCGAGTAGAGGAGGCGTTTCTCAACGTCGATTGCTTGTTCAACCTCGTCGCCTACTTTAAAAATCTCATTTCCAGCGGCTGCAGAGCCAAATTGTCCCAGGTGCAAGACTTGGCCATCCCGAACAGCATCCATGCGGACTGACGATACGGCGAATTTGACACCGGACTGATGCGTCATCTCGCCTACATCCGACGGCTGGCCGCCTCCTTGAGGGTGAAATATGGTGCGATCGGTAACGACAACATGGTTCTCGTCGCTGCCTTGTTTGAATAGCAGGCGGTTCGCTTCTTCCAGGGCGCTAAAGGGGATAACTGCGGTGACGAGTGATTGCAGCTTGTGAAGCTTGGCGTTGTGCTGGAAGGCCAGATAGGTTCTCGCTGTGGCGGCCATCATGGGTTAGAAGGGCAGTAATGGTGGAGATGCAGCTCCTAGTTGAGGAAGATTGTGTCTGTTTAATAGGGGAAATGAAGAAGTCGATGGATGTAGATCGAAGTCGCATTGACAGAAGTGGATTTCTGAAGGGCGCGGTTTCGATTGCGCTGGAACGGTAAGGAAACGGAACTGTGGGGTCAGATTTTTCGTCCCCACTGAGTCACTGACGGCCACTATACATACACCTAACGATGCATGCCACTGTAGTGACGAAGGTATTTGATTATGACTAGATGAACATGGGATTGTTAAATCAAACATAAGTTCTTATCGAATTGACACGCCATATGACTCGATCGAAAGCCCGAAACACCAATTTGAAAACCCAAGTCATGAGGGTTGGAAGAGAATGAATCCCCACTTTCACACCCAATGTGGCGAGACAGCGACGTTGATAAAAATCGTCAACTTGCGCCAACTTCTCAATATTCTACGTAGTATCACTTACCGGGAAGGAATAGTTAGACCAACATGATTTCGTACTTGGAATACAAACCGTAAACAAGTTCCACCTGCATCTTTTGGGTGTTGTAGTCTCATGAATTGAGACCAGTTTGTCAGCTGCCGCCCTACCCTACACACAGGCGGCGGGAATACCAGGGCCACGACCAACGCCAATCAAATGCGACCTCATATGGATTTCCGGAAGCTGAACATGAACTTTGGCATTTTAAACATGTGAATCCGAGGACTGACGACTCCTGGGAGTTATACCGCCTGTTATGACACTCACCCTAGACTGGGGCAACAGTGCGCCGTTATTTAGCCGAAGCCGGGAGAATAGAGATATTCTCGCATCAGACGCGGACTGAAACTCTCTTTGACAACACCGAAATGAGAGGCGCGAGCTGGCTTGAGTGAGCCAGCGAGTCAGCGAACAGGTCTATGCAACCAGAATCACCTGAAAATGCCGCATTGGGCATGGCAGAAAGGCCATCGCATGTCAAGAGAGTCCAGGTGCCCAGGGCATGCCAGCGATGCAAGACGCTCCGGCGCGGATGCAGCGAGTTTCGACCCTGCAGGCGATGCATCGACGCGGGATTCGGCAACCAGTGCACGCCTCACGCGTCTGCGGCTTCACTGACGTCATACTCGATTCCTCGACTGAGTCCCGGCGGCGCGGCGGACCCGGTGCAGAGCATGGCCGAGCTGGTGCCCTCGCGCGTCATCGACTACTGCGCCGAGCGCTTCTTTGCCCGCCTGTATCCGACCATCCCGATCCTCACGCGGGACTATGTCGCCCACCTCAAGGCCGTCATGGCTTCGTCTTCGGAGTGGAGGCTCGAGGCCTACTGCGTGCTCGTCGCCATGTGCGCCCAGGTCCTGCTGCAGGCCGAGGAGCCCGAGAACTTGTTTCCCCAGGGCATCATCCCGGAGAAGAATGCCGTGTACGGGCAGATTATCCTGGATGTCGCTCTGGCAACTCACCAGATGATTCCTCGCAACGTGAAACCGACTTTTAACCAATGTCTGCTGGTGTTTTTCCTCTATGCGTGTCAGGCTAGGCTGTCTCATCACAGCCAAGCATTTCTGTTCCTGCGCGAGGCCACCACCCTGTTCCACCTCTTGAGACTTGACGGCGTCGATTCTGCCTTTCAGGCTGTGGCTAGTCATCTCTTCTGGGTTTTGCTCATATCGGAGAGATCCCACGCGATTCGCTATCGCCGCCCCATCACTTTGCAAGTCACCCCTGAGACGCCTGAGCTGGACACAAGCGACCACTCTCTCGTTGGCTTCTGGAGCCTCGCGGCCCTGTTTCGTCCCATCGACACTTCGTTTGTGGCACTCTTGAATCACGAAGTGGTTGCCACGCCGCCATCTCCGGACTCGATCGATTATGTAGAGACGGCCGTTAACACTGCCATCAAACCCACACTCGAGCTGCACGACACCCAAAAGGCCAATCTGAGAATCACACAGCTTTGGCTGCGCGTCATAATCTGGAAGCTACGTCTACGCCTGGGTTACCTCAGCGAGGGAGCTCGACAGCATAGCCTCACATACCGCTATCCGCTCGAGGTGGCCAAAGAACTTACCTTGTCGACACGGGATCTGCCTATCGACAGCATCAAAGTGCACGGCGTTGGATTGACAGAGAAGCTGTACGACATTGCTTCCTCGGTTGTCGATGTTCTAGCGCGTGTGCCAATAGCCCCGTCAAGTCCACAAGGGCTCGTCATGGGTGCGTCGTTGGAAGACGACTTGACATATATTCGGAACCTCATCACCCAGCTACCAAGCGGAACATCTACGTACGACCCTTTGCTGAAAAAGCAAATACAGCAGACACTTCCAAGTACAGATCTCAGTCCAGCCACTGAGCCTCCCTGACTCAAAGTTGAGAGAAAGCAGAAAAAAGTATTGATCATGAAGATGGAATCAAGACACATGTTGAATTCACTATCCTATTTACAATTCAAAGCCCCTGCAGTTCCTTCTCATCCACCACCTTCTTCTCGTTGTTGACCTCGTCGCTGTAAGGATCAATATGAGTCTTGGAGAACATTCTCGCTGGAACGCGCTTCTCGAACAGCAGATCCAACTCTGCATAGGTGCGGTCCTTGGGCTCCGGCAGTCTGAAGAAGACCCATACCGCGGACAAGAGGCAGGTGCCGGCCCAGAAATAGGCGGTGCGGGCTCCCCAGTTCCAGGCCGTCGACGAGAGCTGGTAGTTTGTCATGACATTGACAAAGATGTTGCTGGCGTTGTACGCCGCGCGGGCCATGACGATGGTTTTAGCCTTGAGTCTGGTGGACGACAGCTCGGAGATCAGGGAGTACGTCACCGGGCCTACCGTGAAGTCGTACACAAAGGTGAAGACGATCAACATGGCGCCGATGGCCCAGACCGATCCGTTGTCCTTGGAAAACGACAGTGATCCCACGATGATAAGCAAGAGGAATTGGCAGCAAAGACCCGAGAAGTGGATCTTACGTCGACCGACCTTGGCCATCAAGAACCAAGACCCGGCCGTGCCGACCATGCCGAGGGCATACTGAGCCATGGAGAGCGAGAAGGAGTTGCTAGCGTCCATGCCAGCCTGTTTGAGGAAGTACGAAAAGTAGCCCATGAGGTTTTGGCCGCCCAGCGTTTGCACGAGCCAGATGCCAATGACAATCTCGGTTCGACGGAGGTCGACGCCTTGGAAACAGTCCCTGTATGAAGTGCCGCCCTTGATCTGCTTCTCCATCTCGTTGGTGTGTTCAATCATGGCAATGGTTTCGTCAACGTTGAAGTCGGTCTGTTTGCGAGAAGTGAGTCGCAGGAGGGACTTTTTGGCCGCGGCCCTGTTGTTCTTGCGCACATGCCACCACGGAGACCTGGGAACCATTAGCTTCTGGCTTTGTGATGAGGAAGCTGGAGACGTACTCGGGGGCAAAGACAAGTCCTGCTAGAATTGGAACTGGCCACACCCACTGGACACCAAAGGGAATCCTGTAGGCCCATTCATCGTCACGACCGACGGAACCCTTGTTGACGGCGGCTGCAAAGAATTGACCAATGACCCAACACATGTTGATAAAGGTGGTGAGATAGGGACGGAGAACGGTTGGCGCAACTTCAGAGGCGTATGCAGGCGTGACGCTCTGGAAAGCGCCCCAGGGGATTCCTGGCAAAGAGTCAGTTCGATTCTGTTACGAGATCATGGGTTCAAGAACCTACCACATAGCACCTCTCCCAAGACTAGAATCTTGACATTGGGAGCGAAGAAGAGGACAAAGACAAAGGCAATCATCAGAACCAGCGCCCCAATGGTGGTCATCTTGTATCCGTATCGATCCGAGCACCAACCAGCGAGGATGAGCCCAATGATCTCGCCGCCGCGAGCTCCGTTGGAAAGCCCCGACTGCCAGGCGGCCGAGATGTGGTACTCGCCGTCTGCATCGCTAAACTCGCCAAACTTCTTGTTGAATACGGGCGACGCGTACAGGTTGCCCAGCAGCGCCAGGTCGTAGCCCTCCATGATAAGGGTGCTCGACAGGAGCACCGACCAGCCGATGGCCTTGGGGTACGTCTGGACGGCCTGCCACAGGCTCATGCTGTGCTCGGCGTCGGCGGCCAGCTTGGCCTCGGACGTGAGGATCTCAGCGTTGATGGTCTCGGCATGGTGGGCGTCGACGTCATCCCTGTGTGGTGCGGCAGTCTTGGTGTCTGCCATTGTGTAGTTGTGAAGGCTGTATGTAGAAGGTGAAGCCTATGTTCGGTTGTCAAAGACAGGAGTGCTCTAGAGAAGATGTCGGTTCATCACAGGCGACCGCGGAGCTCTTATTTATGCTCAATCAAGCTTTCAGCCGGGGAGACGTTCAGCTAGCCATCCGTCAAAGAGAAAAACAAGACTGGGGAAGAAAGGTCTAGGTTGCATGACACCACTCTAGTTCCTGCTTGCCGGCTTTGGTAACGAACCGGCTCGTTGGGCATGACCTGGGGAAAGCATGGGGGAAAACAGAGCGGGGGGACATGATTCTGGGGGAATGCAATGACAAGATCCTAGACGATTGGACAGACTTTTTCGTCCGTGGCGAGCTAACGGTCGGACGGTGGCCACTCTAGACAGGAGGCTCCTGATCCGAAACTCGCCTGGGTGGAGATTCCGCTCAGCATGTCGCCATCATGACCGGAGACGACGGAGTCATGATTGGCTAGACTCGAACAGTGTTGGATCAAGGTGGAGTTGCTCCGCATGTCAGGCTGAGATGGCGGAGACTCCGCCCTTAGCCGACCTGATGACAGCCAACAACCCGTCCATCCTGGTCGGAACGACGGAGTCTCAGCTTCAGCATGTCCCCCGAAAGCGGTGGATCTTTCCTAGATATTTCACAGACACGAGACTAGAAGCGCGCGTGTAGACGCGGACTCTCCGCAGGTTGTCTCCGCAAGCTCCCGGAATGCGATGCGTTGCATATCCCCTCGTTGCAGGTCGCTGATCGGCTCGATGGGGCGAGTGAGGAGAACGTCAAATATCAACCCGTCCTTCCAGCCAAACTAGCTCGGCAATATCTACACCTGACCTTTCTTCACCTTTATGACATAGCGCTACTTCCATTACCTGGTTAGGCACGCTACAAACCCACCGCATCCCATAGCCAGCCATCATGGGATCCCTCATCTGGGACGAAGAAAACCGATGGGTCGGCAAGCAACCCTGGTGGAAAGACGCCACCTTCTACCAAGTCTATCCGGCGAGCTTCAAAGACTCGGACGGCGACGGCTGGGGCGACCTGCCGGGCCTCATTTCTGAGATTGACTACCTCAGCGACCTGGGCGTCGACGTCGTCTGGGTCTCGCCCATCTTCGAGAGCCCCCAGAAAGACATGGGCTACGACGTGTCCGACTACCAAAAGATTTACGCGCCGTACGGCACCATTGAGGACGTCGACACGCTGCTCGTGGAATGCCACAAGCGCGGGCTCAAGGTCATTCTCGACCTCGTCGTCAACCACACGTCCATCGAGCACGCGTGGTTCAAGAGCTCAAGATCCGCCAAAGATGACCCCAAGCGGGACTGGTACATCTGGAAGCCCGCCCGCTACGATGAAGACGGCGTGCGTCATCCGCCGACGAATTGGCGAGGCTACTTTGCAGGGCCGACTTGGACGTGGGATGAACACACACAGGAATACTATCTGCATCTGTACGCGCCCGACCAGCCGGATCTCAACTGGGACAATGATGATTGTCGCGAGGCTATTTACGAAGAGACGATGCGGTTTTGGCTGGACCGCGGCGTTGATGGGTTTCGGATTGATACGGTGAACAAGTACTCGAAGCGACGAGACTTTGTCGACGCACCTATTACCGACCCGACGTCTGAGCATCAGCCGGCCCCGGAGATGTGGTGCAACGGACCTCGCATCCACGAGTTCATCCACGAGATGCAGCGCAAGGTGCTAGCCCCGTACAACGCCGTATCCGTCGGCGAGCTGTCCAACACGCCGAACCCGTCTCAAGTCGTCCCGTACGTCTCAGCAGCCGCTCAAGAGCTCGACATGGTATTCGAGTTCTCCATGATTCGGCTGGGCAACGGCAACGGCTTCGGCGCAAAGTACATCTACCAGCCGTTCCCGCTGTCGACGCTCAAGGCCGTCACGCACAAGTGGCAGAGCTTCATCGAGGGCACGGATGCGTGGGCGACGGCGTTTTGCGAGAACCACGACAACGGACGCGCCGTGAATCGGTTTGGCGATGCGTCGACACCCGAGTGGTGGCTCAAGTCGAGCAAGACGATTGCCGTGTGGCAGACTACCCTCACGGGAACGCTGTTTCTCTACCAGGGACAAGAGATTGGCATGACCAACATGCCGAAGACCTGGGGCATCGAAGAGTACAAGGACATTGAGAGCAGCAACTTCTACGCCGAGGCCGTCGACTCGGGCGACGAGAAACGTATTGAAGATACCATGCACGGCCTGCAGATCATGGGCCGCGACCACGCGCGCATCCCGTTCCAGTGGGACGACTCGCCCAACGCGGGCTTCACTGACGCCGCCGCGAAGCCGTGGATGCGCGTGCACGACGACTACCGGTCCATCAACGCGGCCAAGCAGGTCAAAGACCCTGGCTCGATTCTGAGCTTCTACAAGCGCGCGCTGGTGATGCGGAAGAAGCACCGCGATGTCTTTGTCTTTGGTACGTTTACGCTGCTGGATCCAAAGGACGAGGCTGTGTTTGCGTACGTCAAGGAGAGTCCAGCGCCGGTGAATGGCCAGAATGGGGTGAAGAGGCGGGCGGTTATTGTTCTGAATATGGCGCAGGAGGAGAGGTTGTGTCTGGATGTGTGTCAGGCGTTGGGTTGCGAGGCCGATAAGGTGCGGTTGCTGTTGGGCACGACGGGACAGATAGGTAAGGAGCTTAAAGGAGGGAGGCCGACGTTGGCTGGGTGGGAGAGCAGGGTCTATGTCAATTTTGGTGTTGAGTAGAGTCTTTTTGTTTTGTTTTGTTTAATTTCTTGGGATATTGTCGTTGATGACTGGGAATTTAGATTTCTTTATACGCACGAGGAGCTTCTCCGGTTTTGCCATGGCTGATGACTCAGTGAATCGGTGCTAGTAGTGATTTCGGCACTGCGAAAATTACCACTACAGATCAAGACGGAACCCCCAAGGAAACAGTCATTCCCCAGGGGTTACGGGTGATACTCAACGATGAAGGGAAGCTTGAGAAAACACTTAGCCAATGGTTCAAAGATCAGCTATTGGATACCGTTTCCAGTACGCCAAGTGGTCCTCTCCAGGTGCGCCGAGACTGGGACCCCAGAAGACATCAACATCAGTTGTCTCTGGCGACGCATCACAAGGGTGGAAGCAACCAGGCCGGCTATTTGGTATATGAGTTCAAGGCTGAAAAGCGGGATAATTAATTCAACGAGGCTCTTTTCATACATCTCGTTTGCCATTCACCTCAACGTCTTGTTCCTCGGAGTGAGTGATGCTTGGCTGAACGAGAAGCTAGGTTCCTCCCAATCCAACAAACGTTTGATGAAATGCGGCCCCCTGCCGGGCTCAGCTCTATAGGCAGGCCAGCCGCATGCGCGAACAGCGAACCGCGGCTCGATATTGGCCACATCCTTCCACGCCTCAGGTCTTTCTGGATTGACAGGAATGTCAATCGTCAAGATACCCGCAAGCCTCTCGCCAAATACAAACGGATTTATAGTACATCTAGCTCAGCCAGGCTCGCCACAGCCCAATCTCAGCTCAGCAATGCATCACCCTATGTTTCCTCTTCATAACCCTATCTCACAAACCGCCAACGCTTCCACCCGTACTCGCCCATCTAGGTAGCTAAATTTTCCATGGCGTCATGGAATTCATCTTCCTCATCCAGTCCGTCTGTGGCCCTAGTCGTATCGCCAGTTCGAATGCTCCCCAAAAAAACATTGAAGGCTTCTACAAAATCTCCCTCCGCATCCAAACCGCTTTCTACCCTCCGCCTGACAATTTGGGGAATCGACAAGCCCTCCTTATCCACACAGTCAACGTCTACAAGCATCAGCCGGAAACTCGTCAACAGCTGCAGAGTCTTGGTATCTGCATAGTGCGCCACAACGTGAGCGATGCTAGGATGCGCAATGCTCGAGCTGGTGAAGTCTGCGCCTTTGAAATGCAAGAACCTTAAGGCTGCATGGTTGTTGTACTCGACGGCGTAGAACGCCGGAGATCTGTCATCGTGGCCTTTGAAGTTGATATTAGCGCCCTGTTCCACGAGGTACTGCATTGCCTCGTTATGGCCCTCCAAAATCACTGTTGTCAGCGGGGTCATCCGTGGAATGGTCGGCCAGTTGGGATCAGAGTTTGCCTCCATCAGCGGCCGGTAGTACGCTAAGTTCCCATGATGCCCTGCAGCATAGTGCAGCGCTGTCTGGCCCTCGATATCGCACTGAGTAACGTCCGATCCATGGTCGAGAAGTGGTTGGATGCAGCCTGGGTTGCGCGCTTCTGCGGCATACATGAGAGGGCTGTGTCCGTTGGGAGTACAAATGTTTGGATCCGCCCCTGAGTTAAGCAGGGTCTTCACTGCTCCTACCATGCCCCGCTGAGCGGCCCAGGAGAGCGCAGTTCGGCCGCGTGAGTCAACATCGTTGACGCAATCGGGATTCTCCGATATGTGGCCATTCAGAGACGACGGGTTTAAACCCAGGACAATACGATGAAGGGCCGTGAATCCCATTTCTTCCAGGCACTCTCTGTCGCCGAACATGACTTCCATCTCTTTTTGTGTCTCGGAATTGTAGGCGCCGCCGAGAATTTTTGTCCACGCCCACTCAAGTGGAGATCTTTAAGTGAGTTTGGATATCAGCGTGCTAAGTGATCACAGTGAACGTCCTCAGAGGCGTGACATACAGCAGGTTCCAGCCGTCCTCAATCAGGGGATCAGCGCCAATAGCAAGAAGAGATTTGCATATTGCTGTGTGTCCGTAGTTGATAGCATACTTTCCGGCCGTCAGTACCGTCTCATAAGGGCAAGATTAGCAAATTCGGGAACTTCAAGACATACGTGCAACGGCGTCCAACCCCTTGGGATACTTGTTAGAGCTGGGTGATTCTAAAAGCCTGCCGAATTGCTTACCCCTTAAATGTGGCACTTGGATGTGCCAAGCGTTTGTCGACCATGTTGTGAACAGATTGAAGATCATTCCTCTCGATAGCACGGTAGATCGAAAAGTCCGTACTCAGTGGGCGAACTTTGACACAAGCCGCAGGATCACCCTGAGAAGTTGTGATGAAGACTAGAGATATCATCTTGTTGAGGAATAAGGTCGGCAGGTAGTAGGTGAAGGTGGCAGAGAATGGTGATCTTTGGGTACAACGACCGTCCTGGCACGGCTTGGACAGAAGAGGCAAGCTGGAAAAGCCAATGAACACCTCACCAAGAACCTTTTGGGCGAATGATGGGGACTTATATCGTCGCCTCTGGTGGCACGAACAGCCACAAGTGGCAAGGCATCCTCTCTTCTGGAAACGGGAAAACTCGAGCTTCAACCTCGAGACTGACTCAGTGGACACAGTGGTAGATGTTGTCGTGACGACAGCATGGCTAGACGGTGGTCTAGGTGAAGATTCTCCGGCTGCAGACGCGGCAACTGAATCCGATGTTGCTACGGCTGTTTCAGTGGTGGTTGTTTGTGTTGTTTGGCGTGATCTCTCTTCCGCTGTGATGACAGCTGTGTTCAAATTCTCGATGAGTTGGATGAGCTGCTGCTGAGACTCTGGTACAACACTCAACTCGGCCAGTTGTTGTGCGAGCCCTTGAAGAGCAGCGTCAAACTGATTACTTCGATCATTCTGTTGCTGTGCTGTCTGAGTATTCTCCAACAGCACTCTCTTCAAGAGCACGACGCTCCGGCGGGCGTATGTGCTAAAGGAATTAGGCCAAAGCATAGAGTAATTGTCGATGTACGCCTTTCTCACCTGTTGCTAACCGAGAAGTGCACCGCTGCGTTGGTCTTCAAATCTCGAAGCTGTCCCAAGAGTGATCGTAGCTTTGAACGGTTCAGCACCCATGCCCTCTGGTTTATTTTCGCTCGGCCAGGCGAACGGGACCTCGTGACAGTTCGCAACACAGAGTCAATATCGTGGAGAACGCGTTCAACTCCCCTGATCAAAGTCTCTCCCTTGGAAATATGTTCAGGGTTGCCATAAACATCTCCTGCGCCTGGAAGCGCAAGTCGAGCATCGAGGGAACGATCCTCGTTGGCATTGTCTTTGATATTTGACAAGATAAGCCGTGTGTCAGTGACATCATTCTGAAGGTACACAATCTCGGCCGGAGCGTTTCTCAAGTCTCCGATAAAGGAGAGAATCGTGTCTGCAACGGTGATAGCGGCTCCAGCCACCGTGAGGGCGGACGCGACGATACTCAACGGGTCAGCCATCGTTCAGGCAGGTATATTGACACAGACGAGAAACACTGGGAAGTTTGGGGTGAGCGGTACGCGCAAGACACAGAAAATGCCGCACTCTGATACATATGCAAGGCTCTTAGGCATTAAGCACCGACGGCAAGTTCCGCAGGATGGGTAGAGCCTTCCATATCAGCAGCCTCATCAATGTGTTAGCAGCCTGCGGAAATGCCTGTGGGGCGCCTCGGGACTTCCCCAGGTTTAACAGATACCAGTCCTTTTGTGAGTAACTCAGCGACAGATGAAGTATCTGCTAACTACCTACTGGGGCGGGGGGCTTTTTTAGCAGATGCGGCCTAGCAAGCGTAAGATGCTCCTACCGAAGCCCCCTCCATTTTTTCTCCTAACAGATATTCAGAGCAGCAGAGAAGCAACAGCATATCTCTCCTATAACAGAGCTCTAAGAGCATTGCTTTATTGACATCTGTTTTTAATAAATCATTCAAGGACTAAATTAGGGTGACCTGCTCCTTAGGGCAAGTCTGTTTACTGAAGGATATGCTGTCCTCACTCTGCTCGCAGACGGCCCTCGACCCCCTCCCCCGCGTCGGTAGATTGTGTACCGGCTCAAATCCGATTTGTCCCAGGCAGCCCCACAAGCATTTCCGCAGTCAAAAAGATAAGGTAGAATATTAGAACCCGTATGATGATCCTTAACACTTTAAAGCAGAGCTTAACTATGTAATCCTGGGGCCAACTCAAGAGCCAGAAGATCGCGACAAGAATGATGGGATGGGATGGTATATCCAGGAGGAGATCCTTTTTATAAGTATTATAATATTACTAGCTTAAATAACTTCACTTTAAGTTAGATCTCTAGTTAAGATAGCATTCTAAGAGTATCTAGACATCCTTTCTATATCTTTATTACCTAAACGCCTAGATTATTCTCTGCCCCTAGGTAGCATTGCGGATGCAAGTTTCTTAAACTACTCGGTTATAAACTATAGATAAGTCAGGTTCTTTAGTATAGGATAGGCCAGCCGAGGCCTAAATTTAGGGACGTTATCCCAGATCTAGCTCCCTCCCAGGGGGGTCCGCAATCCCAAAAGGAGGCCCTCCAGGCATCTCATATCAGCCCAATACTCAGCCCGGTCCAGCCCGGCTCTAAGATCCTCAACCCGAACTCAGCGACAGCTCAGCTTAGAGCAGCAGGAGCTCAGCTCTAGAAACGGAAATGGTTCTTAGTATGCTCAAGTTTCGTCTCCGAGTACAGCGGTGTATTTAGCGTTTCGGATTTATAACGAAAGAGTATTGCTATTTACACAGTCAATTATGGCTATCCGCATAGCATATACAATTAACACCCGCAAGCCTCATTGACGGCAGATAAATCTTTTAAAAATGCAAGGTCAATATTCTTTCATGAAGAATAGCATTTCTATTGATCTAGTTGTTATTCTGGCTGCTACTGCAGTTATGACTGTAGCTCCAATTGCATAGCTAGGACGAGCTCTGCTGAAGACGGTGTCCATGCTGCTGCAGCTGCCGCAGCCCTTTCTCCTCTGCAATTTCCTCCTCTGGTTCCCTTCCACGCTGGAATCACATGATCTTGTGATCCTGACGTAGACAGTCTTCAGGGTTGCTGTCGCTTAAGATAGGTTGTAAATGCTCTGCGGATAGCCATATTTGACTGTGCGGATAGCAATACTCTAATGAAAATGGAAGACAAAAAGCAACAATCTCTAGCTAGTTGCGTGTTTATTAACAGGGTCTATTTCCACTGACACTATTCGATACTTTCACGTGTTTCCGTTGTACTAGTTTCAATTGGACTGTCGTCCAGGATCATTAACGAGGCGATACTCGTTACCAGCATTGATAGTGGGTGGACAGCCTTGAGATACCGAAAGCTGTCATAGATATGACTTTGATATGAAGATGGTGGACACCATGTGTTTCCGGACGAGATGCCGGCATAATTCCATTGGGTTGTACCTCTAGCCTAAGTGTGGTCCGATCATGGGGACGCAAGATCATGGCACTTGACACCTGATAGTCAATAGACATGTCTCCGCCGCCGTGATTACTACCGCAGTCGCTAAAACCTGAGATGAAGAGGTTGATATCTGTTCTCTAGTGTCGAAGAAAGTGACACAGGCGCCGTGCAGGAGGTAACGGAACTCGTATTGATTGGATTGGCCGTCCTGTTATCTTCGGAACCAGACTGCTGTCCTACCTCGTAGACCACTAGTTTCGGGTTTGCCGGTTTCACAGGCCATCATCATCACACATGCACGACACGAGACCCTGTGCAATGGAACACAAGACAGCAGGCTGTAACTATTTTGGTTTTAGATAATAGCTCCTGATTTCCATCTCTGATGTTGCGACTCGACTGGATGCTCTTCCCAACCATCATGTACCTTTCGACTCACATCGCGACCCAACCAACCACACAGTCACCCATCCAACTTAGCTCCAAGATGCTCGAAGACAATACAAACACAACGATGACTGACTCGAATGGGGGGAAGCGAGTGAAAGCCGACCAGATTGATGGTTCTCATCAAAAGCCATTCACGGTGCTGTCAGCCCTGGGCATCGGTTACGGAACAACAAACACGGCCGTCGGGTTGATATTTACCGTCGCAACCACCCTGAGCATGGGCGGCTCGCCTCTGTTCTTCTGGGGCTTTCTACTCATGGCACTGGTTGGCCTAGGCACGGCAGTTAGCCTCGCCGAGCTGGTTTCTGCCATGCCGCATCCCGGTGGCCAGCACGTCTGGGTCCAGAAACTGTCTCCTCCGGGACCGCGGCGATTTCTTTCCTATCTCACAGCAATCATGAACTGGTTCGGGGCCGTTTTGACGAGTGCTTCGGTCTGCCTCGCAGTCCCATTGGGAGCGGTGGCCATCATCACGTTTCTTAACCCGGATTTCCAGTACAGGCCGTGGATGGGATTCTTGGGGTATCAGCTCCTCAACGTCTTGACTTTGATGCCTGCGTGCTTCGAGTCAGCCCTGCCTCGCATATCAAAAGGCCTGCTCGTCCTTACCATTTCATCCATGTTGGCGACGTTTATCTGTCTGTTTGCAATGGCACCAGCCAGAGCCTCTGCTGCCGAGTTCTTCACAGCAACGAAGAACACATCAGGCTGGCCAAATGGAGTCGCCTTTTTCGTTGGCCTAAATGGCGCAAATTGGTCCTTCTCCTGCTTGGACGTCATCGTACACATCGCCAATGAAATCCCACAGCCACGAACCAACGCGCCCAAAGCTTTGATGTTGACTATCATCGTTGGCTTGGGCTCGGGCATGCTCATTCTTTTGGCGATACTTGTCAACCTACCCGACGTAGATCCCACGGTGGATACATCGATTCTCCTCATCTATTATCGCATTTGCAATAATAACCAGGCGGCAGCTGTTGGGCTATGGCTGCTACCCTTGATTTCCGGCGTCGGAACTGTGTGGGCGATTCACACTTGGCAATCTCGATTGGCTTGGAGTCTTAGCCGCCAAGGAGGTTTCCCGTTCGCCTCTTACTTGGGAAGCATTGCACCTTCGCCATTTCGCACGCCGATATGGTCTCTGATTTGGTCCTCTCTTGCGACCAGCATCTTCGGGTGTCTATACCTGGGGTCTCAGACTGCCTTCAATTCGCTAGTATCTGCGGGCATTCTGCTTCAATACCTCAGCTACAGCATTCCCGTCATTCTAATGCTCTGCCATGGTCGGTCTTCATTCAATCACGGACCATTTTGGTTGCCCAGGCTTGGCTACGTTGCTAATTTTTTTATGCTGTGCTGGATGAGCCTAGCATTGGTTTTCTATTGCTTTCCTTATTTTACCCCCATCGAGACAGAGAGCATGAACTACGTCTCGGTTGTGTTGATAGCGATATTTGTTTTCACCGCTCTCATGTGGCTTTTTCACGCCCGTCACTATTACAAAGGTTTGGAATAGACTGCAATAACTGGAAATGCTGGAGCTGAGATGAAGTTGGAGGCCGATGTTCTCGCTGCGTCATGGAAAGATGAAGGGGTCCAATGGCAGTCTGCTTAGTACGTTGGCTTTCGTCACATTTAGGCCGAGGAGATTGACGTGGTGTTCGTTATTCATTGAGATGAAAATCGACTTCAACTTCAATATTGCATCAGGCTCCATCCCATTCCCTTACCAACTGACCATTTCCAAAAGTGGCCGTTGAAAATCCAATCGCAAAACAGTGTCATGTCTCAAAAGTAGCTTCACGCGTCGCTGAAACCCCAAGCACCCTGGAAGGCCTTCGGCTCAAGATGACGAGTTACGACCTCTCACTAGCCTTATCACACTTCATTAGACTTATCCCACTTCATAGCTCGGCCATTCGAAAATACCCATGCCCTTCCAGTAAAAGGGGAATATGCCATGGCACCAGAGCAGGGCTTGTTGAGACAAGGGGAGCCGTCTGGAACAGTGATGAGCGTGCACACGCCGTTTACCCAACCGCTGCCGGCGCACTGAGGATCCTTGACGCAGGCCTCGCAGCATTCAAATGGGGAATGGGTCCCGTCGACTTGAGCTGTATCGTAGTGGAAGGAGGGATAGCCATTGCTAAACCCGCCTCTATTGGAGATTGAACCACCATAGTTGCCCTCATCGCACATCGCGTTGATTGTCGGCCAAGCGACATTGACCGTGTTCGTCTTTGTCTCAGTGCTAGTGTACGTTGTGGTGGCGATCATGGAAGACTCGATATCCACCGTCGTGGTGTATACCGTTTTGACCTCGAGGGCAGGCAGAAAAACGGTTGTGGTGATTTCCATTACGTTATTTTCTGTTTGGTAGAAGACTGGTGGATCGACAGTAATGGTCCTGACGTCGTGGATCTCGGTATAGGTCACAGTCTTGGGTATAATGATGGTAGTGTCGCAGATAACCCTCTTTGGGTACCACTCTTTGCCACCTCGATTGTTGTAAACCCCAGAGCGCTTCTTATTCTTCAGGGAGCGCTTTTTCCAGCCGTAAGGTGTTCCACCGAAGGCGGCTATAACGTAGGATTGCCAGGATTTGCCATCCTTCTTGGGCCCCTCGCCCTCGGCATCAGCAGGTTCGTGGATACCAACGGACTGATTGTTCGGCAATCCATCGTCTCGTCCTCTTGTAATGCCGTCGACGGTGTCCCTAATCGGGACGAAGAGCTTGGGCGCTGGGACGGTTGTAGGGAGCACAAAAGTGGTTTGGGTAGTTTCCGTTGTCCTCTCAGTGACGGTCGTCATGGTGTTTGTAACAAGTATCCATTTGTACTCTGTAGCCACAATCGTGGTCTCTGTTTGATCGGGCTTTCTGTGGATGGTCGATTCGACTGTGGCGATGTTGATGGCGTACGTAGTCCGCGTGATGTGAGGTGGGGTGATGGTAACGACGGGCATAACGTGCGACGTGCTATTGACTGTGTATATCTCCCGAACCGTGTTGTGTGTAGTCGGGACTGACGTGACGTTTATCGTGTCATAGGGAGTTCGACAAAGCGTTTCGGTTCGAATCCTGTCGAAGACGCCGGTTTTGTCGAAGTAGCCGGCTTTGTCGCCGGCAACAAGGCCAATGGCGGGAGCCAGGAGTAGGTGCCGGGGCTTCATCTCGCAATGCTGTTTCGCACGCTTCTCCTACGACCTTGTTGGAGATGGAAGGGAACGGGACATGGACCGTGATGGCGGAGTGAGGATGCTGGGGACATTTCACAATGGCACGAGGACAACTGGTTTTTGCGTCGTGCAAACGAAAATTTTGCTCATTCCTACCACGAAATCCAAAACACCTTCCAAGGTTTCTTAAACTTGTTTCTTGGTGGCCACCAAGTATTGACATCTCTGAAGTCTGGCTGGGAGCGGATCGCGAACCTTGCATACCCTTGTGTCCAGGAAATCTCCACCGGAAATTTCAGTACCTGCCCATCGTTCAATCTTCTGTGCCTACCCCGTAGCTTAAATGCGTGCGAAAGGTGTGTTCTTGTGGGCCGATCGGCGTACCGCACATATCTGCAGTCGTTTCCGCGCCTTGCGAAGTCAATTTAGTAGACCTTGTAGATAATTATGCTTCATTTCCGTGACTAGCAAACGCCCTTGATTACTTGCAGCCGCAGGCATCTTATTCTAGCATACATATAAGCCCCTGTTCAAACAAATCGTTACTTAACCAACGATCTGTGAAACCCTCTACTGATCGCAATCCAGCTCCCGTCCTTCTGTTTGACGTTGCTAGTCATGACTAGGCCCGCTCTTGGATCCGTATGCAGCCGAACGTGGTACTCTGATTCCTCTAAATCTGAAACCCACGCCGGGCTTGTTTTCTCGGGGTCGCTAGAACTCGGAGATGCTGCATCTTGCCTCGCATGCGTCGTATTGGCGTCACCCTCCTCTAACCTCATCAAATCCGTTACAATGCATGATGCGAGTGGACCATCCCATATGCCTTCTCGATGTATTATCTTTGCGAGCAATTCAGTAGCCTGGTGTCTCATCTCTGGCGCAGGACATTTCAGCGCCGTGTAGAATAGTGGAGGAATGATGCCTAAATCAGCGATGAAGTTGAATCGGCCAGGACAATGCCCGCTTGACCTCCCCTTGGCAAGCAGCGGCGAGACAGACGCCACAAAGGTGGTGGTAGCAGACAAAATCGACGCAAAATGTGTAACGCAACGGCTACTGTCCTGATGAAGCGGATAAAAGGCGCTTTCGGTTATGATGTAGGCCATGCTATGATAAATTGCTAGTAGTTCATATCCGAGCCTGTCTCGGTCGGCTTGTCCAACCTTTGCACCCAACTTTCTGTGCGTCTGCAGCCAGCACATCAAGTCTGTACGTAAAAGCTGCTGCGAGCTGAGCAAGTCAAAAGCGGTGCCAGAGTTCTTGGATATATCGACCTTTTGACTCTCTCCTTCGAGGTGGTGAGCTCTGGATAATAATCGATCGAGATGCGTTCTTGATTCTTCCACAGACCCGAACGCGTTGGGGATGGGATTTCTCATGCAATATGCCTTGATGGACTCGCTTTGTATCAAACCGTTCTTTATTAGTGTCGTTTGGAGATTGAGTCGATGCAACGTCTCAATAAGGCAGTCGTCTACGACGCCATGGGACTTTGTCCAAGCAGTGGCGTCAACGGGCGCAACGCTGGATCTGGGATTTTCAAGAACCGTGTCTAGCAGCTTCATACCACTTCTGAGGTGGGCATATCCTGTCTCATAGCGTTGCTGCATGTACTCCAAGCAGACGAAGACTATGCAAGAAATGAGTGCAATGCGCGTAGAGGCCCGATCCTTCACCGCGAAATGAGTGTGAAGAAGTTGGATAGCAGTGTTGTAATATCGCAACGTCGCACGCTGCTGATGATCGAGATGAAGAGATGATGGCACATCATTTCTTGAGCCAACGTTGAGCATCACCCTTTTGTGGGCGGACCCAAGCGCAAGGGCTGCAAACAAGACTGCAGGCTGCGTCTGGCTAGCCTGAAGGACAAGGGTCTTCCAGAAAGAAATACTGAAGACACCAGCCACCCTCTTAACGGTCTGATGCGCGAACCAGTGAAATTGCAGTTGATCTTCCCTGCTTAGCTTACTGATGAGCCCGAGGTGAGTTGAGTGTGTCATGGTGTGAGTTGGTGTTGATGAAAGGCCGTCTTCGCACCCCCATATGCCGTAGCCATCGCATTCCCTTCCTGTGCCGATGCATCGACGGCAGGCGGGTCGGCTCTCGTCACACTTGACTCTTCGGATCCTAAGTCAGGGTGAGCAGGGATCATGAAAGAGGACTCAATGGTTCTATCCTTACTTGCACGTCTTGCAACCCGCTTTGCTCCTGGTGATGGCCGTGCGCCTACTCATCTTGGAGCGCATGAGCAAGTAGCATGTTGTGTGAGGGAGATGAGATGAGGTGTGAACTCGGTTCGCGGTAGCCTGAAATGAAGCCACTTGCATCTGTCAGCAGTTCACCATCTGAGCCCCCCGGCTGATGAAGCGGAGCCAGGCGAGAGCAAGCTGCTTCTTGATTTGCTGCGTCGCAAAATTTGGATGCTGATTGGGTCGCAGTTTAGTGACATTCCGGCCCGGCTGTTGGGAATCGTCATACCGGGAGATCCGACAAGGATAGTTCAGGCGATTGTCGCAGGCATGTGGAGGTGGGGAGCAGTCCAAGCAAAAGGCCATCGCTCATCGTATCTTCCCACCAAATGCCCCTGATGATGGGCTTGTCGACGGGCTAAGTCCCTGCAGAAGCGGAGATGGCAACAGGAACTTCCAACTCCGCACATTGCTTGAACTTGGATCGCAAGACGGGATGCGGACTTTCTCTCTCGGCCTGATAGGTGAATTTTATAAAGAGTGAGTCTTCCTCAGCCATCGGCCTAAAATTGAAGACATACTCTTTGCATAGTGTGCCCCCCCTCAAAATACCGATCAAACATCTAGTGGAATCTCAACTTCCGCTTGTCATTATTTCGTCTGGTCTCAACAGTCTTGACAATGAAGTTCACTCAGAACGACATCCCAGACCTGTCGGGCAAGGTCATTTTCGTCACAGGCGGCAACGTTGGCCTCGGCAGAGAAACCGTTCTCGAACTCAGCAAGCATAATCCCGCACGAATCTTCCTCGCCGCCCGATCCAAAGAGAAGGCCCAGGTCGCGATCGACGAGATTGTCAAGGCTGTTGCTAATGCAGCCACCATCACATTCATCGAGCTTGACTTGGGTTCCTTTGATAGTGTCAAGCGTACTGCTGACGAGTTCCTCTCCAAATCAACACAATTGCACCTCCTCATCAACAATGCTGGTATCATGGCTACTCCTGCGGGCACAACTAAGGAGGGCTATGAGATTCAGTTTGGCACAAATCACATGGGCCACGCTCTGTTGACGAAGCTTCTCTTGCCAACCCTCCAAGAAACTGCAAAAAACAACGACGTTCGCATCGTCTCGCTTTCGTCCAATGCCGAGGCATGGGCTCCAGGGACACTGTGGGACTTTGAGCAGCTGAAGAGCGAAATGGCTTCTACGACAACAGTGGCTCGATATGGCATCTCAAAAATAGCCAACATCTACCACTCTCGCGCCTTGTCGCGGCGCTATCCCGAAATCCGCTGCATTTCCCTTCACCCGGGAGCTGTAGCCACCAGTCTAGTACGAGGACTCAATGAAAGTTTCCCCCTCATCACTCCTTTCCTTCGGCTTGTTCTTGTCTTTACAAAGGGGCCGGCTGTCGGGGTAAGAAACCAGCTGTGGGCGAGCGTGAGCCCCGACGCCAAGTCTGGCGAGTTTTACCACCCAGTTGGCATCACGGGGAAAGGATCGCGACAGTCTCAGGACCAAAAGCTCGAGGATGGCCTGTGGGAGTGGACGGAAAACGAGCTGGAGGCCTATTTGCAACGTGGACATTAACGGAAAGTTTCAGACGCTTCCATCATTCTGCCTCTGTCTCTTTCTGACTGGTACGGTTTATTCAACGATTTTTGTCTTGTCTTGTACCTTTGCTGTGTTTCGAGCTTCTGCCCGGTAGTCATTAATTACTCAATCAGATGTTGTGTCCTGTGGAAACATTGAGTTTGAGGAATGCTAAAAACCGTGCAAAAAAAACCCATATTTTTCATCATTGTGTCAGCAACTGGCTCTTCAAGGAGTGGTCAGTTACCACGGTAGACATGATGTTTTCTCTGCTGATAATGGTGGGTCAGAAAGCAAACGCAAGATCTCAGTTTTTACCACCAACAAACTCATTTCGACCGAGTCCTCCTTTCCCTGAAACTCACCAAAAAAATTCAGGGTTCGCATTGCTAGGTTCGCGTTTCTATTCTGTATCCATTGTAACCGGCCATTTCAATATCTGGATGAGGTTCGTTGATGTCACCAGAAGTCCTCATCCGCCTAAGTGGGGTTGCAAGAGGCAAAAATATAGGGTCTGGCCGGGGATTGAACCCGGGACCTCTCGCAAGCTGTGCTTCAGGGTGTACCCTAAGCGAGAATCATACCGCTAGACCACCAGACCAGTAGTGATGGGATTTGATGAGTTTGTCCGGCCACTATACGTGTATATACACGCATGCTCACGATTCTTCAAGGTCAGAACTTGCGTCAACTGACTGGAGATGAGGTGAGAAAGGAATTGTTCTTAGGTAATCCAATAATGCGAGGGAGAGACACAACGATTGATGCTTCCTGGTTTCGCTTTGTACTACAATTATCTGGCAGCTTGTGACGCCCTACATGCTTTAAATCCTGACCATGGTCCAAACAATCAACGCCTCATGTTCCTCTTCGACTGCGGACGGGATAACGAGCCCGGATATCATTCAACTTGTCAATCCACATGTCGCATCGTTCTTCAATAGATTTTTCAAGTGCTTGGTCGATGTCAGCGCCCGCCTCTGCCAGAATCTCAGCGCTCCCCCAGTGACAGATCCGAATGGCAACCATGAGAGCGGAATCGCTCCCAGCGTCCTTGGCATGCAACAGAGTTCTATCACCATTGAAGGCAATCTCGCGAACTCTTTCCGTGTTCTGGCTCCGGACCGCTTGGTGCAGGATTGTGTCCCCGTAAGCGTCGCGTAGGATGCCCTCTATTAGGAGACTTTCTGACCTAGAAACCGCCTTTGCAAGCAGCGCCTTGACAACTCCTGCATGCTTCAAGTTCCTCGCGGTAAAGAGTGCCTTCATCTGTCCGTTGAGGTCATCGGGGTACTTGGTCAGAATCTCTCCAAGCAAAACCTCGTCACCGCTCTCAGCCGCCATCATGATATCACTTGGCTGGAGCTCGGCACCAAACTGAAACAGTATCGTCAAAATATTTGCCATCGACCCTGCTGTCGCAATACTGTATGGTGTTTTGCCGCTGTCTGCTTCCTGGGCGTTGACATAGGCACCGTGCTCGAGTAATTTCCGCACAATGTCGCTCCTCCTCTGCTTCACGGCGACATGTAGGGGTGTTTCTCCCGTTGAACTGAGTCCCGAGACAAAGCTCATGGCATCTATCAGAAGTTCAACGCCTCTATCAAAATCTTTCCGGATGGCGTTGCACAAGGCATTAGTGAATATCGACAAACGCAAGGCGTGATGCGACGGCTCGTTGACTTCTTCAAGGCCCTTTGCCATTTGATCAGCTTCTATCAGCGTCTTGAGAATTGCAACACTTCCCGCATCAGTGGCCAACATCAGGGGAGGTCTCCTCAGTCCTGGGGTTGCAAGAACCGGCACTAGCTCCTCGGGAATGATCTGGATGATGCTGTTAAGGAGAAGCTGCAGGTTCTCGGGGCGAGAGAATGCTACAGCCAGGTGTACCGGCGTGTCCCCTCTCAAGTCTGCCAAAGCTGGGTAGGCATTGTTCTCGAGCGCCCACCTTAGAAAGACACTGTCTTCTCGTGCAGCTGCCTTGTGACAAATACTGTGGCCTATTTCGTCCACGAAATCAATGTCGATACCATTCTCAAGCAATATTGTCGCTGTTTGAATGACTTTCTCTTCTACCCCGTCAGGTTGGAGCTGTGCATTCTCGACAACGGATTGCAGCGCATTGGGCGCCGCTTTGATGCCTCTTTTTATGAACAAGTCAACCATGTCCCAATTGTTGGCATGAATTGCTGCCTGCAACGGGGTGTGGTCCTCGCTATCAACAAATAAGGTGTCGGCACCCCTTTCGATGAGACAGGAGGCTAGATGAATCCCCTCTGCTGACGGGCGTCTTGCAGTGAGGTGAAGGATATTATTTGGCAATGTAGCGCTGCTAGGAGGCCAGACATTGAGCAGGAAATCAAGGACGTGACTTGATATCTTGTGGTCTGAGATGGCCTGTGGCAAGAGACTCCTATGTCCAAGTTCAACGTCTAGTTTTTGACGCATCGCATTCAGAGCTCTGTCATCAGTCCGTGCCGCCATATCAGGTAGTGCTGCTAATATGCTAGCGGGGTTGGAAGCGGGAAGAAGTATCTCCAGGATTGCCTTGTCTGGCAGTGACAGAGCTTTCCTGAGGCATTCACCCGTCATTCCCAATAACCCAACATAGGATTCGGCATGCTTCAGGAGCAGTTCCACGCCTGTGAAAAAGTTGTTTGACACCGCCAACAGAATGGGGGAGGGTGCGGACAATGGTCGATTTGAACTGGAAGATGATGAGCCCGTGAGGACGCCAGGAGGTTGAGGTAGACCTAGATTGGGGGCATCGGCGCCAAAATTTCCCCCTTCGATTATTCTGCCATATTTTCGATTCATCAGCTCACGTTCTCGCTGAGACATGTTGCCACCCAAGGGGTGAGGTCTACATCCGCCTCCAGTCTGTACCAGGGGGAGTTTCAAGTTCTTCGACGTCAACAACTCATATGCGCAATCGGTATGTTTGTGTCGAATTGCAGCGTGTAGAGGTGTCCAGCCGTTAGCGTCAGGGACCCCGGTGCAGGCTCCCTTTGACAGCAATACCTTCACCACGCCCCCGAAGCCTCCATCGGCAGCGTAGAGCAAGGGTGTCCAGCCGCGTTGGTCTTGATCATTCATGAGACTATCGTGATACTCGAGAAGCGACGACATCCACACCGTGCTCCCAGTCTGAGCAGCCAAATGCAAGAGTCCCCGTCCATCTGGCATATTAATCGCCGGATCTGCAATCTTTGATAGAAGCTGTGCGAGGTCCTCCCATGTGTTCTCAATCGCAATGAAAATCGGCGTCCGTCCGTCTTGCTCGGGCAAGTTGACATTGGCACCTGCTGACACGAGTTGCGTCACTGCCAACTCATTGCCAGACTCAAGTGCGACGTGAAGAGGAGTTCGACCATTCTCATCAGTTGACTGGATGTAGTGGGGTATAATGAACATGTCGAACATGGCCTCGCGACCATTCTCGATGGCAATATGAAGCGGCGTGCGTGATCCTGTAGTGATTATTTGGGGTTGCCAGGGAGCCTTTTGAAGAACACTGTCGGTCATCAACAGATTTGCCAGTTCTACGAGCCCATAAATAGCGGTTGCGTGCAGCGGTGTCATTTCACGCGGATACTTGTGCCGTCCGTGAATATACCGTGCTGTCTTCGCCCAGAAGTCAAAGTATGGTGAACTTGGCTGGAAGAACGGAAGAAGTACCGACACCCAGATGTCTTTGAGTTGCACTTCTTTCACTCGCGAGACATAGGCTGGCCAATTGCTTACAGCATGCTCTAGGAACGGAGTGTTGGCAAACATCTCAGGGCTGAAGTAGGTATCTTCATCACCTAGAGCCTGTTCGACCTCCGCTGGAAGCCCAGTAGTACAGACGCCGTCCATACTCAAGTATCGCGCACACGCTCGGAGCAGCTCAACATTACCATCATCTTCAGAAAGGTAGAGAATATTCTGGCGTCTTCCCTCTAGTACTGGGGATTTGAGAAATTGGTAGACCGAGTAATGTGCAAGCTCAATCTTGCCAGTAGACTGAGACTCGCGAATCAGGCTTCCACAAATTTCAAACACGTCTCTATGCTTGCCCAGTTTCTTGCGTTTGACATCACCAAGAGATGTAGCGTCGGGCGTGATTGCAATACCTTCGACCAACTCAGAAAGGTCGAGAGGCGTACTGGCCAGCATGATGAATTGCAGGATACGTTTGGCGAGAATTCTGTCCTCTTCTTGAAGCTTCGAGAATGTCTGCTCAAAGGTTCGTTCGAGATTTCGCGGTAAAGCTTGGAGAAGGCTCGGGGTGATGGCTGTTCGCACTTGGAACAGATGGTCGATTTGACAAACAACCCAGAGGAACCTGTTTTTTCAGATGATTAGTTTCTGTTTGAAGAGGTCATTGTCATGGTTCTTGAACTTACATGCCGTCTGCTCTCATGACAAGTTCCTTGACGATTTCTTCGACCTCGGATCCGCGGAATCGTCTCCGACTGAGTTGCTTCCTCACAAAGCGTTCTATGTCAGGAGCGATGTCTTGAGGTTCAATCGTTACGTTGGCGTAGAATGAAAACGCATCTTCCAAATCCATTTCCGCACGGCTTGCTACGAGAACTTTGAAGTCTTCATCTCTTTGCGACAGGTTCTCCAGGAATTCCAGAATACTCCATCGGTCCGGCACTTCATCCAAGCCGTCGATGATGAGAAACACACGTTGAAAGTATTGCGAAAGTTCCATGAATAGACCTTGAAGATCCTCCAAGCTGGGACGTGTCGATGTTCTTTGATGCTTTTCATACAGCTTACTGATGGGTCCCATGATGATGTCGGAGTTGGATGTCTGCCTTAGAAGCTGACCGAGAAAGGATCCGACTAATCGACAAGGGTCAAGAGTTGGTAAGTTTGAGAACCGGCAGTAGTGATAGACGAGTGCGCTATCATTAGACCCGAGGTTTGTCTCCTGAATCACCCCAATAACCTTGGATCTACTCAGGAATATTAGTCATGCACCTGTGGCTGGTGTTGAGTTGTTGCTCACATGATGATGGATTTTCCAGAGCCCTCTGTAGAACAAATTGTCAGCATCAGCACTCATTCGCGTTTGATACTGACTCACGAATCCCATTCAGCCATAGGAACGAGGATCGCTCCGAAGAAATCCAAGACCCGAACTCATTTCTGCTGAGAATCCAGTCAGCGGACTCGTAGTCTCGCCGTTTGCACAGATCCTCGTGGTCGGTATCTGTTGCTGGTCCCAGCCACTGGATCATTTTCTCACGTTGCTTGACTGCAAGTTTCATGTCAGTGATGGCGCTAGTTAAAGGAGATATCGTGGCCATACGTTGTTCGCTGTCTACTAACGTGCTTACAGCCTTCTCAATCTTGCTTTGACTTTCAACAAGTGAAGTCAGGTTATTGAGGACATCTTCCATTTTACGTTGAATCATATCAGACTGCGAACTGGTCTTTTCTTAGCAAGTTGTAATCGTAAGACTAAGTGCGACTCACCTGTGCTCAAGCTGAAAGCACAAGATGAAGAACACCTTGTGCTGCCCAATCCGACGAACCAGCTTCTCTAGCCTCTCCTCCCTTCCCTCGCCCTTGACAATCACCATGAGGCGACTTGCCGTGGACATTTTTTCCAGCAATTGAGCAATTTCTTTGAGAGTTGTTCTGCTGTCCTCCGCCATCTTGTCCATGAGGCTCCGGTCGGCGAGCACTGGAGGCTGCGAGTCTAAGTACGATTTAACGCCCAGCAGGATGCCAGAAAAGGCGGCCGTTTCATTGACCAGCAGTTCCAGGTCGCCGGCGTTGGTGCTCATCTTGGAGCACAGCTTGTAGCCGGTCGAGACGACCTGAGCAGCGAGGCTCAGCAGCCCTGCGATGCTCGCGGCGAGAGATAGCGGATCCATCGGGGCAGATGAGGCCTGAGAGCGTCAGTGCGGGAGTAATTGCGTGCATAATACTGACGTAGACGCAGGTTGATTGAAGTGGGGGTCTCGTCGAGCTGATAAAGACAGCCGCTTGACGAGCTGAGGGCTAGTGCCACTGTGGCAGTGCCATGACAGCCTTGCAAGAAGCCGTAGTGCGGCGCAGCAATGACAGTTTCATGCACTATGAATATTATTGGGCTGTGCCACTTGCGAAATCCAGCCATTCGTCTAGCGCTAAAGGCTGTCGGAAGTGTAGATGGTCGGCTTGGTAAGTAGACAGCCATATCGACTGTGTCTCATCACACGCTCAACCTGCCAACAGAGATTCCTATTTGACTCTCCAATTTCCAACCTAATTCAGGAAATACTCAATCAAGTACATTGCGTCATCCTAGGGCCCGAGATACTTTGCAAACGTTTGATCGAGGCCATGGTTCAAGCAAACTCTAGGATCCCAATCATCTCTCAACGCCGCATCGTTCATTTCTCCTCTCGGAAAAATAGGATCCTCTAGGCCTTCATCAATATCATCATCATCTTCTTCTTCCAAGTACTCCCCAAGACGGTACCTCGGATGGCGCTCAATCAAATACGCCTTGACTCTTCCCGTCCAGGGCCACTGTGCTTTGCCATTAATAATCCCAGTCGTGGTCCAACTTCCAACGGTGATGGAGTCTAAATTTGGTGATCCTAAGAGGATAATACTGGCAGCTGTTTGGGTCGCCCACATGTCCTTTCTCGTCACTTCACGACTAAACTTTCTGCCTCTTCGTCCAAGATATGAGTTGCCGCACATTGGCCCACCATCAAACCCAAGGTCGAGAGAAGCGGAATCTGGGAGCCAAATTCTGGAAATATTGCGGAAGCGTGCCAAAATACGGGCAAGGGCCTGCAAAATAAAAATCGACGTTAGCTTGTGCGATTGATGCTTCTTACGTCGCTTTAGGAAACGTACTCTGAGCTTGTCGCCAGAGTTTCGGACCATGTGCTCCATGTTCTCGATATCACCATCAATATGCAGCGTCTCAACTTGCGGCACGTTTTCCAACACCAATCCGAGCAAGCGCTTGCTCCAAGAAGCACGCATGCCAAAATCTTTGAGATTTAGAGCCCCAACCGCAGCTCGGACGAAATTGTGTTCCATCTCAACTGGTACGAAATGCCAGACACGACCACCAGACGTGGTAAGAGATTCGAGTGTTGGACAAAAGCGCACAAGAAAATGCATGTTCGGACCAAGAGAAAGACTTCTGATGGTTGGAAGTTGGACGTTGTCCTCCACAAAGGTCTCCTCGAACACCCTCTTCACCTCCTGCCCCTCTGACGGTCGAATCCATTCCAGGCGCTCCAGGTTTGGCATCGATTTCAAGGGTTTTGCCACAAGGTGAGCCAGTTCTTTCGGAGGGGTGTCAGGATCTGCGGTGCGGCCAGGTCGCCGTCTGCGTTGATAAAAGTCAACTTGCAAGTACTCGCAAGACTGAAGTCCTAATGGACAATTCAATATGTCTTCTAGTATCTCAACTGAATGACTCCAGTCAGGGGGCGTGTTGAAGAAGCCACGCTCTTTGTCAGAGATTGTGACATTTTTGAATAAATCAATTGGAATCGGCTCAAGAGGTGCTCTCAGCGACGAATCAAGGTTACACAGCGCTTGCTTCGCATCAATTCCTTGTAGTGCCCGCAGATTCTCTCGTATCCATGGGTGTCCTGTATCAAGGATAAACTGCGGGATCTGATTCTCGTCATTGCTTGGGTTGTTGAGTGCAGAAGCCAGCTCAAAAGTGGACATCCATACTGATGTTGAAATGAGCCACGCTTTCCAGCCCGAGAGCCTCATTTTTGAAATGGAGTTTGGAGAAAGATTTTGACGATATTGATCAAGTAACGATACCTGCATTATCAACCATCTTGGGTGTCTTAGAACATGGTGAAGATGCGACTGGAGCAGTGTTTTGTTGGACCACTAATCCGTAGCCCCGCATTGCGAGAGACTAGGCTAACTCAGGACACGCTGTCATTATTGTGCAGCCAGGCAGTTATTCGACAATGCTTCGCCAGCATTTAAATAATGGCCGCATAATGCAAGCCTTATCCCGTTGCTAGTCAGCGAGTGCGTGGTGGGTGATGAGTTGAAGTCTCAAATGATCATTCACCCATCCGCAGCAGTTGCATAGGTAGTCGTAAATGCAGACCGCCGCTATTTCGTCACTTGCGACGGTATCCTTGGTGTCGTCATGTTTTTGATGAGCAATCATGGATGTGGCTCTCGAGAGCAAAGCAATCTCATATGCTGAAACAATATTGTGCTCAAGCCACATGTCAATTTGCGACGGATTGGCATTAACACAGTCAAGAGCCTAGAAAGCACTGCACACCATATATCATCAACGGCTCAGTCTGCGTCTTAAGAAGTCAACTGTACTAATAATCCATATTTTCTTACATACATTATAATGAGTTATAGTTTGATTCAGTTCATAGTATCTATTCTATGTTCGTTTCTAACATTCAACCCATTTTTTCTAGTCTCGTAAAAAGGTGTCCCCGATCCTTGCCTGGTTTACCAAAGGCGTCGCTGGGATGTACGATGTTTCTTTCTTAGGAGGACATTCCAGCTACTTAAGGGCGGCCATGACCTCTTATACCTGACGCAGTTAATTCCCTGTCCCTCTTCAATCATCGTACACATCGGCGTAGAGTGAAGCCTGGTGTCCAGACAAGCCCGTGTGAGTTAGGCGCGATTCCCTTGCCTCACGGCGTATATGACACCTTCTTCGTATTAGACCTAAGCTCACTTGATTGCACTGTCAGGAGACGTGCTTTGTGCGTCGCTAAGAGTATAACCAGCCACTTCTTCACACAAAGCGTAGCCTGAAGCCCATCTTGTTGCGATGAAACTCCCAGAAGCCGGCCCAATGCCGCCGCCACCCCGTGTCCGTGTCCATAGCCGACCAGGCCCTGGTCATCCCGGTGTCGAAACAGGCGACTAAGAAGGCTTACCAGTCTGCTTGAGTAAAGGAGCGGGAGCCGAAACCGAACTAGAAGGCGGATGAGGAACCGAATGAGCCCGATAACTCATGGGATCTTAGGTCGGATGAGGGGCAGGGGGCTTTTCGAACCCAGCGACAATGGCGCAAGGTGGCCCAGGACAGTTTCAATGCCCAGGATGAATGCAAGGCCCGTCTCGGTACTGAGAGTCAGCCACCCTTCGTGTGGAATGCCCACCACCATTAGTTAGGCCGCCAACTTGCAAAAAGGAGGACATTAACCGCACCATGTACCACAACACGAGCCCTGATTCAGCCTTAATGTGAATCTTAATACAGTCCTAAGACAAGCCCTAAACCAGTCCCTATGACGATTCGCAAGAGACGAGATGTTGTCGCCAATGTAGATGCGCGAGGTTCGATCAAGCCTGACTGATGGCTTCGGGATGTGCTCCTCTGGCGCAGTGTTGCGAGGCTTCGTGAGGGCAGTTTTGGCACCGCAGCGTCCTTCTCCCGATGTTGGACACCGACCCAGGAGCATGATGGCACCCCTCGGGATAGTTTAGAGAATCAGTTCAGACTATCTGGAATTTGTTTGTTGCAGGTTAGCCTTATGGGCCTGAAGGTGGGTGCGTTAGACACTTTACCACAACCGTCGCCCATCAGCCTTTTCAAAAACCCTTTCGCCTACGTTGATTCAGAACAAGCTTGATCGATGAGGCAGACTTCTTCAGAGCAAAAGGATGTAAAGTAAGAAAGGCCCATCTAAATCCTCCATTTTTCGCTCCTTTTGCAAGCGGCCTAAAAGTCCATCACATTTCCACTCGGAAAGTCTTAAAAACCAACTTCAAAATAAGACATGTGGATGGCGTAACTTAAGCGGCTCAAGCAGACCTGGCTAGCACAGCAGAAGATAAGCCGTTGCCATACATGACGCTCGTGATGGTTTCCCCCGAAGGTATCTTGCCATCCCCGTAGCTCCAGGGTAGCAGCCTCAGTGGGGCCCACCATGAGGGAAATGGAAGCCCTGTGGTGATGAGTTCACCGCATCTTCTGTGTCACGAAGATGATTTGCAAATCGCATTAGGTTTCGCCTTTGGATTATTACGAGATCCAATGCTCCAGTCTCATGTTCTCCCTTGGTAGCCTTGCGCAAAATCACCTCAACTGGCAGTTTCCGTTTTCTCTCCCGAGCTCCCCGATTGGGCTTAGCCTTAGGTGCTGTGGAGAGTCGACGAGCTCCGCTGACGCAGCAGCCGAGCCAACCCAGCACTCAGTCTTGAGCGAAAATGCGCCTGAAAATAGTGTCGATGCTTTTTGCAAGGCGTCGCTGGGATGCGGGCAAGCGGGTCGGACCCTGTGTTACTAATAGTGACCTGTTGGGCGTATGTCTTGATCCCAGATCGGTATTCCATCGAGGTGGTGCTGTAGAGGCATGTCGTTGAGTCGGAAACGTCATATTGATGAACAATGGCCAATTCAGAGCCAACCTACCACCAAAATGAGTCGCCATGTGACGGATGACCAATCCATTCCAACACAGCTTAAAGCTGATGCTAGCATCTCGCAGCTGGCAGGCATTCGAGCTCCCAATGCCTTGGATGGGCTGTCCTGTAGGCTAGGGCGTAGTGTGCGCCCTACATGTTACAGTGGGTGGGTCCAACGCCATCCGCCCCCAGAAGAGAGACAAGGAAGTAAGACCAACATGGAACTCGGGGCAACGAAAGGGCGTGGACGAACAAGCAGAGTCACACACACCCTGTCGAGTCGAAGTGGCATTATGCACCGTCAGAACCACATGATGCGGAACTGGTCGAGAGGGTGGGCTATTTTTTCTCTAATTTCCTTCGATCCATTGTCCTGCATTTATAATCACCGTCGTCCCTTACTCGGGTGCGTTTGAATGAATCGTTTGGGTTCATAAATCTTCTTTATATGCCGATCTGCCCTCTATACCATCGACTCTCCCAAACCACCTCAGCATCACTCAACTCTCTTACACTAGGAACCCACCACGTTTCTAAACCATCTACAACCAAATCATGACTTTCGCAAAACGCTGGCGCAGCAGCGAGCTGCAAATCGAAATCTGCCACCACTACAACTCCAAAGTCTACGACTCGGGCTCTTCCGTTGTCGGCGACGTTGTCTTCTCCCCGATCAAGAACATCCACTCTGCGGGTGTGCAAATCAGCCTGGTGGGCGCGTCAAAGGTCCACTGGGAGAACATCACGGCCGGGGCCACCACGACCCACCACTTCCTCGAACTCGACATGCCCATTCCAGATTCAGCTTATCCCGAATCGGGGACCTTTATTGCGGGAGAGACCTACGTGCTGCCCTACCACTTCATCATTCCGCACGAGCTGCCATCAGCCGCCTGTTCGCACAGGGTGGATTCTGAAGTTGTCAACGAGCACCACCTACAGCTCCCCCCCAGCATGGGAAACTGGGAAAAGGACGACATGGCCGCTGCCATCACCGAAGTCATCTACTCCATCAGAGCCACCATCTTCCACAAATCGGGCGCCGAACTACCTTACACATCATACACCGAGGCGTCCAAGAGGATCAAGGTCATCGCGCCATCCCCCGAGCAACCGCCGCTGAGCATCTACAAGTCCAACAAGCGGTACGCCCTCACCAGGACGAAATCGATCCGAAAGGGGCTGTTGTCGGGAAGTCTGGGCCAAGTCACCGTTGCAGCCGCACAGGCCCAGACGGTGCACCTCTTTCCAGACGGACGCGGCGGTGGCCAGTCGTCGTTGCCCATAGGCTTGACCTTTAAGCCTACGGCGCTCGATGTGGTTCCGCCGCAGGTCACCAAGATGAGCGCAAAAATTCGATCATACACGTGGTACCAGCCCAGCCAAGTCTCCGGTTTGCCCGATCTCGGAGGTACTGTTGGAGAGCCCTTCACAGTCAATGTGCCGCTTTCCGTGGAGCCGCAAGGCAGGTTGGACTGGGCGCAGCATCTCGACACGACTTCTTCGAGCAGCCGGGGATCAGGCAAGCCGCCGCTCTTTCACTCCACAACTCTGGACGTCTTGTTCCAACTACCAACTGGAACCAAGACGTTTCTCCCGACATTTCACTCTTGTCTCATTTCACGAACATACGCCATTCACTTGAGTCTATACATCAACAATGCGGAGGTGGAACTCGTCGTACCCATACAAATTGCGATTGACGCGGCGCCAGGTGTAAAATGCGAGTCACCGCATGTGATGGAGATGGTGCCAGCGTACTCGTAGACGTATATCCGTACATAGAATTCATATTATTGCCGGGAAGCTAGCCGCCAGCTGGGCTGGATACTTAATAAATTGTTTCCTTGTCACCTCTATGACCAATTTCTTCTGCGTAAACTAACAATCCTGTGCTCGTGTCCCAATGAGTTTAGGGCGCGCGCCTTGTCGACGACACGGGCCCCCACGGCTTACACGGGTGCGTCATGTCGTGGGAAAAAAAAAAGCCACAAAAGATGACGCTGGCATGGATCGAGTTAAGCGGATCCAGAAACAGGCTTAGCTGGTGTCGCGTCCGAACCGCTCCATGGGGTCTGTCTGACGCACCGCTAACGGAAAGGTGGCTCCTCGGCGGGGCACAAGAGGAAATGGCGGGTTGATCAAGGCGTGAGGGAAACTTGGAGCTTCCAACTGCACATATCTCGCTGTGGAAACATGCTCAGTTCCGCGTTTGTTAATTCCGCTGACAAGTGATTGGACATAACCCGGCGGCTTTCTTCATCTCCCCCACTCCTCTACGCACTAATACGAGCAACCCGTCTCAAGTGCCAGCCCAAGTCTCCAATCATGAGGCCCAAGAACGTCCGCCTCGACTCCCTACCGCCCAACAGAGAAGTGTCATCCAGAGGCAAGTGTCCCGTTCCCCCCACCTCCCGGTACTAAGCAGCGGTACCTAACAAGCTCAGACTGCCGTCTATGCACCAAACGACGCATCCGATGTGACCGCACCCTCCCGGAGTGCCGGAAATGCACCAGCCGCGAGCTGTCATGCCCCGGCTTCGACCCCGTCCCGCTAAGATGGAACCAGGGCGTGGCGAGCAGGGGAAAGCTGTCTGGCAGAGTCATCCCTGTCCTGCCGCCCGCGAGACGCAAGGATCCAGCAGGTCCGCGGAGCAAATCTAGCGTTGATGAACCCGATTCTCCTGCGGTGAGACAGGAACACGGCGTCCGTGCCGTGGCGAATTGTGCCAAGGCTGCCCCAGACTTCTCCACGCTCACTCCATATCTGATGCAGGAACTGGGCCTCGTTGGTCACTACCTCTCGACTGCTTCCGTGGATAACCTGTTTAACCACTTTTGCAACGAAGTTACGCCCATGCTCATATGGTTGGACGGACCACATAACACGTGGCGAAATAGCATTCCAGGTCTTGCAAAAGACTCTGACTGTCTTCGACTGTCAATCATGGGCCTTGCTGCTGCTCATCTGTCCGTCACGTGTGGGGGCAGCAACAACAAAGCTGTCCTTCTCCATTTCAACCACAACCTACGAGACGCAAGTCTTCGAGACTTAAATCACAAGATGAGCTTGGAACTGAGCCGCGATGAATCAAAAGCCGAAGAAAACAATGGCGATTCTAATGTGGCCGAGATCCTCGCCACCATGCTCGTGCTGTGCTTCGCAGAGATGTTGACGCCAGAGTCGACAGACTGGAGCCTTCACCTCCGTGCCTGTCGCGCTTTTGTAAACAGACACAGCCTACAAACGTGGCACGAAGAGCCCCCAGACCCCGTCGTCAGGTTTCTCTTTAAGGAAGCGCTAGATCTTGAGGCCTATGCCAATATTTCTTCATTTACACGAACGCCCAACTTGGCGCTGAAACAGCCGTCCAACTCAATGTTCGATGGGCATTTCTGGATCTTCACGGGCCTATTGCACGAAATTACTATGGCAGAGAGGCAGCTCTACGACCTTGAACAAGAGGGCGGCCAGCCGCCAGACACAGATATTAGCGGCTGGAAAGCGAAGCTTGAACTGGCGCATAGCACGGCTTCTGCTTGTATCGGCTCGGTGTTAGACCCGTACGACAGCAACCGAAGCTCTTTTTACGCAATAATTCGAGCCCACTACTATGCAGGTCTCATCTACTGCCACCAAGCCCTTATTCGCACGGCGGATTCGACAGAGAGCACAGCAGCATATGTCGATGAACTTTTTAACGAGATACAAGTCGCCACAGGCGTGTTGCCAAAATGCACCATGTTCTGCCACGACCTCTTCTTCCCGCTCTTCGTAGCTGGTACAGAATGCCGCGGAGACCCTCATCGACAAAGTATCGTGCAAGGGCTTTTCGAAACAACGATTTCGACAACAGGGTTATGGTGCAATAACGGAGGGCTCACATTTCTACGGAATTTCTGGGCGGCTTCAGGCGATCTTTCGGGACATTGGATACGTTTTGCGAGAGAAAACCAGTCACAGATTAGCCCGTTTCTCATCTTTTGAGACTAGGTCATGGCGTCGTCGGCTAGCAGAATGTTGTCATAGAGCTTGGTAATGACGAGCTATCTAATGATAACTTCAATGACTCACATGGATACAAAATGAAGCTTCACCCAGATGCGGTAGGCCGCGCGAGAAACCAAGGTGTGACGCGATGGAGCTGACTTTTTGTCGTCACTCGCGTCCCGGCAAATCTTTTCTCTTCGTCATATTTCGACGGCGGGGTTGAAATAAAACCCCGTATTTACCACTAGTTACGCTTACTGAATATGGCAGTCCGCGAGAGAAAAGCCCGTGGATACAGCGGAGAGTTAGAAGTGGAGAGTGGGAATGCGGCTAAGCTGGATTCAGGAGTTTGGAGGAGAAAAGCTTTGACAGCAACGGTAGAAACGTGAGCGGGGATCTCGGTCAGCAGATTTGACGATTGATCTGATGACTACGATCGGTATCCTCTGGGGACTTAGACATCCCATTCCAGGCACGTCGAAATTGGTCCATGCCCTTCAGAATGGGATGCTTGAGATATTGCCTCTTACGGGTACCTCGTTTCTGAAGAGAGGCCTGTGGCTTACCGGAATCGACCTCGAAGGTGGTTAAGTCTCAGACTGGGCTGCAATTATTAATGCTGCAAACTTCGCCCCAGTCAACTCAAATGGTTGCATTTTCGGTCATGCTGCATGCTAGAAGAACTGCTTGGTAACTGTCCATTTGCTCAGATAGCAAGCGAGGCGGGGTAATGCTCCGTGTTGTTGATAATCAAGTGTGCAAATGTGACTTCCTTGGCCTCGTGTTAGAAGGTTCCTCAGAAATCATGTAGACGGACGAGGGTCCTGCTCTTAGGCGTTGTTAAGAGTCTACAATCTGTGCTCTTAGGCGTTGAGAGGTTATGATTCCTTGCACGTTCAGTTGTAAGATGAAAAATTCTCTACGCCGAGACTGGCGAATTCAGCATGAGCGCCTCAATCAGCAAAATGAGCGATAATATTTGTCAACAGCTCATGGACTTCGCCATTTAGCTATCAGGATGTTTTGCGCTCCAATTGAATGAGATCGTTTCAAGCTGGTTTAGTAACATGTTGATTAGGAGTAGTGCTATTCGGGCTAAATGATATTGCTATCCGGGCTGTGTCTCCCTTTCGGAGAAAAACATGACTTTGTACTTCCTTGCTGCCTTTTGGAGCTTGCTAATGTTTATACCTTTGGTTGTTCTTCCAATCTTTTGGCCATCTTTTGGCAGATGTATAGAGAATGTTCGACTTACAGCTACCTTCGCAGCTTCGCTGCGCTCCGGGGCACCCTCCATTGCTACGCTCTGGCGGGGGGCTCTCGTTCCTTGGCATCACTTGTAATGATAGAAGGATTGCTTGACTTGGTGGTGATATACAGCTCGGGTAGCAATCATGTATAGCCCGAATAGCACCACTTTTGATCAAGGGGTAAGATTGAAAGCACCAAAACGAGCGCGTCAATACCTAAGTTTGGTTGGTACGCCGAGACGTATTCATAAGGAGTGGATTGCAGTGCCTTTTGGCAACCGTCTCATTTCTTGATTATTGTGTAACTGTGGCGTTATTTGCATATGTCTAGGCCTATATTTAAGAAGGGCAACCAATTAGGACATGCCTTCTCGCAACACAGCCTGCCTGGCACTCACGTCAAGTCTTCCTCATTGGTCGTTAAACGGAATTTTTTTCAGCGTGGCTAACCAATGCCTTGTCCAGTCCGTTGATCTTCGCCAGCATCGTACTTTACAAGTTGTTGGCTGCAGACTGATGCAGTATGCAGCCACAGCGGCTGAGTCAAGTGAGCAAATGTGGACATCTAGACTGAGGGGTAAAGTTTCTGCAGAGTCTGAGTTGAGACTCGGACATCATCCTCTTCTTCCACTTTTTCTACTTCTTCCTCTTCAGCCTAAACTGGTAGAACAATAACGTCGCCATGCACCATCCTCATCCCCTGCTGGCAAACCAGAGTTCGGACAAAATCATCGAAATGAGGAGCATCCCGTCCTCGATGCCGTTTTTGGATGAAACCAAAAGCAATTGCCACATATGCCGCACGAGAGTCAAGTTGCCCTTTTACAGTCGTCGACACCTGTTGACGCCAGACTTCATGATCAAATCAACAATGCCTCCGAGGTAGATGCGGGACATAGGCGTTTTCATCTTTCCAATCTTACCAAATTTTAGAGAAGCTTCGAACAACAGCCTCGAATCATGTTCTGTCTCATCATCGTTAGAACTCTTTTCACATTCATTCATCATTTCTTCAACTATTATCTTGATGAACAAGAAGCAAAAAGACAGTCAGTCGCGCTTCGATCTAGAACCACCCTGGCCTTCCTTGCGAAGGCGAATTTGAGTACTGCTGCTGTTGTAGCTTTTCGTCAGAGGGCATGGATGATAGTACGAAAAAAGGCGCTCAGCCTCGGGGCGGTTGACTCGCTTTTCGCCGTTCCTGGAGACTTCTCAGCTGCGTTTAGCTGGGGGATCTTTAAGAACGCCAGAATATCCCTCTGCTTGGCAATCTACATTTGGGCCACTCTCCTCATTATCTTGACTTCTGATACTCTTTCCGTCGTTCCTCGCCCGCTGCAAGAGGATGGATATTGCTCGTTAGTCCGGACACTTAATTTCGAGAACGAAGAAACGCATAAATGGCGCTCGTTAAAATCCATTGAGGTAAAACCGGTGTTATCTGTTTCCATTTGGAACACAACTGCCGCTGATGGCGATCTTAATCTTCTGGATGTCGATCCCATAGACCCTGATTCGTTTGACTACTAGGCCACAATCGCCCCTGCCTACATGCGCTTAGCAACCTGGGTAGCTTATCAACGGGTGACCCTCACGAGAGATCATGCAGCAAAGCAAATATGCCAAGATAGTTGGAACTGTTCTTTTGTTATTGAATTTATTAGACCTGGATATAAGTGTAATGAACTCGCTGTTAGTAGGGACTTAAAAGTGAAGAAGCTTAGGAGAGCGAAAGCTCTATTTATAAGAAAAGATATCATACCGGATGACGATTTCTCATATCTAGCAGTTATAGACTAAGGTGACTATGTGTATCAGTAAATCGAGTCCTAAGTATCTGGTAAACCAATAAAGAGACCACTATATCTGAAAAACTTGGGAGTATGGAGGACTGAACTAATTATCTAGATTAGATATACTACTATAAATGACACTGAGAAGCTTCAACCTTAAAATAGCAAAGTGGATGCTTGATATAATTTACATACAACAAATATATTTAGCTGCAAGCACTATTAAATGAATTATAGTATTAAATTCAGATATATTAACGGGATTGAATCTTAGGTTGTTAAATAACATAGATTTCTTCATAGAGTTGTTAACACTACCTTTGTTCCTAATGAAATCAATGATGATAGTGTGTCAGGGACTGAGGGTCCCGGGCGATAAATTGGTCAATCTCGGTAGTTAGAAAAAGAATAATATAAATTAGGACTGTCAGGCCCGCCAAAGGGCCAGACATCGCTTTTTCTTTCCCTTCACTTTTGCCTTGCTATGCATTTAAGCACGAATACTCTCATTATCTCCTTACATCTCTCTCTTACCAGCTATCGCAGCAGCTTTTATCATTATTTCTTAGCTTTTTCTACTTACGCCGATAGCTTATCAATTAATCAAGCAGACGCGCGTTATCCCTTGCTTTCTTACCGTTCCTTGGTTGTGGTGTGGCCGCTGGAAACCTCTGTTTCTCGCAGCCGCTACGACTCACACCGGATTTCCATCTCCTAGGTAGGTGTGTTTTACACAGAGGTGCCGCCCTCACTAACGAAATAGCACTTTAAATAATCTTATAACATATCTTAATTCCAACTATATATTTATATATAATACTCGCCAATATCGTCAGATGGCTATATATTACTCCATAGGTACTACACTTATATCTTTTCTTAATAGGATGATTAAGACATAACATAACTCCGTAGATACTGATCTCATAATGATATATCTTCTAGATTGCCCTAACCACTTACCAGTTTCAAATCTTAAGAATGAAATATAAACTTTTTTTGTAAAGTGATGATTCCATCCACATTACTAAAACTGCAGTTCATTGCTATAGCTTGGGCTAAACATCCATCACAGCTCAGCGGCATTTAGGTCAGTGGAGCCGAAATGAATTATCCTTACACCTACACATAGCTATCCATCTTCTACAAATATCGCTTGCTTCAGCTATCCTTAATTTACAGAGTGTCAATTCTACTGGGGATTGTTGGAGCTTATTCTAAGCTTCAAGCAGCCCGTGAAGAGGGTGTTATGTGCAGCATGAAAATGTCTTCAATTATAGCCATTACGAGAGCGACCCAGATTCTCAGTCACTAAAGATTGCATTTAGATGAGTGTTAGAATCATATCGTTAGATTCGTAGATTTGGGTTAGAAGGAGATGTTACTCAAGAACGTCCACGCCCTGAGCCTCGTTTAACCTCAACCCATCGAGTGGCGGAGTATTGCCATCCGAGTGAGCGGCGAGCCTCTCAACCTTGGCCTAATATGAACGTTTTGGACTGTACGCTTTGTCATTGGAAGCTTGCAAGCCAACCGAAGTGGTTGTGGATAGCCCATCCCTTTTGCTGAATGGACGGCTGTCAAGTTCTAGATTTGACGAAGTAGTTCACTTTTGCTAGGTACACCAGCAATCGCCTTCGAGGTTTCGGTTCTGCCGAATGGCCGATGAAGATGAAGCCGTGACGCCATCGCAATCGAGTTGACTTCAGGGTCTCACAGTGACAGAAAATGAGCTTTGTCTTATCTTAGCTTTTGCGGGGGTTGGAAGAGCCAAAAATTAAGCCCTTGCCCCCCTGTCGCCTCATGCATTACTAGACGAGTTGGTGCCCCCATCAAAAGGTGGCTTGCAGAGACCAAGGCGGTCACGCCATGCAAAGGATTGGTCGAGACGCGAATGTCTGTGGGAGGAAAACAGGGTTTCTGCTTTAAAATGCCCAAGGCCCCCTAGCCTGTGCCAGATGAGCAATCGCTTAGCTTTCCAACCTCCAACCTTTTCCTCGAGTCCCAACCGAAACTCCATGGGGTCGCCATGGAGAGTCAAACAGTGGTCGCGCTCTGGCTCTTCAGCTGCCTCGCCCTCGTCATCATGGGCACGAGGCTGGTCTTGAGAAAGATGGCCAAGCAGCCGTTCAATCTCGGCGACTATCTCACCATGGGCGCCTGTCTGTGCTGCATCGCCAGGCTCTCGATGACCCATGTGGTTCTGATCTGGGGCACCAACAACGTCTCGGTCGCGATACGGAAGACGCACGTTTTTTCGGCAGACGAGATTTATCGACGGACAATTGGGAGCAAGCTGGCAATTACCGCCCGTTGCTTTTACAATACATTGTCAGACCCCCCGTGCAGGTCGAGCTGCTTTCGCCTTTAACTAACAGCCTCAAGTCTCTGGTTACAAAAGTTCGTCCTCCTTGACGTCTATCGACGCCTGCTACTAGGGACTTGGTACGAGAAGCACATTATGATCGTGTTCCTTTCCGTGCTCTCTTCTACATGGGTCGTGGTCACTGTAGTCGTCTTCACTGAATGCCACCCCTTCCGCTTGTACTGGCAAGTGGTTCCGGATCCTGGTAAGGCCGCCTCTGTCCCCATTCTTCGCTCGTTCGCGCTGACTCGTCAACCTAGGGACTTGCGTTGAGGCTCAGATGGAACTGTTTGTCATGGCTTCTCTCAATATCCTCACTGACGTGATGCTCCTCACCTTTCCGTTTCTCCTCTTCACTCATTTCCAGACGAGCTGGAAACTCAAACTTCGACTGTTCGCCTTGTTCACGCTCGGTGTGTTCATCGTCATCATCACCATCGTTCGACTGCCAATCACCAGAGAAAACAGAGAAAGCCAGCCCGACCGATCGATGTGGACGAGTACAGAGATGTTCGTGGCGACGATAGTGGTAAATGCCCCGACCATTTACGGCTTATGGAATAATTTGCGGAGGCGAAAACGGCCAGATACTCTTCAATCCAACTCCCAGGTCACTGGGGGAGCAGGTCAAAGTGGAGAGCGCCCGACACTGCCTCAAATGGTGAACGCATAAGTCTTTGAATGGGATTTATGAATCACATGGCAGGTTCAATTTTGGGCATCTTGTGGACAAAGAATGCCGTTGTTTTTAAATGTTTGGAGCAAAAGGAGTACCGGCGCGTGAGGGGACTTGTGAGGCACATGGGTAAAGTCGAAGTAGCGTCCAATTTAAGTCAGCGGGTGATATTGCTGCACTGACGGTTTTTTTTTTCACATTCAAAAATGATACAAGCTTGCTACTTGTCCTTGATTATACATGACCTATGCGAGTTGGATAGTTGAGTTCCTCTCACACTCTTCACAAGACCTGCAAGCTGTCATGGCCAGGTGCTTACCCCGCCCACCCCAGGATAAGCCGGAGCCGCCGGATGCGGTTTTTCCACAAGAGAAGCATCATATATGACCCTAAACCACATAATTATATTTCGAAAGTGGTTCAACTTCTTGCACCACTGCTAGATAAGCATGCTTCTGCTGGGGCGAGGTTCGTAGCTGGAAGAGTGAGCAAGTCTTGCTTGAGGCTTGCCATCCCAACGATCGACCTTATCCCTGCGCTGATGCATCTCTGGCGGGCCAAAGGGTCATTTACTAAGTGGGCTACTCGGCTAAACCGCTTACATGATTGAGTCTCCATTTGATTCATCCTGGAGCATGACAATTGGCGCACAGAAAGAGTGCACGATCAAGGTTAAATAACAAGGTTTAGGTCCATGTCACCCTCCTAAGTGCTTCAATTGAGCCAAGAGGTCGAATTCAACAGCCAAGCTTTCGCCCGAGTGAGACGTGTGCCCAAGTCAAGAACATCTAGCAGCTTACTTGAGATCAATGCCAACCTCTGTATCTTGTACCATCACCCCGCGCCGTTCCCAGATCTATGCGTATTTTCGTATTTCCTACCCCTGGCTTCAGCCTACGTCATATCTTCCATTACGTGACATTAACCGACATTACATAACGCCTCACGTAATGACGGGCTAGCACGCTTCCGTCTCTGGCGGTGTGTTTGGCTGGCTGACTAACATTGCTTTCGGCTACGTCTCAAGCCCAACCCCAAGCAAGAGACCCTTAAGCTAAGCTTTCCCCTCGCCTGCGTGCATTGCAGATGGCAAATCCCTGAAAACCAGAGATTTGCGCTGGCATCTTGTTTCATCCCCTCAAAATATACGAAAGGCGCAGGCGACGATTTGCTGCAACAGGGATTGATCCCTCTCTGCACACGTCGATTGGGAAAAATACACTCGCTGCTACGGGTCGTGACGTGACATGCCACCCTTTCAATTGACAGTGTGCCAGATCCATCTGAGACGATGACAACAGACACTTTGTTCGTGGGCCAAGGGTATTTATTTCTGATTTGAACAACCAACTTTGCTTTCCCTATTTGACTCCACAATCTCACCAGGTGTGACAACGACAAACGAAGGAAGACAAGACTTTGGTTCGAGAAAGTGGTTGTCAGATACCCGATCGCACTTAGCCCTTTTCTACTTCACCCAAAATTGACGCCCAAACATCATCATGCTCGTTGGAAACCTCAACGTGTTTGTTCTTGGCCATCGCTAATTCTTGTAGGTGTTGCTGGACCAGATAGGGGTGCCCTTATACAGAACAACATTGCCATCATTCTGCACTGCGCAAATGACGGTGCTATTCCCCGTGGGGCTGGCCGTGTTGGTGTGCCAAACGCAGTTTCCACTGTGATCACTGTGCACAAAATCAGCATCTGTCCAAATAAGGCACCCCCGAACCAGTGTAGAACATGCTAGACTGGTGTGGTGAAAGGGACAAGTCGACTAATAAACTCACTACAGGCACAAGTTGCCGTCATGCTGCATGACGAGACCCTTCATGTCCTGGGTTTGCTGTGCCGTGTTTTGGAATCGGCACTTGCCGCCCCAGTAGATGGCAATCTTGCCATCCTGCTGCATCTTGAACTCGACCGAGCCATCCTGGCTGAAAAGACTGGTGCCCTTGAGCAGCCAATCGCCGTTGCCAAGAGTGCTTTGAGACATGATATGCGAAGGCTTGGTCAAGGAAAGAAGAGTCTGAAGGGTGGGTCTTTGAAGTTTCAGAAGTGAGATAATGAGGATAGGATAACGACCTTGCAGAGGAACATGGCTCTGTTCTTATATTCCCACCTACCTTGATGAGTAAATGAGAATGGGCATGTGTATGACACTCGATCACCCAACCAAATTCCCTTCTATCCCCCAACTCTCGGATGTCGGCATTGCTTCGACTCGACCACATCTTTTTGCCTTCCCGTGACGATGTATCACAGCAAGATGTTTCTGAAACCCGCTCATATCACATGTGAGGGGCGTCGAGATGCGCGTCCTACGTCTTTCTGCATATGTAGTGTGTCGGGTAGAAGCGAGACAGACAAGATGATCATGAAGGAGCGTTGCTCATAGACTTTCGATCCACGCTTCGTTGGTCTATCCTATACGAGGCAAGTGGCAAAGAGCACGGGGTACAAATTCACAAACCAGTTGAGTTTGACCGCGTGTCCACGACCAAATTCCCGTCGTGGTTGGTACACGGCATGGACCTTTGTCCCAAGATGGGAACACCTTTAGCAGGATTGTTGGCAATTGGGTAGTCTCTACTCAACCATGACTTCGTGTTACGACACTTCTATCACAATCGGGCCTGAAAGAAGGGCACTGAAGCTGAATACTGGGACTCGGTTTAGTGCAATGGCTAACAAGCACAGTCACACCACGATCCGATATCTCCGCAAACTATTTCTGTAGATCTATTGTGAATCTCGATAAGTCGTGCCAGGCTAGTGTAGCAAAAGACGTTGCTGTGACACGCGTGCGTCAAATCATAGCAGCGATTGAGGGTGCTCGAGCCGCACTGTTTGCTAATGCATTGAGTCAGCTTAATCACTATTGCTACATTGATACTGATAAAGTGTTTGCTAGTCGCTGGAGTAGCAAGGTCTTGCTTCTGGGAGAAATTATGTGAAGTTCAGTCAGCCAGCGAGTGTCTATTTTACTTAGTGCTGAGTGATAGCGGATTGATGCTGCAATCCTTTTGAACCGGGCAAACGTGTGGTACAGTTGCTACTTTGACTCACTTTTTTGAGCGACTTCATGCAACGAGCCATAGGAACAGAACAAATTCTTGGTCTTCAGAGGGCGCACAACTAAGTCAGAAGTAACAATTAAACCTGCATACAGGTAGTTTGCCTGCCACTCGATAGTATCACACGCAGCGTCGGCGGTACTGTCGGGTGATTCAATTCCTGCAGATGGTCAATGGTACATCCGTGCATCTCAGCCGATGCGACTGTTGCAAGAGTGAGGGGATGCCGAGAGCACCGTGCCTCCTACAATCTGGGGAATATGGGCGCCCGGTAAACCTGCGTTTTCAGTAGGCAAAGCTTCTCTCGGCCTGTTGGCATATTCTTCATCTGACTGCGCGAGCAGATGCGGACTTTCAGATTGAACCTGGCGTCAGATTTGTGGTGGCGTGCCTCCAACCTCAGCAACCCGACACCGTTTGTTCTCAACATTTTGTACTGTTTGCCCGTCCCTGATACTGGCCTACTCTGTAAGAGAGTTGATCTGAAATGCAACCTGTACTCATGAAAACGAGTCCTGGGGTCTAATTCCATCTACCATTAACCATGTCCTGTCACAAAGTGCCCTTTCATCTTGACAGGAATTTCAGCGATCTCACGGGCAAGGTTATCATTGCTACAGTTGGCAACACTGAATATGATTCAAGGTGGACGGTGTGTGATTGCCGTTGATGTTGAAATCGGACCATTGAACCAGCATTAGTTAAATTGTGAAGAGGACTGCGGTTTTTTCTACTGACTTTGCGCCAGCAGCAATACGTTCTGGATGGAGCAGACAGCAAGATATAAGAACCAGTTTTGGACTACAATCTTGTACTAGAAGTCGATCTGCATTTGCTTAATTCAATTATGTACAAGTACAAAGAGTATCTCAACCCTCTCAGCATCAACCATCTAATCACTTCGCTGCAACACTGTCTGTGCATGAGGGAGCTCCAAGCTAGCCGCATTGCCGTCATGGCCCAGATGAAACACAATACTGTGCTCAATACCAACAGTTGCGCCTACTTCCTGCCAAGTGATGCACGTTGGAGTACCCATATCGATTAGAGCACTTTTGTCCTGGATGATAACAACAAACTGATGCTGGCTATTATCCTGCACATTTGTCGGGTAGGTTCTGAAGTCGAGATCCGCAACGTCAATGTTGAGCTTCTTCGCGGTCTGGGCCTTCACATCCGCCTTGTCAATGATCAGTCTTTCGACCTCTAAGCCTGGCCCATTGTTCGTGAGATTGAGAGCGACCACAGTGTCTTCACCGCTCTCGTATGTGCCAGCAAAACGCAACGCTAGCTCCTTGGCCGCAAACATCTGCATGTAACCAAGAGACTCGCTGACAATATCGGCGTGGACGTTGAGATCGAGCTTGCGGTCCTCGACGGTGCTATCGTGCGCCAAGATGGCGAACCCAGCGCCAAAGTCTGGCGTGACACCAAAGTAGCTTGCGTATTGCCCAATTGTGCCACTCTTGGTGAAAACGTCTAGAACAGGCGAGATTGCGGTGGACCCAGCACGATATACCTCCCAGGGACGGCCGACGCCGTTTCGAAGATTAGACGTGTCCGTATGAGAGTGTAGCCAGCGACGAGTGACGGCGGGAGCAAGGAGGCTTGAAGATAAAATGGAGTGACCGGCCCGAGCAAGATCTTCGATAGAACTGACGAGGGACAGAGCACTACAGTGAACGAATTAGAACATCTCTAAGAAATTAAGAGTAAAAGAGCCTTACCCAGGCTCGCCGATCTGCGACATGTTCAGCCCATCAATAGCGAAAACGTCGTTCATGGTGGGGCATAAAAGACCACTAGATGTCATGTTCAGAGGTCGCAGGATAGCGTTTTCGAGAACTGAAGCCCATGTGTGCACTCCACCCTTGCGGCCGTTTTCCCTTTGCGTGGCAAAAGCGAGAACTTGAAACGCGGCATAGGAAACAATGGGCGTACTATCGGGGAGAAAGACGGGGGGCTTCTTGGCGAAGTCGTTGGCGAAAGCTGACATCCACGTTAGCGTTTGCCGCCGAGATACATAGATGACAAGCGCAACTCACATTTCCAGTCGCAAGGTGCGCCAACAACACACGACTGAGCTAAGTCTCGCTGTTAGTTCAAATATGTGAGAAGATAAACGTCATGATAGCTCACATTGGCGACTCAATCCAGACATATGGCCGGCTAACGACCCGATAGTGACATCTTTCCAGGGAACTGTGAGTGGTCCCTCGATACCAGCTAGCTCTGGCAGGTATTCGGTGATGGGGTTATCCCATTGCTCTCCATGTTCTACCAACCATGCGTAGACGGTAAAGATCATGGTCAGGTCACCCACGGGGAACTTTGTGGTCAAATCGAGCGTTGTGTTGGTCAGAGATTGATCCAGAGGGGAGGTGTAGTGGTATTCGAAGAAGACGGGATCGTCACGAAGAGCTTCGGAGCCACCAAAGAGTACAACCGAAAAAGAAGTTGTGTTCGGCGTGATAGCACCGTAGTCCTCGCTCCCGTTATTCTTGATAAGTTCGTCGAAGACATTGGTGAACTTGGCTGCGAGCTGACTGAAAGCATCCGAGGATTCGGAAATGGTTGGTGGAGGGTAGTATGCGCCGATAAGAGGGCATGCCGAAAACGAGATGGTGTCGCTTTCTTGCGCAGCTACTTGTCTCGGTAATGCACTGAGAAGCAAGGTTGCTGCGGAGAATAATAAGCGCATGACAGCTGAGTTCGAGACAGGTGGTATGAATGCAAGTAGGCGAGACTTTGGCATGATGAGAAAATGAGCCTCGACATCTTTAGCATCGTACTTATACAAATGACAGATTTGAACGCGACAATAACATAAAGTCCGCCCAGTTTCATTTTTTGTCCCGCCTCTTAATCCGTGTCCTACTCCGTATCTTATTCCGTGTCGTATTCCGTGTCTTACTCCGTGTCCGAGCTGATTTAGCGGGTTTTTGGCGGCTGAGATCCCTGTAAACCATGTAATATTCGACTCAGCCGCTGAATCCTACCTGATTTCAGGATGCAAACATCCCTGAGAAGTCAACAGGGTCGGTAAAGAGGAATGTGCTGATGTTTAAGTCCGGACTTTGATACCAAGCGGAGTTTCCGGTCCAGGTATTCTGGCATGACATTGGGTCGTCGTCGGGAACAGTGGTACCCATGACGTCGGGGGATTGGTCAGTCATTTGTTTCATTGCCTTAGCAGCTGCCTCCTGTTCGGTTTGAACAAAGTACCACTCCTCGAGTCTCCTTACCCGCTTGGCTAGGTCATGGAACGGGCGATGATCGCAGATTGTAATGTCCGGTTCCGAAACATCCACCGCCTCCAGGCGGAGGACAATTTGCCGGAGAGTATGAGGTATATCCAGGAGTTGGCGTAGATGCTGGGTGAAATCTGAGATAACCCCCTTGGCAGCTATAAGATCAAATCGCACGGCCAATGAAAGACCACAGTAAATGATGATCCAGCCCGTGTTTGACATTGCACTCTCTTCTCCTTGTGGGGGGACAAGTGCCACGCTGATAAGAGATCGAACTGCGGATATGCTAGAGGAAAGCCAGTTCAAGATGGGTGCTTGTTGTTCCAGTTGGTTTGGAGCGTCGTGGAACTTATCGAGCCCAAAAGGAGTCCCTTTCGGGGATGCCTGACTCAGGAGCAGTTCCAGCAAATGATATTGTAACAGCAGGGTAGCTACGAGAACTTCAGTGAGAAAATTATGTCTAACACGATAAAGAATCTAGACTTACGGCTTTTGCTCAAAGAAAAGGGCCAAGTGGATTTAATCTCGGCTAGCTTCTGTGCAGTCTTCTGAATCTCGGCCTTGAACTGTTCACCATCGCCGGTGGTGGAAGTTCTGCCGACCATATCTTCAACACCCTCCGTGAGCGACTGTAGTTGTATGATATAGCCTAGATATTTGTCGTTTGCGTTTTGGTTCTGAAGAGCAAGATCCTCGCAGCAGCTTAGGATGTAAGGCGTAAACGAAAAGTGGCGCGATTTCTGGAGTACGAGGGAAGAACTCGAAGGTGTTAGTAGGCCGTAGGTGAGGTTGCACGCGCTCACTTGCCTGGAAGACAGATAGTACACGCCAGCTAACGCTCTTTTCTCATCTGGGCCCCAGTCTGGCTCGTTTTTGTCCTTTCCGCCATCAACACTCCACAAATTTGGCTTCCTGTATAACTGTTAGTCCTTTACCATCACTAGGATGGAGGGTTCATAATACCTAGGTCTGTCTAGTCGCAAGTCGCAAACTATGCTTGTGGCTAAGTGAAGATGCTGCGTGTATCGCTTAGGCCGAGGCTGGAAGTGCGCCCTGGATTACGTTAGTCACGCACATCCGATTCATGGGGAGTTTGCGCTCACCAAGCGAGGTGTATGAGAAGCCCTTGCAACAAATCTAGATCATTGATGTTGCCGTGGACCATACGGACTGCTATCACTTGATTGAACAAGCGGCCCAGTGCCTGTTGGATTTGTGGTTCCGAGTGCGCAGCAGCCGCCAGGGCCGCTAAACAGAGACATGGCCGTTTCTGGTTCAACTCATTGACAGGTAGATCATCAGGTAACATGACAAACGGAAAATGCGATATCATCCTCGTCCTGAACCAATCAATAAGTTTGGTAGCAGCCTCGGTAGATATGACCCCCCTTTCAAAAGGATCCAACGACGCATCCTTGTTTATGATATCGATGGTTCCTTTTGAAGTAGACGTTCTGACACTCGGACTTGACGGTGATTTGGACACTCTGTCAGGCCGCGTCCTTACTTCCAATCTGCCAGTTAGATGAGCAATTGACCAAGTAAGTGAACCATACACAACCTGCACAAGTCAATCAGGGCCAAACTCACCTCTGTCGGCTTGCTTTTGGGCGCCGGCGAGCTGGCTTAAAGACACACTCCTTGCCAAGCCGCAAACACCGGTCGCAAGTCTCCGAGTCCTGGCTCTTGTCGCAGCGAATTTTGGCATGGAAACATGTCTGACATGTTTTCAGTACATAGGCACTAGTTGGCAATTGAGATTGGTTTGATGCGCCACTCATTACGTTAGAGAATTTGATAGGAGGAGGATGTGTGGCGAGGTGAGATTCAGGACTCACAGGCACAAATCCGTTGCTGCGCAGAGTTGTTGACAGACCTGACTAATCGCCCTCGTCGGCTTTTCTACGGGACACATGGGCCTACAGCCTACAACCATCTGTCTACAGAACTATCTGAGGAAAGTAATGTATAATCACTAACCTAATATTCATCACGTTGAGCTCGTAATTATTCCTATATAATGATGGCTGTTTCGTTGTTTTGTTCTAAAAAGAGAACAAGCAAACCAGCAGATGTTGTAGTGACTTGACAACTCTCGAGATTCTCCTGAGCCGTAACCCATCAACCCGTTTACTAAGCCTCAACTACCAAGGTAGGTATTTGTAACTCGAATGATTACTACTAGTCAGGTCAACCAGACAATATTGTATAAAAGACTGTAATTATAATGCCCAAATGGACACCTTGTCGGCCATTCCTGCTCCACTAACTCATCTCAACCTGATAATGAAGTCTTAAATTTCCACATCCCCATTCCAAAACTTATTGTACAGGCGTGGGCTTATATACAACACGATCCCTCAATAAACGCGGCGTGTTGACATCGTGGCTGGGCAACACCACCACGTCCGTCTGTCTCGCAAACTCCTTGATCAGCTTCAGACTCTGAAACGCCTCCATGGGGTTATCGTTGATCCCGTCCGGCTCCTCCCTGTCAAGTAGCTCCACCCCGTACGTCGCGTCTCCCGGCAGGAAATACGTCGTCGTCGTACCGTCCGAGTTGTCGCCGCGCACCACCAAGGAGAGGTGGCCCGGGACGTGACCGGGCGTCTGCACCGCTACAATCTTTCCGTCGGTGGTGATGTTTTGAGACTTCTTCCACGGGCCGAGAGCGGCGTCGGTGAAATCGATCATCTTGGGCGCAAAGTCTTTGGGCCAGTGCTGCGGCGTGCAGCCTTGCAGCGTGGCTGTGAAGGGGTGTTTGCCGAATACGTCCCAGTGCTCGCTGCTCACGTAGATTGGTACGTGCGGCGCTTCATTCGCCAGGTCTTTGACGCCTCCCGCGTGGTCTCCGTGCAAGTGGCTGAGGACGATGGCCTGGAGGTCTGCCGGGGCGATGCCGTTGGCCTTGAGCTGGTTCACGATACCGTCTTCCGGGGCGATCTTGGTGGCGGCGACCCAAGTCGAGACGCTCAGCATCGAGTGGTAGCCGGGCGAGTTGCATAGGGGCGACTCGCCCGTGTCGAAGAGGATTGGGCCGGCGGGGTGGGAGATGATGAAGACGCCAATAGGCAAGGGTTCGGTCCATTGGCGATCGGTAAAGGACCGGAAGCGGCGCATGAGGATGCTTCGGTTGGCGATCGGTTGGCTGACCATGGAGGGTCTGATCTTGACTGTTCCAGTCGACAGAAACGCGAGGCTGATTGCCTTGGCGGTGACGGTGGAGTTTTCCATGCTGGTGGTTGTCCAGGGAGTTGGGGAGCTATATCGTGAGATTTGAAACGGTCGTGGGCGATGTGACATTAAAAGATGACCAGACCGATGATCACATACACAAGAGAATGTTAACCTGACAGAGGCTAGTAATTTCGCTATCTCACGTCTGATGCTGACACGACCGGCTGTGGTTGGCTTGAATACGCGGACGAGCAAGAGCGTTTTGTATATGTCGGCGGACGGGGACTATTTGCCCGACGGTCAAGCCACACGGGGAATTTAAATGGTTTTGTATCCCGAAAAATGAAGCGACGATTGTTATTGTGCCGCGGGCCCGCTGCGAAGAGAAAGAGCTCCACTGCTCCCAGGTGGTGATGTTTTGCGAATCAGGCCATAATACGTCATTGCTCGCACAGAGAACCCATGCGACAGTCGGCTTTGATGCTGTTGGAACGCCTCGATACCATACAATTTTTTACTCACTTAAAGCGACTTGCAGCCTACCTAGAGAGGCTATTGTTCAACCGAGGCATTGCCAGTTTTGGGCAATCCGGATCGTGAATGAAGCCGACGGAGGGTAGTTGCGCCGCGTGCCCCGTTTGTGGATATTGCTTGCGAAATCGGGTTTTCTAGCTAGCGACTGATAATTTCGCATAGACTTGAATGACACTTACATATGGTCTTTATATAAAGCAAACAAGTTAGGAGCTACAGAATTAAGCTTGTGTATTGAAGATAGCTTAAAAGAAATGGCAGAAAGAATATATTTTGTAAGCCTCTTGAGTTTAAGCTAAAATGAAACTGAGACCACTCATTCCATCAATTTATGACATTCAGCAGCAATCTCCCTGCTCTCATTTGACAAGAGACCATCTACCTCGCTCATTTCCTTAATCGACCTTTTCCATCTCTGCCAATGCTCAGCCATGGGCGTCCCAACGGCTTCTACCTTTCCATGGCGACCTTGTACTAACTGTGACCAACTTTTCAGCTGCTCTGGACGTTGGCTTTGTACCAACCTCACTCCAGCTACCCTTAACCACGCGTGTGCTTTATATATGAAGACCTCGAGTCCAGGGCGCCCCAAACAAACCATGTTCAGGGTTTCGTAGCCCCAGTCCGCGCTCACACCACCAATACCCCGCATGAACAGGGTTGCTTCAACCGTTCCGATGGCTTCAAATTCGTGGCAAAGACTGGCTCTCTTGTCGACTGGAAGCGGAGATCTTGCTCTCTCCCACTCACTGGGCTCGTGAAGATGCAATCCGTAAAGGTCACTCCACATGTGACCGAAGCCTTGAAGCTGTGACCAGTCTATCGATCCAGCAGAAGGTTGTGATTGAATCATCTCCAGAAGTTGAAACAGGTTCTCACGGTCATCCTCCAATTCGACCAAAGCCTCGCACAGGAAGGCGTTCAGGCGGTAGACTTCGGCAGATGGGTCAGTCTCTTGAAGCACAGGTGAGATGATGGCCTTTGCGGCCTCTTGGACCGTCATCTTTCCACCAAGATAGTCGTTGAGACACTTTGCCTCGTCCTTGTGGCAACCATCCCCTGCTGCAAGAGCTTCTTTGTCTGGCGCGACCTGGGACTGGATCCATGTGGTTCGGTTCGGCATTTTGGTTGAAAAAGCGAGCTCGGTGGCGGGGAAGTAGATGCAATATTGAAAGTCTCAAAGATTCGATCAGTTCTCGACCGTAAGATTGTGAGACTGAGTTATTTCCGAGAAGCTTTGTCCAGCAAAGCTAAGCGATGATGTCATCGTTCAGTGTTCAAAGTCACGGGGCATGTTTTGTTCGTAGAGTCTAGATAATTGGAGACAACACGAGCGAAAGATCATACCTAGATCTGCTTGCGCGTCGTTAAGTATGACCAAAGAAAATCAACCCTAAACCTAAGTTCGTTTTTATCGGTCGGGCTTTTGTAATTGCTGTAGACTCACCCAAGGCCGTTTCTCGTTCCAGTGACTGGTAGAGTCTCAATCCGGGCTCGTCATCTTGTGCCACGAGTTCTCTCTCAGTGTGTGGGCATGGACTCTGAAGAGGCCTTTTTTTAGGCAGTTGGAATTACCAAGATTTAGATTAGCATCTTGGCAGCATTTATACCGATCTAGGGCGCTCAACTATAACGAAGTCCTTCAAAATTAGCCCGTCGGCTTACCATGAACCGGCACCGAAACTACGAAAACACAAACCGTCTTGGGGTTGCGGTTGCCAAGACTCGATTCAAGTACTAACGTGCTCAGACGCTAATCGATTCTCTCTCTTCTTTTGCCAAACCTCTCGCATAGCCATTCTGATGGTTTCCTCTCCCGCCTTGAAATTCGCTTCACAAACTCGCACAAGCGTATCAACTTGATCCGGTTCCCAGACTAAGTTGTACGAGCCAGAGAACTTGGTCGTAGATGGATCAAAGCCCGGGGCAACCTTATCATTGGGAAGTAAGGGCATGTAGATCATTGTACATTCTTTCGGGAATATCGGGGCGGGAGGATTCATGACTGTTCGACCGTATGAGTCCACAACGAAGGCAGGCCTCTCGCAGGGTACCCCATCGTATATTTGAGCGTACAGGCCATCGTAGCGATCGAGGTCTGCAAGATCCTCTTTCGCCTTCATCTCAGTTCTCTTGGTAAATCTCAGACCCCGGCGACTGCCAATCTGGTCAACCCGCTCCTGGAAGGAGTCTTTCTGGACATCGCTGGATGCGTCCATGTTGATGATGATGTCTGTCTCCCGGCGCGGATGAAGCAGAACATATGTCGGGCAGTTGTTGTCCATTCCACTGTCAATGAGCTGAATCGTCTTTGAGTTCTCCAGTCCAGGCTGTCGGCTCTCGCCTTCTTCGCGAGGCGTAAACTCATACATGAAGTTGTGTTCCTCACACGCATGGAGTGGGTGGTGGTTCTCGAATTCTTCGGTCCCCTCTTTCCCCCACATCTTGGACACGCCATGGGCCATTTTTCGAATCGAAGTCCCAAAGAAACCAGACAGACTTCGATCGATGGTAGCCAAGTACGAGGTGAGAGGAGCTGCAGGAGCGCTGGTTGCGAGGCCCAGAAGAAGGGCCATCGACTGCTCTGGAACTTGCATAGTGGACTTGGCTTGGCTGAAAGGTCGCCCAAATCCCCAAGTTGGAACCCATGCTTCGATCTCATCACAACCGACTTCGTAAGGCGTCATCTCAAACCACTGATACCATGCGTCTGGAGGGTCACTTTTTCCACCTGCTGCATGTTGATCGTCTTGGAATGGGCGGTCTTTATGAGCCCACTCCTCATCGGGTCGTTGGTGGCGGATGGCCGTCAGAATGGGCAGGGGCTCTTGGCCCTCATCAATGTACTCGCGTAAGCCAGACAGCCTGTGCCAGGTGTGATAGGTGTGCCCAGAAATATTTCTGTGCGGGTTTGACATGGGATGTTCGGCCAAGTCGCCCTGGAAGAATATCCAACCAGTTGCAAAGACAGAATAATAGTCCATCGCGACGATGTCGAGGCCAGTCTTGTGTTTCTGAATGAGAGGACCCAGGGTAACTTTCGCTCCGCCAGGAGCACTCAACATAGCGCGAACAGCCTCACCAGACAGTGGATGATGCGGCGAAAGCCTCTTCTTGCAATGGTCGATGACCGCTTGCATATCACAATGTCCAAGCTTGTAGTAGGCAGCGATGGCCCAACACGTACCCGACACACCTGCGACGTATGAAATGCAATCCCAGAGGCCACTCTTTTTCATCTCTGCGCAGTACCCTAAGCATCCGATCATGGCACGAAACCCTCCGCCGCTGCCTCCAAAGGCCACAATCGGGACATCATCTTGGTGTACTTCATCTGGATGGAGGCTGAGATACTTAGCGAACGCAAGCCTTGCCAGTTCTTTCCGCTTCTGGATAAATGCCAGCTCTTCCGGGCCCAGATCCAGTCCTCGCCGTACCTCGGCAACCTTTTGGATCTCTGGATACATCAATGGGTTTTTCATCTCCAGTTTTACTCGTGTCTTCAGCGCAGACATTCCGCCCATGATCTTGATGTCCTGGACCGCCTCGGGAAAAGCAGCCTTGATGCCGTTTTGCCAAACATTCTGTGAAATTCGTTTGAAGAAATTTTGCGTCTTATATCTCTCTTCTTCAGAGTCTGGAGGGTCCTCAGATGGGATGCTTCCAGGCCCAAGTAATAGCCCGCTCTTGCGGCTTAAAGGAGCCAACGTCGTTTCTCGCTCATCGTGCTGCTGTCGACTAGGTGCATTTCGACCATCATGCTTGAGGCTCATTTCTCCAGCGTGAGTGGCATTATTTCTGGTGGCGTAGTGTTAATGCATTGCGATACTTGAAACAGGACCATTACTCACAAGTCTGGAGACATCTTGTGCTGTCATTGATGGCTGTTAGAAAATTGATTGAGGGATTATACGTATCCTGTCCTGATGTCCATGTTGTCAACAAGATTGAACACGAGTAATTAGCTTGGCTGAAGGATGTGGATGAGTGGCCCGGCTGGAGACCATGTGGTCAAACCTCGTAACCGAATTGGTCGAGTTGGTGATAGGCTGTCACACCGAGAGGCGGTAGTGTGAACATTTAGCAATACCCTATTGGCTATGCCTATTACAGCGATATTTCACTAATGGTGAATATTTCTCACATCTACTCTTGACTATGACTTTCTTTCGTGAGCAACGAACGGGTGTGGTTGCCAATAGTGGAAATTGAATGTCAAGTAATATGGGCCAAGCACGCTGGCATGCCACCAACACTAACATGGTCAAACGTTGTTTTACACCTCTCATGTGCCACACTTCCCTGTATGAGACTGGTTTCATGATTGGTCAGTTTGGGCTGAGGCAATCATGTGTCCAACATCTTAATGACCCGACCAACATTTTGATTTACTCATCGTGCACGGCATAATTATCAGCATCTGCCACTCGTTACTTCTTAACGATTCGACCGAAAGTCCGATCCAACTTGCTGCCTACATTAACTATCAGCACTAGCCCAACTCCTCTCTCTTCGATTGCACAATTTCTAAGACAGTTTCAGCCTTATAACCCATTGAACCCCCCGTTTTCTTGCCCATCTTCATCTTGCTCCCCATCATATCACAATCTCACGAAGAGGACGACTCGCAAATGCGCGAAGTCTGTCAGATTATCTATGGGGAGGTAGTGAGGGCAGCTAGCGGCACGATTACTGTGGCACGGAAACGAGTCATCAGCCGACTTGGCAATTAATGAGCCCGCTACATCCGCGACCTGTACAAATCCGGTGCCAGATTATGGACGAGGGAAATGTTCCTCGCCATCGAAGGAGAGCTTGCCGAAACGCAAACCCTCCTACACTCATGATTCCGACTAGTAAGTTCCACTTTTGCAATGGTGATTTTGTTTGACGAGTCTTCGTTCTGATTGTTCACTTCGCTATAGTGAATGGTGGTGGGTACAAAGAGGAAATAGTGGCAAGATCACGAGATGGCCTACCTGAGTCTGAGTCCAGGTATGTCGATTTATGTGATTCTATAGCTAAGCTTCTATTGGGAAAAGACTGTTGTCGGGTCAGAAGGCAAGCTTTAACCTCAATAGCTACGTGCAAAGGATTCCCGTCATCGAATCCCGCAGATATCGGGACCTCGTATCTGAAGCTAAAGGCGCCGTGTTCGACACCAGAAGTGATCAATATGATCATAGGTACTCTCCATATTACGGTGACGACGAAGACCAAGTAAGAGAGGGCTTGTCTTGCGCTCTTTTAATAGCATTCACTCTAGAGCCCGACTTCTTATGCATCGACTATCTTGATCTGAAATCTGCTTGGGCCGAAGCCGGATCCAAAGTGATATATACCGCAAGTTGACAGACGTGTTCCGGCAAAACAAGTACATGCCCAAGGCTACAAAAATTGTGTGTTTTGGGCTCGGTAGCCTGGAGGGGTTCCCGAAGAATTCCGGTTTTTACGAACCTGCTTGTTGTGACGATTTACCTCGCCGCGATTCCATGACGCGACACGCCGCTGCTCTCAGCATGGCTGCTGTAGTTGAAGAGAGACTCGGGACGGAACCTCCCCCTATCATTGCGCAGGAACCAGTATACTCCCCAACAGCGAAGCGTCTATTGACGGAACTGGGAATCGAAGTAGTAGAAGGCTACGGATCTCTTGCATTCGCACATGGCGACGACGACGCTATCGTCTTGGCCTATGCCCCGGACATTCCAATGAAGCAGTTTGTGGCTGACAATGCCAGGTCGGCAGCCATCGTCTAGAGCTCGGTGCTGCCAGCCGAAGAGGGAGAACCAGAATGGCTTTTCGAGATCGCAGGCGATCATGAGATAATGCACTCATATGTTGTTGTTTCCCTTGGCCGTGTTACAACATTGATGTACTAATTTCGGACGGCAGGCCATGGGTGACTGACGAGGATTCACCACGCACTCACAAGCTCGTCGAGGACTATACCGAGTATGGGTTTCTAGTTGAGAATGAGCGATTTCTAGATCTGGCAATATTCATTCGGAAGGACTAAATTTGCGGGATTTTGTTTCACATACATACATTATACCATTCATCACAGCAGTGCAATTGGATTGATGGCCAATGGGACTTTGAAGATCCCACACATGGTGATGTTTCGAGTCAAAGCTTGTCAAATATAGGTATGCATAGCGAGGTAGTTTTATTAGCATGACAGTTACGCTCAGCTGAAGCTCAACGTGCTCTAAAACGCCCGGCTACGCTGGTGATGGTTAGCGCAGCCGACCGTGATAGGTCATGTCTGCTGCCATGGTTGCACAGCCCCTTGCTATACCTAATCACATGAGGTACTAATTTCAGCCTTTTGCTGGGGTAGCCCAGGAACACGGTTGTGCCTCGCTTAGGCACACTCTTACACACACCTAGTCTACCCCTCTCATTGACCTAAGCTCGACGGCGTCCGTATTCCATACACAGAACCTGTTCCGATGAGCTCATCGCCATACGCGTCTTCATTCAAGGTCTAAAAACTACAATGTGGAAGATAATTGTCGTAGTTGTCACGTTGGGGCTGCGCTGGCTGTTACATGTGCCCTCGGGGATGGTGTCTGGCCAAAGCTGGCAGTACGATTGGTTGATTGACCTGGGGCAAGTCTATGATGAGATTCCGCAGGCCAAGGGTCTACCAGACGGGATTGTTCTAGCCGGGACTGCGGTGAGCGACATTCAAGGAAAAATTTTGACATCCAAGACTGACTATGTGACACGCAGGGAACCATAATGGTTTGGTGGAACTTTGCCAATGCCGCAATTGGCGCCTTCACCGGCTTCTTAGGTCCCTTGCCACTGTGTATCGGCCTTGTCGACTTGGGCATTTCCCTCACTCTCATCATCGGCTTGTCGAAACAGGGCACATTCCTGCCTGCTTCCTACGCTGGATGTAACCGAATTATTGACGAGAACAACTTCTTTCAAATCGCCTCAGACACCTACCATGGCCTTAAAACACCGCAAGCACTTTGCAGAGCTTTGGTGTGGAATCGGTCATTCTCCATCGCCGTCGTGTATGTTGCAATGAATTCTCGAAAAGAAATCTGTAAGCTCACGTTCAATACAGTTCCCTTTACTTAATCACGACCACTGGAAATCTGCTGCTTGGCGGCGTTGGCCTCGTAGAATGCATTCATTCCGGTATCCTTTCCAGGATTTGTCCAAGTTGGGTCCTTAATACAGCAAAGTACTGCAAGTCAAAAGCCATCGGCATTACAGTCGGAGGATACGCCGCAACGGGTCGCGCCGGGATTCGAATCAGGGAAATCATCTCAACCGCATCTTTCTCGAATGTACGGGCATGGTGGATGGGCCGGAAGTCGGGTCATGACGGAAAGCTGTATGATGAGGCAGAAAATGAAGAAGCAATCGGATTGATGCCTCATAGGGACGACCAAGATGACTTTGAGCTTGAAGGCGGCGAAGCACATGGCTTGACGGTCAATTCTCAAAAGCCACAGGACGATGAATCGAAGGCCTTCACTGGCTCAAGTCGGTGGTCCGGAGAAACTGTTGCGGGGGGGCATGCCGATGCACATCCATAGTTGTCTTCAGCTGGGCGTTTGCAATTGTCATGTTCCAAGAGGCGGGGAATAGATTCCAAAGGCATCTCTATCAAGTTCTCAACCGCTGTTACGTAGGTTTGTTATTGCTTTAATGCTAGAAAAACGGTGCTTGGGATACATTATTAATACGAGTCAGAAAGTCTATAATTGTCGCAAGGTGTTATTAGATGGTGTATGATTTGGTCGTGAGGTTGCCTCCATCGTCTTGTTAATGACCAGTCGAACAAAAGCTCTGCTTGATCGAGACACCGTTGTCCAATGTTCCCAATGAGTTCAACATGGTTTGTAGCTCATCTAGTCGATTTGCAATGGAGATGAACATGCCGCCTAAGAAGTGATTAGCCAGTGTGCAAATTTGTTAGAGGCGAGTCGTGTATCAACCTTCTGCGTGCCATAATATGTGGCAGTGAAGCGCCCAGATGCCCGGGTTGTCGGCCACGATGCGGAGAACGACATGAGAGAAGCCGGGGATGGTGATTGTGTCTCGCCTCATGGGGTTGACACGGCTCCAAGTCGTGACACCCTTGCCGAATACGTCGTCACCCCATCCGACGACCTGGAAGTTTTGACCTGCGGCCTGAGTTAGTTCCATGCTGAAGGTGTTTCGAGACCAAAATAAAAGAAGTCGTACCGCTACAAGACTGGGGTTAGCAAAACGGTCGATTTCAGACTTCCAGGGTTCGAAACTTACTGCAAGTGCCATGGGTGAATCATCATAACCTCGGAATTGATGATGATCTGCACAGATTTATCGGAATCTTGAGATACAAGAACCTGCTGATTTGGCCCAAAGTCCCACTCCTGGCCCTGGGGATGCCTCCCAGATTTCCCAACATCAGAGCTCGCGTTTTGCTGGAGTACTTTCCAAAGAGTCGCGTCGTCTTGTAGGGGAGCATAAATCGTCTGTCATTTGTCAGTGAGAAAGTACACTAACAAGGAGGAATGTCTATGGTCACCTTGTTCACGTATGTCCTGACCTTTTCCTCGACCAGCTCTTGGTGAAAAGAAAAGTAGTGATGATTGTTTTTCCCGACTTCATAGGCCCTCCTCTTTCTGGTCGGCTGAGGTAGATCGAACGGTAAATCTCCACATCCGTATGACCAAGGCTCTTTCCCAAATGTCGGGTTAGATATGGCATCTCTATCCCAGCGTGATCCGATTGGGGCGGCACCAATATCTGTATCATCGTATGATAGAATCCCCGTGGCTTCGTATTGAACACTCTCAAGGCCCGAGATGCCTTCGGAATGGGCGAGGTGGAAGCATCCCGTGGCCGCAGCTGCGCGCATCAAGTAATTGCCAGAAGTCTGGTTGCCGGTAACCAACACGGAGTAGCGCTGTCCAGGGTTCATGAAAACTCTGGTTGTGTCGATGGGTTCAATCTCTACGCCGTCAATCTCAAAAATGGACAAGGTGTGGTTGTCAAGCGTAAAAATGACTGGTGTGGAGGTGCTGTGGCTGATGAGCCTGAGTCGGACTTGGTCACCAGTCTTGATTCCCGTCGTATAGAGCGAGCCGCCAGTGCAGCCTGTGAGGTTAGAGTTCCTGGGTGTATGTTCCGTCGGGCCCAATATCGAGCAGTTGAAAATGTGCTGGCCATTGATGATGATGTTGTCTGGAGGTGGTTCCAAGCCCGGCCTTCCAGGATTCCAGGACGGCGATGTACTCAGATATTCAGTAGAGAGCTAGATAAGAGGTCAGGGCAACGGATCCCAAAGTAAATGTTGTGTGAGCATCAATACCTGCTCTGCTTGCGTGTGAAACAAATCTCCGAACATGACTATTTTGTCATCGTCTACCGACGGAATATTCTCCTCAGGGTCGTGGATTATCTGGAACAAGGTCAGAAGAGTAACATCGAACAAGGTCCGTAAGGATTGGTCAATATGTCTTACAATTGGTCCATAAAGGCCGTCGGTGTACTGGACCGACACGTGGGAGTGATACCAAAAGGTGCCGCGCTGGTCGGTCACATTGAACTCGTATGTGAAGCTTTCGCCAGGAGGTATTCCACACTGCGTCAAACCATAGACGCCGTCCATCCAGACCGTGTTTCTCTGGTCAATTCCGTGCCAGTGGATTGTGGTGCTGGCTTCGGGCATATGGTTGTTAACGACGACGCGGATAACATCACCACTGTTGGCTTCGATGAGCGGCCCTGGGGATTGACCATTCACAAGAATCATAGGCTTTTGGAATCCATCCGGGGCTGCAACTTGACGGGTAATGTTGAACACATAGTCTCGCGTTGTAGGGATCCCTGAGATTACGAAGCCAGTGTTCAGATTGAGTTGATCCGACAACGAGAGATCCGACTTTGAGGTGCTTTCGCTCGCTTGAGTTGATGTCGGCGAAGGAGCCAACGGCGATGAAATTGGAGACACTCCTGCATATAGCTCATGGCTTTCAGGGTTGGGTATCTGAGTCTGCTCACGAGCTAATTGGAAAAAGAAGAAGCCAACCATGGCCAAGGTGGAAAGACAGCAGATAGTTATGATGGTTGACAAGGTCAGCTGACTCCTTGATCGTCGCGGGTCCTTTCCATTATCCGAGACCCAGTCCAGCTGGGCATCAGCTCTGGGACGAGAGGATGGCATGGCATTCAACATTATGGCGGCTTCGTGATGCCCATTGCCGGGACCTCGGTGTGCGACCATTGGCGCTTTGTGGAATAACAATTTTTACCTCGTGATTTTCGGCTAGAAGACACGCGTAGGGGAGCCAGTGGACGCCTCGCCCCAAGTAGCAGAACAGAAAAGACAAGAAATAAGTCCCAGCATAACAAACAGTACAGAATGGACACTACAAAGAGACACCGTTTGCGGTGAAAGGGAGAAGTAAACTTATGGCCTGATGTTTACTCTAGATCAGCATGACAAAGTCTCCGACGCTGTTTGCAGCAGGGAAACGGCTCCGAAACACGCTGTCCTGGAAGTAAGATTCTCCGGCTGGCCAAAGCCCCTTTTTCTTGCTGTTGTGCTTAGTCACCTGTTTTAAAACGCGCTGTTTCAGGTGCGACGAATCCCAAGCGGGTCGCGAGATTTACTCCTTTGAGTCGTTTCTGATAAACTTGATAAGACGGGTCGGCATGTTGCCGGAATTGATTGACACGCCCAACGTACTAGCTGCAATCCATATTCATGAAAAGTATCACCAACGTTTCTAGTAACAAAGAAGCAAATTCCCGATTCCAACTTATTCCTCGCTTCGAAATCCCTATTGCTACCAGCATTTAGACTGTCCCAACGGGCCGCGTCTCCTCCAGAAACTCTTGTTCCCGTTCCAGTATCTCACGCTCGGCCTTGGTTCGGCCTTCTTTCGGCAGATATCTCACAATGACGGGGATGAGAGCGGCCAGAATCGTACCAAATCCGGTGAAGGCGCCTGTGGTGGCGAACCCTTTGACAAATGCCGGTCCATCAGAGGCAGGCCAGAGCCGGCTGCCATACACAGCAGACAGATTACCGATGGAGTTGACGAGCGCCACGACAACGGCTCGCTTCTCAGCTGGCAGGGCAATAGTTTCAGAGGTCCAGTTGAGGATCAAGGGAAGCGCCGTGTAGAGACCAGCAATGTAGAAGCACAGCATGGCGTACAGCACCTTCGGGTTGTTGACAGCGATGCAAACCATAGTGCAAATAAAGCTGAGGCCAAGGCATCCAGTGATGTGCCAGCGTCGGTCTCCGCTGCGGTCGGCCGTATAGGAAAGGACGATGAGGAAGACGGCGCCAACCATCCAGATGGGAATGGTCATGTACTGGGCGTGGACCGACGTGTATCCCATCGACTTGACAATAGTGGGGATGAAGTAGGAGATGGTGCAGGAGCCGAGATCCATGACGAAGAGCACGATGAAGAGGTAGGTTCTGGGATCAGCCACGGCCGCCTTGAACGACTGCCAGTGCGTGAGTTTGACGCCGTGGCTGATGACCGTTGTCTTGCGGTCGTGGATCATGCGGACGACGGCAAGCTGGCGCTGTTCGATAGACAGGCGCTTAGAGCTCTCGGGGAAGTCGAGCAGGACGAATTTGAGGACGATGGCTGCCACGACGGTGCAGCATCCTTCGATCAGGTAAAGCCAGCGCCATCCGCGCATGCCCCGAACGCCCTCCATGTTTCCCGTGATGGCTCCCGCGAGCAAGCCGCTCAAGGCGCCAGAACACACCGAGGCGGTAAAGAAGATGGAGAATCGCTTGCCTGTTTTTCCATTATGGGTCAGAATACCAACCACTTGCAGCATCACGACGAAACAGAGCATTCACGTACCGATTTCAGCCTTCTTGTACCAGCAGGTCATGACGTACAGCACGCCGGGGAAAAACCCAGCTTCGATGGCGCCGAGGAAGAATCGAAGCGCCAGCATGCCCTCGTAGTTGTGAACCACCGACATGACGGCGCAGAGGCTACCCCAGATAATCATGATGCCGGGGAGGTACAGGGATGGCCTCGACCTGGTGAGGATCATGTTGGACGGGACTTCGCAGATCAGATACCCGATGAAGAAGATTGACAGGAGCATGGCGTATTCTATAATTTCGGTTTGTTAGCCATTTTTGACGCACTCAAGGCCGTCTTGAATCGCAAAACGTACGGTTGTCGGTCAATTTGAGGTCCGCATCCATGCCCGCGACTTTGGCGTTGCCCTTTGAAGCAAGTTAGCCGACTGAAGAACCGCAAATCCCAGGCGGTTTCAACATACAATGTTTTGGCGATCAATGTACGCCAAAATGTACATGAACCACAACGCAGGCATCATGATGCAGTCCATCTTTCGCACCAAGCGCTTCTCAGCATCGGATCCGGGGACATAGTTGGCCAGCGCAATCTCCAGCTCGAAATCGTGCCCCGAGACGTCAATGTTCTTGATGGTGCCTTGAGCCACGTCGCTGGACTTGGCGTCCGCCTCGATTGCCTTGAGGTCAGACATGTTGTCGGGGGTAGGGCGTCAGAGGGATGGAGGCGGGAGAAATACTCAGGTGGAGAGATTCCTATGACTTTGTTGAGAGCACAATATCGTGAATGGGAAGAAGGAAAAAAGCAAGTCGATCGGCCTCTCTTATATGGACAAGACGACGCCTTGCTTAACTAGAATAGGCCCTTTCAATTGGCGGTGGCGATGGCGCCCTTCACCAGGTCAGGGCTTATCAAGGTGAGACCGGGGGGGCTCGTTAGACAGGCGAACGATGGCAGGCACCACGACCCATGCCCATCACCACCCCCGCGTTTTTCTTTATCTCCACGATAGCATGGCTATCCCCGCTGTTCGAGAGAACCCGCAGAGATAGTGTGGCTGTGGCTAACCTCGAAGTGTTCAAGTACCGGCCCGGTGAGTAGGGCCTGACGTATGACCGGCACAGCTCAATATGTACCGGCACGTCTTGAACCCTGCGCCACTTGTGCCCTGGATCCGGGGCTAAACTTTTCCATCACCTTCACCGGCACAGGCCAAGAGCTCACCGGCACATAACGAGGGAAACGTGGCTGTTTCTAACAGTGAGGAGTTTATTGGACGACCGACTTACCAGCAAGCGTTAGTCTGGCCGTGCCACCCCCCGTGATCAGAAACCCCAGGTCGTTGACTGACTCGCATCTTCAGCTCCTCCACTGCCCATCAGGTCGGATCGTCGGCAATCATTGCAGTCATCGGGTTGGTGATGCATTTCGGATATACAAAAGAGATGCATCAATCTCAGCTACATCCGATCGTGTGACATGTCGTATCACAAATACTCGCACATTTTCGCTTCCAGGATGGCAATCGGTTTAGAGTATCATTGACCTCGCCCACGAAATGTCTGCCGAGTCCATGATGGCTTCCCCGACGTGGATCATCCGCGCCGGCTTCATGACTTCAGATACGTGTGATGCACACTGATATCAATTCAGTACGTAGAATTGAATACGCTACGAGCAAGAGATCTCCTTCATAGCTGCTGAATGGTCGAGCCAAGGGTGTCTGGGCTGTAATTACCGCTTCACTTTTAAGTGCACCCAGTGGTCAAAAGACTCCCTTCGATCCACATCCTACGAGTATGTCGCACAGTCATTGATGAGATAGAGAATCATCCTCAAAATGACTCCTTCTACGGGGTCGACACTTGACCGGCACATTCGAGATAACAGAGCATCATCGATTCATCGCGAATGAGATACGAGACTGCACTAGCTTTTGCGATGTGACGCGTTCAATATAGATATCAATATGTTCAGTCTGCGAATTTTGGCCCAATAAACGCATGTATCAAGCCCGAGAACACACGATTCGGCCTCGGTTTGTCAATCAGTTGATGCCGCCGTCCCTCCGCTCACCGGCCCGGGACCGCATTCGGCCTCGGTGTCAAAATGCCGCGATAAGACGCCGGCTTCATCATCAGTCTCCGCGATAAGGCGCCGACCGTCTCCGTCACGACAGCGAATGGACACGGCCGTATCAGAGACATCTATTCAGATATGGGGCCGTTCTCGTTGATTCCCTACCCTTTTTAGCCCCGTACATCTCACCGGCACACCGCCGGCACTCTCCATCCCTACCCAGATAGAGCAGCACAGTCTGGACCTTTTCATGGTTCCCGTTTCTACAGGTGAAGATGCGGCATCCTGCAAAGCACGCGTTTCTCGGCCGATTCCCATGGGGTACAGTGCTCTGCCTGCATTAGTCTGCAGCGCATCGCATGTATAAAGAAACTAAAACGGCAGCTGTCAAGAATTGCCTACCATCAAGCATCACCTCTACTGGTCCATTTCCGCCTCAAAAGCCCAACACACCCCCAACTCTGAGACTCATTCCCCTATCTCACAGATCCAGAACCATGTCTGCCTCAAAGAAGCACGTTGTGTTCGACGTGGTCGGTACCTGCGTCTCGTACGATGCCATCTTTGACGCTCTCGACGCAAGACTGGGCGATCGGCTTCGCGCAGAGTGCATCAAGCCCAAGCTGCTAGGGTACACTTGGTTCGAGGCCGCTGAGCGCGAGTACACGTACCTGAGCATCTCGGGACGCTACATCCGCTTCTACGACGTCTTCCGCAGCCTCTTCTACCGCATGCTGTGGATGGCGGGCATCGAGGAGCCGCGCAAGTTTGCAACCGACGACGACCTGGCCTACATCCTGGACCAGTTCATGCGGCTCGACGCTCGACCGGGCGTGGCCGAGTGCTTTCAGATCCTCCGCGACGCCGGCTTCACCTGCTGGGCCTTTACGGCCGGAGACGTGAAGCGCGTGAACGGCTACTTCACCCGCAATGGCATCGACATGCCGGCCGAGAACTTCATGTCGTGCGATTCGCTCGGTATCGGGAAGCCTGCGCCCGAGTCGTATCGTCCGCTCCTCACGCGCTTCGCTGGGGAGGAGGCATGGTTTGCGGCAGCCCATATGTGGGACGTGTCTGCAGCTAAATCTACTGGGTGAGTTTGGACAACCTTGGGCAACCCCTGCCATATGAATGAATGACTCGTTGAGTGACACCATGCTGACTCGCCTTGTCTGGCTCCAGTTTCAAGGGCGCATACTGTACCGTGTGGGAGAAAGAGGCATGCACCGATCTCTTTGGTACCATGGACGTCATGGCCGACACATTCCCAGACATGGCGCGAAAAATTGTAGCCACATCGAAGACCGCCGAATCAAGCAGGTTATAATACACATACGAGATCAGATAAATAAATACACTTTCTAATGCCGTTATTGTTCTACCATTTTGCAAACCCTACGTCACAGTGATACTGTTGCATCAGCTAGTCCCACTGAACCGTTGTAGATCCATCATTTAGCCTCAAAGGTACGATAAGGCCGTTTCCCTCAGTTCGCAATGGACGTAAATGGCGAGGTCCGCCCGATTAAGGAGAAAATGGTCAACCTTAGTGTCTTCATTCAAAGATGCCCTCAATGGACAGAGTCTTGGCGTCCTTCTTCTGATGTTGTGGGATCACAAGCGCCCCTCAAGCCTCACCGGTCCTTGCAGCACTGGTCTGCTTATGAATCGTCGAACCATCATAGTCTCGGCGAACAACAGCGCCTTAGAACGCAACCAACAAATGAATGTGCCGGTGCTAATTCTACTACGTAATTATCTCCCGGAGACCGACACCAGGTGCCACTTTTGGCTGACCGAGTCCCGTCCGGCACCGGGACAGTTGCCGATCTCGGCGAGTGAGTCGCAACAACCCCTCAATCGATGCCGGATCTGGGCTGGATCGTTTGTACAAGGCCTAGGCTCCGTTGATCCTCTCGACGAGGTGTCCGGTTCTGTCTCGGCCTGTATTTTTTGCCCCGGTTTAGTATTCATCTATCAGTCAGGCCTGGCTATTGCATTTCAGATGACCTAGTCTATATCCTACCGGCACACTCTCTGTGCCGGTGGTCTACCAACCCACCCCGCAGAGTGGATCCGTCATGGCCTGAAGTCTTATCTCCAGCTCCCGGCCCAAGCTTCTGAACAACGGTCCATGGTACCATCGCGATAGAACTGTGGTACACTATTTGCTGTCGCCCGATCTCATTATCTTCATATCTATGTGGTACGGTCGCACTAATTATTGGATCATCGCATTGATTGCTAGATGATCAATTCTCTCAAGTGGCATCATGTCCAAGCCCAGTCAGCAAGACCGTGCGCCCGTGCACAATCCAGTTCCATCGTTTTGGAATGCTGAACCACGTACCCTTGATCATCACCGTAGCACCCCAGAGGTGCCTTCTGTCGCCGATATCATCATCGTTGGCGGTGGCTTTGCGGGCGTGGCCACTGCATATCACATCCTGAAAGACAACCCCAACCCGCCCTCGATTGTCATTCTTGAGGCCAGAGGCTTGTGTTCTGGGGCATCAGGCCGTAATGGAGGCCACGTGAAGCCTGACACCTACTACAACGTCCCAAAGTACACCAAGCTGTATGGCAGCGCTGCGGCGGCAGAACTGGCGGCCTTTGAGGCGTCCCATGTTCTCGCAGTCAAGGACCTCGTGGAAAGTGAGAACCTAGACTGTGACTTCCATCTCACAAGAGCAGTCGACGTGTACCTAGACCCGGAACACGCCAGTCTCACAGAGGCAGCCTACAGGGAGCTCGTTAAAGCGGGAGTCGTCAATTTGCATGACGTGGCCTTTGTGCCCAAAGACGACGCCGAAAGGGTACTTTGATTGTTCACATTTGTCAAAGGCACATTGCTAACGCATTTCAGGTATCTGGTGTCAAGGGCGCTCAATGTTGCTTTTCCTTCACTGCCGCCCATCTGTGGCCGCTTAAGATGGTACAACAACTCGTACAAAAGCTTCTAGACAAGGGCTTAAGTCTGCACACCGATACTCCAGTGACATCAGTATCACCAGAGGTTGGCAATGACGACATGTGGACGGTTACAACTCCTCGCGGGGACATTCGGGCACCAAAGGTCGTCTACGCAACCAACGGCTACACAGCCCAAGTCTTGCCAGAGTACCGCAACACCATTGTCCCGGTGCGAGGCATTGCCAGTCACATCGAGAGTCCCAAAAAGCAAGACACGCCTCATCTCGTCAACACGTACGGCATCCGGTTCGATGCGCTCAACAACGATTACCTGATTCCCCGTGCGGATGGAAGCATCATCGTGGGCGGTGCCAGGCAGAGATTCTGGCACAACAAGGACAGGTGGTTTGACAACGTTAGGGATGATGAGTTGGTGCAAGAGGCCGTGTCCTACTTTGATGGATACATGCAGCGGCACTTCCGAGGATGGGAAAACAGTGAAGCCAAGACGAAAAAGGTCTGGACTGGCAGTAAGTCAAGCACAAGTTCCGACTCGCAAGCACAAAAGCTCACATTATTCTCAGTCATGGGCTACAGCTCCGACTTCATGCCTCATATCGGAGAGGTGCCAGGCAAATCTGGTCAGTTTATCATTGCTGGTTTCTCTGGTCATGGCATGCCTGAGATTCTACTTTCCAGCAAGGGTCTCGCTGCCATGGTCCGTGACGGCATCTCATTTGAGAATTGCGGGCTCCCTCGGATTTTCAAGACAACCGAGAGTAGAGTATCGTCCAAGCGCAGTCTGCTAGAAGAGTCAATGCAGCCCTTGTGGCAGGGCAACACCAAGCCGAAGCTATAAGTGTGAGACGGATGGAGCGCTTCTTCGTAGAAACGAGAGTAACGTGGGACTCAAAGACTGAATCAAAAGCCTTACCGCCTCAGCCCGGTTGTCATGGGGATAAAGTGGGACTAATACTTGCGATGTGGCTTGCAGCGTTTGCTCAGTGTACCAGAATATGCATCTAGAAATGGATCAAAATCTAGTCTAATTCATTCATTTATCTATCCCATTCTCTGCTTTCTCCTAACCCACACCTCTTTATCCGGCTTCTCAGAACTGTCAGCCTCTCCAGAAAGTATCGGAGGCACGGCGCCCTTGATGTCACGCAACTGGACCTCCCACACCTTGAGTTTGTAGTGGCCACGATCTGAGGTTCCATGAAATAGGTCAAAGGACCACCCATGTTTTGGACATGTCAGTCCAGCACTGAGAACGACACCAAAATCCTCAATGTCAAAGGGGGTGCCTTTTGAAAGAGGGAATGAGGAGTGAGGGCATTGCTGAGAGAGTTTAGTTAGCCCTTTCGAGCCTCTCTGCTGAGCCGTGTCCAAAACACTCACATGATCAATCGCGTGAAATTTGCCCCGGTATTGAAACACGAGAACCTGGGTCTTCAACTCTCCGTCGCCCTCGTAAGCGTTTATTGAGTCTTCTGAAACTTCAACCTCAGACGCTTGAGTGCTATCTGTCGTGGGGACCTGGAAGACTTTGCATCCTGGTTTGGCCTTGTCGTTGCACGTCCGAGGTGCCGATATGATGTCGTCGTCGTCGCCGAGGTCAGGAAAGGACGAAGAAAGTCCTACTGGGAACCAATCAGCTCCTGACCGGTAGAACCCACTGAAAAGGTTCATGTCAGATCTCAAAGTCCCGTTGTAAATGGTGGCGTCGCTCAGAATGCTTTATCGTGGCCGCACTGGAATTGAGCTTTGCGGTGGATTAGCTTCACGTGTTTCATCACGTGCATATTTTTTATCCCTTTGGTGGTCAAAGCAGCTAACTTAAACGGCTGACCAATCCAGCGAATTGAGCACGCGAAGTAGGAGTTTGTGAACACCACAATGCTCGAATTGTGAAGAAATGTGTTTCGCTGATCTTGTGGCAGCAGCAACACGCCCTTGATGGAGCGAACAGCCAGATAGAAGTAGTATTGAACACCACTTGCAACCCTTTCCTTTGAAGAAATTCTTGATTGATTGACCATTCCGTTTCAAGATCACTCCGCAAACGTCCTCCATCTTCCAGCGCCCTGCAGCTCTCCTCGGGAGTTTGGCCCTTCGGTGTAATGTGGCCAAATGACAAAGGGGACCTAGTTAGCACCCCTGCTGACATTACCAGTGTTCCTCCGAAATAGGAACCTCGTTGATGTCAACTGCATCCGTGAACCACCTCGCCTCCTCCACAATCTTGACGTCGTTGCCACTCATCTGCCTCTTCCGCATCAGCCCGTTCTCTGCAAATGTCCAGTCCTCGAGCCCATATGTGCGCCACCACTGCCCAGCGTCGTCATGCCATTCGTACCAAAATTGCACTGCAATCTAAGCGCCCGTTAGCAGCTATCCGACGCATCAGGCTTGGCGTGCACCTACCTTATTGTCGGTGAAGGCAAACAGTTCTTTGCGAAGTCGGTACGACTGCTCTTTTTCCCACTTGGCAGTGAGAAAGGTTTGGATAGCATCCCGACCCTGGAGGAATCGATCACGGTTGCGCCAAATAGAATCCGGCGTGTATGCCATTTTGATGACCTCTGGGTTTCTAGCAAAATGCGGTTAGCTTCTCCAGCTCTTGGCCATGACTCGGTACAGAGTACCAACCTGGTGTTCCATGCATCCTGCGCCGCCTTGACCTTGACTTTGGCCGTTTCCGCCGTGAATGGGGGGAAAGGTGGTTTTCCCTGTTCACTTGCCATCGTGATCAAGCGGTGAAGTTGTTCGAAAGTATTGGAAAGTATCAACCGAGAATGTTTGTGAAAAACCGGTGGGTTTGAACAGACACCAATTCAATATGAGTCGTTCCGATGGGTTTGCCTTTGACGAGATCGGATCAATTTTCTGACGCAAAGGTGAGCTATTTATCTTCAACATCACGCCCTTCCTACGATATACCCCGCCTCTTACTCACCTCACCCCAACGGTAAACAATTGGCTATACGAATCTGACACAATGACGCGGGGATTACGCGAGGAGGTTACCCTATATGGTTCTGTGATTCCAAAGCCCCAGGTATCCGGTCAGATTCGCATTATCTATTTATCCGTGCTGTAATCTGCTTGTGATGTCTGATCTAACTCGTTTCGGATTTCGCTTTTCCAGTCTACCTGGCTAACGCGATAAGACTTTGACCTGCTTGTTATCTTCTGAACCAGGAGACTGGAACGTGAGTCTTGTCATTCGCTATTGATGACTCATTTTCACCATGACTACTCAAGGCCGACCGAGGAAGGCATGTGGAGTGTGTAAAGCTCAAAAGGTAGGCCCATTCTGTTTGCTATTAGACCAGTCAAAGTCGAGCCGCTAATATTCTCAGATACGCTGCTCTGGTGACCATCCAAGTTGCAAGCGATGTCAAAGGCTGAGACACGCCTGCAACTACGATGTGAACCCCACTACGGCGAGGGGCCGAAAGCCATTACAGCAGGCACATCAGCGGGCGTCATTGATATCTCCAACGGCGAGCTACGGAGAATTCCTTGGTAGCAGTGGAACAATGCAAGCAGGTCGAGATGCTGTCTCCGCGCCTGGGGTTCTGCGAGATCGCCCAACAGACGAATCTCAACTCGGAATACCGACAGCACTAGCGTTAACACTGGCTGAAGCGTACTTTGATAACATGTACAATGCTGGTTATTTCCTTCCTCGAAGACACTTCCTCGAAGCACTGACGGCAGGAATTGCTCATCACCACGTCGTTCTGAGTGTTTGTGCATGGGGAGCCAAGTACACGCTTAAAGACTCTCCCTTAACGCGGACATTGGCTGATGGTATTTAGTTTCTACCGAGATGCAAATGGGCAAGCTACTCTGAAGGACAATGGCTCCATGATCGAGTGGGCCAAGAGAGCCGGGCGACTTGTATTTCAAGAGATTGAAGATCTGAGTGAAGAAAACCTGGTGACATTCAGTAATCTGGCTCTGTTTTGGCACAGCCAAGGCTCCTGGAGAATAAGCCAGCTCCACAAAGGTGGATGATCTCGATGTCCAATGAATGTGGCCAGCTCTAACTTCATCTATGGTAGGAAATGCTTACCAGACGCTCTACATCATGGGTCTTGGGCCTACAGCACCGAGAAATGAGAATTCGTTGGAAATTGAGATACGCCGTCGTCGTTTTTGGGCCTGCTATCTCATGCACTGCTATAGTCCTGAAAGACTGGCTCTCTTCGAGCCGATTGCCAACATGCACGACTTGCCATTGCCATGGCCTGAAGAAGATTTCGAGGCTGGAATGTCACGATGTCCTACAGTCACATTGAAGTCTCGACAAAGCAACGGAGGTATCTTTTGCGAATTGATCAGGGCCTTGACGTTTTGGTGAGTAGTACCACGGGCGATGGTACAAGTTGTCATGTTAAGAGTCTGCAGGTCCTCCGTCGTCTCTTCATTCAAGTCCAAATCTGATTTCGGTGCCAAGTTGACAGATATCCACACGCTCGACGAAGAGATATCCAGTTGGTGGCGGAATGTGCAGAGCAACTTCAAGCTGAGCCAATCAAACATTACGGCCGTGCCACATGATACACTCCCCAGAATTATGCTCGCAAATCTGGTATATCACCAATCTCTGTGTGCGCTCCATGCATCCATCGTGCCATTGTTTTGTTGGGCCTCGGGCGAGGAGAGCTGGTCCACGGCTCGACAAGTGTCAGCACAGCGAGCGTTTGACCATGCTTCCCAAATCTCTGAATTGATCAGTGCTGTATTGTCAACGCATCGAAGTCTCAGTGCAATGCCGAATTTCGTTGCATATGCGGCGTATTGCGGGTGTGCGATCCAGATCCCATTCATATGGTGTCTAAACCAGAAGATCAAAGAACGGGCGCAGGCAAACGTCAAAGCAAATATTACCATGATCCATATGATGGCCAACTATTGGAAATTTGCCGCATTACTGGTAATTAGCTGTTATGCTAGAAAAGAAGAAAACTCGCTAATGCGCTCTCGTTCAGGAAGTTCATGTTCGTTGTCTATACAATATTCACAACAAAGGTCCGACAATTCTCGAGGATGAGCCCAAGTACCTCGACACGTCAAAGCTCACTAATTTCACTATCAATGCTGTATATGCCCGAGCGTCCATTCTCGAGTTCACTGGCATTCTTCGTTCCAAAGGAGATGGATATGTTAAGCCTGGCGAAGAGACGAAAGATCTCGGGATCCAGGAAAGCAGCGATATTGCTCTGTCTTACAACAGGGAGCAAATACAGGCACAGAAGGCGCAACTACAGCAACCTCACCAGGACACATCGCTGCTTCTCCCTCCACAACAAGTAGACAATCTGGGAGAGAAAAGCTCGACACTGGACATTTTCAGCCCATTCTTTGACCTGGAGATGACAAATATTTTTTCCGATCCTGACATGCTGGATGTTGTTCAATTCGACACAAGCTTACTAAACCTTGACTATCTTGAGATGGACGGTTGGAATGACGGGATCGGCACGAATGCGGCGAACTAGAGTCGAGAAGCTGTTTGAAGATCACCTTCAGACTAGGCGCAGCGTTGTCTATCCTTTCCCTTTTTGCCATTGGGCCAACAACTCGCTCTGAATGGACCAGGCAGCTCATTCAATAGTTCAGACTTTCCCGTGTCGGAAAATGTCGTGATTGGCTCTGAGTTGAGAAGCTGACGAAACCGGCAAATGAACCGGAAAACTCCGCTTTTTATGCTCCGCTCCAAGATCAACTGGTCAAGTCATGATGGCACCTGAAAAGTGGCCTAGTCTTATAAGTACTGGGATGGAACCTACTTTGAGCGGTTCTTTTGTTCTTTAGGTTCATTGCTTTCTCAACTCAAATCCCCCTTTCCCAAAATCCCCAAGCAATCACAAGCGGACAATCAGGTTCCAGTTCAACAAACACATACTACTACCAAACAACACTCCATTTTGCGAGACACAGACATGCCTCTCATCGTCCACCATCTCCAAGTCTCTCAATCAGAGCGTATTCCTTGGGTATGCGAAGAGCTGGGCATCGATTACGAGCTCAAGACGTACAAGCGGGCGCCAGTTCTCGCCCCTCCCGAATACAAGGCGCTGCACCAGCAGGGAACAGCACCTGTGATCCAGGATGGCGATTTGACTCTGGCCGAGAGTTGCGCATGTATTGAATACATATGCCACAAATACGGTGATGGAAGGCTGTTTCTGCACCACACGGACCCGGCCTACGCCGACTTTCTGTACTGGTGGCACTGGGCTGACGGCACATTTCAAGCTGCTATGAGTCGAGCTGTGTCAATACGCTCCGGCGAGCCTATCGGTAATAGCCTCATGGCAAAGATGATGAACCTCCGTTTCGGCAACGCTTTGCGGGCCCTTGATGAGAGGGTTCGGGACAACAAGTGGCTCGTCGGGGGCGAGTTCACGGCTGCCGATGTGATGGTTGTGTTCTTGCTCACAACTATGCGGAACTTTTATCCGTACAGTCTAGGAGAATACGAGAATACACTCCAGTACCTGAAGCGTGTAAGTGAGAGGGAGGCATACAAGAAGGCCTTGTCAAAGAGTGATCCGGACATGGAATTGGTCCTGGGGCCTGAGCCCCCAGTTTGGAGTCCTACTTGATAAGGGTGGGTCTCGCAGTGGAACATGATGCCAGGAGTAGCCGGTATTGAACATGAAAATGAACTCTATAAAGTCGTGCGTCAGTCAAGTTCATGGCGTATGCTCAGATATCAATGTGTTGCCGCTCGCTGCCACCACCACAGCATCGTTCTCAGCGGCAATTTGACTAGAGTAGGATATCTTTTCATGTATTATACCTTGAAGAGTTCGTTGTCACACTAGGTGCATCGCCGTTGAGAAATACGTTTCGCCCCCCACACCCACGAAAACTGCACCCTACAGGATCATCAATCGAAGCCCTGTGTCATTTTTCTGTGCATCTTCAGAGTTCACACGTTCACACCTGGATAGGCGTTGCTGATGCAATGACCTATAACGACATAGCCGACTGCTCAAAATGTCATGGTCGTTGTTGGTAAAGACACAAAGTCGCTTGAAGCTACATTGTTTTGGTTGCGGATAAGGGCACGAAAATAGTGAATCACACGCCGCTGACAATGCTTGAGTTACCCATCAATGTGGAATCCGTCGTCATCATATGGAGGCAAAAAACGTCCGCTTTTTCTTGACGTTGCCGGTTGGTATTCGTCAGTTCGCCATTGGAAATCATCTTGCCGTTATATCCGGTATAGGAGAATGGATTCCATAAGGCTGAACTGGGGGCACAGGGATATAACAGGTAATGTCGGTGGTGACTCATTCCCCGAGCAGCTACTCGCATTGCCGGATTTGGTAATTGCTCAGCGGAGCTCCAAGCACAGCTAATGTCGAGCCCTGTCTTGCCAAGTGGCACATCTTTCTGAAAACACGGATAAAACTGCTCCATCGTCGATACCATTGATCGAGAAAATGCAAGCAACTTCTTCAACATCTTTTGCAGTGTCATATCTTCCGACGCCACAATGTCCGAGCAGGCGTCGACCGAAGGAAGGGCCGTGAGCGGCCCGCCCCAAACAGACACCCCTGAGAAGGACAAGGTCGACCTGGAGTATCCAAACATTTACAAACGAGCCATCATCATGATATCTCTCTACCTGGCCATGTTCTTGATCATTCTTGTAAGCCTTGTGTTGCTGGACATCAGATCGCAAGCCCGCTACTGGGAACCACCACTAACACAGTTAGGACGGGAGCATCATTGCGACAGCCATCCCCCGAATAACGGACGATTTCCACTCGATCGGCGATATTGGCTGGTACGGCTCTGCCTACCTCCTGACGACTTGCACATTCCAGTTGCTCATGGGCAAGATATACAAGTTCTATCCAGCCAAGCCCGTCTTCCTCGTCGGTATCGTACTCTTCGAAGTCGGCTCTGTCATCTGCGGCGCAGCTCCTAACTCTACGGCCTTCATAATCGGCCGAGCCATAGCCGGTCTTGGCTCGTCATGGCTGTTCTCGGGAGTCATGGTCATCATGTTCAACACGATACCGCTACAAGAGCGTCCGGCTTGGCAGGGAGGCATCGGAGGCGTCCTAACGCTCGGCTCTGTCATAGGACCACTCCTTGGCGGTGCCTTTACCGACAAGGTCAGCTGGCGATGGTGTTTCTACATTAATCTCCCCATCGGTGCCGTTACGATCGTCGTTATAGCCTTCATATTGAAGCTCCCGAACCAGACGCTCGCCATGCCCGCCGATGGTTGGATGGGCAAATTGAAGCAATTCGACCCCATAGGCAACCTATGCTTCTTCCCCGGTGTCGTCTGTCTCATTCTGGCTTTGCAATGGGGGGGAACTAAGTATCCATGGAGTGACGGCCGCATTATCGCCCTCATCGTGATTTGCATCATCATGGTGATTCTGTTCATCGGCATACAGATCTGGAAGCAGGATGACGCCATGGTACCTCCGCGGTTGCTCAAGCAGCGTAGCATAGCCGCGGCGACATTCTATTCCTTCTTTATCGGTGCAGGGATGATAGTTTTGCCTTACTATCTTCCCATCTGGTTCCAGGCCATCAAGAATGCCAGCGCCATCAAGTCGGGTGTCATGCTACTACCCATGGCTCTGTCCACCGTCATCGGCACAATAGCTTCTGGAATCATCATCTCCAAGATCGGCTACTACGCCCCGTTCTTTCTTCTTAGCTCCATTCTCATGTCCGTTGGTGCTGGCCTCATCTCGACATTTACACCCACTACTGGGGCTGGCAAATGGATTAGCTATCAGTTAATCTTTGGCGTCGGTCTTGGTTTGGGCGTGCAGCAGCCCATGACTGTCGTGCAAACAATCCTCGATGCAACTGACATTGCTACTGGCACTGCTCTCGTCACTTTTGTGCGTTTCTTGGCCTCGGCTATTTTCCTGCCTGTGGCCGAGAACATTTTTCTCAATACTCTTGTGAAAAAGCTCACCAACCTGCCCGACATTGACCCTGAGGCTGTTACGAGCGGTGGTGCCACTGAACTCCGACGCCTCGTTTCTAGTGAGGGCCTCTATCTGTTACTTGCCGACTACAACGAGGCCATCAGGAACGTGACGTTCTTGGTGATTTCTGCATCCGCAATTACCCTCATTGGCAGCGTCTTCGTGGAATGGCGAAACCTCAAGGTCGGTGCGAATGTGAACGCTAGCAGTGCTGGCAACTTGGAAGAGGGAAAAGTTCCCAGGGTTGAAGAAAAGAGGGACATCCCTTGAAGTGTTGAGTGTGTCTCTAGAACTTCGGATCAATTGTGGGCTCGTTTCGTTCATTTCCGTTCATTCGAGGGTGTGATTTTCACACTTACATGACCCAACCATCTCCATTTACTTCCTTTCTACTGAAGTCGAAGGCTTTCTATCGACTGTGGTAATTTTTCACACATTGGTAATGATGGATCCATTTTAGGATGTATGGCAAAGGAAATCCATCCATCCAATTTGTTATTCAATGAGCGTTCTATAATGTGTCATCTGAGAAAACCTAAAATCTAATAATTCATTCTCTAGGCACTTGCAAGCTCAAGATCACTATTCCCTGGAGATCAGACAAACACATCCTTTATCGACTCTACTCCACGCATCTCTAGTAATTTGTTCCCCGCGAGTAAGAAGTAGTAGTCCGCGTAAACCAGCCCATGATTTGCCCAACGCCGAGGAGCAAACTCGTAGTTGTTGATTGTTGCTCCTCCAAGGATTGTCTCGGGCAAATTGTCTGGCTTCATGCTAAACCTGACTGGGTTTTCGTGCAGAACAGTTTCGACCGTATCGATGACACATGAAGATGTGACAAACTTGTGGGGCATGTTCAAATATTTCGAGCAGACTGCTTTCAAGATGTCGATTGCCCGATCGAAGTAAATAGACTTCTCACCTCGTTCTAGGTATGCTTCGTGGAGAAGCAAAAGCCCGTACGCGGCTATCACAGCTGCACTTGTGTCAGGCGGCTGCGGAGTATCTTTTGGAGCGCAAAAGTCCCATGGAGGGATTCCCTCGGCAGGGAGCAGTTTGAGGAAGTAGTCAGCACAGGACTGCGCTGTCTTCAAGAATGAATCGTCCTGTGTCCACTGGAAGGTTTGAGCAAACCCAGCGATGGCCCATGCTTGGCCACGAGCCCATGACGAATCGTCTGAAAAGCCCTGGTTTGTCAAGCGCGACTTGAATGCACCAGTGTCCGGGTCTAAAACAACTAGATGCGTGGTCGAAAAGTTGTCTCGGACATGGAACTCTTGCGATTTCCGTGCGTGATTCAACGCGATTTGATACATTTCTTTGTCGTTCAGTTGCGAAGCTGTCCAGAAGAGCATGTTCAAGTTCATCATGTTGTCCTGTTTTATGATAAGCAACAGGTCGAATGGGATCATGGTGTAGTATGTACTCACGATGATGAAAAGAAAATCCGCCTTGGGATCAGTGAAGGCGTATCGCTTTGTGATGCAAGTATCCCACGACCGAATAGCTCCGACCTGGGGCACGTAGCGAGAGGCCAATGTTCGCGAAGCCCGGACTATTGTGTCTAGTGCAAGCGCATCGTGGTCAAGTTCCCAAGCAAGCTGAGCCCAAGGGAAAACCATGAAGCCGAGATCGTGTGTTGTGGAAAGTGAAGCATTCTGATGAAGATTCGCGGTCCACCATTTGCAAGCAAACCTAGTACATAATTTTAGCGACTTTGTATGAAGTAGTCTTGTGTCGATATTTGGATTGACAGAAATGTACCATGTCGAATGGTCAGTAGGACAACGTACTCGAGATGCATCTGGTGCGGAGTGTCGACAGCTTCGTCAAGAGGCGACTGCAGTTTGCACTTGAACTTGCGTTCTCTCTCCAAAAGCAGGTACAAGCAGCCTGGAAAGAAGCCAGAAGTCCAAAAGTCACCTTCTCTATAGACATACTTGGTCCCGTTTGGCTTTGTGTACTCAGGATAAAGTACGGGCGGGCGGGACTAGAAGCGATGAGTGGTTAATTCACGAGCCTCACACAACACCAGGGGTTGCGTACCATGTCCAATGCCTGCGACGCCACGTTCCACACTTTTGCATATACGTCGGTTGAGTACAATAAGTCCCACAATGGCTTCTTGGATGGGGTGACACCATTCGTTTTGGTGTGGGGGACAACTGAGGTCGTGTCGCCAACTTGTGGCGTGGTGTGTCTAACCTCCTATTGGAGAGCATGTCGGTAAGAATAAAACTGCAAAAGCGTGGTAAAGATGGAAACAAACCTCGTGGGTAATTTGGTCGACGGTAGAGCTGGGCGCACTGCTCTTGCATCCATTCAAGTATGGTGGTACATCCTTGGGAACAGCATGCAGTATGCTGCCGCCAGTGTCGTTCATCACCATCTTGCGCCGCAAACGTCGTAGAACTTCCAGGGTGAAGGTGGTCGACGCTGTAAAGACAAGCGCCACCAAACAGTATAAGGTAAGTTCAAAAGGCTGCTGTTGTAGGCTGTCCCCGTAGGTAGTGATAATTGGAGCAATGTCTATTTTTCCACAGGGGAGCGGAGACGTGGTATTTCAGCTTCTAGCGGCCCATCGACCGGGAAGGGCAGCGAGGCCGATCATAGACAAGCCAAGATTTGTAGGAAAATATCCCGGGACTTGACCCGAAGCCAGGACAAGTGACATGTCCGAGCCAAGTCACCCGACGATACCAATTTGGTGTTAGCGGGAGCTCGCTAGACGATTTCTCTCCGGAAATCCTCGCGTGATGGCTTCGGAGCAAGTCTCGGACCACGGCCGGTTTGCGGGGGTGGGGATACTGGGGTAAACGAGAGCTATCGGTAGCGTTTCGCAAACCATAACTATCAACTCCATGGCACGAATTATGGATAGATCTGCAGCCAGACATCCAAACATCTCTCATCCATCACTCGACTTTGACACTCAACAACATGTCCTCTCCCAAAGAATGCGAGGCATCGACTGTGGCCGACCACAAGGAGGCTCATGACTCCGACAAGCCGCTCAATGACATTGACGCCTATGTCGCAGGCCCAACCATTGAGATTGATGCCGCAACCAACAAGCGCCTGTTTTGGATGATCAACCGTCGAATTCTCGTCATCCAGCTAGTGACTTACTTTTGTCAGTCACTAGACAAGGGAACTCTCAACTTTGCCTCCATCATGGGAATTAAGACCGATGCGAATCTACATGGACAACAGGTACGTAATGCATTGGACAAAACATCCCAAGCTTGCCACGTGCAGCCCTGTCTTCTCCAGGATCGGGATGCACATAGATGCATTACACCTAGCCTCTACTAGCTAGGGTCTAAACAAGCGCTGACCATCCACCAGTACCAATGGCTTGGTACCATTCTCTACATCGGTATCCTCGCTGGAGAGTACCCACAGAACTATCTCTTGCAGAAGCTTCCCTTGGCCAAGATGCTGTCCGTCAACGTCTTCATCTGGGGCGCCGTCGTCTCGTGTTCGGCCGCTTCCACCAACTTTGCCTCTCTCATGACTGTCCGATTCCTCCTGGGTTTCTTCGAGAGCTGTGTGCAGCCTGCGATGATGCTTTTGTGAGTCTCTCACCATCCTGTTCTTTATCACTTTAGCTCATTGTGAATAGGACGAGTATGTGGTATACCCGAGAGGAACAGTCCCTCCTCAACTCTTTGTGGTATTGCATGTCTGGTGTCCAGTTGATGGTGAGTGAGAAAAGTCTATCCAGGCGATGCTCGCTAACACAGCATCCAGGTTGGCGGTCTGCTCGCTTTTGGAGTCTCCCATTTCACCGACGGTCCCATCAAGAACTGGCAACTCTTGTTTCTGGTACTCGGTCTGTTGACCTGTGTTTGGTCTTTCTGCATCGGCATTTGGCTTCCCGACAGCCCAATGACGGCCAAGTGTTTCAGTGAGGAGGATAAGAAACTCATGATTGAGAGAGTGCGTGCCAACGAAACCGGTATTCAAAACAAGGAGTACAAGAAGTACCAGGTTGTCGAGGCCTTGACCGACCCCTTCGTCTGGTGCTGTGTTCTGCTCATCACTGTTGCAAACCTCGTCATTGGTGGTCTGGGAGTCTTCTCCAACCTGATTATTCAGCAGTTTGGCTTCACCTTACTGCAGACACAGCTTCTGAACATGGCACAAGGTGCCTGGTTGATCATTGCCATGATTGGCTCCGCCCAGGCCTGTCAAAGATCCGGCCAAACTTGCTGGATGATGTTGGTGCGTCTTGAATCTCCCTCCCAGTCCGGTACTCGCATTTGCTAACCCAGCGTAGCTATGGACCGTTCCCGCAATTGCTGGCACCGTCGTCATCCTTGTTGTCACTCCCAACACATCCAACGCCGGTGGCATGCTCATCGCCTTCTATTGCACTCAGTTTTTCTGTGCCCAAGGAAACATGATTATCTCACTCATCACACGGAACATTGCTGGTCAGACGAAGAAGGGAATTACTATGACCATGGTTTTCGTCGGATGGTCAGTCGGTAACCTGATTGCCCCCCAGATCTTCCGTGAGAAGGACGCTCCTCGCTACCTCCCCGGCTTCTTGGTCCATATTGTCGTGTATGGCGTCTACTTTGGCTTGGTCATTTTGACTCGCTTCGTCCTCATGGCCAAGAACCGACGCAAGGCCGCCCAGGTCTCCGAGATCACTCACGACCTCGCCTTCCAGGATCTTACCGACATTGAGAACCCTAACTTCCGTTATGTTTATTAGCTTCTCATGAGATCTATGGGCTTGGTTCCAGCTCCCAGGCGAATAAGCAGAAGGAAAATTGTCCAGGCGGCTCTCACAGTTAGGGGATTTGGTTGATTGGTTGGCCTGGGTTCCCATGACTAGGGACAATGGCTATGCACTCTGGTGGTCGAAACATTTGTCATGGGTAGTTGCAGGTGGCACTTGGAGGTCGCTTCAGAAATAAACGGATTGCCCATCATGTCCCTGACTCAAAAAACCACCATCAAGTACCTTTTGTATTCATGGTTCAAGCACACAATTGAGTAGTATGGGGTCTGTCCTGCAACCTCCGCGGCCTTTTAATTCTATTAATTTAGCGCATTATGGTCGAAACCCACTCTAAAGCTCGTTGTAATTATTTCTCTCATACTGAGCTCATGTCTTGTTGCTTGCAATGGTACAAATGATCTACTGCATAACCCAAAGGCACTGGACTGACTTCAAGCCTCTAGGCTATAGACCTTTTAGCATAGCCCCCTGGCAATCCGTAGGCTTTCAATTGTCCGCGGACCTAAGAGTCAGACTCAGTACCTGCTCAACACTGGCGGGAAACGTTGGCCACAAGAGATAGCTAGTTAACGCAGTGAAAATCTGAACACATCACCCCTCGGAGTTGTGCAGAGCAGAACTCTGTCCTCCAATTTGGCACTAACCTGGTGAATATTAATTGACGATGGAATCTCGGAAAGACGCCAGGAGTTTCACATTTCGTGTAATAGCATCATTCTCAGTGTTTCTACCTTGGAATTCTATGGCGCTAAGATAAACTTGACGTTGGATGCATGCTCATTAACGAACATGGGAACAAAGTCAGACACCATGAACCATCTTGGCTTTTCCATATCATCATGGATCAACTGCCCCCCGATCTTCAAATTCTCAAACGTGATGTTTTCAATCGCTCTCGTGCCGTCGAATCCCAGGATTTGCGACGGATTCACGATCTTTGAGTTTGCTGTGTCGAGACTGATGTCCTTGAACGTCACGTTCCGCACGCCACGGCCGGACGCGGTCGTCCACATTGCGTTCTTCATCACCCGAACATTTACCAACTGGCCTTTTGAAATCTTCTCAATCCTGATGTTGTCAAACTTGACGTTCTCTATGAGGTTTTCGTCACCCGCGTTCAGTGACATACAGCCTTGATACCACACCTGCGTCTCGTGATGATCGAGGATGTCAATGTTGCTAATGTGAATGTCGCTAAGAGTCTCTGGCCTTTCGGGGTTTCCGTGAGTTCCTATTTGAATCGGGTGGGCGATGTCAGGAAGCAAGACGCAGTTTCTGATGGTGATGTTGCGTGTGTCCCCGTAGTAATCCCACCGATGGCCGTAGATGGCAATGGTATCATCGGAGTTACGCAAGAAACAATTCTCCACAAGGATGTCTGTGGAGCAGAAAAAGTCAAGGCCATCGCCATTGCCGTGGGACGAGAATGACCGGTACCCATCGATGTGAACATGTGTCGCTTCGCCTGTTGTCAGACTGAAACCAGTAGCCCCAAGTGACGTGACATTCTCGACAACAATGTTGGTTGATCTCTCTATTAGAATAGCGCCACCATTAGGGCCCTTGTAGATGAACCCATGGCCGCGGACTCCGGAATTGGAGACGTTGATGAAGTTTAGCTTGGCGGTAAGAATTGCGCCTCCAGCTAAATAGACAGTCGTGTCAGAAGGCACTAGTAAATTTCCGTCGGTGACCTTTGAGTAGGCGGATCCATTGTTGAGACCGGGCCCAAAATACCAGATCTTGTCCGAGTCGGCTGTCGGCGGGTTTGCTTCCAATTTGTTCGTGAGGATATGCAGGGCTTGCCATTTGTCGCCGTTGACTTCAAGCATCACGTCGAGCGGCCGATCAAGCGTGAAGCTGACAGCGTTGTCCTCAATGCTAGTCTTGATGCCAAGCGACAGCGGTCGGACGACTGCAGTGTCCACTGTCCCCGCTGTCCACTGAGCCTTGATCTCAACGGGGCCATCGGTATCGAAGGATGCAAGCGAGATAGGGTATTTGTTGAACTCATTGCGAGTGGTATTGACGTCGGCGACATCGACGGCATAAAGCGAAATGGGAACCCATTCGCGAGACTGACTCTCCTCAAGTGGGCGAGCTTGCACGGTGAAGCTTGTGCTCGTCGTTACTCCTTCGGGCACTGCGTACGTCTTGAGCCCAGGGTAGGTAGACATGGCAAGGTGCGTTTAGTGCGCACAGCGGTGTAGACTGTGTTTTGATTTATCAAGATGCGGTCTAATCGAAACATCCATTGAAAGCCTTGCGAGGAGAATCGGAAAGGGCTCATGATATCTAAATGGCCATCATCGTCGAGTGTTGTTCACTCGTGCTTTAGGCAAAAGGCCGTCAATCTGGGGGTCAGCCTATTCTGTCGGGCCAAGTCGCGGAAATATCCCCGAAAGAAACCCTGGCTCAGGGTCACGAGCTTCGGTTTTCGGACCGATACCTGCTCCGTTACCGAGGCATTCAAGGATGTCTCACCCCGCTCTCATTTGTTCAACTCCGCGTTGCTAGTCTCCCCCGTGGGGCCCCGCAGAAGCCACAATTTTGCGAACGCAAACGCGTTTCTAACATCATCATTCCTCCATGACGGCACCAAGCTTTCCCGCCTGTCGAATCTTGGGTTCTTGAAACTTCCCCGTCGTCATGGAAACTCCGTCTCACGGTGGAGACACTGAAGAGGGACCGCTCGCTGCGGAGAATGGCCTTCAAGATGAACCTCGATCGAAGAGGCGCAGGCTCGCAGACAAGGACGAAGCTGCGGGACCATCATGTCACTCATGCCGACGCAGAAAGGCGAAGTGCTCGAGGGACCAGCCCTGCTCCAGCTGCTTGAAGCTAGGTTTGCATACCGTTTCTGATATCCAGCCACAATCAGTGACCCTTGATGACAGGAATCGATTGTGTGTATGACCAGGAAAAGTCGAAGCCTGGCATGCGCACTGGCGCCATCGAGAGCTTAAATCAACGAGTAGGTGAGTCTATGACACCCAATTGCGGGCTCACAAAGCACCACAAACTGACATCTCGACTCTAGCGACATTGGAGAATATGTTTGTTGGACAAGGCGTCCTTTGGCAGCAGATTTGGAACAGCATTAGCCACCACGGCGGTCAAGGGTCCGAGGCCTCGCCGAGTTCGAACCAACAGCCCTCCCTTCAACAGCAGTCATCAGCCGTGAGAGAGTATTTTGCGGCACTTTCGTCAGCAAAGAATCCCCCTCAGCTGGGCTCAAGGGAAAGCAGCCTGTCGAAAGATGCTGTCCGAACACCTGTGAGCGGGAACTCGGCGCAGCTTGATCCTGCATCCACGAAATATGGCGATCAACACCTCCCACCAGACAGTGTCGTCGATTCCTTGGTCGAGACGTACTTCGCCCAAGTTCACCCGTGGATACCGATACTGCATGCGCAAAAGTTTCGGGCGAGGCTCTCTCATCCCCTTGAGCGAGCGAGGGTCTCGACGATTCTTCACGCAATCGTATCGCTCTGCATTCGATTTTCCGATGATCCCCAGATCGAAAGCTCTCCCCATATTCGATCGTGGTACTCTACCCGTTGTCGGCAGACCGTGATCCTCCAAAGCATGGAGTCGTTTTCGGTTGAGAACCTACAGGCCTTGATTATTTGTGCCTTTGACACCATCGGTAGTGGGCGAGGACCTTCAGCCTGGTCCATCGTGGGAAGCATGACAAGAACTGTCGAACAACTACGGTTGAGCACTGAAGATGACGAGAATCAGTCACAATCGTCAACGTGCAAGGCACTCTTCAAGAGAATGGCTTTTCTCTCCCCGTCAACGACATGGATCGAAGTGGAGGAAAGGCGGCGTGTCTTCTGGAATGTGTTCCTGATGGACCGCTTTTGCAGCGTCAGTACCGGCTGGAATCTTTCGTTGACCAGCGCCGACGTCAAGAGGAGGTTGCCTTGTGAAGGCGCAATGTGGGAAGCTGGCGAGCCAATTGGGTCTCCCACTCCATATTTCGGACTCGCACATCAGCCAAACGATCGTGATAATGATTGTTTACCAGTTGGTCGGGGAACTGAAGATGGCCAGGCTTCGCTCGGTGGTTTTGCATTCTGCATCGAGGCAACCGAGAGTCTTAGTCTGGTTACGTCCTTCTTTCTTCAGTACGAAGTTGATTTTAAACAAGTCCACGAGGTTCAGAGATGGTTGATGCGATTCAAACAACTGGATTTGCGACTGGTACAGTATGTTTTATCTCTTGGTGATTCTGTTTCGATACTGAGCTGACGTGCGTATTTAGGTGGAAGTTCTTCTTGCCTGAGAAGTGGCGAGAGGCATGTGTAGTCAATGATGATGGAAACCTAGACCCAAACCTGGTTCTAGCTCACATGACACACAACACTGCCGTGGTTCTGCTACATCAAGGTCTAGCATATCCATCGCCAGAGTGGCAATCTGTTCCAGTGAGACTACCATCTGCATCCAGCGCAGAAACATGCCAGGCCGCAGCTGTCGAAGTTGCCACCATAGCTGCACAATTTCTTCGAAGCTCGGGGATCCTAACTAACCCCCAATTCGCCTTTTGTCTCTTCGTCTGTGGCAGGATGCTCCTTGCTCATGCGGCATATTACAAAGGCCTTCTTCCCTCTGCGTTCGACTCCATTATAATGAGCCTTGAAGACATAGCTCGCAGGTGGAATGGGAGCCAGTCGCCAGTCATTAGTAATTTGGCCTCCAAGTTTGGATCTCGCCTCGTGCAGTCACATCTCCATGGGGCAAACCCGGTGGATTTGCGAGAAGAGGCATTCTCAGAAACGCAAAACGCAGTCACATCTTCAACCACAGCAAATGTAGGTTTTAATAACATGGGGTTCCGACCTATACCCGGAGGTGTTTCTACCATGCCGCCAATGATGCCAACCGGAACTCTGATAGAGGACCTCAATCTTCAAGGGCCTCATATAGAATCACCGGAGAGCATTACCTTGGCTTTTCCACCACTCCCCATGTCATTCGAACTTGACAAAATCACTCGAGACTCCAACTTTTCTTCTCAGCCGAATCAAGGTGTTTTGTCAGATGAACAAAACCTTGGCGATACGGAGGCCATTGAAAATTGTCTTGACTTTTATGGCCTGTCAGATCAATCATTCATCCCTTCTGATCGGGTTAGCATGTTAAGTCGATCCTATGCAGATGGCTAATCTACGATTCATGGGCAGTAGCCTCGCTCTCATCATTCAGAGAAGATTCACTCGTACACTTTTCACATAGCTTGTTCAGGGCTAAAAAATGCGAGTCCTTCCTAACACTAGCATATTTTGTATCATATTTCTCCTTAACTAGGAAAAGGAGACTTGACTTGCACCCCTTTTATCCTATGCAACTGTTGGCCTGTCATCATCATGGCTAGGAAGACGGCTTGCAATCGGAACCTCAATCATTTCAGCTGGGGTTTATCTATAATACATGATTAAAAAGCTCTGTATTAATGCTGGGCAACAAGAAGGAACCACGTTTATTCGCCACATTGAAACTCCACCCCTGACAATCTTGGAACAAATGCGTCTCAGTACGTGTTCGCGGGACGTCCCGTAAGTCTCCGAGTATTTCCAGAAGTTGAGTTTGGTCATTTTGTATGCTGTGATAATTCTCACATGAAGGCGCTATGAAACGGCTAACGTCGAACTCAAGGCGTAGAAGGGACGTATGAAATGCCAATCATTCCGGTTTTCGGGCCCAAACGATCTTTTGCCAGAACCAAGCATGCTTTTCCTTGTCGCGGATTTCGCGTCGCAGATGTGCGATGTAGACTTGAACCTCCTCCTTAGTCCAGTTACCTAAAACACTGGTCATGAAAACAATAATCCCTTCGAAGTCCGACTCCATGGTTAGCTGAACATATTGTCCGATTTCTCGAAGCTTTTCGTCCTTAGGCCATCCCCCAATTGGGGACTAGTGTAGTTGGAGAAAGGTTAGCGACCCAGGCTCTATCTTGAAACTGAACTCGGAAGAGGTGTGAATCTTACTGACCTTGTAGGTGTGCACATGTAGATCAACGAATCCAGCCTCCTCCAACGCCGTATTCTGAGTGTTGTCTTGATACACTGTGAAAGTTCGGCCTATCTTTTGGCCGCCCTCAATGAAGATCTTGCCCCATTGACCCATGGCACTGGTTTCCTCAACACTGCCGTCGTCGCTCTCCATGTTTGCTGAGGGCTCCATGGTTTCGATGATTCCACCGGGCTTGAGGCATCGGTAGGCTTGTTTAAAGAGGGCAGTCCAGTCCGCAATGCATCCGCTCAAGAAGCGAATATGCACATAATCGAGGGATTCGGGGGCGAAAGTCCAGTCTTTGGTGCAATCATCCATTTCGCTACAAAGGAGAAACAGTTAGCAGATTTTTTTTTAAAAAAAGTTCTCATATAATAACATAGTAGCATTCAAGGCTTCAAGGAAGTCGTCGCTGGCTGTCATGGGCAAAGGATAACTGAATCATTCATTCGCTGGTTCAAAGTAAGTGGAATTGGCGAATTTTTGGAGTTACCTACAATTGAAGATTTGGCGGAACCCAGCTTGGCTGGATGGGTGAGATGTCGGTTCCGATTACCTCGGCCCCAGGGAACTCGTCGGCGAAGTCACTGCATAGATCTGGTCAGTTTCAATCATACGATATCGAGATATTTGACCCACATAGCCCAAATGCCTATTAAATTATTATGAGAGTTAGTTCAAGACCTAAAGTGTGACAGTTCTTCGCTTGATAGTCGGCGTACCTGTTCCTGTTCCAATGTCGACCACTTTCTGAGATTGAAGTCAGCACATGAATTGAAGACTGATGGGGGCGTTTCGGCCCGATCCGAGCTGACCTTGACTTTATCCCGGTCGAGGGGCGCAAGAAACAGCTTTCCATCTAGACCGAGGGTTTGAACATGATGGCTTCGGAAATTTAGTATCGGGACGCATATCGAGTTAGAAGCCTCGAAACGGGAACTCACTTTATGTCTGCGGATTCACTGTGTCGTTCATCATTGGGTCCCCTTGTCCACGGTTATTAGCCGCGAATGTCGCTGAAAATCAAGAGGCGACCTATTCACCAGTAATGCGCATCGCCCTGTTCGCTGTGAAATCTTCGGCCATGGATAGTCCTATACTGCAAGATGCTCGAGGAAATAGACGCAGTTGAGCTTTCGACATCACCCAGCGCTGAGTCGGCATCATCGTCAGCAGCAGACAACCCCTATCCGGCACGGCCATTAGCCATGTTTTGGTTAACATTCCAGGCTAATCCATACTTCTGCTGTATCTGCCCAATGCTGGGGAGGGAGAAGGGCCGAGGTTCGTGTTGGTGAGTCCTTAGGAGAGTCTTTGGGCGACACCGGTGTGGGGGACGTCTCCTTGCTTTTGTCGGACATGTTGATGACGAAAAGAATGAACCATGAAGAATCGTGATGAATGATGGAGAGACGAAAAAAAACACGACTCCATGTTGGGAGAGCGGGGGATGGGACATCATTCGACCAAGCGAGCTTCGTCACCATATGCAAGCCCGATAGGCTCCACTCACATCAAGCCACTTTAACGCGGGGATCAACCAACATTTCGGACAGGGCTTAGGGGGAGAAGGCATTTCCTAGAGAAACTGAAAACGGATCCAAGTGATTGGGGAGGAAACTTTTCCATCAAAAAACATGTCACTTCAGAATCGCATCACATCTTGCTCACGAGGAAAATAACCTTGTAAGATAGCCTCTTCACTGTACACAACAGCGGGTCAGCCAGATACAACTTCTGAATACTAGGACAGGGCTTCCCATTTTCCTTCACCAATTGGCGCATTCTTCCTGATGCAAATTGAAGGCGCTTAGCCCGGATTGCTCGTTCCTAATGGTCCGGGATGTGAAGCCGGTGGGAGCATGCATTAGTGTCGCATTAGCAAGGCGCTACGTGTTCCTTTGTCAAGGTTGGGAGACAAGACATAGACCCTTGCCACTTTTCCATAACCGAGCAAAGGCTCTCACCCAGCCCATCTGGGATTTTATTTCGTTTCACAGTCAAGCCATTTTGTCAGGTACGCGAAACGCTTCTTCAAAGTCCGTTGGAATTGTCCAAACCATCTCTCGTTGTCGCATTCGCAACCAATTTTCCCCGATAATCACGGAGCCAATGGATTCTTATCCTTGACTTTAGTCGGCCACTTTGGCGAAGTATGAGAAAAGATAGTTCTGCCATAGCGGTTGTGAGAGCACTAGCACCTTTACTAATATTCCAACTTCAGACGACACAATGAGTGTCCGATAGTAAGTCTTCATTGTAAGTTTTACCCCGGGGTAGTCTGGTATTGCTTGCTGCTGCTTGATGGTTATAGGCTGCAGACAAATCTTTAATGTTGTCCTTGTTGGTGCCATCTAGATTTAAGTACTCGACTATGACATCACTCACAAGTGCCGTTGTCGTTTTTCTGCCTTACTTGGAGCTGTTATATGTTCATACTTGGGCTCTAAAACGTCCATTCGATCCAAGACAAAAGCCGGATACTTCCTGGTCGGGCTTTATGAGGATTATGTCTAGGGATTTGGAGTCAATTAGGGGGCATTTGTTCCCGTCACAGAGCTGGAGCATGAATAACGAAGCCAGATCCTGAGCATAGCGACGCCCAAAGCCTAGAACCTACACCTATTTCACACAAAAATCTCCAGAAGAAAATCCAAATTATAGGGAAACCAAGAAATCTCGAATAGTTTGAAGACTAAGTCAAGTTTCTCTTGGTAGAGCTGTTCCTGCTAAAGTTATATATGCCCATTAAAGACGACCTGTATGGTCATACGAGTAAAGAGACCACAAAGGATTGAATAACCAAATGGTATTTGACCCAGTAATTATTTCCTTTAACTGGGATGAGGGTCATTGAATAACCAAAAGGTAAGCCGACCTATGACAAAGACACAGTGCAGGCTGTGTACGCTTATATCCTGACACCACAGCGTTGGATTACATCCACGCGCTTCTAAGAGAATGAGACTTAGTCAACTCAAATTCAGCTGCAAGACACCAAGCACCAGCGAAGCTTTAGTGGTGTTTAGGCACAGAAGTTCTCAATTTTAGGATAGTCTAGCAAGTACCACAGAACGTCGTTTGGGTGTTATACTTATTTTCACTGTTTTCAAAAAACTAAACTGAAGAAATAGGGATTTCCACCCAAGCTGATCAAAAGACAGGTATATTTAATTGACGCTAGGATCGACGAAATAGCGTGGGGAAGCTGGTGCAATGGGGTCAAATTTCGATTTGGTCGGGACCAGCCGAGGGAACCTTTCAAGTACAGGTAAGGGAGATCCTATATAAGGCACGGATCAGAAGCTCAGTTACTCTGCTTATGATACGTGCACTCACTCTACCCTTACAGATCACATGACTCTTCTGGCCCCTGGGTTTCAGATCCCATTCCCACTGGTACAACGGCAGCCGGATTCCGGGAAAGCTTCAGAGCCGCTTTGGACCCAAGCGACAGCGGCGGCAAACCATGCATATCCCGCCTGTCGCCAGTTCCACTGTCAAGACTCATGTCACACGACACCCGAGACCGAGCTGTAGCCCCTAACAATGTTTACAGCGACGCCTGGCTGAAGAGGAAGACGAAGTCATCTATCTCGGCATCTTTCTGCGACAGCCGTATCACCACACAGCCGTTCGGCTATCCTATGTACTGCCGTCGGCTTGAATCGAGCCTTATATATCTCTCCATGACGCAACAGCCCCAAAAAGAAAGGCAAACGGGCAGGTCAGTCCCTCCGTGAGAAGACGAATGCACAGACGACATATCGCAAGGGAGCCAGATCATCACGCCAACCGACGATACCCACGGGGATAATAAATCAGAACGTCTGGCTAGGTCGGGCAAGAGACTCGACTGGCTAGATACATGGTTTCTTCGATGGCGTGAGTCAATTTAGTTGCAGGGTAGAAGTTGAGCGTTCCGGCTGGTCGAGTTTCACTCACATCCCTCACGACCAGGTCGTATACCGCCCCATTTTTCAGCAGGTGGCCTATCAGCGAGTTTGAGTCGAGGGTTGTCGTTGGTTAGTCACAAAGCTCGGCGTTTCGGAGGTTCGGATGAGAGCTATGCCCCGACAGCACTGCAAGTCGGGGGATAATGGCTACTAACGTGCCTTGCACTGCGTAATTAATTCCTTTATTGGATGGGATATATTATTACTTGAATGACTCGTCACCTACCGGTGCGTGGATGGACATGGGCAGCACGTCATGAACCTTTTTCCTCCTTTAATTTCGATAATGGAAACTAGATGAAGATACTGCCAGTGTGGGGGATGTATCCTCGACGGCTACGGCATTTGTTAGCACATTGACTGCAATTCATGGTGACGTTATGGTAGGGCCAGCCCTGAGCTCGTAGTGCGAGAGGTTATTTTCAGCTACTGATTCGTGGTTACATCTCTGCGGAATCGTTTAGATACTAGAATAGTGTGAGGATCTGGAATGACCAAGATCACAATGTCCAGCTCCCTGGGATAATTCCCCTGGACTTATCATGGGGCTCCCACTATCTAGGGCGGCCAATACATGGGCACCTAGGTGCCCAAATAAAGTCGCGCACCCAGTGCCCAAATTAGTCAGCGATCCTCGCCCCTATTGGCCGCCTGCCCAGACCAGTGCGTTCGACGTAACCCGCGCTCTGAACAGCAGCAACAGCACCGAATGAAAATGGACTAGATTGCATTCCCTGACGATGCCCTTCCACCTGAAGGCATATATAAATCCCGTAAGTCTTTATTGGCAGCTATTAATTCTTGGGCGAAGCCTTGGGGATATATATTTATAGTGGGGAAATCCTTAGAGATATTAAGTGGCTAAATAAGAGTTATATTTGCCTATAATTAAAATAAACTACTACTGAGTATATCTATTGAATGATAATGCTGTATTTGTAGTTAAAGAATTGGCTATAAGCTTTTAGTATTAGCTAAATAGTTATTAGATAGAAATATATTGGTCTTAGGCTATTAACTGGATAAAGAGTGTGCCTAATATAATTATCTACTGAGCTAGGATATGTCTATATACCTAGTATATTCCTAGATTAATGAGAGAGATATAGCAATTATTTTAAGCCTGATGACTGCTAGCGCTGCTCCTTGAGATATTAGGATCTACTTTTATAATAATTTAAATACCTTTGTAACTCAGTAAGATATCTATAATCGGATTGCTATAATAAGGAGAGATCTACATAAGGGGCAGAGCAGTATTTAAGCGCTAGTTAATTAATTGTATAAAGAGGGTTTCTGGTATTAAGTTTAACTAGATCTAGATAATCGATTGATAGCTATCTTCTTCGCTTATCTAGACTTTATTATATATCTATAATGTAATTTAGATATATTATTACTGGATTGCATTTATAAGATGAATAAGTATATAATGCCCCTCCTTGATATAGTTGGAGTTAATTCTTATTAGCGTTCTTTCTACATTATATTTGCGTTTCTATTAGGTGAATTAGAAGAAGACTATTTATAAGTACTGCAATACCTTAAGTCACTTTATTAATATAAGCTTCCCTCTGTTGTTTTAATAGACTGATGTCTCACTGCAATAAATGCTACTATAACTAGGTTCTCTTCCTCTAAGGCATTGCTATGCCTCTAGCATATTAATAAAGCAGTTCTGCAGTATTATTAATCTGACTTTATATTAAAGCGTGGCTAAGTAAATGGTTAAATATAGAATAAAGCATAGGACGATTTCTATAGATTTTGGTACTTAATTGTGAATTTACTAACTGAAAAGATATTTAATAAGTACCTGGCTAAATTTAAGCTTAAATATAGTAAAATATATCCTTAGGCAGTTAGGTATATTAAGATATACTAGCTTGAGCTATATAAAGAGATAATCGTTAAAGTATAGGTAGATAAATATCTGCATTTTAGCAATATAGCCACTTTAAGGTAGTTAGCTAGGGTCTATATTGAGATTGAAAGCTAATATTTAACCTCTAGAGCTAAAGGAATTCACTTATTAATTAAATTATATATTAAGATATCTACATTTAACCTCTTTAACTCTTAGCAAGCTATATAATATGCAGTTACTAACTAACTAAAAGAGCTGAATTATATATAAGTATCTCAGTAGATATAGATACCTCTAGATATCTCCAGAGCAATTTTTAAGGCTATATAGAGTTAGGTTTTGTATTAAGCCCTATATAAAGTGTAAAAATAATAGCAGTTACTTGTGGCGCTACTTAAAGCTCCTTGCAGTCAGTCTTTCACTTCTTTATATAGATTGCTATATTCTTATGCCTTAAAGAAACTTAAGGAGGAGAAGTAGAGCCTTTTACTTAAGCATTTTCATCCTCACTGAAATCTAAAATGGGATATAGGTTGACCACAGCCTATACTGGAACTACATCGAGTCCTAAAGCAAGGCATCTAAACTATTAGTTAACCTATAATAAGCACTAAATGAGAACTCTCTAGATTTAAGATTGTATAGTTTAGTAAGAAAGCGCCCAGTATGTATAGCAGATGCTATGCAATTAGTTATACCATATCCTTAAGAGCATGTCCTCTGAGGTTCTAGGAGTTGCTGATATAGGCAGCACCAGCTTTAAAGTCTGCCCTATAGTCAGACGTAGCACTAGTTACAGTTTCTGCTCTAACTGATTCTGCTGAAAGTGTTTCAGTGGCTAGAGTGATATCGTTAGTCGAAGGCATATTAAAATGCCCTATAGAAGCTCTTTAAAGCTCTTCCGCCGCTGCATATACTGCATTTATACAACCTTCATCTACTATATAAGATCCTCCTACAGCTCCTCACTCTTCTATCATTCTAGATAGTCCAGTTAGAACTGCGCTTCTAGTTTATAAGCCACTTCATTTACGCATACCCCCTCTGCAATTAGCACTAAGGTATAACTCGCTATAAGCTATATATAGAAGATATATTGCTATAAGAAGTATATAATATACAATACAACCTAGCAGTAGTATTAAGACTAACTAGTAATATTATAGAGCGGTGGAGCTGCTACTAAGATATAATAAGCAGAGTTATAAATAATATCTAGACTATAAGTAGATATCTAAGTGCTATATTACTTTAATAGAATTAAGAAAATAGATGAAAGAAGAGATAATGGCATATTTAGATTGGAGTAAGTCAGAGGATGAATGCATTGAAGCTAAAGTTACTAACGAGATAGGTGACAATCCGCTAGTTAATAAGAGATGAGGCATAAAGGATATATAGGAGAGCGTAGAACGAGATAGTAAGGAGCAAGAAGCCTTGAACTTGACCACTGATTCAGTAGAGCATTATATTATTATTAAATTGTAGTTAATTCATTCTTCATAGTTATTAAAAGAGGATATTGCAGCATTAGACCGTAGGTCGCTAAGCAGTATATAACAATCGCTGACTAATTTGGGCACTGGGTGCGCGACTTTATTTGGGCACCTAGGTGCCCATGTATTGGCCGCCCACTATCTAGGAAACCATGACTAAGCGGCTTTAGACCTGCCAAGGCAAGAGCCGGTAGTAGGGCTAGATAAGAGTTTGAGGCCCACTTGTATAGTAAGAGGGGCCGTTCAAGCTCCACGACTCGACTCAAACCCGTGCCGCATCAAATAAGCGTCATAACTAAGTCGATGGCCATGATTGGCTTCGAATAGCATACCTAAACTTTTGATGTAGAGATCTGTAACGACATATTAGTTGGCTCCTTCCGCCCGGTGCAGCCACACACCCCTGAACGGAAGTTGAGGTTCCCCAAGCGACCCGAGATTCCGTCATCATTGCCACGATGGAAACATCACGCGTCCTTTTCGTCAGAAATACTAGACCAGCAAGGGGAGCACCTTTTCAGGCCCGGTATTACATATAAGTAGAGACGGAATTCCCACTGCAGCCCCAGACCTATTCATCATTCTGCTAAGATCAAACAAAACGCCTATCAGTGTTTGGACGACTCTATTATATTACAAGTCCCTCACCATTTTTTTGGTATAATCTTGCCGAAATGGAACCAAGCCGCATCACACCTATCTCTTCGCCATCTGAGGAACGACCCGAATGGCTCTTCACCCAATCGATTCGAACAGGCTCTCTCCTCTACGTCGGCATTAAAGACTACTTTCACATCAGCACTTGGCTCTGCATAGGTAGCATCTTCCAAGCAGCCGCTACCCTCGCCTTTGGACCCCGAGCGCTGATTCCCAGCATCACACTGCTCGTTCTACGTACCCTTGATCTTGTATTCCAGAGTCTGGGTGTTTCTAAGAACCGATGCATGGATGGTGCCATTCGCAAGAAATGGTCTGCACAGATTCCACATGCCGATGGGACATTTGGCCCTAAGGCCGCGGATGAAGGCCTCGTCATTTTCTTTGTCGGTGGCCAGGTTAACCACCCCCTCGGCCCCCTAGCACCTGGTTCCGCGGACACACAGAAACTCTTTGAGGGTATTGTCAAAGAATTGGATAATTACTACGACAAGAACGGCTTGTTGGGTTATACAGAGTGGCAGGGCACTACGGAACACTCGGGCAACATGAAGATGGCTATCATGTATTGGAAAGATGTCGAGAGTCTGCACCGGTTTGCTCACGGTCCGGCGCATATGGCAGGCTTACGCTGGTGGACCGATACTGGAGCGAAAAAGTATCCCCACCAGTCCGTATTCCACGAGACTTTCATAATTCCTCCTGGCGGCAATTACGAGAACGTCTACTTGAACTGCAAGCCTTTCGGCATGGGCGCCATCACGGTGCCGATCACCAAGAATGCAGATGGCACGGACCGTGAGCCGGACGGATTCAGTTGGCAAAGGCCAATTGTTGATGCAAAGAAGGGGCAGCTACGCACATTTGCGAGAAGGGTTGGGCGCCAGGATCTGACTGCCCATGAAAAGGACGATGACGACATCTGGGACAGGACTGTAGTTGAACCCTAGGTTTCATCGTCGACTTCAGCCTCCTTCCACTAGGTACTAAGTCATAGCATGTATTGGACATAGTTGAAGGAAGACGGATGTTCTAGTAGCTTGGAAGGGGACTAGGCACACTAGCTAGATCCACATCTTATAGAGGGATTCAACCCGGGCCGTAACAAGAATGATCTATGAAAATCAATGATAAATGGGCCGCGTAAATAGGAACCGGGAAGCTCTAACATCCTCTCTTTACACTGGTAAAAGTGCGTTTTGCCTTAGCGTATAGACTCGATTGTCTGTTCATCTTGACTGGTCGTCCATCCGCGCGAATGACCTTTTCTGGGGGGTGACAACAGTCATGCAAGGATGGGTGCGGCAGAAGAAAGAGAAAACAGAGAGACGTAAGTAACTGAGAAGTTTTTGTTAACCTGTCATCAATTCAGCGTATGAATACGATTGAGGTGCACTCTCACTGGAAGAAATTTATCTAGCATGATTTAACTTAGTGTTGAATCCGAGTGTGATGACACTACTCAGTAAGGCTCTAAGTGGAAGGAAATTGTCCCACATGGAGACTTGGAGCAGGACATTGGTATTTTAGTTCAACAGGCATCATAGCCATGCTCGAGTTACTGAAAAAACCTTTGTTCCACGGCTCTAGATAGGAGAAGATAATGGTACCTTGAACAACCCTGTGGTGCTTTCATCCGTATTTCTTTATCAGTTAACAGTATCATTCTTTGCGCGCTGTCCATCCAGAGGCACTTCCCATTGACGATGTACCTCGAGAGCATCTGCACATTGCGCAGGATCTGTACGAATCAATCCCGCCATCCACACGCCTCCAAGGTGCTACAGACGGTACTCGATAGCCGCCAAGAGCAACTTGCTCGTGCCCAAAGGTGGGAAAGAAACCGATGAGCAATTTAGGGCAAGGCTGTCAAGCCGAAAAATAGCCTCCTGGCTCCTTGAGCATGGTGTGGAGCAGGCGTTTCGGGACGCAATTGCATCTCAGTTTGCCAAGGGAAAGTATGAACAAAGCTTCGGCGCTGAGTGTTACAAGGTGGCAAAGAATTAGTAGCCATCCGCTATTGAGTTTAGACTGCGACACGATTGCAGTCGAACAAAATAAGTCAATACCACAGACGCCCCCAGCATATGATGAGTACATGTGCGACTAAGAATAGTTGGGAAAAGACCCTTGTTTTTGAGACAAAAGCAATCCATTGCTCAGGGTCGCAATCAGACAGACATGGCGAATGACTTGTGGTTCATGTTCGTGGCTGAGCTTGGACCTAGGATTGGTCGCGGGTCATTGTGTGAGTGGGACCACGTGCGTTCCAGCTCTGCTGTAATACGGCCGCAAACTCTAGTTGAAGACCAAGGTATTAGCCACATGATCAAGATAGCGCCTGAGGAAGATATCAGTATCACCTGAAAGAAAAGCGTCTTTTTTTTCTTCGTTTCTTGTTCATCTCATCGTGTCTACCTGGTGCTTGTTCACGATCTCGTTTTCGTCCTTCCTCATTGTCGGCACTTGATCAAGTATGAAATTCCAAGGCTTTTACTGGGGTCGGAATCGCCAGGATCCCACTGAATATGAGCGTCTTCCCTCGACGAGCCCGGATGACTCGTGGGAGCCCCAGAGCATAGTCTCGCAGCAAAAACGACAAGGCTTTGGACTTAGCAAAGTAGCAGTCAACCTGTGGCGAACAGCCGTTGTCGGAGTGGTACTAACTGTGTACGTTTGGTACAAGAGCTGAGGAGTTGGGTGTACTACTACATGCACCGCAGCTAATGACCCGTTTAGGACAACGCTACTCCTACTCTATGCCTTCTCATCATCAGGCTCGACGCTCATCGATCCATTCGAAAAGAACGGCAACTCAACAGATAGCGCCACAAAATGGATTGAGGAACTATCATCTCTCGTCTCTCCTGTCATGTGTCACTCCCACAACGATTATCTGCGACCTCGTCCGTTGTTCACGGCGCTTTCAGTCGGATGTGTCAGTGTCGAGGCAGATGTTTGGCTAAGCAAAGATGGGAAAGACCTTTTGGTCGCACATCATTGGTGGTCTCTCTCTTCAACTAAAACACTCCGATCCTTGTACATCGATCCGCTGTTACAGATTTTGGACTCTATGAACTCCCCCACTTTGCAAAATCATCTAAACACCAACGGTCAAGGTTCTGGTGTCTTCGCAACTCACCCCAATACAACACTGATCCTGTTTATTGACGTCAAAGACGATCCAGCAACCACATGGCCTGTGGTCCTCAAACAGTTGCAGCCTCTTCGCGACAGAAATTACCTGTCTCGACATGAAAAGTCCCCGTCAGTCTCCACACACCAATCGTTTTGGCCTGGTCCAATAACAGTTGTGGGAACGGGTAACATAGCCAAGCGCCGCGACGTCAACATTGGCGCCGACTCAAAACGATGGCAACAATATCACGACGTTTTTCTCGATGCGCCTCTGGACTCTTTAACCAGCCCAGATTTCTGTCGACAGTCGGGCACCTCTTGCCTCATGGTTGAAGAGAACGAATTTTACACTGCTTCTGTGTCCTTCTGGCAGGCCATCGGAACCGTTCTCACGGGCTTTAGCCTGTCACAGCTGAAGATCATGCGACGGCAGATCAGAGCGGCTAAACAACTCCATCTGAAATCGCGGTACTGGGAGTTGCCTAGTTGGCCTATCTCTTATCGAAACTATGTTTGGCGAATGCTTGCCCAGGAAGGTGTCGACTTGTTGAATGCGGATGATGTAGTGAGCGCAGCAACATGGCACTGGGGTTCACCTTACATGGTCGAACTTGCCTGGGGTTGCGGAACAGCATCCTTTCTTCTGAGCTTTTCAGTTACATTGGCATGGCTATGGAGGAAGATGAGATGATAAGAAACGTTACTAGACATATGATGATACCCTGTGCCTTTATACCAGCAACTCGTTTGCCCTTGATGGAGCGGACGACTGAGTCAATACAAGATACTACAGTTGACCAACGTCTCTCCCACGAACAAAGCTGAATATCTGTGCAACTTTGTATCCATTATTCACATTTCATAAACCTGGGTCAACCTCTGTCACATGAGGATCAGTGTCATGCTGAGGACACCTCTTCTTCTAAACAAGCTATCTATCAGTACGAAGCGTTAATTCTACATGTTCGCTCTTAAGAAACGGACAAAATACGAAAACGGGCTGTTGTAGGGCAAAAAGAAAGTGACCAGGGCTCCACCGGGGCTCGAACCCGGGGCCTCGTGCAGCTGAGTTGAGGTTCCCAAAGCACGAATCATACCACTAGACCATGAAGCCGTTCTAATTGATCATGGACCGGTTGGAATCAGGATTCAACTTAAGAAAGCATCCAGTTCCCATACCCTCTCTCGTCATATGCTAAATCATCAACCTGTTTCAGGCCGACGGCGGGGGACGAAGTCCCTGTCAAGTTATCACCATAATTGATTTGAACCAGCCAGTCTTCTATCACCAAATTATTGATAACAGCAATCACGTATAGCCCAGTCCTAAATATTTCTGTTTAGGGTGAGCCTGATAGTAAGATGAACGTTGCCTTTGGACCAGCAGTATTTTAAATTATTCGAGACTAAACCTGCTCAATGACTCTTTTTGAAGGTGTATAGTAATTGAGAAGTTTTAATTTAACTAGCGGTTGGTAGATGGTTGTGGGTGACAGTTGAATAATTGGTCACCGTTGGCTTGAACGCTTTTTTACATTTTTAGCTTAGGTGTCGCCAATTGAATAACCATGAACTGATAACGTTCCATGACACAATTTTCCCTGCAAACCCTGCTTCCGCCAACAACAACGCAGCCGCAACCAACGAGCTGGCTAGGCCGAATGACCGCACGGAGACAGTTTCACCCAGCTTCGTTTCGACCTAGGTACGGCATCCTAAGGCGGGGCTGATGAATGAGGAGCCCAAGTCTTGAATAACAGCGCCTACCACAGCGCCAACAGAACCAGGGTCTATACGCCGTTTGCAAAGCACGACTCGATGATGGCCGGCCTATTGCGTCCATACCAGTCCCCACCAAGAAACGGTTACCTTTCTGTCGCTATGCAGTAAGAGATGCAATTTAGAGCAGTAGTATTGGCGTGGCATCATATTATTTGTTTCATATCACGTGCTGTCCTCGGGATTTCAGCAAACTTGGACCAAAAGTGGTTACCCTATTGTCGAAGGGAGGTATCTTGACCTCTCAAACGGTATCATAAACACGCTTCCCGATGGTCCATTGGTTGATGCTGGTGTTGGATTCAGTAGCTGCAAGGCACCCCGGTCAATTGATAGCCTGATGAGTGTGTATGTATTGTGTGTCGTCATCTAAGCTGTCCCCGCAGCAGGCAGGGGTAATATGTGCGGCCCTGACCGCCTTCCTATTCGGGCTGCTTTCGGCAATCCCTCGGTGGCCAATCGAGAGATCAGAGGCTAGGTCACCTGATCGTGTGCAAGGCTGTGTACATGATCCAATCTAACATATATAACCATTTGATGACCTTGAATATGTGTATGTATTGTGTATCTCTTTTCTGTAGCTCCCGCCCCTTGAGGTTAGGGAGGTCTAACTTTCCTTTGCTTCCTAATACGGGCTAGCCGGCCGGGGGCTCGGCGAGCCCTTTCCGAGTCGGTCCTGACAACCCCCTGTCTCACACGTAACTTCCTGGAGCCCTGGTGTTCTAATATGCCTCCAATTCAACAGTAATCAACTAATAACAACAACAACTACTACTACTATATGAAGGACATCTCGTTTTCTGTCCACATTCTGCTTTTCTCCACAGGAAACCACATTTTCGTCCGTGCACCCTCTATAAAAAGTAACTTCATCCAACAACAACCGAACTTCTACTGACTACAGTAACCATCAGTTGCCATTCCCGTTCGTAGTTGCACCAGTATCTGCTAGGGGGGTTTGGTTCAATTCCCCCTCCTTTTCTAAATACAAGAATAATATTGTGATAAAGGAAAGTGGAGCCCATTCCCAGCCGCCAATCTAAAAATCACCAGATCCATTGCCTTTTTAGGATTGAGGCTATGCAGTGTTTCAAGTTGAGTTGCTGCCTCTTAGCTGAAGAGAGAGGTAAATTCCCGGCTCTACCAGGTGAGTCAATATTGAACGAGAGGTTTTCCGATCTCTTCTCCTATAATCTTAAGAGCTTGAGTAGGTCCCTAGGTCCTTCGAGACCGACTGACCCCACGCAGGGTTGCAAACAAATAAATCAAATCCAAATCTATCCAAATCAAATCAAATTTATCTAAATTAAATCAAATCAAATCGAGGGGTAATTTATCTAAATCAAATTAAATCAGGAGGTCCGGATTTATTTGGATATTTGAATTCATTTGGATATAGCGTTATCTAATTAGCGCTTGTATTGCGGGGACGGTCAGCCCTACTTCTGTCTGGAGATCCTGCCCAGTTTGGTAAATAGTTTCGCATCTCGCAATTTACCTGCACATAGCTGTTAGGGGTGATTGCCCGTTGCTATATTATGTTCAAGTTGCGAGAAAATGGTTAAGCAGTTTGTCTTGAGATATTAAAGGTGCTTGTACCCCTCGAATTATAGCCTACTGAACTTCATAACCTCAACTCTCCCCAATACTCCTGCTCTATATAGCTCAATCTATGAATGTCGATTGCATAGCAATGATGCCTCTGATATCTCCTTTGACCACTCCCAGTGACCTCGACGCCCCCACCCGCTTCGATCTGTCTGATATGAATAGAGAGGTAACTGTAGATACTTCCTCCTCGGTTGACTATACCGGTTATGAGGGCATCGATTGGAATCGCCTTTTAGGGTATTGTATCTGTAAATATAGAAGAAGGCAGCGGACGGGCTGGGTATGGGAGTATGGATTTGATATTGAGAAAGACGGTTCTGGTTGCTGATTCTGGCTTTATAAAGAGTGTCACTGGAAGAAGGCATCTATCACTTATATATACGATGCTACATCTACGAGCCAAGCAAACGGTCATATAGAAGATATCTACTGCATTAATCGAGACGGTCCTATATCACCGCAGAGGAAGAAATAACGCACCCTCTTCGATATAATTGATCTAGACTTTCATCGACTGAAGGACTAAGCTGTGATGAACGCCTTTATAATGTCATTCGATCCTGTTCGCTTTTAACATTTGCTTATACGCTGGGTGGCCTGCGATAATGTCCTATTTAATAAGCTTGAGAGTCTGTACTTCTGCGAGCTCATGGGATACGCAAATAGCGCTATTATTAAGTCAGGAAGTCTCCCTACCTATATCACAATCCGTAAATGGATTGTACGGTCCTTTAATCGTCATAAAGGCGTCGTGACTATGCTACTTGGTCGCTTACTTAGCTGCGTTAATATCTCCTTTGATGCGTGGTCCTTTCGCAAGTTTACCTCCCTTCTTAGCCTTACTGTGCACTTTCTTGATGACAAAGGGAAGTTCTGTATATTCCTTCTAGGCTTGCTATAAATCGAGGGTCGTTACAGTGGTGAGAACCTTGCAGATTGTGTTAGTGAAATAATTCATGAATATAGGTTTGAGGATCGCATTGGGTACTTTGTTATAGATAATGCGGATAGTAATGATACATATCTCAAAGACCTAGCTATTGAGTTTGGTTTTAATAAGTAGCACCGGCGGCTTCGTTGCTGTGGGCACATTATCAACCTCGTCGCCCGATCCATCCTTTTCGGCACGGATGCCGACGCCTTTGAGGAGGACTGCCAAGCCGATAAGGAGGTTTAAGATAAGATAAAACTCTGGAGGTCGAAAGGCCCAATTGGCAAGCTGTATAATATTATTCACTAGGTATAAAGATCTAGCCAGCGCATTGAGAAGCTCCACAAGCTTCAGTTAATTAAGAACACTGCCTTAAACCTTAAAGATAAAACAACCTACAATGTCATCATAGATAACGCTACCTGCTAGAACTCATCGGAGGCAATGATGGAGCGGGGCTACCTGCTTCGGAATGCATTTGATTCCTTGGTTTAGGTAGAAGTTATGGAGTGGAACCAGTATGTAGCTAGGAGGACTTAGAATGGAATAAAGCTGATGCTAAAGAAGAGCTAAAAGAAGCCTGCGATTGTTGACGATAAGATATCTGCTGAGGATTGGTTAGTGATTGCGGAGTATCTGGCTTTATTGAAGCCGTTAAAGATAGCTACTAAGCGCCTGGAAGGCTGACTTAAGGAAGGTAAGTAGGATCTAGCTTCCTGACGCTTAGCTTATGCTTATAAGTTTAAGTAAATTCAGTGCGATCTAGGAGGTTTTATTAATAATGGAGTGGCTTCTAAAGTACCTGGAAGAATTAAAAGTGTAATATGAATGAGATAAAGAACTATACCTGCGGGTTGGTTATAACCTTAGCTGGATGAAGCTAGATGAATACTATACCCTCACTGAAGATAGCCCTATATATCTCATAACCTTCGTCCTCCATCCTGCCTTTCGCTGGTCAACTGTTGAGTTGCAATGGGCTGATTATCCTGATTGGTTAGTGAGAGGAAAGATAACTGTATAAGAACTTTAGGAAGAGTATCGAAACCTTCCTGTTGAGTAGGATGCGATATCTGAGCAACCTACTGTCATAAGGAAGACAACTGACCTAGATGACTTTATGGCCTTAATTAGGAAGCTCAGCACTTAGCCTGCACCTTTACTGTTAGCTATGTGCGATGAGTATGCGGAGTGGGTGGCAACTACCGATCTAGGTAATTGTTTAGTAGATAATCCGATTTAGTATTGGCTTCTCTGAAGGCGGCAGTATCTACGTCTGTTGCGTATGGCACTTGATCTCTTCTCAATTCCTGCGATATCTTCTGAGCCGGAGCGAATATTCAGTCTTGCAGGACAAATGGTTATAGCTTAATGAAGCCGGCTCCAGGCGGATATTATAGAAGCAGCTCAATGTATATCATCTTGGGAAAAAAGTGGGGTTATCTAAATAATCAAATAGATCCAAATCGATCCAAATCAAATCAAATCAAATCAAATCGAGGGGAAATTTAATTAAATCAAATCAAATTAGACGCTCGATTTGATTTGATTTATTTGTTTGCAAGCCTGACCCCACGGACTTGTTCTACCTAATGTAAGTTTAGGTTTGCATGAAGGATGCGTTAGCGTCTCCCTATTGCAACACCTTCCAAATATTGCTATGGCTGAAACTCTATGGGCCCTGCAGCATAGCCCATGGGCAAAATGATCGTTCGGCGATTGCCGTAGCGCCATCACTTCTTTCTAATGAATATATTGTACTGGGTCCACGGGCCGGGCACCCGAGACCGAACATTCCAGGCGCCTTGGCTGCTCAAGTCGTATAGCGCCCAATCTCTTCCTTGGCCAACATGTTATTATTGAAAACATGGCCTTTTTCTTTCCTACTTTGATAAACTGAGAGTTAGCCAAGAGAACCACGCTGGCCGTAGCTGTGTTGGATATGAGCCCTCCTCATGGGACCCTTGCAGTCCTTTTGATTCTGTAGTTGTTAAAAGAAGACATCCTCAACGGCCGGATCTTGGATTCGAGTCAAAATTGTCATACACACACACACACACACACAAACAATATGAAGCCGCAATCCCTCGTCGCAGCGGCAGCATGCTTCATGCCACTACTCTCCAGCGCAACCCCAACCCCCGAAGACAAGCTCAAAGAATCGCAAACCCTGCCCTGCGCCATCAAGCACATGTGGGGTTTCATAGGTTGCTATGATGGCTCCCCCATTCCCTGGAGCGCCAACATGACGAGCCTGTCTGGCAGCAAGGACCTGACACCCAAGAAATGCCAGGACGAATGCCGTAAGAAGGGCTTCGACTTGGCGGCCCTCCGCAACGGCGACGAGTGCTACTGTCATAATAACCTAGACCCCGTCGACAAGAAGCTAGATGATCCTCAGTGCGACTCACGCTGCTGTGGCGACAAGGACGCCAAGTGTGGTGGGTCGAGCGGCGAACTCGCCGTGTGGGAAGACAAGGATAACAAGGTCAAGAGGCCGAAGGCCAAAGTGGCAAGCAGCTCTTTGGGTTCATGCAGGCACAGGAGAAAGAATGGCACGTGGAGGACTGTCTGTGATAGTGAGGCGGTAGTTACAGGGTTCCATGGGCGGTTTTAGTCGGTAGTGTTCTAGCAGGAGGATTTGTGATAATCGTCTAGATGGTCTTAGACTAATAAGAGATTACGGAACCTAGTTAACCATACACTGCAATAAATCTATATTTCTATTTAAACGAAGAAGTTTCAAGCTAGCTATGACATTGCATTAAATGCAGGCTCTCAACTAACCTAATCTATAAAAGAATGATAATGTTAATAAGGTATAACTATCTAAATGGCTGAAGGCTGGAAAAATCGTCGAACGAAACAAACCCCCTTCTTTATAGCCTATAACTACCTTTCAGAACAACCAACCCCCTAACTACCCACAAGAGGTCATGCATGCAAAGCTAACCGATGCTGACAGGATGGAAATTCCAGGGGCAATTAGCGAGGCAGTACCGAACACAATCTCAGAAATACCCGCGATAGTAGAAGCAGAGCCTCCAGAAGTAGCTAGGAAGCCGCACATCTTGCAGTTATCACCTGCGGACTTGGAGATGGTGTACCGGAGGTTCCCCGAGAGCGCACCGCCGGCACCAGGGATATCGATAGCTGTAGCGACATGGACCGCCTGCGGCCAGAGAGTGCTCTTTAGTCTATCGTCATACTGCCTCTCGCATGAACTCATGGAAGCATCAAAGCAAAATCCTTGGCGGTGCTTGAAGATGCGTTCCTCATCCGAGAGCGAAGTACTGTCGATCGTGGATTTCACGACGGCAATGAGCGCCTCTTTCATCATAGGCACAATGCGGGGGTCTGCGCCTTCACACGAGAACGTGATGTACAGGTCATTGGGCATGCGGTGGGGCGTCTCATCGCAGAGAGCAGGCTGTCCGTCTGCTTTCAAGTATTCGTTGATCCACCATACGGGGTCTATATGGCCTTCAATGTCGACGTATTCTTTGGAGAATTTCATGTTCAGGGTTGGGTGAATGGTGTATTGGGCCGTTTCAACGTCTGAAGGCACAGATGGAGAGGAAGCCTCTCCGGTGTTTGAGGGCACAGATGCAGGAGATGCATTGATGGCGTTGTTGAAAGCATCGGCTGCATCCTGGCCCTCCTTGCCGTCGGCCGCGGCAGCAGCAGTCTTGCAGACATCAACGGACTCAGTGGGCGCTCGACACACGTTCTGGAGGTTAGAGCATATGAAGTCGGTTATGGAGCGTATGTCGGGAGACGCGCCGTGAGGAAAGTTGTCGTTGTTTGTGGGCTTGTACCCAAAACCCAACATGCCATCTTGATTTTCGACGTACATGATGGTAGGTTCGGTGCAGACACCCAAGTCAGGGCTTGCGCGACGGATGAGTGCTCCATTGCTGAATTGCACTCGTGCCAGCAGTCCAAGAATGGAGAGAGCTGCAACTTTGGGCATGGCCATGGTCGGTCTGTGAGGACTGTGAGGGAGAAAAAGCTGGGAATTGTAGCTTAGAAAGATTGCTTGATCTGAGTTAAGAAAATATGTTTTCAAGACATAGCTGGCGATGTCATTGTTTTTATACGCGGCTCTTCTTGTTGAGGGTCCCTGAGACACCTTCCTAAGATAGTATATTAGCCCAAGCTCCTGAATCACACAGATGAATACACCCACACATATCCCGTCTCTATGTTACCGTGGCTCTTTTCCCGTTCTCGTCCGTCGCTTAGGCCACTATAAGTTGGGGTTTGCTCTCTACACTCCGTCTGTTTGTAGCTAACAGGTTTACCCTGCTAGCTTCCCCACCATGGAAATTTCAAGGGTTGAGAAGTATGCGGTTGAGATAGTAAATCGAAGGATCACCCTTGGCGTGTCCCTACGTGGGTCTCAGACGCCCGTCCTAGGTGTTCAATGGCGCAGTAGGGCAATCTTTACTTGCTCGCGGGGAGCCAGAGCTATATTAAACCCCGGTGGTAGATATACGTCCGCGATTCCTATTGGCCCTATGGTCGCCGACCTTGACGAATTCTTATCCCGCCAGCAACCGAGCACTTACCTAGATAACCTTTGCACTATATTAAAATAGGAATGAAGTTAAAGTTAAATTTAGGTGCTAATGCATACTTACGATCCATAAGACCCCTCAATTTGGGCGCAGTGCAGTTAAGGTGGTGAGACTTATGAGAGAGACTATTAGGGCCAATCTAAAACTGAAGCTTTAAAGCACTATAACCTCCTTAAGGCTAAGCCGGGAAACTCAATTCAACCTCCATAAAGGACTAGGGTGTGTAAAGCATTTTGGGCTTGTATTCATGCCTGCCCCTTGGCATCTCTCGATAGCAGCCCATGTCAACCCATGCAGTCCATTGATCATCAGTTAACATGCTCGGAGGAGGGCGACACAAGGTGACAAGGATCTGAATCCTACGGCTTTCCTCAACCGTACCCGCTTTTGTCGCCTCTGAGAGGGCAATCGCTTCCAAGGAAACACTTTTCAGGAACAACAATCGACAGGTTACGGCTCCACCAGGCGGGAGACTTACAACTTACCCGCGTCTTGACGCTGGTAAACTTCAGAATCGAATGCGGAAAACCGCTACTTAATGATTCAAACTCAATGCGGCAGCGTTGGACTGAAACTCTCGATGTCAGCGGGACTGCCGCTTCTTTAAGCGTAGCACTCGCTACTCTCCACTTAGAGCGAACACTAAGCCACTAACGTACCGATCACATTTGCGCCTCTCTGCTCTCTCATTCTACACCCCGTGATATGCCTTGTATACGAAGCCATCGGGTCAGTTGAAATTACCCTTTTGAGTTTCGCGGTCATTGAACTAACTCTAGAAGGCAATTGCAGCTTAGGTCTTCAGCACCACAACTAGAAATTTCTATATTTTATTAATTGATTGGGTATTCAGGTATATAGTGAATACAGAAATGAAGACTTGTTGTCATTGGATCTATATTGTTGTTGCAATTTACTATGCAAGTCGGCGACCTCGACGGCTAGCATCATAGCACGGTGAAGTATTACAATTTCCTATTCCGGGTTAGTAGACTTTTGGTGTGAGCGTTACAATTCCTTAGTCGGGTTAGCACGTTTGCATACTTTAAGGCCTCAATTGCTTTAGCAGAAGCTAGGAGACACGTACTCCGAAGCAACAATGCATTCCGATTTATGGACAAACATGACTACGGCAGGCTATAGGGGTGACTGTTGCAAAACCCCAAAATCCACCATGCAAGTGTCGAAATGGGCTAGCGGCATGGACATCCCGCCCGGCAGTACATTGCTCCATGTACGGGTGCCCTCCTTGATCCAAGGAGCCCGCTATCATCACGGCTAGGTTTCTGTCAATCTGCGGTGTGGTGCCCGTGTCGCGATGTTTGATGCATGAAGACTGAAACGACCCAAAGGGACGAGGAAGGAAAACCACACCCAAATAGCTAGCTGTTCCTAACAACAGCACCGCGATTGGGATCTGTCTAGCCGGCCCTCTCGGGGTCGGCTGCAGCAGCTAACAGCTTGACCACTTATTTGGCAGACAGATCCAAAGGCTAGCTATAGCAAGGAAAGGCATCTATTGAGACAGCTTGTCCGGTCAGATCCTAGGTGCGGCTTTTGGCAAGGCATCAGAGGTTGATTACAGCCTAGGATCTAAGGGGCTGTCTGAAGGTGCAAGACTCAGCAGATCAGGCTCCAGGACTTGGATCAAGGGAAGAGACAGAGGGCAATTGTAGAATACTTGTATGACTGGGAAAGTGAATAACTGTATAAACTGTATAACTAGGAAAATGAATAGCTGCATGACTAGGAAAATGAAGTCGCCAAAGTAACAAAAGGTCTGTTTAATCAGACTGACAGGGGGTCTCGTCCCTTCCAACTGTCTGCTGGTCAAGGTGCTGATGATGTTAAATCCAGCTGTGAGACCTCCCTTGATATAGCCCCCTTGGTGTTAAACCCACGGACCAATCCAATGGACCCCGCTTCAAGACCCTAGGGTCATTACTCCTCAGGTGCCCATATCCATTCTCCAGTTGCCTCATCCCAACACTTCCAGCGTTGCCACTCTTCGTCCAACTCCCATTGTACCGTGGATTCCGATGATTCGCCCTAGGTATAAGACGACGCCTCACCCTGGGTGGAGGATGATGCCAGGCATAATATGGGCTTTATAAGTTGGTCCGTTATCGTGCTGAAATGTCATTCCTTCATTAATAACTTCAGGAAGATGCTGCTTCAAGCATTCCAGAATAATCCGGCTAGAAACGCCGCTGCGGATGGATTCGGGGTCCCCGTCTAAAGGGACCAAAGGCGTAGCTCTGTCTAAGCTGAATGCACTAAAAAACATCTTAGAATGCCTCGTTGGCTTCTTCTGGCTCTGTATATACTTTTTCTTAAGTCTCTCGCCCTAGGTGCAGTTAGGAAAGTGATTTAAAGATAAAGCATTTAACTTATATATCGGCAAAACACCCACTTCTGCCTTTTGCCGTCATTATGAGCGATTGAGACTTTATCAGATAAAATCTAAGTATGCTAAAAGCTTTCATCTTTATTAATGTACTACTATGCAAAAGCCAGCCTTTTTTTGGCCACAGCTGGGCTTAGAAATGGCCGTCGAAGTGCGAGGTGGTGTTAGATGCTATGTTTTCGTAGCTACTGAGTTAAAGTCATCTTATGGTAATGCAGACCGGTCAATTTAAGGATTTCTGTATATATGATGAAAGGGTTTTAATTGGCGATTCTGAATATGTGATTTTTATTACGGGTTGATATAATTGTCGGGCGCCTAGAGCGCGGATTGCTCTAGGCGCTTTTTTGATATTTATAGCGCCGGATGATGCTAAATATTGCATGTTTACAAATGCCCTCATCTGCAGCTATTCGAGTAGCTGGGATACCAGAATTATATTTGTACACAATCTTCGTCCTTCGATGAGGACTATGATGAGATTTAGCTCTGACCCGAGGCATAATGGTTGAGTTGTGGCTGTTTGAAGTTACTGAGGCCCGGCGTGATATCCGTGATCGCGATCGCAAGTGAGGGGAAAAGCGGGAAATTATCGGAACTTTTGCAACCCCACTTGTAACGGTTGTGCTAGACCGCTGTACCAGGGGGCAAAAGATTGGTTAATAATCGCTGTGGTGGCAATCATCTGGGCACATTACTGCACTATAAGGCCTCTATCGCTGTTCGGTGAACCAGGCCGTAACACCACTGTAGTTATCAATATCTTTACAGATTTACACATAAATTCCATAAACGCATAAATTGGCCCAAGAACAAAATAAAAAGGAATTATCACGTGTCAGATAGGAAGGTCGCCTGGCACGGTAACTAAGCAAGGAGGGGTCAATCGACTAGGATGACAAGGAAATGCCTCACGGACTAATTCCAGAGGCAGGAAGAATAAAACAGCATCAATACAGCAGAATAACCTTCTGTCCCTCTCCCAACACCACCTATCCACACACACACGCGCCACCTGCATCATCCCCGATACATCTCTATGCATTAGAATATCTATTCTTTTATCGCTTCGAGAACAATGGACCAACGCCTCGACCATATGCTGCCGGTACCCGTGAAGCTTCCTTACTTCCGTGATGCTGCAGAACTTCCCGGTCCTCTGCCAACAGCAGTGGAAATCCGCGATTCATCCAAGTCCGATCTATCTCCTCGGAGGAGCGCCTGGGGAGGCGGCAGCGGTGTGTGCTGTATCAGGGGCATTTACATCGTTAAATATGGTCCCGAGGTTACGGAAAATGAGGGAAATGCCCTTCTCTTCATTGAGAACCGTATGGATATCTCTGCGCCCCGTTTATATGCCATGTACCGCGACTCGCCTTCTGGACCTCTTCATCTTGTTATGGAGTGCATTCAGGGCACTGACTTGGAGTCGCTCTGGAAGTCCCTCTCAGTTGAAGCCAAGTCGTCGATTACAGCCGAGTTACAGCACATATTCATACAGATTCATTCACTCAGCCCACCTCACGACTTCATCGGAGGTGTTTGTGGCGGCGGCATTCCTGACCAGGTCTTTCAGACGTCAAGTCCCAACCCTAGGATCAACGGCCCGTTCCGGACCGCAGAGGAGGTCAGTTCAGCACTGGCCCTCGCATCGCGACACAATTGGGAGGAGAACGGGCGGCACGGATGGGTATCTGGCTTCTTATCCCGACAGCTCTCCGCTGCACTAAAGGGCTATGAAGTGAACTTTACGCATGGAGACCTAAATATGCGAAATATCCTCGTGGAAAGGGTCCCCGCGAAACCCGAATCGACAGACAGCAGTGTTCAGGGGGAGGAGGCTGGCGAGCGGTGGAGCTATCGAGTCAGAGGAATCGTGGATTGGGAGTCGGCAGGGTGGTATCCTGCGTATTGGGAATATGCCTCGACGGTTGCACGATTTCAATCAGCGAGTGACTGGTTAGAAAGTGTAGATATTATTCTAAAGCCGTACCCTTTAGAGACCTCGATGTTCCTATTGGTACTACAGGACTTACAATTCATTTAGTTTACAATCATCGCTCGACAGTGTCAATCCTACTGTACCAAGGGTATTCAGCCCCTCAATTACGGGGTGCATTTCACTTACTGTAGTAGACGCTGTGAAAGCAGGTGTCATCTCCCGCGACGTAGAGAGCGTTTCCAAGTCACGGTCTGCTAAGCACAGAGGATTAGAACTGTCGAGCTAAGAGTGTCCAGCAAGAAGTGACTTAAATAGGGATTGGATTCAATCAAGTTTTATGAACAGTTCTTGCATGCAAAGAGAATGTTACGTTACTAGCGATTGTCAAGCGACAATCTGTATAGAACCTTTGGAACGGTTCTGTCTCCCATCAAGCGCAACGTCTGACGTCAATTGTGGTAGAGCATAGGTACGCTGAATGTTGGAGGGAAAGTTGGATTTTGTGTGATGGCAGTAGTTAGAAGTTACATTTATTTATTGGAAGCAACTTTGAGTTTGAGTGTGCTAGATGACGCAGTGGGGGTACTAAAGTTATAACACACTCCAGGTGCACCCGGTGTCATAGTACATCTACTAAATAAAGGCTTCACTTTGGGATGTTTATTGCATAACCAAATAAATATCAATTAAATATCAATCTATAGACTATTTAATAGAGATTATAATGGTATTTCCAATATTCTATATACTAGCTATTTAATGGTACCATAGCACACAGCCATTTGAGACTTCTCACTAACTGCACGTTAACAAGCACGTCTCCAGTGTCGCCGACAACTAGAAGGCGCTAATTTTGACCTTTCTCATCGTACATCTGTATTTTCGGTTAATCTAAGCTTGAGAAAAGTTAGTGATCTCGAATAGCTAGTGCCCAGTCCGGAGAGTGAATGTTGTGTTTGGGTCTAGGCCCTCGAATACGAAGAGAGACAGTGGACATAGTCATCCGTGTCGTGTTGAGAGATGCAAAGGTAGGATAAGTGCTCCCTCTATAACTCACGTGGTGATTTTCTAATTTGTGTGGGTTTAGAGCAATTGCGAATAATCTTCTAGTATATTCATTTTTATGCTGCCGCCCGCGGCACCGAAACTATCTACGTGACCCAATCAAGCAAGACCTTGTCTCCGTCCGAACGAAATCTGAATCCATATCTGAGCTGATGAAACCTCTCACCGAGATGCGGCAACGCTGTAGGGAATGCGTCACCTATGGAGTCAATAAAGTGTCATCCAGATATGACCCTCGTGACGTGAATCTGGCGTTCCCCAGCTAACGGTTCTAGGCTGGGTTTGGGCCTACAGCAAGTCCGATGGAGGTCTCCAACTGGAATCTCCACCATTCAACCTCCTCACGATCGTTCATAAATGTGATATAATCGCTGGGTTGCGTGTTGTTGGCCTGAAAAACGTCGCGTCCGTATTTCGATGCCAGACTCCTTCGCACACTCGGGGCCCCATTCTCTGCGATGGGCACCTGCCATTCGTCACTAAGAAGGAACGATGCTAGGAGCCTCGAACTCTCAGGGCGAGGGGTCCAGTTGAAAATGGCTGCTCTTTGGGCCCAAGTCATGAACTCATCCGGAAATTTCGGTTGCTGGACCTTCAAAAACGAGGTCGCAGGCGTGAATCCGCCCAGACCGGAGAAAGTGAGGACTCTACTGCCGTTTCCAGAGTTGTGATCCCGGATGATGGTTCCAGTCGCAGCCGTAGCTCCTCGAACCCATTGAACATCCTGTTTCAAAAGGCTGTCTAACCATTCGAATCCATATCTCTGAATAATGAGCTTGAACAAATAGAGCACCCCGTCATCATCATTCGGATACGTAAGGACTAGCTTTCCTTTCCAATAGGAATCAAGAACGTCCTTATACGAAGTAGGAACTCGCTCAGCCGGCACCTCAGTCGAGTCGTAGTAGAATGGACCAAATTGATCTATAGTTACGGCATTAGTTCGGCTTCACGAGAGATTGTAAATCCGAGGTAAACATACTGAAAGCAATAGGAAAAAATGCGCCATCGACGTCCCTGATGGCTGGGTTGATATCATCAAAGTTCAGGGGCTTGTAGTGTAATAATTTCTGCTCCTTGTCCCACCTCGAGAAATCGTGCACCGTTTGGAGAAAGGCAACATCCACGTACGGCTTCTCTAGCACATAGCTTCTATCGATGAGAGAATCGGCGTATTTGGATAGTTTAACGGTTATGTTGATGGGAATGTCCGGGAATAGTTTCTGGAATGCATCAATCAGCGGCACCGCTGCTGATTGAGCTATCACATTGCCATTAGGATTTTGTTCGAAAAGCTTGGGAAAGATACTCACAGCTACCGCCAAAGTAGACCATCAAAGTGCCCGACTCTTTCTGTGCCGCCTCGTAGATTTCTGCCAGTGATCTAGTCTCTGGCGCGGTGCTCTGTGCTTCACAGGCAAAGCCGAGGCCCGCTGCCAATGATACAAAAAACCCTCTCTTCAGCATCTCTAGAGCTACACCGAGTATAGATTGTTTGCGGTGTATTTCGGATATGCCTTGCAGGAAGAAACAACCAAGTTGTTGGTCCTATACCATTTTTAACTCCCTCGCTGCTTCATGGTATCCTGTAAGCAGCGGTGCCTAAGCAACGGCTGAAGATTTGTAAGCTCTTTGATTTATAATATCTCGTAAGTAGAAGTGTCCAGACAAAGGCTGAGTATTTGTTACGGGTTACAGAGTTCTAAAAAATAGGAAATTATGATAGTGGGGCGAAGGATTGGTGATGTTCGGTGTGTCCAATGTCGCACCACCAGACAGGGGTTACGCCTTTTAGTTATCTTAGGAACATGTGCTTGCACGCTAGGACGGTGATTGAAAGACAACTTCTCGTCCTGGAAACTTGCCCCTCCTGGGCCCAGATAGCCACCAGTCTTATGACAGGTTCCAACTTCCTTTCCCGCACTTCCGGTAGCACGCCATACAGCCGACACCTTCCTCTCATACGAGACGCCACATACGCCATTACATGTTGTGTGACACCTGTTCCTTGTTGGAAAAGTTTTTTTCTGAATAGTGTAGGATGCTGGTGAGATTATCTCACCCGTGCTCCTCCGTTTCTTTCTGGCGGTTGCTCACGCGGACCGGGTTCGCCATCGGTTCTTCTCTGACAACCTGATTCGTCCTCATCTTTTTCTAGAACGCCTTCGAGGTCATTATTATCACTAACTGGAGAACACTTCTTGGCTCCGCTAGTAGCCTTTGTACCGTTGGTGAATGTGATTGCCGATGCTGACGTCGCCAGAGATATGTGTCTACCTGTCTGCTGTGCCCCTATCGGCTGCAAAGGTTGCTGTGCACACCGCGTCTTTCCTGGTCCTCACCACCTTAGCCCCAACCGCGCTGTGGGAATATTGGCTGGTCCGCGGTGCATGCCAGCTGTCACCGGAGGCCTCTTCGCCCAGCTCCTTGCCGCGGCATCTCCGCCGTAGGTGGCTTCTCTCGCTCGTGATGAGGAGGCCAAATAATACTCGGATTTCATAAGCCCGTGGGGCACTTGACAATGCGAGCAATGGCGCGCGCAGTCATGAGCCTTAGGAGGATTCTCTGTGGATCATTAGATCCTTCGCCTGCGCTCTGTGTCATACCGTTGAAATCACCCTCAACACTATGAGTACCGCTCATCCCACTATTACAATAGCCCACTCGACAGTGAAACGGTATAGACTCTCCTAATTTAATTAATCAGCGGAGCTAAGTGAACCTCAAAAGTTAATGTTCTTCTACCTGCCATTCTTGGCATCCCGAAAATGCGGGTACGATGATAAAAGCTCAAGCAACCATGCGGAGTTTCATAATCCCGCTTGAAAAAAAGCACGGCACATATTATCGGTAACTCTTGAAAGCTGGGCCTTTGCTGGAAGCATAGGAATAATGGGGTAAAATTAATCGAAAGGGCTAGAAAGGGGAAGAAGCCGGTGCCAGCCCGAAACAAGAGATTGCCCTACTCCTGAACGCATTCTATAATTAACACCCTGAGTACTCTGAGCTGTCCCTGAGCTATCCTTGAGCTCTCCTTAAGCTGTCCCTGAGCCACCACTGAGCTCTCTTGATGGGGAATTAGACGCCAACTCAATCGAGAACTTTTACACCGCAGGTTTGGGAACGTAGAACAGGGAGTTTCGTAGCGCTCTTTAACTGATGGACTCTGTCTTTCGCTCTGAGAACTCAGTCTTCGCGGACGTTGGCCAAGTCAGCGAGGTCATCAAGGTTGAGGATGAGGATGAGGCCGAAGAGGTGGCCAAGGAAGAAGAACAGACGACGGAGCGAAAGGAAACAGCGCCGGAGAGGATGCCAGAGACGACGAAGCAGCCTGGACCATCTCTTTCACCTGAGCCACCGGTGGTGACTCCGCCACCAGCAGGAGGACACCAACCGTTAAACCCAGGAGAATCCGAGCGCCCTCGTTCTATGCCCGGGGCTCCAGAGACGGCGAGGCTGGTACGGTGGTACCAGTCG